>CM073735.1:50678950-53492886 GCA_037113605.1 Calophaca sinica | reverse complement strand
TTAGATCGTTTCAATGGCAATGAGAGCATTATCCATAATAGAGCACCCTTGACAAAACCAAATTGCTCTGATTGAAATACAATGAGGAGGACTCTCTTTAATTTATTAACAAGGACCTTGGAAATAATTTTGTACAAGACATTACAAAGCGAGATCGGGCAAAAATCCTTCATAGAGGTAAATCACATTTGAATCAAAACAACATTGGTCTCATTTAGAGATGATGGAAATGAGCCCACTTCAAGCCATCTGCATGAAAAATGTCCTTACCACAAAGCGACCAAAATGTTGGTAAAAAGCCGGATTTTGGCCATCAAGACACAGGGCTTTGTCAGGATGCATTTGCTTAATAGCCACGTGGAATTCTTCCTCATTAAAAGGCGCTATCAAAATGACATTGTCCTTATTATATACCGCGTAAACCGCACTAATCACCGGGTCATAACTTCCACTATGCTCCTGGAAAAGATTCTCAAAATAGTTAAAGCCACCCCACGAGCCATTGTGATGTCATCCTCTGAAACAATCCTCGTGATAAGCCTCTTAACTGGAGCTATGCTTCTTAGTAGCCGCTCTATGGAAATGCTTCGTGTTTTAATCGTCGCCTTTCAACTAAAAACTTTTTGCTCGCTGGTGCAAAAATCCTCCTCTTGCTGGAGCGAGTTTGCGAGCTCGTCCTAGCCACTATTAAATCTGCAAACCCCCTTCTCTATCCACCGAGGTTGCATAAGAGATCTCCAGACTCCTCATTTCACCTACTGAGCACTTGCTCCTTGAAACCAGAGAATTCATTTTTTTTGCCCCAACCAGCTGGGGATCCTCAAGACACCTACTAAGTTCACTCAAAATGTCCACATCACGTTGCTCAAGATACAACTCTCTTCCACTAGTGGATTTAAATCAACTTCCCGTAACTACCTATTCTCTAAATTTAAAGTTCCTAAAAGTGGCAAAAACACGGGTAACCGACTTGTAGCGCAACAAGATAAGAGCATGATCCGAGTCACCCGAGAGCAAATTAAGGAGCCTAGCATCAAGAAATGTGATCCTGACCAATCATAATTCACCAGTGCACGTCTAACCGCTCCTCACCGCCTATCAAATGCGGCTCTAGACCCAAGCATGCGGATACCCTTCCAACTCAATATCAACAAGATTGCGCCACTCACTACCTCCCTCAATCCTTGAATTAACCATCGGTTGCCCTCTTAGCTCTACTACACTTATCATCGCAGACAAGATATCGCTAAAATCGCTCATAATACACCCGGGCGAGCGTGGACACGGACCGACAAGCCAGGAGAAGGGTTCCGTGACTCTTCGAGAGTTTCTCGGTAGCTCATAGAAACCTGGTGGAATCTCCGCTTCACATCGCCAAGCTCCTCGGACTTCTATATTGATAAAGCTCCTTGAATACCTGGGCACAGAGCACGAACAGAACTCCTTCAAAGCACCGCACGCCTCCTACTCTTCCTTCTACGATCCACCTCAAAATAATGATCAATACCAGTCTTTGTCTTTAATTCTTCAATCTTGGAAACTTGCACCAAAGTCTCAATTAAAAAAATAACATCTCTACGGCAGATCTCAAACGAGGTCACAAAAGTGAACGAACTGCACGGGTTACCTAAGCCCCGACAATACCCAACCGATGATACACTATTATCTCCGGCAGGCTGCGATCCAGGACGCGCCAATAATAAAAATGATTTTCTTTTGAACCATTGGAATCATCCATATTCCGCGAATTTCTGTACTTACCTTGGTGTCTCTGGATTCATAAGCATGTACGCGCGAATCATGCACCGATCGCGCCGCTTTCTTTTGATAACTTGGACCACGTTACTATCCTCTCAGTCTGGCCGACATGTACCATATCATTTGCTTGGGTAGCTAAAGTGGCAATAATTAGTTGCTTTTGGTCAGCTCCACTCGCGACCAAGTCCTCACTGCTGCTTTGAAGTTTTGACTTGGATTCAACCCTATTCCCGAATTTCCTCTCAACTATTGGCGAAACAATTGAATCCCTGAAGAATCTGGTAATTACTTGATTTTGGGAGTGATCGAAGTGCGCACTCATTTGAGCTAGCCGCCAATCCGTGGATCTCAAGTAAAAATTGCTAGGGTTTGATCTGGTCGCAGAATTCACGGGTCGTGCATATTGATTGTCTGCTATCGCCTTAATAGCTTTCAATCTGGCGGCGTGGGTTGTCCTCGCTAATTACCGTTACTGCGCCATCGCCTTGCTGCGCCTTGTATCAAGACCTGAAGCTCCACGCTCTACCCACGAACACTCGAATCCCCTCTTCCATTATAAATGCTAACACTACATACATTCAAACTCAATTGAAAGTAAGACATTAAACATTGATCTACCGAGATAATTCCAAGGAAATTTAAACTTAGACATTACATCAAGTCCAAATAGCACAAGGTTTCCTAATTCCAGGTGGAGAATACTTTATATTTTAAAATTGCATAACCATTCAAGAAGTCCAACACAAAAGGTCTTAAACAACTCAAACTCGATTACACAATTTAAAATACAAAATAATAAAAGATCTTGGCATCCCGGATCACTTGAATCCTCCTGGGTTACCCGCTTCATAGCATAAAGCAATAATGGAAAAAGGGTGAGATAAAAGTCTCGGTGAGTTCACTTCCTGCACTCCTCACCATCGCTTCACATCGAGGCATACCAATTCCAAGTAGTAAATTGGACATAAATGCAAAATTAGCATAAAACATATAATTCATCTTTTCCATAATCCGCCCATAAAGCAATTTCCACGACATGGATCCCGCTATGGTCATCGTTATCAGACGGGGACACTACGTTCGAAGGTTGTGTCGGTAATGCTTAGGTCCATAGACCCCGGTCAACATAAGCAGCTGACAGATACCAGTCATATGTCTATAACCTACAAGTGGCATCCCCACAAGTACATGGCAATATACCATCACATAATGGCTATTTACGATATAGCAGTCACACATCTATAACTCCACAAGTGGCATCCCACAAGTACATGACTATACTATAAGCTTCGCTTATGAGGAATCTTGCCTTAGAGTCTCTTTCAATAGGGCTTAAAAATACTTGTGCATATTAAATGCATGATTACAATGGAGTAATTAGGCAAATAAGAAGTTTTATGCAACATGTACTTTCAACTCCAAGCCTATCACCTATGAATTTTGACAAAAATCGAGGTTAAGTTTTGCAAGCAAGAGAACATCACATTCCTAACACATACATCATTGACAATATTATTGCCAAGACAACAACAAGGGGCTCATATAAAAATTATCAACAATCTTGAGTCTTGTTTCTCATGAAACCAAAACACATCCCCGTTGGAGTTTAGTTGGAACTTCGCTATGGGAGGAACATCACATGGATGTTCATGCAGGGTTCGGGACAAAGAATCCAACTCCTCCTCCAATAACAACAATCATAAAGATCAATCATCAATTTCAAATGACATTCAAACCCTAGACTTGAGCTAAGTTATCTCATAAGGGAAAAGAAAATTCTAATGTGGGACTCTATGGGCGCCCAACACTCAGGGAAGAAATAACTCATAAACAAGCACCAAAACCTCGAACTAGATGTGATGAAGCTTGGCCTTACTTCTTAACTTCCCCTCTTTCCCACTTCACGTTCTCCTTCTATTCACTTCTAACCTACAAGGGTTGCACCAAAACTTTAAACCCAAAGCCAAAGCTCACCTCCCAAACTCTTCTTCTTCACAGCGAGTTGAAGAGATCTAGCAATCAGATCTCTCGGAAATCTCTCTCAAGACCCTGAAAACCACTAGCGTTTTCCACTCTTCATTTCTTCTCCTTCCCTTTCTTTTCTTTCCCCTTTTTCCCTTCTTTTTGTGTTCTACTCGTTCAGCTGACGTTGTGGAGCATTTTGTTAGTTTGTGAATCGACTCGCGGTTAAGTGTGAATACGATTCATGTAAAGACAAGAATATTGTAACGCCTTTTGTGAATCGATTTGGTGAATAGATTCACTAGCTCCACTACTTCGATTCACGAAGCATCGAATGGTAGCTGGATTGCTTCATGTTTGAATCGATTCAAGTTACGCATGAATCGCATTCACGGACGCACTCAAATCTTGAGTAAAAACTTAATTTTGCGGCAAGATCTTGCCATTTTCTCTCCTAAACCTTTTTCTCAATCAATTCCATACTCAACAACTTCCAGATTATTCTAAAGTCAAATTAAAAGCAAATTCAACCACTCAAGAACAACAAATACAAGGCATTAACAACAATGTGCAATTATGTTCACCAAGAATACAATCAAGTGCAAGATTAGCAAAGGTTCACATAATCACATATACCTAGAATACGTTTCATAAACCTCCAAAAGCCACACTAACTTAAGGGATTTGGGGCATTACATCAAATTTTAGGGCACTGAAAAGTTCTCATTTGTGGCCAATGAGACCACAAAGGAAACAAAATATACTCACTCTTTCATACTTGAAGAACACCATGAGTGTTTCTACTTTCTCCACCTTGAATCTTAATCCTTTCTCTGCATTTTAATTCATTTATGGACATCAAGTAGAACCCCAGATTCTCATATACTTTCCACGAATTCTCATATACTTTCTCCACATACCCTTCTGCCCCATTTGATTAAATCGTATTCGAAACTCCCTGAATAAAGCCGCTTCTCTAGATGTTTCCCAAGTGCAATGGACATGAAACCCAACGGCAAATTATGCACTCGAACTCAAACATCACTTGGAATAATGGAATATTAAGAGCAGAGCCACCCTCAATCCGCACACTGCGTCCTAGGATTAACGAGATGGTTATCGAATGACCATGGTCACTCCATTAGCAATCCTCTCCAAGTCGAAGTTTGTGATAAAATGGAGCAGTAAAGACACGCCTTTCTCCATCTCTAAGATTGCAACACCCACGCCTGATTGCTTGGCTTCATCACTCCTTCTTACTTTGAGGCAAATTTCTGACCTCACGATAACTCAAAAACTTCAACGAAGCGAAAGTTCTTCGAGACTGATCTCATGACAAAGCGCGGACAGAAAAGAAAACAAAGCAAGACTCTCAATGATTAGAAAGAAAAAGCAGAGCTCTCAATGAGTGATAGAAAACACCTTTGGGTGAATGCTTTTCTCTTCATGAAAAAGTGAGAATTCAAAGAATTTTAAAAATGTCAAAAATTGTTTTCATTGTTTTTACGAAAATACATTCTCCTTAGCTAGTCATTCATTTTTCTCTGTCACAATTGTTCATTACTTGATAGTCTTACGTATATTCTTATTAGTAACTTTAAATGTAGATACAAATTTTATAAAATAAAAATTGAAAATATTTTTAGAAAAAAGTAAATGGGCCTAAATAACTCATTTGTTTTATTATACCTTGGTAAATTCTCACTCATTTTACACATAATATAGTATATAAATATCTTTGTCATTGCACTGAATTCAAAATTGAATTTAAATATTGAGTTCCTGTAGGATGTGAAAAATAAATTCAAATGGTTGTATAAATAAAAGATTGGTAGTTTTAGCATGAAGAGCAAACATCAAATCATTAATTTCTTTCTCATTAAGTATTTTTTGTGCATGCATGTGTGCAGAGGTGTTCTTGAATGGAAATAAATTAACGGGACCTCTCTGCACAGAGGAGCTTGGCTACTTTCCAAAGCTACGCTTTAATGCCAAATCAGTCGAAAACAATTTACTCGAGGACCTATAGCCAGCATCATTTGCAAATCTGACCAAAATAAAGGCACTTTGTACAGATTTTTCCAATGAAAAAAGTTGTTTAAGAAATCTCTCTTGCTATGTATTATTATTTAAGCAACACTTTTTATTTATATATCTTTGTTATTATTCCCAAAAAAATAGAAAAAGAAAATAATGTTTCTTTTTCCCCAATTAATGGGAGGCAGTCACATGAACAATAACTCCTTTGAAGCGGGCAAATCCCACGAGTAACTTTCCGATTACCAAAACTTTTTTCACATGTAAGTTGGCGATTGGATATTGTTGACATATAATTGCAATCATCAATTCTTTTTTTTTCCTCGGTTTTGTTTCCAATCCTTTAATTATAATATGCTTATATTATATCTTGTCTTCACAAGATGTGTTATTTTTAATTCTTGGACTTGCAGACTCTTCTAAAGCCAAACAATAACTTATCAGGGATATCTTCCTCTCTTTGAGCTATCCAATATGCCAAACTCTAACCATACTGTATGGTTTCTTATTCTCTCTGTAGAACTTGTATACGTGGGTGTGACTTTGCATATATGGTTCTATAAAAGGAAACATGCATCAAATGCAGAGGCTTTGTTTTGTTCACGTGATGAGAGAGGAATAGTACAATTTTAATTATTAAAATTTAACCATTGGAGGAAGTATATGAAGTTTAAAACACTGAGAAAGTCACATGAGTTTTATAAAAAAAGTAAAGTAGAAATTTGATTAAAATAATAAGAAAAAGATTTGAGAGAAAAAAACAATAAGTTATAATTTCAAAATGTTACTTGAACTATAAAAATAGGGGAAATAAAAACTTATTTCACAGAACATTGGTACCATGATCAAAATAAGATTTTACTAAGTTAGTCAAATCAAACTATAAACTAGTTTAGTGGGATGCTTGTCGAGACAAACTCTCTAGGCGATAGTTGATAGCTTTATATGTTGGTGATTGAATTTTAAAATGTTTAGTAAAATTAGTGGTTGAACTATCTCGATTAAATATAAAAATGATATTATTGATGAACATGTGTTATATTTCTTTCATATAAATTCTATTTTATATGTATTATTTATTTTAAAATAATACTATGAATTTTTATACTTTAATTTATTTTAGAAATTATTTTAATCGATAAGTCATTGGTAAATATATTTATTAGTTGGTGTTTTCCCATAATGAAGGCGATCAGATGCTGTCTCGATGTGTTTTGGTCTTTGTCATTCAGGTAATTAAATTTCCCATCTTTGGAATAGCGGCCTTCCACGCTGCATACATCTCTCAAGTAAGGTGGATTGTCATGCCTCAGATCCCAACTCTTTGTGGTCAAAGAGCTTTCGTGCGTAGTAGGAATAACACAGAGAGCTTAATGTTGATGGCTAATTTGTTTGTCATAAAAATAGTTTTTATTTGACAGCTTCATTACTTTACTTTTAAGTCATCTAAAAACAATCTTACACTGCCGTAACATCTCATAAACTAATGTGGTATCTCAAAATTCAAGGCCTTATACATGTCTTAATCTGAGCAACCTTTACATGATGTCTCTATACCACCAAATTTCTATCCAAGAAACATACATTAGCTTGATATGGAACTTATGTCGTTGACTCCATTATCAAATTTTCACATCTTCTAAACAACAATCCTATCCCTATTATGACTTTTAAGATCTTGAAGAATCTATCTCACGGTTTTGCATGTTTTTATCCTTGGATCTCGCGGCATTGATGACATATGTTAAATCGGATCTATCATATGTCAGCGAACTAATTTTCCTTATTAGTCTCTCGATACGAGCTTAATCAATCTTTGGACTCTTTCTCTTGCTTCTCTTATTCTAGGATTCTTTCTAAATGGGTATCTGCTCACAGTTTATCGACCTCCTTAAGAAAATCCAAGCCATATTTCCTTTGAGATATGAAAACCCATTGTTTAGAGTACATCATTTTAATTATGAGTATCCCAAGAATTATTCATTTTGGAACACATTAGCTAGTTTCTACCACTTAAGTAGCGCTTCTCGATTCGATTCAATCATATGATAATAGAATGTCAATTAACATACCATAAGTAGTATAGTTGCCTTACCTTCGTGTATGTTGCTTTGGGAGAAAAGTATATAATACGCCTTAACTTTATCTATATCCAAGGCTCGATCATCATTTATGTGGAACTTTTTCCCAAACTTCAAGCTTCGAGCTGATTGCTTTGACTGCGTATAGGATTTCCTTAATCTACATTACCTTGTTTCCTCTATTTATGGAACCATATCCAAGTGGGAAAAGTAGAGAACGGTGCAATTTTTACATCAAATTAGTTTAGTTTCCCACCCAATCTGTGCTAAATAGAGAATATAGAGATTAGATTCCTCCACATAATGTGCATCTTTGTTATTGGAGAAAATGTTTCCTTTTAATAAATATTATAAGCGAGAGTATATCAGCACTTTTACTATCAGAGACTTAGCTTTTATTACCAATCATGAGTTATCATCCCGACTTATGCTTGATGTATATTTTATATCAATCTTCCCTCCACTAGTCATTTGTCTCTTGGTCTCTCAATAATATTTCATGTCCCATTCTTGTCTAGTCCTCTCATCTCCACATTCTTGGATTAAACTTAGTCCTTATCCTCTAAAGTATCTTGTAATGATGTTGGGACTTTGATCAAGTTAATAGCTGCTATGAAACTCTAGTCTTTGCTAGAAAAGATATTTGCATAGATAACTTGAGAAGTAAGTACATGACACAAGATTGTTTCCACTTTGCTCAATACAATTGTTAGTTTTTTGGATTAAGATCAAAATTGCCAGACATTTGAAAAAGAAAAACGAGTCTTAGGCTCCGTTTAGGAGGTAGGAGAGGAGGGAAGGGGAGGGTAGGAGAGGAAAAGAAAGAGAAATCTTCCACCTTATTTAAGAGAGTGTTTTTGTAGAGAAGGAAAAAGAGAATGCTTATGACTAATATACATTTTTAATTTTGAGAGTAATATAAAAGATGGAAGAGATTTGAAGAATTTTTCTAAGCCTTCTAAAGCTCTCCAAAACCCACCTCCAATACATTTTTTGAGTTCTCCATATTAGAGGATTTTATTATTATGAAGAAAAATAAACATCTCATTCAAGGCGGGAGACTATCCTTTCTTCCCATTTCTTTTTCTCCTTCTTTTTTCCCAAAGTCCTCCCCTCCCATCCCCTCCTAAACTCCCAAATGAGGCCTTAGGGTTTTTAGTGCTCACTACTGTTGGTTTGAATGAATAAAGTTGATGTTGGACCAGCTTGGGTTGTATTTTCCTGTGATATCCCATTTTCAATGTATTAGCCTTGGTCTTTTTTTATTCTAAAGTAAAACGCTCTAAAATTTGTTTGTACATAAAGATTACAAAGAAAGAGGTGACTTAAGTGTGAGACTAGAGAATCATAAATGAACAACTCGGTTCTTCGAATTTTGATTCACCTTTTTGGAGATAAGGAAAAGCGAAAATAAAAGGACAAAACTTATACACGGTTGATTAGGTCCTGTTTTTACTGTTTTCAAATTAAAAAATGACACATGTATTATTTTTTTTAATGTTAATGTTTTCCGTTTTCCTTAATCAATCCCCTTCGTCTCCGTCACGTTTTTACCCAGATCTATTTCCATTGTCCAATCTTCAGCTTCCAAATCAACTTGATTTCCGACGCTGCGAGACCTGTAAGGCGGCGCACATCATCCACAAGAATTATCCGCTGCGGACCACGTGATTGTTGTGCGTGAACCACGGCGACACACCAAATCTCCGCCGTCTGAGGACTCAATCTGTTACGCTCCTTGCGTTGTCTTCGAGTTTACTGTCGTGGATCGCTGGTTCTATGAAGGGAACTCGTAATGCCAAACCTTTCCATCTCTCCTCTTCGTTCGAGCAATGACTTTGAGTTGGACAGGCATGAGATCTGTAACAGGGAGTTAAGGATGGTGGTTTAATGAGTTTCCAAAAGTCACGCATCACCATTATCTCATTTTTTGTATTTTAGATCCTTGCTATACAAAGTGATAATCTTTGCTGGTTTTATTTTCTTCTTTTTTTTGTGGCTTTATGTCTGAGTTAAGTGTTATTTTCTCAGTTATGTCATAATCCCTTCACGGCAAACAACTAGGCACTGACAAATTGGACGAAGGCGTGGGATCTATTCAAGGGAATCAGGGATGGTGGTTTGATACGTGTGTTGGCTGAGGGTGGCAATGAAGGTTGATGGAACAAAAATAACGGTGAAAGTTTGGTAGATGGAGTTGTGAGGATGAAACCATAACAGACGTTAGCTCATTTAAAATCACAATAGTACAGGTGTCATTTTTAATTTGAGAGCTTGATAAAGCGAGGACCTAATCAACCGCATATAAGTTTTGTCCAAAAAAAAACTGTTTTGTGGAAGATTACATGAGAGACTAAAACATGATCGCTTAGATGTACCAAAAAAAATTATCGCTTAGTGGATGATAACATTTGTATCACTTTTTTTTTTCAAAGGCATGTCCCAGAAAAACATACTTGACTGCATAAGACTCAAAGTTTATTAAAAAGTTAAATTATCTTTTTGGTTCCTTTACTTATTTTATAAGCTCATTTTTGTCCTTTAATTTTTAAAAGGATCATTTTGGTCCTTTAATTCATCAAGTTGGACCACGTTAGTCTTTTCCATCCAAACTATTAACTCAAGTCAACAATCAGTCTTACGTGGACACGAGGTGCCAATCTTAGTCAACAATCAGCAACCTTCTCTCTCACTTCTTGTTCTAATTTCTCTCTGACCTCCTTCTTTCTTTCTCTCTCTACCCTAAATTACTTGTTTCAAATTTTCATCTTTTCTTTTCTCTCTTCCACTGTTTCCTCTGCTCTTCTCTTCTCCATGGCTGCTCACTCCCACCAGCCACCACTTCCATCCTCATCGACACACCCATTTCATTCCTCCCCCTGAGCCACTTTCCCCTTCCTATAGCTAAAGTAAAAAAAATGAAGTAGAAGCTGAAGTTTAAATCGTTGTAAGGACCTTTTTTGCAGGTTAAGAAAGAAACCAGCTTAAACTTCATTTTTTTTGCCTTAAAAGAGAAGCAATTGAAGGGAAAAAAACCAAAACAGAAGGAAAGAGCGAGACAGAGAGAGACCTTAAGGAAGAGCAATGTTGGACTTGGAATGGCGAGATTTCTCCATAACAATGTCATGAAAGATTGAAGAAATGCACGGTCGAGAAACCTCAGAAGGTTCGAAGAAGAAGGAGGAAGCGAAACAACCCTAGAATTCTAAGCTAATTTCAAAATTATAAAAGGAAAAAGGAAAAGGGGAGCGTGATGAAGCGCGGCAGTCTGATGAAAAGGGAAGATGAGGTTTGCAAAGATGAAATCGAATATGAGGGTCGGGAACGAGGTAGGGAGGGAGGGTGGAGTGGGGGTAGGCAAATGGGTTCGTAGAAGATGAAATCGAGAAGATGAGGGTTGGGAGCGAGGTAGGGAGGAGGGTGGGGTGGAAGAAGATGAAATCGGAAGGGTATTTTAGCCCATTTTGTATTAAAGTAATATTTTTAGGTCCATATCAGAAAGCTATTTGCCACGTTTGCACCACGTTGGCAAAAATTAACACCATTACTATGATAAAGCGTGGAAGAACTAACTTTGGTTACTAGAGACAACTTATGGGGACTAAAATGAATCTTTTAAAAATTAAAAGACCAAAGTGAGCCTTTAAAATAAGTTAAAGGGACCAAAAAGTAATTTAACCTTATTAAAAATGTTTTTTTCTTGGACACGGACGAAGGCAACACACCTAAATTTGAAGACATTTGATAAGAAGCGAGAGGCGTGTGGGGTCATAAGTTGACCACTGAAATAACATGTAAGGTATAAGCAACAACTGAGATGAAAATGCACAAAGAATCGTACAGATTTCACTAAATTGTCAAAACAAGTACAATAGTGATCTATCTACTTCTAGGAATTCAAATATGGAGGACAATCCATTTCTTATCAACACAGAATCACATAAGATAAAAGGGCCTAAGCACACTGTAGGCTAAAGAAAGAAACCAGATAAACGAGGGAGAGAGAGAGGAAGATAATTACCTTGCAGTTCTTCACACCCAATGATTGGAAATCCATTCCCCTTTTATGCTTGATCCAAGGAATATTTTATGTTAGCTCTTTTCTCTCTCATGCTCCTTCTCACTTCCTTGATATCAGGATTGGTTGCTATCAGTCTTAGATGTGTAACAGAATTGGATTCCCCCACCGTATGAGCTATTTTTGTATTTCCAATCATAACATAACATTACCTAGAACATGAGAGTAATTGATTAATTAGATAATCAATTGTTAAGGACTAAAAGTGCAATTCAGCAACAAAAAAAAACCAAGTGGAAGGTGTATTAGTACAACGGGGTGCAAATAGTAACCCCACCATTGGACTTGGAAACAGCTGAAGAAATGGAGGAATTCCAGTGCGTCGAAGGATCGGAACCGTATACCTTGCTGCACAAACTTAGATCCAATGTCTCTACAAAGCATTGCAGGGGACCATACGGGTACTGTTGTTCACCAACACGAACCTTCAATCGCCCGTGATGCTGAAAGTGTTGTTGTAGAGGATACTGTAGGCGGAGGTTACGTGTGGATACATGATGCAGTACGATGGAGAAACATCGGCTGAGCGAGGCGGTGACTGGATGGAAGGGTAGTCTCACAGCGTTGCAGTTGTTGTTCGCAGTAGCGATAGCACACAGAGGCGTGCTGGTGCAGCTAGGAAGCCGCTGGCGTGGTGGCAATTAACGGTGGTGTTGCTTTCAAGGCCACCGTGCTTTTCCAAACCTGCAAACACAGCGAGGTGACTCCATCTGCCTCGTGTGCTTTTCGACAACGGAACCAAATTCCTCAATGCGGTGTGGACACCCCCCACTTATAATCATTAATCAGGCCATCTCATTTTCTTCCACGTGGGACTTGTAACACACCTCCCTCACGGTGCAGCCAGGAAGCCGCTGACATGGCGGTGATTAACGGTGGTGTTGCTTTCAAGGCCACCGTGCTTCTCCGAACCTGCAAACACAGCGAGGTGGCTCCATCTGCCTCGTGTGCTTTTCGACAACGGAACCAAATTCCTCAATGCGGTGTGGATGCCCCCCACTTATAATCATTAATCAGGCCATCTCATTTTCTTCCACGTTGGACTTGTAACACACCTCCCTCACGGTGCAGCCAGGAAGCCGCTGACGTGGCGACGATTGACGGTGGTGTTGCTTTCAGGACCACCGCTTCTTGAACACGCAAACACGGCGAGGTGGCTCCATACATCTCGTGCTTCTCGACAATGGAACCAAATTCCCCGATGTAGTGTGGGCGCCCCACTTATAACCACTAATCAGACCATCTTATTTTTCCATGTAGGACTTCTAACACACCCCCTCACGCCCAGGATTAGACAACTGGAGCGTGACCCTAATGGCCCAACAAATGGATCTATAATAGGCTTTGATACCATAT
This sequence comes from Calophaca sinica, assembly GCA_037113605.1. Lineage (NCBI taxonomy): Eukaryota > Viridiplantae > Streptophyta > Magnoliopsida > Fabales > Fabaceae > Calophaca > Calophaca sinica. Next base: position 53,479,614 of record CM073735.1, on the reverse strand, counting down.
TAGAATTTGGATTTGGGCTAACTTGACCCCAAATTCCTCAATGCGGTGTGGATGCCACTTATAAGCTGTGTCAGGTCATCTTATTCTTCCACGTGGAGACTTCTAACACACCTCACTTCGGGCAAATGCGGCCAGAAGTCAACTGGCGTTGACATTAACCGTAGTGTTGCTTTCAAGGCCACCGGTGCTTCTCTAAACACGCAAACACAAATGAGGTAGCTCCATTTGCCTCGTGGGCTTCTCGACAACGGAACCAAATTCCTCAATGCGGTGTGGATGTTGTCCACTTATAACCATTAATCTGACCATCTCATTCTTCCATGTGGGACTTCTAACGCACACCCCTCAGGCCCAGGATGAGACAACTGGTGGAGCGTGACCCGAGTGGCCCAACAAATGGATCTATGATAGGCTTTGATACCATATTAGAATTTGAATTTGGGTCTAACTCAACCTCAAAAGCTAACTCACAGGGTGAGGGTTGCCCCTCACTTATAACCACTAATCAGGTCATCCCATTCTTTCATGTGGAACTTCTAATAGTGTTGAACACCTTAAACATGGAACGAGGAATCATATTGAAAAGTTGTTCTGAAATGTACAGATACAGGAAGTAACAAACTACTAACCATACAACTAATTTAATTGGGTTATTACTTTATTGAGGATTTCGAGCCTTGTGGCATTTCAGATTTTTACATGTGTCTGTTGGTAAACTGAATCTTATTGTAAGGATTTTCCTATGATACAGTTTAATAAAATCATTACAACTTATGCAATTATGTTAATATATGTTTCCGAATTTGGACTACATACTAATTGGAAGAGCTATAAAGCCATGGTTTTGGTTGCAATTCCATTTAATGGTTTAATTCCTTATCAATCTTTAGTTGTGAGAAATGAAATTGCTAAAGAAGTGATGGAAAATAACAAGAGTGAAAGCTTTGCCAGTATCATCTATCAGAATTTTGTCAATATTACTGGAAATTTGTTAACTGCTCATCAAAACAAAAATTTCCTTCTTTTTTTATGTTTATATTTTTAAAATTTAAATAACTGTTTCGATAAATAGCTGTTTTTGATTTTCTTGTTCTTGCAGTCAACTTGATAACAATAACTTTGGCGGAAATAGCATTCCAAATAGTTATGCCAACATGCCGAAATTGTTGAAGTTGTAAGTGATTTTTGTGATCCCTTGTCTGTAAGTAGATTTTGCAAGTAGAAGGAATGGATCTGAAGTTCTAGAGCCTTTGTTTTAATTTTTAGGTGTGAAGTACCAATTCGAGGCACTAAAATCTTTGTGATTAATTTCTTATATATAGGAATCACAATTATCCAAAATAGAGAATGTTGGTCAGGAACTATAAACAAAGGGCAAAAAGAAAAAAAAATATGCTTCTAAAAATCATGTGTAGATGGTTGACTACATGGTAGAAAACCATAAATGATAATAATGCCATACACGGACATATGTTATTTGACTTAGTAAGTAAGACATTCTCACCTTATCTTTCCTTCAAACAAGTATTGTAAAACATTCATTAGCAATTTAGCAATGATGCTCTATTACTGTTGCATTTGGCTAATGTCCTCATTTTTTTGATAAACACTTGACTTTGGTCCATTCTCTCTTCTGCCTCTTTATTTGCAAGATAGCACCTATTCACTCTTTTCCTTTACTTTACAAAATTTCTCAACATAATATAACTTGTTAGTTTGGTTAAGAGAAAGGCTTGAAGTCAAGTTTGACCATCTCAATGTTGTTGTTGGTTTCTTGGTATTATTAGGAGCCTTAGGAATTGCAACTTGCAAGGACCAATTCCTGATTTAAGCAGGATACCGGGCCTCCTTTATATGTAAGTTATGTGTTAAGCGAAGTGACTATTCCATAAAAAGTGAAAATTTTGATGTATATTTTTAAAAGAAAGTCTAATGCAAACTCTAATTGCATTTTTTGACCATTATTGTCCAAATTCCAGTGACCTCAGCTCCAATCAGTTGAATGGATCAATTCCTCCAAATAAACTTTCTAAAAATATTACAACCATGTAAGAATCTCTATCATTTAAATTGTTTTTCCTCTATTGATTTTGCATTTAATTATCTAGATATATCACTTCAATATTCTCCCCATATGTGTTTATTGGTTGAGATAAATCTACATAATATGATGATATTTTTAATTTTTGACCCCTGGGGATATGTGCAGTATTTTATCAAACAACAATCTTACTGGGACTATTCCATCCAACTTTTCTAGTCTTCCACGTCTTCAGAAATTGTCAGTTATCTTCTCTTTTATTCGTTCTTCTACATGAAACTGTATTATATATTATTATAAGCCAAAAAGAGTTACTATCTATCAACCTATCACACACATAATATATTGAATTTGGTACTAACTTATCTTTTTATATTTCTTATTTAATCAATCATGTTATAAAATAAATAATTTTTTACCAATATCATCCTTTGTGTTAGGTCGCTTGCAAACAATTCATTGGATGGAAGTGTTCCTTCCATCATTTGGCGGAACAAGACTTCAAATGCAACAGAAAGATTGCTATTGTAAGACCTTAAATAAATGATAAATTATAAATTTTTCTCTTCTAGCTAAATGTGTATTTTTTTTGCGTGTGTATTTGTGGTTGTTTTATTATTTTTAAATTTTAATAAAAGGGAAGGGCTTCAGCTTACCTGACAGTATGTGTTTGCACATGTAGACGTGTCCAACTTTATTCATTTAGGCATATTTTGGGTGTTTTTCTTGCTAATACAGTTGTTGATTCATTTGTATTTCCCTTTGCATGGATGCTAGTGAGTATCAGTTTTTCTCTTTTGATATTTGATCCTTGGTTTCTAATCATGCAGAGAGTTGCAAAATAACAATTTGACAAACATATCAAAGGGCAGTACTAATCTTCCCCCAAATGTGACACTCTTGTAAGGTTCTCTAAACTTATTGTGAGTTTGTACTGAAATCGTAGTAGTGGAGAGTGGAAATTTCCATATTTTTTCTCTCATTATAATGCATGTTCAAAAGATTAGTGTCCTTTTGCCGAAGGTAAAGAATTGAGCATTAGATTTAGCACGTACACCTCATTTTTAAAAAGCTTCCCACCTTAGTATATGAATTTTTTTGTATTTCAGGCTTGATGGGAATCCCCTATGCTTAGATAACTCACTGGATCAGTTCTGTAAACTTCAAGAAGCTAGTGAAACAAATGACGCATTTCCAACAAACTCCAGTGACTTCTGTCGCGCTCAATCATGCCTCCCGCCTTATGAATACTCTGTAGATTGCTTCTGTGCAGTCCCATTGCTTGTTGGTTACCGACTCCTAAGTCCTGGGTTTATAGATTTTCGTCCATACATAAATGAATTTGGGGAATACCTGACTTCCAGTCTTAGTATACATATGAATCAGCTAAACTTTAGTTTTTGGTGGGAAGTAGGACCTCGACTGGGAATGAACTTGAAGTTTTTTCCTCTATATGTTGATAACAATAGTTCTCAAACTTTCAATAGAACCGAGCTCCTACGGATTACAAGCATGTTCACAGAATGGCATATTCCTGTCCACTATTTGTTTGGGTCATATGAACTGATAAACCTCACTCTCCTGGATCCTTACCTGGATGGTAAGTCTCGGAAACTTGTTATGATTTACTAAAGTGCCTGGGGGAATTTGGATTTAATGCATACTGTTAATATTGTGTTGATGCTTTCTTTATCTGGATGAACATTATTAATTTCAAATAAAATCTCTATTGTTTTAGTTGTTCATAAAATATTTTTGGCTCATATTGAGCTAATGGTTCTCCATCTTGCTGTAATCAAATTAGCTTCTCTCAATTTGCATGCTTTTCATGTCGAAATTTACAAAAATGGTCCTAGAATTCGGGCTTAGAACCTAACTCAACCCCATAAAATGGGCTTATAAGGTGAGGATTGTCAAAAAGACTACGATACTATCTTAGAATTTGAGTTTAGGGCCAAACTCAACCCGTAAAATCGGCTTATAAGGTTAGGACTGACCAAGCTTTATAAACACTACTTAGGCCATATCTCCAGTTGACGTGGGACTCTCAACAGTTTAGACTTTTGCTTGACCTCTCTTGTTAATTGGTACACAACTGTTCTGAAGCTTTAGGAAAGGTCAATTTGTGAACATATGTCTATTTGTGATATTCTGGATGAGTTGACATCTATTTGATTAGTCCTCAATAAATATTCAGATTTGCTCATCCTCATTTGTGTTGAGATGCTATAGCAAAAAATGTAACATCTATGATGGGCAACTCACAGAGAATTGCTTGATCCAGATGCATTGTTATGTCAAGAGGATATTGTATGTATTGCATTCAAGTTAAATGCAACTTCAAACCGGGCCAGTTAAGATTGGAAAGTAGAGGCTCATCAATGAATAAGTTGCTGCATAATATGTGCCATACTTTTCTATAACTGTCCTCATACTGCTCATTATTGTTGTTGTTGCAGTGATCGCCACCTCTTCAAAATCAGGGATAAGTACCGGTGCAATAGTTGGCATAGTCTTGGGGTCAATTGCATGTGCAGTGACGTCGTCTGCAATTATTATTCTTCTTGTATTAACAACAAAATTGAAAGATTCTCATGCAGTTTCCAAACGGCGTCATGGTGAGTTCGTTATCATGAAGCAGCAAGTGTATTGTTATTTTCTTTTATCATCATTCAAAGTATTCTAACTGTTTCCGGGTTAAACTTTGGGACTATTCCTGTTGATATGTTTCCATAATAAATTGATTTCTTGAAAGAATAGCAAACTCCATGTTAAATCCTCCTACTGAAGCCTATTATTGCATTCACTGATTTATGTCAACTTGATTCTTTCCCTTGTTTTTTATATTTAAATAAATTTAAAATTTTATTTAATTTTTTATTTTAAATTTTACTTATCTATTTGAGCAGCTCAGACGTAGAGGGTTGCAAGTTGCAACAGATCATATTTTGATCGTTTATCATGAATAACAAAGATTTATATTTATTAACAGCATCTAAAATCTCAATAAAAATTGATGGCGTAAGGGCCTTCAGTTATGGAGAGTTGTCCTCCGCTACACACAATTTTAGCAGCTCTGCTCAAGTTGGACAAGGAGGCTATGGGAAGGTATATAGAGGTGTTCTGTCTGATGGCACAGTTGTTGCCATAAAACGTGCACAGGAAGGATCACTGCAAGGTGAGAGGGAGTTCCTTACAGAAATATCATTACTATCAAGGTTACATCATCGCAACCTTGTGTCTCTCATTGGATACTGTGATGAGGAAGGTGAACAGGTACTTTTTTATTTCAACTTCAGAAATATCCTCAAATCCTACTGGCTTGCTTGCTATCACCTGTTAACTCCAAGAGGATATAATTCATACTAAGATTAAAAATGTTGATAAAAATTGATATGCAAAATATTTTATAGAGGATGTAAACACACATTAATGTGTTGGCCAGAAAGAATGACTTAAACTGATAGAAGGAAGTTATACTCAGTTGCAAAACACATGCAGGTGTTTCTTGAGTTTCTGTTCTTGAAAAAAGGGTTTATTTGATATATAGATATCACATAAACTTATTTAAGCTTCTATCGAAGTCGTTGCTCTTTATTCTTGTTGTCCTTTCAAATTATTTTGGTGTTATAAACTCCTTTTCAGTCTACTTTTTGTCTGACTGTATTGGATTTATTCCATCTGGATTGTTGTTTCATCCTTGCAGATGCTGGTTTATGAATTTATGTCGAATGGCACACTAAGGAATCACCTTTCTGGTACATCTTATGTTCTCATTTTCTTATTTGCTGAAATTTTCCATTTACTTTTTGGTTCACTTAGTAACAACAGATGTTGTGCAAATTTTTCCTTTGCTCTATCTATCTGGCTCCAATTGAAGCTCAATGATATTTGGATAATTTGTTTTACCTAATTTATGTGCCTATGTGCCTTCCTACCTATTTTGACTCCGTTAACCGTGTGATTAATGTTTTACGACAGTTTTACCAAAAGAACCTCTGACTTTTGCTATGAGATTGAAGATTGCACTGGGGTCAGCTAAAGGTCTCATGTATCTACACACAGAAGCTGATCCTCCAATATTTCACCGAGATGTCAAGGCCAGCAACATATTATTGGACTCTAAGTTGTCTGCAAAAGTGGCAGACTTTGGACTTTCGCGGCTTTCCCCCGTTCCAGATTTTGAAGGAATTGTACCCGGTCACGTATCTACAGTAGTAAAAGGGACACCGGTAAGGCTTTCGTGATTATTTTTGGATTTTCCAAAACTGTCCATGTATACCTTAAGTACTAGATTAGCAATATCATTGTTAGTTAAAATTGAACGTAACAGACAGCATCTCAGAAAAATGACCAGTTGGAAGAGAAAGTGTGTGTGTGTGTGTGTGTGTGTTGGAAGATTGATTTTATTTTTTTCAATGAATTTTATCTTTAGTTTTTTGATCTGTTTTGACTTTTTTATATGCAGGGTTACCTTGATCCAGAGTACTTCTTAACTCACATGTTGACAGACAAAAGTGATGTTTATAGTCTTGGTGTTGTGTTTCTGGAACTTTTGACTGGGATGCAACCTATCTCACATGGCAAAAATATTGTTAGAGAGGTATTTGCTTACCACTGGACTTGGTTTCTCTCCCTATTCTCTAACAAATATGATTGGATCAAACTGATATTAACAGTTGGAAAGTTTAATTTTTGTAATTTATTTTGTGAATTTGTTGGATAGAATATAAATGAAAATAAAAAAAAATTGTCTTTTTCATTTTCTGCTGCCTCATGTAATACTTTGCCTTCATATAGTTACATTGCCACCTTTGTAATGGAATAATGTCAGTATTTCACTTCAATAGGACTCGAGTTAGAGTAACTTGTACTCCCTCCAGGTCCTTTTATAAGAAACAAAAGATTCATTTTTAGGTCTAATTATAAGAAACAATACCAATTTTCAAAAACATTAAATGTCTAATTTTCAGCTATACTCTTATTTATAGTGAGACATATTAATGAGATACACATATTTCCTATGCGAGTAGGTTGATTCTTAAAGGGGTAAATTTGGGAAAAAACACAAATTTTAGGAGTATTAATTAAAAAATAGATTTCAATGTAATTTCTTGGTACGTGTGAATTAGTTATATTTAGGATCGGAGGGAGTATTTATTTGTCATGGAAATTGAATAATAAGTAACTTGTATCCTTTTTGTCATGTAAATGTCCTATATTCATTTCCTACCTCAAGATATCAAAACAATAGAGTTTTTGACACCAATGCTTCTCTATACCTTTTTCAGGTTAATGTTGCATACCAATCAGGAAAGTATTTTCAATAATTGATGCACGCATGGGGCCTTATCCATCCGAGCACGTGGAGAAATTTTTGACATTGGCCATGAAGTGTTGTCAAGACGAGCCAGATCATGGCCTAAAATGGCGAAGTGGTTAGAGAGCTTGAAAACATATGGTCTCAGGTTGCTTAATCGGATACCAGAAAGCCGATTCTATAACCATGATTCTAGCAAAGCAGCTTAGTACACCACCATCTTCATCATCTCGCTATAAGGACTCCTTTTGTATCCTGGAGATGTGTCTGGTAGTGACCTTGTTAGTGGAGTAATACCAAGCATCAAGCCAAGATAAAACTACACAACTTGATTAGTATAAAAAATAAGAACTACAGAAGTTGTAAAATATTAGCTATAGTAATTATGGTAGATCTAATGTGAGGACTTTCTTAATCTACATACCTTGTTTCCTCTATTTATGGAACCATATCCAAGGAAAATTTCCATATACACATCTTTTTTCTGAATCTTCATGTAGGAATGAAATTCTTACATCAAATTGGTGGTTTAGTTTCCACCCAAAGCAATAGTAAATGAGATTAAGATTCACATAATGTTCATCTTTGTTATTGGAGCAAATATTTCCTTATAATAAATATTATAGCCTTTGCTTTGTACCAATCAAGAGTATCATTTGTCTCCACTAGTCATTTGTCTCTTGGTCTCTCAATAATATTTATTGTCCCATTCTTTTCTAGTCCTCTCATCTCCGCATTCTTGGATTAAACTTAGTCCTTATCCTCTGATGTATCTTATAACGATGTTGGGTCTTTGATCAAGTTAATAGCTGCTATGAAACTCTAGTGCTGCAAGAAAAGATACTTCGAATAGATAACTTGAGAAATAGGGTACATGACACAAGATTGTTTCCCTTTGCTCAATACAATTGTTAGTTTTTTGGATCAAGATCAAAACTACCAGACATTTGAAAAAGAAAAACGAGTCTTGGTGTTTTTAGTACTCATTACTATTGGCTTGAATGAATAAAGTTGATGTTGGACCAGCTTGGGTTGTATTTTCCCCTAATATCCCATTTTCAATGTATTAGCCTTGGTCTTTTTTTGATTCTAAAGTAAATCGGGCTAAAATTTGTTTGTACATAAAGATTACAAAGAAAGAGGTGACTTAAATGTGAGAGAATCATAAATGATCGACTCGGTTCTTCGAATTTTGATTCACCTTTTGAAGATAAGAAAAAGCGAGGGAAAAAAAAACTCTTTCGTGGAAGATTACATCAGAGGCACTACCTAAATTTTGATACTATCACCCACTACCTCTTTAGTGGGTGATAGTATTGTTTTTTTTTTCAAAGGCATGTCCCAGAAAAACATACTTGACTGCATAAGACTCAAGTTTATTGAAATGCTTTTTTTGGACATGGACGAAGGCAACACACCTAAATTTGAGACTCGAGACATTTGATAAGAGAAGGAGACATGTGTGGGGTCATAAGTTGACCATAAATAACATTACCTAGAACATGAAAGTAATTGATTAATTAGATAATTAGTTGTTAATTAAGGACTAAAAGCACTATTTAGCACCAAAAAAAAACAAAAGAGTTAATGACCAATTTGGTCGTGAAATTTGAAAAAAAAAAATCAATTTGGTCCCCATACTTTATCAATATTCCAAATTAGTCCATGTATTTTGAAAAAATATATCAGTTACGTCCCTCCATCAATTCTGTCTATTAACAGAGTTCTAAAATAGTCCTTCAATTTAGTCACTTATTAGCAAACAGGTACCTGTGATTTATAACTGTTAGGAACCCGAATATGGAAATCAAAAAATGGAAAGGAAAAGGAAAAGGGGATAAGAGATTAGGAGTTTGTTAGGATAAGGGTTAGTAATTTGTTAGGATAAGGGTTAAGGGGTTGTTAGGATATGAGATAAGAAGTCTGTTAGTTAATTGATTAGTAGAGACTTATCTTATATAAATATGAGGGTGTAGGCTTAGAAGGGGAATTATTCAGATTGTAAATCATTTGTTAACTTGAGCAGTGGCTCAATGTTGTGAAGGGGAAACCTTTGGAGAGATTATTCTCCTAGTTTGAATACAATTTTTTCCCAATTTCTTTCTCATTCTTTTCCTTTTGCGATACCCATATCAAGAATTGCATCCCCTGTTTTTTGTTGTTCTTGCGTCTCCTTCGGCAGATTCGAATGTTGAAAATCTTCTTGTGACACGCTCATCTTTCTTGCACAAGATCAATCCATATTATTGCGATCCTCAGCCCCATTGCCATTTGTGTTTTCTTCATTCATCACCCACCATCGAGGTGGTGCGTCTTCATCTCCGTTTGTGCTGCTATCTTCTGATTCCTCGGTTTCTTCATCCTCTGCTTTGCTATTCTTGTTGTTCTTGCCGTTCTTGTTCACAGAGTTTTCTCCTTCATCTGAATAAGACTTCCCCTTCTTCTTCTTTGATTCCAGCAACATTTCCTTGACCTCTCGCATGTCAAGCAGGCTTTTTCTCACAGTTTCCATATCAGCTTTCAACTCTGCAAGTTGCTTGCTCTGTTCGCTGGCCATCTTCTCCAAGGTGTTCACTCTGTTCTCCATTGCGCCACCACTGGATCTAGCAGGTTTGACCAATTTATTAGGAACCCGAATATGGAAATCAGAAAATGGAAAGGAAAAGGAAAAGAATGAGAAAGAAATTGGGAAAGAATTGTATTCAAACTAGGAGAATAATATCCCCAAGGGTTTTCCATTCACAACATTGAGCCACTACTCAAGTTAACAAATGATTTACAATCTGAATAATTTCCCCTACTCCTAATCTCTTATCCTAACAATAACATAATGTCAATTTGGTCCCTGCGAAACTGACGAGGGACGTAACTGATACACATTTTCAAAATATAGGGACTAATTTGGAATATTGATAAAGTAAGAGATCAAACTGATTTTTTTTTTAAATATCAGGGACCAAATTGGTCATTAACTCCAAAAAAAAAGTGGAAGGTGTATTAGTACAACGAGGTGCAAATAGTAACCCCACCATTGGACTTGGAAACAGCTGAAGAAATAGAGGAATTCCAGTGCGTGGAAGGATCGGAACCGTATGCCTTGCTGCACAAATTGCTTGTTCTGTTGGAGTTCATGTTTTAACGTTGCTAATATTTTTTAGGCTCAGTTCTTAGCTTTTAGGGTTGTAGTCTTGTTGCTTTGTTTTAATCTCTTTGATTCTAGGTTTCTTTTTCTTTTGTCCATTCGAATAACTCACTCTGTGATAAGTTTTCATCTTAAGTTAATTTAGAGTGATTAATTAAATTAAATACATGAGGAATTGAGAGAGTTGAATATATATTGAGCTTAAACTTTGGAATTCTTTACACTTGGTTGTTTGATTGTATGTTTTAACTCTTACATTATTCTCATGTATATTGCACTTGAATTGCTAGGAATGGAAACAAAACCAAAAGAAAACACTCTCAAGAATTCAATTAAAGGCAAAAAAGATGATTCGTGAGCATAAGATTGAAGGCTGACCAAAAATGCGAAAAAAGCCAAGTTATTGAGTATGCGCGTGACGCGCATTTACAAGTAAAGGAATGCGCGTGACGCGCATTTATGTAAATTGGTTCTGTCTTCATGCGCGTGACGCGCACTGATCAGGAAGAATCTGCGCGCGACGCGCATCAGTACAAATCTGGAAGCCGCCTCAGTGCGCGCGACGCGCATTTGCACTTCCTAAACTGCGCGCGACGCGCACGGTGCTGCAGAATCTGTATAATTAGATATTTGTTCACTTTTTATTCATCTTGGACCTTTTCTAACATCAAAAACACTGAGGAGAAAGATTAGGAGTGCTAGGCTTCCATTGTTCTTCATCTTCAAGGAGGATTCAATCTTGGGAACAAGGTTTGGATCATCAATGGAGTTGTTTTCTTCCATATGTTTGTTTTCTTCTTTTACTACCATGAGTAGCTAAATACCTTAGATTAGGATGAGATGAATCATGTACAAACTCTTATGTAGTTAGTTCTCTTATATTAATACAAGTTTATGTTATGTAAATTGAGTTTCTAATCTCTATACTTCATGCTTTTCAATACTTGATCACTATTGCATTGATTTTGGGTTTTTCATCTTTATTGGAAAATAGGATGAATGAACTTGAACTGAGATTAGTAATCATAATCATGATGATTATAGGAATATAACTTGTGGTTATGTGTTCTAATGAATCATGGATCTTATTGTTTAGTCTAATCATTAATCACCTAAGGGATTAGGGATTGTGGCTAGAATAAAGGGTTTATGAGGCAAGGGATTGTCCTTAAGCTAATTGGTTGATTGAACTTCAATTTATATGAAATTACTTAAGTTAATGATGAACTAGCTACATAAGAGCAAGTACAAGAGGATTGAAATCCTAGTTGTATTCAACCAACCAAGGCAAATCTATTTTTACTTTAACTTGTTCAAAGTTACAATTACAATCAAAATATCCAAATCATTTAGTTTAAAGTAATTACACACTTATTCTTATTGATAACCATCATAATCCCTGTGGAGACGATACTCTATTCATTACTATATTACTGGTTGCGATTGGTGCACTTGCCTTAAAAAGTAGTGTATGAAATACGCTAACAAGTTTTTGGCGCCGTTGCCGGGGATTGTTGATTTGATTGTCAACAAGGCAAAGGAGTTACTACTTTGAACAATTTTACAGTTTTATTTCTAGTTAGTTAGTTTTTGTGGATATACTTTATCTTGTTTCAAAATACAACTGTTGTGTGCTTAATCATCTTTCTAGTTGTTATGTATGCGAGAGAAACAGACATCTGAATTGGTGTTTGATCCGGAGATAGAAAAGACAGCAAGAGCAAATAGGAAGAAGGCTAAGGAGGCAAGGCAGCAGAAAAAACATCAACAATCTCAAGCTTCTGCTTCTACTCATACTCGGGTAGAGGAAGAAATGGCAGAACCGCCACCTAGGCGTACTCTTGGTGATTTTGGGCGCAGAAACAACAGGGAGAGATTGGCTTTTGGATACCAACCAGTGGAGGCCAATGCATTTGAGATCCGGACTTCTCTCCTGAGTGCACTCAAGCAAAATCAGTTTTCTGGAGCTGAGAATGAAGACCCCAACCAGCACTTGGTGAATTTCTTTGAAATATGTGGAACTTTGAAGCTGGACGGTGTTACAGATGAAGCAAAGAAACTGAGATTATTCCCTTTTACTTTGAGGGATAGGGCAAAGGGCTGGCTAAGTTTATTACCCCAGGGAAGTATTACTACCTGGAATGACTTAGAAGATAAATTCATGGATCGGTTTTTCCCCACTGCCAAGTTTGTCAAGAGGAGAGCTGAAGTGAGTAGCTTTGAACAAAAAGATGGTGAAACCCTCTATGATGCTTGGGAAAGATTCAAAGTGTTGTTGAAGAGATGTCCTGGTCATGGTTATGATGACTTGTGCCAAATGCAAATGTTTTTTCATGGGTTGAGGCCTAACACAAGAATGATGCTTGATGCTTCATGGGAGGCTCAATGAATTCAAAGACGGTGAAGAAGCAAGAGAACTAGTGGAGGCAATGGTCTCAAATGATTATCTTGTCCACCATGATAGAGGAGCACAAAGCAAAAGGGCATGTTTGCGATAGAGACAAGTGATGCTATTTTGGCTCAAAACAAATTAGTATCACAACAACTTGAAGCCCTTACCAAAGAACTTAAAGATTTAAGAGCGGGATCTTCTTCAACCGCACAAGCTAAAGCGATGGCGATGCAAAGAAGTGTGATTTCTGTGGTGGAAGGCATGAAAATGGGCAATGTGAAGCCCAAGGTGAGCTTAGTGAGGAAGCCAAATACATGGCAAATTTCCAAAGGCAAGGAGGGAATCCATATTCCAACAGTTATAATCCAGGGTGGAAGAATCAACCCAAGTTTTCTTGGAAGCAAAATGATTCTCCTCAATCAAGCAAGCCTCATGACAGCCAGAATCAAAAGATAAGCAATCGACTTAGAGCATCCTCTCACTCAGTTTATGAACATGACTCAAACAAACCTCCAAAGTCATGAAGCTCATTTCAAGAATCAAGATGCATCCATCAAAAATCTTGAAAATCAGTTGGACAACTTTCCAAGCAACTCACGGAGCAATCCAAGGGTAAGTTTTACGCAAATCTGTAGACAATCCAAAAATGAGTCTTGTAATCTTTGTTACTCGAGAAGTGGAAAGGTGGTAACACCATCTATGGTGGAACCATTAGTCCCTGAATGTAATGATGAAAATAACAAGGTGATGTTGGATGAGGAGTTGAAAAATAAAAATGAGGTGATTGATGTTGAAGAAGTTGAAAAGGAGAGTGAGAAAAGAAAAATGATGATAAAAAGAGTTCTAAATTAGTGGATGAAGGTTCCATCATCAAAAGAACAAAAGCAGAAATTTTGAAGAGAGGGGACAAGCCTCAAAATCTTCCTCCATATGTGAGACTTCCTTATCCTCAAAGGAGAACAAGAAAAAGAAAAGGAGGAGCAATATTCAAAATTTCTGGACATTTTTAAGAGGTTGCAGATTAATATACCTTTCTTTGAGGCTCTTGAGCAAATGCCTACATATGCCAAGTTCATGAAGGAAATTCTCACAAAGAAAAAAATTGAGAGATGAAAAAATCACCTTGGTGAGGAATGCGATGCAATAATTCAACGAAACTTCCTCCAAAGCTCAAAGATCGGTAGTTTCACAATTCCTGCACTATAGGGAATATAACTATTGGGAAGGCATTATGTGACTTAGGAGCAAGTATCAACCTCATGCCACTTTCTATGTTGAAGAAGTTGGGGATGAGATGATGTGAAGCCTACCAGGATGTCGCTTCAATTAGCAGACCGATCAATTAAATATCCTTACGGTATTATGGAGGATGTCTTGGTGAAGGTGGATAAGTTCATTTTTCCGGTGACTTTGTTATTACGGACATGGAGGAAGATGCGAAGTTCCTCTTCTCTTGGGAAGACCACTTTCTTGCAACAGGTAGAGCTCTTGTGGATGTGCAAAAGGCCAACTAATGCTCGAGTACATGATGAGAAGGTGACCTTCAATTTGTTTGAGGCAATGCAACATCCAACTGATAGAGATACATGAGCTGAGTAGACATCATCAATTACTTGGTGGAGGAAACTTTTTCTCAAGAATATCCTTCAACTCCTCTTGAGAAAGTACTAGTACAGGCTATTGAAAATCTTTGTGAGGAGGATGTAGAGGAAATAGCGAGAATGTGTGAGGCAGTTGGTAGCACTAAATCTGAGAACAATTTGTGAATTTGAAAAGAGAAGAATTGAAAAAGAGAAGGGTCACTAGAAAAGCAGAAAATTGAGTTGAAACCACTTCCTCCCACTTGAAATCTGATTCCTTGATGATGATGAAGAAAGTCCAGTTATTGTGAGCAACTCATTGTCAAACTTGGAGGAAGAAAAATTAATGAGAGTGTTGAGGGAGTACAAGACAGCAATAGGTTGGTCTATTTCCGACTTGAAAGGTATAAGCCCAGTATTATGCATGGATAAAATTACATTGGAGAAAGAATTTAAGCGGTGGTACAACCTCAACGGAGATTAAATCCGACAATGAAGGATGTGGTCGAAAAGAAGTCACGAAGCTTCTTGATGCAGGCATGATTTATCCCATTTCGGATAGTGCATGGGTGAGTCCAGTGCAAGTTGTTCCCAAGAAAGGAGGGATGACGGTGGTCAAAAATGAAAAGAATGAGCTCATCCCTACAAGAACAGTAACCGGATGGAGAATGTGCATAGATTACCGCAAGCTCAATAATGCCACGAGGAAAGACCATTTTCCATTGCCTTTCATGGATCAGATGTTAGAAAGGTTAGCAAGGCAAGCTTTTTATTGTTTTCTTGATGGCTATTCTGGGTATAACCAAATTGCAGTTAATCCGGAGGACCAAGAAAAGACAACTTTTACTTGTCCTTTTGGTGTGTTTGCGTACCGACGGATGCCATTTGGATTATGCAATGCTCCTACAACTTTTCAGAGGTGCATGCTCTCCATATTCTCTGACATGATTGAAAGCTCAATTGAAGTGTTCATGGATGATTTCTCTGTTTTTGGCTCATGTTATGATCTGTGTCTATCCAATCTAGCTTCTGTTCTTAAGAGGTGCGTGGACACCAATTTAGTGTTAAATTGGGAGATGCCACTTTATGGTTAAAGAAGGGATTGTTTTAGGACATAAAATTTCAGCAAAGGGAATTGAAGTGGACCAAGCAAAAATTGAGGTAATTGAGAAGTTACCACCTCCTATGAATGTCAAAGGAGTGAGGAGTTTCTTAGGTCATGCGGGCTTTTATCGAAGATTTATTAAGGACTTCTCAAAGATTGCAAAGCCAATGTGCAATCTCCTAGTTAAAGATTCTGATTTTAAGTTTGATCAAGACTGTTTGAATGCTTTTAATGTGTTGAAAGGAAAGCTGTTTTCCTCTCCAATTATAGTAGCTCCCGACTGGAGTTTACCATTTGAACTCATGTGCGATGCAAGTGATTATGCAGTCGGGGTTGTTTTGGGACAAAGAACAGAAAAATTCTTTCATGCTATCTATTATGCTAGCAAGGTCTTGAATGAAAATCGGTGAATTATGCCACCACCGAAAAAAGAATTGCTAGCTATAGTATTTGCTTTGGAGAAATTTCGATCTTACTTGATTGGATCGAAAGTCATTGTCTATCTTGATCATTCTGCAATCAAATACACCTTACTAAAGTTGATTCTAAGCCTCAAATGCCTTAGATGGATATTGTTCTTTGAGGAGTTTGATTTGGAAATAAAAGACAAGAAAGGAAGTGAGAATGTGGTAGTGACCACTTATTAAGGCTGGAAAATTCTGAAATAGCAGTTAAGGAGAAAGAGATTAACGAAGAATTTCACGATGAGCACTTGTTGATGGTATCGAGAGGCCATGGTTTCTTGATATGGCTAACTTTAAGGCAACAAGTGTGATACCAGAGGATTATACTTGGCGGCAGAAGAAGAAACTCTTCAAAGATGCAAATTTCTACATTTGGGATGATCCATTTTGTTTAAAGCTGGGCCCTGATGGGTTATTGAGAAGGTGTGTCACATCCGAGGAGGCACAAAGTATAATGAAACATTGTCATGATTCACCGTATGGAGGTCATTATGGTGGAGAAAGAACTGCAGCCAAGGTGTTACAAAGTGGGTTCTTTTGGCCAACGCTTTTCAAAGATTGTCATGAATATGTCAAGCGATGTGATAAGTGCCAGTGCACAGGAAGCATTTCCAGGAAAAATGAGATGCCCCTCAATAGCATTCTGGAAATTGAACCATTTGATTGTTGGGGTATTGATTTCATGGGGCCTTTCCCATCATCTTATTCCAATTTATACATTTTGGTGTGTGTTGACTATGTCACCAAATGGGTTGAGGCATGTGCAGCTGTAGCCAATGATTCCCAAACAGTGGTCAATTTTTTGAAGAAAAACATATTTTCCAGATTTGGAGTGCCTAGAGTGCTCATAAGTGATGGAGGCACGCATTTCTGCAACAAGTACTTGGACACATTCTTTGAACAAGTATGATGTAAAGCATAAGGTTGCCACTCCCTATCACCCACAAACTAGTGGGCAAGCTGAAGTTTCCAATAGGGAGATAAAGAAGATTTTGGAGAAAACAGTTGGTGCTTCAAGGAAGGATTGGTCAAAGAAGCTTGACGATGCTTTGTGGGCCTACCGGACAGCATTCAAAATGCCATTAGGGTTCTCTCCTTATCAGCTGGTTTATGGGAAGTCATGCCACTTACCATTGGAGTTGGAACACAAGGCATTTTGGGCCATAAAATTTCTGAATTTTGATTCCAAATTGGCTGGACAAAAGCGGTTGCTGAAATTGAATGAGCTGGACGAAATGAGGTTGATGGCTTATGAGAATGCAACCATTTACAAACAAAGAACCAAGGCTTATCATGACAAGCATTTGGTGAGAAGAGATTTCCAGCCAGGCCAACAAGTTCTACTCTTCAATTCAAGGCTGAAACTTTTCCCAGGCAAGTTGAAGTCCAAGTGGTCGGGACCATTTGTAATCAGAGAAGTTTTTCCACATGGAGCAGTGGAATTAGAAGATCCCGGCTCCACAAGAACTTTCAAAGTTAATGGGCAAAGATTGAAGCCATTCTTTGGAGGAAAAGTCTCCAGGGCAAGAGTAGCCCTCGTTTTGCAGGATCCATAAAATGACCAAGCGTCAAGCTAGTGACGTTAAAGAAGCACCCATGGCAACAAGTTTGCCCAAAAAAAAAATGCTGCAGGTGATGCGCGTGACGCGCAAGTAGTGCGCATGACGCGCATTTTTTTGAATTTTGCCTCTGTGACCCATGCGCGTGACGCGCATTTGCACTGCCTGATCTGCGCGTGACGCGCATAGCACCTGATGAGTGAACTTGGAACAGGCGGTGATGCGCGACGCGCAACCTTAGCCTTAGCGTATGACGCGCATTTTTTAATTTTGCCTCATAGTAGTGCGGCGTGGCCGCGCGTTTACACTGAATTGTTGCGCGACGCGCATTTTTTGATTTTAGCCACGTGACCTATGCGGCGTAACGCCGCAAATACACATGATTGGTTGCGCGCGACGCAACCTGGCTTAATAAACGGAGATGCTCGCAGCTCCTCATTTCACTCACTCAAAAATCATTTTTAACCAACCCTAACTCTAAAAACTTCACCACCACTCAAGCTCAACTTGCATAGAGAGATTAATCTTCACATTTTCTTCACTTCATACATCATTCATCCTCAAGTAAGTGATTTCATGACTTCCTTTTTCTAATTTTTCGTTTGCCTTCATCTCCATGAAGAAAGTTGTCGAAAATATGAAGTTCTTGCTTGAAATTTGATGTTGTTGTTGTGAGCTGTTTATTTCTTATGTGATTGAGCTGTGAAACCTTGAATTTTTCTTATTTTGGGAAGTTTTGCATGATGAAGCCATTGTTGGTTTGTTAGATGCTTTTGTGTGCACACAATGTGTTTGATAAAATGCTTATGAGAATATAGGGAATAGAACTTGATAATGAGCTAAGCCATACTTCATGTTTATGCCATACATTGTTTCAAATGAGAAAATTTGGTTGTCCTCAATCAAATAATTGTGAAAATTATTAGATGACCAAAGGTTTGTCTAATTGCAATTTAGTGCATAAGGAATTTTTTTTTTGTATCAAAAACCATTGAGATTGTCAACTTTTGCAAGAGTTTTAATATGAAAATATGAATTGCATTGGTAATCTCTTTGTTGGAAAACCATAGTGGTGAAGTGATAATGCTCATAGAATTTTAAGATGTTTGTGTTGGTACTAACATAGAAAACAATTTTTGCACAAATCTTCGTTCTATGTGCAGGAACTATGGCTCGTAATCCAGAAACGCAAGAAGCAAACTGCTCTTCTTCTTGTGGAAGTTTTGATTCCCACTTGTTCAGATCTTTGGCGTGCCAAGACCGTTATGCCTCAATTCTTACAAACAAGGAATTTGTGAGGAGAAGGCATTTCAGCTAAGTGCCAATGATTTCATGGAGATCCAACATAACATTGGGCAAAGACATTGGGAAGCTTTTACCTCTTTTCCCAAGACAACTAGCAAAAAGGTAGCAATGGAATTTTTTGCAAATGCTTATCAGTGGAGATGGTGACATCCTGCTGGCGATGCTAGATATGTGAGTTATGTAAGGGGAAGACAATTCCATATGATCCCCATACAATCAACCACCGTTTGATTTGCACGATGTTGAAAATTGTGGCTATCGAAGCCAGGGTGTCTTGAGCGGAGGTGATCAACAGGCCATTCGGCATTTATTAATCAGGCAGGGACAAGATTGGCCGAGGAACCAAGATGGGTCGCCAGGAAAAATAGAAAGCGAATTTGACTCCCACCGCAAAGGCATGGGGCGATTTGTACTTCATACTTTCCTCCCTTGCGCCAATGTGTCGAGTTGACTTCATATAGGGCTACCTGGTATATGCCATCATGAATGGTGAGCCAGTAAATGTGGGCCAAATTTTAGCTCACAATTTACACAATGCGGCTCATGAAAAGGTAACCAGATCTTGGCTGAGGCACGCCTCTCTCATTCAGCTCCTATGTGAAAGGGCCCGTGTGAAGATCCCAAGTAAGGAAATTAAAGAAAATCCAATACATCCTGGGACCCTCATAACGGGTGATTGGATTCGGAGGAATTCAATCCCACTTGACCAGCCACCTCAACCTCCTCAGCAGCATCACCAAGAACCGGAGGAAATGGGGGAGGCCCAGAATATGTTTGTAGATCCTCCGGTTCAAAATTACCCTTCGATGGCTGATTTTGAGAGATTATCGGCTGATGTCCAGAGGATTGGGAGTCAGGTAGAGAGTATGGCCTTAGAGCAACGGGAAGAAGTGTGATTAAAAAGAAAGTTGATTGAGCATGTGTTTATGGTGGAGATTGAAAATACATCCATTAATTTCATTTTTTGACCCATGTTTTTAATTTAATTTTTGCTTGAGGACAAGCAAATTGCCAAGTTTGGGGTTGTGATAAGTTTTCATCTTATGTTAATTTAGAGTGATTAATTGAATTAAATACATGAGGAATTGAGAGAGTTTAATATATATTGAGCTTAAACTTTGGAATTCTTTACACTTGGTTGTTTGATTGTATGTTTTAACTCTTACATTATTCTCATGTATATTGCACTTGAATTGCTAGGAATGGAAACAAAACCAAAAGAAAACACTCTCAAGAATTCAATTAAAGGCAAAGAAGATGATTCGTGAGAGCATAAGATTCAAGGACCAAAAAGCGAAAAAGCCAAGTTATTGAGTATGCGCGTGGCGCATTTACAAATAAAGGAATGCGCGTGACACGCATTTATGTAAATTGGTTCTGTCTTCATGCGGCGTGGCGCGCCTTGATCGAGAAGAATCTGCGTGACAGCGCGCATCGGTGCAAATCGAAGCGCCTCGGTCTTGCGCGACGCCATTTGCACCGCTTAAACCTAAGCTGCAGCGCGACAGCATGCGGTCTTCAGAATCTGTATAATTAGATATTTGTTCACTTTTTATTCATCTTGGACCTTTTCTAACATCAAAAACACTGAGGAGAAAGATTAGGAGTGCTAGGGTTCCATTGTTCTTCATCTTCAAGGAGGATTCAATCTTGGGAACAAGGTTTGGATCATCAATGGAGTTGTTTTCTTCCATATGTTTGTTTTCTTCTTTTACTACCATGAGTAGCTAAATACCTTAGATTAGGATGAGATGAATCATGTACAAACTCTTATGTAGTTAGTTCTCTTATATTAATACAAGTTTATGTTATGTAAATTGAGTTTCTAATCTCTATACTTCATGCTTTTCAATACTTGATCACTATTGCATTGATTTTGGGTTTTTCATCTTTATTGAAAAATAGGATGAATGAACTTGAACTGAGATTAGTAATCATAATCATGATGATTATAGGAATATAACTTGTGGTTATGTGTTCTAATGAATCATGGATCTTATTGTTTAGTCTAATCATTAATCACCTAAGGGATTAGGGATTGTGGCTAGAATAAAGGGTTTATGAGGCAAAGGATTGTCCTTAAGCTAATTCAGTTGATTCGAACTTCAATTTATATGAAATTACTTAAGTTAATGATGAACTAGCTACATAAGAGCAAGTACAAGAGGATTCAAATCCTAGTTGTTTTCTACCAACCAAGTCAATTCTATTTTTTACTTTAACTTGTTCAAAGTTACAATTACAATCAAAATATCCAAATCATTTCCGTTTAAAGTAATTACACACTTATTCTTATTGATAACCATCATAATCCCTGTGGAGACGATACTCTATTCATTACTATATTACTGGTTGCGATTGGTGCACTTGTTTTGAAACCATCATAATCCCTTGTTTTGAAATCTGATCTTAAGAGGTTGGGTTTTGCTGGTTTTGCCCCAAATACCTTTGATATCACGGCAGATATAGAAGCAAAACCAGCGTGGAAGACTTTGGTTTGACACTTCCTTCTTCTGCTCGCATTTATGCCCAGCTGTGGAGGCTGCAAGTAAGACATAGCCTGGTGATTCAGAGAAGACTCAAAACAGGCCGGGTGGAGAAGATGATAATTTTAGTCTTTCTAAGTTTGGTGCTCGAGAACACATGGACTACACCCTTTTAATTTGTGTTGTTATAGTATTGGAAATGGGGGCATAACCAGGAGGAGTCATGGAATTATATTTCTAGTAGCTTATGTCTTGTGATTACTAATTAGTCTAGTAGAGTCGAATCTTAGGATAGTAGTAGACGTGTTTTCAGTGCTCTTGATTGAGCTGCGGCAGCGGTCTTGTTTTATATTGCTATACTTTGGTTGTGACTTTGCATATGTTGTTTGTTTGGATTGGCATGTCTCTGTTTAGATGTCGTATGGCTAAGGCTTTTTGTCTATGCAATGAATGATATCCTTGACCAAAAACAAAAGGTCCAACGCCTCTACAAAGCACTGCAGAGGACCGTGATGCTGAAAGTGCTGCTGTAGAGGACACTGTAGGCAGCAATTACGTGTGGACGCACGAGGCGGTACGGCGGAGATGCATCGGCTGAGCGAGGCGGTGACTGGATGGAAGGGTGGTCTCACAGCGCTGCAGTCGCTGTTTGCAGTAGCGATAGCGCACGGAGGCGTGCTGGTGCAGCCAGGAAGCCGCTGGCATGGCGGCGATTAACAGTGGTGGTGTTGCTTTCAAGGCCACCATGCTTCTTCGAACCTGCAAACACAGCAAGGTGGCTCTATCTGCCTCGTATGATTCTCGACAACGGGACCAAATTCCTCAATACGGTGAGGAATCATATTGAAAAGTTAATCTGAAATGTACAGATACAGGAAGTAACAAACTACTAACCATATAAGTAATTAGTTGGGTTATTTTATTCCTTTATTAAGGATTTCAGATTTCAGAGATGGAGCCTTGTGGCATTTCAGATTTTTACATGTGTACACTGGTAAACTGAATCTTATGTGTAAAATCATTACAACTTATGCAATTATGTTAATATATGTTTCTGAATTTGGACTACATACTGGTTGGAAGAGCTACAAACAAAGCCATGGTTTTGGTTGCAATTCCATTTAATGGTTAAATTCCTGATCAATATTTAGTTGTGAGAAATGGCATTGCTAAAAAGTGATGGAAAATAACAAGAGTGAAAGCTTTGCCAATGGTGTCATCTATCATAATTTTGACAATATTACTGGAAATTTGTTAATCTGTTCATCACAACAACAAAAATATCATTCTTTTTTTATGTTTATATTTTTAAAATTTAAATAATTGTTTTGATAAATAGCTGTTTTTGATTTTCTTGTTCTTGCAGTCAGCTTGATAACAATAACTTTGGCGGAAATAGCATTCCAGATAGTTATGCCAATATGCCGAAATTGTTGAAGTTGTAAGTGATTTCTGTGTTCCCTTGTCTGTAAGTAGGTTTTGCAAGTAGAAGGAATGGATCTGAAGTTCTAGCGCCTTTGTTTTAATTTTTAGGTGTGAAATACCAATTCAAGGCATAAAATCTTTGTGATTAATTTCTCATATATAGGAATAACAATTATACAAAATAGAGAATATTGGTCAGGAACTATAAAAAAAGGGCAAAAAGAAAAAAAAATGCTTCTAAAAATCATGTGTAGATGGTTGACTACATGGTATAAAACCATATATGATAATAATGCCATACACGGACATAGGTTATTTACCTCAATAAGTAAAACATTCTCACCTTATCTTTCCTTCAAATAAGTATTGTAAAGCAGTCATTATCAATTTAGCAATGATGCTCTGTTACTGTTGCATTTGGCTAATGTCCTCATTTTTTTTTTTGATAAACACTTCAACTTTGGTCCATTCTCTCTCTTCTGTCTTTATTTGGAGGATAGCACCTATTCGCTCTTTGTACTTTCTCTTTTCCTCTACTTAATAAAATTTCTCAAAACAATATAACTTTTTAGTTTGGTTAAGAGAAAGACCTGAAGTCAAGTTTGACCATCTCAATGTTGTTGTTTGTTTCTTGGTATTATCAGGAGCCATAGGAATTGCAACTTGCAAGGACCAATTCCTGATTTAAGTAGGATATCAGGCCTCCTTTATATGTAAGTTATGTGTTAAGCGAAGTGATTGTTCCAGACAAAGTGAAAATTTTGATGTATATGTTGAAAGAGAGAAAAGAGGGAGACATATAATTGTGAAACCGTGTGTTTCAACTACATGGCAGAGTCATTTTTATATAAGCCTAAAGCAATAAATACAAATAACTACAGGATATCCTACTCTTAATTAAACAATATTCTACTCCTAATTATACGATCCTATACCATAAATACACGATCATACTTTATTTTCAACACTCCCCCTCGAGCTGGGGCATATAAATCATATGTACCGAGCTTGTTACATATATAACTGATTCGAGGACCTCTTAGAGATTTAGTAAAGACATCAGCTAATTGGTCATTAGAATTGACAAAGCTAGTGGTGATGTCTCCTGATTCGATCTTCTCTCTCATATAATGACAGTCCATATCAATATGCTTAGTCCTCTCATGAAAAATGGGATTGGAGGCAATTTGCACTGACGCATGATTATCACATATTACTGTCATTGGCATAGCCTCTCCAAACTTAAGTTCTTTGAGAAGTGATTACAACCACATTAGCTCTTGAGTCACTAATGCCATGGCTCTGTATTCAGCCTCAGCACTAGATCTTGCTACTACATTCTGCTTCTTGCTTTTCCAGGATATCAAGTTTTCTCCAACTAGTACACAATACCCAGTAGTGGATCGCCTATCAATGGGTGAGCCTGCCCAATCGGCATCTGAGTAACCAACTACTCGAGTATGACCTCTATCCTCATAAATGAGACCTTTTTCCTAGAGCACTTTTAATATACTTCAAGATCCGTATCACAGCATCCCAATGATCCTGACAAAGAGAATTTAAGAATTGACTTACCACACTAACTGCAAAGGAAATATCTAGACGAGTGACTATGAAATAGTTTAATTTACCAACCAATCTCCTGTATCTCCCTGGATCTGAAAGGGGCTCCCACTGATTAGGAAGAAGTTTGACATTTGGGTCCATAGGAGTATCAACTGACTTGACATTCAATAAACCTATTTTCTCAAAAATTTCCAAAGCATATTTCCTCTGTGAAATCACTAGACCATCCTTGGATTGGGCTACCTCGATACCCAGAAAATAACAGAGTTTACCAAGGTCCTTAATTTGAAACTTGTGAGAGAAATACTGCTTCAATTGGATTGTGCCCTGCTGATCACTACCAGTTATCACAATAGCATCCACATACACAACCAGATAAACAAACCCTAGAGCTGAATGGCAATAGAAAACAGAGTTATCAGCGTTACTACGAATCATACCAAACTGCTGCTCTATAGAACTGAATCTGCCAAACCAAGCTCGTGGAGACTGCTTGAGACCATAGAGAGACCTGTGGAGCCTATAAACCATGTTAGAGGACTTCCCAAGTACCACTGCTTTGAAGAGTACACATCTCGTCAATCATTGCTTGCCTTCACTCGGGATGAGATAAAGCTTTACCTGGAGAGTTAGGAATAGAAACAGAAGACAAAGAGGACAGACAAGTGTAATGCATAGGAGAAAGACGATGATAACTCAAAGCAATGTAATGAGGGGATGGGTTACGAGTAGAGCATATACCTTTACGAAGGGCAATGGGAAGGTCAGACTCAGGTGGCGGGACCGGATCCGGTAAAGGAGGTGGCGTCGATGGAGAGTCTGGCATTGCCTCAGCAGTAGGAATAGGGGCAGGGATATGCACCACAAATGGGGGCTGACGACGATGATATGTTTGTAGTGGCCACACAACTGGTGGGTCCACAGGTGGGGTCTCTGGTGTGACAAACTCATGAGGAACAATCGCAGGAGGTATAGGGATGTCTGCAGAAAGTGGCTCAAAAGGCAAGTGGGTCGACTCAAAGTAAGGGATTGACTCGAAAAGGGTAACATCGGCCGATATAAGGTAACATTGAAGTGTAGGGGAAAAACAATGATAGCCTTTTTGGGACCGATGATAACCAAGAAAGACACACTTGAGCGAACGAGCTGAGAGTTTGTCAATACAAGGAGAGCGGTTGTGGACAAAACATGTGGACCCGAAGATACGTGGTGGAAGTGAGTGAAGAGGGGTATGGGGAAAAGGGACCGAGTGGGGTACTTGGTCATCAGGGACAGAAGAGGGCATGAGATTTATAAGATAGCATGCCGTTAAAACAGCATCCCCCTAGAATCGATATGGGACATTACTATGAAGAAGAAGGGTCCAAGTGGTTTCAATGAGGTGCCGATTCTTGCGTTCGACAACCCCATTCTATTGAGGTGTATGGGCACAAGTCGTTTGGTGAAGAATGCCATTAGAAGCCATAAAATTTTGAAACTGGTGGACAAATATTCCCGGGCATTATCATTACGCAAAGAGCGAATGGAAACCCAAAACTGAGTTTTTATCTCTTGATAGAATTTTTCAAAAATGGAGAACAATTCAGACCTATTCTTCATAAAAAATAACCACGTACAACGTGAATAATCATCAATAAAGGTAACAAAATATCTGGACCCAAAAGTAGAAGTAGTACGAGAAGGACCCCAAACATCGGAGTGAACTAAAACAAAAGGGGACGAAGTTCGTTTATTGACTCGATTGGGGAATTGACTACGAGTGTGTTTCTCTAGTTGACATGACTCACAATGTAAACTAGATAGCTTCTACAACATTTTTGGCTTTAGGCCACATCAAACTTGTCCACGGCTGAAAAACTACGGCCTAAAAGTGACATAGGCAACGATTTAACACGTGTTGACAATAATAAACATATTTAGGTACGCTAGTCCCTCTTCAAACCAGAAAACATTTCCTCTTTCTTTTCGGCAACGGTACGGCCACGGGTAAAAAAATGTTGACATATAAAACCACACTTATCTAAGTCGTTGCCTGTCAAGATTTAGAAAGACACACGTTCAACTATGGCCTAGAGGTGTGAAAACGTGGCCTTTATTAAAGATTTAAAACAATGTTTACATATCCGTGGGATAAAGAATCGCGAAGAACCAAAATTTTTAGCGGCATGACTAAAAAAAAATACCAAATTCTCTCCAACTTCACTACCTCGCAAAACCTAACCCAAATTTCCGTAAAACATGAACTGAGAAACACTTCTCTGAAAACCCTCATTGCCATATGAACCGAGAAACCAAAGGCTCACAAATCAATTATCAGCCGGTTACCCATTCAACAATACAGTTTACTGGTTTATACTTTCTTTACGGTTGCCGTAAAACAAACTCTCGACGAAAACTGGATACCCTCTCACTATCGCGGCCTGTAAGCGAATGGGAGCGTGAAGTGGCCGGAAAAAGGTGAGTTATCAGCTGTGGGTAGTCGAATTCGGTGCTCCATGTGGGAATGGAATGGCACCAGCGAATCGAAAGGAAATGGGACTTTCTCTCTTTTGAATTAAAATAGTGTGGACCTTATAAACTGACCCCCCATACGGATCTTTTTCTTATTCTCAAGGTACCCTTTTCCTTCTTCCTCTCAATGAAATTTTCGTTGGAGGTTGATTTCAGTATTGTGTTCCTTCTTCCTGTTTCGAAAATTTTGGTTTTTATACCTATCATGGTTACTTTTATATTTTTAAGACGGGAATGGAATTGGGTTTTTGTTTTGTGAAGAGAATAAAATTTATGTCGAGAAAATGAGCCACTAGCTCTTAGAATTCGTGATTGCAAATCATGCCACCCCTCTGATTTATTTATTTATTTATTTATTTTTGTACTTTTCACTCTTCTCTCCGTCTCTTCTGTTTCCCTATGTTTTCTTTTTCTTTTTATTGCCTTTAATTTTGTGGTTACTTTTTGATTGTTGGTGGTTGTCTTCTTTGCCTTACCAGTTCTACGAGGAGGCTTAAAATTAAAGGCTAATGGTTGTTGACATTAGGATTGGAAAGTAGAGCACAACAACAACGAACAGAGGGCCCCATTTTGCTTTCTCAAGCAACTGAAAGTAAAAACCTTTTTTGTGTTCACTTTGAAAAATATTATAACTTCACTGCACACATCTCTTCTGCACCATTGCTATTGTTGCTTCCTAGAAGGAGAGACGTATGAGAGATGGAAGAGGAATGAAGAGATATAAGAGGGAGGAGAGACATATGAGAGATATAATGCAATTTTTCATTTTTCTCCTATTTTTAGTAGGGAATTGTTTTGCATTGGGTCATCCCTTTCTCTATCTCGGCCTTTTGTTTTCTTGGGGGGTTTATGTGCTAATGTAAACGGATATTGCCCTTGGTTGGTTTATGTTCTAATGTAACTGCGATTCCATGCAGGAATCGAAGCACAGGGATTCATGTTCGGTGCGAAGGCCACCCGAGGGGGCAGAGGCCGTCAGAACGGTCCTTCTCTCTCTATCTCTCTAATTTACTATTACTGCTGTTTATGCTACTATTTTTTGCTTCCTGGTTGTGTTCATACTCATTTCCTAATTCTTTCCTCTACCCTCATATAGAGTATCCAAAACTTGGTTGGATATCAGTAGAAATCATCACTGATACAATAGAAGATATTTGATTTTCATCAAATTCTTTATGTGCAGTTCATTTCTCATTTTGTGCTATACTGAATCTATGAATCTATTCATTTCAATTTTCAGCAGCAAAGAATCCCTGTTGCTTCCATTGATGGCCTTGCCTTGGGTGGGGGCTTAGAGGTTGCAATGGAATGGATTACTAGGTTTGCCTGGACTTCAGCTTGGGATAATTCATGGATTTGAGGTAGTAACATCAAACTAAATCCTCTCTATTTTCATCAAGTTTACTTATATTTTAAGCATGAATTTAAATTGAGTACATTGACAAGATATTGAACGACAAAATAAAATTGAAATCTTATCACTTAAGCATCACTTATGCCACTAGCAATATTTGTAATGACTAGAAAAGATATTTTTCGGGTGCATTGAATCATAAATTATTTAAGGACTAAGGTAAATATGAAAAATCATGGTCAACTTTTTGGTGTGCATGCCATGATTAACTTCGATGAATATATGACTTATTTTCCATACATCTTTGTACTTATGACGTTTTTCTTTTGGTTTTTTCCCTATTCCATGAACATGTGTAACCACTGTTGCTGGATGATGTTGAGTGAAGTGAGTTACAAAGGAAACCTCTTTGAAGTTTAAATTTTAAAGATATGCTATTAACGAGTTTGTTTATCAAGTGAAAGTTCATACCATAGGTCATGGTTTGATACCTTTCTTGTGTTTAGTAGACCTAGAATAATTTGAAAGATAGATGAAGAGAAAGAAGTTAGAGTTAGACCATGTGCAGCAGTGAATGTCCTGTGACTAATTGTTTTTTTTTCCCTTTAATATATAATGTCAATCTGAAGTTGTAAATAGTCTTAGTAACACTTACAGTACTTTACTGAGGATATTGAAAAGCTGAGAGACAATGTTATAAATACTGCATTCGGTTTATCTAATGGTATTATTTTTCCTCAAACATTATTTCGTTACTTAATTTTTATAATTAACAAATTTATATTGTTTCTGATCATTGATGAGTCCACAGGTGGTAGGAATACAACGAGTGTCATTAAATCTGTAGTATAGCTGAAAAAAAAATTGTCAAATTATTAATTATAATCTGTATTCGGAGATGAAAACATTGAAGTAGAGTGGCATCTATAGAGAAGCAAGAGAGAATATCATTTCAAATGGTTTTATTGATGATGGATTTCTTTTCCTCTACCTATAAAAAGGCGCAATTTTTTCTCTCCTACCCGTTAACATTATAGATACTGTACAAGGTTAAACCTTCACCAACTGAGGATTTTTTCTTAGAGAGGAGGAAGCTTGAGTTCTTCGAGATGCAAAACTTATTAAGGAATTTTTTTAGGAAGAACTAATTTTGTTTTGACTAAGTTTGGGTTTCAATCTTTTTAAATTTATTAGAATGATTGTACTCCTCATTCATGTGTGGGCCATGCATCATCCATGATAAATGCTTGCTTCACTGCGAGTTCTTCTGATCTAATTATTTAAAAAGGTTTGTACTTGTTTGTATCAATAGCTACAGGAGGGGAGGGGAGGGAAGGACAAGGGAGGAAAGAGATTTAATTTGATTTTGTGTTTAGTTGAGAGGAGGGGAGGGGAGGAGAGGAAAGACTTTGCATGTTTGGTTCAGGAGGGGAGGAGAGGGATTAATTTACTTGTATATCCTTATAGCCTTTTATATTATATTATATATATTATATATAAGGATATTTAAGTAATTTTATTTTAAATTATTTAATCTCTCCTCCCCTCCCCTCCAAAACCTCCCATTTTAGGAGGGAAGCAAAAATTGAGTTACGAGGGATTTTGCTCCCCTCCCCTGCCCCCCCTCCCTTTAAAAAAATTGAACCAAACAAACATAATTTAAAATAATCCCTCCTCTCCCCTCCAAAATCCCCAACCAAACAGACCCTTAGCTTTCTAGTTTGATAGATAAAATAAATTACTAAAAAATTGCTTTAGCTTTACATGTCATCCTTGTCGTCACCAAGACCATTTTTGGTATCCCTGAATTGGTTTTCTTGTTTTCCCATGTCAAAACTCAAAAGCCTGAAACAAAGTTTCATGTTAACATTGTTCCCTTTATTTGATTTGATTTGAGGTTTTGGTTATTGTGCTCACTGCTCAAGTGATGGCACAATTTTATTTATTTTTTGGGTCAAAAGTGATGGCACAATTTAACTGTTGTATCATGATATTAGACATACGGATTGAAAGAATCTATTATTGGTTTAATATTATTTAGTTTTATTGATATGATTGATGTTTTAGATTTAAGATTTGTTTCGAGTACAATGTTAGTTTTTTTTTTATAAGCAAATGTTAGTATGTTAGTTGTTAGATTAGTTTTTTCTCCTTCACCAGGGTTAGTTGAACTTTTCTCTTAGTGATTGTTGATGTGCTTGAAAGAGCATGTAGTTTAGTGTTAGTTTTGCATTGCATTTTAGTCTTTTTAGCATTTTTATTCCATGTTATTTATGCATTTTGTTTGAATTGAATAATACACTTGGTTTTGGTTCTTTGGTGCTTAAAGGAATGTATTTGTCCTAGGAAAAAGGAGAAAAATCACTTGGACGGACGTTGGGACCAATTCGAGAGCCAAAAACACCAAAATTCGCATTCTGCAGTCCAGCACGGCCTGGGCGTGCGAGCAGCACGGCCCGTGCCTAGCTTTTCATGTTTCCAGTGCCAGACAGAGCCTAACACGGTCGGCCCGTGCCAGGAGGCACAGCTGTGTCTCGTTTCTTTTGTTTCGCACGCGAGAACACAGCGCAGCACGGCCAGCCCGTGTTGGGTAGCACGGTCGTGCTGCGACTCACGCCTGACGCGGATTTTTACGTTTTTGTGCATTTTCTCTTGTTTTTCACCCCTTTTTGGACCTAAACTATAAATAGACGCTTTTAGCACTTTCTTAGGGTTCTGAATTTTGATATTTTGGAGGCACGGTGAAGGATAGGATTCAATCTCTTCCTCTCTTCTTCATGAATTTCTGGTTTGGATATTCTTTTTTCATGGATTCTATTCTATCTATCACGTTAGAGTAGTTTTTCTTGTTCTAGGATTTGGGGCTTTTCCCTTTGATGCCTCTTGAATGAATATTTGTTAGACTCTCTTATTACTTTGAATGCAATTTGATTTCGTTTTTTATCATTAGTAATATTTCTTATGAATTCGGTGCGCACTTGTTCATATACGTTAGATTTCTAGAGATGAACTGAGAGGTGAACCTAGTTATCGAAACTATAAGAACGAAACTTAGGACTAGAATCACGAGAGTAGTTTTTAGTCATTCGAGGATTAAACAAGCTATCATATTTCTTAATGGGTTTAATTCGATTTCAATTACCACGAGAGTGGGAGTTGTATCGCTTAAGCACGGTTTCTGTATCCTGAGAGGGAACTTTTACTAATTTCGGATAGCTTGCCTGCATTTGAGTTCAATCGTTAATAAGAGAGTAGTTATTAGGATTTCAGAGCATCATTGTGGTACCCCCGGATCCTAGAAGCTTTTTCATATTATTAAAATCGTCAATTACATTGTTCTTAAGTTATTTTATTTTTGTCACAACAACAAATTATATTTCTTGAATTAATTTAATTAGCGTAAAAGTAGTCCCTGTGGAATCGATATTTTATTACTTTACGACAACTCTGTGCACTTGCGGTTTTGGCACAACAATTGTGTAACCTAATTATATATTAACATGTTTTTATATGTGCAGCTTGTACACGAAGATCATCCTGACGAAGATTTTTACTGAAGATGAATGAAGCTAATTCATGGAAGGTTTAGATGTTTTTAGGCTTATAATAATAAGATGTAATTACGTACTAGTGGTTTATGCATTCATAGTAGTGTTACAATATTTTGATATACATAGACAAAATTGTTAACCTTTGCCATTGTACTACATTAAGATAAGATTTGATTATATTGAACTCTTGTTTATTATTAAATGACTATACAAATTGTAATTAATGATTTAGTTGCTTTAAATGATAATAATTAATTATCAATATTGTTTAATTACATTTATAATTTATCATATGTATTCATTTATGCGTTGAAATCATTTTATTGAAAATGAGTTGTCTATAAATGACATTTTGACCACATTTAAAAGAAATGTTGCTTAAAACATTAGAAATAGTTGATGAACCTGTTATTGTCTTTGGTTTTGATGATGTTATTATTGCACCACCATTGTTTGTTTCCACGCCACAAGCACACTCCACACAACCTCCATCCACCAAACCACTATCCCCCAAGAAAACCACGAAATCCAAATCACAAGTCATTACCTTTATCACTCAATAACCACCATTTCCTCCATACTACCAAAACAAATCCATTAAACCCTGCATCACCCCCTCAGGAACCATTTCATGGTACTTGGGTAACCAATCACCCAAACCTACCCAAACTTTAGCCCCACCAGAAATACTTACATCACCCAAACTACAATCCTCTGCATCCTCAAACACTTCTCTCACAGCATACATTTTCTCATCTCACTCTCACCCCTTCAATCAGCTTTTCAAAATCACTCCCAACAAACCCAAAACTTACAAAGTCAAAATGACTTCCACTCTTTCTCTCACCTCCTCATCCAACACTACCACTCCTACATCAAAAACCAATTCTTTTAGTACATCAAGGTCTATGTTGAATGCTCATAATAGACCAAGGCTCGCAAGAGAAGAAGAGTATCATTCTATATATGATCATCCTTTTCTCTGGTATTTGAAAACCTTTACTTCCGGGGTTGCAAGACCGGAAATTGCCCTTTTGAGTTACAATCACAGGATGAAGACTACATTTGGTGGAAAGTTGAGACCTCTTCCAAACCGAGGAATTCTTCCATTCTCTGTTGATCTCCCTCAGAATCTGTCACAACATGAACCTCTCACTCTGGAAGAGTGTGGAAGGTGGATCTCTGATGAAGAAAGGACATTCATGCCTCACTGCCTGGAAATGAAGAGGCTTGAGTTAGTTTTCTGAACAAAGATTCCTCCTCAGCATCTGTCAAAATTGTGCCTGATAGGCAAAGGTGGCTTCCATGGTTAATTCCTGAGAAGAGGAAGAATAAACCACCAAGAAGACTTCCAAAGATAATGACTCTTAAAAAGTTTAAAGAAGCCCCGAGAAAATACAACTTAAAGGCCTTCTCTCAGAAAAAGGTTAGAAAGTTATCTGAGAACCATGCTATGCAAGTCTACCTGACCAAGATCAAGAGAGATTCTAGATGCAGTGGTTCTTCTGGTTGTTGTAATGCAGATAAAGCCACTATTCCAATTGCTTGCTCTATCAGCAGAGTATCTGACACAAATCTTGCCATTTTGCATATTGATGATATGATACAGTGCTCTGTCATTAGGCCACCCAGTTTTACCAAACTGCAACAACAATGGGGAGATATTAGTAAACATCTTGATATTGGATTCAATTGGAGTCAAATGGGAATGCATTGGAAAAACAAGGATATTCTGCCTCATCTGAAGCCTGTTACTCAAGATGAAGATGATAAAGAGAATTTGAGAAGGATTTATCTATCTGAGAATGATGTTCTCAACACTTGTCTTGTTGAAACAAAAGAATTTCTGAGAAGGGATTTTGTAGAAGCTGAGCTTGCCAGATTTGATGCCTATGTTAATGAGTTGTTCAAGCACAGGGAAACTGTATTTCTGAATATGGTTTACCCAGAGGAATTGTTGCTTAGATGGAAATAAAATCTGGAGTTTGAGAAACAGAAGCTAGGAAGACTCATCAAATGGAGTGTACCAAATGATGATTTCTTTCTGCAGAACAAGGAGAAAAAGGAAAGGAGACGAAGTTTGTCTCAAAAAGTTTTAATGGAGCATCAGAAGCTCACTACCAGAAGATGGCAACTGGCCATTATTGAGCATGCTGAAAGGGTTCCAGAACCTGCTCCTCCTGCTGCAGATGATGAACCTGTCATCATGTCTAGAGCACAGTATGAGAATTTAATTGCTACAACTCAGAAGGTGACTCAATTGCTACAACTTAGCCAAATCCTTCCTCCTCCACCTTAAAAAAAAATTTCCTTTATTTCAAATGTTTTGTATTATTTTTCAATTTGGTACAATTATCATTTTTGCATTTGATACTATTATCTTTGAATGATTTGACCTTTACCTTCAAATTTTTCTTATTATTTATTATGTTTTGATTATGATGTGTTTTACACTCTTCTTGTCTGATGACAAAAGGGGGAGTAAAAGTAAGGTCTAATGAACGCGCTTAAGTAACACATATCATGCATCATTCATCATACATAGCATATTTTTAGTTGCTCTGATATTTATTGCTACAATTATATTCTGTTATTGGTACAATGATCTCAGCATCTGGTCCTCAATGGTTATTTAAATATATGCTCTGATACATGTATGTATTGTGCTTTCATGCAAATGCTCTAATACTTAAAAATATTTGATTATATCTGAGTATGTTGAACTCAGGGAGAGACCCTTGAAATTATCTTTGAAACTAAATTGTTCATCAACCTTGAATATTTGTCACCATCAAAAAGGGGGAGATTATTGGAACCTAAACAATTGAGAAGTTTAGACCCTCATTAATTTTGATGATAATAAAGTATTTGCAAGTAAACAATTAAACTTCAAATAAGTCTTGAAGTGTGTAGGTATTAAAATCATTCATGTTTTATGACTCACTCAAGCAAGAAGAAGAATTTTCACAAGAAGATGAAAACATTCATATGTGTCTGCATCCGGTTCACTCAAGCATCTTGTTATATGCACTCTTAGCGAGCGTCCGAAAGTGTAATTTTATGGCACGTGGTTATTCAATTGCTGCAAGCGTCTGTTTTGATTTCTGAGCGAGCATCTAGTCTTTTAATGAATCACGTGATGGTCACGTTCATTCTCTCTGCCCTCAGCTTTGCTGAAACGAAATTCAAATTTGATTTTCTGAGCTTAATTTGTTGTACGAGGTATCAAAGGTGACACCTTTAGAATAAGGCAAATTCGTACAAGGCGATTGTGTGAAAAACAGATAGTACCATAACGAAAATATGTACTATTCTGATATTCTCTGAAAAGGAAGTAAATGACGTAATTTCAAATTACCTCACTCAATGATTTGGAGTTGAAATATCTGCAATGGTATTATTCTCAAGACTCCTATAAATACCTCAAGGTCTTCATTCTTGCAAACAAATCTGCAAAAAAAAATTGTGAATTTCTAATATTGTCACTTTACATTTTGCTTTAGGCTATAAGATAACTGACCTACCATATTTAAGTATATGAACAAAAAAGTTTCTTTACGATTATAATCTATTACATGTATTTATTGAGAAATTTCTGAAAAACATATAATCAAATTTTTATTGAGAAACTTTTGAAAAATTAACTAAGAATTAATCAAAAATTGATTGTCCACAATATCCTACCTATATGTACAAAAAGAATTATGGTCAAAACAATGACCTTGTACATAATAGAATACATTAAGGGTTATTGGCCTCAAAGTCTATGTATGACTCAAATTTTTTGAGTGTTTCTATATGGCTTCGGTGGATAAGTGAGACAAATGGTCCATAATGTACAAATAATTTTAGCCGTTGGATTCATCTATCCACACAATAATATGGTGCACCTCCACATAGAATATCGCCCTGCTTCTTCCCCCTCCCCCTTTCCCTCCTCCTTTCTGACTTCGCTCCTCTGTCCTTCCCCATACCTTTACATTGAGGTCCGCCGTACCTCTCTCTCACAGGGTCTCTGCCTGTGGTATTCTGTTTAACCACTCTCTTTCCCTCAAGATGTGTGTAGATCTGGGCTCTCAAATGCGAGGGGAGTTTGGTATGGTGGTGGGCCTGGTGGCACAGGTGTGGGAGGCCTCTGTCAGATCTGTAAACCCTATAGTTGTAGCAGTGGAGGTGGTAACATCCTTAATCGAGGCAGCGACCGTAGCGTTAGTGGAGGGACGACCATGGCCACCATATCTGCAACCGCAATGGAGCCCACATCAACCGCAAGGTGGGTGCACATCTCGAGGCAGCGATGAGGCGTCTTGCAATAAAGACACTGGTTCCTCGCAATGGGTTCGATGGCCTCTTCGACAACGGAGGTCACGATGGCGTTTGACAGGCTCCATGTGCTTTCTTACTCGTTGCAGATTTTTTAGGTTTAGAGATGTGAATCATTTCAATTATAGATTTGAATCGTTTTGACACCAAGTAGTTAGGTGTTGTCGTCATTTCCAGCAAGTGGGATGAGACGGAGCAGTGATTTTGGACATAAGAGAGGGTGGCGAATACGGGAATGGTTGGGATAGTGCGTCATCGAGGAACTCTGATGGATGATAGAAGGTGCAAAGAGCTCATGATGCGGAGAAGGGAGGTGTGCCTTGGTGAAAAATTGCCGTGTGCCGAGCCGCGCTGCGCCATTATGGAGGGAGAGTCGCACCAGATCTAGACTCCCAGTCGCTGAGATGTTTCGATGGATGGGAGAATCGTGCGGCGACGGAGAGGGCGGTCCAACAGAAGACCAGTGATGGAGACAGTACGAGAATGAGAAAGGGGGTGAGATCTGGTGTACTTAGACTATGGTAATTGGTGGGACTACTTAATCTAATGGTGAATAATATTTGTTCATTGTGGATCATTTGTTCTCCTTGTCTATATGAGAATTAGTCGTAAAGAGAATGTCCTAAGGTAATTAACTTTTTTGGTATCCACTTTTCTTTCCTTTTTGCCTCTTAATCGAAAATTGAAACTTAAATTTAAATCTATATAACTCTTATATTTATTTTAGTTGAAAAAATAAAATAATAATTTATTTAATTATTAGATAAAACACTACTATTTAGTAAAACTACCTAACAATATAAATATGCAAAAATTACACACTTTTCTTTTAAGCAAAGTGATGTGCAAAGGCATCACTGTGAAATCAGCAATCCCAACTATGTTGGCACCCCCGAAACCACCATTCATTTGTAGCACATCAAAATATTATTAAAAACAGAAAATAATTACAATTGGAAAAGGTGGACTACAGCCATACCCAAAAGAACAAATCACCTAAACCTATAAAAAGGAAGATTATACCTATTCTGAAAAAATCTCCCCTAATAAATTCAAGAATGGTATTCCACCATAAAAAACCTTGAATACTAAGGCCATAAGCGGCATGCAAAAAATACACACAACAAACAAAAAAAATTGCAAAAAGACACGCACGACAGTGCTCTTCTTTCCACTTGTTATAAAAAGAGTTTAGATAACTACAGAGCCTACTCCCAATTTTATTCTCTCCTTTCTTTTTTTTTAAAACCATCCATTTAAAAATACTCTAACTTTCTTTCGGGAGTTTGTGTTGTGTTGGAATTGAAATGGCATGGCAACTTCTAGGGTGGGAAAGCATGGTGGGTAACACCACCATGCACAACTTCTCTCTATCCTTAGATTATGAGTACCCCACAGTAATACCATGCACCCTCTCCACCAAATTATTTCTCTTTAGAAAATGATTTTTTTTTTGGAAAATAAAATTTGAACATCACTTTTCGCGACACCCATTTCGACACCGTATGTACGTACGTGTATGGATAATTTTTTTTTTCAATTTTTTTTTTTCAATTTCTTCAGAAAAATAATTTTTTTCCAAAAAAATATTTATAAAAGTGGTTAACACAGTACAAATAAGTGCCCCTCTATTTTTATGTGTGCCTCTGTTAACCACTTTTATAATTATTTTTTTTTGGAAAAAAGTTATCTTTCTGAAGAAATATTTTATTTTTGAAAAAAATATTGTCCGTAAGTGTCCCTCTGTTAACTACTTTTATAATTATATTTTTAGAAAAAATATTTTTCTAAAGAATTTTTTTAAATTTGAAAAAAATATTGTCCGTCTGCGTCTGGATATACGGTGTCACAATGGGTGTGGCGAAAAGTGATGTTCAAATATCATTTTCCAAAAAAAAAAATATGGGACACTTATTTGTACTGCGTTAACCACTTTTACAATTATTATTTTTTGGAAAAAAAATATTTTTCTGAAGAAATTTTTTTAAAAAAAAAATTTGAAAAAAAAAATATTGTTCGTACACAGATATACGGTGTCGAAATAGGTGTCGCGAAAAGTGATGTTTAAATATCATTTTCCAAAAAAAAAATATTATTTTTCAAAGAGAAATGATTTGGTGGAGAGGGTGCATGGTATTACTGTGAGGTACTCATAATCTAAGGGTAGAGAGAAGTTGTGCATGGTGGTGTTACCCACCATGCTTTCCCACCCTAGAAGTTGCCGATCTTTCTTCACAACATTCATCCAAAGATCAAATGGCGTTCGGATAAATAATTTAATTAAGTGTTTAATGTATGAGAACTCATGTCATAAATACTTAAATTTATTAAGTTATTTGCATACATATATTGAAATGTTATTTGTGTTTTTAATATTTATTTTCACTGTAAACATAGAATATGAGATTGATGAAAATTGAAGAGGAGAGATAGATAAACTGGTAAGCTATTTCTATAAGTTAGGAGTTAATTTATTAAAAAGAAGCTAATATCATTTATGGGATATCGGAAATAATTTTTATAAACTTTTCAAAGTGTTTATATTATAAGAAAAACCCAAAACTATAAATATTTTTTTAAAATATTCCATAAATAAATTCTTCTGAATTACCCCTAAATTTACAATGGGCATGTCATTTTATGGCGACGGTTGCAAAGGACCACCATGTTAACTAGGTGAAAGGAGAACTTGAATAATAACACAATCGTATGAACAAATTTGGACACAAGTTGCTTCTATATGGCCGCATCTCAGTTCATTTGAAATTAATTGATGAACTCATTTAAAAGTATTTTTTTTGTTTTGAAATTCAAACAGTGATATCAGTTTAATTGTGACATCCAATTGCAACCAAAGGGGGATCGGGTCCAAAACTTTGCAAATAGCATTATTCAAATTTTCTTTAGTTGGTAAATAGCATTATTCAATATTTTGTAGATGCTTGTGGAATGAGACTCGGAATAAACACCTCTTATCCAGAATTGGATATTCATATGGAGGATATTGAATCTTTCGGATTAGCGGGCTATGAGCAGACTTATTGAGTTATTGTAAATATTCCAGCTGGCTTGTGATGGCAACAAAAAAAGATATAATTTCTCTTTGACAAGGTACTGATCTGGAATTTGTGATTAATAATTTCTGTTGGATGCCACATAAAAAAAAAGGGAGAAATATAATTTTACTTGGTCGTGCATCAACAACTGGGAATACGATTGTAACTGAAAAAACAACAACTGGGAGTACGATTGGGTTGTACTTGTTTCGAGCTTAAATTATTCAAGTTGGAGGTAGAATTGTTTGAAATATCCAAGGTCCACCGTTTGGTAAAGCTCGACTATACTATATTTTATATATAGAGTCAACCTCAAATACAAAATACAAAGATCATTTTCACAACCTAACATTTCATCGCAAAGATCAATTTTTTAAAAAGAAAAACCAAAGTTATTTTATTTAACTAACAATAAGGCAGGGCGGAGGCAGAATGAGAAGTTACACAAATATAATAATAATTAAGGCAAGATATGTCCCTATGAGAATGGCTTTGAGTCAAACTTTATGGGGCCTAGCTGTGTCAAATACGTGTGAATCAGGTTAAATATGGGTCTAGCTATGTCCCTATACGAATTTCCAATTACTCTTTTCAGTTGTTTTTTGTTCTTTTTGCTTGTTATTATGTATATCCCTTTGTATTTTGGAAACTCTAAAAAATTCTGGGGGCTCTGGCGCTGGCCAGCTACAACGTAGCTCCGCCCCTGAATAAGGAATACAAGCAATCTAGGAATAACATAAAAAACTTGGAAACTAGCATAATAAATGGATCCTCTAGCAAGAGAGTTAGCAATTAATTTTATTCGCTTGTCTCCTATCAAACTCGACACTTTAGTCAAAGTGTTGAGAAATAATTTCTCTACATTGTGATAGAATAGCACCCAATCTCATGCAAATCATATACAATGACTTTGCAATCCATCTCAAAGAGGACTCTCTCTAATCTTAATTAATGAGCTCAAATTAAAGCATTCAGCAATGTGAGCCCAGATAAAAGAGCCCTTTGGTCGCGAATGCACAAACCGAAATTAACCATGTTCTCATTGTTGAAGAAGGTTGAGTCCACATTATATTTTAAAGACTCCAAAAGAGGTGTAGACCAAGTAACATAGAGCTTAAGGACTCTCTTTGGCACACAAGAGATTATTTATTCTCGATCTGGGACCATTCACCTAGCACCTTTTTAGCTCGGTAGATAACAGGCCTAACATCACCACCCTTGCCTTCCCATAACTTCGCATTTTTGTTTTTCCATATACTCCAAAGCACCATAGCAAATAAGCTTAAATTGGTTTCTTGTAACATCATAGAAACTCTGAAAAATAGGTCATAGAAACTTTCAACTTGGTCCAACATAGGCTCAATGAGGCTCCGCATATCAATCTCATTCCAGCATGCAACTGCATGGTTACATGTAAGTAAGATATGCCAAAAGTTTTCCACATTTGATTCACACACTACACACATCCTCATGCAAATGACAACCCTACCTTGAAGGAGACTGTGAGTGGGGAGGTAGTTGCGGCAAGCTCACTATAGAAATGACTTGATTCTCTGAGGTACTTTTAGTTTCTAAAGTAAACTTCAATTCTCCTCTGTTGGAGGATATGATTCTCCACCAAGTTGTCCATACACAACCTATAACTAGATTTAACTACGTACCTTCCATACCTAGCTTAGCTCCAAATCCTCGTGTCCATGTCGTGAGAGTTCTGAAGGGGCATACAAGGATGACCTCGCCATCAATAACATTGAAGAACGTCCAACACTTGGGAGACCCACACTGATCCATGAGACAATTTACAGTTAATGTAGTGAGGTTTACCTGGATATGAGTATGGACATGATGGTTTTCAACAACATGAATCCAAGGTTTGGTCCAAACATTAATCTTGATCCTGTTTCTAATTCTCCAAGGGTAACCCAACTAGAGAAAAACTTGAGAGCTCTAAATACCATGCCAAGAAAAGCTTGGATTGTGGCATATTCCATCCTCTAAGAATGGGAAAGTATTTGGCTTTGACAAGATGAAACACTATAGTATTCAGGTCAGAAATAAGCTTCCAGCCTTGCTTACCAAGCACAACTAAGTTGAAATCAGAAAGATCACAAAAACCTAGATCACTCTGATCCTTGTACGCGAACATTTTATTCCAACACAGCTAGTTGATGCCTCTTCTACCATTACTTTTAGAGTTCCACCAAAACGATTTGAACACACACACAATTTCATCACCTAGAGGAAGAAGCCAGGAAAAATACGCTCATACAAGAGGATGAGATTTGTGCAACAGATTTGGTCAAGACTTCTTGTCCGCTCGAGAGAGGGACTTAGCACTTCAAGATTTAGTTTTCTTCCAAATTTGCTCCTTCAAGAAGTTAAACACAACTTTCTTGTTTCATCCAATTAGAGAAGGGATGCCTAGGAATTTACTTGTGCCAATAGCCTCAGTGACACCTAGAGATGCCGATAGGGAAACTCAAATATCATGCTATGCATTCTTACTGATGGAAATTTCTGACTTGCAATAGTTAATCGCTTAATCTGAGGCTACTTCATATGTAGATAAGAGGGAGTGTAAGGACTCAGATTCCCTATCATTTTCACATAAGAATAGGAAGTTGTTGTCGGTGAGGAGAAGGTGGCTTATAGTTGGGGTGCCACTGCAAATTTTTGTGACATGAACCTCTCCTCCAGCCTCTAAATGCTTGATTAAAGCTGATAAACCTTCCACACAGAAGATGGAGAGATATGTGAAGGGGGTCACCTTGACGAAGGCCCCTCAAAGGAGTGATAGGCCTAACCTTCTCATTGTTAACCACGAATTTGTATGAGACCGTAAAGACACAAAGCAACATCCAACTAACCCACTTGCCCACTAAACCCATTTTCTTCATAATCTCCCTTAAATTGCCCTAATCCACCCATCGAATGCATTACTAATGCCGATCTTCATAGCTACATCGCCTTTTTACCCTGCGACTTATATTTCATGTGGTGAGGGATCAAAAGTTGCCAAGACATCATCCATATAGAGCAATCCAGGACAAAAGCTGCTTGCTCCTCAGAGATACACTTCGGAAGAAGAGCCTTTAATTTGTTCACCAGAATTTTGGAGAGAATTTTATATAGGAAAGAGATAGAGATCAACCTAATATCCTTCATTGATGACAAATTGTCACATTTAGCAGTTAGGACAATGTTGGTGTGGTTTAGAGAAGGTAGCAAAACTCCTGCCTTTAACACAGAGCAACAGGATTTTAAGAATATCCTTGCCACTGAGAGACCATAGTCTTTGATAGAAGGCATGGTTTAAACCATCATGGCGTAAGGCCTTATGTGGATGTATATTGAACAAAGCTTCCTTAAATTCTTCTCCACTAAAGGGGGCTAGGAGCATATTCTTGCTCCCTATTATAGACATCCTCAAGATAGTTCTTTGCCATATCGTAAAAATATGTCTGGTCCTTAATCCAATCTCTTGCTTCATATCTAAGCCTTTTGATCATGTTTTTCTTCCTATGGGTAGTGGCATTTGTGTGGAAGAATTTGGTATTCACATCGCCATCACGCACCCGAAAGGGCATGGCATACTACTTCCAATAGCTAGATCATGTATCAGAATAGAGGTTAGTATCTTCTTGAGCTCAATCAATAATGAGGTCGAAGCCTCATTATAATAGTGGCCTTATCAACAGGGGTCACATGTACAAGTGTCATAGTACCCAAAAGCATAGTGTGAAAGTGAACTAAGGGTAAATACAGTCATCCAACAAGACACCACTCTCGCCTCACCAAAAAGATATACAGATTCTGAAAAGATACATCAAAAGACAACAAACATAACCCAACACTGGTAGGGGTATCAGGAACTTCCTACATACGACCCTAGATGTCTCCAATAAGTGGATGTGCCTGATAGGTGCATATAGAGAGTAATTTGACGTTACAACCTGTCGAGGTCTGTTCTCCTCTCGTCGACTTGCGTCACGAGAATGACTATGGCTAAGGGAATGAGGCTGTGTGCATACTTGGTATGTTGTATTCTCTTTATATAGAAAGGAATCAATTCTCTATTACATCGCTCTCATTCTTGCGATTTTTTCTTTGGGGACCAAATCCCAATTGGATGGCGATGACTTAGGTGCCCTTTCCCTTTCCCTGGGATAGGCAGCCAACTGTCCTCTGGGCTAGTCCGTACTAATGTCCCCTAGGGCAGGTATAATGGTTTGTCTTGTCATTCGGCTCCTCTATTGTGTCGAGAAATATCTATGATATTGGCAACTGCTCACATATCCCCATGTTGACTACGCAGTTTGGGCCTTTGTTTCATATGGGTCGACACTATAAGTCGGATCAATTAATACGTTTAATAACTTTTTAAAATTAATATATTAAATTTAATTTATCCAATTATTGAATATTGACATAATATATATTAATATAAGTTTATTGATTTTGTGTAGATTATAAGACTTTTATTAACTTTTATACTAAAGTTTTTCTCAAAATGACAATTTCAGGTTTGAATATTTCAATTATAGTTCGGTTAGGATCACAATAAGTTTCAACTGTTATCATTCATTCCCAATTCATAAGTTTCTATACATTGAGTTAGAAATTGATTGATTGATCATTTGAATTGTATAAACTTATATAGGCTGACATTTTACAGAACACGTCTATGTTTATTTAGACAAAATCTAATTTACCTTATTTCCACACTTGTTAATAATCCATTTGCCAATTTATGATTTTTTTTTTTTTTTGCTTGGATTTGTGTATTCCCATCATATGTCATATGCAACTCTATTTTTTTTTATATATAAGCATTATGCAACGCTACTATTATGTTATTTCCACACTTATAAGGATTAATACTTATAATAATAATACCTCGTTCGAACAAAGTCAAAGTCACCAACCTCCTCAATTTTTGTTTCCTCAATTTTTTTAATGCATCTAGTACAAAGCTGCAGCTTTGAAAGGGATAGTTTATGTTAAAAAGGGGATAGTTTAATTACCTCTTGAACGACACCTGGTGGCGAGTGGCGACCCATTATAAGAGACAATACCCACGATACTTCATTCATTCATACCCTGCTCTATCAT
The DNA here is from genome assembly GCA_037113605.1 of Calophaca sinica. Lineage (NCBI taxonomy): Eukaryota > Viridiplantae > Streptophyta > Magnoliopsida > Fabales > Fabaceae > Calophaca > Calophaca sinica. The sequence continues at coordinate 53,435,322 of CM073735.1, read as the reverse complement.
TTTCACGTCAACAATTCGTACTATCCTTGGTACTCTAGCTTTAACACCCACGTAGTATAGTTTTAACTTCGTTCATATTATTTAATTTAATTTTTGCTTCCAGGTTAGAGTCTTTCCGCTTTCTGGCTTCAAATTAGTAATTTGCTTCTGTTTGTTTCGGGTATTCTTCTTCTTTAGGCATATATATTTAAGAGTTTTGGTGCATGATTTCTACGTTTCCGGGATGTATCTTGTTAGGTACCAGAGTAACGGAATGGTGTCACACAGCTAAAATAAGAGACGAGAAAATAAGGAAATATACACACAAAATTTACGTGGAAAACCCTCAACAAATAAGGGAAAAACCACGGGGCAAGACCAGAAGAATTTCATTATGTAGGAAAATATTACAAGAATACCTCTCACAAAATACCTCACAAATACTCTCACAATACCCTTGTTGAGTATAAGAAATAATAAAAGAGGAAGAAGAGAAATGTTTTGGGATGATTATAAAAGCATTACTAAGCCTCCTTATATAGGCTCCAAAGCCATCACCAAAGCAAGAACCCACCGATGTGGGACTTGCCGTAACATTCTCCCACTTGAAGATTTTGATTGAGCAAATCATATCTTCACACCACTCTTTCTGCCTTGCCATTCCATGTCGCTTACGTTTCTGATAGACCATAGGAGGATCGACACCAAATAAACTTGTCAGCATTGATCGGCTTCGTCATCACATCTGCTAGGTTATCTTTGGTGTAAATCTTTTGCATATCCACGGTTCCTTTCTCTACCACTTCACGAACAAAGTGATACTGGGTATCTATATGCTTTGTCCTGGAATGAAAATCTGGATTCCTTGCAATGTGCAAGGCACTCACATCACAATACGGTAATCATCTGTTGCTTGTGCCCGAGTTCCTCCATTAAACCTTTAATCCAGATAGCTTCCTTGCAAGCCTGGGTATTGCCATATACTCGGCCTCTGTAGTAGACAAAGCTACAAATGCGTAATTTAGATAACCGACTCACCGCTCCCCTGCAATTGTGAATACATACCCGGTAGTGGATTTCCTTTTATCAAGATCACTGCAAAATCTGAATCAACATAACCCACGATAATGAATTACGATCCTCCGTAACATAATGCAACATCCGAGGTTCCTTTGATGTATCTAAGGATCCTCTTATGATATTCAATTCTCTCTACCTGGATTTGCCATAAACCGACAAAGCGCTCCCCTTTGCTTGTGCAATGTCCGGTCTTGTACATATCATGGCATACATATGGCTTCCCACCGCCGATGCATACCGTACTCGAGACATTTCACCCCTCTCCCCTTCATTGCTAGGCCTCATACCTGAGGTTAATTTAAAATTGACAGGAAGCGGGGTAGAAATTGGCTTACAATCTTGCATGTTGAAGCGCCGCAAGACCTTCCTTAGATAATTCTTTTGAGAAAGCCAAATCTTCCTATCATTTCTGTCTCGGTGAATTTGCATCCCTAAAATCTTATTTGCGGGTCCCAAGTCCTTCATATCAAACTCCCTAGCCAACTGTGCCTTCAATTCCTGGATTCGATCGTTGTTGGGGCCTGCCACCAACATGTCATCAACATACAACAGTAAAATGATGAAATCATTATCATCAAACCTCTTGTAGTATGTACAATGGTCTGAACTCAGTCTGTTGTAACCAAGGCTAATTATGAAGGAATCAAATCTCTTGTACCAACATTTGGGCGCCTGCTTTAGACCGTACAGAGATTTGGTCAACCTACAAACCAAGTTTTCTTTTCCTTGTTCTTTAAAGCCTTCTGGTTGGAGCATATAAATTTCTTCTTCAAGTTCTCCATGAAGAAAAGCAGTCTTTACATCCAACTGTTCAAGATGTAAATCAAATGCAGCACACATTGCCAACACTACCCTAATAGTAGTAAGTCTGACAACTGGAGAAAATATCTCGTCAAAGTCTATCCCTTCTTTCTGAGCATAACCTTTGACTACAAGTCTGGCACGATACCATTCCATTTGATCATTGCCGTCTCGTTTAATTTTGAACACCCATTTGTTCCCGATGGCTTTCCGACCCTTTGGAAGTTCAACAAGTTCCCAAGTCTTATTTCTATGTAGGGCTTCCATTTCTTCTGCATTCTTGTCATCCATTGAGAAGCATCTGAACTGTTCAACGCTTCTTGAAGAGGCGATGATTCACCTTCTTCCCAAAAGACAAGATGCATCATGGCGAGCCATAACATAGTCCGAGTGCCATGATGGTGCCGTTATCCGACGTGTTGATCGTCGAACTCCTTCATCATTGACCTCATCCGGATCTTGTTCTATGTGCTCGTTACGCCCGGAAGAATCATCTTCTTGAGTCTTTCTCTCCAACCGCACTATAGCGATCTCCTTGGAAGTCTTTGTCATTTTTCCGCTCACTTTGCGGTTCATTTTCTCGCAAAGACTACATCTCTGCTAACAATAAGCTTGCGGGTAGTGGGGTCCCACAAGCGATACCCCTTGACATTGTCAAGATAACCCAAGAATATACATTTTACGGATTTTGGATCCAATTTTGTTCTTTCTTGGGAGTTGTACATTACGACGCAGGACATCCAAACACATGTAAAGAAGAATAATCTACCGCTTTCCTTTCCACATCTCCATTGGTGACTTCAAACCAATCGATGTTGATGGCGAGCGAGTTATCACGTAACAAGCGGTTTGATCGCTTCGCCAAAAAGATTTGGCCAATCCCGATGTTCTCAAAGATAGCTCTTGTTCTTTCTAGGAGAGTCTGTTCATCCGCTCTGCTACACCATTCTGTTTGAGGTGTATGTGCAGCGATGAATTGTCTCGTAATACCCTCTTGCTTGCGAATGATAGAAAGTTACCATCTACATATTCTCCTCCATTGTCCGTCCTCAAGCACTTGATTTTCTTCCCGATTTCAAGCTCTACTTGTGCTTTGAACTCCTTGAATCTGGAAACACATCGACTTCTTCTTGATTGGGTACACCCACAATCTCCTGGAGTAGTCATCAATGAATGATACAAAATACTTTGCTCCCCATGGATGTTTCCGCGACTCCCACACATCAGAATGTATCAAGTCTAGTATGCGTTTGCTACGGTAGCTACTTTTGCAAATTTCAATCTATGCTGCTTACTTGTCACACAGTGCTCACAGAAGGGTAAAGTTACTGTCTTGAGCCCGGGTAAGAGATTGCGTTCCGCAAGAACTTTCAAGCCACGTTCTGACATATGGCCTAGCCTGCGATGCCACATCATCGTTGATTCTTCATGGCTCACTGATGCAACTGATGCATCCGCCTCTTGCAACGTATCTCCCAAAAGCATGTATAGATTACTTGTGATCTTTTCTGCTTTCATCACCACAAGGTTGCCCTTCACTACTTTCAAGACTCCACCTTCAATATGGATCTTGCACCCGAGGTCATCCAATTGCCCAGTGGACAATAGATTCCTTCTCAAGCCATTCACATGTCGTACCCCTTGTATCTTACGAACAGTACCATCTTGCATCTTTATTCTGACAGTACCGATTCCAACAATTTCTAAGGCGTGATCATTTCCCATAAACACGGATCCTACCGAGACAGGCTCATAAGTACAAAACCAATCACGGTGTGAAGTCATGTGCCATGTCGCACCTGAGTCCACTATCCAAACATCATTGAGTTTCCTTCCACCTTTAGGACTTGCTGCTCCGCTATACAGGATTTCTCCATCATCTGAGGTACTTGCAACACAACCTTGAGAGGTTGATGCTCCTGAGGTCTTCTCTCCATTCTTCTTGTTCCAACACTCCTTCTTCAAGTGCCCTCTCATGCCACAGTTGTAGCATTTGAGATTCTTTCTTCTTCGAGATTTTGATCTACCATGATCTTGGCTCCCACTTTGGGGCCACGTTAAGATTGATCTCGCCTCGTCATCGTTAAAGCTTACGCTTGCTTGAACTTCGACCTTTCCTCCTTATTCTTGCGCCTGGATTCTTCTTTAAGGATTGCACCGGCAACATCATCAAAGTGAAGAGTGTCAGCAACATTGTTGTTTGTAATGTTGATGATGAGTTGATCATACGAATCAGGTAAACTCTGAAGTAAAAGTTCTGCACGTTCATTTTCTGCTATTTTGAAATCTGATCTTTGTGGTGAGCCAATAGCGTGTTCACGGTGTTAATGTGATCCGTCATTAATGTGGATTCACTCATTCAAGAGTGTAGAGTTTCCTCTTCAAGAATATTCTTGTGTGAAGTGACTTAACCTCGTACAATTTGTTAAGTACATCCCAAATCTCCCTTGCAGTCTTTTTACGCAACACTTGACAAAGCGAATCCGCCATTGCTAGGTGCAAATTGGCAACAAGCATTGCCATCCTTCTCTTTCCACTTTTCATCACCATATCTGCAGTGCCGCCTTCAATTGCTTCCAAGCAATTATCCTTCCTCAAAACTGCCGCCACCTTCAATTTCCACAGGGAGAAGTTACTCCCGTTGAACTTCTCTATCTCAAATTTTGCTGCCATGGTTGTACACGAACCAAACCGGATTACACTATTTCACCGTGAATAGTACACTATATGTGAACAGTATTGTACGTATCCCGTATACCAGAACAAATCCAGTATACTGGAATAGTGACTGTAGACCGTAAATAGTACACCAGGTAAGTTCCCAGGAAAGAGAGGTGGGTCACCAATGGACACGCTTAAATACCAAGTCTTTCCTTAGCCAGAACTTTTCCTAGACATGCACTTCTACACTACCACACTATTTCCAGCAACAATTCTTTTCTGATGTGGAAGATCAGACAATGCTGCAACCACAGAGCATACTAAGAACCGACACCTTCCTAGAGTGACGCAGCGGAATAGTATCACCAACCTTGGAGCTCTGATACCACTGTTAGGTACCAGAGTAACGGAATGGTGTCACACAGCTAAAATAAGAGACGAGAAAATAAGGAAATATACACACAAAATTTACGTGGAAAACCCTCAACAAATAAGGGAAAAACCACGGGGCAAGACCAGAAGAATTTCACTATGTGGGAAAATATTACAAGAATACCTCTCACAAAATACCTCACAAATACTCTCACAATACCCTTGTTGAGTATAAGAAATAATAAAAGAGGAAGAAGAGAAATGTTTTGGGATGATTATAAAAGCATTACTAAGCCTCCTTATATAGGCTCCAAAGCCATCACCAAAGCAAGAACCCACCGATGTGGGACTTGCCGTAACATATCTTTCAAAGGGTTGCAAGCATGAAGTAATTGTTTTCATATTATGGTTCTGCTGCTATTTGCTACTGGCTACTGCACAGGATAATATCACTGACCCCATCGAAGGTATGTTTATTTTTTCCTCATCCTTTTTGGGTATTAATCCATGGTTGCTTGGCTTCTGTTACGGATGTACTTAATGTTAAAACTATTTTTTATACGAATAATTTTTTTTTGAGGTAGTTGGGCTCAAAATAAACCAACTTGGCCTCAGTGAGTCAACAAATTACTGACCAATCAGACTCATTCTAAGGTTGGTGGGCTAAATTCGGCACACACAAAAAGAACGTAAAATACCCGCTTGTTTTAGTTTACAGACAACCCATAATCTATTTTGGAAGGAAAAACAAATCAAAGTAGAATTTAAAATCACAATTCATATGCTATCTATCTATCTTTATATTGGAAAACAAAACCCCACGACACGTGTCACCCATTGAGAGTTTGTGTTTCTCTCTATTTTTTTTTATCCTTTTTTTATAATAATAATATAATAATATAGTAACTTAATAATAATAATAATATGATATTATTTTTTTATTTATATTGGAAAACTAAACCCCAGGACACGTGTCACCCATTGAGGGTTTGTGTTTCTCTCTATTTTTTTTTATCCTTTTTTTATAATAATAATATAATAATATAGTAATGTAATAATAATAATAATAATAATAATAATATGATATTATTTTTTTATTTTTTATTTTTTGTGTCAAATTTCTTTTTATATTTCTATTTTTTATTTTTACATTTTTATTTTTTTAAATTTTTGTTACTATTTTCAGATTTTTTTATTTTAAATTATAATTTGTGTTTTTATTTTCTGATTTTTTTATTTTTGTTTTTTTAAAATTTTTGTTTTTTTATTTTTTATTTTTGTATTTTTTTTTTTTTTTGTATTTTATATTTTTTAGTTTCATATTTTTTTTAAATATTTTTCCTATTTTTTATTATCTATTCAAATATTAAATTATATTTTGTTTTCTTATTTTTGTGTTCTTACTTTTTTGTTTTCTTGTTTTTAAAATATTTATTGATTTTTTTACATTACATTACATTTTTTTATTTTTTATTTTTATTTATTTTTTTATTTGGTTGGTTTTTAAATTTTTTACTTTTTTAAATTTGTTAATTTTTACTTTATATTTTTAAATGGTTACTTTTCTTTTCCATCCCGGTGAAAAAACATTAGATGTTGTCAGAATAATTTTATTGTCATTAAGCACATATCTATTTTATAAATATATTTATTATTTTGCTTTTAAGTCTCGACGGGAAAACCTTACATATTGCCGCTATAAACCTTACATAAACCTTAATTTTTTTAGTTGTTTGGTTTTTTATTTTGTTATTATAAATATCTTTATTATGTATAAAGGATAAATGATTATTTTGTTTTTAAGTCCCAACGAGGAAACATTACATGGTGTTGATATAACTTTATTGTCTTTGAAGAAGTATGAAAGTTTGTAAATGTCTTTTATCTCTAGAATGGAAAACAAGCCCCCCTTGGGGACACACATCTCACCCATTGGGGGTTTGCGTTTCCCTTTCTTTTATTTGTTTTTTCTCCCTTTTTTTTATAATAGTAGTAGTAGTAATAATAATAATAATAATAATAATAATAATAATATTATGATATAATTTTTTTTGTCAAATTTCTTTTTTATATTTCTATTTTTTATTTTTTAAATTTTTATTTTCTTCAATTTTTGTTACTATTTTTCAGATTTTTTATTTTCAATTATACTTTGTGTTTTTATTTTCTTTAATCTTTGTGTTACTTTTTATTATTTTTATTTTCTGAATTCAATATTTTTTAGTTGCATATTTTTCCTTAATATTTTCCTTTTTTTTCTATTTTTAAATATTAAATTATAATTTTTTTCTTATTTTTAATTACTTATAAATTGTTTTACATTAAATTTTTTATTTTTTATTTTTATTTAATTTTTTATTAGTTTGGTTTTTAAATTTTGTTACTTTTTTAATTTGTTAATTTTTAATTTATATTTTTAAATGGTTAATTTTCTTTTCCATCCCGACCAGAAAATATTAGATGTTGTTAGAATAATTTTATTCTCTTAAAGCACATAACGATTTTATAAATGTCTTTATTATTTATAAATTATTATTTTATTTTTAAGTCTCAACAGGAAAACATTACTTATTGCTGCTATAATTTCATCATGTGTCAAATTTTATTAATTTTTTTAGTTGTTTGGTTTTTTATTTTGTTATTATAAATGTTTTTATTTTTTATAAATGAAAAAATGTCTTTATTATTTATAAATTATTATTTTACTTTTGAATCTCGATGGGAAAACGGGAAAACATTACATGTTGTCGGTATGAGTTTATTTTCTTTAAGCAAGTATGAAAGTTTATAAATGTCTTTATTATTTATAAATCATTATTTTACTTTTGTATCTCGGTGGGAAAACAGGGAAACATTACATGTTGTATGTATAAATGATTACTTTTCTTTTGCATCCCGATGGAAAAACATCAGATTTTATCGGAATAATTTTATTGTCTTTGAACGGATATCAATTTTATAAATGTATTTATTGTTTATAAATTATTATTTTGCTTTTAAGCCTTGACGGAGAAACATTACATATTGTCGTTATAATTTCATTATGTATCAAATTTTATTAATTTTTTTAGTTGTTTAATTTTTTATTTTATTTTTTTGTACTTATAAATGTCTTTATTTTTTATAAATGATAAATAATTATTTTGATTTTTAAGTTCTAACAGAAAATATTACAGATTGTCGGCATAATTTCGTTGTCTTTGACCGTATATCAAAGTTTATAAACATCTTTATTATTTATAAATAAGTATTTTACTTTTGAATCTTGACACTAAAATGGGAAACATTACATATCGTCGGTATTAATGATTACTTTTCTTGATGTTGTCGGAATAATTTTAATGTATTTGAACACATATCAATTTTATAAATATCTTTATTATTTATAAATAATTATTTTACTTTTGAATTTCGACTAGGAAACGGGAAAACATTACATTTTGTCGATATAAATGATTTTTTTTGCGTCCCGATGGGAAACAATAGATGTTGTCGGCGTATATTGTTTTTGAGCACGTATCAATTTTATAAATACTTTTCTGATTTATAAATGATTATTTTGTTTTTGAGTTCCGACGGGAAAACATTACATGTTATTGGTATAATTTCATAGTCTTTTAACACATAACAATTTTATAAATCTCCTTATTATTTATAAAACCAAATTACTCTAGAGATCCTTTATCTTAATTTAAAAATTTCAAGTTAGTTCTTTATCTTTTTTTTTTGTTTTAATTTAGTCTCGCATGTTTTAAAACGTTAATTTCGAGGCAAATTATTGGCTGATCTACAACAAGAAATGCATGTGTATCATAAGGATAATCTGTCCTATCAATTGTGCCACAAATCAAAACCCAAAAAGCTGTTATATAAAACCGAAAACATACCAATTTGGCCAATATTGTTAACATTTTAGAACATGTGAGACTAAACTAAAACTAAAATTAACTTTAAAAGACTAAGTTGACATAAATAAAAAATAAAAGACTGAAATGAAATTTTAAATTAAGATAAAGGATCTCTGTTGTAATTTTGACATCTATAAATAATTATTTTACTCTTGAGTCCCAATAGGAAAATGTTATATTTTGTTTATTAACACTCTTTTTGCATATTTAGAGAACTAAAAAAACTAATTATATTTGTCAAAATATAAAATATTCATTTTATAAATATGTGCATTTCAAAAATACGTAAAAATGGAGAGACACGTGCGTATGCACAAGTATCTTGCAGTTTGTGTGACAAAAACAACGCCTCACTAAAAACAAGAGACATTTTCCATCCACCAGGCCAAATGCCTTCCATTAACTACAAAATACTATTATTACATATTTAAAGACAAAAAGTAACTATGTTCTTTCTTTAATTACCTAAAAAACAAAAATATTCTTACTTATTTACTCTATTCAGACTCAATTATAAGTAAAAATACTTAATTTCACACAAATTAATAATAATATTTTTTTGTTAAAAATTAATGACGGTAATTAAATGCATTTAATTTTCTTGATTTCATATAAAATAGGAATTATATTTACATTACCCATAATCATAATGGTTTTCACAACTTTTCTTGGACAACAAAAGTTGAATTAACTTAAGGGTATTTTTTTGGAACAAATTAAGACATTAAATATGAGTTAGTTAGTTGAAATTTGCTCATATTTGAGTCTACCAAACTCCAAACTTTGACACTTTTTTGTTTATAATTATTGAGTCAGGAGGAGTAACAGTTATTCTCTCTCCCTCCCTCCCGCCCTCCCTCTCTCTCTCTCTCTCTCTCTATATATATGGATATTTAGACCGGGGCGAGTGTGGGCTTTAGCCCCCTGGTAAAAAAAAATCCTTCAATTGATGGGCTACAAGCAACCATACATAGCATGTTATGTCACTTTACAATTTATGCATTCGAACAAAAGAAAAAAGACTTTATGCCGTTGACGTTGAGCCTAAAATATAATACTGCTGGCAGTATTTTAAATTCTTTATCAAAGGAAGATAGGATATGTGTTGACAAGTCATTCTTAGAAATTTAGAGAAAAATTGTAGTTCTTGTTAAAAAAATGTTTTTCTTAATTTCTTACTAATTGTAATATATACATGTTTATAATATATTAATATTAATATGTTTGTAGCACCCAAAAAAATATTTATTATGTTTGATATATATATATATATATATATATATATATATATTGGTGATTACATTTTATATATATATATATAATGTAATCACCAAAAAAATATAATATATTATTTAATTATTATTTAATGTACCAAAAAAAACTACAAGGATCTTTTTATATCATTTTAAAGTACAAGTACTTAAATAAAAACTTGAGTACGCTATAGAGACTAACTTATTAATTTAACCTATACAATATTAAAAACAAAAATGATGAATGAACACCCAAATTGAGACACCCCTTTGGGACAGTCCGTACGGTACGGACATGTACGGAACCATACGGACTACGTACGAATTTTTTTTTTTTTTGTAAATTTTTTTAATCACTTTTTACAAAATTATTACCAAAGTGGTTAATGCAATTCACTAACTGGTTAATGTACCATTCTGATGCTAATTTGTCAAACTGCACTCATTAACCACTTTCAATACTGTATTAACCAATAATATCAATTCTGTTAACCACTTATATTAACGAGTGCACTTTGCACCCATTAACCACTTCCAATATTGTATTAACCACTTTCAATACTACATTAATCAATAATATCAACCTTGTTAACCAATTGCAAAAGTGGTTAATGCCGTGCAAGTAAGTGGTTAATGCAGTTCACTAATTGGTTAACGACTACTCTGTGTTTGTATTAACCACAAGTGGTTAATGAGTGCAAGTGCAATTTGTGGCATCAGATTAGCCATTAACCAGTTAGTGAATTGTATTAACTACTTATTTGCACAGCATTAACCACTTTTAGTTAATGGATACAAGTGAATTTTGATATCAGATAAGTCATTAACCAGTTAGTGAACTGTATTAACCACTTATTTGTACCGCATTAACCATTTTTATAATAATTATATTTTGAAAAATAAATATTTTTTTGAAAAAAAAAAACTTGTCCGTACCCTAAAAGGGGTGTTCAAATAATGCGACCCTATTACAAATTACCTAAAAGTTATAATATCCTTATATATTTAATAGTTGAGGTTTGCTATTTGGTACGAAGGGGTGTCCGTACGAATTTTGACGAATACACATGGGAGATGGTTTTTTTATTTTTAAAATAAATGAAAATCAAAATAGGTTAGACTCACAACTCTATCTCACGGTTATCACACATTCGTCAATTTTCGTAAAATTAAGTTTTCGCACTCTTTATCATTTTCCTTAATAGTCATGTGACTTTTTTAAGTGGTCGTGTGATCATTAAATAACTTTTAATCATGACCATCCATGTATGGTTGTACGGTCCAAATTTACTCCTTCCATCCTCTCATATTAAACACTCCTCTCACTATATATATATATATAAAATAAATGTTAATGCAATAAATTTTATATTATTTTGTTTGCATTGTCTACTATTCATTAAACAATATAATGAACAAAGAGTTATATTGTAACTTAAGAGTTTGTTCTATGTTGTTTTGTTTGTATGTGCTTCAATACATATCAAACGTGCTCTAGTTATCATCTAATATTAATATATTGAATTTAGCTTCAAACTGATTATCCTCTAATATCACACATCAAATTCAAATGTAAACTAATCATCAATATTTATGTATTGAAATCAAATCCATGATTTATATTATCTCTATCAATTTGTCATTTAAAATACAATTATTAAGTCCATACATATATGAAAGTTTTTTATTTATTAAATAATAATTTAAATATATTAAAATTAGATTAAAAAATTATATATGTTTTTGGTGATTTCATTTGAATTAACGTGCAGTTGAAGCATTGATATCCATCAAGAAAAGTTTGATTGATCCCAATGGAAATTTGGGCAACTGGAACGACGGAGACCCTTGTACATTTCCCTGGACAGGAGTTGTGTGTTTCGTTAATGAAACATTAGCAGGGAATGAGTTTCAACATGTCAAAGAATTGTATGACTTCAATCTTCCACTCGACATTTTTTTTGGGTATATTTGAAATGGAAATGGAAATGATACTATTTGTTTTTACTCAACATTTCTATTTCAGTTTGACACACCAATCTCAACTCTTCTATTTCGTGATATAAATTAACTTTTGCAATTGCAGACTTCCGTTTCCTTTGTATGTCTTTTATTCATCTCTCTCTCTCTCTCTCTCTCTCTCTCAATACTAAATAAAGTGGTTCAAGATTTTTACTAAATTAAGTTTTAGATCATACAAGAAGATTTTAAATTTAACAGACACATCACTTTAGATAAACACAAATATTTTAATAACGATTTTTCTAACGTGTGCCATCTTAAGTCATTAGTTATCTACTTTTTTCCTTATTGATCACTTACTTTCGTATTTATTTTATATATATAATCTTTTTCTTCTCACCAAATAGGAAAATGATCAATTAATAAGAAAAAAAGTTGGGTAATTAATGGCTTTTAACCTGTGCAAGGTTGCACACGTTAGAAAAACCGTTTTAATACTATTTTACCATTATTATATTAAATTTTTATTATAATATCTCAAAATTATATATTTATTTGCCTAAAAAATTATATATTGATTGGCTTATTTAAATCTAAAGTAAACCCTTAATTTAGTTCCCGAACTTGCACCATATTTCTTATTTAGTCCCTAAAACATATGAAAATAATAAGTAGTTCCTGAAGTTTGTAAAATCTATCAAATTAGTCTCTAAAGGTTTGTGAAATCCGTCTCATTAGTCTCTGTAAGGAACTACATATAAAACTTTAAGGACTATTTATTATTTTCATATATTTTATGAACTAAATAGGAGAGAGGGTGTAAGTTTGGGAACTAAATTGAGGGTTTCCTTTTAAATCTGTTGGCCTATATAAATACTTGGACCCAGCTATATTTTGGAGTTAAGCTTATGACTTGTTCAAATATCTTGCTACTTAGTAAACGATTTTTCTTCTTATTTAGTAAACGATTTTCTATTTTGTGTATAAGATTATATAGGTTAAGCCTGGTTAATTACTCATTTTTTATGATGTGGGCCTCAAATACACATTCTTTATGATGATCTTTTCAATTTATTTTGATGAGTTTACATACCTTGAAGATATTATGTTTGACATGCTATCAATCATATTCATCAATTGCCTTTTAGAATCAATACTACCCAGTGCAGAGCTATCAATCTTTGAAGTTGAGAAGTTTTTTTTTTTTTAATGACACTCTTTGTTAAGTCTGTTTTTCTGGATTGTAGGCAACTAATGAATTTGAACCTGTCTGGAAAATTGTCACCAGATATTGGCAACTTATCTCAGCTGCGAATATTGTAAGACTGTATCTTCACTGATGTTTGAATTGACAAATATATGAAGATTTTCAATTCAGAAATTGTTTTTAAGCCTTTTTTGCTTGAGTAGTAGATTTGACTCATTTGAGTGTTTCCACATCGTTTTGCAACTTTAGTTACCTTCTTCATCTGATACATATACATATACTTTTCTTGTACTCTAAAGGAACTTCATGTGGAACAACATAGATGGGAGTATTTCGAAGCAGATTGGCAATATCAAAACTTTGGATCTTGTAAGTGGAACCTTCCCTAATTAATTAGTCGTTTACTTCTCTTGTTTCTTGTTTTTGTTTATACTAAAATTAAGAAATATTAGAGAAAACAGATCTAGTATTTCTTTCACTATTTTATTTTCTAATTTTTGAAAACAGATTGATCCAATATTTACAAGAATTTTAAAAATGTCAAAAAAATGTTTTCATTATTTCTGAAAATGCATTCTTTTTAACTAGTTTTTCATCATTTCTCTGTCAAAATTGTTCATTGCAGGTGTCTTCTATATTCTTATTAGCAACTTCAAATGAATACAAATTTTAGAAAATAAAAATTGAAAAATATTTTTAGAAGAATAAATGGGCCTAAATGACTCGTTTGTTTTATAAATGGGCCTAAATTCTTACTCATTTTACACATAATATAGTGTATAAATATCAAGGTTATCAAAACCGGACCGGACACTGAACCGGTATAGGTACTGGTTCAAGGTTCAAATGTCGGACCGGGGTCGAACCAGGGTCGGACCGGAAATGAATTAAATTATATTTTCAAAATTTTTAATATAACATATAAAGCACTAATAAACAAACAATAACATAATATTTATAACATCACGATATAAAAAATTAAACTCCTCTTAAAATGTTATAAGTCAACATATAACATGCAAAAATTACATATTAAACTAAAACAAATATGTTATAATAACATTCTAATATTCAATAATCACAAATACTGTAATGTAAGTACTCTCATAATAATATTAATATATAAATTAATTTTAAATTTTATTATAATATTTAATTTAATCCATCAACATGAAAAAAATGGATAAAAAAATCTCTTATGTGTCAAAGATAATGTCATTTACCATTTTTTAAAAAAAAATAATAATAATTTTTTTCAGAACCAGCCGGTTCCCGGTTTTGGCCGGTTTTTTCGCGGTTTTGGCCGGTTTTTCGGTTTTTAAGCCGATTCTTATACAGTCCGGTTTTCAGGTTCAATCGGACCGGACAGGGGTCCGGTTCCCGGTTCAACCGGTCGGACCGGCCGGTCCGGTCCGGTTTTAACAACTATGATAAATATCCTTGTCATTGCCTGGATTCAAAACTGTATCTTCTAACAAACTTGAATTTAAATATTGGTTCTTGTAGGATGTGAAAAATAAATTCAAATGGTTGTATAAATAAAAGAGTGGTGTTTTAGCATGAAGAGCAACATCAAATCTTCTTTAATTTCTTTCTCATAAATTCTTTTGTGCATGCATGTGTGCAGGCAACTGAATGGAAATAATTAAATTAACAGGATCTCTGCCAGAGGAGCTTGGCTATTTTCCAAAGCTACGTTTAATGCAAATCGATCAAAACAATTTATCAGGACCTATACCTGCATCATTGGCAAATCTGAACAATACAAGGCACTTGTAAGATTTTTTCCAATGAAAAAGTAGTTTAGGAAATCTCTCTTGCTATTATTATTTAAACAACACTTTTATTTATCTATCTTTGTTATTATTACCAAAAAACAATGAAAGGAAAATAATGTTTCTTTTTCCCCCAATGGAGCAGTCACATGAACAATAACTCCTTTAGCGGGCAAATCCCACCAGAACTTTCCCGATTACCAAACCTTCTTCACATGTAAGTTGGTGATTGAATATTGTTGACATATAATTGCAATCATCAATTCTTTTTTTTTTCCTCGGATTTGTTTAATCCTTAATTATAATAATTATAATATGCTTATATTATATCTTGTTCACAAGATGTATTTAATTCTTGGACTTGCAGCCTTCTCGACAACAATAACTTGTCAGGATATCTTCCTCCTGAGCTATCCAATATGCCAAACTTAACTATACTGTATGGTTTCTTATTCTCTCTGTAATGTGTGTGTGTGTGAGCATATATGGTTCTATATAGGTATGCATCAAACAGAAGGTGTTTGTTACGTGATAGAGAGGAATAAATTTTAATTATTAAATTTAACCATTGAGTGAACATGATTAAAACATAAAGTCACATGAGTTTTTTTTTTTTTAAAAGTAAAGTAGAAACTGGATTAAAATAATAAGAAAAGAGTTCGAGAGAAAAAACAATAAGTTATAAGTTCAAATGTTACGTGAAATAGTTTTTTAGAAAAAAAACTATAAAATAGTGAAATAAGCTTATTTACCAAACACTAGTACTTTGATCAAATAAGATTTTATAAGTTAGTCAAATAAACTATAAGCTAGTTTATTGATCTTGTCAGACAAACTCTCTAGTCGATAGTTGATAGCTTGTATGTTGACTGATTGAATTTAAATTGTTTAATAAAATTAGTGGTTGAACTAGCTGATAAATATAAAATGACATTGAAGAACATGTGTTATATTTTCATATAAATTCTATTTTTATATGTATTATTTATTTTAAAATAATTATCACTTTTTTATACTTTAATTTGTTTTAAATTATTTTAGTCAATAAGCCATTAGTAAATATATTTGTTAGTTGTTGTTTCTCCATAATGAAGCGTCAGTCTGTCTTAATGTGTTTTGTCTTGTCATTTAGAATGGTTTCCCTTACTGGAATAGCTGCCTTCCCACTCGTGCCCTCAAGTAAGGGATTGTCATGCCCTCAGTCTCTCTTTGTGGTCGAGAGCTCTCATGGTAGGGAATAACATAGCAACGTTGATGGCTAATTTGTTGTCATAAAATAGTTTCATTGGACCTCAATACTATACTTTTAAGTCATCTAAGACAATCTTCACCCATAACATCTCATAAACTAATGTTGTATTCTCAAAATTCGGCCCTTACACTTAATCGAGTAACTACATTATGTCTTTTGCTTCTATATATCACCAAATTTCTATCCAAAAACATATATTAGCTTGATATTGAACTTATGTCATTGACTCCATTATCAAATTTTCACATCTTCTAAACAACAATCCTATCCCTATTATGACTTTTAGGATACTAAAGAATTCGATCTACGGTTTGCATGTTTTATCCTTGGATCATGTATGAATTGCCTCACAACATTGATGACATATGTTAAATCAGATCTATCATATGTCAAGTGAACTAATTTTCCTATTAGTCTCTGATACTGAGCATAATCAATCTTTGGACTCTTCTCTTCTTCTCCTATTCTATGATTCTTCTAAATGGGCATTCAAGTTTGTCAGCCTCCTTAAAAAAATCCAAGATATATTTCCTTTGAGATATGAAAACCCATTGTTTAGAGTATGTCATTTTAATTATGAGGAAATACTTCCTTAATCTACATATCTTGTTTCCTCTATTTATGGAACCATATCCAAGGAAATTTTCCATATACACATCTTTTTCTGAATCTCCATGTAGGAACGAAATTTTTACATCAAATTGATGTAGTTCCCACCCAAAGCAATAGCGAATAAGATTAAGTTTCACATAATGTTCATCTTTGTTATTGGAGCAAATGTTTCCTTATAATAAATACTATAGCCTGGTTATATCCTTTTTACTGTTAGACTTGCTTTGTACCAATCAAGAGTATCGTCTGACTTATGCTTGATGTATATTTTATATCGATCTTCCCTCCACTAGGCATTTGTCTCTTGGTCTCTCAATAATATTTCATGTCCCATTCTTTTCTAGTCCTCTCATCTCCACATTGTTGGATTAAACTTAGTGCTTATCCTCTAATGTATCTTGTAATGATGTTGGGACTTTGATCAAGTCAATAGCTGCTATGAAACTCTAGTGTTGCAAGAAAAGGTATTTCGAATAGATAACTTGAGAAATAGGGTAGATGACACAAGATTGTTCCTTTGCTCAATACAATTATTAGTTTTTGGGTTAAGATCAAAACTTCCAGGTATTTGAAAAAGAAAAACGAGTCTAAGTGTTTTTAGTACTCACTACTATTGGCTATAATGAATAAAGTTGATGTTGGACCAGCTTGGGTTGTATTTTCCTCTGATATCCCATTTTCAATGTATTAGCCTTGGTCTTTTTTGATTCTAAAGTAAAACGCGCTAAAATTTGTTTGTAGATAAAGATTACAAAGAAAGAGGTGACTTAAATGTGAGAAAATCATAGATGAACAACTCAGTTCTTCGAATTTTGATTCCCCTTTTTGAAGATAAGGAAAAGCGAAGAAGAAAAAAAAAACTCTTTCGCGGAAGATTACATCAGAGACTAAAAAATGATCCCTTAGTGGGTGATAACATTTGTATCACTTTTTTTTTTCAAAGGCATGTCCCAGAAAAACATACTTGACTACGTAAGACTCAAGTTTATTAAAATGCTTATTTTTGGACATGGACGAAGGCAACACACCTAAATTTGAGACTCGAGACATTTGATAAGAGCAGGAGACATGTGTGGGGTCATAAGTTGACCACAAATAACATTACCTAGAACATAAGAGTAATTGATTAATTAGATAATCAGTTGTTAAGGGACTAAAAGTGCAATTCAGCAACAGAAGGAAAAAAAAAAAGAACAAGTGGAAGGTGTATTAGTACAATGGGGTGCAAATAGTAACCCCACCATTGGACTTGGAAACAGCTGAAGAAACGGAGGTATTCCAGTGCGTGTAAGGATCAGAACCATATACCTTGCTGCATAAACTTAGATCCAACGTCTCTGCAAAGCGCTGCAGAAGACTGTGATGCTGAAAGTGCTTCTATAGAGGACACTGTAGGCGGCGGTTACGTGTGGACACACGACGCGGTACAGCAGAGAAGCATCGGCTGAGCAAGGCAGTGACTGGATGGAAGGGTGGTCTCACAACGCTGTAGTCGCCGTTCGCAGTAGCGACAGCGCACGGAGGCGTGCTGGTGCAATCAGGAAGCCGCTGGCGCGGCGACGATTAACGGTAGTGTTGCTTTCAAGGCCACCGTGCTTCTTCGAACCTGCAAACACCACAAGGTGGCTCCATCTAACTTGTGTGCTTCTCGACAACAGAACCAAATTCCTCAATGCAGTGTGGACTATTCTTTAAGTGTTGAACTGGAACACGTTAAACATGGAACAAGGAATCATATAGAAAAGTTGTTATGAAATGTACAGATATAAGAAGTAACAAACTACTAACCATACAACTAATCTAGTTGGGTTATTCCTTCATTGAGGATTTCAGATTTCAGATGGAACCTTGTGGCATTTCATATTTTTGCATGTGTCCACTGGTAAACTGAATCTTATTGTAAGGATTCTCCTATGATATAGTTGAATAAAATCATTACAACTTATGCAATTATGTTAATATATGTTTTTGAATTTGGACTACATACTGATTGGAAGAGCTACAAACAAAGCTATGGTTTTGGTTGCAATTCCATTTAATGGTTTAATTCCTGATCAATCTTTAGTTGTGAGAAATGAAATTGCTAAAAAGTGATGGAAAATAACAAGAGTGAAAGCTTTGCCAATGGTGTCATCTATCATAATTTTGACAATATTACTGAAAATTTGTTAATCTGTTCATCACAAAAAAAATATCCTTTTTTTTATGTTTATACTTTTAAAATTTAAATAACTGCTTTGATAAATAGTTGTTTTTGATTTTCTTGCTCTTGCAGTCAACTTGATAACAATAACTTTGGCGGAAATAGCATTCCAGATACTTATACCAACATGCCGAAATTGTTGAAGTTGTAAGTGATTTCTGTGATCCCTTGTCTGTAAGTAGGTTTTGCAAGTAGAAGGAATGAATCCGAAGTTCTAGAGCCTATGTTTTAATTTTTAGGTGTGAAGTACCAATTCGTGGTACTAAAATCTTTGTGATTAATTTCTTATACATAGGAATCACAATTATACAAAATAGAGTGTTGGTCTGGAACTATAAACAAAGGGCAAAAAGAAAAAAAAAATGCTTCTAAAAATCATGTGTAGATGGTTGACTACATGGTAGAAAACCATAAATGATAATAATGTCATACACGGACCTAGGTTATTTGACTCAATAAGTAAGACATTCTCACCTTATCTTTCCTTCAAATAAGTATTGTAAAACATTCATTAGCAATTTAGCAATGATGCTCTATTACTGTTGCATTTGGCTAATGTCCTCATTTTTTTTTGATAAAGACTCTTCTATCTTTATTTGGATGATAGCACCTATTCACTCTTTGTACTTTCTTTTTTCCTCTACTTAATAAAATTTCTGAACACAATATAACTTTTTAGTTTGGTTAAGAGAAAGGCCTGAAGTCAAGTTTGACCATCTCAATGTTGTTGTTTGTTTCTTGGTATTATCAGGAGCCTTAGGAATTGCAACTTGCAAGGACCAATTCCTGATTTGAGCAGGATACCGGACCTCCTTTATATGTAAGTTATGTGTTAAGCGAAGTGACTGTTCCAGACAAAGTGAAAATTCTGATGTATATTTTTAAAAGAAAGTCTAATGCAAACTCTAATTGCATTTTTTGACCATTATTGTCTAAATTCCAGTGACCTCAGCTCCAATCAGTTGAATGAATCAATTCCTCCAAATAAACTTTCTAAAAATATTACAACCATGTAAGAATCTCTATCATTTAAATTGTTTTTCCTCTATTGATTTTGCATTTAATTATCTAGATATCACTTCAATATTCTCCTCATACATGTTTATTGGTCGAGATAAATCTACATAATATGATAATATTTTTAATTTTTGACCCCCGGGGATATGTGCAGTATTTTATCAAACAACAATCTTACTGGGACTATTCCATCCAACTTTTCTGGTCTTCCACGTCTCCAGAAATTGTAAGTTGTCTTTTCTTTTATCCTTTCTTCTACATGAAACTGTATTATATATTATGTGCCAAAAAGAGTTACTATCTATTATCCAATCACACACGTAATATATTGAATTTGGTACTAACTAGCAAGATGTTATTAACATCTTACATGTTATTATCTTTTTATATTTCTTATTTAATCAATCATGTTATAAAATAAATAAATTTTTACTAATATCATCCTTTGTGTTAGGTTGCTTGCAAACAATTCATTGGATGGAAGTGTTCCTTCCATCATTTGGCAGAACAAGACTTCAAATGCAACAGCAAGATTGCTATTGTAAGACCTTAAATGATAAATTATAAATTTTTCTCTTCTAGCTAAATTAAATGTGTTTTTTTTGCCGTGTTTATTTGTGGTTTTTTAATATTTTTAAACTTTAATAAAAGGGAAGGGCTTCAGCTTAGCTGACAGTATGTGTGTGCACATGTAGACGTGTCCAAATTTTTTTCATTTAGGCATATTTTGGTTGTTTTTCTTGCTAATACAGTTGTTGATTCATTTGTATTTCCCTCTGCATGGATGCTAGTAAGTATTAGTTTTTCTCTTTTGATATTTGATCCTTGGTCTCTAATCATGCAGAGAGTTGCAAAATAACAATTTGACAAACATATCAGGCAGTACTAATCTTCCCCCAAATGTGACACTCTTGTAAGGTTCTCTAAACTTATTGTGAAGTTTGTACTGAAATCGTAGTAGTGGAGACTGGAGATTTCCATATTTTTCCTCTCATTATTATGCATGTTCAAAAGATTAGTGTCCTTCTGCTGAAGGTAATAAATTGAGCATTAGATTTAGCACATACACCTCATTTTTAAAAAGCTTCCCACGTTAGTATATGAATTTTTTTTTGTATTTCAGGCTTGATGGGAATCCCCTATGCTCAGATAACTCACTGGATCAGTTCTGTAAATTTCAAGAAGCTAGTGAAACAAATGGCACATTTCCAACAAACTCCAGTGATCCTTGTCCCACTCAATTATGCCAACCACCTTTTGAATACTTCGTGAATTGTTCCTGTGCAGCCCCATTGCATGTTGATTTTCATCTGATAAGTCCTGGTTTTTCAGATTTTCCTCCATACTCCAATGCATTTGAGGAATACCTGACTCATAGTCTTAATATACATGCCAGTCAACTAAGCTATACTTTCCAGTGGCAAGTAGGACCTCGACTGAGAATGATCTTGAAGCTTTTTCCTGTATATGTTGGTAACAATAGTTCTCTTGCTTTCAATACAAGTGAGGACCAACGGATCAGAAGCATGTTCACAGAATGGAAAGTTACTAACCATTATTTCTTTGGGCCTTATGAACTGCGGGATCTAAATAACAAGGACGGTAAGTTTTGGAAACTTCTTATGGTATGCTAGAGTGCTTGGTGGAATTTGGGTTTAAGGCATATGTTTTCCTTAGCCGAATGAACATTATGAATTTCAAGTCTTATCTTTGTTGATTTTGTTGTTCGTATGTTTTCATAGCACATGCTGTGCTAGTGATTTTTCATCTTCCTGTAAATAAATTAGATTTCTCTCCATATGCATGCTTCACATGTCTATTTGTGTTATTATGAATGAGTGACATCTGTTTGATTATTCTGCGGTAGAGTATGTTGATTTTCTCATCCTCATGCATGTGGTCATGCTATAGCAAATATAAAATAACTGTAATGTGACAATTCATAGAGAAACCACATGAAGCAGATGTAGTGTTCTGTTCAAGTGGATACTATATATATGTGTTGCAGTCAATTTAAATGCTACTTTGAGCTATTTAAGATTTGAGAGTTAATATCATTAGGGCTCATCAATGAATAAGTTTGTACATAATATGTCCCCATACTTCTCATTATGGTTGCAGGGACGTCTGACACCTCTTCAAAAGCAGGCATAGGCACGGGTGCATTGGTTGGCATAATCTTAGGGTCAATTGCATGTGCAATGACGTTGTCTGCACTTTTTACTCTTTTTATATTAAGAATAAGATTGGGAGATCATCATGTAGCTTCCAAACAACGTCATTGTGAGTTCCTTATCATGAGTCAACAAGTGTATTGTTATTGTTCTTTCACTTTGTCTCAAGGGAGGCCTCTATCATAATGAGAAGTCTTGATGTTATTACGTGCTGTTTTATTTTTAACTCGACCAAATTTGAAAACTAATTATCTTTTATAATTGTGCAAGTCGTCTTAATGTTTTCACATTAACCTTGGCACAGTTTCGGTTGGCACATTAAATTGATTGAATTTACTCCCATTGATTTTCCCCCGTTGTTTTTTATATTGAGAGAAATTTTTTTAGAGATGAGAGTGGAGAATTATGAGTAGGAGGAATAAAGAAGAATAAGATATCGATCAAACCTGAATCCTACATGCAGGGATAGAACACCAACTATGAATAGAACAACTTTGTTCAGGTATAGCAATTCCCTTTAGAACAACTATGAATAGAACACCAAAGATAGCTGTATCCCATAGGCCGTAGCCAGAATAGTAGAAAATAGGCACCCTTTTTTTTGTTTGGGGGGGGTGTGGGTGGAAAAAATACAAGGCATCTGAAAGATAACACTTTTATTTCGATGAATTACTACATTGTGTTCAATCACAGTTGAAAAACCATTTAGAAAATCACAGTTGAATTATTAATTTTTTCTAACAGAACTTTTAAGACTTTAAAGGTGAAATTAGATCCACTTTTTGTCCTATTTTGATCTTTCTATGCTAGAATTTGTAAAATTGTGTGGTATTATGAAGATGTTAATATCAGCCCATAGAGATCAGATGACGTTAATAGTATGATGTTAAGGATGCAAAAATGAAAAGTTTTTTATTGAGTAAGAAAACATTTATTACATCGGAAATGAGTGCAATAAATGTTTTTTTCCCTAATGAAAATTTTCACCTTTATATCTTTAAAATCAGCTCTAAGCACTAATGTTAACCCTATCTGATTGGTTAAAAAAAATGAGTTTATTAAATAATATATTAATATAGATTTGTATTTATTCACAGCATCCAAGATCTCAATAAAAGTTGATGGCGTAAGGGCCTTTACTTATGGAGAATTGTCTTCCGCTACAAGCAATTTTAGCAACAATGCTCAAATTGGACAAGGAGGCTATGGGAAGGTTTACAAAGGTATTCTTTCTAATGGCACTGTGGTTGCCATAAAACGTGCACAACAGGGATCACTACAAGGTGAAAAGGAGTTCCTAACAGAGATATCAATACTATCAAGGATACATCATCGTAACCTTGTGTCTCTGATTGGATACTGTGAAGAAGAAGGTGAACAGGTACTTTTCGTT
The DNA here is from genome assembly GCA_037113605.1 of Calophaca sinica. Classification (NCBI taxonomy): domain Eukaryota; kingdom Viridiplantae; phylum Streptophyta; class Magnoliopsida; order Fabales; family Fabaceae; genus Calophaca; species Calophaca sinica. The sequence goes on along the minus strand of CM073735.1, from coordinate 53,411,673 downwards.
TCAAAATTCAGAAATTTCATCTCTTGCTAGATTTTATTTTGGTATTTTGTATTATAGTGTTGGATTTTTAATGTCATTTTTGGAAGTTTTAACATCCACAAATCCCATTGACTTGCTATCACCTTTTGACTTCGGGAGGATACAATAAATAATTCCTACTAAAATTAGGATGCTGATAAAAACTGATGTAGAATATATTTTATAAACAGGATTAAACACATAACAACGTGGCCTAAATTACTTTAAACTAAAAGAAGGAACTTATTATCCAAAAAATAGAAGGATGTTATACCCACTACTCAGTAGCAAAACACATCCAGGTGTTCTAGAATTTCTGTTTATAAGATTTGAAGAGTCATTCTTGAAACAAAGGGTTTATTAGATACTTAGCATATATACTTTCTTAAGCTTCTAACCTGGGGGTTTGGGTAATCCAAGTCCTCATTCTTTTATCTTGTTGTCCTTTCAAAATACTTTGATGTTATAAGCTCCTTTTAAATCTTCTTTCTTTCTCTGACTGTATTGGATTTCTACTATTTGGACTGTTGCTTCATGGTTACAGATGCTGGTTTATGAATTTATGTCGAATGGCACACTAAGGGACAACCTTTCCGGTACATCTTATGTTCCTTTTTTTTCTAATTTGCTGAAATTGTCTAGTAACGTTTTGGTTTTTATTGCATTTTACTGATGAGTAATAACAGATTTTGTGTGTAATCAACTAGCTTTCCCAAAAGACACATGAATGATTTTATTTTATATCTCTTAACACACCCTCTCACACAAGAGCTCTTTGCACTTGAGACGTGGACAATGATATTTGAATGTTGTTGTTATCAATAGCGGCCAATAGTGGTTCTATAGCGACAGAACAGAGCGGTAGCTGGCTGCTATTCTCCTGTCATAGCGTTACAGATTAAAGATGCGACCGTAGCGGCCACAATAGCGGCCAAATAGCGGAGCTATCGCACACACCAGGGGAGGGACCCTCGAAAATCCAAAAACACCCTTGAAAAGGGATGGAGTAATTTTCCAATTCTTTTAGCACAAACTCACACACACACACACACATATATATAGTTCTATTTAATATACAAAAAAAAAATTAGAATAGTGGCCATCCCGCTATAGCGTTTTTGGTGTAGGCTGCTCCACACTACTATCCAAGATTGATAACTATGTGTTATACAGTTGTATGGTAAGTGCAATTCTTTGTTGCCTCTCATAAGTGTGTCCTTAATGTTTTACCACAGTTACATCAGAAAAACCTCTGACTTTTGCTATGAGATTGAAGATAGCGCTAGAGTCAGCTAAAGGCCTCATGTATCTACACACAGAAGCTGATCCTCCAATATTTCACCGAGATGTCAAGGCCAGCAACATATTATTAGACTCCAAGTTCACTGCAAAAGTGGCAGATTTTGGACTTTCACGGCTTGCTCCTGTTCCAGATATTGAAGGAATTGTGCCTGGTCATGTATCCACAATGGTAAAGGGGACCCCGGTAAGGCCTTCATGATTAGATTTGGTTTTTCTATAGTTGTGCATGCTTTTGTAACAAGTACATGATTAGCAATCTCATTGTTGAAATTTCATGGTTAGTTTTAACCACCGCCACCCCTCCCCCAAAATGCAAGGTCAGATGGAAAATGGAATAAAAGGAGAAGAGAGGCTCTAATAATATTTAATCAGATGGATCATAGATGTGTATTATTATATAAAACACTAATACCAATTTATACTACTAATATAGGTGAAGTTCCAGTGTAGTATAGCTAATACAACCCAGCCCAACAATGCTCCTAATACGACTCCTAAATCATGAATAACCCAAATATTAGAACAGTTGTTATTTCTCTGAACCTCGACCCCCATCCAGGATACTAGTTCTGAAAAAGTCATTCAGGAATTTCATTCTATTCTCATTATACTAAGATACGTGAACGGTTTTATTTTTTATCTTTAACACCCCTTTTGATGCACTAGCCCTTTGGATGGTAGCAGAGCTTGCGGTGATACCCCAAAGTCTCTGCTACCCCAAAGTCCTACATTGGATGGATTGGAGATTAATTTATGGTATATAAGCATGGCCACTTGAACAACATGGGCTAGCTTTGTTGGTCATGTTCAGCCTAGCAGTTGTCTTCTTGGGCTAGTTAAGCTGGAGCGTAAAAAATGGTATCTCAGAACAATGAAACAGTCAGAAAAAGTGTGTACGTTTCATGGAAGGTTGATTTCTTTATTTAATGATTTTTTGTCTATATTGTTATTTCACTGTTTTAAATGTGCAGGGTTACCTTGATCCAGAGTACTTCTTAACTCACAATTTGACAGACAAAAGTGATGTATATAGTCTTGGTGTTGTATTTTTGGAACTTTTGACTGGGATGCAACCTATCTCACGTGGCAAAAACATTGTTAGAGAGGTATTTGCATGCCACTGGACTTGGTTTCTCTCCCTATTCTCTAACTAGTATTGACATGTGTTAAGTTTAATATCTATAATTTATTTTGTAAATTTGTTGGACAGAATCTAAACTAAAAAAAATGTTTGCCTTTTCTTTTTCTTCTGCCTCATATTATACTTTGTCTTCATACAATTCACGAATGTCGTCTTTGCAATGAATTAATGTCACCTCCATAAAAAGAACATAGAGACCCCTACCTTTAGAGGATTATAGAGATCCATTTGTTTTAGATTCTTCATCAACCCTGGTCCTAATTTTTGTCATCAAATCTTTTGTCGCGACTATATTTTTGCAAAGTGCCCTTGCCCTTTTTATTTTTTTATTTTTATTTTTTTCCCCTTTTGTGGCCTTATCTGTAGTGTGAGGTTAAGCAACTTTGTCTTCCTGTCATTATTTCCTTCCCATACTTTTCAAATTTGATTTGAAAAAGTGAATACAGCTGTAATGTCCAACTATTGTTTAATGTTTTAGGCTAAACTGCATTGAGTCAGTGGTTGACATGACATAGATTGAATAAAATTAAATAGCTTCCAAGTAATTTGTATCCTTTTATCATGTAAATATTCCTTTATTCACTTGCTTAAAGATGACAAAATAATACAGTGCTTGTCGCTAACGCTTCTCTAATTCCTTTTCAGGTTAATGTTGCATACCAATGTGGTGTGATATCTTCAGTTATTGATGAACGTATGGGGTCTTATCCATTTGGGCATGCAAATAAGTTTTTCACTTTAGCCCTGAGATGTTGCGAAGATGAGCCAAGGCCGCGTCCTAAAATGGCAGAAGTGGTTAGAGTGCTTGAAAACATGTGTTCTATGATGCCAGATTTAGATACCATGAGAGCTAACTTTATAGCCAGTGATTCTCAGTCAATACACCTTCTTCATCCTCTGCCATAAAGACTCCTTTTGTATCAAGAGATGTATCACTATTTGGTACCTTGTTAGTGGAGTAATACTAAGTATCAAGCCAAGATAGAACACTACAGAAGTTGAAAAATAGTATCTTGTGATTGTCATTACCCTCTGAATTGAATAATGAGATCATATGTCATTATATTAGTTTCTTCACCCCATGAATTGAATAATGAGACCATATGTTATTTGAATAATAATGAGACCATATCTTCACCCTTTGCATAATAAAGAACATGATTTGGTACACCATTGAATCTAATGACTTGTTTATGTTGTGCAATTCAAATACAAGGAAACTGAATTCCATTTGAGGTAGCTTATTCAAATACTTGAAGTGGGGCAACTTATGTAATTTAAAAGCAGGAAGTTCTGATTTTAGTCCCTCTTGAACCATTTTTAAAAGTTTAATAATTTTAGTTAGTTGGCAGTTACGTTGATACCATATGCAATATCCTGTTATAACCCAGTTGATTTTCTGTCCCAAAATGATAAGTCTTTAAAAAATCAAGCGCACTTATTTCAATATCATACATACTATTATTCAGTTACACAAGTGGAAAAAGAGTAAAATTTATGATACATTAGAAAGATATTAAAATCTCTCTCCCTCTCTTTCTCTCTCACACTCACACATACATCGTGTACACACGTATATGTCCTTTTTTTGGTACATTATATATGTCCTTTTTTAAAAAGTATTTAATTATTTCCTACAAATTCACTTTCACCAAAACCATAAAATCAAATCACCCCATGGGACTAGCAGCTAGGTTTTGCTGAGCATGACGACAGCAAACTAGGCCCATTCACAAATCCTTTCGGTTTTGTATCGTATTCGAATCATGAAATCATCCACCAATTTTTCTTGGCTAATAATGGGATCATGGAAATAGCTAGAGAGGGAAAGCAAACCATGAAAATGAAAGAATACTACAACCTATCTGTATAATAAAATAACAAAGATAGGCGACTTTTGCCGTGGACAAGTGAAACGTGGTTCTTGAAAAATCATATAAAACTCCAACGATGATCGCCACTGCCCCCAGAAGTAGAAACTCACGACCTTCCTAGTCATCATGACTGAGAATATGACCTGATCGATGTTCATTCGACAAAAATGAGGGAAAACGAATATGAGCTGAATTTTGTGGCACTCATATTCGTTTTTCCTTATTTTTGTCGAATCAACACCGATGAGGTCACTTTCTCAGCCATGATGACGAAAAGGGCCGTCGACTTCTACTTTTGAAGGGCAACATTGGAGTTTCAAGCATTTTTTAAGTATCAATCTATGTGAATCACATTTTTCACTTGTCCATTCTAGAACAACGGTACAACATAACCACGTGAACGAAGTTAATTGGACACATTTGCATGTACAATGTATAATATGGCCCCATCTAAGTTTGAAATTAATGAACTAATTTAAAAGCATTTTAACTGATTGGATATTCAAACAATGCCAGAGTTTAATTATGATTTGCGACCTATAACGTTGATCAATATTTATTAAATGCTTGTACAGTAGGATTTGGGATAAAGACCACTTGTCCATATATATATATTGGATATTCATATGGAGAACATCAAGTCTTTTAGATTAGCCGGCTATAAGCAGGTTTAATGTAATTATTCAAGTTGACATGTGTTGGCAAAAACTAAAATATAATTTCTCCTTGGTGGAGTACTAATCTTGAATTTTAGATCAATAATTCCCAATTAACGTAAACTATGTAGAAAGCATATCAAAACATGTTGAGTTTTGTACTTTTTTTTTGTGGCATCAGCAATTAGGCACCCCCCTCCATTCACATTCATCGGTTTATTTAATATCGGCAATTTACTTGATTGGTAAGGATCTCTGACCTCTGAATTAATTTTTCATTAGCAACATATAACAATTTTTATTTCATTTGTTGAGCTTACGGTCGGATATTGAACTTGTTTCGAGCCTATAATTGTACAAGTTGGAGGGTGTGTTTGGAATCTCCAAGGTTCAGGATCCGATGAATTAATAAGCTTGACTAGACTATTTGATATATAGAGTCAATTGCTCAAACCCAAATATCATATTCATAATTTTATATATTTTATGCATGCATGTATACGAAATAATCGTTTAAAGCTTGTGTTGACAGTTTTTTTTTATAGAGGTCTTTGACTCCCGCTCCAGTGTCTAAGGGATAAGGGTTCCGACTAATCTGGAGCTCGGTTGGGAGGTAAGTAAAATCTAACCCCTATAAATTGTTTTATAGCCAATGATACAACTCGAGTACTAGCCAAATTTGTCGCTTGTGTTGACAGTTTAATTTAATGAATTTGACCCATTAACACAATTAAAATTATTAAATGAGGTGAAAAAACCCTATTATAACGTGCAAAATTGAGAAACCTTTGTTTTAGTAGATACTATGAAATAAAAATATACAGCATAAAATTAAATCCTCGTTTTGCATAGGATATATATACGTCTGCTTATAAAAAATGCATGTCAGTACTAAAATATGCTACTTTATACAGTTTACACAACTGGAAAAAAAAAAGGCAAAAGTGCTATTCATACTTGTGATAAAGTTTAAAATTTAATGGAAAATGAAATGAAAGTTTAAGGTTTTGTTTGTTTGAGTACGTAAATATTTAAGAGTACTATTTTAGTATTTTAATATAATAAATCTAAAGATATTATTATTATTATTATTATTATTATTATTATTATAACTAAAAATACATTTGATAAAAATGTATTTTGTTTTGGAAGGATGCTTGGGCCACTGAACCTTTGGTAAATCTTTTTAATATTCCGGATCATTTGCACTCGACATTAAATACTACGGTCCATCAGTTTATCAGAAATGGCATTTGGTATATTCCTATGCAGTTATCTACCTCTTTCCCAGGATTGCAATTGGTGCTTCAACAGGTAACTATCCCCTCTTTTGCTTCTCCTGATAAGCGAGTTTGGAAAACCTCTATTTCTGGGGACTTGACTTTTAAAGATTTTTGTTTGCATTGCCATCCAATTGGGCAAAATTTACATTGGGCGAAGTTGATTTGGAATCTATCTATTCCTCCTTCGAAAACTTTTGTTTTATGGCGGATACTTCATAATAGACAACCTACAGATGAGAACTTGTGGAAAAGATGGTGTATCACGGTTTCCATGTGTGGCCTTTGTGGGAGTGCCGCAGAATCTAGCAATCGTATTTTTTGTGATTGTCCATTTGCTCATAATATTTAGCATTGGTTGGGTTCTCTGATTGGGGTTCCTATCTATGGTAGTTCTATCACCAGCATTCTAGATATTTGCCATTCTAGTTGGTCCTCTGAGGCACGAGATGTTATTTTGGCTGTAGTTACAAATGTCTTCTGGGTGATTTGGAAGTGCAGAAATAGTCTTCGCTTTGATAATAAGCGAATCTCGGGTTATTTATCTCAGAGGTGTATTTTAACACCAAAATTACCGATTTGGTGTGGTCAGAAAAAAAAATTCCTGTCTGCTGTAAGCCGAGACTGACAATCTTGACTTACTTTTTTTTTTAAATAAGTCGTGGTTGGCATCTACGACTTATTTTTTTTGTGTGTAAGTTGTGACTCTTGGTCACGACCCACCCTTTTTTATTTTATTTTTTAAATTTTATTTTTTAATTAAGAAAAACCTTATTTTTTATGAGTTAGGTTTTTTTTATTTTTTAAAAAATTAGGACAAAGTCATGGACAATAAAAGGATCCAAAATATAAATTTTGAGAATTTTTTGATAAAATTTGGGTACAAAAGACAGTCCAATTAGTACTATCGGGTGCAAAAACGTTGTCCAGAACTCGGTGAAATTTTAAATCCAAATTTTAGTCGTAGCCTATTATGATATAATATGTTTGATCTATTAATTTACTTTTATGAAATTCACTCACTTGAGATCAATTCAATCAACCATTTTTAAACTATGATCAATTCAATCAACTATTTTTAAACTATGATCAAGTGAGTGAATTTCATAAAAGTAAATTAATAGATCAAACATATTATATCATAATAGGCTACCACTAAAATTTGGATTTAAAATTTTGCCGAATTCTGGACAGCATTATGCACCCGACAGTATTAATTGGATTGTCTTTTGGACCCAAATTTTATCAAAAAATTCTTAAAATTTATATTTTGGATCCTTTCATCGTCCATAACTTTATCCTAATTTTTAAAAAAAATTAAAAAAAATCTAACTCATGAAAATTAAGGTTTTTCTTAATTAAAAAATATAATTTAAAAAAATAATAAAAATAGGTGGGTCGTGACCAACAGTCACAACTTACACCAAAAAAAAAAAAAAGTCGTGGATGCCATCCACGACTTATTTAAAAAAAAAAGTAAGTCGAGATTGTTAGTCTCGACTTACACCAGACAGGGAATTTTTTCTCTGACTACACCAAATCGGTAATTTTGGTATTAAAATATACCTCTGAGGTAAATAACCCGTGAATCTCTCACCAGGCTGCCATTAATCTAGTTATTGCTAGTGTCCCTTTAACAGGCCGCAGTAGTAGTGGTTTTATTTCTTCTTCTACGCAAGAATTTGTTCTTTTAAAAGCTTTCTCTATTCCGGCCAAATCGAATAAAGCTTCTATGGTTAAAGAGGTTAGATGGCTGCCCCCTCCTTGCTACTGGATTAAGCGTAATGTTGATGGAGCTGCTAGATGCGCCCCAGGTCATGCTTCTTGTGGAGGTATTTTCAGGGACAGAAATGCTGCGACTTTAGGTTGTTTTTCTATGAACATTGGTATTTCTTATGCTCTTCATGCTGAGTTGACAGACGCTATGATAGCTATTGAGTTAGCACATCAGAAAAGTTGGCATAAGTTTTGGTTAGAGTGTGACTGACAGTTAGTGGTCGTTGCTTTTCTTTCTCACTCTATTGTTCCTTGGCAGCTTCGAAATAAATGGAAAAATTGTCTAGAGTTAGTTAAAAACTTGTGTTTTAAAGTTTCTCACATTTATAGAGAAGACAATCATTGTACAGATAAGATTGCCTCTTTGGGTTTTACTTTCCACGATTTTCATTGGTGGGATACCATTCCTTTAGTAATTAGTGAGGACTTTTACCGCAATAGGGTAGGTCTTCCTAATTATATATTCAAATAATTTCTGGCAAGGGTTTTTATCTATGTCCCCCCTTGTTTTTTTTGTATTTTTTTCCTTATTTTAATAAGATTATGTTGGGGTGCTGCAGATGATTGGTGCTTGCTAAGGTGCCAACGTAGTTGGGATTTTAGCTAAGCACAGTGATGCTTTTGCATGTCAACTCTCTGTTTTATATAAAAAAAATACTCATTTTCATCTATCTATTTTATTTTATAATATAATAAAACAAAATTTTCAACCGAACACATTTAAGCTCACGAAAAATTTATTTCCCTGTCAAAACCATTTTTCCTTAGCTTCTTCTATTACTCCATGTTAAACCATTCCTCCAACTTAATTATAACTAAATCGTTGGATTCACACAATGCCGAAAAAGAAGTCGGGTCACGTTTATTTTTTATTTTAATAAGATAATGAAGTGTTACGCGTGCCAGCATCATCTGATGCATGCCTAATTACAGATAACGCTTCTAAAGCCTTATCAGAGTCGCACAAAAAACACGTGTATATTCTCTTAATGACACACCCAGAAGAGAACAATAAGAAGAACAACACAATGTCGTACTCCCTAGTGGTCGGAGATGCATGTCATAGAATGAAGGTGAAGAGTAGGGGGTGAAACATGGTGAAAGAGAGAAACCTAGAATATGGTATTAGAGGGCACAGTGCAAAAAACTTAAGGAAAAAGGTTTTTTTTTTTTTTTACTGATTTTGAAACACTTTCAATTTAGTCCTTATGACAAGGCAGTCCAATAAGCATCGAACTCATCATTTAACGCAACACATCAACTCCTCAAATAGCGCCATGTAACCAACAATGACAGAGCTGAGACTAACTTGCTTAATCTTTTGCCGAAACAAAGACTCTTTCGGAATAGTAATAGCCTTAGGAACTAATTTGCCACTTCCTTATAGAGATAGGGACCGTTTCGGTGATGTACTTGATTATGTTATTTAGGAAGTACTCTACTTGTATGTTTATTTCTTTTGAACAGGTATAAATTTTAATTAATAATATAAAAATAATACTATATATGTCAAATTTATAAATCATAAATTATCCCTTGGAAAAAATTCATGCCTCCTCCCCTGATTATAATAAATTTTCTATGATGTGCGCGCGCGCAATGACACTCAATATTTTGAGAATGAATCTCACTATCATGTGAGTTCTACATAAATTTGGTGAGATTTATATAAATGTCTACTAATATAAGAAAATGTGTATAAAAAAAGTGTTAGATAGTATGTCGCTAACATTTATCTTTCATCCCGCATGATTTGTGGTTGCAGAGACGGATTTAGACCCATGCGAGCGTGGGCTCAAGCCCCCTCCCCTCTGATCAAAAGTCATTTAATGGACACTACATGCACCCGTGAGTAACATGTTATTTCACTTTAGAGTTTATGCATTTGACCAAAGAAATAAGACTTTATGCAGTTGATGTTGAGCCTAAAATTTGATACTACTCTAACCCAAAAAAAAATTATATAATACCACTGGCAGTATTTTTTATTCTTTATCAAAGAAAGAGAGAATATGTGTCGACAAGTCATTCTTAAAAAGTTGGAAAAAAATCGTAGTTGTTTTATATATATATATATATATATATAAATGTTTTTCTTAATTTCATATGTTTACAACACCCAAAAAAATACTAGTATGTTTATAATATATAATATAATCACCAAAAAAATATAAATATACTATTTAATTATTATTTGATATTTATGTAATATTTATTATTAAATTTCTTCAACCCCTGTTACATAGATTTCTGGATCCGTCTCTGTGCGGTTGCCTTATTGAGAGTTTGTTGATGTGAATAGATAATCATCTCCTTAACCTTATAATTATCTGATAAATCTTTTTTTGTGATATGTTAGTATGATGTCCGTCTCATCTTCATATCTTTATTTATTTATATGCATTTCTTATTTAAATCTTCATATACATTTCTTAACTAAAATCCTGTATTTATTTATGATAAAATATGTCACATTAGATGTTAACATATTAATCTTCAGATAGAAAAATTCTTAATTACTTCTGTGAATAGGCACACCTATTGTCCTATTTGAGTTGGTTTTCTCCGTAGACTAACACAAAAATTAACCATTTACTTGCGTTTGTTTCGTGGTTTCAAATTAGACTCCCGGGAATGATTATCCTGGGAATCTTATTACTAGGAATCTTACTCCCAATAATATGTTTGGTAAGTACTTAAAATTCCTAGGAATGTTTTTAAACTTTATTTAATTTAAAAATTTTAAAAATAAAAAATAGAAACAAATGTGGTAAAATGAGGAGGAAGTGGGGAATTATAAGTTGTTTGAGCTTTATTCCTATGGGAATATAAGATTCCCACCCATTTAACATGGGAATAAAAAAGGAGAAAAGTGTGTGTAAATCACATTCCCGAAAATTATTAATGCACAGGAATAAATTTTAAAAACTTAAAACAAACATGAGAATAATGTATTTACAGCCTCACTTTTCCAGGAATAATAATATATAACCTTATTTGAAAGTGTAAACCAGTATAAACACTTCAGTATAATGATTTTGGAAAGTTGATTTGAAACTTTCCAGCAATGAATTTGGAAAGTTGACATGAGGCTTTTTAGCGGGTGACCACAATATTGTGCTTTGATGAATTATTACGACCTCCACTAAAATTAATTAAGGTGATTTTTTTAATAATTTAAGAATAATGAGAAATTTTAAACATGACATTAAAATTAAATGTGTGCATATATTTAAATTAAATGTTAGCAATAAAACTGATTGGCCATTTGGTATGAAGAATATGAACTTAATTTCATTAACTAATATGTATTTATCTTTTATTTTTAATAGACAGAAAAATACTCCTATTGGCTTTTTTTTTAAAAGGGGTGGGGAAATGGGATATATTGTTATTTCAGTGGCACTAATGTCCATGTTACAATTATTCCCGAAGGGATTTGAACCATGCCCCTTAGGGTTACAAGGCCAAACTCCTACCACTGGACTACCACCCCATGAACTACTCCTATTGGCTTGAGTGGTAAAGAGTTTAATTTTCATTAAACAAAATTTTGGATTCAAGTCCTGGGAATAAAAAAGTAGGGTTTCATGTAACCAAAAAAAAAAAAGTAGGGTTTCAAGAGAAATTTTTCTATTTTAAGTGATCCCATAACTATTTTGCAAAGAAAAGGAATACAAACAGTCCAAATTTAAGAAAAAAGGCTTCCAAAAACAAGTTTTTGTATAGATTAATCTTCTTCCCTGATGTTATAAATGTTTAACCGATATAAGTTCAAGTTGAACTTTTGGCTTTTGGTTATTAGTGGCATTCAGTATGCTATAATCTGTAATCACACATTTGAAAAAAAGCTGAATACTTTCACCCATTTTTTTAAAATAAAAAAATTAAACCCATTTTACTAATTATGTAACTACGCATTATCTTTTTAGTTGCTTCCAACACAAGTTTTTTTTTTTTCATCCAGATTTTCTTCACTTCGTGATATATTGCTTTCAGTGATGGCTCTAAGAGTATGCGGGATATGCGACCGCACATGCCCCACTTTTTAAGGAGCACCAAATTTTTTTTTCTTGGTATTTGTGTTTGTGTGTCTATATATATATATATATATTGATTATCAAAAGCAAGTATCCTTCCGCTACTGTTTTTCGACGACCTAAAGTGAGGATTTACTAAATTTAGGATTATAGTTGAGGGTCTAACGGGTCTAACTTATTTTTAAATTCAAAATCCTAAATTTAGTAAATCCTCACTTTAAGTCTTCGAAAAACAGTAGCGGAAGCCTACTTGCTTTTGATAACTAATATATATATATATATATATATATATATATATATATATATATATATATGTTTGACTTATAAAATAAATAGGAATCCGATTTTTCAGTTCGTACAGGGTATCCAAAATATTAGGAACGACTCTGATAGCTTTGCCTAATTGACTTGGTTTTCTCCACAGACTTATAAAGTGTTAATCATTACTATGACCAGGTATTCGAAAGTGTAAACCAATATGAACACACTTTCGTAAGGCATTTTGAAAGTTGATTTTGAATATGCCTACGGGTGACCAAAGCTTAATGTGTGCTTTGATAGATTACTATTTATATCGTTGAAAATAAGGTGAATTTTTTTATAAAATGTGAAATTTTAATATGTGAAATTAAAATTAAAATTAGATTAATTTTTTTGATGAAGCAAACGATTAACTCTTGCAAATGCAGTGCTCTCATCCATCCCTTCTTATGGTATGCAACTACAATGGTTCCCTCAAATGGTGTGTGACCAGCTGGATCGAATGACTAGGGATTTTATTTGGAAGGGTCATAGTAACCGAGGCATGAACATGGTGAAATGGAGCACAATTACAAAATCAAAGAAAGCAGGTGGCCTTGGTGTCCGCATTTCTCGGCTCCAGAATACAGCGTTGCTAGGCAAGCTTGTTTGGGAGGTAATGCATGCTTCTGATAAGCTTTGGGTCTATATCATTCGAGCAAAATATTTGACCAATGAAAATCTGTTTATGTGCTCTAACAAAAACGGGTCTAGCACCTGGAATTCTATTTGCAAAGCTTTGAATGTTTTAGAAGAAGGGTTTCAAATGAAGATTGGAGAGGGTAATTCTAGCTTTTGGTATGATCCTTGGGTCTCCAAACAATCTCTTTCCTCGCAAGTTTGGGCAGTGGATATACATGATATTGCTCTTAGGATTAATGATGTTTATACTGATGGTGAATGGAATCTGCAAATCTTGTACACCGCTCTGCCTGAGGGTGTCAGGGAGGCGATCTTGGCCTTGAATCCTCATCAAGTTCATGGGTTAAAGGACTGTTGGACTTGGCAGCATGATTCTTCAGGCATTTATTCCACTAAAAGTGCTTACAAATGGTTATCTGAGGGTGTGTCTCCTAGTGGGGATACCACAAATTGGGCTTGGATATGGAAGCTGCACCTACCATCTAATGTTCGCTTTTTCTTTGGCAAGTTTGCCATTCAAAGAATCCCAACTAAATCAGCTTCGCATCGTAGGATCATCTTTAATGCTAACTGTCCTTTGTGTGGCTATCATTCTGAAACCATTAATCATTGTTTGTTTGATCGTGGTAGTTCAGCCTATTTGGAGAGGGTGCTTCGGGAACTCTTTGAAGCTGCCGACAGGGGACGTTGAAATGTTGTCGTGGATGAAATCTGCTATAACAGAATTTGGTATTCTCCTGCCTATTGCTATGTGGAAGATTTGGTGTGGAAGAAATAAGTTTGTTTTTGAGAATATTCGCACGCCTAGTTATGCTATACTAACGGATATTCAAACCTTGCATCGAGATACATTGCATGCCTTTTACTGTGCTGATGCGGCTGCTTCTGTTACTGCTAGGCCTCGAGAGGTCTCCTGGGCAAAGCCTCCGCATGACTTTGTTGCGCTTAATGTTGATGGAAGCTTTATTACTAACCCAGGTTTAGCAGGGTTCGGTGGATTGATACGAGACTAGAATGGTGTCTTCCTTCATGGCTTCTATGGATCAGTTGGATACTCCAACATCATGCATGCAGAAAATGGCGCTCTTCCATGGCATCTCTCAGTGCTGGGAATTGGGATTCAGGAGGGTGGTTTGTCACACAGATTCTTTGTCAACAGTGAGGCTAATCAGGGATGGTAGTCCAAGCTTTCATACTTATGGTAACGAAATTGAGTTGATCCGGAGGATGCTTTAAAGAGACTGGGATATTCACCTTCTTCATACTCTAAGAGAATGGAACCAGAGTGCAGATTATCTAGCTAAATTAGGGACTAGGTGTAGTTCCTCTCTTGTGGTGATTGCTACCCCTCCATCTAACATGGAGAGTATTTTGATAGCAGATGCCATTGGAACCTCTTTTGTGAGGCCTTAGTGGTTTCTTGTTTTCCTTTTCTTTTCTGGATGTAACCAAAAAAAAAACGGTACCCATGTCTTGTTTGTGTATATGTAAGTACTGTATAGGTATTGTGGTTCTAATAGTAGGTGTGAATTTGAAGAAAAGGCATGCTGATGTTCTGCTTGTTGCTTTGACAATTTTATTTTCTTGTATTGTTTTTTGTAGTATTAGAAAGCAGCTTGGCTGATTATGTTGCTAGATCATTTTTTCAAGTTTGCTGTTTGGCTATTATGCCACATAATTGGATGTTTGTTGTGGAGAATTGAGACAATCATGCAACCTGGTTTGTACCATGTGGTGTATTTTTATCTAGCTGATAGCATATGATAGTTGAGGTTTCCTTCAAGGTGGGGAGGTTGCCTCTTTGATGCTGAAGCTAGATCTTTCAATGAAATGATTTTACTTATCGGAAAAAAATGTAAGTACTATGTAGGCCAGGTAAGGAATATCAGTTAATAATAAAATCAATTGATCATTTTAATGGTAAGAACTTTGAAGTAATGAGAGTAGAAAGACATCGGCAAAGGAATGTGTTGTTGAAGGTCTTGTAATAAGTACATTGCCGGTGAAATTGTTGGTAGGGATACTTTAACTAAGTAGAATAAACAAATAGTAAAATACAAAAGTAATGTGAAGATGATAATGCTACAACAATGAAAAACAAGAAGAATGATGCGTATAAAACTCCAAAGCGTGTGTGAAACACTAAGCTTTAGGTTCGATTTGCCACCATAAATCACTTTAGATTTGATGCAATGACTTGAGCAGCAAATCTGCATCATGATATAATGGAGTTCCTTAAATTGGTTTGCGATTCCAATTCAAGAGTATCTTTAATGGTAGATGACAGAAAAATTGTTACTTTGCTTCCTTTTGCACATAAGAGATGGTAGGAATGATTTAGAATTGTTAGTGTAACGATGATTTTGTATGTTATTTCTGTAGATAAGTTGTTCCATATATAGAACAACATAACCCAATCAATGAGAGGGAATGTCTCTTCACCAAGTATTGTACCCTTTTAATTCAAATGAAAAGATGCAATGAATCATGATTAAACACATCTAATTATGAAAGAATACACATAAACAATTTGAATATCAAATCATGAAGAGACATGTGTGACCGTTAGAACCAAAACTGAAGAACACAACAATTAAAAATAGAAGATCCTGTACAATGGGCGCCATGTGCCCACAATGTGAGCCCTATGCCTCGACTCAGTCTGATGCCAGGTGCCAGGTTCCTAGCCCTGGTCGAGGGTAGCCGCCACTACAACAGAAAGTTTGAAAAATGGCGCCACTTTAAACAGCGTTTGCCACTAAAGCGCTGGCTAAAAGAAAAGCTGATTGAAGCGCTGCTAAATATCCGGTTCGCGAATAGACAACGCTTGCTTCAATAAGCGTTGTCTTTTATTCAACCTTCGCCAGCGCTTTCTTAAGAAAGTGCTATCTTTTATCCTAATCACCAGCATTTTCCTAAGAAAGCGCTGTCTACTTCAAAACATAAATGACAAAATGCGCGCCCTAAGCAGTATACCTTTGTTTCATCACTCTCGTTTGCTCTTTCTCTCTCACTCTGTCTGTGCCGTTTCTGCTCGCCTTTCCTGCTCACCGTTTCTCATGCTGTTATTTCTGCTCGTCGTTCCGCCGCACAGCTCCTCTTTTTACCAAAAGGCTCTTGTATGCCGTTTCTGCTCTCTCTTTCTCACGTTGTCGTTCTGCTCGCCATTCTCGTTTCTGCTCTCGTTTCTCACGTCCTCTACTCACAGCCCAACAATGTATATATCTCAGTTTTGTTTCATAGCCCATTCTCTCTTTCTCATGTTGCTCGCGACCGCGACCACCTCTTGGTCATATATATTTGTTTTGTTTCACCGCCAGCTATCTCAGTTTTTTTTCTTTCATTTTCCCATATATATTTGTTTCATTCAGAGATTGATCAAGTTTGATTCAGTGACAGACTCCCTCAAACAATATTCACCACACCAGCAACTGAATCATTCACGTTAGTTCACAGAAGAAAAGAAAACCTTGCTTCAAGGTAACAAATAATACTCTTTCAAGCTTATCTTATATGTAGAGAGTGTGCCTGAAATACATCAAATACCTTTTTCTTTACAAAGAAGATGGGTAATTTATTTGAAATGAAACATGGGTTTTGATTATCTTTTCCATGGGGTGAAATTGGTAATCTGAAGAATTTTGTAACTAGAGGGTTTCCACAATTCCTTTCTGGTTGGGTTGCATTAGTTTATTTTATTTGTATGATGAAGGGTGGTGTACAATAGGGATGTTGTATAGGTGATGCAAATTGCATATGTAATTGAATACGAACTGTGAATTGTGGTTTGACGACATAACATTAGCTATAGTCCGATGCGTTAGATAATCAAATTTTGACTATATATGTTTAGATCACAATTGAAAGTGGGAAATTATTGAGAATACAAATAGGTCATGTCAAAATTTTGAGAAAATATGTACAAAGTTTTGAAAAGAAGTTTTGAATATGTTTTATTGTGATATTGTATTACTTAATAAGACTAATTAATATGATGTTATATTACTCAAGGATTAACTTAGTTTTTTTTAAAGGTTGAAGTTCGAATGGATCGAAAGTGGATGTCTACCAATTGTTTGTCAAAGGAATATAAGGATGGAATGTAAGAGTTTATTAAGTTTGTAGTTGGGCATACAACAGACCATAGTAGAATCATATGTCCTTGTTTAAGTTGTTGTTATGCAGACAAAGTTAGTGTTAAGGAATTGGAATGGCATTTAGTGAGCAATGAGATTGATCAAAGTTATACCTGTTGGACAAAGCACAGTGAGACAAGAGGTGAATCTTCTAATACCATGGGGAATAGTGGGAGATATACGTCAGATGACACCGCTACAAATACATATGACGGCGACCGCTTTGAAGAGATGGCAAATGTGGTTGAAGAAGATCTTCTGATTGTCCTTAAATGTTTGAGAAGTTGATAAGTGATGCGGAGAAGCCGTTCTCTGAGGGTTGTACGAAATTCACGAGATTATCGGCGATGTTAAAGCTGTATAACTTGAAATCGGGCAATGGATGGACTGATAAGAGCTTTACAAAATTACTCACCTTATTGAAAGATATGTTGCCGGCTGATAATGTGCTTCCTAGTCAGACATACGAGGCTAAACAAATGCTACACTCTATTGGCATGGGTTATGAGAGGATACACGCTTGTCCTAACGATTGCATTTTATTTCGAAATGAATATGCATTGTTAAAGTTGTGTCCTAAATGTAATGCATCACGGTATAAGAAGAAAGAATCGGCTCCAGAGAGGGTTATGTGGTATTTCCCCATAATTCCCAGATTCAGGCGCATGTACCACAGTTCAAAAGATGCAAAACACTTGACATGGCATGAGGATGAAAGGATTAAGGATGGCATGCTGCGGCACCCGACAGACTCTCCTCAATGGAGGAAACTTGATATTGAGTATCCAGATTTTGAGAAAGAACCTAGAAACCTAAGACTTGCATTGTCTACTGATGGATTTAACCCGCATGGTGTTCAGAGAAGCTCTCATAGTACATGGCCTGTGATTTTGGTGATTTATAACCTACCTCCATGGCTATGCATGAAGCGCAAATATATGATGTCGTCTATGTTAATTTCTGGCCCCAAACAGCTAGGAAATGATATAGACATATTCTTGGCTCCTTGAATTGAAGACTTGAAGCAAATGTGGGAGACGGGTGTAAAGGTGTACGATAGGTATAGAGAAGAAAGTTTCACCTTGAGGACTATCATTTTCGGCATAATTAATGATTTTTCGGCATAAAGTAATTTGTCTAGATACAGTACCAAAAGCCAGTGTGCATGCCCTATATATGAAGATGGTACAAATTGAATGCAGTTGGAACATGGTAAGAAGAATGTCTTTCTTGGGCATCGTAGGTTTTTGCCTCAAAAGCATCATTATCGATCGTAGAGGAAAGCATTTAATGGGAATACTGAAGAACGTAGAGCTCATTTGCCTTTGACGGGTGCACAACTATTTGAAAAGGTAAAAGATTTGAGTATTGAATTTGGGAAGCCTTTTGCGGGAGAGCTTGTCACACGAGGGTGGAAGAAAATGTCAATTTTCTTTGAGCTACCATATTGGAGTTCATTATACGTGAGGCATTTTTTTGATGTGATGCATGTTGAAAAAAATGTCTTTGATAGTGTCATTGGTACCTTACTCAATGTGTCTGGGAAGACTAAAGATGACATCAATGCAAGGCGGGACTTGGTTAGTATGGGATTGAGACGGGAATTGGGACCGGTAAAGAAGGGGAAACAACGTACATATCTACCTTCAGCCGCTTATACTTGTCTAGAAAAGAGAAAACGGTTCTTTGTAAGTTTCTTTGCGGAGCTAAGGTTCCAAAGGGGTACTCTTCAAACATTATAAACCTCGCATCAATGAGAGAACTCAAGTTAAAGGGTCTAAAGTCCCATGATTGCCATGTTCTCATGGAGAATTTGCTACCCATTGGTATACGATCCATTTTGCCCATCAAAGTGCGGAAAACCTTAACTAAACTTTGTTTATTCTTCAAGGCAATCTGCAACAGAGTGATTAACCCTGGAAAGTTGTCAGCATTGCAAACAGAAATTGTTTTGATTTTATGTGAGCTTGAGATGTATTTCTCACCTTCATTCTTTGACATAATGATTCATCTGACAGCTCATCTGGTTAGGGAGACACAATTGTGTGGACCAGCTTACATGAGATGGATGAACCCGTTTGAGCGTTACATGAAGATATTAAAAGGGTATGTGAAAAACCGATCACGGCCAGAGGGTTGTATTATTGAGCGGTACACAGTCGAAGAAGCTGTTGAATTCTGTTCCGACTACCTATCTAATGGTGGATATTCCATAGGGTTGCCAAAGTCTCGTTACACAAGAGGAAGCGAAGGGAAAGGGATTGCTGGATGTAAAATATTGAATATATCAAGGTAGCAGATGGAGCAAGCACACTTATATATTTTACACAGCGCCGATGAGGTTGAGTCATATGTTGTAAAACACAATGAAATGCTCAAGAGTATGCACCCAAATAAGAATCAAAATTGATTAACAAGAGAACACAATCGGTGTTTTATAACGTGGCTAAGAGATCATATTTCTGCAGATCCTACCTCGGTTTCAGAAAGACTCAGATGGTTAGCGAGGGGTTCAAGTATACATGTTATCTCTTACACCGGTTATTTGATGAATGGGTACACATTCAATACAATAGAACATGATGATCAGAGTAACATGCAAAATAGTGGGGTCTCTCTTGTTGCTCAAGTTATGCACATCTCAAGTGCCAAAGACAGAAATCTCATATATGCGAATATGTCATACTTCGGAGTCGTTGAACACATATGAGAGTTGGATTATGCTATGTTTCGGGTGCCTGTGTTCCAATGTAAGTGAGTTGACAATAATTACGGTGTAGAAACAGATGATTTGGGGTTCATGAAGGTGAATTTCAGTAAGTTGGGATATAAAGATGAGCCTTTTATTTTAGCATCGCAAGCTCGACAAGTGTTTTATGTCACCGATCCTACCGATATGAATTGGTCCATTGTTTTGTTGACTAATAAAAAAATTGGTTATGAGATTGATGATCAAGCAAATGAAGTTGCTGATATTGAGGATGACCCTTTCTTTTTTATACAATCAATGTTTGCTAAGGAAAGTATATCAAGAGAGGATGATACATATATTAGACATGATCATAAAGAGGGGCTTTGGATCAGTCGGAGGAAAAGAAAAAGGAAAAGAAGTTGCATGTATGCAGATTGTGTTTTTTTAGTTACTTGTTAAATGACTATGAATTTTACTTCTGTGTCTAATTACTTGTGTGTGTAATTTTTTTTGCAGATAGCTAGATGGCTTCTTCCAGATCGATTGTGAAGAAGAATATCTTCCGAGCCAGTGATAGCGCCCGAGATAGTTGCATTCTTAAGTGACAAAGATAATAAATCAAATTACTTCAAAGTTGTTATTTGACATGAATTTCTAAGTTAGCACATTCCTTATACTATAGATTGGGATTTTTCTTTGCAGAAACATCTCAGGTTCATCATTAAAGGGTTTCTTGCACCAGAGTTAGGGCTTCAAACTCTTTATTAGCTTTCTCTCATTATTAGCTTGATAAACGTTAGGCCTTTTTTCCTTTCAAAAAAAAATGGTTAGGTCTCTTTATTTGGTTCTGTTTTTTATGTGTTTCCTTGTTTGTGTAGGTTTAAGCCTGCTACTCTGGTTGTCTCTTCTGAACTTCCTCTGGGATTATGTTGAAACTTCAATCTTATCCTAATGCTTGCACTTGGATATCTGGTTTCCCGTATTTTTAATTTCAGCAAGTTATCAAAGATGATGATAAAAAGTTGAACAGACTGATAAGAAGGTTTGGTAAACCAGCTTATAATGCCGTGGGGGCAGCCTTAAAAGTGATAAATAAATACAATCCGAGTGGGGGGTATGTAACGTCACCCACTCGGATTGTATTCATTTCTCTCTTTTAAGGCTGCCACCACAGCATTATAAGCCGGTTTACCAAATCTTCTTGTCAGCCCATTCAGCTTTTTATCATCATCTTTGATAACTTCCTAAAATGAAAAATGTGGGAAACCAGATATCCAAGTGCAAGCATTAGGATAGGACTAGAGATTTAACACAATCCAAGATAAGTTGGGATATAAAGATGACACTCATATTTTAGCATCGCAAGCTCGACAAGGTAATAAATTAAATTACTTCAAAGGTAGAATTTGGTAGATTAATTAGTATTTGTGAATTGGTAACTAAGTATACTTGTCTAGTGGCTATGTTGCATACTAGGTAGACTTTATAGTGACTTGTGCTGGCTAGTATATGGTATTTTTTGTTGTTATAGGTATTAGATAAATTTTGGAATGTCCATATTTTAGGGGAGACTCTGTCAAAATTTTGTTAGAAATTCAAATTGAAGTATAAAAATATACAAGTAAATGATTAATTGGTTGATATTTTCTGTATGTGTGTGTGATGGTATTTTTTGTATGTGTGTGTGTGTGATGTTTGTTGGTATTTTCTGTATGTGTGATGGTATTTTCTGTATGTGTGATTGTTTCCTTTGTTGTGAATATTTGATGCAGGAATTGGATCACATAATGCGGCAACAGGATACTGAATCTAAAAAAAAAAGCCAAATAGTCAGTGCTTTTTTGAAAAAGCGCTGTCTATCTTTGATAATAGAAATCATTTTTTTTCAAAGAAGCGTTGTCTATATCTGGAAATAGACAACGTTTCATTGGAAAAGCGTTGTCTATTATCAAAGATAGACATCGCTTTTTCAAAGAAGTGCTGTCTATTTCCAATATCCCCAGCGCTTGCCAAACGCTGTCTTTCGAATCACAATCACCAGCGGGTGATTAGGCAGCGGTTTTAAGTGCTGGCGAAGGCAAAAAATAAGCGTTGTTTGTTTCGTTTTCTGTTATAGTGCGCCCTGTGCCCTCTGGGGTGGCTGTCAGATGTTGCTTTGCTGTGTCCCTGCACCCGACGCTTATTCGTAGACGTTCGTAGATATGTCTTATGTCATTCAAAATGTCCTCGTTGGTTTTTATAGTGATTTCTAAGATTCCCTTATTTTGGAAATCTCTCGTAATCCCCCACCGTTTTAAAAATAAGTCCAAATCCCAATTTTCAGGAAATCCAATGTTTTTAGCTAAAGGTGCCTTGCGATTTGAACCTTTACTTAATAAGCACTTCATTGTTTCACTCATCCTGAATAGATTAGTAGACAAACTTTGAACAGATTATTCATTAGAATAAGCATAAATTAACTTACACATGAGATTTCACTACCATTGAATGAATTGTAAATTGACACCTTTGATAAGACTTTGTGTTATGTATTTTTTTTTCATGAGAGCTTTAGGAGACAAACCCTTAAACTCCAAAAAGTAATCCCACTTCACTCTGATATAAGTAGATTTGATCAGAAGTGCCCCCATAATAAGCACTTCAGCTCATTCAAGCTATAGGTCCATCAAGAGCAAAAGCTCAATCTTCCAACTTTACACTTATGGTCCAAATACTTATAAACCTTGAGATATATCTATTTTCAAGTACTTGCAATCACTTTAATAGTGTACTTTCGCTATTGAACTCAAGACTTGATGCTACTTAAGTGTGAGTTAGATTTCCACCATTCGAGATTATGGCCTTGAAGCTCATTCTCAATGATGTTTTAAACACCATATCCCTTGTCAATCCCTTCGTCAAAAGATTGCAAGATTCTTTCCTTATCTTATAACAATCGAAACATTACTTCTTCACATAGCTATGCTTTAGTCTAATGTCCCATGATATTTTAGTATTCATTAGTTAATATACTCTTGATAGTGTTGAATAACTTCCACACAAAAATTGACCACTTGTCCTATTGACTTTTCATTATCCACCTAGCTATATGCCTTTGATAGTGTTGACCATTTCAATGCATGTATACTTGTGTCATTGGCTTAGATCAAATTGTTATATCATACAACATGTTCCTAAGTAATTTTACCTTTTGTTACAAAAGCATTCAATACTCATTCATGTTAGAGTTTACTTTGTTTTTAACCATCTTAAATTATCTAAGATATCATTCATTGAATACATTAAATACACATAGCAGCAACTAGTGCAATCATATACAAAGATCATAAACTATCTTTGTTTACTTATCGTGGGTAAATCATGTAAATCACCTACATACGTAATAACAAATTGATTCTAACACTTTAGAATTTATGTCAACTCTATTAAAAGAAGAATTGTCATCTTAATTAGCATACAAGTTACACATGCAAAATAAATTTTATTTATTAAGTATCAAATATGAACTCATCATAGCATTTATAAATTTAATATGCCATAAAAGAATATGTCATATAACATAAAACTCAACAGTTAACAAAACTTAATAATAATCGTAAAAAAAAAACTTAATAATATTATTATCAATTACATATAACATCAAACCACAATAAGTTAGAACAAGTTGACATACATATATTCTTTTCCTACAAACATACCTTCCTCTGTGAAGATAACTTTTCACCCTCAAATACACATTTGAATCCATACTTATTAAGTAACCGTAAAAAAATAAATTCATTAGGTACATAATATACATTCTTAATAATGATCACTTTTCCAAAAGTGAATACTATTCAACATCGTAGTCCTTTGATGCACTAGAGTTCTTCTCTTTGTTTTCTTTCTTCAAGAATTTACATTCTTTCTTGTAATGTCCCGATTTGCCAAAATGTAAACAACTTCCTTCATTCTTCTTTTAATTTTGGTAATTCCCATTATTGTTGTCATGAGATTCTTCATAATCTCTGCCTCTTTTCTTGTAAGACTTGTTAGACTATCCATCCTCCATGACAAGTATTTTCTCATGAGTAGATTATTCCTTAATATCATCTCTATTTATGATATTCTTCTTCTAATTGAAGATGATTACCCAATTGCTCAAGAGAAATATCATCCTTTCTATGCTTCAAACTTCTTTTAAAGTCTTTCCATGAAGGGAGTTCATCCAGATACATATTGTGTTGTTTGTAGTCATTAAGATTACGTTCAATTTCATGCATTTTGTTCCACAATAGATTTATCATCAACCATCTTATAATTATTAAAACGAGTAACAATCAATTTATGACTTGATGCATCTTCAGTTATGTACCTTGCCTAAAGTTTGTCACAAAGTTCTTTGACAAAATTTTTGCTTTGATAAACATCAAATAAGGAGTTAGACATGTCATTAAGAATGTGTCCTATGCTTATATAGTCATCATTGTCCCACTATGGCCTAGACTAATCTATAGCCTAGACTGTGGTGAAACTTTCACCCTTGTGGCCAAAATGGCATGTGTCGGGTTATTCTTCTCCATGTCTGTTATTCGTCACTAGCCTCAATACAAGGTTTTTATAAAAAAATGTTTTCCTTTATAGTGATCTCAGTGAAGAAGCTTACATGGAGCAATCTTTTGGGTTTGTTGCTCAAGGAGAGTCTTCTGGACTAGTTTTTCGTCTCCATAAATTCTTATATGGTCTCAGACAGTCTCACATGGCATAGTTTAGTAGATTCAATATTGTAGTTCAGCAGTTTGGTATGACTTAAAGTGAGGTTGATCACTCAGTTTTCTATCTCCAATTAGCCGCAAGATGTATTTACTTGATTGCGTATGTTGACGACCTTTTTTATGGTAGTGATCACCACAAAATCATTTAGATATAATAGCATCTTTGCCATCGTTTTTAAGCAAATGATCTTGACATACTTTGTTACTTATTACGGACAGAGGTGACACAGTCCAAAAATGGCATTGTGATTTCTCAGAGGAAGTATGCAATGAATATTTTAAAGGAAACATGGTTGATGACTGCTAAGTCATGGACACTCCTTTGGAATTCGATACCAAACTTTTACCAAGTCATGGGAAGCCTCTTTCAGTCCCAGAGAGCTATAGGAGATTAGTTGAAAAACTAAATTATCTCACTGTAACTCGTCAAAATATTTCTTTCTCAATTAGTGTGGTAGGTTAGTTTTTTAACTCTCATTGTGAAGGATACTAGGATGATGTAATTTACATTCTGAAATACATTGAAGTAGCCCTAGGACAAGGTCTCTTGTATGAAGACAAAGGTCATACACATATTGTGGGATAGTCAGATGCAGATGGGTAGGCTCTCTCACAATTAGGAGATCTACTTCTGGGTATTATGTATTGTTGGTCAAAACTTGATATATTGGAAAATAAAGAAACAAAAAGTTGTGGCAAAATCAATTGTAGAAGCAGAATATCAAGCCATGGCTTGAACACTTGTGAACTTATTTGGCTCAAATAGTTGCTTAAAGAACCGAGGTATGGGGATATCTCACAGATGACACTCGTGATAATCATACTGTCTTGCATATCACCTCAAACTCAGTTATTCATAAGAGGACCAAATACGTTGAGATAGATTATCATTTCATTAGGGAGAAGATCTTATCAGTAGAAATTACAATGAACATTGTAAATTCAAATGACCAACTCGTAGATGTATTCACTAAGTCATTGAGAGATCCTCATATTGATTATATATGTAATAAGCTTGATGCATATGATTTCTATGCCTCAACTTAAGAATGAATGTTAGGATTATGTAAATAAGGTAATTATGTAATTACAGTAATTGGGGTAATTTTAAATCCTTGAATTTTACAATTGTATATATAGTATTTACCCGTGCATAATTAAGACACATATTCACTCAAATGCTTTCTCGTTTTCATTCTTTCAACAACCTTTCTTTATGTTGATTTAGGGTTTTGAGAAATTTTTTGTAGTGAAAGAAAAGGGGTTGACAAGTTAACATTACAAACTTCGCAGTCAAAATGGCCTCCGCTGACTGAGATCTAACACGTGTGCACACGTGGGTGCCATAGGTCACCTAATGTGCCACATCATCAGTTATGCTAACAATAGGAGACTAGACTCACATTTGATCTAACATGTATGTTTTTCAAATTTGGGAATGTTTTTGCCTATTTCTTAATACCAGTGACCAACTTGCCACGATACAAAATTTTATTTGGTGGGATTTCATTCCCAATTTTGTTTGTATAGAGTTTTTTTAGAATAGGCTAGGTCTCCCTTCCTATAGATTTGGATAATTCTTTTCATGGGTTTGGCTTTTTACCATCCATGATTTTCTTGTATTCTTTTTTATTATTTTTTAATAAAATTTTAATGTGCTGCAAATAATTGTTAGGAGTATTGGTGCCAGCCTAGCTGGGATTAATTCTCCTAGAGTAATGCTTTTGCACATTAATTTGCTTAAAAAAAAAAGAGGGACCAACTTGCCACCACCCTACAATTTCAGAGACGAGAATGGTGATTTACTTTATAATATTTGTTCCCCAACTTTCTCCAAATATTTTAATTATCATTTGTCAGCATAAATATTTATATATTATCGTTTGTTACATTATTAAAAAAAATGTAATGGTCTAGTCTTTGGATGATTTTTTTTTTTAATTTTGGTCCCATAACATTTTCTATCTTCTTCTCTCCAACTCCTAAAATTAAAGTCTTCAAAGGCAACATCAATCCAAACTATGAAAAAAGTCTTCCAGAAACAATGTAGATTAATCTTCTTCCCAGATATTATAAAAAATGTAAGTGTCTTGTTAACGAGTGTCTTAAGGAATTTGGTTAAGGAATTCATAAAAAGAAAATTTGTCTTGAGAATACAAGTTAAACACTTTTCGATGTAATAAATAAATCATTTTTTCATATAAACTTACCTCTTTTGATTCTTTAACCAATACTATAGAAAAATTTATTAGGATTTTCCAAAGTTTAATCGATATCCGTTGAAGTTGAACTTTTGACTTTCGTGGACAAAGACTATTCACGATTGGCTATGAGTGGCATTTGGTATGTTTTCTGCGATCGCACGTTTAAATACTACTTTCACCCAATATTAACATTATAAAAACCAAACCCATTTTACTAATCATGTAACTACTCATTATTTTTTGGTTGCTTCCAACACAATTTTTTTTTTCCAGATTTGTTTAACTTCCTGATGTATGTTCACCTGATTGACTTGGTAGCTATTAACCCAATATGACAAAGTATTAACCCTTTACTATGACTAAGTATTCAGAAATCCCAATAGGTTTGTCTATTGGAACATGACAGAGTTTCATATGGCCTATTTCCTACTTGATTATTTTATTATTCTTTTGGACAAACCACATCAACCATTGGGAGTGAAGACAAAACAAATCCTAACGTCTAGATTTTTATAAAAGCGCGAATGCGTGGTTTTTCGTATAATAGAGAATTCACATCTCATTAGTACACATCACTCATTTTTTTTACTTTTTCAAATTAAGTACTAATAAGCACCCCATCCCTCAAATCCAACATCTCCAAAAATAATTTACTAAATGAGTTCTACCAAAGCTTCACATCCAATTAAAACCTACACCCACCAATACCGAATGAGCACCGCGAGAGAAATGAGAGAGAAGATACCTCTATAAGCACTCGTGAGATTGAGTACCAAATAGGTACTATGAAGAAGAAACCTCTAATGACGTATCAAATATGTACTCTCCTTAATAGGTACCTAACACTTAAGTACCCACCATTTTAAATGGAATTTTGAAATTCGATTTTAAGGTGCGTGTCCGTGTGACTAAAACATTTAGCTTTGATGAGTAATTTAAGGTGATAATTTTTATAATTTAAATTAAACAATAATGAGAAATTTTAATATGTGAAATTAAAATTAAATATAAATTAAATTTTTTAATGAATCAAATAGGACTTAATTGATAATTTGAATTGAATGGCAAGAACTTTCAAGAAATGAACCGCAATTTGTTGAGTGATTTGTATGTTTGTTTGTTTTTTTAGAAGGATTGTTTGTTTGTTTGTTTCTTCGTAGATATATATGAAAAGAAACATTTCACAATATTTGTAATTTTTTATTTCAGAAAAATAAAAATATAAAGAATGTATATATATCCGATAAAATTGAAAACAGGGGGAGAAAAAAACAAAAAAGAGTAAAGACACACAATCTGGCTCCCACGCTAGCAGTTGGAATGGAACACAATCTGTTCCCCATAAACGTTTTGTCTTCATTTTGTTTCATTCGGTATCAGACTTCATTCTCATAAAAGTCAAATACGCCAACAACCCCGTTTAAAAGCTCTTTTTATTTTATTTTCTTCATTTGTGTGTTTTTTTTAAATGCAAATGGTGCAAATGTACAGTTTTGAAAGTGATGGCTTCCCTCATCAACACCACCACCTACATTTTCTGCCATGGCGACCCAGTCATAACAATTTCATTTTCACACGTTGATGTTACCCTCTCTTTGCTACTTTAGCTGTAACATAACACCCATGTGTTAGTTTTTACTTTCTTCATTTATTAGCTTCCAAGTTTGAATCTTTTTGCATTTTGGCTTCAAGTTTGTCTTTTTTGTCTCAGGTTTGAGCTTAGATGCTTACATGGGGTTGTTTTTGGATTCACATATATGAATGTTTCTAACTTTATTTATTGTTATCAGGGAGAGAGAGAAAAAAGCACCCTGCTTAGTTTATGAGTAAGGGTTGTGGTGATTTCTACGTTTCCAGGATGTATCTTTCAAAGGGTTGCAAGCATGAAGTTGTTTTTATCTTATGGTTTTGCTGCTATTTTCTACTTGCTGCTGCACAGGATAATATCACTGACCCCATTGAAGGTATTTTTTCCCCCCCTTCTCCTTTTTGGATATTAATCCACGGTTGCTTGGCTTCTGTTACTTAATTAAAAACCATTCATGTATCAGCTTAAATTTTTGGAGTAGTTAGTTTGTTCATGACATGGTGGTAACTGAGCTTGGATTTTGATCCTTGCCACCACCTTCTTCTTAATAAACAAAATTAGAAAAGTTAAATTTAAGCACCGGTTGTTGGACTTGTCCATTATTCACGCCTCAAGCCTAAAGGGCCCTTGTTGTGTGAGGGACATGTTAGGGATGTATTGTTAATAACCATTTGTGTCTTTGTCTAATAACTAAAGCTTTTGGGATGTTTGGTTCATGATACCTTCTCTTTGATGGCATACAAGTGTTTCTGGAAGTGGTAGTGATACAATGTCTAAACGATATTCTTGTAGTTAGTTAG
The DNA here is from genome assembly GCA_037113605.1 of Calophaca sinica. Classification (NCBI taxonomy): domain Eukaryota; kingdom Viridiplantae; phylum Streptophyta; class Magnoliopsida; order Fabales; family Fabaceae; genus Calophaca; species Calophaca sinica. The sequence goes on along the minus strand of CM073735.1, from coordinate 53,382,470 downwards.
TTTAGGACTGTAAGTGTATGAATAAGCCTTAGACGGCTGTCAAAAATATCATATAAAACCATTTATGTGTCTTCACCTTATAGTTCAAGCTTTTGCGGTAGTTGGTTAATGACATGGTTTCTAAGCTTCTATGAACAACTGTTGTAGAATAGTAGAGTTTGATCCTTGTCTCCCTCAATTTTTTTTTTTCTAATAAAAAGTTGAATTTCAGCACAAGAAAGATGGTGCTTTTATTGTCCACATTTTAAGCCCATAGAGCTCTTGCATGAAGGGGCATATTAGAAATATAACATAAATCCATTCATGCGTCTTCACCAAACATTTTAAGCTTTTGGGATAGTTCATGACCATAAGAGAATTGTATCATTTTGGATGATCTTGGTTCATGGTGAAGTATTCTATACTTGACTTGTGTTCTATCAGATAGCTATTTTCTTGTGTTCCACATATTAATTTGTTTCTGTGTATAATTATGGTGTCAAAGATCACAAGTAAAATTACTAAAACATCTGCAAATACATATTCATGTATCCCTTGAAATAACTATATGAATCATTACAAATATTGAGAATAGATAACCCATCTCTGCATAAAAATGGGTACTACCAATAAAACATTGCTTATAATATATAATGTTGTTTTTGTTGGTTCTGTTGATAATGTGATAATTTCGTTTGAATTAATCTGCAGTTGAAGCATTAAAAGCCATAAAACAAAGGTTGATTGATCCCAATGGAAATTTGAGCAATTGGAATCGCGGAGACCCATGTACATCTCGCTGGAAAGGAGTTTTGTGTTTCAATGAAACATTAGTGGATGGCTATTTACATGTTCAAGAATTGTATGACTTCTTTCTTCTACTCATCATTTCTGTTTCATAAAAGGCATATTAACATTTACAAGCTTGCAAGTTCTTTCTCTATCTTTCATTTCTCTCTTTAGTCTGTTAAGGTGACAATAGATTCACAATCACTGTTTGGGCCAAACACTTCCTCACTCAATTATTTGTGCTTTATACACAAGAAATTAGCATAAATAACTAGAAAGGATGGGAGCTTTGAGCCACTAGTTTACAGTTCTTTATGATGATCTTTTCAATTTATTTTGACAAGCTTACATATCTTGCAGAATAATCTTCATTTGACAAGCTATCAATCTTATTCATCAATTTTTTATTTTTTTTTTCATTTCTAGAATCAACACTACTCAGTGCAGAGCTATCAATCACTGTTTTAAAATGAGAACTTTATGTTTGCTGCTACTCCTTTATTAAGTTTGTTTTTCTTGTTTGTAGGCAACTTCTGAGTATGAACTTGTCCGGAAATTTGGCCCCAGAAATTGGCAGCCTAGCTTATATGGAAAGATTGTAAGACTATAGCTGCATTGATGTTTGAAATGACAAATATTGCGAATGATTTTCAATTTAGCAATTGCTCGATGCCACGTTTGCTTAGTAGTAGATTTGACTCATTTGAGTGTTTCCTCCTTTTCGTAGCTTTTAGTTATCTTCTGCTAATACATGCTTTTCTTTGTGTTCTAAAGGAACTTCATGTGGAACAAAATAACTGGGAGTATTCCAAAGGAAATTGGCAATATCAAATCTTTAGTCCTCTTGTAAGTTGAACCTTCTCTTTTGGCATGTATGTTAGTCGCCATGTGATTAAATGACGCAATTGTTTTATTATTACCTTGGTTAGTTCTGACTCATTTTAGACATATAAGTAGATAAATATCCTTGTCACTGCATGAATTCAGAATTGTATCTTCTAAATGAATTGAATTTAAATACTGGTTCGCATTGGGAAAAAAAATAAAAATTAAATGGTTCTATAAATAAAGGAGTGGTTTTTTAACCTAAAGAGCTATAGCATTCTGCTTTTTTTCCTCATCAATTTTCCCCTTTTTTGCAGGCTCCTGAATGGAAATCGATTAACAGGTTCACTGCCAGAGGAACTTGGATATCTTCCAAACCTTGATCGAATACAAATCGATCAGAACAATATATCAGGACCTGTACCTGCATCATTTGCAAACCTAAACAAGACAAAGCACTTGTAAGGTTCTTTACAATGAAAATGTAGTTTAAGCATGGCCACTCTTTCTATTCTTATTTGTACTCTTTTATTTCTCAACCTTCCTTATTGTCACCAAAAAATGGAAAGAAAATAATGTTTCATTTTCCCCCCATTGGAACAGTCACATGAACAATAATTCACTGAGCGGGCAAATCCCACCGGAACTTTCCCGATTACCGAAACTTGTTCACCTGTAAGTCGGTAATTGGATATCGTTGACATCATTGCAGCCATTAATATGTTTTTCGAGGTTTTATTTAATCGTTAGTTATCATGCTTATATGTTTGTTCACAAGATGTTTATCTGGACCTGCAGCCTTCTTGACAACAACAACTTATCAGGATATCTTCCTCCTGAGCTATCCAAGTTGCCAAGCTTACTTATACTGTATGATTTCTTATTCTCTGTAATATTCATGTGTTTATGTAAGCATATATAAACAAAATGTTCAATTTAAGGTTTTTCTTTTCTACTTATTATGTCTTACTACAAAATTCTATTTACTGATATAGCTTTGTGTTCCACTGTTTGTTAGTCCCATAGAATGAGATCAATTAATGTAGTTTTTTTTTCTGGTTGACCACTATAATACTATTGTAACAATCTTCTTATCATTTGTGTCTATACACTCTTCTATAAGTTACTACAACATGTAGAATGAAGTAAGGATTTATCTAACTTAAAATCAATATAACTTACGCAATTGTGTTAGCATATGTTAAACTTTGGACTGTATATTGATTGGAAGAGCTACTAAGCTGTGGTTTTGGTTGCAACGGCATTTGATGGTTTAATTCCTCACCAGTCTTTGGTTGCAAGAAGTAAAATTGCTAGGCAAGTGATAGAAAACAAATGGAAATTGGTACATTGTCATCTATCATAATTTTGATACATCAGTACTACTGGAAAATGGAAATTTGCTATTTTTGTCATTCCAGAACTTTATAATCCTCTTTTGATGTTTACAGCTCTTAAATAATTGTTTTGATATATATTCATTGTTGTATAATTAGATTTTTGAAGTGTTCTTTTTTGGATTTTCTCATTCTTGCAGTCAACTTGACAACAATAACTTCGGCGGAAATAGCATTCCGGATACTTATGGCAACATGTCAAAATTGTTGAAGTTGTAAGTGAATTTTGTGATCCTTTGTCTCTAAGTTGGTTTTGCAATAACAGGGACTGGAGCCTAGGTGCTAGAGCCTGCATTTTAATTCTTAACCGTGAAGTGCTGATTTGGGATACTAGAATCCATGTGATTGATTTCTTGTATGTAGGAATGAATGACAATTATACAAAATAGAGTAATGTCGGCCAGGAACTATAAACAAAGGGCAAAAAGTTTAAAATAGTTACTTCTTGAAATCCTGTGGATGGTTTACTACTTGATAGAATACAATAAATGAAAATAATGCTTTACAGTTTACAAAGACAGAGTTATTTGAGTCAATAAGTATGACATGGTTGCATCATCTTTCCTTGAAATGAATATTATTGTAAATAACTAGAGTAAATAGTTATTTTTTGTATTTTAACCTAGTTTAGTTATTTGGCCCATTGCTTAGGCCCATTAGGTTAAGCCTAGCGTAGCCTATATAATAAACATTGGTGTGTGTATACCGAATAAGTTAATAATATAATTCAGATATAATTTTCACATGGTATCACGAGCTCGCTTGAGGGCCTAACTCAAGATAAACCCTAGCCGCCACCGTTATTGTGGTGATTGTTTTTGCTGCCTTTAGTGCAGTTTTCTGCTGCCTTAGTGCAGTTTTCTTCCCCGCCCGCAGCTTTTTCCTATTCACGCATCGCTCACTTAACTCGTTTTGGCATCGCTTGCACCAAACACCACCGACCGGTCGCTAATATCAACGAATCCGACCCACCAACAGGTTTGGCTCGCTCACAAAACCGGCCAGACTCTCAGAACCGCTGCCGCCGTCCGGGCCACGCGCCGCTTCTTCTCCGGTTCCTCTCGGGCGCGTGAGTCCCACGCGCCGCTTTCCAGGGTGCCGCTGACCGCCGCTTTTCTCCAGATTGTAGATCGCCCCTCCTCTTCCATTTTGGGTTCACCGATCCGAGAACTTTTATTTTCGTGGAGTTATTTGCCGCTTCGTCGCTCGCCGCCTTTTTTTTTTCCCCCGCATTGTTGCATCCGATCTTTGATATGGACGTGATGGTGATGTTCAATCCTCCTGAATCCTCCACCGCCTCCTTCCTCCTCTTGTGGAATCGCCGAACTTGATGAATCCCAATGCTCGCCATCGCCGCACCCCGCTTATCGCCCTCAACGGGGAAGAATTACTTCACCGGGCTCAATTCATGCGCATCGTAATTTGAAGGGTCGTGGCTACCGAACCATATCGGACTCTCTCCTAAAATGCAGATCTGGATTCTCTGGGACAATGAGGACTCTCTCATTATGTCATGGATGTGGAACAAAGATGCTTCTGCAGATCGGCCGGAAATTATATGTTTCTTGCCATCGCCAGTATGCCAGATGGGATAGTCTCGCCAGAATTACTCCAAGAGGATCTTCGCTCGCTTTGATTTGAAGAAAGGGATCTTCAATACTAAACAGGGAACTATGTCTGCTTTCGATTACTTTGCTATTATGAAAGGGTTCTCGATTGAAATGCCGATCAATATTAGACTCTCAAGATGGAGACTCAAATGACATGCTTGCTTGAATAATTGTATTGAGATGATCGGATTTTGAGTTCGGCCTGGCCGAGCAGTGAGTATGACCCAATTCCGATCGCGATTTTGGGCAAGGATCGCTTTCTTCTCGATGAAGTGTTTTACATTGCGGAAGGTGAAGAAAGTCGGCGGGTTGTCATGCTAGGTGCCAAACCCATCAAGGCCCGTCGCATTGGTTGCTAGCAAAGCAGTGCACCAGATCATCTAAGCCTGGCAGGGAGGATCGCTCGTGAACACCGCAGAAGCCCTCAGGGCACACAAAGGATGATGTTTTAGACTCCATGGAAAGACAATGTCCTCAACCGTCTCCGGAGGTTTCAAAGGTACTCAAGCACACATGTGGTAGCATCTACTTCCACCACTTACGACTTCTCCGCCTGGTCCAATCGCGCTTTCCTCGGGAGTCAAGACTTGGATCGCTTGCAAAACCTTTCTCGACTCTTTGCGTAAGCCTTCTAGTTCTAGTTCCCGACAATGACCGCAAGAGCTTATGTTCTCGATCATTTATCGCCCGGTACTATTCCTAACGATGCATGGATTCTCGACTCTGTACCACCGACCATATGACCTTCAAATTTCTAAATTGTTTTCCACTTGTAGCCCTCATTCTAGCATTCCCTATATTATGTTGCAAATGGTTCTCACACTTTGTAGGTGTTCGAGATATTACTCTCACACCCCTTTCTATTTGAAAGTGTGCTTTATGCTCCCGACTCTCAACAATTTAATTTCTATTCGCAAACTTACCCAAGATATGAACCCTGACAAAGAATTTTTTCCTACCATTGCCTTTTTTCAGGATCCCGCCACAGGGAGGATTTACTGGATTGCTAAGGAACAGTGAGGTTATACTTTCATCCGGTCAAGAACTCTCAAGGTGATGTCTTCTCGCCTGGGCCTCACCGAACTACTACTAAGTTTGGCTTCAAAGATAAGTTGCCCAGTGGCATCCTCCATTTCTTTACTCAAACTATGTTTCTCGCTTTATTTTGCAAAGAGTCTGTTGAGTCATTTAATTGTGATGTTGTCATTAATTTTCCAAACACAAACGTGTCTTTCCTCAAGTTGTAATAGAAGTGTTGAACCTTTGATCTTATTCATTCGATGTTTCGGGGCCCACCGCTTTCTAATATTTCCGTGCTGATGGTTTCGTTACTTTTATTGATGATTACTCGTTAGTTGGCTATTTTTGATGAAAGATAAATCAAGTATCTCAGTTGTTCATTCAATTTTATCACATGATAAAGACTCAATTTGACAAATGTATTAAAAGACTACTACGGATAATGGTCGCGAATATGTCAATCAATGTCTTTTTCATTTATTAGTCAAAATGGTATTCTTCATAACTAACGGGTGTCGATACTCCACAACAAAATGGAGTTGCAAAGGAAAACCGCCACTTTACTTGAAATTGCTCGCCGCTACTCTTCTCTTCCAAACAATACCTAAAACTCATTTTGGGGGAGTGCTGATTGCCGCTATCTCATCAATCGGATTCTATCCCGAAGTTCTAGGTAATTTGTCTGTTCAATCTATGTTGTCTTTTTACCCATCCGCTCCTATCATGCGAAGTCCCAGAGCCTAGAATATTTGTGTTGCCTTCGCTCACGTCGACATAAGCAAGACCGCAAAAGTTGGATTCCCGAGTCGTCCGATGCATCTTCCTGGGTTACGCCCCAATAAACTGGGGTACAAGTGTTATCATCCTTCCGGTCAGAACACTATGTCTTTATGGATGCCACCTTCCATGAACATGTTCCGCTTCTTCACTGCCCTCACCTTCAGGGGGAGAATAGTGATTTGAATGCGATTCCGAAGTTTCTTCTCCTTGGTCCTTGGCATCCCGAGTCACCACTTTGTCGGTTGATTCTCCCGAGTCTCCGCTGTTTCGACCTATCCCCGAGTCTCTCGCGCTCCAAGTTACTACCTCCCGAGTCTTTGGTTTCAGTCACCTGTTATTGTTTCTTCTTTACCTCCTATTTTGCAGAAACAACACCTTCAAAGACTAAAGAAAGACAAAGGCATGAGCCAACTTAACATATCGAGGAGAGGAAAACCCGACTGGTCCAGAACAACCCAACCGGCCTGGAGGGTAAGCATCGAAATTAACCCTATTGCTTCGATTCTTCTATTTCCGACTACACTTGACCTTGATCACTTGACCTTCCCATTGCCTTTGAGAAAAGTGGAAAAGGTCTTGTACTAAATACCCTATTTCTCAATTTGTTTCATCTAATGTTGTTTCGCAAAGATAAGGCCTTTATGGCCGACTCAAGAATCCCTCGTGATCTGCATTAAGGAAGCACTTAAAGATGAAAATCGATCAAAGCCAGTGAGGAAATGAAAGTTTTGAAAAAATAGAACTGGGAGATAGTTGAAAGCCAAGAGGCAAGCACTTGGTTGCAGTGGATTTACACATGGCCAAGTACAAATCAGATGGCACCTTTGATCGATATAAGGTCGATTAGTAGCAAAAGGGTACACCTGGACTTATGACATTGATTACGAGGAAACATTTGCACCAAGAGCAAAGATGAACACTGTCCGTGATCTTACTCTCTTCATGCTCATTCTCGGGTGGGAACTTAATCATTGATGTTAAAAATGCATTCTGCATGGAAATTTAGAGGAGGAAGTGTATATGGAGATCCCGCCAGATTTGATCCAACTCATGAGGTAAATAAGGTGTGTAAATTGAAAAGGCCTTGTATGGCTAAAACAAATTTCCTGCATGGTTTCGAAGATTTACAAAGGCTATGTTGGGCCTTGGTTACAAACAGAGTCAAGGAGACCATACCTTTTCTTCAAACATTCACAGGAGGAAAACTAACAAGATCTTTGTTTATGTTGATGATATTATTGTTACAGGAATGACTCTGTCGAGAGAGAACTCCTCAAGAAGAAATTGTCTGCGACCCGAGATGAAAGATCCGGGAACCTCAAGTACTTCCTTGAGATAAGAGGTAGCTTACTCAAAACAAGGAATTTTTATCTCTCGGAGAAAATATGTTCTTGACCTTCTACAGAAACCGCAAGCTCGTGTAAACCTCGCAGTGTTCCAACAGAGCAAAATCATAAAATGAGCAATCGAGGAGAGAGTGCTAGAGTTGACAAGTCCCAAAGATCGAGATTAGTGGGAAGGCTAATTTACTTAGCACACACGAGACCCCGACTTAGCTTATGCAGTAGTTTAGTCACCGGTCTTTATGCATGATCCAAGTGACGAGGCATTTGCAGCAGAGAGTGATCTTGCAATACCTTAAAGCGACTCTGAAGCGGGTCTATTGCTCAAAAGAGCGAAGACCGACGCTGGAAGCCTATACCGATGCCGATTATGCAGCTCAAATGAGTGATAGAAGGTCAACGCCTGCCACGCACATTCTTCTCGCGGGTAATCTTGTTACATGGAGGAGCAAAAAGCAAAATGTAAAGTGGCGATCAAGTGTCGAGGCAGATCAGAGCAATGGCTCATGGGATTTGTGAGCTATCGTGGATGAAGATTATTCTCGATGATTTCAAGGGCGTGAATTCATGAAGGCTCAACGAGGTTGTTTGCGGACAATAAATCAGCAATCAGCATTGCTCATAATCCCTGCATAACATGACAAGGACCAAACACATTGAGATAGATAGACACTTTATAAAGGAGAAGTTAGATTGTGGACTGATCACAACGCCCTACATTCCTACCGGATACCAACCGGCGATGTGCTTACAAAGGGGCTATTCACGTAATCCATTCCACTTAACTTTTTGCAAGCTAGAATGATTGATATCCACTCACCAGCTTGAGGGGGAGTATTGTAAATAACTAGAGTAAATAGTTATTTTTTGTATTGTAACCTAGTTTAGTTATTTGGCCCATTGCTTAGGCCCATTAGGTTAAGCCTAGCGTAGCCTATATAATAAACATTGGTGTGTGTATACCGAATAAGTTAATAATATAATTCAGATATAATTTTCACAAATATCATATAGCATTCATTAACAATGATGCTCTATTACTATTGTATTTGTCTGATGTCTTCTTTTTTTTTTTAACATATTTTTTACCTTGGTCCTTTCTCTCTTATTTGGAGGATAGCACCTAGTTGCTCTTTGTAGTTTCTCCTTTCCTCTACTTAAGAAAATTTCTCATCACAATTGAAGTTTTCAGTTTGGTTAGAAGAATGGTTCGATGTCAAATTTGGTCATCTAACTGTTGTTATTGGTTTCTTGATATTATCAGGAGCCTTAGGAATTGCAACTTGCAAGGACCAATTCCTGATTTAAGCCAGATATCACACCTTCTTTATCTGTAAGTTCAGTTACTTATATGTATTAAGAGAAGTGACATTTCCAGACAAAGTGAAGATTCTGATGTACTTTTCTAAAAGAAATTCTAATGCAGTGTGTAAATGTTTTTACTGACCATTATTGTGTAAATTACAGTGACCTCAGTTCAAACCAGTTGAATGAATCCATTCCTCCTAAGCTTTCAGAAAACATCACAACCATGTATGAATCTCTATCATTTAAATAATTTGTAGTTATTGATTTTGCATATAATTATTTGGATTCCATATGTTAATATTTTCCTCATGTTTATTGGTCAGAGTAAATCCACAGAATATGATAATACATAATTTTAAATTTTGACCCCTGGGATGTGTGCAGTGATTTATCGAACAACAGTCTTACTGGAACCATTCCATCCTCCTTTTCTAGCCTTACACGTCTTCAGAAATTGTAAGTTATTTTCTATTTTATTTTTTCTTCTTCCACAGCAACTCTATTTATCACCTTGTCTCACTTGTCCATTGCTTATTGAATTCCGCACTAACTAGTTATTTTACTAATGATAAATTCTACAATTTATCATTAGTAAGATGTTATTAAAAATTGTAGAATTTTTATATAGTAAGATGTTATTAATTATTATATATTTCTTATTTAATCAATCATATTATAAAATCAATGCCATTTTACTAATATCATTCTCTTTGGTAGGTCACTTGCAAACAATTCATTGAATGGCAGTGTTCCTTCCACCATTTGGCAGAACAAGACTTCAAATGGAACAGAAAGATTTCTCTTGTAAGCTCTGAAATGATAAATTCTACAATTTTTCTCTCCTAGTTAGATTTGTATTGGGAGCGTGTTTGCGTGTTCTTTTTTCTTTTTAAATAAAAGGGAAAGGGGAGGTTCTGACTAGCTGATGATAATAATATGTCTGCGCGCATGCAAATGGATGCATATTTAATCTTTGAGGCATATTTTGGGTGTCTTTCTATGCTAATATAATAAATTCATTTATATTTCCCTCTGCATAGATGCTAGTGAATACTGAGTTTTACACTTCTGATTTTCTGAGCCTGGGTTTCTGATCTTGCAGGGAATTGGAAAATAACGAATTTATAACCATATCAGGCAGTACTGATCTTCCTTCAAATGTCACAGTCTTGTAAGGTTCTAAACTTATTGTGCAGTTTGTACTGAAATCATTGTAGTGAAATCATAGTTCAAATGACTAGTGGCATTTTCTGAAGATCAAGAATTGAGAATTAGATTTTAGGATTTATACTCCATCATTTTTAAATAGCTTTCATGTTGTTATTTGAAAATTATTGTATTTCAGGCTTGATGGGAATCCTCTATGCTCAAATAGAACCCTGGGTCAGTTCTGTAGATCTGAAGGTGGTACTACTGACACAAACAGCCTGTTTCCAACAAACTCCAGTGACTTCTGTCGCGCTCAATCATGCCCCCCGCCTTATGAATACTCTGTAGATTGTTTCTGTGCAGCCCCATTGCTTGTTGGTTACCGACTCAAAAGTCCTGGATTTATAGATTTTCGTCCATACATAAATGAATTTGAGGAATACTTGACTTCTGGTCTTAGTATACATATGAATCAGCTAAACTTTACTTTTCGGTGGGAAGCAGGACCTCGACTGAGAATGAACTTGAAGTTTTTTCCTCTATATGTTGATAACAATAGTTCTCATACTTTCAATAAAACCGAGGTCCTACGGATTAGAAGCATGTTCACAGGATGGAATATTCCTGACAACGATATGTTTGGGCCATATGAACTGATGAACATCACTCTCCTGGGTCCTTACCAGGATGGTAAGTCTCGGAAACTTCTTATGATTTACTTAAGTGCCTGGGGGAATTTGGATTTAATGCATACTGTTAATATTTCGTTGACGCTTTCTTTATCTGGATGAACATTATGAATTTCAAATAAAATCTCTATTGATTTAGTTGTTCATAAAATATTTTTTTGGCTCATATTGAGCTAATGGTTCTCCATCTTCCTGTAAACAAATTAGCTTCTCTCAATTTGCATGCTTTTCATGTCGAAATTTACAAAAATGGTCCTAGAATTCGGGCTTAGAACCTAACTCAATCCCATAAAATCCGCTTATAAGGTGAGGATTGCCAAAGCTTTATAAGCACTACTTAGGCCGTATCTCTAGGATGGAGTTTGATACCATCTTAGAATTTGGGCTTAGAGCCTAACTCAGCCCCGCAAAACCGCCTTATGAGGTGAAGACTGCCCAAGCTTTATAAGCACTACTTAGGTCATATCTCCAGTCGATGTGGGACTCTCAATAGTATAGACCTTTGCTTTACCTCTCTTGTTTATTGGTACACGGCTGTTCTGAAGCTTCAGGAAAAGTCAATTTGTCAACATATGTCTATTTGTGATATTCTGGATGAGTTGACATCTATTTGATTATTCCTCAATAAATATTCAGATTTGCTCATCCTCATTTGTGTTGAGATGCTATAGCAAAATGTAACATCTATGATGTGGCAATTCACAGAGAATTGCTTGATCTAGATGCATTGTTATGTCAAGAGTATATTGTATGTATTGCATTCAAGTTAAATGCAATTTCAAACAGAGCTAGTTAAGATTGGAAAGTTTTTTTTTTGACAGAAGATTGGAAAGTTGAGGATCATCAATGAATAAGTTGCTGCATAATATGTGCCATACTTTTCTACATATTGAATATTCATATTTACAAACTGTCCTCATACTGCTCATTATTGTTGCAGTGATCGTCAGCTCTTCAAAATCAGGGATAAGTACCGGTGCAATAGTTGGCATAGTCTTGGGGTCAATTGCATGTGCAGTGACGTTGTCTGCAATTATTACTCTTCTTGTATTGAGAACAAAATTGAAAGATTATCATGCAGTTTCCAAACGGCGTCATGGTGAGTTCATTATCATGAATCAGCAAGTGTATTGTTATTTTGTTCTTTCACTAAGTGCTCTGCCATGAATCAGCAAACGGCGTCATAATAAGAGGTCTTGATGTTATTGTGTGCTATATTGTTTTTAACTGAAGCATATGTAAAATCTATTTTTTCTTTTATCATCATTCAAAGTATTCTAACTGTTTTTGTGTTAAACTTTGGGACTGTTCCTGTTGATATGTTGCCATAATAAATTGATTTCTTGAAAGAATCATAAAATCCATCTTAAGCCTCCTACTGAAGCCTATCATTGCATTCATGATTTATGTCCCTTTGATTCTTTCCCTGGTTTTTGATATTAATTTTATTCGAGATAGGGGAGAGATATAGGAGGAATGGAAAAGAATGAGATTTAGTTCTAAACTGAATTCGAAATACAACAAGGAACATGAAAAACTGAATGCAACTATTTAACTAAGAATATGCAAATCCTCAATGTTGCCTGTACATGTTTTTAATGTTGTCAAATTGTAAAAACTATTTTTCTGTTTCAGATATTCATCTAAAAGCTCTGTAGATATAGTAATCTTGCTGGTCAAATACTATTTTTTTCTAAGGTTTTTTCTAACAAAACTTTACGTCTTTCTGGGTGAAATTCAATATACTTTCCCTCCTGTTTTGAACTTGCAATATTGGAACTAGAAATGTGTTGGTGTGCTATAAATTTACTGTTACAGATCATATTTTGATCGTTTATCATGAATAACAAAGATTTATATTAATTAACAGCATCTAAAATCTCAATAAAAATTGATGGCGTAAGGGCCTTCAGTTATGGAGAGTTGTCCTCCGCTACACACAATTTTAGCAGCTCTGCTCAAGTTGGACAAGGAGGCTATGGGAAGGTATATAGAGGTGTTCTGTCTGATGGCACAGTTGTTGCCATAAAACGTGCACAGGAAGGATCACTGCAAGGTGAGAGGGAGTTCCTTACAGAAATATCATTACTATCAAGGTTACATCATCGCAACCTTGTGTCTCTCATTGGATACTGTGATGAAGAAGGTGAACAGGTACTTTTTTGTTTCAACTTCAGAAATATCCTCAAATCCTACTGGCTTTCTTGCTATCACCTGTTAACTCCAAGAGGATATAATTCATACTAAGATTAAAAATGTTGATAAAAATTGATATGCAAAATATTTTATAGAGGATGTAAACACACATTAATGAGTTGGCCAGAAAGAATGACTTAAACTGATAGAAGGAAGTTATACTCAGTTGCAAAACACATGCAAGTATTTCTTGAGTTTCTGTTCTTGAAAAAAGGGTTTATTTGATTTATAGATATCACATAAACTTATTTAAGCTTCTATCGAAGTCGTCGTTCTTTATTCTTGTTGTCCTTTCAAAATATTTTGGTGTTATAAACTCCTTTTCAATCTACTGTCTGATTGTATTGGATTTATTCCATCTGGATTGCTGTTTCATCCTTGCAGATGCTGGTTTATGAATTTATGCCGAATGGCACACTAAGGGATCACCTTTCTGGTACATCTTATGTTCTTATTTTCTAATTTGCTGAAATTTTCTATTAACTTTTTGGTTTTCGCTGTATTTTACTGAAGACCTAGTAACAGCAGATGCTTTGGAAATTAGATCTATCTGCCTCCAATTCAAGCTCTGACTAATTTGTTTTACAGAAGTTGTATGCCTAAGTGCCTTCCTATGTTGTCTCCCTTAACCGTGTCCTTAATGTTTTACTACAGTTACATCCAAAGAACCTCTGACTTTTGCCATGAGATTGAAGATTGCACTAGGGTCAGCTAAAGGTCTTATGTATCTACACACAGAAGCTGATCCTCCAATATTTCACCGAGATGTCAAGGCCAGCAACATATTATTGGACTCTAAGTTGTCTGCAAAAGTGGCTGACTTTGGACTTTCCCGGCTTGCCCCCGTTCCAGATCTTGAAGGAATTGTGCCCGGTCACGTATCTACAGTAGTAAAAGGGACACCGGTAAGGCTTTCGTGATTATTTTTGGATTTTCTAAAACTGTCCATGTATACCTTAAGTACAAGATTAGCAATATCATTGTTGAGTTAAACTTGAACATAACAAACAGCATCTCAGAAAAATGACCAGTTGGAAGAGTGTGTGTGTGTGTGTTGGAAGATTGATTTTACTTTTTTCAATGAATTTTATCTTTAGTTATTTTGATCTGTTTTGACTTTTAAATATGCAGGGTTACCTTGATCCAGAGTACTTCTTAACTCACAAGTTGACAGACAAAAGTGATGTATATAGTCTTGGTGTTGTGTTTCTGGAACTTTTGACTGGGATGCACCCTATCTCACATGGAAAAAATATTGTTAGAGAGGTATTTGCTTTCCATTGGACTTGGTTTCTCTCCCTATATTCTCTAACAAGTGTAATTGGATCAAACTGGTATTAACAGTTGGAAAGTTTAATTTCTGTAATTTATTTTGTAAATTTGTTGGACAGAATATAAATTAAAAAAACATTTGCCTTTTCCTTTTCCGCTGCCGCATGTTATACCTTGCCTTCATTCATACAGTTTACATGTAAATTTCCTATATTCATTTCCTACCTCAAGATATCAAAATAATAGAATTTTTGACACCAATGCTTCTCTATACCTTTTTCAGGTTAATATTGCATACCAATCCGGGAAAGTATTTTCAATCATTGACGCGCGCATGGGGTCTTATCCATCTGAGCACGTGGAGAAATTTTTGACATTGGCCATGAAGTGTTGTCAAGACGAGCCAGATGCGCGGCCTAAAATGGCCGAAGTGGTTAGAGAGCTTGAAAACATATGGTCTGTGTTGCCGGAATCGGATACCAGGAGAGCTGATTCTATAACCAGTGATTCTAGCAAAGCAGTTAGTACACCACCATCTTCATCATCTGCTATAAGGACTCCTTTTGTATCTGGAGATGTGTCTGGTAGTGACCTTGTTAGTGGAGTAATACCAAGCATCAAGCCAAGATAGAACTACAAGTTGATTTGTATTAAAAAAAAAAAAAAAGAACTACAGAAGTTGAAAAATATTAGCTTTAGTAATTATGGTAGATCTAATGTGAGGTTGTTATTGCCTTATGAATTGAATGATATATGTCTCTACATTTCATTTTCACCCTTTATATTCTTTTCTTTGTACAATCTGATAAACTGATAGAGTACGGGGTTGTAAATAACATATAGGTTTTGTATATCATATACGCTAAGAAGTTGTTTATGTGGTGCAATTTAAGTGCTAGGAAAGATAATTCCGTTTGAGATTGCTTAATCAAATCTCTGAAGTACAGCAACTTTCGTAATTTAATAGCTGGAAATTCTGATTGAAGTCCCCCCTCCCCCCAGTTTTCATGTTTATAAATTTTTGTTAATTAGCAGTTATATTATACTAAGGGTATGTTAGAAATAAGGGAGAAGATTTACTGGAATCAACAAAACTATTTTCTCATTCATTGATCACAGTATTTATGGCTAATACATTTGGTTAACAGATTCTAACAAACAAAACAGATTATGTTAACAGAGTAACTAACAAAGGAACAAACAATGAAATGGGTCGAGCCCAGAATTACAAACTAAGGCCCATGTACAATAAACTGCTAATGACACCCCACTATGTCTACAGATCCTCCCTTAAACTAAGTTGTATCTTACAACCAGTTTACTCACTTGGAGCACAAACACCAAGTCTATTTCGCAGCTTCAGAAGAGTCTCTAATTTGAGAGGCTTGGTCATTATGTCAGATATCTGATCTTGTGTACTGCAGTGAACCAAATCAATTACACCGTCTCTAGTTAGGTCACGGAGGAAGTGAAACCTAACGTCGATATGCTTACTCTTACCATGTAGGACTGGGTTTCTAGAAAGCTTGATGGTCGAGCTGTTGTCACAAAAGACAGTTGTGTTATGTACAGAATTCTTTTCAGCCACACAGTTTGGTAAGTACACACAGCTGCAGCAACAAATTCGGCTTCAGTTGTTGGGAGAGTCACAATTGGTTGTTTCTTCGAGGACCAAGACACTGCACCAGTGCCAAACATGAACACAAATCCAGAAATGCTCTTCCTATCGTCAAGATCTCCTGCATAGTCGCTATCAGTGAATCCCAATAGCTTTTCTGTTCCACTTTTGCTATATAGAATACCAAAATCTGATGTTCCCTTCAAGTTTTGCATTATCCTTTTAGCAGCCTGAAGATGCAATTCAGTTGGTTTTTCCATAAACCTGTTGATTAGACAAACTTCAAACATGATATCAGGTCGTGTGGCAGCTAGATACATCAAGCTTCCAACTATCTGCTTATAGTTTGTTGAATCAACTCTAGCTCCACTTCCCTCCTTTGAGAGTCTACACCCTGGAACAATCGGGTTCCCCACTGGTTTGCTGTTACTCATGCCAAACCTTTCAAGAATTTGCCTCACATACTTGCCTTGGTTGATAAAAATGCCTTGAGCATTCTGCAGAACCTCCACACCTAGAAAGTACCTCATCTTCCCAAGATATGTCATGTCGAATTGCTTCTTCATTGATTCCTTGAATTCATCAAACATCTCTTTACAATTGCCAGTGAAGATAAGATCATCTACATACAAGCTTACTATCAAGATCTCACCCTTTTTCCCTGCTTTAACAAACAGAATGTATTTAGAAATACATTTTTCAAATCCTTGCTGCAGAAAATAGCCCTCTATCTTGCTGTGCCAGGCCCTAGGAGCCTGCTTTAGTCCATATAAAGCCTTCTTCAACTTGTAAACCTTATCTTTCTCCCCCTTCTTTTGATACCCTAGTGGTTGCTCCATATACACATTCTCATTTAACTCACTATGAAGAAAGGCACTTTTAACATCAAGCTGAAAAATAGTCCAACCTTTAACAGTTGAGAGAGCAAGAATAGTTCTTATGATATCCCATCTTGCTACTGGAGCAAACACTTCTGTATAGTAATGCCAAATTCCTGACTGTAACCTTTTGCAACAAGCCTGGCTTTGTGTTTTTCCACTTCTCCGTTCTCATTGTGCTTAGTCTTGAACACCCATTTGACACCAATAACCTTTGCATTAGCTGGAAGACTAACCAAACTCCAAGTATCATTCTTCTCTATTGCTTGAATTTCCAAATCCATCGCTTTCCTTCATTTGGCATCCTTCACTGCTTCTTCAAAGTTCATTGGATCTGTTGAATCAGTAAAAATGGCAAAATTAAATTCCTCTTCATCAGTACTAGGTACATCACTGACATAATCATCCAAGTAGGATGGTTTCTTCTGTCTCCTCCCTTGAAGTTGCCCCTCATCTTCAGATTCTGAGTTATTAGTTGCTGGTTCACTGCTGGTCACAGGATCAGGATTACTTTCTGCATTGGTATGCTGTTCCACGCCTGTTGAATTAGCTCCACTTGAATGCACCTCTCTGCCTCCAATTTTTGATACATCATTCCCTTCTTTATCACTTAATTCAGTGAGTTCAATTCCATCAATTCCAGCTTTTTCTCCTTTCTTTTTCCAGTCCCATTTTTCGGATTCATCAAACACCACATCCCTACTTATCAATACTTTCTTTGCAACTGGATCAAATAGCCTATAGGCCTTTGATTCTTCACTAACTCCAAGATGAACACACTTAAATGTTTTGCTATCTAGCTTCTATCTCAAATTGTCGGGTACATGAGCATAGGCCAAGCAGCCAAAAATCCTAAAGAAATGGATAGATGGCTTCCTGTCACTCCACACTTCCTCTGGAGTAGCATCTTTCACTGCCATAGTTGGGCTTCTATTCTGAATGTACATAGCCCAATTCACTGCCTTAGGCCAGAACTCTTTGGGAACATCTTTTTCTGAGAGCATGCTTCGAACCATATTTAGAATGGTCCTATTTTTCCTCTCTGTTACTCCATTCTACTGTGGAGTATAAGAAGCAGTGAGTTGTTTCTTTGTTCCATGTTGTTCACAGAATTTGGCAAACTCAATTGAAGTGAACTCCCCTCCTCTATCAGTTCTTAGACATCCAATACATTCTCCACTTTCTTTTTCAGCACCAATTTTTAATCTTTTAAAAGTCTTTAAGGCAACAGACTTTTCAACAAGGAAGTAGACCAAAGTTCTTCTTGAGAAGTCATCAGTAGAGGTTATAAAATACCTTTTGTTGCTATTAGATTCTGGTTTAAGAGGCCCACAAATATCTGCGTGCACTAACTCCAGCTTTCGGGCAGCCCTCCAATTACTCTCCTTAGGGAATGAGTCCCTATGTTGTTTGCCAACAAGACAATCACTGCAGACTTTGGTTGATTCATCAAGTAGAGGCAAGCCTCTCACCATTTCTTTTTGGGCCAAAGTTCTCAATCCCTTCAACCCAAGGTGACCATATCTACAATGCCATAGGTGTGTAGTGTCTTCACAAGCTGCTTTAAAACATGCTGGAAAGAGAACAGAAGCTGAAATAGCAAACATTCTATTTCCAGACATTCTAGATTGCATTATCAAGCCTTTATCATGATGAGACACCTTACAAGCCCCTTGCTGAAACACAATAGTTAACTCCTTCTCTTAATACTAAACAAATTATTTTTCAATTCAGGTATATAGTACACTTCTGTTATAACCTGAATTAATCCTTCAATTTTCAATTTAATGTTGCCCTTTCCCATGGCCATCATTTTCGAATTATCGCCCTGCTTAACAGACACTCTAAAAGTTTCATCTAGCTCATAAAACCAATCTTTATTGCCACACATATGGTTACTACATCCGGAGTCCAAGAACCATACCTTATTCTTTGTTGAATTCTTGGAATCTGAATGAGCCATCAAGAGCATTTCTTCTTCTTCATCAAACTCTGCATAGTTGGCATTCTCCTTCTCATTTGGACATTCATACTGATAGTGCCCTAGCTTATGACACCGATAGCATTCAATCAAATCTTTATTGAATAGTTGCCTTCCTCTACCTCTGCCACCACGACCACCTCTATAGCTGCCACGACCTCTCCCTCTTCCTCCTGTTCTTCCAGCATTTGTAACCTTTAGGGCTTGCTCCTCTTCCTTATGCCCCCTCATTCTTTGCTCATGAACCAATAGGCTACTCTGAAGTTTATCAATGCTAAGAGTGGTTACATTGTTCGACTCTTCAATAGAGCAAACAACATAATCAAATCTTGCAGTCATTGACCTCAGAATCTTTTCAACCACAACAGTTTCTTCCATTCTTTCACCATGCACCTTTATCTTATTAGCAATGTTAGGGTTCTTGAGAAATACTCATCCACCATTTCTCCCTCTTTCATTCCCAAGACTTCAAATTCCTTTCGCAGAGCTTGCAATTGGGCCCTCTTTACCTTGGTTGACCCTTGATACTTCTTCTTCAAAGAATCCCAAATGTCCTTCGTTGTATCTTTCTTGAGTATCGTTTCTATAATTCCCCGATCTATCGCTTGAAACAAGTAATTTTTGCCCTTCAGATCCTTCAATTTAGTGTCTTCAAACGCTTTGATTTGATCTTGATTCGCCGCCTCTGGAAGCACCAGAATTCTGACTTCAATCAAGTTCCAATATTCTTTTGGCCTTGAGAAGATTCTTCATCAACATAGCCCAATGATCGTAATGACCATCGAACCTTGGTATGGCGGGCTAAACATAATTCCTTTCTTCTGCCATGATTCTCTCGTCACCTCTCTTTCTCCCTTTTATGCGCTAAAAAAAACTGCAATTTTTGTATTAGGCCCTTCGCGGAGCTCTGATACCAGCTGTTAGAAACAAGGGAGAAGATTTACTGGAATCAACAAAACTATTTTCTCATTCATTGATCACGGTATTTATGGTTAATACATTTGGTTAACAGATTCTACTAACAGAGTAACTAACAAAAGAACAAACAATGAAATGGGCTGAGCCCAAAATTACAAACTAAGGCCCATGTACAATAAACTGCTAATGACACCCCACTATGTCTACAGGGTAGTATATCATATAAAAAATCTGGTTAGTTTTTTCTCATAAAATTAAAAGATTTTAAAAAGTTACTGATTATTTTGAAAAATAAGTAAACATGGATCTTACATTTTATAAATATGGTTCACAGAATCGGTGGCTTGATCGGTGTCGGTTCAACGGAAAAAAAAGAGAGTATAAGTGTCTCAAAACTCAACTGATAAATGGTACCGATTAAGTTACCGGTCGTGAGGACGAGAAGAACTATAAGCTTATGCTTTTATGGGACGGCGTCTGTCAACATCAGAATTTTAGCACCGATATTCAATTGAGCATGTTTGTTTTTATTTTCGTTTCATCTAAAATTATGTCTCTTTTATTGTACCGTGAGAGTAGTATTTTTATGTGGTAGTACGTTGAAACGTGTTCTGTGGGCAATCCAAACGCATGCACTGATCAGTAAGGAAACTGATTTCAATAAATGAGAAGAATTTAATAGCAAACCATCAACCATCTGTCTCTACTAAAATCTTTTTCCCTCTGGAAACACATTCAAAATTTATCAAACAGTCTCAAAGTATAAATTAAAGTTAAAAGCAGTTAATTTTTTCTTTTTTTTTGAGGAAAGCAGTTAATTTTTTTTATAATAAAAAACAAACGATACTACAACAATTAACTAATTATATAAACTTTTTTACATTTCAGTCAAATAAATTAAAATATAAATTGATACTCCAATGACATTCCCACTATCGTCGGGCAAGCTTTTACCAGATTCAAATCTTGTATATTAAAAACAATATTTATTAATTTCTAATACTATATATAAATTTTGTTGTAAATAGAAAAAAAAGTAGAGAGATAAGACAATAGAAATATAGACTCAAAGACCTGTCTTCGTTGAACCAGGGATTTAAAGCGCTAGCTTCTTGAACCTATTATAATCTTTGTATTGATAACTGATCGCCAGATATCTGAGACAACCTAATAGCCCTATTTATAGAGAATGGGCTACTAGTTATGGACCAAATTAAGGGATATGGTAAAGATATAATGAGATAACAAATTGATATAGTCATCCATTAAATCAACATATTTATAACAAATTTAAACTTATTCTTCTTTTGAATCAACAAATTGTAAATTGCTAGTCTTCTTTTTTTCGGCCAACAATTTGCTAGTCTTCTTATGTATAAGATCGCAGGTCCAACAAGCTAAACCCCCTTCTCGAACATTCTGGGCCGGAAACGGGCCTAGTCCAAAATTTTGCGCGTGGGCCCACTTAGTCCAAGGATGACGCAAGCCCATACGCACGCACACAAAAACCACGTGCCTATGCGTAGGTATAAAAGGAACACCCTTCTCTCCATTTTCAAAGTCTCCATCTATTTTACTTTCAGAAACACGCAGAATCATCAACTATGGGAAGAAGTAAGCAACAACCTCTCTTTTCTACTTTTTCTTTATTTTATTTTTCTCGCACTGATTCATAGCTTGAAATGAGTTTCAGTTATTGTAACTGTAATTTAATTATGAACATGTGATGGTTTAGGACCGGCGAGGTGTTACAGGCAGATAAAGAACAAGCCGTACCCGAAGTCACGGTTCTGCAGGGGAGTTCCGGATCCGAAGATCCGAATCTACGATGTAGGAATGAAGAAGAAAGGTGTTGACGAGTTTCCACTCTGCGTGCACCTGGTGTCGTGGGAGAAGGAGAACGTGTCGAGCGAGGCGCTGGAAGCCGCGCGAATCGCGTGCAACAAGTACATGGCGAAGTCTGCTGGGAAGGACGCGTTCCACCTGCGTGTGAGGGTGCATCCCTTCCACGTGCTGCGTATCAACAAGATGCTATCGTGCGCAGGTGCGGACAGGTTACAGACAGGGATGAGGGGCGCATTTGGGAAACCGCAAGGGACGTGTGCTAGGGTTAGCATTGGTCAGGTGCTTTTGTCTGTTCGGTGTAAGAGTAGTAATGGCCATCACGCTCAGGAGGCTCTTCGTCGTGCCAAGTTCAAGTTCCCCGGTCGTCAGAAAATTATTGTCAGCAGAAAGTGGTAAGCATTTTCACCCCTTTATTTTTATTTTATTTTTGGGGCTCAATTTCCGTTTGTATGCTTTTTAGTTTTTTTATTTATTTATGAAACCCTTTTTATTTAGTACAGTCATGCACTAAAGTTTGTTTTAGATCGTAATAGAATTGAATTTGAAGAATTGATTTTAAAAGAATTAATTTTTGAAAAAAATTGAGTGTAAAACAATTGATTTGGGTTTGATAATGATATTTTAAAAGTAAATTAAGAATAATTGATTTCGTTTGGATGATAAAAGTAAAATCATTTTTGATATGTAAATATAAAGTATTTGCTGGGTCTCACACTCATAATTGATTTTATTCGACGTAAAAGCTAGGAACTTATCGCTTTCATCAGAATCAATTCTACCCACCTGAGAATCAATTTTATCCACTGAGATTTTATCACCCAAACACAAGAATAGTGATTTTCAATTATATTGACATTGTTTTTACTCCTACCATTGATTCTGAATTGTCCAAAATTTAAAAATAATTATGTTCAAATATATTTTAGGGGATTTACTAAGTTGAGCCAAACTGAGTACTTGAAGTTGAAGTCTGAGAACAGAATTGTGCCGGATGGGGTCAATGCCAAGGTAAAGCATTTATTAATGTGGTTTTGTTACCGGCAATGAGATTTATGGTTTGTTGGAATTTGACTAAATTTTTGTTTCTGTACTTTTCTGCAGGTTCTTGGGTGCCATGGACCTTTGGCGAATCGTGAGCCTGGAAGAGCTTTCTTGCCAGCAATTGCTTAGGCCATTTAGTTGTGGGAGGTTCTTTGAATATATGGTTTTTATTTTAACGTGGTAGATGGGTGTTTCCATTGATTACATACAGTCTGTGATTTGTCAATAGATATTTGAATTGTGTATCCAATTGTCTTTGTCGGGGGCAGGAAAGATGCAAATTTTGATGTATCAAATTTTAATTCTTCTGCCAAGGTTGGAACAATATATATATATATATACAAAATAAATTTGTTGCTTTGTTGTGTGTACATTGTTTCTTAATTTTACGTGTAAGGTAACTTTTACCTATTATGAGTACTGAATTGTAATTTGCAAAGAAAAGAAGAAAGACGGTTTGTAGAGTGCATTAGTGGCATGGGTCTCCCACGGTGCATAAGTGGATTTTAACGGCATCTATAAGTTGCTCACCCTTTCCCACCTGCACTCACTCTATCACTCCCACCCTACCTTATTTTGCCTCCCCCTCCCTTCATCCATTGCGACCTCTTGTTACGAGCATAAGCTCAAAAGGAGAACTCATCCCAAAATATTAGTCCATTAAGTGAGAGAGCCCCCTAGACTTATGAACTCCACTTCTTAGGTGAGACTCATTTACATGAGACTTATAACAATACAATATCGTTTGAGAGTCGATGTCCTCGGCAACGCACTCCACGACACTTCATTCAGTGAAACTTTACTCACTCAACTTCCTCGTTGGTTAGAACTCTCTATCGATCGTAACCCTATGTGGGTAGCCTTCTATGAGAAGTCAGTCTCTCAACAAAAGCACCAATGTTATCTATAACTATGTATAAAGGGAATATCCCTTTTTGGTGTAGATTTTTTTCCTTCCAATTATACCCTTTTATTTATGTTTATCCATAAATTAATTTCTCCCTACTTTTGTGTATATCAACCGTTTTTAACTTATGCACTTCTTCTCCCTGATAGCGGTTAACATATACACACGTAAATTCATAGTGAAATCAAATATCTTAAATCAATTTTTAAAAAGTAAATCCAAATCCAAATTCTTTTTATTAAAAGAAAGTAACATATATGTGTACATATTAATAGGCGTTAAATACTGTTAATTAATAATAATATGTCATTTTCAAAATTAGTGTAATAAAATACAAGGAATGTTTAATCAAATTTCTTAAAACCAACATTAAACAATAAAATGCGATAAAATATTTCATACTGTAGCGTAATAGAAATGCGGAAAGACAGGCACGATAGTGTCCATCTTGCCGCTAGTGAGCATAAGCCCAAAGGCCCCTAAACTTATAAGTCACACTTCTTAGGTGAGACTCCCCTACGTGGGACTCATAACACCCCGCTTTGCCGCGAACAGAGCCGCAGTGCGTCACTACTAGAGCTTCCACCTCCGCTTCACCCTCCACCTAGCCTTGGAACCATCGTCCCACCAACAGCTCGTGGCCCCCCTCCGTCGTGCAACCTCCATCGAGTTGTGCCTCATTCGTGAAAATATCCTTCACACCAAGACACATAAGGGATGGTTCAGACGTTTTCAACCGCCTTACCAGATTCCACCCCCACCTCCCGTTGATCGCCCCTAAAACCCACCCCTATCTTTCCACCCCCAACCCCCATCGATCCACCCACTTATGAAAACAACAACCAGTTCAGTTTTAAATTTACCAAGGAAAATCCAAAAATAAAAGTTTGGATATTCGGTTCTTAAAAGTTTGGATATTTTGTTCCAAACAACTAGATAGTTTTGGCTTTCTAGATACCTTTACTTTTTGGATTTGATTGTTATTGGAAGAAGCATCAAGCCGAGAGTTGGTGCGTGCAATGGTGACATTGTCATCCTTGAATAAACGATGATGAAGATGAGGTTGGCGAGACGGTAAGAGAAAATTAGACTGGGCAATGACAGTGTTAAGGTGGTGGCCGACAACTCTCACGGCCGGTTCGGATAAGGTTGTTGGCATCACATAATGGAGTCTGAGATCTGGAGGATAGAGATGAAGATTCTATATTTTGCTGTCTATCATAAGATTCTTTTGCTACCGAGAAATCATATTGTTCAATTTTTAAATAATATATCCAATAGCAATAACAGCTCGTTCACGATGAAAGACCCATCAAGATCTCCCACCCTAGAATTGGCTCCCAAAAAAGTACATACTAATATGTAAGGAACAACTAGACAATGCCAATTTAATAATTAAAAAAAAAGAGCTATGCTATACATCGCAAACGGGTTGTTCGTGAATTTTCACGAAGCTGACGTGTGTGTTTTCTAAAAAACGAGAATGACATTACTTCCAATAAATGCGAAAAATAGATAGGTCAAGGTTGTTGACTAACCAATCACAATGTCTCGTGATGTATTCACGATAAGAATGCTCGCGACATCCAGCATTTTTCTAAAAAAATAGTTTAAAAAGGGAGGGGCAAAAGCCTTTCTATATAGAAAAATTAAAAGCCTCCGTACATATTGAACATCTTTTTTCTGACTGTATTTTAATCTTAGTTGAGTTCCAATTTTGTAATAACGGGAGCTTTAAACATCAGTATACACTTTGTTCTATTATTTCCTACTGCAATGACTCTGTTTGATAAAGAAAAAAAACTTAGGTAAGGTTTTCTAAGTACTGTTGGTGTTGTTCCTCTTACAAAATAGATAATTTTTCTCTCTATCCACTCCCACTATTTCTTTGTGAGAGGAACATTACCAACAACACCTAGGAAACCTTTCCTAAGTTTTGTCCTTTGGTAAAAAGTAAAGGATAACAGATAAGCTAGTAAATAGCAGATGCACTTATAGCAGATAGCTGATAGCGAATAAGCTAGTAGATTGAATTTAAGTGTTTGGTAAAATTGGCGGTTGAAGTATTTGATAAAAATATAAAATGACATTCTAATAAATAAGAGAGAGGTTTTAAGAGTTAAGAATTTTTTATTTCATTTAATAGAGAGTAACTAAGGAATTTAATTAAAATAATAAGGATAAAAAAACGAGATAAAAAATGATATGCTATAAGCTATAAGCTCAAACGCTACTTCAAGTGGCATTTGGAAAAAATATTATAAGCTAATGAAAAAACGCTATAAACTAGTGGTTACTAAATACTTGCTACAAGCTTATCCGCTATAAGCTAGTAGTCTGGTCTTATCAAACAGGGTCATTATATCATGGAGCATAGTTTTTTCATACCATTTTCAATATTGTTATTAGATTCCGGCTAATAGCATTTCTATAAAATAAAATTGCTACTTTGTGTCATTTGATTTTATTATAGACTAAGAGGAGACATTATAGCATAAATAACTATGTAGATATCCAATCATATTTAGAAATTTTTTTGAACAGAAATAAAGTTGGGTATTTAGTTTATTAAACTTTGTACGGTCTTTAATGATCTCACTAAAGTAAAGTAGGACCAGTTGAAAATAGACATGTGTTAACAATCCATTTTGTCTATTATTTTGGGATATTTTGAGTATAAAATATTATGATTTTGTTCCTTATTAGATAAAATATGCTCACTATTTCCTCATTTATGCAGAAAAGTATAAAAAGCAAATTGGAAAGCAAAAGATGTAATTTTGGGAAGATTCTGGCAAGATTTGAGCATATTTTGGCGTTTCTGGACGGTACGGCCTGACATATATTCAGTACGGCCGTACCTATTCGAGAGCAGCAGTAGGGGTGTACCCCCTTGGTCAGTACGGCCTGGCGTCGAAGAAAAAGTCCAGTACGGCCATACCAAAGGAAGTACGGCCGTATACAATTGCAGTCAGGCACCCACTGCAGAAGTATGGGTCAGTGTCGCAACACAAGCCCGGTACGGCCGTGTATAAACTCAGTACGGCCGTACCCAAGCCCAGAACGCACAGATTTTAAGCAAGTTGACCTAAATCTGCACTAAAGCCTATAAATAGGCATTCTCACCCCCTTTTGAAAAAAACTCACTCTCTAGGAGAGAATTCATTCTCTGTGAATGGAGTCTTTTGCTTTAGACTTTGCCTCTTGTCTCTTATCTTATTTTCTTTTCTTTTAGGATTGCATGTTTAGATTTATGTTATTTTATATTTTGTTGAGAAACAATAAGTGTAGCTAACTCTATCACTAGGGGTGATGAGGGATCTTTTACAGTGTTCTTGATATCTATTTAATTGCTATTTTAAATTCCTTATTATCCTTATGAATGTGTTGATCTTAGTATGCTTAATTCCATAGGATCTGGCCAGTCCTTTATAAAATTAGTTAATTGTGATAACAGTATCATAATTAATTAGTGGAACTCTAGGATCACGGAGCTCGCTTTATACACCAGATAGGTTATTGCTTGTTTCCAATCAGTTATTAGATTAACAAACTTGTCTGTTCTTAATACTCTTTTCTTTAATTACCTTCTAGGACCAAACATAGTAATTAGTTGGGAGGAAGGCTATTGCAAGCTAGGTAGCCCTTAGTAATTTAGAGTGAGTGGTTGGCTTTCGATAAGGAAATACAATTCATAATAGCAAGGTAATAGATTGAGGATCTAGTATTAGTGAATCCGATTCTCCTAGACTTTTCCTAATTAATCTCTTTAGCTCTTGCATTATTACTTTAATATCATTATTTACAATTCAGTTCTCTGACTCTCAAAACCATTACGTTCGTTCATCTAAATAATAAAGGATCTCTATTAATTTAGTACTCGCCTATTTTCTGTGGGTTCGACATTCGGAGTCTTAAAAATACTCCACTTTATTACGAGTTACGATCAGGTGCGCTTGCCTGAGCCGCAACAACATGCACATATCAACTTCATGTGATTTTCATACTGCACATTTCATGATTGATCTATGTCATTTGGTTGTGTTAATATTAGTGATTCATTGATGGGTTTAGTTATGATTGATATAACAAAAGCCGCTATGGTTCGATATATTGATATAACTAATGGACGAGATAGTGATATCTCCAATGTTTATAATGGCAGATTTTGAGCTCATATAGTCTAACACCTTTATAAGGAATCATATACATATGTGACCAATGGGAGATTGTTAGAAATTTTTTGGTCACACATGTAATATTTGAATGTGTTAGGGCTATTGTTTTAATTAGCCAAAATTAAAGTGATCTATTTTAGATAAGATTATGGCTAAGGACATAATTGTAATGAAAAATATTGTGTAGATACCAAAGGTCTTATTCCTATTTTTATGATGAGTAGAAATAGAAATAAGAAAAGTTGAATAATCATGACTCTTCATGAAATGGTATGAACTTAAAGGATATAAAGGCATATGATTCTTATAAATAAGGGATTATGGTCCCCAGTTGTAGATATACCAACAAATTGAATTCTCTTCATCCCCATTAGAGGAGAAACTAAGGCTAAGAAAAATCTACAATTGGAAGATCACAACTCTATAAAAGGAGATCACCATTTCCATCAAGATTCATGGATCCTCCAAGTATACTTCCGCATTCATTAATTACCTTAAATTGACATGGCACTATAGATAGACTTTAGTTTTGAATTTGTGCTTGATGAAAAACATGTTTCTCGTTGATGTTGATTTTGTCTAAATAATGCTTAAAGAATTAGAAGCATGTCAACAGACACTAGTAATTTAAAACTGAAATGTTCTTTAAATTAGTAGTATTTTTTTTTGTTCTTAGTACAAATGGTCATGGGGTGATGGGGTGGAGAGGGGTGAGGAGAAACATTGCGGATTCGAATCTACACTTCCAATAATCCGCATCACTTTACCCAATAGTAATATTTTAATATGACATTATATCATTTTGTGACGGTATAAATATATATTAAAAAATATATTTTAATATGACATTGATTGAATGTGTGTGAAGAATATAGGCAATACATTGTTTACCAATCAATCAAATAGTTCACGCCGCAACGGATACGACACATGTCACAACAGCTCCAAGGCGGGGGATGGGTAGCTCAACTGGTTTGAGCTAAGTGTGTGAAGGAGTCAAAAGTCCAGGATTCAAACCCTAGTGAAAGAGAAAAAAACTAATCTAATAACTAACATACTAACATTTGCCTATAAAAAATAAAATAAAAAGACAACAGCTCCAATGCAATCACATGGCCACAGTAGCTGCATCGACGCTACAAATGTAACCCCACACGATGCTTTTCTTATTCTTTATATTCTCCCTTTTTCATATTTCTCAATCCAGACATACTAGCAAACAGGAAAGACATATATCAACTAAACAAAGTTCACGAAACTTCTTGCTACCATATCCATTGATCAGCCATCTCTGCTTTAGGTGACAGTTACAACAATCAAGTCTTAAATCGAACATATCTATTTTCAGCTGATGATACAATTAGAGGTAATCACCAGCAGGATACAACCAAGATAACTCCGACTCCAGTTCTCGACTCCAAAGTTACCTATTTAACAATTGGTAATAAGAATCTTGAAACTCCTGCTAATATTGCTTATGAAATCAAGATACTTGCTAAGTTTTTGGACAATAGGATGACTCAGAAAATGACTCTCTCAGCGAAATAGTTGGATAATAATAATGCTGCTGAAGTTGATTCTGATTTCACGGTGGTTATGTCTAAGTCTCAGAAGTATAATCTGAAAAAGAATAGAAAACGTAATGTTAGATTTAAATGATTCCTGTTTTCTTTACATGGGTTTTGGTTTAAATCCCCTCATAATTTTGTTGTCTTTTATTTATTTATTTTTAATAAATTATGGTGACTAAGGATCACCTTGCCTTAAAAAAAAAAATATACAAATATAGTATACCGAGGTAATTTTTATATTAAAGGAACATGCCAAGTAACCTTCATTACACCACGTGTGATCCCAAAATGAACTATAAACTAATGAACTTTGAAAAAGCTTGTAATTTAGCTACTAATAGAACTACTTAGGGAAGGTGTTTGGTTCAAAAGTTTAGCAACAAGCGGATATAAGCAAACAACTGGATCCTTCTCTTTAATTTACAGTTTCACTCTTAATGAAGATAAAGGCTCAATTACAAAGTTTGCATTTCTTACGCACGAACCTATAAAATGTGCTTAAGGCTGATTGTTGGGTAGTTTGATGAGAACTGAGTGCTCTGGTTTGTGATCACACTCGAAGTCTAGATGAACAAATGCCCGCTCAACTTCTGGAAGTTTCTCAAGCTTTATCTGTAGGCTCTCTCCAATGGCATGCGCTTCTTTTAAGGGTAAATCTTCTGGCAGTTCTATATCCACCTGCTCCAAATCAGATCCAAATTAAATTAAGAGGCATATCATAATTTAGCATACAGGATCATGAGTATGAGAGATTTGTAAGACTAAATCCTGCAAATATGATTATTACATCTTTGTCATGATAACTTGACAAGATATAAGTACTGACATTCAAGGCTAACAAGGTAAGAGAAACCAGTTTCATCACAAGTATGTTCAAGGACCACCCCCAAGTGTTATGTATGTACATAGAAAAAACTAGCAGAAAATAAGAGAAACCTAACTAGATCCATTAGGCATATTTCTTCATAACAAAACAATAAGACAGAAGCTTGCAAGTGTTCATTACTAATAGAGAATGCCTATTTTTAAAATTTTAAAAATATAAACTCTTTTTTTTTTTTTTTTTGGTAAACAGGGTTAGTCTTGTGGTATAGTTAATGCTCCTATGAATTGATTTTGTATAGTAAAACATACCTCCACAAAATATAAAACCCCAAATGTGTATGCGCGGACAGTGTCAACACGCTTAATTTGAGGGTGCCTTACAACTAGATACGTCAGCTTCTGCAAAACTTCAGGAGGTGCAGATTGTCCCACCAGTGAAACTGCACACAGGGAGGTATTTAAAATCAGAATTGATACACAGTTTTATTCACAGGCAACAGCTTTTTTTATTTTATTTCCTTAATTTCTTTAGGTTGGGGGACGGGGGTGTTTGTCAATTGTCACAACAAAACAATTGAACTAAAAGCAAATCAAGTGCATTGAACATCTTAAATCTGTCTTTGAAATTTATGCTGAACTTTCACTGGCATCAATTATAGATAAAAGTTGGTAACTCACTCTCTAATTCATCTCTTGCTCCAACCTCCCTCTTATAAACGAATTGCCTATAATGTGGTGGAACTGATTCTAGATGCTAGATACCAGCTTTGGCAAATAATTTTACATCAATTTTAATATAAGTTCAGCTGGATTAGTAAAATTAAACTGACAAAGAACTGGCGTATAAGATCTTTCATAGCTGACAAAAAATAAAGCTGTTTCATGGCTGTTAAGTTTTAGAAACTACTTTGCCTTTGACTGACACTAGCACTATTAGAGAACCGGTGGAAGCAGTGGGAGTAGGAGGTGAAAACAATGCTCATTTATAGTTTTTATCCAAGGGCATATATACTTATTGCAACATTTTTCTGTTAGAAATTCTGATAAGGATTACCTGCGTTTTCCATGACAGTGCGAGACCAATTTGAGATAGTGTAAATTGCAAGCAAAATAGCTCCTACCGGATCAATCCACCAGTAATATTTATCACCAAGAACAGCTGCAACTAGTCCAACTACATTTGTTACAACATCAAAGTGATGATCCTGCAGGTTGGCATTTTTGAGATAGTTCAACATAATTTTGGCTTAATTCATGAAGCAAACATCAGAAGAGGGGGACACTTACATCTGCATAGGCACGAACAATCTTATTTCCTGAGCTTCTACAGTAAAGCCAGAGCATAAGCTTCACCACAGTTGCAAATATCATGATAGAGTACAACCATATTAGTTGCTCAGCAGTCATCTTTTCACCAGGATTGTTTTCTATCAGTTGTTTTACGGCAGTGATTAGCACCTGAAAGCCTGTAGCAAAATGAATTCGATATATCATGTAATCTTTTGCATGTCAATTTACGGATATTTTTGAGCTATTCTAAGAAAACAAGTTAGTGAAAACCATAAAATACCAAAAGATGTTATTTTAGAAGCTGTAGGAATGCAGTAGTATCAACACTTGAACGTACACTTCATATGTTGTAGTTCACTGTTTATTCAGCACTTTCATCAATAGAATCAAGTTCAATGTCTCTGATTCAAGCTAATATGACAAAAAGCTATGTTGCCAGTTTACTGAGGCAAAAGTCAATTAAGCTGTGTGAGGCATAAAAACTCGGGGCATATGCCACACATAGTACCTGAAGCATTCGTTCTCATATTAGGATCTTCTTATTTATGGTCCAACGAATAAATAAACAGATGCTTTTGTCACAGCCTAAAGCCTTTTGCCATCATTTTAGAAATTCTGTACATCAGCTATAATCCAAACCTGAATGCTTTCCTTAAACTCAGTAAATAAGGAAGACTACTTGTTTAGAAATTCTTTTCAATATTTGTTCACAATATGATATAGTCTTTTAAGTTTACCAAGGACATTAGAATTTTCAATTAGTCAGACTGTATAGACAAGAGCAATAGCAAACAAATATTCCTCTGCACTAAGCATAAGCACAAGGTACATATGTACAACCAAACTGAAATTTAATTTACGACAATGAGAATCTTTTGCATACAAGTTAACCATTGTTATCTGAATCAAACGCCTTTCCACTCAAAGGAAAGGACAGAAATTTTGATATGAATTTTATTTAAATGAAACAAATTTTGTAGCATGCACATCCCAGGGAAACGCTTCTGATATTAAAAAAAAAAATATACAATCAACAACAGAATAAACAACATGAAAGCTAGGAATATAATTCAAGTGAGTTTGACGCACCAAGTGTTGCCATGACAGCAGCAAAGACAATAATGCCTACTGGCTGCACCCTCAGCTTTCCAATGGGATACTTGTAGATATTTATGTTCTTCATTGCTAAGTGAGTGAACCAAAGTATGCCACCGGCCAAGAGATCAAGCAGAGAATCCAAAGTTGATGCTGCAATAGCTATTGACCCACTCCTTAATGTGGCATAAATCTAGACATGGACATTACTCATTTCAAAAAAAGGACTGTCAGCAAGTATAATTAACAATAATAACAAAAAGTAACAATAATAAAACAACAAACATACAATTCAAGCAGCCAATTAATGATTAAACAAAAAATTCAAGTGATTATGTTTGTAAATATTTGGTTGTTACCCGTCAAAATTGATTTTGCCTTTAAACCTCAATCTCGTTAGAGTGATAACAAGTAGCTTTTGCCTTGGAAAATTTACACTAAATTTAACATCAAACTTGCTTTTAGAAAAAAGAAAAAAAAAATCCAAACATAAATTACTCCACACACACACATATATGTGGATAACTATTGAAACCTGAACATGACATGAACGTGTGGTGACTAGCTACTTGAAATTGAAAAAATTAAATGAAATATATATGACATCACACACCTTCAATACCAACAAAACTACATTTGCATAATTTGAAATCTTCATTGCTCTTTCTTGTTGAGCCTGTTCCTCTCTATCATCCTCATCAGTGCAGTCAGATTCCACCACCGTGTCCACTTCGTCAAACGATTTCAGAGTAGCAAATTGTTTTTCATAGTACTCTTTCTCTCCTATATTCACATAAATTCAACTTTCCAACACGTTAATTTATTATTCAACTTCATATATACGAAATATTGAATACATAAATATACATAGATTGAGAGAGAGAGAGAGAGAGAGAGACCTTGGCTTAAGGCGGTGGCGGTGGAAAGATCAATGTCGTAGGGAGACTCAGAGTCGAGGCCAGAACGGACCTTATCGGGAAGCATGGACAGGAAGGCGGATCTGAGCGAGTTAACCGAGTTCTGGCGACTGAGTTGGCCTCTCCGACCGTCGTTTTCGGCGTAGCTCCGGTCATTCTTTGCCAACAACGGCCTAGTCGGATCCGAACCCGAATTCCCGTCCATGTTATACCTTAATTTGTCAACAAAAAAAAGGTCACGAGACGAATGACCCATGCAATACTCTCAATAAATAACGAAAAAGAAACACTCAAAGATTCATAGTTTGATAACTGATAGTATATAAGAAAGATACATTAAAAAAACTATAAATTTCAATTCGAATATTCTAGCAAGAATTCAATGCTACGTGTAAGCCTCAGCGTTACCGTTTAGCCAACCATGAACGAACACCAATCTTTTGTATGTGC
Source organism: Calophaca sinica (assembly GCA_037113605.1). Classification (NCBI taxonomy): domain Eukaryota; kingdom Viridiplantae; phylum Streptophyta; class Magnoliopsida; order Fabales; family Fabaceae; genus Calophaca; species Calophaca sinica. Next base: position 53,348,599 of record CM073735.1, on the reverse strand, counting down.
CCAGTCATACTGAAACAAACCAATATTATTTTATTTAATAAAATATTTTTTTCAACAAATTGCATGTAACATCTTGTAAAATGATTAAATACATTTATAAAAATTTATAAATATGGTCTATATATATATATATATATATGATAATAACTCTCAATTCAACGGTTGATTTTGAACATATATATATATATATATATATATATATATAGTTACTCCGCTTAATAACTCTTTATGGACATTGAATTTCACCGATCGAACCGTCAAATCAAAATTTTTTATTGAATATATCAATTCCATAAAATTTTAAAAGTTTGGTAGTTCATCAAATAATTTTAACTCAACTATAATATACTTTTCAAAATATAAGCAAAAGATTGACCATATGATTACATAATACGAATGTCTAATTTATCTAAAATTTGGTATGTATGATCTTTAATATAATATAACCATATTCAATGATTGGTTGATAAAATTCAATGTCTTTGTAAGTTATTAAACAGAGTAACTCAGATAAGAGATACTTCTGGAGAAACTTGATGCCTCCTCATATATATTTTTTTTTATGGAGTAAGCTTGTAATATTGTATCTATATTATATAAATGGAGAAAAGTTAACTGAAATTGGAGTTTAGTTAGTTAACTTTTCTCCCTCTCTTAGCGCCTCTCTCTCTAATTCTTTCATCTACTTCTCTCTTCCTTCTTCCTCATTCACCAGAGTGAGGTGGTTTTTGGCCATTTTTTGGCCTCTACATCGCTTTTTCTCTCATTTTATCTACATAAGTGGTTTTTCACATAGATCTAGTTTTTTTTCGTGTTTTCGTCGTCTAAGTGTGGCGTTGTTTTGTTCGTCGTCTTGGTGCGGCGTTGTTTGATTTTTCGTCTAGTTGCGTGGTTCGTTTGGTTTAGATTGGCAGATCAGCTTCGTTCCATTACAAAGTCAATCAACATGTGGGCGTCAACATTACAGATCTAGAGTGCTAATGGTGGTCACTGCCAACCTTAGCATCCTTTCTCCCTACAAATGGCTCCTAAGCATGTGGTTCGATTGGTCATCTCTGAGACCATCTATAGTCGATTTGAGTCTGCACAGAGTCAAGTAATGACCCGTAACTGGATTAGATTAAAGACTGTGGCTTCTCACTTTTCTTTAGCCGTTGACCGTACTTGGAAGCTTTTGTTTTGGTTGTTAGGATTAAGATGGCTTGGCAATGCCATATTGGCTTCTGTTCTAATTAAGCGTTTCATTACCGTGTACTTAGATAACTTAGATATTCATGTTGATTTTCAATTGTGGATGAGAAAGATCTCAACACATCATTCTGTTCAATCTGGGTATATGGATTTTTTTTCTAATTATTGAATGAAATTTGATTACCGTAAAATAAAAATAAAAACTAAAATTGGAATGGTTGTCAAATGGAGGAATTAGATTTTTTTTTCCGGCAATGGAGGAATTAGATAATTTTTTTTTGGGTGCTAGAAATTAGATAAATTTTGAAAATGGTATTTAATATACAATTTTTTTTTACAAGATATACAAATTGAATATTTATTTCTATAACTTTGGTATGCAAAGTTGACGAGAATATCGTGTACTATTAAATTGTGTGCCCAGTTGTTGATGGGTCTGTATTTGAACATATAGTTCCGCCGCCAACCTACAAAATATCGTTTAGGTAAGCAATGGAAGTGTGCGGGGAAAAAAAAATATTATTTGAGTACATAGTTTGTTTGGGGCAGTAATCGTTCAAGCTTTAAATATGAATTTGATCCCAAAAATTTATAAAGTTTGTTTTTAGTCTTCTCAAAAAAATTTGAAGGTTTTTAGTCCTCAAATTTGAAAATAGTTTTCTGTTGGTCCCTGTTGCTGACACCATTTTGTGGCGTGAAGCTTATGTGACAGGGACTAAAAACAAATTTTTAGAATTTTTGAGGGACTAAAATCATAACGGCGTCAGAGTGAGGGACGAACGGAAAAATATTTTGAAATTTGGGGACTAAAAACCTTCAAAATTTTTGGGGGACTAAAATCGAACTTTGCAAATTTTTTGGAGGGACCAATTTCATATTAAAGCAAAAAATAAATGATATTACTGTATTATTATGAGTATAAATCAGTTGAGCTATTCGTGAACTATTCAAACTCGACTTGTTAAATGTTTGGTCAAACTCGTTTGTTTAATTAAATAAATAAACCCAAACTTGAGATTAAACTCGATTATTTAAACAAGTCAAGCCCATATCTTACAGGCTCGACGTTAACGGCTCATGAATAGCTCGTATAAGGGTATAACAAGGGATGTCAAAACGGGTCAACCCAGCCCGGCCCGCCATAAGCACACTCAAAAACGGGTTGGCCCAACCCGACCCGCCAAGGGTGCTGGGTTGAGATGTTGAACCCAGCCCGTTCCACCACGGGTTGGCGGGTCAAGCCATTAAAAAACAAAAAAAATATATAAAAACTGAAATTCGGGCCAAAATGGCCGGTCAACCGGCCTAAAACGAACCAAAATGGTGGGCTGGCCTTCCAAAATAATGTAAAAAAAAGGAAAATTGTTAGAAAACAAGAAAATAAATAAAAAATATATGTTAACCCGACGGGTTTTTGGCACGACGAGTTGACGGGTTGGTCTAGAGGGGTTGGCGGGCTGACATATCATAGCCCAACCCGCCCCATTTAGGCGAGTTGGTGGGCCGGTCCTCACGCCCAACTCGATTTGTCATCCCTAAATATAACTGTCTTTTTCCATTTATATTTTATTTTTCGTATTATTTTTATTATATAATTCATTGGATTTTGAAAAAATACTATAGTAGGCCGATGCATTTAGTTCAAATCATTTTTCTAAGTATTGTGTGAATAAGCACATTTCGACTGTATATATTGTACATTGTTTTAGAATCGTTATCGTCACCATGGTTTAAAGAAATTTTGTTAACTATATATATGATGATTGATATGGGTATGTCTCTTCTTTCGTCAAATCTCTCCCCTCTCATTCATAAATATCCAACATTGTTTACATATTTGTTACTTAATGTTTTCCTCTCCCTACCCAATTCATAAGACACCAACACCACCTTGGTAAGGAAATGTAATTTTTAGAAAAATTTTAAATATGTTCAATTAAAATGCAGTGTTTGAGTGTTTAGTTAAAAGAATTTCAATATTCTCTAGTAATGAGAGCACTATTTTAGGAAATCCAAATTAAAAACTTTTTAATATTTTATTTCTTTTGATTGAGAGGTGATTAATATTTTTGAATTTTACATACATGTTAAATACATATTTTTATTTATAGATTGTCACATAATACTAAAATCTTTATTAACTAAAAAAACTTTAAAAATAATTTGAGATTTTTTTCATAAATACAAAAATAGTTAAGTTATAAATGAGCTTAACAAGTCAAACTAAGCTCAAGATTTTTGTTTGACTCGATTAAATAAATGAGACAAGCTCAAACTTACATTTTCTTCACAAATCAAACTCAAGCTTACACCCCTATGTAGTATTTATGATTTTAGTGACAAATTCTCATTTATATTTTTTATTAGTATTTATTATTTACATTTGTGTTTTATTGTGCCTTTTAGAGAAGTTAAAATTCCTTCTTACTCGGGCCACTCTCCTATTCTCAATTTTGTTTCTCAAGATCTCATTTGTGTCTTTGCTATTCGGCGGTAATAATAAAGAGTGAAATGAAATAGACATAATTGCACTTTTGATCCTCAGGTATCGTGATTGTGCAATTTTAGTGTCCTAAGTTCTAATTGAGCAAATTGAGTCATCAATGTATCACAATTGTGTGATTTTGGTCCCTAAAGTTCTAATTGAGCAAATCAGGTCATCTAGGTATCGCAATCGTGCGATTTAGTCCCTCCGTTTAATTATTATTCAATTTATAACTGAAAATATTGTAAAGCTTTTTTAATTTTAAGCCAACTAACATTTCATCTAGACCAAATTATGTGTTAAGTCATACTTACACGTTATATATCAACATTTTTTATTAGAAATTAAAAGGCAAAATGGACCAAAAGTGCACTATTGTAGTAAATGAAATACCAAATTTGTACAATTGGAACCTGAGGGACCAAAATTGCACCATCGCAATACCTGGAGGACCCAATTCGTACAATTAAAACTTAGGGACCAAAATCATACAATCGTGATACTTGAGAGACCAAAAGTATAATTAAGCCAATAAAATAAAGGTAGACATATCTTTCTCTGTAAAAAATAAAGACATAACTTCCACTTCAATACGTTGATTTAAATTTATAATCTGTTGTTGACCTGTTGTTTTTATATTCTTAAATTATTATAAGTTAAATAAGAACGAAACAATATTTATATAAAACAACAATTTATAAAATAAATAAAGTTTAATGACTCTGCATCACACTCTCACATTATAAAAAAGTTTTATACAAACATCTGATTACATTGTACCATGATGTCACTTTGTTGGTTTTTGAACTCGCATAGTGCAATTTGACACCAATTTTACCAATGTAGTGTAGATTCAAAAGCTTTTACCCCATGGGAAATGTCATACACAACAGTGTTTTAAAAACCGAACTGGAGATTGAATCGACGAGATCTTTAGGTCATAGTTCAATTGTTTTAAACAGCTCGAACTGGCATGAACAAGAGGTTGAACCGTCCAAATAACAGAATCATAGACATAGTTGGTTCCTAGTTGATGAACGATTGGATCGTCCGATCCAGTTCTTAAAACATTGGTGCACACATAATACGACTTACTTGTTCTTTTATTAGAAAGTTAAACATATAGTGTGTGACTTCACTTTTTCTTTTTCTTTTATTCTTTAAATGGAAGTCGTACACAAGGTTGGCGACTCCCATATTAAAATATATTAAAATATGGAAGTTGCGAACCCTGTATACGACTTCTATTTAAAAAATAAAAAGTGAAGTTGGAAAGTGTGTGTGTGACTTCTTAAGTGAAATAGTACTATTCTTTGGGTATGACTAACCTATACAAGTAAAAATGTTTGAATCTGCATTGTTTTAGTAAATAGTGTCAAATTGCACCATGTAGGTAAACTCATTTTGTTATATTATATTATTTCTTAAAACTAAAATATCTCCACAAATATGTTGAGATAAAATTAATTCTCTGTATAAAACTTTTTTACGTTATCAACATATAATCATTAAATTCAAATAAATAACAATGAATTGGAATGATAATGAAACTTCTCTTGTATTTTTTTTTGTCAGCTAGTAGAAATGATAAACAACAAACACACATACACATCTAAACGGTAACACCCGGGTTCAAACCCCGGTCCCAACGTCCCCATATCGCTGAAATTGTCAAAACAACTAACAGTGGGGGACGAAACTTCACTTGTATGTTTTAGTAACCCAAATTATTCATAATTTTATTAATAATATAGAACAAAATTGAATGATTTTTTTATCTATTTTAATAATCATAAAAATAATTTAACTACCCAAATGCTCCCCATTCCAAAATTATGTACCAATCTACCCATTTTTCAAAGGGAAGTCGGTCTTGCTAAAGGTGGTTTCCCATCATGTTTTTTACGTGAGAAGTCGGCTTTGGGAAAGCCAAATTCCCACCTTCCTTTTTTTTCTTGAATTAGTTCAATTATTGTGCTAATTAATTTTATTAATTTTGCTTAATTTTATAAAAATAATACAATTAATAATAACACAACAATACTAATATTGATATTGATATTACATAAAAACTATTCTTCTAAATGGTATTCAATCTCACAACGTGGATGTCTCCTGTTTTATGCGAGAAGTTGACAATGTCGTCTTTGTTGTTCTTCACTGACGAGTGGGTCATCTTGTTGCACAGTCTCATTTAAATTAAAATTTGTCAGAGGTAGCAACTGGTCATTTGTAAATTCGCAGATAAATTGTGTTGAAGAACTAGCACTGACTGGTGGGGAAATGATGGAACGCCAAATGAGTATATATTTTGCAAATTAACACTATTCGACTTTGGCGTTGCAACATTTACACCAAATAGATTGCTAATAAAATCATCTTTAGTGGATGTGAAAGAGTGTCGACGAACGTCAAAGTGTTTAGAACTATCTTGTTGTGATGAAGTGTATGCAAATGAATGACGAGACAGTTCAAGGTTTTCATGCCATGGTCGGCAACTGGAATGCTGGATTATTAAAGTACAAAACAACGTGCACGTCGTTGTGTAGACAATTGTTGTGTTACACATATTGTGGGGCTATAACATCTTGGTTAGGTCCACCGTGTGGGTCTTGCAATTGTTGTGGCAATGAAAGGTAAGATATTGACTTTTGAAGAAAACCATGCCATATTTTCTTGGGTGCACAAAAAAAATACTACCCCTATCATTTAAAATAGGAATCTTTTGATAAATTTGTTTGTCCCTTTTGATAAGACCCATCTAAATTCTCTCTTGCATTAATTATTTTTAGCAAAATACCTTTAATTATTTTATTATCTATCTTGTGAGGGTTGGGGAAATTTTGTCAATCTTGAAAGAACATCAAGTTTTTGAATGTGTTCACTCATATTGAAAGAATTGAGAAGAGACAGGATTCGTTGACACCAGGTGTAAGTCAAAAGACTTACATCAAATCAGGAGCATTAAAACTAATAAATTATACGGCTCACAATATTTCACCAAAAAAATAAAAATAATTATAAAGTGAGCCATGTGACTTCCGGGATCGCGAGCAACTCTGTGTTTGTTCTTCCCGTTTGTGCTCTGATAAGTTATTGTCGGCAGAGTCCTGAAGAGAGAAGAAAGGGCATATGAAAAAGGACTCTCATGAATTTGCACCATGACTGTCTAATATAATTTCTAAGAAGATTGGAGGTTCAACCAAAATTCGATATGTATTAACTCTGGCATTTGATAGAAGAACCCAGAAAGAAAGAAAGGGCTACACGAACACCGGACCAAACTAATCGGAGAAATAAAATTAATCATCTGATTAAGAATCCTTAAAAATAAAAAGGGCTACACGAACACCAGACCAAATTAATCATCCGAATTATATATCTTGGATTTTGCATTTTTTTGTGAACTAAAGTAGATCGAAACCCATTGTAAACCAAGAAGATTAATAATATACTAATTCATATTCATATTTCTATTAAATCAAAATATATTATTTTAATTATTAGTTGAATAATTGCATTGTTGCTTCACATTTTATAGATTTAATTCAATTTAATTGGAAAACAACACATGTACAGTGTTATCGAAGGCAAAGCCTATTGGTAACTGTGATATATAAAGAAAATCATCAGGTATCACGTAAGGGAAAGACGATGATTATGCATCGGGTTCGTTGCTCCTGCGAGTGCAGTTGTAGATCATTCCTGTTGACGTCGTAGTCGGCAAGGGTTTGAAAGAGAGAGAACAGAAAAAGACGACGGGGAGACATGGGAAGAAGAATTGAAAACAGAACTCTCACGTGACTTTTTACAATTTTTTTAGGTGAAATACTTTAAGCCATTGGATTATTTAAGTTTAACGATCTAGATTTAGTGTAAGTCTTTTCGCTTACACCTGGTATCAACGGATCCTATCTCTTGAAAAAAAACTAATATTATTTTATATAATAAAATCTATATAAGCTTGGGTTGGGAAATCAATTAGAATTTCCAAACAATAATAAATATTAATGCTAGTGGTGGAAAATTAATAGGTACATTTCCAAGAGCTGGGGAGATGTATCTTGACTATTGGAAAACTTCAATATTATAAAGAAAGGTTGGAAATGTGAGATAATTAATATCTATTCATGAATGGGAGCTACTATCTTCTCCTATAAATAGGAGACTTGTGAAGTGTTGATACATCTCATTCCAAGAGCAAGAGAAGAGTGTGTGAGATCACTTGTAGTGGTGTGAGTCTCTTTTTTTTTTAGTGAGTGAGTGTCATTCCTTGTAACTCTTGAGTGAGAGTATTGTAGGATGATACACATATTGGGTTGGGTTACAAATTCTTGTAATCTTATTTTTGATAGTGAATACATCTTATGAGGTGTTTTCGTGGACGTAGACAAGAGGTGCTGAACCACGTAAATTCTTTGTGTGTTCTTTTATTCTCTTTGAGGTGTGCTTTTTGTGTGTTTCATAAAAGATCTCTTGGGTGTGTAGGTAAATCCGTGACGTGTGCGAATTTTCCCAACAGTGGCATCAGAGCTATGGCGGGGAACACACCGAAGTTTGAAATCCCATTATTTATGGCAAAATAAATTTCACAATTTGGCAGAGTACCACTCAAGACCTTCTGGTGCAGCAAGGTCTTCACCAGGCTTTGGAGGAGGAGAAGCCGACTACCATGAATGAACGAGAATGGAATAGAATCCAACAAAAGGCCGTGAGCACAATTCGTTTAGCTCTAGCTCCCGAGATCAAATACAACGTGTTGAAGGAGACAATACCAAAGGCTATGCGTTGAAGTCGCCAACAAATCGCCTACATTTGAAAATGGAGTCATATCAACTCAAAATGGAGACGGGAGGAAATCTTCATGACCACATTTGTAACACCCTAACTCTAATTAGGGGATTACTTACTAATTTAACTTGAGTTAGAATATATACGCTAGCAATTTTTCGCATACAAACGAATAAAAAGAATGATTCATGTTTTTCAAATACTACACTATACTTTAGTTAGCAAAACTCCTGGATACATACACGTACAAAAATACGTTAATAATATAGTCGACATAATTCAGAATTTCGAAAGCGGAATTAACTTTGTATTACAACTTCTTTTTCAAAAGAATAATAAAGTAAAACAATTACAAATACACATAATACTAGGACACAACCTAAGACTTAGGACGCGACTGGTGATCCGGTGACTCGGGTCTCATAGATAAGCGAGACCAAGCACAATCCAATGCTTTGAACCTCATCAACAGTTGTACCTGAAAACAACGCCCCAAATGTGAGTTTATAAAACTCAATAACATAGACTTAGAATAAAAACACTTCTACCATTATTCTCAGCCATATGTGGTGTGCGACATATGGAAAATCCTCCCCATAAATATATACATATTTATTTGTTCACTATCCTTAATCAAACCTCAAACATGATAGTGCAACTAAGTTTCCAACTCCCAAACACACATCAACACATAACCTAAACATAACACGATCACTTTTCACCAAGCTCAATTCATAATCGTTGCACACACGTGTTCAATAATATTTACAAGCAAATCACAATTCATAAGAATGCAGTTGACATCTTTAAAGAGAGAAGCAACTGCAAACAAATGTCCAAAGGACCACAATGAATGTCCCCACTTGACCCAGCCCAATTGCAAAATGAGTAAAATCCCGTATACAAGGATAAAGCCAAAGGCCCAGCTCAAACGCAAAATGGGTAAAATCTTATATATAGAAGGATAAAGTCAAGGGCCCCCCAACGACAAAGGTGGTAGCTAATCACTTACGATTGGGTTGCAGAGCAAATTGCAAACATTCCAAACAATTCCTATCAGAGGAATACAAGCGCCTTATATTGTAATAACCCAGGTATACTCCCCCAGCCTCCGCCTATATGGGGTGACTGGCTGGGATTAATCAATGATATATTACTCACAGGACTTCACACACAATTCAATCAAGGAGCACTAATTAATAATGCAATACATATCACAAAATCATAGAATGTGCCCACTTGGCAAAGCCCAAAGATCAAAATGAGCAAGGACCTATAGAAGTCCTACCAAGGGGTCCCCGCCATCGAAAGTGACCGAAGTACTTATATGATGGGTTTGCAGTTAAAACGCAAACATCCTCACACATAAACAATTTTCAATCCAATCCAAGATGATTTCAACAAGGATTTCAAAGCCACATACACATGTATTACTAGGAATCCAGAACATATTAAGAAACCAGGATCATTAGGTAACTTAAAATGTGTAAAGAGGATTAATACCCTTATCAAAGTATCATCTACACTAAGTGAATACATATATCTTAGTGCATGTGAATTCAATCTCAAATAACTTATTGCCCCAAAATCATACAAATGGGCTAGCTCGAATGCTGAGCCTCAACAAGACCGAAATCATACATATTTAACATACAAGATAACTATATTAAATATTTTGATTAGAGCTCAATGGAACTCGCAACAGTACAAACATCACACATTGGTTTAGGGGGGTTGGGGGCAACCATCCAACCCTATTTCATTCAAACCCCATACAAGACCATTCAGTATGACTAGTAAACTAATTATGGAACTAATAAATTTAATAGTAAAGCCTAACACACCCTAAGGGAGGTTTTGGGGGAAGTCTATGTTACCTGAGCAATCCCAAGTTAGGGATTTGAATACTAAAAATCCTCTTTCCTCTTCTTTCGTCTTTCTAAGCTCAGAATCACCGTCCCCATCCATCAGAACTCATATACATGTCTTCTTCTTGTTGCTCCAATCCTTAACCTCCATTAAAGCACTTTCTTGAAGCTTCCAACTTGTTGTTCCTTCCATGGCTTCTCTTCCATGTTTCATTTCTTCTTCATTTCGAGTTCCTTCATCTCTCTCACTCGCTTTCTCTCTCAACTCGAGCTCTCTCTATCTCTCGGCCCTCTCTCCTGAGCAATCCCAAGTTAGGGATTTGAATACTAAAAATCCTCTTTCCTCTTCTTTCGTCTTTCTAAGCTCAGAATCACCATCCCCATCCATCAGAACTCATATACATGTCTTCTTCTTGTTGCTCCAATCCTTAACCTCCATTAAAGCACTTTCTTGAAGCTTCCAACTTGTTGTTCCTTCCATGGCTTCTCTTCCATGTTTCATTTCTTCTTCATTTCGAGTTCCTTCATCTCTCTCACTCGCTTTCTCTCTCAACTCGAGCTCTCTCTATCTCTCGGCCCTCTCTCTCTCCAGCGTCCCCCTCTCTCACGGTTGCTATCTCTCAGGCGCATGGAGGATCGCCGCGGTGGTGGCCACGCCGAAACAGTGGCGGTTGTGGCCTCCACCTCCTTCTTGATCGCAACCCACTTCCTCTTCTCTCTTCTTCTTCTTTCTTCCTTTTTTTCTGATTTTTTCTTCTCCCTTTGTTTGTGGCTACTGGAAATCGATGGAGGGAGGGAGTAATAGGGTTTGGAGAGAGTTCTAAGGTGGATTTAAATGAAACATGGAGTATGGTGGTCAATTGGGCTTTTAAATTAATTAAAACTTGTCAGAAAGACCCTTATGAATCCTCTTGTTTAAACTTAGGTTCCTAATAATAACTTAAGTAATTTTAATGAATTAAAACTACTCCTAATTATTTGGTCCCACATTTCCCAATTTATTAGGTAAAATTACTATTTTACCCTTTGGTTCCAAATTGGTTTTAAACTACTAAATTAAGTCTATGAACTGTATTTAATCCTTAGGGATTAAACCCCTTTTTCACTTAGGATTTCTAATAATTAAGCTTAGGGAATTTGGGATTTTACATTACTCCCCACCTTTTAGGAATTTTGTCCCAAAAATTCGCCTTACCTTCTACCCTTATCCTTAAGCAGGTTTTACTCTCTGTGCTTCCGCTGCAAACTCTATTCATACTCTGCTTCAAATGAGTAAGTTCCATCCCTTGGGCGTTCTAAATCTTCGAAATTTCAAAAAGAATTAATAGCCACCCTAGGTCAACTATCCGGAGAAGTTGTGATTTAGCTAACCGGTTACAAACTAAGTCTTAATCCCAATAAGATACTTATTAAGTCAAGACAAAGTTTGTAATTGGTCAACAATGCCACTTCATACACTGGCTATTGAATCTAGCGTAGACATTAATTTCTCTGAATTCCCGCCGATTTAGCTATACTAATACTCTTGTAGTCCAAAGACTATGGTCTAACACTCTTCATCAGGCTAGTTATTCCACCAAAGTCACTATGCCTAGAAGGCTTAAAGTGTTTCTAACGAATTAGGGCTTTGACTCCCTACGAGGTTCCCTAATTACAAATTAGGTATTACTAAGTCTGGTTCATCACCATCCCTTTCGATTTTAGAAAACACTAAGGTATTTCGAATCAAAAGCACTATAGGTTCTTTAGGAGGCTTTGAGGTTCCCAATCAATTTAAGATCCATCCATAATAGTTAGGCCCCACAAACCTGATTAATTAACAAGCGTTGGAAACTTAAGCGATTATGAATGGCCATCCTAAACTGATCCAAACCGCCCGCTAAGAACCCTTACTTTTAACACAAAGGGTATTAAAGCAATACTTGGCTAAAACAAAAGTCCTCATTCAGTATTACACGTCCTTCTAATCATGTACGCAAAGTATCAAACACATACACCAATCTCATATAGACATCTATCATAGTGGCATAGATATACATATCTAGCAGCAAATTTAACGAATTTATGAAAACATCTCCAAGGCCAGAAAAATTAAAATAATTTACAGGCCATCAAAATACATGTTAAGAGCCTAGAAGTAATTTTTCTTACTCAGAAACAACTTACTTATCCCTCAAACAAAATTCAAAACCAATACATGTTCAAAATGTGCAGAATTTGAGAATTTTTACGCAATTTATAATAACAATTTTTCTATCATATCAAACGAACTTCATTTCTTAAGAAAAGTTTTATGTAAGTTCTTGACATACATATATTCATCGTCATATTTTTATTTGGTCAAAAATCATTACCGATAAGTGCAGAAAAATCATTAAATTTTCGGCTTCTACCCAGTCTTTATTCAGCAACACTTTTTTTTTGAATACATGGTATCATAAAAATATCAAAACTCATCCAAAAATTACCAAATTTAATAGGGAGAGTCCTAATATAGATATAAATCATCTCCAAGTGGTCCCATGTCAAAATCTTAACCCAATAATTCTCAGTAAAATCAAACAGAAACTGGTTTTTCAAGGAAAGTATCAAATTACACAAAATGTATTTATCAAGTCATCCATCAAAAATCACAAACAACCAACAAAGGAAACTCAGAAAAGTTAAGTTTATTAACATCTACAATCAAATCAAACACATGCAGAGTAAGGTTGTGTATTGGCTCATGCATCTCATACCCATTTTAATATTTTCCTAAAACCTCAAATCTGAAACAAGGTTTCATGCATCATGAAATAAGAAGGAAAATAAGGTAATGTGGGACTTATTGGTGCCCAATACTCTAAGAAGAGAAAGACTCATAAAACACACCATAAAATTCCCAAGCACTAAACTTGGATTTTTGAAAAGGTGTCGATACCTTAAACCTTGACGTGTCTTTAAGGATTTCAAAAGCAAAAATCAAAATATCATATGACGGGGAACAATTTGTACATTCTACCGTCATACAAATATAAGGCTAGAAGCCAAAATATCTAAATAAGGTAAGGAAAGGCATAATAACCACAAAGAATCAAGGAATTACTTAATTCATAAGATTCTACAACATTCCAAACCAAATCAACTAAATTTAGGGTTCAAGGACTGGAATAAACAAGTTCATGATCATCAATTCAGCAATCATATAAACCATGCACAAACACATAATGCATTTGAAACCAAAACTGATCAACACCTTGATACACACTCATGACTCTATTCCTATCATCAAACCTTCTCACAATTCCAACAATGAAAACTAGGCTCTCATACAACCCAGATGCAAAAGAAGGCCCTAAGGTGGGATTTATGGTTGCCCACACCTAAAGAGAAGAAGAACACACCATAAGCAAGTAAAGGAGTTCAAGTCAACAAGCCAAAACTGGCAGTTTTCAAACTCATTTTCAACTAGAAGTAACTCAATAAATTCTTAACCAAATTTAATGAAATCAAAGCCTCTCATGCAGCACATTTTGTTTATTTTACAGTTAAACAAAGAGCATTCAATTCCAACAAGTATTCATTGAGTGATTAATCGAACAACACAGGGGTATCAAAGTTGCCACTGTTACTGAATTGTAACTTTAATTTTTCTTTCCTTCTATACTGAATGGATTTTAATGATTCTTGTGCTTAAAATGAAGCCCTTCGTGTCTAGTTTACATAGCTTCAAGAATCATCTCACTCCAAGGCGTATAGAGAGAGTTGCATACTAAATACTGGAGGGTATGCAGAAAAAGTTTTTGGGGCAGCTTTGAATATGGAATTTTTCTAAAATAGTAAGACTTGTTGAAAAATTCCCAAATTTGGTACACATGGTCCTAACATGCAAGGGAAGACCCCTATATTTTTATTTTTCCAAAAACACACTCAAAAGCCTCCAGTTTTAACTCATTATCCAAAAATGAAAATTCTGCTGCATGCATGTTAAGATTTAGGCTTGAAATAGAAATGAAACTTTCTTTAAAACATGATTTAGTGCAGGTGACACCTCTAATGCCCAAACTCACTTTTTCAAACAAGATCCAACAAAGCAAAACAAATTAAAACAAGGCAAAACATGGCCAAAACTCTTCTTCCTTCCCATGCCAAAACATGCCACGGCTTTCAAGCCCAAAAAGGGAAAGAGTTTTAGCTTTAGATAAACCAGCATTCTCTACATAGATCCAAGGAATAATTTATCCATTCTCAACAATAATCAGAAATAATTTCAATGTATTAGCAATTTCACAGAGTATCATGCATGAATCAATCACGTACTTAACTTAAACCAAGCAGAAGAACGTCAAAAATCATCACGTACTTAACTTAAACCAAGCAGAAGAACGTCAAAAATCCTAACATGTACATAATTCACATATCATCAAGCAAGTTCAGTTAATCCTGCATCCAAATCATTGCATATATGTATACAACCTCACGTGTAAGTATATAAATATATTTAGAAATCTCGTAAAACGAGAAGGCACCACACTAACTCCTGCTCATCATCGTTCTCTTCATTCTTTAGACAAATCCTTGAGGTGGCCTACCTCAATAATTTATCAAAAGAACTTGGGAAAACTCAGATTTACAGACACAACCGACACTTTTCTAAACCGGATCACTTCTAGACACACTTGACTCACAGTCCGAAAGGGTCGAACTGCTCTGATACCATAATGTAACACCCTAACTCTAATTAGGGGATTACTTACTAATTTAACTTGAGTTAGAATATATACGCTAGCAATTTTTCGCATACAAACGAATAAAAAGAATGATTCCTGTTTTTCAAATACTACACTATACTTTAGTTAGTAAAACTCCTGGATACATACACGTACAAAAATACGTTAATAATATAGTCGACATAATTCAGAATTTCGAAAGCGGAATTAACTTTAAGTATTACAACTTCTTTTTCAAAAGAATAATAAAGTAAAACAATTACAAATACACATAATACTAGGACACAGCCTAAGACTTAGGACGCGACTGGTGATCCGGTGACTCGGGTCTCATAGATAAGCGAGACCGAGCACAATCCAATGCTTTGAACCTCATCAACAGTTGTACCAGAAAACAACACCTCAAAGGTGAGTTTATAAAACTCAATAACATAGACTTAGAATAAAAACACTTCTACCATTATTCTCAGCCATATGTGGTGTGCGACATATGGAAAATCCTCCTCATAAATATATACATATTTATTTGTTCACTATCCTTAATCAAACCTCAAACATGATAGTGCAACTAAGTTTCCAACTCCCAAACACACATCAACACATAACCTAAACATAACACGATCACTTTTCACCAAGCTCAATTCATAATCATTGCACACACGTGTTCCATAATATTTACAAGCAAATCACAATTCATAGGAATGCAGTTGACATCTTTAAAGAGAGAAGCAATTGCAAACAAATGTCCAAAGGACCACAAAGAATGTCCCCACTTGACCCAGCCCAATTGCAAAATGAGTAAAATCTCGTATACAAGGATAAAGCCAAAGGCCCAGCTCAAACGTAAAATGGGTAAAATCCTATATATAGAAGGATAAAGTCAAGGGGCCCCCAACGACAAAGGTGGTAGCTAATCACTTACGATGGGGTTGCAGAGCAAATTGCAAACATTCCAAACAATTCCTATCAGAGGAATACAAGCGCCTTATATTGTAACAACCCAGGTATACTCCCCCAGCCTCCGCCTATATGGGGTGACTGGCTTGGATTAATCAATGATATATTACTCACAGGACTTCACACACAATTCAATCAAGGAGCACTAATTAATAATGCAATACATATCACAAAATCATAGAATGTGCCCACTTGGCAAAGCCCAAAGATCAAAATGAGCAAGGACCTATAGAAGTCCTACCAAGGGGTCCCCGCCATCGAAAGTGACCGAAGTACTTATATGATGGGTTTGCAGTTAAAACGCAAACATCCTCACACATAAACAATTTTCAATCCAATCCAAGATGATTTCAACAAGGATTTCAAAGCCACATACACATGTATTACTAGGAATCCAAAACATATTAAGAAACCAGGATCATTAGGTAACTTAAAATATGTAAAGAGGATTAATACCCTTATCAAAGTATCGTCTACACTAAGCGAATACATACATCTTAGTGCATGCGAATTCAATCTCAAATAACTTATTGCCCCAAAATCATACAAATGGGCTAACTCGAATGCCGAGCCTCAACAAGACCGAAATCTTACATATTTAACATACAAGATAACTATATTAAATATTCCGATTAGAGCTCAATGGAACTCGCAACAGTACAGACATCACACATTGGTTTAGGGGGGTTGGGGGCAACCATCCAACCCTATTTCATTCAAACCCCATACAAGACCATTCAGTATGACTAATAAACTAATTATGGAACTAATAAATTTAATAGTAAAGCCTAGCACACCCTAAGGGAGGTTTTGGGGGAAGTCTATGTTACCTGAGCAATCCCAAGTTAGGGATTTGAATACTAAAAATCCTCTTTCCTCTTCTTTCATCTTTCTAAGCTCAGAATCACCATCCCCATCCACCAGAACTCATATACATGTCTTCTTCTTGTTGCTCCAATCCTTAACCTCCATTAAAGCACTTTCTTGAAGCTTCCAACTTGTTGTTCCTTCCATGGCTTCTCTTCCATGTTTCATTTCTTCTTCATTTCGAGTTCCTTCATCTCTCTCACTCGCTTTCTCTCTCAACTCGAGCTCTCTCTATCTCTCGGCCCTCTCTCTCTCCAGCGTCCCCCTCTCTCACGGTTGCTGTCTCTCAGGCGCATGGAGGATCGCCGCGGTAGTGGCCACGCCGGAACAGTGGCGGTGGTGGCCTCCACCTCCTTCTTGATCGCAACCCACTTCCTCTTCTCTCTTCTTCTTTCTCTTCTTCTTCTTTCTTCCTTTTTTTCTGATTTTTTCTTCTCCCTTTGTTTGTGGCTGCTGGAAATCGATGGAGGGAGGGAGTAATAGGGTTTGGAGAGAGTTCTAAGGTGGATTTAAATGAAACATAGAGTATGGTGGTCAATTGGGCTTTTAAATTAATTAAAACTTGTCAGAAAGACCCTTATGAATCCTCTTGTTTAAACTTAGGTTCCTAATAATAACTTAAGTAATTTTAATCAATTAAAACTACTCCTAATTATTTGGTCCCACATTTCCCAATTTATTAGGTAAAATTACTATTTTACCCTTTGGTTCCAAATTGGTTTTAAACTACTAAATTAAGTCTATGAACTGTATTTAATCCTTAGGGATTAAACCCCCTTTTCACTTAGGATTTCTAATAATTAAGCTTAGGGAATTTGGGATGTTACAACATTAATGCTTTCAACCAGCTAGTATGTCAATTGGTGAATGCAGATGATAAAATCTCCAATGAGGAGCAGGCGCTGTTGCTATTGGTCTCATTACCAAGGTCATACAAACCTCTGGTTCAAATGTTGCTCATAAGGACAACCTGAAAGTTGGACAAGTTACTGCAGCTTTGCGAGAAAATGAAAGAATGATGAGAAATGATGATATTAGTGATGAATCTCATGCACTGGGTGTGGGGGACTCTGATTGAGGGAGGAGTCAATCAAGAAAACAAGGTGGGCCGACAGAAAGATCAAAGTCACGATCACATCCGCAACGTGATATGAGTAATGTGGAGTGTTACTATTGCGGGGAGAATGGTCATGTGCAAGCTAGGTGTGCACAGTTGAGGGAAGACTTAAAGAAATTAAGAGAAATGAAGAGGAATGATGACAACTCCCAAACTAATGTGGTTAGGACCATTGAAGATGATGATGTGTTCTTGGCAACAACTGGGGAGGTTGCTAAATATAAATGGGTGGTGGATTCTGCTGCCACGAAGCACATTTGTTGAGACCGAACAATGTTTGACACTTTGAAAACCGATGGAGAGTTTGGCAATTTCAAGCTAGGAAATGGTGAACAAATGAAGGTTGAAGACATTGGGAGTGTAAGAATGAAGCTCCACAATGGTTCATTTCAAACTCTTCATATTGTGAGGTATGTACCTTCTGCTATTGCCAATATAATTTCTTTGGGGGAGATGACGTCACAGGGTTACAAGTTTGTTGGTTCAAAGTGAGGTTGCAAGATATACAAGGGAAAACACTATGTAATGCGTGGACAGAAAAATGAGAAGAATATTTGCTATCTCGAATGTTGTAGAAGTTTGAAAATTTTAATTGAGGGAGGATTTATTGGGAAATCAATTAGAATTTACAAACAACAATAAATATTAATGCTAGTGGTGGAAAATTAATAGATACATTTCCAAGAGGTGGGGAGATGTATTTATCAACAAAAAAAAAAAGAGGTGGGGAGATGTATCTTGACTATTGGAAAACTTCAATATCATAAAGAAAAGTTGGAAATGCGATATAATTAGTATCCATTCATGAATATGAGCTACTATCTTCTCCTATAAATAGGAGACTTGTGAAGTGTTGAAGCATCTCATTCCAAGAGCAAGAGAAGAGTGTGTGAGATCACTTGTAGTGGTGTGAGTCTCTTTTTTTAGTGAGTGAGTGTCATTCCTTGTAACTCTTGATTAAGAGTATTGTAGAGTGATACACATATTGGGTTGGGTTACAAATTCTTGTAATCTTATTTGTGATAGTGAATACATCTGTTGAGGTGTTTCCGTAGACATAAGCAAGAGGTGCCGAACTACGTAAATTCTTTGTGTATTCTTTTATTCTCTTTGAGGTGTGCTTTGTGTGTATTCCATAAAAGATCTCTTGGACATGTAGGTAAATCCGTGACGTGTGCGAATTTCTCCAACAACTTGTTATATTGTATCCATATAAAGGGAAAAAATAAAATAAAATTGGTATGGTTGACAAATGGAGGAACTAGATAGATTTTGAAAATAATGTTTAATATACAAATTGAATACTTTATTTCGTATATTAGCTGACAAGAACTATTAAATTGTATGCGCATGCAGTTGTTGATGAGTCTGTATTTGAACATATAGTTCCGCTATCGTTTAGGTAAGCAATGAAGGTGTGTGGAAAAAATATATATATTTGAGTACATGGTTTGTCTGGGGTACTAATTGTTCATGAAAAATTAATGATATTACTGTATTATTTATGATTTTATTGACAAATTCTCATTTATATTATTTATTAGTATTTATTATTTGCATTTTGAGTTTTATTGTGCATTTTAAAGAAGTTAAATTTAGAGTTAAACTAATTGAGAGAACCTGTGCTCAGTACGAATGACAAAGAAAAATAGAATCTACAGTATAATTAAGTTTTTTGTGCGAAAATAGTTTTTGACAGAAAAATAGACGATTGAGTTGAGTTTTTGGTACATATACTTAATGTAGTTAATTTTTTTAAATAGATAATAAATTCATTCTTACTAGTACCACTTGTAAATATAGGCTTCTTGTCAATCATTCAATCATTTTAATGTAAAATGTAAATTCATAATATTTGCTCAATCAACTTCTCTATTCCTTGGAAGCAACGACAATTGAATACCAAAAAAATATAGCAACTTATTTAAACAAATGTAGTGTCTGAATATTTTGTTAATCACAACTAATAAACATATTATATATTTTAATTCTTGAGTTTAGTATGAGTCTGTTTGTTTTAGATTTTAATAGAATTGATTCTGAAGAATTGATGTTAAAAGAATTGATTTTAAAAAAAAATTGTGTTTAACAAAATTGATTTGAGTTTGGTAATGATATTTCTAAAAGTGTTTTAAAAAAATTGATTTTGTTTGGATGATCAAAGTAGAATCACTTTTGATGTGTAAATATAAAGAATTGTGTGAGTCATACGCTCAAAATCTATTTTTCTGAATGGAAAAACTAAGATTTTTTTGTTTCCAACAAAATCCAGTTTACCACGTTCAAACCAGATTTTATTCACCTGAAATCTTAACTAAACGGTGTCTGTTTAGTTTAGATTGTCATAATGCCGTTTGTGTACAAAATTGGAAACCACGTTTAGAAAACTACGTTTTGACTTTTCAACCGAGTGTTTGTGTAAGATTTCAGGTGAATAAAATCTGGTTTGAAGGTGGTAAACTGGATTTTGTTGGAAGCAAAAAATCTTAGCTTTTCCGTTCATAAAAATGGATTTTGAGCGTAGGACCCACATAATCCTTTATATTTACACATCAAAAGTTATTCTACTTTTATCATCCAAACAAAATCAATTTTTTTGAACACACTTTTAAAATATCATTACAAAAAACAAATCAATTTTTTTAAACTCAATTTTTTTAAAATCAATTCTTTTAACATCAATTATTCAGAATCAATTCTATTAAAATCTAAAACAAACGGACCCACACTCAGTTAAAAAATCAAAACGAAATTTTTTAAATGTGGTTTTCAATTTTGTACACATACGACATTTTGATAATCTAAACCAAATAGACAGTAAGTTATAAAGCACATTTACTTTAAACTGTCTTTACTCCCGCCAAGAAAAAAATGTTTATCTTTATGGTGTAAATAAAATAAATGGTGACTAATGACATGATTACTCCCTAGTGGCTAGTAGACAATAAAAACTAGAATAAGCCCACTTTACTAGGTCAACAATGATTAATAAGTCGAAGCAATAGAAGGTTAGGTTGTCTGAGTAGAGTTTCAGTCAAATCCACATCTAACATTAAATTGTTCAAAGGCCCTACCATTTGACGGTATCCTGAAGATACGGGCTTTGTGCTCCAAAAATTGCATAATTGGTGTTTGCTTTAGACTTCTATGCCCGGTGTTTTAAAAATCGAATCGAATCGGACAATTCAATCGGTTGAACTTTAAACTGGTTCTGTTTATGATCTGGTTATTTTGACAGTTTGATTGCGGTTTCATCCTGTTTGAGCGGTTTAAAGCAGTTGAACCATGACCTGAAGGCCTCGCCGGTTCAATGTCTAAAGATACGGGCTTTGTGCTCCAAATGTTGCATAATTGGTGTTTGCTTTGCACTTCTATGCCCAGTGTTTTAAAAACAGAACCAAATCGAAAGGTTCAACCGGTTGAACCTTGAACCGGCTCTGTTTATGATCCCGTTATTTTGGCGGTTTAATCGCGGTTTGAGCGGTTTAAAGCAGTTGAACCATGACCTGGAGGCCTCGCCGATTCGATAGCCGGTTCGGTTTTTAAAACATTGCTATTGCCAAAATTTGTCTAAAAAAGTGCCCATATACGAGGGAGTAATATTCACACCGCGTTTTTTATAAAACACCTTTCATTTTCCGGACGGTATAAAATTGTATTGGATTCAGAATACAAAAATAAACTTCAAGAAGTTAACTTCCCGAAAGGGGGTGCAGGTTAGTAAAAACGTGGGGTGTTAATAGTAAGTCCCGTTGTATTATGCTTAGCAAAGTACACAACTAATATCAATCACATCTTTCCAATAGTATCAATAAACAGTACATAAATCCCAGTAATGTAATATTTACACACAATATAAATAGAATAATAAACAGGTCAAAATATATATAGTTCAACAAGAACTGTTGCCACTTTTTCAAGTCTACTAATGGAATAGACTCACAATGAATATGTTTCTCCCCTTTACAGAATTTAGTTATAGGAAGCAACATCAAATGCAATGCAACAATCATCAGCACATGATATAACTACTATTCCTCAGTTTTGGGCCGTTTAATTTCATTTGAAGTGAATGGAGAGACACTACCACTAAATTGAGGACTTTCTTCTCTAAAATTGGAATTAAGCATAGCAAGTTCTCTTAGTTGTTGCCTCTTGTAAATGTCCTGTGACTCATCCTGCACAGGTAAAGAAGGCAAAATTGTGGATTGATTATCTGAAGTAAGGTGCAGAACAAACTATGACACAACAGAGAACACATTCCATTGAACATAACTTTCAAAGTTCCAATTTCCAATACAGTTGGAATTTTCCAGTTATTATAGTTATGATACCTAAGGAAAAGAAAAACAATATAATTGCCACATGTATATGAATGCAGATAAATGTTAAGTCGTGCTCTTTGAGTACAATACTGCCTTTCAGCATTAGCCTCAATTCTGTTATGTTATTCTAAAACATTCATAATTATAGGAGTTTTTCAACTGAATTAAGTATTTAATTTTTAACTCATGAAAAAATCCTTATAAGCTTATGAATGTTTACGAGGAAGTTAAACTGAGAGAACTTTTGAAAAAACAAATTAAAATGCAGAAGTTGATTTCAGCTTCTTAAAAAAGTTATTAGTTAGAATACCTATGTTTAGGCCTTTTTGGATTGGCTTATGAACAGCTTATTTGGGGTTTATCTATTGGCATAAACACTTGTCAGAGTGTTTGAGAGAGCTTATGGAAACAGCCTATGACATGTCTATAAGTTGTTTTCAACTTATTTTGATAAACTCTCTATGATAGCTTATGAAAACAATTTGACTATATTTTCTCATTGATTATAGAAATAGCTTATACATAAGCGTTTATATGATAAGGGCATATCCTATAGATGCTTGGTTAAGCTGGTTACTCAAACAGACGCTTAATATAAGACCATTTCAACTTTTTCTTCTCTATAAGTACTTATGGAAAAGTTTATCTAAACTAGCTCATAGAATGGACCATTTGTCAAGGGAGAAAGTTGGGGGAAAAAGTCTCATTTAATGAATATATTCTGAGCCATGCAACAAAGTTAAGATGAGATACCACAGGCTTAAGTAGCTCTTCTATGATTTCCTGTGCTTGCCTCAACCTTGCATCAACAATATTGGCAGGTAGTTCAGCTTCAATTAAGATGTGAAGCGCATCATTCAAGTGCTCATAGCCTGGCCTTCCCCTTAACAACTCTTCCTTTATAGCCAAAAGGGTACAACAAAGTTATAAACAGCATATGTTGTATAAGCAACAAAAAGTTCCAACAAATTGGAAGGAGGAGCTAAGAAAATTTAAGACACTAAATTATTAACATACAAAAACCTTATCTAAGTCTTTAATTGAACCTTTCCCTCTAATAAATACACGGCAACCTGTGGTAGCCTCCACACGCTTCAATGAATTACCCCTGGGGCCAAGAAGCCGTCCAACAAAATTAAACTGAAAATTAAAATACAATAGACTTAGTCTTAGTAACTCAGATCAACAGAATGTAAAATTATCATAACATGAAAAGAAAAATGCATGATTTATTGCTTTATAGTAAAACAAAATAAAATGTGTTGCAACTTACAGATCTTACATTTGGATAGTTATCCTGAGGAATATCCAAGCGCAATATCTTCTTCACAATGTGAGAATTTTGAACAATTGGTGGTGTTTGCCAATCCATGTTTAGTCCCTTTACTTCAGCTAACCTCTGCTGTATGATGGGCTTAATTAATCAGTAAATGAAACTTGAGCTTTTTGCAATAATACAGAGTTTAAGGACTATGCATATTAAAACTTTTTTACCCAGTCATCCGATTAGATTTCACCATGATGTCACTTTGTTATAATACTTCCTAAAATATTTGAACAAACACATATATGGTGAAATTTGATTGGATGTCTGTGTAAAAAAGTTTTACATCGTCGATGTATAGTCCTTAAACTCTAATACATGAATCATTTTTTAAGTTTTATATTGAGGGTACAAGAAAAGGTAGGAACTGGAGACTATGGAATGGTTGAGAATTTTACATTGGAACAAAGACTGAGAAACTTACTTCATGTGACAGGCTGTTCCAGCCAGTGAAGTTTGGTTTTAAGTCTGAAGAAGCCATATGACTAGGGCTTATGAATTGCATTCTATCATAGTCATTAAAACCTTGGTTCTGCAACAAGCCATTCTTTCCAGAAACCCTTAAAATCTCTGATAAAATAAGGTAATAGTGAATGTTAGAGCTTGTATAAAGTACTCAATCAAAGAACATAAATAATGTTAATGCAACCTTACAGATAGAAATGTTAAAATATGAAGTATAGTAACAGACACATATTCAAGTCATGACATAGTACAGTGGATGTTGTCTATATGAACTTCTTGATTAAGAAAACCGAATGTTATTGAAAGGATTCATGATAAATTCAGCAGTATAGTAGCTGAAAGTTTGCTCTTGTCATGCAAAAGACAAATAGGGCGGCCCAATGCACGAGGGTCTAGGAATGGTAGATGTACGCGGCCTTACCCTCGCAAGCGGATAGGCTGTTTCCAAGATTTGAACCCGTGACCTCTAGCTAGGTCACAAGGCAACAACCTTACCGTTGCGTAGGCTCGCCCAATGTCATCCAAAAGACAATGCTAATTTATTTCTTTTCAAGAATGAAGTGTGTCCACAGTCAATATTAGGCTTACATACTGCTAAGAAGAGTAATGACTAATCAGTATTGCCACAATCATTCAGTACCCTATATGGATTAATTTGTTGTTATACTGCATTTTATTTTCTTTTTGGTCATCCATCCAAAAATTACCAGATTAAGATGTTTCCTTTACATGATTTGATAAACAAATAAGAATTCCAGAGAATCATATAGAAATTTGCTTTGTCCCTTGCATAAGAGATTAATTCAGTCACTTGCATTGTATTTCAAAATATGAAGTAACCAGAAAACTATGTTCTATGTTATGAGTAAGGCCTAATTCAAACTAAGTAAGAGAAAAGATCTATTGTAATTGAATGGAACAACAATAAGAGAAGAAATTTCACAACAGAATCCTTGAATACATAATGGATATATATATGGAATAAACATACCTTGATTGAGGAGTCTGCTACACGAGGGTAGGACTTGCATGAAAGGTCCAAGTTTCTGGCGTTCTGCTAGCAGCTCCGCTAAGTACTGACTACAACAAATGTAAATAACAACATATGCAAAGAAATTAACCAAAGTCAATACATATATGTCACAAAAAAAATGGCAGAAGAATTATTTAATCCCTACATATATACCTTTCAGCATCAAAATTGCTTCTCATGTTAATATTTGGTGAATTGGCCCTTTGAGATGCAGGTGAGGAAATCTGATTGTACATGTTAGACATCAATTCTACAAGGATATAAGTTGCTTAGAAGGATTATAGAGAAAAATTCAAGTTGATTGAGATTTGGTGTGGTTTCAAGAATCCTGTAATAAGAAGAAAAAAAAGAATCATGTAACCTATGGTTGAAAGAGAAGAGAGAAAAATGGTAAGGACAAAGAATGGAAGGTACAAAAGAAAACTACAAATATGATGGAGGGCCACTTCTGTAGTAGCTCAGTAGTAAAAGCATGCCTTAAAGGGTGTCTCTCTGTACTTCTCTGGGTGTGTTTTTAATTTTTATTTTTTTGTTGGCTTCTGTTGCATATATGCAGGGTTTTATCATCATGTTGTATAGTTATCACTGTGGATTTTTATTTTATTTTATTTATAAATAAAAATATAAGAACAAGAACTCTCTAAAATAGATATAAAAAAAAATAGATATTCAAAGATAGGAAAATAAAATGCTCTTTAGACATTGATCTGAATTCACAAGAAGCACATAGATGGGAAAGACCAGTTGAGACAACTCGTGCCGAGCATGAGTGGCAAAAAAAAAACACAATCTATAGTGTAGTTAAATTTTTTGTGAAAAAATAGTTTTTATCGAAAAAACGGATGAATAAACTTTTACCTAGTGTCTTTAGTGTAATTAATTTTTTTAAATAGATAATGAAAGGGTAATTAAAATGGTTAAGCAATCACGCACGCTCCATAAGGGTGCGTGGAGAGGGATTTGCTTCAATCAATTAGAGAGAAGAAGCAAAAGAAAGAGGGTACCCCAATGACCAATGTGGGTCACCGGTTCTCTGTCACCAGATCATGAGCACGTAGATTGAAAACCAATCACTCGCATGCTTCACTCTTGTAATATATTTGTACTATATAGTATACAGTATAGAGTATTAATATTGTATATTATATTATACATGTAGCATACCTATATACCACAAAAAATAAACAAATATCTCCCTTCTAATTAATCTTAGTAATATATATCAGTGTAGAAAAATATCTTCCGACTTCAAATCAATCAAACAATTCCAGCTTCATTCCATACTATGTGTGCTTAGCATATCAAATCTCATGAAAAAAATATCAAGGTTTTATTTATTATTATACTGCTATTAATTTTGACAGCTTAATGGCCGCTATTATTGATTACTATAATCAACTTGTTTTCATTTGTTGCAAATCTGGTTCGTATTAATTTTATGCCATTTGTTTTTATATAGACCACATGTCAGCCCCTATCTTGTCTTACTCGAGCTTACCTACCAAAACAATTCTCTTTTTTTTTTTTTTTATTGGAAACAAACTTCATACCCCTCATTACTAGGGATTCAATTCAGCCAAAGATTTTATATACACAAATGTATGTTTGACATTTTTTTTGACGAGACAAACGTATGTTTGACATATCAGGGGAGAAACCGTATAATTATACATAGATAGGGGTGGAAATAGGTCAAAGGACAGTGCCTATGGCTCAACTACGTCGGCCAAAGCCAGCCAGGACTTTTTTTCTAAATAGACAATACCAAGGCTTTTTGAAAAGCCTATTTAGCTAAAAAAGTCAGACTTCAGGCCACTCAAAAAGCCTTTTAGGCCTAACAGACCGGTCTATTTAAGTAAATATAAATAATACTATTTTTTATTGCTATTATTATATTGGATTTTGTACAATGTGTTAAATTATATATTGATCTTTTCAATAATTTAAGTATATTGGCTGACATAAATTTTTGACACATTTAAAGGTCTTATTACAAAATAAAATTTAAATAGGCTATCATATAAAGTTAGATTCTCTAAAATGTCAAGTTAAACATTGAAAAAGATTTATATCATATAAATACATCAAAATCAGACTTCATAAAACTCAGCTCATTTGTTTATTTCCACCCATATGTCTCATGTGTCTTAGTAGCAATTTTTTTTTTTAGTTTATTAGAAATACTCCCTCCGGTCATATATAAGAGACACTTTTGTGAGAGAAAAGTGTCTCTTATATATAGGACCAGAGGGATTAGAACTTAACCTATCAGCTTGTTAATCTATTTAAGATAGATCAAATGACTTATCCAAAGACGTTAATATGAAATAGGCCTTTAAGTAGGCTAATAGGCCATACCAGGCTTTCAAAAAGATCAGGCCAGGCCTAAAAAATAAGCCCATGACAGGTAACAGGTCAGGCTTAGGTCTTGGATTTTTTGAACAGACTAGGCTTAGGCTTCGCAAAGCCTAGCTCGGCCTAGCCTATTCCTACCCCTATACATAGATAGTTTTTTTTTACGGGCATTATACATAGATAGTTGAGATTGTTTTATTTAAATTTAAAATTTTCATAATTTATTTATATTATATGTGGATTAACTTTTTTTCATAAGGTCATTCTCGCGTTAATTTAATTTTGGTCTAGAACTGTCCGAATACCTTAAGCAAGGTCTCGAGTTCGAGCCTTGTGGATGGAAAAAAATGTAGTTGAGAAGGGAGACTCACTAAAAATAGTCAGTTAGATTCCCCAATGAAAATTAGTTATTCACAAAATCGGTGAATACTTTACACCTATAATTAATATGATAACAAAACTCTCTCTTTCTTAGGATCCAGTTCGCCTACAGTAAAAAAATAAAAAATAAAAAAAGGCACGAAGTTCACGCAATAGCCCCATCACAGCCGTTTGATTGAGATCGAACAGCTATCATTTCATCTTTTTGAAATCGGCTTCGGAATTCGACCTTCAATCGTGAGACGTCGAGTCAAGATTAGACGGCACAAAACAGTTACTGCATCACACAGTAACTGCGTGAATCCAAATCCCTGTTTCCTAGGGTTCTTAAATATGTATGTTATTGTACTTCATCTTAGTCGACATAAAAATTAATTTAAAAATATTCTTACTGTTGATAGTATTTGTTAGGTGGTAAGGATTCAAATATTCATGAAATTCTGTATTTAAAAAACCGTGTTTTGTGATTAGTATCGAATATCGATGTAGGACTGTGAGCACTCGTGTGATCGTGTTAGATTCCTCAATAGGCTTTATTCCTATAATTGTTTGTCATCTAATGCAAGAATTAAAATTAAATCGCAAGAAGACATAAAAAGAAATTTATTTTCTTTCATTTCCTTATTAAAATGTGAATGAAATTTCAAGAATATACTGATGGAATGCTTACAGTATCACGTGCAACTACATCAAACCATATAATAGAGAACGTACTGCAACTTCGAAGGAAGGAGCATAGGATTCCTAGAACAACGCTTGCAAATTTAATAAATAAACGAATGGTAATGTGGCACGTTGGGCCAGTGACATGAACGTGTGGATCAAATAAGCCATAGAGTAGGTCACAATTATGAGAGTCATGCACATCCTACAATGCTATGTTGTATCATTTTTCGCAAGTTTGTAATATTGAAAATTCTTATACAATGTGGATGCATCAATTCCGATCTTATAAGAGAGTGAAAGGAACATAATGAATGTCATTAACCGTAAATGATGAGATACAACAGTATTTATAGTGTGTGTTAATCGCAAGCTAACTACTAACCAATCACAATGGTTTAACTAACTCATGTGAACCTAACTTTTAACTAAGTACAGTTGTAATACCTCCTCTAGCTGAAGAGTAAATATCCGAAACTCTCAGTTTGGGAAGGAAAGTAGAAAAAACTGCATATTCAAGAGGCTTTTGTGAAAAAATATGTGAGCTGACTGGAAGAAGGAACTGGCATAGTAGATGAGCTTGAAGCTTTTTACGAACTACGTGACTATCAATATCTGTGTTTTGTCCTTTCATTAAAACATGGATTGGAGGTGATGTCCCTCATAGATTGGCTATCGCAATACAATGATATTGGTGTAAAGAATGGAACAGTAAGTTCTTGGAGCAAATAAGTAAGCCGTTGAAGCTCACATGCAGTGGAACCAAGAGCATGAAACTCAGCTTCAGTTGAGGACCTTGAGATCATGTTTTGCTTCTTTAATTGCCATGAAATTAAAGAAGTTCCAAGAAATATATAGAAACTAGTGATGGATTGTCGTGTTTAGAGCATGAAGCCCAATCCAAGTTACTAAAAGCTTTCAAATGTAGAAGAGAATTTGAGGAAAGAGCAGACCTTTGGTTGGTGCATGTTTGATGTACCTAAGGACTCGTGTGGTAGCTTCGAAATGATGAGCAGTAGGGGTCGGCATGAATTGGCTAAGCCGTTGGATAGCAAAACTAATATCTTGTCTAGTGGTTGTAAGGTAAAGATGACATCCAATTAATCTTCTGTAAGAGATGGGGTCATAAGGAGGTGCATCAATTTGACGAAGCAACTTGGTATTCTTGGTCATCGGAGTGTTACAAGGTTTGGAAGCCAGCAAACCAACATTCGAAAGAATGTCTAATGCATACTTTCGATGAGAGGTATGAATTCATTGTGAAGGAACCTAAATAGCAATGGCTGAAGGTGTACTATTGATCTAATTTTTGCTTCCGTTGTAAATGGGAAAGATCTAACCATCTCTCTGTAATGTTTATAAATACCAACTTATTTGTCAGCATCTGTGGTTTTGTCGATCAGCATACTAAAGTCAATGATCTTTTGAAAGCTATGGATGAGCAATTTGCTTCATTTGACAAGGCCCTTGCCAACACTCTAATAATTAAGTTATCATCCATGAAGCTCACTGGGATAAGAGGTGTGCGTGATCACATCATGCGCTTGAGGGATATAGCGGCTCAGCTGAAAGTCTTTGAGGTAACAATGTCAGATTCTTTCCTAATTCACTATATTTTGCACATTCTGCCTCATCAATATAGCCATTTGAAAATATCTTATAACACACATAAGAATAAGTGCCAATTAATGAGTTATTGACTATGTGTGACTAGTAAGAGGAAAAATGATTATGGAAGAGGGGCGAAAAGGTGAACTTGATTGTTCATGGAAAGAAACAAAAGGATCATGCAAAAAATGAGAGCATTATTCCTCCTCAACCAGTCATAAAGAAAGAGTGAAAGTGTTTCTTTTGCAAAAAGAAGGGGCACATAAAGAAAAACTACTTAAATTTTAAGAATTGGTACGACAAGAAAGGTACGAAGTGGACGATACATCTATTCAGGAAGGAAGATGAGTTTACATATGGAATCCATTGGGATGTGGAGTTTGGTTTTAAGCAGCAATTTTATTTTACATCTAGAAATGACCTTTTATGTTCCTCTTTTTTCTAAGAATTTGATTTCTATTTCAAGACTCGCACGTTTGGATTTTTCTTTTAATTTTTTGTACTCTGGCTATACTTTGTCTAATAAATCCAAAATTGTTGGTATTTGTATCTTACTTGATGGTCTTAATTCTATTAATTTATAAAATGGTGATGCTTATAATTTGATGCATGTTACTGCTGGTTTAAAATGATGTGTTGTGAATGAGGAATCTTCTATGTTATGCCACCAGAAACTACGACACATTATTATAGAGAGAATTAAGGGGTACTTAGTACTTTGGACTTTGTTGGTTTTGAGACATTGGTTGATTGCATTAAGGGTAAACAAACGAACAAGTCTAAAAAGGGTGCAAAGAGGAGCTCGAACCTATTAGAAATCATGAACACATATATTTGTTGTGCAGACATGGACGCTAGTAGTCCGAAATACTTTATAACCTTTATGGATGATTATTCACAATATATCTATCTCTATTTACTTCATTCTAAGGATGAAGCTTTGGATGCTTTTAAAGTTTTTAAGGCTGAAGTGGAGAAACAATGCGGAAAATAAATTAAGATTATGAAATTCGATAGAGGTGGAGAGTACTACGGTAGGTACACAGAGACTGGATAAGCACCTGGTCCATCTGCGAAGTTTCTTCAAGAATATGGGGTTGTTTCCCAGTACATTATGTCTGGTTCCCCATATCAGAATGGTGTGATAGCAAGAAGAAACCAAACTATGATGGACATGGTAAGAAGTATTATGAGTTACACAAAACTTCCTCAATTCTTGTGGATTGAAGCACTAAAGATCGCTATGTATATATTAAATCGAGTTCCGACCAAGGCTGTCTCAAAGACACTTTTTAAGTTATTCAAAGGTTGGAAACTGAGTTTGTGACATATACGCATTTAGGGATGCCCTTTGAAGTGAGGATTTATAACTCACAAGAGAAGAAACTAGACCGAATAACTATTAGTGGGCATTTCATTGGATATGCTGAAAAGTCCAAAGCGTAGAGATTCAATTTTCCATCACATAACACTATGATTGTGGAATCAAGAAATGCAAAATTTTTTGAAAATCACTTGATCAGTAGGAGTGATCAGTTTCAGGAAATTACTTCTGAAAACGATCACGATGAGTATCAACCCTCTTTCTCAAGTGATAGATTGATTGTCATTTACACCCCTCAAGTATAAACTGGTGTTAGACAACCAGTAATTGAAGTTCCACAAGCTGTTGAAAATGATCAAGAGATCAAATTGTCAATAAAGAACAACAAGGTAATGTTGAACAACCTATTGAACAGCCAGTTGAACAAGAAGTTCCTTAGCTCATAATGGGGTAACATTAAGATGATCTACTAGAGTCAAAAAGTCAACAATTAATAGTGATTATGTAGTGTATCTACAAGAATCGGACTATAGCATTGGAATCAAAAATGATCTTAAAATGTTTTCAAAATGCCATGAGTTCTAATTGTATCAAAGTCATTGGATGTAAATGGCTCTTTAAAACAAAGAAATGCTCACAGGACAACATTGAGAGACATAAGGCAAGACGTGTTGCTAAAGGATTCACTCAAAGAGAAGGAATCGACTAAGCATAGACATTTTCTCCTTTATCCAAGAAAGATTTCTCTCCGAGTAAATATGGCATTAGTAGCTCATTTTGACTTTAAGTTACATCAAATGGAGGTTAAAACGACATTCCTCAAATGTGATCTAGAGGAAGAGGTTTACATGAAACAATCTGAAGGATTCTCCTCTAGTGATGGTGAACACTTAGTGTGTAAACTTAATAAATCCATCTATAGATTGAAACAAGCCTCCCGCCAATGGTATTTAAAACTTCATAAGGTCATCACTTCATTTGGTTTTCAAGAGTACATCATGGATCAACATATAAACCAGAAGGTCAGTCAGAGTAAGATTTGTTTCCTTGTGTTATAAATGGATAACATTTTGCTTGTGGCCAATAATAAGAGTATGCTATATGCGGTGAAACAGTTTCTCTTGAACAACTTTGATATGAAGGATTTATTGGAGAGGCATCTTATGTCATTAGCATTAAGATCCATATAGAAAGATCTCAAGTCATTTTGGGATTATCTCATGAGACCTACATCAACAAAGTTTTCAAGATATTTAACATGAAGGATTGTTTACCGAGTATAGCTCCTATTGCTCAGGGTGACAGACTCAATTTTAGCAAGTTCCCAAAAAAAATGATTTTGAGTAGGAACACATCAAGAATATCCCACATGCTTCAGTTGTTGGAAGCCTTATGTATGCTCAGGTTTACATCATAACTGACATTGCATGTGTCGTTGGAGTTTTGGAAAAATATCAGAATAACCCGCATGTTGACCATTAGAAAACTGCAAAGAAGGTGAAGGGACAAAGAACTTCATGCTCATGTACATATGAAATAATGATCTGGAAGTGATTGGCTACTATGATTCAGACTATACCAGCTGCATTGATAACCAAAATCAACATATGGTTATGTTTTCATGCTAGTTAATGGAGTTGTACTTTGAAGAAGTGTAAAGAAGACCTTGACTGCTACTTCGATTATGAAGGTCGAGTTCGTTTCTTGTTCTAAGGATACCTTGCATGGCGTATGGTTGAGGAGTTTTATATCTGGGCTTAGAGTTGTGGACTAAGGATACCTTGCATGGCGTATGGTCGAGTTCGTTTCAAGGGCGTTGAAGTTTTACTGTGATCAACTTTGTTATAGTATTTATGACTAAGAACAATAAGAGTGGATGCCAGAGTAAGCACATTGACATCAAATATTTAGCCATAAGACAACATGTGAAGGAAATGAAAGTGGATGTTGCACACGTCAGCCTTGAGTTGATGATTGCTTATCCTTTGACTAAAAACATGTCACCAAAGAATTTTAAGGATTATGTGGTACGAATGGGACTTGGTTCCATGATGTAATTTTCATTGTACATACATTTATTATTTTTGATGAAACTCTTGTTCAATTTGATGTTCTCTCATGTATTTTTGTGTACATATTTATCTATTTTGAGAAATATCATTTGGTTCTGACCTAGAATAAGCATATGGTTTATTCATTAAGTTAAGGGCTGGTAATGCGATACCCGATATATTGTGATACGTGGAAGATAATACTCGCTATTAGAGGGCCAATCATTATGATTCATATATTCTGTTTCTTGTTATGATTGATGATGGGTTAAATGGACCAAGTAGGAGAATGATAGTTTTCTTGTGTATCTCGTGATAGACTTGCTATGTTTTTTAAGTTGGTATAAGAACAAAATCTTTTTGCTATTTTATTGGGAAAACATTTCTGTACGTGGTCCATTCACGGATTCTATTCAACCCATTATCAGGTTAAACATTCAGAAACGTTTATTTGCAAAAATCGTGGGATCCTCATGCTCCCACATTCAACTCCATATCCGTTGAGTTCTATGATGGATAGACCTCTATAAATGTAGTATTTTGCTCTTAGTTTTGGTTCACCAAACCTACGCCTCTATTCAAAAAACAACACCATCAAGTTTTGCGTGGGTGAAGGTCTGGAAAATCGAAATCAGGTCATTGTGAAGGAACTTGAATAGCAATGGCAGGAGATATACTCTTGATCTGATTTTTGCTTCCATTGTGTAGATTTGAATGTATTGCTTAAATGTTTACATCAATTTTTATTCTTACATCACTTGCAACATTGTTGTAATTTATAACCTTGTACAAAGAATCATCTTTAGTAGGTGCCACAATCTTGCCATTGATGGATTTGAGTTTGTTCTCTATGAGAAGAGTGCACCTCATGCTTATACTCCATGTAGCGTAGTTGTTTCCTTTCAGCAATGGAGAGACCAATATAGCTCTTAGATTTTCTCTAGGCTGAAAGTAATAAGGACTTGCGGGGATGAGAACTAGATCTTGAGGAATCGATCGCAAGTTCTCTGTGTTGTTCGTGTTTGTGTTCGCATCTTTTGTTGATTTGGTGATCTCTATCATTGTTGAGGCTCAAGGAAGATAGGGATTGTGATTGAGAAAGAGAAAGAGAATGGGCATGCAGAGCAGATTTCTACTCTCTAATACCATAAAACGATAGCATTAACGATAAAATGAGTTTCTAGTTCTATTCAACTCAATAGTGAAGTATATATATGTTGGAACCTAAACGATTGAGAAGTTTAGACCCTCATTAATTTTGATGATAACAAAATATTTACAAGAGAACAATTTAACTTCTAATAAGTCTTGAAGTGTGCAGGAATTGAAATCATTTATATTTTATAACTCACTTAAGCAAGAAGAAGTATTTTACAAGAAGTTGAATACATTTCATGTGTGTCTGCCTCCGGTTCACTCCAGCGTCTTGTTTACAGCAAGCGTCCAATAGTGTTATCTTATGACACATGGTTACTCAATTGCAACAAGCGTCCATTGTATTTTCTGAGCGAGCATCTGGTCTTTTAAATGAAGCACGTGATGGTCACATTTATGCTCTTTTACCTCAGCTTTCCTGGAATGGAATACGAATTTGATTTTGTGCGCTCAATTTTATGTATGAGGAATCAAAGGTGACACCTTTAGAATAAGACAAATTCGTACAAGGCAATTGTGTGAAAAGCAAATAGTACAATAACGGAAATGTTTACTATTATCATATTCTCTGGAAAGGAAGAAAATGACATAATTTCAAATTACCTCACTCAATGATATGGAGCTAAAATATCTGCAACGGTATTATCCTCAAGACTCCCATAAATACCTCAAGGTATTCCTTGAAGAAGGTTGCTAGAAACTACATTCTGAAAGAGCTATTACTCAAGTGAGCAATCAAGTTTGGTGCCAAGTTTCTGGAAACCAAGAACTGAACTTCAGCGTCTTATATTCTTTCTTTTAGAAAGTTATTGTTTTGAGCTTAATCTTTTCATCCTCTCTGTGAGAGTTATTTGATTGTATTCAAAAGAAAATATTTTGTGAAAGTTGTATTGCCTAGTTACAGGATTAGTTCCTCAAAGGCTCGAGCGTACTGAGTCGTTTTGAGAAGTTAAGAGTATTGTCAAGTTTGTGACAGTAGAATACTCTTAAGGAAACTTGTAATCAATTGATTATAGTGAAAATCCTTCAGGAATGAAGGGACTAGATGTAGCTACTAGTTTGGTGGGGAACTAGTATAAATCTCTGTGTCTCTTGCTTTACTGCTTTACATTTACTTTTATCTTGCAAAGAAAAGCAAGTTTTCATAAACTTATTTCCATCGTCCAGTCTTACTTCAGCTTTCGATAACAAAGAGTTTTTATAGAAAAGTGTTTTTAACGTAAAGCTTCTGAAAAGTTTTCAACGCAATTCACCCCCCTTCTTGTGTTCACATTCAATATACACAAGCTATATGAAAGAGAAAGTAAAAACAATCACCAGCAAATAATAATAGATAGCCCCAACTGCTCTAATAAACTAACCAACATTTGAACTAACTCATAAATATGAAGCTAACTTGAGTCACTAACATTCTGTCTCGATTCACTAACATAAGTTAGACTCGAGTCACCGGCACTCTAATTTGATTCAGTTGTATCCAATCTTGTTCTTAACGAATCAATTTTATTAATCAAGTTTTAGATTTCGTGCAATATAAAGTAAAGCCTATTTTAATTGCAATGTGAAATATATTGTTTGGCACATGGAGCATGAAATCTGACCCTTATGATTCACTTTTTATTAAAAAAACTAGCTGAGAGAACATGTGCTTAGCACGGGTGGCAAAGAAAAACAGAATCTATAGTGTAGTTAAGTTTTTTGTGGAAAAATAGTTTTTGTCGGGAAAATGGATGAATAGAATCATTTGCACATAGAGCATGAAATTCGACCCTTATAATTCACTTTTTATTAAAAAAAAAGAGGCAAAATTTCTCCTGAGGTCCCTTAACTTATTTTCAAGTTTTTGGATTCATCCTTTATGTTTTTTCCCCTGAATTGGTCCTTTAAGTTTTAAAATGGTTACAGCATTGACCTTTTTTAGTGTCCCGATTACACGCATAAATGTCTATTACCATTTCTCTTCATGTGACTTAACACTTTGTAATAAAGAATAGAAGAAACAGAGAGAAAACACAAGATATAGAAGAGAAGAAACGCGAGAGAAAAATTAAGGCTCAGAGAATTCACAAAGGTCGCACAAAAAATTGGGGTTCTTGCTGAAATAATTGCGTTAAGAACTTCAGAGGTATGTGTTGTCTTTGATTTTGCCTTTTCTAGAGTGGTTTTAAGTGAATTTGTCTACTTTATTGCAGTTCAGGGTTATTATATTGATGCATGTTGGTATTGGTGGGGTTATCGTCACTTTTTTTTGGGGTTTTGGTGTTATTTGGTTGTATGTTTTTACATGTGGGGTTTAGGATTGTGGTCCACGCCTACTTTACTCGATTTCCATGTGGGGTTTCTGTTATTAAATTAGCATGTTTGTTGTTTGTTTGGTGTTGATGCGTGGGTTTTTACTGTAATAGGTACAATGGACAAATTTTATGTTGACATCCACCATTGTGGCAGATTTGTGGACAACATGACGACCAAATATGAAAGGCATATGTCAAATTGGGAGTGTGATGTTAATAGGTGGAGTTATTTTGAGATTATTGACATTGTTAAGGAAATGGGTTGCCCTGAAGTAGTTAGCATGTGGTATGAGGTTAATGGTGTCATGAAAGGCATATGACCAAATATGAAAGGCATATGACCCTGGAGCTATGGAAATGGTGAAAAGGGCTAAGTCTAATGGGAAGGTTCTCATGTTTCTGGTCCACCCAATGTCCCAGCCAGATTTGGTTATTGAGCTTTGTGCAAATCCTGAGGTAATTGTGTGTGAAGATGAGGCCCAAGATGATGTTGAGGCCCAAACTAGGGGTGAGGCCCAAGTTGTTGGTGAAGACCAAACTACTGTTGAGACCCAAACTGGGAGTGAGGCCCAAACTGTTGGTGAGTACCAAACTGTTGTTAGGGCCCAAACTGATGGTGAGGACCAAAACGGGATTAACAGTGAAGATAGTGCTCTTAATGTTAGATTTGGAGACTCAGATGATGAAATAGACATGGATGATGGGTTTGATAAGGTACAAAATGAGGGTGATGGTCTTGAAACACAAGCAAGTGGTTTGGCTGTTGAGATACAAAATACAAATAGGAAAAGGAAGGGTCAAAAGAAGTAAGGGTCTACCCGTAAAAAGAAAAAGGGATCCGCTAGTAAAAAGAGAGGAAGAACTAAAAAAACCAATCAACATGTTAATACCACTGCCGCCCATGTAGAGGAGCATAAGTCAAGTGATGAAGACTCGCTTTATATTCCACCAAGGAGAAAGAACAAGGCTAAACAATGTGATAGGGGACTTTCTGATGAGGATTATTAAACAGAAGAGTCGGATAGTGAGGATTCTGAGGAGTCAAGTGTTGAAGACGACACTAAAGAGAAGTATCCATCATTTGTCATGCTGATAATGCTAAATCGCAAGTGTACAATTTCGTCGTCAAGTAATGAAAAGATCAAATCCACAGGGATTGTGATTAATTAATTAACTCAACAAACTTTGTAACAATTTTGAACAAGAACTAATCCTTTGTATTTGAAATTGATGATATTTGTAACAACTGAAAAATAACAATAACAACGATTTAAAAATCAAAGGATTAAAAACGACTAGGGGTCGAATCCCCTTTGTTTCCACTCTTATGCATTTATTCTACATCCAACACAAGTCACACCCTGTACAATTGAAGTTCGAATCAACGATATTAAATTATGTACAATTCCTTGTCTCATAACCCCTTTAGCTAAACCAAAAATCCCTAATTCCTTAGGTGACCCATGATAAAGTTAAGCATAAAGATCAGTGATTCATAAGAACACATGCTCATAAGGTTATATTCATATAATCCTCCTAAACATGACCAACAAACTCAGTTCAAGTTCAAGCCCTAATTTCCCAATCGTGAGAAGAACTCCAAATCAATTTGATAGCAATCAATTACCAAAAAGTATTAAGAATAGAGGGGGAGGCTTAATCATAATTGAAATAGACTTGCATTGAAATAATATAATCAAACTACATAAGAGTTTCCACAAGGTTCATCTACCCTAGTCTAAAAAGCTTAGTTACTCATAAAGAAACAAGAACCAAACCAGAAAAATAGAGAAAAGACAGAAAACCACTCCATTGAAGACTCCAATCCTTGTTCCCAAGCTTGAATCCTCTTTGGAGATGGAAGAAATTGAAACCCTAGCACCCTAGACCAGCCTCCCAGCGTTTTTAGGTCTTAGATATGATAAAGAATGATCCAAAACATCAAAAACACAAATTTTTAACGTTTCAGCACGTCAGAAGCGCTCTGGGTGCACAGACAAACAGTAAGGGACCAGATTTCGCACTCCAGGGGCGCTCCGGGCGCACTCCGCGCGCACAACATACCCTCCTGCACCCGTTCTTCCATGTTATGTTGTATTTTTCACCTCTGTAAAGTTCGAATTAGCTCAAGGTGTCATCATGAAAGTTGAAGCTATGGATTTTAGCTTTCCAATGGCACCAGTTTCATCTCATTTGGACACCTACAACCCCAGATATGATTATAACATCGAACATGTGTCAGGCAGGGACAGCATCACCTTATCAACTTGTAGCACAAATTACTCCAACTTAGAGATTGATTTAGGTCTCGGTTCCTTCATCAAAGTTGTAGATAGTTATTCTATCTTTCCAACAAGACCAAGATCATCTCATTTGGATTAGTGTGGCTCAAGATATATCTTTTAGAATCTTCTTTGTCAGGAAACAGTGCTTCCAGGCGCGCTACCAGGCTAATCCTTTGGTTATGCTCCCATTCCTGTGCACTTAGAGACAAAAAAAATCATAGAAAACACTTATGCACAAACGTTAGAACGGGATCAAGTGAATACATTAAATCATACAATTTAAGCAAATAATCACTTTAAATTCTCTTTAATCACAACATAAATATACAATTAAGCACTATAAATCTACATGTGATGAAGACTTATCACAACCCCAAACTTAGCTCTTTGCTTGTCCTTAAGCAAACTCAATCAAAAACATGGGTTGGATTTCAAATAATTCCAATTCATCTAGGTGAACTTCTAATAAATTTTTTTGACAATCCATTTACAATCAATTCACCTACTCCTTTGAATATGATTTCCAATTATCACAACTCAAGTAACTAAAACGAATTTATTTACTCAGAGCAACAAATCAATTCTCATTACACCTTTCCAGATAGTGTGTTTCACTCCACTCAAGTGTCTAAAGGGTACTGTATATACTTAATTCACACCAAATGTAATCATCCACCATAGGTTTGACAAAATTCTAAGAAAGCAAATACACACAAATGTCACACACATTATGAGATCTTTTCAAAGGGTAAAATGGGGCTTAGTTAAGGAAAGATATTTCTTTGGATCTAGGCTAACTTAATTGGAGTCAAGAGATGCCTCTATTATTTCTTATCCATGTCTTGCATCACTTCACAACTTCCCCCAATTTCCTTCAACTTTGTATACCAACAAGCCACAAGAGAACTTATTATTTGCTTTCTCACTTTGATTTTTCTTTTCTTTTCTGCTTTATTTTTTTTTTT
Source organism: Calophaca sinica (assembly GCA_037113605.1). Classification (NCBI taxonomy): domain Eukaryota; kingdom Viridiplantae; phylum Streptophyta; class Magnoliopsida; order Fabales; family Fabaceae; genus Calophaca; species Calophaca sinica. The sequence continues at coordinate 53,308,386 of CM073735.1, read as the reverse complement.
GAATTGTTGTTGTTCTCCTCTAGCCAGTTCATTTTTTTTTCTGAAATGACTTCATGCACATGCTTTGTGTAGCCACCCCAAACTTAATTCACAACCAAATAACCAATTTTATAGAAAACAATCTCTCAACTCCAATTTAAAGGGACAATTTGTTTTTCTAGTTATTGGCTTGTATTGAGCTTAAAATTCAACAAACAGGCTTAAGGCTCAAAAGGGCTAACAAAGGATAATATCACAAGGGTAGGCAGTCAAAGGCTCTAGCTATTCAAACAAAAATAAAGATCTCAATCATCTGTGTGTGTTCACATGCAATGCAAAAGCAATCAAGAACTGAGTCAAGTTCTGAAGAATTCATACAAATGGTGGAGCACTCAAGAATAAATAAATTTATGTTTAGGCTCAAACACTCACAAATTTTGCTTTTGTAATGGGAAAAGATTCATGACCACTGAAATTCTCAAAAGTTACGGTTACAAGAAGCTGCTTAAAAAGGTTCATGTCAACAAAAATTTCAGCTCCTTGATCATACACATCATGCACACAATAAAAATAACAGTTCACACAAGATGACATGGAATGCCATAAAGTAACAAAGAGCTCAGTCATACGGGTGCATGGTATCAACTTCACACACAAACGAAAATAAATTCAACATAAAAATAAAAATAAAAAATAAATAGCAAAAGAAGAGAAAGAAAGATAGAACCTCTGTGGTGAGCCGCTCAACTCAACCGCTAACTTGAAATGAGAAAGGTGGGCCGCCCGACGCCACCGCCAATGGGTTGCCTCCCATGAAGCGCTTTTTTTAACGTCATTAGCTAGACGCTTAAACACCCAAGTTAGGGTGGATAATATGACAGGAAGAAGATTTCATCATTCTGCTTTCTTCTTTTGGAGAGAATTCCCACGTACTTGGCATAAGGAAGTAAGTGTTCCCATGCCCCAACAACTAGACAATTGGGATATTGTTTCCCCCGCTCTTTATCTTGAAGCACATCAAATTCATCTTGCAGAGGATGATTCTCTTCAATGCCCAAGAGTTGAGTTGTCACATGAATCTCTCCATGCCTCACCCTTAGGTCCTCTTTTATGTCACTATTTTTGTTTTTCAATTCTTCTTCCAATGCCACCATGAAGTTATGTTCACTCTCTATCTCCACTTTCTTCTGCTCAAATTGGGATAATTGCTCTGATAACCTCTCACAACGAACCTCAAAGCTATCAAATGAAGCTTGGTTGGCTCTCATGAATTCCACCCAAACATTGTTGAGGTAAGAGTCTCTGTCATGGGATTCTTTGAATTGAGTTTGAGGATGTGACTCTTTGGTTTACTCCGCAAGTTGCTTTAAGAGTTGCCCAATTTGATTCTCCAGATTTTTGATAGAGGCCTCTTGGTTTTTGAAATAAGACTCATGATTCTGGAGATTGGATTGAGTCATCTTCATGAACTGAATAAGAGCATCTTCTAAGGTACTTGTCTTCTCTTGCTTTTTAGGATGTGACTCTTCTTCTTCCAAGATACTTTTCATGCAATAGTCCTCTTCTTCTTCCACCGTGACTAAGAAATCCTCACAATAGCCATTCCTATGCTTTCCTCCACAAAAATCACATCTAAGAGGTTGCATGCTACAGGACAAATCTTCATCCATGATACCTTCCATGCAATAATCCTCTTCTTCTTCTGCCATGACTAAGAAATCCTCACAATAGCCATTCCTGTGCTTTCCTCCACAAAAATCACATCTAAGAGGCTGCATGCTACAGAAGCTAAGAGAATTGTGAGCAACACAACAACTTTATAAGAAGAGAAAAGAAATTTTAAGTTTTTGGTTTTTTTTTATATAAACAGAAAATAAATGTTCAAAATAACACTAGTTTGCCTTGTTAAATATCAATTCAACAATCCCCGGCAACGGCGCCAAAAACTTGATAATGCTAAATCGCAAGTGTACGATTTCGTCGTCAAGTAATAAAAAGATCGAATCCACAGGGATTGTGATTAATTAATTAACTCAACAAACTTTGTAACAATTTTGAACAAGAACTAATCCTTTGTATTTGAAATTGATGATATTTGTAACAACTGAAAAATAACAATAACAACGATTTAAAAATCAAAGGATTAAAAACGACTAGGGGTCGAATCCCCTTTGTTTCCACTCTTATGCATTTATTCTACATCCAACACAAGTCACACCCTGTACAATTGAAGTTCGAATCAACGATATTAGATTAAGTACAATTCCTTGTCTCATAACCCCTTTAGCTAAACCAAAAATCCCTAATTCCTTAGGTGACCCATGACAAAGTTAAGCATAAAGATCAGTGATTCATAAGAACACATGCTCATAAGGTTATATTCATATAATCCTCCTAAACATGACCAACAAACTCAGTTCAAGTTCAAGCCCTAATTTTCCAATCGTGAGAAGAACCTCAAATCAATTTGATAGCAATCAATTACCAAAAAGCATTAAGAATAGAGGTGGAGGCTTAATCATAATTGAAATAGACTTGCATTGAAATAATATAATCAAACTACATAAGAGTTTCCACAAGGTTCATCTACCCTAGTCTAAAAAGCTTAGTTACTCATAAAGAAACAAGAACCAAACCAGAAAAATAGAGAAAAGAGAGAAAACCACTCCATTGAAGACTCCAATCCTTGTTCCCAAGCTTGAATCCTCTTTGGAGATGGAAGAAATTGAAACCCTAGCACCCTAGACCAGCCTCCCAGTGTTTTTAGGTCTTAGATATGATAAAGAATGATCCAAAACATCAAAAACACGAGATTTTAACGTTTCAGCACGTCAGAAGCGCTCTGGGTGCGCTCCGCGTGCACTCTGTGCGCAGACAAACAGTAAGGGACCAGATTTCGCGCTCCAGGGGCGCTCCGGGAGCGCTCCGCGCACACAACATACCCTCCTGCACCCGTTCTTCCACGTTATGTTGTATTTTTCACCTCTGTAAAGTTCGAATTAGCTCAATGTGTCTTCATGAAAGTTGAAGCTATGGATTTTAGATTTCCAATGGCACCAGTTTCATCTCATTTGGACACCTAAAACTCCAGATATGATTATAACATCGAACATGTGTCAGGCTGGGACAACATCACCTTATCGACTTGTAGCACAAATTACCCCAACTTAGAGATTGATTTAGGTCTCGGTTCCTTCATCAAAGTTGTAGATAGTTATTCTATCTTTCCAACAAGACCAAGATCATCTCATTTGGATTAGTGTGACTCAAGATATATCTTTTGGAATCTTCTTTGCCAGGATACAGTGCTTTCAGGCGCGCTACCAGGCTAATCCTTTGGTTATGCTCCCATTCATGTGCACTTAGAGACAAAAAAAAATCATAGAAAACACTAATGCACAAACGTTAGAATGGGATCAAGTGAATACATTAAATCATACAATTTAAGCAAATAATCACTTTGAATTCTCTTCAATCACAACACAAATATCCAATTAAGCACTATAAATATACATGTGATGAAGACTTATCACATGCCAAATAGGATGGATGATTTCAAGTGGGTGTTGGGCAGCCTGCTATCAACAGGGAGGAATTTAAAGAGGCTGTTACAACTTATGCCATTCATAATGGCAGAAATCTGAAGTCTATAAAGAATGACAAAACAAGGGAAAGAGTTGGATGCAAGGAAGGGTGTGAATGGCTTGCCTTTTGTGCCAAGTCGCCTAATGAAGATACATGGCAATTGAGAAAGTTGATTGATACACATTCATGTAATAGGGAGTATAGGGTCAGATTTATGAGTTCAAGTTTGTTAGGGACAAAATTATTCTCAACTGTGAGGGTGAATCCAAAGATTAAGCTGATAGATATTTGTGTCAAGGCTCATGAGAAGTGGAATTATGGAGTAAGCAAGATGAAAGCATATAGGGCTCGAAGGGCTGCAATTGATCTAGTTGATGGATCATTCAAAGAGCAATATAAATGGTTGTATGACTACTGCCATGAAGTCATCAGATCTAATCCGAATAGTACTGTAAAATTGAATGTGCAGTCTAATAATGATGTGGAAATGGAGAGTAATGTTGAGGATTATGTGTATAGGCCTCTATTACCAAGTTTTCAAAGGCTTTATATGTGTCTTGATGGATGTAGACAAAGATTCTTGAAATGTAGAGCAATTATTGGCATTGATGGTTGTTTCCTCAAGGGTTATTATAGGGGTCAGGTTGTTGCAGGAGTTGGTAGAGATCCCAATGAGCAAATGCTACCAATTGCATTGGCTGTGGTTGAAAAGGAGACAAGAGATTTGTGGACCTGGTTTCTTGAGTTGTTAATCAATGCTTGGGTGGCCAACAAGTCTGCAAGACTTATACCTTCATTTCTAATCAATAAAAGGTTTGTCATTGACATCTTTTAACTTTTTAGTAAATTTCATATTGGTCCTTTAAGTTTTTAGTATGTTTGAAAGTAACTCTTTAAGTTTTTAGTATCTTAGTTAACAGTCCTTTTGTTTATAGTTATGTTTCATGTTGATCATATAAATAACCGATGTTAAACTTGATAGGGGTTGTTACCTGCCATGGATGAACTTCTTCCTGGAGTTGAACTGGGGTTTTATGTAAGACGCCTCTACAACAACTTCAGAAAGAAGCATCTAGGGAAGATACTAAAGGAATTGATGTGAAAGGTTGCCAAGTCAAGCTATCCCCAAGCACGGGAAGGAGAGATAGGGGAAATGAGGAAGGTCAATGAAGCGGCCTATAAGGACTTACTGAAGATTCCACCAAGGTTTTAAAGCAAGTCAAGATTTACACTTAATTCCAAATGTGATGTCTTGGTCAACAATATGTCAGAGACATTCAACAGTGCCATTGTGCGACCAATACAAAAGCCTATTGTCACAATGCTGGAGGAAATCAGGAGGTATTTGATGGATAGATGGGCAACAAATAGAAAGAAGATAGAAAGCTACAATGGATTAGTCTTGTCCAAAATAAAGAAAAGGCTAGAAAAAAGCAAGAGATGTCAAGGATGTGGTTATGTAGGTAAGTAAATAAGTAACTTAATTATGTAAATTTTCAAAAAAAAAAATTACTTGATTATGTACTAATATACATTGCTCATGCTGAAACAAGGTATGCTGGGGACAAAATATTTGAGGTAAGACACATCAATCAAGTTGGAGACAATTTTGTGGTGAATCTGCTGCAGAAGGATTATTCATGTAGGAGGTGGATGCTCACTGGAATTCCATGTTGCCATGCAGTAACATGTTGCAACTTCTTGAGGTAGGATCCCAAGGAATTGATTCTTCTACTATAGAAAAGAGACATATGACGCTTGTTACCAGCCTATCATTTACCCCACAGATGGACAGAACATATGGGTTGAGACTCCTTACCCTATATCCTACCTCTCCACTGATAAGGCCTCCAGGAAGACCAAAAAGATTAAGGAACAAGGATGTTGATGAGAAGAAGAAAGACTCCACAATCATAAGTAGAAAGGGACTGCCAAATAAGTGCAGCAAATGCAAATAATCTAGACATAACAGGGTTTCTTACAAGGGTGCATCAAATAATGTAGTTCAGTCCCAATCTCAACCATCCCACCTGCCCTATCTCAACCTGCACCATCTCAAACTTCCTCATCCCAATCTGCTCATCTCAGGCTCCACCACCGCAACATGCCCCATCTCAGGCTCTACCACCCCATCATGCCCTATCTCAAGCTCCAGCAGCCCAACTTGCCCCATCTCAGGCTCCACCACCTCCAAGATCCTATTTTGCACCTACCCCAGTTTCACATTTCTAAGGCAGCCAACCAACCAAAGGCAAAAATGCAACTAAGTCATCACAAAAGGCAACCAAAGGAAAAACTCGTGCTCAGTCCCAAGCCACAATTTCTCAACCATCACCTCCAAAAGCAACAAGCAAGACAATTAGGCCAAAGTTGACAACAAGGAGGGCAACATCTTAGAATCAGGATATTTTTAATTTGGTTAGAATGTAACTGTCTGAACCATTGCTATTTGTTTGGATTTGGATCATTTTGAAGTTTTATTTTGATTATGTAACTCGTGATGTTATTTTGCTCAGTCCCAAGCTACTATTATTTTGGTTATTTTGGTTGAAACTTTTAGTCAATGTTCAATGATAGTGAATCAATTATGTAATGTTACTTTTGGTCAATGTTCAATGACAGTGATTGAGTTACAGCCATTGTTGTTTGAGTTACAACCATTCTCATTGTTACAAGTTACTTGTTTTAACAAATCCTTTATATTGATAAATTGTTCAACAATATTGATGACAATGTATTTTCTGCATAACAAATATGCATCAAAGCAGATAAAGCATGGTTTGTTATGGAGCCAATTGGGTCTCCTGCATAAGTCAGAAACTATTGGTTGTGTTAAATAGTATATGCCATCATCATTCATGAGTATTGTGTTAGAAAAGTGTCAGAAACTCTTTGTTGGTTGTGTTACATTCAAAATTTAACATCTCTATTATCTCGAAAACAACCACTTGGATAATATTCATCATGAAATTGAACATACTATTCATCACAAAATTCAACATTACATAAACTTGGAATACATTAATGTTTGACAAACCTTAACATATAATCCTACAGGCACATAACCATAACATCTAAACTTGGACAACCATCTAATCCAAACCGCATACATCACTTGAAGCACCTTTTGATAGCTTGTGCTTCATACTTCCCAGGTTTGAACAACATAAGTATCAACATTAGTTACAACCAACAAAAAACAAGTAACAATGAGAATCTTGATCAAATTCTTTGTTGATTTGTCATCCCCATGCATCTTCAACATAGTCCTCCTCAATGTCATTAGCTTCATTTCCTTTTGACCACACTCTACACATTCTGACTCAGGCACAGGTACACATTCTGAATACAAATCAAAAAAATTGCAGCCACAATCAATGTCAAGAGCCTACACAAAAACACAATGAACAATCAATGTTAAAACCATAAAATTTTGGAGCAAATCAAGTATACCCAGAAACGAAACTTACATCAAAATTACCACAAATATTTTGTAGAAACAGAAACTTAACACAAATTTTCTATCCCCTGGAACTTCTTTCCTCTGTCGGGTGAGTCACGTTCGCGTCGTCCACTTGAGACGAAAGAACCAGAGTTGCAGCTTCGTGAATTTGAAGGATTCGAGAGAAATGAAGCCATGGGCCACACAGGAAGTATGGGTCAAACCGGGAAATGCAGATCTAGGGTTCTAAGTGAGGAGAAGGGGAAGAAGATGAAATAAGGGGAAGAAGGTCAATCCACGTCCCCAACGGTCAACAATAGTCTCCCTTAGTCCACATTAACTACTGTTCATGGGGCGTAACGGGGACACTAAAAAAGGTCAACGTTGTAACTATTTTAAAACTTAAAGGACCAATTCGAAAAAACAAAATCTAAATGACAAATCCGAAACTTAAAAATAAGTTAAGAAACATTGGGAGCAATTTTGCCTAAAAAAAATATATATAGGAGTTAGGATGCAAATTATTTGTGTCTTACCTCTGTTCTCTATCGTGTTTATTGGGGCTCGTCGTCTTTTGGGTGAATTTCACGTCTTTTTGAAATTTTAAAATAAAAACATCAAATAAGTGCTTAGGAGGCAGGGAACATAAAAGGAGATTTTTTTTTTTTTGTACTCTAAAAGGAGATATTCTTTCTTATGCATGTAAGAATATTTTTTACATCACATTCACATCAATCGCTATTATTTTCTACTATTTTTGTTTTATGAACAACTCATCATAAAAATATTAAAAAAAAAAAAGAGTTTATGTACAACTGCAGCGTGTGTAAATTTTCCATCCTATTTCTAATATATTTTTCAGTAAAAATTAGATATAAATCCGCACTGTTTGTGACTAGATACTCACACCCCCAATTGAAATTTTGCTGTGATGATTATTTAGATATACTATCAAACTATACTGGATACATATTCGACCGGTGTAGTAGAGCCCATAACGCTTCTATCCTTTTATCGTCACAACCCACGAGAGGTTAGTTAGAACTTATAAGTTCTTTTTATAAAGAACAAAATAGTCTTATTTCTTGATTCTGATTACTATAAAAAATAATATTAATCTTCAAATACATTTAATGTCTAATTTTCATTTACATCCCAATTTATAGTGAGACTTATATTAATAAGATACACATATTTTTTATGCAAAGTGATTAGTTTATGAAAGGGGTATTTTTGGAAAAAAATAAATAAATATTTAGGTGTCTTAATTAGAAAAAAATTATTTTCAATACGTTTTCTTGGTTTTTGTGAATTAAAGTTTTGTTTCTTATAATAACACTACTATTCATTTCGCTAGCAATTAAGTGCGGCCATAGAGAAAATAAATTGAATTAATGCTGTTTTAATTGAATTAATGTCATGCTTTCAAGTTACACGGGGATATGATAATTAAGAGAGAGAAACGAATAAAGAGTACAATTGAGTGTGTTTTAATTGAATTGATGTTATGTTTTCAAGACCGAAGAATTGTTTTGCCTCATTCAATATCAATGCATCATTGATGCTTGTTGAAAATTTGATAAATATTATAATGTGCTAACGTGGCTTAAACTAAGAAATTGTATTTTAATAATAAACTGATGAGTTATTTTAAGGGATCTCTTGTGAAAAACTGCAGTGTGCAGAGAAACCTTTATCTATCTGTGCACGTCCACAAATAGTCAACCAATATAATGTGCAACCCACCCGTTTTTAGGTTGCATCTACGGCAGAATTTGTATCATGCATTTCGGCGAAGATTCGAGATTATGCGATTCAATGAAGCGAATCGAAATTCATGTTGCGATTCAAGTCTATAAGAGATTCATACTCCGATCTATTTCAAGTCCAAAAGAGATCTGGACTCCGATCTGTATCAATTATGCTCGATTTTGTTTCAAATTGATATACGAATCGCATGAACCATAAGATTATGATAACAATGGTTTTATAATGTAAGCAGAGCCTATGCAATTCAAAGAGGGGGGGGAAAAAAAAGAAACCATACCAATTAAAACCAAGGAAACTAAATTTCTGAAAATGGGCAAGGGGAAGCATTTTAATTCAATATGAACAGAAAAATTATAATGCCAAGCAAGAAGAAGAAAAAAATTCAACAAGAATCCTTCAACATCAAAATCTAAGGAATGTAATCATTTTCTATCATTGGTCTAGTACGAGTCCCCAATGCTAATGGTGCTTTGGTGCCCCCAATAGATGTCATCTGCAAAGTTTCATTACCATCAGCTCCCCATTCCAATTCCTGTATCTTCATCCCTCTTTTCATCCTTCTCAATCTACCAACCAAAAGACTCAATATAACCAACAAAATGCACCCACCAACCAAACTTGCAACAATTATCCACACCTTGGATTTACTTTTCCCACCCCCTTTCTTCTCAACAGCAGCAGCAACAGCAGCAGGTGCTGGGGTTGGTGCATTAGACTCCACAGCAATAGAAAAGTGCCCTTGTTGGAATGTTGAACACACATTTTCGGTTAGTAACATATCAAATTGCACTGAACCATGTAGATCAAAAAACACACACTTTGGCACTGACCCAAAAGGTGCTTTTTTCACATCAGTGAACTTAATCAAAATTGGCTTATCAGAAGCTCTTATATCCAATTCAGGCAACTCAGAAGCAGTTAAATTGGCACCACTATAAGACAACAGACCCAAAACAGGAGCCAAGTATGTGTAACCAGGTAAAGGGTAAAAATTTTCAGACCAATTACCTAAGTTATGGTAAACCAAAACAAGCCTCTCTACATAAGGTTGCTCAACAACCCCAATTGGGATCTGAAATTCTTTGTAGGTTTGAACACCTCTTGTTCTCAAACTACCACTTCTAAGCCTCATTGCTGAAACCTTAACACCTTTTAGGTTTTTGGGCACTTGAGCATCATAATGTACCCCAGTTTTTGGCTTATAAAATGCCTTAAAGGCGTAATCTTGAAGAATTGCATCAAGGGTGCGTGATGAAATGCCAGAATCAGGTGGATTCTGAGAATTTGAAAATGGAAGAGAAAGAAGCAATGGTAATAAGAGAAATGCAAGGAAACTGGTTCTAACCCTCATCAAGATCTCATTCGTTTAGTCACAATTAAACAAAACCCAGTGAGAATCTATCACAAAGAGAAATAAAGAGAGAAACTTTACAGTTTATACAGCACAAAATGGCCATGAATTGTTGAACATTCTGCTGCAGATGCCAATGCCAAAAGAAAAACGGCAGAAACTTCACTTCAAGAACAAAAATAAAAAAACAAAAAATCAGATCTTTCTAGAGACTATTTGCTTTGCTGTGATGGGTTGGCGAGAAAATCTTGAATTTTTTATCAAAGAACCAGTTTGGTGTTTGAGATTCATTGAAGGAGGAAATGGGTGAAGTTTGTTTTTTTCACCCTTCTTCCTGAATCTGTTTGATGAAGGAAAATGGTGAAAAGAAAGAGAGAGAAGAAAATGTGTTGAGAAAAGAAACAAATTGGGAAAAATATAAGCTGAGAATCAGGAGGAGATGTAGGGAGCGGCGTTGCCGTGTGGTATGAGATTGAGAGTGGAAAGAAAGACACTGTGATCTTAATCTTATTGCATGCACAAACTCTTCTGCAGTTTTTTGTTCTGTTTTGTTTTGTGTTCAACAGAACCCCCTTAATTTACGTAATTTTAGAATTGGTTTGATCATTTTTCTGTTTGTATATATGGAATATGTATTACTTATTTTTGACAACTGGAATATGTATTACCTTTTTTATTTTTTTACAATGAATATGTATTATTACTCCGGACTTTATCATAAGTAAAAAAGTACATGTATCTGGTCCAAATTTGGACCAGATACCTATACTTTTTTGCTTATGATAAAGTCAGAAAAGAAGTACTTACTAATTATAAAAATACTGTCTTTATTTTAAAATCCTATAAAGGAAATACTGAAATAGTATTTTTTTTGGCCTTACTACCAATGGCCATTACGCACTCCAAAGAAATACCGAAAAGGTGAATGGCTCGAACTCGCCAAGTCAGCCCGCAAGAATACTTTACCAATACATGTAAGACTACTGACAAATACTAAAATAGTATACATAAACTTTAAACGAAGAGTAATATATTTCATAATATACACATTCAATTTGTTTTAAAAGTGTTACAATTTTTTAACTATTTTTTTTCTTTTCCTTTTAGGTAATTGAAAAATTATTACATTGTTTTTCAAGGAGGATTTAGTATTTTTTTTTCCCTAAAATAATGCAGTTTAGATTTTTAAATATTGATAACTTACTTCCCTCGTCTGAAATATAAACAAAAAAAATACTTATTTCACACTTATTAAAAAAATTGGTTATTCTCATTTAATATTCTTAAAGTTATAAAAAAATAATTCTATTTCCTAAAGTACTATTGCTTTAAAGTAAAAAGTTTAATTGGAAAAGACAATCTCAATAAATTTAAGGATATTTTTTAGAATAATATTATTAAATAGAGTAAAAATAGTTAACATTTGCTTATAATTTAAACCTGAATAGTGGATTTTTTTTCCTTATATTTCATATGAGAGAAGCATGTGCCTTTACAATTAGAGGCTTTTTTTTTTTTTGTGGTCAATACAATTATAGAGGTTGAAATAGCCGGTAATTGCAAATGTGATTTAATGGCACGCGGATTCTAGTCAATGCCACAACTAACTCTTTGCCCAGATGGGTTTTTGTCTTCAACAACCTACATAGGAAAGAAAGGAAGTGAAGTGACCAACCTAAGCCATGAGACTGTTGCAGGTTATCGCTTGATAAATCATAATCATGGACAGCCAATTTACAATTAAATTTTAAAGTTCAGATGGGTCTCATAAATCTACGTCAAAGCTTCAAAATTGACAGGGGAACTAACTGTCTGAGAGCTTAAACGTTGCGTAAAAAATCTCAACAAACTGTATTCTTTTATTTAGCCCTGATGCAAAACCATTTGCCAGATCACAAATGCATAGATACTTACGAAAATGAAGTACCTAAATAAGGATAAAATTTCTCGAAATTAATTTGTATCAGAGTGAATAAATGATGTTGAATCTACCCTTAAATTTTAGTAGATTAAAATTATGATACATTTTAAATTAAATTAAAAATAAAGGCATCTTTCGGCCTTTGCTTCTAGAAACAAGTTCATAATAGGAATACCGAAATAACTCCTCAAATATAATAGGAAGTTGATCCACGTACAAAGGAACACCAAGTCACCAACTGTGAATCACACAAGCTTAATAGTAGTGAGTTTTATAAAAGAAGAATGTTCTTGAATATCCACACCCATGATCACAAATACTGATTAGTGATTACTCAATCACTGTCACTTGGTTGCGCATGCTTTACCATTTGCCCTTTAACAAGTACTTGATGCACCTCAGGAGATAATCCACTGTCTACTCATGTTTAACCGTATCTTGAATGAACAATTACGCATCCACCATGGTGCACGCACGAAATTAATGAATTGGACCTGTGAAAGAACAGTACCTTGATATACATAAACATTTTTTGTGGCAAATATTGCTAATTTGCTATGCAGGAAATAGCCGATTTAGGTTATTGAAGCTGGTATAATTAAAAAAGTAAATTAAAAATTAAAAAGCACTTACGTTACACAATATCAGGTACAAAATTACATCAAGGTAATGTCACCCACGATATATAAAATGAGTAGCATATATAAATAACAAATCAAAAAAACCATCAAAATGCGGTGCATCACCATCATAATAGAAGAATTTCATGTCATTTTGCATCCTTTCCAGCGGCAGAAGAGGTACTTCTTGCCACTTCAGAATTCGTTGAATCCTTTACAATCACCTCAGAACCCTTTGCATCCTTCCCAGACATGGGACATGAGATGCCTCTAGTTAATTCTGAACCCATGCCAAGGTTGGCTTCTGGAGGCAATGATAAGGATGTTGCAGATGGAGTAATAGTATCAGAATCTAAGGACATAATAGGCACTGGGGGTAGGTTAAGAGGGTTAACTTCAGTGACTTCCTCGTTGCCCTCATCTAAGTAGACAACATCCTGCATTGTAAGCTGATGATATTCAACAACCTCCCTTAGAAAGCGATTCTCTCGGGCATAAACTGAGTTCTCGTGGGCCAAGCGAGCTTTTTCAGCTAGAAGAGTTTCAAGTTGAAGTCGTATCTGCAAGGGAAATGCCATCATGAAAATATAGAAAAATTTGGTGAAATTAGTATATTTTGAAGCACATTTTCTTATCCATAAGAACACAACGTGGTTAAAACTTGAATAATAAAATCAATTGAATTAAGACTAAATTATGAACTAGAGCTGGGAATAACTCAAACTTGATTATTCTAAATTTGAGTAAGGCTTCTTGGTTCCTTCTTTTGTATGTCTTTGCAGGGAAGTAGGGCGAGTGGTAAAAGTGTTTTCTTTTAATAGAATTAAGAGTTGAGATAAAAGAGATTATGTACAAAAAGTGGAGGATAACAGGAAGGGAATCCAATTACATCAGGAAAGGTGCAAGTCTTTTCAACAAGCACTTATAGGAAATGAAAAATCAAAATGATCTTGAAATGACAATGCAGTTGACAGCCAGCATGAAACATGGTCAAATCTACACGAAATGGATCTTGCAATGACTTTGAATATTCTAACAGCTTCTCTCATAAGTTGAAATCAACTTCTTGCCTCAACATTTTCAGAAGCTCCCTCATATAACTTCGACATATGAACCTATGAACTTACAAGGGATTTTTCGTAAGTTAAGAACTAAATGCCTATTTTAGTTAATAAGCTCCTATAAACTAGAAGCTAATCCAAATTGGGCCCTGGTAGACTAAGACTTGGCTGTTATCAAACAGGCTGCTAACTAAAACACATAGTTCATGGTTTTAGTGTGCTAAACATAAGAAGCTTGTGGCTCTGCCTCTAGGAATGTCTTAATGGGTGGCGTTAATAAGAAAATTTGGAGCAAAACTCAATTGTAATAATATGAGAACTCAAAAAAAGGAAACAAAAATCAAGAAACTACTTTGCACAAAACTAAAGCTTACCTAATGAATGATGATGACATGGTAGGATAAATGCAGTGAGACAAATGACGCATCATATTACATGGGTGCAGAGATAGAAATTCAGTGAGGGAAGCCAGACCAAACATATATGAATTGGGGATGGACCATCTAACTCAAGGAACTATGTGAAAATTTAAATTCATCTTATGAGGTCCACCAACTAAATATATGAATAGGTACATGTAAAATATCACAAATTTCAGGGGATGATGACATACCCATGTCCCCTTGGTCGGACCTTTGTGAAGTACAGTTTCTGCTTTTAAACAAAATAAATGCTGCAAAATTCATGCATAGAAATAGTTTGACTAACTCATGTCTGACATCAGTTCTCTTGGGCTCAGTCAATGCGCACATTTCAAAGCTTTTAACATCTTTACAGTTGAAACGTAAAAACCTATTTAGTGTTTAAGTCAAACTCAAGCTTTAAAAAGTATCAAACTCGAATATTTAGGGCTTGTTTGGTTTGAGAAAATGTTTTCTGTTTTCACTAATACTCCCTTCGTCCCTTAATATAAGATCTTTTTGTAAAATTTTCTTGTTCCTTAATATAAGACCATTTTCAAATACCAAAAAATTACCCCTATACCAAGGTGCATTAATATTCTCTCTCTCTCTCTCTCTCTCTCTCTCTCTTATAACAGTCTTGGAAGATGAGAAGGGTAACTTGGAAAAAATAGCACACATTTTGTACAAATTTAATACTAATAACTAACAAAATCCACTTTTTTAAAAGGCGTAAAATGATCGAAGGAGTCTTATATTAAGGGACGGAGGGAGTAATTAGTTAATTACAAAAATACCACATTGTTTCCCTTTATTTTTTGTTTTCAAAGAATTGTATAGAAAACAGTAAATATAGTTGTTTTCAGTTCACTGTTTTCTATACATACCTTTGAAAACAAGAAATAAAGTGAAAAAAGCTTGGTGCTTTTGTGACTATTAGTGAAAACATGAAATGAAAACAAAAAAAAAAGTTTTCTCAAACCAAACTGGCTTTAGATATTATTCAATTCTGCTCAGTTACATTACAGATCAATCCAACTCAATTTTTTTTATGCATTTGATTTTCTCTACCCAAACACAATATGTTTCATGATTTATACATGTTTAAATTCAAAGAAACCCCCCCCCTTCTTTCTCAAATACTGTTCTCAGGGCACAAGTTTGGCAGGAATCCAACCTGAATTAGATATCCCGTTTTAATTTAGAAGCCAAATACCGGTTATTATTTCTCTATAGTTCATAAAACTTGAAAGATTTAGAGGTCAATAGTTTGGCTATAGACATGATTTATGATAGACTATTATGGCGTTTGATCTATGTAGCCGACCCCACCTAATGGGATAAGGCTTGGTAGCTGTTGTTGTATTGTTCATAAAACTTTAAGTTAAGCAGGCAAAAAGGCCAACAACCATCCAAGAATACTTTTAAAACTGTGACCAAAAAATGACAACTGAAAATAAGCAGAATGCTTTGTTATTAAAGAAGCCTTACTGAGTTTAAAGTCTAAACCCCTGCATTTATAGCATTAAAAGCTCCATCCAATGCACAAGGTTAAATATAAGCAGTAGCTATATCCATAAAAGGCATACCATAATAAGCAACCAAAGCAAAGGTTATGGATGATTGTACTCAAAAATTGAGTTTGCGAAGGAGAGGGAAATGTATATCATAGGGAGATATGAAGTATGTGAAACGAACAACAGAAGATGATAACCTTCTATGACTATATGTCACTAAAAGACAAGGGGGAACAATGAAATTAAAAAGAAAGTAATTGAAAAGAGAGATGCATACCAAATCATCATCATCTTGGCTATCTCCCCTTTCACGATTTTCACGTAGTATTTTATTTTCTTCCTCTAGTTGAGCACATCGATCCTTTGCAAATGCCAGATCAGCTTTCACAGTCTTCAACTCCCGAAGAAGCAGCTTTGCTTTGGCAGCCATTGCCATTGCAACCTGCAACAAAAAGCAGATGGCAAACAATGCAGCCCATTGGGAAGACAACATATATTACAAAAGCTCATATATTTTGGTGGTATTAACCTGGTACCGTGCTGTAAATAATTTCGTTGTAGACATTCTTGTTTTCTGATTAAGAAACAAAATTTCTTGAAATAAACTTTTATCTTTGAGTAGGGAGGGGAAGGAGCGATATATAAAATTAGGAATATTAACGATGATCCTTTACCTTAAAAACAAAACAAAACAAAACAAAGAAACATAATTATGTACTATTGAAAGAATCCAAAACATGCTATATAAGAACAATAAAGGCAAGAGTAAGAATGAGTTAAGAGAAACCTGCAAACTAACACCAAAATATTAGTTTAGCATTACTCTTGCTTCAGACTTCATGTCCATAAGATGGACCTAGGAAAATTATGGCCCTGTGTAAGCTTTAGCACCCCAAAAATGTTTATAAATGATTATAGGTTCACAACTAAATTGTGTGAGTGATGGAATTAGCGATTAGAAAGTTAAAAAATGGCTGGACTTAAGAGTGAATTTAATCGAATCGGACAGCAGATGCATCATTTAGGAATTTGATTACCTATGTTAAAAGTTAGCACATATTTTTTTTTGCTTTAGATGAGGAAAAAATTAGGGTTCAATATTATCAACAACAGAAGGTCACCACTCACCAGGCTACATTATGGTTGCGATCAGAGACGTGCATGAATGGTAATTTAAGAGTACAAATGAGAAGATAAAAGGAACAACACTAACTTTGCAATACTTTGAGGTCTGAACAGTGAACACAAAGGATGCCTCTACAGAAAAATATTCTCTCTTTTCTAGGGTTTGTTTGGGCATTGGGAGGGAAAGGAAAGGGAAGGGTTTAGATAATGCATTACTAAATCTTTTTATCCAAACTGGAAAAATAAACTAAATAATCATTGCAAAATTAAAAACTCTCCGACACAAAACATATTCAAGTGTCTTTGAAGTCCATCATATTTAACATAAAATATTAATTTAGACAAAAATTTAACTAATTAATAAGAAGAATCCATATGAAGTTTTCATGGCAAAAGTGTTCATGGAGATGTATGACCCAAGCTCTATATAACTAAAGAAAAATGGTTGCTTTCTGTTTGTGCCACTTACATCCCTATCTACAAAGCTCAGTAACTACTCTATTACCATCTAACAGTAAAGATTAAAAAACAACATGAAAAACAAAAAAGCTAGAAGAGAAATAAATTAGTCATCTTTTTCTAATTAGGCAACTGCTTGCTCTACTTTTATAGGAAAAAAATAAGAAAATATACGAGATAGTGCTATAAATATGGGAACCAAATTTTTTTTCTTTTTCAGTAAATGAAAGTAGTAAATAATCATACTGCGATAAAGCACTGCTGCCTATGCTTGTCATATGCTAGACATGGTCACTCAACACAACACTCCAACGCCTGATTTGTAATTTTAGGAATTAAAAAGATAAAAAGAAATTCACTGTTTCACACTTAAATACTTAACCATGTTTTAAACACATACCAGAAATGTCTCAAGTTATATTTCCATATGGGTGCACACTCACACAGATACACACACACAAGTACTATTACCACATTAAAAAGTGATACAAAGTTGCCACCTTACGTCGCGAGATGCCTTCAGCTGAAGTTCTTGGGCTGTTTGTGGTGGTGACATCTGGGTCCGCAATTGGGGTTGTTGCAATGTAGTAGAATGGTTTATTTCCTGATTTTGTCCTACTGAGTTTCCGGGCTTTTTCCTAATATGTTTACGGGTTTCCTGAATGATATCTGACGTCCGATTCTCAACAATTGTAAAACCTTCCTGCAAACACAAATTGGCATGGGTATTTATAAGATCACATAGCATATCCTTATGGGAAAGGGGAAGGAGAAGAGAAGTTTACCCTTGAAGTTCAAAAGAATAGGATCTACAACCTACTATAATAAATTCCCATCCCTATCTACTACATAAGCCTAAGCCTAAAACTTAAATGCGTGGGTGAAAAAATCTTAAGTAGAAATAAAAAATACATGCTCAATCCTGACCACAACTACGAAATGAAAAAATAGATCTAATATATTTCCAACGATGGAAGTAAAGAACATGTTTATAATTCCATTAGAGAGAAAGATAATACATTAGCAAAAATGTTTATATCAAAGCTCACCTCCAAAGATTTACCAATGGTGCCGCCAATATGAGTAAGGGAAGATGTGATAGCATCTAATCCCTTCAAAAATGTTGGATTGTCCCTTTTGAGATTGCTCTCCTCTAAGTGATTCAAATTTTGGACCTACACAGAGAATGATATTAGCATCCAATTTTACAGTTTAAAAAATAATGAACAAGCAGCTAATTACTAGTCAGATGAAAGAGTCTGAAAATTAAGAGCATGTGGTGTATATGGTTTCTATTTAGTGCTCTGCTAATAATCATCTGAACATAGTTGCCAATTCAAAGGCTGTGCTGATTGGGCAGTTTTGCTGCATTTTTTCCCTTGTTCTCTAATGTACTATGTAGGATTCCATATCCTCCTTTGATTTGTACTTCTCCTTCTTTCTTTTTGTACAACCTTCTATTTCTATTAAAAAATAAATAAATGGTTAGATAAAGTGAGGATACTGGAGTGCACTAACCTTTAACCTTCTAGTCTATATGGGATTACAACTTTGTAGTACAAGATCTCTATCTCTTCTATAATGAAATGCAACTTTATTTTGTAAACAACTAAAATTGCAACTACAATACGATGATTTGCACTGACTAACCCACATTAGCCTACCAAATATTAACTGCAGTAAAAGCTAAAGTTATGAATCAACGAAACCATATCAAACAACTCGAAGTTTTTTTCCGAGGATAACACGAAGCAACATCTAGTTGAGGACGTGAGATATAATTACAAACTCACCTTGCCCCTAGATGTTACACCAGGAAATTGTGACCTTGTTGCCCCAGGCATTTCAGATTGCCGGGTTACATTATCATCCTCAATAATTGATTTTGCTTTTCTGGCCAGGACACCCCAAAATCCATTCTTGGACTCATTTAAGTTCTTCATAGATGTATATTCATATGCTCTTGAATCCTATATTTACAAACACCATACTACATTTACAAAATGAGGCTAAAATTTTGAAACAACAGAATGATACACTCAGTAGAGTCTAAAGGATGCCATTTGAAGAAAACAGAGAGAAAAGTCAGCATATGTTAGACATGCATTTTCAATCTTCAATGCATTCATATAAAATCAGCAACAGCTTTAGGTTTCATGCCCATAATTGTAACAGATAGATCTTGCAGATATCTCATCTAATTTAGTATTGTAACAAATTTGGAACTGGGAGTACATGGAGATCGAAACTTAAAAGGAGCAGCTTCAACATCTGGGGCTGCGAGCTAATATCTAATAAAAGAATTCATCAAACAAGAGAAAGAAACACAAGATGAAGTAAGGCATCCTCAGAGAAATACAAGCACACATACACACACACTAATCCTAAAGGCCAGACATTGCTGAATGAAGGTCTTCTAGGGATTTGGGGGTGACAGAGCTTATGAGTTAGATTGGATAAACTTTTCAATAAGCACTCACAGGAAAGAAATGTTGAAATGATCTTACAATAGCGATGAGTCTTCTAACTAATATCTTCTCTCATAAGTTGAAGCCAACTTCTGCGCCTTAACCTTTTCAAAAGCTTCCTCATCTAACTTCTTCATGAGCATCTATAAACTTATAAGGACTTTTTTTGTAAGTTAGGAACAAAATACTTATTTCAGTTGAGACATTCCCATTCATAAAAGCTAATCCAAACTGGACCTACATACACTACGTTTTAACTAATTAACTAATTTGCTTAATGTCATTTTGACGTTGCCCATTATGCAAGTGTAATGTAAAACATAGTAACATACATTGCATATGCTACACAGGGAAATGCGAACCTCGCAATGCAAGAGGGCTTTCATTGCCCTGCATCACGTGCCCTTGCACAGGCAACAATGTGCCATGAACAACAATCTCCAAGGTACTGCATTGTATACTAATAGTTCTGATCTTTTAACTAGCTTGTGGTGCAATTTGTATAAAAAGCAGTTTCTTCCAATTAATCTTCACTGGCATATGGATAGTTTTCAACTTCTCCCGGCTGAGTTAAGGATTTTTCGAGGGAGTTTCTTTCACACATATACAGGGGAACAGGAAAGCTCTATTAAACATAAGTTTTCAATTTCTTTCTCTTTCTCTCTTTTTCCCTTTGTGTCTTCTTTTATTAGAAGGATTTATGATCCTCTAGCTCTGCATATGATTTTCTTCTATCTTAAATAGCAAATTCTATATCAACAATTCAACATCGAGATAAAAAAAATCCTATCCCGCAGAAAAATCATAAGCAATACACTCTAATTAAATACAAATACTGGAACATTTATACATAAAAAGGCATTATTAGACTTAAATCCATTGAACATCCATGTTATGCAAAAACAGCAAAAGATAAAAATCAGAGAGAGAGAGAGAGAGACCTTGGAGGTGGGAGGAGCAGTTGGAGTGGGTTGAGAACGAGAAGCATGGGAGAGGTTGGAGGGACCGTAGACAGAGGAGAGGGAAGAGTCGCGACGAGCCGAAGAAGCCCGTATGGCTTTAGCAGCAAGCGAAGACGAAGACGAAGCGTCAACGTCCTCATTTGTCGAAGAAGAAGAAGAGGAAGAAGGTGCAACGGGGTTAGGGTTCTGAATTCCTTCGTCTTCGAAAATCGAAGAAGTAGAAGGCTTTGAAATCCCCTGCTGTCTCCTTCTATACGCCATCGAATCAACCCCGATTTAATGGATCCAATCGAATCCCCACAGAAAACAACAAAACGGTTCACACTAAAAACAAACGGAACTGTCACCACCACGACACTACCTGCTCCGCGGTTTCAATCCCTCCAGAATCCTCCTCGCTGCTGCTGCTCCTCCCTCAATTCCGGATCCGATCATGAACTACTGAACAATAGCACTGTCCGGGTTTACCACATCAAATTAAAATCAAATATATACATATAGTTATATAGATATATATAGATATAATTCTGACATTATTTTTTCAGGCAAAATATATTTCTGACATTATGAAAATTAGGATATCCGTATCTCAAAAAATCAAACTGCTCATAAAAAAATAAAAAATAAAAATCAATCTGCTTTTAATTTTTGGTCCGTACCAAAAAAAAAATTTGGTGGATTATTTTCATTGCAAACGCAAAGCACGGGCCAAAACGGCATCTGGATCATGCTAGCTATGCCTATTAAAGAGCATATTTTTTTTTTTTACAGGCAAAGTGGTTAGTGGTTAGTGAGTTAATAGTTAGAGGGGGGAGTTGAGATTCTCTCAATTTCTCAAAAGAAATGGAAAGTCTATTTAGGAGAGAGATAAACACAAAAAAAGAGATTTGATATAAAAAACTTTTATTATTATTTAAAAAAATGTTAAATTACCTTTTTAGTCCCTTAACATATTTTAAATGTTCACTTTGATCCTTTAATTTTTAAAAGGTTCATTTTGGTCCCTTAAATTGTCTCTGTTAGCACAAGTTAGTCATTCTGTCAGTTTCTCACAGTAACAGTGCAGATGTGGCGCTGACATGGATAAATATATAATATTTTAATACACATGGCATCTTAATAGACTAAAATGCCCTTCATCTTCTTCCACCCCACCCTCCCCTCCCCTAACCCTCATCTTCTGAATACATGAACCTCTTGAAACTCCGATCATGCATAACCTCCAAATCAAAATCATAAATCATACAGAGGCAACAGAAAAATCAGAAAATCTCAAACCCCAAATCAAAAACCAGAAACCCCAAATCAAAAAAACCATGGTGGGATCGTCTCTTCTGCTCGTGTCCACCATGAGATCCGTGGGAGTCGTCTTGGAGCTGTCTCATGTCCATGGGAGCTGTGGCCACCTTGTTCTCCGCTGTGGGTAAGGGAGGAGGGGAGTGGGGCGAGGGGAGGCCGAGAGGCTGAGA
Organism: Calophaca sinica; assembly: GCA_037113605.1. NCBI lineage: Eukaryota > Viridiplantae > Streptophyta > Magnoliopsida > Fabales > Fabaceae > Calophaca > Calophaca sinica. The sequence continues at coordinate 53,286,256 of CM073735.1, read as the reverse complement.
GGGGAGTAGGTTGAGGAGGAGGAGTGGGGATTGCGAACTGCCGAGAGAGAAAGTGAGTGGGTGTAGCATGAGAAGCTTGAGGGAGAAATTTGAGTAGGGGTAGTTTTTGCAGTGTGAGAAGCTTCTGCAATTTGAATGAGACATTTGGGTAGAGAGTGAGGTAATTGAAAAATATATCGGTTAAAATGTATTGGGTATAGAGTGAGGTGAAGTGAGGAAAAATATAACTGTTGGAGATTGGAAAATTTATCCAGTGTCCATGGGAGCTTCACTTGGTCCAGACACAACCCTAGGTCCCGTGCTCCTTCGAACCCCATCTAGTTCGACCTTGTCCCCAGCAGCATCTTCCTAAGTAGTTTCAAGCTTAGGATGGGGTGGGGTGGAAGAGGATGGAGTGGGGTAGGGAAATGGGTTTACAGAAGATGAAATCAGAAGATGAGGGTTGGGAACGAAGTAGGGGAGGGGAGGATGGGGTGGAAGAAGATGAAGGGCATTTTAGTCTATTAAAATGCCATGTGTATTAAAATATTACATATTTATCCATGTCAGCGCCACATTTGCACTGTTAGTGTGACAAACTGACGAAAGGACTAACTTGTGCTAACAGAGACAACTTAAGGGACCAAAATGAACTTTTTTAAATATTAAAGGACCAAAGTGAACCTTTAAAATAAGTTAAGGGACCAAAAAGGTAATTTAACCTTAAAAAAATTTAAATCATTTAAAACCTATGTGTCTATCTCTATCCTAAATGGACCCTCAATTTCTTTTGAGAAATGGAGAGGATATTAACTCTTAGAGGGGAGGGGGATCGAACCCCATACACCAACTTTCCAACACCTTTGTCCCTTAGCAACAACCAATTGGGCTACCTTCATGGGACATTAAACAACATATGTTGTCTTATCTTATAAAATACAAACCAAGACACATCGTTGTGATAACAACAAACCCTATCAAGACGAACACCAAACTCTAACAAAGACTCTAATATCCAATTTAGACTATGTCCTAAGGAGAGACTAATACATATAAACTAAACTAGATACAAGTAATTTGATTTCCCTTGAGGCATTAACACTTGCTTGGTAGATATGATATGGCGGTTTTGCTGGTGGTCGAAGGGTTAAATTGAGGATGGGCCAAAGCTTGTTCCTCTCAGCAAGAGCACCCGAGTTGGGCAGCATATCTAGCACATTATTAGCATTTCGATCCCTCCCCACTTTCATTGGTGGGGTAAAAACTTTCAGGTCTCTATTGTTTATTGCAAGCTTTAGAATAGAGCCCCCAACAAGTGTGTCTTCACTTCCTCCCTTTTCATAAAGTCAGCTTCATGGTTACTAAGAATTTTGGCTCAATTTTCTTTGATCTGTATCAAGAATAGAAGGAACAAGAGGTAGGAGGCTCACATGTAAATATGGCTTGCTGTGTTTTTCCATTTGTGTAGAAACTTTGTTGTGATGGTGCAAAATTTTAGTATCATTAATAGATTCATTATAAGCCAACACCAAGCACTTATAGGGCCTCTCATCAAACATCATAGCTCATAAAATCTTCTTCATCTCACGGAGCCAACTCTAAGCACCATCTGGGTCATAAGCTCTGTTGAAAGCAGGTGAGTTATTCTTTTTCAACTTGTCCAACACAACTAAATCGTTGGCCTCGGTGTTGCAGTTCATGCTTCAGTCTACGACATCGGCGTTTCCAGAGCCTCGGTGATAGCGCGATCGTTTCTCCCTGAGTTTTCCATATGCTATTGTCCAAAAGCAAAATGCTTAATACACTTCTCAGCTAAGAGTACTTAGATAGTTAGCAAACATATACCTATGGGTGTGATAACGGATTGGGATCTAAAGACTCAACTTTACGGTCTAATTAGAATCGAACCGTTCTAATACTAACTAATGTGACACCCACTACCCCTCATACGATAAGGTAACAAATAAGATGCAAAAATATTTAAGACAAAAGGAAATATGTCATAAAAAGGATTAGTGTGTGTCGTATGATAAAAAGTAGGCAAAATTACTCTAGAGGCCCTTTATCTTTTTTTTTGTCAGGTTAATTCTTTAAAGTTAATTTTAGTTTCCGTTTAATCACACACGCTCTAAAATGTTGGCCAAATTGATCTGTTTTTTGCTTTTTTTGCAACAACTTTTTGGATTCTGATTTGTGGCACAATTGATACAACAGATTCTGCTTGTGGCATACATGCATTTCTTGTTGTAGATTAGCCAACAATTTGTCTCGAAATTAATATTTTAAAACATGAGGGACTAAATTGAAACAAAACAAAGATAAATGACTAACTTAAAACTTTAAATTAAGATAAAGGACTTATAGAGTAATTTTGCCTAAAAAACATAAAAAATCTTGAGGTGATCAAAATCCTCAGAAATACGTAACCAATATGCGAAAAAATAAAATAATACCCTCGATGTCACATAAACCAGGGTTGACACCCCTAACTGTTACATCGGTAAAACAAGAATGAAATAACATCATGGTAAATCCTCGCCGATGCGGAGAAGTCTAAATAGGTCACTCCTCGGTCGGCTACTCGTCCATAGCATACTCACCATCTATCAGCTCTTCCTCTGCTCAGGTCCACACGAGTAATATATATGTGAGAAATCATGCCAATAGTATATAAAATAGCAGAATCAAAAAGAAATAATTGATTTACATGCAATCATTTCAGAACAATAATCAACACACAACTCATAAATTAATCATAGTCATACAACAACAAAATTTCGTAGCCGAACTTTAGATGCATGATAATGCAATGCAACTCTAACTCCATCTATGCCAAATGCATCTGGATCCTTCAACAATAGCAACTACTCTAGAAAGACGAATGGGAGGACATATTTTGACTTGCCTTGGGTGACACATCGCTAGGATGGTCTCCAGCGAATTACTCTCACCACTCATTATAACGTGACGTGTCTAGTCGAGGCGATCCTGTCGACGAGTCCCCGACAGTGAGTAGCCAGCCCCTGCTTTTATGTGAGGCCTACATCACCGAATCAAACCGTCTACACTGGTTAACCATCATTCAGGAATCTGATCGATGTAACATCCAAATTTTTAAGAAAAGTGATTTTAGCAATAAAATTCTGAATACTTAAGGTAAGTCATAGAGATTGATCACCTCAATGATTTACTGAGAGTACGTGGAATTATTTTGATTTATTATAAATAATTTATTTATTAAAAATAAATATTAATCATGATGTCAATTCAAATTAATTGACAGCGTAGACGTATGCTGCGTTAATGCGAATTCATCAATTTAAACATTATATAAGTTTTCGGTGTGTGTGATAGCAGCGTATTTTTATTGACTAAGAAAATGATTGAATTAAATCAAGATGAAATTAAATTTAAGAATTAATATTTTATATTAATTCATGGTTCAAATCTCGTCGAAAAATTCTAACGAAGTTTCGTCGCATTTTGGATTACCGGGCAGTTTTGCCGCAGATAAAATTTTAAACGAACTCCGATTCCGATGAAAATCGAATCGTAACTTGTTGTGATTATTTTTAAGTGTTTTTAATTGTTTTTATTATTTATGATAAAATATTATCTCGCGGTGAATTAATTTCTCGGTAAATTAATTTTTGCGAATTAAATTGGCGAAGAATTAATCGGTAATACGATTACTCGACGCCGTGTTTTTAGCACGCTTTAGACTCTAGAATTATAGGGTAATTATGAGAGAAGAGATTAGATGTTTAGAATGAGTGATTAGATTAGAACCTTTAGTGATTAATTAGTTGGTTCTTAATCCTATGTTCTTCTACACTTTCTTTTTTAATCACAACCTTTAAAATCATGACTCATGGTGCACTAGCACTCATTTAAAAGCACCCAAATTTCCACTCAAGATTCCAACTTTCTTTTTTTTCTTCCAGCGTGAACTATACCCCCTTTTCATGAGACCATGGTGGACCATTTCCCACTTAAATCCACCCAAAACCCACCCAAAATTCTATTCCCCTCCTTCTTGTTAGCAGAACAGCGCCCCCACCCTCATTTTTCTCACTTCATTTCATTTCCTCTTCCATTTTTTGAGAGAGAAAGCAAGAGGTTCCATGGCCATCTTCTCATTTCTCTAGGCGTGATTCCACCTCCCTTCTTCAACCTCCATCACTTGCAACTTCTTCTTATTCTTGACTTCTCCTTCCACACCTTGGTAAGTGAGTTGTAATCAATTTATTCTCCTTCCATTTCAGCCCCAAATCGTGGGTGTGTGTATATATGTGTAGTTTTGTGTTTTCTTGCTTTAGTTTTGTTTTAATGCTTTGTTTGATGCTTGATTATGATCAATGATGGATATGAGCACCATAATCCCAAATCTTTAAAACCCTAAGGGGAAAAAGAGGGAAGGGTGTGATCCTTAGTGAATCCATGAAATTAATTGATGATTCTAGCTTATATGATGTTGTTGTTGTTGTTTTAGTTGATAGTTTTGAGTTGGAATTATGATTGAATAGATTTTTGATGAAAGCATATTCTTGAAAGAGGGTTAAATTAAATTTTGTTGTGATTAGGCTTTGGTTTTGTGTAAATTAGTTATTGTTTGTGAAGAGTAGGCATAGGTAATGGTTTGTTAAATTTAATTTGAAGATTTGCAATTTTTTTTTGAAAAAGGGATGTGGTGGCCGAGTGGCCTAGAGGAGTTAGAGAAGGGAAATTGTTTTGGAAATTTGATTATAATGGATATATGGATATGTTTGTAGGCTTTGGAAAATTTAGGAAAATATTTGATTGAATTTGAGTGTGTTTTGAGATTTTTAAGGCTATGAAGCACAATTAGGGGAATTGGGTTCCTTGAGACCCAAAATACCAAGTGGAGCCTTGATGTTAATGTTTGAGAAAAGAATTGAAAAATAATGTTGTTTCATGTCTTAAACTTTCAAAAAAATAATAATAATGATGTACTATGTTTTAGTCTTTTTCAAGAAATGGTTCTAGTTTTGGAAATTTACTCTTCATATTAGTTAGTAGAATATGTTCTATGAGTATGTAATTTATTAAAGACTAGTATTTTAAATTATGTTTCTAAGTGAAAGTGTTTTCGTTATCTAAGAGGTTTTTGGGTTTTGAGAACCTAGGAATTAGAACCAAGCCTAAGCCTAAGGGGTTATTTTGAGTGGCTTAGGATTGTACTAAGTTTTGTTATGGTGTTAGGTTATGTTTTGTGCAAAATTGAAGCTTGGAGGACTAGAATGGCATGTAAGATTTAATTGAGTTATTCTTTAATTTTTAGCATGTTATGACTATGATTTAAATATTTTTGGAATTCTTGAATTGGTTTGATTGAAAGAATTTTTGAGGAAAAACTTATTCTTGAAAAGTTTGAAAATGGGTTTTTGAAACTTAATAGTTTGGTCTTGAAAAAATAATTAGGTATTTATTTAGAATTTTGAGATTCTTGAAGTGTTGTATAACATGCCTAGACTTGTTGATATAAGTTGTCTTAGGTGGATTAAATGCTATTTGATGATTGTTTGAGTTTAGAAATCATGCATGGAAATGGTTATCTATTTAAAAGAAGATTTTTGCAAATTTTATTAAGGAAAGAGGGGTTATGGCCGAGAGGACTACAAAGGTGTAGGGAAGGAAGTTTTAAATTGTGAACTTAGATTTAATACTTGTATGTGAAATGTTTTAGACGTTAGAAATTCTATGAAAAGTGTTTAATTGATTTTGTGTTATGCTTAAGGTTTCAAGAAAAGGGTTATTTAAAAGTTAGTATTTTATTAAATTAGGTGCTATGTGTTAACTTTGCAAGAAAATTGATTTTGAGTCAAAATCTTATTCTTTTAAAGTAAGTTAGTATTTCCGAATTAATATGTGTTATGTTAACCTTTCAAGAATTGGTTTTGATTCTAAAAACCTATTTTTTCAAGTAGCAAGTAGATTAGATGTTGAATGGAAATGCTTGGTTAGAAAGGGTTAGATTTTGAGAGCCTAAGGTGTTAGTGTAGTTTTAGAGTTGTGCTAAGTGTGCTCTGTGTATTAGGCTCGAGGGATCCAAGACCGTGCGGCATAGAAATCGAGGAGTACGTGGACGCGAGGCTTGGAGCTCGGTAAGGGCACTTCACATTCTAGAGTTATTGTTTATGTATTTATGCGTAAGGGCACTTCTAGACATCGTAGGCTTTTATTGTATATGTCCTTGTGTAAGGGCAATTTTTAGATACGAATTTAATTTCAAGTGTTCATGCGAAGAAGTCTGAGAACCTAAGGGTTCGAAGTGAGGGTCTTGTACCCCTTCGCTTTATTTTTGTTATATATGCTGATTATTTAGTGGGCTTGTTTGCAAGTGGTTGGCGGTGTCTGACCCCCACACTTGTTTGTTCCTCTCTGTCAATTCCATCGAATTGCGGAGGGATGGATCCCATATTGATTGATTTATTCTTTGCTAAGTGTGATTATTTGAGATGAGATGCTTATGTTGTTTATCATTGATGAATTGAGTTATATTGTTATGTTGCTTATGCTGTTGAACTGAATTATATTGTTATAATTATGCGAATTGTTCATCGGAGTGCGAGAGTTGGTCAAGTCTTTAAGTCGTTGAGACGTTTTTGAGCTTGAGCCGATTCACCTAGGGTGCAAGAATCCCCTAAAAGGCTATGGCTGGTGTTCGGTAGCGAATGGCTAGACGTTAGTTTTGCCGGGACGTTTTTGAGTTTGCGTCGATTCACCTAGGGTGCTAGAATCCCCTAAAAGGCTACGGCTGGTGTTCGATAGGGAATAGCTAGGCGTCATAACGCTAATGGAACCTGGGCTGAATGTCCTAGGGTGAGGAGAGAGCCCAAGGCTACGGCTGGTATTCAGTGGATGGATCCGCGTTACTTCCGGTATGTGGCGAAAGTGTTGAGAGAATGAGTCTTGATTTGGGTCTTGAGTCGCGCTTGTGAATTGTATACATTGTTGTTTGCCTACTGCTTTATGCTTTGGTTTATTTTGATTATTTGAGAAGTTGACCCTTGCCAGTGGTTCTTTCAATTGATGAACGTAACCCAGATGGCAGAGCAAGCGGAGGATTTGAAACTGCAGGAAGGAACAGTTGAAGATAGTCGTCCAGCATTTTACCTGTGTTATGTTGTAGAAAGAGTATAGCTTGTCGACCAGCTATAGGATATTGGTCATTTATTTCAGTGTTGTAATAAATCTCTGTTATGTTTCATGACATATTTGTTATATATGATTTGACAGAATAAATGAATGTGGTTTATGTGGTGTCTTAAATTATTTTCCGCCATGTTTCTAAAGGTCGCTGTGATGCTCTGACTGCTTCTTTAAAGAACCTTTAAAAAAAATATAAAAAAAAATATAGGACCACATTTCTCGAAAACCCTACGAGCAGAGTATTCCACCTTTCGGAAACATGTCAACTTTTGTTAGAATGTTCACTTAGTAGCACTCCGGAGATAGGGTGTTACAATCGACTAACACACTTATTCTGATCGATTAATACTTCCATTGAGTACCTAATCAGTCAACACATTCAGCCTAATCAGTTAGCACCATCAAAATTCCAAGTTTAATGTTGATCAGGTCCTATCTTGGTCTTGTCACATGTTCCAACACCTTCTAATCAATTCCTATTTTGTAATGGTTTAAATTCAACCAAATTCCCATCTTAGAAGGCATACTAATCAGTCATACTTGTGATCCTAATCTCTTATAAAACTACAGTCCAGATCTTAGCTGCTTCACGAATTCTGATCGATTAGGACTTAAAAATCTAATTGGTTGGGCTTTATAACTTCATCAAATCGGTTAGCCTCATAAGCCTAATCGATTAGGGTCTACAATACCTAGTTTCCAACTTCTGTAAGCCAGTCTAATGATCCATTAATATCAAGGGTCTAATCAATTACCATTTGGTCTAATGATCGAGGCTTAGTCTATGAAATTAAATCAAATACCTAATCAATTTCTAATACCATAATCCTCCCTATGAGTTATCATCATCCATTTTGCATTGTCATAACCAAATTTCTGCCCTTACACATGTTCTAATCGGTTAGATATGGTCTCTAATCGGTTAGATTGTCATTTAACCTTAATCGGTTGACCTTTAGTATCTAATCGGTTATATAATAGTCTATAACTTAATCTGTTGGCTCAGCTTCCGAATCTATTCGGTTGAATTCACAGGCTTGATCGATTAACTATCGCAGAATGGTAAAAAAAAAGATTCAAGGGTTCTGTTTTATAGTACACACATCAATTCTATATAGGGGCATTCAAGAACACATATATCACACTTAAACAGAGCATATCAGCAAAATCAAAGGCATATGGACATTATTTAATCGTACTACTGCATCATATTGCAGATTCATAAATCAAAACAGTATTTAGAGCACTAACGGCAATGCACATGAGCTAAGTCTAATCCTCTCCCGATACCCCATATAAAATTAGCACTCAATCCCCCACATACCTGGAAATAGATAAATCGCACAGCCTAGGGAAGATGATGATAAACTTCTGTGAGCACAGTTGTTGGTTATGTAGTTCGGACGAGAATTGACACTAAAACAAGGCAAAATGACAAAAGACGAAACATATAATGATTATCCATTACATAACAAATTGAAATCAACAAAGGTGAAATAGGACAGAAGATTAATACTTACTTGGAAGACCATAAACGAAAATTAGAAACAGAACGATAGTTCCTTCGAAAAACAGTAGTGTTTTCGGTGAAGAACGATGAACAGGGTCTCAACTGCAGAGAACAAGGAAAAATATATGGAAATGAGAGCAAATGAATTCTAGGGTTTCAACAGGTCAAGGTCACAGATACAGTAGGTCAAGAATTGGCCTGAAACGAGTGAGCTTATAGACACAAGAAGGAATCAAAACGAAATGGAAACATTCAATTTTTTGTAGAAATGACACATCTAATTGATTAAGACAACGATCACTTAATCGATTATGCTTCATCAGAGTTTCAAATTCAAAAAGCACGATGTCTAATCGGTTAAGGATGAAACCTAACGATTAGACTGACAAAACTCCAGCAAAAGGAATCCTAGCACATCTAATCGATTATGGTTCATGTTTTTCTAAGTAAAGCATTTTCTAAGTGTTCTACTACTACACACGCACTCCTAAAATGTATAAACACGTAAATATGTCTGTACATACAAGTAGTAAGAAAAACATGGTGTTACAAATCCTAAGTTTCAAACATAGGATAATAAATACAATAGAATCTCAACTATCTTATAAAGCATGTGTGAATACATGCCTTGACAGGATGGTTTTGATGATTGACAAAAGGGAGCTTTGCAAATAGTCAACCGTGCAAAAAGTGGAAAAGAATACCAAGACGCGTATCAAGAATGATAGTTTCTCAAGTCTTTGAGTTTTGGGTATTTATTTATTTTTATTAAGACTATTTGTAAGTAGTAATAAAAAGCTCTCAATTAAAATAAAATCACACACTCACAAAATGATTTTTATTCTAAAATTGATTTTCTTAAATTATTTTTAGGCACAAAGTATTTTGAAAAATTCTTAAGTTGTGCTCAAAATATTGTTTGGAAAATATTTCAAGTTTTCTTTGGAAAATATTCTCCGTGTCGAGCAGTGATATTTTGACATGCAAGTCGTGTGCCGAGCTGAGGTCGCGTGCCGAGCTGTGAGGAGGTCGCGTGCCGAGCTGTGAGGAGGTCGCTTGCCGAGCTGTGAGGAGGTCGTGTCTGTGCCGAGCTGTGAAGAGGTCGCATGCCGAGCTGTGAGGAGGTCGCGTGCCGAGCTGTGAGGAGGTCGTGTCTGTGCCGAGCTGTGAAGAGGTCGTATGCCGAGCTGAGGAGATCGTATGCCGAGCTGGGGAGAGGTCATATGGAAATACGATGTCGAACACCAAGTGGTGTCCGAGAATCTTTTCCGTCCCCGTGTTTTCAATTCTTTCATATTCAAAACGCAACGGACAAATCCACGAGCGGACAAACGCAGCAGACAAATCCTGCAGAATCGGACATTTCGACGCTCCCCTCAGTGCCTATAAAAGCACTGCACCATGAGCATTGTTTTTAACATAACACAAGTGCTTAATTTTTGTGCTAAAACTCTGTCAAATATTCTCCATCACTCACACTTATTTGAGCACAATTTTTGAGAGTCTTTTTTTTATTCTACATAATTTGAGTTGTATTATTTGAGCTTCAATTTGTTATATCTGCACTATTGAGTGTATCTTTCTCATCTCATTTTATTTGCAAAAATCATTTCTTTTTGGGTAGGAATCCCAATGTGTTCATAGAGAGGTGATATCTCTTGAACGTATTGCTCTGGTATAGAGTTGTAAAGGTTTCTAGCTGAACCTGATTTAAAAGCTAGTGATTTAGTGAAAATCCCATAGTGCTTTGCTTTGGGGACAGGACGTAGGCCACAGGGGTGTTTGGTGGCCAAACCTGTATAATTTACTGCGTGCTCTTCTTTGCTCTCTGTCTCTTTATCATTCAAGCACTTTATTTATTTTTGTTCTTTATTTATTTTTCGGTCATTTATTTTCTGTCATTTATTTATTGCAATTTATTCTTCAAGTTATTTCTTTCAAGTTTTTTTAATTCAAGAATTTATACGTAATTTTTTTATAAGCACCGCTATCACAATTCACCCCCTCTTGTGTTTGAAGTCACTTGGTAACAAGTGGCATCGAGCTAGACTCTTGTATAAAGGACTTAACCGTCTCAAGAGAATGACTTCAAACAATAACGAGGAACCTCCATGAAACAGACCCCATTTTTCAATGGTGAGGGTATGATTATTGGAAGGATAGAATGCAAATCTTTCTTGAGGGTGTTGATCTTGATATTTGGGATCTTTGTGAAAAATGGTCCATTTGTCCCCACTCAATCAATTAATGATGCGGTGGTAGACAAACCAAGATCACTTTGGACCAAGATGATAAGAAAAAGGTCCAATATAATTTGAAAGCTAAGAACATCATCACACGCTTTAAGCTACGATGAGTTCTATAGGGTCTCAAATTGCAAGACTGCTAAAGAAATGTGGGACACCCTTCTATTGACCCATGAAGGTACTACCGAGGTCAAGAGGGCTCGAATGAACACATTAACCCATGAGTATGAGTTATTTAGGATGAAACCAAGTGAAAACATACAAGATATGCAAAAAGGTTCATCCATATAATAAACCATCTCAGAGCTCTTGGGAAAGTCTTGATAATGAAGATTTAATTAATAAAGTTCTTAGATGTTTAAATAGAAGCTGGCAACCCAAGGTTCTTGCTATATCTGAATCTAAAGATTTATCTACTATATCATTGGCAACCTTGTTTGGAAAATTGCAGAACATGAACTTAAACTAAATCGACTTCGAGAGTGAAGAAAGTGATAAGAAAGAAAGGAATTGCTCTCAAAGCAATCGTAAATGAAAAGAGGAATCGACAACAATGATAGTCTAGATGAGAATGAGGAAGACATAAGTCCGATGGTTCAAGGTTCAAAAGGTTCATGAGGCAAAAGGGGAGAACGGGCAAGGTACAAAATCCTCAAAAGAAAAATGAGGAAGGAACTTCTTTTAATCCAACTTGCTACAAGTGTGGTCAAAGGGACATATAAAACCCGATCGCCTCATGGTCTAAGAAAACGAAAAATTTGATAGAAGACCACAAAAGGAATCAAAAGGAAGAAGAGCCTACATTGCCTGGGATGACAATGATATGGACTCGTCTGATGAATCAGAAAATGAGGAGGCCAACTCATGTCTCATGGCAAAACACAAGGAGGATGAGGTAAATGCTCTTGAACTCGAATCTCCTTTAACTTATGATGAGCTGCTTATTACTTGTGAAGAATTAAATAATGAAACGACTAGACTTCGAAAAATTATTTCTTCTTCTAAGAAAACAATCTCTTCTCTTGAATCTAAAATTATTTTCTTAAACCAAGAGATGGAAGTTTTTAAGGAAAAACAAGTTGTTGTGACTGAAGTTTCTACTTGCACCTTTTGTGAAAACCAAAAGATTGATACTTTCAAGTGTGATGAATGCAATGTTTTGAAAAACAAGATTGAAGATTTGGAAAACACCCTTGCCAAATTTACCATGGGAAGGGATAACTTAAACATTCTATTGGGAAAACAAAAGGGTACTTTTGGAAAAGCCGGTTTGGGTTATAATCCACAAACGCATGAAAAATCCTTTAAATTTGTCAATCACAACAACACTTCAAGCAGCCCTTTCATTAAATGCTTTCACTGTGGTAGAAATGGTCACACTGCCTCCACTTGCAATATTAGAAAGAACAAGAATGTGGTTGGCAAAAAGATATGGATTCCAAAGGGTACTTTGCCAAAAACTAACTCATCTGGACCCAACTTAGTTTGGGTACCAAAGGTTAAAAATTAATCTGTTGTTGTAGGCGTGCTTGAAAGCCAAGGACTTAAATTGGTATCTTGATAGCGGCTGTTCAAAGCACATGACAGGAGACAAAAGCAAGTTCTCCTCATTGGTACCTAAGAATAGTGGTTATGTCCGGTATGGTGACAACAACAAAGGTAAAATTCTAGGGATTGGTTCTATTGGTAAGAGTCCTAATCCCACTATTGAAAATGTTTTGTATGTGGATGGTTTGAAGCATAATTTGCTAAGCATTAGTCAACTTTGTGATAAAGGAAACAAAGTGGTTTTCGATTCTTCAAAATGCATGGTCATGGATTCTATAAATGAAAATGTTATTGTTATTGGACCTAGAATTGGAAATATCTATATGCTTGATTTAGATAAAATACCTTCAAATGATGCATGTTGTCTTATTAGTAAAGAGGATGAATCTTGGCTATGGCATAGAAGAATGGCTCATATTCACATGGATCATCTTAATAAATTGGTTCGAAAGGACTTAGTAATTGGCTTACTAAAGCTCCGCTTTGAAAAAGATAAACTTTGCGATGCATGTCAAAAGGAAAACAAGTAAAGGCTTCTTTCAAATCTAAAAATATTGTTTCAACAAATCGCCTTTACAACTTTTACATATGGATTTATTTGGCCCTTCTAGAACTAAAAGCTTTGGTGGCAATTACTATGCTCTTGTTATTGTGGAGGACTATTCTCGCTATACATGGACCTTATTTATTTCTCATAAAAATGACACTTTTGCCTTTCAAAACATGCTAAAGTTATCCAAAATGAAAAAGGAATGAACATAGTATCCATCCAAGTGATCACGGTGGGAATTCCAAAATGAGGCATTTGAGGCCTTTTGTCTTTGAAAATGGAATTGAGCATAATTTTTCCGCACCTAGAACACCACAAACAGAATGGAGTGGTGGAAAGGAAAAATCGGTCTCTTGAAGAGCTTGCGAGGACGATGCTCAATGAGACCAACCTTCTTAAGTATTTTCAGGCGGGGCAGGGTAAGCACCGCATGTTATGTAATGAATAGAGTCCTCATAAGACCTATTCTAAAACAAACGCCCTATGAAATTTACAAGGAGGAAGCCCAACATTTCTCACCTTCACGTATTTGGATGTAAGTGCTTTGTTCTAAATAACGGTAAAGATAACCTTGGTAAATTTGATGCTAAAGGCGATGAAGGTTTATTTCTTGGATATTCCACTTCTAGTAAAGCCTTTCAATTTTTAATAAACGTGCTTTAACTGTTGAAGAATCTGCATGTTTCTTTTGATGAATCTAACCCCAAATCTTCAAGAGAAGAAAGTGTTGATGATCTTGCGAAGTGTTAGGAGATACCTATTTAGAGGAACAAGAGAGATCAAAAGTTCAAAAGGAGGATCAAGAGTCCTTGCCTCAACCCTCTCAAGAACTCTCGACTCAAATCTTCCAAAGGAATGGAGAGTCTCAAAGAACCATCCTCTTGACAACATAATAGGTGATATCTCAAAAGGGGTAACGACTGAAACTCTCTTAATCATGCATGTCATCATATGGCCTTTGTCTCTCAAATTGAACCAAATGACGTCAAAGAAGCCAACTTTGATGAGCATTGGACCACTTGCTATGCAAGAGGAATTAAATCAATTTGAGAGAAATGATGTTTGGGAACTTGTCCCTAGGCCTAAAGATCACCTAGTCATTGGGACCAAATGGGTCTTTCGCAATAAGCTTGATGAAAACGGTATCATTGTTAGAAATAAAGCTAGACTTGTTGCAAAAGGCTATAACCAACAAGAGGGCATAGATTTCGATGAAACCTATGCACCCGTGGCTAGATTAGAAGCTATTCGCATGCTTCTCGCATTTGCATGCATCATGGATTTCAAACTTTTTCAAATGGATGTTAAAAGTGCATTTCTTAATGGCTTTATTCAAGAAGAAGTATATGTTGATCAACCTCCCGGTTTTGAAAATTTTGAATTTCCAAATCATGTTTTCAAATTGAAAAAGGCTTTATATGATTTAAAACAAGCTCCGAGAGCTTGGTACGAGAGGTTGAGCAAATATTTACTTGAAAAAGGTTTTGAAAGAGGAAAAGTTGATACCACTCTTTTCATTAAACACAAAAATCATGACATTTTACTTGTTCAAATTTATGTTAACGATATCATCTTTGGTGCTACTAATGAGTCCTTGTGTGAAGATTTTTCCAAAATCATGCAAAGTGAGTTTGAAATGTCCATGATGGGAGAGCTCAACTACTTCCTTGGTCTTCAAATCAAACAAACAACAGAAGGAATTTTTATAAATCAATCCAAATATTGCAAGGAGTTGCTTAAAAGATTTGGAATGAGCAACGCCAAAGAAATCTCAACTCCAATGAGCACATCATGCTATCTTGACAAAGATGAAGGTGGTAAGTCGGTCGAAGTAAGTAAGTATCGAGGTATGATAGGATCTCTTCTCTATCTCATTGCAAGTCGTCCGGATATTATGTCTAGTGTTTGTATGTGTGTACGTTTTCAAGCAAATTCTAAGGAATCACATCTCTTAGCGGTAAAACGCATCATGAGATATCTCACTGGCACACAAACTATGGGTTTATGGTACCCCAAAGGTGCTGACTGCACACTTATTGGGTACTCGGATTCGGATTTTGCGGGTTGCAAAATGGACCGAAAAAGCACTAGTGGGACATGTCACTTACTTGGGAATGCCTTGGTTTCATGGCATAGTAAGAAACAAGCCAGTGTGGCTTTGTCCACTGCTGAAGCGGAATACGTTGCGGCAGGTAGTTGTTGTGCACAGATCATTTGGATGAAACAACAGTTGAATGATTATGGAATCAATCTGAAAACTGTTCCAATTAAGTGCGACAATACTAGTGCCATAAACCTCACGAAAAATCCGGTTTATCACTCCCGGACCAAACACATAGAAATTAGGCACCATTTTATTAGAGATCATGTTCAAAAAGGAGATTGTGTGATTGAGTTTGTGGAAACATCTAAACAACTCGCAGATATTTTTACTAAACCTTTGCCTAAAGAAAACTTCTTTTTTATAAGAACCGAGTTAGGAATTTTAGATCAATCATGCATTGAATGACTGCATGTGAGTGCATTTTATTATGAATAAGTTCTAACTTTGGCGTTGGAGTGTGCTAACATTTTTATGCAGGTTCCGTTACCAAGACTAAAAGTGGAGAAATGCAACCGTCCTTCCTGTAATCGTTAAAATAAAAGTTTGTGCAGGTTATGTTAACTGCAAACAATTATGCGCTTAATATCAGTGAAGATGAGGAAACAATTGATGATGAGAATGAGTTGAACGAGGACTAGTAACTCTTATCCTAGTGCTTTATTTTTGCTATCTCCCTGAATAATTTTTTTTTACCAAGGATTTCTTATGCTTCATTGAACCCTTGATACTCTATTATTTTTCGCCATCTAGTTACACGTACATGCCTTTCCCTCTAATCTTTTCCGCTTTTTGATGTTGACAAAAGGGGGAGAGTTTTATGATTCAGGCGGAGTAAATTATATTATGCATATTATTATGCATATTGTGAGGGGGAGTTTTTCTAAATATTGTGCTTAAACTCTGATATCCTTTATTGAAAAACAATGCTTATATCTCATTGCTATATCATGATTATATTTTACTAAATTCCCTCCATGAGATGTTTGTCATCATCAAAAAGGGGGAGTCTGTGAATACATGCCTTGACAGGATGGTTTTGATGATTGACAAAAGGGAGCTTTGCAAATAGTCAACCGTGCAAAAAGTGGAAAAAAATACCAAGACGCGTATCAAGAATGATAGTTTCTCAAGTCTTTGGGTTTTAGGTATTTATTTATTTTTATTAAGACTATTTGTAAGTAGTAATAAAAAGCTCTCAATTAAAATAAAATCACACACTCACAAAATGATTTTTATTCTAAAATTGATTTTATGATAATTTTTCTTAAATTATTTTTAGGCACAAAGTATTTTGAAAAATTCTTAAGTTGTGCTCAAAATATTGTTTGGAAAATATTTCAAGTTTTCTTTGGAAAATATTCTCCGTGTCGAGCAGTGATATTTTGACATGCAAGTCGTGTGCCGAGCTGAGGTCGCGTGCCGAGCTGTGAGGAGGTCGCGTGCCGAGCTGTGAGGAGGTCGCTTGCCGAGCTGTGAGGAGGTCGTGTCTGTGCCGAGCTGTGAAGAGGTCGCGTGCCGAGCTGTGAGGAGGTCGCGTGCCGAGCTGTGAGGAGGTCGTGTCTGTGCCGAGCTGTGAAGAGGTCGTATGCCGAGCTGAGGAGAGCGTATGCCGAGCCGGGAGAGGTCGTATGGAAATACGATGTCGAACACCAAGTGGTGTCCGAGAATCTTTTCCGTCCCGTGTTTTCAATTCTTTCATATTCAAAACGCATAGCGGACAAATCCACGCAACGGACAAATCCGCAGCGGACAAATCCCGCAGCGGACATTTCGACGCTCCTCTCGGTGCCTATAAAAGCACCGCACCATGAGCATTGTTTTTAACATAACACAAGTGCTTAATTTTTGTGCTAAAACTCACAAATATTCTCCATCACTCACACTTATTTGAGCACAATTTTTTGAGAGTCTTTTTATTCTACATAATTTGAGTTGTATTATTTGAGCTTCAATTTGTTATATCTGCACTATTGAGTGTATCTTTCTCATCTCATTTTATTTGCAAAAATCATTTCTTTTTGGGTAGGAATCCCAAGGTGTTCATAGAGAGGTGATATCTCTTGAACGTATTGCTCTGGTATAGAGTTGTAAAGGTTTCTAGCTGAACCTGATTTAAAAGCTAGTGATTTAGTGAAAATCCCATAGTGCTTTGCTTTGGGGACAGGACGTAGGCCACAGGGGTGTTTGGTGGCCAAACCTGTATAATTTGATGCGTGCTCTTCTTTGCTCTCTGTCTCTTTATCATTCAAGCACTTTATTTATTTTTGTTCTTTATTTATTTTTCGGTCATTTATTTTCTGTCATTTATTTATTGCAATTTATTCTTCAAGTTATTTCTTTCAAGTTTTTTTTTTAATTCAGTAATTTATCTGTAATTTTTTTTATAAGCACCGCTATCACAATTCACCCCCCTCTTGTGTTTGAAGTCACTTGGTAACAGCATGTTGGTACTTTTTACCTTTTATTTTTTTATAAGTTCTAATGTACACGTGTTTAATCGGTTCTATTAACGACCCAATAGTTCAACTAATGACTTATTGACCCAATATCCCAACCTAGCCAATATCCGGTCAAAGTTTTATATTATTGGTTGTTTGTTTGGGTTTTTAGCTCCCTCTTATTCACCTATATAACGAGGATGAAAGGATGAAGTATAACATGTGTATGTATTAACTAGCTACATCATTTAATATTTTTAGATTAAGTATTTAATCAATTTCATTGTTAAATCGTGCAACACTGTCTTCCCCCTTTTATATACTTTCATTTTAATGAACAGACTATATGTTAAAATATAATGATGTGATATAGCACCAATTAGTTTTTGAATTATACTTACTCCGTTACTTTTTATAATAGCATCCACAATGCTCAGCATCTTATGTGAGTGTCTAGCCCAAATGAGTGGGACCTTTTTTGTCCACATAGGTTTTAGCCACTCAAATTTTTTAACCGAGTTTTTTACTCCAACGGCCAACTGAGATCTAATTTTAGACACTCAAATTATCTCTCATTATTTTTTTTCAGTCACCATTATTCCAGAAGCTTCCTTCTCCTTCGTTCCTCAACCTTCCTACTCCTTCGTTACTCCAGCACCTCTCGTTTTCTGCTTCTCCTTCGTTCCTCTCATCTCCCTTGACCTCATCCTCCACCATCCCCTCTCTCTCAGTCCAACGCCGGCATCAAACGCACCACCACCGCACCTGCAACGCCGCCATCGCAGAGCACCGTGTCAGCTCGTCGCAGATCTGTCGCACCACCGCGTCGAACACGCCCCCTCCATCGCGTCGCCGTCGCAGATCTGTCGCACCACCCTCTCCAGCAACGATGCATTGTCACTCGACTGCTGGAACGACCTCAAGTAACAACCGCCAGTGTGCGAAGCGTTCGTGGCGGCGACGGCGACGTGTGAGATGTTTATTTCTTGGATCTGTTTCATTTTTAGATCTGTAATTTCTGGATTTGAGATCTCTTTGTGGATCTGTAATTTGTGAACAATTTTTGTGTAATTTATGAAATATAGATTGATCTTCTGGGTGAAATTTCTTCTGATTTCTTCTGTTTTTTTCCCTCATTTCCTTCAATTATGTTGAATCGGTGTTCTGTTGATTCAAGAGAGAGAAACAACGATAGTTTAATCGTAAGACACGGTATGTATATATAGCTGCTGGATCAAAATTTTTAGATGCTGAGCTTGCCAGCTAGATGCTCTCCAACGTTGAAAAAAATAAGCTCTCCATCCACATCAGCTAGATACTCATGAAGCTCCCAGCGACGTGGGTGCTCTAAGCCCTTTGTTAGAAAAAAATTTGTAGTGCAAAAAATAGATTCTACGTCGTCGTCTTTTTACATCGGTTGGATTCCCAACTAATGTAAAATGTCATACGATAACAATTTTGATATTAAAATAAAAGTTTTAACATCGGTTATGTAAAAAATATTTTTTACGTCGGTTAGAAAAAAGAACCGATGTACCGATGTAGAATGTTTATTATTTTTCATTTGCTCTCTCCTTTTATATCTGTTACTCACCCAACCGATGTAAAAAGTCTTTAATTCTATCTCTTATTTCTTATCCGGGTTTCGTGTCTCACTCCTAATTCACGCGGACAAACACATTTCTTCATCTTCACTCCCGTCACGTTTTCATTTGCGAACTTACCCATTTCATTTGCGAGCTCACTCTTTCCCTTCCCTATTTCATGACCTCATTTATCTAAACCCTCCTCAGTCCTCCTCCTCGTTGCCCATTTCAAATGTCTGTTCTTGAAGAAACAAATCTTTCCCTCTCTTGAAACCCTAGCTTTCCATCTTTCCTTCCACAAAACCTTATTTTAGATGCACCTGGTCAGTAAGAGAGGAAGGAATCGAGATAGGGATAGGGATTCGTCAAACAGGAGCAAGAGGAGGAGAGGATCTCACTCTCACAGGGACGAAGGCGAACAAAGCACTGAAGAGAGCGTTGGAAATGAACAAGACGACGACGTTCAACACGCTGGCGTTTCTCGGATCCGTTCCGCGAATACGACATCGTTCGCCGGCGATGGAGCTCCACGCCTGCGAAACCGCCGCCGTTCAAGATAATGGACGAGATGATCGGCGCGGCAGTTCCCAGGAAGGCTCGTTTAGGTTGATACAATAGAAATGCGATTTTTCCGATAACCGTTTTTCTTTTTCCATTTTATTTCACTCGTTTTTGTTCTCTTTGGGAATTGAGTTTTTATTTTTTTCCTTTTCGTTTCTGTCCTTTTTGTGTTTGACGTGTTTCCGCAGCTTGTGTGAAAAGGTCACACGAAAGTTGGGTCTCCGCAAGCGGCGTTGGCGGCGGAGAGGAGCAGGCTGACACTAAAAGAGACAAATCGAACTATTTTCCTCTGTTAGCATATTAATTGTAATGCTTTTTTTTTTTTTGCCTACTAAGGTTCTTTCCTGATATGATGAATATTTATATCACCCCCCGCCCCAAAAAAAAGGTTAATCCTTTTCTATGAATCGGTTTTTTCTTTGCTTTATCTAGTTTGTAATACACCGGGTTTTATCTGAATAATGACAGGTTCTGAATTCAAATGGAGTTGTTCTTGTTGAATTCTTTGCTCCATGGTGTGGGCACTGTAAAGCTCTAACTCCTATGCAGCTACTGTATTAAAGGGTGTAGTTATTGTGGCAGCACTTGATGCTGATGCTCATCAGCCTTTGGCTCAGGTTGTCTGTTGTTCCTTTCTTCATTCCTGGCGTTTATATTTAATGAAATCTGTTAATGGAATACTATGCTGCATGTGTTTTCTTCTTGCATTCTGCCTTTCTGAAATATGGAAATGTGTTGTTATATACCTTTACTGATATACACTAGGAAATACCTTTTGTGGACCAAGCAAGATGCAAAACATGATTTTTTTTTTTTTTTCATACATAATGAATAGCCTCTTGGAATTGTTTTAAAGTGGAATATGATTAATTGGACCCCATTACTTTGGTCATTTTAGATATAAGATTGCTTGATGTTTTATGGCATATCAACAAACCTACCATGCCAGAAATATTGTGTGTGTAAAGTTCTTACTTTTTTTTTTTTTTCTTTTATTTCCTAGCTCCTTCCTCTCTCTGTAAAGCAACCAAAGGATATTACCTCTTACCTAGACGAGATAGAATGTCTCTGGAGATTCTTTCTTTTCCTGTCTCTTACATAGCATTTTTCATAGTTTGCATGATGAAATGATTATTCTTTTAGTTTGTGTAAGGTTTGCATGATGAAATGATTATTCATTTAGTTTGTGTAAGTTTCTTTAGTTATGATTCACATTTTCAACTATTTTCTTCATTAGTTATTATAGCTGTATATTGAAAACTTCAAAACAGTTAGTTTTATGTGTGTGTTTTCTTAATTCCCTGCAGGAATATGGGATTAGAGGATTTCCAACTATAAAGGTATTTGCACCTGGAAAGCCACCAGTTGATTACCAAGGAGCCAGAGATGTTAAACCAGTCGCAGAATTTGCACTTCAACAGGTTTGTTGGAATCTCTTCTGGATTGTTTTAACATTTTGGCCCAAAAGTTTATAGTCAAATATTTCTGGCATGTATGATAAGTGACGTATGTTGGACTTTGGATAGAGTAGATAGATGTCTTCTTTTTGTTACAAAAAAAAAAACAATTTCTTGTACTCCTATGAAAAAAAACTATTGACTACAAATTAGATGAGAATCTGATCAAGAACTTGAAAGGGAAATTCTTTTTGCATACTACTTGGTAGTGTACGAAATTTCGGCAGAGTGAGGATATGGATGTAATGGGATTAGGGTTTAACTGTTGAGTGAGTACTCCTTGTAATCAAGGCCAAGTCCTTTCTTGTTATATAATATATGCAGATGGTGTTTTTTATTTCCGGTATATAGTATATAGTTACTCCAAAATATTTCCTGCTCATCGTTTATCTGAAACTCCGAATGTACAGGTAAAGGCTCTTTTGAAAGAACGATTAAATGGAAAAACAACAGGGGGGTCAAATGAAAAGACAGAAACCAGTGCTTCAGTAGAACTAAACTCTCGCAACTTTGATGAGTTGGTTCTCAAAAGCAAAGAACTTTGGATTGTTGAATTTTTCGCACCTTGGTGAGCGCTGCCTATGTTTCAACAGATAAATTATGTATACCATTATTTTTTACCTGACTGAATCTAAAGTATTTCTACATTCAGATTTAACTCTAATAACATCTTTTGTCCTCTTCTATTTCTCAAAGGTGTGGCCATTGTAAAAACAACATCCTCATCTTTTGCTGACACTAAAGTAATTCCTGTGGGTATGCTTGCATTCCTTAGAATGAGCGTGAGCTGAAATGTGAGAGGAGGAAACAATCAAACTGTGAATCTGCTAGAAGGTCCAGGCCGAGGAAGCAGGTACGAATCTGTTGCGATTTTCTTGTTTTATAGAATTGTAAACCTTCCTCCGTGTCTGATAAAAGGCATAAATTGATTAGTTCCATGTGGTGCATGTACATGTAGCCCTCAAAAAATACAATAAAAAAAAGTTTGTTTTGACAAAAGGAAAGACCATGACTAATCTTTTTACTTACTCTATTCTGAAGAATTGGCAAGAAGAGTTGATACCTTGACTGTTGAGAATTTGTCTCTAAAATCAGAAATGAATCAATTGACTGGAAGTTCTAAGAAGTTGAGGATGGTTTTTGTATCCTAGGTAAACTGCTGTGAATTGCACAGGTAACCCATGTTGTATCCATTGTAAATTTATTGCATAAGAATTTAGCTATGTTTGATTATAAGTAAAAGTTTAGCCATGTTTATGTATATAGCAATGTTTGATTTTAAGTAAAATTTAGTTCTATATATAGGGAGCAATGATACAAACAAAATGCAGTTTATTTTTAAAAAAAAAAAGACTTTTTACATTGGTTGTAGTCACCGATGTAAAATCGGACTTTCTACATTGGTTATTCGCAGAACCGATGTAAAAAGTGGACTTTTTACATCGGTTAGTTGCAGAACCGATGTAAAAAGTCACTTTTTAATCGGTTGTGGTCAGAACCGATGTAAAAAGTCGCTTATAAAGATAAAAAATGACTCTTGACTAGGACTTTTTACATCGATACTGTTATAACCGATGTAAAAAGTTCCTACTTTCTATATCGGCAGAATCTATATTGGACGCATAACGGATATAAAAAGTCATTTTTAACCGATGTAAAAAGTTTTTTTTTGCAGTAATGGTAACTAATTATAAGCCCCTTTTTAACTTACAAGATACATTAATTATTTTTTTTCCAAAAGTATCGCTAATTAATACAAAATCCAAGACATGCATTAATTAATTAAAAGTATGATTTATAATAAATGAAGGATAAATTTGGAAAAACATACACATTATAGATAAATTTAATTATGTTAACTAATTTTCTTAATATGCGTTTTTTGTCTAAAGGGGCTTATGAAAAGTAACAGAGGGAGTATAAATTTTCATGCATTTGATCTATTTCACAAAAAAATATAATTTAACGATTAAATTGATAGAGCATTATATTTATTAAATTTAGGCTAAATAGCACTTTTGGTCCCTTAACTTTATTTTAGTTTTTGTTTTGGTCTCTTAACTATTATATTTTTCATTTTGATCCCTTAAGTTACAAAAATACGACATTTTCGTCTCTTCTATCTGTAATCTTTTTATTTTGTGTGTATAGGTCATTGAAATTCTTTTTTTTTTGCTCCATTATTTTTTATCATGTTACTTCATTAATAAGAACTCTGATAGGAGCATGATTTTGACTTTATTGTTTAAAAAAATTACAGACGAAAAGGACGAATTTAGCGTAACTTTCATAACTTAAGGGACCAAAACGAAAACTAAAATAAAGTTAAGAGATGTAAATGAGAAAAAAAATAGTTAGGGGCTAAAGTTTCGTATTTTTGTAACTTAAGAACCAAAATAAAAAATATAATAGTTAAGGGACCAAAACGAAAACTAAAATAAAGTTAAGGGACTAAAAGTGCTATTTAGCCTTAAATTTATTAAAAACTTAAGCAAGGGATATATCTGATAAGAGATGAGGATAGTTGGTCTTAATTATATAATTATTATTTTTTTTAGGATAAAGATTAGGATGAGAGGATAATCCCTCGATCCAAGGCATGAAAAACTTTCTGGCTTTGTCATGCTCAATTAGGATAACTCTGTATAAATAGTCAAATTTAATTTATCAGGAAAATATTTTCACACTAAATACACTTATGTATGCGTGTGCATACCTAATTATACATTTGAGAATAAGCATTTGGAGCTCAAGCCACATGCCAGGCTCAAATAAATTGAGCATTAAATACTGCTCATGTGTCAGCAATTAAAAAGTATAAAAAAATAAAAACAAAATAAATGTAAGACAGAATTAATAAACACATTTAATTATCAGCCTAAATATAGTAACGAAAAATAAAAATGGAATTACAACATTGCAAATTTAATTACGATGTACAAGCAATAATTGTGACAATAGTGATATTTAATTCATGTTTTATTCAAATTAGTTTTTTTAATAGTAATATTTCATAAAATTGTTAAATTTTTTTATTAAGAATAATCCTAAAAGCAATATTTACACATGTCTTTCTGTTAGGGCTTCCACATCAGCAACACCTTAATAACCAGATTTCAAGAGATGATTAGGCTAATGTTTTCCTACATGACATCAATTTGAATTTTGAAATTAAATAAAATGACACGAGCCCTTTGTCTCTGTGAATAATTACTAATATACCTATTAAATAGCTTATAAAAAATATACCTATTAAATACATACAATTTTTTATTCATTCAATCGATAATATAAAGGAAATGTTACAATAGTTATGCACCGCTAATTACAGCAAATACAAATGATAACATATGATTTTAAAAATTATTTGGAAGAATAAAATAGGCATGAAACTAAATTGGGACCAGCTATACTATGCCAAGATTTCAACGAATCTATATTATGCATGCATTTCTGCTTTCATATTAATATGGTGTTATTACCCAATTTGAATTTTTTTAGAGGGTTACGCAATTTGAATTCAACAAAGGTAAATAAGGAAATATTTCAAATTGTAGCTATTTGTACTATTTTCCACTGTATGTATTAAAATCCTAAACACAGAATTGTAATCTAATTTATGCACATTTAATGACTTGCCTCAGTATTGTATTATTCTAAATTTAAATTCATTTGCTCTCCCTTCTCATGATCATAAATGACTTACAGTGGTGCATAAATTCTCTCTTTCTCTCCCCATTTTGAAATCGAAACAAGTTTCTCTAGCCTCATCATCTTTTTTGTGTGTGCTGAAATGGAGGACCTAAGGGTAATTAAATTAAAACTGGCCTCATTCTCTTTGAGGACAACGTTTGTAATGCTAGAAGAGGACAATGTTGTGGAGCCAATTGAATTGACGAAGAGATTCTGAAGACCATTTATATGGAAACAGTTATGAGTCCATATATATATCGGTAGAAAGTCTTTCTTTTAGATGTAAAAACATTTTTGTTAATTATCGAAAATGCATGTTTTGTATCAATATTTTTTCTAATGATCAAAGCCATGTGCTTCCCTTTTGTTCTAAAGGGCCATTTTGCTTTACTACATGTAAATGTATTTTTTGTTACAGATCCTATTTGTTCTAGTTGATGATTAAAACCGTAAATGCATTTTTTTGTTGCAATAATGAAGGGGAATTTGGTACATACCATAAAGCTCACACTGGTGCTAGTCTTATCATGGATGGTCTGCTAACATTTTCAGGTTTTGGGATTGGGTCCCTCGCTCTTTTCTTTTTAAAGTTCTACTTCTACACTTGCATCATATTTCAGGTTATGTTGTCGGAAGAGAAGTCTGTCAAAGCTAAAAAAGTGAATTCAGATAAAGTAAGGAGCCAAGCTACCATAGAGAGAAGAGAAGCTCACAACTATTAACAAATCGATATCTGATATCTCAGATCGAGTGGATGGTTATAGGGCTTTTGGGTTGCTCTTCGACTTGGTTTTGGTTGAATTTTGATGGGTTTGAACAATTCTTTTTGCAGCTTTGCTATTAGTCTTTCCACACGCTCATTTGTATACAATCACATCACCTCTATAACATTTTTATTCAACAAATCATGACAGTTCTTTGCAGATGTTTTTTAATCAATTCTAAATCATAACTCTCCTCTCTCATTGTTGAAAATCACTTCTTCATATCAACATCTACTATAATTATAAAATTTATTATATATTGCTTACTTATTTTTTTCTTTTATTTTTGTGAATTTGCAGCAAACCAAAATGCAGACAGTTAGTTACTCATGATGACTATAGCATGACATCTAGACTTCTGAAGAAGAGAACTTTTGTGGTTACTATATATATATACTTAGGTACCGTTTGGTACAGAGGAAGGGAAAGGAAAAGTGAAAAAAAGGATTCAAAACACGTATTTCGAAAAACATTCCATTGTTTGGTTTAGAATTAAAAGGGAAGGAAAGAAAAAAATTTAATGGGTAAACGTATATTTGTATTATATATATATATATATATATATATATATATATATATATATAATATTTTTATATATTAATATAAATAAATAATATATACATCTTATTTTTATATGGGGGTATTTATGTCATTTATCAAATATACCTCTTTCTTTCCTTCCACTTTTCTTTTTTTTTCTTCCCCCCAAACCAAACTACTAAACAATTATCTCATTTTCTAATATTTTTCTCTTCTTTTCCTTTCCTTTCCTTTCTCTTCCTTTCCTCTATTTTTCTTTCATAAACCAAACATACCCTTAGTGTCTTTATGAGTTTTCAACAGAGGTTGCATGTAGATAATGGTTCACCTTTAGATATTATAATAGTTTGATGTAGCTAATTTTCTATCATGTTCTATTAGCATTCTTTTATGCTTATTCATCTAAACCGAGTTTTGGTTTTAGTCCCCTTTTTACAATTCAAGGCCGACCCTTTATGTGATTTATTACTTTTTAACATAAATTCGGCTTAAGTTTTAGACTTTTAGTTGCGATTATAGTTGCACAATAGCTGAGTTAAAAGCGAATGGTCGTTTACACAATATGCTTTTGAAATCAAAACGTAGCACAAATCAAAACGTAGCACATTATCGATTGTTCAAAACATGTATAGAGTACAGACTACATAGGATTCCGAAAAAAAAAAAAGAGAAATTAATAACTGATGAATGAGTGGTGGATAAGGAAAAGATAACAAAGAGAGAACTCACAATTTTGGGTTCAGGTTGTTTTGAGGCCTTGCACTGTGTTGTGTGATGGGGGGAGAGAAACATGTCTGGAAAGAGAGAATGAGATAATAGAAAAGTCTCAAGGATTTGGGTCGGATTATTGGATGAGTGTAGTATTTATATATTTCACTAAAATGTCACACAAAATCCATCCTAGAAGATAATCCATTGAAATTTATGTGTTTTTGAATACCAAAAGACTTTTTTTAAAGTTGAAAAAAATCTAAATCGAATACCACCGAATTTTGATAACTGACCACATGAAGAGCATTTATGGAAGATTTCAAAAAAAAAATTGAATTTTCATGGTGATAACGACAATAATTCAAAAAATATATGATCTGATTTTAGAATAAAAGAAATAATCATAAAATATTATTCCAATATCTCTCCTTTGAATGTCTTCACCCGGAGCATGTCTAGCAACATTAGTCAGTGGAATCCTTTTGGTGCATCGATGAATAAAGAATTTAAATGATAGAAACAGACCATTCAATTTTCAACATGTCACATATGAGAACAGACCCTTGATTCATGCGTAATTGATCCTCTTTTGGGCTGATTTTCTTCTATTTCAACTCTTCAGTATCTAATATTACTTCCCTATTTCTTCATTTCTCTTGCTTCATTCCTCATTCTAACCCTGAATTTCTTTTATCACTTTCAAGGATGTGAAAAACGCGAAATGGTACGACGGGTCTTGGAGATCACGGCGTAGAACAACAACTGGAAAGAAGAAGTGGGAATCCTAGCACGCAGTGGCAAGCGTAGGAGCGTATTTGAAAATCCTTTTGGCTGAAGCCTCTATCGGGCATACCGTGTAGAGCACAGACCATCACTATTTAATATTTTATTATATAATTATTGCACACTTTTTAGAAAAATTTACATATAAGTGGCAGATTGAATATTTCACAATAAATAATACTAATATATAAATTCATCTAAATGAGTATTTTAATAAATAATATACATTAATATAATCTTTTGACATAAAATATATATTTTTAAATGCACATTGTGCGTTGTCTTGACCAAAGATATAACATATGTATGGCTTGACTCTGCTGCGGTATACTCATCAGTGTCGTCATCATTCAACGATCGAGCATGCGATGAAGACCCTAACCACAAAAATATGATATGATTTATGCAAAAAGCTAACAAATTAGTATAACGTTTCAATAGCTTAAATTTATTATTCAAATTATGCAAATACTACCCATTATTTACTTATAATTCAATATAAGTAGTACACTGCATGCATCGTGCTACTATTAACGTACACAATATAGATTATTTTGTATAACATTTTTCAATAGCATAAATATACCTGTGCATTGCACAGATCAATTGTTATTTTATTTACCATTAATGAACGATTTACTAGAAATAATACATTAATATATTTTTAGTATAATGTAGCATTAATTCAAAATTTAAATTGTGAATAAACTTTGTTTTCAGTAATTAAATAAACTATTTATCATTTTAAAATAAAAAAATAACATATTATAGAGTGTGACTCCCAGTTAGTTATTGTTGTCTTTGGAAACAATTCTATTGTGCCTTAGAAGCTCAGAAATAGGTGGTCCAACTGTATTGCTCTTACTAGACAGATGCCTTTCATTTTCTCCCACATATACAGAGAAGGAAACTCTTGTGCTGACAAGCTTGCCTCTCATGGAACTTATGTCAACGGTACTGTTTGGTGGAATACTATACCGACCTTTATCTCAGATGACTTTTTTAGAAATAGAAATAGCTTACCTTATTATAGATTCTCCTAGTCTCTTTGGGCTAGGTTGTCGTTCCCTAGATTCAATAATGTCCTTCTGGATTGTTTTGTTTGCACTTTTGCTCTGGTCTTGAGTTTTGGCGTAGCCCCCCAAGCACCTTTTGTTACTTTTTTTCCCTTTTTTTAATAAAAATAGGGGGGAGTACTCTTTTTCCTTCTAGATTTTTTTTTCCTTAAGGAGGGTTTTGCATCAGAAGGTTTTAACGAGGCTCTTTTCCTTCATTAAAAAAAACGCTTATGTAATTTCATAATTGAGAGTCGATAATGCAATACTTTTCTATATAACATTTTTATGATAAACATGCATCTCTCTCACACACACACACAAAAAAAGAACACTACAATTTATAGAATATCTAATTTATACATTAACTCATAAATTATTTGGGTGGTATGCACCATCCGATTACTCGAGACGGAATCACCATGATTGATATTAGTTTTGTTACCTATCGATGTTAGGCACCTAATAATTACACACAATAGTAAATACAATATTATAACATCACTAATATAATATTTCTTATATGATATTATTGGATTGAAATAATTTTTATAACAAAAAAATAATAATGTTTCCCATGCATGACACAGGTTCTATACTAGTTAAAATAAATAAAAGAAGGTTGAAATTAAGAAGATGCAATAGAAGCTGGTAGGCAAGGCAACGGGCCGGTCGGTCCGTCTCGGTCCCCATTTATAACGGGTTCGGGTTTTTCCTTCCCAATCTCCGCCTCCACAGGGTCGGGTTTCCCCGCGAGTCCCCAACTCCGCTCCATATATGTGGAAAATTTGAAAAATTATAATATGATAATTAATAAAATATAATCATAATTATTATCAATCTACTATCAATATAAGAATACAAAGGGCTGACAAAATTACTAAACTAGTCTACCATATTTTTGCCACCTATCATTTTAAAGGACAAATATGTCAATCTAAATAAAAATTAAATTTGCATAAAAAAATTAATTTTTTTTACCTATTTTTACTTTTTTCTCTATCACCTTTCACTTTTTCCCTCTCTCTTCTCTTTCTTCCCTCTCTCACGTGACACTCTTTCTCTTTCTCACTTTCTTCTCTTACACTCTCTCTTCTCTTTCTTTTTTTGTCTCAATAAAAAACATTACATATTGTCAATATAATTTTATCGTCTTTGATCACGTATCAAAATATATAAATATATTTACTATATATTTTTCATAGATGATTATTTTACTTTTGGTTCTTAACGGGAGAAAATATTACATACTATCGGTATAAATAATTATTTTTCTTTTGGTCACAGAAGGAGAAACATAAAATGTTATCGGCATAACATAAAAATTTATAAATATCTTTATTATATATTATTTATAGATGATTATTTTACTTTTGACTCTTAACGGGAAGAAACATTATATACTATCTGTATAAATGATTATTTTTCTTTTGGGCCCAGACGGAGAAACATAAAATGTTTATTTTTTATACGAGCATAAACGTCTTTGTTATTTATAAATGATAATTTTGTTTCTTTGTCTCTACGGGGAAACGTTACATGTTGTGGGTGCAATTTTATAGTCTTTTAACACACTAGTTTTTTGACCCGTGACAAAGTTTGTCATATTATTTTTGCTTTTTTTTGTTCGAAGAATATATTTTGTAGTTTTTGTAACACAATGAGCCACCTTAACCAAAAAACTCAGATTAAAAAAATAAAATAAAAAATCAAATTTTGTTTATAGCATGAAAAAATATGTTCTTTCAAACTGAGAAAATAATGTCATAATTTTCTTAAATGTAATTATGAACATATAAAATGGCGCGTCTCGTTTAAGTACCCAAAAAATAATAATTATATTTTTTTACAAAGGTAAATAATAATTATATAAAGATAAGCATTAGGTAACATATATCATTTTATAAAAAGTAACTTTATTTGCAATGTCAAGTTAACATGCAGATTATTAAGCCTGTGGGTGTAAAAAGTATATAAGATGGAGTTATGTATATTTCAAAAGTTGAGGAAATAATGCTAACCCAAACCATCTAAGCTAAATTCAGAAAAACTTTTCTATACGTTATATTTAAAGTGGTGGTTGTCACATCTCCTTCGTTGTTACATATGAGTATTTTCAAACCACTGCGTGATGTAACCCTTTATATTGCAACATATAGTTGATAATGGGAAAAAACTGATTGCAGAAGATAGATTCCCACATGTTTGAAAAACTGCCCATGACTTTTATTTATAGTCATTGTAAAAGAAACAATAACTGAAAATTGTTTGCGCTGAAATTTAAAGGGAATTCTTCTATTAGATGGGATGAATGACAATCTAGGAATAAAAACTTTTTCTCTTATTTTGCTGCTAGAACTAACTTTTGCCTCCAATACATGATTGCCAAGTTGGGTGACTATGAGCCGAGTGCCATTGCACAATCCTGACGACTGATAATTCAAAAATTCAAACTGAATTCTATATTTCTCAATAACATGATGGGAACACCAAATTTTAACTTCAGTTGATGGTTAGGAAGTCCAGATGCAGAAATTGTATTAAAAAATTTTAGTGTATGTATATCATCTGGTCTATCAAAATTTTCATCAACCAAACATGGACTATCAAAACTTAGGTAAGTTTTTGTTTCTCTAGGCATCAATGACATAATGTACTCATTCAAGTGATTAACAACATCATTTGTGGGTGCTAAAATAGCTCTATGACGAAAGAATGATGAGTCTCTCATATTTTCTAAAACAGACAGGTATGTGCTATTAACAACAACAGTAAGAGGATCACCTGAATTTTCAATGAGCATATCAGGAGTATATCAACTGTTGCAGCTGCATCATTTATTTCACCAATAGTTCTATTTCCAATACCCAACACCCAATCAGAAAACTCCTTCAATTGTCGTACTTCTTCTTCTGAAGACCCACCTTGAAGCCTCGTGTTTTTTTGTTAATGTAAGTACCTTGCATAATGGCCAAAGGTATGATGAATTAATGCTAGCTTGAACAACATCTTGCCTCGTTTCCTTCGGTATGACTGGAAGTATCTGCCTAAAATCACCACCAAGAACTACTACTTTTCCTCCAAACGACATATTTTTACTTTCACTATTAGAAAATCGAAGTATATCCCTGAAGGTTCTATCAACTGCTTCAAAACAATGTCTGTGAGTCATTGAAGCTGCATCCCAAATTATAATTTTAGCCTTGATTATCAATTCTGCCAAAGGACTACTCTGGTTTATGTTAACTCTGGTTTATGTTACAGAATGAATCTTCATTCACATTTCTAGGAATTTAATTTGGAACCTAGAATATGTTGTCCTATCACCTAATATCAACAAAGCAGCTATTCCACTGGATGCAACAGTCAAAACAATTTCATCTTTAGATCTGAAAGCTGCAGAAATGGCCCTCCAAAGAAAAGATTTACTTGTTTCTCCACAACCATAAAGAAAAAATAATCCCCGCAAAAGATGTCACCCAATTGTTATGGTCATTCATGTAAATGATGTTGCCCAAAATATTCGTTTATAAGTATTAGTTTTTATTAATTCTTACTTTGTTTTGGTAACATTAATTCTTACCATTATTTGGTAGACAATTGGGAGACCATATCAATTTATTTGACCATATCAATTTGATATATTTAATAAAGGAAACAAATTAACTTTGGTGAGCCAATGTCCCTTCTAAATTAAAATTTGGCAAAAAGTAATTAATTTAATGAATGAATATATGATAAAGATATTATGCTCCTAAAATATATTTTTTTAAAATACATTGATCTAGTACCCAAAAAAAAATACATTGATCTAATTAAGAAAAAAATTGAACGATACACTTTATAAATTAGTTACTGTTATATTTGTAAAAATCTTAATTGATTTGTCAATTGAATAGTTTTCCCCAAAACCTCGCTTATTATATCAATTATTTGACTAATTATGGAAATGAATTAATACTCGTAAAGTATTTATTATTAATTAAAAAATAAACGAATAATATAACTCAATTTAAGCTATAGTTATTTAACTCGTGCATTACACTTTACAAATTTCGTATTTTAATATTATAACAATAAAAGGACGTTTAATTATCAAAAAATCAAAAATAAAAAAGGTCGTTTGTGGTGTTTAAATTGGAAAAGAAATATATTTGTGGTATTGAACATAATGCAAACATGTTTTTTTTATGAAGAGCGCAAACTTGTTTCTTATATGGACCTATCGAATCTTTTCAAAATTCAAATGGTATCTCGAGCTAAATTGAGAAAAAATTATATAGATAGAAAATATATATTGATATTTATTTACAGAATATATATAAGAATATGCCTTAGAAATAAATTAATTTTGTGTGAAAATAAAATTGATCGATAATCAATTTATTGATTGAATATATGAGAAAGATATTATGCTCTTAAAATCATTATATTCTTTTTTTTCTAATAATGGTAAGAAAGAATAAAATCTGAATTGAATAAACGGCATTCTATTATTACTATGACCATATCAATTTATTTGAATCCTTTTAAATTCGGAATATTATTTATGTTGATACTGTAAATATTATTTTATACGTATGATTTCCTTTTTGGTAGACATATGATTTGTTTTTACAACATAAATAAATTTCTTAAATATGAATTGTTATCTTTTATAAAAGGACATATGTCCATAAAATATTAAAAAAAAGAATTTGACTTCTCTAAATCAGATTCTTAACTATTGATAATTAGGAAAATAACGACGGAGAAAGAAGATTATCATTTAAATTTTTAAATCAATATTGTTTGAATAAACAAATTTGGTCAATTCATAATTGATATAGTCACCCAACAGGTTTTTTTATTTATTTTGGTAAGTACCTTCATTGCAAAAATACATCTCACTTGTCATTGATTTGTAAATTAAGAGGATTCTAATTGATTTAATAATGAATCGAAATTATTTCCTTTATTGGACCATGAATATACCTATCCATAAAATTATTTAAAATTATTGACCATGCCATAAGCAATGAAATATTTCCCATAATCAAATGAGCTATATTTAGTTCATGAATCAGATTCTTATATTTTGACTAAGTAAAATCACATGGACAACCCAGATAGCCTTTCAGTCTCTTTGCAAATTTGATCAATAAAAAAGAAAGAGGCTAGATTGGAGAAAGCCAATCATAGAGTGGACTTAGACAAAATGTTATGAAATTATCCTTATTCCAAAATTCCTCAAAATGAGACCACATATACAAACTCTATTAGAAATTACCTGAAAACTAACCACCCTGAATGATATTGGATCATGAGGAATCAGCTACAACAACTTTCCTTCATGCGATCACTTGTTTCCATAATCAGCTTTAGCACATATGTTTCTTATGACAGCATCACTTGAGAACATTCCCTCAATCTCCTAGAATCAGGTGTAACATATTCTGTCAATTATTTGCTATTAGTGTGACAGATCCTTGGCTCCCAATCATTAGCAATTATCATTAATTGCCATCCCATTCTTGTATCCCTATATATTTGTATCATATCACTCACTGTAATAGAAAAGGCATTACATCACTATATGGTATCAGTCGCTCTTGCTTAACAGCATTTCAATTCACAAACTCTCATCATGCCTTCCACAAACCACACTATCGAAATTCCCGGTTCAAAATCAGTCATGGTTTTGAACACTCAAAATGGAATCAAACTCAACAACACAAATTTCCCTGCATGGAGAGTGCAACTCAATGCCCTCCTCGTAGGCTATGATCTACTCAGCTTTGTAGATGGCACCAATACCCGCCCTCCTGAAAATCATGCAAATCATGCATATTGGAAAAGACAAGATCAATTGATCCTTCATGCGATCATTTCCTCTGTTGACCCAAGTGTCATCATCATGCTAGGCAATGTGAAAACATCCAAGCAAGCCTGGGATGTGCTGAATAAGCTGTTTGCTAGCAAAACAAGAGCACACATCATGCAACTTAAAGAGAGACTCACACGCAACAACAAAGGGACTAGATCCATGACAGAATACCTTCATGGAATCAAGTCTCTCTCTGATGAACTAGCCATCATCACCACTCCTCTAGATGATGTTGATTTAGTCATTCACACATTGAATGGCCTTGGCACTGAGTATAAAAAAGTTGCTGCTGCCCTGCGTGCCCGAGACAATGCAATCAACTTTGAAGAGTTACACGACCTTCTCACTGATTATGAGAACTATCTCCAGAGAGATACTTCAACACAAGAACCACAAATTATTGCCGCAACAAATTCAGCTCAAAAAGGAAGGCATCCATTCAACAAAAAAGGATATCAACATAGCAACAATGCAACCTATCAAGTTCATGCTGATCACAACAATTCTGCAGCCTTATTCAAAAAGGTGATCTGCCAATTCTGTGAGAAGCCCGGCCACACAGCCCAGCATGCTCGTGCTGCCTACTCTGGACCTCCTCCAGATTGGATCATGTATTCTGGAGCAACACACCACATCACTAATGCTCTAGACAATCTCCACCTGAGCAATCCATATCATGACACTGATCAACTACTAGTTGGGGATGGATCCGGTCTTCCAATCACTCACACAGGTAACACAACTCTTACCACTACCTCTCAACCCCTACAACTTCACAAAGTGCTTCATGTGCCAAATATCTCCCAAAATCTCTTATCTGTTTCATCTCTGTGCAAAACTAATCATATATCTGTTGAATTCTTTGCTGATCATTTTTTGGTAAAGGATCTGAAGACAAGGGTTCCTCTTCTCAAAGGACAGCATAAAGATGGCCTCTATCACATGCCCAATCCATCCTCCACACCCACAACTTTTATCACCCGCCTTCCTTGGCATCACATATTGGGGCATCCTTCTAATTGCATTATGAGACATCTCAGTTCCCTTCATCAAATAAAGAGCTCCTCCATGCTTTCCATGTAATAATGTCAAGAGTCACAAGATCCCAATCAATATACATCAAGTGTCATTAGCACTAAGCCTCTTGAACTTATTTACACAGATGTTTGGGGTCCAACTCCCACTAGATCATTAGATGGTTTTTCATATTATTTAGTTCTTGTTGATCACTTTTCAAAGTATGTTTGGCTGTACCCTTTGAAACATAAATCAGATGTCTCTAATTTATTTCTAAAGTTCAAAGCTGTTGTTGAGAAATTCTTCAATTTACCAATTATTTCTCTTTACTCTAATAATGGAGGTGAATTCATTAAGCTTTCCTCATTTCTTAATTCGCATGGAATATCACATTTCACAACACCACCACATACACCAGAGTTAAATGCAACAGCTGAACGTCGCCATAGACATATAGTTGAAACACGAAGGGCTCTTCTTCATACAACCAAACTACCACCTGAATATTGGTCATATGCATTCTGCACTGCCACTTACCTTATCAACAGACTACCCACCCCCATCCTCAATACGTGATCCCCATTCCAGATACTTCATCAAAAAGACACAAACCCTCACCACCTCCACCCCTTTGGCTGCCTATGCTTCCCCGGGCTACGACCCTATACATCAAACAAACTCCAACCATGATCCCAACCCTGCATTTTTATTGGCTATTCTGAGTCACAATATGCATATCAATGCCTTGAACCACTAACCAAGAGAATTTACACATCAAGACATGTCAAATTCTATGACCACATCTTCCCATACACATCCTTCACCACTCAACTGAAACCAACACCATCACTACCATCCCTAAATATACAGCCACCTCACCATATCCTGCCAATTATAGCACCACTGTAGCCCTCCCCACTACCAGCACCAGCCATCAATGCTGCCCAAGAAGAGGGCCCAACCTATTCATCTTCTTCACCAGGTAATGATCTCACATCCTCCATCTCCATTTCTAATGATCTACTAACCACTAACCCATGTGCTGCTCCCAACAACACCACAAATAATCATCCTATGGTCACTTGCTCAAAGAACAACATTCACAAGCCCAAACGGGCTCTGTCAGCAACTAATCATCCTTTGCAGGAAAATCTTGAACCTTCAAATGTTAGGGAAGCCATGAAGCATGCTCACAGGAGGAAAGCTATTGATGAGGTATTTGATGCCCTCATTTGAAATGGCACCTGGTCTCTAGTTCCACCACTAAAAGGAGTCAATATAGTGGGATGTAAATAGCTATTCAGGAAAAAAGAGATGCTGATGTGGCACCATTGCTCGACACAAAGCCTGCCTAGTTGTAGAAGGCTTTACTCAAGGTCCTGGATTGGATTTCAAGGAGACTTTGCCCCAGTGGTTCGGCCATAAACAATAAAATTTGTCCTCACCATTGCTCTAGCAAATAGATGGCCCATGCACCAATTGGATGTCAATAATGCCTTCCTCTAAGGTACACTTCAGGAATAAGTTTTTATGGCTCAACCTCCTGGCCTCAAAGATGCCTAACATCCTCATCATGTGTGCAAACTTCATAAGGCCAGCTATGGCTTGAGACAAGCACCAAGAGCTTGGCATGATGCTCTCAAATCCTTCATCCTATCTTGCAGTTTCAACACTAGTAAGAATGATCCCTCACTCTTTATCTATGCTGAAGGCAACACCATAGCCTACTTCCTGGTATATGTTGGTGACCTCTTACTCACTGGGAACAACAATCCGTTCATGCTCAAGTTCATTGACTCCCTCTCAAGGCAGTTCTCACTCAAAAACATGGGCTCTCCACATTATTTCTTAGGAGTGGAACTCATTCCCACTTCCTCTGGCATGATGCTATCCCAACACAAATACATCCGGGATCTCCTTGAGAAGTTTGAAATGGAGGGTGCAAAACCTTCACCCACACCTCTCTCCCAAACAGCCACTCTCACTCTCAATGATGGGACGCCGCCACTGATGCGACCCAATTTAGAAGCATCCTTGGTGCCTTGCAATACCTCAATCTCACGCGACCTGATCTCTCCTTTGCAATAAATAAACTCTCGTAGTTCATGCATAAACCCACATCCATGCACCTGCAACCTCAAAAGATTGCTCTGCTATCTGAATTCCACTATCAACTTTGCTATTATGTTGCGCAAACCCACAAACTTGAACTTGGTAGCATACACCGATGGTGATTGGGGAGGCAATGCTGATGACCGCACCTCAACCTCAGCATACCTAATATTTCTTCGTGGCAATCCAATATCCTGGTTCTAAAAAAAGCAGCGCATCGTAGCTAAATCATCCACTGAGGATGAATATCGTGATGTTACCACAGGTGCCAGTGAGATAATGTGGCTCTACAAACTTCTTCATGAGATCAAGGTACCAATGAAGAAACCACCACAGATTCTTTGTGACAATGTAGGAGCCACCTACTTATGTGCCAACCCGGTTCTACACTCCAAAATCAAGCATATATCCATGGACTACCACTTTGTAAGAGAGCATGTGCAAGCAGGTCAATTACATGTGTCTCATGTCTCAACCAAAGACCAATTGGCAGACTTGCTAACCAAGCCCTTAGGTACGGCCAAATTTCAGGAACTCAGAGACAAGATGCAAGTTGCAGATGGCAACTACATCTTGAGGGGGCGTATTGGATCATGAGGAATCGGCTACAACAACTTTCCTTCATGCGATCACTTGTTTCCATAATCAGCTTTAGCACATGTGTTTCATATGACAACATCACTTGAGAACATTCCCTCAATCTCCTCTCAATCTCCTAGAATCAGGTGTAACATATTCTATCAGTTATTTGCTATTAGTGTGACAGATCCTTGGCTCCCAATCATTAGCAATTATCATTAATTGCTGTCCCCTTCTTGTATCCCTATATATTTGTATCATATCACTCACTGTAATAGAAAAGGCATTACATCACTATAAATGACAACAGTAATCCTGCTTTGCTCATACATAGTTACCCTAAATCTAATAAGACTACCCTCCTTTAAATTCTTATCCATAGCAAATGTTTTTCAACCACAGGTTAAATAGCACTCGTGCTTAGCCCATTTTTCCCATCTCAGTTGACATGGCCATCTTCCTCATGATTCGTCTTCCAAAGTGCACATTGTGTTCCTCTTATCCGGGAATGCCACTGAGCAGAATGCATCTTTTAATAGCTATGAAATTATAAAATTTGATAAGTAAATTCTTGTTAAGTAAATTCCAAACGCAACACCTGTTAACCATTAAAACATAAATCAGATTCCTGTAAGAAGAGCTTACCAATTTACA
This sequence comes from Calophaca sinica, assembly GCA_037113605.1. Classification (NCBI taxonomy): domain Eukaryota; kingdom Viridiplantae; phylum Streptophyta; class Magnoliopsida; order Fabales; family Fabaceae; genus Calophaca; species Calophaca sinica. Next base: position 53,247,330 of record CM073735.1, on the reverse strand, counting down.
ACTTTTTGATTGATAATAAGCACTCAATTTCTTCGTAGCAGAAAACTAATAGAAAGAAGAATCAAGTTCGCTGGATTCGCTGCACAAATCGCTGATGAAAGAGGCACAAAAAAAATAACAAACATGAGAACAAATTAGTTGCAATCTGCAAAATGGAAATAAAAAAGGGAGAAGTAGGAGATACGCAGGAGTAGCTGATATGTGTTGTCGTTTACGATTTCACAGCAGAAATCGATGAGGAGAGAAGAACGAAGTATGCTGCCGAATTCGCCGCACAAAATGATTACAGACAACGATCGCCAGAAAAAAATGCAGGAAGAAGGATGGCGATGCAGGAGAAGAAGGAATGACCGCTGAAAAAAAAACGCAGGAAGAAGGTTGGCGCAGCAGAAGAAGAAGGATGGCGCCGCAGGAGAAGAAGGATGGCGAGACCAAAGCATTTTAGGTTAAATGAGCTTCTGATTTCTCTTCCGTTGACATTTTTAAATTATGTCCTTCCTATAAATAATTATTTCTAATTCTTTCTATTTATTAAATGACAAAATCTCTTTCATTTTAAATTAAATCTTTTTATTTTTAAAATAAATTTTTAAGGTTATTAAATGCTAAAATACTGTTATAAGAGATTATTTTAATGATTTGACCAAATTATCCTCTAATTAATGCTTCCTAACACTATTACTTTTAATATTATAAAGATATCAAATTAATAAATGTTTTTATTATTTGTAAATGATTATTTTGTTTTTTAGTTTTTACGGGGAAACATTACATGTCGTGGGTATAATTTATATCGTATTTGAACACATATCAAATTTGCAAATGTCTTTATCATTTATAAATAATTATTTTACTTTTTAATCCTTACGGGAAAACATTACATGTTGTCGGTGTAATTTTATTATAAATAATTATTTTACTTTTTAGTCATTACGAGGAAGCATTACATGTTGTCGATGTAATTTTATTATAAATGATTATTTTGCTTTTCAGTCCCTACGGGGAAACATTACATGTTCTGGTGTAATTTTATCATCATTAAACACATATCAAATTTATAAACGTATTTATTATTTATGAATGTATTTAATTTAGTTTTGATTTTGTTTTATGGCTATTAATGCATAGATGTGGCTCAGAAAGATGCTATTAAAATTAGTATAAAGATCACTGTATTAAAATATTTGCTAGGTCAAAAGACATAACAACTGATATTCAATTTTAGTTGATGCATGTAAATGCTTTAGAAACATTTATTGTAACCAACACGGCGCGACCCGTGTGTATGCACAAATATTCTACTAGTGATAACATAAAATAAAAAAATATCAAAATAAAATTTTCTATTAAAAAGAGATTAAATTAAAAATAAACAAAATATATGAAACAAAATGAATGAGTATATATGCATAAAACAAAATAAAAACTAATAATTTATATTTAGCCGGACTGATTCGGGGCGGGGCGGGTATCGACATCCTCAACCCCGCCCCACCCTCAATCAAAGCGGGTTTTCCCATTAAAATTGGGTCGGATCACTTGGGTATTTACAAGTTCGAATTCTGTTACCATGCCTAGAAGCTAACCTTTTCATTCAGCCTAGGATTTATTTGTTTGACTGGAAGCCTCTGGTTTATTTAATCCTTCAGTCATGTCTCTGTCTTTGGTATACTCAGTCATGTCTCTTTTTGCTCTTTCATTACTTTTAATTTTCCCATACCTTTATGTTTTACATAATCCAATGTATTCAAATGGACATCATCAATAAACAGGGGCCTTAAGATCTCGTTGTCATAGGGACATTTACGGTGGTTTTCTCTAATGGGAGTTGAACCCAACACCGGCCATTATTGTTAACAGTACCCCTAAATCTTTTCTTCCCTGAAATACTCCTATCTCTTTCTATCAGAAGTATCCCCCACCTTTCCATTTACCTTTTGGCAATTCGGATGGTAAAAAATTTGAAATTTTTTTCCTTTCGGCAATTCAATCACCAAAAGGTAAAAAAAAATGTGAATTTTTTAACTTTTCTCTCTTATCTATTTCTCTCTCTCCTACCCTCACCCCTCTATTTACTTTCCGACAACTTAATTGCCGAAAGTCAATTTTATTTCTGGCAATTGAGTTGCTGAAAGGTTAAAAAATTTATTTTTCTCTCTCCCCTATACTTACTCCTCCATTTACCTTCCGACAACTCAATTGATGGAAGCAAATTGCTGCAGGGAATAGAGTTGTTGAAATGTAAAAAAATTGAAGAAAAAATGACCTTTCGGCAAGTTGCCGGAACCAAAATTTGCTTTCTGCTATTGACTTGCCGGAAAGTTAATTTTTTTTTTTAAAAAAATTACTAGTTGCCAAAAGCAATTATTTCAATTTTTTTTACCTTCTGAATGGAGGGGTGGGAGTATGAGAGAGACAAATGGAATAAGGGTATTTTGAAAACATTGGAAGATAAGGGTGATGTTGTCAAAAATGGGGTGCTGGGTTCAAATCTCTTCTTTACTTTATCAATTTCTAGCCCAACATCAAAGCCCACAAGAGGAAAAGCAAAATACAAAACACACCGCATCTTTTCCCAGAAAGCCAGGTACAGCTCCAATAAAAGATTTTGTCCACACTACTTTTATATGAAAATTCTTCATAGGACATAATTGGTGCATCGGAAACTTGGATGTTTGTGATTGGTAGGCAGAGGTAGATGGCGGTGGCTACCTCTTTCTGAGACAAGCCAACATGAGTTAGCTCTGATGGCAGTGGCAGCAAGCAATTCCTATTAATGTTGGTTTAAACAATAGATTCATTCAAAAGCAAGAGAACAAATTAAGTACAGCGAAAGAATTATTAAAACCCCTGGCTGCTTCCCAAATAAAAACAGAATGTATAAAAAATATTGAAACAAATGATATATGTTTTCCATAGGAATAAAATGCCTAGCAAATAAAGGACATGCATGATCTTGTTTTTAGATCAAATGCTTGTGACAACTAATAAGGAATCCAGGACAGAGGTACCCTATAGACTCACATGGTTTCCAAAGGAGGAAAAATAGTCAAGATAATCATTAAATTAAAGAACACGAATATTGTGAAAGTTTAAGGAAAATTTCCATCAAAAACAAAAAAGTTTAAGGAAAATCGAATGTGAATGTCGTAAAGACTAGCTGCGCATATGCACGATGTCCCTCCTCTTTCTCTTTAGTACTTCTCATATCTTTTCAAGGGAAAAAGTTCTTTAGCCGTAAATTTAGACACTAGTAGTACTTAGTAATTAATTAATCTATGGATTTCACGTTTTATAATTACTATTATATTATGGTTTTTCTAACGTGTGAGTGCACACAAGAATCATTAATTACTCACTTTTTTTTTGTTAATTATTCATTTTCTTATTTTTTTTATAGTTTCATATTTATGTAATATCTCTCCATCTACAAAATAGGAAACTAGTTAGTTAATAAGGAAAAATCTGAACAATTAATGATTCTTATCGTGTGCAAGGTTGTACATGTTAAAAAATCCTTTAATATTATACTACATTTTTTGATGTATTTTATGCCGTCAAATCATTAACTTCAATATTGACTTTTTGCTATAATATTATTGTTATTATTATTTGAAATTTGAAAAGGGTAAGGGAGTATTACTGTTATAATAATGTCTGGTCTAAGAGAAAGAAATGAGGTCGTCTTAAATGCATGAATCAGATTTGTAATGCAATCCGTCCTTAACTTTTAAACACCTCTCCTTACTAAGTTAACCAATGGAGACGAGTGACCTGGCTATCACATGAAAGGACAGTTGTTTTTGCAAGCAACCGGTCCTTAGGGGATGGAGGGAAGGGGATGCATAAGCAAGGTCTAACCCCCTAAGTTGACTATAACTTTCTTTAAGCCACAATACAAAGATAAGAACATACTCTTATTGTCAGTGACTAATTAATGGTTGGACTGCACCATATCAACATGGGTGAGCTTGTGAGAATTTGCTCAATTCTTTCCTATTGCTATTTCAATTTTTTGCAATTTCTTGTTTTGAAAATTTTTACTATGAAAGGGGAGTTTACGAAGCCACATAGGAACTACCAACAAGGAGAAATGAAATTTTCTTCCTCCAAATATCCCGATTGACACCTAAAAAAATATGTTGGCTAAAACATGATGGATCATGGATAAGAAGGAAACCCGAGGCGGGTAAGGCGAAGACACTTATCCTAAGGATATCAGTTTAAACAACCAGATCGAGAGGCTTTTCGACAAACAAGGAAAGTATCTCTGAACACAATTATTATTGATTATATATTCACATTGGTAGAAATACTTCAATTTATATAATAGAAATAAACTCTAACAATCATTCAAAAAGAACGTGTGTTGGATGAGATTCACAAGAAGACATGAATGGACTGGCGCCGAAGAAGCTGTAAAGGAATGTCCTCCCCCAGCCCAAAAAGAGCACGAGCGAGAGAAAAACTATGTGTAGAAAAGTAATCCCGACCTAAGAAAGGTGTGAGAGAGATGGTTATAAAGAAACGAAATCTTCCCTGAAACTCTATAAAAGTGGGGGTGAGAAGATGATTCGAGTTCGAGAAAGGACTCTTCCCCAAAACTTTATAAGAGTTTTGGGTAAAAAGTTGATCTGAGTTCGATAAAAGACTCTTCCCCAACAATCTATAAAAATGATAGTAAGAAGATTATCCGATTTCGAGAAATAACTCTTTCTTGAAACTCTATAAGAGAAAGAGTGAGAAGCTGATCCGAGTTCGATAAAGTACTCTTCCCCGAAACTCTTTAAGAGTGGGAATGAGAAGCTAATCTGAGTTTGAAAAATAACTCTTCCCCGAAACTCTATATAAGTGGGAGTGAGAAGCTGATTCGAGTTCAAGAAATGACTCTTCCCTGAAACTCTATAAGAGTGAGAGAGAGAAGCAAATCCAAGTTCTGGAAAGGACTAAGCCAGCCAAGTTTGGAAGGAATAATATGATATCATTAGCATGATCATCCTCTAAACTCCACAGAGTTTGGAAGGAAGGATATGAGATTGTTAGTTTGATCCTCCCCACACTCCACAAAGTTTGGAAGGAAAAATCCAAGATTATTAGTTTGATCCTCCTCTAAACTTTGCAGGGTTTGGAAGGAATGATCCCAAATTATTAGTTTGATCCTCTTCCAAACTTCGCAGGGTGTGGACGGAACGATCTGAGATCATTAGTTCGATCCTCCTCCAAATTACGTAGAGTTTGGAATGAAGAATTCGAGATCATAAGTTCAATCCTCCCACAAATTCCATAGAGTTTGGAAGGAAGGATCTGAGATCATTAGTTCGATCATCCTCCGAACTCCGAAGAGTTTGGAAGGAAGGATCCGAGATTACTATTTTGATTCTCCTCCAAATTCTGAGGGGTTCTAACGTTGTCGAGTTAGGTAAAGGGAACTGGAGTTATTAGGATAATGTCAGAATCAAAGGCCAAAGGATACAAAACACACACTTCAAATTAAAAGGTCGGTTCAATTCACTCAAGTAACAGAAGTACAAAATATAAAGGAAAAACAAAATACAAGGACAATTCATACAAAGCAAGCCATTAGAAAGCATAAAAAATAGAGAAAATCCTAGCAGGGAAGGATGACTGCATCTCCAAATAACTTCGTACCATAGGATCTGAAGTAATTTGGAAGACACAAACCATGTCTATCCTTGACCCCGTGCAAAAGACTCTAGGTAAAGCTAGCTTCCATCCCGGGAGATTTCAATAAAGATCCGCCAATGGGAAAACGCCAGCCTGGGTGTCAAGAGAACGCCAATGGCTCCCGTAGCAGTGGTGGCAAAGGAGGAAGCTTGACGACACTGCCTAGAGACAAAGAACCTTCAATCAGTCCCAAAAATATTGAAAAGCTAACCCCATCCCGACAGACAGAACACTGCTGAAGCAAACAAGGTTGGGAGAACAGAAAGAAAAGTCTAAGACTAAGTGATCAGAGAAATTCAAAAAATGGAGGGGTGTCAGTAAAAGAGAGCTCCCAATCGCACCACCATATGCTAAGAAAAATTGACTTGAATATTTGAAAAGTCATCATTAAGGAAAGAAAGGTTGACGAGCAGAGATAAAAGAGAATCACAATTTATAGAAAAATGTGATACAAACTGATGCCTAGAAGTTATACAAATAAGAAAACTGACATTTATGAAAAGCTGAGGACGTCATCAAAGATGTGACAGATGGGAAAACTCGCCAGACTTTGGAAAGGAGAAACTGCCGACTAAAAACAACTGCAAAACGCCTCAGAAAGGCACATTCTCTTTAAGGAGTGCTATCAAAAAGGAATTTAAACATCCTGGCGCCAAAATATAAGCAACCTCAACCTCAGAAGGGAAGAACTTCGGTGATTGACCTAGTCAGTACTAGTGCCCCACCACTAGAAGAACCTTAGAGTATCCTACGGGAAAAGCAAGAAGATATTAGCAACACATGGCTTAAAGAAGTGCAAATGTCAAGGTATAATTAGTGTCCCTAAGCGAATAAAGTCAGGAATGACACAATTCATTACACAGTTACACGATCATAGAGTTTCAGGAAAAGCAATGGGCAAAGCGATCTATAATTTTAAATTATTCTTGTTTATTACAATATGAAGAATATACAAGTCGAAAAGGTAAATACATCATAATGATCCTAAAGTTATACAAGTCGACAATGCCAAGATACAAGATAAATTTGGCTGTTAGAGACCACGAGTTGATCACCCCAGAACGTGACACCACTAAAGGCATGGCCTTAGGGAGAACCGTGAATCTATCAAATTCTCGGGGATGGCATCTAAACCCCGCCTCGATAAAGAAAGGGAATTTAGTACAAGAACTACCCCGAAAAAACTCATATAACTCCCAGAAGCCTCAGTGCAAATCTTGAACTTCACACTCCGAGTTTGAAATTAAAGAAGTCACATGCCGCACATCTCAATGAAAGGGTGGAACACCTGAGTTCATAGATAAACACAAGGATTGTCAACTCCATCACATAAGACATCAAAGGAGGATTCCACAACTCATTCTCACCACTAAGTGTTAGATAAATCTGTTGGATCAGGCAATCAGATTCACACGAGAATTGAGCAACGGACAAGAAGCTGCATAGCTTCAAGGAGAAAGCATATAAGAATGCGATGGGAAGAGAACAACCCAAGAGACTTACTTCCAGGAGATTAAGTATTGATTAACACTGCATGATTATAACAACCATGGAGTATTCATCAATGCTAATTATCGTGGCATTAAAATTGTGATTACCAAAATCTGCGCCATTGCCGCCTAGAAAGCTGCATCGATTAGCTAGCCCACTCATAAAAAAACTGGGCTTCGACAAGACTATTAAGGCAAAAATCACGACGCAAAATTTATTGGTGCACTACCCACGAGAGCAGGTTCCACGAGAGCATGTTCTGAGAATGTTCTGCTGCATGAAGATTGCTCCTTGACTGCGCAATATCAACAGCTTCTATAATTGGAATTAGAGCACATGTTTTGTGTGTTTTGTATTAGCTAAAGATCAACTGTCATTTATGTGTAATTAGCTGTCAATTAAGTATAATTAGTGATAGATCATTCTCCTCCTAATCTTTAGTAATCTGTCTGATTGTTGTTCCTCAATTTGTAATTATAAATAGATCCTTTGATCATTAATCAATACACGAAAACCTAGTTTCTATATGGTATCAGACTAGCCTTTGCTTCACAGCACTCTATATTCGATCCTTCTCATGGAACCCTCCACCAAATCTGATTCCACTGAGCTGAAAGAACTCATGGAATTCAACACAAACACTCAACTTCCAATCAAACTCAATGGCACCAATTACCCAGCTTGGTATAAATAGGTCAATTCTCTCCTTATAGCCCATGATCTTGAAGGCTATGTCACCGGCACAACTGCGTGCCCTCCTACCACTATTGACACCGGCGACTCTGCAACGCCCAACCCTGCTCGTTCCCTATGGATCAGACAAGATAAGCTCATCTATCTTGCTCTTCTTGGCTTGTGCGACTTAGAAGCACACTTAGTCATGGTTGCCACTGATACTTTTCGTGATGCTTGGGTAGCCCTTGCACGTGCCTTCTCAAATAGATCTCAATCCAGGATCATGTCACTCAGGGAACATCTCAGTTCCATAACCAAAGGCAATGCCTCTGTCTCCTCTTATTTGCATTCAATTCGCAACATTGCTGATGAACTGGCTCTCATTGGTCATCCTATTGATGATCTTGAAATGACTATTCATGCCTTGAATGGACTCGGATCAACCTTCTGGGAATTCACTGCTTCCATTCGCACTCGTGATTCACCAATTGCCTTCAATGAACTTTATGACAAATTGGTGGATTTTGAGATGTATTTGCAGCGGGGAGACCGCCTTTCAACACCTGCTCCTGCTACTGCCAACCTTGCTCAGCGTCATTACACTGGTAATTACTGAGGACGCCATCACAGTGGCCGCAACAACAACCATCATACTCATGATCTTACCCCCGCTAACACCAAGAAGCCAACATTCAATAACATTGTCATCTGTCAGTATTGTGAGAAGCCGGGCCACTCAACAAAACAATGCTACAAGATTCATGGCTACCCCAATAAGCCACGCAATCCAACTGCCCATGTAGTGCAAACAGTGGCTCCTCCACACTCATCTCCGCCTTCATGGCTTTTTGATTCTAGCGCATCCCATCACATTACAAATGACATGAGCAATCTATCCATCAAGGAAGACTACCATGGCATTGATAATCTGCAAGTTGCAAACGATAATCAACTTCTCATTAAACATATTGGTTCCACCACTATTTCCACTAATGGCCCTCCCTTAAAGCTTTCAGATATTCTTTATGTTCCAAATGTTACTCAAAATTTGATATCTGTTTCACAATTGTGCCAAACTAACAAGGATTTTATTGAATTTTTCCCTTGGCATTGATGTGAAGGACTTACGCACGAAGGAGATTCTTCTGCGATGACTGAATGAAGACAACATGTACAAGTTCAAACCAAATGCATCTGCCCCACACACTTCCGTTGTCCTCTCCAACCCTTCATTTAAGTTATGGCACCACAGACTTGGCCACCCAGCATCCCCAACTCTCCTTCACACACTCAAGTCAAGCAATATTTCCTTTTCTGGTTCACTTAATAAATGTCTAGATTGTCTTTCCAATAAGAGTCATAAGCTCCCATTCTCAAAGTCCTCTATTTCTAGTTCCTATCCATTAGAAATTTTGTACTCCGATGTATGGGACCTGCTCCAATAAACTCAATTGATGGTTTCCGTTACTATGTGATTTTTGTGGATCATTTTTTCAAGTATGTTTGGCTTTATTCGCTAAAACTCAAATCTAATGTTTCAATAATTTTTCCAGTTTTCAAAAACTTGGTGGAAAGACAATTCAACTCTAAAATCAAAACCCTTTACTCTGACAATGGCAGCGAGTTTATCAAGCTTCGCCCATTATTACAAACCCATGGCACCCCATACCCCTGAACATAACGGTCTCTCTGAACGTAAGCATCGTCACTTAACTGAAACTCCTTGATGTTTACTAAACCATGCCTTGCTTCCCCCCCATTTTTTGGACCTTTGCTTTCCAAACAGTAGCCTACCTAATCAATCGCTTACCCACCCCAGGCCTCAACATGACCACACCACACCATGTGCTCTTTAAAACACCTCTAAAATACCACAAACTCAAAACATTTGGGTGCATTTGCTTTCCCTGGCTCAAACCTTACACAAACAACAAGCTTGAACCAAGGTCTGAACCATGCCTATTCCTTGGCTATAGCCTCACACAAAGTGCATACATTTATTTCAACTTCAAAACCAACAAACTCTATCATTCCAGGCATGTCCAGTTCTTAGAAGATATTTACTCATACTCACCAAACTCAAACATTTCATCTGCCTCCAATCTATCCCCTTCAAACTCTCAACAACCTTCCTCCAACTCACCCATTGATTCTCTTCCCTTAACCTCAGTCCTCCCTATTTCCAATTCAAACTCTATCGGCCCTTCTTATTCGAATCAACTTCCTCACTCACCCAACACTGCCCCCACTGATTCTCCAACTCACTCCCAAACTCCAAATTGCACCTCACTATCCGCTGAATCACCCCAAGCCGCCATCCATCCTCCAACCCAACCACCTGTACATGTTGCATCTTCACCTCAATTCCTTGCAGGGGAATCTCCCTCCCAGTCCTCAACTTCGGCACTGCCACATCATCCCATAATCACTCGTGGGAAAGCGGGTATAGTTAAACCAAAGAAACTCTTCTCTGTCAGCAAACATCCACTACCACCAACTGAAGAACCAACCTGTGTATCTAAGGCACTTTAATGCCATGAGTGGAAACAAGCTATGTCTGAGGAGTTTACAGCTCTTATGAACAATGGCACATGGTCTCTCGTTCCTCATCAACCTCACTTCAATGTCATTGGGAACAAATGGGTGTTTCGATTGAAAAGAAATCCGGATGGATCCATTGCTCGCTACAAAGCAAGACTTGTTGCCAAAGGCTTTCATCAACGACCAGGCATTGATTATAAAGACACCTTCAGTCCAGTCATCAAACCTCAAACAATCAAAATGGTATTGTGCATTGCTCTCTCAAAAGGTTGGAATTTATCACAAATGAATGTCAATAATGCCTTTTTGCATAGGACTATATGACTATATCTGAAGATGTTTATATGTGTCAACATCCTGGATTTGTTCATCAAAACTTTCCTGAGCATGTCTGCAAGCTCCACAAAGCATTATATGGTCTAAAGCAGGCACTTCGAGCATGGTATCATGAATTAAAATCATTTGTGGTTACTTCTGGATTTCTGAATGCTAAATCAGACTCCTCTCTCTTCATTTACAAGCAAGGTAATGTAATTGCTTATTTTTTGGTGTATGTTGATGATCTTCTTCTTACGGGAAATGATGTCCACTTCTTGAGCACTTTCAAGGCAGCTCTGGCTACCAAATTTTCCCTAAAAGACTTAGGAAGACTAAGCCACTTTCTTGGTGTAGAACTCATTCCTACCACCAATGGAATTTTCTTGTCTCAACAACATTACATAAGAGACATACTGCACAAAGGCACTATGACTGATGCTAAGCCAGTGGGAACTCCAATGTCCACTACGTGTTCACTTGGTACCAATGATGATACACCTAGCTGTGACTCCCCCTTATTTCGCAGTCTCATTGACTCCTTACATTACTTATCTATCACCAGACCAGATGTTGCTTTCGCTGTGAATAAACTATCACAACACATGCAAGCACCCACGACCACTCATATGCAAGCTCTAAAGCGTATCCTACGCTATCTTAAACATACAATCTCACATGGCCTCCATTTGGTTGCAACTAAACATCTTGACTTCACTGCTTTCTGTGATGCGGATTAGGGTGGTGACACTGCTGATCGGAAGTTTACTGGTGCTTACATAGTATATCTTGGTCCAAATGCTATATCTTGGTCCTGCAAGAAACAATCCACAGTCGCTAGATCCTCAACAGAGGCTAAATATCGCACTATAGGATCAACAACATCTGAACTTTTGTGGCTACAACAACTTCTGTTGGAACTTGGAATCCAAATATCTCAAGCACTTACCATCTTCTCAGACAATATTGGTGCTACGTATCTTTGCGCAAATCCAGTGTTCCACTCCAGGATGAAGCACTTAGCTATCGACTATCACTTTGTTCGTGATATCATTGCCAAAGGTGAGCTCAAAGTGTCTCATGTTCCTTCAAGCCACCAACTTGTAGACCTATTAACAAAACCTCTCTCTTGGCCACGCCATGAGTTCCTTCTGTCCAAGATTGGTGTCGTTGAACCCTCCTCTATCTTACGGGGGCGTATTGGTGCACTACCCAAGAGAGTAGGTTTCACGAGAACAGGTTCTGAGAATGTTCTGCTGCATGAAGATTGCTCCTTGACTACGCAATATCAACAACTTCCATAATTGGAATTAGAGCACATGTTTTGTGTGTTTTGTATCAGCTAAAGATCAGTTGTCATTTATGTGTAATTAGCTGTCAATTAAGTGTAATTAGTGATAAATTATTCTCATCCTAATCTTTAGCAATCTGTCTGATAGTTGTTCCTCAATTTGTAATTATAAATAGATCCTTTGATCAGTAGTCAATACATGAAAACCTATTTTCTATAAAAATAACAACTCAAGAACGAGCTTCAAACTAAGTAAACTTATCCCGACTCAGCACCGAGTTGGGGGCAACTGTTCCGGGCATGATTAATGACCTAGTAGAAAGAAATACTTATATATACGTGGCTAAGAGGTTAAACCATAATATGGACTACTGGAAAGGCCCATATCACATCATGAAAGGTCATCATCAAGGAGACCCTCAAGCAATGTTATTAAACTCGGACCGGACCGGCCGGTCCGACCGGGTACCGGACCCAGGACCGGTCCGATCTTCCTTTTCGATCGGTTGTGTGTATGACCCGGGCATGACATCATTAACCCGAATTCGAACCGGTAGACTCGGGTGGTCGAACCTGCATTAGAAAATTTAAATTCGCAAATTTGCAACAAAATGCCACCAGCAAGAATAGAACCCAGGTCCTGGTCATTGGAAACAAGGCTTTTACCACTGCGCAAGGCGCATGTTTTAGTATATCTGCAACAAAACCTTTATATATAGCTAGACAGAATTTTTTTTAATTAATATGTAACCGGTTCATACGGTTCAATAAGTGACCCACCGATCCGATCGGTGACCCACTAACCCAGTACCCCGACCAAGTCAATGACAGTCCGGGTTTAATAACACTGCCCTCAAGTACAAAAGAAGGAAAGTCAACACTGTATCTTAAGTAAGGAGGACCTTACCCGCTTATTAATGAGATTGACAGAGGAAACTTTTAGAAAAACACAAACAGTACCAGAGAGAGACGAAGTATTCTGACAATAGAGGATATCCACCTTGCCTAGTATATGGATGTGGTACGATGTCGAGGTACAACCTCAACAGTACATAAAAGACAAACACCAGGACCCACTCGGACCAACACTATATAAAAGGATTTGTATTTTCATGCAAAGATATGCTATTATATCCCTTTTCTAGCATAAGACTACACTTACTGGGTCGGACCGGAGAAAACTATTCGTGGATCACACAATAAGAGACCCCAATCTAATATTTAGTCTGTTCAAGAATCCAGATAAAGCAGAAAATATTTGTAAATATTTTAATTATCATTTATATTTGGTAAAAGGAAATTAAATTTTAGCAATGAAAATGAAAAAACTTTTCATTGGAAGAATATCAATTCCGAAAATAGTTGTTACTGTCTTGGCTATGTCGTTCGGTGCTTTATATGTTCACAGGCGGTGAATGTTAATGCTCCAAAATCATTGACCAGCCACCAGCAGACACAATCGCTTTCATTTGTTTGTTCATTTCTCAACAGATAATAAAAACAAAATAGTAGTATAAAAATTGGTAATTATTCTCAATTAGGATTAATTAAGATAAAATATAACGCAATAATGCATGTGTGTATTGGCTAAAATAATATATTACTTCCGTCTCAAATTATAAATCTTTTTACAAAAAAAATTTATCCCAAAATATAAGCTCATTTTTAATTTATAATGTGCATTAATTAATTCTTTACAAGAATACTCTTAGATAGTCTTGGGAGATGAGAAATTAAAGTAGAGTATTAAAGATTTTGTCTCAATAATTGAAGGATAGTATGAAAAAATTAGTACACTTTCTTGACAAATTAAATTGATTAAATAGTTTTTTCAATCTCCGTGTTTTAGTCAAAAAGTGCTTATAATTTGAGACGGTAGTAGTATGAAGCTACACACTTTAAAAAGAAAAAGAAAAAAGAAAAAAAAGAAAAACATGGCTTTATCTTACAAATCATGCAATTGTGCGCGTACGCCAGTTTAATGGTCACTACTGGCGCTACCCTGCAGCCGTGCACTATCGCAGAGATAGCAACAGTTGGCCGTGGTTAGAACTTCTGGGACCCAGAGCAGAAATTTTGGAGAGACTAGGGTTTGTTTGTTTTAGATTGCAGTAATATAATTGATTCTGAATAAATGATTTTAAAAAAATTAAGTATACAAAATTGATATGTATTTGAAAAATGATATTTTAAAAGTGAGTTTAGATGAATTAATTTTTTTTGAATGATAAAAATAGAATCACTTTTAGTAATGATAAAAAAAATAATTTTGTTTATTTTTTTTCCAGTGAATTTACAGTTTTAAGGATAAGTAAATTGATTAAAAAACAAAAAATGTAATTTTTTTTATGAACATTACATAGACAACCCATCACAAAGACAACCCGTTAAAACTCCATGTATGCACGCATGCATATTCGGCGTGAGCTTTCTAACTTTAAAAAAGATCTTTATAATTATTAATAAATGCTAAAAGAAATTAACTAGTGTTTATTTAAGTGATTTAATTATTTTTTTAGGATTTTACTCTCTCTTTCATTTTAAAAAAGATCTTTATAATTAATAAATACTAAAAATATTAATTAGTGCTTATTTTAGTGATTTGACAAAATTACTATTAAATAATATTACTTTAAAGATAAAGATTACATATTTTACTATTTAGAGGGAATAGAGATATTAAATCCATAAAAAAAATAATTATGTAGTTAAAAAGAAAAAATGAGTAATTAATAAGTGTTAAAAGGTTGTACACTCAGAAAAGTTAAATAATTAATCACGTTACTTGAGGGGGAAAAAACAGGAGTAAATCGGTAAATAATTTAGAAAGGTTTAAATACAAAATTCAATATTAAATCAATACTACTTACTTTTAAGATAATTAATTAATAATTTATCTCTTCAAAAAAAGTTAATTAAGTTATAAATTTAATTTAATGTTTATACATGGCAATAGAGAAGACACTGGTCATGGTTGAAACGAGTGAGAATCATTGTGAAACGTGGACATGGAAACATGTTCATCAGTTCATGGCAGATAAAGCGTCCATTTGTATATTGTATAATCGCAAGTCCCCTGGTTCATGATTTTCTCCGCCAGTTTTATTAGTGAGCTCAAATTCTATATATACGCACCAGGTTCAGAACAAAAAATCAGATTGTAGAAAATTACAGTAGAGACTATAAAAGGGGAGAGAGAGAGAGGGGGGGGGGAGTGTATAGATAGTAGTGCACTACAGTGGAGTGAAGTGATGGTACAAAGAAAGAAAGGAAGATAGAGAGTGAGAGGCTTAAAGGGGTAATGGAACCCAACCTTTCTATTCCCACTCTCCTATTTCTTTCCCCCTATGTTAACATTATTTAAACAGTACAAGTAGGTCAAATTTTATGTCTGTTATTATTATTATTATCCAAAGGAAAAAGGAAGAAGAAGAAGAAACAAAAAAGAAAAATACCCTTCTGATTTTTCTATATATGTTGCAAAAATCCTCTTGCAAAAGAATTTCCCTTGCAGGGAAGAAAAAAGGAAAAGATGATTTTTTTTTTCTTCTTCTTTTGTTTGTTTTGATTTTGATTTTTTTTTGTTTGGAAAAGCTTTTGCCAGATTTGTGTGGATATGTCATGAGATCTTCAATCGCTTTCTCTTCTCTGATTCTCATGAAGACATTGACTACTCTTCCCTTCACTCTCTCACTGCTGTTCCTTTGACACAGTTTCTCTTCCGTGATTTCTGCTTCTGACCATTAACTCTTTTTCTTTCCTTTTTCCATTTTTTATGGTACTTTTTTCTGGTTTTAACTTATATATATAATAACTCCTCCGGTATTCTGATTCATATTTTATTTACCCCTTTCTCTGCCATCTTTGGATTTTAGGTTTTCTTTGATCTTTGAAGACCTTTAACTTAAGAGAACGGTGAAGCAGTAAGTTGAAGATGTTATTTTGATTTAGATTCTTGCTAATTGCATTCTGTTACATAACTAGTTGACCCTTTGAGATTTTTATTCTTATCAATATCACGTTACACCTGTGATTTGATGAATTGTGCATCATATTCGAAGGACTGGAAAGTTTTAATGTTTTAATGATGGAAAAATGTTTCTGAGAAAACCTTGTGGTAGGTTGAAGACCTAGGGTTAGGGTTCTGAGAATTCCTTAATTCATTAACATTGGGAAGGATTTATTTATGTGCTTATATAATTCCTTCTCCAGAAAAGTCTTACATAGGGTTCTGAAAAGTGTCACATGCCAGTGCCCTAATTCAAATAGATCTGCATGTCAGATGTTCATAGTGTTCATCAGTAGTAGTATGAATTGGAAACCCCTCAAACTTGAATTATTATTTAATTAATGATGATTAATGATCTCTTGTGGTGCCTAATAATCAGGGATTTCTAATTGTTGTTGTCATTTATAATAATTCTGTTTATCAAACAATCCTAATTTTCTGACATCCATTTTATCTTTTTATCTCTCTCTTCTTTCTCTATTGAATCACCCATCACATTTCTTCCTTTCCCTCTCTTTCCTTTCTTTTTTCTTTTTATTTATCTCTTTCTTCTCCACTTCTCACATTCATTAGTTAAATCTTTCTCCTTTCATAAACTTGCCTCCCTGGATAGACTATGCAATCAGACTGACATAATTATTTTTGTTTAATTTGCAGTATTTTTACCTGGTCTTGATTGAATTACTTGCTTGTGGCATCCTTGAATTTTTTTTTTTTTTCCAATGGCAAATGTTAGTTGTTAGATATTGTCAGTAATGTTAGTTTTTTTTTAGGATGGGGAGGATTTGAACACACATCACCTTCCACTCGTCTACCTCCTACACCCCTACCACCGGACCACCTTGTTACTCCTTTGTGGCATCCATGAATGAAATGCTTAGTTATGAAAAATTCCCAACACGCTATATTTAGTGATTTTGTATATGAAATATCTGTATTTATGCAGTTATCTTTGAATATTGTCTCATTTGGTTTCATCTTGTTTGATTTTAGATCCGATGAAATATTATTATGACATTCTTACTCTTGAATTTCCTTTTCAATGCAATAAAGTTTTGGCTAGTTTGGACTTTGAACTAATATTTAAGATGTATATATTATGAAGAATAGTTTAAGAGAGCTTCCTTCAGTCCACTCATGGATAGGTAAGGGGTTTGAATTAGCTGCCGACTCATTCATTCAAACACAATAGATGGGGCTTCATGATATGCTATTGTGAATGTGTGAATGATGCGGGAGCTAAATTTCATCCTTCTCTTGTCTTTGCTTGGACTGAAGGGAGCTCCCTTTTGCTCTTTATATCATCATCTTCTCATTTCTATTATATCATCATCTCTCCCCCTTGCTCTTTGGCATGGAAGATCCAATAATGCCATAACCAATCATGACTCTGAGCCTCGCTAATGGTTTTTACCAAAATAAACATTTGGTTTTCATGTAATAGTTATACTCCTTTTGCCCTGCAAATTAGTGTTAGAGAGCTTATTTAGCTATTCTATTATTTCCCCAATTGCCGGCGCGCATGCATTGGAAGAACTAATCATCAAGTTTTTAAATCGCGGTCAAATACGACTGATGTGGTCTCAAGCACTGTCGTAGCTACATCGAAAATCATGATGTCGCGGCACAAATTGTGGTGGCGGACTTGATTTAAAACCTTGCTCATCATTAATCCAAAAGTGTAAGTAGTAGCTCATTGTTTTGTGTTGGTGATTTGAGTTGGGTTCCCATAAATTTTGTTGGCCTAGTTTTCTATTGCTTCAGCCATACTAGTGTGGTAAGATACAATTAGTAAATTTCCTAGCTACTTTATTTTCACTCATATTAATATTTTTTTTTCATAATAATGATTTTGTTTGTCAGAATTCAGATTTTATTGATATACTGAATGATTTGCATTTGGTAACTTAGGTACACATCATACAAGTTGGTACTAGGAAATTAAAAAACCAGTGTTTTTTTCCCCATAAAAAAGGACATCACACCGGTTTTTTTTTCTCTTTTGGGGGGGGGGAGGTGGAAAAAAGAAAAACAGTGGGTATTCATTTGTGTGTGTGAATTTATCTGGAGGATTTTCGTTCAGAAAAATATTTGTTTGTTTCCTCGTAATGTTGCAATCACCACTGAGAATATAGTAGTTTAAGTTTGATGTAAAAAAAGGATTAGGTGCACAGAACAAAAATGTGCACAAAACCCGCTTGGACATTAGTACATGTATGTAGAAATCCTCAAACATATGAATATGGGTGGCTGGGAATCGTCTTCTCTGCACAGATAAAAAAATCCGTTAAAATTATGTTATTTTAATTGTAAATATTATAAATGTAAAAGTGGAAGAAAAAATATGAACCCAGATGACGATTTGCACGGGTCCTGTAATCCTGTTTCTCTTGCATCGATCTATTTTACTCTCTGAATATATCTTTTTTCCCGGCCTACTCAACAAAAGTAATAATAGGTTTATGGTACTTACACATGCAATCACATGACATGACTTTTCACACATAAGATTCTGTTATGTACTATGTATTTATTTATAGTAGTTCATATTTTGTACACATACTATGTATACTTTACATCATGTTGTCATTATCGCAAATGGTAATGTGGACCCGTTTGTGTTGTCACATTTTATATAGTTAATAGTTTTTTTTGGGGTCATATTTATATAGTTAATAGTTAAAGGACAAAACTTATATCAAGTTTTATTAGTTTATTTTGTCTTGTGTTTTGTCAAATGTACACAAATATTCATGAAATAGATTGACTTTATTTACCCCTTGAAATAAGATATGATAGTTAGTAACAATTTTTTTGCTTTTATCAGTTAAAAACCAGATGAATTTGATGGTTAAACCTGGATCTAAGTTTTATATGCAAAACTTACATGTAAAGCTTACATGCATGGGCAGCTCATGTTAGTATATTTCATGAGCTCCTGGTCAAGTTTTTGTTATTTTGGTGGGCTGGGCAGAGCTCCCAGTGAAGTGTAGTTTAATGTCTTCCTGACTTTCTGTGGCACAACATAAGGGGATGGACATTGGGTGTGGCTAGCTGGCTCTGGAAACACAGTCACAGATGCCTCAGAGATATACCAACATTGGTTGCAGTGTAGGGTGTGTGTGTCGGTCACTTTATTCCAAAACAAAAACGAAAGCAAAACAAAAACCTGGGCTAATTTGCTTTACCCCAGGTTTTTAGTTGGAGGAGCTCCAATGCTAGCAATAATAAGGAACACATCTGGGAGACCTAATCGTGATGTGTCAATATCAGGTACATTTTTTTGCCGGATGAAGGAAGCAACCTGGAGAGTCACCGGATAATAAACAATAAGAAATGATGTTTGAACATAAAAAATAGAGACGCTATACAATGTCTTTTTGACTGAAAGATAGAGATAGATGTATACAGTGTAACATGCTGTGTTTAAAGTTAGATAACACAACTTGGTAAACAATATGCAAGTATAATCATTTTGTTGAACATAAAAAGTCGGCTTTTAGGGTGGATAGTGCATCATGTGGTTTATGGGGGGCTAATATTTAAAAATAGCTCGAAATTCTGACGACGATTGACGTTGTCACCCCTAAGTAGAAGCTCATGGTCCTTTACGTCTATACGATTGAGACGGTGATTTAATTAGTGCATGTTCGACAAAAAATAGGGAAAAATGAATATGTTGAGTTTTGAGATATTTATATTTGTTTTTTCTTGTTTATTGTCGAACTGACATCGATTAGGCCACCATCTTGTGCGGATATGGAGTATTGGGAACTTTTACTTAATTATGGGGGACAATGTTAATTGTCGTTGGAGTTTTAAGATATTTTCAAGCATGTTTAATATAGACCACATGATTCCATGTCACATCCGGCTAGCCACGTAAAAATCTGTAAACAAGCTGGTTGTAAAGTCTCCATGGTGTCGATTGTCATTGTCTTTTTTCCTTTTTTTATGGTCTGTTTGGGAGAGAGAAAAGAAAATAGGGAGAAAAGAAAGTTTTTGGTAAAGTGTGAAAAAAATACGTTAATAAATGTGACAGACTAATAATAATATAATACATCATCAATTTTACACTTTAACCAATAAACTTTTTTTTTTCTATTTTTTTTCTTACATACCATAAGAGAGAAACAGTTTCTTTTGGGTGAATAATATACGATATATTGATGATCAATCTTCCAATTTTTGCAGTGCTTCGAAATTAAATATTGGACGTGCAACGTCTGGCACCAGAAACTCCGTCACTCTGCTGGGGCCTAGCTAGCCAGAGATTGGAACTTGAAGCTAGCTAGCTATAACGTTCTACTTTGTTGACATTCGTGATCGAGAGCTATTCTTCATTTTTGGCCTTTTTCTTCCAAATATCGTGTATGTATGTGCTTCTGTCAGCTTCTTTTGATATTCCAATATGGGTTACACGGCTTAATTATTTTTCATATGGTTTTTTTACCTTTCCAAAATGTATTTAAAAAGTTCCTCCAATATTGTACCCAAA
Source organism: Calophaca sinica (assembly GCA_037113605.1). Classification (NCBI taxonomy): domain Eukaryota; kingdom Viridiplantae; phylum Streptophyta; class Magnoliopsida; order Fabales; family Fabaceae; genus Calophaca; species Calophaca sinica. Next base: position 53,226,825 of record CM073735.1, on the reverse strand, counting down.
AAAAAAAAAAGTTCCTCCAATACAACCCAATACGTCAAAGTGAAGATAAGAAGGAAGGAGAGACACCCTCGGATGCCTACACTAAGGCTTTGGTAAGACACTAAGACTAAACCGTTATCTTATAGTAGATAAACTCGTAGTAGGAGCTTGGTAATCATTAGCTTATGGTGTTTTTTCATTAGCTTATAGATACTACTTGAAGTATCATTTGAACTTATAGCTTATAGCGTATCATTTTTCTCTTATTTTTATCCTTATTATTTTAATTAAATTTCTCTTTTATCTTCTATTAAATAAAAGAAAAAATTATTAACCCTTATCGTCTCTCTCATTTCTTAAAAATATACTTTTATGCCATTTTGTATTTATCAGTTAGTTCAACCGCTAATTTTATCAAACACTTTAACTTTAATCTGTTAGTTTACCTGTTATCAGTTATCCGCTATAAACTCATTTATTATCCGCTAGTTTATCCATTATCTGCTATTTTTTATCAAACAAAGCTTAAATAAATACAATCAACACATTCTAATAACAATGAACTATCTCATAGAGATACAATCCAATCGGTTAACACGCCATTTATAGAATAGACAATACATACCCCTTGCCCGCCTTGGCCATAAATTATATCCATGACAAAGCTGTGATGTGGTCAATAACATTCGTCAATTAGGTTTCTTTCCTGAAAAAATACTCATTTTGAAGCTCCCAAATCCCCCATCGCAAGGAACACCAAATCAATTATCCTAACCATTTTCATATGGTACATTATACATAAGTTGCTAATTCCAGTCTACTGTTATGCAATTAGCATAATGTCTCGAAAATATACATAATTTACTACAAACATTTTTTAATATTTTTTATGGAACTACTAAGATATACTACTAGTACTAGTATTCATTCGTTAACATTTATTTATTTTTTAAAAATGTTCTTTTAAGAAATGTAAAATGTTCAATAATAATTAAGAAAATAGTAAGAAAGCCGAGTTAGAGTCTTTTTTTTTTTTTGGTGAAAAAGTTAGAGTATTTTTGTATACGATTCCCAGAGACTTCAAAATCGATTCTATGTGAAAGAGCCTTTTACTTGCTTCAAAAAAAAGTGCATTGAGAGGCAATATTTGCCATTGTGGCGGCGAGAAAAATCTCACCCAAACAGGCTCTTAAAAGATTGAGAATTTATACTCGTATCATATGATTTTTTGGTAGTACAAAGAGTGTTAGATCTATTTTAAGCCTCCAACTGATGTTGTTAAGAGTACCGCTTTTGGCATATAGTCTATGATATTTTCAAACGATTCTTGGCGGAAGTCCTTTTCTTCAGGCAATACTTCCAATATAGAGGAGTATTATTTAATTACGTTTGCATGCGGGTAACTGAACTAACTTAAAAACTAAGCCAGTTTCTTGAGGAGTTCGAGATGCAAGTACAATTGAACTGGATCTTTCGCTTTTTACCCTGTTATTTAATTTTTAATGCTAGATGTTCGAGAAATGGGCATATTGCAGGCCTTTCATGTAATTAAATTATAAAGTTCTAGGAGCATAAATTTGAAGAGGATTTTTCCCAAACCCGTCTTGTTTATTTGTCAGTATCTGTTGGTATTTTTAATTCTGTTTGTTGAATGTTGATGTCATTCCTATGCAGGACCACTACCCCTTTGATTTGTTGTGTGTATATATATTTTTGTCTAATTTAAAATTTGTTGTTGCACGTGTTGCAAATCCATTAGCAAATTCATTTTCTTGGATGAAGTATTTGGCTATTTGCTGATAGATTAATTTAGTTATTGACAATTAGTACAAAATGGAAACCAGATGCTTCTGCAGGATTTTTGTGTGTGTATATTTTAGGGTGAGTTCTAGGGTGGACCACCTTGTTATATGGTCCATGTGGACCACTATTTGAAAAATTGTTCGAAACTTTGTTACTGCCGTCTGCCGACGTTGTCCCCTGGAAGCAAAAACCTGCGGTCCTTCTCATCCTCACGACTGAGATAGTGACCTGATCGGTGTCGATTTAACAAAAAATAAGAGCAAACGAATATAAGTTGAGTTTTTAGGCACTCATATTCGTCTTTTTGTGTTTTTTTCAAAACAATACCGATCAGGTCACCATCTCAGCCGTGAGGACTTTGGAAACTGCAAGCTTCTGCTTCTTGGAGGCGGCGTTAGCCATCGTGAGGAGGCGGCGTCAGCTATCGTGAGAATATCAGACATTTTTTCAAGTACTGGTTCTTGTGGCTCACATGTCAAGGTAGTCCACCATAAAATTTGCCATATTTTAGTATTCAGATCGCTTTCCCCAATTTTTTTTCCAAAATGAGTTTTAATTTTTTCTTGGAGATTTATCATAATTAGTAACTATAGCTCACTACTCCCTCCGTCTCATATTAAGTATCCTGTTTGGGATATTGGTTTGTCTCAAATTATTTGTCATTTTAGAATATCAAGAGAGTATTAATTACTTTTTTCCAATAACACCTTTATTTATTAGTATCTCAAACCACTCTATATTAATTAGTTTTTTCACCTAACTTCTATTAGAATAAAAGTATTTTAGTCAAATAAATTAATTATTTTACCATGTAAATAATCACTACTAATGATTTTCTTAATACATGTACATTACTTTAAATGACACTTAACATGAGTCGCTGGGAGTATATGATACAGAGTTTTTGTATTTCCTCCCTCATTGGTGGTCTAATGTGATTGTCAATATTGTAGATGGTTACTTAATTTCCGCATGCCCAATTAGGTGAGGGTGAATCTTCATCACATGTATGTATGCATATTCTGTTGTAGATATGCAAGTGGGGTCTAAACCAAACAAAAAAAGATATGCAAGTGGGGTGTGCTAGAAGTGGTCTCAGAAAGCGAAGGCAACTACCGTGAGTTATCTGAGAAAGTTGAGCTTAAAGGGCCAATCACTAAGGTGAATGAATGGAGCAAAGACAAATGAAAGCAATAAAAATATGAAGAAAGAAAAAAAAGTAGGATAAAAAAAAAGCACCTATAGATAAAAGACGACACAACATGTGCATTGCACAGTAGGGGCCGTTTCTGGTGCCAATTGAGTTTTCGTGGCTCCTATAAGGGCCAATTGGTGAGCTCCATTATACATGCGGTTGTGTAGTACATTTGCTGAATAGTTACCTCTCTCTCTTTGTAGGGACTATCCTTGTATATATGTGTGTGTTTTTTTTTTTTTTAATGACAAATATTAGTTGTTAGAAATGTTAGTTTTTGAGATGGAAAGGATTTGAACACACACTACTTTATACCTCTCACTCTTTTACCTCCCACACCTCTACCACCGGACCAACTTATAATTTCCGTGTGTGTGTTTTTTTTTGTGGTGAAGTCCTGGGCAGGCTCACCATTCTCTCGCAATATGCAAAGGGTCTTTAATTCTGGCCTCATAATGAGAAATAACTGAGCCAATTTCCAGAAATTCTGCTAGTTTTTCTAGAACCACATGTTTTTCCCTGACCATATATATTTGTCTGCTTTTACTTATAGTCTCACCTGTAATCTTATTTCCTGCAAGATCTATATATCTCTTGATGAAACAAAGATGGAAGTTGATGAGTTATATCTTTTCACACGAAGAAACTTGGATGATGTTGCTAATTCAGGGTCTTGTTATTTAAATGCAGTACAAATCACGTTTTATTTAAACTCTGAATTAGGCCCTCAAAAGATAAGTTGGGTGTCTTCACACTAATTTCTAAATGTTTTTATAACTATAATTTTTTTTAAAATTACAGTGATATCATGTCAATTCTTTAAAAAGTTATTCACCGAATTACTCCATTTAGCTAGAGAATTGAAGTGATGATATATATATCATTTTAGTGATTATTTAGTATCTCTGAAGGACTAATTTAGTAATAATGTCTTCAAAGAATTGATTTATGATGACACTTAAGAGATTAATTTGTGATGAAAACCTTTTTTTATGTCTTCGAAGAATTAATTTATGATGACAGTTAGAGATTAATTTGTAATGAAAATATTTTTTTATAGATATAAATTGGTTAAATTATACTTTTGGTCCCTTATAAATTATACTTTTCGTCCCTTAAGTTTATTTTAAGTTTCAGTTTGGTCTCTTATATATTAAAAGTTCATAATTGGTCCTTTATGTATAAAAGTTATACCAATGTGGTCCTTTTTTTTTGTTTCGAACTGACCCCTTATGTTATAAAAATAATACCAACGTGGTCCATTTTTTGTCCCTTATTTTGCAAAAAAAAAAAGACTATGTTGATATAATTTTTGTTACATAAGGGACCTTTTCGGGAAAAAAAAACAAGAGGGACCATTTAGTATAACTTTTACAAGTAAATGACCAATTCGAAACTTTTAATACATAAGGGACTAAAAGTATAATTTAACCTATAAATTTAGATTAGGGGAGACATCCCATGTAAAGCTAGAGAGAATCACCAATATCTTTTTTTAAAGATCAAAAGAAAGGTATTAATATGAAGAGAGAAAAGGAGTATAAGGGCACTCAAACCCAAAATAACCACCAATACTAAAAACTACAAGTACTGTTATGAATTGAGTCTTGCAATCAATTAAACAAACCAGAACTAGAAAACTTCCAAGCAAACAATGCAGTAACTTGTTATGCAAGAAATCGTAGAATTATGTAGAATTAAATTATGCAAATGATATAAGAAATATAAGAGGAAGAATCAACACCAAGATTTACGTAGTTCAACCTTCAATGTGAAGACCTACATCTACGGGCAAGGGAGCAAGATGAATCCACTATGGAATAGGAGTTATAAGATCAAGGCCTTGTCTTTGGATCGATTTCTACCCTTGTATCATCCACTGCCTTGTTGAACCAGCAATACAAGCATGCCCAGAAATCTCAATCACTTAGTTTTCACACTTCCCTTAATCTTTCTATTATCTTAGAACTGCTATGAATCACAATTGGAGAATGTACATGAAAACCTCACTCAACCTTTTTTTCACAAAGGCTAAACCTATAGCTGTATATAGAGTAAACAAGAGCTAGCTAAGATACAAGCTGAAACTGATTCGGTTACAACTAACTCTGGCCACAAGCAGTTATAACAGAAAACAGAAAAAAACTAACTTAGCTGAACCATTGATCATTGAGGCACAACATCACAATTCTCCAACTTGACTCAATATCAGAGCACTCCCTCCATAGACTACGCTCCCTTGCCAAAGAACTTACTCTTCACAGAAACCAACTAAATCCAAGCAATGCTTGAACTTAGTTTGTGGAAGAGACTTTGTAAATGCATCAGCAGGATTGTCTTCGGTTGCAATCTTCCCAACTGAAATCTCCTTTAAATTAATTACATCCCTTATGAAATGAAGCTTGACATCAATGTGTTTTGATTTATCATGATACACTTGATGCTTGGATAAATGGATAGCACTTTGGCTATCACAAAACACTGTCACACAGTCTTGATTTAACCCAAGTTCATCAATCAATCCCTTCATCCATATGGCTTCTTTAACACCTTCAGTGAGTGCTATGAACTCAGCTTAAGTTGTGGAGAGAGCCACCACTGATTGTAGAATTGCTCTCCAACTCACAGCTGTACCAAACAAAGTAAACACATAACCAGAAAGAGATTTTCTGGTATCAATGTTCCCTGCATAATCCGAGTCAACATATCCCTTGATTGGATCACTATCATTTTGATTCCTTTTGAATTTCAAGCCAGCAGATAGGGAACCATTTAAGTATCTCAAGATCCACTTGAGTGCAGACCAATGGAGTGGCCCTGGATCAGCCATGAACCTGCTGACAACATTTACAGCATAGGCCAAATCTGGCCTATGCTGTAAATCATCCCATACATTATGCTACCTACACCACTAGCATATGGAATTGAGCTCATTCTTTCCCTTTCCTGATCTGTCTTAGGAGCATCTTGAGTAGACAACTTGAAATTCTGCCCTAAAGGAGTAGTAACAGGTCATGATTCATGCATCCTAAATTTGGCAACAACTTTCTTCAAGTAACCAAGCTGTGACAGGAACAATTCCCCTTTGATTCTGTCTCTGCTGATATCCATTCCCAGAATTCTCTTGGCCTCTCCAAGTTCTTTCATCTCAAACTCATTGCTCAAATCAGATTTGAGCTTGTTAATCTGATTCCTGCTTGAACTTGCTAGAAGAATGTCATCCACATAGAGTAGGAGATAAGTAAGAACCTCACCATTCTCTTTTAGAATATACACATAGCTATCAAACTTGCATCTTTGAAAACCAAGCCTTATCATGAAGGCATAAAACTTTCTATACCATTGCCTAAGACTTTGCTTTAGGCCATACAAAGATTTTTTAAGAAGACAAACCTTATTATGACCTTTAACAAATCCCTCAGCTTGTTGCATATAGATAGTTTCTTTAAGATCACCATGGAAAAATGTGGTTTTGACATCCGGCTGTTCTAATTCCAAGTCATAGTGAGTGACAATGGATAACAAGACTCGGATGGAGCAATGTTTCACCACAGGAGCAAAGATTTCATTGAAATCTATTCCTTCTAGTTGAGAAAACCCTTTAGCAACAAGTCTGGCTTTAAATCTTGTTTTCTCTCCACCTTGAACACCTTCCTTCCTCTTGAATATCCATTTAGATCATTTTTAGGGGCATCAACTAAAGTCTAGGTCTGATTCTTTTCAAGAGACTGTATTTCTTCATTCATTGCTATCATCCATGCTTCTCGGTCTTCACAGCTGATAGCCTCCTTGTAATTGCTTGGCTCATCAGTTTGAAGGTCTTCAGCAACATTTAGTGCATAATATATTAGGTCAGCTTGACCATATCTAGTAGGAGCTCTAATTGTTCTCATTTCTCTGTTTCTAGCCAAGTTGTAATTGGCTAATTTTGGCTCTTCTGCAGTTTCTGTTTCAGTTTCTTAGCCTATGCATTGACTTGAGGGTTGCTACCTTGCTTCTCAAGGGACTCCACCTTAACTTGAACACTCTCAATATTGCTACCTGAAGCACTAGCTTGCTGCTGATTCTTGTCAACCATAGCCATTCTGCTTTCATCAAATACAACATCTCTTGAGATAATGGACTTAGGCTCACCAAAATCAATCTTCCACAACTTATAACCTTTTACCCCTGTAGGGTATCCAATAAATGCACATCTAATAGCCCGAGGTCCCAATTTGTCTTGCTTAGTGTGAGCAAAAGCCAAGGAAGCAAACACATTTAGATTTGAGTAGTCAGCAACCTTTCCACACCATAATTCCATTGGAGTTTTAAATCCAATTGCTGAAGAAGGACACCTATTGATCAAGTACACTGCTGTGGCAGCAGCTTCACCCCGAAGGTCTTTGGAAGGCCAGCACTCAATAGCATGCATCTCACCCTTTCTAAGATTGTTTTGTTTATCCTCTCAGCAATTCCATTCTGTTGAGGAGTTCTTGTAACTGTTTTATGCCTCTGAATACCTAAATCCCTGCAAAACTTATTGAATTACTCTGAAAGATATTCCCGGCCATTGTCAGTTCTCAAAAATTTCAATTTAGATTCCTTTTGTGTTCCAATGTGTGTGCCATTCCTTAAATTTCATAAAAGTATCACTTTTATTCTTAATCACATAAATCCATACTTTCCTAGAATAGTCATCAATAATAGTTACGAAATATGCGCAACCAGCACGAGTCATGGTCCTAGAAGGACCCCACAAATCAGAATGAGCATATTCAAATGGCCTAGAGGTAGTATGCAGCCCTTCTCCAAAACTAACTCTCTTAGAATTTCCTAGAATACAATGATCACAAAATTCAAGCTTATTAATTTTTGTCACCATTTAGCAAATTCTATTTTGACAACTCAATTAAGCCTCTTTCACTTACATGACCTAACCTCATATACCACAATCTAGATGATGCATGAATGCTGGAACTAGCAACAGCAGCTTGTGCAATTATTATGGAACCATCTACAATATACAAGCTATTCCTCTTTATGCCTTTAGCAATAACAATATCATTATTAGCAATTTTCATGATACCATACTCAATGTATGTAAAATACCGTAAGCTATCAAACATACCAATGAAAATTAAATTTCTCTTTAATTCGGGTACATGCCTCACATCCTCCAGCAAGCTTTCCTTGCCATTAAACATTTTGAATCTGATAGATCATTTTCCTTGAACTTTACATGGTTTGTTGTTGCCAAGAAAGACAACTCCACCTTCACATAGGTCTATAGATTCAAAATAATCCTTCCTTGGACACATGTGGAATGTACAGCCCGAGTCCATTACCCAGTCTTTTTCAATCGCTGAGTTTGAAACAACCAAAGCCTCAGCCGATTAATAACCAGCATCAACCAATGTAGCATTACCAGAATCTTGAGAATGCTTTGGATTCTTGCCCCCTTTTTCAGGGCAATCTTTCTTAAAATGTCCCTGCTTATGGCAGAGGAAACATTTAAACTTGCCTTCAGATTTATTCTTCAATTTGAATCTATGCTTATTTCCATTTGATCCCTTCTTCTCAGTTCTGCCTCTGATAACATTCAGGCTCTCAGCATTATTGTCAATTTTGATTCCTTGCCTTTTTTGACTTTCTTTGGTTCGGATAGAAGTTTGTACTTCTTCAAGAGAGATGGTTTGCTCCCTCCCAAACATTATGGCATCCTTGAAATGTTCATAAGAGCTAGGCAAGGCACTTAGAAGAATTAATGCCTTGTCTTCAGCCTCTAATTTCACCTCTAAATTTTCCAAATCATCTAGAATCTTATTGAAGTCAGCAATATGATCTATGACAGATTTTTCTTCATTCATTTTGAAAGAGAACAATTTCTGTTTCAAGAAGAGTCTATTGGTAACCGATTTAGTCATATAGAGGGATTCAAGTTTGAGCCATAGAGCCGCGGCAGTAGGTTCCCTTGCAACTTCCCTTAGAGCTTTGTCTCCAAGACACAAGATGATTGTGCTCTTTGCTTTCTTGATGAGATCTTTCTTGTCTTGATCGGACATCGTGGCAGGGAGAGCAATTTCCCCTTTCAAAGCATTCACCAAGCCTAGTTGAACCAACACCGCGTGCATCTTTATCCTCCAAAGACCAAAATCATTTGATCCATTAAACTTTTCAATATCGAATTTTGTAGTTCCCATGATTGCCTTTCCCACAGACAGTGCCAATTGTTATGAATTGAGTCCTGCAATCAATTAAACAAACCAGTACCAGAAAACTTCCAAGCAAACAATGCCGTAACTTGTTGTGCAAGAAATTGCAGAATTATGCAGAATTGAATTTTGTAAATGATATAAGAAAGATAAGAGGAAGAATCAACACCAAGATTTACGTGGTTCAGCCTTCAATGTGAAGACCTACATCCAAGGGCAAGTGAGCAAGATGAATCCACTATGGAATAGGTGTTACAAGATCAAGGCCTTGTCTTTGGATCGATTTCTACCCTTGTATCATCAACTGCCTTGTTGAACCAGCAATACAACCATGCTAATAGGACCGCAAGTGCACGGTTGTATCGCGTAGTAAAAATATCGTTCCTACAGAAACTTAGTATTGAATACCGATTTCTTTTCACTATGGTGATTAGCTAAAATTATATTTAAAATGATAGGTTGTTGAAAATCAAACAATAAAATAATTACTAAAAAAACAAAGAAAAGAAACTCTTGGGATTATGGTTCTTCACAATGACAATTATCACAAAACCAATTTCCTAAAGTTATGAGTTTTGGATTTTTAAAGGTCAAATAATCTAATGTAACTATTGCCTTCTTTCAAAGAACAACAATGTATTTAAGCCAATAAACAACCTATTTTCATGGTAGAAATATTAGCAAAAACTCATTCAGAAAAGATATTTTTCACAACCTCAAGGGAACCAAATCTATTTTCATGTTTTAATCCCCTTATTCAACTTTATAGTTCTAATATCAAACTTCACCTTTCAGTCCTTCATTTGATATATAAGATTATGCATCATAAACACTAAGGTTGAATTAAAAGGAAAAACACCCATAACAAAGAAAATCAGAATTGGTAATAATGCATCAATTGGAATACCCACAATCCCAGGATTAGAAAACTACTCACAAATAATTGAAATGTAAACAACAAAGCATAAATTAAACATGTTGGAAATAAGGATTAAAAGATGAAGAGAAAATGAAAGGAAAAACTGAATTTTATTCATAAACTAAAACCAAATAAAAGTGCCATCAACATACTTCAACAAAAGCTAAATAAAGATAAAGTTTTGCTAAGAGAAAATGGAGAGGAGAGGGATCCATTTCGTGGTCCTAAAGGCCTCTATTTATAGCCTAATTCTATCCCAATTAAGTCCCATTACATCCGCTTAAAGACCCATCAAGACATCTTAACAAATTCCAAGTTTTAATTAACATTTACACTCTGTCTGCCACGATTATGGCCGTAATGCTCAACACTGGGGGTCATAATTCTCAAACTGGTAACTTTTCACATCTTCAAGCCCGAATTATGGCCATAATGATAAACACTGGGGGGCGTAATTCTCTCTGACTTCCACTTGACTGCCCAATTTATGCCACACGAATTATGGCCATAATCTTCAACACCCGGGGGTCATAATCTTCAACACCGGGGGGGTCATAATCTTGGCCTTTTGCACTTAATTCATCAACTCTTCAACTCCATTTCCTATAAATCAAAACATAAACCAAAAGGTAATAAAAATAAACATAAATAAAAATAAACCACTAATAAAGCCTATTAAAACAAGGTAAAAACTAGATAAATTCTAACTTATCAAATTTCCCCATGCTTAGATCTTTGTTTGTCCTCAAACAAACCAAACAAACCATGACAAACCAATTAGCCTAACTTGGAAATTCCTTATTTCAACCACACAAATTCAAATTTGCTTGATGGTATCCAATGACATTCTTACACTTTCCTATTGGAATCTGGTGCAGATAAGATGGTTTAAGGCATCAGAACATTGAGTCGGGTATCAATTATTATTCTTTTCTTTTCACTTTTAGGCCTAGGTTCCCAACAACTTTTGCTTGGGTCCTCCATTCATATGCAAACAATGCAATTGCCACACTTGGTCTCAAAGGAGTGCCTTTGTTTTCTAGTAGTCAATCAGTCTCAAAAGGGTACTACAAGTATTTTCCTAGTAACATATGACCTCGAAGGGGTGTTGAGCTATTTTTTTTTATCTTTTTTTTCCCAGAAAACATCATTTTTTTAAGCTCCTAATTTTATTTTATTTTAACAACTCAACACAGGCATTTCTCCAGTAACCAACATGCAGTGAGTGTCACCAAGGGAACATAAATTTTTTTTTAAATTTTATTTGACATTTTAAAGGTCGTCCTCAATTATCCTAATGCCAAAACCCATCTAAGTTGTGTGTGTGTGTGTGGTCCCAACAGGAAGTAAAAATATGTCATTCATAATCATGCTCATCGAATACTATTTAATCAAATAAGCAGGGTAATGAAAACCAAGGATTTCCAAGAAAGGCATCTCAAAGATTTCACATCGGAAGAATGAACAAAGTCAGAAAACTAACACTAACATAAGCAGAAAAACAAAAGACTAAAAGAAACAACACAAAGCAAAGTAAAACAATACTCCCCTATCTTGATATCCTTGAGGTCACCATCAGTAGCGTCCTCATTTTTTTTTCATCTTGCTTTGGGATATGAAGAAGCATAAAAATTGATAAATTTTTACCAGGATCCCATTTCTCAAAGGATAAAGGCCAAGTGACACATGAAGAATAAAAACTTATTCCCGGATCCCATTGCTTAAAGAATGGCAATCGTAGAAACAATATAAGTCTGCCATCAAATCCTCCTCGATCAAACGGTATTTTCACAAAGAAAAGTGAGAAACGAGATGAAGGGGCTAACTTTGTAGCATCCACAGATGCATGTAAGCCAATATACTTATCCATTTCAAAATTTTCACAATTCTTAGTTAGCATGGTGAGGTAAGTGTTTTCCACATGACTTGCCCGCTCACTTGTTCTTTCCCAAGGATTTGTAGAAAATATTGCTTTTTTTCTCTCCATTTCTTGTGACACGCCTTCCACTACCACTTCATCATCATTTTGATCTATCCCTGCAATAATAATTTTCTCAAATTGTGTTTCGTGAGACTCTTTGGATATCACTTATAAGCACGGTGGTGGTGGCAAAGTCGACAAAAATAATTCCCATTCCTCCTTCGAGAATATAAATACATGCTTATTCATCATATGGTGCAAATAACAAGGAAAATAATATCAGAAAAAAGGAAAAAAAAATTAGTCTAACCGGAATAGTGAAAGGACATCAATATCAATAGCATAAGTCCCCGGCAACGGCGCCAAAAACTTGATAGGACCACAAGTGCACGGTTGTATCGCGTAGTAAAAATATCGTTCCCACACAGACTTAGTTTTGAATACCAATTTCTTTTCACTATAGTGATTAGCTAAAATTATATTTAAAATGATAGGTTGTTGAAAATCAAATAATAAAATAATTACTAAAAAAACAAAGAAAAGAAACTCTTGAGATTATGGTTCTTCACAATGACAATTATCACAAAACCAATTTCCTAAAGTTATGAGTGTTGGATTTTTAAAGGTCAAATAATCTAATGTAACTATTGCATTCTTTTAAAGAACAACAATGTATTTAAGCCAATAAAAAACTTATTTTCATGGTAGAAATATTAGCAAAAACCCATTCAGAAAGGATATTTTTCACAACCTCAAGGGAACCAAATCTATTTTCATGATTCAATCCCCTTGTTCAACCTTATAGTTCTAATATCAAACTTCACCTTTCAGTCCTTCATTTGATATCTAAGATTATGCATCATAAACACTAAGGTTGAATTAAAAGGAAAAACACCCATAACAAAGAAAATCAGAATTGGTAATAATGCATCAATTGGAATACCCACAGTCCCAAGATTAGAAAACTACTCACACATAATTGAAATGTAAACAACAAAGCATAAATTAAACATGTTGGAAATAAGGATTAAAAGATGAAGAGAAAATTAAAGGAAAAACTGAATTTCATTAAACCAAATAAAAGTGCCATGAACATACTTCAATAAAAGCTAAATAAAGATAAAGTTTTGCTAAGAGAAAATGGAGAGGAGAGGGATCCATTTCGTGGTCCTAAAGGCCTCTATTTATAGCCTAATTCTATCCCAATTAAGTCACATTACATCCGCTTAAAGACCCATCAAGACAGCTTAATAAATTCCAAGTTTTAATTAACATTTACACTCTGCCTGCCACGATTATGGCCGTAATGCTCAACACTTGGGTCATAATTCTCGAACTGGTGACTTTTCACATCTTCAAGCCCGAATTATGGCCATAATGATAAACATTGGGGGGTCGTAATTCTCTTTGACTTCCACTTGACTGTCCAATTTATGCCACATGAATTATGGTCATAATCTTCAACACCGGGGGTCATAATCTTCAACACCGGGGGTCATAATCTTGGCTTTTTACACTTAATTCATCAACTCTTCAACTCCATTTCCTACAAATCAAAACATAAACCAAAAGGTAATAAAAATAAAACATAAATAAAAATAAACCACTAATAAAGCCTATTAAAACAAGGTAAAAACTAGATAAATTCTAACTTATCACATGCCCAGAAATCTCAATCACTCAGTTTTCACGTTTCCCTTAATCTCTCTATTATCTCAGAATTTCTATGAATCACAATTGGAGAATGTACATGAAAACCTCACTCAACCTTCTTTTTCACAAAGGCTAAACCTATAACTATATATAGAGTAAACAAGAGCTAGCTAAGATACAAGATGAAACTGATTCGATTACAACTAACTCTAGCCACAAGCAATTATAACAGAAAACAGAAAAAAAAAACTAACTTAGCTGAACCATTGATCATTGAGGCACAACATCACAAGTACAAATAACAGGGAGAGGTAGGGCCGAGAAAATACCCCGCACTAGTGCACGAAACGTATAAAAATTAACCATATTACATCAGTTTCTTATATGACAGGTGTAAAATATGAACACAGTGGCAATTTTGTAATTAAAATGTGAGTTAGTCAATTTACGTGTAACATTTTACACCGGTTATTTATAAAACCGGTGTCGAATGTTAACGCGGTGGCAATTTTGCAATTAACTCTTTATTTTTTTGAAATATTATACACCAATGTTTAAAAAAAAACGGTGTAAAATATTTAAAATTTAAATTTTATAACGTTTTATTCGCGGGACGGAGAAAACATTTCATTCTCCCTCTTCTTCCAGAAACCCTTTCATTGTCACTCTCACGGAGAACCACCGCCTCCATTCTCTCACTCTAACGAAGAACCACCACCACCACCACCTTTCTTCGACAACCATTCTTTCGTTCGCATTCCTTGATAAAGCTCTATGTCTCCTTCTATTTCTCATTTTCGTTCTCCTTCCTCATTCTCTTGTTTTCGTTTGCGTTCTCATTTTCGTCGCCATTTTCATTCTCATTTACGCAACTGTTACCGTCGCCGCCATTTTCCTCTCCTTTATGTAATTGTCGTTCTCATTTCATTGGTATGTTATTTCTAAAAATCTCTTATGGTCGGTTTGTTGTTATTGTTGATGAAGTTGATGAACTTGCTTCTCGTTTTCCTTTTTTTTGGATTTCAGTTACCAATATTTCTTGGTTTTGTGATGAACTTGATCATATTATATGCTTTTTTAAGTTGTTTCCATGTCCTTCAAAAAAGTAGTTTGCATCCATATTTGTGAATGCATATTTACATGTCCTTGGATTTTAGGTTTTATTTACTAAGTTATTTTTCTGTTTTGATGATACTCCTAGTGATGTAATTGCTCATTTTTTTTCTTCCTATTTTGACAACAGATAATGTCTTCAGAGGAAAACCATGGTCGTGTGGGGCATCGTACTCGGATGGTTTCGAGGAGGTCACGTCCGTCTATTAGCAGGCCGTTGATGACTGCGAGGGAGTATCGAGCCATCTTCGTGAGGATTGACGACAGTGATCCTCGACTTCGTGATCCCCATCACGATGAGGATCATGATTGGGGTCACTAGTGCAGAAAGGGGATTTTACACTGGTTAAAAATGACTTTTTACACTGGTTTTTGTACCGATGTAAATGCTCCCGGCGTTGTATGTTGGAGTTTTTACACCGGTTATATTTTCAGTATAAAATGTCAATTTTGGATTTTATCTTATTTTTTGAAGGACCTTTTACACCGGTTGTTGACAAAAACAAGTGTTAAAAGTATATCTTTTACACCAGTTTCATAGAAAATCGGCGTAAAATGTTTTATTTTTCCCCCTTTTTCCCCTTTTTGTTTTTGTCCATTCCAACCCAGAGGCTATTTAAATTGACAATAAACAGACAATAAATTTTTCAACAATTGGCACCAAATGTGCCCAAAATTCAAACCATTTAAACATATATCAAATTTAATCTATACACATATCAAATATACACATAAACAATGTTAAGCTATATATATACAAAGTACAAAGAATGATCAAGTGCTATATGCATAAACAATATATAAACAATGTACAAAGAATGATCAAGTGATATACAAAGTCATTTTGATGATTTTTTAGGTCTTTTTGATGACTTTGTTCCTTGGGATTCTTGTAATTGCATCTTCCTTTGTTTCTCATCAATTATTTGCAAAAGGAATTCTGCCCAAGTTTGTCTAACATTATCAATTTCATCTTGACCATATTCATTTGAGTCAATGAATATCTGCAAGTTCAAACACACACACACACACACACACACACACACACATATATATATATATAAATTAAACCGGTCTAATAGTAATAACATGTTTTTCATATTACAAATATAATAGCAAGAGATTAAAAATTTTATTACTTTTTCCCATCCGTCAACAATTTCTGCCGAGACAATTGTGTGCATACTTTTCGTCACATAGTACCCATAGGCCCAGCCGTTTTGTTGTGGAGGCCCCTACAAATGAATACCGTAGTAACTTATAATGAGTAAAAATTATACACATTAACTAGTATTACAAATGAATTAAGTAAATGAATTTCAGGAAGAGAAACTATTTACCTTAGGCTGCACCCATTTAGGTTTCTTATTATATTTGTTATTATATATCCTGATAAAAGAACATATTCATCAAAATTAAGTTGCAAATCAGGAGACGAAGAATCAATGTATATATGATAAATATAAGTTTACCTTTCAATCATGCCCTTAATTTCATCGTTTGGTTGATAGTGCAGCGAACACAACCAAACAACAACATTATCCCTAGGCTTAAGGATAAACAACTGTCAGTGCTCGTTGTAAATAATGAACAACAATAATGGTTTATCTGAAGCAGAAACAGACAAAACCAAACTAGGCTACCAATTTGACAACAACTAGTAACATATGTACTTACCCACGCAAATACACTCCTAAGTAACACATTTTTGGCTCACTCTGTATCTTATTTTCCATGTAAGATTGAACTATTTCTGCAGGAAGGCAAAATTTGGAGAAAATAATCTTGACTGGGTCAAAGAATCCAAACATATCGTTGTTGCCCTTTGTGATACAGAGGCGATGCAGATACCTGAGAAACATATAATCAAATGTTAATTACAATTAGCAAATAGATTTTGAAATAGTTAATAAATTTTGAAATAGTTAATAAATTTTGAAATACTTTGAACCTTTCACCTTTGAGATTCTTTAGCTTTTCAACAAAATTTTCTCTAGGCGGATGGTCCTCAATGTCAGGTGCTCCACAATTACTACCCTTAGTGCTGGCAAGCACGGTAGCTCTAGGAGAACAATCAAGTGGAGCATTATAATTGCTTACACCCACTGATTGCAGCGTCTGTATCAAATTAAGTAAACATTACTAACAATATCGATAAAGTTTGTATTTTTTTACACATTTCATTAATTGTGTCAAGTTACACATACCGGAAAAACCTTTTGTTGGATCTCGTCCTTCATGCTTACACTTATCTCCTCCCGGATCTCCTTTGAGAGCTGAACTCGGAGCCCCTGTTGCTTCTTGTCATTCTCCCATTGCATCTTCTCTTGGAACTCCTGTTGCATCTCTCTCCGGACCTGCAGCTGGATCTCGTGCCGGAGGGCCTCAAGTACCTTATCAGAGATCATTCCTGAGGTGGGGCATGTAGGTCCTCCATAGTAGTACTTTAGGCCCACACCCCAACTAGCAGTGCAGACACGACCAGGGTGCTCTTGTGTTCCAATGGCAGTTATCAGGATATCCTGACGTCCATGTGGAACAAAAGATCCTTGTGTGCTCTGCTCGACCAACTCTTCCTACAACATATATATAAATTTGTCAATTAATACATGATGTGAGAGAATGCATAAGTTGTAAAACAATTACATTGATGAATCAAAAGATTTACTTACAATCCTAGGAGCCACTGAGGCTGTGGCCTCAGTTGTATAGTCTCCCGATGGCTTTTGTCGGGCCATCAGCCATAGCTCATGACATCCTGGTTCGGGAGGAGGCTCATTTAAATTAGCTAGGCCGCCAATTAAAAAACAACCACTAACCTGAAACTCTTCATCATGTCGGCTCTGGACAAACAACTGCCATGATTCCGCGAAGATAAAACTATATTTACCTAATGGCGTCGTGTTGCCATCTTTATCTCCCCCCACCAAATACATAAGTCTTGGAGAGCATAGTCTTAAATTGCTTCCAACGCTCCCCCACATATACAAACCATTTCTTCTTAAGCCGCCCATCATCAGGAACAGTGACTTGTTGCTACAACAATAACACAACAAAATGGTAGCGTTAGTAAATGAAGCTAAACATAGTTTTTATGTTATTATATAAGCAACAACAATAATTGTGTTAATATTAAATACTATACATCTTGCCAAATCATGTCCTTGAGATCCTTGTGTATGTCTTTTTCCTTCTTGGTGTTTTTTCCCTAAGGTGGGTTTTGCATCAGAAGGTTTTAACGAGGCCCCTCTCCTTTCTTTTGGCAAAAAAAAAACCTTGCTATGGGCTAGACAACCAACATAACTCTTGAACTTCGCAGCATACTGACCACTGGGTTGGAAGGTAACAGGATCAAACTCAATATGGAATCTCTCACCAGGGGGACGTCTGGCAGTAAAACCAGTTAAAGTCGTGGCACGTCTAGTCCTACACCTCATAAGGGAGGCTGAAGAATCATCCATGATGCCTGTATAGAAAAAAAATAATATGTCAGTCAGAATTGTGCCACTAGCATTAATCATTAAGCATTCAAACCAGGTGCACACATAGTATAAGCATCTTATACAATGCCAAAGTACTACCAGAAATAATTTCAATATGAAACAAAAGCAGCAGAATTGTAACACATAAAGCCCGTAATTGTAATTACTCTATTTACAGTATGTCTAACAATTGTAACACATAAATCCAGAGCAAAAATCATAGAAATAATCTCACTACCACAGCAACCCACAACATTTGCACACACTGTTTCAAAAACTAACAGACTTCAAAGAATATGCCACTCTAGGAACCAACATTGAATTATCAAAACCAAAGTCAACAACATTAACATCACTTCACAATAAACCAAACAAACCAATCCACATTTCACAACAAACCAAACAAACCAATCCAAGCTCTAATAATCAAGTAATGCCATAAACCATTCACATATAGCAAGATTCATAAGTACTTACTATAGAATGTTAATGCAGAGTAGTGGGGAAAGCAACAAAGGGCAACTAGGTATAAATATCTTGTGTCACACACTCTTATTCAACTTCAAGGTCTCAAATGTCATGCATTATATGTGTTTATTATATATAATGATGAATCAAACACCCAACAGAAGAACATTCATCAAAAGAAGAAGCAGGGAAATTTACGTGTCGATGCACAAGAGGCAAAGTTGAAGCTGAGAAGACGAGCACTGAGGATCATGAAAGGAAAATCGAAACAGAGAAGAAGACAAGCACTGACGAATGCGAGTTCTGACGGACGGTGCTAGGGCAGAAGACGAAACAAAGGCGACAGGGCGGACGAGAAGGATTAGAATGGCGGCGAGAGAGAGAGCTTCGAACGGCGGCCAGAGAGAATGAAGCGAGAGAGAATGAGAAGCTTGGAGACGGTGGAGTGCATGCAACAACAACAGAGAAACAGTAGGATGAGAAAAAGAAGAGCCCACATAAATGAGAATGAGAAGCAGAAGGTAACAAAATCAAAAGAAAGATATTTAACACCGGTTCTTGAAACACCCGGAGTAATAATCTATTTTTAACACCGGTTATATACATACCCGGTGTATAATATGTTCAGTTTTTAAATCTTCAAGGATTTTACACCGGTTGGGTATATAACCGGTGTAAAATGTGATGCGATAATTTCAAAATTGCCACCGCGTCACATTTTACACCGGTTAAACGCAAAACCGGTGTAAAAACCCTAATTATTTATCGTTTTGTGTACTAGTGGGTGTATGTTGATCCCCGTGTCGGTACTGATCGTTGGAGCCCGGGTCATCGTATGCGTATGGTTCAGAGGAGATCATCTTCTCCCAGGAGGGCCGTAGTTGCAGTGAGGTTTGTTGAGGGCCGGACATTGTTCAGATCCCCAGCGATGACAATGAGATCTCGGAGTATACTCCATCCACACCGGAGTATTCTCCCATCGCACCTGAGTACACTCCATCGACTCCTTTGGAGGAATCTACTGCCCGATTTTGTCCTAGTTACTCCTCTAGTGGCCAAAACTAGTTTCGACACAGTTTGCTTTATGTGAAGAAGAAATATAGGCTTCATGATTCTTCATCACTTAATGCAGGTATTCTAGGGTTGATGCATTAGTTGAAAAGATACTGTGAGGAGGAAGCTGTTGCATTTTGTCCACAAGATGACGGCAAAACCAATGAGTTCTTCTCTGGATTCTATGATGGTGTCAAGAAAATAACTCCATGATTTCCCCATCATCTTGGGGACAAACTACACCAGCTTCCTCCTCACTTTATCTTTTCTTCTAATGCTTCAACACTGCACTTCCTTAATGCAGGAAGTGTAGGGTTGAAGCATTAGAAGAAAAGATACATTGAGGAGGAAGCTGATATAGTTTGTCCCGAAGATGGTGGGAAAACTAAGGAGTTATTCTCTTGACACCATCATAGAGTCCAGAGAAGAACTCATTGTTTTTACCATCATCTTGTGGACAAAATGCAACAGCTTCCTCCTCACTGTATCTTTTCAGCTAATACATCAACCTTAGAATTCATATATTATGTGAAGAAGAATCATGAAACCTATGTTTCTTCTTCACATAATGCAGGAAGTGATAATTGTACTGCTTAGTCCACCTGTTTCCATTGTTCCTTGGAAGCTTCACAACAGGTGGACTAACTGTATTGCTTTGACTAAGCAGATGTCTTTTGTCTACTCCTATATCTACAGAGAATGTAACTCTTGTGCTGACAAGCTTGCATCTCATGGGACTCAGGTCAACAATACCGTTTGGTGGAATCTTATCCCATCCTTTATCTCAGATGACTTTTTTAGAAATAGGAATGGCCTGCCTTATTATAGAATCTGCTAGTTTTCCTTAGGCTAGGTTGTCGCTCAATGTTTTTTTTTGTTATCCATATGGATTGTATTATTTGCATTTTGGTTCCGGTGCTGGGTTTTGGCCTAGTCCCCCCAGGCACCTTTTGTTACTTCATTTTTCTTTTTCTTAATAAAAACAAGGGGAGTACTCTTTTTCCTTCTAGATGTTTTTTTCCCTAAGAAGGGTTTTGCATCAGAAGGTTTTAACGAGGCTCCTTTCCTTCATTTTAAAAAAAATGCAGGAAGTGATAACAGGGTTGTAGATATCTTCACATAATGTAGATATATATGTCATTGCTTTTTTATTTATGTGTAAAATTGACTGCTAGCTTAAATAGTTTGAATTTTGGGCAAATTTTGTGCCAATAACAAAACGACTTAAAAAAAACTATACTTTTTACATCGGTTGTTCTTAAAACCGGTGTAAAAGACAGACGTTTTACACCGGTTATCAACAAAACAGGTGTAACAATTAAGTCTCTTACACCGAATTTAGCTTATAACTTTTGTAAAAGACCTATTTTCTATGCCGGGTAAATAACCGGTGTAAAAACCTCGATATACAACACCGAGAATATCTACACCGGTATTAAAACCGGTGTAAAATGTCTATTTTAACCGGTGTTAAAACGCTCTTCTGCCCTAGTGCCGATCGGTATACAACCACCAATACTAAAAAATACCAGTACAAACAGCGCCAAAACTATCTACCAGTACACTCAACAGGATCCACAAACCACTCATAATATATATATATATATATATATATATATATATATATATATATATATATATATATATATATATATATATATATATATATATATATGCAAACACCTGACCTATTCCTAGCTAGGAACCACTGTCAAGACATAACCTGAATCCTCTCCACAACCAGCGCATGATCCGACGATATATTTGAGAAGACCTTATTATTCTGGACCTCCCAAATAGCCCATAAAACCAAATGCCAGATCAAGGGAAGGCCTCATCGACCTTGTGCCCCCACTCCAAATAAGCAGAAGAGAAGATATAACTGAGAGAGAGTCCAAGGTAGCATTAACCGCCAACCCAGCCACCAGAAGAATGTCATACCACACAGAAAAGGAGAACTCATAAGTAATAAATAAATGCAAAGCTGACTCCTAGTGGGCGCCACGAAGGACACATGTTACCCCTGAAGCGTCTGAGATCACACCCCTACAAAATAGGTTCACCCAAGTGGGGATCCTATGCAAAAGAAATTGTCCAGAGAAGGCAATTACCTTTGAAGGGGCGGAGCTCCTCCAAATATTCCCCAGAACGAGGACTTCCATATCAGATAAGCCAGTGAAGCGGGAAGACCCAACCGCTAGGAGGGCATAGGCCGACCTAATAGAATAAAACCCTCCCACCTCCCTCGCCCATATCCACCTAACCCCCTCCCTCATGACAATGATACATGGGCAAGAAGTCCCATAAGATCCTCGATAAGAGCCTCCTCCCAAATAAAGAGCCTCCTCCTCCAGGCGAGACCCCACACCCAAAACTCCCCCTCTCACTTCCCTAACTCTGCAATCCGACTATCCTAGTGTGCAGCCACTAACAAAAGCCTCGGAAACAACTGACGTAAGGAGAGGAACCCGATCAAATATCATGCCAAAAGAAGGTAGTTCCACTGCTTCCTACTCTCTTCGCCATACTATCAGAGAACCAGTCAACACCCCCGACACCTCCACACCCACCAAGCAGATGTCCTTCCACCAGGTAGAGGCCAAGGGAGGGAACCTCAACCTGAGGAAGGCGAAGAAATGACCCCTACACTGTACTTAGCTACAAGAACCTTTTTCCAGAAAGCTATCTTCCCATCCAAAACCTCTGCCTCTACTTCTCCAACAGACTCAAGTTGAAGAGCCTAGGTCCCTAACACCCAGCCTACCACTATCTTGGGTTTACACACCTCTGACCATTTTACCCAATGAATCTTCTTCCATCTTTAGACCCACGCCACAAAAATTCCTGTTGCAATTTTACAACTAACCTCCACACCTTCACGGGCATCTTAAGCTTAGCACAAAATTTATAAGAACAATCTGCCCACCAAGACTAACAAAACTATTTCTCCAGGAGTTAAGCCTGCTTCGAAGAATGTTCAACATAGGCTCCCAAGTACCTCTGCTTTTGGGGACTGAGAACCACCGAAAGGCCAAGGCACTTGAAAGATATTAACCCCCCTTACACTTCAGGAAACCTTCGACCATATACTTGAATAAGCCACCCACATTATCCCAATGAGACTCTCTTGTGGAAATTCACCCTTAAGCCTAAAGCAAGCTCAAAATACTTCAGAATAGACTTCATAGCCCACAAGTTATCTACACTGGCCTCCCCAATGAATAATGTGTCATCCTTATACTGGAGATGTGAGACCGCCATCCTAGAATGTCCCACGGGAAATCCTCTAACCCTCCCTAAAGACACTGCCCTCTGGATAAGTCCACTGAGTCCCTTAACCACCAAAAAGAAAAGGAATTAAAGGTGCTAAAAGTTTGCCTTATTTCAGTCCCCTATGGATATTAACCTCCTCCGTAGGACTCCTGTTCACGAGAACCAAGAGGCTGCCAGAGAAAACACAAGCCCGTATCCACGCCTTTCACCTATCATAAAACCCAAACCTCCGTAGCATAGACTCCAAGAACCCTAAATTGACCGAATCATAGGCTTTCCCAAAATCTACCTTGAATGTGAGGCATTCCTTCCATGATTTCTTAGCAAGTTCAACCACTTCATTCACCACCACTCCATCCACTAAATGTCTCCCCTGAATAAAAGCTGATTGGCTCGATGAAATAATAGAATACATAACCTTACCCAACCTAGCAGCCACCGCCATTGCCACCAGTTTATACAAACACCCTAATAGTGATATTGGCTAAAAGTCCCCCAAGAAAAAAGGACAATCAACCTTGGGAATTAAGGTCAGGAAGTAGAAAGAAAAGCTTCTTAGGAGTCTAGCATTAACATAAAACTCTTGAAACAAGACATATATCTCTCCCTTAAGCACATCCCAGAAGGATTTAACAAAAGTGAAGTTAAACCCATCTTGCCCCGGGCTTTTGTTGCCATCACAAGAGGCAGCCACCTCCTCAATTTCATCTATAAAGAAAGGAGCAATCAATAGACAATTGTTAGAAGAGATCAAGGGAAAATCAATACCATCCAATGTGGGCCGCCTCCAAGTGACATCTAAGAAATGCTTAGTGAATTATCTAGTCACCTCCTCCCGCACTCTAGCCACACCCTCCACCCACCCACCACCCATTTGCAAGGCAAAGATTTGTTAAGCTTACCCCTAGCCTTGAGACATGAACGGAAATAACATGACTTTGCACCGCCTTCCTTCAACCACCTACTCCTGGACCTTTGGAACATCAGACTATTTTTGCTTTTAAGCAGAAGCCACGAGTCAGCAAAGTTTTGTTTCCTACACTCCACTTCCTCCCTTGTAAGACCCCCCGCTCCACATTTCAAATCCCCTACTACCAATAGCTGAATCTTCATGTCAATGTCCCAAAAACTTTCTTATTCTGCCTTTTAAGATCATTCTTTAATACCTTCAACTTCTTTTTAAGCATAAACTCGATCCAACTAGTAAACGAAGTATCAGACCAACATTTAGCAACCAATGCATGGGAATCCCTATTTAGGAGCCAATGATTATTAAATCGAAAAGGATATGGGCCCCAATATTGGAAAGAGTGCCTGAGAACTGCCAGACAATGATCCGAGACATCCTTAGGAAGTGCCCACCGAGTATCACCACACCAAGTATCAAACTAGTCTTTAGAAATGAGAATCCTATCCAAGCGGCTCATCGCAAGCCCTTATGATTAGAACCAAGTGATAAATCAAGAAGCCCCACATCTTGAAGGAAGCTACAAAATTCCTGGATCTCGCTTGCCCCATTTGATTAATCATTCCCCCGATTCCCCCTCCTTTTTGACGTTTTAAAACTGTCATATAAAAGATTTTCTGTATAAATTCACATGCAATTTAATCTATGTTTTCTTTCCAATGACTTGGAGGTATATCATCAAAGGTAAACCACGGATCACTGGATATTTTTGGCTTTTCGGCAGAAGTTTTCTTTTTCCTCAGGAGATTCAGCATAAAGTGAACCTTCTTCTTTAATGTCAACCATGAATAATCCAGAAACATCCATGTAATCTTTTTCAGATTCTGATTCAGTATAGGATGGATTGGGTTGTGAGGATTCTGCAGATTCAGTATATTGAGAAGAGTCTTCTTCTTCAGATGAGGTTTCATTATCAACTTCTTTTGAGAAATTGATTAGTTTAGGTAGATAATCTTTTTGAGAAGATTCATTACTTTGAAAAGAAGTAACTGCCATGGCTTGAAAAGGTTTACTGGGAGGTTCTTCTTTTTGGACTTTTGGTGGAGGAGTTTCAGGAACTTCTTGGGAGTCAGAGTATGATATGCTTAGACGAGTAGTTTTGTTTTTTGATTTTGAGGTGGTGGCTTGGGTATCTTTGGTCTATAGGCTGAAGGGATATAACGGTTATAGTCAGGTGGTGAAGTGTGTGAAGGATAGAATGGAGAAGGTCGAACTAGTTAAGTAAAATAAGTAAGAAATGATGGAGGATTAAAGAAAGGGTCTTCAGTTGGCGCAGGCTATACAGGCTTTTGGCTAGATTTTAAGAAATCATCTATCTCTTGCACTTGACTTTGTAACTTTCTGATTTCTCTTTCTTTAAGATCAAAATTTTGCCAAAAGTTCCTTCATTCAACATCATTCTCAGGTCACGATCCAACTGAGAAACCAGAGCTTTTAGGTTTTTGTAAGGCTTCTGCATCTTATGAGAAAAGAGTTTAAGATTCTCATCATTTTTTTCTATTTTTTCTGCAATCTGTTACAACTCTTTGTCAAGACTTTGCAATGTTTCATTCTGTGCAAAAACATTTTCAGATTGCCAGTTGAGAACTTCTTCTGCTTGAGTTAAGCCTTTGAGCTTTCCAGTAGGTTGGAATTCATTGGGTTGTATGAAGGGTTTGGAGGACTTGTTTGAAACATGGTCAATTTTCCTTTTAAGAGCAAGAAAATTTTGTTCATATTTTGAAGGTGAGGATGAGAACATGAAACATGGTATTGGTTCAACAGGTTTCAGAGGTGTTGGAGGTTTACAAGGCTCTGGAGGAGGCCAAGTAACAAGAGTTGGGTCATCAGGTGATTTTTGTGAAGGAAAAAGTCTTTCTTTTCTGAGAATATTAAGAGCTTCCTCATAAATCGGAATAGGCTTCTTTTTCTGATGGATTCATATTCATGGACCATTATCAGGGTCAGATCTTCTTCTGGGAGGAGGAGGCGGCTTACAGGCTCCTTTTTTCTTTCTTTTAGGAAGAATTATCTCCGTATCAATATCATCATAGTGCATCCAATAGTCACATCCTGGGTTACACATGCTAGGATCTACATCCCATATAAAATGACCATCAATTTTATCAGTATAAATTGAATCTCCTTCAAAAGTAACACCATAAATGGGACAATAATCCTCCTTGAGAACAGGTTTGATCATCATGGTTTGGAAGATAGGAGGAAAAGCTGAGCTAGAACTTTCTTTAGGTCTCTTAAAGATGGTTTTGACAGATCCATCAGTAGATCTTTTAAAAATAACATCTTGAGACTGGATTGGCTTTCTGTCAAGGTGATGCTTCTCATAATTAGTTATCCATTCAAGAGAAATGAGCTGGGTCAATTCTTCTTAAGGAATTCTTGTTGGGATCTGAACAATCGAGGGTATTTCATCTTCTCTATTAGTTACAACTAACAGAGAGGAAGAACATCCAGAGATGAGAAGATCAATTGAGTTTGAAGACGATAAATTATTTGGTGATGAAGAGTGGCTGATAAAGCTTCTAGAACTTGATCAGCTCCAGTAATCTGAACCTGAACCTTCAGCCTTGTGGACAGAGTACTGTCTTTGAGGCTAACGTTGTAATTTGGAAATATAGTAAGAACTACACTCCCAGCGTGAAGAGTAGTAAGGACAGTTCCAATTACAGCATTTTCATAATAAAGATAACTCGAGTCAAGAAGAGTTATTCTGGCAAAAACAAGCATACTTTTTCTCCCATGGAGAGAGAGAATTAGTCTGACAGCTCCAAAGTGTAAAGCAGTGTATCCTTCACATTTCCAATGATTTATGAGACTTTGAGGGATCTCTAAGTCTACATATTGCTCTTGACTTGTGGCTCTAAGCTGGCACTGATCCAGTTGAGATGACTGGACATATTCTTTTACTTGAGACCGATTTGTAGAAATCAACCTTGTGATGGAGCGAGTCAATGATCTTTGTCCCTTGAAGATATTGTAGGGGCTTAAAAGTGGAGGCATAGTTTCTTCAATTTTAGCATCATCAGGAACATAGGAATATTCGATAAGATTTTCTATTTTATTGGAAAGGGTTTTTGTACAAGATTTGGGAAGAGACAGAGAGGAAGTAAGGGTAATAGGTAGGTTATCTGGTTGAGTTGTTTCCTTTCTTACTCACATTCCTAATCATATTCATACTATATGCACCCCCGCTTTTCTGCAAAAGAGACATGGCTCTGATACCACACTGGCGGGAGCCTCACATACCATGAAACTAGTCATAATTACGTTGTCAAGCGAGACACAAACAAGCCTACCACAGGCATTCAAAAGTCTCAAGCACAGACTTGTAATTAAAACTATCGTCTCATGGAGAGGACCGTAGCATGGATCAATAGTCATATGCATTCTGATACACATGATCCTCATTACTGAGGCAATTGTAGAGCATATTTGCATATCTGGAGAGGCATCTAAGGTATAAACTTGATAATTCTGGCTTTCAGGAAGAAGAAAGAGAGTTTGGAAACAAATTTTTATGAAACACACATGTTTTATTTTTCTTCGTTGTTCTATGAGTCCATACATTACATAAGCACTCCTTTATATAGAGAAGGAGGCAGGTAGAGGACAATGCGTCACCATCAGTGACTCAACACCCTGATTATTATAAAAGACAAAACCTAGTAGTGACTCAGTACTATAATTATTTCAAAGAGACAAAACATACCATAATGACACCAGACACGTCACATCTGGCATTTATGGCCTTGGACACCTCACAAGACATATCACATCCAACATTTATGACTTAGACACATTGCACAAAGATTTAATTTCATACATCACATCACTCATACAGATTCTGATCAGACAGATTTTCTTCATCTATGTGTGATTCATACTATTGATCCCAACAGTCATCAGTATCTATTTTTCTGTTCATATCATCTGAATTCAGATCTTCTGAGTTTGGATTTTCTGGAACATCTTTTTCAAGGTTCATATTTTCATCAAGATACAGATCCAAACTAGCAGCCTTCTCAACAATCATCTGAGAGTCTTCTCTTTGCTGACTGGTTGAGGCTTGGTTTGAACTTTCTCCAACAACTTGACTATCATGCCAAGCATGATTTGAGCTTTGTCCAAAAACTTGATTATCTACTGATTGCCATTGTGGTTGATTAACAAGATCTCCATGCCTGATACAAGTGGTGGTAACTGGCTTTTCCTTTTGTTCAGGATGATTAACGAAACATACATGATCCATTAATTCTTTTCCCAAATCAAGTGTCTCCCATAGATATGCATGATTTCTGGACCAAAGAAGTTGATGTTGAGGATCTATCTGATAAGGCCTGTGAAGCATAAAAACATATTTGAATTTTTTAATTACTTCAAGACTTAATCCCCTAATTCTTGCATCATCTAAAATTGATTTTAATTCATTTCTCCACCATTCTAATGGAGAAAACCATCCTAATGCAGTCCATATGAGAGAATTATGTTTCCTGGGATCTGTGAGATGTAAGAACATGGCTTCTGTGGGAATGAGAACTGGCATACAATACAGGACAGTTGCACACCATAAGTACCACAAATGATCTTCTGAAAAATCTTTGTTTGGATTTATTAGGAAAGGAACAAGGAACGGAGTATCCGGGAGAAAAATGGATTTTTCAAGGAAAATTCTGGTTTTTTTTATGGCTCTGGTCATGAAATGGTAAAGGTGGTTTCTAGCATATTTTTTGAGCTTGGTGGGAGAGAAAGATGAGTCAACATTTAGTGGAATCATTTTGTTGACTGAGGCTATGACTGGTATTGGATAGACCATAAAGATCAAAGGAAAGATGTGGGTTTCTGTTATGACCTGGATAGGTTTTATTGGTCTGGAGAGTAGATCAGGGATTATGTTCTGATTTCCTTTGATATGTTTCATAGTGAAATCATATCTTGAGAACCAATCTTTCAGTCTAAGGGCTTGAGGATCAGGAGGCATTTTGTTTTTGAATTCCAGAACTCTGGGGAAAGACGAATTATCCATTTGTACCTCAAAATGAAATTCTCACAAGTGAAAATCAAACTTTTGAATGCCATATTTAACAGCAAGGGCTTCTTTATAAGTGGTATGGTAGTGCATCTCAACTTCTTTGAATTATCCACTAGCATGACCACAATGATGTTTAACATTGTTGATTTCTTCAATCAAAACTGCACCCCAGTATTGATCACTGGCATCAGTTTGTAGAATCCTTTTCCCGTCACTTGTAATCTTCAAAGCTGGTGGTGTTTGTGCAATCTTTTTCAGAGCTATGACTGCTTCAGTTTGCTTTGGTCCCCATGAAGGAGGATTTTTCTTACGCAATTGAGAAGGTAGACTGGTGTACCTGGCAACTTTAGGAATAAAATCCCTAATGTAATTGACAATGCTAAGAAATTGCTGAATCTGCTTTATTGTCAAATTTTCATCAGGAAAATTCACTAGTTCTTCAGCAATAAGAGGTTGAGGCTGATACTTTCCTTGAGAAAAATGCATTCCCAAAAAATAAATCTCTGTTTGGCCCGGTTGGCTTTTCTTTTTAGAAAGCATTATTCCATGGGTGGGCTAGTTGAAAGAATTTGTCCAATAACTGTTTATGAGATTTTTCATCTTTTGAGAAATAGTAATACATCATTAGTATAGATGAGGATACTATCTAGAATGGGCTCAAAAATTCTGGTCATGGCTTTTTGAATCAGTGAATGGGCAACCTTAAGCCCAAATGGTAAGACGTTCCATTGGTATTGGGCATTTGGAATATAGAAGGCTGTTTTGTGATGATCATCAAGTTCAACACCTAGTTGCCAAAATCCTGATTTCATGTCAAACTTGGAATAGATCTGGGCATCTTTGATGAAGATGTTAAGTGAAGAGGCCTTTAGGATTGGAAATTTATCATCCTTTAGGAAATGATTAAGAGGTCTATAATCAATAACCAACCTCTGTTTCCCTCTTACTTTTTCAGATCTTTTTTCTACATAGAATGCTTGGCAAGCCCACTCAGATTTAGTGGGTTCAATCAATCCTTGCTTCATCAGTTGATTGCATTCTTCTTGTGCCAGGGCTAGATTAGATGGACTCATTCCAGGATAAGTGGCTTTTGTTGGGTTGATGTCCTCATTGAGTTTGAAAGGGAGTTGAACAAAAAAATCTTCATTTGTCCACAAAGGTTTTGGATGAACAAATTTCTCTTGATTGTCTACACAAAGCTTGAGCTGATTGGACTTAATTTCTTCATATCCCTTAGGAACCTCAGATATAGAATATAACTTTAGAACATCTGAATAAGGCTTAAATTCTCTTTTGAACTTGATTCCTGTAGGAAGAATTTGAAGTTTGTTAGCTGCTGAGTAGACATCCATTCCAATGAGAATGTCTTTGTTGGGAAGACTGCTGCCAATAACTTTTGTCCATACTATACATTCAGGGAAAAATCTGATTCCTATTTTATTTTTGGTAATCAAATCAGTCCTGAACATTTTTCCATCAGCTGCTACAAAGAATGTGGCATGTTTCACCCATGCTTCTGAAGGAAGAATGCTTGGATTCATCATTGTTTTTTGAGCACCTGTATCCATATAAGCTATGACTTTTTTAGGATGAGCAAACTTGGATGGTAAGACATGGATCTCAACACAAGGTTGTGGAGGAGCTGACAAAGAATTGTCTATTTCTTTGAATGAGTATATAGAAAAATACTCATTATCAGATTCAGTAAAAAATTCCTCACTGGAAGAGGAATTTTGTAGAGCAAAGACAATTTCTTCTTCTGCAAAGCTTTGTTCTGAATATAAGGATTCCAGATCTCCTTCTAATGGATGTAAGGACTTGATCAGCTTAGCAACATTGTCTGTCATGTTGGGACAATTTTTGGAGAAATGTCCTTTCTGAACGTGAACACAAGAAGGGGGGTTGAATTGTGTTAAAAAATTTTCGCAAACTATGCGTAAAAACTTCAAAAGAAGTTGTTCAAAACTGTTTTGTATATAGGATGCAGAGAATTAAACAAGACCGGATGCAAAAATTTAAACAGTTTATAAAAACTTGTTTTACTGATCAAGGTAAAGATAAATAATGTAAAGCAGTAAAGGATGAGACTCAGAGATTTATACTAGTTCACCACCAACTGGTAGCTACGTCTAGTCCCTTTGTTCCTGAAGGATTTTCCACTATAATCAACTGACATAATTTCCTCAAGAGTATTCTTCACACAAACTTGACAATACTCTCAACTTCTCAAAATGACTCAAGACAATGAGCCTTTGAGGAACAGAGCCTTAACTAGGCCAAATACGCTTTTACAAAAGAGATTATGATTTTGATAAAAATCAAAATAACTCTCACAGAGAGGATGAAAAGATTAAGCTCAAAATGTAATAGCTTTCTAAAAGAAAGTATAAGACACCGAAGTTGATTCAATGTAGACCGTAAACTTGGCACTAAGCTTGATTGCACACTTGAGTAATATTGCTTTCGAATGAAGTTTCTTCACAGCTTTTTCTAACTCTTCTTCAATGAATACCTTGGGGTATTTATAGGAGTCTTCAAGGGTATTACAAATAAAGAAAATATCTCCTTGCTATTGAGTGAGGTAATTTGAAATGTAGTCCTTTTCATCCTTTCCAGAGAATATCGAATAGTACACATTACCGCTGTACTATCTCGCAATTTGTAATTGCCTTGTACGATTTTTGTCTTATGCTAAAGGTGTCACCTTTGCTTCCTCGTACATCAAAATGAGCGCACAAAATCAAATTCAATTTCGTTCCGCATCAGCCGAGGTCGAGAGCTAAAACGCGTGATCACCACGTGCTTCATTAAAGAGATCAGACGCCGCTCGTAATGCAGGACGGACGCTCGTAGCAATTGAGTGTTCCACGTGTCAAGAAGTCACGCTGCTGGACGCTTGCTGTTAACAAGACGCTGAAGTGGGTTCGGATGCTGACACTAGTGGATTGTATTCAATTCTTTTGTATATTTCTTCTTCTTTCTTGAGTGATTTGTACATATATAAATGAAGCTTTTGATACCTGTACACTCAAAGATATGTTAGAAGATAAATTGTTCTTTTCGAGAAATATTTTGTTATCATCAAAATTAATGAGGGTCTAAACTTCTCAATCGTTTAGGTTCTAACAATCTCCCCCTTTTTTATGATGACACATATCTAAGGTTGATGAACAATTTATTTTCAAAATAACATTAAAAGTCTCCCCCTGACTTTAACACTTTTGATGTATAAGACAATTCCAGTATTAAGGTGATTGTTGACAAACAAATTTATTTAAGTGATCCCAAAAATATATAGATGAATCAGAGTATATTTTTAACAAGGTGAGATCGGATGCTGATTTTCATTTTATCAAAAAGATTTTTATATTACCAACTTTATTGATCATTGTTAGAATATTGGGTCAATGAATATCATTGCAGTTAATAGATATTAGAGCAATAAATAACCATACAAATGCTATGTATGAAATGATATGCATGATACATTCAGTTTTAGTGTATTCATCGGACGGTGAATTTGTTAATCAGACTCTTCTCACGTGTTCATCAGACCTTTTTTTTTACTCCCCCTTTTGTCATCAGACAAAAAGAGTGTAAAGCACATCATAGTCAAAAAGATGGCTTAGAAAAATTTGAATGTATATAAACAAATAATCAGATAAAGGCATGTATAGTCAAATAATCAGAAAAACACTGAATATATAAAAAAAAAAAATAAGAGAGTACCCAAAAAAATTTATATCACAAAAAAATTTAAGGGTTTGGTGGTGGAGGAGGGATGTTAAGACGTTCATAAAGAAGTGTCAGTGCATTCTCCAGCTGAGTGACTTTCAGATTAGTAGCCTTCATTTCTTCAAACTCTGCTTTAGGAATGGTGACCATTTCAACTGCAGGAGTAGAAGTAGAAGGTCCAGCTTCTGGTGCAGGTTTCATCTTCTGATGCTCTGCTAGCACCCAGTTGGAAAGCTTCAATCTCAAGTCCTTCTTTTGTTGAGCCTTTTGAAAGAATACATCATTTGGTATAAACCATTTGATGAGACTTCCAAGTTTCCTCTGCTCAGATTCTGACTGAATTCTTCTTTTTTTCTCCACCTCTTCTGGATACAGCAAATCCATGAAGACCGTTTCCCTATGCAGAAGCACGTCAATAGTGAAAACCTCAAACTTATTACCAGCTTCTTCTCCTCATATCCTTCTGATGAATTCACTCAATGCTTCAGAAGCAAAAGAGATTCCTTCATTTTCTGCCAGGTACAATCCTCTCAGATTTTCCCTGTCATCTTCTATAAGCACCAGGGGGACGAGGCATGGTAACAAGGCTTTGTCTTTCCATGTCTTTGACCATTGACTCCAAGTGAATCCAATGTCAAAGTGCTTTGTCACTGCAGCCCATTGGACATAAGTCTTCATGCAGTCGTATGGTCTGATTACTGAGCATCTGAACATATCATCGAAGTAAACTGTTCCCAGATTGATGTCAGTAATTCTGCTGATTGTGCCAACTGTTGGAATAGTGGCCTTCTCGGCATTGCAGCAGTTTGAGGAGCCAGTTCTCCATTCATCTTCCTTCAGAGAATTCAGGTAAAACCTTCTGGCATGATCCTCAGAGATCTTGGCAATCGGAAGCTTAGAGAATTCCTTAAGATTGTACTTCTTGGGAGCCTTCTCATACTCCGTGAGCCCGATCTTGCTGAATGGCTGCTTGCCAGGAGCAGGTTCTTTCCTTTTCCCAGGGATAGACCAAGGTAGCCACCTTTGTCTGTCTGGTACAATCTTCACTGTTACAGACGAAGGATCCCTGAACTGTCTGATTACTTCAATCTTCTTCATCTCAAGACAGTGTGCCATGAAGGCAGCTTCTTCATCTGTGATCCACCTTCCGCATTCTTCCAATGTGAGCGGTTCAGTTTGTGGTAGGGATCTAGGAAGGTCAACAGAGAAGGGAATTGCTCTGCTACCAGATGCTGGTCTCAATCTTCCTTTAAATGACATCTAAAAGTGGTCTTCTCCATCCTTGAAGGTAGCACTCATCGGAGAGGCAATCTCCAGTCTGGCAGCTCCAGAGGTGAAGGTTTTCAAATGCCATGTGGAAGGAGGATTGTAGATGCTATGATATATCTCATACTTAACAAACTGTGGTTTGTTAATACATGAGACATTCTTCCTTCCACCAGTGTCTGTAGGTTTATGGGTAATGGTGAGTAAGGTGGGAGTGGTTTTGGTGATTTTATAGGTTTTAGGTGTGTAGGGTTTGAAGGGATTAACGGGAGGTACTTTGAATAATAGATTAAAGGGATAAGAGTGAAGTTTGGAAATATATGTGGTAAGTGAAGTATTTGAGGAATTTTGTGGTAGGTCAAGGTTGAGTGTAGAGGATGATGGTTGGGTAGGTTTAGGGAGGGTAGAGGTTTGTCGGAGGCTCATTCTGGTTTTCTTGATTTGTGGTTGTGTTTGTGGTTGTGAAACAGACAATGGGGGTGCAAAAATAACATCATGAGCATCAAAGACAGATACTGATTCATCAGCAGTAAAATCAAGTACCTTTGGGTTAACCTCTGAAGACTTAACCAGCCTTCTTTTCGATCCTCTCGTGACAACAACAGCAGGAGGAGGAGGAGGGATTTGCTTCCCTTGACCGGACGCTGAAGCATCCTTTTCAGCTGCTGGTCTAAACTGTTTCTCCAAGACCTTTCTGTTGGTGTAAGCCCTAGAGGCCAATGTTTTTCCTTTGAAATTATATTTTGTATCATGTCATTTATTTATTATATGAGGCATTTTCAGTTATTATGTTTGTTTCAACGTAATAAAGTCCTTGAGTAAAAGTTTGTTTTCAATAGAACATCGAGTAGACGACTCGGTTGTGAGATACTAAAGAACTTACTCTAAATATCCGTAGTCGAGTATTATTATTATTAAGGACAATAATAATGCATTAAGACTATTATGTGGGTGGACTGATAACCTCATCTCACAGGTTATAGATATGAGATATCAAGTCACCACATAGGTACACGTTAGGGTAATTGTGTACTGGATTGACCCGCCATGAGAATACTACATAGTGTGTTATGTAAGTGTCATGAGTTATTCTCATAGTGATAGTGGTGTATGCCACCCTCGGACTGAAACCACTATGGTCCCTACATGAGGAGTTGGGTGTTTTATTGCCGCCAAACATTGTATGTAACAGACAATTATAAAGTCGGTTAACTGGGCACTCAACGAGTCATGCAAAGAGACATGAGTGACCTAGATGGGATTTGCCCTCCTACATAACAGAGTAATATCTGTGGGCCCCTTTGATAGAGTATGATCAGAAATGCATGGCCATGCTGAAATAAGTCAATATGAGATATTGATCTTATTTGTTGTTACTAAGTCTACTCGGGCATCAAGGAATATAATATTGAACTATACAAAGTTGACACAAACTATGCCGTGTCGTCAATATAAGTATAAAGGCAAAAGGGTAATTATACACATGATCATTATCACGGAAAGGTTACGCCACAACACCGACATTCTCGCACTTGGGTAGCGGTGATGTGTTGCTAGACACCGCCATCGCTTATAATATTAAATAGTGATTTAATATTATTGCCAACGCTGAGGAACTCTGGTCACACACATGAGAACAGGCTAATGGGAGATTAAATAAATGAGTGAGACTCATTTTATTCGGTGGTGCATTCTTACGATGCACCAGCGCGAGTCAAGAAAGACGCAGAACACGATAAGTTACGGTGCGCTGAGAGCACACGGTAAGCTACGGTGCGCTAGGTCAGTCTTAAGTGAAGTCTATAAATAGACTCGTTAAGACTGAAGTCAAAAAACACGGAATTAAAACCCTAGCCGTTAAAAAGATCGTGACTTGCATCGTGACTAGTTCCGTACGTCAGCTAGCACTGTGACGGAGACCGCTCCCATTCGAAGGCTGTTCACGTGGACTACGTAGAGGCGTTGTTTTCTGTGCGACGCTCGTGCTCGATTCCAATTTTCGTCTGCAAACGATCTGCGCTACAAGAGGTAATTCATATAACCCTGAGTCATGACCATTCGCAAGGATCCATGGAAGGGAAAGTTTAAATTTTCGCTGCGTTTTTAATCTCTGTTATTGCGCTATTTCCCTACAGTGGTATCAGAGCTTAGTTGCGAAACCATGATTCGGTTTACTATGGTTACATGTGTGTATGACATGCATTCTTGTATGCTAGATTACGAATCTGTTGGTTTTATGGTAGATTATGAATCTGTTCGCTTTAAAAATTATACCTTGTATGATTGCGAAAACCCGGTTGAGCATATATGTGATATATATATGTTGCTTCGAATAATCTATACATATATGAGATATATATATATATTGTGATTCTGTATATTTGTTTGATTCGGTTTTTGTGTCAAGTGTTGATGCAACATGTTTTACTGCGGGTTTAAGGATAGGCATCGATGGGTCCAAGTGTTGGTACCCAGAACCGTGTTGGTAACAACGTGAAACGGCGATGTTATTACTGTGGCATGAAGCGTTCACGGTCACGATGAGGCGGCAATGTTTTCTGCAACGTGAAATGTTCACTGAATCTGTGAAGCGAGTTTTTTGAAACTTTTAATTTTTAATTAATTGCTTTTAATCACTATTAATGACAAGATTAATAGTAATAAATGTGTATTATTATTATTGATTGTCATTAATGTTTTTGTGATGCATGGTGAGTGGTTATGGCCTTAGTCCTTTTTATTTATTTTGGAATTTTAAATACGGCCTGCGTGCCGTGCCTTTTGTTTGGTTTAAAAATACGGCCTGCGTGTCGTGCCTCTCTTTTAATTCTGAATGTAAATTCTCTTCTCATCTCACTCCCTTGTATGTAAAACGAGTACTCTCATTAATGTAATGAAGGAGACAAGAAGGAAAAATCATAAGAGGGCTACATTGAAGGTCACACTTGGAGAAGTATGATCGTTCCTAGGTTTAGCTTAGATTCTCTCATTGGCTTGTGAGAATCAATGCGTTAGGGGCCATAACCACATCACATTTATTTACTATATATGTATGAGATGCATGTATAAATGTAGTAGGTTAAATAGTTTAACAAATTTTGTATGAGATGCATGTATAAATATTATAGGTTAAATAGTTTAACAAATATGTATGAGATGCATGTATGAATTTGGTAAGTTAAATAGTTTAACAAATGGTGAGATCAACTTTAATAAAAATCCCTCAAAAGAAATATTAAGTTTAAATGCCTTCCAAAGCTGGCACTCATCAAGGCTAATATCGAAAATGTGGGTTCGCCAAAGCGGAGTGCATTTTCCATACTAGTAAGATGCGATGGGATAAATGTAATATCCAACTGCTATCTTTGGGTCTAACTTAACTAAACCGAGTATAATAGGATTGAAAGGTGTAGAGGCAAGTGAGTTGGGAACCATCCATATGATGGATTAGAATAAATAGTTATTCACCCAACTATCCGAGAATTGTATAAGATACAATTGGAAGGAGTTCCTACCTAAATAATCGAATTTTAAGTGATCACCAAAGCTGACTTAAAATAAAGTGAAATATGGATCTCGGCCCACTAGAAAATCTTTCAACGGGATTTTTCGAATCAATGATGAAGGTCATTGGTTTGAGTAAAATAGTGGGAGGCGTATTTAATTAAAGACCTAATTAAATATGTTTATTGCATGATACTTATATTCTCGCATATTTTCTTAATGTAGATTACCATGGCATCAAACACTCACAATAACCTCTGCGATCAATCCTTGAGAAGGAAAAGTTATGCTGAACAAACTTTCTCTCGATCGGCACCAAACTTGAGGATTGTCCTCAAGCAAGAGAAAAAGTCGTATGTTCTTGAAGAGCCAATACCCCAAGAGCCACTGCGCTAATGCCCTAGAAATTTGAAAAAGATGCTTATAAGAAGCATCAAGATGATGCCCTAGAAGTTGCACGCCTCATGCTAGCCACCATGAACTCGAGCTTGAAGCAACATGAGCTCATGGAAGCGCTCGATATGATCGAACACCTCAAGATGCTCTATCAAGAGCAAGCAAGGCATGAGTGGTATGAAGTTTCCAAAGCCCTTTTCCAAAGCAAGCGGCGTAAGGATGCCCGGTAGGTCCTTATGTACTCAAAATGATTGGGTATATTGAGAACCTCGATCGATTGGGTTTTCCCTCAGCGTGAGCTTGCGATTGATCCGATCCTCGCAATCGTTGCGGAGAGTTTCAATCAGTTTGTCATGAATTTCACTATGAATGACATGGACAAAACTCGCCAGAGTTAAGCATGTTGAGAAGCACTGAACATAACATCAACAAAGGGAAAGGGAAGGCCATTTTGATGGTCAATGGTGGAAAGGGCAAGAAGCAGTTCAAGAAGCCCGTGAACAAGTATAAGGGCAAGGGCAAGGGAATTAACAAGCCCAAACCTGCGACTTATGCTTTGAAGCCTAAGGGCGGTGTGGCTAAAGAAGGCAATTGCTTCCACTGCGGTGTGACTGGACATTGGAAGAGGAACTGCCCAAAGTACCTGGAAGAAAAGAAGAAGGGAAGTGAGACTTCCACCTCAGGTATTTTTGTTATAGAAGTCAATTTATCTACTTCTGCATCATGGGTATTAGATACTGGATGTGGGTCTCACATTTGTACTAATGTGCAGGAGCTCAAAAGGAGTAGACCGTTGTCAAAGGGCGAAGTTGATCTACGAGTTGGCAATGGAGCAAAAGTTGCTGCTTTAGCTGTCGGAACTTATGTATTAACTTTGCCTAGTGGGCTTATTTTTCAGTTAGAGAACTGTTATTTTGTGCCTGCAATTAGCAGGAATATTATTTCCGTTTCTTGTTTGGACAAGTCTGGTTTTTCATTTATAATAAAGGACAAATGTTGCTCTATTTATTTAAATGATGTTTTCTATGCTAGCGCACAAATGAGTAATGGACTTTATGTCCTTGATCTCGAAATGCCCATTTATAACATCGATACCAAAAGGATAAAACCAAATGAGTTGAATCCGACTTATCTTTGGCATTGTCGCTTAGGCTATATAAATGAGAAGCGCATTTCCAAACTTCATAAAGATGGATTCTTGGACTCTTTTGATTATGAATCATTTGAGACATGTGAGTCTTGTTTATTAGGAAAGATGACAAAAACCCCATACACAGGAAAAGGTGAAAGGGCTAGTGATCTTTTGGGCCTCATACATACTAATGTATGTGGACCACTAAACACATTAGCCAGAGGGGGTTTTCAGTACTTCATTACATTTACTGATGATTATAGTAGGTATGGATTTGTGTATCTCATGAAACACAAATCGGAATCTTTTGAAAAGTTCAAAGAATTCAAGAATGAAGTACAAAACCAACTAGGTAAGAATATTAAGATCCTTCGATCAGATCGAGGTGGTGAATATTTGAGCCTTGAATTTGATGATCATCTGAAAGAGTGTGGGATCCTATCCCAACTTACCCCTCCTGGAACACCGCAATGGAATGGTGTTTCTGAAAGGAGAAACCGAACCTTGTTGGACATGGTCCGGTCTATGATGAGTCATGCGGATCTTCCAAATTCCTTCTGGGGACATGCTCTATTAACTGCAGCTTTCACACTTAACCGTGTTCCATCCAAAACTGTGGAAAAGACACCATATGAGATATGGACTGGCAAGAAACCCAGTATATCTTTCATGAAGATTTGGGGCTGTGAAGTGTATGTGAAAAGACAAATTTCCACTAAACTTGAGCCCAAATCTGACAAATGCTTCTTTGTGGGGTATCCTAAAGAAACCAAGGGATACTACTTTTACAATCCTTCTGAGGGCAAAGTGTTTGTCGCTCGAACTGGTGTATTCCTAGAATGGGAATTCGTTTCCAAAGGAATTAGTGGGAGGAAAGTAGAACTTGAAGAAATTCAAGTATCACAGAGTAGTGACACATCTATGGAGGAACAAGAGCGACCGCACAAGATGTTGTGACAGAACAACCGCTCAAGTAACACAAGACCATCGTAGGTCTAGCAGATACGCCACCAACCCGAGAGATATGGATTTCTCATGACTCGCCAGGGTGATGTATTTCTCATGGATCAAGATGAGCCTGTGACTTACCAGGAGGCCACATCGCCCTGAACCGAGAAGTGGCTTGAGGCCATGAAATGAAATGGATTCCATGTACACTAACCAGGTATGGACCTTGGTAGAGCCACCTGAAGGGTTACTCCCATAGGGTGCAAGTGGGTCTTCAAAAGGAAGACCGACATGGATGGTAAGGTTCATACCTATAAGGCACGATCGTTGCTAAGGCGGTTTCAAGCAAATTCATGGTGTAGACTATGATGAAACCTTCTCGCCGCCATGATGCTTAAATCTGCTCGATTTTACTTGCCATCGCTGCATACCATGACTATGAAATATGGCAAATGGATGTCAAACGCTTTCCTTAATGGAAATCTCCTTGAGGACGTGTACATGACACAACCTCGAGGGCTTTGACACTTCGTGATGATGCCAAGAAAGTATGCAAGTTGCGTGATCAATTTATGGATTGAAGCAAGCTTCCAGAAGTTGGAATCTTCGTTTTGATGAAACTGTGAGACAGTTTGGATTCATTAAAAATGAAGATGAACCTTGTGTTTACAAGAAGGTTAGTGGGAGCATAGTTGTATTCCTGTTGTTATATGTGGATGACATATTACTCATCGGAAACGACGTCCCTACTTTGCAACAAGTTAAGACTTGGTTAGGGAATTGCTTTTCTATGAAAGATTTGGGTGAAGCTACCTACATATTAGGAATCAGGATCTATAGAGATAGATCGCAAAGATTGCTTGGCCTAAGTCAGAGTACATACATAGATAAAGTGTTGAGACGCTTTAATATGCATGATTCCAAGAAAGGGTTCTTGCCCATGACACATGGCGTATGCCTATCAAAGGCACAATCCCCTTCAACTCAGGAAGAGAGGGATCGCATGAATAAGATTCCATATGCATTTGCAATTGGATCTATCATGTATGCCATGTTATGTACTTGACCAGATGTCTCGTATGCCTTGAGCACAACGAGCAGGTACCAGTCTGATCCCGATGATGGTCATTGGGTTGCTGTCAAGAATATCCTTAAGTACTTGAGAAGAACTAAGGATTATTTCTTGGTATATGGAGGTCAGGAAGAGCTCGCTGTAATAGGTTACACCGATGCTAGCTTCCAGACAGATAAAGATGATTCTAAATCGCAATCTGGTTATGTGTTTTGCCTAAATGGTGGCGCTGTGAGCTGGAAGAGTTCAAAGCAGAAAGCGATCGATTCTACTACAGAGGCCGAGTATATTGTCGCTTCCAATGCAAAGAAAGGAGGCTGTTTGGATCAAGAAGTTCACATCTTGAACTTGGTACGCTTTCTAGCATTGTGAACCCCATTGATCTCTTTTGTGATAACAATGGT
Source organism: Calophaca sinica (assembly GCA_037113605.1). Classification (NCBI taxonomy): domain Eukaryota; kingdom Viridiplantae; phylum Streptophyta; class Magnoliopsida; order Fabales; family Fabaceae; genus Calophaca; species Calophaca sinica. Next base: position 53,185,319 of record CM073735.1, on the reverse strand, counting down.
GCCATTGCACAAGCTAAGGAACCCAGATCTCACCAACGATCCAAACACATACTTAGGCGCTTCCATCTCATTCGAGAGATTATCGATAGAGGAGATGTCAAGATATGCAGGGTACCAACACTTGACAATGTTCCTGACCCACTTACAAAGCCTCTTACCCAGCAGAAGCATGATGGTCATACTAGATCTATGGGTATTAGGTACATGCCTAATTGGCTCTAGTGCTAGTGGGAGATTGTTGGTGTAAGCCCTAGAGGCCAATGTTTTTCCTTTGGACTTATATTTTGTATCATGTCATTTATTTATTATATGAGGCATTTTCAGTTATTATGTTTGTTTCAACGTAATAAAGTCCTTGAGTAAAAGTTTGTTTTCAATAGAACATCGAGTAGACGACTCGGTTGTGAGATACTAAAGAACTTACTCTAAATATCCGTAGTCGAGTATTATTATTATTAAGGACAATAATAATGCATCAAGACTATTATGTGGGTGGACTGACAACCTCTTCTCACAGGTTATAGATATGAGATATCAAGTCACCACATAGGTACACGTTAGGGTAATTGTGTACTGGATTGACCCGCCATGAGAATACTACATAGTGTGTTATGTAAGTGTCATGAGTTATTCTCATAGTGATAGTGGTGTATGCCACCCTCAGACCTGAAACCACTATGGTCCCTACATGAGGAGTTGGGTGTTTTATTGCCGGCAAACATTGTGCATGAACAGACAATTATAAAGGCAGTTAATTGGGCACTCAACGAGTCATGCAAAGAGACATGAGTGACCTAGATGGGATTTGCCCCTCCTACATAACAGGAGTAATATCTGTGGGCCCCTTGATAGAGTATGACTGTAAAATGCATGGCCATGCTGAAATAAGTCAATATGAGATATTGATCTTATTTGTTGTTACTAAGTCTACTCGGGCATCAAGGAATATAATATTGAACTATACAAGGGTGACACATACTATGCCTTGTGTTCAATATAGATATAAGGGCAAAAAGGTAATTATACACATGATCATTATCACGAAAGGTTACGCCACAACACCGACATTCTCGTTACTTGGGTAGCAGTTGATGTGTTGCTAGACATCGCCATCGCTTATAATATTAAATAGTGATTTAATATTATTGCCAACGTTATGAACCTACAGGTGGTCACACACATGAGAACAAAGCTAATGGGAGATTAAATAAATGAGTGAGACTCATTTTATTCGGTGGTGTATTCTTACGATGCACCAGCGAGTCAAGAAAGACGCAGAACACGATAAGTTACGGCGCCGAGAGCACACGGTAGTTACGGCAGCGCTAGGTCAGTCTTAAGTGAAGTCTATAAATAGACTCGTTAAGACTGAAGTCAAAAAACACGGAATTAAAACCCTAGCCGTTAAAAAGATCGTGACTTGCATCATGATGGTTTCAGACGCCGCCTAGCATCGTGACGAGACCGCTCCCATTCGAAGGTCGCTCGTGTGGACTACGAGAGGCGTTATTTTAATGCGGCGACGCCGTGCTCGATTCCAATTTTCATCCGCAAACGATCTGCGCTACAAGAGGTAATTCATATAACCTTGAGTCATGACCATTCGCAGGATCCATGGCGGAAAGTTTAAATTTCCGCCGCTTTTAATCTCTGTTATTGGCGCTATTTCCTACACTTTACGATGGGAATTCTATCCTCATCTTACGGTTCTTCAACGGTGGAGTGCGAGAGCCACCTTACATTTTGTTCTTCTTGTCTCCCTTGAAGGAGACTCAAGAGTCTTTTCACACCACCATTGAGCTTACGGTGGTTTTCTTTTCGCCTTCTCCTTCCTGTTGCTCTATTTTCACTTTCTTGATCATAGAGCCGTAAATTAGTCGCATCCCGACCAAACTGCTGACTCCAAAAACTTACGGACGAACAACAAAGACCAACACTAAAGTATTTTTCTCTTTCCTCTGTGTTGATGGAGTCAGTCAGCTTCCTTACAACGCCGTCTTTGATCATCATAATGGAGAGAAGAACTCCATAAGGGATTATCTTGACGATATTCTTCTTATCGACACTCCTCCTTGAGAAGACAAGGGCATTTATCAGATTGTTGATAATCAACCTTGGCAGATTGATTTTCTTCCCATCCATGTAATTCCTCATAATGAACTTTTGCTCGTAGTTCACTATGTCGCTTGAGCCAGCCTTCAGAATCACGCTCTTGGCGATGATTTTGTGCAGTACTTGGTAGTGGCTTTTCAAGTCTTTGGCCGTGGGAGTGATGTTCTTCTTCTTCAGTTCATGGTAGTTCTCAAACAGGGCTTCGTTGACGTTTTCAAGTCCTCTGTAAGCATCAGCCCAGTTTGAATGGTAACTGATTCCTTCACACGGACACTTGATCGTCTGAGCAATAGAGTTAATGGTGAAGCATAGTTTGAAGACTCTGATGTGTCCTTCTATGACTTCCCCCAGAAGTAAGTACGCATTCCCCCAGAACTCCTTAATAGCATAGCTCAGTACGTCAACTGGTTCCCAGATGATGTAGTTTTTCCAGCCCAGTTTATCAAGACCTTCTTCAAAATCAAAACCGTACAGCTTGAAGTTCTCAAAATCAACCCGGTTCTCATTCAGAAGTTTTGCCTCAGAGAAGACGTCGAAGGCAGCAGTGTATTGTTCAACCTTTCTGTCGGCCATTGTAGCAGTTGAAGAGAAGGTGATGGAGGTTTTAGGGTTTGAAAATACACACGCAGAGAGAGAGAGAGAGAGAGAGAGAAAGAGAACGGTTTTGCAGAAAACGCAGAGTGAAGTGATGGAGCGAAAAATGTGGAGTAGTGGGAAAGTTGATAGAAAATGGTACAGTCCTTTTTCAAAAAATCGCTTCGTATTTCCACATAAAAATTAAATCAAAAAGAAAAGAAAATAAAGATTCGCCTTTTCATTAAATGCAGACGCCAAAAGAAAAGTAAGATCAAGAAAAAGATTTTATCGAAAGACATAAATAATTATGACTCAGTAGATGTGATGAGACGCTTAAGTCCTTAACACGTGTGACACGTGTGGGTGTGCTCGGACGCACGCAACCAATTCACCAGACGATGAGTTATGATGCATATGACAAATAAGATGCTTATTCATATACATGCTTATGTCATACCAGATGCTGAGATTTTGTATATTATCTGAAGTTGAGATTAATCATTCTTCTATAGGATGAAAATTTAAATTTCTTCTTATAAAGTTGAATCTATCTTCAAAAAGGGGTTTTGTAAATATGTCAGCCCACTGATGATCAGTGTCTACAAATTTTATTTCTAGAATACCCTTCTGAACATAGTCTCTTATGAAGTGATGCTTAATCTCAATGTGCTTGGCTCGTGAATGCAATATGGGATTTTTAGTAAGACAGATTGCAGAAGTATTGTCACAAAAGATAAGAATGTTACTCTCTTTTATCAGATAGTCTTCGAGTTGATATTTCATCCACAGAAGTTGAGAGCTGCAACTTGCTGCTAAAATATACTCAGCTTCTGCTGTTGAGAGTGCAATCGTGCTTTGCCTTTTGCTTGACCAAGATACAAGATTTGCTCCAAGGAATTGACAGCTTCCACTTGTGCTTTTTCTTTCAATTCGGTCTCCAGCAAAGTCAGCATCACAGAAACCTACTAACTTGTAATATTTTGATTTCTTATAAAGCAAACCAAGATTAGTAGATCCTTGCAAATATCTAAAGATTCTTTTAACAGCACTCAAGTGTGATTCTCTAGGATCTGATTGGAACCTAGCACACAGTATGCATCGAACATAATATCAGGTCTTGAAGCTGTAAGATAAAGTAGAGATCCAATCATACCTCTGTACATCTTCTGATCTACCTTTTTACCAGTTTCATCTTTACCAAGAGTACATGTGGGATGCATAGGAGTACACATAGGCTTGCAGTCCACCATTTTGAATTTCTTTAGCAATTCCTTGATATATTTGCTTTGATGTATATATATACCATCATTGCATTGTTTGATTTGAATTCCAAGGAAAAACTTCAGCTCACCCATCATGCTCATCTCGAATTCAGCCTGCATTAGCTTAGAAAATTCTTTGCAAAGGCTTTCATTAGTAGCTCCAAAAATAATGTCATCAACATATATTTGAACAATTATAAAGTGCTTGTTTAATGTTTTTCTAAAAAGAGTGTTGTCTACTAGACCTCTGGTAAATCCATTTTTCATCAAAAATGTACTCAATCTTTCATACCAAGCTCTGGGAGCTAGCTTAAGACCATAAAGGGCCTTTTTGAGTTTGAAGACATGTTCTGGAAATTCAATGTCTTCGAATCCAGGAGGTTGCTTTACAAAGACTTCCTCAGTTATAAAACCATTCAAGAAGGCACTTTTCACATCCATTTGATAAAGAATTATACCATGATGTGCAGCAAAAGAAAGCAAAATGTGTATAGCTTCTAACCTTGCAACAGGTGCAAATGTTTCTGTAAAATCAATACCTTCTTCCTGTGAGTACCCTTGAGCAACTAATCTTGCCTTGTTTCTCACAACCTTTCCTTCTTCATCAAGCTTGTTTCTAAATACCCATTTAGTGCCAATAGCTTACTTATCTTCTGGTAAGGTAACCAGCTTCCATACATCGTTTCTTTGGAATTGATTCAACTCTTCTTGCATGGCCAGAATCCAGCCTTCATCTTTCAATGCTTGATCAATCGTTTTAGGTTCCATTTATGAGAGTAGTGCCATATCTGCATGCTCTTTAAAAGAGGATCTGGTTCTTACTTTATCTCCAGGTTTTACTATGATTTGATCTTTAGGATGATTGGCTTTGTACTTCCAGCTCTTTCTGAATTCAGCTTCTGAAGATTCTTATGTCTGGTCACCACCGGACGATGAAGATGCAGGTTCACTATTTGTAGTATTACCTATATTTAATTCTGAAAATAATTCATCTAGCTCTGACATGGCTGTGTCAGGCTTCTTATCATCAAATTTGACATGAATGGATTCTTCCACTGTCATAGTTTCTTTATTGTATATTCTAAAAGCTTTAGATCTTTCAGAATATCCCAAAAAGATTCCTTTGTCAGCTTTTGAATCAAACTTACCAAGCTGATCCTTAGTATTTAAAATGTAACACGTGCAACCAAATGAATGAAAATATGATATGTTTGGTTTCCTTCCTTTCCACAGTTCATATGGAGTCTTCTTCAAAATAGGTCTTATAGAAATTCTATTTTGAATGTAACAAGCTGTGTTTACTGCTTCTGCCCAAAAATGTTTTGCAATATTAGCCTCATTGATCATGGTCGTGGCCATTTCTTGGAGGGACCTATTTTTCCTTTCTACAACACCATTTTGTTGAGGTGTTCTAGGAGAGGAGAAATTGTGGGAGATGCCGTTATCATCACAAAATTTTTGAAAGCTTTCATTTTCAAATTCTCCCCCATGATCACTTCTAATAGAAGATATGCAAATTCCTTTTTCATTTTGAACTGTTTTGCAGAATACAGTAAATACCTTGTATGACTCATCTTTGTGAGCAAGGAATCTAACCCATGTCGATCTAGTGAAATCATCAACAATGACTAACCCTTATTTCTTTCCAGTTAAAGAGGCTGTCCTTGTTGGACCAAAAAGATCAAGATGCAAAAGCTCAAGTGGTCTAGAGGTTGAAACAACATTTTTTGAATGAAAAGAAGTTTTAACTTGTTTTCCTCTTTGACATGCCTCACAGAGAGCATCAGACTGATACTTGAGATTTGGTAAGCCTCTGACAAGACTGTGCTTGTTTAATTTTGAGATTAATCTCAAATTGGCATGACCCAATCTCTTGTGCCAAATCCATTGTTCTTCGTCAACAGACATGAGACACTTGACATCTTGTTTTGCAAGTTCAGAGAGATCAATTTTGTAAATATTTTGTTTCCTCTTAGCAAGAAGAAAGAAAGTAGAGCCGTTTTTCTTGCTTTTTACTAGACATCCAGTTTCTGTAAAGATGACTTCATAACCATTGTCACATAATTGACTTATGCTCAATAAGTTATGTTTAAGTCCTTCAACATATAGTACATTATCAATAGAGGGAAGAGAGCCTTTACCAATGCGACCAATTCCAACTATTTTACCTTTCTGGTTTCCTCCGAAACCAACGAATCCAGCTTCTTTAGGCCTTAGTTCTTGGAACATATGCTTTTCTCCCGTCATGTGACGCGAGCATCCACTGTCTAAGTACCAAGATAGGTGTGTTGACTTTGTTGCTAAGCATGTCTGCAACATAGACTATTTTATCTTTAGGTACCCATATCTTTTTGGGTCCTTTCTTGTTAGTTCTTGAAAGAGGCTTATCCTTCACAGTTTTAAAAATAGTACATGCACTTTTCAAATGACCAGGTTTATTGCAGTAAGTACAGTGCAAGCATTTACTATGATTATTGGATTTATCAGATGCTGAATCATTTTCTAAAAGAGGTTCATCTGATACATAACCAAGACCATGAGTTGTCGTTTTACTAACACCCCAAATCATTGAAGCTTGCTTGCTACAAGTTACACTCTCTGTAAGAAACTTTTGAAAAGCATATTCATAATCATTTGATTTGCATTTAGGATTGCCTGTAACTTTAGAGCTTTCAGCTTGAGAGCTCTCAGCTTCTGGTTGCTTATTAGCGATCAGACGCTGGTTATCCATCAGATGCTGATTTTCAATTTTCAGCTTCTGATTTTCTTTGTTGAGTACAGATTTTTCTTTGTTTAAAGCTTGAAAATCTTGTGATAATTTTGAAAATTTCTTTTTCAAATTCTTATACTCAACAGAGAGAGTGGAAGAGTCCTTAAGAAGATCATCAAATGCAAGTTGAAGTTCAGAGTAGGAATCATATACTATTACCTCTTCAACTTCTTCTTCTGAATCAAGGTCAGTGTCTGCCATGAGAGCGAAATTTGCTTCTACTTCATTATCTTCCTCAGATGAGGATGAATCTAGATCTTCCCATGTAGCCATGAGACTCTTCTTCTTTTTCTTGAAAGAACTTCTTGAGGACTTCTCCTTAAGATTAGGACATTCGGACTTGAAATGTCTAGGCTTTTTACATTCATAGCAAATGACTTGAGCCTAGTCCTTGCTCTCTTTCTTGTCCTTAGTATCTTTCTTCTGAAACTTCCTTCTGAAGTTTCTTTTCTTCCACATTCTTTGTATCTTTCTGGATATAAACGCGAGCTCATCTTCTGATGTGTCAGCATCTCCTTCTGAAGCTTCATCTTCTGATTCTTCTTCTTCAGCCTGAAGGGCTTTGGAAGAACTGACTTTATGTTGAGAGACTTTTAAGGCAATAGACTTGCCCTTTTTGACCGGTTCTTCTTCATTTAGCTCAAGTTCATGAGCTTTCAACGAACTCATAAGATCTTCAAGTCGTAAGACATTTAGATCTTTTGCTTCCTGAATAGCAGTGACCTTGGGTCTCCACTGCTTAGTCAAGCTTCTTAAGATCTTTCTAATATGGTTAGGTGTAGTGTAACTTTTTCCAAGGGCCTGTAACCCATGAACCAGTGTTTGAAATCTTCCAAACATGGTTTCAATGTTTTCACCATCTTCCATTTTGAATAACTCATATTGGCGAACCAACATGCTAGCTTTGGTTTCTCTTACTTGGTCAGAGCCTTCGTAAGATAAAACAAGTGAGTCCCAGATTTCTTTGGCAGTATCAGATTTGCCACATTTATCATATTCTTTTTCTGTCATAGCACAGATAAGAATAAATCTAGCCTTTTGATTGATTTGATATCTCTTTTTCTGTTCATCATTCCAATCTTCTCTGGCTATCGCAACACCACGAGGATTAGTGGGAGGAATGTAACCACTTTGAACTATATCCCACAACTCAAGTTGTTGTGTCTCAAAGAAAGCTTTTATCTTATCTTTCCAGTAATCAAATTTTTCTCCATCGAATAGAGGAGGACGGTTCATATGACCACCTTCAGTAGACATGTTCACAGTATAGGATCTTTTCTCTTAACACTGTTAAGTGCTCAACCAAGAGGCCGAGCTCTGGTACCAATTGAACGTGAACACAAGAAGGGGGGTTGAATTGTGTTAAAAACTTTTCGCAAACTATGCGTAAAAACTTCAAAAAAAGTTGTTCAAAACTGTTTTGTATATAGGATGCAGAGAATTAAACAGACCTGATGCGTAAATTTAAACAGCTTTATAAAAACTTGTTTCGTGATCAAGGTAAAGATAAATAATGTAAAGCAGTAAAGGATGAGACTCAGAGATTTATACTAGTTCACCACCAACTGGTAGCTACGTCTAGTCCCTTTGTTCCTGAAGGATTTTCCACTATAATCAACTGATTACAATTTCCTCAAGAGTATTCTTCTGTCACAAACTTGACAATACTCTCAACTTCTCAAAACGACTCAGTACAGTCGAGCCTTTGAGGAACAGAGCCTTAACTAGGCCAAATACAGTTTTACAAAAGAGATTATGATTTTGATAACAATCAAAATAACTCTCACAGAGAGGATGAAAAGATTAAGCTCAAAACAGAATAGCTTTCTAAAAGAAAGTATAAGACGCTGAGTTCAGTTCAATGTAGACCAGAAACTTGGCACGAAGCTTGATTGCACACTTGAGTAATATTGCTTTCAGAATGAAGTTTCTTCACAGTTTTTCTAACTCTTCTTCAATGAATACCTTGGGGTATTTATAGGAGTCTTCAAGGGTATTACCGTTGCAGTAAAAATATCTCCTTGCTATTGAGTGAGGTAATTTGAAATGTAGTCCTTTTCATCCTTTCCAGAGAATATCAGAATAGTACACATTACCGTTTTCGTACTATCTGCAATTTGCAATTGCCTTGTACGATTTTTGTCTTATGCTAAAGGTGTCACCTTTGCTTCCTCGTACATCAAAATGAGCGCACAAAATCAAATTCGAATTTCGTTCCAGAACAGTCTGAGGCTGAGAGCTAAAACGTGATCACCACGTGCTTCATTAAAGAGATCAGACGCCGCCGTCGCAGGACGGACGCTCGTAGCAATTAAGTGTTCCACGTGTCAAGAAGTCATTTTGGGCGCTTCTTTGTTAACAAGACGCTAAAGTGGGTTCAGATGCTGACACTAGTGGATTGTATTCAATTCTTTTGTATATTTCTTCTTCTTTCTTGAGTGATTTGTACATATATAAATGAAGCTTTTAATACCTGTACACTCAAAGATATGTTAGAAGATAAATTGTTCTTTTCGAGAAATATTTTGTTATCATCAAAATTAATGAGGGTCTAAAATTCTCAATCGTTTAGGTTCCAACACTTTCTTTCCACAGATAAAACATCTCTGGTTTCCTCTTTTTCCCCAAAATTTCTTCTTCTTGAAGAACTTGAAGGTTTTCTTCTTTTTTCCTTTTTTGGAAAATTTAGAAAACTTAGTGAATCTTTGCTGATGAGACTTCTTTTTTGTTGAACAATTGCAATTTTTTTCTTTGCATTTGATCTCAAGATAAGGCTTCTCGCTTGCCTTTGTGAATTTGGATTTTTGATTTACTATATCTGAAAAATGTTGATGTAACCTGCATAGCTTCTCAAATGCTTCAAGTGTCATTTGATGAATCTGACCAAGAGTCAATGTTTTAATATCCTTCTAGGCTGTTGCTGCCATCTTGTGAATATCAGGCTGGAGTTCTTGTGGTAATGAAGAGACATAAGTATTTTTGAGACTAGGATCATTAAATCTATTGAGGAGATAGAATCTCTGAGACATCCTTTGATAATGTCTTTCAAGATCATTGACTTTAAGAGAGCAACATTTCATCTCAAAAAACTCTTGTCTATTTTTTCTATCAAAGATTTCCATATCACTAATAAATTCTTGGTGAATAAATCCAAGGATTGAGGCAGTAGTTGTCAATCTATGAAATTCATCTTGTTTGAATGCACCAAGATTATGATTCCATTCCTTTAAGGTACCAGTCATTCTGCATCAAAATTCTTCAATGACTTTGTGTGTATCAAGCCATGCACACTCCAACGACTTGGAGGTATATCATCAAGGGTAAACAGGTGGTTTAGTTGTCTTTGTTATTTCCTCAAGAAAAAAAAACGTTGACTTTGTCTTTGTTCTTGATGCTCTAAATAATACTTTCCCCATTTCATATTAAGTGACTTTTAAGGTTTCTTCACAGAGATTAAGAAAAACAATAAATAGTTTAATGAATAAAATAATTTTACTAAATTATCCCTATTAACTATTGAAGTATTAATCATTATTATAAATGTATAGTGGAGTATATTGACTTGAGAGTGATGTACTCCCTCCGTTTCAAATTGAATGTCACTTTAGAATTATTTTTTTTCAAATTAGGTTTTCAATGCATCATTAACTTTTTTTTCTTTCAATTTTTCCCCCAAACAAATAGTGTGTACATCACTCTCAAGTCAATATATTCCACTATACATTTATGACAATGATTAATACTCTATTAGTTAATAGGGATAATTAGTAAAATTATTTCACTCGTTAAACTATTTACTAATATTTTTCTTAATCTTTGTAAAAAAAACCTTAAACGTCACTCAATACAAAACGGAGGAATAATTGGAAAAAAATAATTAATGATACATTGAAACATAAAGTAACACTTAATTTGAAATTTTTTTCTTTTTTAAACTGACAATCAATTTAAAATGGAGGGAGTAAGATTTGATCCCAGGGACTTTAACAGTACTACTATACAGTATTGGACTTTGAAGTCTGATTCTGATTTTATCTCCTCGCCAGGCTGAGGTGGAATTCACTACAACTATACTTCCTGTCTGGTGTGCACTCTACCCTCGATCTTAAACACCGAGTCTTTTAATGCCATCTTCCTCGAAGATTACTCACTTGAGATAAGATATCACCGACTTTATCATGGTAACTTAAATTATGGAGAGAATAGGGGTTGGATTTATTGGAAGGAGTTACCCTTTGAATCTCATTCGATATATGGGACATCCATGAAGTTATACAGCGTATTCAACTCTTTGCTTTGTTCCAATGTTGCTAGCACCAGGGTTGTACTTCAGCTTTCTTTTACTCCATTTTACTGATTCGATTCTGGTCCTATACTTAAATCTCATTGAACGTGTGGTGTGGGGTGTTTATGAAATAGGGATTTTGTTTCTAACATTTGTAAGCATATTTTAAATTGTTTTGAGTAAATTTTAACTCAATCCTTTAAAGAATTATTATGTTACCACATCAGGTTTTTAACAATTTTTGACATTAATTTTTTTTAAGGGTTATATATGTTTTTAGTCCCTATAAAATTTACGAATTTTGTTTTTCGTCTCTGCAAAAATTTCCTTCGAACTTTAGTCCCCCCAAAATTCTCCGTTAGCAATATTGGTCTCTGTCGTCTAATTTTTACTGACTCAGCTAACGATTGCCTAGCCAGCAACTGCCGCATGGACATTTTAATTGACGCGGCATGTGAGTCATCAAAAATAATATTTTTTTAATGCATACGTGGCTGCCATATCATATGACACGTGGTGGGTGTTGTATATGTCATTTTAAATATGTTTTTTGTCCCTATAAAATTTTTAAATTTTTATTTTAGTCCCTATAAAATTTAAGTTTTGATTTTAGTCCCCAAAAATTCAAATTTTGATTTTGGTCCTCAATAATTGTTTACCCAATTTTAGTGCTTACATTGTTAACTAAAATTTTGGTACTTGACTTTTTATAAATATAAAATATGGTTATGTAATAATTTGTCTCAAATCGATGACATGAAAATTTAAATATTTTTATACACTTGTTGTAGTGAAGGAAATTTCATGATGCACACTAAAAAGCCATTGTGTTGGTAGTAGTGTAATGCACATTTTTCTACGTACAATGTTTTTCCACAATAATTTAGGTAACAACATTTGATTTGTCATTTTTTGATCAAGAAAACATTTGATTTAACATGTAAATTTATTTATTAAAAAAAACAATGGATTTAACATGTAATACATTTCAAGTGTTGTTGACATTGAATTTTTCACAACAAATAGAGCTCAAAAGATTAATTTGGGAATTAAATTAGGTCCTCAAATTACTTACCAAGTTGACAGATTTAAAGTGTTCAAAAGTAGTATTGTGTTGTAAAACAAACTTATTCGAAATGCAAGCACTCAAAATTCAAGTCTTTAAAGTGACTCCAATAAAACAACGACAACAACATGATTTGATTGAGTTTATGAAAAATGCAATCAAAGACACATAAAAAGATTAAGAATAAAAGAACAAAAAACATTGTATACACTAATAAAAAGAAAATATAAAGTGAAGTATACGTAAAAGAGTAATTACACCGTTAGAGAGTAAATAACAAAGAGCAAAGAAAACAGAAACTACTATGCTAATCGAATTGCAATAAAAAGTGGCAGGAACACATACATTGTTTTCATGCCATCGATTTGAGACAAATTATTACAAAACCATATTTTATATTTATAAAAAGTCAAGTACCAAAATTTTAGTTAACAATTAACAATGTAAGCACTAAAATTTGGTAAAAAATTACTAAGGACCAAAATCAAAATTTGAATTTTTTGGGACTAAAATCAAAACTTAAATTTTATAGGGACTAAAATAAAAATTTAAAAATTTTATAGGGACGCAAAACATTTTTAAAATGACACATACAACACTTGCCACGTGTCATATGATGTGGCAGTCACATATGTATTAAAAAATATTATTTTTGATGACTCACCTGCCACGTGGATGTCACGTCAATTAAAATGTCCATGTGGCAGTTGCTGACAAGACAATCGTTAGCTGAGTCAGCAAAAATTAGACGGTAGGGACTCATATTGCTAATAGAGAATTTTCGGGGGTCTAAAGTTCGAAGGAAATTTTTGTAGGGACTAAAAAGAAAATTTATTAATTTTATAGGACTAAAAACATATTTAACCCTTTTTCTAAACAAAAATTGGCATGCAAAGACATCACAACGACAACTTAAATCCCAACCAATTTTTGACATTAAATTGGTCCTTAAAAAATTGAAGTGTTATCTTATTAGCCAAGTGTTCCAAATTAATTTTTTATCAAATTAATTAGTCAACCAAAGATACTTAAATATCATTAAATTGTCCATACAAATTAAAGAACTAAAATAATTTTAAGGGACTAATTTTATGAAAAAATATTTAAAACACTAACATGGTAATACTTTTGAAGGACTAATTATTTTAATTTGGAGTCTAAAATATGTAAATAATTATTAAATAATTATGTAGTGAGACCTTAATTTTCAGAGATCGTAAATTATATGTAAGTCGCTAACAACTAGGGTTAAAAATAGTTAAAGTACCTATCACAAGCCTATGACTTGGTTCACATTAAGCCTAACTTGGCCCCGAGCATATTTACTACTCCATTCATTCAATAACTTTGGTGGTTTAAGGTTTTTACACACAGACTAAAGAATCATTTTTTTTGTTACATAGACTAAGGAATCATTTAATTGAAGTATATTTTTATTAAAATAGCTTTATTAATTACTACAGGTTCCAAAATAATCAATTAAATATTTGTGGAGTTGTGTCAATTTTTAATATAAAGACAACAATATATAAATGGTATACTTAGAAAAAAATGTGAATTATATCTTGGGTTTATAAAACGAACTCTCTCCATAACAAAATATAAGCAAAAAGGTACATGTATTTGGTCCAAATTTAGACTAAATACATGTACCTTTTGCTTATATTTTGTTACGGAGTAGTACACTCATTGTTTTGAAACAAACAAAAATTGCTAAAACTATCAAAGTTATGAAATGGAGGGAATAAGTAAACAAGGGTCAGGGCTTTTCAAAAAGTCCAAATATTGACTAGAAATGTCATACTTTAGAACATTCAAAATGCCTTTTAAGCATGACCGGTCAACCAATTTGAGTAAAGGTAAATTATACAATAATATTTTTATTTTTATTATTGTTATTTAAGCTTTTTATTAATTTTTTTTAAAATCATATACTTGTTGGTCTATTCAGAGGTTCAAGTCTATATAAAGACTTGAACTTGGCTAATCTATTTTGAGGTTGGTGACCTATTTAAAAGTCGGGTTAAATATTTTTAGTTCACATAAACTAGAAATATATTAATTTTGGTCTCTATAAAAATTGTATATGTTATTTGTCCTTATATTTAACAAAAATAGTGTATTTTTAGTTTCTCACAAATCCCTCACGAGGAACTAACAAAACTCAATTTTTGCATATTTTAGACACAAGAAATATAAATTTTTATAGGGACTAATGTCAATATTTTTTCGATTTTACACCGATAAAAAATATATTTAAACCTTAAAAGTTTTATTACAAAATAGACTTTCAAGTCAAGTCAGACATAAAAAAAGAAGAAACTCAAGCAAATATGGTAGACAATAGTCATAGATTTGGGAAATAATCTAGGTTTGTTTGAGGTGCAGTTTGACTTAGTCTGATCTATTTCCACCAGGGTACTTTAGCTTTCTTTTGTTGTTTTCTTCTATCTAATTTGATGTCTCTAATGAGAATGATGCGTTTTACATGTGAAAATGAAGAGTTATTGCATTCATTGCTTATAAAATTAATGGTTGAGATTGTGATCATATGCATATATATGACAAGTTACATATTTAAATCTTGAGCATTGATTTTTCAATTAATGAATAGAAATTAATAGACTTGGCTAGGTTAAAAGTAAACACATGAGTAAATACCCAATTTTGTTCCTTAAATTGGGTATTTATATCGACCTAGTCCCCAACTTTAACAATATTCTAAAATAGACCCTGAATTTACAAAACGTTAATCAGTTAGGTCTCTCTATCTGTCTTTGTCACCTAACGAAAACAACGACGTTGATGTGACACATTACGTGTCTGGGTGGCACCCACGTGGACCCACATGTGGCATCCACATTACTAGGGACTAATTTGACACATTTTGTCCTTTCTTCTTCTCTCTTCTCCCTCTCCGTCTTCTTCTCCTGGTCGGCTACCTCCTCTCTGTATTCTTCTCATTCTCCTTCTCTCTTCTCTTCCCTTCCTCATTTCCCGTCAGCCCCCATCCCCAACCATTACCCATTGTTTGTGGCAAATCACTACAAGTCAATATTGAAATTTATGCTCTACCAATGGCCAATAAAGGAGGAGCAAATACAAAACAGATCGCAAATTCCTCCACCATTACCTACTGTTTCTGCTGTAGTCATACACATTTTTTTTCATCCTCAATGAATAAGCATAAGTGTTAACTACATATCCCATTTACATTTGAAACAAACACTCGAGAAGTGAGAAACATATAAAACAAACAATTTATTTCTACGACTTGACACATACAGGCATATAAGGGCACTCTTATTCACACTACAACATTTTGGACCTACGGCAACGCCTAAATTTCCAACGCCTAAAAAATCGTTCTCTTATGTTATAATAGGCAACAGTTTTGTAAATCCGTTGGTATGTTAGATAAACTTTTACTTTTTTTATATACAACGGTCAGAAACCGTTCTCAAAAGGTTAACGGCAACGGTTTTTAAAATTTTTTTCCAACGTTTTTAAACCGTTCTTTATTAGTTTTTATTTATTAAAAAAAATACGCTCATTATTTTCGTTTAGGCGCTAAAAACATTTTCTTCACCTGCCTATTTGTTTTTCTAATTGCTAAAAATTTGTTAAAAATCATGAAGCTCTCTCCAAAGTTTTCTTCAAAATCTCACGATCCACCTTAACCCTAAAATCATGAAGCCCTAGCAAAGAAAGCTCTGAATCCTCGCATCCACTGCACCCATCTCCAAAGGCCGCCTCACTCGACTTCTTCTGCCCTCTCCATCCACATCGACCCCGTGCTCTCCTCCTTCCTCTCCGTCGAATCTCACGATCTCGCCGTTCCAAAACCAGATCGCTCCTCCTCCTCCTTCGCGGCAAACTGTATTTTCGGGCTGTGTTGAATATGAAGGCCAAGCGCGTCGTTAGGGTTTGAGGACCACATCATTGGGGTAGTAGTTTCAGATTCGCTAGGGTTCCTCCACGACGTTACGGCACTTCGTGATTTCCTTGCCGACACTCGCAGGGACGACGCCACCATCGAGGTCGCAGTTCCTAAGGTCGTGCCGCTGCTGCCCGAAGCTGTCCCTGTCGCCGGCGATGTGCTTGATGAGTCCGCCTCCATGAAGGCCAAGCGCGTTGCTCTCCAGCCGAAGGGTGCTGCCGCCATGAAGGCCAAGCGCGTTTCAGATCGAGTCCGCGCTCTCCTCCACATCGACCCCGCGCTCTCCTCCTTCCTCTCCGTCGAATCTCACGATCTCATCGTTCCAAAACCAGATCGCTCCTCCTCCTCCTTCGCGGCAAACTGTATTTTCGGGTTGTCTTGAATATGAAGGCCAAGCGCACCGTTAGGGTTCAAGGACCACATCATTGGGGTAGTAGTTTCAGATTCGCTAGGGTTCCTCCACGACGTTACGGCACTTCGTGATTTCCTCACCGACACTCGGAGGGACGACGCCACCATCGAGGTCGCAGTTCCTAAGGTCGTGCCGCTGCTGCCCGAAGCTGTCCCTGTCGCCGGCGATGTGCTTGATGAGTCCGCCTCCATGAAGGCAAAGCGCGTTGCTCTCCAGCCGAAGGGTGCTGCCGCCATGAAGGCCAAGCGCGTTTCAGATCGAGTATGCTGCCAAAGCTGTTGACAACAGTGGGTACGCACTTTTCTCTTTTCTCTTTTTTTTTAGTTTTTTTTTGGTCGCTGCTAGTAATCCTAGATTTGAAATTTTGTTGCAGGACTGTTATTGGGATCAAATGCAAAGATGGAGTTATGTTGGTAAGTTAATCTAGGTTTTATGGTATTTAGGTTTTTTTTAAATTTTTTATGAATTGGATTGGTTTTAGGGTGTTGAGAAGCTTATTCCTTCGAAAATGATGTTGTCGGGTTCCAATAGGTTTGTCTATACTTATTGCCATCACGAATTTGGGTGTACTAACTACAATGTTCATGATGTGTTGTAGTATTTACTGATTGAAGATACAGACTTGAAGTTGTGATATTTTTATGATGGCTGAGAAGAAGACTTTACCAGGAGAAGGTCTCGATAGTATCCAATTATTTGTTATTGTTAATTTTAATCTGTTACAATCAATGCCATCAATTATTTGTTATTGTTAATTTATATCTATTGGCCTGTTTGGCTAATTGCTTTTTCCGACATTAGCTGGGTTGTTGCTGCTGCAGGATCCAATAGAACATGCTGAATTTTAGCCTTCTATTGTAGACTGTTTTTTCAGGCCTATGCCTTTGCTTATCCATGCACTTGACACAACATCAGTAAGTTTAATCACTTCCAGTAGCTTCTGACTAATTTCTATTCTGATCAAAGGTATACTTTTTATTGGTGTTTTATTTCAGGGGGTTGACATTTTATGCCTTTTCTGCTTGACAATGTGGCAAAATAAGTCATTGATACATTTATTATCATTAGCCAATTAGTTACTGAGCTCTCCTTGCTGCCCCTCTCTCCATATTGAATGTTGATGAATGGAAAATAAGTCATTGATACATTTGTTATTATATATTGCATCTAACTAATCAATTTGATTTTTTTGGAATTGTTTGTTTTTGCCACATAGGTTGTGTTTGTGTCCATGTCAAAAGTAGTTTAGTGTGATGGTTTTCTTGCCTTTTATAACAAGCCTCATTTGATTAGTTGTTGCTTGCTTAGTTGAAAAGTTGTCTCTGCTTTTCTGATCTTCAGATTTGCATGGTCAATCTCTGCCTCTTCTTTTTCTTCTTTTAATCTCTATTGCATTTTCAAAGTTGCATGCTCAACCTTTCCTCTTTTTTTCTTCTTCTCTTCCTTTAATTTTTCTTCAACATTGCATCTTCTTATTTTTCTTTCTCTTATGCTTCTTTCCCTTTCCTTATTCCTTATTCGCCACTGATTTGGTCTAATAATTTTTAATATGGTGCAGAAAGGGAATGGAATAAAAGTTGGTGACATGGCTTCGCCTTTTTTTTAGGCATAAGATCATGATTTTGGACATTTTTTCCATCACATAAAAGTATAGAACTGCTACAAGCATGGCAGAAAAAGAACTCTTATCAATGTGCTCTTACCAAGGAGTATGCAATTATTAGCTTTTAAATAATGGTTTTTTATATATGTTGTTAGCTTGAAATAATCTTCTTCCTATATCTTTGTTTATTAAATGGATCTTTAAATGATTTGGGTTTCCCTCCCTTTCTAAGCAGGGAGTAGAAAACATGTACAATTTGGCCCAAAAATGCATCCAATTGACAGGACTTATGCTTGAAATTCTTGGAGAAAACACGGAGGTAATTAATGAAATTTTACAGTCCATGCTCTGGTATTTTTTATTTAAGATTTGGGCCTGCTGCTGCTTCTTTCATGATTGTTATGTGATCCAGCCCTTAGTTCCCCATTTTAAACTTGAATGAGCATGTTGAAATGTCTCAGGTTGTTTTAGCAGAATGTTCCAGAGAATTTGGCCCTTGGTGAGCTCTTCTCTTCTATTGTTAATTTATTTTTGCTTTATTATTGTGTGCATGTTTGGACTAAGCTTATTTTGCTTTAGTTCACAATCAAAATGTTCATTGAATTTGTAGTATTTGTGTGTTTGTGAATATTTATATAACTTCTGTTGACTTTTTCAGGTTGGTGAACTGGGTCCACTGGTGATTCCATTTGTTTCATGCAATGAAATTTCTCATTGAAGAGCTCCTTGAAAAGAACTTCGGTTTGTTAAAGGTATTGTTTCCAAATGCTTCTATTCCTAAATATCCTCCTCTGTTACTTGCTACTTCTTTAAAATTTCATTTTCTATTTCCAAATCCCTCTCTCAAATAGGTTTTTCATGCACTTTAGTTGTTTTCTTATGAGTCTCATCTGTGGTATGCTTCTTAAAGGTTTTAGTGCCAAGTCACTATATTAGGAGTAAGAGTTGTGATTCCATGCGCAGACATAGGTTGTTTGTTTTGTTGGAAGAGTTCTGTCAATTGGTTTACTTTTTTAGTCAACTACCATGTTTGAGGTATATTTTTAAATGTCACTGGTCATGTAGGAAACCCAATGCTGCACAGTTGCAACAATTGACACTATTTTGGCTGCAAATGGTTGTATCTATGACCATTGTATAGAATGCAATAGGAATGCACACACTTGTGGATGTTGGGAGAAGAATCCAGGGTAGATCCAAGGTAACAAACTTTGCCTTTACTATTCTGTTTAAGTTTACTATTCAACATAATTAGATAAATTCAATAGTACAATACTTATTTGGGTAAAATGTTTCTCTATTTAGGGACAATAAACCAATCAACTCAAGTGATTAATTGTTCCTGAAGTGGAAATGTTTTCTGAACAATTTCTTTTTGTAAGCCCACAATTTCTTTTTGTAAGCCCAAGTTTAATTCTAATTTGTTTAGTGTCGTACCCTAATTTTGTTCGGCCTCTTTTTTTTAATTTATTTTTGCTTATTAAAATTAGTAGTAGTAATATTAAAATAAATAAATAAATAAATAAAAATAATATTTTTGGTTTCATAGAATGAATAAAGAAAATAAAAAAATAAGGCAAAACAAAGAAATAGAAAAAATAAGGCAAAAGATCCTCTTTCATCCCTTTCCTTTTCAGAAAGCATAGTTTGGAGAATCAATCAAATCTCCCTTTCTTAATCTCAAACCAAATCACACCAAAATCCCCCTTTTTTCGATAATATGTCTCAGATTTATGGAGATTCGGTTGAGAGGAAAACATGGACATCCAGAACCAAATCAGGAGTGATTCTATTCTCTTTTTCTTCATTTATTTCCTTTTATTCCCAGTTTATTTTGATCCTGATCTTTCTTTGTTTCTGTAACAGATTCGAAGAATGCTATAAAAGCCTCTCAAAGAGGAGAAAAGGGGGGAGCGAACCGAGGAGAGTTTTCGGGATCTGAAAAGAGTCACCAAGAGAGCGTTATGGATCTCAAAAAAAAAAGGGAAGTTGATTTTTGAATCTGATGAGAGACAGAAGCGAGAGCAAGGCCCCTACTGAGATCTTTGTGAGGCCATAAAAGAAAAACAAACACTCTTAGTTTTAGGTGGATTTAATTTTTTGCTACCCTATAAATTTCTGGGTCCCGAGTTGTTCGCCCAGGTTTCATCTCCTTCTCTTGTTTCTTTTTCTTTTTTGATCTGTAATAGCAATTCAGATTGTTAGCCTTAATCTATTCTATTATATTTCTTCAGCTTGCTTTATTTTTTATTAATTTTTTTATTTATCTTTCTATTTGGATCGTGTTTATTTGTTGTTGCTGAGTTTTTTTATTTATCTTCTCATTTTACATCATCTGAGACTCGAAGCTAGTGTTAGGGTTTGGCCTCCCAATGGGGCCAAATCTTGTGGGGACCGAATTGCAAATTTCTCATTAAGAGGGGCATCAAAGCGAAAAAGGAAAGTTTCTACCTTTTTTCATTTATATGTTTTTTTCTTTAATAAGTTAACATAATCGAAATCATGTTTATTTTCTTTTCTAAAGTTTCCTTTTTTTTTCATTTCTGTGTTATTTTTAAAAAGGGATGAAGTAATAATATTAAAAAAGGAATTTTTATGGATTCTAACAAAAATAATAATAAAGCTTTCTTTTTGAAACGAAGTACTTTCCTTTTTAAATAAATTAGTTTTTAGGCACTATTGCTAATAAAACCAAAAAGGGAATAAATTTTAGGCAAACATTTTTTTCGAATAATTAAAGGTACCGTTTTTATGGGCGCTTTAGGGGTGCTAGTACCTTCCCTATGCGTAACCAACTCCCAAGCTTAAAATCTGGTTCAAAGACCTTTTTCCTCGTTAAATTCAAAAAATTTCAAAAAATAGGTTTTCCAATGTTTCCTATAAAAATAAATATTGGTGGCGGCTCCATTTAATTTTTAGGGTGGTTGTCACATTTAGCATTTATTCCATTGCACCTTATTTCATGATTTACTATATGACAGCTATCGGTCCCTAACAGCTCTCTACTTTGAAATGTGGATACTTGTATTTTTGCAGGGAAGGTTAGTCAATATTGCATCAGTTGTTGGTTTGGTTGGCAATGTTGGACAAGCCAATTATAGTGCTGCAAAGGAATATGCTAGCAGACACATCACTGTAACTTTCTAACATCTATGCATTTCTTCCTGATATTATTA
Organism: Calophaca sinica; assembly: GCA_037113605.1. Lineage (NCBI taxonomy): Eukaryota > Viridiplantae > Streptophyta > Magnoliopsida > Fabales > Fabaceae > Calophaca > Calophaca sinica. Next base: position 53,164,117 of record CM073735.1, on the reverse strand, counting down.
GTTGATGGAATTAGCTAAAATCCAGTTTTCTAGCCAGGTTAATGCAGTTGCTCCAGGATTTATTGCATCTGACATGACTTCCAAGTTAGGAAAAGACATTGAGAAAAAGATTTTGGAGACAATCACGTTAGGTGAACGCAGGAAATACTTGAATAAAAATTGTAATTCATTATAGATGTTGCTAACAACCACTTAACTTACTATTTCCATCTTGGATTCAGGAAGTGTCTTTAATGGGTTTTGTAGCTTGTGTAACCTCATTTAGTGTTTGGATTTATCATTAGTTTATTCATGTGAAGAATGCAGTGCTGCTTATTATAGGGACAGACTGTGTGGCTTCTCTTGATAGGTATGATGCGGTTACTTGATTGAAATATTTCCTCTGGTTTTTTATCGTGCTATTTTTATTTTGTAGATTAAAGATTAATAGTGGTGGTAAGGAAGGTCAATACTTGAAAGTAGAAGATGAAGACAAATCTTGATGGTTCATAATTGACTTGAAGTTTTATTTTGGAGTACAATGTTATTTTTGTAGCTAATAATAACGAATGATTATTGACATTATGTCTTTTTTTTATTGAAATAATTATTGGCATTATATCTTGAGTAATACATTAAAGACCCAATTACATTATTATCATGTCTCAATTTTATACCATAATACAATTTTGGTAAATAGCAATTGATAATGAGTATCTTTTTCTTTACTTGATAGATACAAGTTATAACTTTATATTAAATGATTAGTACATTTTCTATAAATATAAATAATTTTTAATGGATAAAAAACAATTTTGTATTTAGAAAAACTATTTTTAAATGATCTTATAAAAAACCGTTCTCTATACTTACAATTAAAATGAAATGGGCCTCTCTAAATGTATTTTATGTAATTTTTTTTATTTTTTATTATCTTTGGCAATGGTTTTGAAGTGTTGTATATGATGAGGATATACAACGGTTTTATATTAGGCATCGTTGAAAAATCATTGCCTTTGACCACAACGGTTTTACGTTGTTGTCATAGAGGAAAGCAAAAACCGTTGTCTTTGTCCTCTCAACGACTACGATTTTTTGTTTTCGTTGCCGTTATTCAAAAAAACCGTTGCCTATAGAATAGGCAACGCCTGAGAATACCACGGTTGAAAAACCGTTGCGTTTGGAAACGAAAACGGTTTTTTGACCTTATGCAACACTTTTTACGCGTTGCCTATGTCCGAAAATGTTGTAGTGAACAAATCACCGAAAGCCTAATGTTCCAAAGGGCACATAAAAGAAGTGTTTGAACAAGATCTGAAATGGAATTTAGGCAATAATTATTACTAATAATCCACAAGAACATACCCCATTTTTGAAATATGTGCTTGATGTGATCTCCACAAGAACATACCAACAATTTCCACAATAATCTCCATGAAAACAAGATTTGAAATATTTTATCTCTGATATGTATTTGATGGCAGCATGACAATGTGCATTCTTTATTTTGGTAACATGATGTGAATATAACACCGTGGTGTGTCAAGTTGTATTCTTTTTTCCTCATTGTCCATATCATGCAAGACAAAGCAAATATAAGGTACATTCCTCATTATCTTATCTTTCTTCACCATCTTGTTTATCATGACTTTCCTCACCTTAAAAACATTCTGCCACCTCTCAGCTGAAGCATGAATAGTGGCAAGTAGAACATATGAAGCTGAGTCTTGGGGATCAATCCTAAGAACTTCTTTCAGCAACCCTTCTTGCAATTTCTGCATTCTTGTGGATTTTACATGCAAATAACAATGTTTTCCGTATAACTAGCATAGTACCCGTGCATACGCACGGGTCAATCAGTCGGGGTTAAAGAGAAAAATAATTACTTATAAATAATAAAATATTTCTAAAATTTGATACATGCAAAAAGGATGAAATTATATCCACAACATGTAATATTTTCTCGTTGGGAGGCAAAAGAAAAGTAATCAATTATACCGACATATAATATATCCCTATCAAGAATCAAAATTAAAATGATGAAATTATACCGACAACATGTAATGTTTCCCCGTCAAAAAGCAAAATAAAAGTAATCATTTATATTAACATATAATGTTTCTCTATAGAGAGTCAAAAGTAAAATAATCATTTATAAATAATAAATACATTTATAAATTTTGGTACGTGATGAAATACGATGAAACTATACTGACATCATGTAATGTTTTCTCGTTGAGACTTAGATGTGAAATAATCATTTATGAAATTATACCGACAACATGTAATGTTACCCCGTTAGGACTTAAAAGCAAAATAATCATTTATCATTTATAAATAATAAAGACATTGATAAAGATTAAATAGAAAAAATAAAAAACATTATGGAAAAAAAGAAATATAAATATAGGAAAAAGAAAAAAATATGAAGTAAACGAAATTCCCCTTAGGGACTGAAAAATTAAATAATTATTTATCAATAATAAAATTTTTGTAAATTTTATTTTGATATGGGCTCAAAGACAATGAAATTATATCGATAACTTCTAATATTTCCCGTCAAGAAGCAAAATAAAAACAATAATTTATACCGACATGTAATGTTTCCCCATTGAGAATCAAATGTAAAATAACCATTTATAAATAATAAAGACATTTATAAATTTGATACGTCATGAAATACGATAAAATTATAGTGACAACATCTAATATTTTCCCGTTGGGACTTAAACATAAAAGTAATTATTTATGAAATTATACCGAGAAAATGCATTATTACCCCATTAGGATGCAAAAGAAAAGTAATTATTTGTACCGACAACATGTAACGCTTCCCGTCGGGACGCAAAAGAAAAATAATCATTTATACCGACATGTAATGTTTTCCCGTATAAAATCAAAAGTAAAATAATCATTTATAGATAATAAAGACATTTATAGATTTTGATATATGATCAAAGACGATGAAATTATACCGACAACATGTAATGCTTCTCGTCGGGACGTAAAAGAAAAGTAATCATTTATACCGATATTTAATGTTTCCCCGTAGAAAATCAAAAGTAAACTACTAGAAAAATCGATTTTAGAGATGGACAAAATCTCTCACTAAACATACAAAAATCCGTCACAAACCAAGTTAGCGACAGATTTTGTGACGGACACGAATTTGTCACTGAATTTGGCGTCGCAAAAATTTTAGCAAGGGAAATCAAGATCCGTCACAATTTGTGACGGAAAATATCCCTCACAATCCATAATAATCCGTCGCTAAATAATAGACAGAAATCAAAGAAAAACTCGCATTTTCCGTCGCTAATAGTGAGGGATTTGTTTCCCTCGCTAATTTGCAATTTATGACAAAAAAAAAATAATCGAAAATTTTATGCAGTTTTCACATTTTTCACAAAAAAAAACTTATTTAATGGTATCTTTTGTTTTTTTTTTTTGAAAAAGGCAAAAGGAATTATAGATAAGATGGATAAAGGCTCAAGGAGACCCAAACCCAATACAGAAGCAAATACAGGTCATAGCTTGCAAAAATCAAGCTAAAGGTTCGACAATAAATACAATGTATAACGTCCAATAAGACAAAATCACAATCAACAACTAAGTACAACCACAAATAAATATAATGTAGAATTTCCCTGTCGTCATGAAACAAGTAGAATTTGTTCGAATAATCTGAAGGGAATACGCATACAAAAGTTAACTTGAAGTTGAATTGAAGGCTCCAACAATACTCCAACGTTAACACGAAACAGATTACGATAAAAAAGACCTACGGTCATAATCTAAAATGGAAACTGAAGTTCCTGCATAAAAGTATCAAAAAATAGCATTACAAAATAACCCAATCAATTTAATGGTGTTTAATATCAACAAAATGTGGCAAGCATCTAAAACTAACAATAAGTGTACTAAAAATAAAATATCCAACAACAATAGTAGAGATAACACCACAATGCTTAGATGGGATGACATTCCAGGCACTATAGTCAAGTAACAACACATGCATGCTTCAAGTAATAAAGATTAGTATCATTAATCCAAACTTCTTACCATATTAAAACACTATCTTAGTTCATTTATCATTGATTTAAAATAATCCAAATCAGAATTTAACTGAATAAAAATAGCAGCTCATTGGGGGAGAGAACTCATGGATTCAAAGCATAATGTTTTATTTATATAAATCACAGATCATTGGGATTTTGTGTTGGAGCAAAAATATGAGTGAATTAAATTCCGATCTTGCAAGAACTCTAAAAGATTTATGTCTAGGGAAACAAGTTAAACTTCTAGCCTTACAAAATAAAGTTTACACATATCAGAACAAGCCCACAATGGCATGAGAAAGGGGACTTACCCAAATAAACTAAAGCATCCACTAGTGCATGTGACTGTTGCAATGACAGAAATTGTGAGGAATATTTCCTATTCATTTTTACAGAAATACAATAATTCATTGTGATCTACAGTTGTCAAATGACAAATATGCCATGTTCCACTGCTATCCATGAAAGCACTATTTATTTCATAGCTAGTTCAGCCAAAGTCTAGAAACAATTACTTTACATTACTCTTTCACTTCAATATATGAAAAACAACCTGTAAAATACGAAGGGAAAAAATGCCATTTCATAGAAACAAAGACACAACCACAAGAAGATCAATTCTTGCTAGCCAAAATGCACAATAAAGGAAATTATAGAATGGCTTCCCTGGCAGACATTGATAGAACTCAGCAGTTTGCAAGAAAGAGAGAGAAAATGAAGTGAGAAAATATGTTTGATGGTGGCAGGGAGTCTTACTCTGTAGTGGTATTTGGTAGAGGACAGGAGGACCAGAATTTGAACTCTGCAGTCTGATCAGCAATACTCATAAGCAGTCCTTGAGATCCAAATTCTATTTGAAAACTTTCATAACTGTAAGGGAAAAGAAAAGAAGATAACGTCAAAATGAATATACATTAGAATTTTTGTATACAAAATTACAAATTATCCATTTGATTTTTTGTCTGCGTGATTGAAACCCCAATTAGCTAATCAAAGAACCTCAATCTTATATTAGCTTTTTTTTTCTTACTTATTTTTCAGCACATGAAGATGTAAGGCCCTGATCCTATCCAATGTTTGTGTAACTTCCTTTATTACCTGTACAAAAGAAATTAAGCAATTTGATTCCTTTCTGATTTTTGCATGCTTATACATCTGCATTTAGCTCTTTTTTCACTGTGACTGCATAAATAAAGTAATTAAAAATGTTAGTTAGTGCACACATGAACTAGTCACTTATTGAATGGAGATGAGTATAGGCAATTAACTTAACTTTTCTCCTTGAGTACCCTCAATTGTTTCTGAAGATCTTTGATGTACTCTAAAGCCAAGTCCAACATATCTGCTGTGCTGGTTTGCAGCAAATAATTAAAGAATGTTCAACATTTTAAATACAAAACACACTATGGTTCTAATGGCTAATCAACAATTGTGTGATGAATCTAACCTTGTCAAGGTTTGGAACAAGCTCTTGCAATATTCTGATTCGTTCACTGATTCGAATTCCTCTCACCTGAAAACAGCTAGGGTTTGAGATTAAAATTAAATCTAAGTTAGGGTTTGAATGAAAATTGGGGAAAAATCAAAATCTGAGAAAGAAGAGGTAGAAGCTCACTATGGAAAAGGAAGGAGAAGGAGTGGTCGTGGGTTCAAACTCCAGTGCGGCGAAGGCCATTTCCGGAGTGGCGGAACTCCGGTGAGTTGCCCCGTTTGCGGTTCTTCTTTGTGGGTTATGTTGCGGACGTCATGGGGATCCCGAAAATTAAGGTAGTTTTATGGTTGAAGGTCTCAGGTGGCCGAAAAAGGGAACGGAAGGTGGCGGATATGGGGTTTTCAGATCTAATCCGTTTTGTGCGAAGCTTGGTTGGGTTTTGTAGAGAACGACGAGAGGAGAAAGATGGTGGTGGTTATGCTTTGATTCGCTGTCGGAGTTGGCCGAAAAACGTCATAGAAGGTAAGGCCCGATTTCGGATTCGCCCCAAACGAAAATCTATACAGATAGGGTGGAAGAGGAGAACGAGAGAAGTAAGAATCTATGGTTATTTTGGCCAAACACGGCCGAAAGAAGGCGGTGGAGGGCGGAGAAGGACGACGGCAGCGGTGGAGTGAGGAGGGAGAGAGACGAGAGCTTCTCTCAAAATTAGGTTTTCAGAAGAAAAAAAATATTTGACTGAATGGGAGAGAGAGAGAGCGCGCGTTGTAATAGCAGGGGTGAGGCAAAATCCCTCACAAAATCCGTCGCTATTAGTGAGGGAAAATATCCCTCGCTATTAGGGACGGATTTTGTGATGGATAAATTAGCAATAGCGGGGATGAGGCAAAATTCCTCACAAAATCCGTCGCTATTAGTGAGGGAAAATATCCCTCGCTATTAGTGACGGATTTTGTGATGGATAAATTACCAATAGCAGGGGCGCGACAAAATTCCTCACAAAATTCGTCGCTATTAGTGAGGGAAAATATCCCTCGCTATTAGTGACGGATAAATTAGCGACGGATTTTTTTCGTCACTAACTCCGTCACAAACAAGATACAACTTAAGTCCACCTGATATCTTGTTTTTCGTCACCAAATCCGTCACTATTAGTGAGGGATATTGGTCTCTCTCAAATTTTCCTCTCTAAAATCGATTTTTCTAGTAGTGATAATCATTTATAGATTTTGATATATGATCAAAGACGATGAAATTATACCGATAACATGTAATGCTTCCCGTCGGGACACAAAGGAAAAGTAATCATTTATACCGATATTTAATGTTTTCCCGTAGAAAATCAAAAAGAAGATTTCACCAAAAGTGTTGTCTTGTGGTTTAATGAAGAAAGAAAAGAAAAAGAGGGGAAAAACAAAAGAAGAAGAAGAAGAAGAGAGCAAAAAGAGAGAACCAAATAAGCGTTAGTCCGATTGGTAATGCGGTTGGATCCCTTAACCAAAAGCAAAAAAATAAAAAATACAAATACAAGAAAAATAGAAAAAGTAAAAAGTAAAAAAATTCCAGGGACTCAAAAGTAAATAATCATTTATAAATAATAAAATGCTTATGAAATTTGATATATACTCAAAGACGATGATATTATACCAACATCATGAAATGATTTCCCATCGAGACGTAAAAGAAAAATATTCATTTATATCGATAATATAATATTTTCCCATTGAGAATAAAAAGTAAAATAATCATGTATAAGTAATAAAGTCGTTTATGAATTTTGATATATGATCAAAGATGATGAAATTATATCGACAACATATAATGTTCCCTTTATCGGACTTAAAAGTAAAATAATCATTTATTATTTATAAATAATAAAGACAATTATGAAGATAAAATAAAATAATAAAATCACAAAACTCAAGAAATAAAAGCTGTAAGAAAAAACTAAAAGAAAATACGAAATATAAATTTAAAAAAATAAAAAAAATTAAGAAATAAAAAAAATCCTCTTATGGAATCAAAAGTAAAATAATCATTTATAAATAATAAAACATTTATGATGTTTGATTTTCATAAGCGCTCAAAGAGATGAAATTATACCGACTATATATAATATTTTTCTGTCGGGACAAAAAAAAACTAATCATTTATATTGACATGTAAAGTTTTTCTGTCGAGAAGTAACGACAACGTGTAATTTCTCGATAGAAAGATAAAATTATACCGACAATATGTAATGCTTCCCGTTGGGAAGCAAAAGAAAAGTAATCATTTATACCAATATGTAATGTTTTCCCGTAGAAAATCAAAAGCAAAATAATCGTTTATAAATAATAAAGGCATTTATAGATTTCGATATGTGGTAAAAAACAATAAAATTATACCGACAACATGTAATATTTTCCCGTTGGGATTTAAAAGAAAAATAATCATTTATCATTTATAAATAATAATAATAATGAAATTTGTAAAGATACAATTAAAAAAAATAAAAACTTAAAATCTAAAGAAATAAAAAAACATTAAGTAAAAATTCCAAAAAAGGCTTAAATACAATTTTTGTCCCTTAACTTATTTTTGAGGTTCAATTTGGTCATTTAACTATTTTTTCACTTACAGTACATATTTGGCCAAACTTAAAAATTTATAGGACCTATTTGGCCCAACTTAAAAACTTAAAGGATTTATTTGGCCTAACTTAAAAAATTAAAAGATTTATTTAAAATTTTATAGGACTTATTTGGCCCAGCTTAAAGACTTATAGAACCTATTTGGCCGAAAAGGACTTATTTGGCCCAGTTTAAAAACTTATAGTACCTATTTGGCCTAACTTAAAAACTTATAGAACTTATTTGGCCTAACTAAAAAAAGAAGGAAAGTGGGAGAAAGGAGCAGCATTGAAAAAAGAAAAAGAAAAAAGAGGGAGCTCCAGAGCGCCTCGCAGGAAAAGATGTAAAGTTAAAAAAAAGGAAAGTGGTAGCTGTGAGCGGCGGGAATTAATTTTCCCAAATGTTGACAGCTGGCCCCAAAAGGGGTTTGTTTTCTCTAATAGAGATGATTGCATCTACTCTTACAGACATCGTTCTTATCATAGCCTCTGCCTCCTCCAAACAACCAGACCTGCCAAGTATGTCAACCACACATTGAGCTCCATAATACAACATCTCGCTCTTCGCATTCCAAAAAAGATTTAATGGAGTCTTGCAAACTTCCACATCTGGAGTACACAGTGACTCGTTAACTAATTACAAAAACTATAGAACATGCTACCGCTTTGATTACTTCAGCATGAACCCACATTTTAGAACAATCGAATTAAAATCAAACCAACATTTCAGAACATAAGCATGAACTTGTTGCCCTGCAAACAAAGCTCTCCAATATGCACATCCCTTGAGCACACTACCCAACGAGTACTCATCCGGCATGAAATCCAACTCATTCATTCTTGAAAACAAAAGTAAAGACTCTTCATTCACTCCAAACTTGGTAAACCCCGTGACCATTGCATTCCACATAGCAACATTTCTCTCAGGCATTTCATCAAACGGTTCTTAGCATTCTCAAGGTTACATATTTCAAGATAAGCCTTGATCATGATGTTACATGACATTAAGTTCCTCTTTGACATCCGATCAAACAGTGACAAAACAAACAACTTGAAGTTTCCCAAATTTTGAGTAGGGGTTGAGAAGGTGATTGGAAATGAACTTGTTTGCGAAACCCCCAGAAGTCACTATCAAAGAATGAAGTTGTTTTGCCAAAGAAACAAACTCTATGGGAATACATACTTGGAGGAGATTTGCCAAGCTATCAAATGCTTGTTTTATGTGCCCTTTGTAACATAAGGTGGCAAATTGCTCTTTTCCATAATAGTTCCCATTTTACATAATAGTTCCAATTTTATAGAAGAGAGTTGCTGGGAAAAGGGGAAGGGTAATGGTCAGGGGGCTGACAGGAGAGAATGAAGGGGAGAATAAAGGAGAGGGTGAAGAGAGGGAGAGAAGAGAGAAGAGAGGGCGGAGGTCACCGATGGGGAGGAGAAGGAGGGAAGAAGAGAGAGGCAAGGGAGAAGACGGGGAATAAACTTAGTCCCCTATGATGTGGATGCGAAGTGTGGGTCCACGTGGGTGCCATCCAAGCACTTAATGTGCCACATCAGGGTCGTTGTTTCTTTAAGTGATATAGACAAATAGATGGATCTAATTGATTAACGTTTTGTAATCCAAGGGCTATTTTAGAATATTGCTAAAGTATGAGACTAAGATGATATGAGTACCCAATTTCACTGACGAAATTGGATATTTACGTGTGAACTCATTTATCCGATTTTCTAACATTCATTTTCTTTAATAAGTTCATAAGATGAGGGTAGAAGATTGATTCTTGAAGACAACGACTTGTGTTGAATTACGTCTCAAATTTTGCTCTAAATTTTTAATTTCTTTCTGACTTTTAGATAGTTGTTCCTTTAAAAAAGCACATTTTTGAGTCAAACTATGAAAGTCATTACAAGCTCTTTATAATCAGATCTATAATGACTAATTGAGATAGAAGACTAGGTACCAAATCTTACACCTTATCTTCTTCTTCTTCTTCTTAATTAGTCATTGTAACTTTCTTCTTCTTCTTCTTTTGAAATTTCTTGTGAGCTTTCTTGAATTGAGGACATTTTGTCCTAATATTACATTCATACCACACTACTTTGATGCCCTCCACCTTCTAAGGATCCATGTTCTAGGGAAATAATTTCTTTCCTTTACCTCTTTTTCTGAGTATTCTCCGAAACTTTTTAAAGATGAATGCTAACTCATCTTCACTTTCAAAAGAGGATCCATCATGTTCATCATCCTCATCTTTTGATTTTACGGGAGAATTTAATGTAGAGGATATTGAGAGGCTTGAGTTTTTCCAATATTCTAAGCCACCTTTAGAGTTATTTCTTTTTTGGGAAGTTCGTCTTGTAGCTCTTGCTCGTGTACCTTTAATGATCTCAATAGCTCATCCTATCTCAAAGTTGACAAATATTTAGCTTATTGAATGACTGATACTTTTTGTCTCACTCTTTGGAAGACTTCTCAATATTTTTTCTAACTTGCTCTTGGTTTGTGTAGATTTTTCCAAGAGATTTGGGATCACTCTTGATAACGGTAAATGTTTTTTTTATAAGCAATCAATTTTATTAAAAGGAGAATACGAGAGGTATTGTAATCCATATACAAGATTTTTATAAACTCATTTAAAAGAGAAGCATAAAGACACGATACACGATCAACACACCAATCTGAAAAAGAACACTGGACATTATCCCTCTTGAGCTTAAACCATGACCACGATGTTAGGTGGCTCAGTGGTTGAGCCAATGGACATGAAGGAGTTACAAGCAGGAAGTGCAGGGCTCGGATCCTTGCCACTAACAAAATCTCCCTCCTCTCTAACAAAACTAACCACTAACATTTGCATATAAAAAAAAACCTTTATCAAGTCCAGCACACCATTGAAATCAAAAGGTACCCCTTGGAATAAAACTTTGTTGCAATTTCTTTAAGGGGTACATAAGATGTTAAAAATGTCATGATGAAGAGAATTTGATCCCGTGTCAACTGCGGAGACAGTCAAAAGCAGAAGCAAATATTAGGTTGTTTTATTTTGTTTCTTTCTTTTCTTCCACTTGAAAACAATTGTTATTGGAAAGTGGAAGAAATTAAGTGGCCCTCGTTAATTTTTTTCTATATTAAAATTTTCAAATTTCTGCCAATTGATCACTTTACTTGCTCTCAACGCTTGACACTCTTGTGTTTGTTAATTTCATTTATCTAAAAACCAAGTATCTATTTAGTGCATGTTTGGTTACGTTACCAAACGGCCGTTTGCAGCGTGTTTTGCCGTTTCCAGCAACAAAACGTAGTTTACTTTTTTATTTTGCCGTTTGGTAAATTTCTCGTTTGTCTTTTCCGTTTGCGAAACGTCGTTTTGTTACAGGAGGTGTGATGTTGCTTTTCCGTTTGCAAAACTCCGTTTGGGTATTTTAACACTTCAAAATTGATTCTATTTTGTCAACCAAACACAAATCAATTCTTCTAAACTCAGTTTTAAAATATTTTTACCAAACACAAATTATTTTTTTAAACTCTATTTTTTAAAACTCAGTTTTCTAAACAAGATTCTACACAATCTATTCTACCACAATCTAAACCAAACGGACCCTTAATCTATTATTCGAAATAGGAATAAGAAATTTCCTAACAAGATTATATATTTGTTGTTATACACACAAGAGGAAGAACAATGTAGGGCTTATTGTAGAAGAGAGGGAAAGAACAAAAAACGGAAAGACTCTCGTTGAGTTAGGCTACAAGGGCTTTAGACCTTGTTTATGAAAATAAGTGACTGCTCATAGAAGATGAGAGGGGAAGAACTAAAAATGGAATCGGAGAAAGAGGCGCGATTCTCTTGCCACATGCTCCTTTTTTAATTTTTGTTTTGTTTTTCTATAATATATTTTTCAGCCGTTGGTTGTACTAATTTGAATGGTTGAGATTTGGTGTAAGTAAAAAGACTCAGTATTAATGGGCATATCTAATGAGAATGAGCTTTTTATGTGAGAGAAAGGAGCTGTTTTCTCCATTGGATCGAAAAAGACGGCTGGATTAAAAGGTTCCTTTAAGTGACTCTCACGCGCTTTCCCTTCGATTTGTTCTCAACGGAAATTTCAAGACCCATTTTCATCCGTAAAGCATTCACGTTTCAATCTTCTCTCACTTGCCGCCATCAACTTTCTATCGGCTGCCATCGCCGTTGATGCCTGCAAAGTTGCAAACGAAACGCGCCAATACGTTTTATTTCCTGATTTTGCTGGAGTTTTTGGCCTCTCATCTTTGTTCTTCGCCTCTTCCGTTGCTTCCTGGTCTCCCTCCCTCTCTCTCTCTCTCAACGAATGATTCGTTATTCACCTCTTCTGGTAAGTTATTGTTTGTTTGTCCGGTTTTGGAATTTGAATTAATAGAATTGCAAATTAGGTTTAGCTCTGCTACAAACAAGTTGATAACTGCCAAGGATCATGCCTCCATTAAGATTAACTGCCAAGGATCATGCCTCCATTAAGATTAACTGTGGCTATTTCGATGAGAACATGTCTTCGTAAATTATTTTTATTCTGGATTTTCATTATTGATTTGTGATGGTTTACCACTTTAAAACTGGTACTGCTTTAAAACAGGTGCATATATTTTACAATTTTTGTATGTGGTAGCCTTGCACACGAGTAAGTTGCTACTATTTGTATGTTGTAGTATTACAATTTGTAACCAACTAGTCTACTACCCGTACACTTACATATTCAATTTCTCTGCTTAATAGTCATTAGAAATTATAGTATTTCTCAGCAATCTGACAATTGAACTAATACTACAAAATCCAAAAACTATATCTAGTCACAGTAGAATAATCATTTCATGTACTTAATATGTGCATGCATAGTGCATGGAAATATTGGAAGTGGGTTGGAAAAAAATTGTATACATTACTGAAGTGTAAATTGGCGACCCTTTTTCATTAAGAAAATGATATGGTAACGGACATGCACGTATTTGAACTCAAAAATATGGATACGAACATACATGATATGAGATTCTTCTAAAAAATATATTAGCTTACAAATATAGATCTGTGATAGACTTTCTTTAATCAGAGACAGATAATATAATCATATTGACAGTTAGGATTACTTATTTTTAGTGAACTAAAAGCTTTAAACTGTGGACATATTTTATCACTGGATAGTTTGTACTTGGCAACGGTTTGACACAATTGGGTATAGAAAATCAGGCTATGCAACCTGGATAAAATATATGCATTTATACTTGCAACCTGTATAAAATATATGCATTTATACTAGTCATTACTTGTTGAAATTACGTTGAAATATGCATATGGAGTTGGTGAAATTACGTTGTATGATGTTGGTATATCATTTTTATATGTACATATTGATACCTATAATATACACTTGTCCATTGTTTTAAACTTGGTCAAGTAGTATTGGCTTAAAACTTGTTTTATAAATCCATATATAAAGTGTGATGCTATATAAAACATTAAGCTATACGTTAAAAAAATGGCCAAAACATCAGTAGTATTCCATAAACTAACATATTACATTGATCTGTTGGAGCCAAATGTTCTTCTATTCAACCTACATGTGCTCCAATTCTTCAAAACATAGTCCCTAAACACTAACATAACAATACACGATTTCAAACAAACTTGAAAAAAATGTGATTGGCAGCATCCTTCAATGCCAAAACATATGGAAGTTCTTGCTTTCAACCGTTTGGCCTTGCATTTCTTCAACCATCCAGATGTCAAAAGGCACTTAGAAGCATCAATGTTATCCCACAAAAGCTTGAAAGTCCAAACTTTGCCAAGTCGTATTGGGAAGCAATAGAATGGAAATAAGTAAGGGAGAGCCTGAATTACTAATGGCTCAGCTAAGGAAGAAATACCATGTTACTAATGAGTGCAAAAAATTACTAATGGCTCAGCTAAGGAAGAAATACCATGCTACATTAGGAATATCATCAAAGTCTGGACATATAGAAGGCTAGTTCTTGGAACGTTTCCCATAACACTCTTTAGAAGTTGGCTTCTTGTATACAGCTATGCCAACTCCATTAAGTTTATCCTTGGTGATGGACACAACTTCCCAGCACAATGGTTTTGTTAGTGGCTTCATTTCTACAAATTAATTCATAAAATGTCAGAACTAATATACCAACAGTAAAATGCTTAAAAGAAGCAAACATATTTCAACATCTTCGGGAAGCTTCTGATAAATGGTAGTAGCAGATCATACAAAGAAACCACCAAGTCGCAAAACTCTATTCAGCTCAAAAATAAGTTTGCCACCTACACTTGCACAAATTGTGAGATACTAAAATAAAAGCTAGTTGAATTTACATGGATTATATACAATCTGAATGTCCAAATGATGCAGTTAAAATACTAAAATGCTGCATTAAAATGTCAAGCTTGTATGACCGAAAATTCATCCAGTCACCGGTATAAAAGTTAGGTTATTGAAATACCTTCTATATGCCATGGAACTCTACAGCGTGCACAATGGATCACATCAAATACTCTCGCAGGGAAGGGTAGCCTCTTTGTGCCCATCACAACAGATATGGATGGAATTCCTCTTTCAAGTGCAAATTGTACCTAAGCTTCATGTTCATCTTTTGGTGCAAATGACACTGTAAGTACATCTCTTTGAAAGAGAAAGCCACCAACATTTGCAAGCTTGGTATTCACTTGCAATGACAAACATACAACAATCTATAAGACTGATTACTTTCAACTCTAATAACAAAGTGATTGTTCAGTAAAGAGGTGGAAGTCAATAAAACAATATCAGACTAAATCTATTCTAGTGTATCATAAATGAGCCCATATACCTAAAGAACACTAATCTTGAACAGTTACTTAAAATGCTTTAAAGAACTTCACTAAATAAAACTACTCAAGTTCCCGTGATGAAGATATGAACCTTGTTTCTTTTCTTCTACAACACCAATTGTGAGAGAACGTGGTTAGTTCTTACCTACCATAACCTGCATCCAACAAAAGTAGTTGTGAATCTAGTCATCCTTCATAACAGGCTTGACTTCCTGCACCAAAGCAGACCCAACTCATCTCAATAATCATTCTTCACTGACATTAGAAAGTAGTTCAATTCATAGCCATGCCATCAACTTACCTTTTAAAGCCTCAACTTCCAAATTATTCTCCACATCCCTTTCTGAAGAAGATCTGAATGGAGGAGGTGGCACCTGAAAAACCCATAACACAGGAATTCAAATTGTAAACCAAGTCAGATTAAAGGACACCATTGCAGAAGTACTTCAATTATTCATAGTTTCAATTAGAAATATAAATTTAAGTTTGCATACAACACATTTCTTATTTCCCTTGCAATTCTGTAAATCCACATTTGAAGCGAAGCACTCATTCCAATATTTATTTCAGTTGCTTTATAACATCAAAGACAATTTAAACTCAATCAAATTGCTTTATAACATCAACAATGATGTTTAGACTTCCTGCTACCACCTTCTTAATACCAGGATCTCATTAAAACTGAGTAAAAACTTTATTTCCAGCATACATAGGAGAAAAATTAAATCCCCTTTATTATACCTTTAAATAAGCTTTTAAATTCTCATCCTTGATTGCAATGGTTGCTCCAAGAAGGACAACTATCAGCTGCTCAAAGTACCATGTGGAGTCAACTGTTTCTTCCTCTGCCAAAGGCATCTCCAATTTTATCTAACCTGTATCATAATGACAACAAATGCTTTAGAAATTAGTCATTTCCATTTAGCATCTTACTCAGGTAGAGTAAGAGAGATCCAAATTAACCAAAAAAAAGGGCACAAATCAAAATCAATCTATTTACATGTAGTCCAAATAACAAAAGCAGGGGAACCAAATACAAGCAAAGGCTATGAATTGATTCACACATCTCTTTTTTCATCACTTTGCCTTCTTGATTCAAACATTTCACCTTTCAAAAATATAACCCATATCTGAATTTCCTAATCACATGGTAAACCCAAGAAGTTCATAAAAATAAATAGATTAGACAGAACCCATTGATATGCTGTGCAAGTAAAATAGTAAAATAGTGCTACTTCTTCTTGCTCTTGTCTCTATTGTTGGAGAAGATTGAACAGCTGATAGAGCACCATGGAAAATCATAAAGCAGGGAAAAAAAGGAACTCAAAACCACTCAGAAACATGCAGAACAACAAAGATAAATTTTACTACTTACTTTCCATAATGAACAAAACCAAATCTTTCAACCCCCAAAGCTTGATAACTTATGTATTCCCTTTAACAGCAACAGTAAATAACAAAAGAAAGGTTTCAAGAGTCAAGACATACACAAATGGCTTAAAAACGTGAGTTGCCAAAATTTGAGAACACATCGTCCGAGATTACAGTGAGGAGAAGAAGCAGTGGTCATGGTCTGAAACTATGGCGTGGTGGCGAGGTTCTCCAGCGCGGTGGTCGTCGGCGAAGGTGCTCCGATCATAAACATAATATACGAAATGTTTTTCTCATCTTAATACAATGAAAAGTAAAACAAAAGGGGTTAACCTAAAAAGCACTACACACTTGAGGTAAGACTCTTTATCAGAGAATCAAAAGTAGAAAACCTAACCAAATACGATCAGTCTGTGGCCACCAACGTACCAAACTTGAGTGCCACTGTCGACGCCTTCTACTCGTGGCTGCAGTGGCGGTAGGTCTTCTTCCCCCTTCCACTTTGTCTCGGTCAATAGTTGCGTCGTTGTTCTTCAAATTGTCGTTCACCTTCAAATCGTCGTTCGGCTTCTTCAAATCGTTATTGTCATCGTTGAGCGTCTGATTGCGAGATTGTCCGAACAGAATATCGAGAAGAACGAAATGAAAGAGAAGAACAAGGAGGAGAAGATATATTGTTGAAGAACCAAAAATTTAATGCAGGTCTCATCTTTCATCGGGGATGAAAAACACTGAAACAGGGAGAGGGTGGAGACACAAAGAAGGAAGAAAGGGATGAGAAAGAGAGAATTTTTTTTTCCCGGGGAACTGAGAAAGAGAGAGCTACGGGTGAGGGTGAGGGAATTGTGAAGGTAATTCAAAAGGTAAATTCTTCCGGGAAAAAAAGTGGGTATCGATACCCATCCGTTAAACAAACAAATATAATCTTAATAAAAATAAAAAAATTATAATTCAAATATAAATTATAAATAATAAAACAAATAAAACCTACTAAACAAACTCAAAATAAAAAAATAAATTGAAATATCAAAAAAAAATGAAATCGTGTATGAAATAAGTAAAACAATAGTAGAAATTAATAAAAGTATAATTTTATTATTAGGAATAAAATAAGAAAAGAAGAAAAAGCTAAGAGTGAAATTAAATAACTTACACAAATATTAGAATATTATTTAAGCAGTGATCCAAATAACAAAAATAGAGAAATTTTTTTATAAAAAATAAAATAGAAAAAGAATAAAAAAACTCCTTAGATAAAGTCAAAATTTATTAATAAATATAGAAATTTTTTCAGGAAATTTATCCTATACACTTACACTAACAACAGATATGAAAACTAAATATTCAATTTCACTTTAAAAAAGCTAAAAAATAATGTGACATCACATAATTAGTCATTTAGTATTCATACCCAATAAAACTCTTGGGTATGGGAGTTCTCACCGGTTCAAAAAAATTTGAAATGTAATAAAGAGAAAATAAATGCTAGTAGGTAGAGGTTGCATTTATTGCGAAACAGTAAAATGCGAAACAGTAAAATGGCAATTTGGGCGGCAATTTCTTACGTGCAGACCTTCAAGGATTTATAGATAAAATTTATAGATAAAAGATTTGGGAAATAAAAAGCTTAAAATACACCCAAATTATCCAAACATATTCTTCCTCCGTCTTATTTTGTTTGTCCTCTTAGATTATGCACATCTCTTGAAAAAATAATTGAATTGACAAATTTCCTTGATAAAATAATGCTTATTGACTGAAATACTCTTTATTAATTGGAATAGTAGAGTAGTTAGATAGAAAAGTCCAATAATATAATTGGTTGAGATACAAAGGGTATTATTGGAAAAGAAATAATTAATGTTTCTTATTTTTTAATGGGACAAGTAATTTGAGACAATCAAATATTCAATAGAGGACAACTAAAATAAGACGGTGGGAGAAATAGTAAACACCAATCCAACTTTAGAAACGATCTTTTTGTAATTATGCTCCAATTTCTAATCAATTTCTGTTCAGAATTTCATTGGCACAAATGCAACTATCTTCTTCCTACTTTTGATCAATTTCCGTTCCCATTTTTTATCAATTTTTGTCATCAAACAAAAGAACAACATACATGTTAATGGAGTGTTGCACTACATATTCTATAACACGAGGCCAAATAATTGAGTAAAAATAGGCAAAAGAGCATATGCATATATAAAAGAGGAAGCACCATGAGAATAGAAAGAAGCAACCGAAATGAGAATAAACCACCTCTTTAGCGTTCCAGAATCTATTAACATGAAAAGGGTGAACCCCTTTATTACTGTAGCACAACAGTAACTAGCATTCCCATTTCTATCTATTAATCTATTAATATTATTATCCCTTTTTATTAAACTAAGCAAAAAATAGACTAGGCAAAAAATAGATGAATGTGGACAAATCACTTCAACCATTATATTATATTAAAAATTACTGCTTGAAATCATGGCCGTCCGATCTGATCTCGACGGTCGAGATCGATTTAAGCTGATTTGGTGAAGTTTTAGTCTCGTCCGTCCGATCTGATTTCGACGGTCGAGATCGCCTACAGCGTGAAACTGCGTGGAATCTCTACTGCAGCAAATCCAGGTCCGGATATGGGCACCTGAGCTCACAGAAACGCAGAAGGCAGTCGCAGCGAGCGGGATGTTGACGAACGAAGATGAAAGATGAACAGAGAAGACGTCGGCGCTGGCAAACACTGCGAGCGCGAGAAGATGAAAAACTCTGGATTTGCTTGTGCGAACTGCACTATACGTCAGTTGACCTATTTTTTTTATTTTTTTGGACTTGTATTAAGTTGGGTCGTGTCCCGTTTAGGGGGTGATTGTGTGTTATTAGGATAGGTTGTGGTAGGTAAGCATGCTTATAAGTGGGTGATTTACTGTATAGTTGGTACGGGAAAGCATGGTTTTGATGGGATTTATCGTCTTCTTTCTTCTATTAGGCAGGGTGTATGGCAAGGTGGCGTGAAATTTTGGGTAAAATTTTGAAAGGAAACTTGATTTGTTCAGTTGCCATAAGAGGATGGTGTTACTGATATTTTTGTGATTTTTTTTTTGGGCTTCTGTGATTTGATTGCTCAGTATTAGAAAAGAGAGGGTATTAATAGTAGTCCCATGGAAAAGACAATGTATTGTGGATCGAATCTTTGACCCAAACAATCGAGAACAAAAGAAAACTAAATAATAAAGGAGCCCATTACCTAATTCGGCTCCATGAAAATTCCGCCCCTAATAGGAGGAGATATCTCTGACCAAAAAAAAAAGGAGGAGATATCTTCTTTTTTTTTTGGGAAAGAAGATTGGAAGGGAATTATGGCATATGTTAAGAGTGATATTTTTATTTTTAAACGACCGAATAAGAATTATAATTTTATTACAAAATAATTTTAACTTAATTTAAAAATTTGTACAATTATATAGTTTTCGCGTTATGTTTTTTTTTTGGTACAATTTTTGCGTTATGTTTTATTGGGATGAACACAATAACTTTAAGATTTAAATTATATGTCCTGACAGGTAAAAATATTTTACACGTGTATCCAATGATATGTTGTAATATCATTTAATGAGTATGACAAATCATGTGTTTTTAAACTCATTAAATAATGTGTCAATACCTCATTAAATGTAATATGTATAAAATATTTTTATACTGTCGAGCATTATACTCATAATTTTATAGAACTAGTGTTTTTTACCCGTGCGATACGCACGAGTGCCTGCTTGTGTAGAACACACCAATATTTGATAGGACAAAACTTAGGTAAAGATTTTTTAAGTGTAGTTGGTGTTGTTCCTCTCACAAAATAGATAAATTTTTCTCTCTCTATCTACTCCTACTATATCTAACCTCTCATAACTACCACTATCAAAACAATTTTTATCTTATTATGTGATTTTAGTATTTGAAGTTGTGGGTCGTGGGCTATGTTATGTTTTGGTGGGGTTCTGTATGTTTGGTTTTGGATACTGTCTGTGGTCAAGCTTCCAAAATCAAACATATTAAAGACAAGCTTAGGTTGTTAGTGGGTTATATGTGCATGTTTAAGCACTTTATTTCATAGTCCTTTTTTTTTTGGGAATGGTGTATGTAATCTTGGAATCTCAATGGAAATGTTGTTGATAGGCCAATGTTTAATCAAGTGTTCTTTTGTCACTATCTTTTGTCACTTTATTTTGATGTTGATTCTGTTTGAACTGTATGGTATGGTAAAATAGAGAATGCACACTACAAACAAAAGAATTGATGCAGAGCCAGTATTCTTAGACAAACATGTAAATTAGAGATAAGAATTGAAGTCATGGTTTATATATCCCATGTTTTGTTTTGTGACTTTTACCTAAATTTCATTAACTTAATGGCAACTAATATCAAGCATCTGATTTAGGAACAATATTAACTTGCGTTGACTTGCCTCTGTTCAATGAGGAATACAAGGTGACGTCGAATATAAAAAAAAGATTATTCGACAATTGGGAAGAAAACTTCGACTTGGAACCAAACGAGCTAGCTCATGAACCAAACGAGTCGAGCTATGCTTATCTCATTTCAGTTCATTTATTTAACGAGCTTAATTTTCAGCTCAAGTTGAGCAAAAGATTCTACAAAACGAGAAGATCATTTTGTAAGTTGTCGACAGTTAGTCCTCCATCCTTTAACATTAGAGTTGGAGTTCGACAAAAGATTCGACAAATGTGTGAAAATGTGTGACTTGCCTCTGTTCGACAGTTAGTCCTCCATCCTTTATTTAACGAGCTTAATTTTCAGCTCAAGTTCAGCAAAAGATTCTACAAAACGAGAAGATCATTTTGTAAGTTGTCGGCAGTTAGTCCTCCATCCTCTCCATCCTTTAACACTAGAGTTGGAGTTCGACAAAAGATTCGACAAATGTGTGAAAATGTTGGTCCTCAAAGACATTAGGAACAATATTAACTGGCGTTGACTTGCCTCTGTTCAATGAGGAATACAAGGTGACGTCGAATATAAAAAAAAGATGATTCGACAATTGGGAAGAAAACTTCGACTTGGAACCAAACGAGCTAGCTCATGAACCAAACGAGTCGAGCTATGCTTAGCTCAAGTTCAGTTCATTTATTTAACGAGCTTAATTTTCAGCTCAAGTTCAGCAAAAGATTCTACAAAACGAGAAGATCATTTTGTAAGTTGTCGGCAGTTAGTCCTCCATCCTTTAACACTAGAGTTGGAGTTCGACAAAAGATTCGACAAATGTGTGATAATGTGTGACTTGCCTCTGTTCGACAGTTAGTTCTCCATCCTTTAAAGAAGATGTTTTCTCCAAGCTAAAATGCTTTTTATGTTTATAGACATAGTGATTCAAGTAAAAATAGTGAGGCCTGAAAATTTGAATCACAAATTAAGATCCAGATCATGTACAGTAGAAATTTTTGTGTGATACTTACTGTATAACATTATCTTATGATTAGTTGAAAACGGTCGCCAGTGAAAAGTTATTCAATTGATTTGTAGTTATTTGTTTATATAATTCATCCCTTATTAATTAAAGGAAGGAACTGAAGATTTGATAAAAGCAAGGGTTAAAATTTTGTTTCCAAGCTTTTGTCTTCTGATCATATTTAGAAGTTATCACGATTAATAATATTTGGTTGATTATACATAGCAATGTCCCTAATTAAATTTTACTTTTATTACATTTAAATAAATATGTTGAATTTCTCATCGATTGAAAATTTTATGATAACAGTTAATGCTATAAAATTATATTTATAATAAGAGTGTTCATATTTTTTTAAATATTTAAGTATGTTTTTTACTTAGTAATTGAAAATTCTACAAAAACAAACTCTAATATTCACGTTCATATTATATTATCATTATACAAACTTCGTTAAATTTATGAATTTACGTTTCCATTCAGGAAAGATACTGACGAAGTTAATAAGTAATATTAGTTGAGTATTTTTGTACGTTTAATAAAAAGAAATATAATTATTTTCCTCTTTATTTGTTAAGTTCCTAATATTGACCCATTATTTGGTTCATCATTTAAGAGTAATTCTATATTTGTTGCATTAATTAGACTTATCTAATAATCAAACTGAATCGATTGTCGCATGATTAATCTGGTTTCACATCACTTGATTGGTCTGCTGCATTTATAGATACCCGTGTGTTTCGCACGGGTCAACAACACTAGTAAAGACCAATTTCTGTATCTATTGATACAACTCAAGTGGACTTTAATTAGAAGGTTAAATAAGTGTACAGAGGAAACCTCTTCAGACACATATTATCAGTAAACATAGGCATTCAGATTGTGTATTGTTTTCCACTTTATGAACGACTAGCAATTGAACAATGGCTTGCAGATATGCATATGATATACTAAAATAAGCATATATAGATCAGAAGAAGAACACTTCCAGTATTTGTGCCTGTTTCTCATTTCACCAACTTGTGGTCTTTGGTACATTAATGTCGGAACCAAATAATGGTTGTTTAAGATATCCAGAATTCTCGCTGCTTCAGATTTATGCCATTACTATATAGAGAATCTTACTTCATTTCACAGCGTAAAAAAAAATACCAACAATATAAGAAAACAAAAGAGGGGGAGACACAAGGAAATCAATATATATATATATATATATAGAGAGAGAGAGAGAGAGAGAAACGTAAAAAATTGAACAGGTCGAGCTGCCCCTATCATCAAGGCAGAACAACGCCGCTGTTCTAACCTTGCACGCGCCATCGGCAAAGGTTGTTGTCGTTCCACGACCACGTGGTTGTTGATTGAGTTACTTACGGTATTTCTGCTCCCCATGGCTGCTTCTCAATCAACGACTCTATTGTGTTCGCAAATCGTGGTGGAGGCGTGGTGCTGCATTCGTGGATGAAGAACGAAACGCGTTCTAAGCAATTTGTGGTTCCAAAGAAATTGGGAACAAAGAGCAAAACATGGCTCAGCTGTGCGGGAAAGAATGCACGTGACTCACTTAAAGTGAGCTTTTAATTTTAACCATTGATTTTGATCAAAAGGTTGAAAATAGCTCTTCTCACTCTCACATAAGGAACCCCTGTCTCACTAGATATGCCCCCAATATATATTATCAGTCAACACATACTAACACAAATATAAAATAAAAGTACGCCAAATTATTAAGCACAGTAGTTATAATACAAATACTATAAAAGAACACTCCATTGTTTGTGGTACTCAAAATACTAAAGGAAACTCAACAATGTCTCCTAAGAACTTTTGTATCATTAGCGACATAGACCTCTTCAGTGTGGAAGGTTGCTCCTGCTTCCACCTGCATCAGACTGTAATCTCCACCTATAGCCTCCTAGGATTGGCCCGTCCTTTGCTGGTGGATTCATCAACACAAGGTAGAATAGAAACAAAAGGATATGAGAGGTAAAAAATTCATCAATAATTATCAAGCAGGAAAGCAAGATAGAATACAATGTATCAATATGCACACACACAACAACAGATAAACATCACAATCACCTCTCAAGTTAGCCATATAAATTATCTCCAAAGCCACTATCACCAAGGATCTTCACATATGCTATTGGGATCATAACATATTCTACATGCACGATCGATTCTACAGGAATGTTGGCCAACCTACATCTTGAATATGTGTCCCCCAACAACGATAGGGATAAGAGTTAGTTGTTCATGTAACCTATTCCATTTGGAATGACCAATAAGAGTGCATGACCATCCCCCAACACTGATAGGGATGACTATAATGGTCGTACCAAAATGGTCCACCTTGAACGTAGAGCAACATACATCTAGTCAGAATGATCATGCTTCTCCAACTCCCACGACACAATAGGAGCTACCTACTAGTCACCCATGGTATCTGTTGGACCTAGTCGATCCTCAAGGTCTTGGGTTAGACCATCGCCTCCATACTTTGTATCTCACACCCATTTACACTAATCCCGTGCACCCCATACACTATTCAGAACAAAAACAACAACAATAACCACCACTACCACCACCACTACTACCAATACCACCACCACTACCACCACCACAACTATTACCATGACTACTACCACCACCACTACTACCATGACTACTACTACCACCACTACCGCCAACACTACCACCACTACCACTACCACTATCACTACTACAACAATAAGTGGTATAAGGGTACTACTATCTTAACAACATCTTCAACTGCTAATCTACAAACTGGTATCTCAACTACCATCAACAACAACTGGATCAACTTAAATTATTCTACAAGTCTAATACCATAAATCAACCTAACATCCTAACTCAACAACATCCATCTCCCAATTTCACTAGGATCATAACAGGCACAAGATCATCAGACCATTATAATAACAAGCATATGAATGACATGCTTCTCCGACCCCTACTACACAAAAAGAGCTACCTACTAGTCACCCATGGTATCTGTCGAACCCAATCGATCCTCAAGGTCTTGGGTTAAACCCATTGCCACCATACTTCATATCTCACACTCAGGTACACTAACCCCGTGCACCCCATACACGCCTATTCACAACAACAACAACCACTACAACAACCATTGTCTCCATACTTAACAACATCATCAATTGCTAATCTATAAATTGGTATCTCAACTACAATCAACAACAACTGGACCAACTTAAATTATTCTACAAGTCTAATACCATCTGTTAGTCTTAACACCCTAACACAACAACATCCATCTCCCAAATTCACTAGGATCATATATAGCAGGCACAACATCATCAGATCACTATAACAACAAGCATATCAATGGCAATTGGCTTCTCCGACTCCCACGAAACAATAGGAACTACCTACTAGTCACCCTTGGTATCTGTCGGACCCAATCGATCCTCAAGGCCTTGGGTTAGACCATTGGCTCCATACTTCGTATCTCACACTCAGGTACACTAACCCCGTGCACCCATGCATACACGGCTATTCACAACAACAACAATAACAACAACTACTACAATAACAACAAGTGGTATAGGGGTACTACTATCTTAACAACATCATAGACTGCTAATACAAACTGGTATCTCAACTACCATCAACAACTGGATCAACTTATATTATTCTACAAGTCTAATACCATCAGTCACCCTAACATCCTAACAAAACAATATCCATCTCCCAAATTCACTAGGATCATAGTAGACACAACATCATCAGATCACTATAACAACAAGCATATGAATGACATTATCAATATGTGATCACAACTGGCATACCATAAACGTATAAAAGACAAGACTAAATGTTTTTTTTTTCAATAAAGTTAACCTCCATAATTCTTTTTCTTTCTTAAAAAAATTGAATAATTATAAGTTACTAAAATACCCTCAAAACTAAATTATTTGATATAAGTGTTTATTTTTTTCGTTCAAAATAAAACAAAGAACCTGCCAACCTCTCCTTGAAGGTATGAAAAATAGCAATTCACAGACACACAAATAAAATATATTAAGTTGTATAAAAGAATAGAAAAAGTGTAAGATATGATTTATATTGATTGAATCGTTGAATCATGATTTTTCATTACTTCGATTTTTTGTTTCAAATCTTGTAAAAAAATAAAGAACAATTAGAATATAATGGAAGAGATATTCTTTTTACATATTTCTGTCATCTACGATGTTATTGTTTTTTTGTGGTGTGTATGAATACACACACACATAGGTAGTTTTCCATAAGCAAACTAAATTAGTACTAACTTATAGGAGTAATGGACAAATCTTTATTAATTAATAGCCATCCTACACGTTCATCACTACTCTCTCCGTTACCCAATATAAGTAAAAAAAAAAACTTATGTATTTGGTTCAAATTTAAATTAAATACATGAACTTTTTTTGCTTATATTAGGTAACGGAGGAAGTATAAATCCTACATTTTTGTCTTACGAGAATCAATTTCCTTGTCCTAACCTAACATATTCATTATTCGTCCTATTAAACTAGATAATCCGGGCACAATTGAGCTCAAACAAATTCAAAGCAACAAACTTTACTAGAGTTTTTTGCTCAAACAAATAGGAAAAATCTCAAACACAAAACATGTTAAGTTTGTCCAAACTAAGCAACAAAATTAATAGAATTCAAAATATAAAAGAAATACATGTTTAATAAAAACCACAAGGCTTTTAGTTTGCCATTCTGTAAAAAAAAAAAAAAAAAAAAAACAGTATCATAATATTGCTCTACTAACTCAAAGCTGCAAAGCTAAGCCAAGTTGTTGATCATCATAATCCAGAAGTTGTGAATTAGTCTTTTCTTGTTGGGTTACAAGAGCATCACCTCCTCCACTGTAATTCATTGCACTGCCTAAGGCCACTTGAAGAGTTGATGATGCGTTTGGTTCTTGGCTAGCAAGTGGGCAAAGAAGGTTCATCTCGCTAATAACCTGTATTTGCAAGTTAGGAAATTTATTAGTTGCTAATGGAGTTTATGGTGTGGATTAGTGAAGAACTTGTTCATAACTTACCTGCTTTGTGTAAGTACTAGACATGGAGTTTGATGGCCTTGAGTCACACAATATCGGAGATAACTCTAAGAAATTAAAGATAGGCATAACATCCTCTTGCCTCTGCTGATACACAAGTGAGGAGTTTGTGGGGTTATCACTAAGCATGCTAGGCAAGGAGTTTTTAGGCCTTGGCTGAGGTAGATTACTTGAGTCACCAATAAGAGACATAGGGCTTGTTCCCTTTTGCTGAGACATAACACATTGCCTTGAGAGATTGGTGCTAGGCATAATGTTTTTTGGCCTTGAGAGGCTTCTTTTACTTGAAAATATGGACTCCAATGGCTTCGACCGAGGCGTAGATACCGCGCATGTTGGATGGACATGGGTAAGCACACTGCTAGAACTTCCAGAGCTTGACATGTTGTGTTTTGAAGCACAAGTGTTCTGCTGTCTAATGTAATTAAACACATTCTCAACTCTGGAAACCATTGTGCCATTTAAGGTATCAATGTCATCATTGTTATAAACAGAGGTGTACAAAAGAGCAGCTGCAAAATCATGCCATTGGTCATTTATGAACATATATTGACTCACAGTACAAGGAATAGTCAATGGTTTGTTGAAAAAGGGAAGGGGGAGAGAAGGCATTTGAGAACTATTGAGTATGTTTGGTTGTGTTAGAGTGTGTGGAGTAAGTTGATGGATAATATTCTGAGGGACTGAAACATTTTCAAGGAGGTTTGGAGTTGGAGTGTTACCATTTTGAAATGGCTGAAACTTCAAGGCTTCAAGTTTTTCGGCAGCAACCTTTTGGGCTATTGGTCCCAAATCTTTCACAAATCGCAGTAGACTATCTTTGTAATTGCTAGGATTTATGTTCAACTGCAATGCCAAAATGTATTATAAATTACTTAAAATCTAAAATGGGATTCTTTGTAGGTGGTCAATAAATAATTAAATAAACACACTTACATGAGAGTAATATTTGTTGGATTGTATGAGGCAAAATTTGTATCTAAAGCAGAACTTAAATCCATGGGTAAAATTTAAATATGGCTCAATATACTTGTGTATGAAACATTTTTCTTAAATGTTTTTTGTACAATTTTATGAAAATTTTCTATTACATAATTCTCTATTCAGAAAATTTTCTCTTCCCCATTTCTATAAAATTGCAATTTAATGTCTTCAAATTATTGTGTCCGGTGGTTTAACTATTAAGTAGACCCACCTAGTGAACATATCTCAACATTCAATCAAGAATAAATAAATAAATAAAAAGGAATAGCTGTATATTTGAGAAATAAGAGTTAGCTCAAACTAGATAAGGAACTTTTCTATTTGAAAAACAAGGGGAAGGGTCTAAAGTATAAAGTATTGACTATCAACAATTTCGTAGAGATGGTATAAAGTATGACATCAGTAAATAGGGAAGCTTTATGTTTAGACAGAACAAAAGTATGGCATATCCGTAAGCAATTTTCAACTTACTTTAATAAGCTCTCTCAAATAGCTTATAAATAAGCACTTATTTAAGCTTTCTATAATACTACTCTAGCCTCATTTATAAGCAAAAAAGACATTTCCACATTGATTAAAAAATGTATGTATTTGGTCCAAAATTTGGACCAGATACATATATTTTTTAATGAATGTGAAAATGTCTTTTTTGCTTATAAATGAGGCCGGAGTTTATCGAATAAGCACTTAGCTAAAATATTGTTTAACCAAATGTGTCTTTAATGTGTCCATTGCGTTCTTCCAAACCACAACTACTCTTCTTTTTTTTTCCCCTTATCATTAGCATGAATGATTGTTTATAGATCATCCACTAAATTTCTCGAGAGAAAAACATAACTTACTTGAAGGTTTGACTTGTTACAATTGAGGAATTCTGAAACCAGTGACTTGTTACTTGGAGGCCAGCACATGGCCCTCTTTCCTGTTTTAGGAACCTTCGAAAGAGTAGTACCATTTCTCCCTGCGCCAATAAAAGAGGAAGAATACAATAAGTAGTTGTTCTGAATCATTCAATATTAAAGTAGTTTTGTTTTACTAATTATTCATATGAGTTTTACTTTTAAGAAAAACAACTACTCCCTCCGTTTTCATATTTAAGCAACAAAATCTCCATAGTTATTGTTATAAAATATAAGCAATAATTAACCATTTTTACTCTATTAAACGGAGCTAACCCAAAATTATCATTAATTAATTTTAACCTATATCTTTATTCCCTTACAACTCTTTAATTCTCGTGCCTTCAATTAATAAGGGCAATTTAGGAATTATAATTTATTTTTTTAGATTTTAAGACTATTATACGAGAATAACTACCTTAAAAAGTGTGCAATAGTTATTTTTTTTTTATATAAAAAAACGGAGGGAGTAATTACTAATATTTTGCATTAAAAAAAACATGATGGTTAAACGAGAAACAAATTTTCATACCAGTAGGTTTAGGAGCCCTCCTTACAAGCCGCGAGTTTCCTAGTTGCCTTCCACGTGGCTTTTTACTCGGGTGTCTCTCATTCATGAGGGAAAGTTCCAAGTCAACATGTTCATGGTCGTCAACACTTAGACTCTCAAAAACTTTTGTAGCATGACAACCAATAGCTTTAGCCTGGAAGAGTATATATTGTTGAACAAAACTTAGATACATTTATTATTTTATAATGAATATACATAATCATTTTAGCTCAAGTAGAAAATAAACTGAACAATTCTAAGAATGAAGCTTTGTATTTTTTTATTTTTATTTTTGGTCATACCACTTTGTGATGTCTTGAGGTTGCTGGATAAGCATTCACGGCATTGAAGCATATTAGATACACATCACGCTGTACATTTTTTTTTTTTGTAACAACAAAAAATATATTAGAATAGGCGTCTAAGGGTGTATTCCAACTCAAGAGAAATGTTAGGAACACTCTCTTTTCAATTTTTTTTTATTGGTTCAAATTCATATAGATTCTACCAAAATTATGTGGGACTATGCAGAAGAGTGAAAGGGAAGAAAATGCAAATATGATCGTCATGTTTTTATACCTTGAACTGTTCGAATGTTGTATACATGCCCTCGTGAACTTTAGCTCTCATAGTTCCGAAATCCATTGGCTCATTTACATCTAGATGGTAATTTTCAACCTTTTCGAGCATGAATCAAACACATACTAATTAACAAAGATTAATTACAAAATAATAAGTAATAATTAATTAATTAGATTTTCAAAAGACAATAGCTAACAAACCGTTTCGAGATTAACGGGCTCTCCAAACAGATCATCTGTGTCTTTCCTGCACAGATTAAACGGCTACCTAGTTATTCATTTATAAATATTTCAGTGACAACTTTGTGAAGGAATGAGTATATATGATCCCATTTTGATTCATTTAACACAAAAATGCAATCATAAGCATATATGGTTTTCACCTTTGTAGGAAATCAAGCACACTTTCCAAGGCAAGCTTGTTTGGCACACTATTCAGAGTTGAAACTGCAAGTTCAAACAACAATTGTTATATTACTATACTTGGGGTATATTACATGTAAGTACATGTAATGGATAAGTCAATTGCGCAACTACAAAATCTCATGTTCTTGAGATAATAAGCATACCATTTGTTCTTGAAGTACCTTCATCATGGGTATGTCTTCCTTCTTGCATTGCCTTCAAAATGGTACAAAACATACAGATGTATCATCAGATATCCGCTAATTAAAACTAAAAGCAACATTAAATTCTGCACAATCAGTGAAACCAGTGATTAGTCCACAGTGGGTATAAAAGACCTAAGCCGTAGGAATACTTGGTAGACTTACTCGGTCCAAATGGATAATTAGGATGGGTTCCGATAAAAAATTAAAAAAAAAAAACCTAAAAGCAACACTTCAAGCTTGCCATGATAAAAAGTGCAATTCTGAAGATGCATTATCAATGGGATAAATTATACTTTTAGTCCTTTATATTTATTTTAGGTTTTGGTTTAGTCTGTTATGTATTATTTGTTCCGAATTAGTTCCTTATGTGTAAATGTTATACCAATAAGATCCCTTTGTTTCAAAGTGGTCCCTTATATTATAAAAATTGTATCAATGTGGTCCACTTTTTTGAAAAATAAAGGACAAAAAAGGTACAACATTGGTATAATTTTTGTAACATAAGAGACCATTGAGGAAAAAAAAAAATAAGAACGACCACATTGGTATAACTTTTACACATAAGGGATCAATTCGAAACTTTTAATACATAGGTGACCAAACTGACACTTAAAATAAACTTTTTTTTAAAGGGGATGGGGAAAGGGGATATATTATTATTTCAGTAGCACTAATGACCATATTATAACTATTCCCGATAAGATTTGAACTTTGTCCCTTGAAGTTACAATGCCAAACTCCTACCAGTGAGCTGACACATCATGGACTACACTTAAAATAAACTTAAGAGTGCAAAAGTATAATTTATCCCTATCAAATTTTCAATAAAAGCAAGGCAAATTCTATGGTAAACTACTTATCATTGGTGGTCCACGGTGGACCAATGTATCTTACCAGTGATGCAAAGATATTGATGGATGAGATATTTTTTTTCTTTTTTGGAGAAAATATAGATGGATGAAAAGGATGAGAAACACAACACCTTGAATGAAGAGAGCAATTGATAAATTGATCTACTCTCATCATCATTAGAATCATCCAAGTGATCCCCAACATCGATTGGTGCCTTGCCTTTGTCTTTATGCTTTTTTGCCAATGCCAATGCCAACTTCCTCTCTTTTTCCTGTTGCTTCTTCTCCTCCAAAGCAACAATTCTGCTACTCCTTCTTCTCTCTGTGATAATTTCTACTTCATCTGCAAATCTCACTCGTTTTCTCCCAGTCCCTATATATTTACATATACATGCATTTGACAATACTATATTAATTATGCGTTTTATTTCTATCGTTAGATTAAAGAAGTATTTGTTTAACTTGTGTGTGTGTGTGTGTATATATAGCACAGTAAGAGTATTCACCACCCACACATATAATTTATTCCTATTGGACGAGAAAGAATACCTAATTGACAGCCTCATAAAATTATGGAAAGAATTGAGTTACTGAGACCAGTTTTTGACATTAATTGTGCTTTATGTGAGACGGAAATCATGTGTCCTTTTTATCTGTTCCATTTTATATTATTTTAATGAAAATATAATACTTTACTAAAAAGATTAAAAGAGAGAATGTTTTTTTTTTTGACGAAGTGTTTTTTTTTTTTGAAAAAGCTAAAAGAGAGAATGTTAATTTTGAAAAGAAGTAATTTTTTTTTATTTAACCATCATGGTTGGAAAACCAGGATGGAGTCCCACGTCATCCAAAGGAAACACAACAAAAAGATATATAAAGTTAGGTGTTGTAGTCCTTAGTGTCTGGCCATTTGGACAAACCTGTACACTCACCAAACTTAGACCACTATAAGTACAGATGGGGCTAACTGCTTGTGTGCTAAAAATTCAAAATGGTATCAGAGCCCAATATTTCGAAACTAAAACAATTACTAAAAACTAAAAAAATAAATTGGTCCCCGTTGGACTTGAATGGGGTGTTGGAAAATTAGGACAAAGTTCCACGTCACTCAAAGGAAACACGATATAGATAAAGTTAGGTGCATCAGTCCTAAGTATCTGGACATTTTTGGACAAACTTGTACTACATAAGCACAGTCATGACCTACTACTTGCGTCCTAAAAATTCAATAGTCATGTTTTCGTTGAAGAGATAGAGAAGTGATAGGAAATGAGAATAGTCAATTTCAATATTATTGTGTATGTGTGTTGTATGCATACACATTGATACTATTACACAAAAGAGCAAAAAGTAGTTCAACTCCTTATTACTCTCTTGAGAGACTTCTTTCTATCTTATTGAAAGAAAGTATAATAAAAGAAAAAAAGACTTGGGTTATTTATTTTCGAAATGGGGATGGGAAAGACCTCGAAGAAATCTTTCGGTAGCTGAGAAAGTATAACATGTGCCTTAACCTAGCAAAGTTCGCGTTTGTGAGAGTCGACAAGTTCCTCGATTCATGCTAACATATAGATGAATTGAGGCAAAGCCAAGTACATGTTAGGTTGTTTTACAAATGAGTAGCCCCACAGCCATTACGAAGGTACATAAACTCACAAGGAGGCTTGCGGCACAAAGCAAGTTTATAGCCAGTCTAGCGCATAAAATCATGCCCATTATATGGCCTTCTCAAGGAAGGGCAGAGTTTCGAATGGACTTCTGAATGTGAGGCAGCGTCCCAAGACCTCAAAGAATGCTTGACCACACTGCCCATCTTGGGAAGCCTAGATCCTGGGGATGTGTTGTATTTGTACCTACAAATATACGAAGAAAAAATCAGTTTAGTTTTGGTTAAGAAACCCTCAAAAGGGAAAAGGCTAGTGTATTTTGTCGGCAAAGGAACTACAAGGACCCGAGGCGAGGTACAAAAAGTTGGAAAAAGCGACATTGGCTGCCATGTTCTCATCTTGAAGGCTCCGACAATTCTTTTAGGCCCACCAGTTCATTATGCGAACTGACTTACCCTATTTATTAGATATTGCATAGACCGTATATGGGGGGACGCAATGATTCCAAGCCACTCATCTCACAAGTGAAGAGAGAATACCTGGGCAAAAAGTCGGTATTGCAACATTACTTAACAAAGGTAAAATCCTTGTGTCAAGTGTTTAAAATAGTGGAGTTCCGGCAGGTAGGAAAAAGCGACAAATAAAGTTATGTTGAGAGAACTATGTCTGCTATTGGATAAGGCCAAGGGGATTGGGTGGAACAATTAGGTCACGTCTTGTGGGAATACCGAACCACACCTTATTCCTCAACAGGAGAATCCCTCTATTGACTGAATTATGGGGAAGACATTGTTGTCCTAGTCGAGATTGGGGAACCTTCTTGCAGATTGGCCAGTTTTAGCACCAAAGAAAATAACAAGATGACGCTAGAAGAGAAGGATTTTTTAGATGAAGAGAGGGCTATTGCTCACTTTCGTGAAGTTGCATTGAAGCTAATAGCCACACTTTGTAACAACACAAGAGTTATCCCATGGGGAATTTGGTGCACAAAAAGATTGATATTGGATGATGGAATGCATCGTAGGGAAAACTTGCTATGAATGGGAGGGATCGTACTATGTCACTTCCATCACAAAAAGAGACGCGTACGCCCTGGAAATCTTATACTGAAAGACGCTCCCACAGAGCTAGAATGCATGTTACCTCAGGAGATATTATAGCTAAAAAATGTATCTGCAATCTATTATGAACGTAGTATTTAATATTTTCCTGATCGTTCAGTGCCCAATGCAACAAAAATATTCTCCAACACTATTATAAAAAAGAAGGAGGTTTAGGTTCACCTCAACAAGAAGGATCCCACCCTAAAATCTTAAGTTTGAGAGAAAGGATTTAGGATTTCCTTGATGAGAAGGATCGATCCTCAAACTCTTAAGCTTGAGAGAAAAAGGATTTAGGACTGCGCATTAAGAAGGATCCCTCCCCGAACTCTTTAGTTTAAGAAAAAGAGAAGGAATTCAGGGTCACCTCAGCGAGGATAATTCCTCCATGAAATCTAAGATTGAGAGATAGTATTTGGGGTTACCTCAACAAGAAGGATCTCTCCTCAAACTATTAAGTTTGAGAGAGAGAATCTAAGGTTTCCTTAATGAAAAGGATCGATCCTCAAACTCTTAAGTTTGAGAGAGAAAGGATTTAGGATCGTGTCATCGAGAAGGATCCTTCCCCGAACTCTTTAGTTTGAGAAAGAAAGAAGGGATTCAGGGTCACCTCAACAAGAATAATTCCTCCTTGAAATCTAAGTTTGAGAGATTGTATCTGAGGTTACCTCGGCAAGAAGGACCCCTCACCATACTCTTAAGATTGAGAGAAGAGAGAAAAGGGATTTGGAATCGCATCTTCAAGAAGGATTTGGCTTCCTTAAACTCTTAAGTTTGAGAGAGAGAGAGAGAGAGAGAGAGGATCAGGGATCGCATTGTCAAGAAGGATCACTCCCCAAACTCTTAAGTTTGAGGGTGGATCTAGGGTCATTACCTTAAATAACCATGACTAGAAGGGAGAATTGAAAATGATAAAATTCAACAAAATCAATGCAAATGAGAGAAATGTGAATATTCTTAAAAGATTTTTACAATAGTGACGACGATACACTACAGGCTACAACTAAGTAAATGGATAAAAATACTCTGAAGACGAAGTGCAACTAGACTCATCAGAAGAATTTGGATGCAAGCCAGTCTTATCTACCCGGAAGATATGTTTGTCCTTGACAACCAAATGAGGTGAGATACGAGACGTGTTGGCCTCGAGATTAAAATACTTGGTTTGGCTAGTGAAATTTTCGAACACCCCGTCATAGGAAGGCTGAAACTATGCTTACCAAGTCTGTATGACCTTGGCAGATTGTCGAAGTTTTTTCTCTACCTTTTACTTCTCGGTTGTGGAGGCTTCTAGCAAGCCTTGAAACTAGAGATTCTCTTAAGAGACTCTCCCCTTCAGGAGTTCCACCTGACTCTCAAGACCTTTGACTTTGACCTTCTCCTGGCCAACCTCGGTTGAGAAACAGTGAAAACCTTCTACAATGAGGAAACACGAGCATCTCGCTCAACCAATTATTCCCGAGTATCGGCTAACTTGCAGTAAGTACGGAAATACCTTCGACCACCTTCAACCATCTTTGGAATAGGCATACCACATTGCTCTCGTCGAGTGCACACAGGTCCTGGCAGAGCCTTGAAGTGTTGTCTTCATAGACTGACCCTTGAGTTGCTCAACTGTGGCTGGGGGATGCAACCAGGAATCCATCTCGTCTCCTCGGGTTAAGAAACCATTAGCCCACATGTCTAAACTTGAGGGCATACCTGGAGTTCTTCGAGGTTGTTGTTTAGCGGAAGTGTTGGGATGAGAGGAGGAATGCACCCGTGAGAATGACCCCAGGCAATGAGAAAGAGTCCCAAAAAACATCCTTGTGGTAGGGTCCAACGAAGTAAGGAGGGGCCCTCGACTACAGCGAGACGAGCTCGACCGTAATGTCCCATCGTCATAGTAAGGACCGTCCAAGGTGATCTCATCCACATTGCCCCCCAGCATGTTCACGAGACACAACTTCCCTGGAACCTTTTCTGTTATCTGAGGAGGAACCAGTGAGGCATCAGGACAAAAAAATTATGACATCCTAGATTAGTATAAAGAACAAAAAAATAAAGCCACTAAGATTGGACTATTGGTTAGTATTCTGGATAATATACATGAGGTCCTAGATTCAAACCCAATTATCTCTATTGTACACAAAATAAAAATTAAAGCGAAGTAGTAGCAATGACAAGCACCCAACTAAAATAGAATCACAAAATAAGAAAAATCCATCTCTAACCTATATATTCTTGTTGTAAAAAAAACCTATATATTCTTAATGACCAAACTGGAAATAATAATTTTGAGATTTCAATTAAGCATAATCACTAAGAGATGCTATATAGGGAAAACCACATTGGGAGGAACTTTAAGGTTTGAAGAAACCTTAATGATAAAACAAATCATATCATGTGTTAGGGTGATCAAACAAATTGACCAACTACAATTTGTGATATCGAATTAAAAAATAAATGTAAAATAAATAAAAACATATCTAACCCACATATTTTTAATGACTAAACTAGAAAAGTATTATTGTGATATTTGCAAAAATGGATTGGCACATGTATTCAAAATTTGAAAATGAACTCTCATCTCTTTTTGGATATGGGATTTATTCGAGGTGAAGCCACTAATTTTATTTTATTTTGAAACAAAAAAATTTAGGTTGAGGGGATGGCGCCTCAGTCTAAGGTAGGGAAGACCTCCGAGCTCTTTAAGCACTTACGAAGGTAAATTACATTTACCTCACCCCAAGGGGACTAGTGGGGACTCGAACCCGTGACATATCGGATACAAGTCCTGTCATGTTTCACTAGACTAACCCCTTGAGAAATCCTCTCTAGAAATTCTTATGGTTAGTAATCCTCTTGGTAGGTCTCTATTGGTAATTCTAGCATGCCACTGACCCCGTCCGGGGTAGGTGACTTCCCGTACTACCAATTTGTCAAATAAAAATAATATTAATTGAGACATTTCAATTAAATAATCATAGATGGTTATACAGGGAAAAACAGTATAATTGGGACTCAGATTCCTTACAGTAGCAAAATCACAAAGATGCTAGAGTATTACAATTCAGATCATTGGATCGAGATCAAACAGTTCACGTTTCGACTTACGTAAATTGGATTCAAAATTCTGTCTCAGAATGTGAGTCATCTAATCTCGATCCAACAGTTTGGATTGCAGGACTGCAATAACGGCATGATTTTACTATTGCAAGGAATCTGATTTCATCAATTGGAGAGTTTTGAGGTTGAAGAGAATAATGCCAAATCAAGTCAGATCCAGCAAGAAGATCCCGAGGGATGACAAAATGGGAAGTCAATTATAAACTAAAGAAATTATATTTATGGGGAAGGGTTGAGGGGAATTGAATTAACGTAGTCGACCCACTTTTTCTCTCTCCACTTGCATTTTTTTCTATTTTTTGGACAAAGCAAATCAACAACAATGAAGAAGGGTGAGAATGAATCTAATAGTGAGAGTTATCATGACTACAGTGATTATAGGAAGGAGTGATGGCAATGAATACAGGACCAGATTAAGGTTTGAAGAGATCTTACTACTAAAGCAAGTCAGATCATCCATGCAGATCATATGGGGAGACAAAACGAATAAAAGAAAAGAATAAAGTTGGGAAGAAAAATTTAAAAAATTGAGCAATCACAAGAAAGCATAGTGAAAAATTGTCCGATGATGTTAAAGACATACCCATGACAGGTACAGCATCAACCTGGGTAAAAAGAAATGAGAAAACATTAGTTGTAATCCATAAGCAACAAACCACTTAGAAGTTTCAAAACAAGGTGAAAGATAAGAAATTTACCAAACCTACTAACGAAAGAGAGTACGAAGAAGAAGAAGAAGAAGAAGAAGAAGAAGAAGAAGAAGAAGAAGAAGAAACCACTCTTTTTAAAGCTCAAAATCTTTTAAGATTCATGAACTCTGCTAAAGTTAACCAGATAATTTATAGTCCCTTTTATGTAATAAATCTTAACAATAATGGACTTGTTGCGTCGATAGCAGGTTTAGTACTACTATGTAACGTATATTTGACAACTAGTCCATGACTAAAATATTATTCCGATAGTGTCAGAAAATTCCATATTTAAGTTACATGTACAAAGGCCACCTCGGATTTGAAAAAGTGATGCTTTTTAAAATTATTTATCAGCAGACACTAAAAAAGGTGATTTGTTTTATATTACGAGTTTAATTTCTATGCACTATCGATGTAAAAATATTTTATACGGTCATCTAATAATATGTTGACATATTATTTAATGTTTAGAAACACATGACTTGTCATACTCATTAAATAATATGACAACGCACAATTGAATGCAGTGCAGATGTAAAATAGCATATAAATTAAATTCTTATATTATTTATCAATGGACACTATGAAAAAGAAAGTTTAGGGAGGATAATTTCCGCCTCTGGCAAGTTTTTTTTCTTTCTAATTTCTTATTTTCTTGTTTTTTCTCTCATTTCTGGTAAATTCTACATAAACTTTTATATGATCACTATTTATTAAATAATTACTTAAATAAATTTTTTATTCAAATTCAAATACTCCTTAAAAAAGTTCAGTACACCCGAGTTTAATATTCATTTTTTCTATAATGAAAGGAAATGTAGCTTAATATTCTTGATATATAACAAAATATGACAAGTAATCCATGATGAAATTAATTCTACTACCAAACAAAAAATTTCAAATTAAAGATAAAAAAATTCAAATTCAAATTATATTTATAGATTTATTTCATAATTGTCATAATGAGTCTGTTGGTGTCTTTTTTGAAAGGACGAGTTTTATATATAAAAATTAAAAAAACATAAAAAATAGTCGACACAGTCATACGTATGTTTCATATAAAAAGTGAAAACTAGTATGTCTTATATATTGTAAATACATTTTAAATAAAAAATAGATTAAAAAATACTTTAAAAATAAAATATTCAAAATGATAAAAGGAAATATGCATCAATTATTTAGAAACAATAATTTGGAAATTGTAACATCACTTGAATCTGATAATTTGATATTGTATCGAAATTTAAGGTTCATCATCTCTAAATTTATGGTGGTGAAAAATTTTGTAATTGATAATATCAGAATTAATGATTGACCAAATTTATGTATTATTTGTTGAGAGAAATAAAATAAATTTAAAAAAGAAATTAAAAAAAAGAAGCCACTAGGTGTATTAAAATAGAAGATAAATTTATTAGTATAAATTTAAAATTAAATTTAATGAAGAAAGAGAATAAAAATGTGCTTTTAATGATGAAAGAGAACATTACTTATTCATTTTAATGAAGAGAGATTATATAAATTTATTTCTAATTCTATTATTATTATTATTA
Organism: Calophaca sinica; assembly: GCA_037113605.1. Taxonomy (NCBI): domain Eukaryota; kingdom Viridiplantae; phylum Streptophyta; class Magnoliopsida; order Fabales; family Fabaceae; genus Calophaca; species Calophaca sinica. The sequence continues at coordinate 53,124,739 of CM073735.1, read as the reverse complement.
TTATTATTATTATTATTATTATTATTATTATTATTATTATTACTCCCTCCTCCTCAAAACATTGGTTGCTTAAGGTTTTGACATACAAACTAAGAAATAATTAATTTAGACAAAATTTGACTAAAATGTCATTAATGAATATGTCACTTTTCAATGAAAAATCTATTGGGAATTACTAACAGTGCACTAAAGCTACCTAGTAAAAATAAATTACAATTAATGTATGCTATTAATTTAATGGTACAATAGAAAAGAAATATTGAACTATGCTTTGAATTTTTAAAACAAACAAAGTTTTTGGACAAAAATAAAAAGCTAAAATACCAAAAGTTTTGGGAAGGAGAAAGCATTATCATCATCGTCGTCATCTTATTATTTTGTTGAAACGAGTAATAATATATAATATAATTAGTCATCTTTACCAATAAAAGAAAGTAAACAATATGATTTTAATGAAGAACGAGAATACTACTTATCCATTTTTATGAAGAGAAATAACATTTTTTTCCTTCTAATTCTATGTTTTTTAAAAGAAAAAACTTAGATCAGGTAAGGCACACCCAATGCAAGGCCTGTGAGATTTCCAACCTCAACAAGTGTTTACAATGAAATATACTTATAGCCTAACGACAAAGGAATTCATGATTAGAAACAAAGTCACTACAAATATGAGCGGAGGGTCCGGCCATTTGTGCCAAATCATATTGCCTTTGTTAATTCTATGTTAATTATTATTGTTACTATTATTATACAACAAATTTAATGTTTATATGTTGTTTGAAATGAATAATATTATATAATATATATGATTTGTTCATAAAATATTAAAATATAACATATGAAACAAAATGATAATTTTAAAATAAAATGATGATTTCAACTTTTTAAAGACATTTTTTATTTTATATTATTTTATATGCTGCACTTTCAATTTTAACTTTAGAAATAATTCACATATTAAATATTACAATATATTTTAGTAATTATAAATTTTATAATATAGTTGATAACAAAGTCAAATTCTCTTTCTTCATTAAAAAAAAATAGGGTTTCTGTTTTTTTTTTACTGAAGGGTTTCTCTTTTAACAATAATAAGCATGGCAACTCATGAACATTTCTATAAGTTAATTGAAATATTATATATGACTTTTTCCTAAACATTTATAAAATGACCTGTATAAATAAATTAATATAATATTTGATTTATTTCGATCATGGATCACAAAGTGTAATAATTTATATATTGATATTAATATTTTTTGTGTAAAATATTGTGTTTTCGTATCCCCGTGTCTTATGCTTTATATAATATGTTTAAAGAAAATTGTAATTTTCTTATATAAAAATATTTGGTAATTTTTTTAAAATATATCTGTAGGCTCGTGCTACATACTGTATATACTTAAAAATTATAATCATACACCTAGAGTTTAGAAGAATCAATATTCTATATATTCAAACCTTCAATATCTAAGTCTCTCTTTAATAATAGATTTAGATCATAGAACCATAATTTTTTTACAACATATATGTAGGCCCATGCTATGCACGGTATGTACTTAAAAATTATAATCATAACTTAAAGTTTAGAGAAAGCAATATTCTACGTACATTCAAAACCTTTAATATCTAAGCCTACATTTAAGAATAAATTTAGATCGTGGAATCATACTTTTTTTACAATATATCTTTAGTTCCATGTTATGCACGGTATATACTTAAAAATTATAATCATGCATCTAGGGTTTAGAAGAAAACATTTCGTTTACATTCAAACCTTCAATATCTTTCAAACAAAAAACTTTAATATCTAAGTCTCTCTTTGAAAATAGATTTAGATCATATAATCATATGATATATCCATTGTAAAAGAGGAACAAATATCAGTGAAATAGAGTAGACACTCTGCCAATTAATATTTTATCCCATATCTCATTCCCACAACTTCTGTATTGTTGAAAAAAACACTTTTCCACTAGTGTGCGAGCGGAAGGTCGACCGACCATTTGCGCCAAACCACGTTGGCTTTGCTAATTCTATTTTAATTATTATTGTTATTATTATTATACAATAATTTAATGTTTATATATTATTGTTTGAAGTGAATAATATTATTTAATAATATGATTTGGTCATAAAATATTAAAATATAACATATGAAACAAAATGATAATTCTAAAATAAAATGATGATTTCAACTTTTTAAAGACATTTTTTTTGACGGGCTAAAGACATTTTTTTATTTTCTATTATTTTTATGTTGCATTTTCAATTTTAGTTTTAGAAATAAATCACATATTAAATATTATAATATATTTTAATAATTATAAATTGAATAATATAGCTGGTAACAAAGTCAAATTCTCTTCATTAAAAAAATTAGTGTTTCTCTTTTTTTGACTGAAGGGTTTCTCTTTTAACAATAATGTTAGATTTCACCATTCTCTTTCTTCGTTAAATTTAATAATTGTAATTTTTTTTTTGAGGAAATTAATTGTAAGTTATTAAAAAGTATGTGTTAGGTTGTTTTGTGAAAATTCAATCCTGATGGCCCTTAGAGGTGTTTCATCAAATCGGATTGACTCGGTGAATTCCATAATCTAGAAATAATCAATTAAATTGGTTCGGATTAGTTTGAATAAGAAGTTCGGACCAAACCAATTATATAACCAATTCAATTTTTAGATTTATCATTTTTAAAGCTGAATTAATCAACTCGATTACTCAATCATTTTTTTATTTATATATATACATAGTATCACTACTTAAAATACTCTCTACTTTTTTCTTTTATTTACTTATTTATTTATTTATTTATTAGTTTTAAAGAGCCTAGCAGCGAAACTCACATACATTGGCTGTGGAGAATAGGGGTACCGCGGGTTCGAACCCGCGCTCTGACACATCAAATGTCCCAGCAACCTTTTACCATCTCAGCTGCACTTACGAGACTTTTATTTATTTATTTTGATATTCATATTTATTATTATCTAGTGTTCGTGGTTATATGTTTATGATCAAACTTTGTTGTTAAATAGATTGATGAGATATGTAATGTTATAATTACAGAAAAAGTTAACAATTAGTTAAAAATGATATTAGTGTTTGAAATTAATTTATTTATCATCTAAAATCATTAAAAATTAACCTTTTTAACCTAATTTCCATTGCATAAAAAACTTAATTTTCATTTTTGTTTGAGAGGGCTTTTTTTTTTGTCTTAGTACAGATGGTTAACGCCTGGGGAGGGGGAAGTGGAGTACTACAGGTTTGAACCATGCTCCCAACGTCCACACAACTCTTACGTATATTTTACCACCAGGTTGTGCTATCTGGTTTTCTAATTTAACTTTATAACCTTTTCCTTATCCATAATCTTGAAAATAACAAAAAGTGATTTCTTATGGTTAATGGGATGGTTGAATCAGTTGTTATGCTTATTTTCTGACATAACTACTAGTGTAAATATTTAAAATATATTACAAAATATCTTATGATATGCTCATGGTCATAAGTTATTTCAAACTTGTTTATTTTCATAAGCTCCCTGATCAGGATAACTTACAGAAACAATTTATACTTATACAATTTATCCACATTTTTTCTTTGATTTTTGAATAATTATGCATACATATTAGTGTTTATTAAATAAGCACTTATTTGTCCCGAGAGCATAACATGGTGGTAAAACATACGTAAGAGCTATGTGGACGCTGGGGGCAAGGTTTGAACTCGTACCGTTTCACTTCCCCCTCTCCCTTTACGATATGTACTAGACAAAAAAAACACTTATTTACTTTTTTTTTCACTCAAACGCTTCCTAAAAAAGTTGGGAACAATTTTAGGTTAATTCTCAATCTATAATAAAAACAAAATGACAAATAATCATTGATAGAATTTTACCGCCAAAGAAAATTTTCAAATTTAATTTGTATGGTTAGATTCATTTTTTAGTTGGCACAATCATGAGTTTGTGTCTTTTTCGAAAAGGACAAATTTTATATAAAAAAAATGACAAATAAAAAAATTTAAAAAGTGTTTTTCCTATAGAATGTCATGGAAAAGGGATGCTGGCTCATCAGCTAATATTTTTCCAGGCTAAATTATACTTTTGTTCTCCCTATTATAGTGTTTGAGTGATTTTGGTCAATCTGTTAATTTGACATCCAATACATAATGTGCATTGATGATGTGGCCATTGAGCACTGACATGGCGCATAGTATGCATGGAGTTAATGAGGTGATGGAGAACTTACATGAGTGAGTAGACGTGGCGCCAAATGTGTGAGAAAATGAACAAGCTCGTTAACTAGGATTTGAGCTCGGATCATTAGTTATTGATGGATTAATATTTAATCATAGTTATCTTAGTTAGCTTTGAGTTAACTTAACAGCTAGTAGTTTGTTAGAGGTAGTTAGAGCTCACTGTTAGATTAGTTACTCTGTTAACCATTGTAGTTCTCTTGTATAAATACTCTTATTGATCGATGAAAGAATCATTGATTTAGATTTACAAAATCACAATATGGTATCAGCAAAATAAACTTCCCTGCGAATCCTTCGCTCTTTCTTCATTTGCGTTCTGTGCATTGCAATTTATCTCATCATTTTTCAATCATGGCTTTATCTTCTCCAAATTCACCGACGGTGAGTTCTGCTATTCTGGTGACGGCGAATCCTCCGCCATTAAAACCTAATCAAGATCTTTCAAGTCCTTTCTACATACATCCGAATGAAAATCCATCGCTTGTGATTGTTTCCCCTGTTCTCGATGGTCCAAATTACCATGGATGGGCCAGATCCATGACTGTTGCTTTAGAAATGAAAAACAAATTTGGTTTTCTAGATGGCACAATTCAGAGACCTAATTCTTCGGATTCAATGTTTTCGTATTGGAAACGGTGCAATACTCTTCTAATTTCATGGCTGAATCATTCAATTACTCCTGAAATTGTTGGCAGCATTCTCTACATTGATGATGCATCCACCGTGTGGCAAGAACTCAAGAACCGCTTCTCTCGAGGTGATTTTATGCATATCTCGCAACTCACTTCGGATCTGTGTTCTCTGCAACAAGGAGATACTTCGGTGACTACCTACTTCACCAAACTCAAAAAGATTTCTGATAAATTGTTCAATTTTAGGCCCTGCCTTCTTGCACATCTCGCACTATTGGTTGCTACAACATTTACACCACTGTTAAAGAATATCGTGAACATGACAATGTTCTGTATTTTCTTTAAGGCCTGAATGATAGTTTTGCGGCAGTTCGTTCTCAGATCCTTCTTCTGGATCCTTTTCCTCCACTCAAAAAGGTGTTCTCTATGATCATTCAACAAGAAAGGCAATTAAAGGTTGGTATCCTTTCTACTCCTACTGCATTGGCAATTGATACACAATCCACCTCTGCTAATTCCTCTCAAGGTCGAGGAAAATTTTCTGCAAAGCCTTCTATGGGTAAGCCTTCACGGCATTGCACAAATTGTGGCAAAAACAATCATACAGTGGACAAATGCTTCTTTCTTCATGGATTTCCTTAAGGATATCGCAATAAAAAGTCTGTCAACAATGTTGAAACATTTCCAAGTTCTGGTGAAGCTGCAGCTTATGACTCTAATTCCAATTTTCCAAGTCTGACAAGGGAGCAAATTCAAGGTCTCTTGGCTTTACTTCCTCAATCATCTCCTACGGCTACAGCTCAAGTCTCCAACCTCACCACCAATCAAGTTCCACAAGTCTCCAACCTAGTCAGTGCACATCATCTCCAAACCACTCCTCAAGGTAAATCCTCTAACCTCTAGATCCTAGATTCAGGGGCTACCGATCATTTTTCATCTTCCATAGAGTCTTTTTCTTCATTTAGATCCATTAAACCCATTCCTATTAAACTTCCAAATGGCCAATTTACAATGGATTCTTATAGAGGTACTGTTTCATTAACTGAGTCTATTACTCTTTATAATGTCCTCTATACTCCTTTCTTTTCATTGAACATTATTTCTGTTACTAGACTAACCACCTCTCTTTCTTGTCAACTTCGTTTTGTTTCTGATTCTTGCATAATTCAGGACATTACTACCTCGAAGACGATTGGCACTGCTCAAGCTAGGAATGGACTATATCTCATGGATCTCAAGGCTGTCAAAACTCATCAGTCAGCGTTACCTCTTACTGCTTCCAATAATGTTCAATCCTTATCCCCTCATATACCTCTTCATGATGTATGGCATTATAGGCTAGGACATCCTTCTACCATTTGTTATTCAAATGTGCAAAAACAATATTCCTTAGATTTACCTTTTGTTTCTATCCATTGTGATATATGTCATTTTTCTAAGCAAAAGAAACTACCATTTCCTTTGAGTACTTCAATTTCTACTTCTATTTTTGACATGTTACATGTTGATATTTGGGGCCTTTATGCCCATGCTTCTATTGATGGTCATGTTTTTTTTGACTATTGTTGATGATGAATCTAGATTTACATGGGTTAAATTGATGAGTGCTAAATCTGAAACCCAAAACCATCTCATTACTTTCATCACTTTAGTTGAAAATCAATTTCACACGAAAGTTAAAACAATTCGGTCTGATAATGGACCGGAGTTTCTTATGACTTCTTTTTATCAAAGTAAAGGCATTGCACATCAACTTTCATGTGTTGAAACCCCTAACAAAATGGGGTGGTTGAAAGAAAACACCAACACATTTTGAATATAGCTCGTGGGCTCTTATTTCAATCTCATTTGCCTATTTGTTTTTGGTCCTATGCCATAATACATGCTGTTCACATTTTAAATTTCCTCCCTTCTCCAAAATTACATAATCATTCTCCTCATTTTCTTTTACATAATCAGAATCATGATCTGTCACACCTTAGAGTCTTTGGCTCCTTGTGCTATGCCTCCACACTTTCTGCTCACAGGACCAAGTTTCAGTCTAGAGCCAGAAAATGTGTTCACTTAGGTCATATAACAGGTGTCAAGGGTTATGTCTTGTTTGACCTTCACACTAAAGAAGTCTTTCTTTCAAGACATGTGGTTTTTTATGAAAATATCCTCCCTTATTCTTCTGCAGTTTCATCTTTCACACCTTCTAATTCTTCAAAAAATTCTATTCCACTTACCACTGCATCAAATTTTTCAGAATTATTTTTTGAAGTATTTCTTCACCTATCAATTCCCCTGTTATTTCCCCTTCTGTTCTACATCCTACTTCTTCTTCTACTTTTGCAACAGAACCCGTTGCTGATGTTGCTGCAGATTTTGCATTATCCTTACCTATTGCTGCAGATTCTGCTTCTGTGACAGATTCAATTACTGCAGATTCGGTCCCTGTCATGAATGCACTAACCAGGTATTCAACTAGACCAAAACATCCCCTAAACTACCTAAGAGATTACCATTGCAATATAGTCAAGCTTCATGCTTCAGAGGCCAATCAAGCTTCAGGTATTCCGCATTCCTTATCCAATTCTCTTTCTCTTTCAAATTTATTTACTGCTCATAAATCATATGTCATGAACCTGTCTTCTTATCCTGAACCCCGCACTTATAACCAAGCTGTAAAGCACGATTGTTAGAAGTTAGCCATGGATAAAGAGATTGCAGCTCTTGAGCAGAATAATACTTGGATTTTGACTGAGTTACCTCAAGGAAAACAACCCATAGGATGTAAATGGGTCTACAAAATCAAGCACAAGGCAGATGGTAGCATTGAATGCTACAAGGCAAGGCTCGTTGCAAAGGGGTACGCTCAACAAGAGGGTGTAGATTTCTTTGAGACATTTTCTCTAGTTGTCAAGATGACAACTGTGCGGTTGGTTCTGGCCCTAGCTGCAGCCAAGCAATGGCATTTGCGTCAGTTGGATGTAAATAATGCATTCCTTCACGGTGATCTTGATGAAGAAGTTTTTATGCAAGTTCCCCCTGGTTTTCAATCTCCTACACCTAATATTGTTTGCAAAATTTTGAAGTCTCTTTATGCTTTGAAACAAGCTAGTCTCAATTGGAACCATAAGCTCACATTTTCTCTACTTGCCATGGGTTATATTCAGTCAATTTCTGACTATTCATTGTATGTTAAAACTGCCAATTCTCATCTAACTATCTTGTTGGTGTATGTAGATGAAATAGTATTAACAGGGGATGACATTGAAGAAATCAACAAAGTAAAATGTTCTTGATTCCAAGTTTAGAATCAAGGACCTTGGTCCTCTCAAATTCTTCCTTGGTTTGGAAGTGGCAAGATCCAAACATGGAATTTCTTTGAATCAAAGAAAGTATGCACTTGAATTAATTGATGATATGGGTCTTCTTGGCTGCAAATCGGCTTCTACTCCCATGTTACCTAATCTCAAGCTTGTCAAGGATGATGGTGCTCCTTATAGTGACCCCAAATCATATAGAAGACTGCTGGGCCGATTGCTTTACCTTGCAATATAAGACCAAATTTATCTTTTCCAGTGAATAAACTCAGTCAATATGTCTCTCAGCCTATGCAGTCTCACTTTACAGCTGCAACCCGCATCTTACAATACCTCAAAAGCTGTCCTGGAAAAGGGTTATTCTTTGCTGCCAAATCTAATCTGCAGCTCTCGGCCTTCAGTGATAGTGACTGGGCAGCATGTCCTGACTCTAGAAAATCCATTACTGGTTACTCAGTATTTCTTGGTCCTTCTCTGATTTCATGGAAGTCCAAGAAGCAACACACTATTTCTCGTTCATCCTCGGAAGTCGAATATCGTGCGCTTGCTAATACGTGTTGTGAAGTTCAGTGGCTTCTGTATTTATTGCAGGATTTGCATCATCCTATGAAGAGTCCAGTTTCCATTTTCTGTGACAATAAGTCTGCAATCCAAATTGCGCAGAATCCAATTTTCCACGAACGTACTAAACATATTAAGCTCGATTGTCACTTGGTTTGTGAGAAAATCCAATCTGATATCGTTCGACTGCTGCACATTCCCTCTGCTGCTCAACTGGCAGACCTGCACACCAAACCATTACCTCCTTCTACATTTCACTCTTTGGTTTCCAAGCTGAGCATGACTGACATCTTTGCTCCAGCTTGCGGGGGGCTGACGGATTAATATTTAATCATAGTTAGCTTAGTTAGCTTTGAGTTAACTTAACAGTTAGTAGTTTGTTAGAGGTAGTTAGAGCTCACTGTTAGATTAGTTACTCTATTAACCATTGTAGTTCTCTTGTATAAATACTCTTATTGATCAATGAAAGAATCACTGATTCAGATTTACAAAATCACAATAGTTATCTAAAAGGATAAGGGCCAAGGTTCGTTCCCACAAAGAGTCAAAGCTTATGGGGATACACCGGGATGCGATCGGTGAGCCAAATGCCCTAATTACCGTGGTTTATGAAAATAAAGGCATAAGAATCACTAAGCCAATCAACACACACACCGTGTTAAACAGAGTTGAGAAGAAAATTAACATGTTGATATGTTAATTTAAAAAATTAAAATGTCAAGTACGGTTGATTTAAAAGGTTAACATATTAATTTTTAAATATTATTATTCAAAAATATTATTATTTAATATTATATCCTAAAGCATAATCTTACAAGATTGAATTATATTCTATAATGATTAATATGTGTTTAACATTAATTAAAAACATTAATTTTTTAAATATCGTTATTAAAAAATAAACATTTTAATTTTTAAAATATAATTAATAAGTCATTATTTGACATTATTTTTCAATATTATTATTGAAATAATTTGAAAACAATGTTAAAAAATTGAATCATATTTAATAATGATTAACATGTACCATTATATATTTAATACTATTTTTTACAATCATTATTAAAAAAACTAACATATTAATTTTCTTAATATATTAATTAAAAAAAAATCATGATTTAACATTATTTTTACACATCATTATTGAATATTTTTAAAATCTAATGGTAAAACATTGGATTATATTTAATGATGATTAATAAGCATCATTATCTAATATTATTTTGTGAATGTCATTACTAAAAAATTCACATGTTAATTTTTTAAATATGCTTATTAAAAGAAGTCGTTATTTGACATTACTTTTCGATATCATTAGGGGTCGATCAAAAAAATCTATATATCATTAAAAGAATTCAAATATAAGTATATATTACAGTAAAGCGTTCGCTTCTCTGAAGACACAATGTACTTGATTTAGGATGGATATTTCAAAAACAAAAAGGTCTGTCACCAAGATTATCGAGGTTGTTTATCTGGGCAGTTGGGCTGGCATATTTGGGCTAACATTTCACTTGTTTGGGCCAATATTTTGTCATGTAGAACTCTTGCTCACAACACCCAAATAAATACGTTTGTAATTTGAGTTTGTAATAAGGACATTATTAAATGCACCCCCACATGTTGAGTACACCCCCCAATTATGTCATTTGACCAAAATATCCCTTAAAAATTTCACAAAACCAGCGAAGATCCTAGAAATTCAAATTCCCGGTGAAATTTTTTTTTTACCGGAAATCCGGAAATTCGAATATCCGGTAAAAGAAAATTTTTGTAAAAAAATACTCCCTCCGGTCTCATATATAAGAGACAAATACACTTTCTAGGTTCATTGAATAACTGATGTATCTGGTCTATATAGACCAGATACATCAGTTATTCAATGAACCTAGAAAGTGCATTTGTTTCTTATATATAGGACCGGAAGTAGTACTGTAAATTGGTAATTTTGTGTACCAAAAATTCGAATTTTCGATAACAGGTAAAAAAATTTGTGTACCAAACATTCGAATTTTCGGTATAAAAAAATTGTGTACCGAAAATTAATAAATTAGAATTAATTTCCGGCACACAATTTTTGCCTTTTTGCTGCAATCTGAAATCATGTTTATCACCGCTGTTGATTAATCGTGGGTCACTCAGTACCTTCCTTACAGAATCCAAATGGCCACTCATCAGGGTCAAAGATCCAAGCCAACAAAACTCAGGCTTTGTTTGGATTGATGGAACAGAGAGGAGCGGAGCGGAGCGGAATAGAATGGAATGGAGCGGAATGAAATAAATTTTCCACTCCATTGTTTGGGTATCTTATGATGGAACGGAATGGAATGAAACAGGTTATGTTTTTTTATTCCCATTTTACCCTTATGCCAAAAAACACTACTTATATTAAGAAATTAATAAATTTTTTAACAAAGTGCCCCCAAAAAATAGGCCTTGAAACCAAATATCGAAGAAACAAAAAAAAAACAGATTCTGTGTGTCGTCCTCCTCCTCATCTCATCACATTTTCTTACAAAAGCAAGAAAAAAAGGGCAGTGAAGTGAGTGACTGAGAAAGGGAGGGGGAAAAAACATCAAAAAAACACAAAAACTTCGTGCCTTTCTGGCTCTCTCTTCGTGCCTTCCGTTGCTCGTCTCCTTCCCACCTCCATAACCTCATCCCGCTCCGTTGCTCGTCAACACCTTCCTCACGAGAGCGATGAGGCGTCGCCGGAGATGATGGCTGCAAGCAGCACTACGTCGGAGAAGACAAGTACAGTGAAGCAAGCAGAAGACCAAAAAAGGGGGATAAAATTGTAATCATGATCGATTCCATCGCGTACACCCCAAATCGGAGGGGAAGAAAAATGGTGGGAATCGATGGAATCTGATGGAATTGATACCACCCCATCCCATTCCATTCCATCCTTTTTTCTAAAATCCAAACAATGGAGCATAGCTCCACCCCATCCCATTCCATCCCATTTCACCCCATTCCATCAATCCAAACAAACCCTCAGGATTCAAGAACCAATCCACAGTGACAATTTCTTATAAACAAAAAGAAAGAAAAAAACAAAACATTTCTACACCTAAAGAGATCAACAAAAAAGAAAGGAACCTGAATGGCGCTGTGGAATATACCACCGAGACCAATCCCATTCTTGAAGATCTTGTTGATGTGAACAACGGTGCTGTTCGTCTTCTCCGACCCATTGGTCACGTCATACACGTGCAGTGTCACTTTCGCCATCTTTTCACCAAAAAACCGTAACTTGGATCAACCCCTCTTCCTCTTTTTCTCTTTAAACTCTATCTATCTATCTGGGTATCTCAGAATTCAGAGGGTGATTCTGCAAGAACCCTTCAACTTAAGTTCTCTCTTTGCCAAAGTCGTTGTCCGTCGTTTCCCGGGCCACGATTAATCAACAATGGTGATAAACATGATTTCAGATTGCAGAAAAAAAGGCAAAAATATTGTTTGCCGGAAATTCGAAAAAATTTTTTATATTGGAAATTCTAATTTTTTGGTACACAATTTTTTTTTATATCGAAAATTTTAATTTTCGGTATACAATTTTTTATTTTTGTATACAGAAAATTTAAATTTCCGGTACACATTTTTTTTATACGGGAAATTCAAATTTCTGGTACACAATTTTTTTTTTGTATTCCAGAAATTCGAATTTTCGGTATACAAAATTACCAATTTACAGTATTTTTTTGTAAAAATTTTTTTTTTACCGGAAATTCGAATTTCCGGGATCTTCATTGGTTTTGTGATTTTTTTAGAAATATTTTGGTTAAATGACATAATTGAGATGTGTACTCAACAGGTGGGGATGTATTTAATAATCGCCTTGTAATAATAATAGTATAATATAACTCATCTGAATAGCAAAAAGGCCCATTCAAAATAACTGTACAAATTTTTTTTTTGGTACAAAGGGCCATCCTTATGGGCTATACTGGGGAGGCGGTGGAGGATGTTGGAGGTATTGGGGGGATCGAACCCCCCACCTCATTGATGTCCTCGACAGACTCAGACCAGCTGAGCTGCGCTTTTAGGACAATTAATGTACAATTTTAAATACCAAAAAAATGACTACAGTTTTTTTTTCTTTTTTTTTCACTATTCAATTAAACCACAAATGAAGACAAAACCCCCTTCTCAGTGATCCTCACTTTATCTCATTTCTCCACCATACAACTCTCAGCATTCATCCCCTGCCTAAGCTCCCACCAAAAACTATTTCTAACCAATATTTCATTATCTTTAATTTCAACCTACGATGAAAAAACCATGGACCTCATTCACCAATAAGCTCTCACATTTTTTGTGAGGAAAAAACATCATAATTTTAGCACCAAAAGAAACAGAAGAAAAATGTTAGCCACTGCTAGCTTAGGTTGTGTTGGACCAACAAGCTTCAATGTTCATCAACCAACAAGGAAAAGCTTCATAGCCAAACAGCACAACAGTGTGGGGTTAATGATGGGTTGGAGAGGAAAACATGGTAACAAAACTAAAAGGGTAGGGTTGGTAGTGAGGTGCAGTGGAATGGGGATAGGAGACTTCATAGGAGGAGACTTGGTGAGATTTGATCTTGGCCGTTGGCTTTCAGATGTTGAAGAACACAAAGCACTTGCAATATATGCTCCTCATGAAGGTGGCTATGAAGGACGTTACTTGTCACGTCTCAAACGTCAAGGATATTACTTTCTTGACCTTTCAGCTCGTGGTCTTGGTGATCCTGAAACCACCCTCACCAAGATTCACCCTGTTTGCCCTGTGAGTTCTTTTCTTTTTTTTTTTTAAATTTTTAAAAATTCTTATAGTTGCTTTTTTTTTTTTTTAGTTGTTCATGATTGATTTTGTTATAGGCTCATTTAGGGAAGCAGCCAATAGCAAGGTGGTATTTCCCACCAGAAGTTGATTACAGATTAGAAGCATTGCCACCAAATGCTAAAGGATTGGTGGTGTGGATCATTGAAGCCAAGGTGTGAATTATACTATTACTTGTATTAATTTAAAATAACCCATATATATGTACTTAAACAGAAAAATCATTGTATATTTTTATGTTTTCCCATATTTAAATCTGTCATTAATCAACTATCTCAAGCTTTAGGTAAATTCACATGAATGATTTTATATTAGAAAGGGATCTAGACGACTTAATTATAGTCTATAAAGGTTTTATACCAAACGACTACGGATGGCAAAATGGGCCAGCCTGGCCCAACCCGGCCCGGCCTGTCGTGACCCCGCATAAAAACGGGCTAGCTCAATCTGGCCCGCCAAGGGATTAAGGGTTGAGATGTTGAACCCGACCCGATCTATGACGGGTTGGGCGGGCTTGGGCTAGCCCGTCAAAAAATAAAAATAACAAAAAATAAATAAAAAATAAATAAAAATCTAAAATTTAGAATAAAGTGGGCCAAAACTGGCCAGCCCGCCCTCAAGAGTCTGCCCAAAACGGGTCACAATAGCGGGTTGGCTGGCTAGCCCACCTGAAAATATTAAAAAAAAAGAAAAAATTGTTTAAAAATAGAAAAAATTAAAAATTATATATATACTGGCCCGATGGGTTGGCCCAACTCGACCCGCTCGTGGCCCATAGGGTTTGCGGGCTAGATGGATTGAGCTAAATGGGCTAGTGGATTGATGAACCACAACCCAACCCGACCCATTTTATGCGCCCGGTGGGCCGGCCCAATGGGCCATGCCCGTTTTGCCACCCCTACAAACGACACCAAGAACATAAGGAACGGTTGAGCATCTCCAATAACTGTTGATTGTTGAGTTCTTAAATCTATGTGTTAAAAATAAGTATTTGTTGCTTGATTTTTCCCTCATTGGTGTATATCTGTGTGGCAACGTAGATTGCTTAAAATAAAACACTGTTGCTTATATAAGGAACTATAAGAATGAGTTACTTATAAATACAAAAACAATTTTTGCTCAAATCTTATGGATGTATTACTTATGAATTAATATTTTAAATTAAAACAAAATTAAGTACACATAAGAAGTTTAAAAATGTGAGTTGCTTAAGGATCGTTTAAATGGGTGTTATTTGAGTAAAAGTATAGTGGGTTGCTTAAATATGAAGTGACATGATGGAGCTCACAAGCAATCCAAAGTAAGTTGCTTAAATGTTGCCCATTGGAGATGTTCTAAGGGGATACACATCAATGATTTTATATTATAGTAGTATATCTGATGACTTGTTTTGGCTTTCTTAGGTTCTCTCCAAGGCAGAACTGCAATTCCTTGCTCTGCTGCCTACACTAAGGCCTAATGTGAGGGTGATTGCCGAATGTGGAAATTGGTAGGATGCCCAATTTTCTAAACCTCATGTTGCTGTTTATTATAACTATTTTTATTATCATTTTGTTGTAGATTCTATAGTTTTTATTCTTTTTGTTGGTTGTTTCTCGTGATTGTCAGTCCTTTCTGCTACAAAACTTCACTTGATTATGCCTAACTTTACATTTCTACATTTATATTTGATTTTTAACTAACAAACAAAATTAAGTTTATAGGTGGTTTACATCTGCGAAAATATTGAGGTGTACAAGCACATTTCAATTTATTTATGCAGAAAGCTATTGATTAGAAGACTCATGTTTATGTGTTGTTAGATAGATATCATTCTCATGTTAATTATGTCAATGATCAGGAGAAAGTTTATGTGGAAGCCACTAAAAGAAATTGCGGGACTAACCACAAGTCAAGAAGCTTGATGATGATGCCACATTGCTACTTGTCATTCTTGATTTTCCAACCGTTAACAACCAAGTAGGAATATTTTCATCTGGCTTCAAGCTTGAACTCCCAACTCAAGGCACTTGCAGATAAGAAAGGAGGGAAAAAAAAAAGATATAGGAAAAATGAAGTTCCTTGTAAATAATTAGATCTGCCTCAACCATGAGTCGTACATTCTCAAGGTTTTATATTTTTCAAGGCACAGACATTTTCATCAAAGATGATATTTAGGAAGTTCTATTTCAACAAAAATTTTGCAATAGATTTGCAATGTGACGTTTGTAAATGAGAAAACGAACCGATTTGAAGGAAATAAAATTAAAACGAGGTTTTCTAGTAATTAGGTAGACTATAATAAAACCAAATGTCATAAACAGTTGAATCAAGGCACAATGGTGATCAAAAAGGTGTAGAAAAGAAAGAGAGGAGCACGTGACTTTTTCCCTAGTTTTAACATTTGGCCTTTTTTTTTAATAGGTGTAAATATGCAATTCGCTGTGTCTAAAATATGAGCAGGTTTGTGCTCATTTAAGAATTTCTCAAAAAGTAAAACTATATGCCCTATACGAGATTATTTAATGTTTAATCACAATCCATATGGATACAACTTAATTTGAGTTTCTGTACATACCATGAAAGACGAATTAGGGGCGATAATGAGTAGGGTCTTGGTACTATATAATACAGAGACTCATACCCGTATGAATAATAACTATAATACCTAGTATGAAAGAAGGATTATGGATGTCTTCACTTATGGCACTATCTTACCAGTTTCCATACCTCCAATTTTTAAAATATACTCAGACCCATACATGCATGGATAACAACTTTAATACATGTGTCATTAGTCGTTGGGTACCTAATTATTTGTACTCATTACTCACACTTTAATTAACAATAAAAAAATGACTAAGTGTAACTCAAATTAAAAAGTATCCATAGATATTTCATACATAATCATATATAAACATCTTCTATATATGTTAGGCGAGTAGTTGTCTTACCTCGTGTTTCCCTTCTATGTATTCTTCTATTTGGTTCTATCGATGGATCGAAAGAAGAGCATGGAAAGGAGGATTGACAACTAGATCTTGAGGATCCCATTGCTGTAGCCAAATGAGGACACAGTGGGAGTTATCTTCCACAGTGAAGGAGGACACACTGAGGAGTCGTGGTGGGAAGAAGAGTAGAGCTAGGAAAGATTGGTGGTTCTCGGGGACGTTAATGAGTCCCTTGGAGTGAAGGTAGACTATTTTTGGGTAGGCCAACATGTGTCTTTCTTTCTTTTGCTATATATGTATTTTTGGGTAGTTTAAGGTGGCGTGGTTTTGCCATGCTCTGGTTTGTATAATTATTTTTCACGTAATTTTTCTTTGTTGCACTATTCTAATGATGTATGTTTGTTTGTTTTCATAGTTTTAAGCATTCCTGTATCTTTGTAATTACCTGATTGATTATAGTGACACTAATTACGCAATTAAGTATAGTTAAGTAAGATTAGGATGAATAGATTACTGAGGGGGTGTTTCATGGAGCACAAAAAAGGATGCAATGTGATAAACCAAAAAAATCAGTCTTAGAATTGTGTCGAACATCTTGCATACTTGTTTATCATTAAGTGTTTGAGTCTGCAATGGGCCGGTGCAAACCACATCTTGGCTTCCAATACTGTTTAGTTGAGCCTAGTCAATGTTGAACTTTAGAATCCCGAATTACTCGATGATGATCAACCCCAACATAAATGAATTCACTGCAGTCATGTATTCACGTTGTTGTGGATCTGGATCGTCCAATTTTGATCAGACAGTGCACATTCTGACCTCGTGATTTGGACCTGTTTTGTAAAGTAAGAATACGAATTGTTCGATTAAGATAAAATGATTGAGATTGGGTGACTGGTGAATGCATGAATATCCCAACTGTTGAGAATTTTGGTCCTAAATCGAGCACATCCTTTGTCACCAATGACGGCCTTTGTTGCCTGGTCCAATGGTGACGATCTTCGACGCAACGTTTGGGTAATGGTTAAGCCTGAAAACAAGTGGTGTTTCAGGGTTTGTTGGGGAAAATCAAGTTCACTTGGTAGAAAATATGTCTTGGATTAAGTATAGCTATCATGGCTTTTTGAGTGTTCGTGGTTAGGGCTATCTCTCTCTCTCTCTCTTTGAGGATGTTGGTTCCTTGGTATTCCACTAAACACGACAAGAAATAAATGAAGAATTTAAGATGATGCAGATGAACCCAAAAAATTTAACCGATTATAACATATTGGTTCACCTGTGGAGCCTTTTAAGTAAGGTCCATATTAGCGGACCCTAAAAATGAATTTGGCCTAAATAATTAAGTTTGTCCTTGATCGGTCTCTTTGTCATGCTGTTGTCTCCCTTTTGTAATACTTAATTGTAAATATTTCTTTAATAAGTGGTTGCGAGAATTTTTTCAGTATTTTGAAATAATTTTACTCCAATATGTTTCACATTTATATACAAGTTGGCCTCAAAGTTATATTTTGGTCTGTAAAAGAATATGTGTGCTCAAATCAGTCCCCGAATTTGCCAATCTCTTCATAAATTAATCCTTCTATCGAGATAATTTGATCTTTACATCGACAACTCTATGTGTAACACGAATAACTGGTGTGACATGTTATCTACTTAAAAAATGCCACATTGAGTGCCATACAGGTTGCCTACATGAATTTCTCAATATATTGTGGACCATATTTTAATTTGTATTTGTTGTTTCAACCAACTAGAATTTAGTAATGTGTTGTACACCATTATATCTATAGTGTATTTAATTTCTTTTATGAAAAAAAAAGTTACAACGAATAAGTATACCAGATATTCCTTAAAAAAGTATAACAGATATTTCCAACAATATTTGAATACATGCAATCCCATAAAATGTTTTATTAGCTTCAAGGATATACATTAATAAAATTAGAATGCACTCCTTAAAAGAGTGTATAGTTTCTAAGCTGTGAAAAAGCTTAAGCAAATGCACTTACCAGTTCAGTTGGAGGGATGTCTGGTGAAAGAGATGTACAATTATTCCAAACTTTCTTATTCCTTTGCCAAATTGAAACTTTGTTTGTCTTAAACTTTGGATATGTCAAAATATATTTTGTCATATCCTCATGGCAACGTTGTCCCACATCATTTACGAGGTTAAAACAACATTCATTACTAACAGTTTGATTATTGAAAAACACGCTGAAAAAAATCTCGTCACCGCATGTTGGGTATAGCTGTGTTGCACAATTGCTCAAATACTTTTCATATGATGACAATGGACCTTGTACATAATTACTTTGAATCGGAGAGCCAATTGATGGCTTAGGAACATCAGTTGAAAGCCCTGTTTTGACTAACAAAGTAAAACTGGTCATAAATACCAACAATACACCAAAGTTGTGGAATGCAGCCATGACTCAAAGTTTGGAGTTCTTTCGTGAAGGATAACTTGAATGCTTTACAGGTGACTTATATGTGATAGTAATGTAAGCTATATTTATAGTTTTTGATAACCAACATTTGCATTAATCATATTTTTAAAATTCTAATGAAACTCTAAACAATTATACCTATGTTTGCAAGTTTTCAAAAACTATAACCACTCAAGTTACTTGTAACTCTTTTGGTTCATTAAGATTATCAGTTTCCACACAAATTAAATATTCAAATTTTAAATGCAACCACAATTTATATTGAGAAATTCTTGTTATAATTTTATAAGAAGCACCAAAACCCATGATAGGTGGAAGAGAAACGAGAAATAGTATTATTTACAATGTGCTTCTCGTGGAAATAAAGTAATTCATTTGTGTATACAGGCTTTTATTAAATTTTATAAGATACATGAGCTTCTTGTGGAAATAAAGTTATTCAATTGTGTATAAAGCCTTTTATTAATTAAATTTTATAAGACAAATGAGCCAATATTAAGTCGCTTCGTTCTTTTCTTTTCTATGAAAGGAACGTTGTCATGTCCCAAATTAAATAAATTGCTAATAAACAAAGCATAAAAAGTTAGTATTTAGTTTATTTTACAAAAGAATTTCAAGCTTTTCTTTTATTGGAAAATTGTTTTACTAGATAGCTTAGGCTTATCTAATCCAATATAATATTCCAGTATTAATTGTAAATAAGATTTTTCTCTTGGGTCCAGCTTCACGTGTTTATATTTTGTATTGAATAATGATTCGGGTGAGATCAACGACCCAGTAGAGAGAAGTATTTAGACATGTGGCTAAGAGGTCACACCACAATATGGGCTACTGAATAGGCTTATACTACAGCAGAAATTGTCGTCATTATTGAAGACCCCTAAGTACAAGAAAAAGAAGGTCTACACACAACCTTGGGTAAGGAAAACCTTACCAACTCATTAATGAGAATGACAAGAAAGAAACGTCTTGGAAACTACAAACAGTACGCGAGAAAGGTAGGGTATCCCAACATTAGAGGATATCCACCCCGGTACATGGTTGTGGCACGATTCTGAGATATGATGAGACGTCCCAAAGTCCCATTAGTTCCAAATCTATAGTTTCTTAAGTCTTTACGATCTTTAATCATGATAGCGCGCTTGTTTATAATACGTGGATATATATAAAAAAACTTTTATTATAAATACACACCATCACACATATATACATACGTAAGCATGAGTCTCAGGCTCATGTATCAAAGTATAAGTTTCACACAGAAATTTAAAATATAAATGTAGTAGTAGTTCCAAAATATTTGTGGCGTCCCTCCCTGAGTACAGATCTTCAAAAACACCTATTCCCTTACTCGTTCCAAAGCAGCTTCTCATATAGTTACTCGTCCTTTTATTCATCTAATGTTTTCGAAAATAGAAGCCATGCAAACAATACAAAAATAGGAGGTAAGCACAGCTAATCATCATAAATAGGAAAACTGGGATAAAAATTAATACAATAACATGTAATCAATCAATAACAACATATAATCATATAAGATTCATAACCAAGTCCAACATGTTACAGGTGTGATTACACTACAAGAAAACACGGGATTACCGACGGCCTACAGCCGTCGGTAATCCATAAAAGCCGTCGGTAATCCAGTTTTACCGACGGATCACCGACGGCCTAAAACCCGTCGGAAATATTGTTGTCGCAAAGGATTACCGACGGACTGTTCTTTACCGTCGGTAATACTGACGGTTGTACCCGTCGAAAAATGATGGTGAATTCCGACGGGCAAAGCCTTCGTTAAATTTCCGACGGTGTTGACCGTCGGTCAATCTGAAACGTTTTCCGACGGCTTAGGCCGTCGGTAACTAGAATGTTTTTTTTTCAGAAAAATAAATTGATTAATAATATATTTACTTAAATTAATTTTATTAATAAAATTAATAAAATTATTAATTAATAACCAAATTAATTTTATTCCTTAATTAATTAATTAATTAATTAATTTAATTATTTATTTTTTTAATTATAAAAATAATTTATTCTCATATTAAAAAATATTTATTTATTAATTTAATTAAAAATTACTTGTAATTTAATTTAATTTAATTATTAATTGATTTCCATATATAAAAATGTGATAACGTAAACTAAAAAGCAAATTAAAAAAAGAAAACAATCAGTAACTAAAATAATATCCGAAACGAAAAAAAAATGATATCCAAAAATATGAAAAAATATAAGTACAAACAGAACTAATAGTCCTGGTACTCCTG
This sequence comes from Calophaca sinica, assembly GCA_037113605.1. NCBI lineage: Eukaryota > Viridiplantae > Streptophyta > Magnoliopsida > Fabales > Fabaceae > Calophaca > Calophaca sinica. The sequence goes on along the minus strand of CM073735.1, from coordinate 53,103,498 downwards.
ATCATGATCGAGATGCTCCACATCATCTGCATCATCGACATGACCATCAGTACGCGGAGGCGAAGGCGGAGGCGGAGGCGGAGTCGATGGAGTAGGCTGCTGGCGAGCTAGCAACTGGTACATCTGCTCTTGTCGCTGCAGCACCTGAGTCAAAACCTCCTGCTGCTGGGCCACGGTCCGCTTCAACTCGGCTATCTCCTGGTCATCCGCAGCAGAGCGACCAGTGGCAGCACTACTACTCGACGACTCTCCAACGTGTAGGCGGCGGGCCCCTTTTTTGTAGTTGCTGGCAAGGTCGCCAGCACCATATAGGCGACCCTTCTTCTTTCCGCCAACCACTTCCGCTCAAACCCTCAGCTAGGGGTGAACATGGGCCGTTTTGGATGGATTTTGGCCAAATCCGATGCCCGATCCGATCACTTTGAATGGTTTGGATTTCAAAAAAAATCCGCAGTTTTTCTAAATGACCCGAACCGAACCGAACCGGTGTTGACCGGGTTGGGTTGGATGGGCTCGCGGGTTGTGAAGTGAAAAAAAAAAAAAAAAGAGTTCTCATTCCCTGATTTTAAAATGATCCCCCAAGGGAGGCTTCTAAAAATCATCCTCCTCAAAATTCTAGCTTGTGTCAATAAGAGACTTTTTTTACACTATGTTCAAACAGTTTTCTTGTATATCAATCAACCAAACAAATTACGAATAAGATATAGCATGGCACAAAAAAATTTACAAACCTGACTGTTATGAAACCATACAACAGTGTCACAACCAAAAAAACTTTAAATCACAATTCTAAAGGCATATGTTAAGAAAAATAAAATTGAAAGCAACTCCCACAAAATATTAAAAAAATAATACTTAAAACCACGTCATCGGGTTGGGTCGGGTCTTGGGTTCAAAATGTGAAATCCGCCATCCGAACCAAACTACATCGGGTTTGTTTGGGTTGGATCGGGTTCTACCCGGATTGTCTTTGGTTCGGGCCAAAATGCCTTTGGATCGGGTTGGGCCATCGGGTTAATCGGGTCGACCCGAACCCGTGTACACCCCTACCCTCAGCGGTGTAGATAGATCGTCAGGGCTCTGAGATGGAGAACATGATGAGCTCTGAGATCTAAGCTGAGACATCCTCGCCTCAAACTCCTCCTGTTAAACAAACAAATAAGTCAAGTCTTTTTTTTTTAACAAAACAATATAAACATTATTAAAAAAATATTTATTATATTTTATAATTACCTGAGTTTGCCTCGAACGCTCATCAACGAAATCACTAGTACTCCTCTTCATATGAGTTGCAAGATAGAGCTCGTGCAACTGAACTTCTCTCCCCAACCTCTTCGACTGTGATTGTATTAATAAAAAAACTTAAATAAAGAATAATAATAATAATAATAATAATAATAAAATAATAATAATAACAATTTTATAACACGTACAAGTCTAACTGCGTGCTGCGCCTGACTGACAGAACCTCCAGTGTGCAAGCTGCCACCCTTCTCAGAGGCCCTATTCTTCTTGGCCTTCGCGCTGGTCGCCTGGAACTCAGGGGTGTTCCAGTGCGCTACCAGCTGCTGCCAGAGCTCATCCCCTATCCAACTGGGCTGGCGATCCCTGATGCGGGCATCTCGAAGCATGTCAGAAAGGCGGTGGGAGGCCTTCATATGAAAGTTCTTCTCGATCAGCTCCTCATCTTTTTCCTCCCAAGCAACCCTCGCTCAGTATCAATATAAGACATTATTAAACATAATTGAAATTTACGAAAATAAAATAATATGCAATAAAATAAAAATTGCAGCTTACTGCGAAAGAATTAAACATATGGTCCCGCTCATTATCCTTCAGCGTCCCAGGTGGGCCAAAACTCCTGGTAATTCTCCTCAATTGTTCTTTGTGATAGCTAACGCACTGGCTTTGAGGAAGAAACCTGAACAATAAAAACATGTTAAATAAAAATATATATATATATACATGTAAATTATTAATAACTCGAAAAATTGCAAATACTTACCCTTTACCAGATGGCACGATAACAACTCGGCCATCATACAAGATCTCAAGAGTGTCAGGCTCCGCCTCCCCTTGCTCAAGAACCTCCTCCTGCTGAACCTCCTGCTCCTCCCCGTCCTGCCCAACATCAGTGTGATCAGGTGTATGGCCCGTACTATAATCATGGTCGGACTGATGAGCATCGGCCACCGGATCAGGCACAACATGGGAACTCGAAGCGCCATGTGGCTGTTGGAACACCGGGGTGGGGATCATGTCAATGTGAGGCAAAGGTGCCGAACGTGCCCGAGTCTGTGTAGCTGGTGTCGAATGTGCCTGAGTCTGTGTAGGTGGTGCAGAAGGCTGTCTAGGTGCAGGAGGTGTATCAGGCTGTCTCGGCGTAGATGTACTAGGACGACGTGTAGATGACAACGTCGAAAACCCAGTAGGGTCACGCCTAATGATGGTCGGCCTCTGACGACGAGGGGGGTCGAGGGCGATGCCCTTCCCCTTCCATTTACCACCACTGGGTGGTCTGGGGGGGGTCGGCTCCTGAACCTCCTGATGCCATATATGTCTATAGAGCAATTGAATAATAACAGTCATGAAATATTATATTTAAACATAACAATATTACAAATGAATTCCATAAAAATAAACAAGTTATGAAAATAACTGACAAATTAAAATATATTGTTACACATTAATTTCTCAAATTGTAAAAAGTTAACAATTTCAATCTGCCCATTCTGCCCACTCAATTTCGGCATCGTCTTCAGATCTTGATGGTTCTGCCACTTCTTCATTTAATTCCTCATCCCCATCTACATCTTCATATGTGATTGGATTGTCACGTAGTCGAGTAATGGGTTCCACTTCATTTACTACATTGACATGAGACATCTCATCCACTTGATAAGCCACTTCTTCCCGTGTATCATCTCGCTTCAATGCGACCCGTGGTTTTATCTTTATTGCGACACACCAACCTTGTTTGTCCCTTCGAGTTGATGGATAAGGGACATAATACACTTGTCTTACATGTTGTGCCATGATAAACGGATCAAACATTTGGTATCTTCTGCTCATGTGTATGTCAACAGTATTATATTTTTGATCCACTCTTGTGCCTCTATTTGACGGATCAAACCAATTACAATAAAATAGCACTATTTTTTTAGTATAGTCTAAAGTATTGTACGTCAGTTCATATATATGTTGAATCACGCCGTAAAAGTCATCTTCACTTCCATCTGTGGCACCTTTTACATAAACCCCGCTGTTAACTGTTTTTTTCCCCTCTGTTTTTGACTGGTTTTGGAATTTGTATCCATTTACAAAGAATGTGTGCCATTCTTTTACACGTGATTTAGGACCATGAGATAAATTTCTCAAGTGTTGGATTTTAGGGGATTCTGCCTCGCTATACACCTGTGTACACACCATGTGCAAACAAATTATGGTTCCTATTTTCAAACAATATTTTTGTATTTTCAAACAATAAATAATAATAATATATATATGACGACTCAAAAAACATACCTGGTTCCTAAACCACGTTGGGAAATATTCATGAATATAGGCAGAAGAGTAGGTATGCGCTTGTGGGCTTAGTTAACAAGAATGCCCCGATCAAGGCATTATCAAACAAATGATCAAGAGCAATTGTGGATTAAAGAAAATGAAAGTGGTCAAAATGATACATACGTTAGATACGGTGATACTTACGCACGGTTGATCAACACGTGAACGTGGTGACTTCCACACTTCGCCGTTATCCGATTATCCACCTCCTTTCCACCATGACTAGGAAAGGCAAAATAATCGATAAGGCAAGCGGGTGTCTTTCACTTTCAATTTCTACTTCATTCCTACTATTTGTTGGTGTCAACATGAAGTTCGTAAAATAATGGGAACAGAAATGGATTGTCTCACGGTGTAAGTAAGTTGCACAAATAGATCCTTCAACCCTGACCTTATTTTTCACCGATCGTTTTGAGTCACCCATAAATCTACAAAATAACAACGTTGATGATAAAAATTGATACATTTAACCCTTCAAATAAATATTTATTTTAGAGAATACTTTATTATAGTACCTTTCGAATGGATACATCCATCTGTATTGAACCGGTCCACCAAGCCTAACTTCATGTGCAAGATGCACTGCTAGATGCTCCATAGATTCAAAGAAAGCAGGGGGAAATATTCTCTCCAACTTACAAAGAATGACTGGTATGTTCTGTTCCATCCTTATGAGATCATCCTCTCTCAATGTCGCAGAACACAAATCTTTAAAGAATTTGCTGAGTTCAGTCAGTGGATTTAAAACATTTGACGGCAAGGAACTAAATGCAATAGGAAGTAAACACTCCATGAATACATGACAATCATGGCTTTTCATCCCAATCGTGGTTCCTTTGTTCACATCGGCACATCTTGCCAAATTAGAAGAATAACCATCTGGCATCCGAAGTTCTTTTATCCACCGACAGACTGACTTGGCTTCCTCAGCAGTTAAAGAGTAACAGGCTTTGGGTTTCAGGGTCTTCCCATCCGATCGATTCATCAAATGCAAGTCCTTTCGCCTACAGTAAAGTGGTAAGTCTAGTCTGGCCTTCTCATTGTCTTTTGTTTTTCCTCTGACGTTCATCACTGTGAGAAAAACATTGTCAAAAAAGTTCTTCTCAATGTGCATAACATCAAGGTTGTGTCTCAAAAAATTATCTCTCTAATATGGCAGATCCCAAAAAATACTTCTTTTTGTCCAATTATGCCATTGTCCATATCCTTCAAATCGATCCAATTTGCCAAAATCTGTAATTTTGGGCAGTTCCATAACCCTTTCCCAGATCTGTTCTGGTGTCAACCTTGGGGGCGGGCCATCTAATTCAACTTCCCCCTTCTTGAAAGCGTTCTTATTCCGTCTAAATGCATGATCATCGGGTAAAAACCTGCGATGTGAGTCAAACCAAGAACTCTTCCCCCCAAATTTCAAGGTAAAGGCCTTTGTATGCTCCATGCAATGCGGACATGCCATTTTACCATGAGTACCCCAACCAGACAACATGCCATATGCAGGGAAGTCATTAATGGTCCACATCAGCGCTGCCCTCATTGTAAAATTCCTCTTTCGTGCAATATCGTACGTCACAACACCATTCCACAACCTTTTGAGATCGTCAATAAGAGGCTCTAAATAGATGTCAATACCATCTGTTGGATTATCTTGACCCGGTATAACACAAGTCAAGAACATATAAGGCTTAGACATGCACATTTCGGGAGGAAGATTGTATGGGGTAACGATAACTGGCCAGCAAGAATAAGGTTTCGCCGTGGATTGAACATACGGTAAAACCATCGAGCATAAGCCAAGTCGTACATTACGTGGATCTGCTGCAAAATCGGGATGCACACGATCAAAGTGCTTCCAAGCTTCACCATCGAAGGGTGGCGCAACATACCAAGTGCTTCTATTCTCATAGTGCCATGTCATTTTGTCTGCGATGCGTGGTGATGCAAACATTCTCTGCTGACCTTGGAATAATTGGCAAATAAAACATTGCCTTCTTGGAACTAGTTTTTGTCTACCCGTCCGATTATTAGTATGTGACATATACCTAGGCTCACCACAAAATTTGCATTCAACTAGCGCACCATTGTTTTTACCAAATTCATTGTCGTAATACAACATACACCCTCTCACACAACAATCAATCCTTTTAGATTCCAGCCCCAACTTGGACACTAAGCTTTTAGCCTCGTAATAACTTTTTGGCAAACCATCTCTGATAGGTGACGAGTCCAACATCATTTTCGTTACGAGATCCAAGCATACTTCGGTAGCACCACAGTTGGACTTAAGAGCTAAGAGCCTCACACACATTGATAACTTAGAGTCTGTAGACCCTTCAAACAACGGCTTGTTTGTTTCTAACAATAGATTATAAAATTTTTGTCTTTGTCTCATTTGGAAGTTCATCTGTGTCATCATATTGTTGCTCCTCGAATGACACGTTCACCCCCAAGGCATCACAAACCATATCTTGCATCAATTCAATCGCTCACCACATCCCGAATCTACGAATCGCTTGAAGCACCTTCGCAATTATCACCAACCCCTAAATCAACGTGATGCAACTTTTCACCATGTCTAGTCCAAATCCGATGAATTAAGCCTAAATCCAATCAATACAGGTGGTGCATGACCTCACTTGGGCTCTTAATCCTTCTGCAATCACAATTAAAGCACGGACATCTAATCCCTCCATTAGTTTTGAAATCTTTATGTGTCATTGCGACTTGGACAAAGGACGCAACCCCAGCAAGAAAAATCTGGTTTCAAACCCCTCTCCCGGATACAACCTATCGTACATCCAACTATGACTCAAAAGAAAATATTCCATCTTCTGCATGTCAAAAAAAATGACAATTTCAACAACACGACATTCTTACAACCGCTCCCTTTCTTTAAATGGTATGACTTATCCCATTCGAGAAAAAACTTTTGAGTCGTATAATAATCATTTCTTAATTCTCGTATCTTATACTTGACAAAATTTCGGCAGCATTTCCCATTGGTCTCTGAGTACACAAAATGAACGCAGTTATGAACACCGCAATCAAGTATGCACCCAGAGAACAAAAGGAAATGAATCGAACCGAAATTTCATCAAATATAAAGATACGAGAATTAAGCAACAACTATTATACGAGTAAAGAAAAAGTTTTTTCCCAAACTGTCCGACTTGGACAATTCAAGGTTCAATATACAATGAGCACATGGTACCCTAAAAGAGTATATGCACTCAGTAATATATTAAACCTCAAACGGGAAGCTAAGACTTCTCTCCGATACTAATAACAAATATCAAACATCCATTCGATCAATGATTAACATAACAATTAGACAAGCAGAAGTGACAAGGGTAGAATTAGTTTTATTATTTATATATATATATATATATATATATATATAAATAATAAAAAATATTTTATTTTCCTTTTTCATTTAATTTTTTATAGGATAATTTTTAATGTTGTTATTTTTTATTTTTTATTGAAATTTTTAATTCTTCTCTTCTTTAGATCTTTTTCATTTTTGTTATATCATAATTTTTAACGATTGTTTCCCTTGTTTCTCTTTTTTAATTCTCGCTCATACATTAATTATTTTTTCCATTCTGTTTTTTGAATCCTTCTACTTTTTTAATTATGTTATTTTTCAATTCTATCTCATTTCGTTTTGTTATTCTCTTCTTTCTTTTTTAAAATCTGCTTTTTTATTCTATTGTTCTTAAAAATTCTGCTTTTTAATTATTTTTTATTTTAAATCTATTTTTTAATTCTATTATTATTTGTCATTTCCAATTCAAATCTGCCTTGTTTCTTTGAGCAATGGTCCATTTACTGTGTGTGTAGTTTTATTAATCATTTAGTTGCCACTACGCCATCCGCCATATATAATAAAAAATATATTATTTTTCAATAAATAATAATTATTAACAATTCTTTACGTCCAGCCCAGTCCTTTACGTAGAAATTTTGAGCTCACAATGGTAGATTATTATGTGTGAACTGTAACGGAAAGATATGGACAATTCAGATAACTTGGCTCATATTATATGTGAAATGTGGATAAATAAGAAAATAATTTGTGGATCCTGTTGATATGTTATCTATTAACTATCATCTTTAGATTAAAAATATAGTTTAAGAATCCTTATTAACTTGATGAAAGAGAAATTTAACTCTTTGTTCCTTGTTCCATTTTTGCTTTTAATATTTTGTTTGGGCTGAAAAGTTGTGTCTTAAGGCTAGGAAAAGATAAAAGCGATGCAGTCTTGTCTACACATTCTGTGTTGTTACATAGATAAACGGACAAATGCTTGGTTCTCTTTATTGAAAGTTGAGTTAGGTCTTCGGGTTGATACTTGATACATAACCACTTTATTCTTTGATATCTTATTAAATATAACTAGCATTTTTTTCTATCATGATTTGCACTTTTTAAGCTATCTCATGTTGATTTACTTACATGTTGATAATACTAATGCTGGGATTAAAAGAAATCTAAACTATAAAGGTTTAAGGTATAAATCTATTACAGAGAAGTTCATGGACCATTTCTAAATTATAAATTAAAATTGCACTCTTTACTCACAAGCATTGTGACTGATGAGTGATAGCAGAACTGGCAGACAATTACACAGTACATATCATTTAGACAATTACACAATACACTTCAAAATCCCCTCTGTGGAGAGAACTATGAACGAAAACAAATAAATATGTCGGTGTGGGGGTCAATAGACAACCCTTTTCCACCCAATGAGTTAACCGACATTTCGTTAGAGTGCATACCTAGTGGTACAAGTGGCGAACTGGTGGAGGTGGCGAACTCAGAGGCCTATGAAACAGAGCTTTTTGTGTTAGCAGAAACTAATAAGATATAAACAAGAATATCAAAACCACACCAGAATCTAAATAAGGATAGAATTCAAACAAGTTCGAATGCAACATACCTAAAAACCAGTAGATCCAGAAACCCAAGAATCCAAAAACCTAAAAAGAAAGAAAATGCAATGTAAAACCCTTGTCACCACCAAAGGAATCCAGAAACCCTTGTTCATAAGCAGCAAATTAATTCCAATCACAAGATCCATGTACATGCAGCTTCATGTTCTCTTTCTTATCATACAAACCCCATATCTTATGTCAAAACAACAATAATTTATCAATCAAATGCATAAATTAAATTAAATTAAATTAGCAGTTAAAACATATATAAGAAAATGTCAGATGGAATCAGTAATTAATCAATTTCATTTTGATTCAGATCAAGGAAATGAAGGAATTCCAATTAAGATAAGCAATTAATCATAATAGGGGTCAAGCATGCAGGAAAGATCCAACCAAAAGGAGATAATCAAGCCACATGCAAAATGGGTAACAAATTGCCATAAAAGTCTCCTCATAGTCCAAGACCAAGAGAACACCAAAGCAGGTGCTTCCTCCTTATGTGCAACACAAAGTGCCTATTTGCTTTACCGTGGCAAAGCACGTTTACAGCTAAACATCCATTCAAACCTTCAAAAGGAAAAGGAACTCGCAAGCTCATTTCAACGGTTATCCAAACAAACTAAAGATTAGGTTACTACTTTTTTTGAGATCCCCCATTCTCTCAGGACACTTAATACTATGTTGAACATCTTTGTCTCATAGTATATAGGAAGGAAGTACTAGTACCATCCAAACAACAACATAGTCTTCGTTGCTCAACAAGCTCATGAAATTCATTCATCATCAGTTCTATATTCTACCACTGGCTCAAAAGTACATACAATACAATTAGATAAAAAGCTCTACTTTCCTTCCTGAAATAACTTTAGAATATGTGGGCCAATGCAGATTTAACCAAAAATTAAATAAATAAAACCCTAATGAGGCTTTGGACCCATCCCTTCCCATGAGATGCATAATAAGTGCACAAATACATTTTTACCCTCCAGGAATATATGTTGGTAGCTTGGTGATTGGACTTAATTATTTATAGAGTAGAAAAAAAAGAAAAATAACATGTACGTAGCTAAGCTAGGGGCCATGCCATGTCTTTTGATATCTGATATCCCCATCAAAAGAAGAACCTATTGAACTCCCAAATCAAACAAGCATCATTCTTCTATTGCCATTCATTCACTCATTCATTCAGTAACATCTACTTTTTTCTTTCCTTCCATCCAATATAAATTAATTTTTTTTTTAACTCCCACTGCTCCTGTGAGCAAATGCTATAGTTTATTAGTATTATTTCATACTTATACATACCTGGCAATGCCTTTTCATCATCCAAGTAATAGTAATATAATAATGATGATAAAAATATATTTCTGCTGGTACCTACCATGTGCATGCCCTCTTCTATATATCGATCCCTTATTATTATTGTTTATTTATTTATAATAAATAACCAAGCCACTAATCCTCCTAGCTTATTCGATCCCTCCAATTAATTGATGCACTCTCCCTCCTCAGTCACCTACCCTCTCATATATAGCTCTTTCAACACTGTTTTGTTTGGTTGTCTTTGTTTTGTTATTGTTTTAAGCTCGGCCATCATGGAACCACAACAACAACAACAACAACAAAACGAGGATGGCGGCAGTAGTGGAAAAGGGGGGTTTGGGAACAACAGTAGTAGGCAAAGGAGTACCGGTGGACTCAAACACAACCTTCTTGGCGGGTTGTGAGCGTCCATTTGTTCACAAAGATGACAGTGAAATCAATCCTGTAATCAATAAATTAGGGATTTATGTAACAATAGCTTAATGGTTTCAGTGCATCAGCTTTTTGAATAATTGAGAACCTTTGAATATTTGTAAGTCTTCATAATGGTTGATAAATTATTTGTAGGAATTTAAAGGACAGCCAACTTTCAGATTGTTTATACCACTATTCTACAAAAATCAAAGACCACATTACTTATGCAGGAAAACTGTCACTGGTTTTGCAAGTTTGGGATCAACCATTATAATTCATTTATTGTATCAACATTCTATCAAACGTGTATGTGCTATATGACAACTTTAGCTACCCAGCAATTTGCTCTAAAATGCTACAAAATGTAATATCTAGGCTATATTATATGCAATAAGACCTGATTTGCCATTCACTCCCAATCAAATCCTCCTGCTTTGACATTATTTAGACAACCACTTGTACAGGTGTTCACTCCTCAAATTTCATTTCTATAAGTCCAATGGGAGCTTTCTTTCACTTGGGGACTAGGATAATATTTGTTTAGAGCCTTCCAAAAACATCATATTTGGGACCAAAATTCTGTCATCACCATGAATTCCATCCCTATACCCTTCAATGCCACGGTCCATAGATGCAGGCCTCACCAAAATCGGACTCAAGCCCAGGACTCACACCTAACCAAAATACTATTGGAACAAGTACTCTGCTAGACTCAATTCCAGCAACAAAATTTCTAGCACTACTAGATAAGTAGCAGTAGAATGTCCAAAGAAATTAATCCCAAACACACATCGATAAGTAGCGAAAAAGCATAGTAGAACACCGTGACCAATCAACAAACAGGGATGCCAAAATTGCCAAATTTATTTCACAATGAGAACAAAAAAATTAAAAACCTAATCTTCAACAAACGATGAAAACCGAAAAAAAGGATGCATCGATCTATTGTAAGTTTCAGAGCAATTGGGAGTGCAAAGAGTGAGAGGGGGTGAGTGTTTTGAAAAGAAAAATTATGAAGAGTCAAACCTGAAAGGTCTCGAGCTTGAGAATGAGAAAGGCGTCACACACTGCGTCGTCCCTGGCAAGCCCAATCGCTGCAGAGATGAAGCTTCTGCGCAGGCAATGGTTTTGCAGATGTCGGCGCGCGGTTCTTAAGGGTTGTAGGCTCGAGTGGCTGAGGGCTGAAAAGGGCTGAGAGCGCCGATCCTGTGAGACGATCGTGGCTGAGACGGTGAAAAGGGCAAGAGAGTGACGGTCTTAGTGTGAGAGAGGCTGAGGGTTTCTGTGAGACGATCGTGGCTGAGGTTTCTTCACTATTCAGTTTTAAGTTTTGAGTTTTTTTTTTTTTAAATTCAGGCAAAAAAAATGTTTTTTAAAAGGTTCACATTACCGACGGTCAATGGCCGTCGGTATTCAAAAACAAGCGGGAATTTTCCAAAAGTCACGGTTTACCGACGGACATTCACCGACGGCTTGAGTCCGTCGCTAAAAAAGCGGGATTTCCGAAGGCTTAACCCGTCGGTAATATCCAGAATACAACGGGTGCGTTTTTCGACGGGTATGGCCGTCGAAAATCCACCTTTTTTAGCGACGGACTCAAGCCGTCGGTGAATGTCCGTCGGTATGTGAACTATTTCTTGTAGTGTTATGATCCTGAAATGTATGTCGGTCGTCCTATTCTGACCAGTACCCCCAGACACAGGCGGTGGGTCACTTCCTCATAGAGGATAGTGGTTTGTCTCCGACACAAACATCTAATTCAGCCATCAATCAGTTACCCTTTAATCAATGCAAGTAAATATGATCACCACTCGGAGCAAAGATACTTATTCCCTTTTAAAAAGGCAGAATAAGGATAAAATGCTCATATGCCATGAAATTCATTTCTATCTAGAACTATGTTCCAGTCTAAGAGCCTAATAACTCAAACTCGCCTCACCACTACAGTGAGAAGTATGCTCTTTTAGGCATAACTCAATTGTCATCACAATATGAGCATCAGCACTCATCGACCAATCAAGCCCATCATAATTCAATATTCACACAAAATCCATGTATCAGGTCATAAATTATTATGCCGTCAAATCAACTAACAGTTCGATATATTAATTGGACAATTCGAGTTCAACCAACAAAAGTATTCGCAGAAATCATGTTACAGCATCTTGAACAGTATTCTTGTAAACAACCAAGCAATCAGACAGGCACATAAGTGCAAAGGGTCATGAGTTTCCCCAATGCCATATTATTATATTAAAATCTGTTCTTGCTTTCCTGACGATTAGTATACTTCCTCTCACCTGAATTTGAAGTTATCTTCGTCGTTACGTCAGCTGCACATTTCTGGATTTCTCACACGTTCACTGCTCCCAAGTCGTACAAGTTCATAACAACACAAAAACCTAAGTTTAGAACACAAATCAACCCTAGAAACCCTAAGGTACAAATTCGGCTAAGCCATGGAAATCCAAGGAGAAATGATTTTCTTTATAAATTTTTCAACAAACTTGATCAAAGTGACAAAACAAGGTCTTTGTCAAGTTTAAAAATCCCAATCTTTTTCCAACAACTCCATATCCAACACAACCCCAAAACTTTTATGGAAGCCCTTACTAAACCATAAATCAATCTTTATTTGAAAATCACTCTTCATAACACCAAATCCAACCATTTTGACATATTAAATCAAATGAAGATCCAAGGCCAAATCCCACCCAAGAATTCGGCCAAGGAAAGGAAAAAGGGAAGGACAATTTGTTTTTCAATTCCTTACAACCATTTGATGTAGATGACAAAAGAACATCAAATACCAAGTTTCAAGTCTAAAATCAAAACTAACACAAAGTTATGGATTTTTCCTCCAAACCCCAAGAAAACCTATTACCCAAGACATCATTAAAATGGAAAATCTTGTGAAATAGAAATGGAAGATCATACCTTGAGGATCACAATGATGGTCTTGGAATTGAATTTGGATGAAAATTGAACCCAAATCCTTCACTTTCTCACTCTAGGAAGTTTATGGAAATTTGAAAGAAAAATGGAAAATATGAAGGAGAAGAAAGAGAGAGAGAGAGAGAGCATGGCATGGAGCAGGAGGAAAGGAAAGGAAAGGAAAAATGAGACAAAAACAATAATTTGACTATTTATAAATGTTTATGGATCCCAAAATTTATTTAATTAAGGTTATGTAATTCAAAAATTATAAATTATGGTTATGTAACTCAAAAATTATAAAATACATTAATGTAATGGAAAAATATCATGTAATTGAAATAAAAATTAAATTGGATTAGTAACATTTATGGCAATTTATTTTAGGGTTTTAAATCTATACTGTTTTAAATTTTCATTCGCGTAATTAAAATGTTACGCGATTAAACTAACGTCTGAAAAAACACCAAAGCAGTAATAAAATTAGTACCTGCTTACAAATTATAATTTATTGACAGGCAGTAAAAATTTTAAATTATGGATGCTATGGGGTCAAAAACAGACTTTTCTGACGGTAAAGCATTACCGGGTAGACAAAATGTCGTCCTGTTTCTGTCAAAATTAAAATCTAAAAATTTTACCACTAACTAAATAAAATATTTGGAATTCAATGGTGAAATCCATTTTTCAAAATATGCACTTTTTAAAATGACCAAAATACCTCCGTATTACAAATTACACACAGAAAACAACATAAACAGACAAACAGATAAACAGATAAATGAACAAACAGCAAAAACTGGGCTGTTACATATGACCTCGTAACACGAAGATAAACATCAGGGCCCACTCTGGTCAATACTATATAAAGAGACTTGTATCTTCATGCAAAGATATGTTATTATATCCCTTCTCTAGCCTAAGACTAATACACTTAAGGACTTGACTGTCGGAGGGCCTCTACAAGTACCCACCCCGCCGCTTATAACCATACCAAACTATAGAAGAGCGTTTTTGGATCATATTGTTGGAGGTCCAATCCAACATAAAGTCTGTTGGAGAATCGGGACAGAGCAAATAGTATCAAGTATAATTAGTGTATTGCATCATTTGTTAAGAAATTAGGTAAGTTTTAAATATAAATTTTAAAAATATTTAATAAAAAATATTTAAATTCAAATAATTAAATTGGTAATTATAAACAACAAAGATTTAGAGAAAATCAAATTGTAATTTAAAAAATTGATAGAACTTAACTTGAGAATATAAACAATAAAATTTTAAGATAAAAAATGAAATGAAAACTATAAAAGTTTAATTGTCTATATTGGAGAAAAAACAATTTAAAATTTAAGAAATTCATTTTCAATGCAACAATGCTAATAGATCAAATTAATTAAATTCAAATAAAGTTAATTAAGATTATTGATACTGCAAACGAAATTTACATCGACGTTCAATCCTATCTCACCATGTAGATATTTCTGTAGCTATTTTAGGAATTAATATTGCAATGTGTCATCATGGTGAGATAAGATTGGACATATTATAAACTTCCTTTTTCAAAACGTGAAATGTAAGGTGTTAGCCTTATTATGGTGAACCTAAATGAAATACTAAGCTTGGATGAGTTCTATTTTTACTAGGGGTGAGCATGGGATGGGTTAGAACCAATGTCGGATCCACGTTATGGGCTTTGGGGGCAATTGCCTCCAAGAGAAAAAGGAATTTACTTGAAAATGCTTAACAAATATTATTTTTGCCCCTATAAAAAAATAAGTGTTGCTTCCATAAGATAAATATTTTTTAAAATAAATGTAGAAAGTTATAAGATATCAAAGAGAGAATAAATTGGTAGTAATTTTTCCTCTTAATCCTTTTAATTTTTCTTCTTCTCTAACATTAAACACACACAGTGAAACAAAACATCAGATTTTTAAAAAGAAACACTATATTGTCAAACAAATAGAGAAAGAGATTAAGTGACTCAGAGTGTGGAGATAATTTTTTTAAATTTTTTTTATCAAAACTATTAGACCAAGAGACAAGAACACAAGACTAGTGAGGAGCATCGCATTGAAAAATTCTTTGTAATTTTTTTGCTCCAAATAGAAACATTTTCTGGATCCGCCACTGGTCAAGACAAACCTGATCCTAAATTTCGACCGTGCCAAATTCTTAGACCTGAATCTAACCTTAAGCTCAAAAAAATCCAAATGATATAGGGTCTAAATAAGACCGGGACTAAGTAGGATGAGTCCGAGTTGACAGGATGGATAAAATAAATGAAATTTTTTTATTAAAAAAAGGAGGTGACAAGGATTGAATTCTAGACGGCTTAGTTTATAGTCTATATAATACCATATCATGATCAAACTATATACCAAGAACTTAAGTTGTTTGGTGAATATACATCAATGACTTTATATTATATATCTGAGAAAAGGTATTGGTTTAAATGTTGTTTTGGCTTCCTTAGGTTCTCTCCAAGGGAGAACTACAATTCCTTGTTCTGGTGCCTACTCAAAGGCCTAATGTGAGGATCATTGCCAAATACGGAAATTGGTAGGATGCCCAATTTTCTAACCTCATGTTGTTGTTTATTATAACTATTATCATTATGTAGTAGATTTTGTAGTTTTGATTCTTTTCGTTGCCGCAAAACTTGTGCTTCAGAACTTGAATTTGCCTAACTATACATTTCCCTATTTATATTGCATCTCTTAGGCCTAGTTTGGATCAGTATATCTAGCTAAGAGCTTCATGATTGAGATAAGTATTTTATTCTTAACTGATAAAAAAACTTCTATAAGCATGTGGTAATAGCTACGAGAAATTAAGATGCATATACTCATCTCAACTTGTGCAAAATGCTATCAATTAGAAGACTCATTATCATTGTAGGATTATTTCAATTTTTTCTATAAGCACTTGTTGAAAAGTTTATCCAAAGTTTTTTTTTTTAAGGGCAAATGAAAGGTAAGAAGCCTCGTTAAAACATTCTGATACAAAACTCTTCTTAAGGAAAAAAACATTTAGAAGGAAAAAAGTACTCCTCCCTATATTTATCCAAAGTGACTTTTAGTCTTGATAGATATCATTTTCATGTTTATGTCAATGATCAGCAGAAAGTTTATGTGGAATATTTTCATCTATCTTCAAGTTTGATCTCCCAACTCAAGGCACTTACAGATTGTTTACCGGGGTTTTTGGTTCGATGAACATGTGTCTACTAAATCCAAAATTAATCAAATGATTTTTCAAACGATTGTAAATTCAACAAGTTATGTAGTAATCTCGTCAAATAACGGGTTTTATGTTAAAATCAGTGTTCCGTCAAGAAATCAACTTAGTCAAATGAGACCAAGAATTTTGCCAAAATCACTGTGTTTTTAATGTTGAGACTCAACTTAGTAATTCTGCCAAGGATTCTCATTGTGACATCCGGTCCAACACAGCTTTTGTAGTGCAGCCCAATCCACCGAGTCTTTGACCCAACAGGTGACTGGGTAAAGTCCAGAGTCACTCACAGGACTTCACTCCCCCCTCTAAGGAGTGTTTTTGCCTCATGCAGCGCTCGAACCCACACCCAGAGGGTTAAAGGTAATAGAAAGCACGCCGCTAAGTTGGTGTTAGCAGCGTGCTTTCCATTACCTTTAACCCTCTGGGTGTGGGTTCGAGCAGACGAGGCAAAACACTTAGAGAGGGAGTGAAGTCCCGTGAGTGACTCGACTTTACCTACCACCGTTGGGTCAAAGACTCGGATCACCGGATCGCAAAGCAGTGTTGGACCGGATGTCACACTCGTCAAGTTAATAGTTACACATAAAGTGAAGGAAAACGGCTTTAATGGAAGTTTGAGAAATGGAAGTGTGATTGGGTTCGAAATTGATAGTGAAAACAAGAAGAACATGAAAGTGATTTTTTATGCTTTTTTGGATTTAAAAGATTGAAAGTAAATGAAAGCATGTAAAGTTTGAGAGAAATTAAATCGCATGAAAGTAAAGTGAGATTTTAAAAGCAAGCGCAGGGAATGTAAAAAGTGCAGAAATGTAAAAGATTGCAGAAATTTAAATGCAGGAAAGTAGCGAACTGGAATGTAAAAGTGCAGGAATTTAAATAGCATGAATGTAAAGTTGCAGGAAAGTAAAATAGATACAGAATGTAAATGACTGGAAATTAAAATTGCATTGAAATGAAAGGGTGGAAGGTATACTTGATGACAATCTGCGAGTCTGCGATGTGTGAGACATAGGGAAATTAGTCAAGTATCCAACCTATTGTACATCGTTCGACCTAGTATTTATAGAAAACTTAGAAAATAACTGTCTATCTACCTGCTTGACACGTATTAGCAGTTAAGACTATGTGTCTTGCTTACATCTGTCCTAAGCCTATTCGACGCAGCTTGACTTGAACAATTTCAACCTTGCGTCAACTAGACAGCTAGCCAATCTCAACCAGTTTTCGTTGGCTTTGACAATGTTCTTGTATTCTGACAGCACCAAGTTTAGTCATCTTGACAATAGTTTAATGCTTTGTCAAAATATTTACCAAGTCTCTCATTTTGGCTGCTTCAACAAATTAGCACTTATTTCGACTGAAAACCAGAATTATGCATCTAGTCGAAATATGCCAATTTTGATTGTAGCTATGACTTATAAGCTTCAACACTTAGCCATTTTTGTACTTAATTAACGTCTTCGACCAAATCTTTAAATTCTTCTATCGACACTCAATTCTTTATGTTTTCATCATATCTTTAAAGACTTAGTCTTCTTTCCACCATCTCCATTACTTGACTTGATATTCGACCAAAGCATCTCTTAAATCCACTTGAAGTCTGTTAGCCTTTGCATCAAACGTAGCCTTGACATGCTTTGACCTTTATCAAGTACGACACATCTAAAACCAAAATTTATTTTGACACCCAAGACAGATAAAAAAGGACGACAAAAAAAGATATAGGAAAAATGAAGTTCCTTATTAATAATTAGATCTGCCACAACCATGGTTGATGCATTCTTAAGGTTTAGTTAAGGCACAAAAAAATTCATCAAGTAGGAAATTCTATTTGAACAAATAAATTGCAATAGATTTGCGATTTGACATTTCTAAATGAGAAAAAACAAACCGATTTGAATGAATTAAAACGGGGTTTTGCAGTAATTAGATCGACTATAAATCCAAATGCCATAAATAGTTGAACTAGTTACAATAAATTCTAGAAAAATTAAGAGAAATTATGCATGCTCACATACCTAACAACTCTTCTTTAGGTACAGCCGATGACATCTTTAGGTATCAACTCACCTTTTTTTCGTATTTGTCCCTCTTTTTTTGCACTTTTTTAACGCTCATGTTCTCTTTTTGCACTTAAAAATTGGTTCTTTGAGATTTAGTTTCACAAATGATTATTGATTATATCCAATTGTTTAAGAAGGAATTTCCTTTCAAATTTAGGTACTAAAAACATATAACAATAAAGGATATAGAATTAAGAGAATAAAAATTGTTAGAGTAAAGGGACATTTTAGTCCCTGAAGTTTTTTCCCCAACCCATTTTGGCCCCTCAGAAAATAAAGTCCAACAATAGTCCTTGACAATTACAAACATTGGACAAGTTAGTTCCTCCATCCATTCCTATCCAAAAACGTCACTAACGGTGCTGACGTGGCCAGTTAAATGCACACATGGCCTGCCATCTGTCAATGGGACAAAAAGTGGGATGGATCTGGGCCATTTTAGTCCCACATGAAGAACATATTTTTAATAGCGACGTTTTAATCCCTCTCTCCCTTATGTATAATACCCATTTCAGTCCCCCATATTTTTCATCTTCAACCTCCAGCCCAAACCTCCATTAATGCTCCTGCTTCTGCTTGCTCATTGCTGCTTCTGCTGTTCGTGGTCGTTGCTGCTTCTGCTATTCTTAAAACGTAGGATGAGTTTGGAGGATTTCTGAATACATCCACCAGGAGTCTAGCTATCCTCTTCAAGTTTCCCAATGAACCCCCATAATGGAAGATCATCTAAGTAAAACTGGAAGTAAAAATCAGGGTTATAGCTTGCTTCAAGTTTGCTACTTGATCAATTGTAAGCTTCTTTTGACACAATGTTTCCCCAATCTTGTCCTCCCAGAACTTGAACTCATACAAAGCATTGCTCAAACGATCACCATTGAGAACTTCTCCAAGGGACTCTTTCTTTCTGACTATTGTGTCTGTGAAAAACATATCCTTTTTACAATCCAAGTGGTTCCAATTTCCAACCCCTTAATAATTTCATTTCATTTTCAACATTATGAGATCAAAATTCAAACCTAAGACTTGAGATTGACTTTCTCAAAACGACCACGAACAGCAGAAGCAGCAATGAGCAAGCAGAAGCAGAATCAAAAGCTAGCAGAAGTAGAAGCATTAATGGAGGTTTGAGCTGGAGGTTGAAGATGAAAAATATGGGGGACTGAAATGGGTATTATACATAAGGGAGAGGGACTAAAATGGCCCAGATCCATGCCATGTTTTGTCCCATAGACAGGTGGCAGGCCATGTGTGCATCTAACTGGCCACGTCAGCACCGTTAGTGACGTTTTTGGATGGGAATGGATGGAGGGACTAACTTGTCCAACGTTTGTAATTGTCAGGGACTATTGTTGGACTTTATTTTTCTCAGGGACCAAAATAGGCCGGTAAAAAAACCTCAGGGACCAAAATGTCCCTTTACTCAAATTGTAAATTGCGCAAAAGAACATAAATAAAAGGAAGAATATAAGGAAGTGAAATTAAATGATAGAAGATAGATCACGATAAATAAATGCCAAAAGGTAAAGGACGAAAAGTAAAGAATGTTGCCCATTCTTAGAATGACAGCTGATCAAGATTGTTTACAAATATGGCAATCAAACAATGGTACTTATTGTTGGAAAGCAATAAAGAACAAGCACACAAAAAATACAAGAAATTTATCAACTCTGAGATTCGGGGTTTAGATACCACATGATATTTGACGGATCGTCATTGATTTCTTGTTTTTAAGAATTAAAGATGAAAAAATGGCATTAACTTTATGCAAGCTTCTTTAGTCATTAGAAATGGTACACTCATTGAGATATGAGCAAAGGTTTTAACTTTAATAATAGTACATGAATGATAAAGACATAGAAAGATAAAGAACAAAGATAAAAAGATAGAGAAGATGAGAAATGGAACGAAGACGCCACACTCATTGAGAGTGATAAGTCAAGTGAGAATTCGCCACAAAGGTAAGGATACATTTGATATGAACCAAGATGGTTCACCCAAGAATCCACAAGAGGCAAAGCTCTCAAACTCATAAAGTTATGCTAAAATTATTCACAATTCAAAAGTAACAAATGAAGGAAATACAACCCTATTTATAGGCATTAAGTATGCACCTCCTCCCCTCCTTTTCTTACTTAGAATCACAGCTAGGGCTATAAGGAAGGGGCACGACTAGAGTTTGCTAAGGCTGACAGTATGCGCATAAACCCTGCCAATAGGTGCTTTTCTAGTGCACCTAAGCCCAAAAATAATTTCCCAAATTACAAAAACTAATTAAAAAAGCAAATTAGAAGTTCAATTACATAAATAAAATTAAAACAAGTAATCTTAAAATCATGCCCATAATGGGCCCTTTATTGGACTTGGGTCTCCACTTGGATCACTTGGACCAATTTGAATGATTCTTCTTTTGGATTGGACTTGAGTGGGAGTAGGTTGTTCACTTGTTAATCCAAAGTCTCTAGCTTTCTTAGCTTTTGACTTTGTCGTGAGTGTCCCAAGTTCTTGCAGTTCATCTTTGGGCCTTGGGCTCATTGGGCCTTCGCTTGAACTTCCTTGGTCTCCATCGCCTAAGGCGCACCAAGCGTAGTGGTTATGATCGGATAGGATTTTTAGAGAAAGACCAAGTCAAAATACTTTATCTATTTCTATTTATAATATATAAAAACCGAGTCACGAAATTAGACAATGACATCTCATCCTTTAATATGCCACGTGATCCTATTTTTGTCATGTCAAATAAATATGAGGTGTCATTCTGTGAAACTGATGTGAAACTAGGATGACCACCCTTGACAAAAGAAGAACAAAATTGGGCTTTATTGAAATTCGTTGAAAATGATCCGTATGTCTTGTTTTGGTTGAATCAGAAGCTACAGAAGTCCGATTGATATGGTTCTTGATGCATTGGAAAGATTTCAAAAAGTTCTACAAGTCATATTTCAAGCAATTTAATCAGATTCGGCTTCTATCATGGTGGAAAATGGACAGGAAGTTGAAGACGAAAATCTGGACTAAAATATTTTAGTTAATTTTGTGTTATTTACTTTAAGTGAGTTGCATTAGCTTTTTATTTAAATTAAGCAAATAATTCTAGCAGCTGCATACCTTTTAAAATAACTCATTTAGGAGTTGTTGGAGATATGTAACTGCCACTTTAAAAGCACTAGTTAGTGTGCAATTAAGGTCCAGTCATTAGTATAGGAGTTACACCATCAATTGAGCTCATTACTATCCATTAGTGGGCTGTTTCTGAATGTATTTTCTACCCTCTATATGTATGCACGAAATTCATGAATGAAAGGAAGAATTTGGATGTTAAAAAAATTGTGTTGATCACATTTTGAGAGTCATGCACTCTTGGGTTTTGGATTGAGCCAAAACTGACTTATCAAGAAGCTAACTCTTCTTGTGGCGTCTTCATCTTGCTTATCAATTCCTTAGGGAATTGTGGTGCATCCATCTCTTATCTCTATTCCATTTCTTTTTGTATTTACATGTTCTAAAACTAAGTCAGTTCTATATTAGAAATTCAACCTAAGATCGTTTCAAAGGCTACTATGGAGGTTGGTATTCATCATAAACAAATTCACTCTATTCCTTATTCATCTATACATTTCGTTCACTAATAATTACCGTAACTGATGCAGTAACCCAATGTCGACTCACCAGAGGCAGAGGGAAGGGGGACAGGCAGGTGCCATGGTCCCCCATGTTTTGCAACTTTGTTTGAGATGTATATGCTAAACTCCTTTATGGCCCCATGAGTCATGACTCATCCCCCATTTGAGACTGAAGAGTGAAGCCAGCTATATCTCTGAAGCCACAAAGCTCTGACACTAGCTAGTTTCTATATTCATTTTTTAGGAAAAAAATTTATTGCACACCTTATTAACCTTTACTAATTGTAAATGAACGTCATTCATACGTGGATAACTTAATTTTGGCAAACTTTGTAAGCTTCTCAGCAAATTATAATAGCTTTTATTATTATATTATTATTTAATAAAAAGTTTAATTACATGTGTATGCTGATGTGGTCCCCCTAATTTTTTTTAGGCCGGCTCCGCCACTGTCACCAATGCACCAAATAATATCCAATCGACACACCCACCCTTATAAACTTGACAGCCCGTTTCCTTTAACCCACGCACCCGTAACGGACAAAGCTTTTTTGTGTTTTAAAATGTATTTACTGCACTATTTACATTTATTATGTCACAAAATATAATAACATTTTTTTGACAAATCAAAATAATATAACATTAGAAATTTATCAAGCTGCATTTATGAAAAAAGTTAACATTAGAAAAACAGTGTCACGAAACATGCAATTTATTTATAACAAATTTAA
The DNA here is from genome assembly GCA_037113605.1 of Calophaca sinica. Classification (NCBI taxonomy): domain Eukaryota; kingdom Viridiplantae; phylum Streptophyta; class Magnoliopsida; order Fabales; family Fabaceae; genus Calophaca; species Calophaca sinica. The sequence continues at coordinate 53,080,662 of CM073735.1, read as the reverse complement.
TTATTAAACTTTTTAAATAGCTTATGTATTTGTTTTAATTTATGTATTTATTTTAAAGTGTTAACGGTGGAGTCCAAACTTAAAACAAGTAAACATCTTAAGTTGCTGGCAAAAGGAACGAAACAAATTATTACATGTATTTACAAGAGCATTAGTATTTATTCAATCTCTTGCTGTCTGCCCTCAACCCAAAAAAGAAAAATCTCTTGTTGTCTGAATAACAAACACATTTTAACAATATAAGAAAAAACTCACCTCTAATGAAATTTTTTTGTTTAAAAATCCTTTATTCACTATTATGTTTCTCTTATTTATTTCTAAATTTATGCATAAATAATAATTCTACTTTTAATTATTTACTACACAGGACAACAAGTCAAGATAGAGAAATTAGGGAGATTCCAAGTCAAAATTTTGCAAACAATACGCCAGAAAAGAGAATGGTTAGAAACAGAACAACTTTATAAAATATAATGTCTATGAAATGGGAATTGATTGAACAGGTATATATATTTTAGATTTAATAATCTTCGACTGTATTCTTTATACTATCCACTAACAAAGAATTTTATAGATATGTTTTACATGTGTCAATCAATGAGACATGTTTCGCCACATCACCATTTTTTAATCATTTTTTACATACCTCTTTTGGTGAAAGCTCAAACCCATTGTTTCCATCAAATGACTTTCAGCATAAGACAAACAAAATAAGACAAACAAATTAATGGGACAAATTCACAACCACACATCGCTCAGACAAAATTTACAAACAGACAAATTTTATGCCACAACGGGAAAGCCCCAGCAAAATTAATAATAATAAAATAATCTTGCATTTTGGAAAACAAGATAGAAGAAAGCAAAAAGACACTCCCTTCCCCAACACACTTCTCTGCTTTCTTTCGGCCAACTGTATCACACTGCCAACCTCTCAGACTCTTTTTTTTCAAAATTTGAATTTGAATTCAACAAGGGCTTCTCTCTCATCTCATCTCCACTGAATCACACTCCTTCCTTTTTTATTAGGAGACTGATCTCTCTCTCATTAGGAACTCTGCCCGTTTCAAGTTCGACAAATCGGCTTCTCGCGACAGGGACTCTCCCTGCTTTGCTCCAGCCTCACAACGATGGTGGCATGTTGCGGTCAGATTCATGGAGGTGATGGTTAGGGTTTTCTTCTTTATTCTCTATTGTATTTCCTTTTCTTTTGGATTTTTTTCTCCCTATATTTTGTCTCCTCTTTTGACTGCTCTTCTTCCTCCCATTTCATCCATTCATTCACCAGATTTACGGGTTTTGATGGCTCAAATTTACATTCACGTGTTCCGGTCACCGTGAGCCACCGTCGAAGAAACGAATCCGATTAATGGAGTTTGCTAAGGGTCAGTAGCAAAACACAGTACTTAGAACCACAATCGGATGCCTCGCCGGAGAACCGCCATGCCGTAGGCCATTACCGCTGCGCCGAAATGCTCACCCAATGCTAATCCTTCTTCTTCCCTTAATTGTGAGCTGGTTTCTCTTTTCTTTTCCCATTTTCCCCATTCTCCTTGAAAACCCTAACCCCAAATATCACCCTTTTTTTTGACAGGTGACCCCAAATATCACCTTAATCCTCTGCTTTTGCCTCATTTTTTGCGTGCAACTTTGAATTAGAAAACTTTCAAATATGTTTAGTAGGCTAATTCTCAAGCTTAGTGTGAAGATTAGTGTGCCTTAAAATCATGTTGGAGATCATTGGAAGTCATAGAAATGAGTTTTCAACAGGTGTGAATCGAATCATGGATCTCTGGAATCAATTCATGATGTGTCTTGGAGCCTTGGAGAAGTTTTGGACTTACTGTGAATCGAATTGAAGGAGTGGGAATCGATTCACTCACTTAGGATCACAAAACGCGTAGGAATTGTACGTGTGAATCGATTCATCACTGCTGGTTTTTAAACCAGAATGCTGTTTTTCGTTTTGGAATGCGAGCAGTTCTTCTAGGGTTGTGTGCAGCCGTTCTTGAGAATCCTTTGTGAGGTTTTAAGGGCTGGGAAACACATTCAAACACCTTGGAATCTTAGGGAATCATAGAGGGAGGATTGAAGGCTTCTTCTATTGTCTTTCTTGAGAGCTTCATTGAGGGTTTGAGAGTTGGGATTGTGGGAACCTTTGGGATTGTTCTTCTTGAACTTTTGGAAGAGGGTTTAGAACAATTGTATTCTCATTGTAAAAGATTCTTTGATAGTGATACAGAGGGCTGCTCTCTCCCGCAGACGTAGGTCATCTTTTTGGGGCCGAACTGCGTAACCAAATAGTGGTGTCTTCTTCTCTACTCTCTACTCCTTTGTTTGTTTTTTTTTATTGCACCTTGTTGATTAAGTGATTGCTGTTTAGCATTAGTTATTGGTTGCCATTGAAGTTTGTTCCATTATTTCTTGTTCGAATCTCAACAAGTGGCGTCGTCTGTGGGGAGGAACAAATCATTCAAGTGTGCACCATGGGTACTAAGTGGGACATCGAGAAATTTTCCGGTAACAACGACTTCGGTCTATGAAAAGTGAAGATGGAAGCAATCCTAATTCAACAGAAATGTGTGGATGCTCTAAAGGGTGAGGCAAGAATGCCGGCCACCCTATCACAAGCGGAGAAGAAGGAGATGATAGATAAGGCAATAAGTGTCATTATCTTGTGTCTTGGTGATAAGGCATTGAGGGAAGTCGCAAGGGAGAAGACCGCGGCGGAGATGTGGGCCAAGTTAGAATCGTTGTACATGACCAAGTCATTGGCTCACCGGTTATGTCTGAAACAACATCTCTACTCATTCAAAATGGTAGAGACCAAATCTATTGTGGAGCAACTAATGGAATTCAACAAGATTATTGATGACCTACAGAATATTGATGTGAATCTCGATGATGAGGATAAGGCTCTACTCTTATTGAATTCATTGCCTAGGTCCTTTGAACACTTTAAGGATGCATTCCTCTATGGCAAGGAGTTCACTATCACTTTGGAGGAGATCCAACAATCAATTAGGACCAAAGAGCTAACCAAGCTTCAAGACTTGAAGGTGGAAGATAGTGGTGAAGGCTTAAGTGTGTCAAGGGGAAGAAGTGAGAGTAGAGGAAACCATAACAAAGGGAAGAAGTCTAGGTCGAAATCCAAGTCAAGGGGGACAATAAGGCAAAGTACAAATGCTTTAATTGTCACAAGACCGGTCACTTTAAGAAGGATTGTCCCGAGAGAGGGGGCAATGGAAATTCCGTGGAGGTTGCAATTGCTATGAAGGATGGTTATGAGAGTGCAGGGGCTCTAGTGGTGTTGAGTTTGGAAACAGAAAAGAACTGGGTCATGGACTCGGGATGTTCTTATCACATGTGTCATAGGAAGGAATACTTTGAGACTTTGAAGCTTAAAGAAGGTGGAGTCGTTCGCCTGGGTGACAACCGAGCTTATAAGGTGCAAGGCATGGGTTCAATTCGTCTTAAGATGTATGACAACCGCTCATTCCTTTTACAAGATGTGAGGTATGTTCCTGAACTCAAACGAAATCTTTTATCTATAAGCATGTTTGATGGATTAGGCTATAGTACTAGAATTGAGCATGGCATGATGAAGATTTCGAATGGTGCATTAATAATTGCTAAAGGGACTAAAATGTATGGCTTATACATATTAGATGGTTCTACTGTTATTGGACATGCATCATTTGCTAGCCAAACTCCGCATGATAAAACTAAATTATGGCATTTAAGGTTAGGGAATGTTAGTGAAAAGGGTTTAGCTGAACTAGCTAAACAAGGTTTGCTAGGTAGTGATAAATTGGATAAGCTAGAATTTTGTGATAATTGCATACTAGGCAAACAACATAGGGTTAAGTTTGGAAGTGGCATGCATCATTCTAGTAAGCCCTTTGAGTATGTTCACTCGGACCTTTGGGGTCCTTCAAGAGTGACAACTCATGGAGGGGGTTCCTGTTTTCTCACCATCATTGATGATTTCTCTAGGAGAGTATGGGTTCACATTTTGAAAAATAAAGGTGACACATTTGAAAAATTCAAGGAATGGCATACTCTCATAGGAAATCAAATAGGAACTAAACTGAAAGTTTTAAGGACTGACAATGGCCTGGAGTTTGTTTCAGAGCAGTTTAATGAGTTTTGCAGGAAACAGGGAATTAAGAGACATAGAACTGTGGCAGGCACACCGCAACAAAATGGCCTAGCGGAACGCATGAACAGGACCATTTTGGAGCGAGTCAGATGCATGCTTTTGGGAGCTGGGTTGCCTAAAAGTTTCTGTGGTGAAGCTGTGAGTACAGCAGCTTATTTGATCAACAGATGTCCATCAACAGCGTTAGACTTCAAGACACCTATGGAGGTTTGGAGTGGGAAACCAGCAGAATACTCAAATTTGAAGGTTTTTGGGGCTTTGGCGTTTGCTCATGTCAGACAAGACAAGCTTGAAGCTGGGGCTGTGAGATGTGTCTTTATTGGCTATCCGGAAGGTGTGAAGGGATATAAGCTGTGGAAGATGGAGTATGGAGGATCAAAATTCATAATAAGCAGGGATGTTACTTTTGATGAGTCGACCCGCATGGGGATGAAGTGCAAAGACCTGGAGAATAGTAGCTCAGAAACAGAGGTGGAGAAGACTCAGTTTGAGGTGGAGCCTTCCACTAGTGAGACCAGGGATGACAGGGAGGACAGTCCTCCACCATCAGGTTCTAGAGGAAGACAACCAACAATGGATCCTGGCTATCAGTTGACAAGAGATAGGGAAAGGAGGGAAACTGTGGCACCTAAGAGGTACGGCTATGAAGACTTAATTTGTTATGCTCTAAATGCAGCTAAAGAGATGCGAGGCTCAGAACCAAAGACATTCAGGGAAGCAGTTGAGAGCAAAGAAGGCCAGAAATGGTTGAAGGCAATGAATGAAGAAGTGAATTCATTGGAGAAGAACCGGACTTGGGGGCTTGCGAATCTACCAGAAAAGTAAAGGGTAATTGGATGCAAGTGGAACTTCATGAAGACGGAAGGTATTCCGGAGTTTGAAGAACCAAGATACAAGGAAAGGCTTGTGTATAAGGTAAATCTTGAGTTAAAGATTGTGAATGATATTCAAAAGGCAAGTTCTAGCAAAGAGGAGATCAGCAAGCTCAAGGAGAAACTAAATTCGGAATTTGAGATGAAGGATCTTGGGGCTGCAAAGAGGATACTTGGGATGGATATCGTGAGGAACCGGAAAAGGAGGTATAGCTCTTTGAAAGGCGGTTTGAAGCATGTGAAGACAACTCAAGGTGGAGTGGCAAAGAAGGATATGATTGGTGACTTGGGGATTATGCATGGTTGTGAGAAGTTCACCAAGTATCTTCTTAGATCAAGGTTCGAGGATCACTTGGACTTGATCAATTGCGTTGAGACGTAATTCCAGTAATGGAGAGAGCAGCAAGTGGTTGATGGCTAAATGTTGAACATCACCACTAATTTGAAGTCAAGGTGGAGAATTGTGGAGATTGGTGTGCCTTAAAATCATGTTGGAGATCATTGGAAGTCATAGAAATGAGTTTTCAACAGGTGTGAATCGAATCATGGATCTCTGGAATCGATTCATGATGTGTCTTAGAGCCTTGGAGAAGTTTTGGACTTGCTGTGAATTGAATTGAAGGAATGGGAATCGATTCACTCACTTAGGATCACAAAACGCGTAGGAATTGTACGTGTGAATCGATTCACACTTACTGGTGAATCGATTCACCACTGCTGGTTTTTAAACCAGAATGCTGTTTTTCATTTTGGAATGCGAGCAGTTCTTCTAAGGTTGTGTGCAGCCGTTCTTGAGCATCCTTTGTGAGGTTTTAGGGGCTGGAAAACACATTCAAACACCTTGGGATCTTAGGGAATCATAGAGGGAGGATTGAAGGCTTCTTCTATTGTCTTTCTTGAGAGTTTCATTGAGGGTTTGAGAGTTGGGATTGTGGGAACCTTTGGGATTATTCTTCTTGAACTTTTAGAAGAGGGTTTAGAACAATTGTATTCTCATTGTAAAAGACTCTTTGATAGTGATACGGAGGGCTGCTCTCTCCCACAGACGTAGGTCATCTTTTTGGGGCCGAACTGCGTAACCAAACAGCGATGTCTTCTTCTCTACTCTTTACTCCTTTATTTTTTTTATTGCACCTTGTTGATTAAGTGATTGCTGTTTAGCATTAGTTATTGGTTGTCATTAAAGTTTGTTCCATTCTTTCTTGTTCGAATCTCAACACTTAGATGGATTTAACAAGTCCACCATTTGAGCACAAAGAGACCAGGCTTGAAGCTAAAATGCTATTGATTGTCTTTATTAAAAACAAAGATGTTTTCCTACAAAGTCGACTAACAATTTATTAAAAACAAATGACAAAAAAAAACATATAAAATTACTTCTTTAATTGTACAGGAAAGAGTAATCTTATTTCCATGTAATGATAAAACTGAATCAAGTCTATTGGATGTATGATCTTTGGTCTTGAGAAATATATGCTCCCCTATTGGTTGATGTTATTTATTATGTTTGTCTAATACAGGAATCCATTGTGCTAATGAAAGTTGTCCAGCTTCTGCTTTGGTTAGTCATTTATATTTTTATATTTATATTATTATATTGCATTTTTGTGAGTCTGCTGATTTTGTGTTTCTTCTATAGATCCTGCTATATGGACCTATAACATTATATTTTTTAATGAAAATTACAATTTTAAGGGAAATCAATCTCAATATTATTTTTCTATTATATTCTTCATTATTAATACTAACCACCACTCCTTTTGTTTTCCAGAAAAGGAGAACATCGCTCTCATTATTCTTGGTTTCAGCTCCTGGCCTACAAGCTCTTCAAGACAATATTTATTGATCGAGGCCTGAAACCGCAGGTATTCTAATCCTTATAAGCATAAATTCTTATTGTTTGGTTTATGTCTTTTTCAGTTAATAATCCTAATCGATTCCTTTCATTTTATAAAATTTAATCTTTGTATGAAGGTTGTGTTGGTGCTGCAACTAATTTGTCATAATATGCCTTTGATCCTTGAAACATAGTCTTCTTCTCACTATAAATGACGAGGAGATAATAAATAAGAAGTCACAAATAACATAGGATAGAGAGCAAAAGAAACAATATTGTCAATACATAAAGAATGCCATGCTAAAATTTCATGATACAGAAGCTGGAAAAAGAATTTTTAAGTTTAGTTTTAAAGGCATCCTCACCTTTTCAATAAGGTTGTGTTAAGCTACAAACGCGGTATGCAATTAATCCATCGATTTTTTTGGTGGGGTGGTCCTGTTTTTGCATGTATTAATATAAAACTTTAATCTTGATATTCAATAAAAAAATAAATATTAAAAGATGGTCATGGGAGGACGAGATGAAAAAACTGATGTCGCACGGAGTGTCTGGGGGAACTTTGTTCTCTCTTTGTACTTATGTAATTCAGAAAAACTGCTGGATTATTTAATTTTGTTTTCCTTTCTCTATTCTTCTAATCTTTCTCTATACTTTTCAATTTGCTCTACTTCTGTGAATGCAGTTTTTTTTCGTAAAAATGAAAAGCCCCAAACATGAATGTGGACTTCTGGTGAATGCTCTTGGGAAGAAGTCCCAAGCATGGCTTGATTGCATGATGAAGTGAGTTCTATTCTCATAATAATGCAAACAGCAAATTTCCAAATTTATTTTCAGATTTGAAGTTATTGTTGAGTTAACATCAAATTTGTTTTTACATATATTTGAGTTAAAATGAAGGAGAGGATGTCCTTTTGAATAAATTAACTAATCGTTTTTATACACAAACAGTTTGGCACAAAATTGATACTCCTCACGACTATTTTCCAAATTTGTTAATCCAAATAGAGGGCATTATTTGTCTGGAGCTGGTGCTGACGTATGTCTTCAAATGCCAGGGGTGTATTACGATAGTCATTTCTACAGTATGCAAGCCTGTGGATTGGGGTCCAACTCTTTATGGGTTTGGTGTAAATAAGTTGGTGTTGGGCATTTTGGTGGCGTCAGCATCATTTTGGACTGGCCAAGTGTATGGTTGGTTTTGTTGGCATGTTATTTATTATTCTCTGTTGTTGTTCCCGATGCTTTGCTTTATGCAGAACTTAAACCATGTACTTAATCTCTTTTGTTTTTTTCTTAAGCATACTTAATGGAACCCCAAGTCTGGCTGTGATGTTAACACAACCAGTGCTCACTTCTGTTTTTGGAGTGGTGTCATATTTGACGTGATTTAAATTGGGCTATCATATGTGATGTGTTATCTGGCTGAGAATTTAAAGAGTTAATTTCTTGAGGGAACCAGTCTCAACTATACTGGAGCTGGAAATGCGATTTTGTTAACCGTGTGAGAGCTTGGCTGATGGTCTTTCTTTGATGTTGTTAGAAGATGCAAGCACATAAATCAAAGTTCTGTTTTGGAGGCAGCATAAAATTTGCGTCCAAAACACTATTGACTTAACTTTATGATTTTGATATTGGCCTAAGTAGATTTTTGGAGAGTGGAAGCGAAAAAAAACATATGGCTGCATCTCGGTCTTTCTTCGATGCTGTTGGTGGGTGCAAGATCATAAGCAAAGTTCTGTTTTGGGAGAATTCAAGAGTATGGCTGCACCGTGTTCTTTCTTTATTATATATTTTGCGAAACAACATCCAATCTCGTTTATTTATATATTAACGATTCTTTTTTTGTTTTTTGCAACAACTTTGCAGAGATTCAAGTATTACTATGGTTTCCACTCTTACCTATAGATTATTTTTTGATGTGGTACAACGTGGTAACTATATGACTTTTGTGAGTTTATTTAAGTCATTGCCTTTTGAGTTTTCTATACATTTGCTATTATGTTTTGTATATAAATTTGACAACAAATGTTGGTTAAACATTTTTAGTATCTACGTAATGAATTTTTCCACTACGTACGTTAATGTCATACTGTGATATATTATACGATTTCGTTACATCTCAAACGAAACAATTCTTCAACGAATTTCTCCCCGTGCGTTTCACGGGTCCTCAGTACTAGTTTCATAACATTCAATAAGCATAATTTTTTTAACTACGCAACAAAAAAAAGAGGAAAATGTTTTCACAATTGAAGCAACCATTAGAACATGACTCCAACAATGACTATCCTTCAATACCTCAGGGCACTCTTATCTTTGAAATAATACTCACAGATCAAAACTTGAAAAAAGGGTCACAGAATTACACTGTCACACGGGCTTTTATACCAAGTAATATTTTATAACTTTCCAAAAGCCAATCAATCCGGTATATAAGAGAAAGTGTCTCTTGTAAGCCTAGATTAGTAATGATAGGCCAGCACATAGGTTAGCACTCCTTATAACTAATCAAACTGGTCAGATTAGTTACAGCTGTTTTAACAGCATTGTATCCCAACAGAGGAAACTGTATAAAGTCCTCTGATGTAAATGTTAAAGATTAATCAAACAGAAAAAAGGAAGATTCCAGAATTGAGAATACAGTTTACAGTTTATGCCTTTCTAATAAGGTATCATCGAGTCCAGAAGATCCACCGTCACCGCCGCCGGTGAACGCTGTACAGTCGTCTTCCGCTTCCACCGCCGTGGCGTCTTTGTCACCAACTATCATTCGCTCTTCTTCGTCCTCTTCTTTCACTGCGATTTCTGAGAAGTTAGACTCATAGAACTACCTTTTGTGGTGCCAACAGGTGGAGCCTGTGATTAAGGCGCACAAACTTCACCATTTCTTGGTGAATCCTACAATTCCACCGAAGTTCAACACGATCGATGAAAACTCTGCGAATCGCGTCTCACCTGAGTTTGAGAAATGGGAGCAACAGGATCAATTGTTGCTCGCATGGTTGCAATCGACTATTTCAAAGGATATGCTCCGCCGTGTCGTTGGTTCGAAGCACGCATGGCAACTGTGGGACAAGGTTCACGCTTATTTTCAGGCACACACTCAGGCGAAGGCTCGCCAACTCCGATCGGACCTTCGTAGCACAACGCTTGAAGGTTTTTCTGTCTCGGAATTTCTTCTTCGCGTGCAATCCCTAATCGATTCCTTGAATGCAATCGGTGAACCAGTCTCATCTCGCGAGCATCTGGATATCGTTCTTGAAGGCTTACCGCAGGACTATGAATCCACGATCTCCTTGATTTGTGGAAAGTTTGGCCCGATTTCTATGGAAGAAGTCACGACTCTGTTGCTAGGTCATGAATCGTGTCTAAACCGATTCAAGAAACAATCTATTGCCTCAGCAAACCTCACCGTCTCTGCGAATCCTAATTCGCACCAATCGCAGAATTGTGGTGTGCCTCAGGCTAATCTTGCTGCCTCGTCTCTTGAAACTGGATCTACTGGTGCGCAAAATGATCGTGACACCTCGCATGGTGGCCGTGGTGGTGGCCGTGGCTTTGGTCGCAGTGGCCGTGGCCGTGGCCGTGGCACTGGTGGTCGTGGCACTGGTGGCCGTGGATCAGTTCAGTGCCAAGTGTGTCACAAATTCGGCCACGATGCCTCCATCTGCTTCCATCGGTTCAAGAAAGATTATGTTCCACCTACTTTCTCTGGGAATTCATCAAATCCACCTGCTCCTTGGTCACAGCAACCAAATTTCTTTCAGCCTGGGTTTGCTTCACAACCATCAGTGCCTACCATGCCTCCAATGCACTGGCCTGCTGCCTCAGCTCCTATGCCTTGGCCCTATTCCACATGGGATTACTATGCTAATGCTAGGCCAAGCACTCCTTCAGCGCATATGGCTCAAATGAATAACATGTTCACTGGACAATACTCTGCTTCATTCTTTCCACAGGGAGTTCCTTCCCCTCAGATCAGGCCGCAAGCATATCTGTCCAATGCAGGATCGAATTCCTCAGTAAACTGGTACCCTGACTCGGGGGCTTCTCACCATGTCACCTCCAACTCTCAGAATATTCAGCAAGTCTCTACTTTTGAAGGACCAGATCAGATTATCGTAGGAAATGGCAAAGGTTTGTTAGTAAACTCCATGGGCTCTACGTCATTTTCATCCCCTTTTAATCCCAGTTCCAATCTTGTTCTTAATAATCTCTTACATGTCCCAACTATCACTAAAAATTTGCTCAGTGTCAGTCAGTTTGCTAAGGACAATTCTGTTTACTTTGAATTTTGGCCTAATCAATGCTTTGTCAAATCACAGGCATCCAATGAGGTTTTACTCAAAGGAATGTTTGGCAAGGATGGCCTCTATGAGTTCACCAATCTACTTCAAGTTCCTGCATCTCAGTCTGTCAGCTCATCCCCTTTATTTTGCAGTTCTATTTCTTTACCTAATCTGCATACTGCTACTGTTAATTCCAATGCTACTGTTAATACCAGTTCATACTTCCTTTGGCACTCAAGACTTGGTCATCCTAGTCTTGAGGTGCAGAAAATTGTACTCAACAATTGTAAGATTCCATTTTCTAATAAAAGTGCATTAGATTTTTGCTCTTCTTGCTGTCTTGGTAAAGCACATAGGCTACCGTCTCATCACTCCACTCACATTTATAGCCATCCTTTAGAACTATTTTTCAGTGACTTGTGGGGTCCTGCCCCAATCACCTCCACCACTGGTTTTGACTACTACATCACATTTGTTGATGCTTTTACTCGGTTCACATGGATATTTCTTATAAAACGAAAGTCTGATGCTCTTTCAGTGTTTAAGGAATTTAAATCACTTGTTGAAAACCAATTCCCTCACAAAATAAAGGCTATACAAACTGATTGGGGTGGTGAATTCAGACCATTCACCCAATTTCTTGCTCAGTTTGGTATTATTCACCGAGTCATATGTCCCCATACTCATCATCAAAACCGTATGGTAGAAAGAAAGCATAGGCAGATTGTAGAGGTTGGCCTCACACTTCTTTCCCAAGCATCTTTACCTCTAAAATTTTGGGACCATGCTTTCCTCACAAGTGTTTACCTCACAAATAGACTCCCACATTCGGCTTTGCAATTTGAAATTCCATACAGCAAGTTGTTCAACATCCAACCTGATTTTCACTTTCTAAAGGTGTTTGGGTGTGCTTGTTTTCCCTTACTTAGACCCTATAACAAACATAAAATGGAATTCAGGTCACAAGAATGCGTTTTTCTGGGTTATTCAGCCTCCCATAAGGGTTACAAGTGTCTAGCCTCCAATGGTAGAATTTACATCTCTAAAGATGTTTTGTTCAATGAGTATAGGTTCCCTTACAATGACTTGTTTCCATCTGATAAGACTGCATCTACTAGTACTGGTATTTCTGCTTCTATTCCTTTAGTAAACATCCCAGTTTTATCTCCCAATGCAGTAACTACTTCTACTACATCCCCTGTTTCTGGTTCCAACTCTGCTCCACATTCTACACCCTATTCCTCTAATCTTAATTCTGCATCTAATTCCAATGCAGCACCTGTTTCTGTTTCCAATGCAGCCTCTCATTCTGCATCTAATTCCTCTAGTTCTAACTCTGCACCTCACTCTGCATCTAGTTCCACTGCAGGACCTGTTTCTGTTTCAAACCCTGCATCTCATACTACATCCATTGCCACTGAACCAGTTGTCCCAGTAAGTTCTGCAACTCCATCATCTAGTTCCAGCTCATTTGCTAGACCTGTTAATATCCACCCGATGCAAACAAGAGCAAAAGATGGCATTATTTGTCCTAAGATACATCCTACATTGCTGTTAGCTCATGTGGAGCCCAAAACCACTAAACAGGCTCTTGCTAGTCCTACATGGCTTGCTGCTATGCAGTCTGAGTACAATGCATTGCTGAAAAATGATACATGGACACTGGTTACCCTTCCTCCAAACAGAATTCCCATTGGTTGCAAGTGGGTGTTTAGGGTTAAGGAGAACCCTGATAGCTCAGTCAACAAATATAAAGCAAGACTAGTTCCTAAAGGCTTCCACCAAAAATATGGGGCAGGTTATACTGAAACTTTTTCACCAGTAATAAAGCCAGTAACTGTCAAAACCATGCTCACTTTAGCTATCTCAAGAGGTTGGCCCTTGCAACAACTTGATGTCAACAATGCTTTCCTTAATGGATTGCTTGAGGAGGAGGTATATATGATACAACCCCCTGGTTTTGAAGCATCAAATAAGTCTCTAGTTTGTAAACTCAACAAAGCCCTTTATGGTCTCAAACAAGCCCCAAGGGCTTGGTTTGATAGACTTAAAGGGACACTGCTGCAGTTCGGGTTCACAGCCAGTAAGTGTGACCCATCCTTGTTTGTTTATTCAAAAGGCAACACTATTGCATATATGTTGGTTTATGTTGATGACATCATAGTCACTGGCAATAACTCTTCATTTCTGAGTCAGCTTGTGAACAATCTGAATGCTGTTTTCTCTTTGAAAGAGTTGGGAAATTTAGACTACTTCTTGGGCATTGAGGTCAAAAGGCAACCCGATGGTTCACTTATTCTTACTCAAAGCAAGTATCTTAGAGATTTGTTATCCAAAACAAATCTACAAGAGGCCAAATCACTCCCCTCACCTATGATTTCTGGTTGTCACTTGTCCAAAGAAGGCTCAACTTCAGTGACTGACCCAACTTATTACCGATCAGTAGTTGGAGCTTTACAGTATGCAACCATAACAAGGCCGGATATCAGTTTTGCAGTAAATAAGGTCTGCCAATTCATGTCACAGCCTCTAGAAACTCACAGGGCTGCTGTCAAAAGAATTCTAAGGTATCTCAAAGGCACTATTTCATGGCGACTGCACCTTAAGCCAATTTCCACTGCTCTTCTTCCCCTGGCTGCTTACTGTGATGCAGATTGGGGGTCTGACATTGATGACCGCAGGTCTACTTCTGGTGCTTGCATCTTCATTGGTCAAAATCTTGTGTCTTGGTGGGCTAAAAAGCAACCTGTGGTGTCTCAGTCAAGCACAGAGGCTGAATACAGGAGCTTGGCTCTAGCCACTCAAGAATTGCTGTGGATTCAGTCCTTGTTAACTGAATTGGGTGTTGCATTTTCTGTTCCTCAGGTGTTCTGTGACAACATGAGCACTATTGCTCTGGCCCACAACCCGGTTCTGCATGCAAGAACCAAACATATGGAACTTGATTTATTCTTTCTTAGAGAGAAAGTTCTGCAGAAGAAACTAATTGTCTCCCATGTTCCTGGCAGCCAACAATGTGTTGATATCATGATAAAACCCCTTCCTCCTACTAAGTTTGAAGAGTGTCGATCCAAGCTCACTGTTTGTGATGCTTTACAGCTCACTCCCAGCTGAGCTTGCGGGGGAGTATAAGAGAAAGTGTCTCTTGTAAGCCTAGATTAGTAATGATAGGTCAGCACATAGGTTAGCACTCCTTATAACTAACCAAACTGGTCAGATTAGTTACAGCTGTTTTAACAACATTGTATCCCAGCAGAGGAAACTGTATAAAGTCCTCTGATGTAAATGTTAAAGATTAATCAAACAGAAAAAAGGAAGATTCCAGAATTGAGAATACAGTTTACAGTTTATGCCTTTCTAATACGGTACAATGTTTCAAACAAACTTCCCTACTTTTTTTTGGTGATTCACGGGATCGAACCCGGTACAAGTGCCTAAGGAGCTTATAAAGCCTAGGGGTGCAACCGCTGCACCAACCCCTTGTTGGCAAACTTCCCTACTTTAAATTAATAATAACCTTTTCTTTTATACAAAATCAAGTACTAGCATCAATTACTTACTACAAAAAGAGCCTCATTCACCCCAACAAATATCACCCAAGAAGAAGAAGAAGAGTAAAAATTGGAGGAAAAGGAGAGGAAGAAGAATATTCAATTTCCATAAACAAAAAGAAGAAACAATCAAATCATCAAAAACTTCATACACTATCATCTCATGAAGATTCAGATGTAGAATGCAACACAGGAGAAAGGTCATCCAAAAAAATATAAGAGATAACATCTTCGGATGAAGAGCCAATTTTCGTTAAACCTTAAGGAAGAATGAAATACCACAAAAACATGTGAAAAGCAACAATGGTGCAAGCAAGCCAAAAAGTGAAAACAAACAAATAAAAAAATTGAATGATGTTCATAAAAAATTTAACCTCATTTTAATTTCTCAATTTTTTTTATTATATACTTTTTCGTATTTTAAATGTAAGTCTACGGCTTCATTTCAATGTCATAATTAATTACATCGTTAGTAATGCTAACAAATTGTATTGTTATTTTATTTTTTTCAATTCAGCATTTGAATAACACAAAAAATCATATTTATACAATGAAATTTACAAAAATTACAAAGAAGTTTACAAAACAAATTCGGCACCAGCGCAACACGCGGGTCACAATCTAGTTATCTCAAAATTGAAGGTTGTCATGCAGACCTTGTAGAAAACAATTTAAATTTTCAAAAAATAATTTAATAGGCCAGAGCAAAAACTAAGACGCTTCATTATCGTGCACGCGGGGACAAATTGGAGGGTTTGCACTAAAGCCACTCAACTTGACTTAATCTTGTGCGTGCGAGCCCATGCCACTCACAAACTTGTGTGTAAGCTTCAAAATGACAAACAATAATGGCTAATCCTGAACATTTTGTTTAATTAAGATTAAGATTTATAGTGTGGAATATGGATTGGTAGGAAATTTCCATGTACCATCACATCACTTCACTTCATGTATTGTTATTTCGTTTATGAATTATTATAATTATAATATGAATTCACCCGCGCAATTGTCGGGTCAATTTGTGGTAATTTAATAATCCATGCTTAGCATGTGGCATGTATTAGAGAAATTAAGTACCAATAATTTTCAACTGCCAGTTCTTTTTTTTTTTTCCCTTTTTTTAATTTATCTGAAGATCCATCTACTTCCAAAGGCCACTACTACTATTACTACACATACAATTCCCAAAGGTCAATGCATACACATTTCCAATCAAATTCAAACCCCAACTCAGAGCTTTCGACTGACTTGAGTCTGCAGAGAAAGTGTTATTTGACCATGCAACTCCAATTTGACTCCCAGTTTTTCATATCCATCTTGTTTATTGGTTTTGTTGCGCTCTTGTTTCCTTTTTACACTGCCTTGGTGCAGAGGCCAAATATGCTTCGTTCTAAGCTAAGGAAACAAGGTATCAGTGGTCCACCACCAACTATACTGCTTGGAAATATCATGGACATAAAGAAAGCTCAGCCTATCACTCCAAATTCTCCTTCTGTTGAACCCCCTGTCACTCACAACACTGCTTCTCTTCTCTTTCCCATGTTTGAGCAATGGAGGGAGCAGTATGGTATGCATATGTTACATTCCACCATATAAACTTTTACATTGTTCACGCCCTCCATTTCAAAATGACTGTCATTTTAGATAAATAAAAAAAATTCATATTGACTGTCGTTTTATTATTTCAATGTAACATTAATTTTTTTTCCCAATTTTATCCTCAAATAAATATTATGTACATCACTTCCAATACATCATACTCCAATATGCATTTATGATATTTGTTAATATACCAATAGTTAACAATGACAATTTAGTAAAATTGTTTCAATCACTAAGTTATTTATTGCTTTTTTTTAATCCTTGTGAAAAAACCTTAAAAGTAAGTCATTTTGAAATGGGGGGAGTATCATATATTACTCAATTTCCGCATCATCAACATAAAGCGCCACCAGCATTCAGAATTAGAACTTCAAATTGGTGGGGTACTAGCTGAAATAAACTACACATACGATATAGATAAATATTTCTTTGAAGTACTCTTCAATGAAAAGGGTGATTGTAAAAAAATTTAACAGGTAGGAATCATAAAATGAAAATCCAACTGAAGCAAACATCTAGACATGAAAAATAAAATGAGCAGAGGTTTCTTGATAACAAAGACAGAACACAAGCTGTTTGATCAATAGAAGTAAGCACATTTGTTGTGTCACACATCTAGATCTACCTGCCAAGAGAAAACAACTATATTGGAAGGAATAACAGAGTTCTAGAATTTCTTCAAGAATTCAAGACCAAAACTAAAATTTTCCTGCTGCAAAGTAGGACAACATAGACTCAGAGTCCATTCCTGATAGAATACCAAAGCTGTATATGTTTCATCAGCATAAGACATAGATTACATTTTTTTTTATAAAGTCATGTTTTCAAGGAACTAAAACATACTTGGACATTCTTTTTATGTAGTCTCCAACTGTTTGATTTCTCTACTTTTACTTTGCAAGTAGACTAGTTTGTTTGCTGATAAAGCCAATATATTGGATTTTTTGACTGAATTGAGAACCATACCTTGTAGTGATGGTTGTCTAAGTATTACCATGCTTTTGCTATCTTGTGTAAACAGGTCAAGTGTTCACGTTTGCACTTGGAAACATACAAGTATTGTGTGTGAGCCAACCAGACATAGTGAAAGAAATCACCACATGCACTTCCTACAACTTGGGGAAGCCTCCATATCTGCATAAACTATTAGGGCCTTTGCTGGGTCAGGGTATTTTAACTTCAAATGGGCCTACATGGGCCCATCAAAGAAATATCCTAGCTCCAGAACTATACATGGATAAGGTTAAGGTAAATAATCTCTTAAGCTTGCTAGATGCTGATATTTACATTGGCCTCTTATAACATATATACAATAAGTTTTTCATATGTCCTCTAAAGGGAATGGTGAATATCATTAGTGAGTCGTCTGTATCTCTGCTAAACTTATGGAGTAGTAAGATAGAAGCAGAAGGTGGAGTTGCAGATATAAAAATTGATGAGGACATTAGAAGATTCTCTGGGAACGTTATTTCAAGAGCATGCTTTGGAAGTAATTATTCCAAGGGGGAAGAAATTTTCTTGAAACTCGGAGCTCTCCAAGAGGTCGTCTGGACCTGGAAAAGTCTGTCTAAAGCGGTTCCTGGCATGAGGTAGAAAACAGGTTTTCAGCTCACAGAACCAACATTACCGTTTGTACTTTTCATTTTTAAACTAATGATTAATTAATATGTAACAGATACCTTCCAACAAAGACCAATAGAAAAGCATGGAAATTAGAAAAGGAGGTGAAAAGTTTGATACTCCAGGTGGTGAAGGAAAGAAAGGATACTAGTTTTGAAAAGGACATGCTGCAAATGGTTATTGAAGGTGCTAAGAAAAGTAATCTCACACAAGAGGCCTATGACAGTTTTATTATTGATAACTGCAGGAATATATACTTGGCAGGCTTTGAAACAACTGCAGTTGCTGCTACATGGTGTCTTATGTTGTTAGCCTCAAATCAAAATTGGCAAGACCGTGCTCGTGCTGAGGTACTAGAAATTTGCAAGGGTAGAATACCGGATTCTGATATGCTTTCTAAGATGAAGCAGGTAAGGATCATTAGATAGCTTATTAAAGTCTATACAGTTTTTTGATGACACTGAGGATTTCCAAAATACCATCAACAATAACATGCACTTGTTGTGGCAGCTGACAATGGTTATTCATGAATCATTGCGCCTTTATCCACCTGCACCTTTGACGTCAAGGCAAGTCTTCAAGGACATGACATTTGGGAATATTGATGTCCCCATGGGCATTGACATTTGGATATTGATAGTAAGTTTGCATACAAATCCTGATATCTGGGGAGATGATGCCTACAAATTCAACCCAGAAAGATTTGCTAATGGAACAGTAGGTGCTTGTAAGTATCCACAGGTGTATCTGCCCTTTGGGGTTGGCCCACGAGTGTGTCTTGGACAGAACTTGGCTATGGTTGAACTTAAGATGCTGATAGCTCTGATCTTGTCCAAATTCTCTTTCTCCCTCTCCCCTCAATACATACATTCACCTGCACATGGGGTTCTAATGAAGCCTGAGCATGGAGTCCACCTCCTAGTAAGAAAGCTATAAACTATTCCTTGAGAAAAGTTTGGTGAAGGTTAGATAGGACTTGGAAGCTGGTGTTGATCTATGAAGTTTAGTAAAGCAGAATTATAATTGATAATCATCTTGTCTGGGAGTGGGAATACAAGTACACACACTCCTCTTTGAATTGTATAACTCTATTGCACTAGTTTCCTAATTTCATGCTTCCAAAATAAGCAATAAAATAACCATTCATCATTGTGCTTCATGCATCTATTTGTAACATCCCAAGACAAATTTATGCCCTGCTATTTGACAAAATGCTTTCGTAGTTTTTACTGGAACATACATACTCAAAGTTGGTAATAATACCAAAGCAATTATAATGGGATGCTGTAACATCCATTAATATGATGATAAGTAATGGTGTGCCCCTAGCCATTCCTTTCATCTTGCCCATACTTTGTGCCCCTTTTTAACTCTAGTTACGCTGGATTTTTTTTCCCCCTTAAAATGGATGAATTGATAATTACACAAGACAAGTTAATCTATTATCTATTTAAGAAAGTTAACTCTACTAAGGACACGTGACAAAAACTCATTAATCCGTTTTCCTGCCAAAAACTATTTTCGCACAAAAACATTAATTAGGTTCCATTTTTCTTCGTCACCCATGTTGAGCACGCGGTCTCTCAGCCACGTTTTTCATTTAATTTCGTTGTATTTAAGTTTAGCTAGTAGTATTGAGTTACTCTGTTATTCTGTACCCTCTTTGTTTCCATCGTTTTCTTATTATTTTTGGACTCTTCTTTTTTAGTGGCCTTTTTTTTATCGTTAACACTTGCTTGTGTTAATGTGAGATTTAAACATGTTTGTGCAGAGATGCATTATGTTGGTGTATAGAGTTGCACCATAAAATTGGTAGCTGCATATTTTATTATGTTCTCGCTATTCATGCAAAACATAGGCTATTTTCATTGTCATTGTGTTTGTACTTGCATCTTCTTAGTCATTGATACCTATTCAAGCTGGTTCTGATTGGCGATTCCAGTGTGGGCAAGTCCAACTTGTTGTCCAGGTTCACCAGGAACAAGTTCAATTTGGAGTCCAAGTCCACCATTTGAGTATTGATTCCAAAGTCATCAAGGCTCAGATTTGGGACACTGCTATCCTGGAAAGGTCTCCTTCTTTTTTCCCGCTTTTATCCGTTTCTTATTAATTTCATTTAATTTGTTCCTTTTTTCCCTAAAATTTTGAACCGTTATCGTGGTTGTTTCTTATCTTAGTAGTCATAGTTGTATTTCATTTTTTTTAATCAACCCACAAGCCTTGCAATTATTATGAATGATGCTTGAACAGATTGGGATATTAGTTCATTACCTGCAATGCAGTGAAAGATTACCCAGTTTATTGAGGACTTACTATTTTGAATTTT
Organism: Calophaca sinica; assembly: GCA_037113605.1. NCBI lineage: Eukaryota > Viridiplantae > Streptophyta > Magnoliopsida > Fabales > Fabaceae > Calophaca > Calophaca sinica. Next base: position 53,060,400 of record CM073735.1, on the reverse strand, counting down.
TATGCTTTCTAATTCAATTTGATTTTTAATTTTAGGCGTTAGTTTCTATATCAGAATCAAATCAAGAGGTGTTAGTTTATTAACAACTGGAAACAATTACGTGGTTATAATGATGAGCCATGATTTTGATCTCCCTATCTCCATGTGCAGAGATGTTGGTTTATTAGTGTTGGTTCATTGCAGCTTGCATGGCATTATAGTTATCAGGTGCTTTGGATTTTCTCACACAATTTTCTTAGATTCAGTACAAAAGGCCAAGGACACGTTGCGTTATTTCAAATTAATTATGACATTTAATTTATTGAAGTATTAGCTAATTTAGGGCATTACCTTGATAGAAACATGTTCTCCTCTGTTTGCTCTTACTTGTTTGATTAACTTCAATTATTAACATGCTTTCTTTTTCAGCTTGGTTTTACTCTTCAACAATTTGTAGAGCAATCAATTTAGTAATCTGTAATCTTTATGAGTTTTTAAATACTAACTGTTTTCTGAATAACTTAAAATTACTCTCCATAATTAGTAATTTTTTTTAAAAAAGTGTCATCTAATTTCTCCAACTTATATTAATTAAGCTTTTTCAGCTTTCTATACTTTGTACAAGTTGCTCCTATTATTGTACAAGTTGCTCCTATTTTGCATGTCAACCCTTATTGTTCTTCTGTAATTATGAGTTTAATTTGGTTTTTCAATCTTGTCTGCACAGTCTGAGCTTTAGTAAGCGCTCGGTTCTTAGCTCCGTCTTCGATTTACAACCCCACCGGCACTGCACTGTTTGGGTAATGATTTTGCTTTTCTATTTCTAGTTGCTTTTATTGTTCTTCTGTAGTTCTTTGAGTTTAATCTTGTGTTTGTCATTACTACTGCAGTGACACAGCTCCGCCACACATCTCTGAGACCGTATATCAAGAAAAAGATGAAGAACAAAAAAATGGGCTAACAAGGTTACAGAGAAGACAAAAAATAAAAACGAAACAAAAAAAAAATAGAAGAAGCCAGCCAGTTCAAACTCTTCTGCTCCCTCGAAATCTATCTTCTACTTCTGCATTGAATCTCAGATTCTGCGAAAATCAAAGCCAAAAATTAGACAAAAAAATCAAAAATTTTGAAACAGACAAAAAATACGAGAGAGAACGGTCAGTAGATTAACTTTGGCTACAGAAACCCCATGCCATTATCCATTTATCTGATCCAAAATCACCAAAAAATACAAAAAAGATGTTAAATTTGGTCAAAAGACAGAAATGAAAGGGAGATGGAGAAGGAGATGTCGCATACCTTGACATACATGGTGGTGGTGAGAAAACCTGGCGATGGTGTAGCTGCGGAGATCCTTCACCTTTTCCATTGGTCTTTGCTCTAAGCTTGAACAAGGGCTTTCTCTCTGCTTGAGTGGCTTGAAGCTACAACAATCAAGGTTCTGTGGAGAACCGATTTGGCTTTGTGTGAGAGAAGGTTCTGTGGGTGGTGGTGAGAGGAAGAGAGAGAGTGTGAGGCGGTGGAGGTGGAGCTCGCGGTGTGGAGGTGGAGGCGATGTGGAGAAGAAGAGAGAAGGAGGTAGAAAGAAGAGAGAGGGGGAGAGAGGGTGGAGCTCGCGGTACCGGTGTGGAGGTGGAGGCGGTGTGGGGAAGAAGAGAGAATGAGGTAGAAAGAGGAGAGAGGAGAAGGGGTGGGGTGGAGTTCGCGACACTGAAATAGGATTAGGGTTTTATTTTTTAGGTTTTATAATGTCTCATTAGGTTTGGGCCGGGTGGGTATTTGGGCCGCTCGTGAATGAGGAAGGCCTGGGGGGTGCAAGGCAGAAATGGGGGTGCGCGAAGTAAATATAGAGAAGTGAGTGAAAGAAGGGAAGAAAGGAAGAAGATGCTGGCGGAAATCACGATGGCTATTATCGTGGGCCATACTGTGGGAAGGGCCGCTGGTAAATTCGTCCGTTCGTGGGATGGGTCGCGAGTAACTGGTCAAATCTGTCAGTTATAGGAGCCTGCTCCTCTGACCGTGTTTACCATGGGAGACTGTCGCGGGTAAAATTTTCACATGATTATCGTGGGTTGTGGCCCATGAAAATAGGAAATTGGCCCACGATAATTTCAAGCCATCTTGGCCCACGAGAAACGGCGGTGGGTAATACTGTTAATTCTTGTAGTGTTTTTTGTCAGTATCATTCAATGACAGCTTCTGCTATTGATACAATCATTTTTTTACGTTTTTTGTATGTTTTTACCTTGTTAGAATTTGTACAATGATCATTGTCTTCATTATGGTTAATTTTATTTTGGAGGTTTTTTTTTTTTTTTAAGATTAAGGAAGACTGAGTTTATGAGTGAGTCTAAAATGTTTGTATTTTAGTTTGGTGGTGGTGATTGTTTTTATATAGATTTTGAAAATGTTTGTAAATTTGTCGATGGTCATTGTCTTTTGGCTTTAAGTTAAGTTATAATATTTCATTTAGAATGTATTGAGTTAGGAGTTATATTTTAATTATTTAAATGTAATTAAGACATTAGATTTTAATTACATGTAATGAGTTGTAATGAATATTCATATAAATTATATATATGTTGTAATATGTTATGAGAAAATAGCTATCAATAAAGAATTTCAATATGCAGCTGATTATTATGTAAGGTAGATAAAAAATTTAAATACTTTTTACAGTAACTAAAATATTATTTTTTTAGTCTGATGGCCCAGCGGCCTACTACGCACTCTAAAAAGCGTTGAAAGGGGACGTAGCAGGTTCGAACCCGCGCCCAAGCAGTAAATACTTTGACAGTTGTGATAAGCATCACGGACAGTAACTAAAATATTTAAATCGAGAGTAATAATGAAATATAAATATGAGTAGCTTACTTTTGAATTGAATAATGCAATTTTTTTGTTTATAGAAGAGTAATGTAATATTTAAATACGAATAATGTGGTACTTTATAAATGTTAATAAACAAAACCTTCAGGCTTAGCGTAGGGTAGGAAAAATATGTGGAAAAAGTTTCATCATACTATTTAAAATTACATTAATGGGTAATAAATACCTATTTATTTAGGAATGTTATATTTTTTTTTATAAACAAAAGTATATTAATAGAGAGTACAAGGGGTACTCTAACCCATATACAGCACAATTAGATCGGCTCTATAAATTAGCCTGAAAACATCTCAATGGATAAACACACCAATCAGAGAATACTAAATTTGTTTTTCTACCCTCTCTGCTTATGAACCAACACCATGAGACAATTTTTGTATGATTCATCACCTTTGAAAAACATGGCACCTCCCCACCGAAAATAACTTTATTTCGCATGACCCATGTCGTCCAAACCACTGCGCACCATATGAGATGTCTCACTTTTTTGTATTTCCTGTTTGTGAAACAATCTCCATGTTGCAAGAAGTGTATTACTGTGTCATGATGCATCGCTGTCCTCACTCCAATCCATGCTTGAACTTGCGCCCAAATAAGATAAGAAAATTGGCATGTGAAAAATAAGTGGTCAACCGATTCTGCATCTTGAAAGCAAAACACACAGCTTGTTTGATGTGGATATGAAATAATTCCTCTCCTTGACAATAAACTTCTTGTAGGCAGTTGATTCAACAGTAATTTCCATATAAAAATCTGAATCTTTGAGGGAATTGAACATCTCCATAAATTTCTCAAGGCTATTCCTAAATTCTGCTGAACAGTAGAAAAATCTGCAGAATTTAAAAGACTGCTGTAAGCTGATCTTACTGAAAAATAATTCGAATTATCTAACATCCAACTCCATTCGTCCTTCCTTCCAATGATGAGTGTCACACCTCTTAACAAGGCCACCAATTCACCAAATAAATCTACCTCCCACTGAAAGAAATCTTTTCTCCAATTCCACTTCCATCTCCATTCCTCCCGCTGCCATTCCCCTCCAATTGACAAATGCCGACCCTTCCAACTCTCCGGGCACTTCTTGAACGAGTTCAGCACTGGGTTCCAAGTTGATGCTCATCTCGGATTATATGTTAAGATGCTTTTAATTGAATAATAAATTGATGGGGTTGTTATTGTCTGTAAAGGAAATTTCGAAACTCCGACGAATGGTGATATTAGATGCTACTTTTTCTAGAGTTGAAGCAACAAAGTGTATGTTGTCTGAATGACTTTAGAAGTTACCACTAAAATTTGAGTTCAGAACTTTGAGATGATCATCACGATCATTGCGAGTTGAATGTATTTTCTCTACAAAATATGCAAGAAAGCATAATAGATTTATCCTTAATCCTATCAAACAAAAGTACTCAATAAAAAATACACATATTTTAGAAGCTGATTGCAAAATATTAATTTGATTGAAAGTTTGTTAATATAGATAACTTTTGCAGTGAGTAATCCTAGCAAAACTAATAAAATAAGAATTTATATTTACAAAAAATAAAAGATTATACTTGGAAAAAAAGTAGAAATAATCCCAATAGGAATAATATAGTAATAACTTGGGATATATAAATTATCAAAGAAAAATTTGGGACATATAATTTAAAAGTGTTCATGGTTTTTTTCCGTTGTCGAAGCAATATATAATTTAAATTGAAGTTTTTCATTTTTAACATTTACATATATCATTATAATATGTCTAGAGATTTATTTAACTCTCATATGATTGTGTCCACATCCTTAACAATGGTGATAAAACCTAGCATGGACATCAAAGTAGAAAAAACATACAGATAGAAATAAAAAAATTATATTAAAATAATAAAGTGCTTAAACAAAAAAATATGATGTACCGAGAAAAATAGGCTCACTAACATAAGAATAGAATTTCATTTAAAAAGAGATTTATAAAAGTTTTACTGTTTAATGAGAGCTACAATATTTTAATGTTATTATTTCGGGTGGAATTGAGAGGAATCAAAGTGAGAGAAGTGCACTTGAAAGAGTCAAATGAGAGGTACAATTGGAAAATGTGTGAATAGTTAGTATTGTATCTAGAGAAGAAAGGAATAGATGTATTTTCCATGATGATACGTCAGCATTTTAATGACGTGGCAAAAACAAAATTATGTGGCATAAGAAGAGATTAGGTGTCAATTAATTGTTCTGCAACTCTGTTTTTATATATTACTAGATGTTGACCCGTGAATTGCGCGGGAGAACTTGATATATAATTAGAGGGAACTGAAATTGAAATTATCTATAAAATTATAAATAATATAATTTATTGTATTGGGTTTTGGTTTAGAGATTTATGCAGCATAATGATTCAAACAGACATTAATACTCCCTCCGTCTTATATTATTTGTCATGTTTGGAATATTTGATTGTCTCAAATTATTTGTCACTTTATAATATTAAGAGAGAATTAATTATATTTTTCAAATGATATTATTTATTTATATCTCAACTACCCTATATTAATTGACTCTTTCACCTAACTCCCACTATAATAGGGGTATTTTAGTAAAACTAAATTATTCTACCTTGAAAATGAGTGCAATCAATGATTTTCTTAAAACGTGTGCATAACCTTAAACGATAAATAATATGAGATAGAGGGAGTAATTAGTATTTTCAATACCATGATAGTTATCATGAGTCTGAACTTGATTTTCATAAGAAGTCCCCAGCCTATTAATACATTTTTCATGCCTAACCAATTTTCTCTTGAAGCGCTCCTCTGCTGAATTCTTGTTGATTTTGAGTTGTCTATCCATGTCTGTGCTTACTTGAATGGATTTTGCATGGAAGTGGTATAAATTGAATAATATATGAAAACATAATATAATAATATGACTAATCCAATATGTAAAATTGACACGCGGAGTGGAGAAGTATATTATCACATAATAAGGATGGTAACTGTTTAAAACTATAGATAAAGGTCAAGCAAATATAAAGATAAAAAAGCAATGGAACGAAATCTAAGGTTAGAAGCAAAGAGTTCAGTTGAACATTTCAATGCTTTATACAATTTTTTTAAAAAAATATTAACATATTCAGCTCTGGAAGTGTGAAATACTGCAGGGTTAGAGGTTAATTAATGGGTAAAAAAAGTTCAATACACTGTCTGAAAAGGAGGCACTGGGATATCATATATTGACCATATTTTTTCTTTTTAGGAGAGGGGGACACTGTCTGAAAAGTAGGCACTGGGATATTTTACCTGGAGAAGAATGTTAATGAAACATACAAAATCATTGATAAGCAAGTCAATTTAGAGTTGTAACTGCTTATGCTATATCAGGATGCATATTAAGTTTCTATTGAATATACATAGCAGCAATAGAAATAGCATGGTGCTACCTCTCACGGATATAGACCTTTAAGCATTGGATCCACCATATGTATATAGGCAAGCAACATATTAGTTTTGGAAGAAGAAAAAAAGAAAGTTTTGTCAATTTACATATAAATTAGACAATGAATTGTTTCATCATAATCAAGCTACAAATTGAAGGAAAAAAATGAGTTCAATTCGATGTTAAAAAGGAGGGGGAAATTGAATAAGATAGGAAGAAATCCCTCCTCTCCCTATTGCAATGGTGACGAACACCATTCTTGCTACTATGAAAGTGTCAGCGACCAATTTTCCAACGATCTGGCCCTGCTGTTCCGTGAAGTTGAGTCATTAGAAGAGTACCCCAATGTAGATGGGTTGCTGCTGATAGTGAGCTGTGTAACACCCTTTCGGGATGGATATATAATATTATATTTACCAAAATACTGAGAAAATTAAAACTTTTCAAAACACGTACATATGTTAATCAGTCATCACAGTTTTCGCAAAGAGTTTCAAGCGTAGAAATTGCACACATAATAATACAAAAGAAAATCCACTGACCGTGGTACTCAAAAGACTTGAAGAGAATCCAGAGTGTCACCTAAGACTCTTACATTAAACATAAAAACTTTGACTGGAAGTTCCTTTCTCGCTACCACCTGTCTTGTCTTCGGATCTCCAGTTGTAAGCCTCAAGTCCAAGATCTTCTTCTAGTATATTTCATAAATACAAACAGAACACAAGAAAACATAAAGCAAGGGTGAAAATCTCACTTATCGAGTTTTATCGTGATACTCGTATAAGTAAAATAAAAATAGTAAATATTATACACAGACAGATAGAATAATATTTTCAGCAATATAACACAACGATAAATATCTTCATGACTTTGTGATCTCCCAATAATAATTCCCAATGATAACATATAAATGATAATATCTCAGTGATAATCTCTCAATGATAATTTTCAGAGATAGCGTGATAATCTCTCAGTGATAATCTCTCAATTATAATTTCAATTATAATTTCTAGAGATAGCGTGATAATATCTCAGTGATAATCTCTCAATGATAATTTCTCATGCAACCTGAATGAAAACGGCTTGAAAGTCAGCTGACAGTAATTTGTCAAGTCCACAAGCATAAAGCCCAGCTGACAATAATTTGTCAGGTCCATGCAATGCATAAGTGCAACAGTATATCAAGACCCGTTCGCATAACCACTTTCAAGCATAATCATTTACAGAAAATTTGGCATGACTCGTTTGCATTTACAAACAAACCCCCACTTTTTAAAGTGGTCAGAAAACAATTAATCAACAGATTAATTCACATCAAGCCATAGTCTAAGATATGCCGTCAAACCAACTAATAATCGGTAATCAAATAAATAATGAATCCAACAACACAACATACTTACATATACTCAAAATAATTACTTTTCCAAAATATAAGGGATGAAACTTCAAAGAATTTCCATCCAAAAAATAACTTAATACCAAATCAATTATACAAACACACAAACACAAAAGACTTATGATTTCTCAAAACTCCAAGAGAAATTCCCCTTACCTTAAAAGATTTTCCTTCCAAGCTTTAGAGTGATTCATTCAGGATAAGTTTAGACCAAAAAACTCATCAAAACATAAATTGTTTTACTAATAACTCAATTATATAATCACTTAACAAAATAAACCTCTTATACCCTAATCTTTTAAAATCACGATTTTCCTAAGGATAAAAGGATAGATAACTTGATTTTCAAACTCATCTATTAAACATGATTATACGCGTATATAAAACTTAAAAAAAAATACAAGTACTTATTCCACGTATACGTATTTTATTTGCAACATATATAATCAAAGATTGAAGGTGCGGTAAAGCCAACTGTATCCATCTTTAATTTTAAACGGATAAGTGATATTCATTAATTAATATTATAGATTGAAGCGAGACAGAGCCAACTGAATTAGTCTTCTAATATCTATAACCAGTGATCGTTTATTATCTTTTCAACGAGTTTTAATAGATAATACACCAGATTGTTCCCAAGTAAGAGAGATGGAACTTATCTCTTAAATACCAAGTCTTACCTTAGTCAGAACTTTCCAAGGCATGTATTATTTATCAGACTCCTAAAGCCAATTGATTTTAAACTAATTCTATACTCCCTCCGTTACAAAATGTAAGGTAAATTCCACTCATGTATAATGAAACAAAATATAAGGCAAATTCATGCATTTAATAATTATATGTCCAAAATACCCTTACTCCATTTATCAAGAGCAACAGCACCACTTCCCACTCACGTAGCCTATTTCCAACAAAGCACCTCATTTATTAAGAGCAGTTCCACCAATTCGACACTTCCCACTAGCAACATGTGAACGTCTCTCAATAAAAAACGGCTACGTGAATGTAAACATCGTCCCTTAATAAATTAAAAAGTCGATTTTTTATCTTCACATTTGGCCTTCTTTCTCCTCCTTTCAGGTGCATAAGAAAATGGTTGGAAATAAGTGGTTTGAAGGACCATCTTTGATTTGGGCATTGACGACAAATGGCTGGAGGACCTATCACTTCTCATTGTTGAAGACTCACTAGATAAGAATGGGGAGGCTGACCATGTTCAAGATGACTTGTTTAAGGATGAAGTGAATTCACTTCTCATTGTTGAAGACTCACTAGATAAGAATGGGGAGGCTAACCATGTTCAAGATGACTTGTTCAAGGATGAAGTGAATTCACTTCTCATTGTTGAAGACTCACTAGATAAGAATGGGGAGGCTGACCATGTTCAAGATGACTTGTTTGAGGGTGAAGTGAATTCACTTCTCATTGTTGAAGACTCACTAGATAGGAGTGGGGAGGCTGACCATGTTCAAGATGAGGTTACAGGAAAAAAAAAGAGTCATTCAATGGGTTTGAAGGTGGAGCATGCAGTCTCAAGCATCATTTTGACTTGAACAAAGTCCCTAATGAATCCTGCTTTGCAGTGAATGTGTGTTTCTGACCTCAATGAATTGCCTAATGACACTGAATTTGGACAAGAGAGTTAGGAGTTGAAGAAAGGGTTCATGACATGATGAAGATTTACTTAGATTGCTTGTGATAAGTGTGTTTTTGAAAATGAAAACAAAATTTGGTCTCCAGCTTGTCAAGCAGTCATTTGATATGTTGTTTTTGTCATTCTCGTAAACATTTTGAGATGCCTTGTCCGACACTTAAGAAATTTTTGTCATTCTTCTCTTAAAGAAACATCAACAAAAAAACGTTAAACCCCTTATAAGTAAAGAACTAAAAAGAAATCCGATAAATCCCTTAGACTTTGGCAACAATAGGAATATTCAAAAACAAAATCCACACCATACTGGCAGCACCTCACCTGGAAAAAAAATTCCACACCTTACTCAACTTTGTGTAAATATTCAAAATTTCCTGACTAATTTCGATCACAATTTAGTTGAGTAGGTAGTCTGGCTTGTCTAAGCATCACATCTTTCTTCATATGAGGAGTTTTGTAACCATTGGATCCTTTGACCTTCATAATTTCAATCATACATGACTGAAGTGTGAGAAATATTTTGTTCGAATCCATGCTAGAAAAAGCATCATAAAGAATTTTGCACGACTTGAATAAGCTCATCAACGTTAGTCACTTCCTCTCGTTGTAACGATTGAATTGAAGCAAAAATCCCAAATCCAAAACATTCAAATCAGAGAATTAGGCGGCTGGCAAGTCAAACGAATGTCAAACCCACCTTCGTAAGTCACGCAAGAAATTCTTCGTCATCTACAGAAACATGGCATGGTGCATTATCTTGTTGTATGTAAATTGTTTCCGATGCATGTTCTCGTGGCCATTTTTCTTTGATGGCAGGTAAAACCTTGGTTATTAAGAACATCCTACTGACTTCTTTAGTGATAGAAGTAATCGGGTTTTGTTTCTCGAGTGTCCCCGCTTGTCTATTAACACTTGACCTTTTTGCAGGTACTTTATCAACTAGAGGAAACACTCCGATTTTCCCTGACCACGTCTCTCTACCTTCATCATCAAATCTAGGTCTAGCCACTGCAACTAAAAACATGACCTTCATTATGAAATTTTTGTTTTTGCACGAACGATAAGGCTCATTCTCGTCTACAAGAAGGTAATACTTCTTGGATTTTTGGGTCATGTAGAACCATTTTTCATCTATGTGCACAATATTGTGCATTGACTTAAACTTTGGATCATGTGGAATGCTATTTTCCTCAAGCATGGACAAGCAAAATCTAAGACGGGTTCTCAAATTATCATCCTCAATCAGATGCAATCCATTTGAATGCCTACAAGAAACACCTTCTTTTAAATATCTCGATATTTTTCTCTGGTTAGTGCCTAAGGCGATGTTATCGATCAAGAGTTGCCACGCTTAGATAGCGTATGTCACGACTTTCAATATCTATCTCAACTCTTTTCCGACCACAATTTTTTGTTCTCTTATGACTAACATCACCCGTGTGCTTCATTTTCTGCCAAATCCGATAAATAACATTTACGGATACTTGATAGGAAGAAGCCAACCGTTTAACAATACCAATATTATGTTTTCTGCAAGCTGAATTCATCAACACCTGTGAAATAATTTTCCGTTGGGTGTTGTCCAAGAAAGAACGCTTTTCCGAGCCGTTGTGTCTCACAGCGAATATTATTTTCTGTTGCATGAAATATAAAATACACACATAAATATAAATTAAAAGAGTAAATATAATATGGCCTTGCTTAGATTTATCAACTTAGCACAAGCATACCAAACCATGGGAAGAAAACTAAAACGAAAAAATCTTCTGGAAAGGTACCTACTTTACTGGAAAAAAAAGAAAAGAAATGCATAATGTGTTGATAACCTTCATTGTGTCGTGGCATATTAATACAATAACATGCTGCATGCATAACGTGGCATACTGATAAAAAGAAATGCAAAACGTGGCACATCTTGATAGAAAAAAGAAACAAAACAAAACAGTAAGAATAATTCCAAAAAAGTGCAGCACCTTCAGCAAATGTGCCATCGGCATCTTCATCGCCTGTAACCATGTTCTGAACCTCATCTGGACTGAGATTATCAATGTTGTTATCTATGTCATCGTCAGAAAGGGCAGTTTCATACTCATTTTCAGCTATATCTTCTTCTTCATCCGATGGACACAAGTTCAAGTCGATAGGAAACGGCCCAGTGCTTGAAGAAGGGGCGTTCAAATCAGAGGTGTTCAAATCATTGCAGGGGGTGTTCAAATCAATATTCAGAGGCGAGTTTGAGAGGTATCCAGAGGTGTTCAAATCATAGCAGGGGGTGTTCAAATCAATATTCAGAGGCATGTTTGAGAGGTATTCAGGGGTGCTCAAATCGTTGTAAGCTCACATGCAAGTTTCAACTTCAATTTATAGGAAATTACAGTGACTCTTTGCCTAAAAAAACATCTCCCGAAATTTAAATTTTAGATGAAATAAGTTTAGCAGATTTCAATCTACGCCAAGATTAAGCAAATTTTTGATGAAATCAAATTTCAAGTGCTAAAATTTTTAGCGCCAAAAAACTTTTGGTTGTAATGAAAGGTTGAGGAAGATGAGAAGTTTCATCTTTCTGATAGTATACTTGAAACAACAAAGAACGCATGCGATTCGTATGGATAGCCTTTGGTTGAAAAGATATACTGTATTTAATGTGAGGCATATCAAAAGTTGGAACTTTCACAAAAAATGTGCACGTTTTTTTTTTCTGAGGGGATAATTTAGGCATTTCAGTTGAACTTTTTACTGAGATCACAAAAAGTAAATGTGAATGAGTAGTTTTCTTAGTAAGTGTGAAAATGGTTGACTTACCCTACAATTTGTAACGGAGGGAGTACATGTCAAGAATAATTATACAAGTTCATATACAAATTTTTATAAGCATATAATCAAAACATAATTAGTTATAAATTATCTAAGAAAACCCTAATAATTAAACATGTAATGATTAATAAGTTATCTATTAACCAAACACTATCTAAGCCAAAAGTACTTATCTAAATAAGCTATAGCCTTAACACATGTGCATTTTATTAATTAAAACAAGACTAGATTATAAAATTACTTAAACTAATATCTACACAAAATAATAATATAAAAACTATTAAAAACTATACAAAAACTACTAAAAAGCTTCATAAAAAAATTACCTTGGAAATGCTTCAAGGAAGGGATGAAAAAATTATGAAGGGGAGAAGGGTATTTATAGGAGAACTTTCCTGTCACATTCTCTCCTCTTTCTCTCTCTCCCTCCTCTCTCTCTCCTCTCCCTCTCCTCTCTCCATGCAGGACTTGATTTTTCCTTATGGGTGAAAGTTCAGGTTTTTCCCAAATCACACAGGCTTAATATTGCCCCCTTTTTTCTCAGGTCTTTCCTCATTAACTATTTTGGACTTAAGCTATTGCAATCTCACTGATAATTCAATTCCTCGTGATATCGATTGCTTACCATCATTGGAAAGACTAATTCTAATTAGGAACAATTTTATACGCCTACCTGCTTACTACATTGCTAATCTTTCAAAGTTTCGTTATCTTGAATTGGAAGACTACCCACATCTTCAATCTGTACCATTGCTTCCACCACATGTACGCTTGTTCGTAACACATTCAGATGCAAGGGAAGCTAATGTATTAGATCCAGAAAAGATATGGAAGCTATTCGAATCAAGTAACAAAGAACTCTTTCAGTGTCACTTGTGTCTCGGGTATATGCACTTCAAGAGATTAGAATTAGTTGTCCACCGGAGGGATAGATAGAGAAGGGAATCTGAAAAGGTTGGGCATATACTAACCATAAATCTTTTACTTGCATTTCACACACAAAACCACTTTTTATTTGTAATGTGTTCTGAACAGAACTTCAGAGGACGACCGGAAAGAAGCAGTACGACGGCGTTCGCGACGGACAGCGATGGAGTGCGGTGGTGGTGTACCTGCAAACACTCCGACGCTCAAGTCAGTGTGTGTAAGAGGTGAGTGAAGAGGTGGAAATGGACGATTACCTGGATCGTTTGAGGTGATTCTCTTTTTATACGAGTTGAGGACGGTTATTGAGGAATAACCGCTTCCGTGAGATCCGGGGCACCGTCAGATCGTTGCCAGCCTGTGATGAGCTGGGGTGGAATGCTGAGGGCCGTTGGATCGGCCACGTCGACATGGTCTTAAGGCAAGGCGGAGGGGGCTGAACGCGGAAATGGGCCTGAAGTGTGAATCGTCGGATTGGGCCTCGGCCCAGTCCGGAACAGTTGCCCCCCAAGTCGCTAGCTCGAATGTCGAGGTGGTGACTTGTTGTCGAGGTTCGTTGATGTCGACATTTGACGTCCTTGTTCGTAAGGAAGTGCAGATGTCGTCGGCTGCTTTGTGAAAAGAGAGTTGAAATGTTCTCGAACCCTAGGCGCGTGAGGGTTAATTTCAAATTTCAAAAATGTTCCGTCAGCCGCCTTTGAGATTTGGGGAGACGCATTGTTTCGAGGTGTGATGATTGCTTCTTTAGTAAGAGTGCCACGTGTCGTTGATCAACGGCATGGGGAGAGGGAATGTCACGTCACCTGGATCAGATCAACGGCGGGGAAGGGGAAAGGTCACGTCGCTCCAACCAGAGCCAAGGCTATAAATATTCGTTATGCCCTTCCCTTTTGTTTCTTTCGTTTCCGCAATATCTTTCCCACTTCTTGAGAAGTGTTTGTCTTATTTCCTCTTCCTTCTCCGGTGATCTTCGAGTGTCTGGTTGGTTGATTTTCTCCAGTGGTTCGTTTCTGAACGTTCGTTGTTGTTCGAGTTTCATTCCCAGGGAATTCCTCCGTAAATTTCATTGTTTCAGGTAAATTCCCTCCCTTCTTATCTGTTTTCGCTTTCGTAATTTCTAGAATGGGTAGCAATACTAGGGCTATTTTGAGGGATTCCTCCTCGTCTTCTCCCATATCTGGTTTTTCTAGTTCGTTATCTGGTTTTTCTAGTTCGTCTTCCTCGAATGGCCCTTCTGGGGGACCAAATGACGGTGATGCCGGAAACGGTTTCTCATCACCGGATGGTAGTGTCGTTTTGGTGAATTCTGGGGAGGAAAGTTCTTCCCCTGTAGTCTATTTCCCAGGGCTCTTCGTAGGAGATTATGAAGGTAAGAAAGTGTCCTCTGTAGACCCGGTCGAACTCGAAAATCTTTCTGTAAACTTAGAGAAGATGTTCGGACGGGCCTTCATGGAGAGGGAGGTAGAAAGGTGGTTAGTAGAGATAGATAAACATCGACCTTTTTTTCATGACAGTGCTTTGTCGAGGTCGAAGATGGGGAAGAAATTACTTCAGAGGGACGACCTCATCATGCCCCCAACTGCAGATGATTTCCAATGGGTGGCATTGGATGCTCTTGGCACTCGTTCTGTTTTCTCATCGAAACAGAATTTTTCTTTAATGTTGGATTCCATGGACATCGCGAATGGAGTCCGCAAGTTCGAGAACTGGAAAATACGTCGTCCTCACATCAATGATCGAATTTGTTCGCAATCGGACCTGATAGTAATGTTTATGTATGAGGTTCTTTTCAAAGAAATGGGTTTCCGGTTGCCCTTTTCGGATTTCGAAGTCTTAGTTTTGCAGCATCTGGAGCTTGCCCCCTCATAACTCCATCCAAACGCGTGGGCGTTTATCAGGGGTTTTCAAATTGTGTGTGCTTATCTTGGTGTCGACCTCCTCCTCGAAACATTTTTCGCGATCTTCTCTCCGTTGTGGACGAACGCTGACCCCCAGAAATGTCAAGGATGGGTCTCCTTGAAGCAAAATGGGAAAGTGTTCGAGCTGTTCGCGGAGTCTCATCGCGGATTCAAGTCGAGGTATTTCCTCGTTGAGGCCATTAGTTCAGCTGCTCTGGAGAACGTCTGTGTGCCAGTGGAAGCACTCGACGAAAAGGGGCAGGTAGTGACCAACTGGCACGAGAGATTCTCATTGTGCTGGAACGACAAGCATTTTCAATATGAGAAGAAAGGATTCTCGTTTAAAGTTGAGGATCTCGAGGACAATGCTCGCTACAGTCTCAGGCAAATTCGTAAACTTGTGGCCGGACTCAAAAAATGGCAGTATACGAATAAAAAGGGGGAACTAGTCACTGAAATGGGCTACGTCGACACTCGGCGTCTTCTCAAATGCAATTCTCAAGAAACTGCCAACGCGTGTTTAGGTAACTTTGCACGAGAAGCTACTCGATTTCAGTTCCCTTTTATCGTTCTAACTCATTGTTTTCTTGCAGATTCGATGGCCACCTCTGCATTTCTGTCGAGCATGAGGAAAAAGATGCAAGCGGAGAAGACTCCTTCTCCGGTAGTTGGAGAGGGTTCGAGCCAGTCTGCTCCTATTCAAACTCTTCCTCCGGCTTCCCCTGTTCAGGGTGTCGGCCCTGAGGTCGCGTCGAGTCGGGCTCAAGGAGTCCCCGCCAAGATCCAAACCATCAAGGAAGTTGAAGGAGCTTCTCAGGGGGGTAAGCGGCCTTCAGTTCAGATCCAAGAGGAACCTGCTGCTAAGAAATCGAGGAAGCCTCCTCCTCCGCCCAAGACATCGGCTCCCTCGCTGACAATCAAAGCGGGTAGGAAACCTAGCAAGGGTAAGGAGGTCGTGGAGTCTCTTGGCGAGGTTCCACCAGTATGGTCCAGTACCCAAGTGTTGGATGCGGACCAAGTCAGCAGAATGGTTCCACCCTCTGATGAAGCTTTCTTCAACGAGCTCTCAGAGAGCGTCAAAGCGGACAAATTTTATGAGACCCTGACATCCATGATGCGTCACGTGGTGATCTCAAAGTGGATGTTCGAGAAGAACAGACATCTGGAGGTCGAGCTTGCTAACATTCGCCAGAATACGTCGAAACTCGAGCAAATGGAGGCTGAGCTCGCCACACTTCGCAAAAGTGAGTCTGAGTCTGACGAGAAGATTCGGTCTTTTGAGATGAAGATCAAATCTCTCGAAGATCAATTGAAGTCAGCCCAGACGGAGACCCTCAGCGTCAAAGGCGAAGTGACAAGGCTGTCTGAGCAGGTCAAGACTCTTTCCTCTGAGAAGAATAAGTTGGTCGAGGAGCGGGCCCAGCTCTCACAAAAGATTCAGGACTTCCAGAAATAGGAAGAAAGTATGAAGCTGGAAGCTCTCGAGTATCAACGTAAGGTTGAAGGGTTGAATTCGGAGGTCGAGCTCCTTACTAAAGACAATCAACAGCTCCTTTCACTGACTGAGAAGGTTACAAAGTTGGAGGAGGAGAAGAAATCGATTGTGGAGATGTTCTTGAAGGCTGGCGACGATTTGTTCACCAACGCTGTTGCTCAGATTCGATTTCTTAATCCTGGTCTTGTATTCAACACTGCAGGAATGAACCCCGATGCTGTCGTCGAGGGCGACAAGCTCGTGGATGCTGAGACCAAAGAGGTTCTCCTCAGTGGGCCCGGTCCGTCTTTGGAAATGGTCATTCCTCAGGCTTCTGATGTTCCTCCTCCTTCTACCTCTGTTGAGGCAGTTCCGTCGACTTCGGGGGCGGCTGTGCCTCCCAAGTCTTAGGGTTTTATTCTGCTTTTTCTTTGTAACTTGTAAAGAATAATTTGTTCGTAATGATAATTTCTTTTTGTTCAAGAGAATCATACTTCTTTATCTTACTTGTCATTCGTTCGGGACCTTCGTGTTCCACCTCTGCCGAGGCAGTTCTCGACACGAGGCTTGATGTGCTTGTGCAAGGCACAAGGCTTTATCACGGGCTCGTGCACGCGGTCTCGGCACGAGGCTCGATCAGAGGTGCTTGTGCAAGGCACAAGGCTTTATCGCGAGCTCGTGCACGCGGTCTCGGCACGAGGCTCGATCACAGGTGCTTGTGCAAGGCACAAGGCTTTATCGCGAGCTCGTGCACGCGGTCTCGGCACGAGGCTCGATCACAGGTGCTTGTGCAAGGCACAAGGCTTTGACAGTAAATGAGTAAATGCTGGTTGCGTATTTCTTCAACCATACTTTATTGATTCACATTTGTATGTTTCGGATACATTTGTTTCAACTATAATACTTCTTCATCTTTGCTGCGTTCCAAGTTCTTGGAATTTGCTGTCCTTGTAGTGTCTCGAGGGTGTAGGCGCCGGTACCAGTCTTTACGACGATTCTGTACGGGCCTTCCCAATTGGGTGCAAGTTTTCCTTGTGGGACGTTCTTCAGTTAACATCAGCTCGTCGAAGGACGAGATCCCCGGGCATGAATTCCCTGGGCACAACACTTCGGTTGTATCTTGCTGCGATTTTCTGTTTCACTGCGACCTCGCTGAGTGCTGCAAGCTCTCTGCATTCGTCAAGGAGGTCGAGTTCTTCTCGTAGGCTCTGGCAGTTGTCAATGCTACTCTGGGGATGCGAAGTTCTCCAACTAAGTTCCCCAATCTCGACAGGAATAACGGCCTCAGTCCCGTATGTGAGACGAAAAGGGGATT
The DNA here is from genome assembly GCA_037113605.1 of Calophaca sinica. Classification (NCBI taxonomy): domain Eukaryota; kingdom Viridiplantae; phylum Streptophyta; class Magnoliopsida; order Fabales; family Fabaceae; genus Calophaca; species Calophaca sinica. The sequence continues at coordinate 53,042,649 of CM073735.1, read as the reverse complement.
CTCCTGTCGTTGAGTGTGGAGTAGTCCGATACGCCCAGAGCACTCGGGGAAGTTCTTCTGCCCAGTTGCCCTTGGCTTCATCTAATCTTCGTTTCAAACCTCGTAAAATAACCCTGTTTGCGGCCTCAGCTTGACCGTTTGTCTGGGGGTGTTCTACAGAGGTGAAGTGTTGTTTGATGTCGAGGTCTTCCAAGGTCTTTCGGAATCCGCGATCTGCGAATTGTGTTCCGTTATCAGTGACGACCACCTTGGGAATCCCGAACCTTGTCAGAATATATCTTTTGAAGAACTTAATCAAGTTCTTTGAAGTTATTTTTGCCAGGGGTTCTGCCTCAACCTACTTGGTAAAGTAATCCACTGCGACGGCCAGGTACTTCACCTGTCCGGGAGCCATTGGAAAAGGACCAAGTATATCAATCCCCCACCAGGCGAAGGGCCATGGCGATGTCAGGGATGTTAACTCTGTAGGAGGAGCCAAGTGTAGATCGCCATGTCTCTGGCATTTGTCACATTTCTTCACGAACAATCTCGCGTCCGCGTTCAGAGTTGGCTAATAATATCTTGCGCGGAGGATTTTCTTTGCCAAGGAATGTCCTCCAAGATGTTTCCCACATATGCCTTCATGCACTTCAGCAAGTGCATATTGCGCTCGGGTATCATCAAGGCATTTCAACAGGGGGTGGAAAACCCTCTTCGGTATAAGATACCGTCGATCATAGAGTACGAAGATGTTTTCTTTCGGATTTTAGCGGCCTCCTTCTCGTCATCAGGGAGTTGGCCAAATTGAATAAACTCTTGAATCGGTGTCATCCAACTGTCGGGCTCATCGGGCAAATCATCGACACTTGCTTGGGAAATTGCAAAGCAGAATTTCGGAAGTTTTCTCAGTACTTCGTCATAAGTGGTATCAACCACTGAAGTAATGCTAGGTTTGGCCAGCGTTTCTTGTATCACCGATCTGTTGTTCCCAGAGCTTCTTGTGCTGGCAAGCTTGGACAGAATATCGGCTCTGGCGTTTTGTTCTCTCGGAACGTGTACGATCTCAACTGAGGAGAAATCGCTCATTTTCTTCTTGACCAGGGCGAGGTATTTTTGAAGAAGTGGATCTTTAGCCTGGTATTCTCCACTAATCTGGGATACAACTAACTGAGAATCAGTTCTGAGTTTTACCTCTTCAGCACCGAAGTCTCGAGCCAGTGTGAGGCCAGCTAAGCATGCTTCATACTCTGCCTGGTTGTTGGAGGTGGGAAAGGAAAATCCCAATGAAAACTCGACGATCAGTCCGTCGTCGTTCTCGAGCAACAACCCAGCGCCACTGCCCTTGGAGTTCGACGATCCGTCGACATGGACCGTCCATCTGGAACAAGGTTCTATAGCCCCAGGAGTCATCTCGACAATAAAATCTTCCAAGCACTGGGCTTTGATAGCTTGTCTCGTCTCGAAAGTAACTTCGAATTCGGACAACTCAACCGACCACTTAATCATACGCCCTACCAGGTCAGGCCTGTGTAGGATCTGTTTGATTGGTTGGTCAGTTCGAACCACTATGAGATGTGCCAAGAAGTATTGTCTCAAGCGTCGAGCTGCGACTATCAGCGCGAGCGCGACTTTCTCGATTTTCTGGTATCTCAGCTCTGGGCCTTGTAGTGCTTTGCTTACAAAGTAGACCGGTTTCTGGCCCTTATCTGTTTCGCGAATGAGGACGGCACTCAGAGCTTCGTTCGACACCGCCAAGTAGAGATAAAGGACCTCCCCTGGGGACGGTCTCGTCAAGACTGGCAGTTGAGACAAGATGCTTTACGTGTTAAGGCTTCTTCGCACTGGGACCATTCGAATCGAATTCCTTTCTTGAGCAAGCGGAAGAAAGGCAACACATGTTCTACTGACTTTGAGATAAACCTCGTCAGGGAGGCGAGCATTCCGTTGAGTCGAATGTTTTTCTTTGATGATGGTTCTTTGCATCTCTATGACAAAGACGACATTTATCGGGGTTGGCCTCGATTCCCCTCTCGGTTAGGTAAAAACCTAGAAATTTCCCAGCTCGTACTCCGAAAGTGCACTTTTCGGGATTGAGCCTCATATTATGTCTTCGCACTTCAGCAAAGACTTCTCTAAGATCGACGACGTGGTCGACTTCTTTCGTTGTTTTTACTATCATATCATCCATATATACCTCCAACATTCTACCGATCCGTTGGCAAAGACTTTATTCATCATGCGCCGATATGTCGCTCCGTTTCTTGAGGCCAAAAGGCATTACGTTATAGCAGTAATTGCCTTTGTCCGTCATGAACGCGGTTTTTTCTTGATCAGCAGGGTGCATCGGAATCTGGTTGTAACCAGAGTATGCATCCATGAAAGACAACAATTGAAAACCGGAGGAATTATCGACGAGTTTGTCGATATTAGGGAGGGGGTAGGCGTCTTTGGGACACGCCTTGTTAAGATCAGTGTAATCAACACACATGTGCCACTTTCCATTAGATTTCTTAACCAATACAACATTAGTCACAGCTCCGAGCTCACCCAACGTCGGGCGTCCGACGATGTAGTTGTAAACAGATTTGCATGGTAATACGATAAATTGGACCTTCACAGTTTTGGAGATTGGTTGTTCTCCAAAAGTCACCATTAATTCTACATAGCCCAGCGGCTTTGTTTTCGAACCGTTGAAACCAGTCAGATCAGACCCCGGGTATGGCACGAGATCTTTTTCTGGCAGTTTCAAGGTTTTAAACAACTCGTGGAACATGATATCCGCCGAGCTCCCCTGGTCTATCAAGATTCTTCTGACATCAAAGTTAGCCATATAGGCCTTGACCAACAGGGGAATCAAGTAGTTTGGCCTTCCATTCACCAAGTCTTCGTCAGAAAAGGCTAGGGGTGGTCTTCCCTTGTGCCTGCTTGATGAAGGAAAAACAGTAGAGACGGTCATCGTTTCTCTCAACTTCCGTTTTGCTGAATTGATGCTCGCCCCTCCTTTATCGGAAAACCCTCCGGAAATGACCATGGCAATTGGAGGAGGACGAGATTGCTCCTTGGATGCACGAGTTGCTCCTTCGTGCTGCGTCACAGAAGCTGATTCTTTCTTTTGAGGTCGAGGTGATCTAGACCTAGATCTTCTATCTTTGGATTTTGGTTTTCCTTTCACGTATTTGGTCAACTTCCCCTTCTGGATCAGTTGTTCTATGACGTCCTTCAGGTGAAAACATTCATCGGTCTCATGCCCTACACACTTGTGGAAGTGGCAGTACTTCGACTTATCAGCGTTCGGCTTCTCTTTCCCCTTCTGGGGAAATTTGACTCCAGCATCACGGAATTCGGTGTTCGCGCACTCATTCAGTATGCGCTTGGGTGTAGTGTTCAAAGGGGTGTATTCGTCATACCTCTTTGCTGGACCACGGCTTTCTTTCTCCCTACGCGACTTGTCCTCGCGTTGTCCACCAGCTTTCTCCTGGGTTTTACCTTTGGCTTTCGATGCCATCAACTTTTCTTCGTAATTCATAAATTTCCGAGCTCGCTTCAGGAACTCGTTCAGGGTCTTCGGTTTGTCGACACCAATGTCGACGCTGAATAAACTTCCTTCGGTCAGGCCTTGCTCTAGCAAGTACAGCTTCATCTCGTCAGAGCATTTCTTTACCAGAATGGCTTCTTTGTTGAAACGCTCGACGTAGTCTCTGATAGACTCATCTCTCTTCTGCTGAATTGCGGCCAATGCCGCTGTCGACTTGGGTTGAACTTTAAACGCAGTGAAATGCGCGGAGAACTGGTCGACGAACTCAGTCCACGAACCAATGGAATTTTTCTTAAGAGTCTGGAACCAAGACAATGTTGCCTTCTTCAGAGTGAGGGGAAAGATTCTGTACTTCACCGGCCCTTGGGCACCTCGATAGTCCATGACAGTATCAAAGCAGCCAACATGCTCGTCGGGGTCGGTGGTTCCGTCGTATGAGTCCAAAGCGGGTGGTTTCTGAAGATGCTTCGGAATTGGGAATTTCATGATCTTGGAAGTGAAAGGACCAAAAACCTCGCACGTGTCACCCGTGTCATCGCTCTGAGAAGGAGTTGATGAAACAGAATGAGCACGGCGGCGACGAGAAGTGCGCCCAGGAGATTTGACTCGCCGCCTAGAGGCTGAGGCGGCTCTTCTAGGAGGAGTGTCACTACTTGCGGTCGCACCTTCACGACGAGACGCGTGCGCCGGGGAGCGGCGACGGCGCGGCGGAGAGTGTTGCATATCAGGTTCAGAAGAAAGACTTCTGGAAGAAATTCTTCCGCGGTGTGTTTTCTCATTTCTTCTTCCGCTTTGAAGCAAACAGATCTCAGATCTGTGGCGGCGAGGTGGACTACGATCCAAAGAACGGTTACGGCGGTATGCATTGCGCACAGAACGGTGTGGAATTGTGCCACGGCGGCGGTGATGAACAGATCTGAGATTTTTAGATTCTTTCGATCTCTGAGGAGAATGAGAAATTCGATCTGCTCTGTTTTCGATCTGTGTGGCAACGCGAACGGAGATTTCCTTCTGCTGATTCTCCATTCGATCAAGGCGTTGATTCTGAGCGTGCATTGCTTCGGCATGGCTCCGAATGAATTCACGGAACTCATGGATGAGGAAGGTGGCGGTCTCTGCTCCTGTAGCGGTTTGAGCGGCGACGATCTGAGCGGCGTCGTTCTGAGGCGGAGGCGGAATGTTACTCCTCTGTCTCTCATATTCAATGGTGAAGTTAACAGGTTCATTGTGAGGTGGTTCCGCCGGGGCTATCAGCGGATTCGGTGGTTCGAGATCCGCGTTCGCACGGTTGGAACTGCGAGTCACGATTTGACGCTTCGATCCAGTCATCATCGAACGATAGAAGGAAAACTTTGACAAAGAAAGATGAAATCTGAAATGATCCCCACAGACGGCGCCAATGTTCTGAACAGAACTTCAGATGACGACCGGAAAGAAGCAGTACGACGGCGTTCGCGACGGACGGCGATGGAGTGCGGTGGTGGTGTACCTGCAAACACTCCGACGCTCAAGTCAGTGTGTGTAAGAGGTGAGTGAAGAGGTGGAAATGGACGATTACCTGGATCGTTTTAGGTGATTCTCTTTTTATACGAGTTGAGGATGGTTATTGAGGAATAACCGCTTCCGTGAGATCTGGGGCACCGTCAGATCGTTGCCAGCCTGTGATGAGTTGGGGTGGAATGCTGAGGGTCGTTGGATCGGCCACGTCGACATGGTCTTAAGGCAAGGCGGAGGGGGCTGAACGCGGAAATGGGCCTGAAGTGTGAATCGTCGGATTGGGCCTCGGCCCAGTCCGGAACATAATGTATGCAGACTTTTTTGTTAACAAACAAATTTCTACTACAGATGGTTGATTACCCCTATCATGTGTGCAGAGGGAGAGAGAAAGAGGAGAGAGAGAGGGGAGGGAGAGAGGAGAAAGGGGAGAGAGAGAGGGAGAGAGGGGAAAGAGAGGAGAGAGGAGAGTAAAATATTTTTTTATGATTAAAAATATTTTTTTTTGTAATTAAAATATATTTTATGATTAAAAATATTTTTTTGTAATTAAAATATTTTTATGATTAAAATAATATATTTTATTATTAAAAATAATTTTTTGTGATTAAAAATATTTTTTGTGGATGAATTGGATATCTATCCATAAAAAATTTGTTAATGGATGAATTTGATGGTTTTTTTAAATGAATGATGGATTGATTGAATTTTCTTGATAAAATTTTAGTGGACGGTAAATGGATAAATGGATTTTTCTAATCCATTCATTATGATTTATAAGAAAATTCATCTAATCTATCCATTTTGTCACCCCTAACTTGAACTTCCTTTGTCTCCGTTGCCTATGATAAGAACTAAACACAGATTAGTGAATAATTCCCTATCCTTTCATTGAATCACTGAAGGCTTAATATAAGCCAATTTACAAAACAGACTTCAAGACCAAAACTGAAACTGTTATCCACTAACTGTAACAGTAACAGACTAACAAATCAAACGTGAAACAGGCCAACAATAACTGGGCCTAAGTGTACAGACTCTATTTACAGAAAGCCCAATAACAACCCAACAAGGGTGGGCCCAACATATCCTCCCTTGAACTGAGCTTTATGACAACAAAAACACAGTTCATTACAGCACATGCACAAAACAGATTACAAGTTAATTCTCAAGGTTACACAAACTACACATACCCAAGTCCTTCCTAAATCTTGCAAATGATTCTGCCTTCAATGGCTTAGTCATGATATCAGCTACCTGCATATCAGTGCTGCAGTGCATCAGTTCTACAGATCCATCTCTTGTCAAGTCTCTGAGGAAATGGAATCGCACATCTATATGTTTGCTTCTTCCGTGCATGACAGGGTTTTTTGACAGCTTGATAGTTGAATTATTATCACAAAGAATAGTCAAACATTTATCTTGATCATGTCCAAGTCTCTGCAGAATTCTGCTCAGCCAGATGCCTTGACAGGCACACAGACCAGCAGCAATAAATTCTGCTTCAGTGGTGGAGAGACTCACCACTGGTTGCTTTTTTGAAGCCCAGGAAACAGCACCATTCCCTAGCAGAAACACATACCCTGATGTGCTTTTCCTGTCATTTACATCCCCAGCATAATCACTATCAGTGTAGGCAATTAAGTCCTCCCTTCCTTTTCACCAGAAATATCCCATAGTCTATAGTTCCTTTCAAATATCTCATGATTCGTTTTGCTACTTGTAGATGAAGTTCAGTAGGTTTTTCCATGAATCTACTAATCAAGGAAACACCATACATGATGTCTGGTCTAGTAACAGTTAAGTACATTAGACTACCTACAATTTGCTTGAATTTTGTAGGATCTACCTCAGCTCCTTCACCTTCTTTTAACAGTTTCAGCCCTGGAACTATTGGATTCAGAACCGGTTTGCTTCTATCCATGCCAAATCTCTCCAATACTTCTTTTGTGTACTTGCTTTGTCCAATAAAAATCCCTTCTGCACTTTGAGTCACTTCTACACCGAGAAAGTAACTCATTTTCCCCAAGTCTGACATATCAAACTCCTTCTTCATAGATCTCTTAAACTCCTCAAACATAGCCTTATCATTTCCTGTAAAAATCAAATCATCCACATAAAGACTAACAATGAGTATCTCCACCATACCTGTTTTAATAAACAAGGTATATTCGGATGAACACTTATTGAAGCCTTCTTTATGGAAGTAAGACTCTATTCGGCTATACCATGCTCTAGGGGCTTGCCTTAGCCCATAGAGAGCCTTTTTCAGCTTGTAAACTCTATCTTCCATGCCCTTTTTCTCAAATCCCTGAGGCTGATCTACATACACGATTTCATCAAGCTTTCCATGAAGGAAAGCACTTTTAACATCAAGTTGAAACAGTTCCCATCCCTTCAAAGCTGCCAAGGCTGTTATGGTTCTAATTGTGTCCCATCTTGCAACAGGAGCAAACACCTCTTTAAAGTCTACACCATACTTTTGGGAGTACCCTTTTGCCACCAACCTTGCCTTATGTCTTTCTATTTCTCCCTTCTCATTATACTTGGTTTTGAACAACCATTTGACACCTATCCTTTAAGCATCTGGTGGGAGTGTGACCAATTCCCATGTCTCATTCTTTTCAATGGCTTCTAACTCAAGTTCCATGGCCCTTTTCCATTTATCGAGCTTGGCTGCCTCCTCATAAGAAGTGGGATCTTCAGAGGGAGCAAATATTGCTAGATTTAGCAACTCATCATCACTTGCCAATTCTACATAATCATCAAGCCATGCTGATTTCTTTCTGTTTCTCCTCTGACCTTGCTCAGTCTCTTCTTCTTCAGACTCACTACCTGCTGTCTCAGTGTTAATGCTCACTCCCTGTTGATTTTCTGCATTATTATCTGCTGCTACATTGTCATCAGCTGCTGAGTTATCATCTCCCCTGTCATTGATATTTACTGCCTGAGTGTCTACTGCATTGTCAATAGGATCAGTCGAGTCTAAAGGTTCACTGTTTTTCTCCTTTTCCTTTTCATTCCACTCCCATTTATCTTCTTCCTTGAAGACTGCATCCCTGCTGATCAGGATTCGGTTAGATAGAGGGTCAAAAAACCTGTAGGCTTTTGATTCCTCACTCACACCCAAAAACACACACTTGATGCTTCTATTGTCCAGTTTTTTCCTTTGATTCTCGGGCACATGCACATATGCAACACACCCAAAAATCCTAAAGAAATGTACTGAAGGTTTAGCCTCACTCCATGCCTCCTCAGGGGTGATGTCTTTCACAGCTATTGTAGGACACCTCTTATTGCTGTGAGATGCAGGGTTGAGAGGTCCACAAATGTCAGAGTGGATCAGCTGTAGCCTGTGTGAAGCCCTCCATGTACTCTTCTTAGGGAAGGGATCTCTATGGTGTTTTCCCATCAAGCAATCACCACAAATCAGTTCTGAGTCCTTCAACAAAGGCAAGCCCTTTACCATTTCCTTTAGAGCAAGCAATTTGAGTCCTTTGACACTGAGGTGCCCAAATCTGCAGTGCCACAGGCGTGTGATACTCTCATTTGTCATCTTGAAACAGTTTGGTGACACAGTAGTAGCCATTACCGCATACATATGATTTGAGGACATCTTTGACTGCATGATCACACCTTTTCCTTCATGATACACTTTGCACAGACCCTCCTTGAATACGATGGTGAGCCCCTTTTCTTGCAGCTGCCCTATGCTTATGAGACTGTTCTTTAATTCAGGTATGTAATAGACACCAGAAATTACCTGAGTCAGTCCTCCAATCTTCAGCCTTATGTCTCCTTTACCCATGACCATCATCTTAGAGTTGTCTCCCAATTTTACTGTAACCCTGAAGGTTTCATCAAGATTGAAGAACCAGTCTTTCTTTCCACACATGTGGTTGCTACACCCTGAGTCCAAGAACCAAGTTTCCCCTTTTTCTTGCTGTGCAGATTCAGATCTAGCCATGAGGAGCATTTCTTCCTCTTCATCAAACTCAGCAAAGTTAGCATTTTCCTCCCAACTTGGGCATTCAGACTGAAAATGACCAAGTTTCTTGCATTTGTAACACTCGATTAGATCCTTATTGAAGGGCTGTCTTCCCCTTCCTCGACCACCTCTGAGCCCTCAGACGCCTCTTCCTCTTCCGCACCTCCTGCATGTGTAACTTTCAGTGCTTGCTCTTCTTCTTTGTGACCCTTCATGTGTGATTCATGAACTAGCAAGCTACTCTGCAATTCATCGATGGTGAGGGTAGTCACATTGTTTGACTCCTCTATTGCACAAACAACATAATCGAACTTGGTCGTCATAGACCTCAGTACCTTCTCAACCACCGTTGTTTCCTCAATTCTTTCACCCTGTGCCTTCATTTTCCCGACGATCGCTAGGGTTTTTGCGAAGTAGTCGTTGACTGATTCGCCCTCTTTCATTCCCAAGATCTCGAATTCCCTGCGCAATGCTTGGAGTTGCGCCCTTTTCACCTTATTCGAACCCTGATATTTCTGTTTCAGGGAGTCCCAGATTCCCTTCGCCGTGTCCTTGTTGAGGATCGTCTCTATTATCCCTCTTTCAATCGCCTGAAAGAGGTAGTTCTTTGCCTTCAAATCTTTCAATTTTGCCTCTTCGATCTCCTTCAACTGCGCCTGTGTCATCGTCTCTGTGGTTGCCGGAATCCCATTTTCCACTATGCCCCAATACTCCTTCGAGCGTAGGAGATTCTCCATGAGCATCGCCCAGTGATCGTAGTATCCATCGAATCTTGGAATCGCCGGCCAGCACAAAATTCTTTTCCTCCGCCATGAGGTTCTCTCTCACAGTGATATTTCGCCGCATCTAAAGCGGTTTCTTCTTTCTTGTAACAGGCCCTTATGCAGAGCTCTGGTACCACTGATAAGAACTAAACACAGATTAGTGAATAATTCCCTATCCTTTCATTGAATCACTGAAGGCTTAATATAAGCCAATTTACAAAACAGACTTCAAGACCAAAACTGAAACTGTTATCCACTAACTGTAACAGTAACAGACTAACAAATCAAACGTGAAACAGGCCAACAATAACTAGGCCTAAGTGTACAGACTCTATTTACAGAAAGCCCAATAACAACCCAACAAGGGTGGGCCCAACAGCCTAAGGCGCACCAAGATCGGATAGGATTTTCAGAGAAAGACCAAGTCAAAATTGAAGGATTTGCACCGGAGCCACTCAACTTGACCTAAATTGAAGGATACACAAACTTGTTTGTAAGCTTTAAAAGGACAAGCAATAATGACTAATCCCGATTGCCATGTACCATCACATCACATCACTTTATGTAATGTTATTTCGTTTATGAATTATTATAATTATAATATAATATATGGATTCACGCAATTGTCGGGTCAATTTGTAGCAAGTCCATGCTTAGCATGTGGCGTGTGTTAGAGAAATTAAGTAACAATTTTCAACTGCCAGTTTATTTTTCTTTTATCTGAAGATCCGTCTACTTCCAAAGGCCACTACTACTATTACTGTATAAATACAATTCCCAAAGGCCAATGCATACACATTTCCAATCAACTTAGAGCTTTCCACTGACTTGAGTCCGCAGAGAAAGTGTTATTTGACCATGCAGCTCCAATTTGATTCCCAGTTTTCCATATCCATCTTGTTTATTGGTTTTGTTGCGCTCTTGTTTCGTTTGTACACTGCCTTGGTGCAGAAGCCAAATATGCTTCGTTCTAAGCTAAGGAAACAAGGTATCAGTGGTCCACCACCAACTATACTGCTTGGAAATATCATGGACATAAAGAAAGCTCAGCCTATCACTCCAAATTCTCCTTCTCATGAACCCCCTGTCACTCACAACACTGCTTCTCTTGTCTTTCCCATGTTTGAGAAATGGAGGGAGCAGTATGGTATGTTACATTCACCATATAAACTTCTGCATCATATATATGTGATATATTAATTACTAAATTTCTGCATCATCAACATAAACCGCCACCAGCTTTTGCCTTCATTAGAACTTCAAATTGGTGGGGCACTAGCTGAAATAAACTACACATAAGATATAGATAAATATTTCTTTGAAGTACTCTTCAATGAAACGGGTGATTGTAAAAAATTTAACAAGTAGGAAGCATAAAATGAAAATATAACCTAGCATATGCTGTTGTCCACAACTGAAGCAAACATCTATACATGAAAAAAAAAAAAAAAATGAGCATAAGTTTGTTGATCACAATGACAGAACACAAGTTATTTGATCAAGAGAAGTAAGCACATTTGTTATCTACCTGCCAAGAGAAAACAATTATATTGGAAGGAATAACGGAGTTCTAGAATTTTTTGAAGAATTCAAGACCAAAACCAAAATTTTCCTGCTACAAAGTAAGACAACAAAGGTTATTTTCTTCTCGAGTCCATTAGAATACCAAAGCTATATTTCATCAGCATAAGATATAGATTAATTTTTTTCTAAAAAAGTCATATCTTCGAGGACTAAAACATACTTGGACCTTCTTTTTATGTAGTCTCAAACCGTTTGATTTCTCAACTTTTGCTTGCAAGTAGATTAATTTGTTTGCTGATGAAGCCAATATATTTGATGTCTGACTGAATTGAGAGTCATGCCCAATGGTGCGACTAATTCATGTAGCTGACACACCTATATATCAGGACGACTTGGCTTGGTTGTTGTTGTGATGGTTGTCTAAGAATCACCATGCTTTTAATAGGAAATTAATTCCTTGCAGTCACACATTCAAGTTGTGGATTGGACATGCAGTCCAATTTTAATCGGACGGTCCACGTCTCGACTTTGTGTATATTTTGTGTAAACAGGTCAAGTGTTCATGTTAACAATTGGAAACATACAAGTATTGTGTGTGAGCCAACCAGACATAGTGAAAGATATCACCACATGCACTTCCTTAGACTTGGGGAAGCCTCCGTATCAGCAGAAACTACTAGGGCCTGTGCTGGGCCAGGGTGTTGTAACATCAAATGGGACTTCATGGGCCCATCATAGAAAGATCCTAGCCCCAGAACTATACATGGAGAAAGTTAAGGTATATCTTATTATTGTCTAAAGCTTGCTAGATGCTGCTGATATTTACATTGGCCTCTTATACAATAAGTTTTTCATATGTCCTCTAAAGGGAATGGTGAATATCATTAGTGAGTCTTGTATATCTCTGCTAAACTTATGGAGTAGTAGAATAGAGGCAGAACAAGGTGGAGTTGCAGATATAAAAATTGATGAGGACATGAGAATATTCTCTGGGAATGTTATTTCAAGAGCATGCTTCGGAAGTAATTATTCCAAGGGGGAAGAAATTTTCTTGAAACTCGAAGCTCTCCAGGAGGTCGTCTGGTCTTGGAAAAATCTATCTAAAGCTGTTCCTGGCATGAGGTAGAAAACAGTTTTTTCTCCTTTTAATTTTATAAAGCTCACAGACAGGACCAACCTTTTCATTTTTGAATTAATGATTGATTCACTTTTACATGCTACGTACAGATGCCTTCCAACAAAGAGCAATATAAAAGCATGAATATTAGAAAAGGAGATCAAAAGTTTGATACTCGAGGTGGTGAAGGAAAGAAAGGAAACAAGTTTTGGAGAGGAGGACCTACTGCAAATGGTTATTGAAGGTGCTAAGAAGAGTAATCTCACGCAAGAGGACAGTAACTGTTTTGTTGTTGATAACTGCAAGAATATATACTTGGCAGGCTCTGAGACAAGTGCAGTTGCTGCTACATGGTGTCTTATGTTGTTAGCCTCATATCCAAATTGGCAAGATCGTGCTCGTGCTGAGGTACTAGAAATTTGCAAGGGTGGAATCCCCGATTCGGATATGCTTTCTAAGATGAAGCAGGTAAGTCTATACAGTTTTTTTATGACAATGAGAATTTTCAAAATACCATAAACAATAACTTGCACTTGTTGTGGCAGCTTACAATGGTTGTTCATGAATCATTGCGCCTTTATCCACCAGTGGGTTTGATTTCAAGGCAAGCCTTCAAGGACATGAAATTTGGAAATATTGATGTCCCCATGGGCCTTGGCGTTTGGATAATGATAGCAACTTTGCATACAAATCCTGATATCTGGGGAGCTGACGCCTACAAATTCAACCCAGAAAGATTTGCTAATGGAACTGTTGGTGCTTGTAAGCATCCACATGTGTATATGCCCTTTGGGGTTGGCCCACGTGTGTGTCTTGGACAGAACTTGGCTATGGTTGAGCTTAAGATGTTGATAGCTCTCATCTTGTCTAAATTCTCTTTCTCCCTCTCTCCTCGATACATACATTCACCTGCACATGGGTTCCTCATGAAGCCTGAGCATGGAGTCCAGCTACTAGTAAGAAAGCTATAAACTATTCCTTGAGAAAAGTTTAGTAAAGTATAGATAGGACTTGGAAGCTCGTTTCATAAGCTTGTGCTGATCTATGAAATTTAATAAAGTGGAATTATAATTGATACACACACTTCCCTGTGAATTGTATAATACTGTTGCGCTAGTTTCCTATTTTCATGTTTCCAAAACAAACAATAAAAGAACCATTCATCATTGTGCTTCATGCACCTGTTTGTTACATACCAAGAATTTTTTATGCCCTGCTATTTGAGAAATTTCTTTCATAGTTAACAGATATAATCAAAGTTAGTAATAATACTAAAGAACTTATAATGGTATGCTGTAACATCCATTAATATGATGATGAGTAATGGTGTGCCCCTAACCATTCCCTTTATCTTGCTCGTACTTTGTGCCCCGTTTTGCTGGATTTTTTAAACCAACCCCCCCTTAAAATGGATGAATTGATAATTACACAAGCCAAGTTAATCTATTATAAAGTTAACTCCACTAAGGACACGTGACAAAAACTCATTTATCCATTTCGTAAAAAACTATTTTTTCACAACAACAAAAAACTTAACTATACAACGTAGGTTCTGTTTTTCTTCGTCACCCGTGCTGAGCCCCAGGTTGAGTTTTAAAAACGTTGAAGGGAAAGGTAGGGGGAGAGAGAAGAGAACTAACAAAAAATTAAGGGTTACCCATATGAGAGAAGGGGTTCACCGAAGGGAGATACGTGGATTTCAAATTGGCCTGGATTCTTGAATTCCATTACTATTATTTAATTATTGGATCGAATTTGTTGACTTTTCTCATTATATGTCTTGTATATATGGATTGGAACAGGCAAATACCCTGTGGCATATCCCCAAATATATGTATTATATTTGCATATATTTTTATAAAATCACACACATTACTTACCTCTACCTTTTTTAAAAATAAATGGAAAATAATTCTAATATTAGGCAATTTTTTTTGTCAAAGTCTAACAAGTATTAGTTCCCATCAAATACTTGGCCCTTGTTGAGCCAAAATTCCGGCTCCATCCCTGGCTGAGCACGCTATCTCTCGGCTACTAGTTAATGATACAAACTGCATCAGGGATTCAGGGCTGACTGTTTCATACAACACTTATATTAATTAGACCAAACAAATCCCTACTTGGTGTGAAGTATAAAACTCTAAATAAGAAGATCAAAGCACTTCTACAAATCCAACCTGTTAGCTTAGCTAATAGCTAATACATCCCAAAGATGTTAATGATGCTTAATATAAACATGAATCTGATTTTTATATAAAAAATAACAGATATTTTATTCTCATTACTTCACATAATAATAACAAAAAAAAAAGGTATTGCAATGAGAACTTTTTTTAGGTTGGTGGATTGGATAAATATCGCAAGTCTTTTTTATTTTTTTTGGTGATCTAAATATCGCAAGTCTGTCCAAAGTGAAATGAGAAAATGTTTGTTCAACATTTTTTTTTCAATGTATTATATGCAGTCGCTACATCCACAAACAGTATCTATCTCCAAGAATAAACAATTAATTTGGAAACAATCGATATAGAGTAAGTGATTAAAGGTTTCAAAGTTCACTTACTTGATATCTCAAATCTCGAGAAGGTTGAAACACATGGTTGTGAATTTCTGTGTCACAACTCACCATTTTTATAAATAAATATCTTCTTCCTCGGTTAAGCGAGTGACGGGTGCAACGACATCGACCCTCCTGACTGTGGGGTTCAGCGATGGGATTGGGACCTCATTTCTCTGCTAGGATTTAGCTATCACGCAAGCCTCTTGGTTTCTTATTTTCCACCCTCGTCGATGTTAATTTGAATTAATTATACTCAATAAATTTTGGTGTCAACTTCCATACCCCAGAGTTTTATTGGGTATGAATACCGAATGACCAATTATTTGACGCCACATCATTTTTTAAATTTTTTAAAGTAAAATTAAATGCTTAGTTTTCATATCTATTGTTAACGTGAGAGTATAGGAGAAATTTCCTGAAAATTTTCTATATTTTTTAATAAATTTTGACTTTCTCTAAGGAGTCTTTTTATTCTTTTTCTATTTCATTTTTTATAAAAAAATTTTCTCTATTTTTGTTATTTGGATCACTGCTTAAACAATATTCTAATATTTGTGTAAACTATTTAATTTCATTCCTAGCTTATTCTTCTTTTCTTATTTCATTCCTAATAATAAAATTATAATTTTGTCAATTTCTTCTATTATTTTACTTCTTTCATACACGATTTCAATTTCTTTTGATATTTCAATTTATTTTTTTATTTCGAGTTTGTTTTGTAGGTTTTATTTGTCTTGTTATTTATAATTTACGTTTGAATTATAATTTTTTTATTTTTATTGAGATTATTTTTGTCTGTTTTACGGATGGGTATCGATACCCACCTTTCTTCCTGGGTATGGAAGAATTTACCATAAATTTTTCGTTGGTTATGCGAGGTCTGAGATTATTAAAAGATGTAGAGAAATGGGAGTTGACACGTCAGTATAAAAAGTTGATATGTAAAACCTTTTTTATTTAATTTTTATTTAATTGCTATTGCTAGTATCCCTAAAATTAACAAAATTTCAAGGAGATTATTAAGTACATCGTCCATTTTTGCTAACATGTGCCTCCTGTCAATTTTTCATTTTTTCCCTAAAATGTTCTTGTTTGCAAATGTACTTTGGGGTGTTATAAATCTAGTTCACATATAAATTAGTCTTTTGGAGATTTATTTCCGGACAATTTATCACATTTGGAAATATATTTTCGGATAAATTGTAAGAATTTTTGAACATATATTTACGGACAAAATGTCAATCTGGAATTATATTTCCGGAGATTGTAAATCCTTTAAAAATTAGTTGTTTTTGCTAATACACCTCATGACGCTTCAGTGTTAACATGTGTGTAAGTAAATGAATGGGCGACATCGCATCAATTCAGTAAATTTTACATAACTGTTTGGGCCCCCAAAAAATCACTCAAGCTCTGGTATTGCCCACAAGTCTGTCTTGGACAAAACTAGGCTATGGTTGAACTTAAGATGTTGATAGCTGGAATGTGATGATTCTCTACAGTCACCAAAGTCTGCCTCTCTCCACTTGCATATTTTATTCCTGGATAAATAAATGAACAACTATGATCTCTTCCCCCACGAATCCAATGGTTATCAAATGTCCTGACTGCAGTGATTGTAGACAATTTTGATTGCAGTGAAACGTGATCCCTGATAGCTTTGATCTTGACTAAATTCTCTTTCTCCCTCTCTCCTCGATACATCCATTCAACTGCTCTTAGGTTCCTCATGGAGCCTAAGCATGGAGTCAATCTCCTATTATTCCTTAGTTCTTTAAAAAAGATAAAAGATATAGCATTTTAGTAGAGGTTAGATAGGATTTGGAAGGAAATCAGATTCCTTGGAGTCAAATTTTCCATGCATTCACGCAGTCTGACGATCTGAATCGTCGATTTTTATCGAACGATGCACATTCCAAATTTGAATGTTGTATTTGATTTAGTCAACTCAAAATGTGTGTCATCTAATTAAGATCAGACGGCTCAAACCGTTTGACTACGTGAATGCGTGGAAAATTTGACCGTAAGGAATCCAAATACTCTTGAATCTGGTTTCATGAGATGAGATTTACCTATGTGCTTCATGCACCTGTTTGTTACGTCCCAAAACAGATTTATGCCTAGCTCTTTGTGAATTACGGTGCTCTTTTGTCTTGTTCTAGTATTGAAGGGAAGAATGAGCTAAACTAAGGCAGACAATATAGTATATAAAATTAGTTCCAAAAACTAATACACATCTTTAAACAAAATTGTAAATTTCACACTATGTTTATTGAAGCAAATAACATGAAGGGCATACTGGATAAAATAAAATATTGATTGGTTCAGCAACTATAAAGTAAATGGAGTTGTATTGCAAAACAAATTATGTAGTAAATCTCAAATGTGATCTGGTTTTTATTTTATTCTTTGATCAAATGTGATCTGTATTTTAGTTAAGAGCATGTTAGACAAACTTGAAGATTATTGATAAAAAAACAAAGGCAAACTTGAAGATTGAGCAATTAATAATGTGTTACTTGATCACCGTAAAACACGCTCATTTTTTATGTTTTCAACTGCAAGACAGTTTGGATAAACTTCTCTAGAAGCACTTACAGAAAAAAAAATTAAAAGAATTTCTCTAACAACATCTTCTTCTCCTATAAGTCTGTACCTCAATTTTTCATAAACTTTTTTTTTGTGCCAATTTTTCATAAACTTTTATTTAACTTCTATGTGAATATCTATAAGTCTATGAAGATTTTTAGGTCAGTTGGATCTCGGGTTTCACTGCATCAGGATAGGTCTCACAGCTCAAAAAGCGTTTACAAAGACGCTTACATATTACCCCAAACAAGATACTTATATCGACAATGAGATTCGAACTCATGTCATTGTAGGACAAGTCATATCCTTACTGATCGGATCAATCTTCCTTGTTTAATAACCATCTACTTGTAAAAGAGAATGCATTAAGATCAAGATAATAAATTTTATTTAATATATGTTTTTATTTAAATTTCTTCAAAACAATATTGTTAAAAGCCCAAACATAAAAATAAAAAAAACAAATAGAAAAGAAAAGAAAAGAGTAAGGCATGCTTGCCTTCATGCGAATTTTGAGGGGTCGGTTTCGTTGTTTAAGCTCCTGAGATTTGTAGCTGATTGCAAATAGGCGGAAAACAGAGATTACCCAAAACGAATCCATGGAGTCTTGAAAAGAAGAAAACTCTAAAAGGTTATACTTTCCATTGAATATTTATAACAGAGATTGACGTTCTTTGTTTTTTTTTTTTTTTTATTCAACGAATATATTTATAACATTGTTTTTGTTAATGCGTATCATTGTTTTTTTACTGGGAAATGTTATTGTTTACAGGTTTTACTATATGTATAACATTTAGGGAAAGATCTAACGTATATATAGAAGAAAAAGGAGGATATAAGTAATGGTTCAACCAGCGGAATTCATGGATGTTGCAGACTCTGATTTTCTCAGTAATAACAAAGAACTTGATGATGATGACTCAGAATTTGAGACAGTGTTTGAGAAATACTTTGTATTCTCTGCTGCCAAGAACCGTTTCTTTGGCCGGAAAAGGCCTCTTCATGTTGTCCTAGGCTCTGGAAAAAGTATGCTCTTTCATCTGCTTCTTTTACATTCCATTCATTCCTTCATACATGGCATGCTTTGGAACTTTGGAAGTTTCATTCGTGTTGCCAATTAAAGTGAATCTGTTAACGAAGTTTCAGTGTGTCACTTAGTAATTATAATATTATGATAGGTAACTCCTTTGGTTAGTTAGCAAGTTAGTTAGAGAGTGCGGGATGATAGACTACATACAACAGGAAGAAAAGGTTAGAGAGACTCATGGTTTTAAATTGCAGTGGCATTGCGATCGTTGGGGAAATTGCAGACAAATATGACTGATGTGGCCGCAACTTTGGTCACAATACAGTTGCATGGACCCCTAAACCTTTATATTGTGGCTGCAATTGCAAATGCGGACCACAATTTAAAACTATAGAGATGCTATCTTTTCCTTTCGGAAAAGAATTTAGAGTAAGGGAGAATCAGGTCTCTCAAATACCTAACATATTTAATAGAGTTTTCTATCAATAAACACCATTTTTTTATGTATTTTGATCTAGTTCCAATCATATTATTTTACATTGAACAAATGAAAATAATGTTCAGGTTATGATAACATTTATGATAAACTTAAGTTTCTGCCTGCTTAGTTGCTGATATTATACTGTGGAGAAACAAGCAGATCTCAGCAAGCACTCTCGCCGGTGTAACCTTCATATGGTTTATTTTTAAGAGGATGGATTACACCCTGCTTAGTTTCGTTTGTGACTCTCTCATAATCCTATTGGCAATGCTGTTCCTCTGGACTCACTTAACCTCCTTCATTGACATGTGAGTGAGTTTAATTCACTCTATAATCAGTATTCAGTTTATCTACATACTTTGTTTGATTATTGTTTTACGCTAAGGGATGCTGCTATTTTCATTTTAATACAGATCTCCACCTAAATTATCAGCACTTATCTTACCTGAAGGGTTGCTTGTTAATACTGCTGTTTCAATGACAAAAGAACTTAACCAACTACTCATAACATTTGGACTCCTAGCTTCCGGACGAGATTTCAAGAAGTTTCTCTTGGTTCCTTTCCGCATCCTTCTAACCTTGCTTAATGTGTGTTTAGATGAGCATTTGATAAACGTGATTTTGAAAAGAATTAATTTTGTAAAATTAATATGGTTACAATTGAGTTCAGAGTGAAGTGATTTATGTTTAAATGTTTTTATTCTAAAATCAAGACTAATGTCAAACTTGGTATAAATTTATCAAACCTATGCAAAAGCTACTTTTTAACACTTCTAGTCAAACCTAGATTTGGAGCTAAAATAAAGTTTAACTAACAATATCCAAATATCTCTATTTTCACTGAAATCAAGTTTGAAACGAGGCGAAATCAATTCTACTACTATCCACCGTAAAACCAAACACACATTTAATCATCTTGTTACAGTGCCATTTGGTTTTCTCTGACAAGAAAGAAATTTGCAGGTTACATTGACATTAGGAGCTGTCTCAGTTCTTGGCATTTGGTTCACTGCTGCAACTATCATCTACATAGGTCAGCTACCTACTGTCAAATTACAAAACACCTTATAATGGCCCAATTCACTTAGCTATTTATCAATAATCATCATAGTGACATATTCCTCACATATAAAGATATTACTGAAGTGCAACTCAGTACTAACATGCTTTCTCTTTTGCTTTGTTGGTGTAGCTTCCGTGATGTTGCTGACAGTGCCAGGAGTGTATGAAAGGCATCAACATATTATAGACATCATTTTTGAAAAGGCACTGATTGAATTAAATAATCGATATGCTGAGTTGATGAAGAAGTTTTCCGGAAACTCCCAACACTTGCAAGATAGCAGTCTAGACTAGAGGTAGGTAATGCAAGTACTTTATGGTGTCAATCCGAATTAATACTTCATAGTGATTTAGCGTTTTTTGTTTTTCTGCCTAGGCTGCAAACAGGACGTGCACAAAACAGCATTGTTACATACTTGTATTTAGAAGTTACAGCTAGTATGATAGGAAGGTTTGTGAGAGAAGAAATAAAGGAGGGGGGAATAGAGCTGCTGGAATTAGTTAGATAAGTCAGCAAAGTTTGTTACAAGAAGCTAGAAGTAAGAGTTTATTGTATAGAGGTATAAAAGAGGAGAGAAGATTAGGAAGAGAATATCTTGAATTTGGGAACTCCTTTGGGTTGTCCCTCGAAGAACCAGAGCTTTACTTTCACTTGTATTCATTCATTCTTTGAAAATAAACACTACATTCTTTCTCTTTTCCTTTTCTCTGTTATTCTTTTTCGTAGCTCTCTGAACCAGTTCCTATTAACTGGTATCAGAGCTGGTAGCTGGTGTCTAAGAAAGGGCTACCTATAGAGGGGCTGACCGAAAAGGCCAAGTAAAGCATCATAGAGTGCGGCTGTCGGGATGTCTACTTTCAAAGGCGGTGCTAAGATAGGGACTTGGGTATTATGGCGTGCCTAAGTCCCACATCGAGTAGTATGGGATATTTGGTTCTCCTCCTTTGACAGCTAGCTTTCAAGGGAGGGTTCCCCGAGTGCTTGGATGCTTATCTTTAAAATTAAATGCAGAGGTATGTGTAGGGGGTTGTTGCCGTAGTAGCAAGATATGACTATGAAGCAGGATTTTTTCTTGTCTGGTTTGGGGGGAGCAGATGTTGTCCTCGGGTTGGAAGTTGGCAGGCTTGGGTGAAATCAAAGCAAATTTTGATAATTTGACATTCAAACTGAAGATCAATGGAGAGAAAAAGCTTCTGAAGGCAGAACCTGAATTGATTAAGACTTCAGCTTCATTTGAAGACAATTAGAGGAGTCTTGCAGGATGAGGGGCAGGGATATGTCTCGGAATGGGAATAGATTTTACATGATGCAGCAAAAGGGGAAGATATTACAACTCTGATACAGAAGATTAATTTATTTGAAAATTCATCAGAAATTGTAAGCATTCACAGTCCTGGATTTCATTTTTTTTTCATAAAAAGTAACAAAAATTGAAAACACCCTAGGCCACACAACATAAAAGCTTTCTAAAAGTTGTATACAAGATGTCTCTGTCAGTAACAAAACTAAATAAATCATTTTAGTTTGTTCAACAAATAACACAGATACAAGTATATGGACCATAAGAGTTTATATATTGAGGCATGAGAAAATATACATTTGATATAATTTTCTGTATTGTTGACACATAAGAGACAATTTGGATACAAGGATAATAACCATTTGACTGTCATCCAGGGTGCAGGGTTAGATGAGAGCATGTGTCACAGCTAGCAAAGCCATTTGTTAGCAAAAAGCAGCTTAGCCATCAGCAGAATCTAGGCTATGGTTGGGGAAGGTGACTAGCAATGGCTAGAAGTAGACCATAACTGACGGCGTGGTTAAAGTATGACACAGACTCATGTAAAGGATGAATAATGAGAACGATTACAACATTCAAGAAACGCAGAAAACATGTTCCACCTCCATGAACTAGACAGAAACTTGGTGGTCCTTCTTTTTCTTCAAAGCATAAATTCATTACAATTATGAAATTTTCAGTATATTTTTTTGTCCACTTCTGTAATAAAAGGGTATCCACATCCGGGAAAGGGTAATTCTAGATATGCAACACACAAATGTCAATTATGTCATACCCCTTTCTACATCATTAGATTCACTTGGGGATCCTTGTATGCTCACAGCACTTTTTGCACATTTCCACATGAAATCCAACAACCCTGATCCTAGTTGGCTTTCGTGTCTTGTATTCTTTGTAGGCAAAATTGCTCTATAGATCCCTTAACTTATTTTCTGGTAACGAATTAGTCTTTTATCTTTTTTTTTCTCGAATAGGTCCCTTATGTTTTTTTCCCGAAAAACAGGTCCTTCAAGTTTTTTGTATGTTTCAAAAAGTCCTTCAAGTTTTTAGTATGTTTCAAAAAGGTCCTTCAATGAATGGACACGTAGGCCTGTTTTTCGCCTGTTTTTTAAACCTAAAAAACCTATTCGGAAAAAAAGAAAGATAAATGACTGATTCGAAAACATTTTAAAACATAAAGGACCTACTCGGGAAGGGGGAAAAAAAGATAAAAGACTGATTCGTTACCAGAAAATAAGTTAAGGGACCTACAGAGCAATTTTGTCATTCTTTGTAACAAAATGGATCTTGTTAGACAAGTCACAAGACTACTAAGAGTATGTCAAATGGAAAACTGTCATCTAGGAGAAGCACAAATGTCTCATAGCTAAAACAAGGGTTAACGAAACCTCCCGGTCAATGTTCTGAAAACTAGACCGGTCATTGAACCGGTTTAAGGTTTAATCGTGGTTAAACCGTGGTTGAACCGCATGTAATTAAATGTTATTATTTCAAATTTTTAATTTAACATTTATAAAAAATTGCCACAGTTAACCAAAGCCATATGTGGTGCAGTGGTTTAGTTACACAACAACAGCCTTTTAGGACCAGGGTTCGAATATGTGTAAAGCTGTTTTTGTATTTTATTTGCTGGAAAATATAGATACACTACATATATTAAACATTCCGCTATTATTTCAAAGGAAAACTACAGCCTAGTGGTTAAGAGGCATATCCACCACTAGCCGAAGGTCATGGTCTCGAATCTAGTGGAGGCCATTTATAAAGTTTTTTAACAAGTAAGCTCAAAAACAGGAAAAAGTCAAATCGGTACTGAACCGGTTCTTACCGGTTTGTCCGGTTCTGGGGCAGTTCTGTGACAAGAAGGTTGAGAGGCTTCACTGGACCGGTCATTGGTCCGGTTCACCATTGAACCGGTCGGACTTGTTAATGAGGGGTTAATCGTTTCTTATTATAAGTTGTATATATTTAGTTTCCCTAATTTAGGCTAGCAAATCAGGCAACACAATATTTGTAATTATTAGTTGTAAATGCCTATAATGGCTCATGTACTATTTATAGTGGAAAGACAATGAAGAAGATCATCAAGCCAGAAATTGTTAACATGGTATCAGCTTGGTCGATCAAACCTGTGCAATCCTAGTTGCCACCCTAGTTTTCTCGCCGCCGTCGTTTGGTTCACCGACCTGCGAGATCGTGATCCGTCGTTTGGTTCTCCGCCGTCTTCTCGTCGTGAGTTCCGCTCCACGCTCTCTCGAGATTCCGTGACGCGAGTCTGTGGCGTTCTTGCTTGGTCGTCCGCGTGCTTACGTTCCGCCTCTTTAGATTCCGATCGCCAAATCCAGCTCGCTTTGCGACTCTGCTCGTAGCTCGCTTTGTTCTCGTTTCACAAGACCTGCGTGATTCCTGGTGTCATCACGCCGGTGTTCACAAGTTACATTTGCTTGTGATTTTGTGGTTAAGCTCTTCGTTGTGATTTTGTTGTTCGCTCTTTGTTTTTTGCTCAGACAACATTACTTAATGGCCTCGGAAAAGGAACGCGATAATTTTGTGTCCGTTCCTTTCGCAAAGAACTATCTTTGCACAGGAATTTCAATTCAAGATGTATGTTAAGGAAAGGATTATGGGATCACCTGGATGAGCTCTCAGGCAAACGACAGATAAAGTCGCTTTAGATCAGGTGGGAAGTAAAGGCAGCGCAAATTATTTCTTGGATTCTCGGCTCTATTGATCCCAGATGATCAATAATTTGCGCTCTTTTACAAGCGCTAAAGAAATGTGGTCCTATTTGAAGCGTATTTATAACCGGACAATACGACTGAAAGCTTCGATTGGAGCTAGAGATAGCCAATTACAAACAAGGTAATTCGTCCATTCAAGAATATTATTCACGGTTTTGAATTGTGTGACGTAACACTCGCTATTATATATCTTCTTGCATTCCCCGAAACTTCACTCTCATTTGTCAAGATGTCTACGACATCGATGGCGAGATCAATTTCTCATGAAACTCCGCCGAATTTGGTGAGGAGAGGTGCTTTCTTTGAATAGGAATCCTGTTCCTTCTTTGGATATATGTGTTGGCGAACTTGGCAGGGAGGAGCAACGTCCCGCTCACCGAGGAACCATGTCTCGGAGATCTTTGTCCTTTCGAACTGTGGCGATTACTATCTTTGCTCAAAGTAGAGGCAAAGGCCGTGATGATATCGCTTGACAGGTCCAATGCTTCTCTTGTAAACAATTTGGGGCGTATTTGCTCGTAGTTGCACTAAGAAATTTTGCAATTCTGCAAGTTGGCGGTCATATCATCTCTGAGCTGTCCCCACGGCGTCCTCACGACCAACCGCAAAGCGTCGGTGAGGCATTCCATGCCACTACTGACTCACGCATGGTCCTTCCACCACCGTGCATCTAATGGTGGTGCTCATGACGTGAAATGATTCAACAAATGGTACTTTCAGCCATACGACCTTGGGCATTAAGGTAAGTCTTCTAATGTTTCTCGTCCATGGTTTCTTGATTACGGGGCATCGAATCACATGGCGAGTTCCTCGCATACTTGCACAATTTACATTCTTATCATGGTAATCGAAAAAATTCAAATTCTTGATGGTAATTCTCTATCTATCACTAATGTTGGTGACATAAACTCGATTTCGGAATGTGCTAGTATCACCTGGACTTGCCTCTAATCTATTATCTGTTGGTCAATTGGTGGACAACAATTGTAATGTTAATTTTTCTGGTGGTTGTCTTGTGCAGGGAGCGGTGTCGGGGAAAGTGATCGCGAAGGGCCTAAAGTGGAATCGATTGTTTCCAGCTCAATTTATTTCCGATCATTTATCTCTTGCCTTGTAATGATGTTTTGAATTCCTATGAGGATTGGCATAGAAAATTGGGCCATCCAAACTCTCTTTGTTTTGTCTCATTTATTTAAAACTGGTTTGTTGGGTAACAAACATGTTGTTTCTACTTCTTGTGTTTCATGTGCTGCAAATTGGCCAAAAGTAAACACTTCCTTTTCCATCCGGTGCTCATCGTTCTTCCACTTGTTTTGAAATGATTCATAGTGATGTCCTGGGGTATGTCCTGTGAGCTTCTCCTACTCACTATAAATATTTTGTACATTTATTGATGATTACGCTGATCGTTTTACTTGGATATATTTTCTTCGATCTAAGGTCAAGTCTTTTCAATGTTTAAGAAATTTTTGGCATATGTTGAAAATCAATTCCAAGCCTACGTTAAAATCTTTCAGCTCGATTCGTGGTGAGTACATGTCCCATGAGTTCAGGGTACTTGCGAAAAAGGCATTGTATCTCAGCGTTCTGTCCCACATACACCCAACAAAATGGGATTACTTGAGCGAAAAGAATCGTCACTTGCTTGATGCCGCCGTACTATCGCTTCTTCAAGCATCCGTTCCACCTAAGTGCAGGTTGAAGCTTTGTCCATTGTTGTCTTCTTGATCGAATCGTCTTCCATCTACGGTTCTTGATCTTGACTCCACTCTTTCGTCTTTTTAAGACTCATCAAATTATCTTGATTTACATACCTTTGGGTGTGTATGTTTTGTTCAACACCTCGGGTTGAGCGACATAAGCTTGGAGCACAACTGCTCAATGTGCATTTATGGGTTATAGTAATGCACAAAAGGTTTTGTGTTATGATACTACTAACCATCGCTTCGTACTTCCGAGAACGTGACATTCTTTGATAATCGATTTTGTGTTTCCTTGTCTTTCTTTTGATTCTAATGATGTTGCTACTCTTCCCAACTTTCTCTGTTGTGTCTTCATCTATAGAACGTTTTTAAACCAGTCACATATATGTCAGACAACCCAGGCAGGCTCCACACCCCTTCTAAATGTCGATCCGCCACCTGAACTGTGCGTGTGGTACCACGCGCTCTGGTAGAGTGTCCGGGCTTTGATAGATATTCACCAGGAAAGGTATGATTCCTCACATACTTCCCACTCGCGCTACTCTCTCTGGTATATCTATTCCTACATGTTACTCAGCGATTAAGGATGTGTGTTGGATGAAAGCAATGCAAGATGAACTAAGCTCTTGAAGACAATTTTACATGGGATATTGTCACTTGCCCATCTAATATCAAACCCAGTAGCATTGCAAACGGGTGTACTCGGTGGAAACGCATTACGATGGTTCCACTGACCGTTACAAGGCTCGCTTGGTTGCCTTAGGAATAAGCAAGAATATGGGATTGATTATGATGAAACGTTTGCACTGTGGCAAAGATGACAAGCTGTCGGATAGTGCTCTCTATGCACGCTTCTAATGGCTGGTCCTCCATCAAAATGGATGTAAAGAATGCATTCCTTCATGGTGATCGTGAGAAGACATTTATATGACTCTCCTCCAGGTCTATTTTCATCATCAAAGGTGTGTGCAAGCTCAAACGCTCATTATATGGTTTGAAACAGAGCTCCCGAGCATGGTATGAAAAATTCGTTCTACCGCTTCGGGTTTTCCTTTACTCAAAGTCAATCTGACTCATCTGTTCATTCACCGCACGAAGCGGCATTGTTCTTCTACTTCTACGTTGATGATATGGTCATTACGGGTTCCGATCAAGCATCCATCCAACAACGAAACAGCGATTCTGAGGCCTCATTTCATATGAAAGATCTTGGTAATCTGCACTATTTCCTTGGTCTTGAGTTCACTCTGCACCTCCAGAGGGCTTATTTCTACATCGACTTTGAAGTACACCAAGGATTTAATTGCTCTGGCCGCTACATTCAGCTAATCCGGTGGATACTCCTCTGGTTAATGTTAAATATCGCGTGATGAAGGAGATCATTTGCTGACCCATTGTTGTATCGTCGGCTAGTGGGTAGTCTTAATTACCTCAGCTATTACACGCCCGACATCTCATTTGCGATTCGGCAAAGTAAGTCAATTCATGCACTTTCGCCTCGTCATCTTCATTTATATTTAGTCGCATAATTCGTTACTTGAAGGCTTTCTCAGCGAGGCCTCTTCTTTCCATGGGGCGACTCCCTAAAGCGATTGCTTACGGTGATCTTTGATTAGGCGGTGCCCGATACTCGTCGATGTCACGAGGTTGGTGCATGTTCCTTGGTTTCTACTTTGATTTCTTGGAAGAGTAAGCAAGCAACCGCAGTCTCTAAGTCCTCCTTGAATCTGATGCGAGTCTGAGCCATGTCTCGCTTTGCTTGCTACGAAATAATTTGGCTTAGGGGTCTTTTAGGTGAGCTTGGATTTCCTCGAGGCAGAGACAACACCTCTCTGACAACACAAGTGCCATTCAGTTGTGCCAATCCAGTTTTCATGGCGCACAAAGCATATTGAAGTGGATTGTCATTCTATTAGGGAGGCCTATGATAATCATGTTATTTCACTTCCTCACGTCAACACTCAAATTACGAGGTTGCGGATATTTTTACCAAGGTACATTTCGGCTCTACGGCATCGATTCTTGTTAGCAAATTGATGCTCCTTGACTGACATCAATTTGAGGGGATGTTAATGAGGGGTTAATCGTTTCTTATTATAAGTTGTATATATTTAGTTTCCCTAATTTAGGCTAGCAAATCAGGCAACACAATATTTGTAATTATTAGTTGTAAATGCCTATAATGGCTCATGTACTATTTATAGTTGTAAATGCCTATAATGGCCAATCCGGTCTGGTTTTCATAACATTGCTCCCAGTGAAGAAGAGGGGAGAAGTATATGATTTTCTAATGCCAACCTGTCTTTTGTGTAAGAGGTATTACAATCTATCAAAACATTGATGAGATTTATTCAACTGCATCCCACTTTAGTATGTGCAGTTACATATCAGGAGACGCACTTTAGAAGCTATACAAATCAGGTACAACTCCTGGAGGATTGAGCAAATTAACATTTTCCAGGAGACGCACTTAAAAGCAACCGTTGAAATGTTAAAAGTTCTCATCAATCCTCTCATCACACAACCTGTCCCACAAACCCCAACAGTTTCTCAGACACTAACAGAAAAGGTTAGGACCTCCAACCCTAAACAGAAATCTGCATGCCACACTAGGCCCAGCAGTTTCCCAGACCCTATGTAAACCCCGTGTTCGTCACAAAGGGTGCAACAATGTAGAATATGTACTATGGTACATCAGTACTAAGAATGCCGAAGCAACCAAGTCCTTATATATAGGTTGATTCAGGTTCAAAGTTCTCGGGCATTGTATGACGATAGGACAAGGCTTGTATGGTTTTAAAGGAAGCCGATAAAAAGTGTAAACTGAGTACATTCGATAGATTCACTTTGAGCCCTTACACACAAGCTTTATATAATCCAAATGTCTCACCTTTGAAGTCAGTTTGTTCAAAATACATAAAATATAACAAGCTGCAGGCATTTCAAGCAACAGAGAACGCCAATTTTACCACAATATTTGTACTTTACTAGTTTGAGACATAAAAACAATTTCTAATACTTAGATTCTAAGGACAACGCATCAACTTTAAATAATTATGCTTCCAAAAATTACAAAACTACAAGCAAATTTAGCCAACTTCAACTACATCCAGTTTTACGTAACAAAAACCCTTGGACAAAAAGATCTACGAATACCAATTAATGAAACAGAGTGGGAAAAAAATGTCTTATGACTTCACCTCTTTCTGTCCAGGGGGCAAGAAGGGTTCCCACCATCCAAATTCGTATTTAGGATAGGGTGCCACCCATTTTTCAGGCTTCTCAAACTCCAAATTAGTAGGATTGGATGCTAAAGCTTCTTCTAGGCTCTCAGCTTCAAAACTTCCTGATAAAACTCGGTCCAGTCTTAACTTCATGAATCTGCCAAAACACACATGGGGACAGAGTTACAAGTTTACATCAAAAGCTGGCATTGATGCTATGTTGAAAACTTTCATTGCAGCATTTAGTTGATCATACACTTCTTTCTTATATCATTCTTCTATATTATACCATTTGAAAGGGTGAAGCAACTATGAGCTGGATCCAGACACTAAAAGTTACACATAAAATGTTTACCATGTTTAACAGCTGACACCTCTAAGAGGGAAAACAAAAAATGAGGCAAGTGACCAAATGTTGATGCAAGCATATAAAAAGACATCTATTTTAGCCATCTAGGCTTACTTAGGATAGATTTTCATTTGATCCAATATATGGCAGATGACAAAAAATGAAGTGCCCTCCTTTCATAGTTTATGACAGCTACTCCAAGCATCAATGAAGCATTACATTACATTTTTCATTTACTCTACAGTCAAAAGCAACAGTTACTGTAGTAGAATCAATCACTGAAAAATGAAGAATTCATGTTCTTACGTGATCCAGGGACCATTGGTTGACACGAGAGAAACAGCAGGTCTCCGTAATCTCTTGGTAATGTCAGGGAATCTGTCCAAGAACTTAGGCTCAATGACAAGCCAAAAATCCTGTTCTTTATCACGCTCTCCATAGTAACGACGACGTTCATATAACTGTTCTTGGAAATGCTCCTCCTCATCCAGCATAAATTTTGCATTTGCAACAACAAAATAATACTTGTTGGCCTCATTCTGAGCAAAACAAAAGGAATAAACTAATTACCATCAAAATCCAACTCAAAAATTGTGACATGAATCCAATGCTTAGAAGTTAGAAATGACATTCTAACCCTTGACACAATAGATCAAACATTTATAGTACGTGTTTGAATTCACTTTAGTGAGATGTAAAAGTGAGTTTAGAATCACAAAATTGATTTTTATCATTATATTGACATGTTTGATTGTTCTCAGTAGAATTGCTTTTTCTTCCAAAATATTAACACTAAGTTTGTGAATAAATACTCAATTTAGTCCCTGAAATTGTAAGACTGTTTCAACCTAGTCCTCAACATTATCAATATTTCAAAATGATCCCTGGAATTACAAAATGCCAATTAGGTCCGTCCCTCCATTGATATTTGCCGTGACTATGATGACATTAAGTTGGTAATGTCCGAAATGCATATGAAACTAAGTAAATAATTTCAGAGATGCATTTGCTAAGAGATCCGACGGAGAGACAAATCTTGCAATTCCATGGATCAGTTTAGAATATTGATAATGTGGGAGATTAATGGGTATTTACTCCTAAGTTTCACCTTGAACTTGTTGTTAGTAAAAACATTCAAACACGAACTTGTTTTTAGAGTAAAAGCATTCAAACACAATTTCAATTCAAACCCAATTTTAATCAAATCAACTCTGCAAAATCAAGTAATTCAAAATCATGTTTGAACATAGTCATGTTCACCTCGGATTGAAATTATAAAAAATAAAAAATAAAAAATAAAAAAACCACAAAACTTACATTGGGGATCATTCCAAATCAACAAATTAGGATGAACACCAGAGTTGCAAATTAAACAAATATTAAACAAATTGTAATGTGGGATTGGAGTGAAAGAAACCTTGGTGGAAGGATCAACAGAAGAACTGACGTTGTCAGAATCAACAGATGCAACAGCAGTGGTAAAGGGAGCAGGAGGTGTCTGTTTCTTGAAGGAAGAGAGTAAGGTGCAATTTTGGTAAATGGGAGAGACCAAACCCATTGGCAATGAGTGAGTCCTGTTAGAAAGGCTGTGCCTTCTGCTTCCAGGAAGTGCAATGGCTGAGGTAAGAGTGGTGGCACGTTGAGTTTGGCTTTGAGCTACCATTGAGGTGGTTGAACCCAAAGTTAGAGTCCCCACGCCCAGCATCGTAGTCTTCTTCTTCTTGTTCTTGTGGTTGTTGTGGTGATAAGATAACCCAGAAAACTTTTGCTGTTAGTTTAAAGTGTCTGTGTGCGAGTGCGAGGTGGGAGAAGATATAGAAAGAGAGCAGAGATGACAGTGAAGGCAGTGAAAAGAGGGATGGCAATTGGCGAAGAGACAATGGGACAAGTCGTGAGATATCAGGGACAACCTTATCTAGTTATCTAAATCTGCCTACGTTACTTATATTATTTTCTTACTTTCCTAATATTTATATTTAATTAATTAAATGTCAATTTAATTTATAATAACTAGACGTCAAGCTCATGTTCCGGCGTGTGTCTTAAATTTTATTAATACCATTGTAACCTTGCACTAGTAATTAATATTGATTTTAATCATATTTAATATGTAAATATAAATTTGATAAAAAAATTACAAAAATTATTAGAACATCGAAGTTTTTCGTGTGTGTGTATATATATACACACTTGGCGGGGCCGACCAGTTTGGTGTTTATTCTTCTGTACTGTTTCTATTTATTTGGCTTATTGAATATTTGTTCGGGGTTAGAGTATCTCTTGTACTCTTATTATTATATATATCGTTTTCCCTTTATAAAAAAAATAATATATATATATATAGACACACACACACACACACAAATATGCTACTCTGTTTTAAAATATAAAAAAATAAAAAAAAATTGGATAACACCATTAATAATTAATATAAACATAAAAAAAGTTAAGTATAACAAAAGTAGAAAGTAATAAAAACAAAAACATATACACTATATATCAGAAAAGTATATATTCAAAAATTATATTAATGTATTTCTATTAAAATAGTCATCAATAGTAATTTATATACTAATATTCATTCATATAAAATATTAAATTTCCTAACAATATATTTTTTACTTTTTAATTTCAATATTAATAAATTTTTACATAGTGATTAATATGTTTTTATTTAAAATATTCATCTTCTTATAATATATTTTTATCTTTAGCGTATCCTATTTCTATTTATAATTGCTTTTACGACTTACATATCAATAAACTTTTTGTAAATTCCTCATTTCTATGCATCGTAAGTATTTTCCTTCAAATCTTAATACGCTTTGAAAAAATATTTTATGTAATAAAATGTTATATTTCGTAACATATTTTGTAAACATTTATGGATTTAGAATATGTCTACTAATGAGGAAGGTAATGATGTTGGGATGATAATAATTAATATATAATTATTCTTAGAGTTGTACTAAAATAAATAGATCAGACAAAATAAATGGAACTATAACAAATAAAGAAAAGAAAATCCATTGAAAACTAAAAAAAAATTAATTAATTGTCGTAAGAATTAATTCATCAAAAAAACTATAGTAGGAATTAAGAATATAAAAAAGTTAAATTATATGATGATATATGATTTTAAAATATATAAGGCTTTATTAATATAATTTTATTTAGTGTATTAAATAAATGAGAAATAATATTAATAAGTCATTTTTAAAAGTAATTAATATTACATTGAATGCTTAACGTGACACTTATTTTGGACTTTTTTTTTTATAAATATGACACTTATAATTGGACGGATGGAGTATAATTTAACCTTTTTTTTGCATAAAAATATCTTAAAAAATTATCATTAGATTAGTTTATGTAGAAAATTACTTTGTAATATTAAATATGTTACTTTTTAACATTATATGTAAACTCAATGTGGTTTTCAAAAGATATCACTTAAATAATTATTACTTTTTTTATATAACACTTAAGTGATTATTTTGTGAATTTCAATTTTCGCACAGCTAAATTTATAAAAAATTTAGCATATGTTTATTTTATACTATGTGCTAATATTAAATAAACATAGTGAAAGAATTATGTTTACTCAATTTTTCTTCATAATCTATATATACCAAGTCATTAAGTAATACGGTAAAAAATAAAATTAATCTGAATGTGTGTATACTTTAAATATGTGATTGATCAGAATTAGATTATCAAGATGTCATTATTCCTGATAAAAAAAATGTTATTAGTTGTAATATTTGCTCAATAATGTTCGACCAAAACAATTTCTCCAATTTTAACTTTCATTTTTTTCATTTTTTTTCAAGGTAAACTTATATTTATCTTATAAAAAGTATTTTTTATTTTTTTAAATATATATGACATTTGAAATTTCCTTTTTCGCAGCTTATATGTTTTTAGATAGTGCAAAAGACTTAAAAGAGAAATTTCTAGAAAGTAAAAATGAATTGAACTACAGAGAAAATAATAAAATAATCTAGGAGGTTATCAAACATACTTATATAGTTAAATAACATCATATTGAATTGAAATTACAACCGAAAAAAGAGAAGACGTACACTTAAGAGAAGAAAGTTTGGACAATAAAAGGAGACAAAGGGGGAGAATGGAGAGAGTCAAAATTCATTAATAATATAATAAAATATGTTAAAAGGGGAGAATGGAGAGAGTCAAAATTCATTAATAATATAATAAAATATGTTAAAAGTATTAATTCAAATTCAAAATTAAAAGATTTTGAATAATATCGACACTATTATAAAAATTATTCATTTCTTACCATATCAATTGAAATAAATAATCAATAATTCAAAATCATGATTGATATATTTTAATAATGACTGATTAAAATAATAAAAAAATAAAATAAAAATAAATAGCTTTAGGCGGGGAAAAAGTATGTGGTTTTGACACGTGGCGTGGTCCCACGCGACAAAACTCGTTTTTATATAATATAATTGATATTATTTTATCTTAAGAAGATGATGATGATGATGATGATGATGATGATGATGATGATGATGATGATGATAATAATAATAATAATAATAATAATAATAAAATATTATTCTCATTATTGTAAATTGTTTTTTATATTATTTTCTAAACTTTTTACCGTTGTCTTTTTAGTATAAGTATCATCATTTGTATTTAGTTTTGCTAATTTATCATAAACCGGTTTATCATTTTTACAATTTCAACTATGATAGATTGATAGTAGCGCATGACAACTCTTCCTTTTTTTTTTGACAAAACAACTCTTTTTTTTTAAGAACTTGAAATTCTCTATAATGTTAGTATAAGAGACCTTTTTATGTAATTATTATTTTGAAATTTTTACATTGTTTAAATTATTCAAAAAAAGTAAAATGTGGAGTAAATTATTTTAAATATTTTTTGAAACTTTAAAATAAGTATCTTTTAAATAGTTTAATCGATAATTAAAATTATATTAAAAATGAGATATTAGCATGTGATATGGTTTTGTTCATTCTTTACTCAAAGGCTAAATTACAAAATTGGTCCTCTAAGTTTATTTTAGGTTTCAATTTAGTTCTCTACGTTTTATTTGTTTCGTTTTGGTCCTCTACGTTTTATTTTAGTTTTCAATTTGGTCTTTTCCGTCACTAAAAATCAATTGTCCGTAGCTAGAAGTCCATTTTCCAAAATGTTATTTGGCTTTTAGCTACGGACAATTAGTTTTTAGTGACGGAAAGGACCAACCTATTGTAACTTTTAAAACGTAAGGGACCAAAATGAAACAAATAAAACATAGAGGACCAAATTGAAACCTAAAATAAACATAGAGGACCAATTTTGTAATTTAGCCTTACTCAAAAGGTCTAACTGCACTTATCAATCAGACTAAGAGCAGATGTGACTTGCATGGCGTTAAGATCGGTAGAGAAGCCTCAATTATTACTCACCATTTATTTGCATAAGAATGTTTTTTTTTCCAGGTCCGTGGAAGGAGAGGTTCAAGTCATGAAAGATCTTTTAAGCACCAATGAGGAAGCCTCAAGCCAGGCAGTGAATTTTCAAAAATCAGAGGTATTCTGCAGTAGGAAGTGGTGTCGGAGCAGAAAAGCATGCATGCTTCCATCCTAGGTGTTCGAGTTTGCTTGGGAATGGACGAGTACTTAGGCCTACCTTCAATGATAGGCAGGAGCAAAAAGACGATGTTTAAGTTTATCAAGGATAGGGTGTGGCGAAAGATTAATTCTTGGAGTGGGCGGAGTCTTTCTAAGGCCAGAAAGGAGGTGCTGATAAAATATGTTATCCAATCCATATTGACGTACTGTATGAGCGTATTTTGCATTCCTACTTCTCTTAGGGATGATATTCAAAAGCTTGTGAACTCTTTTTGGTGGGAATCCGATGGAGGAGGTGCCAGTGGGATTAAATGACTCTTTTGGGATAAATTATCCATAAGCAAGTCTGAAGGATGTATGGGGTTTCGAAACCTATGCTTTCAATCTCTCACTACTTGCTAAACAAGTCTAGTGTTTAATTACTCAGCCACGCGCTTTAGTCTCACGCACATTCAAAGCAAAGTACAATCGATTGGGAGGAATCCAACCTATGTGTGGCGGAGCATTTGAAGCTTTAAGGAGCTGCTTCATACAGACTCCATATTAGGTATAGGTAGTGGTGAAAAGGTAAATAGTTGATCTGGATCTTACCTCTGAGATGGGAAACTTGTAACATCATGAAACCCTGATAATCACGTCCCAGATTTGCGAGTAAGTAATCTGATGCTCTGGGTTGATTATAAATTTATATGAGCCACATAATGCGGAGGTAGTCTTGAAATTAACTCCAATATAGTCAGTGAAAGAGGAGAGCCGGGTTTGGTGACCACAAAAACAAGGGTTGTTCACTGTAAAGTCGGCTTACCACCTGTGTTTAGACAGACTAACCAGAACAGGCCATCTAATGGTTGAAGGTAATTGGCTTGAGTTATGAAAACTTAAAAAGCCCCTAAGGTGGAGAATTTCCTTTGCAGGGCTTGTAGGGATGTTCTTCCTACTAAAGTTTGCTTGCAGTATAGAGAAATTTCATGTTATGCGTTGTGCACGTCGTGCAAGAATGATTTAGAGAATTGTTGGCATGCTTTAGTCACTTGTCCCAAAAGTGTCGAATGCTAGAGGCTGGAGTCTCGTTGGGAAGATGTTGAATAATGGAGCCAACGAGTGGATAGCTATAAGGAAATTTTCTTCAATGTGTTGTAGAATTTGCCAAAGTAGAATAATGTAACATTGGTGATGTTTCTATGAAGCTTATGGAATAGTGAGAACCAAAAGGTTTGGGATGGTAAAGAGGAAAGGGTAGCTATGATGATGGCTCGTGGAAGGGCAGTACTAGATGAATGGAAGAAGGCAATAGACGCGACAGAGTCTAGTTGCAGCACGATTGCAAGGAATGAGGTGCTTTAATGGATAAAACCTCCCCCGGGGTATGTTAAATGCAACGTGGATGCATCTAACTCCAGTCACTGTAGCGTTGTTGGTATTGGTTTATGCTCGCAAGACGAGCAAGTGGTGTTCGTAAGGGTCAAAACTTTGTGGGTGACTCCTCTAATGAGTGTGAACTAGGGCGAGGCTCTAGGCCTCCAGCAAGCAATCATCTAGGCCAAGGAGTTTCAATCGGATAAGGTGATATTTGAAGGTGGCTCTAATACAGTAGTTGATAGAATCAAATCTTCTAAGTCTGGTATAACAGTGTTTGGTGCTACTATCTCCGATTGTAAGAGGCTATTGTTGACTGTTAGTAGAAACTCTTATGTTTAGTTTGCTAAATGGTAAAGTAATGTGGTTTCTCACACTCTAGTAAGGATGATCACTTCTATGACTAGCCCTCGCGTTTACTTTGATGTCCCTACAATACTATGTATTGAGACTTCCAATTTGAATGAAATGCAATATTTTTACTGTCGTAGAAAAAAAGGTGATATGGTGGGAAATTATTCATGTGATATTAACATGTTTTTATCTTAGTCATTACTTGAATTGTTATCCATCTTAATTTAATATAACTCTACCACCAAGAAGAATAGCCTTGTCCCGTCAAAAAAAAAAAAAAAAAAAAAAGAAGAAGAATAGCCTTGCAAGAAAATCCAAATGAGCGTGGCTTATCAAGACTTGGCTTTTTGCAGTAGGGTGTTCTAAAATATGATACCAAAAGGTAGCAAGTATAAGCATATTATCATTCTTGAGAATTTTCATGAACAATTGGACTTGAAGAGAAATCTAAGCTCATGTGAGAATGGCATGTGACTCAATTTCTCAACATTGGAGATATAGGCATAATACAAGTAACATGGGTCTACAAATACAAGTAAACATGGCAAAAAGGCATACAAAGAGATGCAAACAAAAACGATTCAAAAAGGCATAATACAAATACAACTAAACATGGGAAAAACTGTAGAATCAATCGTTACAGTTGGATGCATTACCAATCTCAACATTGCAGCTTGATTGCTAACAATTGCATCCAATAAAGTTGAAGCCTAATAATTACTACACAAGTTCAATGTATGCCATAGGTGCATTATCACCCCGCCTGGGCAGGGTTCTTATGATTCTTGTATAACCCCCATTTCTTTCACCATAACGTTCTGGAACCTCTGCAAACAAAGCATGAACAATCTGCTTCTCATAGATGAAGCCAAGGGCCTGTCTCCTTTTATGAAGAGAACCATCCTTTGCCAGAGTGATCATTTTATCAACATACTTCCTAATTGCACTGGCCCTTGCTCTGGTGGTCTTGATGCGACCGTATTTAAGGAGCTGAGTTGTGAGGCCCCGAATAAGTGCCCGACGCTGATCAGGGGGCCTGTTGAGTTTGGGCACTCGCCTTCCATGTCTCATGGCATAGACTCGACCACCATTGTTAATAATGGTAAAACAGTTATCAAAGCCAGTAAATTCTGCTCCAATAAGGAAAAAAAAAATTAAAGTAGTGAAATCAATGCTGAATTTCAAATGATAATGCGGGTTTAGAAAAGTTTATTTGAACTCATCTCACAACATAAGTACATGTATAAGTGTTTGAAAGAGCTTGTAAACTAAAAATAACTTATGATACGCCCATAATCTTTTGATAAACTTTCCAGAAAACAGCTTATGCAAAACATATTCTCATCATCTATTCAATTCCCATAAGTCCCAAATTATATATTTTTATAGCGAAAACAAACGTCGAGAACGCAAATAGCTTTTTAACGCGTATATGCAAACACAAATAGCTTGTCGAGTTTAAACACTTACGATATAAGCACTCATTATTGAATCAACACTTGATGAAACTATTTACCAAACACACTCAATGGATACAATTGGAAAGCAGATCTCATTCACATACTACAAACGACCTCGACAGCAATGTTACAGTATGATTTTCTCCACTTGATCTAACAAGAACATTATCAGGTCAAGTCTCTCCAATCAATTATAAAAATCAAAAGACAAAGTTAACTAAAACTTCCAATGCTTTTATATTCAATTCAAGTGATAACAAAAGATTTCCAATTTCCCCAATATTGTCTTCATAGTTGCAATCAATCAATAATTCTAAACCAGTAAACAAGGGCATAATTTATTGATATCAGAGAACCATCACTCTCTAAATAGTGGAATTGTAGTTTTACACTTAAGTAGCGGGCGGCTTCAATTTCCAAAATGAAGAATCGATATTTGTTTGGATAAAATAAATAAATAAATACAACAAAACAAAAATGGGTCGTAGTCATAGAACCATAGCAATGTAACCGAAGCGAAGGTATTTAGCGAAAAAGTGGAAAAAGTAGAGTAGTTAGTACCTGAAGATGGAGGAGCGAAGGGGGGGAGAGGACGAAGGCCGGTGTAAGAGGGAAGGAGGGATTTGGGTTTGGTGCTCGAAATTCGGAGTATTGGTGAAGAACAAGCGGTGAAGCGCAATGAGGTAGGGGAAGAGGAAGCAGAAGAAGAAATAGAAGGCAAGGCGGAGCGCAGTGAAGACATACTCCACCTGCTGCTGCTGTCGGTGGTGGTAGCCATAACTGCCACATTCGCCATTCTCGCTGCTTCAGGGGGAAGTGGAACTCCACAACCAGAGTGCGGCAA
This sequence comes from Calophaca sinica, assembly GCA_037113605.1. Taxonomy (NCBI): domain Eukaryota; kingdom Viridiplantae; phylum Streptophyta; class Magnoliopsida; order Fabales; family Fabaceae; genus Calophaca; species Calophaca sinica. Next base: position 53,003,579 of record CM073735.1, on the reverse strand, counting down.
TTACAGGATAAAAAAGTGGATAGAGATTAGAGAGAGAGAGAGAGAGAGAAGGATGAGGAGGAGGAGAATGGATGGGGGCGATTTTAGAGTGGGCCTTTTTGTATTGAAATTATAATCCTAACGAACTTTGTTTCCGGATTGTTACCCCCACCCCCCTTTTTTTGGCACCTCCCCCTAAAATCTCTAAAACACCCCTATCCCTAGCCCTTTCCTTTTCCACTCCTTCGCCCTCTCCCTCGTCCCATCCCATGCCATCTCTCCTACGCCACCCGACTCCCATGGCACTCCACTCCCCCAACTCCCTCCAACGATGTCATTTCCCCCACCCCACTAATCATGGCTCTACTCCTCTGCCCCACCATCATCCAAAAACTTTTTTTTTGCCTTCTTTCTATTCTTTGGAATCTTTTTTTCGAAAGCAAAAAAACTTGCATTCTGAAAGCATCCCTATAAGGAGTAACCTTCAGACACTCTGATTTTTCTTCTACAAGTAATGGCTCTTGAATATTAGAGTCCTTACAAACTTGTATACCGGTAACACTTGTAACGACCTGTAATGCTTTTAAGGTTGACGACTACTTCCACAAATCACTACGAGTCTTTTCAGCGTGCTTTGTCTTCACTCGCACGTTTCCTAAAGAACTTCCCAAGAGGTCACTCATTCCAGTGCTCCAAGTCAAACATGCTTAACTATAGAGTTCTTATGTTATGTGCTACCAAAAAGATGGTGCATTTGATTGGTATGAATAGTACCAATCAATTTTTTTTAAGTCTCTATACCTGCATAGTCTCAATATCCGTCACATTTCGATGCAAATTTGATTCATTCATGTGTTCCTATGTCTAGAAGTCTGTTAGGAACGACTCCTTGTCCGTGCCAATTGCCGATGCACCGACGATCACTCTCTGCCCTCATCATCCCCAAGTGTCACATGTCCACCATCTTTTGTCTGGTTCGTCCTTGAACCACACCATATTGGAAAAGGTTCGCTCTGATACCATTTGTAATGAACCAGGCTTCTTTTCGGAATTGATGACTGTCCCCACAAATCACCACGAGTCTTTTTAGCATGTTTTGTCCTCACTCACACGCTTTCTTGCCAAGAGGTCAGCCATCCTAATGCTCCAAGTTAAGCACGCTTAACTATGGAGTTCTTATATTATCAGTTATAAAAAGATGATGCATCTGGTTGGTATGGGCAATATCAATCAATTATATTTTTAAGTCTGCCTTCAACTGTACAGTCTCATATCCGCACAGTCTCAAGATCCTTCCTGTTCTGATGCAAATTCGGCTCATTCATGCGTCTCTATGCCTTAAAGCCTGTTGGGAGCCGCTCCTTGTCCATGCCAACTACCAATGCACCGACGATCACACCCTATCCTCATCAGCCCATGGTGTCACAACACTCCTATTTACAATGACACACAAAAAGGCAAAGAGTAGGGTGTCAACAAAATTTGCAAAAACACAAGAACAAAGGTACTTGGAAGCTTCCACCAAAAACCCTTTCCAGTCAACATATAAAGTATACAAGAAAATAACAAATGACAAAAACTACCAAGCTCTCAACAAAAATGGAAGCTTCTCTAACACCTTGAATTTGCAATATAAAGTTGAGAAGCTCAACAAAAACTAGCCAAGCCTTGTGCAACTAGCGCATAAAGAAGAGACCAGTGCACAAGCTTCACATTAGGCTCACCTAAATCAAAACACCCCCATCAAACCCCAACACCAAAACTTGCACAAATAGAACATATAATCAAGACAACACCGACAACTTGAACCCTCCACCGATTCTAACATCACGTGTTTCTCCATCATTAACACTACAAATTGGGTTGGCTTCATCGCGACTTGCATTTTTTTCTACCTCCGAAAACTTATTTCTAGAATGCAAACTTGGTTCGAGTGTGATGTATGTTACACATAGTAGTCTTTGTGACTGCGGAGCTTCCACAATGGTGAGGAGGTTTGTAATTAGAAGAGAGAAGTTAATTAAATTAGAAATTTAAAAATGAATTTCTATTTTGAAAATTTTTAAAATCTTAACCAAGCAAAACTAAGAGAAAAGACAAGTGATATTTTAAAACTATCTCAAAACAGATGCATCCTTTGTCTAAAATTGCTAGTCTTGATAGGGCTAAAGAAAAGAATACATCCCATGTTTTATTTATTTGTTTTTATTCCAATTATATTAAAGAACACATCCTTGATCTAAAATCACTAATCTTGACCGGACTAACGAACACATAACATATTAATTATATTTTTTTATCATATAATAAGGATAAAATATGTTTTTAGTCCCTATAATTTAGTAATAATATGTTTTCAGTCTCTCAATTTTAAGACGTCCTATTTAATAGTTTTGGTCCTTTCGGAAATATACCATTTATAGTCCCACCTTAGAGTTTTAGGATGTCCAATACAAGGATTAGTCGCAAGATATCACTCACAACTAAAGTTTGGAAGTTTTTACATGTGTTTACATGATCACGTGAGGATTTTTTTTTTCTTTTTTTAATGGAAGAACGTAGGTCTTGTATAGGTGTCGAGGGACTACAAACAACATATTTCAAAATATAAGGAAATGATATAATTAAAATTGAAGGACTAAAAATGGATTTACACAGGAAAAAAAATATTTTACCCTTTATTATATTATCATTTTTTTCACGGATTTATTATATTATCATGTAATAATATTATTTTTTTTAAAATTTATTTCCGTATTCCCGTCAAAAAATTTATTTCCGTATTACACATGTTCTCCCACTTTATGAAGGTGCAAATGGTGTTGCCCTGCATTGGCCAGATTCCTCATTTGTTTCTGAGACATTCTTCAACAGCGCTACGAATCCGACCACTCTGTTCTTCCTCCATTAAGGTGACTATCGATTCAGCACTCTTTCTCTTTCTCTTTCTCTTTCTCTCTCTGCGCGAGTTTTCCACTTTCCTTCTCTACCCATTTCCCTTTTTCTCTCTGGATGCAGATGGCTGCTGAAGACTACACTTTTGGGCCTTACAAGATACACCACAGTGAAGTGTTTTACTCCACCAATCTCTCTTACGCCATGGTCAACCTCCGTCCTCTTCTCCCTGGTAACAATAATGCCCATCGTGACAAATTCTTCAAACACTCCTTTTCTGTTTATTGATTGATTTTTTTCCCCCCTTCTCAAAGAAAGGTAAAGCTAATAACTGGGTTTTAGGCCACCCCCCTCCCCCACCAAAAAAATTGTCTTTTTACTTTATTGTTTATGAAATTGTTGTCTTTTGTAAGATTAAAGAAGACCCATTTTGATATTTCACTCGTTTTTTCCCTTTGCAGGTCATATCCTTTTTATAGGTTTCAATGATGGTTGATGCAGTTTTTGTAGTTCAAGACTGAATGAAACTTCTAATTCGGTGAATTTCATTTTGTGACACTGTTATTGTTGGAAAAACAGTAACAAGCACAAACATAGCTAGCTAGATTGATTTTTGTTGCATGCTGCAGTGTGTTTTGGCACTTCCCGTCTTTGACTGTCCGGAACACATAATTATGTGTTTGTGGAGAGTCTACTAAACGTTGATTTTTTTAAATTCATTTGGGTAAAATTGAGTTTGGTTAAGATGTTTTTACTCTAAAAGAAAGTTTAATAAGTTTGGTGTAAAACTCTACATTTTTTTCACTCATGCAAAAGCTACTTTTTATCAATTATAATGAGGCTTGGAGACGAAATCAATTTTAATTTGAAACAACTAAACATCATTCTTTTTCACAAAACAACATATTCTTCAATCAAACTTGATTTTGAAGGTCGCAAATGGGTTCCCAAACATATGCTATTGGTGAGTTTTCTTATGAAGCTTCTTTATATTGGTGTCTATTTTGATTCATGGTTTAGTCATGGTCACTGGAATGCGTTCCACTTCTGATACTTGATAGAAGATACATGTAGTTGATTGTTTGATATGCCATATAGAGGATCCATTTGTGTCCTGCATATGTTGGTTTGAAGATGTTGGAATTACAGCTAGACTCGATATGTGTATTTGTTTCATGTTCACAGTGAAGTGCTAAAGGGCCTTAAGGATTAGGCATAAGATTCTTTTTATTTTGCATAATGTAAAGTTATAAGGTTGATACCAAATGGCTATGAAAATGTTTGACTTAACAGTTTTCACATGTGCTTATCTGTCCGAAGCGCGAAGTTAAGCGTTTTCTTGATCTCACTGCTGATGAGACTTCTGATTTATGGCTCACTGCACAAAAAGTTGGTAGGCAGCTTGAGAGCTACCATAAGGCTTCTTCACTTACTTTTGCTATCCAAGTAAGATTGAAGTGAAGTATACTCATTTAACCATTTCTTTTACTAACAACTTGGAAAATTCATTCTTTTTTAACATTTGAATTTACTTTCTTCTATCTGTATTTTATTTCTGGAGGATAATATAATTGTGCATATTTCTAGTTCAGTTCTAGTTGTGCACTTTGTTCTGCATACTTGCAATCATGTTTTTAGTTACACACTCACCTTTTATATTTGACCAAATCGAAATCAGATGGATGCTGCCCTTTTTTTCTGCTTCTCTTTCGTTCTACTTGTTTACCTTTTCTCTCGGTGACTCTCATTTATATGCTATTATGTGAACAAGATGATGCTTTCAGTAGTTAAAAGATATGTTTTAAAAATTTGTTGTCCAATGTTAACTGTACAAAATGTTGTTTAATCATTGTTTCAGTTTTTTCTAACAAAGGTTCATGATTGCTTTGTTTTGGGGGTGGGGGATCAAATTTGTGATTCTGGCATGTATTTGGTATTCAAAATTTCCCTACTTGTACACCGCATGATATGCTACTCGTGTCTCACAGGAATAACTGAATTATCTTTCTGTACATTAGGATGGGCCCCAAGCAGGACAGACGGTACCTCATGTTCACATTCATGTCGTCCCGCGGAAAAGTGGTGATTTCGAGAACAACGATGAAATATATGATGCAGTAAGATATAATTTTTCTCTTGGCTATGCTGTTGATTCTAATGTTGTGTTTAAGTTTGATTTTGATTCTTTATTTGCTGTTTTTCATTGATTCAGATGGATGAGAAGGAGAAGGAGTTGAAGGAAAAGCTTGACTTGGACAAGGAGAGGAAAGACAGGAGCATTGAAGAGATGTCTCAAGAAGCAAATGAATACAGAAAACTTTTCTGATAGCATTTTAGCTAGCAGTAGATATAGAATTCTGTCTGCATCTTGTGAACTTTTGATTTTCCCAGTATAGACAATTCAATGCACTTCCTTGTAGCCTAGAACTTTGAGTTGTACTGGAGCACACAAGTCATACAAATAGTAATCTTCTGGGGAACTTAGCATGATTTCCGGTTACATGTTGCAATGAAAATTTCAAGGGATAGTGACAATTTGGTTAAGCTCAAATTAACAGCACTCAATCCTCAGCCTTGCCTGGTAGTGTTGGTGAGTCATAAAAATATTACTATTAGATATCAAAATAAAAAATATACTCACTTCGATTCATATTGAGTGATATTTAAGGTTTCTTCACAAAGATTAAGAAAAACAATAAATAATTTAATGAGTGGAATAATTTTACTAAATTATCTCTATTAACTATTGGAGTATTAATCATTGTCATAAATGTATAGTGAAGTATATTGACTTGGGAGCGATGTATACACTATTTATTTGGGGGTAAAATTGAAAAAAAATAATTAATGATGTATTGAAAATCTAAAATAACACTTAATTTAAATTTTTTTTTTCCTTTCAATCAATTTGAAACGAAGGGAGTAGTATATTACACTTCTTTTTCTTCAGAAAAGTTTGAAGTATGCTTTAGCCGTCAGTTTTTCAGAGTTGTTGTTAGTGGAAGGTAACCGACCCCAAAAAATAATTATTTTTCTTGGATGCGTTATTGATTTATAAAATATGTTAGTATAACAAGTATTTTTAGTCAAAAAGAATATTTTTAAGGTAAGGAGAATAACAAGAGGACATTTTGAGATGAGAATTGACGTGCATCGATTGTTAGTTAAGCTTATGTATTGCTAGCTACAAACCTTAAAGGGGGTTTGGCCGGTTGGGAACCTAATTCTAAATATGCTAATTGGTGGCATAAGTTCTACTGAAAAGGCCATTTTGAGATAAAAACAATAAAAAGAGGACTGTTAACAATTATTGAATGTTGACTTAATTTATTACTCGTGTAATTTATCATTCACAAGTTTATAAATATTTTGACGAAGACTTCTTAATTTGTAATTATCCCATTTTTATTATTATTCTTCAAAAGAAAAGACAAAGGGAGTAAGTAAGAAGAAATTTATTTATTATTAAAATAAAAGAATGATCATACAACAAGAACATAGAATTTCTTTAAGTTTCAAAGCAAAATGCAAGTTGTAAAGCATCTGCTGGCCTCTGCATACTCGTCAAGAGCATTATCTCCTCTCTTGCTCACTCCATTAAGGTAAATAAGCAACTAACCGGAATCATCAAACATTAACTTTTGTTATTTTCTTTATGCATATTGATAATAAGGTGTGTTTTGTGTTTGTTGGGGGGGTGCAGATAGCAGATACAGATGACTGTTGAATACTATGATTTTGGGCCTTACAAGATCCACCATAGTTCAGTGTTTCATACAACTCATCTTTCTTATGCCTTTGTCAACCTGCGTCCTGCTGTGCCAGGTATGGTGCTCCCTCATCTCTCTGATCATCATGCTTTAATGTCTCCATTAATCAAAGTGACATAATCTTTTTATCTTCATTTTTTTTAATTATGTTCTTTATACACATCTGATATGATGTGATAATGGAATTTGTTTTCTTCTTTACCTTTCAAAGACAGTAAAATTTTTGGTTATACACAATAGGAACCCTATTTTGTTAATTGAGTTTCCTTTTACTTTTGCAGGTCATATCCTTTTTTAATAGGATGTTAATAATACTTATTACATACCGGGTTGGGATGATTAGTCCATTTTCATAATCTGGTATGATTAATGCAGCTGTAATAGTAATCACATAGGGTTGTTGTTGTAACAGCGTGACCGGATTCTAAAACGGAAAGCGATGAGATGAAAATAAAGAGAGATTAACACACAGATTTTTAACGAGGTTCGGCAAAGAGTGCCTACGTCCTCGGGAGCTAGAGTGGCTCTTTTCTATATTCTGATCAATATGTCAAATAGGGTTACAAAGTATGTTTTATACTACGATACAATTTACACAAATAACCCTGTACCGTACCGCGAGGGGTTTTGCCCTCTGCTCTGCTCGAGCGTCTGCCTACCTTTCAGTAACAATATGAGGCATACACAACAATTGTGGGGATTCCTAAAACCTTAACATCAAGGCTACAATTATGATTGTGAACCACTTACTGAAAAAGTCTCAAGAATTAGGCTCATAATTAGTTTCATATAATGTAAACTTGAATCCACTTAGCTATTTGAAGATGAATTTGGTTGACTTAACAGTAGCTACATGTGCTTGTCGTTCCAAAGCGCGAAGTGAAGCGCGTTGCTGATCTCAATGCTGATGAGACTATTGATTTATGGAGCATAGCACAGAAACTTGGTAGGCAGCTTGAGAGCTACCATAAGGCATCATCACTTACATTTTGTATCCAAGTAAGACAATTGGAGAAAAGTTTAGCCATGTTTTTTCCTTTTTACAAAGTACTATATGGAACATACACTGTTTTAACTTAGTTATTTGAACATAAAGGTATTTTTCTTTTAATGTAATTGTACATTTTTTCAACCTAACCAAATAGTCTTTCTGAACCATAGGATGGACCCCAAGCAGGGCAATCGGTACCTCAAGTTCACATTCATATCCTTCCTCGGAAAAGTGGCGATTTCGAGAACAATGATGACATCTATGATGAAGTAGGATGGGAACTTTTATTGGTTTTCAATAATTTGGATGGTTTATGCAGCTAATTCTAATATTATTATGACTTTGATATGATATTTGTTCTTTATTGATTGTGTGTGGACGATGCAGATAAATGAAAAGGAGAAGGAGTTGAAACGAAAGCTAGAGGTGGATAAAGAGAGGAAAGATAGAAGCCTTGAAGTAATGGCTCAAGAGGCAGATGAATACAGAAAATTTGTCTTCTGAAAATAGAATAGTTACCAAATATGAAAATCTTTATAAAATTATTGATAATCTGTGTTTCATAAATCATTATATACATTTTATCATAAGTTATCTGTTCGTAAATTTCTCAAGAAAATGTTGTCTGTTTGAAGTATCCGTGTCTGTTTTTCAGCATATTTGGACAGTTTAATTTAATGTACTTCATGGTAATCAAACAAGAATGTTATCTCTTAGCTTTGTTATACATTTGTACTGAAACTTTATTATGCAGGTTGTTTGAAAATTTGATTCAACTCATCTATATGGTACATGTTTCCTATTGTAAGTTTGTAACCAAGCTCAAGGCATTGGAATTCACGCATTTATTATTTATGTTAGCTTTGGCATTTCCTTGTCAGGGACGGAATCAAAGAAATATAGAATAATCATATAAAAATATTAATTTATGCTTTCATCTTTTTTGGTAGCTATGCCTTTTCTATTTAGAGAAAAAAAAAATAGTGGAATGGAAAAGTCAGTTCTTACTGTTTTTTATTCTAATAATTTACTGTTTCATTGCTTATGTGAGCTTTCCTCTATTTCTTGCTCAATCAATTTTTTCTCACTGAACCTCAATACAAGTAAGAAAAAAGAGCAAGTAGAATTTGATCTTAAAATGACGTTAGTTGTGTTGCCTTGGTTTCAAAACGTTTTCTTAAATTGGTCCAGATAAGTTCATCTGTTCAAAAATCAAATTCTGTGGACGAATTTTTTTTTTACAGGCTATAATACCACAAATAATATGGTGGCATGTACGGTGAACTATTAATTAAGTGGTTTATGGTGAACCATGACCAAGAGCCATTGGATTAAACAGTTCTACCGATTCTTATCATGCACCATTCACACCAAATAATTTTTTTCCTCTGGTTCTCTACTCCTCCATACGCTGAAACCTCTTCTCTTCATACACAAATCGATACATGATTTGTATTTTTCTCATGTGCTATAAATTTTTATAGCTGTACATGAATTTTTTTTTCCCTTTTTGGTATTAATTTTTTGATCCAGTTGAATCAATTCAGGTTTTGAATTTGTATCAAGCATATTTTATGCGCCAATCGACTACGCAATTTGTATCAAGCATATTTTATGAATTCAGGTTTTAACACCGTCAATAATTATTTGTATATATTTTGTGGCCATATTGATTCACGAATTTTAAATGCATTACGCGTTTGGTTTTGATTTCTTTGATCTCATATGTGGCTTTGATCTGTCGGCTGAAAGATAGGTTTGGTTCTTTGGATTATATGAAAGTCGCATTTCCATCCTGTACTGTATGTGAGATGTGCCTATTTGATTTAATGCCTCATGAACGTTAGGCTATTGATAGAACTTCAGATCTGAAGGCAAAGGCAGGAATTTGCCCAGCCGCAGAACCCCAAGCTGAATTTGCAGGGAGAGAGAAACAAAAAGAAAGTATGATTCGGTGTGGTAGTGCCTAATGAGATTGTATGGGCTTCTTTCATCTAACGGTTGTTTTTAGTGGTTCACCGATGAACCACTTGATGAAAAAGTTCACCCTAGAAGCCACCAAAATAATATAACCAATTTGTATATATATATATATTTTTTTTTTTGATGAAGAAAGGAATTTTTGTATATTTCCTTTAAGAAAAAAATTTGAGGATATCTCTATCTCTATTATATACAAATCAAAATAACCTCATTGATTATTTTCTAAATGGCAATCTCTAGAAGAATTAGCAATAAATAATACTTATGTGTCATCTTTAAAAAATAAAAATCGATTAGGTAGTTAAAAAATAAGTGACTTGAAGCAATGAAATGACAATTATGTCATGTATACTATTAAAACAAAAAATTCTAAAACCTGAAAATTATTTATTAATTAAGAAACATGAAATTAATGCAATCAATCGTTTTTTGGAAACAAATTAAGTGTGTAACGTTTAATTAAGGAAACCTGATCAAAATATTAAAGGTTGATTTTTTTTGACTAAAACTGGTTTATTTCTTAATATTGAATTGTATGACAAATTTAAATATTAAAAAGTATTTAGCAAATTTTAAAACGTGAGTAGTCATTCCTAAAAAAAACGTGAGTAGTCAATATATATAGTACATAGTTATTAAATTAATTAACAATACAAAATCAAATTTTTACCTACAATGATATTAATATTAATATTTTTTAATAAAAATAAAAAAATTTAAATAATATATTCAATGAGAGTATTATGCGTCAAAAAATATTCAATACTATTAATGATTTTTTATACCATCAACATAATAGTAATTCAACGTAAAATTGCAATAATTTAGTAATTTGATTGTAAAATAATTGATTGTAATATCGTTATATTAATAACGGAACATACAATACAATCAGAGATATGCCAAAAAAAAGATGAAACATATTTTACATTTAAACTTGCTGACTCATTCCCATTTTTATCACATATTTTTTTTTTTACAAAATTTTTAGCACATATTTAAAGCTATCAAATTAAAAAAAAAAATTGTGTGGTATAAGTTACTATAGTTATCATGATTTAATTGTCAAAATAGTAATACACAAAACCTTTCCATAATTAGTTTTCCAAATAGTATGTTTCCATTTAAAAAGAAATTCAGATTATATATGAAAAAAAATATTAACCGAAAATGGCATACCAGGGAAGAAAAATCGTAAAATTCAAACTAACATTGAATTTTGATGTTAATATTAAAATATAACTATAGTAATAATATATATGAATTATATATGTTATCCGTTATGTTTTTTAATAAATGGAGTGAGAATGAAAATGGCAAAATTTGTCAAAAAAATGGCAGAAACACGCCATCATCATAATAACGCCGAATATGTGCATGTCGATTAATTGGATACATTTTCCATTAATTTGAATGCAAAATGGTATTCAAATCGGTTGCCTCTAATTTATTTTCCTCCCGCAATTGCTCTGAGTCCGTTTCGTCCTTTGTAATATTCACATCAATGGATCATCTTTCACGATGACGACTCATTTCCACGTTCTCTCATTCTTCATTATTTCAGGTATTCATTTTTCTTTTGTTTTAAAATCAGATATTTCACTCTCTCTTTGTTTTGTGTTGTGGAATAATTGAATAGAATAGAATATAGAAGATAAAATGACTCTGGCACAATCTCGAGCACCTTGGAAGATGGACAGTTTGAGGTCAAAGAAGGTCCTCTTGAATCCTCATTACCCAGATCACAATGAGCTGGATCAAGTCCTCCAAACCCTTTCCTCTATCGCACCCATTTTGGTTTCTCGGAAGTATATGTAATTATTGTGGTCCTTTTCCCAGAGCAAAAGCACATTTTTCGTGGCAACCTTCACGTCATATAAAAAATATTATTAATATGCATTTTCGTGATGATTGATGTAATTTTAGGATATGAAATAGACTATAAATCATTGACAATGAAGAATACAACACATTTCTTCACCGTGGATCATGAACGCCATTTTCGCAGGTGGGATGATCACTGTGTTCATCTTCTCGAGCTTAAGTTTCCGCGTTTTAAGGTACATTTTTTCATTTTATTTTGTATTTAAATTTTTGGCTAAAATTATTTGTTTTCCAAATGTTAAAAATGATGTTTCTCACCACACAATTAGTTGATCATATGCACGATAATTGAGAGATTGGATTTTCATGGCACTGACATTAAAGTTTTTTCTTTTAATTTGAAATAATATATGTGGGGGATGGAAACTGAATGAGTCAACTATGACCATCTGAAGATATGCTTGAAGAAGGATCAGATCCTGCTAAAGCCCAAGAAAAAATGCAAGAAAGGCAAGCCATAATAATCACCAAAACAAGAGCATAAGGAGGGAAATGTCAAAACCACAAGGTGTGATGATATAAGTTGATACGAAACAAAAATAAATGTTTATACTGAAGTGATAAATTGTTTCTACATTTTATCTTGCATGTTTTTCTATTAAAACTTCATTGCATTCTCATGGTATCTTGAAAAACTGGAAATTTTGAAGCAATTGGAATCTTCTATGGTTTTGTGATTAGAGTATTATTTTTCAGCCACATATTTTATCATTTCAATATTAACTGGAGTGCAACAGCTTCTCTTGATTGTTATTGTGTCAATATATATGATTGGTTGCAGTAGGTGCAGAGGGGCGTTCATAAGAATTGTTTTATGATATATGTGCAACAGGAAGGTGAAATGATTGGTGGGTTTAGTGTGTCAGGGGAGTGGCCGATTGTGTCATGGGAGGATATAGGAAGTTCGAGAAAGGAGTGCATGAAGACCACAAGGGCAAGGATAAACTCTGCTACTGATCGAATGTAAAAACTATAGTATTAAGCTCTTAGACCATCCGAGGATTGAAGTAGAATTGTAAGGGGCTTTGGGTAATGGATGTGTGTACCATGAATTTGGCACTACTTGTGCTACTGTAATTTTTCTTTGTTGAATAAATTTTATTTATTTTTGCCGATTTTAAAAAAATGTTAACCGAACAAACATTTTATCTCTCTATTTTTTGGCTCTAATTTGATGTTAATTTCTATCTTACTTCTTAGATGTCAATTTGCAACGTGCTCCATCAGTTATAGGAACAATTTAATCATAATCCGTCACCGTACATGATGCTATATTTTAATTGGGTACGCATTGCCCCTGACTCTTTTTATGAACTTAAATGGATTAAGATTTATACATCTTTCATATTTTTTTTTTATTTTTAGTTACTTTTTTATTATTCTTAATGCCATTAATGGGTTTATCTTGGAAGTCATGGACACCATCTTTTGTAGAGACATGAATGCCAAATTACTTTGCAAAGACAAAGATTATGTTTTTTTTGTTACAAATAAGGCTAATGGAATTGCAGGTGCTATGGATTATTTTTTGGTTACTTTAAAGAGATCGTGGTTCATGGAGATAATAGAGTCATATTCTGAACTATGTTAAATGAGTTGGCGAGGGATTTACAAGTATGGTTAGGGATGGCAATTTCCACCTGTGTGTGGGGATCCCCGCGGGAACTATCCCATTCGGGGCCCCGCGGGCGGGGAATTTTCCCCCGTGGGGACGGGGACGGGGGAGAGAATCCCCCCGCAGTCGATTTGGGAATGGGGACGGGGATTACACCCCCCGCCCCGTGGGGTCCCCGCCCTAAACATATTACATAACTATCCCTAAAAAATACATATATATGTATTATAATGATTGGTTTTTTGGTTTTTTTATGTCTTTTTTTAATTTTTAAAAACTATAATGGTTTTAGTAAAATAAAACAAAAGAAAGGTCATCACTCATCAGATTCACAAATCATGATCATAATGACTTCACATGTTGGACTAGACATGGAAAATTGATTTTGATATTGTAATTTTGAAACTTTTTCATACTTTTATATTTTTTTTCAATTTTATTGAATTTCAGTGTTTTTTTTTTTTTTTTAAATTTTCGGGGTCCCCGTGGGGACCTGCAGGGATCCGTGGGGACGGGGATGAGGGAGAAAAACTCCCCATGGCGGGGATCGGGGACGGGACGGGAAAATGGGGGGAGCGGGGAGCACTCCCTGCATCGCCGCCGTGCCATCCCTAAGTATGGTGGTTGACTCACGTTTAAATTCTTTGGCATAAGCGATATACTAAACTTGAAAGATGATGAGTTTTAGTGGGTTGCGAGGTTCAAATTAGGCTGGATATTTCAACAATTTCATGTACATAATAGAACAATGTGTTATTGATCCTATTTACTTTTCATGGTGAAATGTGTTCACCTTCATATCAATCATGAAAGTTTTGGTGACATTGTTACTTCTCCTTGAACACATGGCTTTTCAATAAACAAATAAAATTTTGAAGTAGTCTAACCCTATCAGTTGAACTTAAAGCTAAGTCTGGTGATATGAAATATAAGCCATCTAAGCAGACACAATTCCAACATAACATATAAAAAAAATAGATAACTAATATCAAGAGAAGGTTACAAAATTTATATATAAGTGCGTTCAATGAATATATGACTAAAATGGTGAAAAGAAAGATGACAACATTATAGTTTTATAAGAAAATATAGACAATTTTTTTTTGACAAAAATAAAATATAAACTATGTTAACATCTTAATTATAAGGGAAAAATGCTTATAGTTGTAGCGGTGGAAAGGTTTCAAACTATATACACATTACTATAAATATAAAATAAAATAAAATTGTTAGTTGTAATTTTTATCTAAATATTTACAAGAATGTTGATTCTTCTAAACCTTTTGTGTATGATTATAACAATTTTTTTAATATATACCGCACGTAGCACAAGTCTATAGATATACTATAAAAAAATTATTAAACATTTTTATCAAAGAAAAATTCTATTTTTTTAGTATATGGGGATGGACATATTACAAAAAAAAGGAGAAAATTACATTAAACACAATATTTTACACAAAAAAGTATTAATATTTATATGTAAATTAATCAATATAGAAATCATAGATAAAACATTACATGTGGGGATACAATTTTACATGAAAGCAAATTTAGATTTATTGAAGTTTTATTTTAATCAAATTTAGATTATCTTTTATAATACACGAGAATGAACGTTTTACATAAAAGCAATAGATAAAATATAATATACGGGAATGAATATTTTACATGAAAAACAAATTCGTTTTAAATATTTTATGTACAATTTAGACAATTTCTTATGAAATTCTCCATGATCCTTTTTGTTTATGTTTTTTTAATATACACAATGAGTAGAACGGACCAACATACTATTGAGTGCATTTTATCGTACCCCGACGTATAACCCGTGCAACACATGAATCAAGTCTATTATATTTGAAAATTTTATTTTACAATTAGTTTGGTAAAAAAAAAATAAGTTCATAACAATTTTTTATTCTCTTGAGTCAATTAAGTTAATAGTAATTTATATTTTTTCACTATATTCAATTTTAAATATGATAATCAGCCACATATTTAACCAATTCTTTATAATAGACAATAATAATTACTATTTAATTTAAAGATTTTCATACTTTGTGATGCATAATTGAAAATAAAATACGCTTATATAATTTTTCGTAGATAATGTCTCAATCTCATTTTAACAAACAAATTATATAAAAAATTCAATTATTTTATACAAATATTCAAAAGCCAATATATACCCGTGCATGACACGAGTTACTATACTAGTTGTAATAATTTCAAAATAAGAATATGGACTAATAAAATACAATATTCAATTAAATTTGTATAGACTCAGGTTCGAGTTGCTCAAACTCAGGTTCGATTAAATTTGTATAGACTAAAAGATTAATAACAGGGGAACTGGAAATTTGATTAATTAATTAATTAATAATATAATATATATTTAAACAATCAATGTTATTTATTAACTCAATGCAATTTTTTATTTTTTACAACAAAATTTGTTAATAAATTATAATAAATATATATATATATATATATATATATATATATATATTTCAAAAATAATTTTAAAAAACGAATAAACTAAAAAATTGTTTTGAAATTTTAAAAATAATAATTTTTAAACAATTCTGATAGAAAACTATACCATTTTTTTTTTCAAAATTAAAACAAATGCACTCTAGACAGCCCATAGCCCAGATGACGCTCTAGCCCAAACTCACAGCCCAGTTTTGGCCCAAGCCCAAGCCCAAATGTATGTACGGTTGAATTGGCGGGAGTATCAGTGACAGTACTTGAGCGGCTTCGAAGTTGATGACCTTACAGTTGTCTTCCTCCTCCAATCCGTTCACCATGGACACCACGCTCTCCGTTCTCAAGGTAACCACCCTCTTCAATCCCCTCTATCTCTCAACTTCTTTCTTGATTTTCATTTCCTTGGTGAAACCTGAAGATGATTGATAAGCTGCTAACTCCAGTTCCATTATGTCTTTTCATTTGTTGTGGAAAAAAACTTTGATACCCATGTTCAAGTTTTCAATTTAGTCGGTGGGGATTCCAAAAAGTTTGTATTTTGTTGCTTTTTTATAAAAATTAAATGTGCAATGGGAACGTTGTTACGTTGCCCCATTAATGATGTGTTTATCAATTTTGAGGGTTATGATATTGTTCAATGCTGATATGTGTGCAATTTGTATTCAGAATTACTTTGGATTTTTGGATTTTCGGCCTTATCAGAAAGAGGTTATTGAGAAAATTATTGAGAAAAGGGATTGCGTTGTAGTCATGGCCACTGGTAGTGGCAAGTCCTTGTGGTAAAAAGCATCATCACCCCCTCTCACTCCTCTGTTTTTTTTCTTCTTCCTGAAGCTAATTTTCTAAGTTGGAGAGTCGAAACCTGAAAATTAAACGGCATGTTTTTTTTTTCCCCCTGTTCAACAGCTATCAGGTACCTCCATTGGTTGTTAAAAAGACTGGGGTAGTTGTAAGCCCTCTGATATCATTGATGCAAGACCAGGTGAATTAATCCATTCTTTGGTATGGATGCAACTTTTGTTTTACATTTCTATGGTCTCAATGCCTTTCTATATCTTCAAATAATGTGACTATCTAATATGGAGGAAATGGGAAAACAGGTAATGGCTTTGAAACAGCGGGGTATCAAAGCTGAATATCTTTCAAGCGCTCAGAAGGATTCCACTGTTCAGGCTAAAGCTGAGCGTGGTCAATTTGATTTGTTATTCATGACTCCTGAGAAGGCATGCACAATTCCTACCAGGTTGGGATAAAGCTGTGCATAATTTTCATCTTTGTAGTTTATGACCTTATTTTGAGTGCATAGCTACCAATAATATAGCTTACTGATAGTGCGAAGTGTCATGGAATGACTCTAAAACTGATAATGAATATTGCAATTTATTAGTTAGTCACTTAATTATCTTTAAAATATTTGGATATATATTTATATAGGGGCATGAGCTTTGAGCTTTTTTTCCTTTTATATACCCCGCCCCAGAATAAATATTTCATGTAAAACCTTGGAAAGACATAAAGTAGTTTTGTTACCTTTGGTGGCCTAGGTACCTTGTGTTCTGCTCTTAAATATGGTAAAGTTACTGCAAAATCCTAATCAGATAAAATTGAAGTAGTTTTCCTTATTTTATCAAGAGATGCATTTCTTGCAAAGTAATGAGGGACCATAGTGCTTGGAGTTTGTAAGTTGTTGGAGTTGTTGTTTGACGTTGTTGGAGCTGAAGTTGTTTGACCAGGAGGTTATCGTGCATGCATGTTGCTTCATTATATTTCTGTTTCTGCTTTTGTTCATCCCTTTTCACCCATGTGCATGGACGTGTGTATTCTACAATGACATTTCAGTTGAATCATGAATCCAATGCTTCTGGTGTGCTGGTGTTTACCTGTGGTTGAGATGATAATGCTCAAGTATGTTCATGGTTAACTATAAATTGCTACTTGGGTGTGGCTTTTCAGGATTCGATCATTGATCTTAGTCCACACTACACCATGCCTTCTCTAATTATGATCTGCTGTTGTATTTCATCTCATTTATGCAGTTTCTGGTCCAACTTGCTAAAGGCAGGAATTAGTCTTTTTGCTGTTGATGAAGCACATTGTATATCAGAATGGGGGCATGACTTCAGGGTGGAATACAAGCAGTTAGACAGGTTACGCTGTGTTCTGTTAGATGTTCCTTATGTTGGTCTAACTGCAACTGCTACTGAAAAGTAAGCATCTTTGGCTGTTAGTGAAGCATATCATTGCTGTTTTTTATAGTAATTTTATTTTATGTACATTTTGTGCCTCCTTTATCTTGTATACATTTTACTCTTCAACTGTTATTTATTGATTACAACATTGACATGCAAGTAAAAATAAATTTGTCAATAAACAACAGTTAAAATAACAACAACAACAACCAAAGCCTTTCCCCATTTGGTTGTTGTTTATTGACAAATTTATTTTTAAGTGTATGTCAATGTTGTAATCATGGTTTTTACTTCTGGATGAAGTTTTTGTCATGCTCTGTTAGTTGCTTTGGTTTGAAACCTCAGTCTCTTCCCACCTGCCATCTGCCTGGTCCTTCTCTCCCTTTCTCTCTTATGTATCCTTTTCTCTTTCCAGAAATAATGGTGAGAAGGCTAGGTAGTTCAACCTTTAAAGACTAACCAGAATCTCAATGTATTAGTATTTTAAACAATCATAAACATGGTTCCCATTTTTTCATGCATGTTCTTGCTTGAGAAATCATCATCATCCATAAGTTATCCCTTCATAAGCAAACAAAGCTACTCCTGCCTCCCACTTTTCTGTGATCTCTTAGGAATAATGTCTTAAGTTGTAAACCTCGTGTGTGAAGGGGATTATGAGTGATGGACAAATTTTGAAGCTGTTACGAGGCTTCCAATTAAAAAGGTCTGTGTTAGGAGGAATATGGTTTGAGTATAGGGGATTGACACCCAAGTCCGTGACTAGAAGCAAATAACTGTCTAGCAGACAGTTAATACACACTTGCGGAATTAAGAATAAAAGGGGATAGGGGAAGTTACATAGGGTTGGTTACTGATTAAGTGAAATAAAGGGAAGGCGAGCTAGAACTCCCTAGTATCCTGTAGTACGAGAGTAGTGCTTCTGTTCTCTGGCACTGATTTGTATGGTTGTATCTTCCTTTGTGATCCGGTATGATATTCCATTAATACAGATCCTGAGTTAGAGGACTTCTGTTAATAAACATTCTAGTTTGTTCTACTCACTGAATTAGTTCTATTAGAAGCGAGAAGCCTATTAAGTTACATAAGTTTTTAAAATGATGCTGTTTATGGCGAAAATAAATTACTAGGTTCGGGATGTTTCGAATCTCCTCTGCAGAATCCTAACTTGTTTTTTTTTTATAAAGCTTTTGACCCATTATCTAGAATGTCTATTCTAGGAAACATAGGACTGTTGTAATAATTATCATGATAGGACTTGGTTTTTATAACTGCTATGTATCAGTTTATGAATCCATGTGGTAGTGTGAAGGGACAGTTGTGTTTTATGTTGGTAGTTTCATGGACAGTAATAATCTTTGTAGGAGTTTCTGAGAACCTGAACTCTGGAACAGCAAGAGATTGCTGTAATTTTGGTAATTTGGTGCAATTTAATCCTACTATTTCCATCTATTTCCAACTAGTGTTCTATGAGTTTTTGTCTGATCTGCTGGATCCAAAGGAGGGGATTCCTGTGACAAGTGAAGAATATGACCATGATGTGTGTGATAGAGAGGCTGAATAACTTGTAAGAGAAACTAGAAAGGATGGAAGCCAAAACCTGAGGCTTGAGTTGGGGTCAGTGTGGATGAGAAGTTGGCAAAAATGGATGAGGGTATAGGGCAGGTGGAGGCAAATTCTGAGAAGATTTTGTTTGAGATGATGAAATTAATGGGCAAACATGCAGAAGATGATTGAGGCAGCTCATTGCATAGAGAAGAAGAGAAATGATTGGATTAAAGCAATCATGACATTGATGAGTACTGTATGGCAATTTAGGTGGAATTGCCATCCTTTTACTGGAGCAGAAACTTATTTTGAAGATCAAAATTCTAGTGAAGATTAAATTAGCTAAGCTAAGCATGTAGGGTTCTGCTATCCATTGGTTTAATTTGTTGAGGGAAACACTCCTCTGTGGTGCCTTTTCATTTTTGCTAAATTCTTTTCAGAGGATATGGGTGGGCAGCACAAGGATATTTTGACTTAAATCTGTACTGGTAAAACAACTCCACTAGTACATCCCCGACAGTGTACTTTTGGTTGTTGCTTTCTCTTTCACAACATCTTCTCATTAAGAGGAAAGGATTTTTGTTATTTGCTAAACACTATTCTGAGCAATGCTATAAGAATAAATTAGAATATATTGACATTTCTACTTTCGAAATTCATTCGTTGAATTTATGTGATACCTTTTCTAGATACACTGCAGCACTTCACGTTTTTTTTTGCATTAATAGTATTCTTTAACTCTATTTAGTGAAATGAGATAAACATTGCACTGATGTTCATTTCTGTGCCATATTGCCAGGGTTCGATTTGACATCATCAATTCCCTGAAGATGAATAATCCTTATGTTTTAGTTGGTTCATTTGATCGCCCAAATCTTTTCTATGGTGTCAAGCTATTTAACCGTGGACAATCTTTCATTGATGAGCTTGTGCAAGAAATTTCAAAAGAAGTTGCTAGTGGTGGTTCGACTATAATTTACTGCACAACAATCAAAGATGTAGAGCAGGTAATGTGCTAGAAATGTTACAGGTGAATCCCAAAATAGTGTTACCATGCTGTCATGTCATTGTCCACTTGAACCCTAAAATAAGTTAATTTTTTATCTTGTTCTTGTATGGAAAATAATAGGTTAAATTATACTTTTAGTCTCTTATGTTTATTTTAATTTTCGTTTTGGTCCCTTATGTATTAAAAGTTTTAAATTGGTCCCTTAAATGTAAGAATTATATTAATATGGTCCATCTTTTTTTTTGTTCCAAAATGGTCCCTTATGTTACAAAAATTATACCAATGTGGTCCCTTTTTTGTTCCATATTTTACAAAAAAAAAGGACCGCATTGCTATAATTTTTGTAACATAAGGGACTATTTTGTAACAAAAAAAAAAAACAAGAGGGACCACATTGATATAACTCTTACATATAAGGGACCGATTTGAAACTTTTAATACATAAGAGACCAAACTGAAACCTAAAATAAACATAAGGGACTAAAAGTATAATTTAACCAAAATAATATTATTCAACTTTCAATAAAAAGATCATGTAAGATTGTCATGATAGTCAATGCACATTTAATGAACTGTGGTGTAGGTCAAGAATTTTTTTGTTTTTAGGCACCGTAATTTAAACAATGCTTTATGGTATTATATGGGATATTTCACATTTGTTCATCATTTCAATCCATTGTGTAAAACAAAAAATTTGTAAAGTTCCTTCTAACATTAAAATGCCTTGTTAGATATGCAAAAGGAAAATATGGTATTGTTGAATTGAAACATCCACTGAGGATCATTTGTTCCTAACCTTTCACAATATCAGTAATACCTTGTTTTGTTCAAGTGCTCTTGTCTATATTTTATGGGTTTCTGGCCATCATTTTTATCTAAAACTGGCGATCTATCTCTTTTATGTCTACCCTCTGAAATTCTTGTTCGGATTTTCGATTGTCTTAAATTCTGTCAGAGTGTATGGACTGCAGCCTGCTGCCTTTACTTTTGTATTAATTCTGTATCGATCATTTTTTACACAGATATATAGATCACTTACGGAAGCAGGTATTAAGGCCGGAATGTACCATGGCCAAATTGATGGAAAATCTCGAGAGGAGTCTCATAGGTGAGTATTCTGTCTTATATAATTTTAAGAATATGAAATGAATTTTCACCTATGAATAGTGTGGGTGTCGAGCATGCTCCTTCCCCCCCCCCCTCTCTCTCTCTCTACTGTTGAAGATGCTTAATGCTTTTAAAGCCTAGCTGACTGTATGTTAATTTCTTCAGATTATTTGTTAGAGATGAAATGCAAATCATGGTGGCCACAATTGCCTTTGGCATGGGCATAGATAAACCTAACATAAGAAAAGTGATTCACTATGGCTGCCCTAAGAGTCTAGAGTCCTACTACCAGGAAAGTGGGCGATGTGGTAGAGATGGTATAGCTTCTGTTTGTTGGCTTTACTACACAAGAAGTGACTTTGCAAAGGGCGAATTTTATACTGCAGATATAAAATCGGTATGTATATTTGTATTTATCAAAAAGAAGTTTGGTTGATGTTTTTCGTGGTTTAGTGAGCATTGAAGTTGCTGACTGCATGCATATTTCTCATGTACAAGTTATCCCTATTCCCGTAACAATGTATGTGGGCCTCCAATGTACCAGGAAAACCAAAAAAGAGCTGTTATGAAGTCATTGCTGGCTGCTGAACACTATTGTATGCTGGCAACTTGCAGAAGAAAGTTCTTGCTTGAATACTTTGGGGAAACATTTTCAGCTGATAAATGTGGTTTGCCTTTGACTTAGATCCTTTAATACAATTGTATAGTTGTAAAATAAGAACTTAAGCTTATGTAATAACCTGCTGCTGTTATTTCATTGACTTTATATAATTAGGGGAAAATGTGTGTTTAATTCTAACACTTCCCCTCAAGTTGGAGCATATGTCATATGCGCCAAACTTGTCACAATTAAAGTCTAACTTGAGACCCTCCAACAAATATATCAGCTGATTTTTGGAGTTGACAAATCTAGTAATAATCTCACCTGGAAAAAAACATCTTTGTTGGTTTACTCTATGTTTCAGTTTCTGTCATATCTTTTCTGTAGGAAACTGTGATAACTGCACAGTCTCGAAGAAGCAGTGTGACATGTCTAGAGAAGCGTTTCTTCTAATGGCTTGCATTCATTCATGCAAGGGAAGATGGGGCCTTAATATGCCGATTGACATTCTGCGTGGTTCTCGAGTAAGTTCAAAATTAAAACTAGGAAATGTTTCAGTATCATTTAAAAATAATTTGTCCAGTTTTTGAGTTCTTTTGTGGTGGTGTTAGTTCCTTGCTCTTTTCATTATGCACTCTCCATTTTATCTGTTAGTGTATTATCATTGTGTTTTCATTCACAAATAAAATCTTCTGTTGTTATTGTCACTTATTGTTTACAATAAGTGGATTCTTAATTTATTATGTCATCTTTTCTTTGGGTCGGTTTTCGCATGTTGATTCTTTTCCTTTAGCCTTGTATGATAGTTGTGATTTATGTTATTTAGTCCTTTTGGAGCATGCTTATATCAATCCATTTTCATCTAGTTATGCATCAATAGGTGTTTTAGAAAAATAAAAAAGGATTGAACTTCAAGACAGAGGTCAAATCTGGGTGTTATTTTTTAGTTATGAAGTTACAGAAGTCATTTTGATGCCCTAATCAAGATCTGGTTTGTGGGAGGTATAAGGAAGGATGGGAGATTATCCTAGGTCTGCACAACGCAGAATTTAAAAGAATATTCAGTGATGGTTCTTTCACAATGATTGACAGTCATGAACTTTGCACCAAGTATACATTAACAAGAGAAAGCACCATGGAAATGTGTCTTCCATCCACTGATGGAAGTTTTATTTCACTTAGTACAGGAGGATAATTTTCCATAAGTATACATTAACAACAATCAAGAACTGGGTTAAATTCGTATAATAATCTGCTAAGTGAAGATGCTCAAAACTAACACTCGGCATGACTTAATTTAGAAAATGATACTGAAACATTAAAATATAATATTACAATTATTCCAATGCACAAAAGGCCCTCTTAGCTTAAAATCACATGATATTGTGTGCAAAAAACTATAAATCCTATTTTTCCTGTTATTCTTGGTAACAGTTGAAGTCAAAGTGCTTATTGATTCAGATGTGGCATTGTAGATGAGCATATTCAAATCCTTAGTTACCAAAGCAAATAGACCTTTTATCTAGTTGATGCACTTTAAAAACATATTCAGATGTGGCATTGTAGGTTATTGCACTGCTTTATCTTTCTTCTTGATGTACTTTAAAATTACAAGTATCACTAGGGTTTTTATTTAGGTTTTCATTCAACCTTGATTGTTGCCCTATATTTCTTCATTACCTTCCAAATGTTGATAGTTGTTTACACATTGTTTGTAGGCCAAGAAAATTATCGATGCTCAGTTTGACAAGCTTCCGCTTCATGGACTTGGGAAAACCTACCCAGCAAATTGGTGGAAAGCACTTGGACATCAATTGATTTCCCACGGTATTTTGAGTGGAAATAATTTACCCAGCTGCAGTCATAGCTTATGGTCAAACAGTTCCGTCAATTGATGTTCTTGCTTCAGGGATAGTTGAATTCTGTAGAGCAATTGCATTTACTACTGCTCTGTCTAAATAATCTGTCTTTGATTCGTAATTTGTACTATTAAATGGCAGTTTTTAAGTGCCTGTTTGTTTAGCACTCAATGGATTTTCACGTAAGCAAAAAAAAAAAAAAAAATCCTTTTTGAAAAAACACCTCGGAATGTGTTTTTTATGCTGTTGGGGGCACCACAAATCTAAAACAAACATAGCTTAATTTGTGGACGTTACCATTGTGCACAGTACAAATTATTTTGTTAGGTTAAGATCATGAAATCATGCTTTGCACTTTCTATTTTAAAGTTCTGTTTCCTTGTTCACTGTTTCTTATAGTCATTTTATAAGGTCTCGAGCATGATGTAATAGTAGTAAAGTACGCCAAGTACTTGCTGATTTTACAATCTACATGATTAGATTGCAAGAACTAGGTTACGATAGTGAGAGCCATGGATGAAAGAGTACCTCTTCCTCTTTCTGTCTGATCATCACCTGATTGAATTTTTGATATAGAGGAAAGGCTAAAGACCCATTTTGTTTCATCTATCTTTCTTTGATTTTCATCTAACCCAATGAGGGAATAGGTTCCCTTCTTGCTACTCTCGAGCAGAGTTTTTGACCTTGTAGCAGTATCAACATATGATCTATACTAAGAAAAGAAAAAAAAAAGTTTGAAAAGAAAAATAATTAGCATTTTTTTGTTTTAAATGCAATCAATTTTTCATGCATTTCTTGTTCTTTATTTGGTAAATTAAGTCTATTTCTTGCTGCAGTAGACTACACATATGGCGTACTTCACAATTTACACAAAAAACTATCAGTCTTTTACAAAAAAAATTAATTAAAAGGAAATTGGGAGATGCAAGTTATGATTGACTCCTAATGTTATACAGGTTATTTGAAGGAGACTGTCATTGACACGTACAGAGTTTTAAGGTGGGTAGGTTATCGGATAGATGACAGCAATTATTTGAAGTCTTTGTACTTTATTGTTATTATTATTTTTCCAATGTCAAAATCTAACTGTTATGTGCCTTTAGCTTCTTTGTAGTTTGTAATGTTTCATAACTGAAACGATAATCAGACATAAACTTTGTTCTTTCATGGACCAGTGTCAGTTCAAAAGGAGAACAATTTTTGGCCTCTTCTACACCAGACTATCAACCTCCTTTAGTTTTGCCATTGGTTGGTGAAATGCTTGGAGAGGAGGAAAATAGAAGCACACAAGAATTCAATACCACTTCAGAATCAGAGGGTTTTTCAGAGGTTGTAATGAAGCGGTGTTATATTTATTCAACTCCTTTTCTCTATTTCTTTCCTTTTCTCCTCAATGAAGCTTCCTGAATAAGTGGACAACAGTCCAATTGTTTTCAATTTATTTTGTGTTTTAGAAACATTAGCCATATGTCCTTGTTTTCCAAATACACTGGCATATGTCAACTCTAAATCTTTGTGTTGTACTTTTCTACTCAGCCTGATGGACAGCTCTACCAAATGCTTTTAGAAGAAAGATTAAAGCTTGCAAGAAGTGTTGGAACAGCGCCGTAGGTTTCTATTTTACTTTTTGACACTTTCAAGACTACCAGTTCTTACTTACAGTTTCTTTGATCCATAGTTTCTTCATAAATCTGTTATACCTTTGTAGCTATGCTCTATGTGGTGATCAAACAATCAGAAAAATTGCTTTGACAAGACCATCTACAAAAGCAAGGCTAGCAAACATTGATGGCGTGAATCAGGTATGTTGAAGTTATAGGGTTCTCGATAAAGAAGGGAAATAAAAAATAAAGATTTGAATGATGAATATTGTTTGATAAAAAAATGATTATAATTTTGATGTACAAAAGGACTAAGCAATATCCCTTATTTATAGTGATACAAGACTCAAAATGCTAATCAAATAAGGAAAAAAAAATCATGATAATAACTGAGAAATATGGAAACTAAGCTTAAGAAAGATGACATGGTGGAGAAGAGTTTCAAAACACACTAGAATGATGACATGGCGGAGGAGAGTTTCCAAACATGCTGAAACTTAGAAGGATGACACAACGAAGGCAAGCTTCAATACACGCCGGAAAATGACATGGCGGAGGAGAAAATTGACCAGAATTTGTATATGGCTTACAAGATGGTTTGAGTTCCAAATTTGAATAGTTTCATAGTTTGGCAAACACGGCAGCGGAATATTGATGTGGCAGGTCAGAGAGGATGGTATTGGTATCGCTAAGACACCACATTGAAGTTATAGGAAAGAATAAAGACTTTGAATATGAATATGGTTTGATATGGTCGATGACTATAATTTTGATGATACAAAAAAAGACTAAGCACTAACCCTTATCTATACAAGACTCCAAAATCAAATAAGGAAACAAAACATGATAATAACCAAGAAATATGGAAACTCTAAGAAACTAATCCTATGAGGTAATTTAAGATACTCTAACATAATATCAAGATATTATATTTTTCATATCTTCTAACAAGTCTTGAGTATTCTGAAGATCTCTTCAAATTGGACCAGGCCTACTGATTCCATAAGAATAACCAGGAACTAGTTGAATGGTGGTAGTGTTTAACTTCAGAAATTGGAAAACTCATCAAAATGGCTTTAGTTAACTTATAAATCTTTATTAAGTTCCTAACTTGGTTTGTATTTGATATTTGAATTTTTTGTAGATTTAGTTTTTTTTTTGTGGTTGAAATTTCTCGATTAACTTAATTTTCGATCCTGTTATTTTCCTATCTTATTTACTTTCTGATTTTCAACCAACTAAAAGACCTTATTTGGCAAATTATTTGTTTCTGGGTTTTGTTTTTAAATTAATATGATAATTATGACTTTGTTTTTGAGCTATCAATTGTATTTGTTTTCTAATTCATTTGTACGATATGTGATATTTGGTGATGGTCAGTCATAATAAACTGTTGTCATTTTTCAGAGTTCTGCGGATGTCTAAAACCACTACTAGTTTTCATTGTTGGTATAATTTTCCCCCTCGAAAGTTCTTGTCCCTGTGTCAAAGTCCTGTAGTGCTAAATGCTAGAGTTCTTGTCAGCAATTATAGCTCAAAATTGCATAGGATCATTTCAATATTATGACGTGACAATCTAGATTTCACAGAAGGGGTGAAGTTGTTATGGTACTGTGGACTAGTATGAACACGAGTTAAATCTCTGAATAAGCAATCTCTTGACAATTAAGCCAAAAAAATTTCTTTATTTCTGTGATCCTTTATTTTTTATTTTTTATTTATTTATAGAAATACTAAACTCTGAACAATTTTGTACAGCACCTAGTAACAAAATATGGAGATTATTTTCTTCAAGTTATTCAGAAACTGTCACAAGAATTAAACCTATCATTGGATGGGGAAGCAAGTTTGCAAACTAATGAAGTACGGAAAGTATCTCTTGTAACCAACAAATCAAGGAAGTTGTTACCGGCAAAGTTTGAAGCATGGAAAATGTGGCATGAAGATGGTCTTTCTATTCAGAAGATTGCTGTATGTCTTACTGAACTGTCGTTAATAATAAAGATCTATGCTTCACATGTATTGCTGTATAACTTCTTCCTTTCCCCTCCCCTGTTTGTAATCTCAGAACTTTCCAGGTAGATCAGCTCCTATAAAAGAAGAAACTGTTGCTGGCTATCTGCTGGAAGCTGCCCAAGAAGGATTACCTTTTGATTGGACTAGATACTGTGAGATGATAGGACTGACACGAGAGATCATATCAGAAATTCAGGGCGCTATTTTAAAGGTTGGATCTGCCGATAAGATGAAGCCTATAAAAAATGAATTGCCAGAAGATGTGAGTTTAAATCTCTGGTCTTTATGATTTGAGTACATCTCTTGATCATTGATGCACTTATATAGTCAAATGCATTTCAATCTACAGCTGACTTCCATGACGACGACAACTTTCTGATTTTGGATTCATTACATTTACACGTTTTTTATTTCTTGAAAATGATGCTGACTTGTACATATCTGGTCCAATTGTTTCTGGAATCACTGTCTCATATATTATATTATATGTTAACCATTGACCCATCATAGTGGATGATGATCAATAGGCAAGGCTAGCAACAGCCGAGGAGCTTTAGAAAGATTTTTTTTTTTTTTGAATGGCAAATTGTTAGTATTTAGTTGTTATGTGTTAGGCAGGGTTTGAACCCTGCGCGCCCTGCTCCTTTTCTCCTACTTCTTATAACCCATGGCTCAAACCAGTTAAGCCACCCACTCCACCCGAAAAAGAATAGCCACCCACTCCACCCGAAAAAGAATTTTTAATTAATGGCTAGCGCAGTCTCTCCAGAAATTTTTACCATTAAGACGCTACTGTTTTTTTCCCTTTCGGGAATTTTTTTTTTTTTGTTTGACAAGTTGTTACTCATTAACCAATGAAATGTGAGTGTCCCAAAAAGCTGATAGCATTCAAAGGTAATTTTCAATGAAACAAATGGAGCTTAAGTAGTTAACCCAAAAATAGGAGCTCAAGAATCATATTATTCTGTAGCTTCTGGCTGGTGTATTGATTAGTGCTTATCACTTCAATGAGCTTGAGATTGATAAATTTTCATGATGCAGATAAGTTATCAGCACATCAAGACTTGTTTGGCAATGCGAACCTGTGGAATATCCTTAGAAAGCATTCAATCTGGAGGTCACCAGTCTGGGAAAGATGAAGCTGGAAATGACGCATCAAATTTGTCAGATCCTCCTTTAGAAACATGCCACATGGAAAGTCATCTTCAAGCAGACATTTCTGCCAAAAGCATGACGGAAAACTGTGACTCAGAAATTGATGAAGCAGTAGCTTCTGGACCTGTCAATGGTTGCCAGGTACAGAAACTTCAATTAGCCAGTGAGGGGGGATTCACAAGCAAACGACAGAAACTCAGTGAAACAGAGGAAGTAAATCCAATAAAACTGAAGGCTACAGAGAGCTCTGTTGTAGAGTGGCTGAAGAACTTTGATCAAGGGGTTAGTGAGGACTTATTTATGTTTCTGATTGGCAGCTTTATGATATATGTTTATATCCTTGTCTTTGTGGTTATTATTGTAAGATGTCTTACTTATTGGTTTCAGGCTACTTTGACTGATATTTTGGAGCACTTTAATGGATCCAATGAAGATTCCGTGGTTGAACTGCTGAATTGCCTTGAGTGTGACTTTTTGATATATAAGAAAGGTAACATGTATAGGGCTATGTAAAGAATTTGATGCATAGGTTTTTAACTGCCCATGATTGTAGAAAATAGTGTTTTCAATGATCTATTGCATTGTTACTCAAATGTTGGGTGAATGAGTTTAAGTGATTGCACTAGTTTAGAAGGAAGAGCATTTTTTTCCTTTTTGATGTTGCTAATCAACGCCCAGGAATCAAGTAGAATTTTTTGTTGTCAAGAGGAAAATTATGTCTTCTTATTAAATATCAAATCCGAAATAAATGGGAGAATATCATCATAGTCATAAGGGCTAGTCATATATGTAGCCACCTGTGTCAAAATGTGAGCAACTATATTGGCTTCTTTCTTAGTGAACTCTATCCTAGAGTTGAGGGGCAAAAAAAGGATAAAAGATTCCTATGTTTGCACCAAATTTAAATGTCTAAGTAGATTTTTTTTTGAAAATTACAGTATTTAATATATTAACTTCTCTCGTCTATATATATATATATATAAGAGATCAAATTACAACGGTGTAATACGTGAGCAATGTTACACCATTTAATAACATCCTATCGAATAAATATTTTTCAAAATCAACCGTTGGATTGAAAATTACTATCATATAGGTCATATCTATAATTTTTTATAAAAATATATAATCATTTGTTATGTCATCAAGATTAATCAAGATTAACATCAATGGTGTAATTACATATAACGTTAATCTTGATGACATGACAAATTATTATATGTTTTTATAAAAAAAGTTATAGATATGACCTATATGATAGTAACTTTCAATCCAACGGTTGATTTTGAAAAATATTTATTCGATAGGATGTTATTGAAGGGTGTAACATTGCCCACGTATTACACCGGTGTAATTTGATCTCTCCTCATATATATATATATGAGGAGGGATCAAATTACACTCGAAGAGTTACACCAACAGTTACACTCATTCAATAACATTAAATTAGATAAATATTTTTTAAAATCAACCGTTAGATTGAAAGGTACTATCATATATGTAAATTTTAACATTAATCTATAATTATTTGCTATGTCGTCAAGATTAACGTCAATGGTGTAATTGAAAATAACGTTAATCTTGACATATCTTGATGACATAACAAATGATTACAGATTAATGTTAAAATTTACAGATATGATAGTAACTTTCAATCCAACGATTGATTTTGAAAAAATATTTATCTGATTTGATGTTATTGAATGAGTGTAACTGTTGGTGTAATTCTTCGGGTGTAATTTGATCTCTCTCTCTCTCTCTCTCTATATATATATATATATATTAACATTCTAAATTTGATTACTTAAAACTCTAATCATTTGCCTCTTAATTTGGTTTTTGGAGGGGATAGCATTACAAGGGTTTAATAATGTCTTAGAAATTAAGTGCAACATAATTATCGACACTCTGTAAAATCAATATCTCAAATTTTATAATTTATTGTAATTGAACATATGTATTTTACAATAATCTCAATTATTATTATTATTATTTTCAATGATTCTGTGTATTTTATTCTCTAAATGCATTTTCACTTCAAAAGAGCCAAATACTTGTTTTACACCATTTTGATATCCTATTTTTTTTTAGTATTGTATAACGCTTTAAAAGAGCCAGTCCCACGCAAATCATTGCACAATGCTTCTAGTCCCATTATACGATATTATAAATAACTTCAATTGTGCACAATGCACATACAATATTTTGTCCAAGTATTTTTCCCCCCTTTTTTGGATTAGTATTTTCTTAGACCAGTTGAAATACCTTGTAGCAACAACTACAACATAAGTATGGAAACAATATGCTTTGTTGAGGTGCAAAGCAAGCGCAACAGCAACAATCTGAAAGTTATTGCTCATTGCAGAAGTTCCACAGGTTTTTTTTTTTTTGTCAAACACTGGTCTCTTAAACCTAAAATATTCTTTTTTTTTTAATAACAATTAAACCTAGAATATTCTAATCTATTGACCATGACATGGGCAATATTTTACCCGGCTTTATCAAATTCACTCCTCCAATATCCAAAAAAAGTAACAAAGAAAGTTGAAACCGAAACTGGGCTAAATTGATGTAGTGCAATTTAACAAATTTGTGCATGGTTTGACACATGGTCATGAAAATGAGGGAATGTATGTGTATAATAAACCAATAAGCCAAAACTATAGTTAGTTTAAAATTCCCACCAATGACAAAAAAACAGGGGGGACAAGGTTAACTGTGATATATTTGATTGGGGGTGTGGGGAGGGATTCCAAACCCCACCTGAAAATGAAAATGTTAATCTCAATAAGAAGCATCTTCGAGATCCACTTCTACCCCGATGCGATTTTTCAAAACAGTACTAGAATCTAGACGCGTTTTGCACTTGCACTGGAGCTCCTTGAATCTCTCAATGTCAAAATTCTGCTTCTTCAAAAGTTTCCTCTGCCTTGAAAGAAAGAGCCTCTTCAGTAAGTCTTGGTAAGTAGGGTCTCTTGAAGTGAATAAAAAGTAGGCATAGCCTATGACTATCCCAGTGGCTGTGGTAAAAAATGCAATAGGTTCCATTACATCCCATGAAAATTCCCAAAATGTTAGGCGAAAGAACAATCCGACAGTAGTTACACCAAATCCTAGTCCAGACCAGAGGATGCGCCGCACTTGTTTGTGTGCCAACACATCAATTTCCTCTTTCTTCTCTTGCAGTTTCTTTAACTCCTCCCTTATAGGATCATTCTCAGCGGTCAGTGCCAGTGGAACGGCTCTTCGAATCAGATCCACCACCTAAACACACAGCAAATTGCCAAAGAATTAGAAATGTACTCGCATTAAAACAGACAACTGAATTTCATATTATTTTCTCTAACTCTAGAATGCATATATATATTTTTTTAAACTGTTTCCAAATGGGGTTTATATCAGCAACAAAGTGCTGATCAGGCAGACAAGATTCTATCCAACAAGCATACTGCTAGGACTCAACAGACAGTTTGTACTAGACCCGGCAGGTACCTTGCAAATAAATGTTAGGCTACCATAGAGAATTAAATGTAGTTCTGAAAATTGAAGCAGCCACATAGATGCAGGTTGAGGCATTAGTGCATGCTTTAGCCTTAAACCGTGCACGTTGGAAGTTTTCATAAACAGTGCTTTCAATTAAGTCTTATTAGTGCATGCTTTAGCCTTAAACTGGGAAACTCGTAACTAGATATACTATGGTTAAGGTGACTTTTTTAAGATGGACCACTTATGGTCCACCGGTGGGCTTCATAAAAATATTGCTGTCATGCCCCTCTCTTCTCTTCCGGTACCCTCTCCCTCTCCAACCTCTTCTACTTCATCTACTTCTGTTTTGCTTCTATTTTGTTTTATCTTCTTCTGCTAGTTCTGCTTTTGTTTCTCCTTCACCTTCTCCTGCTCTTCTTCCGCAAAGCTTTCAGCTTTATTCCACATACCCATGCCTTCTACTGGCCCAAATTCACTTGTCCGCTTATGTCCCAGATCCACGAAGCTCGAAATTCTACACTCCAAAGCTCGAAGCTTCGAATCCTCAGATCTTCGTCGGCAAAGCTTTGAGCTGTGTCCACCTCAAATCTTCCGATTCGCAATTCAACAACATCCTCTTCCTCTCCTCCATCTGTGAATTTCCACCTTCCGTTTCCAAACTCACAGGACATTGCATTCATTTTCATTCTACATTAATGTTTTTAAAATTCCACAACTAAAAACCGAATTCTTCTCATATGAAAGAAACCCATCTGCTAGTATATAATAGGTAATAAACTAACAGGCAAGAAAAAATTACAGTAATGTTGTTAAAATTCCACACCTAAAACCAAATTCAAGAGTATGGTAATATATGTGGAGCTGAGGTTGAGTGAGTGAAGAAAGCAAGCAAGGAGGAATAACATACAGAAAGTTTGTAAATGTAATATAGTTACATTCTTATCAATACAATCAAATACATTCAAGCATGTCAATGAAAAGAGAGATTGCAACTACATTGAGAAGATGAAACAAAATATTTGGAGCTAGAGGTTTTGAAAATTAAAGCTTTTAAATTTAATATATTCTGCTTTCTAGTATTGAAAAAATCTGTGTTTCAAAACTTGATCTGTGTTTCAAAACTTGATCAGCTCCACTACCTATAATTAATAATTACCATGAAAGATATAGGGGCCCAAAGTATGAAGCTATGAATGCAGTTGAAATTCCATATGAAAATTCAAATCTAAATCATCAATCCATAGATGAAAGAATAAAAGGTAAGAACAGAATGACTCCTGTATATCTGTCATGGAGTTAAGCCAAAGGGTGATGCTATACAAACAACAATCTACATTTAAAAAAACTCCTTGTGTCGCATCCAAACTTTTTTTTTTTTTTTTCGCAATTCCATACATAATCCAACCGTATATGTCCCTATTCGAAAAGGGATGTGTAACATAAGGGCCATAGAGGACCCTTTCACTAAAAAGCAACAAAAGGGACAATAAATGGTATCTATTACAGATATGGCCCGTAATTGTCTATGTAGCACCGAAACTTCAGGTTGAAGGCGTGGCTGAAACGTGTTAGTGTCCGACACTTGTATGACAAGCATCAGACACTCTATTCCAATGTCAGAATATAAAAAATAAAAAAAAAAATAAAAAAAAATTATGCTCCGACACATTGAATACACGGCTTGGACACGACTCCAACACCTAGCCGACACTTCTATTCAGCTGGACATGAAAAGGGACACGATTGGTACCAAAATTATCAATTGAAAAACCTTAAATTGATTGGATCATTTTTAGTTTTTTGGTAGTAGATGGATGGATTGAAGGTGTAGTTCAATATTTCATCATCTTGTTTTGGAATCTTTTCTTGTAAAGAAAGTGTTCAAATTGTATAATTATATCTCTTAGTATTTTTTTGGTAAAACTCGTAATCATAGGGAAAATGTGATACTTCACAAATTCTTTTGATACGATGGTGAATATATAAATCTTGATTCTTATTTTAGATTTTTTATAAATCATAGTGCCACGGTGTCCAATATTTTAGACATTACCGATGTCTACCTGCCGTGTCCATGTACTGTCATGTCATAGGTCATAGATTTAGATCTTCTCATGCTTTTCATGAGCCCCACAAGCACAAATTCTGTTCTCATGCCAAGCATAAACAAAAACAATTCTAACTGGAGAAAAAACAAGTAATAAGGAAAAGATGGTCATTCAAACAGTTAAAGCTGACCTTATCAGGATGCAGATACACCTTGTCCCGAAAGAGAAGAATAACCCCAGCCTCATCAAGAACCCTGGCAAATGCTGCAGCCTCCTCTTGATTCCTGGCAATACCAATGCTCTCACAGGCTTCAAGAAGTTCATAGTACGAAATAACTTCCTTCCCTTCCATACCAAGCCTCATCTTGAGTGATTCTACATTCACCAATCTCATAAGCTTCTTGGCCTCAGAGAATGATATGGTGTCTTCTGTTCCCTTACCATTACCATTACCATTGCTGAGACCACCATCCCCAGAGGAGTTAGATGATACACCTCTCTTAATCTGGCTCAGCATAACTGACAGATATCCCAACCCTTTTTCCCTTCCACCACATGTCACTTCAACAACACTCCTCAAACCCCACAAAGGAGCATCATCAAAAGGATGAAGCTTTTCCCCATAACCATGGCTAACATTAACAATAGCAGACACCCTTTGTCTCAAACATCCAAAACCGCCACCAGCACGCCACCACCTACCCCACATTTTTTCCCACAAAAAGAAGTTCTAAAAAAAAAAAAATGAAACTTTATGTGAGATGCTCAATAACACAAAAAATCAACACTACCCAGTAATGTTATCACCATGAAAATGATCTATATATGGAAAACCCTTCTTCTCTTTTCTCATCTGGAACATTCAAAACCTACCGGCTACTGAAATTGATGCTCACAACTTTCAAAAGGAATGGCGAATGGAATAGCTTAATATAGAGGGGAAAAAAGGGAAAAAGCAATAAGAATCTTTGTGTTGCGTTTATTACAAACTCCTACCAATAAAAAACTAGAGGGAACATATTAAAAAGGAAGGACAGACAAACCCAGTGGTGAAGGAAACAACAGAGAGTCCATAGGAGGAGGCGAAGCAAAAGCAGAGAGAGATGTGGAAGGTTAACGGACTTTCCACTCCGTTACTTTCTTGTTGAGTGAGTAGTATGGAGTAGCTAACGTTGTTGTCGACAACGGTAGTTAACGGCGATACGTGAGAGGCACGTGGGTGGGTCCCAGGAATTGAAATTGACCCTCCACGTCGATAGATACTCGGCGGTCGGTTTTGTGCCTTTGATGTCTGACCACTGACCAGTACCACGCGAAAATACTACATGGCTTTTATTTCTTTTTATGTTTCTTTTTTTTATGTGTTCTTTTTCCTTGTATTTATTTATAATCATTGATAATTGATTGATTTTAATTTGTAAAATCGACATATATTAGTAATATATTTAGGATACAACGCACATGTAAAAACTCGATACCTTTTTTTTTTTTGGTAACAAAACTCGATTCCTTTTATTAAACAACAAACTGGGTATGTTGGGTGCACTGCTTGTTACCTACCGCGGAATACTGGCGGCATGGATCAGTTTTTTTGGGTGTCTAAAGACGTTGATTTAAACCTTAAAAAACCGTTCAGGGTGCATTTTAAAAGTGTTATATTACACTTTTTTATAAAAATAATTGTTTTTTTTTACTGGAACAGTAAGAACCATACACAAAAAAAAAATACCTAAATTTTGTCCTAACATAAAATAATGTCAAAATTTTAAAAAATAAAAATAAATTATTTTTTTAAAACTTTTATCTTCATGTATTATCTTCTTTCTTGTATAAAATTTTAAATTTTATATCATTTTTTTCACAAGAATTTCGTATCGCTATGAGCCAAAAAAAAAAAATCTTTAGTGATTCTAAATAATAATTAAATCAATTTTAAATATTAATATTTTCTTAGTTAATATTTAGTTTTTTTTTACAATTATAATACTATATCTCTGGTTCCTAATATAAGAAGGAAAAACAAAAATCACAAAGACTAAGAAAGACTATTTAATGTTATAAAATAAAAATATTATTTCAATTATACCCCTAGCATTAAATGTTTTTTACCCACCTTGTGAATTTCTAGTAAACAAACATCTCACGTTAAATAGAAGTATAAAAGAAATTTTAACAATTAATGCACCTTAAAATATGTTTACTTTTCTTATAATTAGGACCAATAAATACATCATTTTTTTTTTATAATAATGACCGGAGGGAGTATTAGGCATTTCATTTAGATTGTGATAACAATGCGGTCGTGTGAAGTTACTTGGGAACATGCGGTCATCATCGAGTTATTTGGGAAAACTCTCATCATCAAGTTATTTGCAGAAAAAGGAGAATCATGGCTCATTTAGATGGCATTACCCATAAACTTCTTTTAAGAGTAAATTTATCAAGTCCAAAGTATTCTGTTTTATGAATGTGCATCAACAACTTGCTTCTTCAATTAGTCAGACTCTTGGTGTGGCCATTACTACTGACTTGGATTGATATTTGGGAATCCCAATTATCACGGGCCATTATTAAATGCACTCCCCACCTGGTAGGTACGCCCCCTCAATTTGTGAATTTTCTAAAATACCCCCCAAAAAAAAGCAATTTTTTTTTTTAATTCTGAACATTTTATCGGAAATTACAATTTCCGGCAAGAATTTTAAACACAATGTTACCGGAAAGAGATAATTCTCTATTGGGGGGAAACTGAACCTTTTGATTAAGGATCTTCACTCATACTGTCAACAATCTCTCGATGTATTCGGACTAACTTACTTTGCATCGAGGACTATCTTACTTAGCAAAGTAAGCTAGTCCGAATGCATCGAGAGACAATCGTTGATAAACAGATGCCAGCTTATGATGGTCGAAAGAGCTTATTTACGACAGGTTCATTCCCCTTTACATCAAAGGATTTTGTAGTCAAACACTCATTTTTTTATTTTTTTGCACTCAGACTTGGTGGAAAACGCTCTCATTGTGTTTAAAATTCTTGCTGGAAATTGCAATTTTCGGTAACATTGTGATTAAAATTTGTATACCGGAAATTACAATTTCCGGTAACATTGTGATTAAAATTGCAATTTCCGGTATATAATTTGTATACCGGAAATTGCAATTTCCGGTAAAATGTTCAGAATTAAAAAAAAAGAATTTTTGATGTTTTTATTCGGGGGGTATTTTGGAAAATTCACAAATTAGGGGGTGTACCTACCAGGTGGGGGGTGCAGTAAGAGTTCATACTTTTTTATCATTGATAAAAGTTTGCAATAAACTAGCCGGGTGGGAAGTTAATTCACTCTCAATGGTTGGTCGTATATCCTTCCGCTATCCGCTATTTTTTACCAAACAGAGCCTATGAGTATCCCAAATTTTGTGACGCAAAGTTCCTACATTCCCTCTTCAGTGTGTGATGAGATGGAACACCTTTACAGAGACTTCATTCGGGGTACCACAGTGGAAGCTAAGAGAATGCATCTTATTTTATGGGAGACCAGTTGCAAACCTAAAGGGGAAGGTGGTTTAGGCTTATTTACTTAAGTTGGGCTGGAATTTGATCATTAACGAAGAAGCCTTGTGGGGATTGAATGGTGAAGACTAAAAACACGGCTCCTTCATATATATATATATATATATGAGAGGATCCACTCCCATTAAACACACATGCTCAAATTTTCAAAATTTGTGGTTCCAGACATACTCTTCCCATTGAGAGTTTTTTATTCTATTTGGGAGCTTGTCTATCTAGTTAACCGAGAATGAGTGCAGGACTAACATAAGTTTGATTCTCATGTCTTTTTTCATTTAAATTTTTTTTGGATACTTTTAGTTCATCTTTTTTAGAATAAAATGATTTAGAATAAATTTAATCACGTTAAAAAACTATTCAATTGATTAATGCCAAATATACAATTGTACTGGATATTACAAGTATTGAAAGTGAGGAAAAAAAAAGTGTTGATTGCAACTGTACTGAAGCAACTCAATGGCCATTTCATGCATTGAGTAGAGCAGCATGAAATGTAGTGGGATCACTTGCTATGTTTTGCTTTTGAAAGAGTTTTGACCATACCCTTGGCAATCTTCCAGAACCAAAATACATTCATCATTGTCAACACAGGAGGCACCACAAGCAAGCTGTAGAAACCCAATGGGAAGACCTCCTTGACCTGAAATAGAGGATAAAAAGTTCGGATTTATTCGCTAGAGATTACAATCATAGGGGAACTGTGAACTTATATGTGATAGGCAATCACAGAGAAGATGCTCACCTGATCAAAATGGGTCCACATGTGGGTAAAAAAGTACATGAACAGGAAAATCCTTGCTACCTGCATCACAAAAAATATAAAGGGCTAAAGCATTTCATACTTCCATTACAACCATTGGAACTTAGAAACTCAATGGTCATGACAAAGTTTAAAGCATCCTGTGGGTCAAGAACCAACTATCCCAAAAACCGAAGCTGTTGAGTGAAGGCATATAAATAGTTTTATAACTCTAACATTTCCCTGCAGCCCTTTAGACTTAAAGTGTGGCCAACATAAGCTCACCCACCTTATACTGAAATAATTCAGAAGAATGAGAATGGGAATGGTAATGGATGAACTCTAAAGCAATTGGCTATATAGACTTTAATACCATATCATGTCAAGAATCAACTATCCTGAAAGTTTAATATTAGGTGAACACACCTAAATGATTTTATATCAATTCTAGTAGTGTTTGGCCCACAAATAGAACCATTTTAATAGAACCAAAATGTACTATTTTTTACTTTATGCCCTATTCTGTCCTAGTTTTAATATGCACCATATATAGAACATGACTCGTATGTTTTGTTGTATGCTGTTCTAACCTGCCTGCCAAGTGCTGCCTATGTTTCTTGGTGGATGAGATAGGCATGCATGTATCTACTCATTATCAATTTATCATATTGATATTTAGGCAGCATAATTGGCCTATTTAAATTAATGGACTTAGTTCTTGTAGAAGCCTTCTAAAACTCAAGTGAGCCACCCAAATCATTTGTGAACACAAGGCATGCAATATGCAGTAATCATTTTGTCAGAACCGTTCTGATAATCCTTTTTAATTATCTCTGTCACTATTGCTACTTGTGCCCTCTGCCAGAACATAGCTAGTTCAGAACCAAAAGAGAAAATTAAAGAAGTACCACTACAAAACCATACATGGCTATAAGTAACTCCTTCAGGTACTATATAATGGAATTAGAATTGAGACAAAGAGTATATTAGACAGTACCAGCCACCCGAAGAATAATGCAACCCCATTCCAGATGTAAAGTTTGGAGCTCTTAAGACCAGCGGTATCCAAGTACCTGTATAAGTAATATGTAATGTAATTAAAGTAACAAATCAATGTTGACAAAAGTACGTGCAAGCAAATGGATGTCTGAACAACAGATTTACCATCTTAGATTTACAAAAGGAGTTGTGCTCTCGGAGAAAAGAACCATCAATATGTAGATCTGTGCTTGACCACTTAGCAATGATTGGACAATCGAAAACATGGACAGTCCATGGTGTAGAACCTTAAATGAATAAGTCAGATCACATAACTTAGACATGGAGTTCAATTGTATCATGAAACTAAACATATCTGCAAAAATATATAAAAAATAGTAAGATAACTTAATGGTTTTGGTTTGAAAATACATTTTCTATTTTCATATCATGTTTTCACTTTTAATTACAAAAAATACCACCTTTGTTTTCATTTTGTTTACTGTGTTCGGTTTCATGTAGGAAATAGTGAAATCAATAGGTGGAAAAAAAAAACTACTGTTTTTACCGTTTCCTATACAAAAATTTGAAAATGGGAAATAAAATGAAAAAAGGTGACATTTTTGCATTGTTTTCCATGTTTCCTATACAAACCTTTGAAATCAAAAAACAAAATGACAACAAGGTGGCAATTTTGTAATTAAAAGTAAAAAAAAAAAAGGAAATGAAAAATGAAAACATTTTCGCAAAGTAAATAGGCCCGCATATCTTTTTGACTTACATATTCCAGACCTCCTAATGCTGGGAAATGCCAAAGAACCATTGCCAGATCTGTTAGAAAATAACCTGTAGAGAACTGTAAAAAGAGGGGGGAGGGTACGTGAGAAAAAAATAACAAATAAGCCTGCTGGACAATCATTGTTTTAAGAATGCCTAAGAATAATGTTACTAACGAGGATAACAGAGATAAGAGATATCAAACAAGAAGAAACAGGAATATTGAAATATAAAAGAAACAGGACATTATGGATGCATCGCCAGCATGTGAACCGGATCAATGGGAAACTAACAGTTGGCTTGACATTTCTAATTCTGGGTCCCAACTTGCAATATTTGTCAAACTAACTCTCAGTTCCTACCGTCCACAGTGCACAACTGACTGGTACATCATGTGTATACAAGAATCTTTCCTCTTTCAAACAGCAGAAGAAGCTTCTGTGCCTCTTGCACAGTCATATGAGCTACATAATTTAAAAATGGATGCTCCACAAGAAAAGAGGGATGTTCCTTCTTAAAAGCATAACAGCCTAAACAACTCTAGGCTGCTTCTTGATTTAGACTGTCCTGACTTCTGAGTACTTGAAGAAGCTTGAGAACAGAACTACGCAAAGATTGTCCTTAATACTACAACTAATCAGTGACAACAAATTTAACCTTCCACTAAACCGTAATTTTTTTTTTCTGCATTCAATATTGTGATCCCCCAACCATTATCAATTTGAATTGCTCCTCAAATTCTCACACAGAAAACAAGCCTCGTTGTCATATCTATGATTGGTTTCTTCATCTCCTTACTCAACTTTCCGACTCATTGATTGTTCAGATTTCAAATTCCCTCATAACTAATAAGAAGTTCCCAAATAATACGATGTGTTTATCTGTAGATTCAAAAGGTGTTGTGTATCTCTTCTTCCAATGATGGAAAATTTATCATAAGGACTGATTTCATATTCACCACAAACTATCTCTTTTCTGAGAAAAAAGATATAGCAAAGGATGTCTTTGCCAATTGCAAAATGCAATCACTTTTTAGGCCTGCATATATCAATCCCCTAACATTAATCATTTTTGCCTCTAAATACAGTTAAAATGTAAAAGAACTTAAAAATCAATTTCTGTTAAATCAAACAAGTCAAATTTTGCTTATATCTTCATCAACCTACCCCCAATACTGAATTTGAGAAAGTAGATGATCTATTAACAACAAGCTTTTCTTGTGAACCATCACTGAAGAGATCGGATAACACCAAGAGGTAAAATGACGTAAATGATGCAAAAAGAGCATGAAATGTTGAGAATCCCCTGCATTGCAAAAATGTGCTAAAAGTTACTGTAAAAGTCAATT
Source organism: Calophaca sinica (assembly GCA_037113605.1). Classification (NCBI taxonomy): domain Eukaryota; kingdom Viridiplantae; phylum Streptophyta; class Magnoliopsida; order Fabales; family Fabaceae; genus Calophaca; species Calophaca sinica. Next base: position 52,961,937 of record CM073735.1, on the reverse strand, counting down.
GTGGACAAAACCAGTACAAACAGAAATTGTTATACAAAGACATTACCGGTTATTCCATTCAATCTTCCCAGCACTGCTCAATTTATTGTATCCCATGAACAACAGAGAACTAAAAGTAGCAGTCAATCTGTAAACCTACGAGGAAAAAAATAAAAAGGATCAAACTTCAAAATTATTAAATAAAGTGAGCTTAATATGACTAGAATTTTTTTAGCATTAGCTACCCATTCAGATAAACTAGACAAGTATTTAACAAGAAGAACAAACAGAAAAGAAAATGAAAGAACACCAAGTGCATCTATATAAACTTAACAGTTCAAACTCTGACTCCATTTTTAATTTACCCTCTCAAATAACCATGAATTCAAGATCTGAAGCTACAAAAACAAATTGTCATAGACTCATAGCTCAATTCTACCTGGACCAAGACACAGCCTATAAAAAAATTACATTCAAAGAGACTTTCCAGGCTGCTATTAAGTCCCAATCCAATTGGATATAAAAGCCATAAAGGAATATACACACACTCATTGGAAGTTCAAAATATAAAGTGCATAGAAAATATGTGGATATAGTAAAAGGAACTAAACACTAATGCCAAATATCATCTCAATGGTTATGTTGACAAGATACTTATTTGCATAACATCTTTTGGCAACTAGTAAAGCAGTCAAGTAAAAGTTTTCTCTGGAATTACTGTTAAAGGAATGGTGTCATTATTTATGAAAAACTATTTTAGGAGTAATGTAAACTAAATAACAAGACTGAACCATATTTCTTTGGACTGAAGAAGCCAGCAGAGCACTTGAAAGAAATATTTCTTCCTAAACCAGAGTAAGCACAATTGCAATTTTTGTTCATGGATATTCCAAAACTACACACTTTACCCTCCATGCCACACAAATTCTTTACAACTAAGGCCGTAATTTCATTACAAAAATACACAGCAATAGAAGCTCTTCCTACTTAATGGATTTTTTTTTTTTTTGCTATCCACATGATCCCAAGTTATACCACAGATAACATCATTATGATCCCAACTAATGTCAAAAGACTAGAAGTAATCACTACAGTACAGAATGAATTTCATACTCCACAACTTATCCTGCTTATATGCATGATCAACAGATATTAATTCCCTCGTATATTTTATGTTCACTCCTTCATCTAAGTTATCACTCATCTTAAATCAATTCAAGAGAAGGCATATCTCAAATCCTCCCTATTTTTCTTTTCTTCATGACATTTTTAAAATAATATTCTGCATTTCTGCTCCTCCATAAAGACTTCAAAATTCTAATTTGGTTCACTAGTTTCCAAATCCTTAAGAAGCATTTGCAACAACATAGAAGTCATTGAGAAATTGATGAACAAATCATATTTACTTACAATAACACAAGAGATGATACCGGTTAAGACAGACACCAGCCATTGGATTTCTTTGCTTGGAGTAGCAAAGTCATCATAAGAGGAAACAGCAGCAGCCAAGAAACCAAAAGAAAAAGGAACTCCCATCCAATCTCCTTGTTGAAAATCACAAAATGAAACCAAACTGCTGCATCAAAGACATAATAATTCATGAGAACCACAGCCCCAAAAAAAGTCATCTATTGAAGCATAGAATAATGAAGCGTGGAATCTATCTCCCTTTAACAAAGAACCAGAATAAAAAAATATTCCTTTAAAAAAAAAAAAAATCCATGACCTATGGAATGGAATGGAAAAACGTGTCTAAAAGAAAGTGGTCATTATTTTATTTTGCGCACTTCATATGACTTTCATCACAAGCTTAGGAATCAAACCATACGCACACAAGATAATTAACCATTCTTATAGGAAGACACAGTTGAGCAAAATACTTCAAAAACAAACAAACAAACAAACAAACTCCATCAGCAGAAAGGGCTATGCTAATAAGAAAAGGAAATAGTCATTTGATTACAGCTAATAATAATAATAATAATAATAATAATAATAATAATAATAATAATAATAATAAATAAAGTCATAAAGTTTGGCTATTAAGTATACCAAGGAGAAGAGCAGAGTCAAAGAAAAGAAGAGCTGCAGCAGTAAGGAGTCATGAAGCAGAAGAAGAAAAATGAGGTTTGAAAAAATGGGGTAGAAAATGGAAATTTGAAATTTGAAAAATAAATAAAAAGGGCAGAAAATGGAAACAAATTGGGATACGCATAATAATAAGTAATAAATGCACCCATTCACTTCAAAGCTTGAAACCTAAGAGGTAGAGGGAGAAAGAATCAGACCTAAGCAAAGCAGAAAATGAGGCCAAAGAAAATAGACAAGGAAAATGAAGGGGGAGGAGGAGCGTGTTAAGGCATTTAAATTTTCAACGCAAAAATGAAGACTTTTAAATTTTTGACGAAACGCAAAAATAGAGTCTTGAGTGTAACTATTAATCATCATGTATAATGAATGACTGCTCCTTTTATCCATTTGTACAACCATACTTTTGTTATTCGCCGGGAAACTCGAAATGGTATCAAAATTATTTTTTTTCCGTACATAAGTATTTTTTATTAGAATTAAATATGTTTTTAATCTTTATAATTATTTTAAATTTTAGTTTTGGTTACTATACTTATTTTTTAGTCCATATAAATTACAAAACTATACTATATGTTTTTAATCCTTCAACCATACTTTTGTTACTTGTCGAAGAAGTCAAAATGATATCAAAAATTTATTATTTTTTTTCGTACATAAGTATTTTTATTAGAATTAAATATATTTTTAATCTTTATAATTATTTTAAATTTTAGTTTTGGTTACTATACTTATTTTTTAGTCCATATAAATTATAAAACTACACTACATGTTTTTAATCCTTCAACCATACTTTTGTTACTTGTCGAGGAAGTCAAAATGGTATAAAAAAATTATTATTTTTTATTAAGGTTAAATATGTCTTTAGTCCCTATAATTATCCTGAATTTTGTTTTTGGTCTTTGTACCCACTTTTTAGTCCTACAAATTACAAAACTACTTGTTTTTAGTCTCTCAACCATACTTTCGTTACTTGCCGAGGAAGTCGAAATGGTATCAAAATTTTATTATTTTTTATTAGGGTTAAAAATGGTTTTAGTCTCTATAATTATCTCAAATTTTTTTCCCATACCAACTTTTTAGTCCTACTAATTACAAAACTCATACTAAGTTTTGTAGTTTTGTAATTTGTAAGTATGTAGTTTTATAATTTGTAAGGACTAAAAAGTGGGTACAAGTAAGTGTAAGATTCGAACCAATGACCCGATGAACTCGAAAATCCAATCCAAACAAATTAAATTGGTTTTTTTTCTATGTTTGGATCCAAACCAAATCAAACCAAACAAACCCGACTTCCATTGGTTCGGGTACCGGTTTGACGACATTCAAAACCGATCACCCATGACCCAAACCAAACCAATATATTCTATTATTTTTATTTTTATTTTTATTTTTATTTTTATTTTTATTTCACACTTTATTAGTAATGTTATCTTAAATAATGTATTGTATCTATGTATTCTTTTAGTCATCATTTGTTGTTTTTATTCTAGTTTATGTATTTATTTTTATAGTATATTAAATCTAGAATATTGAAAAAAATTCTAAAATTTTCCAATTTTTCACAACAAATTTTTTAATTTTTGAAAATATTCGATCCGATTGAATCGAACTGAACCAACACGTTCTTCATTGATTTGGTTTGGTTCAGATTTGTGAATTTTTTTTACCAAAACCAAACCGACCATTTTTTATTGATTTGAACTTTTTTCTCGCTAAATCCGAATAAAACTGACTCGTTGTAAAGTGACTAAAAACAAAAAATGTAAATTTTGTAGGGACTAAAAACATATTTAACCATTATTTAGCAAATAATAGCTAATAATACCCTTAAAGCTTAACTCTTAGGGCCTGATTATTTAAAAAAATAAAAAATAAAGGACCGGACTGGACAAAAATAATTATTCCATGTATGATTTGAAAAGTGATCATGGTACAGGACTAAAAAGGAATTGAGGGACTCGACAAAGACCCAAAATCTTGTTTCTTACCAAATCATGGGATAACTTTTTGTCCATGGACATACTTAAAAGACAAAAATACTCTTTCTCTCTCTTTTCCTCTTTATCTCTCTCTCTATATATATCTATTATCTACTATACTATATAAAATGGAGTTTTGCAACATAGACTCGTGTCACATGGTAGCTCCACATTCATTCTTTTCCCACCAAAATAAAAAATAATTTATTTTTTAATGCACGATTTTTCGTTAATTAAGGCATATCAATCACTTAATACTCATATTTTGAATTAAATTAAGTTCAAATTCAAATTCAAAATGTAATAAATTAAAATATATCAATCAATTAATTATCATATCTGGACAATTGTCATCCAATCAAAATATTCATTAAGCCATGTGATAACATAAAAATCTTTCATTTTTTTGCCTAAATCAATTTAATTTTTTTAGTTATTGTTTTAATTATATCAATCATTAGTACATCATATCAAACAATAATTTCGTAATGTAGATCATTAATAATAGAGAAACGAATTCTTGTATTATAAAAAAAACGAATTATTGTGCATATATTTTAGCCATTATGAATCATTAGAGTGATTTCACGTGGACTATTATAGAAGTCTCTTCCCCTCCCTCGGTCTTGCTTTATGTTCTCATTTAATGGGTGTGCTACTCCTAGGCTTGAATCGTAGTTCTTCTATTATTTCCTTTATTTATAAAAAAGTGTAAATCATTATTATATTATCTAAAATGACTTACATATTTTTATTTATTAGTCATATCAATTATCAGTCACTATTTATCATTATTTTATCATACAAATTTGATTACTTTTAATTTCATAACTTTTCATAACTCATTTATTTTACTATGCACATCATAAAATTTAATAGAAAAATCATAAATATATAATGTTAAATTTTAATTTTTATAAGTTTTTCATAATTTGTATACTATATCTCTTACATATTATTAAAATTTTAAATTTCCGACATTCCATTGGAGTATAAATATTCATATTATTCCAGCGTTCACATGATTGTTTATGTTTAATTATAATAAATGTTAAATCAATATGTGTTTTTATTTTTCCTTCTTAAAGTTTGGATATTATACACGATAGAAACCATAATTTATTCTAGGATTAATTCGTTTTCCAACATATATAATTGATTATCTTTTTTTCATGTTACTTATTTTGAAGTTATCTTACTGTAATTTAGATAAATAATTCAATTTTGTGCTTTATATTTTTTTTGTTGAAAATCATAGTTGAAAAAATTTATCTAAATATAAGGGAAATAGAACTGATATTTTTTGTTTATTTTTTATATTTTTAAATTGAAATATATGTATAAATACAAATATTTTCTATTTCATAATGAATTATCTATAATATTTTTTGATAAATTCAAATCTGCTAAAAATTTTGTTTAAAAAAAGTCTTCAAATTTATTCTTACATGTTGGATACGTTTGCAACTCATACAAATAACCCGTGCGAGCACGGGTAAATACAATAGTGTATATATATACTAGAACATGACCTATGCAATGCACGGATGTTTAATACACGTGGGTATGATATATTTGGTTAACTTAAAAATTAATTTAAATTTTTAAAAAATATAAAAGAAAATTATAAAGGCACCTCACAAACTTCCAAGACAATAAATGAAAAAGACTACCAGAGAATGCAGAGCATTTTGTAATGTGATCAATTTCTACGACCAATGAAAAATTAGACTATGAGGTCATGTTAAAATCATCTTCAAGTATTTCAGCTAATCTGCCCTTATAAGATAGAATACCACTTGACCAATAAGTTCGCAAGAATGTTTCTTTTGATTTATCCATCAATAAATAATTAAAGAGCATTTCATGTATCCACTTTATGATTCTATTATTTAATTTGTTAATGTTTACCAAATTTGCAATTATATCCAAATTACATTCAAGTCAATTAACATTTAGTTACTTTCAACTTTTTTAGCGAGAAATGATCATTTCATAAAGTTTTGTAGCATTGTATTTGTCTGTAGCAAGAACTAAGGTATTATCATCGCTCATTACTTGCAAAAAAAATGAAACCTAAAATCAAACCCACTGACATATAACCTAGAAAGCAAAAACAACATAACACGATAAAGCATAAGTCTCATATACAAAACCTCACAACACCCAAAATTTTAAGATATAAATAAAAAGCCACCTATAATCAAACCCATCAACCAAGAAAAAAAACCTTACAAAAATTGTCACCTAACACAAATATATTCAGACTAAAAAGTTGAATAACACATCAACCCTTCTAGAAAAGACAAAGGAGGCAGAACACATAATTAAGAACTAAGGTATTATCATCGCTCATTACTTGCAAAAAAAAATGAAACCTAAAATCAAATCCACTGACATATAACCTAGAAAGCAAAAACAACATAACACGATAAAGCATAAGTCTCATATACAAAACCCCACAACACCCAAAATTTTAAGATATAAATAAAGCCACCTATAATCAAACCCATCAACCAAGAAAAAAAAAACCTTACAAAAATTGTCATCTAACACAAATATATTCAGACTAAGAAGTTGAATAACACATCAACCCTTCTAGGAAAAACAAAGGAGGCAGAACACATAATTAAAAAAAAGATTGGAATAACACTTACCAAGCTACATATTTACTAACTTACCATTAAATTATCCTAAAATATATTTTTTTTTGAACAATCCCAAAATGCATATTAAAATTTGTTATAAAATCATTATTAATAAATTTATCAATTAGAAAGCATGTGTATCGTTTTTTTTACGAAAACCAAGTGTATAGTTAAAAAGTAAAATTTACAACAAAAAATGAAGGTGTGTTTTCTTTTCTTATTAAAGGGGAACGTTTATGCTACCGGATTTTATATACAATCACGATAGAAAAATAGAAAAATTAATAGCAAGAAAATTTCTAAAAAACAAAGTTAAGCCCCACTTTTGATGCTACCGGTAAATTCAATTTGAAATAGAAAATATTTTTGTTTTAGTTCCTACGATCCCAAAATTATACAAAAATTGTTATAAAGACTTCCCAAAAAATTTAAAAAAATATTGGTCAACATAATTTAAAATAACAGTATAGTAAAAGAAAACAAACATTCGAAAAATTAACTACCTGAATTCAATAACCAAAAAATAAACATAATTCACCTACGCAAAATCACATGTTTCAAATTGAAATGCATATTAAGGCATGCCCTTGAAGAAATACTCTGAACGCTCATGATTATTCCTATGCGGATCATCAAAATTTTGAACTTTTGCATCTCCTTTTAAGATCTTCAATATCTATCCACGACATAAGTGATAAACTTTAAGAGCTAAAGATTGATAAGATACAGAGACGGAGCCAGACTTGAATCATAACAGGGGCCAATTATAAAAATTAAACTTCATTTAACAAATATATATGCTTCAAATTTCATACAAAACATTAATAATTATATATTACAAAATGATAATAATTATATACTCCAAAATTTTAATTACATTAAAAAAAATTATAAAAAGCTTAGGTGAGTTGGGTTCCGGGGGTTCACCACAGTCAGAAAAAGTCTTGAGAAATATGAGTGAAATTCTTACCAACTGGACCAACCTTCGTTAGCAATTACATTCTAAATCTATTAAAACATAGAACACGTCTCTTACATATATCACGAAAATCTTCTATAATTGAATCAACACTAAATTTTTCAGTAATTTTCTTTTCAATGTATAGTGTATACTAAGAGTTCATCTTCTATCTTATTGTGAAGTGTAGTTTTTTGACTATATTTATAACTAAAAAAATCGCTAGTATAAACAAGAAGTGTGAGAATAAGTGTTACTGCTATATACACATGACAACAAGTTCTCGCCTAGGTATTTTCTATACTAATATAATATGTTTTCTCACAACTTTTTAGTAGTTTTAAAATAAAAGAAAAATGAACACAATTATTTCACGCATGCGTAAGACCAGAATTATACAGAAGAATGTGGAATTAAAAACATAAAGGAAAAGCAAGATACAGTGATATGCATGCACACATAAAACACCGATACTATTTTTTTTTGATAAATGAGAAGAACAAACTAATGGAAAGAGAGAAAATTAAAGACGTATAGCTTCTAATATAAAACAAAGTAATATTCTTTTAATATTTACTATTAAAAAGATTGCTAACCAAAGACGTAAAGCTTCTAAAATCCGAATATTCAAGTAAATAATAAATCTCAGGTAAAGACTTAAAGCTTCTAATAATAAGATTTTTAAACTATTAATATATATGATTCTTTTATGCAAAGAAAAAACCAAGAGCCAATACTTTATTGTAAAGAAAGAAAATAAAGTAACCTCAGTTTTGTTAAGGGAAGTAAATTTGAAACGCAACACTAGGGACTAGATCGATAAGGAAACAAGTGGCTCTAAACCGAAACGAAAATATGTACAAAAAAAGAAAAGAAACGAAAATGGCATACATATTACTAACAAAATTTAAAAATATAACCACGGGCCAGGCCCTTGATATGTATAACATGGGTCTGTCACTGATAAGATATGTCTCGCAAATACAGTTGAGATGGTAAAAGGCTGCGGGGACACATGATATGTTGGGACGCGGGTTCGAACCCGCAGTTCTCCTCTTCTCAACACCCAATGTGTTGAGTCTCGCTGCTAGGCCACTTTGAACCCCAAAAAATATTCATAAAATATAACTGAAAATGTAACTTTACATTAAGAATTTGGTAGCATCAGTGTCCTTTAGTATTACCTATATTAATTTAACATTTGTCATCTATTTTAATTTTAGATTTTTTAATTTTTACTTTTTTAATTAGAAAAAATAACTAATTAAATCAAATAAAATAAACAAAACCTAAATAAAAATGAAATTAAAAATCTGAAATTAAAAATTAAAAATAAAATCTAGATTAAAAGAAAATGAAATTAAAATTAGAAACTAAAAATAAAAATGAAATCACAAAAATGGATAAAATGTGGTATTCTCAAACACTTACTAACAAAAAATGAGAAATATCTTCTTTTATATATATATATATAGTAATAATTTGTTTCCTTTAAAAAAAATTAGTTTGTAAATTAATTGAAATAGTTATTACATAAATTAGTTAAAACAATTTAATGCATTTTTTTTTTGTATTGACTAATAATAATTTACATTATATATGATAAAAATAATTAAATAGAATACTGTTTCAAACGATAAAATAAATTCAACTACTAATATATTTTATATTTTACATTTTTATTTTACTGTTTAATTTTAACTTATACTTATTGTTATATTGTTATATTAAACTAAAGTATTTTTAAAAAAATTATAAAAATGTTTTTGATAAAGCATATAATATAAACATACATTCTGTATAAAAATATAAATGTTTTTTATTCAAAAATATATATATATAAATAAGCATTAGGTTTATATACTAAAATAAATAAATTAACTTTATTATATAACTTTTTTTGACACAATTTATCATATAATGTTTTTTTACAATAAATTTATCATATAACGTTTAAAAAGTGTATTCCCATTATATTTTTTTCCTTTAAAACCATTAATTCATAAATTAGTTAAAACAATTTAATGCAATTAAAACCAACCAAGTACAATAATTAAAAATAGGTTTAATTATTCTGGAGGTCCCTAAACTATTTGGGGATTTTGAAATAGGTCCCTAATTTTTTTTAATTGGATCCCTAAATTATTTTTTATTTTTAATTAGGTCTTTCTGTTAAGCTACAATTAGTGGGACGTTAATCAATGCTGACGTGGAATATGACATGTCAGCCACACTTGACACATCATTGTCCACCTAATATCCATGTCATTAACTATTTCCACCTAAATCGCTAATACACAAATACCTCAAATACCATAATCTGAGAGGGAAAAAACCCTGTGATTGAACTTTCCTCTCATAAATCCCCTTTTTTTTGTTCACGACGGCCATAGCACCAGCCGCGACGGGTAGTTGTAGTTGTAGGTTCTGGGAACTAGCTGGACTACTATGTAGGCATGCTTGCAGTTGCATATTTTTTAAAGGGGGTAACCTAGAAGACTACATTAGTGCCTACTATACACCTGCTGGCCAAACTTGATCTTCGATAAGATTCTTCCTCCAATACATAGACCTAAGCTTGGGAGACCAAGGAAGTTAAGGAGGAGGGAGCATGATGAAAATCCAAACCCATCAAGATATTCAAGAGTTGTCACAACAATAAGGTGTACAAGGTGCAAGCAAGTTGGCCACAATAAAACCACTTGCAAACAACCTCCACATGTAACTGAATCTACAAGTGATGGTAAGGATATGATGTGTTTTGATTTTTTTTTCTCTCTCGTTGATTTGATGCTGCACTGCTTATGGATCTGATGTATTTTGATTTTTTTTTTGCTCATGGATCTAATGCCGCAGCTGTTATTGGAGACGCTGCTGCTATTGGAGATGTTGAATTTGCTACTGCACAACCCACTTATTCTGAATCTGATGTTGCACAACCCACTACTGCTGTTGTTGGATCTATCGTTGCAGCACCTACTGAAGTTGCTAAATATGATGTTGGAGCACAACGTGGAGAAACTAGACCTGGTGTTGTTGGAAGGGATGATTCAGTTGTTACCAAGTGACTTCAAACACAAGAGGGGGGTGAATTGTGATAGCGGTGCTTATATAAAAAATTACAGATAAATTACTGAATTAAAAAAAACTTGAAAGAAATAAATTGTGAAACGATAAATAACTTGAAGAATAAATTGCAGGAATTAAATTGCAATAAATAAATGACAGAAAATAAATGACCGAAAAATAAATAAAGAACAAAAATAAATAAAGTGCTTGAATGATAAAGAGACAGAGAGCAAAGAAGAGCACGCAGCAAATTATACAGGTTCGGCCACCAAACACCCCTGTGGCCTACGTCCTGTCCCCAAAGCAAAGCACTATGGGATTTTCACTAAATCACTAGCTTTTAAATCGAGTTCACTAGAAACCTTTACAACTCTATACCAGAGCAATACGCTCAAGAGATATCACCTCTCTATGAACACCTTGGGATTCCTACCCAAAAAGAAATGATTTTTACAAATAAAATGACATGAGAAAGATACACTCAATAGTGCAGATATAACAAATTGAAGCTCAAATAATACAACTCAAATTATGTAGAATAAAAAAGCTCTCAAAAAATTGTGCTCAAATAAGTGTGAGTGATGGAGAATATTTTGACAGAGTTTCAAAGATAAAAATTAAGCACTAGCGTTGTGTTTTTTTAAACAATGCTCATGGTGCGGTGCTTTTATAGGCACCGAGAGAGCGTCACATTTAAGAGGATTTGTCCGTTGCGGCATTAAAGGGATTTGTCCGATTCTGACATTAAAGGGATTTGTCCGTTGCGGCATTAAAAATTGAAACACGGATCTGAAATGATTTTCGGACACACTTGGTGTCCGACATCAGATTTCCAAACGACCTCTCCCGGCTCGGCATACGATCTCCCGGCTCGGCATACAATCTCCCGGCTCGGCATACGACCTCTCCACACGGCTCGACATACGACCTCTCCACCTGGCTCGGCATACGACCTCTCCACGGCTCGGATACGACCTCCCCACGGCTCGACGCGACCTCGGCTCGGCGATGGCCGCGCGACCTCATTTCGACACGACCTCCCCACGGCTCGACGCGACCTCGGCTCGACACACGACTTCCCCACGGCTCGACGCGCGACCTTAGCTCGACGCGACTTTCCCATTTCCAAGACGAGAATATTTTCCAAAGAAAACTTGAAATATTTTCCAACCAATATTTTGAGTACAACTTAAGAATTTTTCAAAATACTTTGTGCCTAAAAATAATTTAGAAAAATTATCATAAAATCAATTTTAGAATAAAAATCATTTTGTGAGTGTGTGATTTTATTTTAATTGAGAGCTTTTATTACTACTTACAAATAGTCTTAATAAAAATAAATAAATACCCAAAACCCAAAGACTTGAGAAACTATCATTCTTGATACGCGTCTTGGTATTCTTTTCCACTTTTTGCACGGTTGACTATTTGCAAAACTCCCTTTTGTCAATCATCAAAACCATCCTGTCAAGGCATGTATTCACAGACTCTCTTTTTGATGATGACAAACATCTCATGGAGGGAATTTAGTAAAATATAATCATGATATGGCAATGAGATATAAGCATGGTTTTTCAATAAAAGATATCGAGTTTAAGCACAATATTTAGAAAAACTCCCCTCACAATATTTAGAAAAAAGATATCGGAAAAACTCCTCACAATATGCATAAAATAAACCACTCCCCTGAATCATATAACTCTCCCCCTTTTGGCAACATCAAAAAGCGGAAAAGATAAAGGGAAAGGCATGTAAAACGTATGCATATACGTGTAACTAGATGGCGAAAAATAATTAAAATAGAGTATCAAGGGTTCAATGAAGCATAAGAAATCCTTGGTAAAAAAATTATTCAAGGAGATAGCAAAAATAAAGCACTAGGATAAGAGTTACTAGTCCTCGTTCAACTCATTCTCATCATCAATTGTTTCCTCATCTTCACTGATATTAACCGCATAATTGCTTGCAATTAACATATACTCGACAAACTTTTATTTTAACGATTACAGAAGGGCGGTTGCATTTCTCCACTTTTAGTCTTGGTAACGGAACCTGCATAAAAATGTTAGCACACTCCAACGCCCAAGTTAGAACTTATTCATAATAAAATGCACTCACACGCAGTCATTCAATGCATGATTGATCTAAAATTCCTAACTCGGTTCTTATAAAAAAGAAGTTTTCTTTAGGCAAAGGTTTAGTAAAAATATCTGCGAGTTGTTTAGATGTTTCCACAAACTCAATCACACAATCTCCTTTTTGAACATGATCTCTAATAAAATGGTGCCTAATTTCTATGTGTTTGGTCCGGGAGTGATAAACCGGATTTTTCGTGAGGTTTATGGCACTAGTATTGTCGCACTTAATTGGAACAGTTTTCAGATTGATTCCATAATCATTCAACTGTTGTTTCATCCAAATGATCTGTGCACAACAACTACCTGCTGCAACGTATTCCGCTTCAGCAGTGGACAAAGCCACATTGGCTTGTTTCTTACTATGCCATGAAACCAAGGCATTCCCAAGTAAGTGACATGTCCCACTAGTGCTTTTTCGGTCCATTTTGCAACCCGCAAAATCCGAATCCGAGTACCCAATAAGTGTGCAGTCAGCACCTTTGGGGTACCATAAGCCCATAGTTTGTGTGCCAGTGAGATATCTCATGATGCATTTTATCGCTAAGAGATGTGATTCCTTAGGATTTGCTTGAAAACGTGCACACATACAAACACTAGACATAATATCCGGACGACTTGCAGTGAGATAGAGAAGAGATCCTATCATACCTCGATACTTACTTACTTCGACCGACTTACCACCTTCATCTTTGTCAAGATAGCATGATGTGCTCATTGGAGTTGAGATTTCTTTGGCGTTGCTCATTCCAAATCTTTTAAGCAACTCCTTGCAATATTTGGATTGATTTATAAAAATTCCTTCTGTTGTTTGTTTGATTTGAAGACCAAGGAAGTAGTTGAGCTCTCCCATCATGGACATTTCAAACTCACTTTGCATGATTTTGGAAAAATCTTCACACAAGGACTCATTAGTAGCACCAAAGATGATATCGTCAACATAAATTTGAACAAGTAAAATGTCATGATTTTTGTGTTTAATGAAAAGAGTGGTATCAACTTTTCCTCTTTCAAAACCTTTTTCAAGTAAATATTTGCTCAACTCTCGTACCAAGCTCTCCTGAGCTTGTTTTAAACCATATAAAGCCTTTTTCAATTTGAAAACATGATTTGGAAATTCAAAATTTTCAAAACCGGAGGTTGATCAACATATACTTCTTCTTGAATAAAGCCATTAAGAAATGCACTTTTAACATCCATTTGAAAAAGTTTGAAATCCATGATGCATGCAAATGCGAGAAGCATGCGAATAGCTTCTAATCTAGCCACGGGTGCATAGGTTTCATCGAAATCTATGCCCTCTTGTTGGTTATAGTCTTTTGCAACAAGTCTAGCTTTATTTCTAACAATGATACCGTTTTCATCAAGCTTATTGCGAAAGACCCATTTGGTCCCAATGACTAGGTGATCTTTAGGCCTAGGGACAAGTTCCCAAACATCATTTCTCTCAAATTGATTTAATTCCTCTTGCATAGCAAGGGTCCAAAGCTCATCAAAGATGGCTTCATTGACGTCATTTGGTTCAATTTGAGAGACAAAGGCCATATGATGACATGCATGATTAAGAGAGTTTCGAGTCGTTACCCCTTTTGAGATATCACCTATTATGTTGTCAAGAGGATGGTTCTTTGAGACTCTCCATTCCTTTGGAAGATTTGAGTGAGAGAGTTCTTGAGAGGGTTGAGGCAAGGACTCTTGATCCTCCTTTTGAACTTTTGATCTCTCTTGTTCCTCTAAATAGGTATCTCCTAACACTTCTGCAAGATCATCAACACTTTCTTCTACTGAAGATTTGGGGTTAGATTCATCAAAAGAAACATGCATAGATTCTTCAACAGTTAAAGTACGTTTATTAAAAATTCGAAAGGCTTTACTAGAAGTGGAATATCCAAGAAATAAACCTTCATCAGCTTTAGCATCAAATTTACCAAGGTTATCTTTACCGTTATTTAGAACAAAGCACTTACATCAAAATACGTGAAGGTGGGAAATGTTGGGCTTCCTTCCCTTGTAAATTTCATAGGGCGTTTGTTTTAGAATAGGTCTTATGAGGACTCTATTCATTACATAACATGTGGTGCTTACAGCGTCTGCTTGAAATACTTAGGAAGGTTGGTCTCATTGAGCATCGTCCTCGCAAGCTCTTCAAGAGACCGATTTTCCTTTCCACCACTCCATTCTGTTTGTGGTGTTCTAGGTGTGGAAAAATTATGCTCAATTCCATTTTCAGTACAAAAGGCCTCAAATGCCTCATTTTGGAATTCCCCACCGTGATCACTTCGGATGGATACTATGTTCATTCCTTTTTCATTTTGTGTAACTTTAGCAAGGTTTCGTAAAGGCAAAGCGTCATTTTTATGAGAAAGAAATAGAGTCCATGTATAGCGAGAATAGTCATCCACAATAACAAGGGCATAGTAATTTCCACCAAAGCTTTTAGTTCTAGATGGTCCAAATAAGTCCATGTGTAAAAGTTGTAAAGGCGGTTTGTGGAAACAATATTTTTGATTTGAAAGAGGCCTTTACTTGTTTTCCTTTTTGACAGCATCACATAATTTATCTTTTTCAAAGCGAAGCTTTGGTAAGCCAATTACTAAGTCCTTTGAACCTACTTATTAAGCTGATCCATGTGAATATGAGCCCTTCTCCTATGCCATAGCCAAGATTCATCCTCTTTACTAATAAGACAACATGTATCATTTGAAGGTATTCTATCTAAATCAACCATGTAGATATTTCCAATTCTAGGTCCAATAAGAACAACATTTTCGATTCTGAGTTCATAACCATGCATTTTGAAGAATCAAAAACCACTTTGTTCCCTTTATCACAAAGTTGACTAATACTTAGCAAATTGTGCTTCAAGCCATCCACATACAAAACATTTTCAATAGTGGGATTAGGACTCTTACCAATGGAACCAATCCCAAGAATTTTACCTTTGTTGGTGGCACCATACCTGGACATAACCACTATTCTTAGGTACCAATGAGGAGAACTTGCTTTTGTCTCTGTCTTGTGCTTTGAACAGCCGCTATCAAGATACCAATTTAAGTCCTTGGCTTTCAAGCACACCTACAACAACAGATTAATTTTTAACCTTTGGTACCCAAACTAAGTTGGGTCCAGATGAGTTAGTTTTTGGCAAAGTACCCTTTGGAATCCATATCTTTTTGCCAACCACATTCTTGTTCTTTCTAATATTGCAAATGGAGGCAGTGTGACCATTTCTACCACAGTGAAAGCATTTAATGAAAGGGCTGCTTGAAGTGTTGTTGTGATTGACAAATTTAAAGGATTTTTCATGCGTTTGTGGATTATAACCCAAACCAGCTTTTCCAAAAGTACCCTTTTGTTTTCCCAATAGAATGTTTAAGTTATCCCTTCCCATGGTAAATTTGGCAAGGGTGTTTTCCAAATCTTCAATATTGTTTTTCAAAACATTGCATTCATCACACTTGAAAGTATAAATCTTTTGGTTTTCACAAAAGGTGCAAGTAGAAACTTCAGTCACAACAACTTGTTTTTCCTTAAAAACTTCCATCTCTTGGTTTAAGAAAATAATTTTAGATTCGAGAGAAGAGATGGTTTTCTTAGAAGAAGAAATAATTTTTCGAAGTCTAGTCGTTTCATTATTTAATTCTTCACAAGCAATAAGCAGCTCATCATAAGTTAAGGGAGATTCGAGTTCAAGAGCATTTACCTCATCCTCCTCGTGTTTTGCCATGAGACATAAGTTGGCCTCCTCATTTTCTGATTCATCACACGAGTCCATATCATTGTCATCCCAGGCAATGTAGGCTCTTCTTCCTTTTGATTCCTTTTGTGGTCTTCTATCAAATTTTTCGTTTTTCTTCTGACCACGAGGGCAATCGGGTTTTATATGTCCTTTTTGACCACACTTGTAGCAAGTTGGATTAAAAGAAGTTCCTTCCTCATTTTTCTTTTGAGGATTTTGTACCTTGCCTGTTCTCCCCTTTTGCCTCATGAACCTTTTGAACCTTCGAACCATCAGACTTATGTCTTCCTCATTCTCATACAGACTATCATTGTTGTCAGATTCCTCTTTTTCATTTACGATTGCTTTGAGAGCAATTCCTTTCTTTTTCTTATCACTTTCTTCACTCTCAGTGAGTCGATTTAGTTCAAGTTCATGTTCCCGCAATTTTCCAAACAAGGTTGCCAATGATATAGTAGATAAATCTCTAAATTCAGATATAGCAGTAACCTTGGGTTGCCAGTTTCTATTTAAACATCTAAGAACTTTATTAATTAAATCTTCATTACTGAAGACTTTCCCAAGAGCTCTGAGATGGTTTATTATATGGATGAACCTTTTTTGCATATCTTGTATGTTTTCACTTGGTTTCATCCTAAATAACTCATACTCATGGGTTAATGTGTTCATTCTAGCCCTCTTGACCTCGGTAGTACCTTCATGGGTCAATAGAAGGGTGTCCCACATTTCTTTAGCAGTCTTGCAATTTGAGACCCTATAGAACTCATCGTAGCTTAAAGCAGAAGTGATGATGTTCTTAGCTTTCAAATTGTATTGGACCTTTTTCTAATCATCTTCGGTCCAAAGTGATCTTGGTTTGTCTACCACTGCATCATTAATTGATTGAGTGGGGACAAATGGACCATTTTTCACAGCATTCCAAATATCAAGATCAACACCCTCAAGAAAGATTTGCATTCTATCCTTCCAATAACCATACCCCTCACCATTGAAAAATGGGGGTCTGTTCATGGAAGTTCCATCGTTATTGTTTGAAGTCATTCTCTTGAGACGGTTAAGTCCTTTATACAAGAGTCTAGCTCTGATGCCACTTGTTACCAAGTGACTTCAAACACAAGAGGGGTGAATTGTGATAGCGGTGCTTATATAAAAAATTACAGATAAATTACTGAAATAAAAAAAACTTGAAAGAAATAAATTGCGAAACGATAAATAACTTGAAGAATAAATTGCAGGAATTAAATTGCAATAAATAAATGACAGAAAATAAATGACCGAAAAATAAATAAAGAACAAAAATAAATAAAGTGCTTGAATGATAAAGAGACAGAGAGCAAAGAAGAGCACGCAAAGAAATTATACAAAGTTCGCCACCAAACACCCCTATGGCCTACGTCCTGTCCCAAAGCAAAGCACTATGGGATTTTCACTAAATCACTAGCTTTTAAATCGAGTTCACTAGAAACCTTTACAACTCTATACCAGAGCAATACGTTCAAGAGATATCACCTCTATGAACACCTTGGGATTCCTACCCAAAAAGAAATGATTTTTACAAATAAAATGAGATGAGAAAGATACACTCAATAGTGCGGATATAACAAATTGAAGCTCAAATAATACAACTCAAATTATGTAGAATAAAAAAGCTCTCAAAAATTGTGCTCAAATAAGTGTGAGTGATGGAGAATATTTTGTGAGTTTCAAAGATAAAAATTAAGCACTAGCGTTGTGTTTTTTTTAAACAATGCTCATGGTGCAGTGCTTTTATTGGCACTGAGAGGAGCGTCACATTTAAGAGGATTTGTCCGTTGTAGCATTAAAGGGATTTGTCCGCTGGCAAAAGATTAAAAATTGAAACACGGATCACGGAAATGATTCTCGGACACACTTGGTGTCCGACATCGTATTTCCAAACGACCTCTCTGACTCGACATACGATCTCCCCATCTCGGCATACAATCTCCCGGCTCGGCATCGACCTCTCCACAGCTCGACATACGACCTCTCCACACACCCAAGATACGACCTCTCCATAGCTCGGCAAGATACGACCTCTCCACGGCTCGACGCGACCTCGGCTCGACAAGCGGCGGACGACGCGACCACTTTCGATGCGCGACCTCCCCACGGCCGACGCGACCTCATTTCGACACGACTTCCCCATTTCGACGCGACTTCCCCACGGCTCGACGCGACCTCATTTCGACGCGACTTCCCACATTTCGGCACGGAGAATATTTTCCAAAGAAAACTTGAAATATTTTCCAAACAATATTTTGAGTACAACTTAAGAATTTTTCAAAATACTTTGTGCCTAAAAATAATTTAGAAAAAATTATCATAAAATCAATTTTAGAATAAAAATCATTTTGTGAGTGTGTGATTTTATTTTAATTGAGAGCTTTTTATTACTACTTACAAATAGTCTTAATAAAAATAAATAAATACCCAAAACCCAAAGACTTGAGAAACTATCATTCTTGATACGCGTCTTGGTATTCTTTTCCACTTTTTGCACGGTTGACTATTTGCAAAACTCCCTTTTGTCAAGCATCAAAACCATCCTGTCAAGGCATGTATTCACATCAGTAAGACGAAGATGGAGAGGGAGAGGTCGAGATAGCTCTGTAGAGGCACAATCACAATCCACTACCAACTTTAATTCAACACTAAAAAATCCTAAGCTCCCAGCAACAAAGCCAAGATGGAAGTAATGGTTCACAACTGTGCTAGACTTGTTTTTTGTGGCCATATGATATGTTTTAGGTGGTCATGTGATATGTTTTGGGTGGCCATGTGACCACCACTTTTTGTTGATATTTATTTTGCTTCACAGTGCTTTTTCTGATTATGGTTTCGATGTAATCACCACTTTTTGCTACTGTTTATTTTGTATTAAAGTCCAATGAACTAGACAAGTGTTGGATGTAAGTATTGGCCTCTTTATTTTCTTTTTGGACCACAATGTTTAATATAGAGAACCACTTTTTTTGGATATATTCAGGTCATTTTTTTTTGGGACACCTTTGTTTTCAGTTTTTTGTCAACCTTATTTTTTTTCTTTTGGGACCATTGTTGCTGTTGGGACCACTTTTGCTTTCCAAGGACCCGATTAAAAAATAATAGTTTAGGGACTACATAAAAAAAATAGTTTAGGGACCCGAGTAAAAAAATAATAGTTTAGTGACCCGATTAAAAAATAATAGTTCAGGGACCAAATTAAAAAATAGCTTAAGGACCTGATTAAAAAAAAAGTTCAGGGACCTATTTCAAAATTCATGTCACGGTCCACGTCACGGTCCACATCAGTATGGATTGACGTCTCACTGACAACAACTTAACAGAAGAGCCTAAATAAAAATAAAAAAATAGTTCAGGGACCAAATTAAACAAATAGTTCAGGGACCTATTTCAAAATCCCCAAATAGTTCGGAGACCTCCAGAGTAATTAAACCTTAAAAATAAGCCTATTTATTTTACTCTAAAACTATTTATTAAATTGTAAGATTATCAATTAACCCATAAATTGAAGAAGAAAATTTTCAATGTTTCCCCTAGACTATATATATATATATATATATATATATATATATATATATATATATATCACACAGAGTATTGTAGTAAATTTCACAATTATTTTGTTTGTGTTGTCCATTGTCAACCAGACACCATACAAGATAAAAGTTGCCCAGTAACTTAAAGGTTTGTCATGTACTGTTATGCTTATTATGTGCTTCATGTATCAAACGCACCTTAAAACTCTTATGAAAAAGGATACATGACACAATGTTTTATCAAATGTGTCATTTTTATAATTCGTTCAATGGTACTGAGATCTCTTGTATAAGTTAATTTATGGTTGTTTCAATGAATAATTGGTTCAAAACTTGTCTATCAATCTATTCGAGATAAGTGAAACAGTGGCTTACTAAATAAAGTTTCAAATTGCAATATATCTTTATCTGAAAACATGTGATTTTCAGGATAATGAGATTTGGAATTATTTTGAAAATGGTGGGGATTGTAAGAGATTTCCAAAATAATGGAATTCAGCTTTGGTTTCAAGGGTTATGTCTCTTGATAGAATTGAGATTCAAATTAATAGAGTGTATTCCTTCATGAGTGAATGTGTTTATTCATGAACTAATACATCTTTTCTTTGAATCAATTCATGAAAGAATGCAACACTTTGTGAAGAATTGTCTCTTCTCATCAAGTGCGATGAGTTGCTCTATAAATAGAACAACTCTACATTGCATAAATGAGTATGAAATTCATATGTTTTGTGTCAAAACTCTGCCAAATTCATTACTGCAAATAATTCTCGTTCTTCCTTTATGCGCAAAGTGAAGAGAGGGAACTATTGTTCATTAAAATACTATTTACGATACGCTTGGCGTGAGTGCGCAAAAATAAGGAACTCCAAAGTATCCTGAAGGGGATTCATTGTTCAACCTCTTGCGTTTAGTTTAAAGAGATTTGTGGGGGCGAATCAAACTTAAAGTTTAGTGTTCCACACATGCTTTGGAGTCTTGCGCAATCATCCTTCTCTTTTTTATCATCCTCTTCACATTGATTTTATGACTTTTTGTCTGTTTGTTGTTGCTGTTGTTGTTGTTGCTCCTACTGCTGTGCTGTTGACAACGAAAAACTGAGATTTCATTTAGCCAAATAGAGGATAACAAATAATCCGATCTTGCTAACATTTGATATAATGGAAGAACACTGTTTTTTGGGTCAAAATGGAAGGATACTCTTTTGAATGCACCCCCACCTGTTGAGTACACCCCCCAAATTAACGAATTCTCCAAAATACCTCTACTCAAAATCTTAGTACCGAAAATTCATAATTTTCGGAATGCAAAAAAAAAAAATCTTACCGGAAATTCAAATTTCCGGTATACAATTTGTATACCAAAAATTCGAATTTTCGGTAAAGTAAAGATTTTTTTTTCTTACCGGAAATTCGAATTTTCGGTAAACAAAAAAAAATTGTGTACCAGAAATTCGAAATTTCGGCGCACATTTTTTTTTGTTTACTAGAAATTCGGAATTTCCGGTACATAAATTTTTGCCTTTGGATATCGAGGAAACGGAAAGAATGAAATTGCATAATGTGAGAAAGCAAACAAGGCAGAGTTCTTGACAGATATGACGAAGATTCTTCCCTAATCTGAGATGAACAATAGAGTGTGTGAACTAATTGTAAGCGTTTGAAAGACATCATCTTCAACTTCGATGCACAAACATTACAGTTACAACTCGCTGATCACTGATGAACAACGAATGATTCAACCAAAACACATCCCCGCCAATATTGGTTAGTGGTTTCTGGAAAGGCAAAATTTTGTATAACGGAAATTTTGAATTTTCGGTAAACAACAAAAAAATTGTGTACCGAAAATTTGTAAGAATTTTTTTTTTTGCATTCCGAAAATTATGAATTTTCGATACTAAGATTTTGAGTAGGGGTATTTTAGAGAATTCGTTAATTTAGGGGTGTACTCAATAGGTGGGGGTGCATTTAATAATGGCATACTCTTCTATCCATAAATATACTATTGGGCTCAACGAGGCTGAATTTAGCTAACAGGTGGGCCGCACCATTGTTAATCTTGTCACAAGGGGTTTTGTTGAAAATTAATTAATATATAAAAGTTTTTATCTAAATTATAGTATTTAATATATTAATACTTTTTTTGTCAAAAAATTATAAATAATTTTAAGGGAATCACTAAAAACACCCTATTTTTTGCTAGTATACACCAATCTCTCTGGAAGTTTATTTACGGACGGTATAATTTGTTCGAATTTATCCAGAAATAAACTTTCCGGTGGCAAAATGATACATATCTGGAAATAAAGCTTTTGGAGGGGGTGTATACTAGCCAAAATGGGGGTGTCTTTAGTTATTTCCTAATTGTAAAAGTATTTTTTTTGACAGAATTTGTAAAAGTTATAATTTCTAAAAAAAATTAATTTTGATTTTTTAACCAGATATTCAATATATTGGTTATTATTTGTTAGACTTATGTTAGAGTGTCTTAATTTATCTCGTATGATTGGTTTCTTATCTTTTTTTATGACGGTAATTACTTTCTTATCTTAAATTATCTCTTATAAGGGCTCGTTTGGTGGTCAGTATAGGAGAAACAAGATATGATAAGCAATCATATCATGTCTTAATCCAGTGTTTGTTGAACCAGCATGATATGATAACTCAATCCTGTCACCTATCCTATCATGTCCATCTAGTTAAATTTTTATCCTGAGTGGAGGATTGGGTTAGAAACAACATGATATGATAAGAAATTTGTTTCCGTATCCACCATTATGAAAAATAATTTAAAATCTAATAAAAAATAAAAATATTATAAATAAAAAGTAAAAATGAAAAAATTAATACAAAAAGTTATAGAAAATAAAAAATAAAAAATAAAAATAAATAATATAATTAATTTTAAAATTTATATGTAATTTTTTAACAAGAATAATTATGTCATTTTACATAATACAAAAAATTAAATTGTAAAAGAATAATTTAAAATCCAAGAAATATAAAAATATTTAAAAATAAAAACTAAAAATAGAAACTTATTATTAATATTAAAAATTGTACAAATTACAAAAATTAATTTAAACTATTAAATATCTAAATACTTAATTTTAAAAATTATATATAATTGTGTCACAAGGATAATTTTGTCATTTTATATTATTTTTAAAAAACTAAAGTCATGATATAATGATATATTGTTTGTTATCCAGTACGCACCAAACACATGATATGATAAGAGCTTATCATATCTATATCCTATCATTTTCTTATCCAGTTCTCTATCCTATACTGTTTCTATCCTATCCTATCAACCAAACGAGACATAATTAGTTTTCATATATCTTACTTATTATCATGATTCATTTCCCAATTTCCCTGTTTATTTATGATTCAAAGTCTTGTATTAGTTTAAATAAGGGTTAGTTTAACCTTTTATATCAACTTATTATCGACCGTATTAATGGTTGTGAAAATCAAATCGGTTTGGTTTGGAACCAATCACTTGTCCAGTCTGTTTAATCCCAAAAGTAATAATGATTACAGAACTGGCGAGAATGGGTAAATAACCTATTAAACCAGTGAAAACTGTGACATCCTGATTTCTAATTTAACCTGTAGTTAGGTGATAAACGTGTGTTTAAGGCCTTAATTAAGAATAAAATGGGCTTAAGTGGGACCCAGAAACCCTAGGAATGATATAGAAATAATAAGAAAGGCCTAGAATATCCTAGAAAGATGTGGAACACTCGAGAATCTTCTAGAAGGCTGAAAACAAGATATTTTTGGTCAGCCTCTGTCGCGACGTAATGAGATTAACAAAGGGATGCTCGCGACGCGATGAAAGGAAAGATCTGGAACATTGTAGAACTTTGACCGTCGCGACGCGACAGGGAATATGAAGGAAACTGTCGCGACGCGATATATGGCGGTGGAAAGTTGGTGATCATGCCCATTGGATAAGTGACACGTGTCCTGGCTCGCGACGCGACAGACCTTGTGTCTAGGCAAGTCGCGACCCGATGGACCTCATGCAGCCTATAAATAGGCATTCACCCCTCCCTCATTTTACTCACCTCAGAGTCTTTTCTCTCTGGCCATTTCCTCTATAGAGCAAGTATGCTCTGCACTTGCCTCGAATGAGGATCTGGTGCATCAGAAAGCTCTTAGTAGGAATTCTTTAGGTCTGAGAGAAAGGTAAGGCTCAGAGGTGCAGGAGCGTGGATGGTGGTCGAGGGTCAAAGCTTAGGAGGGGCCTAGCGGGAGTACCAAGTAAGGGGGAAGATACCTTAATCATTAAAGAAAATAGGTAGTAGAGTAGTACTATTAGCATGCGTAGGGGACCTTAACCCTACTAGAGGTTGATAACAGCAGCACCTCAGGAGAGGGGTTGTGACCTATGATAACTGAAGACAGTTGTCAGGGGTCTGTCAACCATAGGAATGATCTATTGAAATCTATGGATGGATGCTGATTGATGTGATGCTTTGATATGAATGCTCTATGATTGTGTGACTGTTGTAGTTCGCCTGAGCGACACTAGGATTGATCCTTACGATGATCGAGGATGGATGATAATTGATGTAGTGTTGGTTGCTGGCTGTATATGTTGGTGGTTATGTTATATATGATGATAACTCTAATTATGATTTGTTATTTACGATTATGATGTATGATCTTAGAGTCACGGGTGACGCCCTCTAGTTAGAGATTTGTGAATCCCTAGGCGGTGATAACATGTTACCGTCGATATCCTGTTTGTCAGTGGTGGTAGCCGGGTCAGTGTACCCGAGGTTAGTGTACCTGAGGACTGGTGATCGGACCAAAGGTACGGAGTAGTTTGGAGATAGTCGATGACCTTGAGGGGACCTGAGGACCGGTGATCAGTCCGAAGGTGTGGACTCGGTCATTCGACAAGTCTCTAGGACTCCACGTCTGGGGGACAATCTCGGCCATTCCTCGTATGGGGAATGTCGTCCATTTGTGCACATGGACGGTACCTTACTCCGGTGATCAGAGGTGGTAGCGTAACAGGATATGTTCCTAGGACAACCAACTTATCGTATTCAGTGCCCTAAGACTAGTGATCGATCTAGGGAGTAGGGCGTTAATAGCCCGCAATATTCAGTGATCTGTGGTTTGGGTTAATAGGGTCGGTAATCAGCCCGAAAGCTCGGTATCCTATGTCAGTTAGGTCTGTAGGGCCGGTGATCAGCCTGAAAGACCGGTGACATGTGTCAGTCTATGGTGTGATCCGTGACCGTGTGGTCGAGTTTGTCAGTATGACGTATTAGTATGGTTTGGTTTGTGATCGTATACTCAAGAGTTTGAATGTGGTATCTGTGGTAACAATCAATGTTAATGATTATTGTGATATGCTATTATTATGGTGTGCATGATAGCAGTTACTCTGCGATGCTGTTTTTCCTGCTTGTTAGTAGTTGATGTGTGTCTTACCCCTTTGTTTTCTGGTGTGTTTCTATTATATGATGATAAATAACAGATGGACAAGAAAATCAAGTACTTAGAGCCTGGGAAGTAGTGTTGCATCACAGCCAGTGCGTCCTGTTGCGTACTCTGATATTGAATTGAAAATGTGTTGTGGTTGAGTCAGGATAAAATGACGCCCAGTCTCAACAGGGTGTTACAAAAACCGACCAAACATCGGTAGTCGGAATCGATTTGATCTAGTGAGTTTCTTATGTTTTTCTATTTTTTAAAATATTTTTTGTAACTTTTTTAAATTAAAAATATATTGTCTAGCCAAGTAAAGGTCCAATAATAAGTTACAAAATTTTTAATCTTTTTTGGTTATAAGCAAAGTTCGCTTTAGAGCTTCAACAACCGATAAGCGTTGGCCCATCAAATAGTCATTGATCGTTTGTCATTCTGACACCTTCGTCAATCACATAGGCCGCCAACAGACCTTCCCTCCAAGTATCATAGTCGTCGTCTTCTTCAGATGCTCTGATGTGCACGTTGTGTTTATCATTACTGGGCTCGTGAGTTACACATAACCATGGGCCAAGACTGCATAACCTACGAGCTAAACATACCAACCCATATAGTTTGCAATTAAACAGGTTGAGTACTTTTTGGATGGGGTTTGCTAAAGGCACCCAACAAAATGAGTTGACTGAAATACCCTTGGTAAAAATTTGTACACTCGTAAATATGATATTTGTGAGTGTACAAATTTTTAAATTTTGTACACTCTCAAATAGTATATTTGCGAGTGTACAAAATTTAAAAATTTAATTGCGAGTGTAAAAAAAAAATTACTCGTAAATAAGCTATTTGTGAGTGTAAAAAAAAAATTATATTCGCAAATTGACAATTTGCTAGCGCTGCGCAAATGTTAGTGTAACAGTCACCTTTGTTCAAATCAAAGTGGTGCATTGGCTGGACTACTGCACAAATGATTGAGTGATGTAACCCAAAAAAAAGAGAAATGATTAAGTGGTTTGCAGGCTGCAGCTTTGCAGTGATTGGCAAAGTGATGTAACAAAAAAAAAAAAGAAATGATTAAGTGGTTTGCAGGCTGCAGCTTTGCAGTGATTGGCAAAAAAAAAAAAAAAAACTGCAGCTTCGCTGCGCTCGCAAATTTTCAATTTGCGAGTGTAAAAATTTTCTTACCCTTGTAAATAGCATATTTGTGAGTGTAAATTTTTTTTTTCACTCGCAATAAGCTATTTGCGAGTTAAAAAATATTGTACACTTACAAATAGCATATTTGCGAGTGTATAAATTTTTACCAGGGATATTTTAGTCAACTTGTCCAAATTGTTGGGTGCACCTAGGGATGGCAGGCGGGCGATGCAGGGAGTGCTCCCGCTCCCGCCCGCCCCAAATTTTCCCCCGTCCCCGTCCCCGATCCCCGCCATGGAGAGTTTTTCTCCCCCATCCCCGTCCCCGCGGATCCCTGCAGGTCCCCACGGGGACCCCGAAGATTTAAAAAAATAAAAAAATACTGAAATTCAATAAAATTGAAAAAAATATATAAAAGTACGAAAAAGTTTCAAAATTACAATATCAAAATCAATTTTCCATGTCTAGTCCAACATGTGAAGTCATTATGATCATGATTTGTGAATCTGATGAGTGATGACCTTTCTTTGTTTTATTTTACTAAAACCATTACGCTTTTAAAAATTAAGAAAAGACATAAAAAGACCAAAAAACTAATCATTATAATACATATATATGTATTTTTTAGGGATAATTATGTAATATGTTCGGGGGACCGCGGGCAAGTGTGATCCCCGCCCCCATCCCCTGAATCGGTTCTTGAGGATTTTCTCCCCGTCGGCCCCACGAGGAAAAATTCACCACGGGCCGAATGGGTAGTCATGAGAATCCCCACACAGAGGTGGAAATTGACATCCCTAGGTGCACCCATAGCAAACCCCTTTTTGGATCAATCCTGCACGAGCTGCAGGTTAAACAGGTCGGTTCGTGGGACAAGGCCCATAATACCCCACTTCTACTTATATCTCATATGAAGTACATTTTACGTAGCGCTTTCAGATAGAATATTATAACCATATTTCACAAAAATGGGGAAAAAAAATATCACAACATTGCATTTCATTCGTCATATGTATAATTTAAGGTAAGACGCAAATCCTATGTGGCAAAATATTTCACGCTTAATTTTTCAATCATAATAACCTTGTTATCATTAAAACTTTTAGGGGCCAGACTTATCAATCGTATGAGTTTTAAAACTTTTCTGTCAAACCTTCACTTTTTTTTTTGTTTGGTTAATGTGAAGCCCTAACTTTTTTTGTTAGTTGTCGGGGTTATATAACCGAAAAATGAAGGGTGATAATTCTAGAGTTTCCAAAACGTGTTCCCATAAGAAAGAGATTTGAAAGACCTGAAGGAGATGGTGAAACACGCTTCAAGGTTTGCCAAGGGCTTAGGGTTGAAGGGATAAAAGATGTCCAAAGCACTCTGCTATTCAATTATATGTGGAAATGTTAATTATTCATCTATACTTGTATGAGAATTGTTGCAAACATTGTTGCTATATTAAATATTTTTGCATCATTATGCTAAGCTTTCCCATGGTATCTCTATTGGCTAGGCCTTTTTTTTATTAACTTGTATGTAGATACGTCCTATGATTATATAATTATATTTAAACTGTTGATTACAATTTATCCAAGTAAGCTTTATGTCACGTGTTTGTACAAATAAATATTTGCATAAAAATTGTTCAGGTGTGAACTTACAGATTCCGTGATCTGGCGAGAATCTTCAAGAGAGTGAAAATGGTGATGTGATCAACAGGTTTTTCTGAGATTGTCGACGGCAGCGTGCAACTCCTAGAGACACGGTGGTGGCCACTTGCAAGGATCTAACGCTCAAGTTAGTGAGCATATGATATCAGGAAGTCTAGAGAATAAGAATGTACCTGGACTCTAAGAGGAATCCGATATATATAAGGTCTTACTGATAAGGTTGAAGGTTGTTTGCAGTTAATTATGTAGATATATGGTCGTAGATTACAAAGTCTTATCTAACCGTTATGGTCGTTGTAGACTTCTATCCAACTATTCTGACTATTAAGGGATGTATATTCGACTATAACTTCTGGTACTTGGCATTATCCATTAATTATAGCATTGTGTGTCTTAGATTTATGTTTTTGGGCCTTCCTAATGGGCTTGAGGTCGACTGGGTCGAGTATTCGTGATATTGCTCCAGACCAATTTCCCCAAGTTGCTTGTGTACGAGATCCTACACAACCAACTTATAATTGTCCGACAACTTTGTGTCTTCGCATTGCCATCTCAGGCCGACTCGACTGATACCAAAAAAAACACCATATATTAGTATCATATTGATTTAGATCCTAAAAACGAAATTATTTAATAGTGCAAACCGGCATTTGTGCTACCTATAGCCCAAATAGGGATGTCAGCGGGGCAGAGTGGGGGCGAGAAGTACTCCCCCGCTCCCCGTATCCGCCCCCCATATTTCCCTCGTCCCCGTCCCCGTAGATCCTCGCGGATCCCCACGGAGACCTCGAAAATTCATAAATAATTTTCAAAAATATAAACTAAAATCCAATAAAATTGAAAAAAAAATATGAAAGCAAAAAAGTCTTAAATTTAAAATTATAACAATTTCAAACTCAAATAGTAAAAACATAATATTTAATAAACATTACAAAAGTTCATGTGGAGATCAATAGTAGATCTGGGGTTATTTCTCTTCTTTTGTTCACGGTCACTGAGTTACACACAGCCACAAAGGAATAGACCAATTTGGTTTTAGTTTTTTTATTTGTTATAGTTTTTCTTAAAAAAAAAAGACCAAAATGTTATTAGTATTTATGATGTCTATACACATATTAGGGGTATATAAGTAATATTATCGGTAATGGGACCCCATGGGACAGGGATATGATCGTTCCCACGGGAAAAAAAATTCCGCTCATAGGACCCCGAATGGGGCAGTCCTCGTGGGAATCCCACACGCACGGGTGGAAATTGACACAACTAAGCCCAAACATTTCTTTCACTAGTTACACAAATTCAAAGAAAACTACAATGAATGATACTATGATAGAATGACCGAGTAGCTATCGGGATTACTTCCAAAAAGGGATGGCTAGATTTTCAAACTCTTCATACCCGAATAAATCTCCACGTTGTAAATCAAAAACCCTGTGTGTTGAAATCAATGAAAGACTGCTACCAAGAAGCCAACAGAGAAGTTACATCAACAACAATATATATGATAGAAATAGAATATCATAAGCTATCTATATAAAGTTCACACGCAAGAACTTCGGTTCCTCAGAGTAACTTTGCTTGCTATAATACTAGAGTAAAGTTTGAAATATTTTAGCATTTTGACACGTAACATACCTACTAATTGACTTGTGCTCATAACTCTGAATGTACAATAGAATAATATCCGGTGTTTAATCAACATCCAACATCACAACTATATTTGTCAAAAAAAAAAATCACAACTATTTGTTTCGATACATATAGGACCAAGGTTGTTAAAACAGAATAAGGCATCGGTTCAAGGTTCAAGGATTCGATCAGGGTTAAACCGGAGTCGAACCGAAAATAAATTAAATAATATTTTTAATATAATATATCAAGCAATAATAAAAAAAAAATAACATAGTATTCATAACTTCACGGTATTAAAAATTAAACCTCACTTAAAATATTATAAGTAAACATATAACATGTAAAATTACATATTAAACTAACGCAAATATGTTATAATAACATTCTAATGTTAAATAATCACAAATACTACAACTTAAGTACTCTGATAATAATATTTATGTACAAATTTATCTTTAATTTTTTTTATAGTATTTGATTTAATCTATCAATGTACAAAAAAAAGGATAAAAAAAATCTCATGTGCAAAAAACAATGCCATTTACCATTTTATTTAAAAAAATGGATTTTTGATCGAACCGCCGGTTCCCGGTTTTCTGGTTCGATCTCCGGTTTTTATGCAAAGTGGTTCTCAAGTTCGTTTGGACCGGACAGGGGTCCGATTCAACTGATCGAACCGCCCGGTATGGTCCGGTTTTGATAACACTAGATAGGACTATAAAACTCATGGTAACAAAAACCGGACCGGATCGGCCGGTCCGACCGGTTGGACCAGGAATCGGGACATGGCCCGGTCCGGGTGACCCTCTTGGAACGACTGGCAGAGAACCGGCCGGTTCGGTGCCAGAACCGGCCAAAACCGGCCGGTTCAGTGCCAGAATCGGCCAAAACCGGTCGGTTCAGGGTCGAACCGGTTCGACTCTTTTTCTTTTTTTCTTTTTTGAAAATTTTTAATTGTCTTTAATAATTAAAAAAATCAGTTTTTGGTCTCAACAGGGCTTGAACCCCTGTCTTCAAGGTCACAACAAGTCATCTTATTACTAGACTACATGTTATTTTGTGTATAAATTGAAATATTATCTATATAACCAAATATATAA
Source organism: Calophaca sinica (assembly GCA_037113605.1). NCBI lineage: Eukaryota > Viridiplantae > Streptophyta > Magnoliopsida > Fabales > Fabaceae > Calophaca > Calophaca sinica. Next base: position 52,930,799 of record CM073735.1, on the reverse strand, counting down.
TATATTTGGTATATATATATTTAAAAAATAATATTTTATTAATATTTTATTAAACCCGAATCTACCTCGGTCCGACCCAAAAACCCTGAATCCTGGCCCTCTCTGGTTCAATGTCCGGTCCGGTTTTAATTACCTTGATAAAACTTCAATCTTCTATTTCTTTGTTTTTGAGTGAATTTGCATATAATATATCCATCTTACTTTAAGTATCTGTAACTTGGAAAAAATAAAAAAATAGGAAAAAAAACTAATGATCAAAACAAGCTCCTTTTTGAACAACACTAGTAAGAGTTAACAATATGATGCTAAACCTCGGCACACCTCCTGGGAGAATATCCAAGCCTATACTTCTCAGTATCATACAGAATGTGAAAATTCTGCTGCAGCAAGTTTCCAATAATTGTGAGAGAAGAGTGATGAGGAGTTTCTAAAATTGCCAAACAAAGAACTTCATTTGGTTCATATGGGTAGAAAACATTCTCTACTGGGAAATTCCACACAGCCCCATCTGCAAAAACAATCCCAAACTCAGGCAACTCCACCTTCTTGGCTCCTGACACATCATAACAAGCATCCATAACAAAATCAACTTCAGCAATTGTATAATGCAGTTCAATTTTCTTCTTAAATGCTTCTTTGATAATATCATAAGCTGTGTAAGGGAAAAAAGTCAATGTAGACCCTGAATCAATAATAGTACCACCACCACCAACACCATCTGATGACAAATGCCAAGTTTGTTCTGGAATATTAAGCACTTCTCCACCAACCATGATGGACTTTATCTGAAGATAGTAAAATGTATCATCTAAAATTTCTTCTCCAACAAGCAATGAAGTGAAGTTCAAATCCGCATGGTCTAATAGCTCCTTGTCCTCACCAAAGATCAATTTGCTACTAGCACTTGTGTTGCTGAATAAGTCAGAAAGACAATAAGAAAATGAATGTCCATAAATGGATTGCAGCTGTGAGGAAAAAGAGAGAGGTCCTCTCCCAAGTCCTAGAAGTCCTGCAGCACCATGAAAGTACCCTTTATTCCAATGACCACAACCAAACATTATATCCACTACTTGTTTGAAATTTTCCTCCCCTTTAGGCCTAGTGAGGTTCACAGTAAATGTTTCTAATGCAAAATCTCCTGTTGTGTTTGAACCATCTGCATAGTCATAGAAGTAAGGACATGTTTGGTTTTCAACTTCACAAGGCCGAAGAGGGTCCGGAGAAGAAACCAGTTCACAGCGGGGGTCATGGCAGCTTATGTTCTTGAAAGAACTTGAGCCCTTTGGATCATAAAAGGGTCCATTTTGTTCAAAACAGTCATGACAAGGAACACATTGAATCCAATTTAGGTCACTTCCAGTGTCAAGTATTAACCAAACATGTTTAGGAGGTGTACCTACAAACACATCTATGAAATATTCTCCTGAGCCAAAAGAGGCACCAGACTCCAATGTTGCCATGATGTTACCTGAAATCTCATCTTTAGAAGCTTCCAAAGATGCTACAAAAGCTTTAGATGGCTTGTTTTGCTGCTTGAGTTGCTCCATGACTTCCTGCTTCTGCCTTGACATGCTGTTTATTTTGTTTTTCTCAATGACTTTTCTATGAAGAGTCTGAATTCTGACAAAGTCTCTAAATACATGTGTTTTAGGCTCATTTCCATTCCTGATTGACCTGCGCTTTAGGTGTAACTTGGCTGAACGTTTGTGAGGTTTTCCTGATATAGCAACATCTCCATCTTCCTCCTGAATTAATCCAACTGATGTTGAACACTTGGCTTTCTTGTTATTACAACAAGAATTTCTTGAGGAAGGCATGGCATCAAAGCTCATAGGGTTTGAAAATTGTGAGAAGGTAAGAGTTGGATCATTGTTGTGATCATTGTGATCATCAACTTCAGTGTATGCCTTGAAAGTGACAGATAAAATTGAAAGGAGGAACAAAATAAGAGAAACTTTAATGATCATTTGTGCTGCTCTCAGTTTGTTTGGTGGTATAGAAGATGTAAATTTAGGAAAAATCCTATAAGTTTATAACCGAATAATGAAAACCAAGTTTGATGTATTAATACTTAGACACGTAAAATGAGGATTGACAAAGTATTTTCTTGCAAGAAACAAAATCTAGAAACGGAACAATCTGTTTCTGTTCAGAAACAAGGACAACCCTTTACCAGAAGTTGATAAATCATAACTTATTTCCAAGGTCTAAGAAAAATTAACAAGAAGGAGAAGAACTCGTGAATGAAAGTAATGATAAGCAAAATAGAACTTGAAAGATGGAGAATAAGGGAAACAATGTTGTTTTGGATGAAAATATCCTTGACTAATATAAATGAATACACTGTGAGGGCTAAAAGCCGGAGAGTGAGATGTAGAGATGTAAACTTGTGGTATTCATAATTTGGGGATCATGCACATGCTTGTTAGACTAAAATAACAGAGACTTTAAATCAAGCTTTATGGGCCACTTCGGGTAGGTGGTTGCATTAATTTTTTTTAACCAAATTGGATTATTTTACGTGGAATTTTCTTAAGAGAAGAGTCAATTTCCTTATTCACCGGCTCCTGCTCAGCATTGCTAGACCGTTTTGCAGTTACAACCGCATGCATTAGTTTTACACCAAAAAGAAAGAGTTGCATTAGGGATTTGGATTAGATGCATACATAACATATAGTCACTGCAGTCGGTGTATTTGGTCCGTCTTATCAATATTAGATGATCTTTATTTCAAGTTTTATTTAAAGTGTGATTTGGTGTTGTTGAAATACAGACCGCCTGATATTGATCAGATGGTTTAGATGCGCCGATTACAATGACGACATGTTTTTATGACTGCACCTAACCCAAATCCGACAATCCCTGCATTAGTCTCCTTGCAACTGTGGAAGCTTGGAGGCATCTCTGAAGAGGACAACATCACGATCATTGTGTGTTCATACGACATGTAATGTGATTTTTTTATTTTTAAAAGGGGGTGGGGAAGGGGATATATTATTTCAGTTGCACTAATGGTCATGTTACAACTGTCTCCGAGGGGATTTGAACCATGTTCAGGCCAAGCTCCTACCACTGAGCTAACACCCCATGGACATCATGTAATGTGATTTAGAACACAGAGGTTGAAAAAATAAATATTAGAAAATATTGTGATAATTATAATTTTTCAAAAATAATAACTGCTTGTGTAAGTTGAAATTTGTAAATATTTATAAACTTATAAAGATATTTTTATGAGTAAATTGTTGAGTCTCACATTTTATAGTAATATGACATCAATAGTGGTTATAAATGGGGGTAATTATCACCCCATGAGCTAGTTTTTGAAGTTGAGTTGGGCCTAAACCCAAATTCTAAGATGTTATCAAAACTTATCGAGATCCGTTGGGCCACCCGCAGATGTCCAGTCTTGCAAACTTCACGCTCCAGATGTCTAGTCTTGGACGTGATGGAGTGTGTTGGAGTCCCACATTAGATAATGATATGACATCAATAGAGATTATAAATGTGAGGCAACCCTCACCCATAAGCTAGTTTTTGTGATTGAATTATGCTCAAAACTAAATTCTAAAAACAACCATTAACTTATTAACTTATTTTGATTGAAAGCTTATGTAAACTATTAAGTTATTGATCTTAATCTGACTTTGTCTTCTCCAGTAAATTAAAATGACTAAAGAGCAAGTCAACCTTAGCTAACCAAACTACTCACAGACATCAGTGTAAATGAAATCACCACAGTCAAACTCAAGTGTCACATGTTCGATGTTGTAATCTGAATTTATAATTTTTATACCCTAGGCAGATTTTGAATTAATCAAGCTAGGACGAGTGAAAATATATTGACTTTCATGTCCTTAAAATAAGAGATAAGATAATTAAAGTGCTCTGCTGCAAGTGTGGGTTTCTTGCCGTTGACATTTGAGCCTTCGCTTCCATGACTTCTGAATTTAAAATTGGTTCATCATTTATATATAACACATGAAAAAGTCTTTGACAAATATGGATAATAAGTGCTCGTTTTAGGCATGGATAGTGTCGTCCCCGAGGGATAGCTCAGTTGGTATGAGCTAGGACACGAAGGAGTTTAAAGCTGGATGTGCGGAGTGCAATCCTTACCACTAACAAAACTAACATTTAACCACTAATAATTTGCCTATAAAAAAAAAAGGCATGGATAGTGCCATAAAGACTAGAAAACCAAAAGTCACATTCTAAGCCAAAAATATGGAGAAAAATAGGTGTAGCTAGCGGGAGTTGGTGCGAATTTTATTTTGCCGTTGCATCACCAAAAGCGACTTTTGGCTCCTTGATGCTAAAAGACAGTGGTTTTGGTTCACATGGTACCTCAGTCCTTTGAGGTTGCATTGAAGTTCTTGCAAAATGCCAATTAGTTGTTAAGTTAACATGTACTAATATTCAACAAAGTCAGAGGAATTATTCGAAAAAATATTTTGTTTCATTGAACTAATTGAGATTTTAAGAAATACTCTCTTTCTCCCATAATAAGTGTCACGTTAGAAGAAAAATTAAGTCTCGAAATAGTGTTTGGATTCTCTCCAGAGCTGTACCTTCTGCAGCGCTAAAAATTGCCAAAAACTAGTGTAAGTGGAGTGAGAGAGTAGGGGAAAATAGGGAAATTATAAAAAGAGAGTGTGTGCATCACTCTTAGGTTATTATATTTTACTATGCATTTATGACAATGGTTAATAAGGATAATTTTATAAAATTATTACATTTTTTCATTCATTTAGTAGTTTCTTTTTTAATCTATGTGAAAAAACCTAAGACAAAAGTTATAATGGGACATAAGGAGTAGGGGTGGGAATAGGCGAGGCCGCCCGACAGGGGCCTATGACCTGGCCTGTCTAAGGCTGGTCTGGTCTGGCCCATTTAGCAAAAAGGCAAAGTTCAGGCTTTTTTCGAAACCTATATAATTAAAAAAGCCAGGCTCAGACTAATAATATGGCCTAGTTGGCCTTACAGGCCGGCCCATCTATTCAGGTGCCCACATTTTACCAAAAAAAAATGCAACTAATCCATGGACCATGGTCCAGTCCAAAGCCACTCAATTAAATGAATTTAACCCTAAGGCCTAATGCTTCGGGAGTTGCTCCAATTTCAAAACTACCCTAAAGCAGATGCACATTCCATCCCTGCTCCTGTCTCAGGGACGGAGCTATGTATCACCCTCCAAGAGGAGCTATGTATCACCCTCCAAGGGCCTGGCCCCTGATGATATTTTTATAAGTTTTTCTCTACCTTTATTCATATGCACATTTACATGGACGAGATGACAAGTCGAGGGATATATAGGGATTTATGGTGCTAGAACTAGATCAAGAGATAGAGATTTGTATTGTTGCGATATATCAATGGACGTAATGATATGATAATGCGGTGTCGTAATACTTATATGATTTTTTGTTTGACAACATAATACCTATACTACCTCTGGTCCCATATATAAGAAAATGTTAAAAAAAAAGGTCCTAATTATAAGAAAACGTCACAAGTTTTAAAATGTATTAGTTGTTAAAGTGACTTCTATACCTTATTTCATTTTACTATAAATTCATCTATTCTCTATATAAGTGAAGGTTATATTTAGAATAACCTTTCAAAATTATAACATTAAATGAACTTCATTGATTTTGATGATTTTTGTTTTCACCTCTTAGAAGCATAATACATATATGATAAAACTGCAAATTTTACAGATACATATAATCAATATTTTTCCAACCAACTCATACCAATATGTAATAAATAAATTTAAAGTTAGTAGTTTTCTTTTGTGAAGTTGGTTGGTCTAATTGTGAGGTTGGTTGGTTTAAGTTGAACTGTGATGGTGTTGTAACTCAACATGGGGAGTTAGCTGCTATAGGAGGAGTCTTGAGAGATGATACAGGGAATTTTGTCTTTGGTTTTGCTTCCAATTTGTGGTCGTGCACTATTCTTATGGCAGACATTTGGGCTATTTTCTCGGGTCTCAAATTGGCTAGTGTGAGAGGATTTCGAAGGATTGTTATTGAATCTGACTCTTTAGTCGCTATTAATCGTGTTCAGTCTGCATGCTCTTCGCAACATCCTCTATTTTATTTAATCTTAGATATTAGACATGTAGCCCAGTATATTGGTGATGTGTTGTTTCGTCATGCTCCCCGTGAGGCGAACCAGGTAGCGGATGGTTTAGCTAAGTATGGACTTAGTCTTGATTCCTGTAGATTGGTTTTTAATAGTTGTCCTTTGTTTGTGTTTGATGTCGTTAGGGCTGATGTAATGGGGATTTTATCCCCTAGACGTTTATAGTCTTGCTTTGTTTTCCTGGGGTTTTAAACCCTGTTGTTCACCAAAAAAAAAAAATTCTTTTGTGAAACTTAACATGCAAGATATATCTAATAAGCAAAGGTAGATATTATCCGATAGACATGAATCTTAAAAGACTTAAATATATTTTTAATTCTTCAAAATATGACTTTTTTAAATTAAGTTTTATCTGAATTTATTTATTTAGTTTTATATTTAATAAAAATAATGTGTTTTCAATTCCCATCAATGCCATTTTTATCTTGGCCCCTCCAAAGCGAAAACTCTGGCTCCATCCCTGTCCTATCTCACTGTTCTGCCACCGCCCTTCCAACTGTGAACAACGACGCTTTTCCGTTCAACCACCGTCAGGCGCCGCCACGAAACTGACCAGATCTGTGCTAGCTTTGGTGTTTTCCCTTTAATCTTTAGGTTCGTTTCCGTTGTCCCTTTAAGTTGTGGTGTTTGTATCAATCTCTATATTAGAAAAACAAAAACCCCTTTGGGACACGTGTCACTCATTGAGGGTTTATTTTTCCCTCCCTTTTATAATAATAATAATAATAATAGTTATGCATTTTAATTTTTTATGTCAAAACAATGTTTTTCGTTTTTTTATTTTTATATTTAATTTTTAAATTTTTTGTTACTATTTTCTGATTTTTTTATTTTTTTATTTGAAATTATAATTTTTTTATTTTTAATTTTTAAATTTTAAATTATTTTTGTTTTCTTATTTTTTTATTTTTCATTTTCGAATTTTTAATTACTTATAACTTTTTACTTTACATCTTTATACTTTTTATTTTCTGAGGTTTTTTAAATTTTAATTTTTTTTTATTTTTTTACTTTTTGGTTTTCCTATTTTTCTTATATTTATATTTTTTTATTTTCTTTTATTTTTTTAATTTGTTTCTATTTTTTAGATTTTTAAATTTTTTTCTTTTTAAAATTTGTTAATTTTTTTTTTTACTTTATTATTCATATTTTTAAATGATTACCTTTTTTTTGCATAAGAAAACATTAGATATTGTTAAAATAATTTTATTATCTTTGAGCACATATCGATTTCATAAATGTCTTTCTTATTTATAAATTATTATTTTGTTTTTAAGTCTCGACAAGAAAACATTACATATTGTCACTATAATTTTTTTTTTTTTTTTTTTTTTTATTTTTTTTTTACTATATTCCTTTTTTATTTTCTATTTTTAAATTTAAAATTATTTTTTGTTTTCTTATCTTTTATTTTCGTTTTTTAATTACTTAGACTTTTTTACTTTACATTTTTTTTTGATGTTTTATAAATTTTAATTTTTTTAATTTGCTTTTGCTTTTTAGTTTTCCTATTTTTCTTATATTCATATTTTTAGTTTTCTTTTCATTTTTTATTTTTTTATTTCTTTGAATTTTAACTTTTTTACTTTTTTATTTATATTTTTAAATGATTACTTTTCTTTCGCATACCAACAAGAAAACATTAGATGTTGTCAGAATAATTTTATTGTCTTTGAACACATATCGATTTTGCAAATGTCTTTATTAATTATAAATTATTATTTTGTTTTTAAGTCTTGACTGAGAAACATTACATATTGCACTATAATTTCATCACGTATCAAAATTTATATATTTTTTAAATTTTTATAAATGATAAATGATTATTTTGTTTTTAAGTCACAACGCGGAAACATTACATGTTGTCAGCATAATTTTATTGTCTCTGAGCAAGTGTCAAAGTTTGTAAATGTCTTTATTATTTATAAATGATTATTTTACTTTTAAATCTCGATGGGAAAGCGGGGAAACATTATATGCTGTCTGTATAAATAATTACTTTTCTTTTGCATCCCGACAGGAAAACATTAGATGTTATCGGAATAGTTTTATTGTCATTGAGCACACATCAATTTTATAAATATCTTTATTATTTATAAATTATTATTTTGCTTTGAAATCTTTACGGGAAACATTACATATTGCCGCTATAATTTCATCATGTATCAAATTTTATTAAATTTTTAAGTTGTTTAAATTTTTTTATTTTTCTTTATAAACGTCTTTATTATTTATAAAGGTAAAATTGCTCTGTAGGTCTCTTAACTTATTTTTTTCGAATAGGTCATTTATCTTTTTTTTCTTCGAACAAATCCTTCAAGTTTTTAATATGTTTTAAAAAGGTCATTCAAGATTTTGACATATTTCAAAAAGGTCATTTAATGAATGAACACATAAGACTGTTTTTAGTATGTTTTTCAAACCTAAAGGACATATTCGGGAAAAAAAAAGATAAGGACTGATTCGAAAACATTTTAAAACATAAAGGACCTACTCAGGGAGGAAAAAATAAATGACTGATTTGTTACCGAAAAATAAGTTAAAAGACCTATAAAGCAATTTTGTCATTTATAAATGATAAATGATTATTTTGCTTTTAAGTTTCAACGAGAAACATTACATGTTGTCAGTATAATTTCATTTTCTTTGAGCACGTATCAAAGTTTATAAATGTCTTCATTATTTATAAATAATTAGATTACTTTTGAATGTCGACAGTAAAACGAGAAAACATTACATGTTGTCGGTGTTAATGATTACTTTTCTTTTGCATTCCAACGAGAAAACATTAGATGTTGTCGAAATAGTTTTATTATCTTAGAGCATATACTCCCTCCTTTACCCCCTCCTTTACCCAATATAAGCATATTGGCGGGGTCGATCTTCTTTGTACCTTGAACTCTTCTCCTGGGAGGTCCGCTTTTTTGACCTTGAGGCCATCTATTTTTCTTCGAAGTTAATGTACGTCTCCGTGCGTCGGAGGAAGTTGTTGAGGTCGGTGGGTTTCTCAACCCCGACATTGATGCTGAAGAGGCTATCTTCGATCAAGCCCTGTTCCAACAGGTATAGTTTCATCTCGTCGGAGGCTTGTTTGACAAACACCGCTTCTTTGTTGAAGCGCTCAATATATTCTCAAAGCGGTTCATCCTTCCTCTGGTGTATTGCTATTAAAGTGGCCACCGACTTGGGTTGGACCCGAGAGGCGGTGAAATGGGAGTAGAACTGAGCGGTCAGTTCGGACCACGAATCTATTGAGTTTTTCTTCAATCCCTGGTACCATGTAAGGGCCACTTTCTTCAGGATGAGTGAGGGAGGCTTCTGGAGGGCTCGAGGTATCGAAAACCGAGCTACCCTTGTAGTGAAGGGTCCCGGAGCGAAATGGTCATCGTTGTCCTCGGAATCTTGAGATCTGGAGTACGAGGGAGGGGAACTGGATCCCCGTCTCGGAGATATCACTGTCTGACGACGGCGAGGAGGGGAAACCCTCTTGCGAGAACGTCAGCCATGGTGGTGACGGTGTTGAGGGGACACATCCCTTGAACGCCGAGATCTGTATTGAAGGGCATGCTCTCACGATCTTCGAGGGGAGGTGGAGCGGCTGGAAAGCGGGTGCACGCTTGAGCCCGGGGGAGGAGATCGCTTGCAGGATCTACGGCGGTGCTGAGACCGTGATAAGGAGGAATGTCGAGGCGACGAGCATTTCAGGGTTTCGCGTTGATGGTGGCGCGCGCCTCCCAATGAACGACGTCGAGGAGGGGATCGATCAGCAGAGCGATGGCGCGTCCGAGACCTAGTGGGCAAGCGGTGTCTCGGAGGGGACGGCTCGGCCGACCTGACGCTCGGAGAAAAGCGATCAGCGGATCTAGGGTTAGAGACTTGGCGATCCCCGAATCTAGTCTCCGTTGGATTTTGTTCTTCGGAAGGCTCCGATCGGTCCGATGGGGTCCGCTGCAGGGCTCGACGGTAAGCGTCCACCCTACCTGCTAAGTAGTTCTATTGATCCTCAATGTGGAGGAGGCGGAGGTTTTGGGCCGCCATGGTCTCCGTCTGGTGCCGAACAAGGCTGAGGAGCTCGTTGACGGCAGCCACTGTCGTAGGAGTTGGCGACGACTCGAGGGCCGGGACGGACTCTGGTTCAGGGATGGGAACAGTTTCCACGTGTGGCTCTGACTGAGATTCATCTTCGACGGCGGCAGGAATGTCGTCATCCTGGCTAGGAACGTCAGTAGACGTAGGAATGCGTGTCGTGTTCCGCGTGTGAATGGTTCATTTGACTCCAGCCATGGTGAATCGAAAGATTTAAAGTGAACAGAAGAACTATAAAGGTTTCCCACAGACGGCGCCAATTATCCGAAGTGGATCTGAGGTGGCCGGAGTAGGATCATGAACGGTGGAGCACGACGGAGACAACGGTGGTGGGTGTACCTGCACACACCCCGATGCCTAAGTCAGTATTGGAATAAGGTGAGGTAAGAGATGAACAGTGCGTACCTTTATTGATTAGGTCATGGACCTTTTATAGGTGAGGTCAGGTTGCTGACGTGTGGATGTTCTCTCAAGTAACCCTAGATCGATTGCCAACCGTTGGATGTATCCGACGGCCGATGTAGTTTCTAGGGTTGTGAGGCTAGAGGGTTGCTTTTAGGGCTAGCACAGCAATGCTTGCCTTCTAGGGTTTCGCGCCGCTGCGACGTGATCCTTAGGGTTTATTACCTCGGGGGTGGAATTCCTGGGTCGGGTCGGTTGCCCGAAGTGGGCCTTGGACCATTTCGGGTCAGTATTGTTTTGGCATGATTCCTCCTTGCTGGGTCGGATCAGCCCATTGCAGAGTGAGCCTTTTGGCCACTCCGGATCAAATTTAATGTTCTCTTTTAGCCACAACTTTGTTGCGGGCAAGTCACTTGTCACCACACATTCATCCAATGAAGGGACGAAGTCAGACATATTTGCCAACTCCGTCAAAATGTATCTGGAAAACATAACAACTTTTGGTAATTAAACTTCCCAAATTAAATGATATTTTAAAAGAAACCAAAAGATATGATCATAATCTCTGATAAAGGAAATATAACAAAAAGAAACAAAGAGGCATAACAGTTGCAATTACAAAGAATATTGAATCAATAGAATGTAAAAATCTCATTGATCTTAACCCATAAAGCTAGACATACCACACCAGCAAATGAAACATTTATTCATGCAATTTCAAGTCAGCATGATATTTAAACGAGACTCTTTTCATGTTGATTTTAACTACCAATCAGGAAGCTTCAGAAATTTATGCAAGTTGGTATCAGCTATATGCCTTTGAACATAAAATTCCTACAATATAAATATTGAAACCTGATAAGCATGTTCCACATTCCACATAAATAATGCACTGCTTATGCAAGCAAACCAGGCTAAAATTCTACTAACAAAACATTCTAAAAAAGGCATAAATAGAAACTATAACCATTTTTCAGAATCTTTCCAAATCGAAATCTTGGATAGTAGGAGGCAGGAGAGCAACTTGCTTCACTAAACTCTACAATAGCATGAAGGAAATCAAGCACTTGTTAAGTCTCATGACAAACATCCAAAATAAGGAACACCGTTAACGCACAACTCTGTCATGTTGTCTAGAATAACTATAGAAAATATTTTGGTAAAGGGCTAATTCTCCCGCTCATATGTCCCCATATGTCACCTCATTGTAGTCAACATAGGCAAAAAAAAAAAAAAAAAAAAAAAAAAATCTGCCCAGCCTATCAGCCAAAACTGAAGGATTCGTAAAGAAAATGTTATAGCATGAGGCAGCAGCTGAGGCTTGGCTTGGAATACACCTTCAGACACTATATCCATAGGCAAATTTTTCTTACTGCAAATAATGGTTACAATAGATGTTATCATACAAACCACAACTACCAATTATCATTGTTAAGGGCAACACACCACTATTGAAAGCTAAAAAAACTCAACAAAACCGGGACCACAAATTTTATTTGGTCACCATTCAATTAAGTTCACTATAACATTGTATTAAATTTCTCTATAATGAATAATGTTTACAAAGGACATTGTATGATTTATGACATTTTGGCAAAGACAATAGCTGAAACACATTTTAGATAAAGAAAATAATGGATAGCAAATACAAATGGGCATGATTTCATGGAAGACTAATCCGAAAAAATGTCATAGAATGGTCAATGGCCATATACAACAAAACCTTCAGCCACCAAGGAAAATCATTAACAACACACGATTTACTGAACCTTCTATTAATAAAATTTTCTCAGATTGTTCAATAGTTTGCAATTCATGAAAACAAATGTTCATGAAAACAAAACACACATATCATCATATGTTAAACAAAATAGCCTAAAGTAAAGTCAAAGACAAAATTACCAAAGAATGAGTCCAAAGAACACCAATAGACAATAGGTGTATCATTGGATACTAAGGGAATATCCACAATCATTTTCCAAAACTTAGAGCTCTTACTAAGAGAATCATATATTGTTCAACCTAGCTGCACAACATGAAGCTCACGTAATCCCCTGGCCTCATGTCTGCTCATCACTCCCATCCAAACAATTTTTCTCCTCTAACAAATTGCCTCTTGCATCTCTTTCCATTCTTCTTGCCTCTAACGAATCATCAACTGCCTAAACAATTAGTTCTTAGGTGGCTACTGTAACAAAATGCAGATTACCTACTTGACCATTCTTGACATCTTTTAGATTATAATATTTGTCACATGGTTGACTGACCTGTAACGAAGCAAGTAATACAGCTTCTTGGATCCCTATATACCACCTCCCTACCCTATAAGCACAATCAATCCATGAACAGCAATTTTATTTTGTGAAGAAAACAAATCAAGTCAGTAAGATTTGAAGTCACAACGTGGGAGGAACTTATCTTTACCTGAAATTAGAAATGAGAATTTTTTGTGAAGAAAACAAATCAAGTCAGTATTTGACTATCTCTATGTATATTTAGTTAAATATACATAAATCAGCCAAGGTTTTTCTAAAATAAATTAATACCAACAAAAGAGATCAATGCATTTTTTTAAATAAGAAAAAAGGAGAGCAACCACAATATCCCATTGCATAACAATAATATCCCGCAGAAAGATGAGACAGAGACTCCTTTTGTGTGTCATAAGTGAGTAACTTCAACCTAGTAAAAACAGTGGGTGCTGCTCTTTTCCTGTGGAAATGATTAAAATTGGAATGTTAGAATTTTTTAAATATTAGAAAGGAATGAAACAGGACATTGTTAGCAGTGCACTAAAAAAGAATTCAAACTATAACAACTTCTCTTTAACACACAATGCAACATCATTACATTTAAACTTGTGAGTCATGGGTTTTCAATAAAATGCACACAATTCAGGCTGAAGAAAGACAAAGGAAACATAAGTATTCTTCTTTCTTTTTTGTCATAGATAAGTATTCTTCTCTTTAACACAATGCAACACCATTACATTTAAACTTGTGAGTCATGGGTTTTCAATAAAATGCACACAATTCAGGCTGAAGAAAGACAAAGGAAACATAAGTATTCTTCTTTCTTTTTTGTCATAGATAAGGAGCAGATTAAGCTTTCAGGTTTCTTCTCACTTTGTGTTTAAAATTTTGAACTTTTGATATGCTTTGCAGTTGAGAATTGAGAATATCGATATCCTCTAAGAGTAATGACCGAAAGTTTTGCCACAATTTCTTTACTGGCACACGATAGCAGCCTATCCCATGTCATGAAGAAACAACATTGATTACATTACCATTAATATAAACTTTGTGGATAAAACATCAGATGCTTGAAAAGATCAAATCATGTCATGTTACCTTCACTGAGATCATCTCATTAATCATTTTAAAAAGTGCAAATCCCATTACGATCTCCAAGATCTAAGACTGCAATCCTTTGGGGGGGAAAAAAAATTAAGCATGAACATAATCTCAAGTATGAACATATAAAGAGCTACTTCACATAAACTATCATTTTAGACTTAGACTGAAAATTCATGGTTATCATAGAAATAAAATAACCATCATACCTAAGCCTAAAGTTGATCTCAAATATTCTTTTTTTCTGAATTCTCATTTAATTAATTTACTGTCATATAACCTCTTATGTGTGTAGGGATCACATGTCTAGCCATCCTTCTTTATAGAAGGTACCTACACGTGTAAGAAAAACTTACCTGGAAAAGATAGTTTCATGAAGGTATCATCAATTTCAGAGTTCAAATCAGTAATAAAACCATCAATATGCCTGCTTAGTTATGTGCTTGACCACAGTGCTATCTATTACGTCAGGAACAACTGTGACTTCTCCATTACTTGAAACAACAGTGTTAGGCATGAGTTAAAACCAAATATTAACAATGAGTTAAAACCAAATATTAACACTATTTGGTGATGCTTACCGTGAGCATGTCCAAGAAAGGAGACATCGGATTTTAAGCCTAAACAAAAATTAATGTCTTGGTCAACCATTTTGGCTCTGCTACTATTAGAGGATGTCCAATAGAAAAATGTACAATACAAAAATCTTACCTTCTACAGTAGTCATGATATGGAAGCAAAGAAATGAGCAGTAATAGGGAAAAAGAAATATGCAACACCAACTGTATTACCTTCGACCAGTAGAAATGGGTTGAAACCCACAAATCTGCAAACAAAGAAGAAGCAAGGAAATGACAGTTGATTCAGGCAAAGGGTACTTTGTTTATCTCTGTTTTCTCAAGCAAGAAAATGATAGTTGGTTAACCATGTTTGCTCTACTACGATAACCATATTTTCAAAAATGCAAAGCAAAATTCTTAACCAAGATGAGATGCGATCAATACTTCCAAGCTCAAGTTTTCAACTCCAAACACATCACAACTTCTGATTCTCGTTTCAAGCTCAGGTGAGAAAACGAAATTCACTCAAAAGTTGTTGTTCTAGTGGTGTTGCTGCCAAAAGCTAAGAAACAGATAAGGAGAAAGATTAAGATGAAAACGGAAAAAAAGGAAAGATTTATGGGGAAGATGCAGAACACCCTCATTGAAAAAAGGAAAAAAAAAAGGGAAAAAAAGGGAAGAAGAAGAGGGAGAGTGGAAATTGTGGGAAGAAGATGATGGAAAGAGGAGGAGAAATAGAGAGAAAGAGGGAGGCAGAAAGCAAAAAAGAAAGGAGGGAGGTGAGAAAGAGAGAGTGACCCATGAGGGGAGTGAGATGATGAATTCAATTTTTTTTGAATTGAGCAGAGAGAAGAGACGGAAACAGATGAGAGAGAAGGGAGGGAATGTGTTGAACTGAAAAAGAAGAGAGGGAGAGAGTGAGAAAACATGGGATGGAAGCATAGGGAAATAAGAGATTGACTGAAATGACCCTTCAAAAGTATACGTGTCAAATTCTTAGGAGATGTCACTTTCGGTTTTTCTCCTGTGGTAGAATTGCTAAAATAGATATTTGATAAAAATAGCTGGAAACGAAAAAAGAGGACAAAAATCGGTTGTACAATAATACTAATAACACCAATAATTAATAAAAATAATAATGATAAGCACATGTGCCAAAAATACATTAATGTGTGTATCTTGAGATTCTACACCAAAAACAATGTTGAGCTATGGTCTAAAGAAAAAACACTAACTTAAGATTCCAACACAAGTGCATCAATATTTCGTTTTCCTTCAGGGCCTTTGGTGTACCATGATGATACATAGTCTCCATAAACAACATCTCGGTATTTAGCTGATGATGAATCATTGATTAGTTCGGAAGCAGGGGAGATCTTGACACTCTTGGCTGGGTCATGAAATGTTGCCACAGAGAACCTTGCCCTATCAGGATTTGTAATTGCTCTATGAACACAGCTCCTGTACTTTCCATTTGTTATAACCTGGTGCCAAAGTAAACCTTGTTAACAACAATTTCATGAATGAATGATTTATCAGGAAAACACAAAGAAATCACAAATCATCAGAATTCATTGTCAGGCTGCCACATCCTAGAACACTAAATCCCATATTTACAAGAAGAATGGCAGTAACCAATGCTTCTAATTCAGGAAGAAACATTGTAATTCATAATAGATGAGGCAGATGGTGACACTTTAGCTGCACATTTCAACTTGCAACACAATGAATAACAAGGAGACTGTCGTATTTATTGGTTACAAATAACCATTACCCAAGAAAAAAACAATCTATTTCCTAAACATAGTTTAGCTCCTTACCATTTTACCTTGGCCTTGAACAGCTTGCAATATTACATAATACATTTACAACTGCTGGGTACCAATACTATTGTCCAAATCAAGCTCAATACACCACAAAAACCTACATTTGCACCCTCATTAAAACCAATACTTTACAGCCCCTTGAATGCCCTTGAGTCTAAAAAACACAGCCAATGTTATCGATTCAATTAAAATTATTATTCCAGTGCAATGCACAGCGCAGTATTTTTTATGCTATACTCAGGATCATGATTGGCATTTATTGGGCTTAAGTTCCATTGGAATTAAGTTTATCTCCCATGAAAATAGTAGTTTCATCTATGTAGACTAGGTTAATATATTCACTGTACGTAAGGACCCCTAATGACATACAACTCAAGTTTCACCTGCATGAAGATAATATTTTAAACTACCCTAGAATTTTAAACTACTTAAAGGATTATTAATAGTATTTACTGAACTCCAAGTCAATTATACTATACGAATAGGAGATTCCATGCACTAGCTGAAAAATTTAAAAATTTTCAAAGAAAATGTCTTTCCCAAAAAGCTCCTAAAAATGCTCTGCTGCAGAGAAAAGCTATTGGTTTTTCACTCTCAGCATCAGGATGAATGGCAATGCAACAGTGATTCTCCAAAGTGTTTGCTTCACATATAAAAACAGAATACAGAATACAAAATTCCAATATATCACATATTCAACTGATTATCTTGAGCTTGAGTTATAACTAATGGATTGTCTTTGTTTACCTCAGTTTGGTCAGCCAAAAGAACAACAATGGCATCTGATAAGGGCTGCACAGTGACCCACTTGTCACCGTCGCTACCATTCTTGAGAACCTGAAGACCACCCACATCATCTTGGATCAAAAGGGTAATGGCACCCATATCAGAATGTGATTGCAGGCCAAGTGTTAGGTCCGGCTGGGGACACGAAGGATAATAGCTAATAGTGATGTTCTGGTAGAATTCCCCAACAGCATCTTCAATGCACGAGGGTCGCAACCCAAGACTCTCCGATATCAAAGCTAGCAACTTTTGAGCCAGAATCTTCATTTCATCACCGTACCTTGCCACAGTTTCCCTGTAATCGGATATAAAATTCGGCCACCGGTTAGGGTTCCGGCGAGAAAGGGGAAAAGTGTGGTGGTCGAAGTAGTCCCTCCAATCGAGGACCTGCGCGACGGCGTCGTTTTGTTCCTTCTCAGAGCTCACCAGCATCCGGCTGCCGTAACCCTCCGACGCGGCCGCTCCGGTGGCGCAGGCGTACTGGAGCTTCTCCGACACGGGGCACTCGTTGAAGAAGGAAAGGCCCGCGCGGCGCACGGCGTCGAGGAGGGTCGCCGGAACGCAGTGGTTGGTGACGTGGAAGGCGCCCCATTCACGGCAGGCCCGCCCGATGGCTTCCCGGGTCGAGTCGTGGTGGGTTGTGTCGAACCCGAAGAGGTCGACGACGGGGATGTTGGCATCGGGATCGGGTGGGTTATCGCGAACGGGTCGGTTCTGCGGGGGTTGGATGTATTCGGGTGGGACCCGGGATAGACCCGATTGAATTAGGGATTGCACCCGAATGGGTTCGCCGGTCACTTCCATTGGATAAGAATAGAAGAGAACAGAGTCAAATGACAACGAAGACGAAGTGGAACGATGCAAAGGTGACGGATGATAGGAGTTGATTATGCTGTGTTTTTGGTTTACAATATAGTCTCAACGGAAATCTCTGCAAAGTTGTGGAAACATTAATAATTAATAAATACATATATATATTTGGTATAAAATGTATATATTTAATAAAAAAAGTTACAACATATAAATATATCTAAAAACTTTCAGAATAATATAATAAAATAAATAATAACATATAATATAATAAATTAAATAAACTAGATAATAATATAATAAACGAAATAAATAACTATAATATGCGGCATACATATAATATAATAAACTAAATAATAGTAATAATAATAATAATAATAATTCAGAAACTGAATAATAATAGTAATAAACTAAATAAAGTATAACATATAATATAATAAGCCATGGAGGCTAAAACTTATTTGCTTTATGATAGGTTTGAATATTAGTAACGATGAACTTTTATTATTAGTTATGAATGTGTTTAAAATCGTGTATTCTTCTATTTTTTTAGTTTTTATGTGTATAGCGTAAATTGCTTGTATTGTTTCCATAGACTTCGATGTAGCGGCCATACTGCTACCCGCTACATTGATATAGCGCTTTGGGGTCGAATGCTATGCTATGCTATTCGCCAATGACTACATAGACGGAAATGCTTATTCTCGCGAAAGAGGCACTCACAAACAGTTCGTGGATTGTTATGATTGGATAGTCAATCCTTGACCAAACATGATTTCCAACAAAATTGGCATAAAAGCAATTTGCAGCTCTTTAAATAATAGGCACGTAAGCTTCGTGAATTTTCACGAAGAAAAAATTCATTACGAATAGCAGTGCTTTTTTTCAATCCAAGTAAAGTTTTTTTTTCTTTTTTTCAATCCAAGTAAAGTTTTTTTTTTTACAGGAATTCAAGTTATAAAAATTGGTTCAATTTATATGCACAGACAGTGTAAATATTTTTTAGATTGTCAACCAATCATAAATTGTCACACCATTAACAAATTTGACTTTAATAATAAATATCTCAAAAATCACACATATGATGGTTTTTGATTGGTTGAGGCCTGAGGGTGTAAACCGAGAGTGCGTCAAAATTAAACTCTATAAAAAATGTATATGTAATTGATTCAGGTTGAATGTAAAAATACATATAAATATTTAAAAACTATACAGAATAATAAAGAATAATATATATATATATATATATTTCATTTAAATTTAAATTAATATAAAAATGACATGTACTTTTTTTGGTGAATTATAATGTTTATTATTATTATTTTTTTGATTGAAAGTGAATTATAATGTTTAGGTGTTATTTACTTGAACTTGAAGCATTATTTTAAGAGAAGGGTAAATTAATTTTTTTTAAGTTATGGTTACATAATATGTTATGTTTAAAAATGGAATATAATAGCAATAAAAATATGGAATATAATTGAAGACAAAAGTAAGAGTCTAATAATTAGACAATACACATACTATTATATTTATCAATTTGCACAATACAAATAAATTTTAAGAAGTAATACTATAAAGGGAAAAAATAGTAAAATACAAACTATTCATCAACTTATCGTAATATAAATAAATTTTAAAAAGAAAATAATATTATGATACGATAAAATAATAAAATATAATTAAATATTCATACAAAATTTGTTTGTGTTTTTTCATGAAAGAAAGATCAAAAGCCCAAAACAAAACTAAAATCATTTAGGAAAGGCGCATAAGTTACATCAGCTAACAAAGAAAACTAGATGAAGCCAGGGGAAATTCCCACTGCTTTCAATCTACGCGCAGACTTAAACCGAACACATGATAATACACATGGGCTTATTAGTTGTTTAGTTACAGCTGTTAGTCATTCTATTAGACAGCTAAGCTAGGTAGTTAGACAGCTAAGCATAGTTGCTAGTCCTACTTCTTGTATATAAGGAGAAACTCACAGATTGTATCTCATTCTTTCAGTTTTCAATATAATGATTCTTTTCATTTCCTCTGCCTAAGTGCAGATCATATCATGGTATCAGATTAACTTTCTTGCATTTTCTTGCACTTTCTCGGTACGATTTCTCTTCTCTTTGTCACAATGTCGCGCCACACTTCTTCTTCGAACAACGGTGGTTTGATTCTGCCTCCTACTCCGACGAATCCAGCGCAGGATCCAGATAGCATCTACTTCATTCATCATAGCGAAAATCCAACTGCAGTTTTGGTAACTCCTCCTCTCAATAATTCTGGTAGCAATTATCATGTTGGGCTCACTCGATGCGCAGATCTATTGTTTTGAAGAACAAATTTAATTTTCTTGATGGATCTCTTGGAATTCCTGACAAATTTAACCCTAGCTATTATGCTTGGGAACACTGCAATAATCTTGTCCATTCTTTGTTGATTTATTCGGTTGATAAATCGATTGCTCAGAGCATTAATCGTTGTCGTGCTGCGTTCATTGCCTGGAAAATTCTCAAAGAACGTTTTTCCCAGGGTGATAGGGTTCGTGTTGCTAATTTGTAACAATAGATTTATAGCTTTAAGTAGAATTCTTCCTCTGTTTCCGAGTTTTTCAATGAATTGCAAGGTTTATAGGATGAATATGATAGCTATTGACCTATCTTTGATGGTATCAGGAGGTGGATTCCCATTGCCTTTATCCCTTTGGGTGTGGGTTCGAAACCTCCATAAAACAAAAACTCCGTCAAAGGGAGCGGAGAAGTCCTATAAGTAACAGTGCCCCTGTTATGCCTTAGACCTAAGGTCCAGGGGGCGAAGCCCGTTTGGGTAGGCTATTACATGTTTGTTCTGCTAAGTGCAATTGCTCCTCGTCCATTGATCCATTTCGATTTCGTGAAGAAGATTATGTAATTCGATTTGTTATGGGTTTAAATGACCAATTTGATCTTGTTCGCTCCCAAGTTCTGTTAATGGAGCCTCTTCCTCCATTAAACAAGGTTTTTTCAATGATGATTCAACATGAAAGGCAATTTGCTACACCTCCCTCAACACCTGTTGATGAGACTCCCTCTGTCAATCTAGCTGATGGCAGGAAATTTGTTACCAAAGGCAAATTTGGCACTAGACAGTGCACCTTCTGTGGTAGAATTGGCACACCATTGATACATGTTACAAGAAACACGGTTTTCCTCCGAATTTTAAGAAAGGATCCTCAGTCAATAATGTCTCTGTTGCTGAAGATAGTGATTCTGAAGTGGATTCTGTTCAGGACAAGTCAGCCACAGTTGCACAATCTCAGTCCGGTTTCGGCCTTACAACTGAAGAGCATCAAATGATTATGAAAGTTTTTCAGAAGCTAAATTTCCTATCCTTCTGAAACCAATCACTCAGTCAATCAGATTCAGACTTCCAGTCTTGCAAGTATGGATTCTGCCTGCATTGGTTCAGCAGGTAATTCTCTTGCTCTTGCTTTTTCTAATCAAGTGACTATTAATCCCTTGCTTTGGGTAGTGGATTCAGGGGCTTCTGACCATATCTGTCATTCACTTTAGTTATTTCAATCTTATAAGTTTGTTTCTCCAATATTTGTGAAGCTTCCAAATGGTAATAGTTTAGTTACCAACATCACTGGTACTGTTCGGTTAAATAGCATGTTGTTACTGCTGGATGTTCTTTATCTACCAGCCTTCAATCTGAACTTGATTTCTGTTCCCAAATTGGTTAAAAAGGGTGATTCTCAAGTTGTCATGACTAATGATGCTTGTGTGATACAGGACTCCTCTATGAGGATGATTGGTTTGGCTAGATTCCATCATGGCTTATACTACCTAGACACTAGACAGGATGTCAAGTAACCTGCTGGTAGTCCTTATAGTGTGAACTCCATTGTTACAGATTTGAATACTGTAAATAAGCCAGCTTTATGGCATTTTCGTTTTGGTCATGTCTCACATGAGAGAATTGCCTCTTTAGCAAAACAATTTCCTGAAATTCATGTACATAAAGATATTGTATGTGACATTTGCCATTTTTCAAGACAACAACATTTACCTTTTAATCTCAGTTCTTCTACCACTAATTCTGTTTTTGAGATGTTACACATGGACATTTGGGGTCCATATTCCATTGCTTCTATACACAAGCACAAATTCTTTTTAACCATTGTTGATGATTTTTCTCGGTTTACATGGATTGTTGGGGTCCTGAGCTAAGCCTTGGCTAAACCTTGGAAATCTTAATGCCATAATGCTTTTCAAATCCTCCTAGCCATTATCCTACTGCAATAATTCTTGCTAAGAAGAATGCCCACGTTGTGGCAATTCCACCCAGAAGGTAATGGGTTACTCCTACAACACGTCCCTGTACAACGCTCAAGGCTCTAGGCTGAGTAGCAGGAGCAACTTTTAGTTTATTATGAGCCCAAACGATGGATTCAATAAGTTATTGCCAATAACCACGCCCGCTGAATAGAAACATTAAACTAAAAGCCGATACAAAATGGGCACCTAAGAAAAAAAGACCATATGCAGATAATGAGGAACCATAAGACTGAATTACCTGGGATGCCTGCGCCCATAAGAAATCGCGGAAAGGAAAGTTTGAAGTTCAATCACAGATATAACATTTCATTACTATGGCAGAAAATCAGTTTCATAAAAGAGTGAAAGTTCTTAGAAGTGATAATGGTCTCGAATTCCGTATGCCTGAGTTTTATGGTGCTAAAGGCATCATTCATCAAACTAGTTGTGTAGAGACACTGGAACAAAATGGTAGAATTGAGTGCAAGCATCAAAAAATTCTCAACATAGCAAGAGCATTGATGATTCAATCAAGATTTCCTAAATATCTCTGGAATTATGCAGTCATGCACTCTATTTTTCTCATGAACCCAATGCCTTCTAAATTGCTAAAGGATCAATCTCCACATTAGCTGATTTTTGGTGCTCTTCCTGCATTGGATGATATCAAGGTATTCGGTTCCCTCTGTTATGCTTCTTCTTTACATGCTAATCGATCCAATTTTGATAGCAGGGCTAGGAAAAGTGCTTTCCTAGGATTCAAGCCTGGCACAAAGGGTTTTGTGCTATATGATGTTAATACCAAAGATGTTTTACTTTCAAGACATGTCTCCTTTCATGAATTAATTTTTCCATTTGCCAATACTGCTACTGCCACTGAAAGCTCCTGGCAGTGTTATATACCTAACACTTCTCATACATCTTCTACACCTCTCTCCACACCTACCACACTTCCATCATCATCACCTACTTCTCTCATACCATCTATTCCTCCATCTTCTACACCTACACCTACACCTATCTTGTCTCGAAAATCTTGTAGAACCAAACACCCTCCTACTCACTTGGCAGATTACAAATGTAATCTTGCTTCTGCTTCCTCTACTTCCTTGCCTTATCCCATCCAATCTTACCTTTCTTATAAATCCCTTTCCTCACCTTATAGAGCCTATGCTTTATCAGTTTCTTCTATACATGAACCCACAAATTATGCTGCAGCAAGTAAGGATCCCTGCTGGGTTGAAGCCATGTCTGCTGAACTTCGGGCTCTAGAGGCCAACCAGACTTGGGCCATTGTTGACCTTCCCCCGGGTATTCACCCTATTGGCAATACATGGGTCTTCAAAATTAAGCGCAAGGCTGATGGAACAATTGAACTTTATAAAGCTTGCTTGGTTACGAAAGGTTACACTCAAACCAAGGGTGTGGATTATTGTCACACTTTCTCTCCGGTTGCAAAACTCACCACCATCAGATTTTTGCTTGCTCTTGCGTCCATACAAGGATGGTTTGTTCATCAACTTGATGTCAACAACGCATTCCTTCATGGTGAGCTTCAAGAAGATGTTTACATGACCATTCCTCATGATGTGCCTAATCCGGGTCCAAACAAAGCTTGCAAATTACTAAAATCTCTTTATGGCTTGAAGCAAGCAAGCCGCAAATAGTACGAAAGACTTTCTAGCTCACTCATAGCCCAACTTGGTTTTCATCAAGCCCATAGTGATCACACACTTTTTGTTCAAAAAACTGGTGCTGATTTCACTGCTCTATTAGTCTATGTTGATGACATTGTTATGGTGGGAAATTCTCTTGCTGTTCTGCACAAGGTCAAAGCCACTCTGCACCAGAATTTTGGCATCAAAGATTTGGGCTAACTCAAGTTTTTTCTTGGGCTTGAAGCTGTTCATTCCAAGCGTGGTATCTCACTCTATCAGAGGCAATATTGTTTAGACTTGCTGAAAGATATTGGCACTCTTGCTTGCAAACCAGCAAGCTGTCCCATGGATCCGGGTACACATTTGTCTGCTGCTGAAGCCCCCTCTATTCAGATGTCGCTGGGTATCATCGTCTTGTTGGCCGATTGCTATATCTAACGACTACACGTCTTGATATTACATTCGCCGTGCAGCAACCCAACCAATTCTTATCCAAAACAACAGAATTACATTTCAAAGCAGCCAACGAGTTCTCCATTACCTCAAAGGCTCACCGGACAGGGATTTGTTTTTCCCTAGATCTTCTTCATTACAATTGTTGGGTTTTAGTGATTTGGATTGGGGCGGTTGTCCGGATACTCGCCGTTCTATTAGTGGCTATTGCTTCTTTTTAGGTAATTCTCTCATTTCTTGGCGATCAAAGAAGCAAACAACAGTATCTGTGTCTCATAAGAGGCTGAATATCGTGCTTTAGGTTCAGCCTCTCGTGAGCTACAATGGTTAAGCTATTTGTTGGCTGATTTACATGTTACTTGCATCAAAAAGCCTACTCTTTATTGTGACAAGAAAAGTGCCTTGCATATTACAGTGAATCCTATATTCCATGAACGTACCAAACATCTGGAGATGGACTGCCACATTGTGCATGAACGTTTTTTGTCTGGTTTAATGCAGTTACTTCCGGTTCCCTCAAGTGACCAAGCTACTGATATCTTCACCAAAACCCTTCAGCCTGCCAAGTTTTCTACTATGGTTTCCAAGCTCGGACTCCTTGATATCTATCGTCCTGAGCTTGTGGGGAGTAATACACGTGGGCTTATTAGTTGTTTAGTTACAACTGTTAGTCATTCTGTTAGACAGCTAAGCTAGGTAGTTAGACAGCTAAGCATAGTTGTTAGTCCTACTTCTTGTATATAAGGAGAAACTCACAGATTGTATCTCATTCTTTCAGTTTTCAATATAATGTTTCTATTGGATTCTTTTCATTTCCTCTGCCTAAGTGCAGATCATATCACATGACTCATTAAGCTTTTGAGGGATCAGGCTCATTAGACGTCTGTGTTCTAACAAACTCAACCTAGAATAGGTTACATTCAATGCCCACATGACAATCTGTGGCACCCAAAAATTGCCTCGACGGTCAAATACACCATGTCAAGCCAGCCTACAAATTGATCACATCCACTCAATCGACTTGTAAATTGACCACGTCATATCAAATTGACATGCAAATTGTTCATATCTATTATACTACTATTGGCTATTAGGTAAATCTAAAAAATATCAAGCTGACATGCAAATTGAATATAGTTATTAAGCCGACATGTAAATCAGTCATGTCTAAAAAGTCGCCTTACCAACTGGTTGCACACAACGTTATGACCATATACCAAGCGACCTGAACCTCATTTGCATGTATCATATGACCAACAACAACTTGGTAAAATTCTTTCCTAAGAGTTAGAACTCGGAACTACTTGTGAAAGGAGTGATGATTGAAATTGCCAGGCAGAAAGTTCTAAGTTCCAGATACCTCTATTGTACATGAATGGTGGTTATAGTAACTGTGGTCACCCCTAAAGCAGGTCCACATTGCCTACACAATACTTGGTGGTAGTAGTCACCCAACATTAGGGGTGTTCGTAGTGCGGTTTGGTTCGGTTTTGAAGCAAAAAGTCATCCGATCCAAAAATTAAAACAACATGTGGTTTGGTTTTGTTTTGATGGCTTCCTTAAAAAAATCTGAACCAATCCGATCCGATTAAATGCGGTTTGGATTGGATCGGATGATTTGGTTTTTACTTTTTGCCGAGCATTACATATTAATTATTTATATGACTTCAAATAACATATTTAGAGTTAATTTTTAAAGAATTATTATTTTTGGTAAATATTTAAAGAGTAGATTTACTTTGATTTGGTTAGGTTTTAGTTTGGTAAATATTTGAAGAGTAGATTTGAAGAGTGGTGTTCGTAGTGCGGTTTGGTTCGATTTTGAAGCAAAAAGTCATCTGATCCAAAAATTAAAACAACATGCGGTTTGGTTTTATTTTGACGGCTTCCTTAAAAAAAATTCGAACCAATCCGATCCGATTAAATGCGGTTTGGATTGGATCGGATGATTCGGTTTTTACTTTTTGCCGAGCATTACATATTAATTATTTATATGACTTCAAATAACATATTTAGAGTTAATTTTTAAAGAATTATTATTTTTGGTAAATATTTAAAGAGTAGATTTACTTTGATTTGGTTAGGTTTCAGTTTGGTAAATATTTAAAGAGTAGATTTTAAGAGTGAACTTACTTCACATTCTCTTTGAATTTACCTTTTTAACAATATGCAGTTCGGTTTGGATTGATTTGGTTCTAGATAAGCCAACCGCAAACCGAACTGCGCGGTTGATGAAAAAAGTGACCCAAACAAATCCAAAAAATATCGATTTTTTACGGTTTTTGATTTTTTTGAATCGGTTTGCGGTTTTTATTTGGATTTGTTTGGATTTGAATACCCCTACCCAACATGGATCACTATATGATCAATTCATGCTTGGTCATCGAAGCCTGAACAATCAACTAAAAATCAAAAAGGGAAGTTAAGTAACATGCATGCTAGGTGCTCTTTGCATAAAATCATATCAACCCGAGTATAGAGGAAAAGTTGCTACAAAATCATAATCCCAAAACACAAAGTACACTCACAATGAGGAAGCATCGTGTTCAAGGGCACCCCCTTGTACATGGCATAGGCTCAATAACTCTACCTGAGCGTCTTAACCATATGATAGATGCTCCATGCTTCAATTTGATTTTCTCGATCTCTGATTCTCGCTGATTTTCCAATTCTGGCTTTGTAATCATATAATTCAATTGACCTTAAAATCATAAGCAGCAAAAGGCCTACATCACCATAGTTGTCTAAAACCATTCCCAGTGATAACTCATAGTTCAAACACCACTACTCAAATGTAGCTGTTTAGGCTTGTAGCAACTTTTCATTATCCATCTAGGTGGTAACTACTTAATGAAGCCTTATCCTTGAAGACAAGAATTGTGCAATAGTATCTTTCTCATTTCAAACTCAAAGCTTCGGTGGCTACTAGTTAAGCTGGTACCTCTTCCCTCGGTAGAGAACCCAGGATCAGCAGCGGCAGGCGGATCTTTCATCAAGATATGTTAGAGACTTCCCGAAGACACACCCTCAGTTTCAAGAAGAAACATTGTCACCCAGCGCCAATTTAATACTCCCTCCGGTCTCATTTATAAGCAACAAACACTTTTTTAGGTTCATTGAATAACTCATGTATCTGATCTATGTATCTGGTCTATATAGACCAGAAACATGAGTTATTCAATGAACCTAAAAAGGTGTTTATTGCTTATAAATAACAGTGGGGGTGCAGACTGAAGCCTAAGCGTGTGTTTGTTTGGGGGTGGAAAGAGACAAGCGATTGAGGGATGAGAGAAAGCATTTCATTTGTCTGGTTGTGGCGAGAAGTTGAGACGAGAGAGAGAGAGAAGAGAGATCAATTTTTACCTTTTTGCTTTCTTCGCAAAGTTGCGAAAAAAAGGGCCAGCGCATTTTTTTTGTTTTCAATTATACCCCTATTCTCTTCTTATATCTCAAATTATTTAAATTTTTAGTCAAGGACATTGATATCTTTTAAAAAATAATCAACGCTTCTCTCTTCTCTTTCTCTTATTCCAAACAATACTATAAATCTACTCTATTTCCCACTTATTTCTCTCTTTCTTCACTCTCTCTCTCACCTATTTCTCTCTTCACAACTTCTCTTCGGAACCAAACACACCCTAAATGCATGCAAAGCTCAATACTTTGAATTTGAGGAAACTTGTGACATCTTAAAGTTAACATGAAATAATTTTTGCAGTAAAAGATTTGTAATTTTATCTATTTTCATGTGCTCCAATCAGCGACAAAAAGTTTAGATTGGATCCATCATGACAACAATCTTCACCAATTTGTGTATGCTTGGTTAAGGAAGCAAATAATCATGTTAGCCTATGAGACTTTGCGGTCATTGGCCCATATTTATGGTCTGTTTGAGAGAGAGGAAAGAAAATAGGGAAGAAGGAAAGTTTTTGGTAAAGTGTGAAAAAGATGCATTGATAAATGTGACATACCAATAATAATATAACACATCAATTTTACACTTTAACCAATAAATTTTCTTTCCCCCCACTTTCTTACATACCAAACATACCATTCGGCTATGTTTGGTATGTAAGAAAGTGGGAGGAAAGAAAGTGGGGGGAAAGAAAGTTTATGGGTTAAAGTGTAAAATTGATGATGTGTTATATTATTATTGATCTGTCACATTTATCAATGCATCTTTTTCACACTTTACCAAAAACTTTCCTTCCCCCCTATTTTCTTTCTTCTCTCCCAAACAGACCGTTAAACTCGAAACCAAGTTGCTAAATCTAAGCTCGGCTCGGTAACACGCACCTAGATGCTAAATCCGAGTTCAAACTCGGTAATACATTTTAACTAGCATAATTACCCGTGCCTAAGGCACGAGTATCGACGAAACAATTTTTAAACTTATGTATATTTTTAAATTTTTTAAATGTGTTTTTAATTTTTCAAAATTATATATATATATATATATATATATAAAAAATAAGTATTCTTTTTTTTTGGTGAAAATAAAATAAGTATTCTATAACATATATAAAATTTAAAAATCACACATAAAGTCGAGAGAAATAGAGTTTGCCACTAATATGTCGACTCGGATCCGAGAAAAATTGTTGAAAAATATATCTACGAGGTGTTTATTAAATACACTTTTGTAACACTCCCAAGGATGTACAAATATATTAACTTTTTCATTTGTTCAAAACATCAAATTTACATAGTCATGCATGTTGTATTGCATCAGTGTATCATGTATGCGTGGCTTTTGCTTTGTTCTTTTACTTCGTTGGAGTTGACTCTAGATGGGTATATGTTATGCATGAAAATAAGTTTTCCCATTTGTAAGTATATGATTCATCAAGTCCTTCTCTCGTTGGTCGCTTTACTAATAATCAGTTTGGTCATCAAGCACACCTATATTAGAAACTCAGTTATAGAAGCCCACAGTGGATCAACAACTATTCATATACTGTAGTGTAAATAATGGCATAGAAAGGGAATATTCATATGTGATATGAGAAGGAACAGACAACAAAAGCATGGTATTTTCTAATTTCCAAGTCTAATGCCGAAAGTCCACCCACATTAGTCAAAAATATTTATTTCATTTATTAAGAAAATATTTATTTTATTTTTTTGGTACAAAAAGGTATGTATTTTATAAAACAATAAACCAACACTTTATGAGATTCATTATGATATTAAATAAATATTTTTTAATAAACTTGTTGAATTACAAAATAATATAATCAGACTTCTAAAAATATTATTTAAATTATATCTAAGATAATTTAAAAACTTGCCAAAAATAGGAACGTGAATAGTTACCCATAATTGAATTTAATTATCCTTTGATAAACACAATTTTTAAAATTAAAATAAAATAAGAAAAGATCAATGAAAAGGGTATTGACGCATGCATAACAAAACATTCTTTCATATATAATATATATAGTGAATTAAATAAATATTTCAAATTATAAAAATAAAATAATCAAAATTTTAAAATTATTATTTAACTTATAATTATCTAAAATAATTTTAAACCATGCAAAAAATAGAAACATGAATAATAATCCATAATTTAATTTAATTATATTTTGATAACTATAATTTTAATCTTAAAATTAAATAAGAAAGGATTAAAGAAAAGGGTATTGACACATGGCATAACAAAATCTTCTTTTATATATAATAATAATAATAATAATAATAATAATAATAATAATAATAATAATAATTAACAATATGTGTGTGAGATAGAATAGAATGTATGATAGAAAATTGATAGATTTTTTGTGATGGTATATAATTTAAATGTATTATATTTTGAAAATTAAAATTTTAAAAATTGAATTTGAATAAGAAAAGGTCAAATAAATAAGGTATTGACATGTGTCATAACATAACCTTTTTTATTATATAATAATAGAATAGAATAGAATAATCGAAATAGATAATAACTAGATAGATGGATAGATAGATAATAGATAATTTGATTTTGAGTCTGAAAAATGTTGAAATTTATTAAAATAAAATATTTGTTAAGAATGAATGTTGCAATGACACGTGACATTAATATATATATATATATATATATATATATATATAGATACACACACATAGATAAAAGAAATGTTATATGAGATTTTAAA
Source organism: Calophaca sinica (assembly GCA_037113605.1). NCBI lineage: Eukaryota > Viridiplantae > Streptophyta > Magnoliopsida > Fabales > Fabaceae > Calophaca > Calophaca sinica. Next base: position 52,900,277 of record CM073735.1, on the reverse strand, counting down.
ATTTAAATCGTATGAATGGTTTAAATGGGAAAACAAAATCTTCTTTTATATATACACTAGAACATGACCCATGCGATGCACGGATGTTTAATGCACGTGGAAATGTTTATGCTACATGATTTTATACACAATCACAATAGAAGAATAAAAAAATTAACAGCAATAAAATTTTCAAACAACAAAGTTAAGCCCACTTTTGATGCTACATGTAAATTCAATTTGAAATAGAAACTGTTTTTGTTTTAGTTCACACGGTCCAAAAATCATACAAAAATTGTTATAAAGACTTTCCAAAAAAGGTTAAAAAATATTAGTCAACATAATTTAAAATAACAGTATAGTAAAAGGAAACAAACATTCAAAAAACTACCTGAATTTAACAGCAAAAAATTAAACATAATTCACCTATGCAAAATCACATATTTAAAACTGAAATGCATATTATGGCATACCCTTGAAAAATACTCTGAATGCTCGTGGTCATTCCTATGCGAATCATCAAAATTTTAAACTTTAGCATCCCTTTTAAGATATTTAATATCCATCCACGACATAAGAGATAAATTTTACGAGTTAAAGATTCATAAAATATGTCCCGTAAGTACAGCTGAGATGGTGAAAAGTTATGGGGACATATGATTTGTTGGGACGCAATACCCTTTCTCACTACACCCAGTGTGTTGAGTCTTGCCGCTAAGCCACTTTGAACTCAAACAAAAGATTCGTAAAATATAACTGAAGATGTAACTTCACATTAAGAACTTGGCAATTTTAGTACCGTCATTTAGTATTACTTGTGTTAGTTTACCATTTAACATCCATTTTTATTTTACATTTTTTTAATTTACATTTTTAATTTGAAAAAATAACTAAATTAAATCAAATAAAAAACAAACCTAAATAAAAATGAAATTAAAAATATGAAATTAATAACTAAAAATAAAATCTAGATTAAAAGAAAAATAAATTAAAATAAAAACAGAAACTAAAAATAAAAATAAAAATGGATAAAATATGGTATTCATTAACACTTACTAACCAAAAATAGGAAATACCTTCTTATATATATATATATATATATATATATATATATATATATATATATATATATATATAGATTGATAGATAGATAGTAATAATTTGTTTTTTAAAACAATTAAGCCATAAATTAATTGAAATAAATATTACATAAATTAGTTAAAACGATTTAATGTATTTTTTTTGTAATGAAGTAATTAAATTATTAAATTGAATTCTATTACAAAAAACTGAAATAAATTCAACTACTAATATATTTTATATTTTACATTTATATTTTATTGTTTTAATTTCAACTTATACTTATTGTTATATTGTTATATTAAACTAAAATAATTTTAAAAAAATTATAAAAATGTTTTTTGATATAGGATATAATATAAACATACATTCTATAAAAATTATTAATGTTTTTTATGCAATAAAAATATATATATAAGCATTAGATTTATATAATAGTATAAATAAATTACTTTATCATATAACTTTTTTTGGCACAATAATTTATCATATAACATTTAAGAAGTGTATTCCCATTAAATTTTTTTGTTTAAAATCATTAATTCATAAATTAATTGAAACACTTATTACATAAATTAGTTAAAACAATTTAATGAAATTAAAACCAACTGAAGACAATAATTAAAAATAAGCTTTTTTTTTATTCTAAAATTATTAATTAAAGTGTAAGATTATCAATTAACCCATAAATGAAAGTAGGAAATTTTCAATGTTGCCCCTAGATAACATTCTTTTATATAGATATAGATATAGATATCTAGTATTTGAAAAATTAGAACAAAAAAATAAAAAAGGGGTAAAAACATACCCTATGAAGATTCATTAACCGAAGGAATGGAAGAATCAAATAAAAAACCGAATCTTCCTTTTTTTTCCTTTTATTTTATATTTTTTCACTACACTTGCAATTCATTGAATGAAAAATTAGATATTTGAAAAAAATAAAGGAAATAGAGATATAAACATTAGTGACTACACCTTTAATAGAATGCTTAGCAATTAACCAATATGCGTTACTGAAAAATTTCTAATTCGAAGAAGAAATGAATTTGTTAACAAAATTCATAATTAATAATATCACCTTACAGTAAAAGAAAAAGAATACCCGTTGAAGAGTCATTAACTGAAGGAAAGGAAGAATCAAAACAAAGATTACAAATAGTTTACAAAATAGTAGAAAAGAAGTCGTCAACATAATCAAGGAAAAATTGAAAATATAAAGACGAAGGAACAACTACCATCTCTTTTCTTGTACAACACTGAAGTTCATCATTCTCTGTGTGTGCACTCTACTACTTCCCTATTCCATCTCCTCATTCCCACCAAGTGTGTCTACTATGTCAAGACTAACTCGTTTTTTAGATATGAAATAAAAATTAAATAAGGATGAGAAAACAAAAAATGTTGAAGAATTCAGGAGAAAAAAATAACAAGAAGAATCAGTGATTGAAAGAAAAGGAATATATGTGAGGATTTTGGATATTATTTATTTTATCTGTTAATTATGTTAGCATTTTTCATGACACATGTCATTGTTTAAATCATTCATCATATTTTAAATTAAACGCGTTTTGATATTCAATTTAAACCAATAAAAACTTTACATCAAAAAAATCATTAACAGTCTTTTTTTTTTTTGATATATATGTTTTTAAATTTATTTCAAAATTTGATTTTGAAATATAAAATTGTTAACAACTCTTCTATTCGAAATCAGATAGATATGTTTTTTAAGTTATTTCAAAAGTTGATTTTAAAATATATTTTGAAATTTAATTTCGAAATTATCATAACAGCCGTTCAATTCTTTTCTCTTATCATAAATTCAAATTGGGAACTTTAAAATCGTGAACCGTCAAAATTTTAAAACTATGGCATGCAACAAAATTTTTAAATCATTATCAAAAAGTCACATCAGCAAACACTTTAGCAAATAACATACAAACAATATGATGGTGACATGTGGCATGAAAACTTTCTTTCAAAATAGTAACAAACTAACCCCAACAATTGAATTTCCGTTGCATTTTAAATTAAATCTATTATCTATCATCGATCAATCTAATATCAATTATATCAATCATCAATAATAATTATTTATATATATATACATATATATAATTATTTTAATTTTTAATTTTAATTAAAATAAAATTATTTTAAATCAAGATAATTTATTTCAGATCAAGATAATTTATTACAAATTTTAAATTAAGAGTGTATTCTATATCATGTGTAACAAACAACTTTAGATAACAACGGTGGTCACTGCTATTATCTAAGTTTTATCTAATTAGGCAAAAATAATTGGTTTAGCATTGAGTTATCTCTTTACCCCGTTATTTTTTTTATTGAAAAAAAATTATGGCGAGGTGACTTCGGGCTCAATGAGCACATTTATCTACCTGTCTGTTCTGAGGCATCTAATTTTCAGATACCAATATATTTTCTCCCTTAGAGCCGGATTATGTCTCTCCCCTGTTATGAGGCATCTATTTCTCTCTCTACTTCTATGTGATTTTGTATTACAATTATTCTTTCAAAATCAATTATTATATTTTATAAATTTCAGTGTTTTGTTTATACTTTTGTTTTCTTAGCTTTGTTTATATATGTCTCTCTATTTATGTGGCAGACTGAGTAACTCTGGGAAGGATACTTATACAAATGATTCAGAAGCATTTAATTAATTTGTTTATTTTTTGAAAGCATTTTATTTTGATTGAATGATTCATAAATAAAAAATGGATGGAGTAAGTACTTTCATTTTACATTTTACTTTGGAGAATTTTACAAAATTGATAAATAATTGATAAATATTGTAGGTGCCGGAAGACAAAGAGAGAAAATGTATGATATGAGAGAAACAATTGATAAATATTTTAATAAAAAATAAATATTAGAATTTATTTGTTTGAAAATTTAACTAATTTATTTTAATATGTACCATGTGTGGCACATATCATCGTATAATAGGTAAGTTATTTGTAGAATTGTTAGAAATTATTTTCAATTTTAATTATTATTATTATTATTATTTATACCTTCTTTTATATGTATATATCTAAAATTTATTCTTTTTATTTATTTATTGTTATTTTATAATCACATAAAAACATTAAATTAACAAGGAAAAATAGAAATTATTTTTCAAAATAATAATTTATATTAATACACTTTTGACAAATATAGATTACGTATATAATATTATGTTTTGAATTATTTAATATATATTATGTATATACTGTTATATTATTTTAATATACACATATATAATAACATTTTTAAAAGAAAAACATTTACATAAATGAGCTAATAACGTCGATCACAATCAAATTTGATATTATAATTTTTAAAAATATTAAATCAATTATCATTTATATTATTATTCTTTGATATTATTTAAATTGAATGGTAATTAGCTATATTATAGAAGAAAATTCGACTTTTATCTAATACTGAAAGTCTCAAACTTAAGATAGTGTTTGCCAGAAAATTATAACTAAAAAAATAAAAAATTTAAAATAAAATTGATTTAAACAAAAAAAGTGAAAATTAAAATTTGATATAAGATATATTGAATAAATTTTCTAATATAAGATATATTGAACAAAATTTCCCATATTTTAGATTTGCATAAAATTTCGAATTTATATTTTAAACTTATATTAAATGGTAACTATATTTTGTATAGCAATCCATAATTTATATTTATCTTAATTTTATTACAAAAATTTAAAATTTAAAATTTTGAAGTAAATTATCATTAATTAAGATTCTAATATCAATTTTCTAGATTTGAAATAAATTTTATTGAACAATAATTCGAAATTAATTTTTAAATTTATATTAATCGATAATTATATTTTGAATAGTGATATGTAATTTGAATTAATTATATTTTAAAATCAGAATGTGTTCAATTAAAAATATTGTGAATGATTTAGGTGGAGACACGTGGTATAAGAGATGTTATTATTTAATAAATAAAATAGATAATATTTGAGATTTTAAAATTTAAAAGTATGAATGGTTTAGGCAGAAATTAAAAACCTTCTTTTATAATATATATAATAATATATATGATATATATATATATAATTGATAATTGATTTCAAAATAACTTTAAAAACATATCTACCAAATTTCGAATAGAAAAGTTATTATGGATTTTATATTTTAAAATCAAATTTTGAAATAACTTTAAAAAATACAAATATCAAATTTTGAATGGAAAGACTGTTAACGATTTTTTGGATTTAATTTTTTTATTCATTTAAAATTTATTTGAATATAAAAACTCGTATAAATTCAAATATTTTAAACGATTTAAGTGGTGATACATGACATAAAAACGCTAATATAATTAACAGATTAAATAAATAATATCCAAAATTTAAAACAGATTAAATAATATCTAGATTATTTGAAAATTGAAAACCTTCTTTTATAATATATAACAGATAATAGATAATAGATGTGGCAAGCTGCTAAATCCAATTTCAAACTCGGTGACATCACGTGTTTAATCTAAAGCTCAAACTCGACAACAGTTAAATCTTACTTCAAACTCAATGACGCACATCAAACATCTAAGTCTGAGTTCAGCAACAAGCACCAAAGCCTTTAAAATCGAGCTCTAACTAAGTGAAGATATGGATCTCTAAAGTTAAGGAGGGCTGGTTATTGCCTAGCGATATTAGGTTATATAATCACCTTCACACTTGGATTATAGCAAGTTCTTCTGAGATCAACCGCAAGAATGCATTCTTTTAGCAATTGCACTAATTTCAAAGTAGCCACAAATCCGCTTGTCACAAAAATTATCAATGGCATTGTTAGCGAGATATTAGGAGATTCTGGTTTGACTATGTTATTATAGGAATAGCTTGATTATTGGAGATTGTTGCTCCCATATTTCCCTTTTTAGCTAGTGCTCAGCTGTATATAACATATTGTATATCCTTGTACAAATCAATTATTATTCGAATATACACATTCAAATCAATGCATCTGTTTTCTATTAACATGGTATCCAGAGCATAGGTCACGAACCCTTCTCAGCCGCGCCGCGCCCCCTGACTCGCCCTCCTCAGCCGCGCAACTCTGTGCTTCTGTCTCTGCGATTTTGAGCTCACGGCTCTGCTTCTACGACCTTGCGTTCTACTTCCGGTTCTGTTTTGTAGATCGCGCTGTTCGTGGTTTAGGACCCTGTTTGGGTTTCGTGGTATCTGATTGAGACTGATTTCTGCTGCGGGCTCCAGTTTCGTCTCTGATTCTGGTGGTTCTACGGTCGTTTGTTTGTGCTGCTGCGTTCTTCTGTTCTGGTTCGTTTTTCTTCTAGGCGGCTTGTTGCGTCTCCCTTCTGCTTCGTTCCGTTTTGTGGTGGCTTGTCTTCTGCCTCTGTTCACGTGTTCGCTTCTGCTTCCTCTGTGGTGACTCGCTTTTGCTTCCTCTGAGAGAGCCCTTGTGCGAAACCAGTTGCTTTTATCCCTCTGCATCATTCATCATGGAGAAATCTGAAATTTCAAAACCGATCACTACTGTCCTGACAGGATCAAACTACAATCTTTGGGCTGAAGCAATGAAAAGTTTTCTGATTGGCCGTAAGCTTTGGCGTGTTGTCACTGGAGATATCACCAAGCCAACCAAGGAAAAAGATGAAACTAATTCAAAATTTGCTGACCGTCTTGAAGATTGGGACAACAAAAATCATCAAGTCATCACATGGTTTCGCAACACCTCTGCTCCATCTATTCATATTCAATTTGCTACTTATGATTCTGCAAAAGCAATCTGGGATTTTTTGTCTAGCCGATATCAGACCACTGGACTTGCTCACTATTACCAGTTGTGGACTACACTTCTCCATATCAAGCAAGAATCTGGCCAATTAGTGACTGACTTCCTTGCCCAAGTTCAACCAATTTGGCATCAACTATCTCAGGCCAAAATCAGTGAAGATCATCTTCATCTAATTCAAGTCCTTATGGCTCTGAGGCCAGAATATGAAGTTGTCCGAGCCTCACTGTTGCATCGACATCCACTTCCATCGTTGGATATTGCCATTCAAGAGATTATATTTGAAGAAACACGCTTGAATTTGGACAAAACCCATCACCTTGATGCTGCTCTGGCAACTACTCGGTTCTCACAACCAAAATCAAGCCACCATCCCTGTAAGAATTGTAATCGAACTGGTCATGTGTTTGCTAATTGCCCTACTATAGAGTGCAGGTATTGTCATAGTATTGGCCACATTCTTGAGAACTGTCCCACACGACCTCCAAGACAGAATCGTGGATCTTTCAAATCCAAGACTGCCACAAAGATTGGGTCCTCCTCCATTACTGCTGCTGCCACCGAAGGTTCTGTCCCAAAGCATGAGTCCTCCATTTCTGCTGCTGCCATTGAGGGCTCTACTGGTATTACTATGAGTGATATTGAGGCATTACTCAAACAGGTTATCTCTAACAATACCTCTACTGCCATGTCTGCTATTCCGGGTAATTCTCATTGGTTTTTTGATTCTGCCTGTTGTAATCATATGACCACTGACATTAAATCACTGCCCTCTGCATCACCTGTTTCTGGTCTCCCACCAATCCACACAGCTAGTGGAAATAAAATGAATATCACTCACACTGGTCAAGTATCGACCTCCAACCTCACTCTTTCTGACACCTACTACATACCCAACTTGACACTTAATCTTATCTCTGTTGGTCGGGCCAGTGAACAAGGACTAAATGTTCTTTTTTCTCCTTTTGGTGTCCAGGTACAGGATCCACAAACGAGACAGATTCTTGGGACTGGTCGCAGGGTGGGTCGGCTATTTGAGCTCAAATCTCTTCATCTTCCAAAGAAACATGTGTCTGCAACTACTATCATCTCCCCCATTCATCAGTGGCATCTCCGACTTGGTCATGCCTCAGCCAGCAAAATTCAGCCTTTAATCTCTCGTGGATTGTTAGGATCTACAAAGTTTGAGTCTTTTGATTGTTTGAATTGCAAACTTGCAAAATAGCTTGCATTACCCTTTAAGAGTAGTGATTCTGTTTCAAGAGAACCTTTTTGTTTAATTCACTCAGATATTTGGGGACCTTCCCCGGTTTCTTCAATTAATGGTTTTCGTTATTTTGTCTTATTTGTCGATGATTTTTCTCGTTTTACGTGGATATATTTCTTGAAAAATCGATCTGACTTAACCCAAATTTACATCTCTTTTACACATGTGATTAAGGCTCAATTTTCTTGTGCTATCAAAACTCTTCGCACAGACAATGCAATGGAATATCGCGATTCCTCTTTGCTTCAGTTTCTCAGTCAACAAGGCACTGTGGTTCAACGCTCATGTCCTCACACATCTCAGCAAAATGGTCGAGTTGAGCAAAAACATCGGCACATCCTTGATTCGGTTCGTGCTCTTCTCCTCTCTGCCTCATGTCCAGAAAATTTTTGGGGGGAAGCCGCTCTTAATGTTGTTTATACTATTAATCGCCTTCCTACCTTGGTTCTTCAAAATTTGTCTCCTTTTGAAAAATTGTTTGGTAAGCCTCCTGAATATTCAATTCTTAAACCTTTTGGATGTGCTTGTTTTGTTCTGTTACAATCTCATGAGCGCACCAAATTAGAACCACTTGCTCGTTTATGTTGTTTTCTTGGCTATGGCATTGAACATAAAGGATATCGTTGTTGGGATCCCATTTCCAACAGATTACGCATCTCACGCCATGTTACTTTCTGGGAAAACACCATGTTCTCTTCTCTGTCTAAATTTCACCATGCTGTCATCACTGACTCCATTTTTTTTACTGATCCCTCCATTGAGTTATTTCCAAGTTCTGATGCAGGTACTGATGAGCTCAATATCGCCTCCCCACCGCTCCCATCAACTGCTGGGTTGGTGATACTGTATCTACCACTGCTACTCGTCATTCAACCCGGGTAAGAGAACCTCCTCAGTATCTTAGTGATTACCATTGTTATTCTGCTATTGCAACCCTTCATGAACCGTCCTCTTATCGTGAAGCAAGTACTAACCCCATTTGGCAAAGAAGCTATGTCTCAAGAAATTCAGGCTTTAGAGAAGACACATACTTGGGACCTGGTTGATCTCCTCCGCACAAGATCCCTCATATCGCAAATGGGTCTATAAAATTAAGACCCTTTCTGATGGAACTGTTGATCGTTACAAAGCTCGGTTAGTAGCCAAAGGGTATACTCAAGAGTATGGGATAGACTATGAAGAAACATTTGCTCCGGTGGCTCGTATAACATCTGTTCGTAGTCTCTTGGCTATTGCTGCAGTTCGCAAATGGCAACTTCTTCAGATGGATGTCAAAAATTCCTTCCTTCATGGTGATTTAACAGAGGAAGTCTATATGCATCCTCCTCCTAGATATCATTCTCCACATAAGGTTTGTAAGCTTCGACGGGCCTTATATGGTTTGAAACAAGCGCCCAAGGCCTGGTTTGACAAGTTTAGTTCTACTCTTACACAGTTTGACTTTCTTTCTAGTCCACATGATAATGCTTTGTTTACTCGACGAACTGATATGGTATTGTAATTCTGCTGCTTTATGTTGATGATATGATAATAACTGGAGATGATAAGTCTGGAATTTCATCATTGCAACATTATCTTGGTCAACAATTTGAAATGAAAGACCTTGGCACTCTTCGCTATTTTTTGGGTCTAGAAGTCTCCCAAGATTCAAAAGGCTATTATCTCTCGCAAGCAAAATATGCATCTGACTTGCTTTCTCGAGCAGGTATCACAGATAGCAAGACTGAATCAACCCCATTGGAACTCAACTGTAAGCTCACACCACTTGCTGGCACTCCTCTTGAAGATGTCACCTTGTATCGGCAGCTTGTTGGTAGTCTGGTTTATCTCACTGTTACTCGCCCTGATATTGCATATGATGTTCATGTAGTCAGTCAATTTATGTCTGCTCCTCGATCATCACATTTTTCTGCAGTTCTTCGAATTCTCCGTTACATTAAAGGAACTATTTTCCATGGTTTACATTTCTCTGCTAATTCATCATTGGTCCTATCTGGATATTACGATCTTGTTGGGCGGTGTGATCCAACAGATCGCTGCTCAAGATCTGGTTATTGTTTCTTCTTGGGAAGTTCTCTTATTTCTTGGCGTAGCAAAAGCAAATCATTGTTTCCGCTTCAGCACGTAATCTTAATATCGTGCTCTTCCGATGCTACTCAACTACTTTGGTTACGATGGTTATTGATCGATATGGGTGTTACACATCCTTCGCTACTATGCTTCATTGTGATAATAGAAGTGCTATCCAGATTTCTCATAATGATGTCTTTCATGAGCGCACAAAACACATTGAGATTGATTGCCACCAGACGCCATCATGTTGCTAATGGTACCATACACTTGATTGGCCCCATCTCACGACCAAACTGGCCGATATCTTCACCAAAACACATCAACCTGCTCGCTTCAAGGATCTTTTGAGCAAACTCGAGTTGGCATCCACCATACCAACTAGAGTTTGAGGGAGGGTGTTAGCGAGATATTAGGAGATTCTGGTTTGACTATGTTATTATAGGAATAGCTTGATTATTGGAGATTGTTACTCCCATATTTCCCTTTTTAGCTAGTGCTCACCTGTATATAACATATTGTATATCCTTGTACAAATCAATTATTATTCGAATATACACATTCAAATCAATGCATCTGTTTTCTATTAACAGGCATAATGAGATGACAGGGGTACAATGGAAAGTTGACAAGCTCTAAAACTTGGCCTGTCTTAGGTTACAAGTGCGTAATCTGAATTAACTCTGGTTGTCCTATGTCTCCACGTTGACCTCCGGTATTAGTGTTAGTGAAGGTAGCTTGAAGAGTATGGTCGATTTATAACGTGTTCAGACTTTGATATATTTTGGTATGAGTAGCCTGGAGAATGTATGCTTTCGTATAACCTCCATTGCTTTTCTAGCTCAGATCTTAGGGGGCTAGTGTCACGTCCTGACCCAATGGGGCCTACCTCTCGTATGCATTTGGGAAGTCGTCCCCACTTTTAGTAACTATCCAATCATAGGAGCACTAAACCACCCATTACCAACATGTTCATATGGTAGTTACTTAGTAACCTCCCATTCACTCATTAGATAAGCACTCATCAAATGGGCACCTAAGGTATACTAATATTCAAGGTTATCAAGACCGGATCGGACACTGAACCGATATAGGCACTAGTTCAAGGTTCAAAAGTCGAACCGGGGTCGGACCGGAAATGAATTAAATTATATTTTTAAAATTTTTAATATAACATATAAAGCACTAATAAACAAAAAATAACATAATATTCATAACATCACCAAATAAAATATTAAACTTCGCTTAAAATGTTATAAATCAACATATAACATGCAAAAATTACATATTAAACTAAAACAAATATGTTTTAATAACATTCTAATATTCAATAATCACAAATACTGTAATGTAAGTACTTTCATAATAATATTAATATATAAATTAATTTTAAATTTTACTATAATATTTAATTTAATTCATCGACGTGAAAAAATGGATAAAAAATCTCTTATGTGTAAAAAATAATGTCATTTACCATTTTTAAAAAAAAGTAAAAAATTAATTTTTTCTAAACCGCCCAGATCTAAGTTTTGTCCGTTTTTTACCAGTTTTTCGATTTTTAGCACGGTTTTTGTGTAATGCGGTTTTGAGGTTCATACAGACCAGACAATAGTCCAGTTCCCGGTTTAACCGGTCGGTCCGGTCGGGTTCGGTTTTGACAACTATGCTAACATTCATAAATCAATAGGATATATATATAAGAGGGATTAAATTACACTGGTGTAATACTTGGACAATGTTACACCCTTCAATAATATCCTACCGGATAAATATTTTTAAAAAATTAACCGTTAAATTGAAAGTTACTATCATATAGATCATATCTATAAATTTTTATGAAAATTTATAATCATTTACCTTGTCATCAAGACGCGTCAAGATTAACGTTATACGCAATTACATAGTTGACGTTAATCCTGATGACATAACAAATGATTATGGAATTTTGTAAAAATTTATAGATATGATCTATATGATAGCAACTTTCAATCCGACGGTTGATTTTGAAAAATATTTGTCCAATAGGATGTTATTGAAGGGTGTAACATTGGCCAAATATTACACCGGTGTAATTTCATATATATATATATATATATATATATATATATATACCCGGTTAAACATAGTTAAGTATGTTAGAATGTAACTGTTGTTTCATTCATTCATAATACCAATATCCCTATCAGTACTATATGATGGCGAAAATATCAATGGGTGAGGAAGGCTTGTTAAGATTGTCTGTTTTCTGATCTTTGGTTGTTTGTCTGCTTTGCTTTCTACTTTTTCCACTTATCTTGTGTTATTTATTTTCTTTGTCTTCAATCACGTCTTCTGTTTATTCAGACAATCAATCAATCTATTCCAATATGTCTTATGACAACAATCAATCCGTTTATTCAAAACAATCTTATCAATCATTGGCCTCCCATTGGTCTAAACAATCTTCTCAATTTTCATATTATTCTGATAATCAATCTTTATCTCAATCTTTTGATAATCAATCTATTATGTCTTCTAATTTTGAAGATCAATTTCCCAATCAGTAATTTTACAATTTTCCTGATAATAGCCTTGAGATGGCCAGATCTGTCTTCAAGAAGAACTTGTAGCTTCTTAGGAAATCTAAGAAAAAGCAAGAAGACAGTTTTTACAAATCTGTCTGTTCTGCTATTCAATCGGCTCGTAAAGACTCTAAGACTAATAAGTCGTTAGTCGATAAAACCAGGTTTCATCGATATGATCAGAGTCTCAATCCCTCTAAGACTAAAGATTCTTTAGTCGCCAGAGCAATCTCTGGATCCCAGAGATCTGAGAAAATCAAACCTTCTAAGACTAAAAAGAAACTTTTAGTCTCTGAAGATGTGTCTGGATCTAAACCTAGATCTAGATCTAAATCTCTTCACAAGAGTGAAAAGATTCAATCTGACAATCTTGAACAAAAGCTTGGTAGTGAAGCCTATAGGGTTACTTCTGATAGTCTAGTTAAGGCTAGCCAGTTAGAATCCTCTAGTTTACCTACTAAACTTTTTCAATCTGAAGAAAGTGTAGAAGTGCCCCTAGAACTAGTTTTAGTTCCTCATGAACCTTCTATTATAGAGACTCCAGTAGATGCCTTAATAGGTTCTCAAGAGTCTTCTTTAGTTTCTTCAACCAATATCCAATTATGCATTAATCATAAGGATGTTCCTATAGAACTTCCTAGTGCCATCCAATTAGCAGAACCTTCCTCTCCAACCCAGGATGATAGGTTATGCATCAATTGTCAATCTCCTATCCAGATTAGGATAGAATCCAATTTTCAAAATATTAGTACGCTAGGTCAACCTTGGATAGGTCATCTTTGGTCAGACACTAGTCAACAACCGCTTATCAATCTTAGGCTTGATCCTCTAGATCCTCTTTCGGTGAAAATAGAATCCAATCTTAAGTTTGATAACAAACCCAATCAATTAGGTTTAGCCTGTGCTAGTAAGCCCATACCCAAACCTAAGGCCAAATACAATTAATACCCTCCTAGGCCCAAACCTCAGTATAGGAAGAAACATATTTCTAACCTTGAGGCCCAGTCAGTTAAGGAGAATAGTAATCAATCCAAACCAAATAGTATCTGCCTCGAGTGTGGTAAGTCTGGCCATAAGAGTAGGTACTGTTGGCTGATCAAGAAAAACCTCAAACAGTCTGTTATTAAGATTAATAATCTTATTCTTGAAAACTTTTGGGAAAAAAATGTTTTCTGAAACCCTTAATTTTCAAAACAGTCAAAAGGTTTTTTCTCAATTTTCTCAAAATCAAGATTCTGATGAATCGTTCAATCAAATCAATTTTCTTGAAGATTTTAATAATACCAATTTAATTGATATTCAAAATCTTCGTTCTGAAATCAAGACTTTAAAATCCGAATTAGAGATTTTAAAACAATCACCCAATTTACAAAATGATAGTTCTTCTGAAATTATTAACACTGTTAATAAGATTCAAAAGTTCTATATCAATATCAATATTATTATAAATGATTTCATACTTGAAACACCGGCCCTTTTTGATACTGGTGCTGATTCAAATTGTATTTTGGAAGGGTTAATTCCTACCAAATACTTTGAAAAAACCTCTGAGCAGCTCAGTACAGCCAGTGGCTCCAAGTTAAAAATCAATTATAAATTATCTTCCGCTTCAATCGTCAATCAAACCCTTAAGATTGATACTTCTTTCTTATTGGTTAAAAATTTAAAGAATAAAGTAATTCTTGGTACTCCGTTTATCAGATTACTTTTTCCTTTTCAAACTACTGATGATGGTATTATTACCCAACATCTGGGTAAGCCAATTGTTTTCAAATTTTTGAAAAAACCCATCACCAGAATTATCAATCCAATTTCTTTCAAAAAGAATCAAATTGATTTTCTTAAAGAAGAAATTTCTTTTAAGACTATTGATTTTCAATTACAACAATCTGATGTTCAAGATAAGATTAATAATCTTTTGAACCAGATTCAAAATTCAATCTGTTCCGATTTACCTAATGCTTTTTGGGAAAGGAAGCAACACGTTGTTGAACTTGATTTTTGTGAAAAACAAATCCCCACAAAAGCTAGGCCAATCCAAATGAATCAGGAACTCCTTCAATTTTGCCAATCTGAGATCAAAGATTTACTGAATAAAGGTCTTATTTGTAAATCCAAAAGTCCTTGGTCTTGTTCTGCCTTCTATGTCAATAAGCAAGCTGAGATAGAAAGAGGAGCACCTAGGTTGGTCATCAATTACAAACTGCTTAATCAAGCCCTTAGCTGGATTAGGTATCAAATCCCAAACAAAAAAGATCTCTTGAATAGGTTGCACAAGGCAAAGATCTTTTCAAAATTTGATATGAAATCTGGATTTTGGCAAATCCAGGTCAAACCTGAGGATAGGTATAAGACTGCTTTTACCGTCCCCTTTGGCCAATATGAATGGAATGTCATGCCATTCGGCCTCAAAAATGCTCCTTCAGAATTCCAGAGAATTATGAATGACATTTTCAATCCTTATTCTCAATTTACAATTGTATACATCGATGATGTATTAATTTTTTCTCAATCCATAGATCAGCATTTCAAACATCTTGACATATTTATCCAGGTTGTTAAGAAAAATGGTCTCGCTGTTTCTAAAACAAAAGTCAATCTTTTTCAGACTAAGATCAGATTTCTTGGTCACAATATCCATCTAGGGACAAATGTTCCTATCAATCGTGCAATTAGTTTTGCTGACAATTTTCCCAATCAATTGATTGACAAAACTCAATTACAAAGATTTCTAGGATGTCTTAATTACGTCTCTGATTTCTTTCCTCAATTAAGCAATCTTATCAAACCACTCCATGATCGTCTCAAAAGGGATCCTCCTCCTTGGACTGATGTTCATACCAATATGGTCAAACAAGTCAAAACTCAAGTTAAAGACCTTCCATGTCTTTACCTTCCTAATCCACAATTTTTCAAAATTGTTGAAACAGATGCCTCTGACATTGGTTATGGTGGCATTCTCAAACAGAAAACTTCTTTTGGTAATGAGCAAGTGATTGCCTTTACTTCCAAGCATTGGAATTCTGCCCAGTAGAATTACTCTACTGTCAAAAAATAAGTTTTATCAATTTCAAAATTTCAATTTGATTTGTTAAATCAAAAATTTTTGGTGCGTGTTGATTGTAAATCAGCAAAACAGATTTTACAAAAAGATGTTAAAAATCTTGCATCAAAACAAATTTTTGTCAGATGGCAAGCAATTTTATCAATCTTTGATTTTGACATTGAATATCTCAAAGGCTCTCAAAATAGTCTCCCTGATTACCTTACCCGGGAATATTTGCCGGGAAAAGACACAGGCCAGATTTGTTCAATGGTCACCAGATCTTCTTCCTCTCGGGGAAGAGGAAAAGATAAAGGTAAGTTAATTCTTACCACTACAGGTCAAGATGGGTCATCGACCCAACATCAATCAGGGCATTTGGCCCAAAACCAATCTGGGTCATCAACCTAATCTGGGTCTTCAACCCAACACCAATCTGGATCTTTGATCCAACACCAATCTGGGTCTTCGACCTAAGCCCAATTAATCGGGTCATCCACCCGAACCCAACCTTCCAAAGGAACACCCAATCAAAATAAAGAAGACTATTTCTTTCCAATCCAAACCCTTCAAGCCTTTCAAAAGCAAAGACTGACCAAATTACCAATCACAACTTGGACCAAGACTGTCCAAAACAATCCAACCCAAAATCTGGATCTTGCTATCCAAAACCAAAAAATGGAGATTACTCAGGTTAATCCCAAACCAATCACCCAATCTCCCAAAAGCCAATATATCCCTAAACCAAATTACTGGCCCACAGTAGGTTTAGAACCCGAATTTTTGGATAAGGATATTAACAAAATCCCTTCAAAAATCTTTCCCTCGGGATTCAATTTTATTCCAATGGTTTTAAACAAGACCCAATCATTCTATGAACTCATCCTCATAGACTCTAAATCTGTTAAAATCAAACATTTTAGGGATTCACAAAATAACTCAATCATAACCCATTCAACTTTGCAGATTTTGAATGTGTTAACTCCATCGACCGGGGCAAAATGCTTCCAAGTGCAAGAAGTTCTCAGGATCCTTTGACCCAATGGGTTATTCTTACTGGGACTACATCAAGGCCTGGGATCTCACGATCTTAGGTTTGCAAAACAAGTTTTTCAAACACTCCTGGCTCATTTACTTTAAAACTGGAGCTAGGTATCAATTTCCAAATTGGTTCCTCCATTGGTGGAATTTCTTTGGACCTATTCCCGAAATTCTTCCTCCAGAGGTTGAAGAAGGATTTCAATTATTCAAATCAAAATATGATCAATCAAAGGACAATCTTCCAATAGATTTAAATTTCTTTGTAAATTTTTCTTTGCCATGGGTTTTTACCTGACAATTTAAAATTCTTAAATCTATTGTACCAAATGCTCTTCCATGGCTCCAGCAACAGGCCCTTGTTAAATGGTGGTCCGAATTTGGTGGTTCCAGAGCATCAAAAGAAGGTGTTAAGAACTGGTTTAGGAAGAACCCTAAACTCCTCAAGTTTGCAGAAGAATCAGTCTGCCACCTTCAAAATCAAAAGTCACAAATCTCAGCAGCTCTTTTGAGTTCATCAACCGAGCAAGATATGCTAACCAATCTGGAGAATATTCTCCAATTATTGAAGCAATCTCAAGAAAATGATCCAGGCATGCCTTCATCCTCAAGACTTAAGCAGGTTCTCCAACCAGCTTCTCTTCAACCTGAATCTGAAGGCTCAGGGACTGAAGAACAATTTTATCAAAATGAAGATGACTGTTTCGGCATCTTCCCATCTGACTTCAAGCCTTGCAATTCTGATGACTAGTTTCTACCGTCCCCGAAGAAGACGTAGTAACAAGTCCAATTTCTCTTTTGTCTCTTGCAGGTACAGGATAAAAGATTCCCCTCTGCAAAAGTCATCCGCAATCGCCGCTGACATGCTGTCTGGCACTCAATTGGTCTGTTGACCACCAATCAATTACTTTTACTATTTGACACTATTTGTAACCTGTACTATATCAAATAGTCTGTAATAGTTTAGGGTTTTTAACCGGAACTATTTCAAATAGTAAATTTTCAATCTTTATAAAAGTCGTGCGTAGGCTCAGTGTTAGGCACGCTTTTATTCTCCCCTTTCTCCAATCTTAGAGAGAGTTTAGAGAGATGAGCTCTGAGTGAGTTCTCCCCTTCCCTTCTCCCTCAGCTATGTTAATGCTTTCTGTACTTTAAGTTTTTTAATAAAAGTTTGTCCGATTCTGCTTTTGTTAATGTTGTTCATCATCGCCTTCATGGCAGGTTCTTTATTTTAATCTGCATTTGCATATCATGTTTTAGTTTTTGTGTTTACGCTTTTATTTTCTGTCTTTTATTTACTTAATTCTGGGTTAAGTCCCAGTGTTCAATGTTGTGCTGAGTCCGTCTCAGTCCTACTTTCCGTTCTTTTAAAGATCAGCTCTTAGTTCTGCTTCCGACCCCCTCTTGGTATCAGAGCCTGATGGGAAAGTAGGAGTGTGTTATTAAGTTTGGATGCTTGAGTTACTTCTCTGAGTTACTTAATATGATTAACCATGTTAAAGTTCTAAGACCTGAGAGATACATTATTGTTTATTATGACGAACATAACAATGCAGGTTACTGTTTATTGTTCTGAAGATCACGATGAATGTTACTGTTTACTGATATGAACATATGCAATGGGATACTCGAATCCAATGTTCTGGGTTCATGATGTTACTGTTCTGAACTGTTCAGTTATATGCATATGTTCTTTAACTTAAACATGATTAAAATGAAAAATACTTTAGGTAATTGCAATCTTTCAGTATCTGATGGAAGTTTGTTGTTTACTTAGGACTTGCCAATGATCAAAAACTTTTTTATTCATAAGTTTATTTGAAAACCGAAAGGATCAGTTTTTGGAAAAAATAGTTCTTAACTGTTAAGAACTAAAGTGATAAGATCTCATGAGAGATGGATGCTAGGCTCAGTAAAGGTAAAGAGCTGGGAAAAGGCGATGAGTAAGTCCCGACGGATAGGGCAGTGGAAGGCCGACAAGTACCGCTCTGAAGTTGAATGACTAGCAGAGATCTGGAATGGTTTTTAGAACTTTAGTTTCGTTAGAAAATGTTTTAGAAAAATCCTCGATCTGTTTTCTTTTAA
Organism: Calophaca sinica; assembly: GCA_037113605.1. Classification (NCBI taxonomy): domain Eukaryota; kingdom Viridiplantae; phylum Streptophyta; class Magnoliopsida; order Fabales; family Fabaceae; genus Calophaca; species Calophaca sinica. The sequence continues at coordinate 52,881,349 of CM073735.1, read as the reverse complement.
TCTTTGAAAAGGCAAGTACTAGCATCTTCATAACTCTTTGTTAATCTGAAAGTATTCTATTAGCCTTAGTTTTCATAAAGTCATCACAAGCATATACTTTACAGATACAACTTTAATATCATTTACTTCGGAATGATTTCTGAGTTACATTGTTGTTTATAGTCTTTAATACTTGTAACTGAAGTTGTGATAAGAAGGAATAATATTTCAGTTTACTAAAGTTGTTTTTAAGGAACAATATTCTTGGTAATTATCTGTCTCATGGATCTGAAGCAAGTATACCCGGTTAAACATAGTTAAGTATGTTAGAATGTAACTGTTGTTTCATTCATTCTTAATACCAGTATCCCTATCAGTATTAGATGATGGCGAAGATATCAATGGGTGAGGAAGGCTTGTTAAGATTGTCTGTTTTCTGATCTTTGGTTGTTTGTCTGCTTTGCTTTCTACTCTTTCCACTTATCTTGTGTTATTTATTTTCTTTGTCTTCAATCATGTCTTCTGTTTATTCAGACAATCAATCAATCTATTACAATATGTCTTATGACAACAATCAATCCGTTTATTCAAAACAATCTTATCAATCCTTGGCCTCCCATTGGTCTAAACAATCTTCTTAATTTTCAGATTATTCTTATAATCAATCTTTATCTCAATCTTTTGATAATTAATCTATTATGTCTTCTAATTTTGAAGATCAATTTCCCAATCAGCAATTTTACAATTTTCCTGATAATAGCCTTGAGATGGCCAGATCCGTCTTCAAGAAGAACTTGCAGCTTCTTAGGAAATCTAAGAAAAAGCAAGAAGACAGTTTTTACAAATCTGTCTGTTCTTCTATTCAATCGGCTCGTAAAGACTCTAAGACTAATAAGTCATTAGTCGATAAAACTAGGTCTCATCGATCTGATCAGAGTCTCAATCCCTCTAAGACTAAAGATTCTTTAGTCGCCAGAGCAATCTCTCGATCCCAGAGATCTGAGAAAATCAAACCTTCTAAGACTAAGAAGAAACTTTTAGTCTCTGAGGATGTGTCTGGATCTAAACCTAGATCTAGATCTAAATCTCTTCACAAGAGTGAAAAGATTCAATCTGACAATCTTGAACAAAAGCTTGGTAGTGAAGCCTATAGGGTTACTTCTGATAGTCTAGTTAAGGCTAGCCAGTTAGAATCCTCTAGTTTACCTACTAAACTTTTTCAATCTGAAGAAAGTGTAGAAGTGCCCCTAGAACTAGTTTTAGTTCCTCAGGAACCTTCTATTATAGAGACTCCAGTAGATGCCTTAATATGTTCTCAAGAGTTTTCTTTAGTTTCTTCAACCAATATCCAATTAGGCATTAATCATAAAGATGTTCCCATAGAACTTCCTAGTGCCATCCAATTAGCAGAACCTTCCTCTCCAACCCAGGATGATAGGTTATGCATCAATTGTCAATCTCTTATCCAGATTAGGATAGAATCCAATTTTCAAAATATTAGTATGCTAGGTCAACCTTGGATAGGTCATTTTTGGTCAGACACTAGTCAACAACCGCTTATCAATCTTAGGCTTGATCCTCTAGATCCTCTTTCGGTGGAAATAGAATCCAATCTTAAGTTTGATAACAAACCCAATCAATTAGGTTTAGCCTGTGCTAGTAAGCCCAGACCCAAACCTAAGGCTAAATACAATTACTACCCTCCTAGGCCCAAACCTCAGTATAGGAAGAAACATATTTCTAACCTTGAGGCCCAGTCAGTTAAGGAGAATAGTAATCAATCCAAACCAAATAGTATCTGCCTCGAGTGTGGTAAGTCTGGCCATAAGAGTAGGTACTGTTGGTTAATCAAGAAAAACCTCAAACAGTCTGTTATTAAGATTAATAATCTTCTTCTTGAAAACTTTTGGGACAAGGAATGTTTGTCTGAAACCCTTAATTTTCAAAATAGTCAAAAGGTATTTTTACAATTTTATCAAAATCAAGATTCTGATGAATCTTTCAATCAAATTAATTTCCTTGAAGATTTTAATAATACCAATTTGGTTGATATTCAAAATCTTCGTTTTGAAATCAAGACTTTAAAATCCAAATTAGAGATTTTAAAACAATCACCCGATTTGCAAAATGATAATAGTTCTTCTGAAATTATTAACTCAGTTAATAAGATTCAAAAGTTCTATATCAATATCAAGATCATTATAAATGATTTCATACTTGAAACACCGGCCCTTTTTGATACTGGTGCTGATTCAAAGTGTATTTTGGAAGGGTTAATTCCTACCAAATACTTTGAAAAAACCTCTGAGCAGCTCAGTACAGCCAGTGGCTCCAAGTTAAAAATCAATTATAAATTATCTTCCGCTTCAATCGTCAATCAAACCCTTAAGATTGATACTTCTTTCTTATTGGTTAAAAATTTAAAGAATAAAGTAATTCTTGGTACTCCGTTTATCAGATTACTTTTTCCTTTTCAAACTACTGATGATGGTATTATTACCCAACATCTGGGTAAGCCAATTGTTTTCAAATTTTTGAAAAAACCCATCACCAGAATTATCAATCCAATTTCTTTCAAAAAGAATCAAATTGATTTTCTTAAAGAAGAAATTTATTTTAAGACTATTGATTTTCAATTACAACAATATGATGTTCAAGATAAGATTAATAATCTTTTGAACCAGATTCAAAATTCAATATGTTCCGATTTACCTAATGCTTTTTGGGAAAGGAAGCAACACGTTGTTGAACTTGATTTTTGTGAAAAACAAATCCCCACAAAAGCTAGGCCAATCCAAATGAATCAGGAACTCCTTCAATTTTGCCAATCTGAGATCAAAGATTTACTGAATAAAGGTCTTATTTGTAAATCCAAAAGTCCTTGGTCTTGTTCTGCCTTCTATGTCAATAAGCAAGCTGAGATAGAAAGAGGAACACCTTGGTTGGTCATCAATTACAAACCGCTTAATCAAGCCCTTAGCTGGATTAGGTATCCAATCCCAAACAAAAAAGATCTCTTGAATAGGTTGCACAAGGCAAAGATCTTTTCAAAATTTGATATGAAATCTGGATTTTGGCAAATCCAGGTCAAACCTGAGGATAGGTATAAGACTGCTTTTACCGTCCCCTTTGGCCAATATGAATGGAATGTCATGCCATTCGGCCTAAAAAATGCTCCTTCGGAATTCCAGAGAATTATGAATGACATTTTCAATCCTTATTCTCAATTTACAATTGTATACATCGATGATGTATTAATTTTTTCTCAATCCATAGATCAGCATTTCAAACATCTTGACATATTTATCCAGGTTGTTAAGAAAAATGGTCTCGCTGTTTCTAAAACAAAAGTCAATCTTTTTCAGACTAAGATCAGATTTCTTGGTCACAATATCCATCTAGGGACAAATGTTCCTATCAATCGTGCAATTAGTTTTGCTGACAATTTTCCCAATCAATTGATTGACAAAACTCAATTACAAAGATTTCTAGGATGTCTTAATTACGTCTCTGATTTCTTTCCTCAATTAAGCAATCTTATCAAACCACTCCATGATCGTCTCAAAAGGGATCCTCTTCCTTGGACTGATGTTCATACCAATGTGGTCAAACAAGTCAAAACTCAAGTTAAAGACCTTCCATGTCTTTACCTTCCTAATCCACAATTTTTCAAAATTGTTGAAACAGATGCCTCTGACATTGGTTATGGTGGCATTCTCAAACAGAAAACTTCTTCTAGTAATGAGCAAGTGATTGTCTTTACTTCCAAGCATTGGAATTCTGCCCAGTAGAATTACTCTACTGTCAAAAAAGAAGTTTTATCAATTTCAAAATTTCAATTTGATTTGTTAAATCAAAAATTTTTGGTGCGTGTTGATTGTAAATCAGCAAAAGAGATTTTACAAAAAGATGTTAAAAATCTTGCATCAAAACAAATTTTTGCCAGATGGCAAGCAATTTTATCAATCTTTGATTTTGACATTGAATATCTCAAAGGCTCTCAAAATAGTCTCCCTGATTACCTTACCCGGGAATATTTTCCGGGAAAAGACACAGGCCAGATTTGTTCAATGGTCACCAGATCTTCTTCCTCTCGGGGAAGAGGAAAAGATAAAGGTAAGTTAATTCTTACCACTACAGGTCAAGATGGGTCATCGACCCAACATCAATCAGGGCATTTGGCCCAAAACCAATCTGGGTCATCAACCCAATCTGGGTCTTCAACCCAGCACCAATCTGGATCTTTGATCCAACATCAATCTGGGTCTTCGACCCAAGCCCAATTAATCGGGTCATCCACCCGAACCCAACCTTCCAAAGGAACACCCAATCAAAAGAAAGAAGACTATTTCTTTCCAATCCAAACCCTTCAAGCCTTTCAAAAGCAAAGACTGACCAAATTACCAATCACAACTTGTACCAAGACTGTCCAAAACAATCCAACCCAAAATCTGGATCTTGCTATCCAAAACCAAAAAATGGAGATTACTCAGGTTAATCCCAAACCAATCACCAAATATCCAAAAAGCCAATATATCCCTAAACCAAATTACTGGCCCACAGTAGGTTTAGAACCCGAATTTTTGGATAAGGATATTAACAAAATCCCTTCAAAAATCTTTCCCTCGGGATTCAATTTTATTCCAATGGTTTTAAACAAGACCCAATCATTCTATGAACTCATCCTCATAGACTCTAAATCTGTTAAAATCAAACATTTTAGGGATTCACAAAATAACTCAATCATAACCCATTCAACTTTGCAGATTTTGAATGTGTTAACTCCATCAGCTTGGGGGCAAAATGCTTCCAAGTGCAAGAAGTTCTCAGGATCCTTTGACCCAATGGGTTATTCTTACTGGGACTACATCAAGGCCTGGGATCTCACGATCTTAGGTTTGCAAAACAAGTTTTTCAAACACTCCTGGCTCATTTACTTTAAAACTGGAGCTAGGTATCAATTTCCAAATTGGTTCCTCCATTGGTGGAATTTCTTTGGACCAATTCCCGAAATTCTTCCTCCAGAGGTTGAAGAAGGATTTCAATTATTCAAATCAAAATATGATCAATCAAAGGACAATCTTCCAATAGATTTAAATTTCTTTGTAAATTTTTCTTTGCCATGGGTTTTTACCTGGCAATTTAAAATTCTTAAATCTATTGTACCAAATGCTCTTCCATGGCTCCAGCAACAGGCCCTTGTTAAATGGTGGTCCGAATTTGGTGGTTCCTGAGCATCAAAAGAAGGTGTTAAGAACTGGTTTAGGAAGAACCCTAAACTCCTCAAGTTTGCAGAAGAATCAGTCTGCCACCTTCAAAATCAAAAGTCACAAATCTCAGCAGCTCTTTTGAGTTCATCAACCGAGCAAGATATGCTGACCAATCTGGAGAATATTCTCCAATTATTGAAGCAATCTCAAGAAAAGGATCCAGGCATGCCTTCATCCTCAAGACTTAAGCAGGTTCTCCAACCAGCTTCTCTTCAACCTGAATCTGAAGGCTCAGGGACTGAAGAACAATTTTATCAAAATAAAGATGACTGTTTCGGCATCTTCCCATCTGACTTCAAGCCTTGCAATTCTGATGACGAGTTTCTACCGTCCCCGAAGAAGACGTAGTAACAAGTCCAATTTCTCTTTTGTCTCTTGCAGGTACAGGATAAAAGATTCCCTTCTGCAAAAGTCATCCGCAATCGCCGCTGACATGCTGTCTGGCACTCAATTGGTCTGTTGACCACCAATCAATTACTTTTACTATTTGACACTATTTGTAACTTGTACTGTATCAAATAGTCTGTAATAGTTTAGGGTTTTTAACCGGAACTATTTCAAATAGTAAATTTTCAATCTTTATAAAAGTCGTGCGTAGGCTCAGTGTTAGGCACGCTTTTATTCTCCCCTTTCTCCAATCTTAGAGAGAGTTTAGAGAGAGGAGCTCTGAGTGAGTTCTCCCCTTCCCTTCTCCCTCAGCTATGTTAATGCTTTCTGTACTTTAAGTTTTTAATAAAAGTTTGACTGTTTCTGCATTTATTATTTATGTTGTTCATCACCGCCTTCATGGCAGGTTCTTTGTTTTGATCTGCATTTGCATATCATGTTTTAGTTTTTGTGTTTACGCTTTTATTTTCTATTTTTAAGTTTCTTATTTCTGGGTTAAGTCCCAGTGTTCAATGTTATGCTGAGTCCGTCTCGACCCTACTTTCCGTTCTTTTAAAGATCAGCTCTTAGTTTTGCTTCCGACCCCCTCTTGGTGTCAGAGCCTGATGGGGAAGTAGGAGTGTGTTATTAAGTTTGGATGCTTGAGTTACTTCTCTGAGTTACTTAATATGATTAACCATGTTAAAGTTCTAAGACCTGGGAGATACATTACTGTTTATTATGACGAACATAACAATGCAGGTTACTGTTTATTGTTCTGAAGATCACGATGAATGTTACTGTTTACTGATATGAACATATGCAATGGGATACTCGAATCCAATGTTCTGGGTTCATGATGTTACTGTTCTGGACTGTTCAGTTATATGCGGATGTTCTTTAACTTAAACATGATTAAAATGAAAAATGCTTTAGGTAATTGCAATCTTTCAGTATATGATGGAAGTATGTTGTTTACTCAGGACTTGCCAATGATCAAAAACTTTTTTATTCATAAGTTTATTTGAAAACCGAAAGGATCAGTTTTTGGAAAAATTAGTTTTTAACTGTTAAGAGGGGGTCAGAAGCAAAACTAAGAGCTGATCTTTAAAATAACGGAAAGTAGGGCCGAGACAGACTCAGCATAACATTGAACACTAGGACTTAACCCAGAAATGAGAAACTTAAAAATAGAAAATAAAAGCGTAAACACAAAAACTAAAACATGATATGCAAATGCAGATCAAAATAAAGAACCTGCCATGAAGGCGGTGATGAACAACATAAATAATAAAAGCAGAAACGGTCAAAATTTTATTAAAAACTTAAAGTACATAAAGCATTAACATAGCTGAGGGAGAAGGAAAGGGGAGAACTCACTCAGAGCTCCTCTCTCTAAGCTCTCTCTAAGATTGGAGAAAGGGGAGAATAAAAGCGTGCCTAACACTGAGCTTACGCACGGTTTTATAAAGATTGAAAATTTACTATTTGAATAGTACCGGTAAGAAACCTGAACTATTACATACTATTTGTTACAGTAAAAGTTGCAATAGTACCCAAATAGTAAAATAACAGATTGGGGTCATCAAACCAATTGAGTGCACGACAGGCTGTCAGCGGCAGTTGCAGATGACTTTTGCTTTTCCTGTTTGAAGCACTTGGCGTGAATTGCGGAGAGCAGAAAGGAATCTTAGGGTTCCATCCTATTCACCAGATTGTGGAGCTCGACGTCATCAAGGTCGACTTCGTCTTCTAAGTCTCCTCCAGGTTGTTCTTCATTGTTGAACTCTTCAAACATTGAAGAATAATTGTTGAAGAAGAGCATTGATATCTCCGTTGGGAGACAGTTTGGAGCTGCCCAAAGATTGTAGATAGAAGTTTCTCCTATCTTCTTGAGATTGGACCACCCAGTTGGACGAAGGAATTCTTGTCTGATTAGCTCATGTCTTAACCAGAATGAATTGATGAACTCCTTTGATTGAACTGGCCAGTTGACAAAAGGATTGAAAACAGCAATGCTGGCTATGAAATGGTGATTTGCTGGAATCACATATAACCTATTGCTGGTCGGCAGAGATGACTTCACTCTGAAAGTAACTCTCCCTTTTCTTGAGATGATTGCTGTTGCAAGCAGATATAATTTTTGTGGACCAAAAACTAAGTCAGATGAGTCATTAGTCCAAAAAGAATCTAACATACCCAGATCCAGCCAAGTCCAGATAGTATATTCTTTTCCTTTGAATTGAATTGATTGATAAAATGGAAGGCTTATTCTAGCCTTTAAAATTCCAGTAAAAGGACGTTGAATGTCTTCTCCGTCTTCTGGATGATTGGAAGGAAAATTGAAGTAACCCATGGGTTGACATACATGGATTCCTTGAGCTTGAATGTTCCCTACAGAAATCTCCCAAAGGCATTCCTGAGCTTGAACATATTCTTGAAAGATTGAATCATTTAATTTTCTTTGGATTAAGAAATTAATTTCAAAATCCATGTGATTGGTTAATTGACCGATAATTAAAGAGGTCTGTAAAACAAACTTCTTCTTCATATCTTCATGATTGATTTTAGTTAAACACTCATCTTTCCAGGACAGTGTTTGATTATAGGTTACAAGTGTTTGAATTCTTTCGGAACTCTCGCACTCATCCTTACCTTTGAAATTGGCTTTATTTTCCTCAGGAAGATCAACGATCCTATCCTTGAGTTTGGAAGATTGAGATTGAAATTCATTTTTAAATCGCGGATCAGGAAAACATTTTGATCCTTTTTTATTTTGAAAATTAATATTTATTTTTGAAAAATAAACTGCAAGAGCATTCATGCAATTGAGTTTATCTTTTAAGTCATAGGATAGCCAAAGGTTATCCATCAGACATTGTTGAGTTTGATTGAGATTTATACCTGCCAAGGGAACAAATCTCCTTTGATGGTGGATTGGGAGTTGAAAATGTTCAAACTCCATGATTGATTCTTGATTAACAAGGTTGGCTAAGCCAATAAAATTATCAACCTTGTTTGTTTGAAGAGGATTGATTTTAGAAGCATCAGCTCCTAAAGAAATAGTTTTGGAAGATGAAGCTTCCGATTGATCTGATTCAGAAGTTGGCTTGTCTTCTAACCAGTTATCAAAAATCAATTGATGTTGATTTTGAATTTGTTTTAAAATCATAATTTTAGATTTTAAAAAATTGATTTCAGATTGAAGTTCTTGAATCAGATCCTTTTTAATGCTAGATTTCTCTACTCTTTTGAAAGTATCCTTAAGATTGAATTTGTTGGAAACTAAAGGAAGTCTTAAGTTTCTCAAGGTACTTGACCTTGTCTTGATGGTCAGGAATGGCACTAATGACATCAAAAAGGAGTTCCTGCTCCTTAGTGAGTACATTAATCTGGCTTGATGACTCAGTGAGATCATCGTCCTGAACATGATTGAAAGATTGATAAGAAGATTCATCAATAGAATCTTCATCTTGAGAGGTCTCAATTAACAGATTGTTAATTTTGTCCTTAATGTCTTGACTGAGGTTAAGGGCCTTAATTCGTTGCCCTAATTTACAGTATCTACTAATGTGGCCTGGTTTACCACACTTGTAGCAGACAATTTTGGGTTTGGATTGATGAGATTCCCTGTTCTCATTATCCAATTGGGTTTTGGGCTTAGGTTTAGGTTTCCTAAAGCTCCGATTGTAGAATTGAGGTCTAGGAGGACCATGTTTGGATATGGGCTTGGTACTGGGCTTCTTAGCACAGGGTAACCCGAATTGCTCACAGAAGGTTCCTAAATCCCTACGGGTTTGGGCCTTCTCTTTGGACAATTGTTGTTGCACTTTGTCGTCGTGACAAATCTTGAGTGCAACTCTTTGGATGAGGGCAATAAGCTGTCCATAGCTTAACTGCTCATAATTGATAGAATTGGAGTCTTGACTCTGGCTTCTAAGCTTATCTCTAACCTTATCGCCAAGAGATTTTGGAAGACCAGTAATCAACTTTTCTTTCCAGAAAGCTTGCTGACTGTCTTCTCTGGTGTAAACCCTAGTTAGGAAGTTATCCTTGTACCACCTAAAGTCACCTAAGGTCTTGCACCTAAGATTGGCTAATAACTCAGCAGATCTATCCTTAATCAAAGAATGATCTCCTATGAAATGTTGAGCTATTGTAAAGATTAGGGTATTGACGGCATCAGGAATACTGGCGCCATTTTCAATGATTGGAGTACCATTAGGATCTAACTTAATGGCACTGAGAATTGAAAGTCTCTTGGTGTCAGTGAGATAGTTATCCCACCAACCTTTGAGTTGGCCACAGAAACCTGCAACTAAGATTTCGATTATCACAGACTCAGGAAAGTCATTAGAAGTCTCATAGGCAGTGGCTACCATGGTCATATTTTGGAGAATTTTAGTAATGCCATACTCATTCTCACCATCTATGTTCTATTCATAGATGTTGTTGGCACTAAAACTCTTGAAATTAGAGGTGGAGTCCTTTTCCTCTAAGAGGAGGTCAGGTGTCGTGGCTCTAGGGTAATAGAGTTTGGTCGGCTTTCTCCAATTGATGTTTGGGTTATTAATAACTGGATTGACTTTGAGATTGTCAGAATTGGATTCTTCATAGCAGATAGAGGAGGGTTCACGGCTCTATTGGAAGAAGTGATTGAAGGTGGAGTCCTAGGTGATTCAGGAATAACCATTTTATGGAGCTCCAATTGCTTATTGATTTTGGCAAGAATTTCACCGTGAACTTCTTCAACTTGCTTTTTGATCCGGTTTTTAGGATCAGAAAGTTGCAAGGCCTTCTTGAGTTTCTTTGAAATCCTATATGGATTAAACAAAGGTTTCTCAAGCTGATTGGAAGATTGAGGATCACTAGTCTTAGTGGTTTCTAGCAGGTTTTTACCCTTATCACTGCTATAATCTCCTAAGGCTTGAAGATACCTATTGGTATAATTGGATTGTTTCATCAAATCTTTGATGTCTTTGGTTGAAATAGGTCCATCCTCACTTCTAGACTTGAAGGGAATGGCTATAACAGGATTGACAGTTTGACTTTTACTGGTTAGAGTAAAAGAGGTTTTGGGAGGTAACTCCGATTGGGTAGATTGACCATCTCTTAGCTGCCATTCCTTAATGACATCTAAGGAAATGTTAATACTCCTTTTATCCTTAAAAGGGTATTTATACCTCTTCTTGATGGTATAATAATTGAACCAAACAAAGAGTGGTATATTGGCTTGGACCTGTCCAAGGTCTTGGAACCATTGATCACGGATCTCATCCCTCTTAGATCCATGGATATTGTCAAAGAACCAGTCTCTATGGAGAGACCATTTCTCAGATTTCATTTCTGTTGCCAGAAACTCTTTGTCAATAATGAAATCAGAGGATATTGTCATAATATCATAATTATCATTAAGGGAGGAATAGGTTGGAGATTGGATAGATTGATCCTCTTCATCCCTTTGATAAGAGGTTTTTACAGGGGTTGTAGCTTCAAATCCCTGCAAATGGATTGTAGACCCTTCATGAGAAGGTTCAGGTTCAGACCTAGGGATAGACCTAGGAACAGTTCTAGAGGCAGAAAAGGATCTCCTAGAAACTGCAGATTGAAAATCAGACCTAACAGAACTAGATCTAGACAAAGAGAAAGAATTTCTCCTATCAAAGACTAAATCTACGTGTCCAGTAGGATGCTGAAGGATTGCTTGAAAATTGGGTGTAACCTTGGGTAGGGCTGGAGTGGCTCTATCTAAGGTCCATCTTTCTGGGAGTGTGACATCACTCCACTGGATTGTCTTGGGCACAACAATGTTGGCCTTGGAATTGTCAGTAATAAACAGAGTGGTTTCACCATGTTTATCACAATTGGTTTTGAGGAAATTGGAACTAATAGAGTTCATTACCTTGTACTGAACTCTATAGATCAAAGAGACGGGAATAGATCCCTCCTTCATGTCATAACTTGCATTGTTATGTCTAACAAATCTGATTTTCAATCTGCAGTTTCTAGGAGATCCTTTTCTGCCTCTAGAACTGTTCCTAGGTCTATCCCTAGGTCTGAACCTGAACCTTCTCATGAAGGGTCTACAATCCATTTGCAGGGATTTGAAGCTACAACCCTCAGAAAAACCTTTCTTATCAAAGGGATGAAGAGGATCAATCTATCCAATCTCCAACCTATTCCTCCCTTAATGATAATTATGATATTACGACAATATCCTCTGATTTCATTATTGACAAAGAGTTTCTGGCAACAGAAATTAAATCTGAGAAATGGTCTCTCCATAGACACTGGTTCTTTGACAATATCCATGGATCTAAGAGGGATGAGATCCGTGATCAATGGTTCCAAGACCTTGGACAGGTCCAAGCCAATATACCATTCTTTATTTGGTTCAATTATTATACCATCAAGAAGAGGTATAAATACCCTTTTAAAGATAAAAGGAGTATTAACAATTCCTTAGATGTCATTAAGGAATGGCAGCTAAGAGATGGTCAATCTACACAATCGGAGTTACCTCCCAAAACCTCTTTTACTCTAACCAGTAAAAGTCAAACTGCCAATCCTGTTATAGCCACTCCCTTCAAGTCCAGAAGTGAGGATGGACCTATTTCAACTAAAGACATCAAAGATCTGATGGAACAATCCAATTACACCAATAGGTATCTTCAAGCCTTAGGAGATAATAATAGTGATAAGGGTAAAGCCCCGCTAGAAACCTCCAAGACTAAGGATCCTCAATCTTCCAATCAGCCTGAGAAACCTTTGTTTAATCCATATAGGATTTCAAAGAGACACAATAAGGCCTTGCAACTTTCTGATCCTAAAAACCAGATCAAAAAGGAAGTTGAAGAAGTTCACGGTGAATTTCTTGCCAAAATCAATAAGCAATTGGAGCTCCATAAAATGGTTATTCCTGAATCACCTAGGGCTCCACCTTTAATCACTTCTTCCAATAGAGCCGTTAACATGGTAGGTGAACCCTCCTCTATCTGCTCTGAAGAATCCAATTCTGGCAATCCCAAAGTCAATCCGGTTATTAATAACCCAAACATCAATTGGAGAAAGCCCACCAAACTCTATTACCCTAGAGCCACGACACCTGACCTCCTCTTAGAGGAAAAGGACTCCACCTCCAATTTCAAGAGTTTTAGTGCCAACAACATCTATGAATGGAACATAGATGGTGAGAATAAGTATGGCATTACTAAAATTCTCTAAAATATGACCATGGTAGCCACTGCCTATGAGACTTCTAATGACTTTCCTGAGTCTATGATAATCGAAATCTTAGTTGCAAGTTTCTGTGGCCAACTCAAAGGTTGGTGGGATAACTATCTTACTGACACCAATAGACTTTCGATTCTCAGTGCCATTAAGTTAGATCCTGATGGTACTCCAATCATTGAAAATGGCGCCAGTATTCCTGATGCAGTCAATACCCTAATCTTTACAATAGCTCAACATTTCATAGGAGATCCTTCTCTGATTAAGGATAGATCTGCTGAGTTATTATCCAATCTTAGGTGCAAGACCTTAGGTGACTTTAGGTGTTACAAGGATACCTTCTTAACTATGGTTTACACCAGAGAAGACAATCAACAAGCTTTCTGGAAAGAAAAGTTCATTGCTGTTCTTCCAAAATCTCTTGGCGATAAGGTTAGAGATAAGCTTAGAAGTTAGAGTCAAGACTCCAATTCTATCAATTATGAGCAGTTAAGCTATGGACAGCTTATTGCCCTCATCCAGAGAGTTGCACTCAAGATTTGTCGGGACGACAAAGTGCAACAGCAATTGTCCAAATAGAAGGCCCAAACCCGTAGGGACTTAGGAACCTTCTGTGAACAATTCGGGTTACCCTGTGCTAAGAAGCCCAGTACTAAGCCCAAAACTAATCATGGTCCTCTCAGACCTCAATTCTACAATCGGAGCTTTAGGAAACCTAAACCTAAGCCCAAAACTCAGTTGGATAATGAGAACATGGAATCTCATCAATCCAAAACCAAAATTGTCTGCTACAAGTGTGGAAAATCAGGCCACATTAGTAGGCACTGTAAGTTAGGGCAACGAATTAAGGCCCTCAAACTCAGTCAAGACATTGAGGACAAAATTAACAATCTGTTAATTTAGACCTCTCAAGATGAAGATTCTGCGGATGAATCTTCTTACCAATCTTTCAATCATGTTCAGGACGATGATCTCACTGAGTCATCAAGCCAAATCAATGTCCTCACTAAGGAGCATGAACTCCTTTTTGACGTCATTAATGCCATTCCTAACCCTTAAGACAAGGTCAAGTACCTTGAGAAACTTAGGACTTCCTTAGTTGCTTAGACTCCTAGGAATCCTTTTGTTTCCAATAAATTCAATCTTAAGGATACTTTCAAAAGACTAGAGAAATCTAGTATTAAAAAGGATCCGATTCAAGAACTTCAGTCTGAAACCAATCTTTTAAAATCTGAAATTATGGTTTTAAAACAAATTCAAAATCAACATCAATTGATTTTTGAAAACTGGTTAGAAGATAAGCCAACTTCTGAATCAGATCAATCGGAAGCTTCATCTTCCAAAACTGTTTCTTTAGGAGCTGATGCTTCTAAAATCAATCCTAATTTTATTGGCTTAGCCAACCTTGTTAAAAGAAAAATGTTTTTTTATAAACATCAAATTGGTTATTAAGGATTTCACTCTTAATACCACAACACTCTTTGACACAGGTGCTGATTTCAATTGTATCTTAGATGGGTTAATTCCCACTAAGTATCTTGAATTTACTTCAGAACGGTTAAGCACTGCTAATGGTTCTGAATTAAAAGTCAAATTTAAGGTTTCCTCTGCAATCGTTCAAAACCAGGATTTTAAGGTTGAAACCTCCTTTTTACTGGTCAACAATTTAAAGAACAAAGTGATTTTAGGAACTCCGTTCATAAAATTACTTTTTCCTTTACAAATCACTGATGAAGGTATTTTTACCCAACATCAGGGTCAATCAAATATTTTCAAATTTTTGGAAATATCAAAATGCACAAATTGTGCAATCAATTATACTAACCCTGTAAGAAAGAATTTAATTTCTGTTTTGCAGGATCAAGAATCAATCATGGAGTTTGAACATTTTCAACTCCCAATCCACCATCAAAGGAGATTTGTTCCCTTGGCAGGTATAAATCTCGATCAAACTCAACAATGTCTGATGGATAACCTTTGGCTATCCTATGACTTAAATGATAAACTCAATTGCATGAATGCTCTTGCAGTTTATTTTTCAAAAATAAATATTAATTTTCAAAATAAAAAAGGATCAAAATGTTTTCCTGATCTGCGATTTAAAAATGAATTTCAATCTCAATCTTCCAAACTCAAGGATAGGATCATTGATCTTCCTGAAGAAAATAAAGCCAATTTCAAAGGTAAGGATGAGTGCGAGAGTTCCGAGAGAATTCAAACACTTGTAACCTATAATCAAACACTGTCCTGGAAAGATGAGTGTTTAACTAAAATCAATCATGAAGATATGAAGAAGAAGTTTGTTTTACAGACCTCTTTAATTATCGGTCAATTAACCAATCACATGGATTTTGAAATTAATTTCTTAATCCAAAGAAAATTAAATGATTCAATCTTTCAAGAATATGTTCAAGCTCAGGAATGCCTTTGGGAGATTTCTGTAGGGAACATTCAAGCTCAAGGAATCCATGTATGTCAACCCATGGGTTACTTCAATTTTCCTTCCAATCATCCAGAAGACGGAGAAGACATTCAACGTCCTTTTACTGGAATTTTAAAGGCTAGAATAAGCCTTCCATTTTATCAATCAATTCAATTCAAAGGAAAAGAATATACTATCTGGACTTGGCTGGATCTGGGTATGTTAGATTCTTTTTGGACTAATGACTCATCTGACTTAGTTTTTGGTCCACAAAAATTATATCTGCTTGCAACAGCAATCATCTCAAGAAAAGGGAGAGTTACTTTCAGAGTGAAGTCATCTCTTCCGACCAGCAATATGTTATATGTGATTCCAGCAAATCACCATTTCATAGCCAGCATTGCTGTTTTCAATCCTTTTGTCAACTGGCCAGTTCAATCAAAGGAGTTCATCAATTCATTCTGGTTAAGACATGAGCTAATCAGACAAGAATTCCTTCGTCCAACTGGGTGGTCCAATCTCAAGAAGATAGGAGAAACTTCTATCTACAATCTTTGGGCAGTTCCAAACTGTCTCCCAATGGAGATATCAATGCCCTTCTTCAACAATTATTCTTCAATGTTTGAAGAGTTCAACAATGAAGAACAATCTGGAGGAGACTCAGAAGACGAAGTCGACCTTGATGACGTCGAGCTCCACAATCTGGTGAATAGGATGGAACCCTAAGATTCCTTTCTGCTCCGCAATTCACGCCAAGTGCTTCAAACAGGAAAAGCAAAAGTCATCTGCAACTGCCGCTGACAGCCTGTCGTGCACTCAATTGGTTTGATGACCCCAATCTGTTATTTTACTATTTGGGTACTATTACAACTTTTACTGTAGCAAATAGTATGTAATAGTTCAGGTTTCTTACCGGTACTATTCAAATAGTAAATTTTCAATCTTTATAAAAGCCGTGCGTAGGCTCAGTATTAGGCACGCTTTTATTCTCCCCTTTCTCCAATCTTAGAGAGAGTTTAGAGAGAGGAGCTCTGAGTGAGTTCTCCCCTTCCCTTCTCCCTCAGCTATGTTAATGCTTTCTGTACTTTAAGTTTTTAATAAAAGTTTGACCGTTTCTGCATTTATTATTTATGTTGTTCATCACTGCCTTCATGGCAGGTTCTTTGTTTTGATCTGCATTTGCATATCATGTTTTAGTTTTTGTGTTTACGCTTTTATTTTCTATTTTTAAGTTTCTTATTTCTGGGTTAAGTCCCAGTGTTCAATGTTATGCTGAGTCCGTCTCGGCCCTACTTTCCGTTCTTTTAAAGATCAACTCTTAGTTCTGCTTCCGACCCCCTCTTATATATATATATATATATATATATATATATATATATATATATATATATATATATATATATATATATATATATATATATGGGACATATCTAGTGAGAGGTTCTTATTATGTGAGAGTGAGAGGAGCAAATCATAGCCATTAGATCCAATCATAAATGGTCAATATTAAAACAAAAAAGTCATGTGACTTTTTTAAGTTGACATGTGACTTTTTTAAATTTTAACTAACTTTTAATCTTGGCCATCCTTATATAGTTTGTATGACCTAAATTTGTTCCTCCCACTTTTATATAAAAAAAGACACTAGATATATCCCTATATTAATATTTGTAAAATTGCGGTTTTTTACTTATCCCTATTCCGTACCGCAACACCGAAGCGAAAACCCAAACTGCCCACTACTACTCCCACTCCCAGCGGCTGCGCTGGTCTCTGCTGAACCGAACCAACCCAAACTTGAAATCCCTCCCACCCAGACCACTCAAGTGTCTTAAAGTTCACAAATTTCGACACCCTTTTACTTCTAAATAAAATTCACAACCACCAATACTGATTTCAATTTCCCATTTATTCGTCTGTTTTGTTGATTTTGGGTTCCATAGCTTTGAAATGGAGAACCTTAACCTAGCCCTTGTATCTTCCCCTAAACCTTTGTTGTTAGGACATCCTTCCGCAAGAGACAGAGACGTCTTCAGAAGAAGAAAGCCCTTTGCTTTTGGGAGGGTTTTCGTTTCTGCTCTCTCCCCCTCCTCTCATCTCACTAGGGTTGCTTCTAAATCCCACCAAAACCCAAAATCTGGTTGGTATTTTTATTTGTTTTGGAACTCTTTTTATTTGTTTCATTATTCTCTTCTATGTAGGTAGGTTATGTGTGTTTGTTTTTTAGGGGGTAAATTATATTTTAATTTTATAAATATTATTTATACTTAGCAGAAAAAAAAGAGTTACTGGACTATGATGGAATGGAGTTCAATGAAAGGTATATTATCATTGCAGTTGAAGTTGGATCGATAGTTATACTAGTGATGCTCTTGCTGTGTTTTGAACTCAATTGAACATGTTGGTGCTTCTGTTATTGGATTGGAAACTCAGAAGTACATTCTAGTTATTAAATAGTGTAGTGAAAATAGAGCAATGTATTCGCTATGTCGAGGTTTTCGGGGGTTTAAGTTTTCATGAATCATGAAGACATTTTTGCTTTTAGTTGTACACCTAGTATCTTGTGCTCAAGTTTGATTGAAGTTGATTGCATCTTGAATTCATAGTTTCAAATGCATTGTGTGTTTGTGTATTTTTTCCAATGCATATTTGTCATGTATATCTTTTCCCCGTCTCTTTTTTGTGATTAAACAATATTTCCATCTAAATTCGATATATTTCAATATTTTACACTCATCTCTGAGGAGACACAAGTAATACATGCTGGGAATACAGTGCAGGAGAAGCGGATAGTGCAGCATTTTGCTAGCATTTCTTCTTCAAATAGTCAAGAAACAACATCAATTGGAGTTAACCCACAATTATCAACACCTCCGCCTTCGACTGTGTAATTAAACTGTTTCTTCTTATACATTATGATTTTCTTTTAGTTGTTTTATATCATGTTATGTGTTGGTCAATTACTTGGAAGGGAGGAGGTTTCGAATAGCTATTTTATTTATTTAATGTGTTGATTAATTTTGCTTATACATTCACATTCTTATTTATCTGTTCACTATATTTGTAGAGGGTCACCGCTCTTTTGGATTGGTGTAGGTGTTGGGTTTTCTGCAATATTTTCGTGGGTGAGAACCATAGTCAAAACTCGGCTTTACGTATACTGATGATGTGGTTTGCTTTACTGCATGTTTAATAAATTGAGCTTTTTTTTTTTTTTTTTGTAGGTAGCTACAAGATTAAAGGTGAGTGCCACTTTATTGCAAGGCAGGGCTGTAAACTGGCTTGTCCTTTGAGTTCCACTATAATATATAGGGAGCATATCAAGTGAGAGGAGGGGTTTATTAAATTTTACTTGAAGTTGTAATAGATGCTGTGTTGTGTCAAACCTTATTTTTCATGGATTTTTTCTGGATTCTTTGTGAAACTGCAAGAACTAACCTTTGGACTTTTCTATACCTTTTATGCAATTTCAACATTTGTCTTTTAATCTTCTTCTAGAAATATGCAATGCAACAAGCTTTCAAGACCTTGATGGGCCAGATGAATTCACAAAATAAGCAATTTGACAGTTCCGCCTTTTCTCCCGGATCTCCTTTTCCCTTTCCAATGCCTCCAGCATCAGGGCCTGCTTCACCTGCTAGTTCTGCAGGTACTCAATCTCAAGCAACTTCCGCATCTCAATCTACTATCACAGTAGATATACCTTCAACAAAAGTAGAAGCAGCCCCAGCCACCAATGTTAAAGATGAAGTGGAAGTAAAGAACGAACCAAAAAAAATTGGTATACAATCTCTGCTTAGCACTCCCATCTCTTTCTTTTTGGATGAGATGTATTACTTGTGCAATTTAATAATGGTGAGTTTGTGTACACTATAAGATGTATCTGCGGTTTTAAGAATTTAGGTAAATTAAATAAAAGCCATGCCCCTCACGCTTCAGTTTTACTTTTCTGCCTCGTTATTCGATTTAGTAGAAATGTTACTTCTTTTTGTCTTATTATGCTGGATCAAAGTTTTGATTGATATAACTCCACTGATGTGCTAGACAAGATTAAGGCGATCAATTGTTATGCTGAACTTCAGGTCAAAGACTTTATTTTTGAATATTTTTAATGGGGTCTTTCAATGACTGTTGTCAACTGGTTCAGCCTACCGTAGGATGCTTTGCTTTGTTAGTCTTGCCAGGGATACTATCTTTCAGCTTTCTTATTGTTATTATTGTTATAGTATCTGGAATGAGTGTATGCCACTGTATTATTGCACGCAAATATCCTGGCTCGCGGTTATTTTTATCTCAGTGGCTTGTTTTGGCTAGTTACTGTGTATAAACTTTGACAAACTAGAGTGCGCTCCCTAAACAATTGGTTTATCTTTCCATTGAATGCGTCACTAGTCGAGTCGTCTTATGAATCTGTCTTCTGGCTTCTTTATTCGTTTGTTACTTGGGATGATTCGTGAGTGCATGTAACCCTATTATTTGCTCAACCTTGCTTTGCTCAACCTTGCTTTGCATGCTAGTTAGCAGGGCCACAATTTTTTAGTGACTTGTCAATCTGTTCTTATGGATTATATAACAAACTAGGAAATGGGCCCACACTAATTGTGTATTCAGTAACTAAAATAATGTAAAAATTGGGATAATGTTGACAAATAAAAGCTAAAAAGTTAAGAATGATAAAAAAGTGGTCATTGGAAACTGAAAGCAGAAGCCTTACTAACTGTTTGAAATGGTTTTATATTGAAAATATTTGAAGAAATCAATAGCATTTATAGCTTAATTTCCTATATTAATTAATTTATAAAATATAAATCTTGAAAAAGGTGTTTTTGAATTTTTTGGGACAAAAAATGAAGATGGAAAACATTCAGGAAGTTATGCTTTTAAGTAGCAAAGATGATATCCGATGTTATCAGATTTATATTTGTGTGAAAATTGAAACGTTTTCTGTTTTCCTAATAAATTTGCTCTTACAGCTTTTGTAGATGTTTCTCCAGAAGAAACTGTGCCGAAGAGTCCTTTTGAAAGTTTTAAAGATGATGAATCAAGTTCATTCAAGGAAGCCCAGGCTCCAGCAGAAGTGAGTTTTTAAGATTCAAGTTTTTGCTAATGATGTTTAGTGATTTGTGTTTTTCTTAATATGTAATAACAACGAGCATTTATTGAAGGCTTCTCAAAATGGAGCTCCCTCTAACCAGGGTTTTGGTGATTCACCAGGTTCTCAATCTGCTGCACGTAAGTAAACATTCAGTTGAAATTGAAAATGTTTAAAATTCTGCTTTATTGCTGGAAAACCCTGTGTACTATGATACATCTATTCATGCGTGAATTTGAAGGAAATGCGATGTCATGATTTAGAACAGCCCTGTCAAATAAATGAGTTGTTCTTATTATTATGATTGTAAACATTGATTTTATCTTGCTATCATTGTTGAGTTTATGATGGATCATGTGTACTTACTGTTGTCTTTGTACTTTTGTTCTTTACCATGATGCCTTTCTTGTCAACTATCATTTGCTTTTTGACCCTGATTAAAGATTGTCAGTCCCTGGGTTGAAACAATGTTGTAAATCATATGTAAAATTGTGAATTGTTCTAAGAAGCATTTTTTTTCCCTCAACGCACATTCATACTATGGGCTGCAATTAATTTAAGAGAAATACTGTTTAGTACGAAACGAAATAAACGAAACTAAAAACCGCAGTGTTTTGTTTTTAAATCTGACTATTACTTTTGACATGTATATTCCGTCAAATGCCTTTCTTGCCATTCGTTTCGTACCATATAGCAAAGCTCTTAATTTAAACCTTTTTTTTGTTATGAGGAAACATATATTGTTTGTTTTTGCAATGTTGCCTTAAATGAGCTGCTGTCTGGATTAACCAATTGTTCTAAATGTGTCCTTGTTTGTTTTTGTATAGAAAAATCAGTCTTATCAGTGGACGCTTTAGAGAAAATGATGGAGGACCCAACAGTGCAGAAGATGGTTTATCCGTAATATTTGTTCCTCATATCTTAATAATGATTATGATTTTGCATTTCTAGTGAATGTTTTATTTTGGCTCTGCCATTGTGAATATGGATAAGTTTTAAGCTTTAAGAGTTTAAGTAGATCCTAGTTTTGAATATATTGAAAAGGTTCCATAAATGTTTAGTGTTTTACAGTTCTGATCTTAGAAATGCTGATGACAGTAGTACTAGCAGTACCTTTGCTACTCTGTTGGACTTTGAAGTAGTTCCATTCTTTGTTTATTTGTATTGAACTACTTTGGAAGTTTGGATGTACCTAAAGTTCTTTTGGAGGACTTAATTGTTTCTTTTCCACGTGCTCTAGGGTGTTTTGCCTCAGGAGTTTGTTGGGGAAAACTCTGCTTCTGTTCAATTTCTTCCCTTTCCAATTAATTTCACTTATCCAATATCCCCAAAAGATAGTGTAGTAGGCTTGCTACTGCCCTTCTAATTGTTGATCATTCAGTGGAGCTAATTTATGTTTCCTCTGATTCTTATTTTCTGATACTAAACAGATTTCCAACGTGTTTTACATCGTGGTTACTTGATGAAAAGTTACAGATTTACATGCTTGTTTAGATTATTTAAAATATTTTTTTCCTTGTTATCACAAAGAAAGTTCATTATTTTTGGGTACTGTTGCAGCTATTTACCTGAGGAGATGAGGAACCCTTCTACCTTCAAATGTAATTCTCTTAACAATTTTTCCCCCCCTTCTGGTTCCATGCTATGTTAACCAAAGTTTTAAGATTCATAACAATAACAATGTGCAGACTGTAATTTTCATTGTTTAGCTCTTTCTGGAAGTAAATATTGTGTAACCTCATTGCCGAACATAATTATTGTTACGTACATGTACAATACTGTCTCTATACGACACTTTTATGTATCCTTTTCATTTGTTACCAGTACCTTATAATGGAAGCACTTCTGCTTGTTGTTTAAAGCAAGTTTGTTCGACAAAAGTCATGTTTGTCACTTTCAACTGGTAGATATAAATTTCTGCATAACATCTTAATATGATTGGCCTATGGATAATAGTTACTGTACTGTTGTTGCATTTAATAGGGATGCTGCAGAATCCTCAGTACCGTCAACAACTTGAAGAAATGCTGTAAGTTGTTCATATTATTTTTACAGAGCCCTTTTTTTTCCACCAATATTCTCATACGCCATGGATCCAACTGTTAGTTGGAAAAAATAAGGGTTTGTTGGCTTGGAGAAGATGTTCTGTTTTAATATTGATTACAAAATTGCTATCTTGTTTTAGCTTTGTTTTCTATTTTCAAAGATTTGTATAGGAAACTGTGAAAACAATAAAATGTTGTTTTCACTATTTTATATACAAATCTTTGCAAATAGGAGACAAAACGAGAATGTAGTATTTTGGTAAAATAAAAGTAAAAATAGAAAATAAAAACAGAAAACATTTTCTTAAACCAAAGAGGCCCTGAGCTTTCTGGTGAATGGAAAAATTCTTTAAGGGAGGATAATGATTTCCTCCTTTTAAAGCCATCATTTCCTTTTATTTGTCACTAAAGTACAACTGGCAGTCAGCCTCAGCTATCTGTGGGCCATCTTTATCAGGCTTTCCAACACTCACAATGCACTGAATCCAGTTATTATCCTCTTATTTGGAGGAAATGACCATCCTTCTACTTTTGTACAGTAACCTTCCATCCTATGAGAGGGGAAATGTTCATTTTTACCTTCAGACTTTGCTGTTTTAAGTTTCTTCTCTTTCTCCTTCTCCCCATGTTATTATTTAGACTGATATATATTTTAGCTTTCTGTTGCTAGGATTCATATAAGTGCTCACGTGTTTTAAGGACTGGATTCCATGTCATTGCACTCCCTTTGAAATGAAATTCTTATTTGTTATTTCCCTCTCAAGTGTCATTCTACGTGCTGCAGTTAAATCAATCAATGCATATCTCCTTTCTATATTGGTGTACAATCTTCTCTGGTTTATAGAAATTCATATATCCATTCCTTTTTTTCTTACGTGTTTGATTTCAGAAACAACATGGGTGGAAGCACTGAATGGGACAGCAGAATGATGGACACCTTAAAAAATTTTGACCTTCATAGTCCTGAAGTTAAGCAACAATTTGGTAAGTTTTTATTGTTATGCCTCATGTTTTGTAAGACATGTCTTTTTTGAGAGCTGGATCAATCTAGCAACGATTGCTTTAGACAATTCAATTTTTGCTCGCTACTTTTATTACTCATTGTCTTGAAAGTATTCTTAAATACAATAAGTTATTTTTCTGGTTCCATTTTTATGGGAATTTATATGTAACTAAGATCATCTTGAAGATCAACACTAATTGTTCATTTTTTTTTCTCTCTCAATAAGTTGTGCCATACATGATCTAATAACTATTTCTTTATTCAGAACTTGTTTTCTTAAGTTGGTTCCATTTTAATATTTTATCTGTTTACCACTCAACCTTCATTTACCTTACTCAAATCATTGCTTTTGGTTGATGTGAGATACAGATATTTGTTCAAAATAAGAATTTTCAGTGAACTGATAAATGCCGTGTCAAGTCCATTAAAGAGAAAGTTAAGATGAGAGTTTGATGATGATTCTTTTTATTCTTCCCCTTGAGGAGGATGTGGTTCTAATATCATCGTGTCTTCACAGGAATCACAAACCCACACTCGATGAATATTCTGACTTGTTAGTCACGTTCTCATTCAGAAACCCCACAGTTCATGCTAATTTTGTTAATGATTAATATTTTTGTGTTAAACAGCATTCTTTTTGACTCATTGACTGGGTTTACTAGTCTTTACTGACTGATTTATCTTATATGCTAGTATACATCTGTTTTCCTGTCTCTAGGTTTTGTTAATTGAATTTTTATAAGCGATGATGATTCAAGTCTTTGATAATACCACCTTATGTATTTCCCCCTTACGTTGTTAATGCTTTAAGTGTGAGTCTTTCTTTCCACTTTCTCACTTTTGTATTTTCTGAACATTTTACATTTTCACTTTCATCAGATCAAATCGGACTTTCTCCTGAAGAAGTCATTTCAAAGATTATGGCCAATCCTGATGTTGCAATGGCATTTCAAAATCCGAGAGTTCAAGCAGCTATCATGGATGTATGTTCTAATTTAAGTGCTTTATTAATATTTCATATCAAAACTCTGAATGTATCATGTTTTGGTTGCAGTGTTCACAGAATCCGATGAATATTGCTAAATATCAAAATGATAAGGAGGTATGCTGATACTTGACTTCAATTTTGTCCTACTTGGGAGCATGTACTTTATTGGATTTGGTTTCTCCTTATGTTTCCTGTTGGGTTTTCGACGAGTAAAGGTCCTGTATTCCACACTCAGAGTGGCGTGAAGTCTGTTTATAATTTATGAATTAATGCAGCAAAAGGGGCTTTTAATTGGTGTCTTTTTAATTGCTCTGTTTCACTATGTTGCCAAGGTGAGTTCTACCGTGGACAAGTTTCATAGGTAGTACCATGGCGGACTATTAGTTTTAATCGTTGATCAATCTCATCCCCACAATAATATTATGCACACTCTCCACTCCATCGTGAGTCTTACAGCTTGGCCTCAGCCTCCTCTTCCTCCGGTATCCCCTTCCTTTCTCCCTTTGTCTCTCATGTTTCTCTCTTCTCTCTGCCAGCGAAAACGCTATCCCCACCCCCAAACCCTCCTTTGTACGTCCTCCCTTCCGCCGCCTGCTCCTCCGCCCACCTGCACCTTGCAAACCAAAACCAGCACCAGCCAGTCCACGGATCAATCCCTCATCCTCTCCCTCTCACCTCTACGAAGTTTCTGCTCTCCTGCACCTCCATGAAGAACTCCACTGCCGCCACCTTCTCGGCCGGATTTCGGCCACTGAGAGCCCTTTCTCGACGAATCAAACCCATCAGAGCGAAGCTCTTAACCTCCTCTACAATAACTCTAACTATTTTCACGAATCAGAGAACTTTTGGAAAACCCTAACCGCCCAATCGAGTCAGTTTAATAGCAAATCCAGACCTGGGCCGGGAAATGTAAGCTGGTCAAAGGCTTCTCCATAGTAAGGGCAACCAAAATCCTCGAGAGTTTACGCCATTAGAGTCACATGGGAGCCGGCATGCACCGTCGTAAATCACCGGAGAAAGGAAGTAGTACACAGTATTAGCGTGTGAATGATATTGATCTATAGGCTCTGAAACATGGTCCACAGTGGTACCACCCATGAAACTTGTCCACGGTAGAACCCGTCATGTTTCCAATGAGTAAAGCAAAGCTATAATAATTTCTTTCTCTACCTGTTGTTTCTTATGAATATGAATAATGCACACTTTTAAATATTTGACCATTGTATGTTGAATAAAATATTTTCCTCTTACCATTTCAGGTTATGGATGTCTTCAATAAAATATCAGAACTCTTCCCTGGAGTGTCAGGTTCCCCTTGATTCATTTGTTTGTTGCTGTTTGCCGGATCAAGTTATTCATGCCTTTCCTGATGAGCAATGAGATTATTAGCTCTGCCTAACCACAAGGAACCGTGCAAAACTCTTCTGCTGATGGCTGTATACTGCAGGCGCATGTACAGCTCCATTGTGACATACATACAGTAATAACTCTGGCTGGCCTGGTCTAAAAATAGTTGGGTTTTTCGTTTTGCCAAAATAGTTGAGATTGTACATTGATGTTTAATTATGCCTTTTTTTTTTTAAAGCATTGCATCTGTAGTTTGGTTTTTTTTCTTTACTTTGACGAGTTCCTAAACTTGGCTTATTTGGACTTCAATTTTAAGGTATCTGAAAAAAAAAATGGATGTGAACGCTTCACATAATAATCTTTCATAAGCACATGCTGCATGAGATTTGAACTACTATGTATTAAGTGACGAAATACGTGTCAAATAATCAGTAGTCAAGGGTTATTTGTTGTTGGTTGGTTGGACATAACGATGATCCCAGTATTTTTGTTGGTGGGTCTCGTTATTTGTACACAAAAAGGGGCACAATTTTGGACACACAGTCCGTACTGTACAGACATACGGTCCGTACAGTACGGACACAGTATTTTATTTTTTTTCAATTTTTTTCAATTTTTTTTAGTTTTTTTAGCTATTTAAAAAATTATTTGTCATTAACCAGATAATGAACTGCATAACCAGATAAATGAACCTTGTTAACCACATAAATAATGAACTTCAGGGTTAGCATTCACCAAATTATATGAATCATTAACCATATAAGTGAACTTCGTTAACCAGATAAATAAATGGTTTACATTATCTGGTGAATGCCAACGTTTTATTTATCTGGTTAACGAAGTTCATTTATCTGGTTAATGCTATTCATTATTTGGTTAATGCCAAATCCTGAAACTTTTTTTATCTGGTTAATCAAGTTCAAATATCTGGTTAATGCAGTTCATTATCTGGTTAATGACAAAAAAAAATTAACCAGTTTAAAAAAATCTAAAAAAATAAAAAAAAATTGAAAAAAAAATGTTGTTGGTACATGTACGGACTGTATATGTACAAAAATACGCTGTGTCCATTTTTGTGTTAA
Organism: Calophaca sinica; assembly: GCA_037113605.1. NCBI lineage: Eukaryota > Viridiplantae > Streptophyta > Magnoliopsida > Fabales > Fabaceae > Calophaca > Calophaca sinica. The sequence continues at coordinate 52,854,525 of CM073735.1, read as the reverse complement.
TTTATGTGTACACAAATTATTTCTCTTTGTTGATTCTATAACTTTGAAGTTTGACTCTCCTTACATACATGCGTTGTACTTCACGCATTGTGGTTAGTTGGTAAAGGCAATTAATTCCTAGCCGTGAAGGACTGACTCGTGACCGAACCAAGAACAAATGTTACATGGCATGTAGCCGTTGATGATTTCTTTGACCAGCATATTATAATATAATAACAAATTGGTAACTTTGGTGGTGAATTTTTGTTGATACAAACGAATATAACCGTTACACAAATTTGAATCCTCCTGACAGAATAAGAGGGTCAAGCAAAGAATGTTATATGGAAGACCAAGGTATTAAAAACCGGATGGGCGTTGAGCAGGAGAGGCGCAGGTTCGAGGTTTTTGGGTTCGACCGGGGTTAGGCAGAGTCGAGCAGGTTCGATTAAATATTATTAAAAATATTTAATACAATATATAAATAAATAATAAACAAAAATAAAGCGATATTCATAACTTTACATCATAAAAATTATACTTCCCTTAATATTTTCTTAATAAGTCGACATATAACAAAAAATCACACATTCATCCATCTCAAATATGACATAACTATTACGTTCAATAACACAAAATATGAAAAATGGCGCAGGTAGTCGAGTTTGAGAAGCAAAATGGCGCGAGGAAAAAAATAGTTAAAATATAAAATGTAAAAAAAAAAAATTGCGAGCCGTAGGTTCGCAAAAACGGTTTCTGGTTTTGCCCGGTCGTGGTTTAACCTGTTCTTCAGAACCCGGTTCTCGACAATGGTTTTAAGGGTGAATCGGACCAGGGCGGTTCGGTTCGGGTTCAACCGGCCGGTCCGGTCCGGTTTTTAAAACCTTGTGGAAGACATAAATCTGTGGTCAAATTGACATATCATCATTTCTTTATTTATTTATTCATAAAAAGAGGTTTCAGAATTGAAGTTAGTGACGTAGTGGGGTCAGGTGGATAAGACAGACGACAGCGCATGACCCTTCAACGGACCCGTGTTACATGCTTGCTGCCCCGCCCTGTCTGTCAAAATTTGAATGTTTTATCTCTCATTGTCCTTCAAAGTTACAATTTTTTTTTTCTAAAGCAAATTCTTGGGCAGCGTTGTTCGACACCCCTTTCCCGTTATACTATTATTGCTTATTGCAATTCAAATCTCTCTCTCTCTCGTCATTGTGAGACCGACCACCTGTATGAGGGATCCCTTCCTCCTCTTTTCAGCAACAATCTCTTTCTCTAGCTCTATTCGGTAGGCCAAACCACCAAATTCAATGGGCACATGTTTGAGTAAGAAGAAAGGGTCTTCTATCACAGCACCTGCTGTGTTTGAGAGGAAGAATCCTTCTGGGAATGGTGTCACTGCGTCCAACTCCAAAGTGGAAAATGAGCCACAAGTGAAACTGAAGAAGGAGAATAAGAAAGTGCAAGAGAAACATGAGTCAGTAGTACAAGAAGATAAAGGGCAAGTGAAAAAGGAGATATTCATCATCAAACACAGGAAGAGCCATGATGATAGAGAGAGAAATTCCAAGGGCATTTCTACCGAGCAGAATGCACCACAATCAGGTGGTACTGCTAACATTGAAGCAGCTGAGTTAATTGGGGTGAGGACTTCAAGCTGTACAAAAGAAGAGGTGGATGCAATTCTTATACACTGTGGGAGACTCAGCAGAAATTCTTCAGGTAAATATAGGTTCTCTGGTTCAAAGAGAAGTCATGATTTTGATAACTGTGACAATGATACCATTTCCACTGAGGAGGAGGACCAAAAGAAAGCCAATGCCACTGATAATGGTTTGATGGAGGATGCTTCAGAGAAACGGCACCGCCAGTCTCCAAGGTCTGTTTCTAAGGATGGAGGAAGAAGAAGAAGGAGAACACCAAGCAGGGAAAGAGAGGAGAAACAGCGTTCAAGCAGCAGAGAGAGGAGAGTTAGTAGATCTCCTGTAAGAAGATCTTCAGATATCACCACCACACCTGCCAATGCAAGAAACAACAACACCAATATTACAAGTTCTAAGCCTGGAAAAATGGTATCTGTGCCCGCTACTGTTTCATCTTTGGTGATGGATAAGAGTAATAATAATGGTGGTGGTGGTGGAGGAGAATCTGCAGGCATCAAGAGGATCACAGTTAGGAGAAATGTTGGTGCAGCCTCACCGCGTTCTCAGTCCCCTGCAAGAGCAAGTGGGAATGCAGCAAATGGTAATAAAATATTGAGTGACTATCAGCAGCAGCAGCAGCCATCACTTAGCCGGAACAACTCAAGGAAAGCAGAACAATCACCATACAGAAGAAACCCTCTGAGTGAGGTTGAACCTAACTCCCTTTCTTTTCCACATTCAACAACCAACAATAACAACAGCAGGGTGCAAAACAGACCCAAAAAGGAAGTTGAAACAGAAGCTAATCAGGTATCCACTCATTTGGTTCATAATTTTATAATTTGTCAGCTTGAAAAAATTGACCTTTATTGTTTAGTAATTTGTCCTATTTATGTATGTGATTGATGTGACTGTGAGCCTTGACGCAACCGTAAGGTTGTTGTCTTGTGTGACTTAGAGGTCACGGGTTCAAATTCTAGAAATAGCCTCTTGGGGGTAAGGTTGCGTGCATCTACCCTCCCCAGACCCCACCTGGTGGGAGCCTCGTGCACTGGGCTGCCCTTTTATGTATGTGATTGATGTAATGGTGTTTTGCCCTTCCTAATGCAGAAACCAAATGCCAGTAGAATTGCATTGGACAAAGGTGTAGGTGTAAACTGCAAGACAAAAGTGCAACAAGAGGAAGATGTCAAAGTGCAGTCTTCAGTGACAGATAATGTTGTTGTGATGACAGTGGTACCGCCAATTGTTGACAACCTAAAACCCCAGACATTAACAAGAAGCAGATCTTCTAGGAGATCGCGAGACTTAGACCTCAACCCTGAAGCTCTATTGATTCCTCCACAGTCCTACACCTCACTACTGCTTGAAGATATCCAGAACTTCCATCAAAAGAACACCCCACCTGTTTCTCTCCCAGCTTGTGTCACCAGAGCCTGCTCTATCCTTGAAGCTGTTGCTGATCTCAACTCCAATACCAGCTCAAACTTCTCTGGTAGGAATCAATACAATGTTCCATTGGGTACTACTACCAATGATCATTTGAAGAGGGTTCCAGGTACTAAGGATCCAATAGTAGAATCTGAGTTGGTTGTTTTTGATGATGTAATGGAACCGAGTTTACACAAGTATGTGACAGTGAATAGGAGTGGTTCAGACATGGAGGATCAAGAGTCTTCAGGAAGTAACAGCTTCACTGTCAGTAGTGGGAAACAGTGGCGAGGCATTTCTTCATCTTCTTCATGGGGACCCAGTTCTACTGATTCAAAAGATTGCTGGACTTCAAGATTGAACAACTGCAGAGAGGAGGGTCAGAAAAGTCAATTAGGCTTGGAAGGAAGGGTGTCATCTGAAGCAGGGCCCAACGACGTGGATGGAGCAAAGAAGAAATTGAACAGCAAAAGGATAGAGTTTGATCATCAGCAACATGACAGTGAGATGGGGCGTGGCAGGCTAGGTGGCAATAATGTTCTTCACACGAAACCTGTTGTCAAAGCAGCTGCATCCACATATAGATAATGAATGATAAATGAATTCAACTTCATCTTGTGTTAGTTGCACACTTTGCAACCAGTTATCATTTAATTAAGGTCCATATGAACACTTTATATCATTCCTCTTTCACTTGTAGCATTATGTTATTTATTTATTCAAATCGGAATTGCATAAAACAGGATGTTCAGTCACTTTCAGTTCCATTTGTATATGAACTCAGAAACTTAAGAAGAGAGAGGGAATGGAAAGAAAAAATATGGTACTAGTATTTCTTATTCCGACTGGTTGGCCTGGTTTCAAAATACTGGTGATTACTCGTTTGAGTTCTTAGGCAAGGGTAAATGTTGCAATGCTAAAATGTAATGTAAATAGTAGAAATGAAAAAGTTGGTATGTCAAATGAACAACGAAGTTTATAAAGATGGTAGAGTTCCACACACTGAAAATACTGCAACTGGTATGCATACTTAGCTAGTTAGATTATATTACAACAGTGGCCGTGTAGCACACTAATTGCAGATACTATTTCTGCATATTATATTCTTCCAATAATGCTATAAATATATCGTCTCCTAGATTCAAAAACAAATCATCATATATCACTAACCCGAGATGCATATCTCATTCATGTGATCAACATATTCATCATAAGCAAAACTTGCCATAAACATGTCATAATCTATACAAAACATGCCATAAACAAATCATAATCTATACATTCTTATTCAGTCCCAATGAAGCACTAAAGCCATCTTATACAAAAAGGAAATTTAAGGAAACAATAACTGTATGAGGCTTGTGTTCAACCCAGGAAACTTCCAAGTTTCTGCTATATGTTGTCCAAGAAGAGGCTCGAAGCCTGAGCAAACAACTATTCAAAATTGTATTTACACTATAAAGCTCGATAGCAAGTGATCAAGATCGTACATCACTGAAAGTTCTCCTCTCCATGTCCAAACTCGCCTCTAGCATTTCCCAATTTGAGTTCACGGCAAATCTTTCATTAGGTTAATAGGTTGAAAGAACCAGTAAAAAACTGACTATATAATTCATTCTGACGTGTTTCTGAAGTTAACCATGTATATTGCAGCTACAGTAATAATGGCTCCAACTAGTTGTACAGGCGAGAAGGTCTCATCAAGATATAAAAACCTGAAATACCAAAGGAAAAGTGTGTGTCATAGAGGTCCTCACAAAGATACATAAACCCGAAATTTGACAGAAAACATGTGAATTGCTAGAGGAAATGGCAGTAGCAGAAGAGACAAAAAAATTATGATATTCAGGGCACAATATTTTGATAAATTATGAAGAAATGCCACTGGGTTGCCATTCTCTTCAAAAAATTTATTGCTGTCACTTTTTTCCCTCCTTAATGACCTTAATGGTAAAGAAGGGCTATATCATCATCATTTGTTATTTCTCATTTTATACTCTGCCAAATAATTCCAAAAATCTGAAAAACCTTGAAAATCCTCCGACTCTTCCCCATTGTTAGGCAGTCTTACCCAAATATTGAAGCAAACATTGGGGTTAAAAACGTAAGTGAACTCAGCTTGGTCAAGCTACCTGTGATGCATCACAAATGTAACGTCAATAATAATATGGTGTATTTCTTTATGGGTTTTGAAAAGCAAAAAGAAACTTCATAAAATATAGCTAAAGATGTATCAGTAACACAGTGATTACAATGTGGAGGAAGAAATGAACCGTTTTGGATTTAACATGGAAGCTTGAATTTGAACATTTTAGTGTTCATAAAAGATAATTCATTGGCAAGGAAAAGAAAGATCATGACAGGAGAGATATACAGACCTCTAGTTGCGCTATAAAAGAACACACCATAGCTAACAGCGCTTCCAAAAATGGATGTGTAGAGGAGTGCCACTATATCACCTGAAGTGTACTCTTTAAGACTCCCACTTACAGCAGGGTCATTGTTAAGAATTGCAAATGCCACAAGAGGAAGACCACCAATGACCATATGCTGCAACAGAAATGGGATGGTAAAGTTTTAAACCATGCTTCCACAGAGTTCTTAAACCACGATATCATCTGCTATAGGTGTCCTCCTTTCACCTGCCCCTCCTCTTTTCTTAAACAATTACATTTTTTTTTCTGACAAAATAATAAGATATGAATGTGACACATATATAGTTATCAACTTTCATATACTACTTTATTGTCAAAATATATGAGATGCTACATCTGCTGAAATAAATACTGCTGAAACTATAATCAGGAGCAATAGAGTCCAGTATATCCAAATTCATAATTTTGTAAATTTGACATACCATCTGGTTTAAAACTGGTAACGCAAAAAAATGCTTTATGACACAACAAAACAGATCAAGGATAAATATAATGAAAAATATATATACTGTTATGTAATATAATCATTGTGTATTATTAGGAGATATGTGCCATAATTAGGATTGATTTGGTTCTGATTTGTACAGATTTATATTTCCTTATTTAGGTGATAGTCAGTCTATATAATTGCGGTTTGTACATGTTTATTTTAATCAATGAAATTCTGTTTCTTACAATTTGGTATCACGAGCCAGTACTAGGTTTAGCCGTCATTCTCAGACAGCCTTCATTGCTGCGTTGTTTTTCTCCCTCAGGCAGCCTTCATCGCCACCGGTGAATTTTTCCGGCGAGTTTTCCGGCGAAACCACCTTCACCAGGAGCGACTCCCGCCGATCTGACGTTCCCCAAAATTTCCGGCCCGTCAGAGATCACACGCGCCTACACGCGCCGTTACCGCATCTCTGAGTTTCGAGCGCGTGTAACCCACGCGCCGCCCTCCCGACCTCCGTTCGCCGCGCCGTTTGTTCCGTCTGGTTCGCCGGCTCCTCCTGGTTCCATATCAGGGGTCATCAGCTGTGTTTGGCACCTCGACCTTCGGCTTACAATGAAGCCCCCCTTCTTCAACCTTTAAAGACACGCTTTTATTTGTTTTTTCCCCCTTTTTTAACCATGGCAGGTGACAAATTTGTTTCTGGAGAAAAACAGACTGCTGATCAGACTCTAAGCCATTCTGACTTATCGGTGCTTAAAGGTACATACTGGCTTGATGGGCGTAACTATATGCAATGGGCCCAATTTGTTCGCACAACTCTCAAGAGTTGTAAGAGGCTGAAACATATCGAGGGAAAGGCACCAGCCAACACTGATCCTATGTTCGAAGCTTGGGATGAAGACGACTCACTTATCATGACTTGGTTTTGGCACTCTATGGTCCCGGAAATTAGTCGGAATTGCATGTTCTTCTCTACTGCTAAGGAGATTTGGGACAATTTGTCTCAAACTTATTCCATGAAACAAAATATTTCAGCTTGTTATGAGTTGGAGAATAAGATATTCAGCACCAAGCAGGGGACTTCTTCTGTAACCGACTATTATGGGACATTGAATGGTTTGTGGATTGAATTGGATCAATATCAAAATTTGAAGATGAAGTGCACTGATGATTCCGCCACACTGACTACATTTATTGAGAAATCAAGGATCTTCAAGTTTCTCTCTGGCCTGAATTCTGAATTTGATCCTATTCGGGTTCAAGTTTTAGGCAAAGAGAAACTCCCCTCTCTCTCGGAGGTGTTTTACACTGTTCGTAGTGAAGAAAGTCGCAGGGCAGTAATGTTGGAAGATAAACCCATTGAAAGTTCAGCCTTAACTTCCGTGAAGGGTCCCATAAAGGAATCCTCCTCTTCTGGAAAGCCTCATGCTAAGTCTAATCGTGAAGATCGTTGGTGCTCTCCTTTGTAGGAGGGCGGGTCACACCAAGGAGACATGTTTTAAACTACATGGAAAGGAGAAGGTTACGGAGCGTGTTGGGGATTTAAGGGTCCCTTTCGCAGGCTGTAACCAAGCAATCACCGATTGAGACACCTTAGTTGAAGACTCACCACCACTCAGCTGGAAAAGGAGGTCCTGCTCTTAGCAAAGATGAGTTGGAACGTCTGCGGGCTCTTATGAGTTCCTTAGTAAGCCTTCCTCTTCCACTTGCTCCTCACCATGGTGGTAAGAGTTCTAGTTTCTTATCCTTTAATGCTTCGCACGAGAATATCCGGATTATTGACTCTGGTGCTACTGGATCACATGACACCCCATACTTCTTATTTTTCATCCTACACCACTTTACCTAGTAGTCAACACATCATCGTAGCTAATGGATCACAAATCCCGATTCTGGGTGTGGAAACATTAAACTTCAAACCCATCACTTAAAGAATGTACTTCATGTTCCCAAGTCCCAAGAACCTCTGTCCATTCATAAAATCACCAAAGATTTAAATTGTGCAGTAACATTTTTCCATTCCCATTGTGTTTTTCAGGATCTTGCCACGGGGAGGACGATTGGAATTGCTAAGGAACAGGACGGGTTATACTACTTGCAGCATGAAAAGAATAAAGAGAACATTGGACAAAAGGCTCTCGCTTCTAGTCATCCAACAAAGTCAGAATCTTGGTCATCCGCCCATATATGGCTTCACCACAGGCGTCTTGGTCATCTTCCATTTAGTGTCCTTAAGTCGTTATTTCCTGTTTTATTTACAAAAGTGTCAGTTGAGTCCTTTCATTGTGATGTTTGTCAATTTGCTAAACACCATCGTACAACTTTTTCTCCTAGTAATAATAAAAGTTCCAATCCTTTTGATCTTATTCATTCGGACGTGTGGGGACCTACATCTGTTTGTAATATTTCTGGAGCGAAATGGTTTGTCTCCTTTATTGATGATTGCACTCGGGTTACCTGGATATTTCTCATGAAAAATAAGTCCGAAGTTTTCCAATTGTTTGTAAACTTTTACAATATGATTCAAACTCAATTTGGAAAAAAGATTAAAAGATTGCGTTCTGATAATGGGAGAGAGTATGTGAATCATCATTTTTCCCAATTTCTTAAAGATAATGGTATTATCCATGAGCTAACCTGTGTGGACACCCCCCAACAGAATGGGGTTGCAGAGCGAAAAAACCATCATCTTCTTGAGGTTGCCAGAACTTTACTTTTTCAAATGTCTGTTCCCAAGTCTTTTTGGGGGGAAGCTGTCTTAACTGCCACTTATTTGATAAACAGGTTGCCTTCTCGTGTCTTAGATGGTGTCAGTCCGATACAACACTTGTCTACCTTTCATCCTTCTATTCCCATTATGACTAATCTTCAGAGTCGAGTCTTTGGATGTTCTGCCTTTGTCCATGTTCACAGTCCTCATCGGGGAAAATTAGATCCTCGTGCCATCAAATGTATCTTCATAGGGTATGCCCCAAACAAAAAGGGGTACAAGTGTTATCACCCTGAAACTCGTCGTGTCTATGTCTCCATGGATGTTACCTTTCATGAATCAGCTTCCTTCTTCCCTAGTCCTCAGCTTCAGGGGGAGAGTGGTCTAGAAGCTGAGTCCCTTCTAGAGTCAGAGTCAGAGTCAGAGTCCCTTAAGCTGTCTTTTTCTTTACAGGATGTCTCAGATGACAAAGAGGAGGATGCAGTGCAGGATAATAATGGTAAATTTCGGAAGCAATATTACCGGAAAAGATACAAGTAGAAACCCGACCTGGTTCAATGAAGAACTTCAATCGTCCAACCAGGTAAGTACTCATAACCCTGAAGATACTTTAAATGTCTCTTGTGAACCTAACCCAGGATGATTTACCAATTGCCTTGAGAAAAGAAAAAGATCTTGTGCTAAATACCCTATATCCCGATTTGTGTCTACTAAAAACCTTTCATTGCAACACTAGAGCTTTATTTCAGCTATTGATTCTATCAGAATCCCTAGTTCAGTACAGGAAGCCTTAAAGGATGAGAATTGGGTTCGAGCCATGAATGAGGAAATGGGTGCATTGGAAAGGAATGAGACTTGGGAAATTGTAGAGACCAAAGAACAAGAAGGCGATTGGTTGTAGATGGATATACACTTTGTTAAATATCGGTCGGATGGCACACTAGACCGATACAAGGCGAGGCGGTTGCAAAGGGTTACACCCAAACCTATGGGTCGATTATGAGGAGACATTTGCTCCGATAGCAAAGATGAATCTGATGAGAATTATACTTTCCTTGGCAAAGACACTTTGGTTGGGGACTGCACCAATTCGATGTTAAAAATGCTTTCTTACACTAAGCTTAGAAGAGGAAGTATATATGGAAATTCCACTGGATATGGTGTCACCGAAGGGGAATAAAGTTTGTAGACTCAAGAAGGCATTATATGGTTTGAAGCGATCTCCTCGCTTGGTTTGGAAGGTTTACTCAAGTTATGATATCCTTGGGGTACAGTAAAGCCAAGGTGACCATACCCTCTTTATAAAACATTCTCGGTATGGAAAACTTACAGTTCTTTTGGTCTATGTAGATGATATGATTATTGCAGGTGATGATGAGCTTGAGAAACAATCTCTAAGAGAGAGGTTGGCTACTCAATTTGAGATGAAAGACCTCAGGAAGCTAAAGTACTTCCTTGGAATAGAGGTTGCTTACTCTAAACAAGGTATCTTTATCTCTCAAAGGAAGTATATCCTCGATCTTCTTAAAGAAACTGGTAAGCTAGGTTAAGACTACTGGAGTACCTATAGAGCAGAATCACAGGATTGGGAATGACTTGGAAAGCCCAAAGGTGGAGAAGGCACAATATCAGAGACTTGTGGGAAAACTCATCTATTTATCTCACACTAGACCCGACATAGCTTACGCGGTCAGTGTAGTGAGTCAATTCATGCATGATCCAAGAGAAAGGCATTTGCAGGCAGTGAATAGAATTCTTCAGTACTTGAAGGCCTCTCCAGGGAAAGGACTACTGTTCAAAAAGGAAGGGAATTTATCGGTGGAAGTATATACTGATGCAAATTATGCAGGGTCAATTGTTGATAGGAGATCCACCACTGGATATTGCATGTTTTTGGGAGGAAACTTGGAGACATGGAGGAGTAAAAAACAAAATGTGGTTGCAAGATCAAGTGCCGAGGCAGAATTTAGAGCTATGGCTCAAGGGATTTGTGAGTTGTTATGGATGAAGATTATACTTCATGACCTCAAAATAAAGTATGAAGCTCCTATGAGATTGTTTTGTGATAATAAGTCCGCCATCAGCATTGCACACAACCCAGTTCAGCATGATCGGACAAAGCATATAGAGGTAGATCGACACTTCATTAAAGAGAAATTAGAAAGTGGTCTCATATCCACGGAGTATGTTCCTTCACGACATCAATTGGCAGATATGTTGACCAAGGGACTTCCCATCGAGCAGTTTCAAGACCTTATTTGCAAGCTGAGAATGACAGACATACATTCACCAGCTTGAGGGGGAATGTTGTATAATATAATCATTGTGTATTATTAGGAGATATGTGCCATAATTAGGATTGATTTGGTTCTGATTTGTACAGATTTATATTTCTTTATTTAGGTGATAGTCAGTCTATATAATTGGGGTTTGTACATGTTTATTTTAATCAATGAAATTCTGTTTCTTACAATTTATACCTTTGTAGATTTAAATAATTGCATACCGATTTTAAATTGAAAAAAGGAATACTAATCATTCAGTTAAGTTTCATAGGTATCTAAAAATGGTAATCAACATAAAACTAACAAATACTTGAGTCAAAATGAGATTTGAAGCCCACCCATCCAGTTGCCATGACAGGATCAGAGTACTTGGAGACCCACCGAACCATGACAGTGCCAACTGCCATGCTCTGAGCTGCAAGAAGCATCCACCACTCACCACTTCCCCATAGTGAGAAATTGCTTTCATCAAATGATAGGGCAGGTAACTGCAATAAAACCAGTAGTGCTTGCGTTACTAAATAATATAAAGAAGGTATTTGATAGGCCAAGAGAAATTGTATATTTCAAAATTAAAAATTAAACTAGGTAATTGTATCTTCTGGACCGTACTAACTACTTCAAAACATATCCTTAATATCCCTTGACATTATATATACAGGAATTTGACTTCTGATTTTGGGTCGTGCTTAAAGAGGAGTATGATGATTAACTCACTTCTTTTTGGTTAAAATAAAAATAAAATGCAGAATCGAAGTTTACCTCGAGTAAAACAAGTCCAATGACACCAAGTACAAGCCCGGCAGCTCCAACAATTCCAATGGACTCCCCAAATAACAAAGCTGCAAGTACAGCCACCGTCAAAGGCTGTGAATCAATAATAACCTGAAATATATCCGTGCTAGATAGTCAAAGCAAGCAACAATTCTTAATGAAGAATTAGGATCAACACAATGTTTCCTCAAAAGCAAATTTCTTCTGTAATTCTATTCTGTCAATATGACTCACAGACAGCATTTCATAGAGTAATTTCACCGGTTTCAACATAAAACTAAGCCATCCAATGTGTACTAAATAAAGATTATACTCTAGACTCTAGAAAAGACACATTAATGAGATGTAAACACGTAAACCAAATAGTAGTAGTAGAAGTAGTATTAGAAGTAATGGTAAAATTGATTAGAAATTAACTGACAACATACGCTGCCCAAACCAGCTGAAGTCCTCTGCAACCCTTCAGCGAGAAAACCCTGTTACATTACAGCAATGCAATGCAATCAATCAATCAGCATTGCATATTTGCATTCAATAAACAAAGGTGTGAAAAAAGAAACCTGAAAGCAAGCGGCATCGACGAGAGCGAAGAGAGAGATGGAAAGCCAGGCCTTGAAGCCAGAGGGGAAGGGCCTGCCTCTGGAAGCAGCGAAGCCAACAAGAAGAAACCCAGCGGGAATGAGACGAAACGCAGCAACAAAGAAAGGACCACACTTCGGAAGCACCTCCTTCATCGCCACCATGGCGGTTCCCCAGAAGAAGAACGGCGACACCAACACCGCCCCTTCCCACAACCATTCCGCCAGACACGGCGTAGCCGCCGGCGATTCATTTTCTTTCTTAGTGTTTCCTTCTTCTTCTTCTTCTTCTTCTTCTACCTTGAGGAGACACTCCACGTCTTGCCCTGCTCCCACGCAATCCACATCGGACGGCGCCGCCGGAGAATTTAGCAACTCAACTTCACTACCACCGGGGACCGATTTTCCGGTTTTCGCGGCGGTTTTGTTGGAGCATGGAACCCTAAATCGAAGGGAAGATGGAGTGGTGGAAAAGCGAGGAGAGGCTGAAGGTGGGAATGAGTTGACGTGAAATTGAGGAGTGTGAGTGCTGAGGGAGTAGCGGTGGGTGGTGGTGGTGGTTACGGAGACGGTGCTGAAGGGAGAGGAGCAGCACCACGACGCCATAGCCACGACGGAAGTGAGTGGCTACAGGCTACTGATACCAGAAAATTGTGGTGGTTATAACTGCCAAGTACTAAATTGCACCTGCTGACTCAGCTAATCTCAACGAAGCCTCGTATCCACACGACACGTGTCTATTCATTTATTTATTCTTTTTTTCGATAAATATATTCTTATAATATGAGAAGTGACATCTCGATACTCCATTTAATAAATCATTGCACTTTTGGTCTCCTAATTTTTTTAATTTAGTGATTTCGGTCTTCTTATTTTATTTTTTATAATTTTAGTCCCCTAATTTTCTCAATTTGGTGATTTTGGTCCCTATATTTTTTAATTGCACTTTTGGTCCCCAAAAATCGTGGATTATGCACTTTTAGTCCCCCACTTTCCCAAAACCAATATTTTTTTGGGGCCAAAAGTGCAAAAAATTCATGATTTTGAGGGACCAAAAGTACAATTAAAAGGTATGGGAACCAAAATCGCCAAATTGAGAAAGTTGGAGGACCAAAATCACCAAAAATAAAATAGGGGACCAAAATCACCAAATTGAGAAAGTTGGGGGACCAAAAGTGCAATTAAACCTAAAATTTAACCAATCCAACCTTTAAATATTTATATACCAAATTTCAATTAAATTAAACATTTGTAATCATGCAATCTCATAGTCGATATTTACTTACATTTTAAAAAACTTATTAGTAAATGTTAGTTATATGATGTAGTGTGAAATACTTTTGAAATTTTATTAAAATTTGTAGCGTTAATCTGCTAAATATTTAATTTTACGGTTAGATCGGTGAAATTCAATGTCTACTTATTAAGTGGGATAACTATCCTAAGGATTAATCTTGAAGTAACTTTTTTTGGTCTAGAGGTCTTTGACCCAATCCCCGCCCTGGTATCCTGGGGAAAGGGCCCTAACTTGTACAAATATAATATAATTAATTACTAGTATTAATTTAGGAAAAAAAAAGAAAGAGGAGGTGGCAGTTTTGGGCTTAATTTGGGCCGCTCTGATCCATAAGGTTCGGTGGAGGAATCTTGAATAGGTTCATTATGTATAGTGGTGTTCGACCAAACAAAATTATGTCTAGTAGTGAGAATTGATTACTTTTTTAATATTTTTTTATTAATTTGTATTTCAATTACCTTATGAAACTTTAGTAAAAATTATTTTACTTTATTAATTAATAATTTTTTAAAAAACATGCATATTATCGTAAATGATAAATAAAATGAGACGAAAGAAGCAGTAATTTGGCTTCATTTTCAGTGTTCAACCACCCATGAGGCTTCTTAAACGAAGCAAGTGTTCAGCAAACAAACAAAGGAATAAGTAAGAGCAGACGATTTCCAAAGACAACTTAACAATATAGATAAGATTTTAGTAATCTAGCTAGTAGTATTTGACACTTGAGAGATGATGGAATTCATGAGATCACTGGGCCTACGGGATTAGGTAAGTCAAAACTCCAAAGAACTACTATAGTAGTATCTATTTAAAACTAAATACACGCCTTATGGTTTCCCTTTTTTAATTTTTATAACAATCCTATTTTTTTACAAATACTAAGTGCCAACGTCTAACGTCAGAGTTATGACTTTGTCTTTGGGAGAGACGCGTTATTATTATGGTATGGAGCTGAAGAAGCAACCGTGAACCCTTCTAAAACCTTTGTGTGCATGGAATATTTGTGGATGCGTTTTACACTTTTACTTACGACTTTATCATACGAGGGGGAATCGGAATAAACTATTGTCATTTGAGTGTATTTTCAAATTATACTCAAAATAATGCGACACTTGTATATACTAGTAATATTTAAATGCAATATATATATAGTTGGATGGCATTCTAGATCGCATTGGTATATAATAAACACGCAACTAACGTTGAAATATTTGGCACATGTGATTGATCATGAGCCAGTCTTCTCAAATCATATTTACTAAAATAAAACCCAATCGATGGTGACCCTTTTAACCATTCAATTAGTCAAACATTGAAAGCTTCAAGCCTTCTTACTATGCAATGACCTGCTCCTCTTATATGCATATTCATGTTCCCACCCACCTTCTTTCTACACTACACCCCCATTGATCCGATCCACCTATATATCAGAAACTACTGTGTCCAACATTTGCAGTGATCACATATACTTCTTCTTCTTAAGCTAGCAGCAAAGTATGGCAGATCATCAGAGAATTCACCCTGCCAATGATGTTGAGGCACAAACCAAACCCACAGCTCCTTTGGTCCCCGAGAACACTACAAAATCTGATAGAGGTCATCCTTTGGAACAGGGGTACCCTCCACCTCTTCCTCACCGCACCATTCCAGTGTTTCATTCCAAGCCACCAAAAAAGAAAAGAAGCTGCTGCTGCAGGTTCTTTTGTTGGACACTCAGCATATTGCTGATTCTCATAATTGCAATTGCCATCACAACTGGGATACTCTACCTTGCTTTTAAACCAAAGCTTCCCAAATACTCAGTAGACAGACTCATAATAAGTCAATTCAATCTCTCTGATAATAACAACCTTTTTGTTACCTTCAATGTGACGGTTACTGCTAGAAACCCAAACAAGAAGATTGGAATATACTATGTAAGTGGAAGCCATATAAGTGCTTTGTATAAAGACACTGAACTATGTCAAGGGTCTTTGCCAAAATTCTATCAGGGTCATCGTAATACCACTGTGCTTAATCTTCCTTTGACCGGTCAAACACAGGATGCAACTGGGTTAGTAAATGATTTGCAGCAGTAGCTGCAAGAGACAGGGAATATTCCCCTTAATCTTAAGGTTAATCAGCCTGTTAGGGTTAAGCTTGGTAAGTTGAAGCTATTTAAAGTTAAGTTCCGTGTTAGGTGTAGGCTTCTTGTGGATAGCCTTGGTGCTAATAATGATATTAGAATTACAGATAGTGGCTGTAAATTCAGGCTTAGGCTTTGAATTCATCATTATAAGTAGTACTTAATTATCTTTGTTAATTAGTAGAATATATCTATGTAATTCTTGTCATATTACTACTATTTGTTCCATTCATTTATGGTTTCGGTCTGATGATCGGGATTTTTGTAATAAGGGAAGGAGGATTAGGTGTGGGTTCCTCCCTTCTATTCTATACAGTTCTTGTAATTTTGATTCTATCATTTCAGCCACTCATTACACACATATTATATATATAGAGCAGATGATTTTATATATCCTATTGTTCAATCCCAAATATTTTTAGTTTTTTCTGCACTTGGTAACTCAAGCACAACAGATCACTTTTTCTGCACTTGATAATAATTATTTTAGTACACATGCCTCGGTGAATGATTTATCAGCAATCAGCCTATATAATCAACAAGGATAACGAACCATTGGTAAAGATGTTATGAATTGGTTATTAAAAATGTGGTAATGTGCTTAATTTGATTACAATTTACCAACCGCTTAATCATCAATCCGACAGTTTTTTTGTTTGTTTGTGCTTAGTACAAATGATCGGGAGCGAGGAATAGGGAGGAAAAAGTGGAGCGTTGTGGGTTTGAATACAAAGAAAGACGGTCTATATGAGACGGGCGTGGAAAAGCTAGATACGGATTCTTTAATGGCCAATGGGTTGTTCCATTAAGCAATATTAATGTATCCTTCCCGATAATCATAAAAAAGTAAATAAAATGTTAACAAATAATTATAGAGAATATCGCTATTAATTAAAATTAGCTTTTACAAACATAAAAATTTGTGATAGGAAAAAGTATGGTTTGTGATACGAAAAAGTATGAGATATTGGATATGAATTTCGTCAGAAACAATTGATATTAGAATTTTTTTTAACTAAAATGATATCCAAAAGTATCACTCTAAAAACTGCGACCCCAATTAAGTTGGCACTACAGTTTTTAGCAATCATCTGCAACATACCACTATTTTATTAAAAAAATATAAAAAAGATACAAGAGAGAGACTTGGGGGGCATGAACTGTACGCAGGGGAGGTTACTTAAATCTATAACTAAAAAGCCTATTCCTACTATGAAAAAAAAAATCCTCAGCTGTGAAAGTGGAGATTGTATTCCATCAAACAAAGCCACGATAATGAATACCAAAAGAAGCAAACTTATCAGCCCAGGAGTTGCCCTCCTTATAAATATGAGAAAAAATAAAAGACATTTGCTTAGTATATTGGATATGAACTGTCACTACTAGAATGTTGCTCGTTAGCGTAGGCTAAAAGACGACGCTAATTGAAAAAAATCGACGCTAAATGACGATTAGCGTCGGATTAGCGTCGGTGTCGAGGTCGACACTTTAACTGTCGAAGCTAACCGTTAGCGTCGGCCTTTTCTCATCCGACACTAATTAGCGTCGGCCAGGCCTACGCTAAGTGGACGCTAAATTCAGTGATGTAAAGGATCGACGCTAACATTAGCGTCGGTTTGGCCGACGCTAAATCTATGACATTTGTTGCTAAACCTGTGCTATAATTAGCGTCGGCTGGGCCTACACTACGTTGTGCAGTATTTGCTGCTACTGCATGTTTTTGGGATCAACCAATTAACAACTAATAATCTTCAACCTGCTATTGAAAACCAACAATCCAATATCAAACTATCAACTCGACCAACAACGCAATATGAATCAAAACCACAATGAAACTCGGTCAATTACAAAATGTATTATAGTAAAATTATAGATTATAAACAAACTTAAGTACTGAAAATCATCCAAAATGTAGTACAACATAGGATAAAAAACCTAAAACAAACTGAAATACTGCACAAAATAGGATGAAAAATACTGGCAATTGAAAATACTACCAAATACTGATTTTTCATCCAAAATACTGCAAACTACACAAAATAGGATGAAAAATACTACCATATACTGATTTTTCATCCAAAACACTACCAACTACACAAAATAGGATGAAAAATACTATTATATACTGATTTTTCATCCAAAATACTACCAACTACACAAAAGAGGATGAAAAATACTACCATATACTGATTTTTCATCCAAAACACTACCAACTACACAAAAGAGGATGAAAAACACTACCATATACTGATTTTTCATCCAAAACACTACCAACTACACAAAATAGGATGAAAAATACTATTATATACTGATTTTTCATCCAAATCATCCAAAATACTACCAACTACACAAAATAGGATGAAAAATACTACCATATACTGATTTTTCATCCAAAATACTACCAACTACACAAAATAGGATGAAAAATCTGAAACTAATCATAATCTCCCACTATAGCGACTGATCATCCAAATCATCATCGTAGTGAGGATGCGGACTCGGACGACTCGCAGAGCTGGACACACCGGCTGATTGCCGCTCCAGAGCCTGCATGCGCTCCTGGAATTGCTCCAAAATAGTCTGCATATCATTCTCCAGAGTCTTCACGCGCTCTTGAGCCTCTTTAGCAACCTCCATGGCTCTAGCTGCTGCCTCCTCAGCTCTAAGTCTCGCTGCCCTTTCTATCTCGATCGCAGTAGATGTTTGGAACTCATGAGTAAACGGTGTTGCCCCACGTCGGAGGTTGGCGGACAAATCCGCTATGCCGTAAACTCGTCCCCGAGAACGACCCCCGGCAGACTCTTGCCACAATTGGAACCTTGTCGCCGCATCCACCTCCTGCACCCCATCGCCGCTGATCTCATCAATCTGCGTCTGTATCTGGCTCAAACTTCGATGATAATGTTCCTGTAGTGAGAGGAAAAACACATTAAAATTAATGACAAAAAATTAATGACAAAAAATGTATACAACCAATATCATACATAAGTTGTCCCAGCCCTGTGATCAACCCACTCATCAGTCTTCTTCCTCTTGTGAGTTTTTATGAAGAGCTCGTCAGGATGCAAATCTCGTCCAAGCTTCCTAGCCTGAAATAAAGTGAACAAGTGTTTAAAGATATATATGACCTATTATGATGAACCAAACAATAAATGTGAAATTAATACTTACGATCTCAAGTGCCATGTCAAGATGAGCCTTGCGGCTGAGGTGTGGATCGCTCGCCTCTAGTCGAAGCCCGCTGGTCTTGTTTTGGGCGGAGAGGTTTTTGAAGGTTGTACCTCTCCAAAGGGGAAACAATACCAAAGCATAAGCTTCTTCACCCATCCAATTGGGTCGGGTCCCTTCTTCCTCACCTTCGTGAGCAAATCCGCAAGACGCGGCGCTTTACAGTTAAACAAGTGACGAATTTGATTTCGGGATAAGGCTGAAACGACACATTCTTCTGCAAAAAAAAATGATAATATGTACTAATAATAATAATAATGATGATGATGATGATGATGATGATGATGATAAAAGTAATATTTCATTATGTTGATATAAATTAGAAAACAAGTTACTGCCAACACACAAAATATTATACTTGCCAGAAATAATTTCCACCAATGGTCTTTCACCTCCTGAGGTGTCTCACTCTAGCAATAGTAAGCACCTCAAAACTGTGTCTGTATTGCTCTCCTAATGGCATCAGCAACCTCCTTGCAAGGAGCTAACCTACAAAATATCAGAAGTACAATTAAAAAAATCAAATGAAGTGTGTAAAGAAAAACCAGCATATAACTAGATAACATAAGAGGAGGAAAAGCAGTATAAATAAAGTAAATTTCAGAAAGTAACAAAATGGAGAACCAATATCTTGACAGATTGCTTGAATAACCTAAAAGTTCTATTTATGAATTACATCTTAATCAGAATTATCTGCGCATCGTATGAGCACCACATAATGGATGACACATATCCATTTTGCATCATAATCAATCCTTACATCTACATTAATTATAGGACATAGCAGTTGAGGTGGAGGAGAGGAAATTAATAGCAATATTCTCAACTTGTAACATGTTTCAATAGAAACTTGAACAACCATGTTACTGGATCTATACAAATACCAAGAACAAAATACAAATAACTTTGCTTGCATCGCAACTGCATTGCTTACCAACACCAAGTGGTGCACAATTGCCCTTCAAGAGATTCATAAAGCATAAAATAAAAAAGCACATAAAACAATTATGGAGTACTTAATCACTTGAAAATAAAAGAAGCTGATTACTAATTATAATTTACCCTCGACCATGAGGTCTTATGATGATCTTGCCATCAGAGTCTCTCTCTGGCACGTAAGGAGGAGGGTTCCCCTCCCCTTCCCCGTCCACCTCCTGGTGGTGGTGGTCTCTATGGACCTCCTCCTCTGCCTGAACCTCTTCCTTTGCCTGAGACTGTGCACCCATGTGTGGAAGGCCTATACCTGGAGTTAGAACAAATGTGAAGGCCTCAGGGGTAGAGGTCTGTATGGGTGATGTTATCGGTTGGGAAGGTGGTGGAGACGATCGGTGTGACCTTGGGTTGCTGGTATGGGCTGGTGGTGGGGCCACATGGGTTGGTGGTGTGGGTGCCCGAGCTGGTCGTGTGGGTGCTTGGGCTGGTGGTGTGGGCGCACTAATTAGGCGACGTAAGCGATCACGCTCTGCTAGAAGCTGGCCTGGTCCGATCGACCACTATTAGCAAGAGCCTTTCCCTTATTGCCACGACCTCTGATATTCATCTGCTGTCACAAAATTAAATATAATCAAGCATTTCATTAATCACAAAATTTAAAACAACTTAGAAGACTAAGTTATAAACAAATGCAGAATGGTGAGATATGCAATAAATCCTATATCATATTTATGTTGCTATATTGACAGAAAGAATTACATACCACATAAAGTCTGCAGACATCATCCGAATTGCCAATTTCATTAGATTTAAATCAAATGACCACAATTCACAATGTGTTCCAAAACATGGAAATGAGAACTACATGTGGTTGCATGTCAGAAATCACAAAATTGAATATAATCAAGCATTTCAGTAATCACAAAATTGAAAACAACTTATAAGACTAAGTTACAAACAGATGCGGCAAAGAATGTAACATAATAGCAAAACAAATGCAGAACAAGTTATAAACAAATTCTGAAGATTGCATAACAAACACCAAAATACATCTTCAAACACCAAAATTCAATCTTAGGACACATACATAAAACACCCACATTAGAAAACCCCCAAAAACATCTTTATAAAATAAGTTATTCGTTGACATTATCCTCATCGTCATCCTCATATGTGTCTTCCTCTTCCTCGTCATCTTCCTCTTCTGCTTCTGCTTCCTCTTCCTCTTCCTCTTCTGATTGACCATCTTCGCACACATCTACTTGTGTGTTGTCACCTAAACCATGTATCAATTCAACTTTTGCAATGGGTAGAACGGGTGACATCTGATCAGACTGATAAGGCATTTCATCCTCCATGTCATTAATCTCCACACGACCCCTTGGTTTTGTGGTAATTGCCGCACACCATCCATGCATGTCTCTACAAGCTTCTGGATAGAGGACATAATACACCTGTCTTGCTTTTTGCGCAAGGATGAATGGATCATAACGAGGATAAAGTCTATTCATTTTAATATCCACAATTTTATATTGTGGATGAACCTTTGTGCCTCTATTCAGTGTTGGGTCAAACCATTCACAATAAAATAATGTTATCTTTTCGCTCAGATCATGGTATTCTAGTTCAAATATATGTTGGATGATGCCGTAAAAATCATCTTCTCCTCCTTCTGTAAGACCCGTCACATGCACCCCGCAATTGATAGTTTTTTTACCATTGCTCCATGCCTCGGTGTGAAACTTGTACCCACTGACAAAATACATGTTCCATGATGTTGCCTTTGATGCAGGACCCCAAGATAGTGCCCTTATGTATTTGTTTGTCACACCATTCACCTCATCATGCACCTATATAGAAGATAATACACATAAACTTAGAGTGTGATTGTAAAAAATACGTGATTTGTGGGAACTACACTTACATATGCCTTCAGCCATAGGGGAAATTCTGCATATATACGTCCCGGCGCGTGATCTTCATTGATGGAGTGATTTTCCAAGAATATGCTGATATCGATCGCACAATCCATAAGTAAATCTATGTTATGACATGCATCAAGATCAAGAATGATGTGTTACTACAGATACTTACTCAAGATATGGTTTAATCTCATCGCAATTAATCAAGACATGTACATGAGCAGATTTTCATTCCTGATCCGTTAGCCAATATTCTTCAGGCTTCCCACTTTGTCGACCACAGTTGTGTAGGACAGATAACGTTGGTTGAACGCCCTCATGTACGGAACGAGGACCATTTCCTAAACTTGTGTTTGGAAACAAGCTGAAAGATTTGAAATAGTGAGAACAAAAATAAATTGTCTCACGGTGTATGTAGTCGGCGCATATGGAACCTTCAACCCTAGCCTTATTTGTCACTGCCCGCTTTGAGACACCCATTAATCTGCACATTCAATCATCCAACGTCTATGAAGTTATAATAAAACATGTAGTTAGTTAAGATAATCTCCTAGGTTGGTTACCTTTCAAATGGATACATCCACCGATATTGTACTGGACCACCTAGCATTGCTTCATAGGGAAGATGGATTGGAAGATGATCCATTGAGTCAAAGAATCCCGGTGGAAAAATCCTTTCTAGCTTGCATATGATAACAGGTATGTTCTCATTCAACTTAATTATGTCTTCCATCCTCAACGTATTGCAACAAAGATCCTTGAAGAATCGACTTAGCTCCGTTAATGGTTTCCAAACAAAATCTGGCAAAGAACGAAATGCAATTGGGAGTAAACACTACATGAAAACATGGCAGTCATGGCTCTTCATCCCATGCATTGTACTCTTTCGGACATTGGCACACCTAGCTAGGTTTGAAGCATAGCCATCTGGCATTCTCAATTCCTTAATCCATTCACACACCAACTTCGCTTCTGATGATGTCAAAGTGTATCTTGCCTTTGGCTTTCCCATCTTTCCGTTGGGTAAGACTTGCATCTCCAAGTCCTCACGTGCACAAAACATAGATAAGTCCTTTCTCGCCTTTTCATTATCCTTTGTCTTGTCTTTATCATTCATGACAGTGTTAAATACATTATCGAAGAAATTCTTCTCTATGTGCATCACATCGAGGTTATGCCTTAACAAGTTGTCCTTCCAGTAGGGAAGATCCCAAAATATACTTCGTTTAGTCCAATTAAGACAAACTCCATACCCCGGCAATTTTTCAACCCAACTAATTTCAGTCACTTTTGGAAGACTACTAACCACCTCCCATACAACATGCCCTGTGTAAATGTAAGGCGGACTGTCTTTCTCAGCCCTGTTTCTTGTAAAGGCCCTTTTACTTCTTCTGAAAGTGTGATCCGCTGGCAAGAACCAATGATGACAATCAAACCATGAATTCTTCCCACCATATTTCAAAGTGAAAGCTTTTGTGTCTTCCATACAATGAGGGCATGCCAATTTACCTTGTGTCCCCCATCCAGACAACATACCATAGGCCGGAAAATCATTAATTGTCCACATCAAACACGCCCTCATGATGAAGTTTTGTTTTTTGGATATATCATACGTCAAAAAGCCATTGGACCACAACAGTTGCAGATCATCAATCAACGGCTGCAAGTAGACATCTATCTTTGCTTTGGGGTTAGAAGATCCGGGTACGAGACAAGTAAAAAACATGTACGATTTGGTCATGCACATCTCAGGGGGAAGATTGTAGGGGGTAACTATTATCGGCCAACATGAATATGGAGTAGCCGATGATTGGACGTAAGGTGTAAACCCATCGGCACATAGACCCAACCTAACATTTCTGGGCTCGCTAGCAAAGTCTGGATATACCTCATCGAAGTATTTCCATGCTTTACCATCGGATGGATGACGAAGAACATTCAAACTCTTTTTATTCTCATGATGCCATCTCATTTCGGCCGCTGATTCGATTGATGCATACAGTCTTTGTAATCTAGGAATGATTGGGAAATAGAACATTCTCTTCCTTGGGACATCTTTGAACCTTCCAATCCCAATCCTACGAGGAATGTACCTAGCAGATCCACAAAATTTGCACTCAGATAAGTTGCTATCATCTTTGTAATATAACATACAGCCCTCCACACAACAATCAATCTTTCTAGCCTCCAACCCTAACTTAGACACCAATTGTGTTGCTTGGTAATTATTCTTGGGCAAGCAGCCCTTAATTGGACATACATCATTAAGCATTCGTGCAACAAAATCTATATCTTTTTGTGGAACATGATAGTTAGACCTAACTGCCAAAAGCTTAACTGATATCGATAATCTAGAAACAACAGCTCCCTCGTAGATGGGCTGGTTAGCAGAGATCAACTTGTCATAAAACTGTTGTGCATCTTTGTTGGGCAACTCCTCCTCCGTCAATGTCTCGTTTCCAATGTTAACATTCACATGAGGGACATCTACAGAAGGCCTAAAAGCATCATACACCATCTGATTCGTTGCATCAAATTGATCGTCATAATTCATAGACCCACTACTGTTCGAATAAGCCCTTGTATCAATATTTGACTCCACTTCTCCGTGTTCAGTCCAGATCCAGTCGTTTGGTTGAAATCCAAACTTGTACAAGTGCAATCTAACCCTGATTGGAGTCGTTATATTCATGCACTTGCACATTTCACACGGACACCTTATCCCTCCCTGGATATATAGTTGGGTCGTTTCATAGCCCTCTTCACAAAATTTCGAACACCCCTAATAAACTCGTCTTTCAAGCCAAACTTATCGGCATTTACCCTGTTATACATCCAACTACGTTCTATTTTCTATAAGGAAAACACGTAACTTTATCAGCCACTAAATAAGTTATGTAAACACAAATACAAAAACATGGCCGCAACCTTAGTGTATTATAGAATTATCCAAAGCTTAGCCGTAGATGCTACACTTTTCTAAGATAAATATTATGCTATCCTTATTTTGCCACTGACTGATTCAACATACATTTAAATTACAAAAACAACATTCATTCTATTTGATGTAATGTTGTTGAATCAAGAGATATTTTAACAAGTAAACCAATTCTGTCAATTTAGTTTTGATTAAGCAAGAGCACAGAGCTTTGGCCAAGCAAGTAGTCACAAACAACATAAGCACCTATGTATTTGTTGCTTTTTCCCCACAATATTCAGATCACATATAGGTGACAGATATTTTGTACCCAAGTCATACATAATCACAAAAATTCAACATTTTCTACATATCAACATTAGAGTGCAAACAATTTCATCTATATTTTAGAATGATATTATTTTGACAATTAAATTCTTTAACACTTAAATTCTTTTGAGTCCACAATAGTGTTTTCACTCTACTAAAGTAGCTCGATTTCTTTAAATCCACACAAGTTTTTTCACTTTACTAAAGTTGTTTGACTTAGATAATAATTCTATTCACAAATAAATATACTATTGAATTTGCAGCTACTTTATCGCTAAGTAAAAATGAAACACACACAAAATATACGTCATTGAAAGATGTACCTCAGAGAGTGGTTGAACAGTTGCCAAAGGATTTACTTAAACCAAAAATGCAACTTGCAACAAAATCGACCAAAGCCCTCTTCAAGACGATCACTTGTCTTCTTACAATTCTTTGCAAAGTAGCTTGTTTTTTTTTTTTCTGAACAGATAACAGAGTAACAAGATCAAACAACCAATCATAATCTCCCACTAGGTATGACGAACTTAGCATCAATCACAAATCATAGTAACAGTAAGAAACCCACAAATCAAGATAACACACACACACGCATGGCCAGCAATGATGGGATACAACCCAAACTCAGTGAAATTTACAAGAACCCGTAAAAAATGGGGTTTCACTTGAATCAGAATAAAGCATGTAAGTTTGGAAGCTCCAAAGCAGTAAGTTTGTTTATGTGTTCCAATTAATTTCTTGTTTTTTATTCCTACTTTTTATGGCTGAGTGTCTCAAGATGCTTTTTAATTCTTTTGATTTGATTATCCTTGTTAATTCTTTTGAATAGATTTTCTCATACATGAACAGAAACGAACTTAAAAAATGTAATGTATACTGGAGAAAAATACAGACATGAAGTTATTTAGCCTTTGGCATTTCTCCATGTGCGTTGATACTGGAGAAAAACGAACTTTAAGGATGGATAAAGTGCCCCTTGATAAGTTTTACAATAAACATGGTGATAATTATCAAAGCACATTACCTTTTCATTGAAAAAGAAAGAGGACATCAAACCAAAAAGAAATAGCTATGATATTTCTGAAAAACAATTGGCATCATGAGCAATTTCGAAAGTGTCACCTTTGTTCCCAAATCTGTCAAAGCTATAGCCATATTATTCTTTGCAATCTCGAAGTTTGGTGAAACAGCTAAACATCTGTCACAAAACATAAATTGATCACAAGAACCAACAGTAGAAATCAAATCATCAAATAACAAACAACAATTACGTGCAAAATTTAGCACAGAAAAAAGGGCAGCAATATGTAGGAAGAAGATGAGCGTAATTAGGAGATCATCCAAGAGACCAATTATTCTCAATATCCCCGCAGTAAAAAGACTCAAGCATGAACAATAGATAGTAACTGGAACAATTAAACAAATCCAACAAAATGACAAAACATATCGAGCAATTGATATCAATATATATTTGCTACACTACACTACCTTCAGGAATGGTGTCAATAGGGCTGAAGATGTATAAAGCACTCAGTATCATCTGTATAAAAGAGACAGTATCAGTTTCAGAGGATCAACACTAGAAGAGGGGTGTTTGGTTAATGTTAAACACATTTCATTTCGGTTCCAAACCCTAGTTTGATGAAAAGCAATAAAAAATAGCTTTTGCGTTGAGTTCAGTTGAAAAATTTCCGCTAAATTTCATATCAAACTTAAGCTTTCAGAGCAATAACATTCAAACAGGAATCACTCCACCTCAAACACAATCATAATCAAAAATTCCATCCAAATCGAAAAAGCTAACCCAAACAAACACTAAGTAGAAGATGCACCGTCAATCTTAGCAAGATCTATTTTTCAACACATTAATATAAAATAATAAATTTATTAAGATAAAGAGTAGAAATTACAATGAAATTGGCACTTCCTTCCTACAGAAACAAGAAAAGGGGAAAAATAAAATAGCTCTATCCCTAATCCCTAAACCTAAACATATATCATCAGTTTCGGAACGAATCTAAAACAAAAACAGCTCATGCTTTGATTTATTATTACCAAAAAATTAGAATCAAAACGGAGCAAAGATTGCACATTGTGCCCTAAAACTTAGCCCCAAATAATATTTATTCATCTCAACAGCTACCAACATTTGAATAATAAAGAATAACACAACGAAAAGAATCAAATGTTTTAGGTCAATGAATTAAGGATCGAGGATGATAAGTTAATTGAATGCATAGAAGATTATTGAAGCATGCAAGAGGAAGAAGATACTCACGACCATTGTAGGATGGTACGAGATCGCAAACCCTGAAAATGCTGGAAGCTTTCTCCTTTCCTCTGAGCAACTGGGCTTAAAGTGGAAATTAGGGGTTCATCAATGAGGAAGTTCGAATGAAATTAGGGATTCTTACAGATTTGAAAAGCAGAGAGAGCAGGAGAGGGGGTAATGTTCCTTCACGTCCCGACTGCCGAAAATTCGAGATCGTGGTGCTCCCAGAGGATTCGGGCAAAATCGGGCGTGAGAGAGTGAGAGGGTGCGAGCGTGAGAGGGTGAGACGATGCGAGCGCGAGAGAGTGGGTTTTGGATGTTCTTTTTTCCGGTTACCGTTCGCAGTGGTTGGGTTTAGAAATTTAGGTGCTGCTGTTTAGGTCGCGAAAGAGTGAGAGATTCAGGTTTTGAGAGACAAGATGATCTGAGCTAGGGTTCGCGATTTGGGTTTAGAAATTTAGGTGCTAACTGTTTAGTCAGCCTTGTGTTCTGTTTTTCTCTTCTTTTCTTATGTTGTTCAACAAAAAAATGAATTAAAAAAATTAGATTAGATAAAACAAAGGGAGGAAACTTGCCTCAAAAAAAAAATGGGAACAACAACTTAATTTAGCGTCAACCGGCCTACACAACCAGCAACGTGATAATAAAATACCCAAATTAGCGTCGGCCTGGACGACGCTAACCTTAAAAAACTAAAAAAAATTAAACGAGCCTGTAGCGTAGGCTTGGCCGACGCTATGCCGACGCAAATAGCATCAGCGTCGGGGCCGACGCTACATTTTGGAAGCTAATTCCATGCATTCTAGTAGTGTGTGTCAGAAACAATTGATATTAGAATTTTTTTTTTAACCAAAATGATATCCAAAAGTATCACTCTAAAAACTGCGACCCCAATTAAGTTGGCACTATAGTTTCTAGCAATCATCTGCAGCATACTACTATTTTATTAAAAAAAATATAAAAGAGATACAAGAGAGAGACTTGGGGGGCATGAACCTTACGCAAGGGGAATTACTTAAATCTATAACTAGAAAGCCTATTCCTACTATGAAAAAAAAATCCTCAGCTATGAAAGTGGAGATTGTATCCCATCAAACAAAGCCACGACAATGAATACCAAAAGAAGCAAGCTTATCTGCCCAGGAGTTGCCCTCCCTATAAATATGAGAAAAAATAAAAGACATTTGCTTAGTAAGCTGTAAACAATTACACCACCTATTTTGAAGAGTCCAAAGCACTAGGCTACTATTATTGAAAGCAGTAATAACGAGAGCATGATCACATTCCAACCACAAGTTCCTCCAACCTTTTTTGAAGGCAGTCTCTATAGCTATTATGGCTCCCACATGTTCAGCATAAAAGGCATTTTGAATACCAAGCTTTTCAGCAAAGCAATCAAGAGTAGCAGCACTACTATCCCGAAATATACAACCACATGTAGCAAAGGGGAGGATGCCACAAAACGTGCTTATAGAAGTAGCTTTCCCAAGATGATTGACCATCAACACACAACGATTTCAAAATAGTAAATTCACCTGTGGAAGAGGATATTGCTCCAGAGCTCAAATTACCAGCCAAGGATACATTGGAAATGATCAAAATAATAGCAGAGTGAATAAAAATATGTTTGCCATCAAATCTAGCTTTATTTTTGCAATACCAAATAAACCAGAAACATAGATGACACTAGCAGTAATGATATCTCTAACCTTGGTACACCACCGTCTGTTGCAAATATCCAAAATAGAAAGAAAACTAGAACAATCTATTTGGATGTTAAGAATACTCCCAAGCCAGAACCAAAGATTATGAGCAAACTCACAGTCCAAGAACAAGTGATGAGAGGATTCTGCAACTTTCCCATAGAGACAACAAACAGAAACCACATTGATACCATTGACTCTAAGATTTTCATCAATTGGAACCCTCTCATGCAAAAGGCGCCACAACAAGAAAGATTTAGATGGCGGAATACTATTATTCCTTACAATTTTAGCTCAAGGAACAGCTGGTCCAATTGGATTTAAATAGAAATAAGCTTCTCTAAAAGATAAAGAGCCAGACGCATTATGACACCATCAATATGATATGACTTAATTAAAAAAAATGATTTGACATAGTAATCAAATTTTATGAGTTTTATTTGATTTCCAAACATAATAACTAATTTCTATGTCAGCTCAAATCCTTCTTTTAGTGAATTCCATATATAAAGAGAATTTGATATGCATTATCACAATTTTTTTGAAAAAAAAAATATTTTTATGCATGTGTTGTAAAACTAATTAAATAACCTGCCAACAATTCATTAAAATGAAGGGAAATAGTTTTTTTTTTTTGGTGATAAAGGGAAATAGACAAATAGTTACTTATGTAAATGTAATACACTGACTGCGAAATCAAAAGATATAAGTCTAGCGTTTAATATAAATGTTATGCTGTCTACATAATAATTTTTATTTTTATTCTTTAATCAAAGTTTTTAGAAATATTTGGCTTTTAGTTATTTTTAAAAATACTTTTCAATATTAAAACTTCTATTGAGTATTGACAATTTTTTATCGATTTTTCTATCCCGTGTATGGTTGCACATGTTTATTAATTACTCATTTTTTTTTTTATTAATTATTTACTTTCTTATTTTGTAGGAAGAGAGAAATCACATGGAAATGGATCCATAAATTAAAAGTGAATAATTAATAAAAAAATGAATGATTAATAAGATTTTTAACCTATCTAACTTTGATAGAAAAATCATCTTTTCATTATAAACTGTATTTTTTGGGTCAAATTATAAACTGTAACAATTAACAACGTCAAATTGCAAATTACACAAATACAAAAGGCCTTTTCGTTATATGCGAGCTGGACCAACCATTTCACAAGCCCATCTGCGATTTTCAGCACGTTTCATTTCATCATCTGCTTCTGAGGAAAAGTAACAAGCTTCTCTCATCTTTCGCGGGTCATTGCACTTTTCCGACATCAATTCTACGACAAAATGAAAATCCTCCTTTTCGTGCCCCTAATACCATGAACTTGTATCTCCAAACCCTCTGTTTCGCTCTTCCAATAACCGAGCCTCAGGTGTTCGACGAAATGTCAAACCGAGTTTGCATGAAGAAGGGGTTGCTGACACTAATGGGTACCCACATTGTTAACTTCCTAAGCAAACACAAACAACAACAAGCACTTTGTGTTTCCATGTACGTTCGATCAAAAACAACGTCTACCCAGTACGTAGAATCGAGAGCTAGAGACCCCACATTTGAGAAGCTAATGGACAAGTACAAGAATCTTCTCAAAGTCATTGCCATTCAAGACCTTATCCTTGCAAACCCAAAGAACCCATCAGTCTCCATTGAATTCCTCTCCAAACTCTCCCAGAAGCTCCACCTCAACCGCGGCGCAATTGCCTTCCTCCGCAAGTTTCCTCACATCTTCCACATTTACTATGAGCCCTCCAAGTTGCAGCCATTTTGCAGGTTAACTGATGCTGCTCTTGATGTGTCAAGGCAGGAAGCAGAGGCCATTAATGCTTCTTTGCCACTTGTTGTTGAAAGACTTGTTCGGATATTGTCAATGTCTGCTTCCAAAACTGTTCCTCTTCGAGCTATTTTCAAGGTTTGGAGGGAGCTTGGATTGCCTGATGATTTTGAGGACTCGGTCATATCTGCCAATTCTGGTGTTTTTCAGCTGTGTGATGCGCATGAACCAAATACTCATTTGTTGAAGCTGGTTGATGGTGTTCCAGACAATGGTTTTAGAGCCGCTGTTGAAGATTGGAGGGTTGTTGAGTGCTGTAAGGAGGAGTGCAGTGTTCATAGGATGGAAATGCGGTTCAGTTTCAAACATGGGTATCCACCTGGGATGAGGTTGAGCAATAATTTCAGGGCCAAGGTGAAGGAATGGCAGAGTTTGCCATATGTAGGGCCTTATGATGTTATCAGTGAGAAGAAGAAGAAATCCAAGGCTGGAATGATGGCTATGGAGAAACGGGCAGTATCGATTGTTCATGAGTTTCTGAGTTTGACAGTGGAGAAGATGGTGGAGGTTGAGAAGATTAGCCAGTTTAGAAAATGGTTTGGGATTGATTTAAATATAAGGGATTTGTTCTTGGATCACCCTGGCATCTTCTATTTGTCAACAAAGGGTAAGAGGCATACTGTTTTCCTGAGGGAAGCTTATGAAAGGGGGTGTTTGATACAACCAAATTCTGTCTATGATGCAAGGAGAAGGCTGCTTGATCTTGTTGCTTTAGAACGCCGAGGTCTGCCTGCTGTTAATTCCAAGTTGCAGGATGGAAGCAGCAGCAATGAGATTGGACAAGAGGACAACAAGCAAAGGCATGATTTGTTATCATCTTTTGACTAAAGCATTACATTACTGCTTTGTCTGGGTACCTTGTTTATTTGCTTTTCCATGTCCAAGGTTGCTTAATTTTCTAGTGTTGTTGCTGGTGGCATATAAGTAACAAGAAATGCAAAGGTTGCACCTTTGATTGTAACTTGGCTAAATGCTTTGCATAGTCAGGTTTGATATATAGGAAGATATACTAATTAATGAGAAGCTCTCTTCTGTACTGGAATGGCTGGGTGGATGAAATCTGAGCACAAGCTAACTCCCCCATCATGTTACTTTGTTTCAGCTAGTTTTGACATTATGTGAAACTGTTACTGGCTTTTTTTCACATTGAAGGATGCAAAACTATGGTTCCTCTTCATTTTCAACATTTTGGCACCTAAATTTATCTTGGAAGAGCATGGCAACCTAGACTTCTCTTGTGGTGCTAGTAAGCAGATCAACTTTTGATGCTGGAGGTATGAAGAGGGTCAACATATATTCGACCATGGTGAAACTTCATGATACTCGACAATGGCAAGGATCTCTAACACTGTGATTGGTACACGAGAGAGTGCAAAGAAATGATAGAAGCGAGAGAGATAGGCCAGAAATGACCAAGCCACCGTGTTTGGTTAGTAGAGAAATGCAAGAGAGAAACAAAACGTGTGGGCCCCATGATTTTTTCCAATCTTCGCTCCACTGCGAAGAAAGGGAAAAGAAAGAGCTGACCAATTATGCAATTACAGTCTTACCCAATTTATTTATTTGAATTAAATTAATTAACTAAACAAAAATAAATTAAATCAATTCAAGGATATTTTTGTCTTTTCAAAAATTACACACACTTCTCTTTCTTCTATTTCTCTTCTCTTTTTCTTATACCAAACAATACCTCAAATCTACCATATTTCTCACATTTTTCTCTTTTTTCATACTCTTCCTCACCTATTTCTCTCTTCGCAGTTTCTCTTCGGAACCGATCAAAGACTAAATGCAGAGGATGTTGGATAGCACTGTGCCAATATCGGTTATAACGATGAACTTGTTATTCCTGTTGCTACTTGCCTTATAACTTCGCTAAACAAATGAAATGTATTCTTTATTTTGCATTGCGGAAAAAGTATTACAATTGTTGGTTTTCTAGCACATTATGATCTGAAAGAAGAAAATAATATTCGTATATAATTTTACAACCAAATTTTATTAGTGACTTTATTTTATCAATTAAAAACAAAGGGGATGTATAGCTCCTTAGTGAATTACTATTTACTCATGGATTTAAAGCACTTTTGACGGTAAAATCATGATTTTTTTATGCCTCTGTGACCCTAATGAAATTGGGGCCGCATCAGACGTATTTAAGAGTGATTCTTTGAAATACTAAAGATCACGATGCAGCTGGTATCACAATTGTGATTTAAAACCTAGATTTTATATCAGTCATGAACTCATGCATGTAACACCCCGCCGAGACAGGGCGTCACTTTATTCTGACTTCAGCAACAACACATTTTCAATCCAATATCAGAGTACACAACAGGACACACTGGCCGTGATGCAACACTGCTTCCCAGGCTTTAAGTACTTAAACTTCTTATTCATCTGCTATCCATCATCATATAATATAGAAATCACAGAAAACGAAGGGGTAAGACACTCATCAATCACCATTAAGCAGGAAAACAACATAGTAGATAGACTGTCACCATGCACATCAGCATATCACAACAATCATTAACATAACTGTTACCACAAATACACACTCAAAATCTTAAGTATACGGTCACAAACCAAACCATACTGATAAGTTATACTGACAACCTGACCACACGGTCATAGACCACATCATACTCTGATATCACAGACTGACATGTGTCACGGGTCTTTCAGCTGGTCACCGGCTCTACAGACCCAAACCACTGGACATTTAGTTGATCACCGGCTCTACTGTCCAGAGGCTGACACGTAACATCGATCCTTCGGGCTGATCACCGGCCCTACAGACCTTGACCATCGCTGAACGTTGCGGGCCATTAACGCCCTGCTCCCTAGACCGATCACCAGTCTCAGGGTACAGAAACGAAACTTAAGTTGGTTGTCCCGGGAACATATCCTGATACGCTACCATATCTGATTATCGGTTATGGCATCCCATACTACCATATCCAATTACCAGAGTAAGTATCGTCCCGTGCACAAGGATGACATTCCCTTTATAGAGAATAACCAAGATTGTCCACCTGTCAGACGTGGAGTCATGGAGGTTTATCCGGATAACCGAGTACACATACCCTCAAGGCCATCGACTATCTCCAAACTACTCCGTACCTTTGGTACCACCGACATGGAGAGCCTCATCGGAAAGACCGAGTACACATACCCTCAAGGTCTTGGCCGAGTACACATACCCTCAAGGCTACCGACTGATCTCATTACCATTTCGTCGATACCTCAAGTACACCAACCTCGGGTACACCGACTCGGCTATCACCACAAACAAAGTATCGACGGTAATATTTGCTATTACTGTCTAGGGATTCACAATCCTCTAACTAGAGGGTAGCACCCTTGACTCATACATTGGACCCACATATATCATATACAACCAGTACATAAATATCGACATGTTAATCAAATTATCAACCATCTTTAATCAACATAAGGATCAACCTTAATATCGCTCAGGCGACCTACTACTGACATGTTATCAATCAGTACATCAACAATCACACAATCGTAAAACAATGATATCAAAATATCTCAACAATCAGCATCTATCCATAAACTTTAATAGATCATCCCTATGGTTGATGGACCTCTGACAACTGTCATCATCTATCACAGGTCACAGCCCCTCTCCTGAGGTGCTGCTGTTATCAACCCCTAGTGGGGTTAAGGTCCCCTACACATGCTAACAGTACTACTCTACTACCTATTTTTCCTAGTGATTAATGTATCTTCCCCTTACCTGGCTTAGAAGACTGCCGCTGCCCGTGTCCCGTCCTCGCGTCCCATTGTGCCTCCAGAATCTCCCCCACGCGCTCCCAATAATGCCTTGGAAGAAGGTGAGGAGAATGGAGGGTGAAGGACGATATTTATAGCCATTTTGGGTCCATCGCATCGCGATGGTCCTAAGGCATAAATCCTGTTGCGTCGCGACGTGGTACGTGTCAGCAATCCCACGCTCTGATCCACCGACTTAACTCACTAACTTACGTTGCGTCGCGACCAGATTTGTACTAGTCTTATCGCGTCGCGATCGAGGCTGACCAGAAATATCTCATTTTTGACGTTCTAGAAGATTCTCAAGTGTTCTACACCTTTCTAGGGCATTCTAGACGATTCTTAGGACTTCTATCTCCTTTCTAGGGTTTTTGGGTCTCATTTAAGCCCGTTTTATCGCTAATTAAGGTTTCTAATTCCTGTTTATCACTTAATTTTTGTCCTAATTATTTTCTTAATATTGTTTTGAAAATCAGGATGTCACAATGCACATATGACCTTACCATGACCTTACTCATGCACGCATTTAAAAGTTTTTTTAAAACGATTAGTAAGTTAAAAAAATAAAAGAAAAATATCATGATAAATAGGATAATGATTCTTTTACACTTTCTAGTCTATGAGATGTGGGAGTGGTGTCGAGAAAAGAGATAAATAAAAAAAGAGTAAAGACCAAAATTCGTCAATGACAAATTAGTCCCTCTTTGTATCCTTTTGAGACAGAAACAAAATAAACACAAATTAGTCTCTACTAGCGGCAAGACGGGCATGGTAGTGCCCGTCTTTCCGCATTTCTACTGCGCTACAATATGTATTATTTTATCGTGTTTTAATGTTTAATGTTGTTTTTAAATAATTTGATCTGCATTTCAGATATTTTATCACGCTAATTTTTTAGAATGACACATTATTATTAACACATTGATATGCATATGTATTGACAAATGAAATATTCCGTAAATTTATAATTGTCAAAATAACCAATGAATCATACATGTGTCACATGGAGTTAAGGGAAATGCCAATTCAGTAACTTCGAAGTCCCTCGCCTCATAAACTTCTCGCTCAAAAAAATTCCAAAAAGGCATGCACTGCGGGATGTGGGTCGCCGAGCAGAGCATCAAAAACCAAAAAGGAAGAAGTGCTCGCAGCGTCACTCACCGTGCGAAAGAATGAATCAAAAGACAACGCTGCCATTTGTTGCTCGTCTTTCACCGCGGGATGCATGTGGTCTTCCCTTGTCACCGCATCAGTCGTTGAACTGCAAGATGACATCCCTTTCTCCCCCTCTCTCTTTCTCTCTCCCCCTTTCTATCTTCTTACCAAAGGTGTTATCCCTAATCGTGTAATGGTATTGGGAGTTACACTTACGGGTGAACTGAGTAAGTAACCGGTATGTATTCCAAAGCACACTTTGATGCGGTTAACTATCCAAAATAAAGGGTAAAATTGGAAAGAAAAAGTCTACACCAAAAGGGGATATCCCCTTTATATATTGTTATAGATATCTTTCGATCCAATTTAGTCTCTCACTCGTCTTCACATTGAAGTCTTCTTCTTCAACCTCCAAACTCTAACTCCTCATTAGAGGACTTTGTCGCTGGTGTGTTCACTGCCGAAGTCCCTCCTCTTCGAAATTTTTGTGTGTATCCATTGGTTCTTTGCAGAAATGAGTAGCCATATTGGGTCATGAAACACCAAACAGTGAACCAGATAAGGAACCGCTTTGTTATACACTTATATCAAACAAAAAGGGACGAAAAAGCACCATATAGAGAGTAGTGATAAAACAATCAACATGGGAACATGAAACACTAACTAGACAGGGAACATGCAGGGACCACATGACCACATTATTAACCACAAAAAAGAACAGAAACAAAAAGGGACCGCGTGTAACCAGGATCAAACAATCAACAAACCACAATAGTCCAAAATGGGAATAAGAAGGGGCCACCATTAAACAAATTGCAAATAGAGGGACCATGCATAACACAACATTAAAAAAAGGGAATACAACAAAGAGAATAATCTCGCAAACCCAAGGACACTAAGAATCCAATCCCAAAACCCTAAAATTGAAACTCATTAGCAAATTGCAAAGCAATCGCAAATCGCAACACAAATCGCGTCGAACCCAAGTACTCACCCTATGATGGTGTTTTCAGTTTCATTGCTTCTATGTTGTTTCAATTTGATTCTCTCTGTATCAAATCACAATCTCGCAACAAATTACTTGCATGAAATTTTCAGTTTGATTCCTTCAAATTCACCTTCTTCATTGCTTGAACGGGTTAGGGTTTTTGGAAGAGATAAAAAGGGACATAGACGTAAAGAAGAGTGAGGGACTAAATTGAGTCGAAAGATATAGGGACTAATTTTGGTCTATTTTGTTTCTGTCTTAAAGGAATGCAAAGAAGGACTAATTTGGCCCAAAAAAATTACACGTGTCCATCAATTTACACGACAACAATATTTAACAGTATACATCATCAGTTTAATGGTCGTTTTTGGATGGAGATAAACAAGGGGACTAACGTGTCCCTCGTTTGAAATTCTCATGGACTATTTTAGGACTTTCTTTTTCTAAAGACTAAATTGGGTCGCGTGTTTTTTTTAAGGGACGAATTTGGGTCTTTACTCTAAAAAGAGAGAGAGAGAGAAAGGTGAGAGATACAACACTAATATGAACATGATTGAAAAGGAAAAAAGGGGAGAAAAAATAATGGGAGAGAAAAATAGATGTCAAAAAACCATTCAGGAAGCATTTTATCCAATATCTACTAAAATATTCTCTTCTATTACTGGACTATCTTAACCGTTGATAAAAATAGATAGTTGAGATAGATTTGCTACGATAAGAGCCATACAATCAGACCCGAATTGCTTGTAGTCAGGAATCCGTGCGGTCGAGCTAATCTGCACCGTTCATCCGAAATCAGACGGTTCACATTGTAAACTCAACAAATCAATTTCAATCGTTTACCTTATATCAAAGATCCAAATCGCAACTACAGTCACTTTTGACTGTAGTGGATCCATTTCCCATTGCACTAATGGTGTTGATTCTCTTGACTGTGACTATATGGATTACCGATCGTAGACAATCTAGGTCCCACAGTATCTATCATTTTCCCTCTATTTTTTTTTCACTTCCTTTTTTCCCCTCCTTTCTCTATGCCATTTTCATACTTTCTATCTCTATCTTTACTAGGTAGATGCACCCAGCAAAGAATCAATCTCAGTGCATACAGGTAAAAATAATGTTAAAATTAAAGTAATGCAATCATGCAAATAACGTATACTTAATCCAACTTCTATCATTAAGGAACATGCCATCATTGTCTAAAGGCTAACTCTTAAACAAAGGCTAGCTCTTGTATTAAAAAAAATAAATAAATAAAGGCTAGCTCTGGCCCTTCTTCTTGTTCAAATAAAATTTGTCTAACCAAAAGGAGAATATAAAACAAAATGTGCCCCCCTTTCTTTTTGATAAAGAAATGTCTGGAACATAGATATGAACCCATCCACAATTGCACCTTTACAACGTCCACATGAAAAAATTGACAGCTTTATTGCCTGCCAAAACGCAAAAGTCCAAGAAAAGCTAAAAGAATCTTTTAACTGTTAAGCCATTTTGTGCTAATATCCAGTAAATGTAACAACATTGTTCGACAAACCATGACCACTTTACTATCTACCACATATTACAATACAAGCACCAAAATGTTAGTAGTATCGATCAATCAAAACTCAAAGAGGAGCACCAATATATGCAGTTGCATATAGTATATGACATTTACATTAAAATTTCAGGATGGAGATAATAAGGATGTCTTCAAATGTCGAATTTTTTTCAGACAATTTTGTGCCCTCTCAATAACCAAATCGACCCTATCTTTTCTCTTATTCTTCCTGCTAGGGTAATGCTTCACTACAACAGCACTCTTCGGAGATTCAAGCTCAGAACTTTCAGCAGTTTTCCCCTCTGATACTTCTCTGTCTGGTAAAGCAAGTTGTAAACTCCCCTTTGTTTGTTCCAAGCTGGTGGATTCTGCATCACACAGAACATCTCAAAAAACCATATTTTTACAACACAACAAAAAAAATTTAAAAAATGGGAGAAAAAGTAAAGAAACCTTCTGTATCGAGAAAAACACTGGAAGTGTTGAAGTGATTGTTTTCAGGAAGCAGGTGAGAAGGAGAATCGTGGTGGTTGGACTGAAGATGAAAGATGAAGGACCTGAGTTCTTGCTTTAGATACTCATGTTGATTGGGATATTGGGCTTCAAGCATCTCTAACTCTTTCTTTGCTTGCTCCTCCATCATGCTATCTTTTCCCATTACCCCCGTTTAATTCATGGTTTTAATTCCATTCATTTACTCGTAGTCATGTTAACCTAGTGTGACTTTTCCACTACTTGCTAAAGACCGAAAAGCAGGAGGTGATGGAAGTGGCAACAAAAGGCAGAAAAACAGGGAGGGAAACCATCATTGGGTATTGGCATTGGGTTTTGGGGAGTTGTAAAGTTATGTCGGTTTCATATGGGGTTTCCAAGGGTTCTTATTTTATTTTTGGTAACAAGTTCTTATTTTATTTATTGGACTATTTGGTGTGGAATTGAATAGTTTGTCAGTGCCAAAAAGGACCACACATTAACTCCAGGTAGTGCTTTGCATTACTTCCTCCAGAGTCGATTATGCAAAAAATACCTAATACTCCCGGCTGTATTTTTTATAAGAAATAAAAAAGTTATTTTTTTATTTATAATTATAGTAAAAAAAATATTAATTTTTAAATATATTAAATGACTAATTTATATTTATACTCTTATTTATTGTAAGACTTATATTAATGAAATAACTTATTTTCTATACAAGTGGGTTCATAAAAATGGTAGTTTTGGAAAGAAAAAAAATTATATTTTTAAGAGTATTAATTAGAAAAAAATATTTTCAATATATTTTTTTGGTCTACGTAAATTAGAGTTTTGTTTCTTATAACCGGAGGGAGTAGTCAAATATATTTAATTTTTTTGATTTCATTCAAAATAAAGTTTATTATAATGATCTTCACTAAGAAATTCTTAAAACTTATAATAAGAATAGGAGGAAATAGTCAAATATATTTAATTTTTTTGATTTATACAAAATAAAGAACTATATTCAATAAAGTACTCATAATTATAATGATATGAGAAATTCTTAAAAGACAAACATTGAATTAACTTAAGGGTATTTTTGGAACAATTATATTAAATATAGGTAGATTAGGTAAAATTTGCTTATATTTGAGTCCACAAAACTCTGACATATGTTTGCTTATAATTAAGTCCGAAAGGCGTATTGGATGAAATTTATATGAGTTTCGCTAAATCACATGGATCCCACCTAATTTTGGTCATACTTATTTAAATTTCTACTAACAAGAGAGTGTGTATTAAAAAAAGTAATAAAGAGTGTGTTGTTAATGTAAGTATCGATTACTCTCTCCGTCTCTAAATATAAGCCCCCTTTGAAATTTTTTTTGTCTTTTTATAAGTTATTTTCTAAATTATTATATGCATTAATTATGTTTTACAAGAATATCCCTAATTAATTTATATTATTTTTTGTAGTCAATAGTAAATGAGGTGATTATTTCTCTCTCTTAAGTAAATAATTAAAGGGTAGTTTTAAAAAAATAGTATACACTGTAGATAAATTAAATAAGTTAACTAATTTTCTTAATTTATGTGTTTTGATCAATAGGTGCTTATATTTAGGGACGGATGGAGTATTTTTTTTTTAAAATTTTTAAACACCAATGGACATGTAATGGAAGAGTGAAAATCGGTATCTCGTCCCGGATGTTGGCTATCTTAGTAGTTTTTGCTTTGTATTTTTTTGGGGTCAATTTGTAATTCTAGCAAGCAAGGGACAAATAAAATAAAATTATAAGAAGGGATCGGGTTGACCCAAAGGATAAATAAAATAAAATTATAAAATGATCATTTAATTATGACTAAAATTTAAAAGTGAAAGATCAAATTTTTTTAGTATTTTATCATATATTGAAACTCAAACATGACTCTTACAATAATTTTTTTCTACGTTATCAATTTATCACTAACTAAACTTATTTCAATATTTTGTTTATAAAAACTTCATAATATAATACAACCTACAATTATGGGTGAGTAAAATACGGGTTATACCTCATCCAAAATTTTGACTAGATCAAATTTTTAAGCCATGACTCGTCCCCAAACTCAAATAAATCCGATATTTTGTGGGTCACATAGAACTGAATCGTCTTCGCGTTGGGTCGGCATCAATCACCCCGGCTTTGTAGGCACTTTTTTTTTTTTTTTGGTCAAAACTTTGTAAGCACCTAGAAACGTGTCCCTTCCAATCCTGAGCGGCGTTGGACAGCGTGTGCCATATCCATGAGTCCGACAGGGCGTGCATTGAAAATTCGTTCGTAGGTGAATGTTCCAATACAATTCTTGTAATAGTATCACCCTTTTGTCCATCTTTTTTTCTTTCTCAATAAAATCAAAATTCATTCAAAAATTAGAAAAAAGATTAATACACTATATTGAACAGAATATATTGAGAAATTCTCCATTCACAATTAAAAATCAACATAAATATCTAAGTCAGTTAAGTACCTGGTAATGAAACACTTAATCAGAACAGAAGACAATATGACATTAGCAAGTCATCTTAATCCTAACAGCAAAACAAAATCTTCCAAGTACGGTCGATGGTCAAAGAGAAATGAGGAGTCACGGTCTTTAAACTCATCCAGTTACGGGTCATTACTATACTCTGCGCAGACTCAAATCGACTATAAGTGGTATCAGATATGACCAATCGAACCACATACCCAGGAGCCATTTGTAGGGAGGAAATGATGCTGAGGTTGGCGGTGACCACCATTAGTACTGTGGATCTGTAACGTTGACGCTCACGTCTTAATTGAAACTAGAATGGATCGAAGCTGATCTGCCAATCTGAATCAAACACGCAACAAGACGAAAAACTGAACAACGCCGCACTCAGATGGCGAAATCACGAAAAAACAAGAAAGAAAAACTAGATCTATATGGAAAAACCACTTATTTAGATAAAAGGAGAAAAAACGATGTAGATGAAATGGTTCCAGGCCAAAAACCACCCCTTCCAGTGGATGAGAAAAACGAAGAGAGAATGTTTAGAGAGAGAGAGGAGAGAGGAGCTAGGGTTCAGGGATACCGGGTCATAATCCCTTTTGTCCATCCTCCCTATCTGTTTATTTGTAATCCTTCTAATGAAGAAATAATATTTTAGGTCTATAAATAGTTTAGCACAACCTAATAACATTCTTGAGTGTGAGATTTATCACCCATCGGTCATTACATGTACCTTGAATTTATATGAGACCCACATGATTTATTGGGATCTATTTGAGCTTCAACCAATGAGAGTCGGAGAGAGTTTTGAAAAATAGTGTTAAAGAATATGTTACTAGCATTCTTTAAGAATTATTATTATGAAAAATTGAAAATGTTTAAATTTTATTTTTTTCTACGGTACTTGTTGAATTATTTATTCGACCTGACCCATACTATTCTTACTAATGGATTTTGTTTTCAAGTATACATTTTGTAGAACGAGAGTTTCAAATAATTAATTTTGATTAACAATTGTGACTACAATACTAAATTCCTTGTAAAATTCATCCTAAATTGGCTTGCTCTGTCGTTGTATTTGTTGCCTCTATCACTGGAAATTTATTTCATGGTTCAATAGCTAATTCAATAGAAGAATTTTGAGTTCTTAAATTACTCTCTTTAAGAGGTCATCCTAGTAAGGCACCATAGATTAAACAAGTGAAATGGTTTCCACCACTTTGTAGTTGGGAGAAGTGTAACATTGATGGTGCAATTAGAGTTTTCCCTGGCAAAGTAGCTTGTGGTGGTATTTTTCATGATAGCAATGTTGTAGTTTTAGAATATTTTGTAGGTAATATTGGTATTTTTTTCTTCTCTATCTGTTGAGGTAATGACTGCCACGTTTGCTATTGAAATTGTCATTCGAAAAAGTTGGAGTAGGTTATGGCAAGAATGTGATTAAATTCTTGTGGTTAACGCCTTCAATTCTATTGGTGTGGTTTCTTGGAAATTGTGTATTTGTTGGAGTAATTGCTTATTAATATTTGAAAATATGCATTTTAGAATTTCTCATATCTTTCGTGAAGGAAATTGTTGTGCAAATATGCTTGCTTATGATATTCATTATCTTGATTTTACTTGGTCGAACTTTATTTCTAATTTTGATAGTGAATACTTTGGTCGCAATAGGTCCTAATTATAGATTCACATGATTCATTGTTTTTGCTTATCATGGGTTTTGATTCATGTCTCCTATACTTTTTTTTTATTTTTACTCTTTTTCGTTACTAATAAATTTATAGTCTGCTGCCTATTATAAATGGAGTTTGTAGTGTCAACATAGTTGGATTACTTTCCCACTATGATGTCTTTGCACGCTACTTTATTAAATAAATAAAAAATTACTAAATTACTAAATTCCAGCCCATGCATACATATATATAGGTTTCATTGGAATTGCCAAGATTAATTCTCAAATTCAAATCTAATCCAATTCAAAAAAAAAAATTGATCTTTTCATTTTTTGATTATTTTTGGTATTATTATTATTTTTTTGATATTTTTAATCTGATGTTTTTGGATCAATTTTTTCGATTTAAAGCGCCAAGGAAATACAATATTATTAATGTGATAACCAACCATCTCTTTATAAACTGTTTTTTTTTTTTGTAGACATCTTTTATAAACTGGTTAGGAATTAGTCCAGTCAAAATCTTTTATAAAA
Source organism: Calophaca sinica (assembly GCA_037113605.1). Taxonomy (NCBI): domain Eukaryota; kingdom Viridiplantae; phylum Streptophyta; class Magnoliopsida; order Fabales; family Fabaceae; genus Calophaca; species Calophaca sinica. Next base: position 52,811,024 of record CM073735.1, on the reverse strand, counting down.
TAATAAATCATTCATTTTTTTTTTTTTGACGAAATGATATTTCATTCTTAGAAACAGAATTCCAAGGAATGTGGTGTAATCAGAAATAAAAATAATAATAAATAAAAACCGCACCAAACGGCCTAAGGATAAGTTACAACACCTATGAATTGAAAAATCAACAATTCAAATTATATCAAACACATGCACATAAATAACAAACTAACAGAATATAGAAACTTTAACTAATGATTTTTCCATACTATAATTTTTGTCTTATAATTTCATTACCTTACTTTCGTAGAAGTGATATCCAATAATTCCAAACACATAAATTGAAAAGTACGAATTAAAAAGTTACTGAAATAACTGTACAAACATCTCAAACAAAATGTAAATGTAATTTTAGAATGTGAATCATCAATCAAATATCAAAGTAGGTAACCTCAAGATTCTAAGAAAGCATCCACCTTAGCATTTGTTGCTCTGGACAAGAATTTCATGCAAATAGGTGGCTGCACTCCTGCAAGAGCAAGAAATGAGCTAGGAAGTGACCAAATTCCATCCCCACAAATCAAACCAGAAGCCACAGCTGATCCAAATGCATCAGCCTTAGCCCTATCAACCTTCTGCCAAATGAACAAGATCAAGCTTCCAATGCACATGTCAATAGCAAAATAACTTCCAATGTAAAAAGGTATTGCCATAGCCATAGGAACAGGAATAAATCTCGCCCACTTCTTTCCAACCAAGTCGCGAGCAAGATTGATAACTATGGCCGCGGCAAAAAACACACAGCAAAGGACGAGACAGTTTTTCGGCAAAGCACCGAAGCCGTCCACCCCCAATATCGCCATGTTGCGATAAACAAGGGCGTATGGGGCAGGGTATGATGAGCCAGGAACACCAAGGTTACCAAAGGCCTTGTAGAAAAGCCAAAAGACACAAGGGGAAATCACACATCCCATTGCAGTTCCAATAACTTGGCTCACAAACATGGACCTTGGTGAAGCCAATGTCATGTAGCCTGTTTTGAAGTCTTGCATTAGGTCAGAAGCTGTGGAAACAATGTTCATCATGACACCACATGCTGCCAAACCAGCTAGGACACCACCATGAGATGCCCCTGCCCATGCACCAATAGTGAAGATGGCTAATTTTCCATAGGTTGATGCAAGGGACCAATCTGTTAGTCCACATCCATAGGAATTGCAAAATGCTAGTGCCGGTGCAATGAGGTAAATCACAATGATGTAATACCACTTCAGCTGGTGGAAAATGAGGGGGAGAGTGCAGGTAGAGACTATTGCAATGGCAACATAGCCAGTCATAGAAAACCAAGCGGGTATTTGGTCCTTGAGGAACATCTCGGTTCTGCGCTTGTCGTCATATGAAAGTGAAGGTGGGATAGGAGAATTTGGATCACTAGAATCATAGTCTTTTTTGTAGCACTGGTTATACAAACCAAAACCAGTGCGGCCAAGAACCTTCACAAAGTTGTATAGACCATCACCAAGGATCATTGCTATGGCTATGAAAACCTGTGGTTCAAAGAATACATATTTAGAAAATAAAAAGAATCAATTATCAACAAATCAACATTAAAAAAGATCTATCTATCACATTCGCTAAAACTTATGAGTTTAAGTACTATGCACCGCCGACAGTGTAAAACTTTTTTACACAGTAATCCGATCAGATTTCATCGTGGTGCCACTTTGTTATAATACTTCATATAATATCTCAACAAACATCTACCCAATGAGATCTGATTGAATGACTATGTTGTGTAAAACAGTTTTACACTGTCAATGCATAGTCCTTAAACTCAAAATTTATCCTCAAGAATATTATAATCTGAAGTGATAGTGTCCATGTACCTATTGTTCCAATTATTTGTGATTCAGCTGTTTGATCATAACAAGCCAACTTTTTAAAAAAAAATTAAATGTGGAAAGACAGCTTACTTTGTAACCTTGAAGACCATGTAAGCTGCTTGATTTGAGTTCAGCAGGGTACCAATCTCCTTTTTTAGCATCAATGAGAGGCCACATGACACCCCAGGAAAGAATTCCACCAATCAGCAGGGATACATTGATAATATATGGACATATCATCCCAACCCCCACATAGGTAGCCGAAAAATCGAAGTAGAACCTATGATAAAAGGAATTAGAATATATATATATATAGAGTTACATAAAAACTAATCAATTTTATTCTGACAATACTGTCTAAAAAGTTGCCAATTCATGAAGCTAACTCCATGAGTGGATTTATTCACCTTAGTACTATGTTTGAGAAGATAGAGGCTTCAGGCAATTTTTATATTGTGTGATTTATTCAAGTAAGAGAGTCAAGTCTTCTTTTTTTTTTTTTTTTCATTTTTCTTTCATTAATAAAAAATATAGGCGAGTCACATCACATACATCTTTTGATAGGCTTCTAGACCAAATGTGGGGAAGCTTGCAAATCCGCAACCATCACCAGAAGTGAAAAACCATTGGAAGAAACCCCAGAAGAAGCTAAAGGAGAAGAACTTTCCCAGTGCGAGAACTTGCTTCCTAAGAAATAAAAGTAAAAGAAGAGACTTAGAGAATCTAATTGATGTGTTTATAAATAAAAAAGAAACTTATGCAATTATAAAGGCTTGAATACTCACTTTGCTAGTTTGGCACCCTCTGTTGTATGGAAACTGTTAATAAGATGGGCTGTTGCGGTACCACTGGGATATGTCAATCTGAAGTCCACAATCATAATCTGTAACAAGTAACATTAAAACAAAAAGTCAATTCAACATCCAATAACCAACTAGCATAGATTCATTCATAGACAGTACTGGAAAAAGTTGAAATAGAGATGGAAATTTAGAAACGGATAACAGTAAATTCCATTGCTAAGTGTTAGAGATAACAAAATTAGAGATCAATTTCGCTTTTTCGTCTCTAATTTCTGTAGCTATTTCAATTTTTTCTAGTAGTGAGAAAGATGTATGCCTTATGCAAGCAAATATTACAATAAGACATTCGAATTATAAACTAGTCTATATTGTAGTGATGCAAGTTACAATTAAGGTATGACAAAGGTAACTACATTGATTTCTTTTTCAATTGTTCATTATTTGGATTGGATGCCATTAGTTAGTGTACCTTTCTAAGAGGAACCACTGAAAAGAGGCCAAGAAAGCTAACAACAAATAGAAATGCAATCATCCATCCTAAACCGGGGTTCTTGATATCCATTGCAGTGCCAGCTTCTGGAGCTTGTTTTGCAACAGATGAACTCATCCCAAACAAGTAGCTACCAAAGCCACCTACTCAAGCAAATCCAGTCAGAGATGTGTCAACAACAAATAAGGTTCTTTGCATCAGAATTGGAATTAACTATTTGAACATTGACTATAAATAATTTCAGCCATAATATTCTTCTCAAGTCCATATAAAACTGAAAAATGTCTGACAACAAATGCAACGTAGATAGTACAGAATAATTTTGGAAAAAAAAAAGAAGAAGAAGAAAAAGATGGACAGTCTAATTTAGAACACATAAAATCCTTAAAAAACACAGTACTCAGAAATAGTTATACTTCTAAGGCATTAAAACTCCAGAGATTTTGTAACCCAAAAAAAAAAAAAAAAACTCCAGAGATTTCATTCACGATTCAATAAACTGATGAAAAATGTGAGTTTAAAAATTGTAAACTTCAGAGCAGCTATAAGCTCTGCGTGAATGTAAAGTTTCAAAAAATCAATTAATTATAATGTGTACCGTTCTATTAACACGATTACTCTGGATGATTATTTAGCAATAAAACTTGACCCAAGGTTTCATCAAATAACGCTTCAAAAGATGTTGGACAATCGATGATGTTTACATCAAATATTTATCCAATTCAGGGATTTGAATTCCCTGTAGTAGTCATATCACGCAGTTGCCGCAGTTAGACGGTCCGAACTGTCTGATTTTGATCAGAAGGTTCATGTTTTAACTTTGTTAAATCAGGTTCACAGTACAAAGTTAGAATGCGAATCGTCCGATCAAAATCAGACGGTCCGAATCAGCTACAGCAGAAATGCGTAAATGCATGGAATCCATTTCCTCAATTCAGAATTCAAGTAGAAAGGTTATATTCATTCATATGAAGAATCCACATTGAAGTAAAGTAATTGACACTTCAAAATCTTGAAAGAGCACTGAAGAAGTTGCACATCAGGTTTTATTGCACAACATTTCTCATACAAGGGCAAAACAGTAAATTAACATGAAAAAACCTTTAAAATACTCGAACTAGGTAGGTTGTTCTCAATAATATATTTTATAGTACCTTATCGTATTCAAATTAGCTTTTAAACATGCACACGGTGTGATAATGATAGATTGAGAAAAGGAATTTTTGCTGTTAGTGTTCCCTCAACCCTTAACTTATACAGTACGTTAATATAAAAAAACTCTTGAGGGAATCAAAGCAACACAAAGTAAAATTATATTTTCTCAGAATTAAATTAAAAAATATGTACTTTTCAACTTTTCCCATCCTCAAAAGGGCAAAGGGACTATACACGTATTTGGATTAACTCATAAACATCTTATTTAGGCTAATTTATTGGCATAAATATTAGTCAACGTATTTGAAAGAGCTTATAGAAACAGCTTATGATAGATCCAGAAGTTATTTATAGTTTATTTCAATAATCTCATTAGGATGACTTATAAAAACAATTTATAAAATATCAAAACAGTTTGCCTATATTTTTTCTTTGATTATAAAATTAGTTTATAAATAAGTGTTTCGTATCATATAAGCATTTAATTAAGATGTTTAGACAAACAAACCCTGTGTCATTGTTTTGGGGTATTAGACTATGTATTTTTCTACCTTCCATAGTTCCTCTTTTTCTTCACAGACAGAAGGAATTAAAAAAAATTAAATAAATAAATAAGAAACAGGGACCACCAGCTCACAATTTGGTGGTGAAGATTCACAGTGGGACCCATCCCATGATACACTAAACGAGGAAACACAATGCCATGCAAATCACAAAAACCAGAAACCCAGTAACCCCAATAAATTCATAGATAAAAAATTTCCGGAAAAAATCAAATCTTTTTGGAAAAAATAAAAACTTTAATAGAAAAGAGAAAAAGGGGTGGTGGATGTGGTTAGGTTACCGCTGAAGGCAATGCCGCTGGCAGCAACAACGCATGTTTGAATGACGGTGTTCTCTTGTCGCGTGAATGGTTGATTGAGCAAACCCGATTTAGAGAGCAGCTTGGTCCACGTCTTCACGAAGAAGAACCCTAACAACCCAGCGGAAACGTTGAGGGAAGGAATGATACCGGTGGTGAGGTTAAGCTTCATCACGATGAACGTGAACATAACCGACAACACCATACTCACCATGATCGCCCTCCACGTCACCTGTTTCTGCCACGACGGCACCGCCTTCTCTTCGAAGGCTCTCTCCACCGACGCCTCTTCCTCCATCTCCACCGCGTCGTTACGGTCCTCAACGTCCCCGGCACCGGTGCCAGCGCGTCGGTGGGGTTCTGAAGCCATTCGATTTTCAACAACGAACGAACGAACCAATGGAGTAGTGTGACTTTGTTGTTGTAGTTTGTGTTTTTATTATGGTTGAGCTGTAACTGTGTGTGTCTGACTCCAGCTGTCGCTTTCGTTTTGTTTCCTAAAAGATTGACTTTTTCTAAATGGATGGTAAATAATGATCAATGAATGAATTTGGATCGGCCGAATTATAAGAGGGATTCGCTGGAAGAGTCGTGTCCTCCTAGGATTAGAATTCATAATAACTGAATCATGCGATTGGTTGCATATCATTATCTTATCTGCCTCTAATCACCTCAACAATCTACCAACGTGATTGGTCAATTTGAATTTGATTTTAAGCCCCACATTCCCAATCTTTAATATATATTTTTTTGAAAAAGAAAAATTTAAAATTCTTGCCCATCACTGTCTTTAAATCAGAGTCCTTGTTCTTTATGGTCTTCTTCCTCTCACATTTTTTTTTGGGAAGAAACTTCGTGTTGTTTTTTAAAAATCTCCTATTAGATTATGATATGCATAGCATTTGTTAACAATATGCAGCTAAAGATATCAAAAACTAATTTTCTCTCTTTACACATGTAACAGGGAACGGCACCAACAGTTTGTATAGAACTGTTTGTAGGGTTTTTTCCTTTTTTTTAAAATTCAAATTCAAATAAAGGTGATTTGATATTACAGCCTACCAAGTTTCCGAAATGGCATGATCTCTGTTATCTCCAGATATTTAGGTGTCAAATGTAAATTAATTTTTTTAATTTTTAATAGCTACTATTAGTAAAAATGTAAATATTACTATAGTAGAGTTGATGAAAAATATTTTTACATTAACCTTCAATAATAGTTCACCATACCATCATATCACCCTACTTTGTAACTGCATTTTAAAAATAACTGCACAATAGTGAGTTCTTATTAGATATCAGTATAAAACTGGTTTATACTGACGGTACATATCGCCTTTTCTCTAGGGGTGGGCATGGGTCGGGTTGAGTGGGTTTTAGGGTGTTTAAAGACACAACTCAATCAAATATATACCGGTTGGGTTGGGTCGATTTAGTTAAAAAAAAAATATGAAACCTGAACCAACCCAACTTGACCTCATATGGGTTGGTTTGGGTCGGATGAACGGGTTTGTTATTAAAATATTTATTTCTAATAATCAAAGACAAATAAAAAAATATTTATGAAAAAAAACTACTATCAAGATCTTAAACATTAATTTTTCCAACATTCATCTAGCCTGATTGAAAAAACAACAAATACGCAACACAATAATTCACATTTTATAATATATAACATTTGGAGAGTGACATTATTTCATATTTCATAATATATTTCATATTTTAAATTATATATCAATCATTCCAAATGCAAACACGTTCACTTAGTTATTAAAAAAAATTGTGTTCATTACAGTGGGTTGGGTTGGGTTGAGTTGGGTTGCTCGAGTTTGCAATCTTCAGACCCGACACTCAATCCATAGGTTTTGGATTTGCTTATTTCAAAATCGACTCAATCCAATGACCCAAACCAACCCGTTTTTTCTGGGTTGGGTAGGTCAGGTTCGTGGGTCGATCCGTACCCGTGCCTACCTCTACTTTTATACAAATGAGTTTAATGAGGATGCACCACTCCAGTTTGAAAGTAGTATATGATTATCTGTGTAAATTTATTAACCGAGAGTTTTCATTTTTAAATTTCAGGAATTCACGATTCTTGCTTCCGTACCTGTGCCCACCTCTACTTTTATACAAATGAGTTTAATGAGGATGCACCGCTCCAGTTTGAAAGTAGTATATGATTATCCGTGTAAATTTATTAACCAAGAGTTTTCATTTTTAAATTTCAGGAATTCACGATTCTTGCTTCACAAGTTACATGGTTTTCTAAAAATTACCTCTTTCATTTTTTATATTTATCTTGTTGATTTAAAGTTACATGCTCATCTTTTGTACCAACAAAAAACTACATAGTCATTTTATAGGGTCTATTTGGTTAAAACGAAGGGAGGGAAGGGAAGGGGCGGGATTTAATTTGATATTGTGTTTGTCTCAGAAGAGAGAAGGGGATAGTAGTCTTTGCTTATTTAGTTCAGGAGAGGATGAAAGAAATTTTAATGGAGTGAAAACATTAATTTACTTTTATATCCTTATAATCTTTCATATTATATTTTTTATAAAGATATTTAGGTCATTTTGTTTTAATTGAACCAAACATACAATTAATATAAATATATTAAATTCGAATTTGTTAAATTCAAATTTAAACTAATTATCTCTTAATATCTACGTATCAATTTTTTTTTTACATTAAACCACTGAAATTATATTATTAAATCAGAAACATTACACATATTAGAGTTTAACTGGTATGGGGTTTCGAAGTCACACCCTTGGCACACAAAAATAAACCATACAATGGAGAACATATTCCCTCGTTTTTCTTAGGAGTAGGGTTTTCACGTCACACTTAGAGGAGAACTACACGGTTTCACTACACGAGTTTACAATGGAGAGAGACCTAGAAGGTCTGTTATCGATTGAGGATGAGGAGGAAGGACTGATCTTTGATGTGGAGGGTAGCAGTGAAGTCAAACAAGATCTTCAACTCTGCCTCGCTGGGCGTTTTCTTACGGATTGTTCAATACAGATTAACATCATGAAGGAGAGAATGGTTGATGTATGCACGTCAGGGAAAAGGGTATTTATCATGGAAGCAGTATCACGACTCTTCATATTCCAATTTTACTATTGACTGGATCTAGAAAAATTTATACAAGGAGGACAGTGGTCATTTGATGGGCATTTTCTCATTCCGGGACGCATTGGTGTGAGGGCAGATCTTTGCAGTATCCCTCGCATTCTGATGCTCTACCGACTGGCTTAATGGTTGAAATTGTTGGATGGCATTTGGGGAATTTCATCAGAGAGTTCATTGAGTATGATGACACTAACAACACAGGCCCTTGGAGAGCTTACATACGAATACAAGTTAATGTGGATACCAGACTCCCGTTGAAGAAGGAACATAAGGTAAAAAACAGGGATTTAGATTCGCTGCAGTTGGATAAAAATAAGCCATTGGATTTATCGTATGCTTTTTATATTCCCACATCAGCCGTTCAACAATGAGTTTATTTCATTTGATCACATACTCTGCTGTCTCTGTTCTCTATCTTCTTTTTTGGTCTGGAACCAGTGCAAATAATTATAAAAACTGAAAAATTCATTATATAATTTTTCTAATCAACAGAAAAGTAAAAACTTAAGGGAAGGACGATTACAACTGGGAAAGGAAGTTGTGTTTCTCATTTTGCTGCAGAATGTTTTATCTAGAATTACAAATCAATTTGGAAAAAATATGCAACAAAGGGTTCAACCGTGAGGTGAACAACACTCATTATTCCCCTCTCGTATTTCTTATCCAAATTGTGCAAAGGGTTCAACCGTTCAAAGAGGTGAACGGCACTCGCTATTTCCCTCTCATCCTTACCAAAAACCCCCCTGTTCCATGGGTGCAGTCACAGTAACCGACAAGACCATAGCAACAGCTTCTTTGTGGGGTTGAACGGGTTGGGTGTTGGGGGTGACCTTCAATGAAGGTGGCAACACGACAATGATGAAGGATGGCAGTGGTTGGCTCACTGTCGGCGAGAGATGAGGAGGACAAGACGAATCCAGATCCGTTGGAGAGGATGGTTTTTTACTTGGGGAGAAGGGTCTTTGTTTCCAGTAGGATGACACATGGCTTTTTTATGGACATAGGATGAATCCAATGGTGTATTTTTATCCGACTACAGCGAATCAACCTCGCAGACGACGACTTCATTGTAGGATGTTGGATTGGGCTTGAACCTTTCTCTTGTATAACTACTTTGGGCCTAGTGGTTAATTAGTTAGGGTCTGTTATTCTGTTTATTGTTGATGTAACAGACTTTTACCTCCTACCCTCTCTACTTAGGATTTATATATTCTGTTATTCTAAGAGAGTTGGGATGAGAGTACACAATCTGTAACCTCTTGTTTCATAGTGGATTCAGTCACTTCTCTGCCCGTGGATGTAGCTCACACACTGTGAGTGAACCACGTTACTTTTGTGTGTTCTCTTCTGATCCCTTATTCTTTTTCTCAATCATCACTGTTCTGTTTTGGTATTTTTGCATTTTGGTACTTGTTTACTGTTCTGTTTTTTACAAACTGGTATCATAAGCTTGGTGCGATCTACTGCGTTAGAACGACTGTTCGCAAAAGAAGGGTTTTCTGTGCAATCTTGAGTTCTGCTTCGCGAAGGTTCTTTCTCTGCATTCTTGCGTTCTGCTTTGAAAAAGATTCTCTGCGATCGTGCGTTCTTCTGCTCGGTGCGATTTTCTGTTTTGCGAAGGGTTCTGAGTTTGTGCGATCTTCTGTATTTCGCGAAGGGTTTCTCTGCGATCGGGCGTTATTTCGCTGCGTTTCGATCTTCTGCGTTTCTTCGAGCCTCTGCGATCTTCCGGCTACGCTTCTGTTCTCTGCGTTCTCTCTGTTTGGGTTTTAAGGTTCGCGGTGGTTCTCCAAGATTTGATCAAGATGACAAATCCTATCAGGATTGAGAAATTTACTGGGAAGAACAGCTTCAATCTGTGGCGCATTAAGATGCGCGCGCTTCTGAAAGAACAGGGAGTCTGGACTCCTCTCTCTGGTACGCCCTCCACCATTGATGCCTCTACTCTTCAGCAACAAGAAGAGAAGGCCCATTCCTTGATTCTTCTTTCTTTATCTGATGAGGTGCTCTACGAAGTTTTCGATGAAAAGACTGTTGTTGGGTTATGGTTGAAGCTTGAAAAGTTGTTCATGACCAAATCCCTCTGCAACAAATTACTGTTGAAACGTCGTCTCTTTGGGCTGCGCATGAAAGAAGGTGCATCTCTCAAAGAACACTTGGATGCGATGAATTCTATTCTGATGGAGCTTCGTGATGTTGATGTTAAGATTGAAGATGAAGATGCGACCATGATTACGTTGGCCTCTCTTCCCTTCCTTTGAGAGTTTTGTGAATTCTTTAAGTGCGGGGAAGGGCGACATCACTCTTGAAGAGGTAAAATCTACCTCTATTCAAGAGAACTCGACCTGAGGCTTACGCAAATGGTGAAGACAATGAATGCTTGGTTATCACTAAATCTGAAAGGCGATTCAAGAAGAAGGAAAAGGCAACCAAAAGGGCAAAGTTAATCCTAAAGACATCTGCAATTCTTTGTAAAGAACCAGGTCCCGGAAGAAGGATTGTCTAAGAAGAAGAAGAAAGATCATATTGCACGCCATCGCCCAAGATGGTTCCTCATCTGAAGGCGATCTTGTTCTCTCTGTTGTTGATCGAATAAAGAACAATCGACCGATGGGTGATCGATTGACTTATTCTTATCATATGTGCCCGCACGTAAATTGGTTCGTGACATATGAAAAGAAAACTTACGGGAATGTTACGATGGGGAATGATGCTCCTGTAAGGTCATTGGAATTGGCTCCGCATGGATCAAGATGCATGATGGCATTGTAAGAACCTTGACCAATGTTCGTCATATTCCGAATTGAAGAAAAATCGATCTCTGTGGGAGCAATGGACTCAAATGGTATCGATTCTTTGTGTTGAAGGTGGAGTTCTTCAAATCGGAGGAAAGGCAAAGCTGTTGTTATGCAGGGGAGTAAAACAAGGGAACTTGTACATTCTTCAAGGTACTACAACATCGGTTACCCTTCGCTGTCTCTCCAACAGAAACCGTCTCTCTAATATTAATTCTCTATGGCACAATCGACTTGGGCACATGAGTGAAAGAGGGATGGAGATTCTTTGCTGCAAGGACTTCTTGGCAATCATAAGATGGAACATCTCCAATTTTGTGAGCATTGTGTCTATGGAAAGCAACATAGGGTGAAATTTCCAAAGGCAAAGGCATACAACCAAAGCTACTTTGGATTACATTCATTCTTTGTTGGGGGCCTTCAAAGGTTCCATCTGCAGGAGGTGCTAGATATTTCTTGTCAATCATAGATGATTATTCAAGGATGACTTGGGTTTTTATGATGAAGCAAAAATCGAAGCTTTCAAATTCTTCAAGCATTGGAAGATTCTCATGGAAAACCAAACCAGGGAAGAAGGTTAGCGCCTCGAATCGACAACGGGTTGAATTTCGCTCTGGAGAATTCAATGAATTCTGTAAAAGCGAAGGAATTGCAAGACAAGACATCGTTAGAAATACCCCTCAGAATGGGGTAGTAGAGAGGATGAGCAGAACGCTGGAAAGAGCCGGATGCTTGTTGTCGGCTCTGGTCTTGACAGAAATTGGTGAAGGCATTATCTGACTTGTTACTTGGTGAATCAGTCTCCTTCATTGCCATCGAGCTCAAGACTCCTATTGAGGTATGGTCTAATAAACATGCTGATTATTCTATGTTGAAAGTGTTTGGGTGTTTAGCTTACTATCATGTTAATGAAGGAAAGTTAGAACCTAAAGCTAAAAAGGGTGTTTTTGTGGGATATGGTGATGGAGTTAAAGGGTTTAGAATCTGGTCCCCCTCTGAAAAGAGAGTAATTTTGAGTAGAGACATTACCTTTGATGAGACATCTATTTTAAATTCAAAATCTGAACCTAATCAGTCCAATGAAGCCATGAAACAGGTGGAGTTTGAGAGCTCCACAACCAGCAACCAAACTGAAGTGAATAAATCTCGCACTGAAGAGATTGATCGCTTTTCAGACTGAGGAAGCTAACAACAAAAGATACGTAAGATGCAGAATCGAACAGAGCAATCGCAGAGGTCAAACAGAAAATTCTCGCAATCGAAAAATCTCACGAAGCGTAAAAGCACCGTAAAGGTATGGATTTGAAGACATGGTAGCCTATGCCTTGCAAGTAGCGAAGATGTTGAGTCTTTGGAACCTAATACCTACAAGGAAGCAATCGGTTACCTTTGAATCGAGCATTGTATTGTTGCTATGAATGAAGAAATGGAATCACTTCAGAAAAATCAAACCTGGCAGTTAGTCAAGTTACCAGAAGGCAGAAGGGTTGTTGGGTGTAAATGGATTTTTAAGAAGAAATCTGGGTATTCAAGTACGGATGCTATCAAATACAAAGCACGCCTTGTTGCCAAAGGCTATAGTCAAAAGGAAGGTGTAGATTACAATGAGATTTTTTCTCCTGTGGTGCGACACACCTCAATTCGGGCTTTGCTTGCTCTTGTGGCAAGTTTAAACATGGAGCTAGAACAACTAGATGTGAAAACCGCTTTCTTACATGGAGAGTTGGAAGAAGACATTTTGATGAGGCAACCGGAAGGTTTTGAAGTTCAAGGGAAGGAAGGTTTTGTATGCAAGCTGAAACGGTCTCTTTACGGGTTAAAACAATCTCCGCGACAATGGTATAAGAGATTCGATCAATTTATGATTACACATGGATACAAAAGGAGCCCCTATGACTCATGTGTCTATCATAATATGGGAAAAGGTGGCTCATTCGTATACCTTCTCCTATATGTTGATGACATACTCATTGCATCTCAAAACAAGTCAGAAATTCAGCATTTAAAGGGTCTTCTCAGCACTGAATTCGAGATGAAAGACTTGGGACCGGCTGCTAAAATTCTGGGCATGGAAATCTGCAGAAACCGTGAGGCCAAGAAGGCTTTACGTGTCAAACTGACACGTTCGTAAAATTACGCACGAGGTTCGGTATGTTTACTGCTAAATCTGTTTGTACTCCTTTAATTTCCAGCATTCATCTCTCTGCAACTCAAGTTACACAGTCTGAATCTGAAAAGGAATACATGTCTCGTGTTCCTTATGCAAACGCTGTTGGATGTCTTATGTATGCGATGGTGTGCACTCGTCCAGATATTGCTCAAGCTGTCAGTGCAGTAAGTAGGTACATGATTCGGCCTGGAAAAGAGCATTGGCAGGCAGTCAAGAGAATTTTTAGGTACCTTAAGGGTACTGCTGATGTGGGGCTGATTTATGGGGGTGAAAATTCTTGTTCTTTAGCTGGTTTTTCTGATTCGGATTATGCTGCAGATTTGGATGGTAGAAGGTCTGTGACTGGTTATGCGTTTACAATTGGCAATTCTCTTGTTAGTTGGAAGGCTACACTTCAGCCAACTGTTGCATTATCTACAACCGAAGCTGAGTATATGGCTCTGACCGAAGCTGCTAAAGAAGGAATCTGGTTGAAGGGTCTTATTTCTGATCTTGGATTCCCTCAAGATAAAGCTATTATCTTCTGTGACAGCCTTAGTGCTATATGCTTAGCCAAAGATCAAGTTCACCATGAACGGACTAAGCATATAGATGTAAGGTACCACTTCATAAGAACTGCAAAGAGGATCAAAGTTCAAAAAATTGTCACAAAGGAAAATCCGGCTGACATGTTCACTAAACCGGTTCCTAGAAGCAAGTTCATGCATTGTTTGGATTTGCTCAATGTTGACTGTTGGAAATAACAATGCTGAAATGGCAGTTTAAGGGAGTGACTGTGATTGTTTTTCTGTGAAAGGTATCAGTCCAAGGTGGAGATTGTTGGATTGGGCTTGAACCTTTCTCTTGTATAACTACTTTGGGCCTAGTGGTTAATTAGTTAGGGTCTGTTATTCTGTTTATTGTTGATGTAACAGACTTTTACCTCTTACCCTCTCTACTTAGGTTTATATATTCTGTTATTCTAAGAGAGTTGGGATGAGAGTACACAATCTGTAACCTCTTGTTTCATAGTGGATTCAGTCACTTCTCTGCCCGTGGATGTAGCTCACACACTGTGAGTGAACCACGTTACTTTTTTGTGTTCTCTTCTGATCCCTTATTCTTTTTCTCAATCATCACTGTTCTGTTTTGGTATTTTTGCATTTTGGTACTTGTTTACTGTTCTGTTTTTTACATAGGAAATCATCCTGCCACTAGGCTTAAAAGGCTTTAATGTAAGAAAATGAAGTATTATTATGAATCAATGCATATTTTAATATTTTATTAGTGCTGTTTGTTTACGATAAATCCCTAAGAATTAACCCAGTGGGGAAAAAAATTAAAGCAAAGCCGTACACCCCATGTACGACTTCCCACTTTACGTGTAAAAAAAAAATTCTACCATGTAAAGTCGTACATGGAGTATACGACTTTGTTAAAAAAAATAAGAAATTCAAAAGTCTCCAACTCCATGTACAACTTCAGTATTTAAAAAAAAAAAATTCGAAAAGTGAAGTCATATACTGTATGTACAACTTTGTTGTAATGCAAAAGTGAAGTCGTATATGCTATATACGACTTACCCCAATTTAATAATTTTTTTTTCAACCTATACTAGTTTAGTAATTTCATTTCTAATTTACACCCTGCAGGTCAATTAGTCGGCAAAGGTCCATCAAATCTGGACCGAGGCGTTAATCCCATGCAAAGCTAGCCAATCAAAACCCTATTAAAAGTGGCCCCATCTATTTCATGAGGAAACCAACGAATATGTCGGGTGTTGTTAGAGCATCTCCAACGCTCACCAATTAATTTGGGTTCCTTGCTCTATCTAGTGGGCCCTGCTATGCCATGTAGGATTTAAAATGCCTGATTGATTTTTTACTCCAACGCTGGAGTTTATAAGGGACGGTGCAAAGTGGTAATATAATAATAAAAAACACAACGCTAGAAGCTTCTATCTCTCTGTCTCACTCATTTCCTCATCTCAACCCTCATCTCACGCCTCCATCTCACTCATCTCCCTCGCGACTGAAGCTTTGGATCTCCGTCGTGACTCGTGTCCCTCCCCTCATCTCACTCTGATCACTCTCATCTCCTTTTGATCCACTCTGATCTCCACCATTGTTCCTCTTCCCATTTTCATCGCTTCCCTCATTCCTCTTCCCCCTCAGATCTGTGCGAACGACGCAAGAAGTGGTGGCGTTCTGATTTCTGTTTTAGGCGAATTTGGTGAGATTGAGAGAGAAACAATGAATATTATAAGTTAAAACACGGTCATTTGGTTCGTTGTCGTCAACAAAAATTTCGACTCCCTTCCCTCCACGTCAGCTTGCTGCAACGCTAGTTTCTTATACTTGCCGGAAACAAAAACAAGACACCGCTTTAAATCACCGCGATAAAGATGCTCTTATTAGAGTTGACCGCAATAAAGAGGTTAATGATGGGGGAATCAACATGATTGTATTGTTTGGGAAGTGAACAAAGTGGAATGAGTTATAATTTTTTGGGTTAATACCCCTATTGGTCTATGTAATTTGAGTAAAATTCAGTTTTAGCCTTTGTACAATTTTTTGTTTCAATTTAGCCCCTGTAATTTGAGATTCTTTCACTTTTAGTCTCTGCTATCAAATTCCTGTTAAAAACGTTGAGTTTTTCTTATATTGGTATCTGTTTATTTTTTTGTCACAATATTAGTATTTATTTTAATATTAAGGAAGTAATCAATAAGCATTATGGTTATACGCTTGAATTAAAATTTAGAACCACGATATCAAAAACATAAATGCATTTTCTATAAATAAAAAAAAGGGTAACTGCATCCTGTCAAAAAACGTAAATGCATCAAAACAGACTAGTTGGTGAACCTGTATATCAAAACGAGACCATCAAAATGTAAACGCGGTAAAGAAATGCATCAAAACGGCGTTATGATGGTAGCCAACTAAAGAGAAAGAGGACAGGTTGTTGCTCGTGTAAAAGTAAAGAGAGGAAGAAGCACAGACCAACGGCTGCCTGAGAAAAATAGAAGTTGAAAAGAAAGCTAATAAAAGACAAGGATATAATAGTAATTTAATACTCCATCCGGTCCAATTTATAAGAGACCAAGCTAAAATTTGGTTCATTGAATAACTCATGTATTTGGTCTATATAGACCACCAAATACATGAGTTATTCAATGAACTAAATTTTAGCTTGGTCTCTTATAAATTGGACTGGAGGGAGTAATTAACAAATAAATCAACATGTGGTTCCATCCAATTCTGTCCAATTCGGAGGGGAGCAAAATACGAGTAAGTAATGGATAACTAGTTCAAATCTTGTCTACTAATCTATTCAGGATAAATGAAATAATGACTTATTAAGTGAAAGTTCAAATCACAAGATACCTTTAACCGAAAACATGTGATTTCTGAAACAATGAGATTTTGATTTATTTTGAAAATGGTGGGAGATTGTTGGGGATTTTCAAAATAATATGAATCCAAGAACACCGAACAAGAGACATGATCCTGAAATGAGAACAGGATACTTGCGCCCATGCGCAAACAACGCGCATGCCAAGTGCCTTTGTGCAGGAAGCCAAGCTGGTACAGAACCAAGATAGAACAGAGAGTCCACTATGTTTTGAAGGAATCCACCCTCACAATTGCTAACAAGCAACTCTCAATTTAATTCTTAAAACTTAGATGATCAAATGCATATATATGAAACCCCATTTATAGTTGGAGGAAACTAAGAGAAGTACATGCAATAAGGCAAGTGTTTGTCATGCAACAAAGTCAAGTGCCACTTGTTATGTGAATCACATGTATCTTGCCATTTGCATTACATGCGACAAGGCCATGTGTTATCACATGCAATAAGGCATGGTGTTAAGGGCTTGAACCCACAATGGTTGGGCCTGGATCATTTTGGTCTTGGTCGGGATCATTCTCCCCGGGCTGGAGAGAACTCGCCCTCGAGTTTAGCTCTTTCTTCCATGGCGGTGGTCCTTAAACTTTGATGAAAATTAACTACGGCACAACCTCAAATTTTATTTCAGCTTTTTCTTGATGTGTAAACTTGATCGCCCCGTTGAACAAAATGCTAGAATTTGTAGAATTATCAAATCACAACTTGCCTTGAGATATACATCGTTTGGAAAATCTCCTAACAAAGGCTCAATCATGAGTCCTTTCTCAGGAGAAGATTGCCTTTCAATGCTTTCTATATTTTCTTGCAGCTTTTCTTTTCTCAAAAAACTTACTTCCATGATGAATGGTGAAGAAACTTCCATGAAACCACTAAAGTGGTTGCAAGTTAATTGGATCCACCTCATATTGAAGCTCTTCAAAAATATCTAACTTTTTTGAGCTCAACATCTTGTTCTTAATCAAAAATTGGTTCTTTTTCAACAATGGGCTCTTTGTCAAACATGGGTGCTTCAAAAATTGGTTCTTCATCAAAATTTGGCTCAACATCAAATATTGGTTCATTTAGTAATAATTTTTCTTTTTCAAAAATGGACCAATTTTCTTCAAATAGATTTTCATTTTCAAGCACAAACAAATTTTCTTCTTTCTTTTCAAACAATTCTTCATCAAAGAAATTATTTGATTTGAAAATATTATTTTGCAAAGAAGAATCATTTTTGGAATTGCCATAAACAATATTTCCAAATTTTAATTCAATTAAAGCTTGATTTGCATTCACCTTTTCTTGCAATTTTTTTAATTTTTTTTTTCAATTTTCTAATTTCAAAATTTTCATCACCTCTTCTAGAAAACATTTTTTTCATCAAAAAGGGCAAAATTGGAATTTTAAAAAGTTTGGGGCAAATTGCAATTTTCAGAAGTCCAGGGGTAATATTGTAATTTCCAAAAGTTCAGGGTCAACTTTTAATTTTCAAAAGTTTAGGGGCCATTTTGCAATTTTTGAAAGTTTAGGGGTAAAAAAGTAAATACAAAAAAGTAAGGGCTTATCTGCAATCTCAAAAAATTGGTTGATGTGGCTGACGTGGAATGAGGTGACATGTGGCAGAAGGTGGGTGGTTGTTGAAATGATGTGCCAAATGATGTGGCGGGTGACTTGGTGAAGTGATGTGGCTCAGATTGACACGTGTCGGGATGTGATTGGACAGCGTGGCGATGACGAGGGGTGTCGTGGTCGTCTTCTACTTCTAGAAGGCATGTGTGGTGCGTGGAAACAGGGGCAACGCGTTTGGACGAGAGGCGGTGGCGCGTGCATGCGCATGGAGTGACTATGGCAGCTTATCTGGCGCGTGAGGGCGCGTGCACTAATGTTTGGCCGGGAAACTTGGTCCCCGATGGTTTTCGGTCCTTCTGGACACGATGGTGGTGTCTGTTTGTGAAAAATGGTTGGAAATGGTGTTTTGACGCGGGACAGGTTCGAATCCTCAAGAACCAATGCTCAAAACCCGGATTTCCTCACTTTTCTCACACTAACTCACACCTAAACCTTGCTCTGATACCAAAATGGTACAGAACCAAGATAGAACAGAGAATCCACTCTGCTTTGAAGGAATCCACCCTCACAATTGCTAACAAACAACTCACAATTTAATTCTTAAAACTTAGATGATCAAATGCATACATATGAACCCCCATTTATAATAGGAGGAAACTAAGGGAAGTACATGCAATAAGCCAAGTGTTTGTCATGCAACAAAGTCAAGTGCCACTTGTTATGTGAATCACATGCATCTTGCCATTTGCATTACATGCAACAAGGCCATGTGTTATCACATGCAATAAGGCATGGTGTCAAGGGCTTAAACCCACAATGGTTGGGCCTGGATCATTCTGGTCTTGGTCTGGATCACAAGCGTATGCCAAACACATTTTCACGGTTTGGTTCTGCAACAGGTGCACTCCAAGCACATTTTTGCAGTTTGGTTCTGTAACAAGTGTGCTCCAAATGCGTAAACCTGTGCAAGCGCATGTACTGCAGAATTTTGCAGAAACACAATTTTTCATGTTCCAAAGGGTGTGTCTCTTTGTGGGTGTCACTAATGGTTGTGTTCTTTCATGAATCTTTGTATATATTCATCCAAAGATATTTGAATGAAGAAATGCACCCATTCGTGGATATAGTTAAAACAAATCACAATGGGTTTTGACTCCATATAAGGAGATGTTTCTCTTCACCAAAAGGTATAAGTTAGTCTATATATAGAATCACTCTATAGGCAGAAAACACATGAAATTCATATGTTTATGCCAAAACTCTGCCATCTTTATCACTCTGAATCATTTCGTTTATTCTCTCATGCACAAATTGAAGTTAAGGAATTGTTGTTCTATAAAATACCATTGATAATACACTTGGTATAGGAGTGTAAATCATATCAAGGAACTCCAAGTATTCTGAAAGGGATTTATTGTTCAAACTGTTGCATCCAATT
This sequence comes from Calophaca sinica, assembly GCA_037113605.1. Classification (NCBI taxonomy): domain Eukaryota; kingdom Viridiplantae; phylum Streptophyta; class Magnoliopsida; order Fabales; family Fabaceae; genus Calophaca; species Calophaca sinica. The sequence continues at coordinate 52,791,369 of CM073735.1, read as the reverse complement.
TAGAGAAACTTGTGAGGGCGAATCAATCCTAAAGCTTAATGTCTATACGTGCTTTGGAGACTTGCACAATCATTTTCCTCTTTGTTCTTTATTTTGCTGCATCTTTATCTTTATTTGAACTTATTATTTTCTGTTGTTTGTTTTTAGTAGTTGCAGCATTCCCATCACAATATTCATGAACATATTTTACACTTTTATTTTTTCTAACTTGTTGTCTGTAATTTAGTGTGATTATTCAGGTGTCAAAGAATCAAGACTGAATTCACTTTTTTGAATGTAATTATCCTGAAGATTAGCTACTTGTATAGAAGGCACCATATTGTAACAATGTGACTTTTTTATCTTAGCAAATAGCAGTGCTTGTTTGTGTTTACGGGTTGGCTGGAGCAAACTTGAAGTGATTAACATGCATAGTGCAAAGGAATAATTAACATGAGTGAAATAAAATACTATCATCACTAGATGTAATGCAGTACATGAACAATCAAGCACCAAATACATATAAGGAATCGATAACCAGCAAAAACAGCCAACTTGCTCTTTCTTCACATGTAGATTCTTGCACACTGTATATCACTGGATAGGCAAAAATATTTTGGTGAAAAGTGTTGGAGCAGAGATAAATGCAAAGATTTAAAAATTTGTAAAGATCATGATAATACTTAAATTTCAAAGATGAATCAGGTGTTTGGGATACAATTTAACACAAAAATGATAACCAAGCATTACCTACATATTTTATTCTCTTTTCTTCACTAGAAAGCTTTTCATACCCCTTGCTAATTGAGGGTAGTCTTTACACAGTTTCCGTTCCGAAAGAATGTCAACTTCTTTTTGTGGGGTCCATAGCACCTCACCAGCCTGTAAGGAATTCAAGTTTGTAGTGATATACTATTGAAGAAATGATACTAAAAATAGATTAATTGAATGTCTTTGTCGACTTACTAATAATTTTTTTGGGAGTAGGGATCTAAGCTTTTGTAAGGCCTTCCGCAAATCTTCAGCTCCATTGATGTTAGGAAGCTTATGTGATCCTTTAGCAGCTACCAATACTGTTACCTGACATAAGACATCTAAAGTGAAAAATGGATCTAAACTTCCCCCTTTTAGTTCATAAGTGATGAGCCACAAAGATGTTACGAGTTAATTGTGTAGCTCTTATGTATATCTTGTGGATTCTTCAACTTTGAGGAGAATGTTCTTTTAAATATAAGTTTCCAATCCAAACATAAATATAAGTTAACATCAATATGTTTCCTAATGAGGCAATCTAATTGAACCATTATGCTTTTCTAGTTAGTATTTTTTAGATAGTCTAAGGAACATACAAATTATGCAATAACCTGATTACCTCTTTCATTTGTGGACACATGTTCTCATGACATGTCCTCAGGACACATGTTCTCATGATGACATGTCCTCAACAATGAACTCATTCATATCATAAGATTAAATGTTGCACTCGTTCATGTCGATAGAATATTGCATGAATAGTTTTGTCTTCTAAATGCTAAACACACTCTCGAAATAACAAACTGAATTGATTTTGATGAATCCAATGTCAAATCTCGCACTCTTGACACCGCATTGTAGACTTAGATGACCTAGAATTGAGCAAGCAAGGATAAAATATTATTATGTTATTGAGGCACACAGAATTCTACAAATCAAAGTGATAGTCTTAAAAATGTTGGACTACGCTCAGTACTTGGCATTATTAAGGGTGTTGTAGGAATTGCAGGGCTTTTGGTTCTACTCATTCTATTCGTTTTGAGGAAGTCCAAAGCAGAAAAAGCAGACAGTAATATAGATAAAAACTGTTAATGATAAATTTTCTGTGAGAGCATATCCAAGACCAAATATTAATGCAAGTAAGACCATAATTCCACACACATACACACATATATTTAATATATATGATGATAGATAATGCACATGTTAAATTTAGGAATGAAATGAAAGTTTATGTTGTTACACAAATTCAACCATTTTTAAAACCCATGGATAAAGAGATCATACCATACCACTATATACTCATTGTCAAACCCACTGAGAAGTTCCTCCTTTTCAAATTTCTCTTTTTCCTCTCTACTCTCTTTTACATCCAACTGCAGGAGAATATCAGTTGGTTAATGGTCATGGCATTGTAGCTGATACTTAGGGCAAAATTACAAAATAACTTGCCCAACGGCTAAAATCGAAGCAGAGAACTTTTTTCCTTCAATTTGCATATTCAAAGAAATTGAAGCAAATTTTAGAAAATCTCTTTAATAATCATACCATACCATTGTGTATTCATTGCTAAACCTATCAGAACTCTGGTTTCTTGTACTTGTCTTATCTTTGTTGTTCAAGTTAACTAATGTCTCTTTATCAAATTTTGCCCTTTCTTCATTTGATAGCTGATCATAGCATTTCTTCCCATCCTCCCTGCTACGTGTAAGATTTACCTGCAAAAGTATGCTCAGTAAGGGCAACCTCTTAATAGCTAAAATTTAGATACATAATATATGAAATTATCCAACAACTAATATTGCAATTTGGAATTGGGGTGAAGGAACAGACATACAGATGAATATCCTGCAATACAATGACCATGATGCATATCCAAAGTCTGTATCGTCTCTGTCACACAATGTCAGATAGCAAGAAAAGTACATCAAATACAAAGCCCCATATGATAAAAGTCCAATGTTAGCTAAATCATAGAACAAATTATTACTGTCCGAGACTAATTGACAGAAAAACATAATAATAATAATAATAATAATAATAATAATAATAATAATAATAATAATAATAATAATGATGATGATGATGATGATGATATCCATTTTCACAAGTTTAAGAAAACCATGGAAGATTATCTCACAATATGATTAGAAAAATATTACAAGCAATTCCTGAAACTACCTGTCAATAGATAGCTCACACCTTCCGGAGAGGACGTATCTGCAGCTTCGGCAATTCTATTTAGATCCCTTTGAATTGTGTTTCCCATCCCATCCAACATTGCAACCTTACACAAAGACAGCTAAACACGATTAACTCAAACTCAGAACAAAACCATTTAATTAGACCCACAACTTTAGTAGTGCATGTACTCTAATATGACACAGGAATATCAAGTTTTAATTTAATTAGTGTATGCCGCCGGCAACTAATTACAAAACTAAAGAAACATAAACAAGTGTTATTCCAAATTATATTATACAAGCTATATTAATAAATGCCAGACAGGAAACATGAATATTTATTTATAAGAACGAGCAGAGCAACATCAAATTGATGTTACAAACCTGAAGGTTGAGCACAGTAATTGTATTTCCATCGTTATCTTTACAAAATCCAACCAAAAAGAAACCAAATATGAAGATTATCAGAAACAACATGGACCCTCCACCGTGACTTTCCCTTGCAAGATCAAAGTTATCAGCATCAGGAGAAGGGACATGATGCTGCTCCTCCATTACGGGCTCAGATTCTGAGGAGGAAGAATCTGAATGGAAGAAACTCCCTCCCATCACGCCTCCTGAGGAGGCCGAAGCCAAGTTGAGGTGGCATGTGAATACCAACAGCACAAGCAACAACAAAGCAATAACCCTAGCACTACCACTAGAAGGTTTTCTCAAAAACGTCATTACTAACTAGGGAATGAAACCACTAATGACGAGCGAGGAAAATTGGTGTTTTGTTTCTTCTCAAAAGCTTATTTTGGGAAGGGGTCGGTATCTCAGATTTGGTTGAGATATGAACGTGGCGGATATTGAGGATCTTAAACTCCTTCATTCCAACCATTAATTGCAGAATCTTGCCTTCCTTTTTATTTCTTTAATTTTTTTAAGGTTATACAAAATCAATTTATGTTTTTATATAATAAAGAAAATGAATGAAGTAATCATGCGTGTAAAACTACAACCTCACACATCATCAAGTATACAAAGTCTAAGCATAGGACAAGCATTTTGAACAATGATTGTATTAAAAGAGGCAGAATGGAGCCACAAGGTGTGATTTGAGTGGCTAGTAGTTCGAGTCCTTTAATTATATGTCCAAGAGTTTGAATCATGGTGATGGGAATGAAGTTGCATATGTGGAGAGAGGAGTTACCCCTTAATTAGTACTCTACATTCTCGGAGGATTATTCCTACGGCTGCTAGCTGTGGTAATACTCTGGGTCCGTTCCGGAATAGAAAAGAAAAGGGAGTAGAACGAACATCGTTAGCTAGAAAATCTGTGCATCGGTAGATGTGAGTAACACAAATTTTTGGGTCCAGAAGTTGGAGAAGGTAGATAACCTCTTCAAGGAGAGGTTCGACGAAGGTATTGGAGGAGACACCCAAATTAACTAGACTGGCCACAACTCTTGAATCTAGTTCAAACATAACCCAATTAAAAGAGAGATTGCGAGCTAGTTGGATTTCCCGGTCTGAGTGCCCATAATTCTGCCCAAAGAGCATTGCATGAACCAACATTGCTGTAGAAGCCTTTGATAAAAGATCCATTTGAATCCAAGTATTGAGGAGTGCAACTTCTGACTCCAGTGTCCCAACTTGATTATTTTCCAAGAGTTCCCTGCGAGAATAATAATTACATAACATACTTGAGCTAGGAGCAACTTCCTAATCTTTTGAATCAATTACAAATAAATAGATAGTATTTTTACAATATATTTTGTATATCTAATTTTACAAATTGCGTGTATGACCATAAATAGAAATCAACTTGCAATTACCATCTTGAAAAGAATTACTTAGGAGGAACTGGTATATAAACAACCCTGTTATTGACAACACCTCGTTGACAGTTGGCACAAGAGAAAAAAAATATTAAATTCGAACTAATTCTAGATGACAAAGTAGTTGATGACTTTCACCTATATCATAACTCATACGGGTACCTCGTAAATTTATAATCAAATGAAACAACAGGGAAATATCAAAACACTAACAAATAAAAATCACTGTTGTTGAAAAAGTATAATATAGTGCATCAAATAAATAAGTGAAAGTGTAACAAGGAAGCAATGTGAGTTACTTGTTAGAATGTCAACCATATATGTAAATCTGTTTCTAGCTTCGCTGTAGCTTCTTTGGACTTTGGGTATCGACAATAGCTGCACTGCTAGTCTGCTATGGATTCTTGTGTAAGTTTAGCTAGCGCAAAAATTCCAATTACTGCGGAGGTAGGTTGATTCATTTACTAATCGAAGGGTACTCATCCCTCAATTGCAGAGACAAGACAACACGCGCTTGGTTGACTGCTGCTAATTTATATTTGGAATAAAGTATTCTCTAAGACAACCAGTTTTCATTCTAAATGAATCAAAAGACATACATATATACCAAAAATCATATATTAATAAGGGAATATTAAGTCAAAGTTAATGAACTGATGCAATTTAAACCACAACAATAATTACAAAAATTTCGATAAGATGTTTCTCTGCATCTATAAATCTCCTTTGGAAGAAAGCAATCAGTACTACTGACATTGCATCTCTAGATCTCCTCTGGAAGATAAGGGCGATTGAGAAGCATGGTGATGTAGACATTTGTTGCCTTGGTATCCAAGAAAGGCCCTTTCTTGATCACATCAGTGAGACTACCATAAGGGGCATACTCTAAGAGGGGATTGTACACCCAGTGACCATAATTTTCATGAGTGATCGATTTCGCTGCCATGGGATTGAATAATTTCTGGAACAGAAATAAAAAAGTTCAAAACGTAATCTTCAATCTGCAATGAATATGACATGCTAAGCCTTGAACTCTTTATAGCTATTGGGTTTTAAAAATCTCTTTGTACTGCAGTAAAAATAGATTGATGAACGGTGCCATAACTATCACTCCCAAGGACTCTTGTCTTCAGAGCCACCTCCCCATGGTAAAGGTGAGAATTGCAAATGTCTTCAGAGCGACCTCCCCATGGTAAAGGTGAGAATTGCAAAGTAGGCATGGCAACGGGTGGAGCGGGGTGGGTTTTGCCTCCCTGCCTGCCTCCAGGGGTCGGGTTTTCCCGCAGGCCCCGACTCCGCTCTATATATATTGAAAAATTAGAAAATTATATTTATGATAATTAATAGAATAAAATCATAATTATTATACAATGATAAAATAAAATAAAATAAAAAACATTAAAATAAAAATTTCTATTAAAAAGAGATTAAAATTAAAAATAAGCAAAATATATGAAACAAAATGAATGAGTATACATGCATAAAATAAAATAAATTTTAACAATTTATATTTAGTCGGATAGGTTCGGGTCGGGGCAGGGCGGGTATCGACATCACCAACCCCACCCTGCCCCCGGTCAAAGCAGGTTTTCCCCTCAAAATTGGGGTAGGGTCTAGTTCTGTTGCCAAGCCTATGAGCAATAAAAATGTCCTATTTACTTATTTAGATTAGATGTATGAACGGAAGGGAAGAAGAATAAACACTAAAGAGATAATAATCTCTCTCCTATGGTTTTTCTCCCGCCCTATTAAAATATTTTAAATTTTAAAATTATATATTTTTATAAAGAATAACATAATGTAACTTATTTTTTTAGGATCCACATTTTCTTCCTTTTTTCTCCCCTAACTGAAAATTTAAACTTAAATTTAAATATATATACTTTCTTATTTTTATTTTTATTAAAAAATAAAATAATAATTTACTTAACTATCAGATAAAACCCTTCTATTTAACAAGCTTATCTAACAATGTAAATATGTAACAAAATAGCAATGTTATGAAAACCGGATCGATCACAGAACCGGTGAAGGCATCGGTTCAAGGTTTAATGGTTGAACCGTGGTTGAACCATGGTCGAACTGATAATAATTAAGTATATATTTCTAATATTATATATTATATTAAGTGATAAACTTAAGATATAATCAATTTTTAAATTAAAATAAAATAATCGTCACATATATTTCAATGGATAAAAAATTAATAAAAAAGGAAAAATAATAAAAATATATGTATATGTATTTTTATAACTTGTTATTAAATTTTTACTTGGCTAATTTTTTTTTTTAGTTTAAAACTTAAAATTTGAAAGGAAAAATGAAAAGGTAAACAAACCGGTTCAACCCGATTTCACACCACTGGTTTTAGGCCGGTTTGACCTGTTTTTGGCCGGTTTCCACCGGTTCAGGAGCCATCCGGTTTTCTTGCATGAATAGATTAGACATCTGGTTGATTCGGTCCGGTTTTCAGAACAGTACAAAATACACACAACAAACAAAATAAATTATGTAGTAAGAACGGCCGCTAGTACTATTAATAATTATTTATTACCAACGTTTTTTTTTTACTGGATTACTAACGTTGTTTTAAACTTAACCACTTTTGAGATTAAAAAAATCTTAAATATATTTTTAATCACGTAAATATAGAGTAATAATATACTTTCAATAAAATATAAAGTAATATGATTTTAGTCCTTGTAAAAAAATTTGTTTGCTTTTTGTGCCTAAAAAATATTTTATTTTGATTTTAGTCCTTCCGACCCAAATTCATAGCAAAATCCGCATAAAAAACTTCGTTTTCCTACCAAATTTTTTTTTAATTTTGAATTTTGATTCGAAGAACTGAAAACCATTATTGTGATCAAAATTCATAGCAGAATCCGCTGAAAACATTTCATTTTCGTGTTGATTTTCTTGTGAATTTTGGTCAAAAAGACTAAAATCAAAATATATTATTTTGTAGGGACCAAAAGCAAATAAATTTTTTTGTAGGGATTAAAATCAAAACATACTATATTTGTAGGGACTAAAATTAAGCCTAAAAAAAACTAATAAATTTTAGCTTACATCTTTACTAGTGAAATTACTCGTGTCTTGCACATATACTAATTAATTAGATTAAGTAATAATGCACAAAAAATAATCGTTGTTATACAATATATAAAAATTATTAACTTTGTAAGGCAAATTAATAATTATTTCATTTTAGTTCTAAATACAATAAATGATTGGGCCTATGGCCCCTTTTTTATAAAAAAAAATATAATAAATGATGATTGATAAAGATGAATGATATATAATTTAAATAAGTAAGTCATTTAAGAAAATATATTTCTTATTATTAATGATAAATTAATTGAGATAATGTAATAATAACTATTTTAAAATAATAATAATAATTAAAATTTAATTTTTGTTTTAGATGAAAAAATAAATAAATATAGAGGTGACACATATCATAATCTCACGTTTCACAATTTTATTTTATATAATATAGTTTACGATAGATTTGGTAACAAAAGGTTGATGCCAAACAATTCTCCGCGCTTTCCTTTCTCAATAAAAAAAAAACAATTCTCAGCGCCGTTTTGGGCCGGGCTGGGCCGGATATTACCGATCCAGAAAGGGTCAATGCATCGCCGGTCAGTTTTGTATAGCTCTAAGAAGGGGGAGAGAAAGATAGAAAGAGATTGTTTGATTTTGGAGGTGAGAGAGAACAGCGATGGCTAGGCGAGTCGAGACTCGGAACGAGTCGGCATTGACTCGGGCTATTGGGGCGGTGTTCGCCTTTGTGAGACAGGCCGAGTTTGAGATCCTCTTTTTTCTTTTCTTCTTCATCGCTTATCTTGTCTTCAAAGACATCGTAAGTTCTGATTTTTATGCTTCTTCAGCTTTTGATTTATCACCACCCTCTTATTCCCTTTGTTGAAATTTTCATTCTTTTCTATGTGGGCATCATCGTGACTGTCATTTCATGTTTCTGATCTTGTAGGAAAAAATTAGGCTAAAATTTTGATATCGTGTATGGGGTTCTCAATTCTCAAATTATATAGCTTGATATGCAATTTTTCTACTTCATTAGTGATTAATATGTTGGTAATTGCATCCCAGGTTTGATGATTGATGGAATAATTTCATAAAAAAATAGACCTTGTTAAGTTGTTTTTTGTATTCTTTGGAAATAACTTCATTGAAATTGTTTTATAGATCCTGTGGCTAAGATATGTATCTACATTTATGCACATGCATACATATATACAGTTGTCTCCTTGGCATATGAAGCTTCAGGACAAAATAATTTATGGAGGTTTATGTGAATGCAAATACAATGGATACCCCCTCCTGGGAGGGTCATAAGATATTAAGACTATATACTATATAGTTCTATGTTAGGAGTGCTAAACAAATGGTAAAGTAGTTATACATGGGATATATACTGGATTCAGCTTGAAATTTCAGAAGGCACTCTTATATATTGGCTTTCAGTATCTGATCATGTTTCAATCCATGGTTGGTTTTGACAAGTTTAAATATTTGGCAACATGGCTGCACATGTTCTCCATAAAAACTCCATGACCTCATTCCCCTACTCCCCGCCGCGTTTATCTTATTATCGTGCTTGTGGCAGTGAGTTTTAACAACTGTTTGTATCAACTGCAGACATCAAGACCTGAATACAATGAAATCTTTGTAAAGAAGCCTGGTGGACCAGAATTTTGGCCTTTTCAAAAGAATTGATGCTTGGTCAGGTTGTATGTCATCCATAGAAGTATTCATAGCTCACGCCCTGTGATGATTTTGCAGATTTCCCTTTGTATTTGTATCTTAATGTAACTTTGTAAGCAAAACAAGTGAAACCACCACAGATTTGTATGATGTTATATTCCAATTAGATATAGCAAAATCAAATGAAAAAATATTCCCACCAATTTTTCTGCTTTCTGTCTCTCTGTTCCACTTCGATGGGGCTTGTCTCATTTGATATCTCTTTTCCCCTTAGCTTATAAATAAAATAGAAGCGCCCGGACGGCTATTCGCTATGTCAAATTTGTGAAGGATGACATGTGCCAATGCCATGGCATTTTATGGTGGAAATAAGCTGCTTAAAATAGCAGAATTTTGGCTTTCCGGTATTTTAAGATGGCATGTGTGTTTTAAGATGCTGATGACTTTAATCAGATACTTTTTACATTAACAAAAGAACTTTGTTAAAAGGAGAAGCAAAATCTAAACACATTAATATTTGGCATTCTTTGTTGTCAGAGATTTCTATTAACACAAATTTGGACTATATATATATATATGTATTTTATTTTTTTTTACTTATAATTAAGTCCGGAGTAGTAGATCAAGTTGACGAAGTAACAGTACTTGATTGCGAAAAGCTCTTGATGCTTTTATTTTAATAGAAACCTGGTTTCTAATTTTCTTTATCATAATTTGTTTGGTTAAAATTAAATCACATGCAACATTGTTGGTATTAATTTGTTTGATTAAAATAAATTTTCCAATTCATCAAAGTCAGTTTGAAAGCCTCTCGGTCACGAGCCAAAGAAACCTAAATCGTATTCATAGACCAGTAAAAGGCAGACCAAAACTTGAATCTCTCCGAACAAAGACGAGATTAGAAGCATTATAACATCATCAATCAAACTTTGACATTCTACATGACAAGAGTGTTGAAGAACAACCCTACATCTCTGGTATTTTTTCAACTGGAACTTGATTTACATCTTTAATAACCTTATATCGTACTCCAATATCAGAAACCAATCTACCAACGCAATACACACCACAACCAACCAATGAGAGACCAAAAAAACCGGCGGTTTTAAATCGCGAAGAAGCTATAGAACTAGCTGCAGCTAACCAAGATGATGCTTGCCCACTTGGTCCCAAACTGCTGTTTGCTGTTACAAGCAGACCAGTTTTGCAGTAAATTGCAAAGTCTTCACAGTTATTCTTGAAGACATGGTAGCCACCAAACCCATTTTCAAGAAGATAAAAAGCACGGTGAAGGACAACTTCAGTTTGATCAGAATCAGCAAGTGTGCAGGTACCTCCTCGAGCTTTGGCTAGAAAAAATGCACACGAGACGCCGTACTCGAAGAGATTCAGATTACCTCCGGAGAGAAAACAATCCAGGCAGGAAAGGATGACTCCATCAGTCCTTGTTTGATCACCACATCTTGGACATGGAATGTCAGTATCATCATGAGAGGGTGGTGAACTTATGATAAAGAGACTGTCCAAGGGACTTCCTGTTTCAGTTTGCTGGCCTGCTCCCCTTGTGAAGTGGATTACCATTCCATCACCAACATATATTCCTGCTATCTTACACAAATGTAGTTAGCAACAAATCTGACATTAATCTATTTATCTATTTATTATTTAAGCAACTTAACTACGTTAAGAACACGTGACACGTTTTTATTTATCTATTTTCCTGTCAAAAACTATTTTTTTATAGAAAAAAATTTAACTACACTGTAGGTTCCGTTTTTTCTTCACTACCGATATTGAGCACGGGTGCTCTCGACTTGTTTCAATATCAAATGTGTGATACATGTGAATATGAATCATTTCTAAGAAATGTGTGACGTTAAAGCAAATAAAAGATAAATAGAAGAGAGGAAATGACCGTGATGTGCATAGAGGTAAGCCTGCCTCCAAGAGTAAATGTGATCACCGGGTTTCAATTGTTTCCGATCAATCTTATTGGAAAGCAGCCCCATCTCAATGTGTGTATGCTTTGCGGAGGTGAAGAATGGAATAGAATAAAAAAGGAATGAGAATCAACATGAATATATATATATGCATAAGAGCCAAGTTGGAATCCAACAAAAGGAAACGCAATCGCTTCCTTTCACTTCTGATCTATTTTCCAGGCAAACTAGATGACATTTATTGAGCTTTAATTGATGCATTCATTCTGGTTTAGTTATTTGGTGGAACATTGTTTTGTTATTATCAATAAAATCATTAATAGCCTTGGTTAAGTACCAGGACACGCATCGGCCGTTCAAAGTGCATCAAGTAACGAGGGAGTATTAGTACTAGCAGGAACATACTCCAATGACTCTAGTCTCTGGTTCCAAAACATTTCACTTCAAAGTTTAACGACCACAAAACCTGCTTGCATTGTCGTTGAAGTTTTATTTTTCTGACTCTACCTCCTTTTAAAAGTCTTAATTGGTAATCCCTCCTGTTTGGAATATATGCAAAAAAAAAAAAAAATTCCAACAGGTGCGGTGTAAAATATAAGTAAATTTCAACTAATTATAGTATATTTAATGATATCATTCTTAAAATACTCTTCAATTAATTTTAATTTATTTTTTAATAACCTCTTGTATTCCTATGAAACAAGAGGGAGTAGTTAATCTCATTTAATTTTATTGGTATAATCAAAAAATAATTGTATTCTCTAAAATGTCCTTCATGAAAACTTGTTTCATAGGAATATAAGAGGTTATTGAAAAATGAAATCTAAAGTAATTGAATAGTATTCTATAAATCATATCATTAAATAGGATATAATTAGTTGAGATTTGCTTATATTTTGAACCACCAAAGTTGTAAATTTTTTTGCTCATATTCGAAACTAATGGAATAGGACTAATTTCATCAATCAAACCTTCTGATCATTTTTTATGATTTTAATAGGAATACTCTCTCCGTCCCAATATATATGTAACATTTGCTAAAAAAAAAATTGTCTCAAAATATATGTCATTTTCTATTTTCAATGTAATATTAAATATTTTCTACCAATTGTATCCTTAATATTAAATGTTTTCTGTCAATATCACATAATATTAAATGTTTTCTACCAAAATTAATTTGGTAAAATCGTTGTTCTCTTTCTTTCATTTATTGTTTTTTCTTAAACTGTGTGACTTAGCCATGAAAATAAAATCTAAATTAATTGAAATGTACTTTAGAAATGATATCATTAAATAGAGTATAATTAATTGAGATTTGTTTATATTTTGAATCATCAAAGTTAAAATTTTTGTTTCTTATATTCAAAACTAGATGCAACAGGTGGAGGCAACTAGCGAATTTGAACCTTTATAGCCTGTGTTTGCTTTTGTGGTGGGAGACTAGTGGACGCACGTTAAGGGTGAAGCTACCGGTTGTAGCTTCATGTTACACACACGGGTGTGTTGGAAAATCAACGTGAAAGCAAACACGAAGTAAGTTCCAAACGTGAGTTTAATGGCCCTGGAATATTGTGATAAAGAATTGGAGTAGGGTGTGGATTTCGAAATCAATAACCATGTTATGAAGATTTCATAACTTCTATCGTGTGTGAGAATCGAACAAGAGCGAAGATGAAAAGTCATTATTTTTTATATGATTAAAATATTTTAAATTGGAAAATTATGTTAATAAGACGAATATTTTAAATTTATAAGATAAAAATTGGAGGATGATACACAAATTTCTTACTTTTCTTAGCTTTTTATAGAAGTTTTAAATAAGAAGGAAGTTTATCTTAAAAATTCCTTTATCTCCTTTTTTTCTTTTCCCTTCGTACAACACAATGCACATATTGCATTATGATTCCAAGCATCTTTTAGCCTATGTTTAGTTCTGAAGAGAAATTGTGAAAAAAAAAATAGGTGAGAGAAAGTGTAAGAATATAGAAAAAGATGAGAAATAGAGTAGATTTGGGGTATTGATTAGTTTAAGAGATAAAGAAGAGAAATAGAAGAGAGTGGAGTATGTTTAATTTTTAAAAGGACAAAAATATCTTTGTGCTAAAAATTGATTTATTTTTTCATTTGAATTAAGTAATTAAATTTCTTAATTTAGTTTTTTTATAAAAATCATTTACATTACTCTACATAATTAAATTATTGCTTTTAATTAATTAAATTATTAGTTTATTGTAAATCAATTAATTGGTCAATTTAAATTAATTTATTTAATTTAATATTTGTTTTAACTCAATTTTTTAATTTAGTTAATTAAATTGATGCAGCACTGTTCATAAATAATGCAAAATGATGCGTGACTGAGAATAGCATGTGCGAAAGTGATGCGGCACTTTTTCATAAAAAATAAAACGCTGCTGTCAAAACGATTTGTCACTTCACACTTTTAACTTTATTTCTTCGCTATTTTATCTCAAAAGTGGGGAGAAAGAAATATTCCGTGGAGCCCATCATATTTTTGTCTCTCTTCCCTATTTCTCTTCTAACCAATCAGAAGAAATGAGCCATTTCTCCTCTCATTCTCTCTTTTCTAACCCTCTCTCTTCTTTTTCACCCAAACCAATCACAATGTTAGTGTGGTATGATTTCAAGCTAATATATTGGTGTTTCATAAAATTTACTAAAATATGCATTCTTTATGCGTTAGTTGATAACAGTGTTGTGATTGAACTGGACCAGCCGGTCTGACCAGTTCAACCGAAAACCAGACCCATGACAGGTCTGAGCATCCTATTAGATCGGTTATGCGTTTGGACTGGTGAAAACCGTTGGCTCGGCTCACCTGGCTCGGTCAGTTAACTCGCATACACAGCTTTTTATGATTGACTTGCGTGCTTCCCAAGCAATATCATGTTACTCTGCTGCCTGGCACGTTCTGTAATCTTTTTGCAAGGCTTTTCACTTTTTAATATTTTTTTCATGACACTTGCGCTAGAAAAATATGGACAATGGAAAAACACATGCTAGTAGGAATCGAACACTGTCAATGACATACATAATATATGCCTCTTTACCACCACTACGACATTAAATTTGTCGTCTTCTTTTTTTTTTTTTTTTTTTGACAAAAACAAAGCTAATTCATTCCATTAATAATCAAGAGCAATACAACTGGTAACTTTATCACAATTTTGGAAGATAATGATACATGTAGCCACCCCTAACAAAGTGTGAGCAACTACATGAACTTTCTTCCTATCAAACTCTACCAAAGAGTTGCTAACATAAAAAGATAAAAGACTCCTATAATTTAAAATAATAATCTTATATTCAGTTTTCTCCCGATTATCTTTTATGCTATCAATGACATTCTTAGAATTCACCTGAAGATAATGTCGATTGAAGCAATTTTTATTGCCCATTGAATAGCATACAGGAGGCTTAGGATTTCTCTTTCAGAACACCGGAGCCTTGGAGAGTAGTTATAAGATTTAGCTTTGAAGAAACATTCTCTCTCATCACACAAAACGAAACCAATACTTAACAACATATTTGCCCTATTGGCCCATCCGAAAGTAAGACAACATCTATACCACAAGGATAGAACAATGACATCAGCAGAGACACGTCCAAAAAGTATATATTGACCTATATCCGGTGGCTTCGGTGGAGGCCGAGAAGGGACTGGAGCCAGGGGAGGGGGAACAGTCACAATATGCAGGGGCTTAGAATTCCAAAGGTTTTTGTGGCCAGTATCAAAAGTTAGGGGAGTAAACACACCACAAATTGAGACGGGGTTTCCAATCACAACTTTCCTCCGATCTCCCAATTCATTGCAGGCTATATAAATCACAGGGTTATGCAAAAATATCAATTTCTTATGGGACATTTCAACAAACACCCCATAAGCACTAATGACAGAGTCAAACCTTACTAGCACTCTCAATCAATTACGGTCCGCAGAAATATTAGCGCCCACACTGTCGATATAGAACTGCATACCATAACTGTGGCCGCCTCGCACAACATTGAGCATAAACCTATCTTTGGGAGAAAACCCCATGTGATGGTGCACCATAAGATCCTCAAAGAATTACCAGTTCAAACTATTGGTCAAAGGGGTTGTCACCTGGCGGCCAAATGACTGAGCTTGGGAAGGAGATGAGACCTTGAAAATGTGGTCAGATGAAAACCAACGTAAATATATATAAGTATATAGTTTCAAATAAATATAACATATATAATTATATTTAAAAGTTTAATTTTTTTGATATATATCACTTTATGCGGTCCGACCAGTGACCCATCGGTTTGCCCACTGACCTAGTGACGCAATACCCCGGCCAAGTCGATCACCGTTCCAAATTTAATAACACTGGTTGATAAATTCCAACTTTTACTTTTTTCCCAACAAATTCTAACTTTGACTTAGGCAGGCAAATATGCAATAATTGTGTAAGAGAAGTCAAATTCGACGAAGAATGAGCAAAGGAGATAAAAAAACATGAATTCTTAGGCTTGGTCGAATGCTGCAAAAGATAGTTGGAGAAAATGGCTACGTTATGAATTAATAAGATTCAAATCGACAGGAGAAATGTATGGGCAAGAATTGACAAATGCAAGTGTTGTCGAACAAGTTGAAAGATTCGTCAAGATAATGAAGACTTAGAAATTAGCTAAGTATTGAAGCACAATAGGAGGAAGGTTTCATTACAAGTAGGGCATCTTCAGTGGCGGAAATGGGCCTTATCGACACTTAGAACTTCCAAGCTTGGGACATTAAAGGCAAAATGATGACGCAAGGGGATGTGGAGACCAATGTTTCGTTGTAAAAAATGAGTAGTTGTGACAAATACTTGTCTAACAGGTATAATATAATTGTCACTTATGTGGCTTGTAAATAAGGAATATCTGCCATATACATGTCAGAAATCTAAGTAGTTAGTTATTTTTCTAATTGGCTTGTAAATTCTAGAAAATCTGATGTAAAAATGGTTGGATACTTGCATTCACTCACATACGGCTCACATGAAGTAGACTAAAAAGGTTAGAATCAAATAATCCTTTCAACCTTTAATTCAATGCAATTTAAATTTATGTCTCATCAAACTTATGCACTTGATCCAAACATCAATCCATTGCTTCCAGCTACCTCGACTCAACTTCAGCATATAACAATAGGTCATCAGCAAAGAGTAGGTCGGAAATATGCATTCCATTCTTATTGATCCTAATTGGTTTCCACCTCCCAAAATTCACATCCATATCGATGCTATGAGACAATGGCTCAACCCATAAAGCAAAAAAAATAGGGAGACAAGGGGTCCCCTTGTCGAATTCCACGCGACGGGAGTAAGGAATCATAACGTTTACCATTAATCATAACCCTCATGGACCATGAATCTATGCAACCATGGATCAACTCCACAAACTTTGACTGAAATCCTATCTACCTCTGAGTATCCTCTACAAAACCTTTATGCCCTTTTTAGTCCCCTCATTGAATGGAAGTTTTCTTGAGTGATTATCACGTTATCCAACACAATGACAACCAACACAGAGCTACTTGGTCCTGACAAGAGAGTATCGTAAATCCAAGTTATGAACTGTCGTCATTCTAAACCGACGAAAAAATCGTGCTTAAGACGTTGGCATCATGGGTGCCAAGATCGTAGCACTGTGGAACTACCATAGTTTCGAAACAACAACATCCTCGCCACTCCCCTGAGCCGCCCAGTCACGGGTTGCATCACCACCGCCGCTGGGAGAAATATCATACTTACAAAGATGGGGATTTGTGTAGGATTGAAAGAGGCGGTGCGATGGAGGGATAGGGGTGGGCAATGAAGGCTTAGCACAAACAATTGCTCACGTGACCTTTTAGTTAGAAGTTTTTAATCTAAGTTGTTAAATTTTTTCTGACGAATACAATTAGTAGTTCTTCTTTTTTCACAATAAACAGAAGCTCTCACATGAATCGCTCTAATAATGAATCGTAATTATACAATCCCAACAAATTTGACATATATTATTCAAAATTTGATAAGAATTTAAAATGATAATAATGGATCGTACAAATTTAGAAATAAGATTTATAAAAAATTTAATCCCGACAAGTTTTCAAGACTCTAATTTATTAATGATTTTATTTATCACGTGCAAGGGTAATTTTGACTTGTCCTTTTGACCTAGATCCTCTAGAAATCAGGTCAGCTTTTGTCTTCCGTTAATTTCTTATCCTTTTCTCTTCCCGGTTGCTTCTCCTTTCTTTCCCAACAAAAACGAAAAACAACACAAGCTCTTTCGAATTTCAATTTCTGCCCCTCTCTTCGCCATGGCTTCTCTCCTCCTCCGTCTACCCATCGCCGCCGTGATCGTCCTCCTTGCCCTCTCCGCCGCCACGGTGTCCGCGCGCCCCTGCCGGACCTTCATCATCTCCTCGTACTCGTTCCGTAACCCTTCCTCCAACACCTTCGCCACCATCACTGAGATCCGATCCCTCACCCCTCTCTACATCAACGACAAACCCTACGAAATCTTCTTCGATCGCCCGATCCAACACCAAAACCTTGAATTGGAAACCGAGCCCCAAGGTGCGTCGCATCCACGCGCTCCCTTAGGGTTTTCCACCGCTG
The DNA here is from genome assembly GCA_037113605.1 of Calophaca sinica. Classification (NCBI taxonomy): domain Eukaryota; kingdom Viridiplantae; phylum Streptophyta; class Magnoliopsida; order Fabales; family Fabaceae; genus Calophaca; species Calophaca sinica. The sequence continues at coordinate 52,773,328 of CM073735.1, read as the reverse complement.
CCTACGACTTCTCCTCCCTCCGCGATCGCACCAAGGACATCCTCAGCGTCGCTCTCGCCTTGCTCTTTGGCGTCGGATGCGGCGCTCTCACCGCCGCCACCATGTACTTGGTCTGGTCCGTCTTCACCGCCCGCCATGATTTCCGCGCTGCCTCCTATGGCGAGTTTTCTGATGATGACGAGATCGAGAGCCCCAAGAAAATGGGATACGTCAAGATTCCACCGGCTGAGGCGGCTGCTGCTCCGGCACCTCCGGCCAAGGATTCGGTATGAGAAATTAAAGAATCGGATTTTTCGTAATTCATAGTAAAACAGTGTGGTTTATGTGTATTGTTAAAAATCAATAGTCGAATTTAATGTAAAAGAAAAGAAATGCCGAATAGTGCAAACTCTTGCGCTGTATCAGTGTTTGTTTCTCGATTACATGTTTACTTTTGAATTTGGTGTATTTGCGATATTTTAGAGTTATTACTTGGAAAACTCTAGTGTTGTTGGTGTTGGTTTTATGTGTTGATCGTATCAATACGGAAGCCTTGAACTAAGTGTGATATGTGGAAACTAGATGCAAATGGAACTAATCGTGATATATGGTGTTATGTCAGTCTTTTTTATATCGTGTGATTTTATTTGGAAGCTTCGCTTTTCCATCATTGTTTTGTATGAAGATTCAGGTGCCTATGATTACTTTATCTTACAAATACCAATGGTGGATCTAAAGCAAATTCTATCTAGTCTAGCTCCATGTGCTTCCAGAGTTAGTGTTCATGGATATAGGGATTTGACCAGCCCTACAATAAAAATAAGGTTAAAGTAGTTTTATTTCATACCCGACATCGTTACCCAGGCCGTCATACACACAGTCACACCCATATAACCTGAATGTCTGGATCAGTTTTACCCTTTAAGTTAGGATTTTTGCCTCTCCCTCCATATTCCCTCCATAACTTCTAGGTTTGAATTATTCCATATTTCCATTTATTTGGAAACACATTCTACATGGAAACTGATGTATTATTTTTCTAACAATGTCTCAAAACTATATTTATAATGGAGTAAAAAGACGCTCTTTATATAAATAGAAATTCTAGTGTATAGGATACATTTACTAATTAGACGTTATTTTCGTTTATATTATAATTTTGTTTAACTTATATTTTGGGTCAATCTAATCATGTTCTCCTTAAGACTCGGTCTTAATTATGTATATTATCAGGTTTTTTGGGGTTTAGGATCGGGTTCAAATTTAAAAATTTGGCGTTGCAATTTAGGACCAGGTGAGAGGGACATACAACCTGTTCTAAACCCACTCTATGAACACACTAATCACGGGGAAAATGGTCTAAATCTGATTGGTGTATCACTTTCTAGTTATCTAATATGATACTCACTCTGGTCCCATATATATAAGAGACAAACGCACTTTCTAGGTTCATTGAATAACTGATGTATCTGGTCTTATATTTTGGGTCAATCTAATCATGTTCTCCTTAAGACTCGGTCTTAAATATGTATATTATCGGGTTTTTTGGGGTTTAGGATCGGGTTCAAATTTAAAAATTTGGCGTTGCAATTTAGGACCAGGTGAGAGGGACATACAACCTGTTCTAAACCCACTCTATGAACACTCTAATCACGGGGAAAATGGTCTAAATCTGATTGGTGTATCACTTTCTAGTTATCTAATATGATACTCCCACCGGTCCCATATATAAGAGACAAATGCACTTTCTAGGTTTATTGAATAACTGATGTATCTGGTTAGACCAGATACAACAGTTATTCAATGAACCTAGAAAGTGCGTTTGTCTCTTATATATGAGACTGGGGGGAGTATTGTTATAGAAGAAAGGTGAAGTTATTGTTCGTGGTTAGTTTTCTTTTTTGCCCTGAGCTTTTCTTCCGCATTGTCTGCATCCTATGTAATTGTGTATTTTTTTTTATTAATATTGTCAACATCAGGGAACTTTCAACATATTGACACTTGCATGTTGAATTTAAACTTTCTAAATCAATTCCCTGCGAATTGTAGACCTTATGTGCTATTCGAAGTTGTGAAAGTGTTGGGAACTGTTCTGATTGCATTATGATAAAAAGTTGTGTAATAATGCATTTGTAGAAGGAAACACAGGTTATTATCTTAATTTTACCTTGCAATATACCATCTAGTTTTGCTATGGTAGCTCCTATAACAAGAATCAGCTTCTAGGAAATAATGCAAGCTATCTGCTTCAGTTTAGGTGATAGGACACAATCTACTCTAGTCATGTGGAATCTTGTAGCCTTGGTATATTGTTTTTCTTCTATTGTCTTCTTCAATGATGTAGGAAATCATTGAAGCCTCAGGTTTGAGAGGCATTTGTAGATACTATCTGGGTTTCCGCCTGGTTTGAATTAACAGGTGGAATATAAATTTTTATTAGTTTAAGAAGTGGTGGTGACGGGTGAGAAACTGTTGTTTAACAACAGTACTGTGAAGTCTCATGACAGAATGTATAATAGGTGACTGGCTTCTAAAATAACTCAGTATGCAAGGTGATTTTGGGACTTAATGGTGTATTCGGATAATTGGGGGTTGATGTCGAAGAACCCGAAACCTCTCCTTTTCGTTTAGCATGGTAGAGAGCCTAGAGACTGCAATTAAATCGTATACTATGGTAAAGTCTTCCTTTTTACGTTCTCTGTTTGTGCTGCCTTCTTAGTGAATGTTTGGTTCTGTGATTGCACAGATTTGAACTGAGAGGAAGCCGAGTTTTGGAGAAGCAAGCCCGCTTATCTTCTCCACTCCACTAAGCTACGTTTAAAAACTTGTATCTTCTCCACCAAACTACGTTTGAGAACTCTGGACCTCACGCTACCAGATAACCAAACATATGCATAGTCCATAGTCATTTAATAAAATAAGATACTAGGAAGAAGTAGGGGCTCTATACTACTAATATATGGATAATATGTATGGTTTTGTGTGAACATCTTTATGGGTGACCCGCGATTCTTTGCTGTTATACTACGGTGAAGCTTTCAACAGAAACCTTCGTGTGTAGGATTCTCCCAACCAGGGCTTTACTGATAGGAAAGTAACCTTGATTTGATTCTCCGTTCGTCTGTGGAAATGACATGGATTTGGTTTTTACTACTTCTGGTTTCATATATAAGAGACAAATGTATTTTTTAGGTTTATTAAATAACTGATGTATCTGGTTTATATTATAGACTAGATATATCAATTATTCAATATAAAACCAGATATATCAGTTATTCAATAAATCTAAAAAGTGTATTTTTTTCTTATATATGGAGTAGGGATAGTATTTTAAACAATGCCATATGCGCTAGTTAGTTGCTGAAAAGGCTATATCATCAGCACAATAATAGTGCTGTAAAAAGTGGAAAATCCTGCCGACATTACGTGTTGGACCCCATTCCAACTAGCCTTTCTATTCTTAAGGTGGCAGACTGGTTGGTAATAGCAGGTTGGGATGATAAAGTTGTGTTTTTAGAAAGTGTGTGTGATTCTGAGTAAACTTCATTTGTAAAAATTTGGGACATTTTCCAATATAGAAATTCTTCCTGGCTTTATACGCCCTGGCAGTGATATGGATAGTGGAAGTTAGCTCTTAGCCCTCTTTCTTCTGTTTGGCAGGAAATAGATTGTCTACTTTTTGTGCGTCAAAGGTAGGGGTGACAAAGTGATCCATTTATCCATCATCTATCTAATCTATCCATAAAAAAAATTTATCCAATCCATCTATTGCAAATAAAAAAACTAAATGGATTGGATTCCATTCATTTAATTTAATGGATGATTAGTCATCTATCCATTATTTTTCTAAATCCAGTGAATTACATTATGAATGACAAATGGATAGATTAGATAATTTTATGAATTGACCATAAAATATATTTTTAATCATAAAAAAATATTTTAATTACAAAAAAATATTTTACTCTCTTCTCTCTCTCTTCTCTCTCCCCACTCTCTTCCATCTCTCCTCTCTCTCTCTCTCCCCTCTCTCCCATCTTTCTCCCTCCCCTCTATCTCTCTCTCTCCATCACAGCACCAAACAGCCCAACAAATTACAGGGTCGTGATTGAATCCAACCCAATAACAATAGCTTTATCAACTTCTCAGTGCCAATTAGTGCCACACCGCCAATCTTGGTCACCAAATTACATGAACAAAACAGAATCTTCAAGGGCAAAAGCAAGGTCACGAAGTGAACCAAAACAACGACGCAAAGTGGGAATGAAGTATAAAAGCAAGTGTGGAGAATCTCAATTGAATGGTCAAATGCAAAATCGGTTATCGAACTCATCACCCTTCGACTATTGGGTTACTAATCTTCGTGGGTCAGTGAAGGACAGCAAACGTGATTCCATAGGGAGCAGTACGGTGACTAGTGATTCCTGCTACTACTGAATTTAATTTCTTGCTAAGTTGCAGAACAAGCAAATTGTTCAATTTTGAATGCTGTTGAGGCTTAAAGCAGTACGAAACGAATGACATTAAGGAAAAGATCAATTTTGAAATTGTAACAAAATTTATTATTATTATTATTATTATTATTATAATTAATTCATGTTGGATTCAGACCAAGGTTATCAAAACTGGACCGGACATTGAAACAGTAAAAGTACTGTTTCAAGGTTTTAATGTTCGACCGGGCTTCAACCGGAACTCATTAAATAATATTTTTAAAGTATTTATTATAATATCTTAAACTATATACAAGCATTAAACAAAAAATTATAGTATTTATAACATTAGAATCTTAATATTTTTACACAATAATATATAACGTAAATATTTTAAGAGTAACCAAGAAAAATACTTAACAAAATTAACTCATATTTTATTTTTAAGTATTACTATTTTAAAAAAAAAAATAAGAAGAGGTTCACATTTTGTTTGCTGGATAGAGAGTATGAGTGTATCCAGCATCCTAAAGTCAATAGCTCACCTAAGTTAGTGATTTGGAGCTCTATTATTGGTTGAATTGCTCGCATGGGGATTCGTTGCAAGCAATAGTACTCAAAGGAGACTTTATACGTTTCCTCTCTCATAAAACAAACACATCGAAAACCACTCTGATTTTTTATTTTCAAATCCACTCAAAGAAGCCACTCTTTTTTTTTCTTTTTTTCTCGATACTATTCAAAGAAACCCCTCTTTACGACAGAACGAAGATCCGCGTCTACGACCCAAGGCTGGCTGGCGGTGGCTCCCATGGCTGCAGTGGTGTGTTCTTCCATGGCTGGCGGTGTTCTTCCATGGCTGCAGGGCAGTGAAGCATGGGTACTCTAAAAATTAAAGCCGTACCCGTACCGTGTGCATACCCGTATCTGTACTCGTAACACGTGTAAAAATATCGTATTTCTACAAATATACCCGTACCCGTACTCGGTACCATATCCCGTACTCGTGCAACATAGCTGCAGGGAGCTTCAGACAATAAATGCTATCGTGCATGAAAAGATTTTTCTCTTCTTCGTACATCGGATAGAAAGCTACAATTACCGGTGTTTAGTAAAGTGAAAAGAAAGTAAGTAAATGAAAAATCGTTGAATAGAGGGGAGAGAGAGGGATGAGGGAGGGGAGAGAGGTGGGAGGGAGAGGAGAGTAAAATATTTTTTTATGATTAAAAATATTTTTTATTTTAAAAATATATTTTATGATTAAAAATAAATTTTTGTGATTAAAAATATTTTTAGTGATTAAAAATAGATTTTATGGATGGATTGAATATTTATTCATAAAAAAAGTGTTAATGGATGAATTGGATTTATTTTTTTAAAATGGATGATGGATTGATTGAATTTTCTTAATAAATTTTTAGTTATTGGTAAATGGATAAATGTATTATTTTTAACCATCTATTAGGATCTATTCTAAAAATTATCCAATCTATCTATTTTGTCACCCCTAAAGAATGGTGGTTTAGAATAGACCCTAAAGTCCAGACAAAAAAAATAAAAATAGAAGAGCCCTAAAGTTAGAGAAATCATGCCCCTACATGTTCATTAGGCTGTCCTTCCTCCGGTCAATCATCATGTTTATATCCTTAATACAGTGACCTCGTGAAACTGACCTTTAAGGGACATTTCGCCAAACATCTAAACTCAGTTTTTCATATTGAAAAGCAGATATCTTTCACATATTTTTTTTGGATACAAACCTCGCATATTTTTTGACTAGTGAATTAAATTAAATGGTAAACGTAGCCGATATATTCCTGTTAACCAATGAATATCAAACGTGCATATTTTTTATCACAACGATATCAAACGTGTTTAGATTATTTTATTTTAAAGTAAAAAAATTCAAATTCCGAAGAAAATTTAGAAAATGGAAGGTATCGTTGATCTAAGATTCTAAATGAATCGTTTCCTCCGATTGAGATGAGCTTGCTTGACATAAGCAAAAATTAGCAAGTCAAATTCGCATTACAAGTAACGATGTAAAAGGAATAAAATGGAAGAACAGTATATACAATAAGACGTGCTTGTGGAAAATCTTGTAGAAATGCTAAACGATTTGAATATATTTTTGTGAAACAACTCGCTAGTAAAGAAAGAAGTTCAAGAAAACAAATCAGTTTTATAATTTACTAATTTACTTTTCACAATATTCCTATTTTTTACTTTAACCAAGATTGTTTGGAAACACTTCTGTACTAAATAACATTGTTATATCCCATTTTTTTTATTGATATAGATAGCTAACTGCAAGCATAATACTAGTTATTAAGCAATGAATAATACTGCTCAAACAAATTATGTGTACGTTTGGTTCAGATATTGCAAACATGCATTTTAACCTAAAGTATCTAGAGTTCTTTTGGGATAAACGTACTTTTGGACCCAAACATGTGTTTGCAACGAAAATCTAAACATACCCTATATCTCAGAATAGTATATAGTTGGGATTTCAATGACACAATATAGTCAAATACTGATCATACTAGATAGAAGTTCGAGCATTCAAAGGGGAAGCAATGTCAATGTAGAATATAAAGACAGCTCAAGCATAAACAGACTTTCTCTAGTTTCCTATCTAGAGTACATGCAAGAGGTTAATCAAATGCTAAAATAGCAGCGACACTAATTCTAGCCTGCAGTGTGCCAAGTTTAGATTGGCATAAAAGCTTGTCCTAAGTTTCATATCATAAATGTATATTTTCTTCTTAATCCTGACACAAATAATAAAGATTACAAGTCAAATAGATAATAAACAGTGGAGTAACAAACATAGAGAAATTGTCTTGACCGTGGAACCTGAAGGATGCATTTTTGAGATTATCTCAGTATTCAAGTGAGCCAATTGATGGTTGTCCAGAAACAATGTGGTGAGATTCTGCACCAGTGCCATTTAGCCTTTGTCCTGAACCTAGAGCAAGGGATTCTACCGCTTGTTCTCCCATTTTCTGAATATCTTCCAGTGAAAGTATTTTGATGGACCAAACGTTATTGACGAATGATCTACAAGAGGTCATGCAGAAAATAAACAATGAGGGCGCGTTATATAATTTGAAAATCAATGATAGAATATTTTAATCACGAATTCGGTAAAACTGTGTAATTGAAACTGGTACTTACTCCCACGGATCGTCTCCAAGGAGAAGCACGTCATTCTCCCTGTCGACGAACACAAGCTGCCAGCCTGATCTAAGAGGGTCTTCTAACTTTCCCTCAATTCCAAACATCTGAGCCAACTCCTCTCGCAGCTCACGATAGCTGCTGAACCGCGAGATGTCAAGTGAGCGCCCAACCGACCCCAATTTGTAAACCTGTGAAATGACAAAATTAAACTACCAAATTCAATAAAAGGACGGACAAAAACTGCGGATTACTTGAGAATCATACCTTGACAAATGTTGGATTCTGGTTTTGTGGGTCAACTTGCCCTGCATTTTGCAAAAATGAAGATGAATCTTGCATGCAGGCATACATAGAACCCTGAAATCCAGACTCCCCTAATGGTATTGTTGATGCATCAGTATCAGCTGATGAAGTGGTGTTGTAACCAGGGACAGTGGTTGGGAGTAGAAGGCCAGATGAATCGATATTGACACCCGAGAGAGTATGATTTTGGGCATCTGAATCACAATGCGGAGTCACCATCGCAGAATCTTTTCCGGAATATTGTGCGTGTGACATTGTGCTGCCAAAGGCATTGACCTGATGCATATTTGCATACTTTGGAGTCCATGGTTGTTGGGGTAACTGTTCAGTCAGCAAGGACTGACCGCTTCTGGATAGATTCAATAGATTGCCACTCCCTTCAGGGCAAAGTGAACTAAACATGTTTTGTCCAGAGGAAACCGAAGCAGGGAACTTCATGTTTGAATCCGGGAAATCTGGTTTTGAATACGATGGTGAAGGCACATTGGGGTGTTGTCTCCGATGGAGATGATCATTTTGAATTAGAAGTGTATCTTGATAAGCATGTTGCTGCTGCTGAGCTTGGACTTCTTGATTGTTATTTGGTTTCTGAAGGAGGTGCTGAGACAGGTTCTCAGTAAGTACTTGGGCTTGTGGCTGCAGCATATTAGAAGACCCTGATTGTTGAATTGCTTGCTGCTGCTGCTGAAGTTGCAAAGGTGAATTGCTGTTTCCTGATTGAAGATAATGGATAGGCTGTTGAAAATTCATCATCTGTGGCCTCATGAGATATCCGTTACCTACATTCTGCAATCCAGCTGCCAACATGGCTTGGTATTGTTGATTCTGATCATTTCCCAGTAAAGTTGGATCTAGTCTCTGCTGCATCCAGGGCAACAAACCACCAGCACCTTGAAAATTTAGTGAATTGAGACCTTGGTCTACAGGCCCACCTCTCAGCCACATTAGCCCATTAGTTGTTTCATCTCTTCCATCTGTAACAAGATCCATGGTAAATAAAGGAGACACAAGAAGACCTCGAAGTAACCACAACCGTTTGTTTGGAAAGAGAGAGAAAGAGATAACAGACACTATGACCCCTTAATGTCGATCCACAGCAGAAAATCCAATCCCCATGTTTTGGACGCAAAGAATAGAAGAAATATGAAAGCTAGAAAATCTTAAGGGTTTTCTTGGTTTGAAAAAGCTTTTTTTTGTTTTCATTTCCTATTTTTACAAATAATTACAAAAATACCACCTTATTTTCACTTTGTTTCCTATTTTACCATCTGTTTCCTACTGTTTTTTTTTTCACCATTTCCCCATGCCTTGTAATCCTTCTCTTTTGGATAAAATCTCCATTTATTAAAAGAATATCATGCAGTATCTTACTAACTTCAACTGTCAATTGTTTTCAATTACATACCATGTCATACCTAAAAGCATAAATATTAGTAAAACAAATGGTTTACAGATGGAAAGCTGCAAACCAAGTTACGCAATTAGAATGACAAGGTTTGAACTTCAGCCCTTCCTGAGTGCAACTTACTCAACGACAGCACCCAAACCTTATTGGTAATTAAAATGAAATCTATAAACAAAAGTGAGCACTGAGGAAAAATGTACCATTAAAAGATGAGGTGCCAGGATGCCATGGACGTTTCAATCTGAGGGGAAATAAAGACGGATACATCGGGAATGTTGTTAAAGGCTCAATTTCCCACAATGACACTCGTGGTTGTCTCTCTCCTGCTGTTGATTCATCCCAACCAACCTATCCACAACGGATAAAAGGACCGAGTAAGAGCAATTCTTCAAAACGTCTGATGAAATTGAACTGTGAAATATTGAAATGTTGCTGCTGTAGATCAATCTTTTGGGACAATCACAAAGGACCATACTGTGATACATCTAACATCTTTTATTTATGTTAATATAATGAAAATAACAACAATCATTATAACAAGAACAAGTGCAATTAAAATAAAAAAGCAGTAACACAAGGATTTTTTTTTTTGGTACATCAAGGATATTTTTTTTATAACTAGAAAAACAAGGATATATGCAAGAATTATTATTACAAAAAGTATATAGGAATATAGTACGGTTTTTAAATTGTCCTAAGTTGGCCTACATATACAAATAATATAGGACAGACACTGGATTTAAATACCAGAGTTGATAAATATCAGATTGATCCTTACAGCTATAATTTCCTGAATATTTTTACCGACAGCGAACAAGGATTCTAGAATTTGGAAACTAATTAGGATTTGCAGAAGGCTGAAATGCAAAAATCCTGAAAACTACATTGATTTAAGGCATACATACGATGTATATTATAATGGGAGAGGTTTGAGGATTAGGTTAATGCTTTTCAGGACAATAAGCAACAACTATAAAGGTTACATCCACATAATGAATGATTTGATGCAATTGGTCATTTGGTTGAAAATTAAAAGGAAGAAAAAATAAAGACCTGCAAGATGTAAGCATGTAAAGAGCTCTTGGTAACGATTATAAATTTTTAACGAACGAAAGAATAATCGAAATTAGACAAAACAGCAAATGAGAAATAACCTAGACTTGCACCCATGGTAACCTGTGCATCAGACCCCCACTAATAAATTAAATTGATATTTCAACAATAAATGAATCAAGTTGTTTTTAGGCTTAAAATAACTCTTTTTCTTAATTAAACCCTTCTAGCATGCCATACATAAGTCCTAGATTGATAGTGTAAAGTGTTTTTCATTTTGGTGGGGTGTAGGGTGCGGGGAACCACTCTGCTATGCAATTTGAATATTCAAAATTAGATAAGCTCTGCAGCATCACAGGTTATTTCATCCATAAGCTGAACAAGAAGGCCAACTAGGAAAAATATGCTGGCAATATTCCAACCGTGCTGCAAAAATTCTCATGGTTTGGTGAGGAAAAAGAGATATCAAATAAATTGTATGATACAGGATTAGATTAACATGGAAAAGTGCATTTACCAAACATGGCAAGACATCTAAGAAGACCATGTTCCTTCTTAGGCACAGTCCACAGAACAAAGCATATAACCGAAAAGTGGCCTTAAATTTTAAACAATAACAAAAGGCATCGTATATACTGCTATCTAGTCTTTTAAACACCTTGCATTGCGATCTTACTTACCTTGACAGAGCGCCAATGAGAATTCGGCCACCGAACAGCATCCAGATCACTTATGCCAGTTATTGTACCCATGTACCTGCAAAACAAAAGTGAAACATGGATACGTAAAGGCAAAATAGTATGATGCAGTACTACCATAGGATAACACTTTCCTTGAGGTTTCCGGTGCCTTCAGATTGCAACTCAAGTTTTTTCGTTTCACATCCAAACAGTTGCTTAAGGAAAAATAATATCCGATATCTACATGTACCTGCGGACACTTGACTCTTCAGTCTCAAAAAGCATCCTGAAGCGCATGCCAACAGAAATGCGTGTATGATATACAGCTTTGATATATTTTGAAAGTGGTATGACGAACTCAGACGGACTAGCCCTGCCCATGATGTAACTGTCAAAAGAAGCATTATAACTTCTTATATAGAAATATCATAAGTTGAAATTCAGACAACATTGACAACCTTGGATTATAAAACACAGTAAAACAGCTATTAGTTGCTGCAGCATGGGCAGCAGCTGCAAGAAGTCCGATGTGCATACTATCACTGGAAAGAACTGATGATGGCATTACAGTTTGTGGCCGATTGGCTCGACGTATTCCCAAAAGAAGCTGATTCTTCTCATTCCTAAAAGTGAAAATACATGGGAAGAACATAAAAGAATTGTTTTCCAGCTTTCAGGGGGAAGAAAGGGCAGCCAAAAGACGTAAAAGAAACAAATACCATATGAAAAGCACAGAATCTCCAGCTACAAGCCTCTTGGCACTAACAAATATACTCCAGCCTGTTGTAAGAAGGTGTCGTTTAGGCTGTCCTGAAATGATATGCAAGCAACAAACACATCAGCAAAGGTAGAAAATACTACTGAAATAAGAATTTGTTCTTCACGCTTTCTCTAATTTAAAAACAGTGCACTTAAAGTTTGATGCTTCTGTTGTAGCAGAAAGAATGGTTCTACCAAATAAAGGAAACAAAATGAATCAATTGAAGTACATAATAATTACATTAACTGACTCATTTTTCTCTTAAACAGTAAAACTACCAAATAAAGGAAAGGGATTGATACAGAAGCTTCCCTAACACAAGGTAGTAACAAGGACCAGTGCAAAACTGAAGATCTAAGTTTGGGAACTCCCGTTTCAGAAGCTAATGCTCCTTGTTGAAAGGTAACTTAGCCGGTTGGCATGTTTGTAAAAAATTCTAGTTTTAAAGAGTTAAAAATGCACACAATTGAAACAATCTACAGCTTCACTTTAAACTTGGATGCATTTGTCACGGTAAACAGTTGTGCTTGCCAAATTGATCATTTTGTGATTCTGTGTTTGTCACACAGTAAATTGCACGGCATTTTGTAAAAGATAAGATAGCTTCCACAGTATGAAGTTTATTATGTTGGCATCTGGTTGAAATATTGTTTCGTTTGCAATGTAGTTTTGGGCAAGTTCCAAAGTGACAAGCCAGAATCTCAATCACCTGTGGAAGGTTTATTCTGGGACAGATTTTCTGACTCCAGAAGACATCGGAAGGATTAGACACAATCCCATATTTATAAGGGAAGATAAAATTTCCTAACAATATCATTGATTCGTTTCAATTTCAGTTGGCCAACATTTAGATCTTTGCTCTCGTTCACTAAAGCAGTAAGAGCATATATCCCTAAAAGACTATTTTCTAACATTTCCTAGCACTTGTGTTAAATTTTCTGTCCACAATTGTGAAGTCTCCTATTCAGCCAACCATCATGCTCACAATCCATAGTCAGATCACTCAAGCTTGGGTATTATTCAAGCTCCTTATACAACAGAAGATGGCCACTATTGGAGACGGAGACGAGTTTAAGGTTAGCTCATTTTGTGCAAGTAGATATTAGGGTTAAGGATCTACTCATGAAGATGATGGAATTGCCATACACATACATGAAACTCGTGAAAGCTACAGAGGAAAAACGCTAGCAAGTAATGAGAAATAATATGCATGGACAAAGGCATCCCAGGTCTTGGTCATTTAGGATAGATTACATTAATCTGCACTTTACTGTACACCAACAACAATAACAATCAAACCCTTTTGCCACTGTCCCAGAGTAGGCAGCCGAGTGATAAAGTGCTACGAGACATTGAGAGCGCGGGTTCGAACCCGCAAAGCTCCACTTCCCCCTCCCCATCCCCCCAACCATATGTACTAAGGACCCCAAAAAAAAAAAACTTTTGCCACTTTGTGGGGTCGGCTACATAGATCAAGCAACACTATAGAATCTTGTCATGAATCGTGTCTAGTGATAGACCATTTAAATTCAAATATGTCGTAATGGTTTGGCTTATAGTTTTCCTTTGTCTCCCTCTACCTGTAACTAATGGACTTTCATCCATATAGCCATCATCTTCCACAGTTCATTTCTACACATGTCCAAATCATCTAAAACAATATTCTACGATCTACCCCGAGTTTATCTCTAATGGTCTTATTCCTAATCATGTCTCGTCCTATGTGACCACTCATCCATCCCAATATTTTCCTAATCATATCTTGTCCTATGTGACCACTCATCCATCGCAATATTTTCCTAATCATATCTTGTCCTATGTGACCACTCATTCATCGTAATATTTTCATCCATGCAACGCTAAGCTTACCTTCTTGTTACCTCCTTGCTGCATTGAATTCAGTCGTATAAAACATTACATATGTTATGGCTATGCAGTAAAATTTTCCTTTAAACTTGGATAATACATTTCTATGACACAATACACTCTAAATATTCTTCCATTTCATCCACCCTGCTTAGATCCTATGGTTGACATCTCTCTCTATTTCCCCGTCATTTTGTATGATGGATCCAAGACACTTCATAAGACTTTTTGAAAAAAATTTAAACAGGTACCCTATAGTTTAAAAATTATGGATGAGTCCCCATAGTTTCAAAAAATATTTATAATCGAGTCCCTATTCCGACCTAACAACAATTCAGGAATGCCATTCAAAACTTTTTAAAAAACTATAGGAACTTATTTATAGCTTCTAACCTACAAGAACTCTTTTAAAATTATTAAAAAAGCATAGGAACCTGAAAATTAATTTAATCTTTAGGATAAACCCGACAGTTCTGACTATTAATGTGCCTTAGCTTCCTCAAGGTCTTAAGCAAAATTCCCCCTCTAAACTGGAGAATCTTAATCTATAGTACGATGTAAATATGCACCAGCCAGTATTCCGAGAATTTCACGGGGCCAAAGGCATATGTTTCTCAAGGAAAATATATTTTACCAAAATATTCTTGCATATAATTAAATCCACAGTATAAAATAACAAGATCTAAGACTGGAGTTAGAAACATACCCCGGAAAATATGTCGAAACTTCCATTCGACGTCATGGAGATCCCTAGCAATTAGTTCTTGTGCTGGTGGTTGCTGTGAGAAATCCTGTATAGCCCAAATTTAAGATAAATGCATTTATATCCAGCCAGAACTAAACACAAAGGCAAAATATGAACATTACCAGTGGAGGGAAAACTTTCTCAGCTGCACGACGAGGAACAGAGAACCCTCCATGTGTGCTGGTGTCACTGGCTGTTAAAGTCTTGCAAAAATAATTTGTGGGCTGCTTACTTGGAATGCCCAATTCCATAGGAAGAAATGTATCCTTCTGCTCTTCCTACGTCCACAGTTAAAAATGCAAATTTTATATCCAGAAATGCAAATTTCATAACACATAAAGCAAACTGGTCAAAGAACAACAGAATACCGGAGTCAATGGCTGCAGTGTCATTTGAGCATACACTTCATCCGTTTCAACATCTGCCTGAAAATCAACACATGCTCCAATTCACTGAGTTTACTCTATAGGGAACCATAACTCGACTATCATAACCAAATGAAAGATACAACTATACTCACATGCATTGTGACATTGTGAAGTTGGCAAATCAACTGGGGTAGCAAGCTAGGGTAATTTGGTATGTGCCCATCAATTTCTCTATTAGTTGTGGCAGATACCTGGAATCAATATGAACATGTTCAGCTCAATGTCCATTCACAGAATTGTTTTCAAAACCAAGTTTGCTAGAAAGGTTTTCATATCTTCTATAGTGTGTAAGTTGAAACAATCTAGATTAGAGAAGGGAATGTAAAACCAAAAACCTGCTCACTATGACCCTGAGGGAAGTAAACCACACGAGTCCCTGCAGTTGGTAGGGACACCAAGGGCCCCGCACATGCATGCCATAGCTCAGAATTCAGACACTTCTTCTCCCCTCCTACCATCATTACTCATCAAATTATCAAAAAGAGAAAAGAAAAAACTTACAAGGATGTTCAAGCAACACAAAAGAAGCATGAAAGGGACACACAATATTTATATACATGTATAATAGCTAGAAGCCAAACTAATAGCTCAGAATGGTAGCTCAATTTGAAGAGCGAAAAAAGAAAGTAAAAAGAAAGAATTAGAATGGATACCTTCATGTCCCTGCGGACCCAACCCTGATGTTGAAAGCTTCATATCATCAAGCTTTACCCTTTTCCTCCTTTATTTCTCTTTCATTCAAAGACACAACAGTATAAATTTGGCAATCACATAAACACATGAAACCCTAGCTTAAAGCCATTAACTTCAATTTCCTTCAAGCCATTGCAATTTGCATTCTCTAATATCTCCCTCTACATAGCCAATGCACTCCATACCCAGAACCAAAAACACCAACTTCGAAAACAAAATCAAACAAAACCAAAATCCAGACACCACAACATCCTAAAGAAATTCAGAACAACCCAACACTACAACTGCAGTAAGAAAAACCCTGCAAACTTCCAACAATAGCAACAGCAACAAGAAGCAAGTAAAGTTTTGTTTTGTTTTTTTGTTTTTTTTACTTCTCTTTTGAAAATTTCAAGCAAACCCATGACCCAGAAGCGCAAACCAATTGGAGTTAACCTGCAAGGGTAGCACGTTCTTCGAGATCGCCATGAAGACTGAGAGAAATGGAAGTTGAGTGTTGTTGAAATCAAAACCAAAGGCCCTCTTTTGTGGCCTATCACTATCGATTGAGACCGAGTTGAGGATTTTTGGCTGAGAACAAACAAGTGCACACAGTGAGGGAGTGATGACAGAGGAGAGAGAAAGAGAGAGAGAGAGAGAAAATAAAAAGAGGGGTCTTTTTTACATATATAAGGGGGCCCCGACCAAGCTGGACATGGGTGCAGTAGTGAGAGAAAGCGTAGCAGAGAGAAAACTCATGCTGAGAGTTATGGGTCGGAAAATCAATCTCAACCGTTCGATGATCCGTACATGAAAATCTTGACCGTTGGTTTGGTTGATGTGACAGCAGGCATGTGCCACCATCCTTCACCGGTCGCTGTCTGAAGTACGGAGTATTGAGGTGAGAGAAAATTATTACCACAAAATAATAATAATAATAAAATATTTATTAGTTAGTATTACTAGAAAATAACAGTAAAAAATCTGTGGGAGAGAGAAAGTTAGGAATAGAGAGGGAGGGAGGGTAGGCGCGTGCTACAAGTGGGATGTGAAGGGTAATAAGTGACAAGAAAAAGCTAAAAGAAAAGAGATTAGTATGATTCATGATTGAAGGTTGGGCTCATGTATCCCTCAACACCTCCATTCCTATTTGCAAGCATGGAGGATGATGGAGCACATAAATTAATATTTTTTTCTTTTTTTTTCTTCTTCTTCTTCTTAATAATAGTATAGTTTCTTCTTAATAGTTTCTTTGTATACGGTTTGTACTCAAATTTTTTTTATGTAACTCCTGATTGTATTGCATCAATTATTATCAATTAAATGATATGAGATTCTTTGAGTCGAAAAAAAAGACATGAGAATCAAGAGAAAGTCAAAAAATTAACTGAATATCCATATCTAGCTCTAAATGGCTCACATAAAATAAACTTAATAATGAAGGATTAAAGAAGAGTAATTGATATGTCATTTAAATGTCATTATAAAAATAAATTGAGGTAGCAAATGACCTCAACAACTAACACATAAAGATTCAAGAATATTTGGGGAACTAAAAACATGATCATTTTTATTACATATGTGCTTCACATAAAGAAGGAAGCAACTCTCCTGGTATTTGGATAGGGGGTGTTCTCGTCACATTGCGGGAAGAAAACTTATGTTCCTAAACCTTCGACTTAAGGATGGAGGTTGGGTAACATTGGTAAAATCTCTCTCTTATCTATTGAAAATGTTTTATATGTTGAAGGTCTTAAACATAATCTACTTAGCATAAATCAATTATGTGATAGTGGATATGATGTGTCATTCAATAAAGATAAATGCATAGTTAAGACTAGTGACGGAGCCATATTGTTTTCTATAAAGAGGCATAAAAATTTATACAAAATTGAATTAAATGATTTTTCAACTCACAATGTAACATGTTTGGTCACCATAAAAGATGAACATTGGACTTAAAATAAGAAACTTGGATATGCAAGTATGAGATTGGTATCTAAATTCCAAAGGCATAACTGTGTAACATGTTTGCCAAGACAATTTTTTTTTAAAAAAAAATCAACCTAAAAACATTGTTTCCAGCTCAAGACCCCAAAAATTGTTAAATCTAGATCTTTTTGGACCTACCAGAACCGCCTTTCTTAGAGGAAAGAAATATGGTCTAGTCATTATCAACGCCTACTCTAGATGGATGTAGGTAAAATTCATTGCACGCAAAGATGAGTCCTTCAAAATCTTTTCAGAATTATGTAAACAGGTTCAAAATGACTAAGATTTTTGTATATCTACTATCAAAAGTGATCACGAATGAGAATTCGAAAATGAGCATTTTTAGAGCTTTTACGAAGAGAATGGAATTTCTCGCAATTCTTCTGCACATAGAATACATCAACATAATGGGGTTGTAGAGAGAAATAATAGATCTCTACAAGAAATAGGTAGGACTATGCTTCATGATAAGATAACTATGTGTCAAAACACTTTTGGGCAGAAGCAGTAAATATTGCATGTTATATACAAAACAAAATACTCATAAGACCTATCTTGAAGTGGAGCCCATATAAAATTGGAAAGGAATTAAACTCAATATTTTATATTTTCACTCTTTTGGTTGATAATGTTTTATTCTAAACACAAGAGATCGACTTGGAAAATTTGATTGGAAAGATGATCAACGAATTTGTCTGGTTTATTCATAAATGTCAAAGGCTTGTGGAAACTACACTATAGGACTTTGGTTGGTGCTAATCCAAGTAAAATTCAGATTTGCAAATGAAATGAAATGTTAGAGCTACAAGATACTTTCGAAAATTTGTAGATGTATGAGAAGACATAAGAGACTGAAGGTCAAGAAGAACATCAGGAAGAAGCATCAAATCATCCTGAAGGCACTAGAGTTCAAGATAAAAATATCAGACATATCTGACACTTTGGGAATCCAAAGAACAAAGTTAGAAAAAAATCACCATTTCAAGAACAATCTGACATATCATTATTACCTAAGATAGAACCAAATACTATTGATTAAGCTCTTCAAGATGAAGGATGGATAATGGCTATTCAAGAAGAAGTAAGTCAATTTGAAAGAAATGATGTTTAGAGTCTTGTCCCTAAACCTGATCATTTTGTTACTCGAACGAAATGGGTATTTAAAAACAAGATGGTTGAAGAAGGAAAAACAGTCACACATAAGGTAAGACTAACAGGTAAAGGCTACTTTGAGCAGAAAGGTATCAACTTTATTGAAACTATTGCATATGTTTTTAAGTTAGAATCAATCTGCATTTTACTATCATTTGATGCTCAATAGCAGAAAACTTTATCAAATAGATGTCAAAAGTGCATTTTTAAATGGTGTCATCGGGGAAGAGTTTTTGTTGAGCAACCTCATGGTTTAGAAAATCAAGCTTTTCTTGACATGTTTTTAAACTCAAGAAAGCCTTGTATGGTATGAGAAATTAAGTTATTTTATTATGGAAAATAATTTTTCAAGAAGAAAAGTAGATAATACTTTATTTAGGGTGAATTAAAATTTTATCTTAGCACATATTTATGTTGATGATATCATTTTCGAAGCTACTAATGAATCTCTTGATAAGAGTTTCTGGTTTAATGCAAAAAGAGTTTGAGATGAGTATGAGGGGTAAACTAAAGTTCTTTTTTCGATCACAAATCAAACAAAATGAAGAAGGAAATTACATTCATTAAAGTAAGTACATTAACGAACATACTTGACGGCTTCCCAACCGAACATAATGTTGATTGTCTTCTTACGTGCTCGATTTCAGCCCGACTCCAAAGAATCTCATCTTACCATTGTTAAACACATCTTTAGATATTTGATCAGTTCTACAATTGCTATAAAAGAAATGTCAATATTATAGGTTAGCATTTTTTTATGCTAACTATGCAGGAGACAAAATAGAAAGAAAAAGCACAACGGGGGATATCACTTCCTTGGAAATAATATGGTCTTATGGTCAAACAAAAGACAAAGTATCATTGCTTTACCCACAATAGAAGCTAAATATATTTTTGTAACAAGTTGTTGTTCACAATTGCTTTTATTCAAACATTAACTAGAGGACTGTGATATCTATGAAACTATAATATTGATACTTTGTAATAATACATTTGCAATTAATCTTAATAAAACTCCTATGTTGCATTCTAATGTTAAGAACATAGAAATGAAACACTACTTTATTCGAGGCTATGTTCAGAAAGAAGCTTTTGATATTTAATTCATTGATTCTGAGCATCAATAGACTGATATCTTTACTAAACTTCTTCCTAAAGACGCATTTGTTTTTTTCTCTCAAAAATAATTTAAGTCTAGTCTCAGTTAATGAATGGTATTTAATCTCTATTCATGATTTTTACATGTAATTAAAGTCTAGTCTCAGTTAATGAATGGTATTTAATCTCTATTCATGATTTTTACATGCATGTAGATACATTACTGCATTAGTTACTCCTCTTGATATCTTACTCCCAAGATGAACTCTCTTATGTGTTTTCTTGAAATATCTATTTGTGTATGACTCCTCTCTATTCTTAAATTGTTATATCTTTTGAAAAATCAAATATTGTTTTTAGATTGGACATCTACTTTAAAGAACAATAAATTAACAAAAGGCCACATTTTTAAACAATTAGATCAACTAGAATTTAACAAATTCTTGTTTTAAAAATCGATCCTTTTTTCTACCAAAACAATGGCTATTTTAAAAAACAAAACTAATTGCCCACTATTTGCACTAACATTTTAAAACTTACGGGCAACATACAATTTTTCACGCCTTCTCTATTATTTGAATATTGGTATAGGTTAACCGGTGACCCTATGTTTTCCCACTACTTGAGCTGAATCTCTTTCAGGTTGCTTGTTTAATTACTCTCTAATTGCGAATTGATACTGAGCTTGCAACTATTTCCAAACCTCGTTTGTCTAAATAACATAAGGAAATTAACTGAACTAGTAGTTATCGATAGTCCCTGTGGGTACGATATTTGGAGTTCTAAAATACTCCTTTATTACTTTTGCGATAGGGTGCACTTGCCCTTAAGTGATAAATAGCGCAACAAAGACCCTAAACTTATTTTAATCAAGTGCTCTCAGAAAATAAGGGGACTTTTGATCCATGAAAATGTTTCCTATTTTCATTTTCTGAAAATAGAAAACATGTTTCTTTTGGCTTCTTGTTTTCTGTTTTTTTAAATAAAAACATGGAAAATGTGTTTAGTTTAAACAATAAAAAGTTTTCTGACCCACATAACCTACCATGTTCACCATATGCCCTTTATAGTAATCTCCCTTTGCCACATTATTGTCCCCTCCATCTGCCGAATGTACTTCACCACCCATGACAATGACATCATCCCTGTCAATTCGCAAACATCAGACACCAAGATTTCGACCGTTGCCATCCTTATGGTGAGGGTGGATAGGACCAAAATCAGGCTAAAGATGATGATTAGTGGAGTCGCAACTGCCAGTTTGATGAGGCTGTTGATGTGAAAAATTCCAACGAGAAAAAGCAGTGTGTCATTGATGGGAATTCCGGGGAGAAACTTGAGGATTTGACAGGTTGAAAGACTTCTGTCAACGAAGAAGGCCCTAATGGTGCGAAGTTGTCCTCGACAACGAAAGAGTAATTAGAGAAGGCCCTCTAAATATGGGACTAGAGGTATGAGGTCTGCTCATTGTCCACTATCTCCATCGGAGCTCAAATGAAGTTTTGTTGCTTCAAAAACAATAATAATTATTTTATTATTTGTTTGGTTTTATGATTTGGATTTCAGTTTAGTGCCGAAAAGAAACTCAAGTTAGACACCAGAATAGTGTGTTTAGAGTGAAATAACACTGCATTTAAGTTATGTAATTTTGGCCTTTACTTGAAAAATATTTGTAACAATGTGTTATCGTTGTGTGGACTTGAACATGGTGGGGTTGTGCCGTTTCTGCAAGCTGTGTGATCCATGTGTTACAAGCGAGAGGAAGAGAGAGGAAGGTGAAGACCCACTGATATTATATTTACATAATTGTCACCACGTTTTCAATCAAGTGTTTATCTGTTTAGTAAGGGACAAAATGAAATGGAGAAAACACCATTTTTTTGTTTTTAATTTTGAGCGTATCTTTGAAAATGTTTTCTAAAAGCTAAGAAAACATATTTTCACTACTACTTTCTATTTTTAGTGGAAATGAAAATAGGGAATAGGCAAAATAGATAGGCCCTTGGATTTTAGAAATTTTTTCTTTAAATACATTTTCATAAACAGGCTCAAAATGGAAAACAGAAAAAATGTTGTTTTCTCCATTTTCTTTTGTCCCTTGCTGAAAAGAAAAACATTTGATTGAAAAGACGGTGGCAATTATATAAATATAATAAAAGTGGGTAATCACTTTCCTCTTTGTCTCTCTCCCCCTCTAGCTCACAACATTCGAATCACACACCTTGCAGAAACGACAAAACCTCTACCAAGTTCAAGCACACACAACAACAACACAACTTTACGAATCTTTTGCAAGTAAAGACAAAAGCCCAACACTTAAATACAATGTTAATTTACGCTAAACACACTATTTCAATGTATAACTTCGGTTTATTTTTAGTGATAAACCGAAATCCAAATCGAAAGACTAAAAAGTAATAAAAGAATAAAAAAAAATTGTTGATGGAACAAAATTTCATGGGAGATCAATCAGAGACTATGGAGAATGAGCAAACCTGGACCTATGGTCCCACCACCAGAGGGCCTTTTCTAATTACTCCATTAGTATCAAGGATGTAACTAGAATTTAGTACAAGACATCACCACACAAAATTAATACACTAAGATCTACCAACTTGGTCAGCTCCTCAAAGTCATCCCCTCTTACCTGCTCATCTGAAAATAGTAAACTTAATCTAACGAGATATGAAGAGTAATTCTAAAAAATACATACCATCTCGAGATATTTCTGCTATGAATTCAATTAATAATCTTTCTTTACTTTTATGATAAATCCCACACACTTAGGTGCCACTAAATGAGCATATAGTCCCTTGGTATGACCTTATTAGAGCTCTATAATTTACAAGAGGCGTCCCTCATGCGTGACACATAACACATCCACCTAACTGAATGATGTATCTGTCATTATTCCTTACCTAGAAAAATGGAAAGTCTTTGTATCTTACACATAAAATATCATACAAATGGGTTTTTCCAAGAATATCAAGTAAACTAGTCAAATCATAATAAACTCTAATTAGAAGTCACACCATTCAATCAAAATGCATGTAATTGGTTATTTTCGTATCTAAACTCCCATTTTAAATCATTCATAACATACTTTAAGAATCTAGAAACACATAAAGGTTGCATCTCCACTTTTTGAATTTCTCAATAATTTCATTTAACTTCAAATGAACAAACGCAACAGATTTTTTCCAGAACAACAGTCAGAAAAAATTATGATCAGAGGGTCAAATGACCTTGGAAAGTTTTGAAAATTTAATTGGAGGTAACCATCTAACATCCGAACACAATGGAATTGATCTCATCTCAAAATCCAAAACCAATAATTCAGGAAAAATCATGCACTAAGATTGATTTATACACAATTTTCTAGAAATCTTTGTTCATCAACATGCAACATTAAAAAATTATTTTCTCTTCATCTATGCATGAAAAAGTTCTAAATCCTCGACCAAATTTTGACTTTACTTCAGTACTAATCTAGAAAATTAAATATAAGCTCATAACTCACAAATTCATACTCAAAATCAACATGCAACTAACAAAGGTACCATCTTTGAGCAAGATTCAAACATACAACCATAAAGATGAGCGTAGAACCACTTACCTCAATTTCAGCCATTCATAACAACCACATGCAACTCTGTAACTCATACGGGCTTCGAAATAAGAAAGGGCATGGGGTTTTAATAATATTACAACCCATAAATGCAAATCAGAACATCAAAAAAATCAAAGAAAACACACATATCAAACACCAAATCATAGAAACCAAGATTTTTCTTTCTAAATCAAGGATTACCCACAATCAATTTCAAATATTACCCAACCAAAATTAGAGAAATAGAACCCCCAATTTATTTAAGAACAAAAAGTGAGAAAACTCGCTAGCAATGAAGATAGAGTTAAAAATGGGTGCAAAATCTTGGGACCCCAAGCCATTTTTCTCTTCTTCCACTTGATTTCTCCTCTCTCCATTTTCCCTTCCTTCCTTCCTTTTCTTAGCCGTGTAAGTGTGGGTGTGTAAGTGAAGAGAGGGTTTTGTTTTAGGTTTTGAAGTGTGTGTCAAGTGCCAAGGATAAAGGAAAAAGAGTGTTAGAAATTCTCATTCGCTCCCCTCTTAACCTCTATATTCCCATTTTGCCCTATGTTCCCATTGGGCTCTTATATTGGGCCTTCTTCTTTAAAGACAAGCTACCCACTCAACCCAAAGAATGACTCAACACTCTCAACCTAATTAAAAGAATATGTTCATGTTACTCACACGCAATAAGTACATAAATTAATCTAGTATTAAAGCCATGGAAAATATATAAAAGCTATCATTTTTTGAGATGTTACATACAACAACTTTGCACCGTTAGGAACCTCTTCTATGAAAGAGGCCCTTCAATCTCTCAAGTCCTCGTCGTCCTCGCCAAAATTCCCATCGGCGGCACACTAATTTTTCTTGCCAGAATTTTGCTCATCGACAGCATCATCAAGTTGGTGGCGACTCCGCTTTTGATCATCTCCAGCCTAGTTTTGGTCCCTGCCACCCTCGCCATAGGGCTCGCGGTGGCTAGAATCTTGACATTGGATGCTTGTGGATTGACGAGGCTAATGTTGTTGTCGTGAGTGGTGATGTACATTCGGGAGATGCAGGGGACGATGACGTGGCAAGGGGACAATACTGTGAAGGGGCGTATAGCAGACATGGCAAGTTATGTGAGACAAAAATGGCATAATCTTCGCACAACTTTTTCTTGTTTAAACCAAACACATTTTCCATAGTTTATTTTCAAAAAACACAAAACAAGAAGCCAAAAGAAGCATATATGCTTTCTAAATCCTAAAAAAAAATTGAAGACTATTTTCAGAAATTAAAATTTAAAAAAGAAACATTTCCATGAACCAAACGATCCCTAAATTACAGACATATTTTTACTACAACTTTCTATTTCCAGTGGAAATTAAGGCAGAAAATGGGCAAAGTATGACCCTAAATTAACACGGGCAATAAAACACAAGGGCCATTTATAAGTAGCACTATTAATTGCAATATTATTATTATTATTATTATTATTATTATTATTATTATTTGATAGGCAAATGTTAGTGGTTAGTTTGTTAGAGAGGAGGGGGTTTTGTTAGTGACAAAGATATGAGCCCTACACCTGCTGCTTGCAACTCCTTCATGTCCCTTGGCTCAACCACTGAGCCATCTACATGGGACAATATTTTTGTTATTATTCAATAGAACAAATCAACAAAGAGTTTATGCGGTGAAAAGAAGTCAAAATGCAGATTGGGGCTCACTTACATGTTTGTCTTGTGGGTCACTCACTCCAAACACTTAGCAACTGTCATTTGAGCCAAAGAAGCATATTAGTTAATGTTAGTTAATGATAAAAATAAAATATTGAAAGTTATTGAAAATCTATTCTAGGTGTGCACATAAACAGTTTGATGGTGATCTTAATTTCAAGTTGCCCTTGATGTGCGAAAATTATACTCAATAAAGCATGGCTAAAGAAAGTTGTCGTGCCTGAGTGAGACATGATTAAGATGATTTTGTTGGCTTAAAAATTACTAGCGTGAATCTTTGTGTTTATTACTATTTGTTTTGATGTTGTTCCTATGACATTAAGAAGAATAATTGAGTCCTTGTACTTTTATATCTGCTTTGTTTCCATCGATCTTTTCAAATTAAAGGTATTGCTTACAGGAGACATTGCTAGTTTGTTTTCGTAATAAGGAAACATGCAAGTTACTAATTCAAATCTTTATTGATTCCAAATGAGTGGAGGTGCTGTAGGTTTTAAGTGAATGATGCTTACGGGTTAACGGCGCCGTGATTAATGAAACTTCTATTTTACTGCTTTTTATTATCGGTGAAAATCTCAACTTCTGTTATTTACTACTATTTTTTTTTCTTTCTGTTTTATTCTTATTAAATATTGTTGCTTACTTTTAATCATGAATTTCAAATTCTCCGATCAAAACCTTCTATGACTATAATTTAAAGTCTACATTTATCAAAATAAATAAATTTTCAAGTTTACAAACTTGTTTGTTTTATGTATATCTACAAACTTGTATTACTTGAAGTTTAACACACTATATTTAAATCAGTGAATATGATAGCATGTACACAATTTATTTTCATAATTTATTATGTAATTTTAAAAATTTTGTTTTCTTAACCGATTTTTATATAATAAAATAAAGTTTTCACTTTCAAGTTTGAAATGATAATTGTGATGAATTCCATAACAGTTAAGCAGAAAACAGAGAACGAAGAACAGAGGAAGATCGGTGAGAAAGAGATTCTCATTTTCTGTATATTGAGTAAAGTGTAAAACTGTTACCACATAATATACTAACTACCTATTTATACATTCAGTGGCGGAGCTTGAACAAAATTCTTGGGGTGCCAAAAAAAATTCATCAAATTAAATATTATTAATTGCAAAATACTATTAACTATTTTAATTTATATAATTTATATAATTATAAAAGCTATTTTAAGTTGATATAATAAGTTGATAAAAATGTTGAACAGAAAATAAGGTTATACTTGGAATGCCAAAAAATTGCAACTCAAAAGACTCAGGGCCCAAACATTTTGCACAAAAAAAACACGGCAGTACAAAAATAATAAGAGAAATGCTACGGACACTCTCTTTGACACTCTCTTTTAAACACTCTCTTAATGATTGGGTCACGTTACACCTTTTTTTCCTAAATCAACCATTGGATTGAAAGTTACTATCATATAGATCATATCTGTAAATTTTAACATTAATCTATGATCATTTGCTATGTCATCAAGATACGTCAAGATTAACGTTATTTGTAACTACACCGTTGATATTAATCTTGACGCATCTTGATGACATAGCAAATGATCATAAATTAATGTTAAAATTTACAGATATGATCTATATGACAGTAACTTTCAATCTAAAGATTGATTTTGAAAAAAAAAAAGTGTGATGTGGCCCAATCATTAAAAGAGTGTTTAAAAGAGAGTGTTAGAGAGAATGTCCTTAGCATTCCTCAAATAATAATAATAATAATGTTGCCGCTTGAGATGCCCAGTACGAGTATTTCGTCTCCTATCTTTATTCTTCAAGCACGAGTTTCAAGCATAGTGGGTTCACTTTCCCTGTGAAAACCCTTCTTTTCGGTTTCTCTTCCATCTTCCCCTACGAAACCCATTTTTTCAGTTTCTCTTCCATCTTCACACACAGTCACGCAGTCTCGGTCTCGGTTCATTGTTTAGTGCGAATTACATGCGAATTTTGTGCGAACTGGTTCGCAAAAGTACCGCGAACCCAGACGCGAGTATCAATTCGCAGATTCGCAGGCATGATAAGCTAGTTCGCTTTCTATGTTTTGCACTTTCATGGAGGCCGCCCAAGACCACCATATGCGGTGACTTTCGAGCACAAGTTGTAAGGCAGTCATAATGTCCATTGGCTTCCCTGGAATTGAAGCAAATTGATTTTGGAGTATATAAAAAAAATTAGAAAAAAAATGAGGGGTGCTGTGGCGCCTTCCCGCTCCTGGGAAGCTCCGCCACGGTATACATTGAGGAGTTAGTTACAACTATGATTAATTGAACTAAACTATGGTTAGCTAAGTGGTTAGCTTATCAGCTGGTAATATCCCCCCACAAGCTGGACTAGGGATTTCACATAGGCCAAGCTTGGAAACAAAGGAATTAAATAAAGGGGACAACAAAGGTTTTGTCAGCACATCAGCCAATTGAGCAGAAGAAGAAACTAGTAATAAGTGAATCAAGCCACTGTGAATCCTCTCCCGGACAACATAATAGTCAATCTCTATGTGCTTTGTCCGCTCATGGAATGTAGGGTTGTGCACAAGATACACAGCAGATTTATTGTCGCAGTATACAACAGCTGGTTGCTCAAACTTAATATGCAAATCATGAAATAAATACTGAAGCCATTGTAGTTCACAAGTGAGACTAGCCAAAGTTTGATACTCTGCCTCAGAACTAGAACGTGATACAATGGATTATTTCTTGGATTTCCATGAGATCAAGGAAGAACAAAGAAATACATAATATCCCGTGATAGATCTGCGGGTAGAAGGACAACTTGCCCAATCGGAATCGGGAAAACCAACAAGTTTGAGAGGAGAAGCAGCTGAGAAAAATAGGCCCTTAGATGGAGTACCTTTGAGATACCGCAAGACTTTGATAGTAGCTTGGAAATGGACCTCTTTAGGCTGAGAAACAAACTGAGATAATTGCAGGACATCAAATGCAATATCTGGCCGAGTAGTAGTAAGATATAACAAACGACCAATCAATCTTCTATAACCGGATTCATCAACATAAGGAGGAGAATTAGAACTATGCAATTTGATGGATTGATCACAAGGAGTGGAGGAAGGTTTGGCTGCCAATTGACCACTATCCTCTAATAATTCCAGTGTATATTTTCTTTGATTAAGTAGAATGCCTTGTGCAGACCTAGCAATCTCCAATCCTAAGAAAAATCGAAGCTTACCTAAGTCTTTAATTCTGAAACTGGTATCCAAAAACTGCTTAACAAGCTAAATTTCAGAGAAATCATTTCCTGCCAAGACTATCATCCACATAGACCAAAAGAGCAGTGAAATTGTCGCCCACTGATTTGATAAAGAGAGAATGATTAGCATTGGACTGAACATAACCAATCGAGATCCAAGCTGAAGATAATTTGGAATACCATTGACGATTTGCTTGTTTGAGACCATATAAGGAATTGTGCAATTTGCACACCTTAGGAGAATTTGATGAAGAACTATTAATAACAATGCCAGGAGGAAGAGACATATATACTTCTTCATAAAGATCTCCATGAAGAAAAGTATTGTTAACATCCAATTGTTCTAAAAACCAACTCTTAGAGGCAGCTAAAGCAAGTAAGGTTCAAATGATAGTCAATTTAGCCACAGGGGAAAAGGTATCAAAGTAGTCCACACCTTCCATTTGAGTGTAACCTCTAGCAACCAAACGTGCTTTATACCTTTCAATAGAACCATCAACATGGTATTTTATTTTATAGACCCATTTACAACCAACAGGGCTCTTCCCTGCGGGTAAATCCGCTATGGACCAAGTTTGATTGAGTTCAAGAGCATTTACTTCAGATTTCATAGCTTGTTTCCAACAGTCAAATTTACATGCTTGATGAAAGGTTTTTTAGCTCAATGTTGGAAGAAACAGCAAGACAGCATTTCTTAAATGCATGAGCATATTTCTCATAAGACAGAAAATTAGAAAGAGGATAAGAAGAAGATGTACCTGAAGATGAAATTGGTGTAGATGAAGTGAGGAGACTGCAATGAAAGTCCTTAAGATAACTGGGTGGATTTCTGACTCTAATTGATTTTCTCAAATTAAGAGTAGGAGGATCAGGATCAGCAACAGTATTAGAATCAGGATCCAGATCCAAAGGTGCAGGAATAGGGGAAATATGAGGAATAGGAGAAGATGCAGTGTCATGTGCAAGTATAGATTGAGGGAAAGATGCATGGTTATGCTGATTTGGAATGCAGGAAACAGGAAAATCAATTGGATCAAGAGACAAATTGTCATTAGTGAAGGAAACTTGAGGTGTAACGGTAGGTTTATTAGAAGAATCATCTAAAGTAGCAAAAGGAAATTCATTTTCATACAAGATGACATTTCTGGATACTAAGAAAGCATTGCTAGAGATGTCATACAACAAAAAGCCTTTAGTGCCATCTCTATAGCCAAGAAAAACAGTTTTCCTTGCCCTATGTTGAAACTTAGTTCTGTGATTTTGAAGAGTAGAAGCATAGGCAAGACAACCAAAAGTCCTTAAGTGTAAAAGAGTAGGTGGATGAGAAAAAAGCAATTCAAATGGTGATTTATGTTTCAAAAGTGGAGTAGGAATTCTGTTTATTAGATGCACAACATGTATGACAGACAAGTGCCAAAAATTGGTTGGTAAAGATGCTTGAAAAGACAAGGCTCGAGCAACATTAAGAAGATGTTGGTGTTTTTGCTCAACAATACCATTTTGTTGAGGGGTCTCCACACAAGACCTTTGATGCAAGATGCCTTTAGAAAGAAAAAAATCATGCATCAAAAACACATTTCCATTGTCACTGCGAAGTGACTTCAATTTAGTATGAAATTGAGTTTCAATCTAGTTGATAAAATGAACAATATGTTGTCTAGCTTCACCTTTATGTTTCATAAGAACAATCCAAGTGAAACGACTATAGTCATCCACAAGAGTCAAAAAATATTGATGCCCAGAAACAGAAGGAGTGCCAAAAGGCCCCCATATATCAGCATGGAGTAAATCAAATATAGCAGCAGAATGAGAAGTGCTAACAGGAAATGGTAATTTCTTTTGTTTTGCAAAATGGCACACATCACAAGACAAAGAATGGTATTTATAAGGGACAAATGGAAATTGTGTTGAAATACATTTGTGGATAGTATCTGAAATATGACCTAATCTATTGTGCCAAACAGTGGCAGAGTCTTTATGCTGAGAAACAGAATTACAAACAGAAAAGCAACTAGAACCAGAAATCGGGGCAGAACCAGTGATGGAGCTTTCAAACACATACAGTCCTCCTTGCTTCTTAGCTATACCAATCATCTTCTGGTTAGAATTCTGCAAAATAGAACAATGATCAGGATAAAATACAACATGGCAAGAAAGAAATTATAAGAGGCGATTGACAGAAACAAGATTTAAATGAAAATCAGGAACAAACAGTACATTGTGCAAAACAATGTCTTGAGACAAGTAAATAGTGCCTGAAATGGTGGCACAGGTTTGATGACCAGTAGGAAGGGATATGGGGACAAGGTTAATGTGTTTAAATGTGGTAAAAAGACTCATGGAATATGTCATATGATCAGTGGCTTCAGAGTCTATGATCCAAAGGACAGATTTCTTACTAAAATGTGGAGCAGAAATAGTATTCAAAGCCACTGGAGCCGTGATGGCAGAATTAACAGAAGGTGTAGATATAGGTGTGGAATTGGACTGGTGTAGAGTTGACTATTGTAATCGCTTCAAAATCTGACTATATTGATCTTGAATTTCGCTCAAAGAAGGTGCCATAGTAGGACTAGGAGAAGTAGAACCTTGAGTTTCATTAGGCAATTTTGTATCAGTTTTAATAATGTTTGCTGATTTCCTTCCACGAGATTGATAACTAGGAGGAAATCCATGTTTGACATAACAGGTATCAACAATATGGTTGTATCTTCCACAATGAGTACAAATTCTGGTATTGCCTTGATAACCTCTACCTCCACCATTGTAAGAACCTCTGCCTCGGCCACATCCTCCTCTATTACCTTGAGTGTGATTTTGAGAAGAATTAGACTGCTGAACTTGCATGGCCAGAACAGGCTGTTGTGTATTAGACTGTTATGCTCCATTAATTTCAACAGGAATAGGAACTAGGAGTTATCTCTCTTGCTGCATTACTAAAGAGAAAGCCTTGTGCAATGGAGGTAAAGGCTCTATAAGCATGATTTGAGACCTAACACTAGCATACTGATCATTGAGGCCTTTGAGAAATTTGAGCCCAGAGTCTTGTTCTTTATACTTCTTCATATCCGAGATAGCACCACAAGTACATGGAATTGCACATGTGGAATCCTAATTGGCTGAAAGATATCAATCTCTTCCCAAAGTGATTTCAATTGAGTATAGTAAGAATCAATATCCAAAGTACCTTGCTGGAAACGGTGCATTTATTCTTGAAGGTTAGAGATCCGAAACATATCACCTTGAGAGAATCGGAACCCAAGATCTTTCCAAACGGCAGAAGCACGATCATACTAGATGATAGATTTGGCTATGTCAGGCGAAATAGATCATTGAAGCCACACCAACACCATACTATTGCATCAAATCCAAGGTTCATAGAGAGGATTTGAGACATGCGGTTGCAGAAGAGAACCATCAACAAATTTAATCTTGTTCTTAGAAATCAACGCAACCTTCATGGATCTCAACCAGGAATGATAGTTTTTCCGAACCAAAGAAGGAGTAATCAGTACAATAGCTGGATTCTCATTAGGATGAAGGTAATAAGGATTGGTAGGGTTTGACGCGAAATCGAAATAAGGCAGAGTCACCATGAACGAAATCAGAAATCCGAAAAACGAAGAACGAAATTCGCGAAAAACCTAAATCGAAGAACAAAAACACCTGATTCGAAGCTCAGAATCAAAGAAGAAAGACGAAGAATCAAAGTAACGCAAAGGTTTTAATCTGATACCATGATAATTGTGATGAATTCCATAACAGTGAAGCAAAAAGCAGAGAACGAAGAACAGAGGAAGATTGGGTGAGTAAGAGATTCTCATTTTCTGTATATTGAGTAAAGTATAAAACTATTTCACCAGAATATACTAACTACCTATTTATACACTGAGGAGTTAGTTACAACTATGATTAATTGAACTAAACTATGGTTAGCTAAGTGGTTAACTTATCAACTGGTAATATGAAGAAAGATTCAAAATCTTAGGGAAAAAAAAGATTCAAAATTATTCCTCCCCTTCTTTTTCCTATTCTCCATTCCTCCTATCTAAACTTAATACATGATAATACATTGTAGCATCGTCTGATCCGTGTAGTCAACTTCATGTAGGGAGAAAAAACTCGATTGTTGTTGTTGTGTAAAATTTCCTTTTTTTCACCTCGAAACTTAACTATTTATATATCAAAAAAATTTCTCCATATTTTTATTTTTCACATTAAACTTTTCTTCTTTTCTATATCTCAGCTTCTTATATTTACTCGTAAAAAAAGCTTCTTATATTTTCATTTATTTGAATTAATTATATATTCCTTTTATAATATTTAATATTTTTCTTTGATATATTTTTCTATTAATTTATATTTTAATTTTTACTTAAATTTCAAATACACATACAGTACACATATTTACTTGTTAAAAAACGGAAAGGAGTGTGAGGTCGAAAAGGAGTGTGAGGTTTAAGATTGCTGAAAGACTGAAGTTGTTTTTAGTTTTCTTTTTCAATTTTTATAACGCACATGAAAAAGAAGAGTAAAACAGAAGTGAAACTAAAAAGGAATGATTTTCATTTTTATATATATTTTTGGTACGGTAGAGGGTCAAAGGCCTAAAGGAAAGACAGAAAACAAGAAAACTAACTATTTCATCTAGCTCTCTTGGGCAAGGATGCCACGGAATCATCATCAAACAATAACTGGTCCAGCTCCCTTCGATGTTGCTCCAACACTTGTGTGACAATCACCCTAAAAATTCAATGGAGCCGCCACCTATGTTTATTGAGGAAAACGATAGGGAAAACCTTTTCGCATATTTACACAAAATAATAAAGGTCTTTTAAACCAAAGATGAGTTCGGGAGTTAATTACGCATAAGGAAGTTATTAACACCCCTATAATACCCATTAAAAAAATGGTACCCTTTAATTGTTTAAAAGAGCTTGTTTGCCTTTAAATGATTTATTTCCATAAACGTATAAAAGAAATCAGAGAAAGAAGAAAATAATACAAATCCAGATCAGTTTTGAAGATTTGGGTGAAGGAAACTGGCTTTGGCCCAAACGGTATATGAAGATTTAATTCAAGAAAAGGGGCCCAGAACTAAATAATTTAGCAAGCTTATAATTATTGCCATTTTCACTATTTATTTTCTTAAAAGAGTAACACAAAACTCATTATTTATTATTATTTTTTATAATATAATTCTAAGTCATAAAAATAAATGAGCCAACTTTGGGTCTGATCCTCACCTTGAGATTAGGGTTCACGGTGGCTAGTTTCATGGAGGACAAAGGGGAACCAAGGTCCTCCCCCTATTCTGGCCGAGCGCAACACAGAGCCAAAGAGATCAAAAAAAAAAAGACAAATAGCAAAAAAAAAGGATGAAGAACTGAGAACCAAAATTCCAAATATCAACCAATCAACAAAAATAGACAGAAATGGGAACGAATACAAGGATGGAGAAGAAGGTGGCAACTGGGTCAGGAATCCCCAAACAAAATCGGCCACCCAAAAATAAAAGATAAAAATTTATAGAAGAAGAAGAAAAACCCTATCTAATCTGTGTATTTTGGTGCTCTCTATCTTTTAGTCCGCATCTTCTCTCTTTTCTCTTTGGTCCGAAATCCTTCTTTTGGTTCTAACTCTTGTTTCCTTTCCAGGGTTCGGCCTTTTTGGGTTCCCACCCCCCTCTCTGTTCGCTGCTCCGGATTCATCTTTTATAGCCTTCAATCCTTTGTTCTCTGCAAAAATAAAAGATACGAATCAAATTCACAAACCAAATAAAAACAGAATCTTTAAATGAAATTAGGAAAGGAAAGAGAATCCCCTTTTGTTGATTTGAAATCGGATCTGCATGATCTTCTCCTTTTCTCAAGAAAAATCTCAAGATCTCAATCAATCATACGGAATGGATGTGATTTAGTTCGGATTTGGTGGAGAAAAAAAAGGAAGGAGAGGATTGAAGGGAAGGAGGTGCCGTGGCTAGGGTTTTAGTGGTAGAGGATGAAGGAATTAGGGTGAGGTTTTGGTTAGGGTTTTGTTGTATTGAGAAGAAAATGACGTGATAAGGTTGAGAGAGAGTGGCGAGAATGAAAAGAGAATATGGGGGGGAGGAGGCGCTGTTGAGTGTGGGAGAGGGAAATATGAGGGGATCAGATTAGGTTTAAGGTTAAAATGGGTTGGAGGTTGTGGTTTGGGCCAAGTGCTGGATGTGGGTCGTGCGAGAGATGAAGGGCCAGGGGGCGCATGGGAAAACAAAGGGTGGTGCGTGCAGCAAGTGAAGGGAAGAGCGTTGGGGGCTGCAATCAGAAACAAATGGGGGTGGACAAAGTAAAAACAAAAAAGGGGGAGCTGTGTGCTACTGGGCTTATGGCCAGCCTTTTGGGCCATTGTTATTGGCACTCCCACCTTTTACTAATGCATCCCCTTTTATTCTTTTCTTTCCTTTTCTTTTCTTTCTTTTTTTCTTTATTCATTTTTTTCTTCTTTTTATTTATTGAGACCAAGATATCATTATTATTACTAATTTAATAAGCAAGCAAAACTAATAAAATAAAATAAATAAATAAAGTCCGGACAAAATTAGGGTACTACAGCTGCCCCTCCTTAATTACATTTTAATCAAAGGTCTTCGTGCATTCGTTGTAAAAGGTAATTAAGGATAAAGGACTCTAATTTTGTCCAAAACAAGTGGTTTGAGATTGCAGGATTGGTTCCCGACTTTGGTGGAAGATTCTAGGGTCGGTATCTTAGTGAATTCCCGGTAAGGCATATGTATTTCCTAACTCTTACAAAGTTGGTCGGAGATTCCGGGGCTGGTTCCCTTCGAATTCCCTGTAAGAAGTAGGTATGACTAGCTCTTACAAAAATTGGTGGGAGATTTCAGGTTCGGTTTCCTGGAAAATTTCCAGTAAGGCATAGTTATGACTATGATTCTTTACAAAAATTGCAGGAGATTCCAGGTTCGGTTTCCTGGCAAATTCCCAGTAAGGCGTAGGTATGACTAGCTCTTACAAAAATTGGTGGGAGATTCCATGTTCGGTTTCCTGGCGAATTTCCCGTAAGGCATAGGTCTGGCTCCTAAGCCTCACATCTTTGGTATTGATTACTTCCCTACTTAGGGTAAGTCTGGGGTGCGAGCTTCTTCGTCACTCGATATAAGTTTGGGTCAGATTCCCAACAAGGGTAAGTCATGTTCTTATCTCTTACTAAAAGGTACGGATTGACTACCTTACTTTAAGGAATGTCCGTGATATGAGTTTCTCTGTCACTCAATATAGGTTTGGGTCAGATTCCCGGCAAGATGTAGGTCAGAATCTAACTCTTGCTAAAGTATGGACTGGTTTTCCTATTGCAGGTGAACGTCCAGTGTACGGGCTTCTCCATCACTCGACACAGTTCGGGGTCAGATTCTTGGCAAGGTATAGGTCAGATTCCTAACTCTTGATAAAAGGTACGAATCGATTTCCATAATTGAGGAAGGTCCGAGATGCGGGTCAAGTTCCCGACTAAAGGCTTGGGTCAGATTCCCAAGGTGGTGGGTCAGATTCCCAGCAAGGTGTAGGACATGTTCCTAACTCATGCTAATAAGTGGATTGGGTAGGTTGAGTACTAGTTCTTACAGAGTAACAACAGACTAATTGTATGCAACATTGGAGAGGGTGGGTCGATGGACCCGAAAAACTTTGATGATCATGCAAGATGCAATGAATGGCATGTCATGCATGAGTGTTGCTTTTGCTGTTGGAGCAAGGATTTTTTTAAGGTGGGTTGTGGACACAAAAGTATTGATGATCATGCCAGATGCAATGAATGATATGCCATGCATGAGTATTATTTTGCTTCGAAAGATTTTTTTGATTTTCCTGAATTCCTTTTGAGGACGCTGCCCCTAGACTCGTGAGATGATAACTTTCTGTCGGATTGCTTGTCCGAATGGTTGACTTTGTACTGCACCAGGTTTGCATATTTGCCCCTTGATAAATCATTTTATGGATCCTCAAATTTTCAGCTTCATGCTTTGAATGCCCTTGGGAGGATTAGATTGACAACTTTGATCCATAGAGACTTTTCAGTGTCCCTTTGGCCTTCGTCCAGCCATGTGAGGAAGGATCTATGTAGAGACGCGAATCACCTTGTGTAGTTCTGAAACTGAAACGAAATCTTGAATGCGAAGCTTGTAGACGATGGGCTCAGCTTTTGCCCCCAGCTTCTTGGTTTATGTTTAGATCTGTGAGGTCCAATCTGGGTTGACATGTTTTTAAATTTGACCCTAACTTTTGCCTAGGTTGCTCTTTGCGAGTTTTCAACCTAGCGGGTCGCTCTAACTTCTGCCTAGACCGCCCTTTCAGGTTTTCAGCCTAGCGAGCATTTTATTTTATATTCTTTTTTCTTTTTTTTTTGGGTAAAGAAACTACACCGAGGAGTTTATATGGATTTCCTCTTTCAAAATTGAAGTTTTGAGAAAATATGAGCAATTTGACTTTGATCAGAATGGACTTTATTAGGGTTGTAATGTGGCCAAGGGTTAAGGGCTATGAAAGAAAGGATATTTTAGGCTCAAAAAGTATTTAAGGGTTTATGAAGACAAGGATCTTTAGTGCCAAGATGCACTTTGATGGTTGCTAGCACAATTGTCTTGTTTTACTTTTGCATTTTTTTTATTCATTTTTTTCCTTGCAAGCGTCTTGATACGTTGCATTTGATATTTACTTGCTTGCTTTGCTTTTTTTTTGACAGGCAAAATTTAATGGACTATTGTGCTAGCCTTCAATGTATGGGTGATCCTCGTTTAGGGTACTTGAAAGAATTTTATTTTTTAGGCTCAAAAGGGGTAGCAAGGGATAAATATTTTTTATATTTTTTGGGTAGAGAAAAACAGCCAAACTTCATCTCAAAACCTTGTTGCTCAAATTTTCACAAAAATTAATTTTTGATAATTGTGCCTTTGCTTTACCATTTTATTTTATATTTTTCTTAACTACTTTTTTTTTATCCCGGATTGACCATGTATCAAGAAGGGAAGTTGAAAAATTCAAATTGTATTTTCATTGATGTATTGAAAAGATGGGAACAGAGTGGGCCCTTTACAAGATATGCCCCAAGGCTTCGGGCAAAGCGTAAAAACAAATGAAGGTTGTTTAAACAGGGCTATTCCTTGAAGTTTTACCACTTGGTGTTGATCAGAGCCCAACAATTCTCAATGAAGTGGCCCACTGCCCCAGTGCATGTCGTGATGAGCATCATTTGTATCTTCTTCCCTCTCTTGACCTATACTGCGCAATGGATGTTGAGCTTCGAGGTTGCCAATCCTTCCGCTTGTTATCCCGGCTTCCACTCTTCCTCCGACAACAACTAGGTCTGAGAAGCTTGAAGAGACATTTCCCATCATCAGATCATAGAAGGGTTGTTGAAGTGTGTCAATGAACGTGGTAACCATCTCTTTCTCAGATAGCGGAGGTTCCACTTGGGCTGCAATCCCTCTCCATCTTTGGGCATACTCTTTGAAGCTTTCGTTGCCCCTTTTTATCATGGTTTGCAACTGGTAGCGGTCAAGAGCCATGTCCATACTGTATTTATACTGTTTGATGAAAGCATTAGCCAAATCATTCCGTGAGTTGATTTTACTCCGCTCTAACTGCATATACCAACGTAGGGATGCCCCAGTAAGACTCTCTTGGAAAAAGTGGATTAAGAGTTTGTCATCATTGGAGTAGGAGGCCATATTCCGACAGTACATGATGAGGTGGCTTTTTGGACAAGTTAACCCCCATACTTGGCAAACTCAGGGACTTTGAATTTTGGAGGAATCACCACGCCAAGGACCAAACATACTTCTGAAGCTTCGAACCCAATATGTTTTGTCCCTTCAATTGCTTTCAGCTTATCTTCCACAATTTGGAGTCTCTCCTGATCTAGGGGGTCTCCTAATGGGCCATTGGAAGCCTCTCGGTGCTCATTGGCGTCGAGGGAATGGTTCTTATCAAGGGTTAATTTTGTATTCAAGTTCTGTAAGAGGTCCAATATCTTGTCCATCTTACCCTTGACTTGTTCGAGTTCTTCTCTCATTTCTTACTGATTCTGTTCCAACAAATCCATGAGTCTAGATTGGGCTCGAGTCCAGTAGGGATGCAGAAAAAGCTTATTTGTATTTATTTTTTTGTTGAGGGGGAAAAATGAGTTATGTTATGAGGATGTCATGAATATGCATGTCATGAATGTTTTTTTTTAATGTTTATTTTATGCAAAATAATATGATGGAGAATGAAAAGATATTTTTCTATTACTTTTTTTTTCAATATATTGCTTTTTTCATGCAAAAAGAATGCGATGGAAAAGAGAAAATATTTTTTTGTTTTTTTTAAAAAAAAGGATTTCTGAAAAATAATGGAATTTAAATGGATGAAGATAAAAAATGGGCCAAGTGCCCCTTGTGAGGTAGACCGATAATTCCTAAGACTTTAGGTTCTACGGCTTTGATCACATGGAAAACGTGACAGATAGGGTTTGCTCCTTTGGTGATATGGGCTGGTAGTTCCTTATAACGGATCTATGGTCCACATAAGTGTCTTTTAGGATACTAATCTAAAAAGGTTCCTAGAGCCAAGGTTCTAATTTTCGAATGTTACCGCCGATAATAGGCAAACTATTAACGGGAGTTTTTTCTCAAATGGGGCCAAACTCTAGGTGAGGCCTTCGCAAGGACCCAACTGGTCGTACGTCCAGCAGGTGCTTACTACACAGCCTCTCCTAACTTAAAGTTTTTTCTTTTTCCAACCCGGGTATAAGGTTCCACTCGTAGTGTGCAAAAAATGTGTTAAGTGAAGTGTGTGAAGGAGCAATAACCTAAAATACTACTCGCTGCAAAACAAATCAAAACATAGTATTTACAAATGTCTTCTACCCTAGGGTTCAAATATACAACATATGAGTAAAATATTTAGAGGAAATAAATGAAAGAGAAAAAAATAATTTTTTTAAATATATCTTCTATCCTAGGGTTCAAATATACAAGCATACACACAAATGAACAAATAGGATTAAAAACAAAAAGGGAATAAATTATTTAATAAGGCAAACAAATCATAAGGCCTAACTCTCAAAATAATCCCCAGTGGAGTCGCCAGCTGTGACAACTACCCTAAAAATTCAATGGAGTCGCCACCTATGTTTATTGAGGAAAACGATAGGGAAAACCTTTTTGCGTATTTACACAAAATAATAAAGGTCTTTTAAACCAAAGATGAGTTCAGGAGTTAATTACACATAGGAAAGTTATTAACACCCCTACAATGCCCATTAAAAAAAATGGCACCCTTTAATTGTTTGAAAGAGCTTGTTTGCCTTTAAAAGATTTATTTCCATAAGCGTATAAAAGAAATCAGAGAAAGAAGAAAATAATACAAATCCAGATCAGTTTTGAAGATTTGGGTGAAGGAAACTGGGCTTTGGCCCAAACGGTATATGAAGATTTAATTCAAAAAAAGGGGCCCAGAACTAAATAATTTAGCAAGCTTATGATTATTGCCATTTTCACTATTTATTTTCTTAAAAGAGTAACACAAAACTCATTATTTATTATTATTTTTTATAATATAATTCTGAGTCATAAAATTAAATGAGCCAACTTTGGGTCCGATCCTCACCCTGAGATTAGGGTTCACGGTGGCCAGTTTCATGGCGGACAAAGGGGAACCAAGGTCCTCCCCCTATTCTAGCCGAGCGCAACACAGAGCCAAAGAGATCAAAATAAAAATAAAAAAAGACAAATAGCAAAAAATAAAGGATGAAGAA
Organism: Calophaca sinica; assembly: GCA_037113605.1. Lineage (NCBI taxonomy): Eukaryota > Viridiplantae > Streptophyta > Magnoliopsida > Fabales > Fabaceae > Calophaca > Calophaca sinica. The sequence continues at coordinate 52,733,237 of CM073735.1, read as the reverse complement.
CTGAGAACCAAAATTCCAAATATTAACAAAAATAGACAGAAATGGGAACGAATACAAGGATGGAGAAGAAGGTGGCAACTGTGTCAGGAATCCGCAAACAAAATCGGCCACTCAAAAATAAAAGATAAAAATTTACAGAAGAAGATGAAAAACCTATCTAATCTGTGTATTTTGGTGCTCTCTATCTTTTAGTCCGCGTCCTCTCTCTTTTCTCTTTGGTCCGAAATCCTTCTTTTGGTTCTAATCACTCTTGTTTCCTCCCTAGGGTTCGACCTCTTTGGGTTCCCACCCCCTCTCTGTTCGCTGCTCCGGATTCATCTTTTATAGCCTTCAATCCTTTGTTCTCTACAAAAATAAAAGATACGAATCAAATTCACAAACCAAATAAAAATAGAATCTTTAAATGAAATTAGGAAAGGAAAGAGAATCCCCTTTTGTTGATTTGAAATCGGATCTGCATGATCTTCTCCTTTTCTCGCGCAAAAATCTCGAAGATCTCGACCGAATCATACGAAATGGATGTGATTTAGTTCGGATTTGGTGGAGAAAAAAAAGGAAGGAGAGGATTGAAGGGAAGGAGGTGCTGCGCCTAGGGTTTTAGTGGTAGAGGATGAAGGAATTAGGGTGAGGTTTTGGTTAGGGTTTTGTTGTATTGAGAAGAAAATGAAGTGATGAGGTTGAGAGAGAAAGGCGAGAATGAAAAGAGAATATAGGGGGGAGGAGGCGCTGTTGAGTGTGGGAGAGGGAAATATGAGGGGATCAGATTAGGTTTAAGTTTAAAATGGGTTGGAGGTTGTGGTTTGGGCCAAGTGCTGGACGTGGGTCGTGCGAGAGATGAAGGGCCAAGGGGCGCATGGGAAAACAAAGGGTGGTGCGCGCAGCAAGTGTAGGGGAGAGCGTTGGGGGTTGCAATCAGAAACAAATGGGGGTGCGCAAAGTAAAAACAAAAAAGGAGGAGGTGTGTGTTGCTGGGCTTATGGCCAGCCTTTTGGGCCATTGTTATTGGCACTCCCACCTTTTACTAATGCATCCCCTTTTATTCTTTTCTTTCCTTTTCTTTTCTTTCTTTTTTTTTTCTTTATTCATGTTTTTTCTTCTTTTTATTTATTGAGACCAAGATATCATTATTATTACTAATTTAATAAGCAAGCAAAACTAGTTAAATAAAATAAATAAATAAAGCCCGGACAAAATTATGGTACTACAACTTGTGTATCAAAGGAAGACATGTTGAAGCTATATTTGTTTTTCATATTTTATTTGGGCAAAGATGGACCTGCTTTGATTATAACTTTTTTTAATATACTATATTTGATTAAGTAGGTACAACGAAAAGAATGATTTTATAGGTTAAATAAATTCGATTTGGCCTATATATTTGGATTAGAAAGAAATTTGAAGTCCGGTTGGGCCAACCTTTTCCTTGAAGTCCAAAAATTATAAATTGGTTTATATATAGACCAAACACCAAATAAATCATGCCACTTTTTAACAAATCATTTGACATTGCATCTCTTAGGCTCTACTAGGGTTCCTTGATTTGTCCCTTGACGCCATTTTCTCCCTAGGCTCTGCTAGGGTTCCCGGTGTGACACTCGACACCGTTTCTCCATCTAGTGGTAGTCCTCTTTGTAATATCTCACCTAATTTAGTTATTTAGCTTATTAATTTAGGTATTTTTATGTTTTAAATTGATGGTTGAGTAATTAAATTGGGGCGTTGTTAATTAACTTAGGGGTGTGCATTTAGTAATGACATTATGAAAAATTTGAGTGAAAGAAAAGGCATATAGGTATTTTACCTAAGCTAAGATAAGGACATTATGGTTCAAATGGGTAAAACCCATTTTCTCTTTTCTTTTCTCTCTCACTCCCACACTCTCTCTCTCTCTCTCTCGATTTGCTGCAGCAGGAAAAAAAAAGGAAAAAAGAAGAAAGAAAGGGGAAGAGGAAGGAAGGGTTAGGGCTTGAGAGATTGAAAGAAAAAAGTGAGACTTGAGTGATTTCTTCTATCTTTGCATAGAATAGAAGATTGGGGCTGAATATCAAGCTTTTGGTGGTAGATTTGAAGTGCCCTAAGTTGAAGAAAAAGGGAGGAAGAAGCTCCAAGCTTCATCACATTTAGCTCAAGCTTTTGAAACATTGTTAAGTGAGTTTCTTCTTGTCTTAGGTGGTGGGCACCCATAAAACCCCCATTAGGGTTTTTCCTTTCCCTTTGTGGTTTGATTTCATGTCTTGAAGTTGGGGATTTAAATGGTGGGAATGGGTTTGATATGAGTTGTTCAAGATTTTGATAAAATTTTGTGACAAATGAATTATGTTTCTACTCGTGATTTGATATGTTAAGTGAGTTGATTTTCAATGTATCATGTTTGATGCTTGATTTTATGTGTTTGGGATAAACTGGTATGAATTGATTTGGTGTTTTGGTGTTGAAATGGAAAATTCTGCAGAAAAGCAGAGAATTCTGCATTTTCAGTGTCATAATAGATTATGGCACACCCCATAATCGATTATGAAAGTTCTGTCTCTCTTCTACGAATTGAAATTTCACCGTAATCGATTATTTTGATGTCATAATCGATCATGACATGTCCCATAATTGATTATGTAATCGATTATCACCCAAAATTTTCAGCATAATCGATTATGACAATTATGTTTCCAATTTTTACTCATTTTCTATGATGCCCTCATTAATTAAACCTAGTGTAATGTTATGATCACTTGAAAGGGTATCTGATTGATTACGATATGATGGTTGTCGGTCCCGTGAACGATAAGACCCGGTGACAGACGCGTCGGTCCGGTGAACGATAAGACCCGGCGGCGTGGATTCCTAAGAAAGTCAATTTTATACTTTAAGGGAATTCATCATTAGTAGCTAGATCATATTAGATTAGAATAGAATGGTGTTTGTCGGTCCGGTGAACAATAAGACCCGACGGCAGGTGTGTCGGTCTGGTGAATGATAAGACCCGGCGGCGTGGATCCAGCTCAATTAGCATTGGCCCCTAAGAGGATACATCTCAGTATTGCATTGTGTGTTAGATTAGGATTAGAATTACGAATAGAATAGAGTTAGTTTCTAAGATAGAATAGTTTTAATTATTATTATAGCTTAATAATATTTAGTAAATTAAAATTGTGGATAGTGTTGGTAAGGGGTCCGTGAAGGACTCACTGAGATTTTATCTCAACCCTTTCTTATTGTTTTTCAGATAAACAGATACCAAGGGACGATTAGGCGAAGATAAAGGCCTAGTTCCCTTAACGCATGAGTTTATTTTGAAGTTGTAGCTTGGTTTACAACCTTGTACCCTTGGAAACTCTAATTGTATTTTGAATTCCAAGTTGTTTATTTCTGGAAGTTGTAATCTAACTTTTAGATTTATGACTATGGTCAAAGTTTGAACTTGTATTTTATTAAACAAGTTTTAAATTTTTAGTAACTCCTGTGCTTTAATGTATATTGTCTTGCTTTCAATTATTATCGGAATATGGGCGTTACAATATAGTATCATAGCAGTTTAGTCCTAATAGGGATGTGGTCAATTAGTGGGGAACTTTCTCGTGTTTGAGAATTCCTCTATGTATTCTTGTACTTAGTATATATTATTAAGCCTGATCAACTTAATACTTTATACCGTGTATGCAGAATATGGCAGACAGAGCTGGAAGACATGGGAGAAGACTAGGTAAGCGAAACGCTGAGGAGGCCTGATGGATGGAAATGATGCAGATGATGAAGGATCAGGCTGCTGCCACCAACAATTTGGTGAACCACTTCATTCAAACACAACAATAACCTCCACCTCCACCTATCCAACAGGAAGATCCACAACGAGCTTTCTTCAAGTTTCACAAGCTCAATCCCCTGATCTTTTTTGGAGGCTCCGAAGCTGTGGCGTCCCAGCATTGGTTGGAGGTCATGGAGAAAATTTTTAAAGTTGTTCCGTGTACGGAGAACCAAAAGGTGACCTTTGCAACACAAATGCTGTCAGAAGGAGCTGAGAATTGGTGGGAGGGGGTACATGCATATTTGCTAGCCCAAGGAGTACCATTGGATTGAGTGCATTTTAAAGTTGCTTTTTCTGGATAAGTACTTTCCCCAAACAGTCTGGGATCAGAAAGAAAGGAAATTTGCTTATTTGCAACTAGGGGATTCGATCATCGCGGAATATGTTGCTAAATTTGAGGAATTGGTAAGGTATTATTCTCATGCCCAGTATGCATCAAATGAAAGGTGGAAGGTGAACCAGTATAAGTGGGGTTTGAGGGCTGATATTCAAAATAATTTGTTTCAAATGGACTTCACAAATTTTGCTGCCTTGGTTCATAAAAGTTATGTGGCCGAGGAGAGTCTGAAAAAGATGTATGATGAACGCCAACTCAAGTGGCAGAAAAGGAAGGATGAGGGTAAGTCAACCCAACAATTGAAGGCTAAAGGCAACCTCAATAAAGGAAAACAAGTTCACCATTCCGAGGCTTCCAAGCCTAAGGAATGCTCCACATGTGGCAAGATGCACAAGGGGGAGTGTATATCGGGGAAGAACGTTTGTTTCTATTGTCATCAACCGGGGCACTACTTGAAGGATTGTCCCAAGGTCAAGTCAGGAGCGGCTTCCAAACCCAATGACCTGACCCAAGGACGTGTCTACACCTTAAGTGGCAAGAAGGCCAAGGGTGTGGAAAATCTTATCAAAGGTACGTGTCTTCTTTATGATAACCCTTTAGTGGTTTTGTATGACTCTGGTGCCACCCATTCATTTATTTCTTATAAGTGTGCACAAAGGTTGGAGTTATACCTTTCTTCCCTACCTTTTCCACTAAATTTCCAAACACCAGCTGAAGGTAGTATTTTCACTTCTTTGATATGCGAGAATTGTCCTCTCGTAATTCAAGAAAGAACATTTATGGTCAACTTGGTGTGTTTACCCTTGAAAGGGATAGACATAATCCTAGGCATGGATTGGCTTTCGGCCAACCATGTGGTTTTGAACTATTTTTATAGAACTATTGAGTTTCCTTCAATTTAGTCGTATTATGACCAAGTGTGTTTAGATGAATTGCCACTGTTTCCCAACTAAACCAATGCCTAGTTGAGGGACACTCATGATACATTTTGCTGCTCTCTTCAACTTCGAAGATTGATCTAGATTTGGCCACCATTCCTGTAGTGAATGAATTTCTAGATGTATTTCTGGATGAGGTCACTTCTTTACCTCTGAAGAGAGAGGTTGAGTTTTCAATAGAATTGATTCCAGGAGTGGGGCCAATTTCTATAGCCCCGTATAGGATGTCTCCTCTAGAACTGCAAGACCTTAAGGTCCAATTAGAGGATTTAATTGCTAGGTGGCTCATTAGGCCTAGTACTTCACCCTGGGGAGCACCTATTCTCTTAGTTAAGAAGAGGGATGGTAGTATGAGGTTGTGTATAGATTATAGACAACTCAATAAGGTTACGATTAAGAATAAGTATCGACTTCCTAGGATTGATGACCTGCTAGACCAACTTCGGGGAGCTTCAGTATTCTCTTAAGATTGATCTGAGGTTTGGATACCACCAAATTAGAGTCAAGATTGAGGATGTGCCGAAAACCGCATTTAGGACGCGATATGGCCGTTACGAGTATGCTGTTATGCCTTTTGGTCTGACAAATGATCCGACCATATTCATGGATTACATGAATCGGATTTTTAGGCTTTACCTTGATGGGTTCGTCGTGGTATTCATTGATAATATTCTTATGTATTCTAACGACCCTTAGGAACACGAGGAGCACCTTAGGATTGTCTTAGGCATCCTTAGGGAGAGGAGTCTGTTTGCAAAACCAGAAAAGTGTGAGTTTTGGCTTCCAGTGGTCAAATTCTTAGGACATGTCATTTCCTAGGCGGGAGTGGCAGTTGATCCTAGTAAAGTAGAGGTCGTTCTCGAGTGGGAGCGACCAACTACTATTACGGAAGTAAGAATTTTTCTAGGACTAGCTAGGTATTATTGTAGGTTTATTCAAGGGTTTTCTCAGTTAGTTCTTCCCTTAACTCGGTTAACCCGTAACGGGCAGCCTTTTGTGTGGGATAAGAGCTGTGAGAACAGTTTCTTGGAGCTCAAAATCCGGTTAACAACTACACTGATTTTGATTATCCCCGACCCGACCTTAGGTTTTGAAGTTTATAACGATGCTTCTAAGAAAGGATTGGGTTGTGTTTTCATATAGAATAGGCAGGTGGTAACCTGTGCATCTAGGCAGTTAAAGCCTCACGAGGAAAACTACCCTACTCATGATCTAGAGCTTGCAGCAATAGTTTTTGCCTTGAAAATCTGGCGGCATTATTTATATGGAGCCATGTTTGAGATATTCAGTGATCATAAAAGTTTAAAATATCTGTTTGATCAAAGAGAGTTGAATATGAGGCAAAAGAGATGGGTAGAATTCCTTAAGGATTATGACTTTGAGTTGAAATACCATCCAGCCAAGGCAAATGTAGTCGTCGAAGCCTTAAGTAGGAAATCTCTTCATGTCTCATCCATGATGATTAGAGAGATGGAATTGTTGGAATCCTTTAGGGATTTAAATTTGGGAATGCTCTCAAACGGGGATAGCCTAATAGTGAGTCATTTAGAAATCACTTGTGATCTTAGGGATCAAATTAGGTATGCCCTAAGTTTAGATGAGGAGTTGTAAGCTAGGAGAAACCATTCGGGATTCTCCGAAGCTAATGATGGTACTATGCTTTTTCATCAAAGGATATGTATTCCTAAGGATGAGGCAATCAAGAATCAAATTCTTGAAGAAGCCCACAAGAGTGGATTCTCGGTACACCCTGGTTCTACTAAGATGTATCATGACCTTAGGCAAAGGTATTGGTGGCCGAGAATGAGGAATGATGTAGGCGAGTTTGTAGCTCAATGTTTGGTTTGCCAGAAGACATAAATAGAACATCAAAGGCCATCAGGTTCACTTTAACCCTTAGAAATCCCAGAGTGGAAATTGGAAGGCATATCCATGGACTTTGTGGCAGGCTTGCCTCGCACACAGTCTGGGTATAACTCCATTTGGGTCATTGTGGACAGGTTGACCAAATCTGCTCACTTTTTCCCAATTAAGTCCGCTTACAATACGTCTTGGTTAGCTAAAATCTATATTAGAGAGATTGTTAAGCTCCACGGAGCACCCACTAGCATCGTCTTTAATAGGGATCCTAAGTTTACCTCTTGGTTTTGAAAGCATTTCCAACAGGCCCTAGGAACCAGGTTGAGTCTTAGTACTGCTTGTCATCCCCAGACAGATGGTCAGCTGGACCGTACCATACAAACCTTAGAGGACATGCTTAAAGCTTATGTGTTAGATGATGGTGGAAGTTAGGATGAGCATTTGGCTCTAACAACAGCTACCATTCTAACATAGGTATGACACCGTACGAGACACTCTATGGACGCAAATGTAGAACCTCTCTATGTTATTTTGAGGTAGGTGAGAAAAGGTTATTAGGGCCAAACCTAATCCAGGAAACCACGGATCAAATCCGAAAGATTAGGGATAAGATGAGAACTGCTCAGAGTCGGCAGAAAAGTTATGCCGATAGGAGGAGGAAACCTCTTGAGTTTGAAGAGGGAGAGCATGCGATCCTAAAGGTCATTCATACGATAGGCATTGGTAGGGCGTTTCGAGCCAAAAAGTTGTGTCCTCGTTACATCGGTCCTTTTGAAATTCTTCAAAGAGTCGGTTCTGTTGCCTATCAAATTGTTCTGCCTCCATCTTTGTCAAACCTGCACAATGTATTCCATGTGTCTCAGCTCAGAAAGTACATTCCTAATCCTTATCAACCCCTGGACCATGAGTCGGTACAATTGAGATCAGATTTGACATACCAGCCTATGCCGGTACAAGTTGTAGACCGCAACTTCAAGACACTAAGGAACAAGACCGTTCCCTTGGTAAAGGTAATCTGGGTAGGATCCACTTCTGAGGAGGCTACTTGGGAGATCAAAGCAGAGATGCGAGACCAGTACCCGTACCTGCTTCAATAGATATGTGTTTTGCTTAATTTTTTAGGACAAAAATTTTTAAAAGGTGGGTAGTAGTGTAACATCCTGCCTAATTTAATTATTTAGCTTATTAATTTAGACATTTTTATGTTTTAAATTGATGGTAGAGTAATTAAATTGGGTGTTGTTAATTAACTTAGGGGTGTGCATGCATTTAGTAATAACATTATGAAAATTTTGAGTAAAAGAAAGGGCATATAGGTATTTTACCTAAGCTAAAATAGGGACATTATGGTCCAAATGGGTAAAACCCATTTTCTCTTTTCTTTTCTCTCACACTCCCACACTCTCTCTCTCATTTTCTCCCTCTCTCTCGATTTGCTCCAACAGAAAAAAAAAAAAAAAAAGGAAAAAGAAGAAAGAAAGGGGAAGAGGAAGGAAGGGTTAGGGCTTGAGAGATCGAAAGAAAAAGAGTGAGATTTGAGTGATTTCTTTTATCTTTGCATAGAATAGAAGATTAGGGCTGAATATCAAGATTTTGGTGGTAGATTTGAAGTGCCCTAAGTTGGAGAAAAAGGGGGGACGCAAATTAAAAAAGAAGAGGAAGAAGCTCCAAGCTTCATCACATTTAGCTCAAGCTTTTGAAGCATTGTTAAGTGAGTTTCTTCTTCCCTTAGGCGGTGGGAACCCATAAGACCCCTATTAGGGTTTTTCCTTTCCCTCGTGTTGTTTGATTTCATGTCTTGAAGTTGGGGATTTATGAAATTCAAATGGTGGGAATGGGTTTGATATGAGTTGTTTAAGATTTTGATAAAATTTTGTGACAAATGAATTATGTTTCTACTCGTGATTTGATATGTTAAGTGAGTTGATTTTCAATGTATCATGTTTGATGCTTGATTTTAAGGGTTTGAGAGAAATTGGTATGAATTGATTTAGTGTTTTGGTATTAGAATGGAAAATTCTGCAGAAAAGCAGAGAATTCTGCATTTTTCAGTGTCATAATCGATTATGGCACACCCCATAATCGATTATGAAAGTTTTGTCTCTCTTCTGCGAATTGAAATTTCCCCGTAATCGATTATTACCCAAAAATTTTAGCATAATCGATTATGACCTTGCATAATCGATTATGACAATTATGTTTCCAATTTTTACTCATTTTCTATGATGCCCTCTTTAATTCAACCTAGTGTAATGTTATGATCCGTTGAAAGGTTGTCTGATTAATTATGGTATGATGGTTGTCAGTCCGGTGAACGATAAGACCCGGCGGCATACGCGTCGGTCCGGTGAACGATAAGACCCGACAATGTGGATTCCTAAGAAAGTCAATTTTATACTTTAAGGGAATTCATCATTAGTAGCTAGATCATATTAGATTAGAATAGAATGGTATTTGTCGGTCTAGTGAACGATAAGACCGGCGGCAGGTGCGTCGGTCCGGTGGACGATAAGACCCAGTGGAGTGGATCCGGCTCAATTAGCATTGGCCCCTAAGAGGATACATCTCAGGATTGCATTGTGTGTTAGATTAGGATTAGAATTAGGAATAGAATAGAGTTAGTTTCTAAGATAGAATAGTTTTAATTATTATTATAGCTTATTAATATTTAGTAAATTGAAATTGTGGATAGTGTTGATAAGAGGTCTGTGAAGGACTCACTGAGATTTTATCTCACCCCATTCTTATTGTTTTTCAGATAAACAGGTATCAAAGGACGATTAGGCAAAGATAAAGGCCTAGTTCCCTTAACGTAGGAGTTTATTTTGAAGTTGTAGCTTTGTTTACAACTTTATACCCTTGGAAACTCTAGTTGTATTTTGAATTCCAAGTTGTTTATTTCTGGAAGTTGTAATCTAACTTTTAGATTTATGACTATGGTCGAAGTTTGAAATTGTATTTTATTAAACAAGTTTTAAATTTTTAGTAACTTCTGTGCTTTAATGTATATTGTCTTGCTTTCAATTATTATTGGAGTATGGACGTTACACTCTTCATCTATCACTACTCTTCCCCTAACAAAACACCATATCTATTTCCCATTTACAAACAAGTCCCTTCCACCTCTCTACCTCTATGTCGGGCCTCCCTCCCATTATGCACAGAAAGTTGTATCTGCTAAGGTTTTTCGACTTCAGGCTGCGGAAGCTCTTTCCCACCTGAAGTTGAGATGCCCTTTCCATCTAGGGGAGTTTAGTGCCCTAAAGGAATGCTTGTTCCCACCTCTTTGCCACCAACGTGTGAGAGCTTTGCCTTGATCCCGTGTGCCTGTGTGTCCCATGGCAGTGGCAGCGTTGTTCACGGTACAATTTGAAGGCATGACAAGCTCTGACCTCGTGCCTGCCAGTAATGATAAGGTCTCTGATGTGGCACTGTGGTTTATGTGGTATCTCTATATAAGCGAGGTAAGGGCGATGACAACATTCGGCCACTAGAGGCAACCACTAAGCACTGCAAGTCTGCTGCTATCAACTACCACCACAGTAGCAAATCCGATGGGTCTCTATTTTCCAAAAAACAGATGGGTGGAGCAAAAGTAAAGATGGACAAATCGGCCTTTCAATTTGCAAGGCATCCTTGGAACCCTAATAGGCCATGCTCATTCTAATAATAGTGCATTATGGGCTCATAGTAAAATAGGCCAAGTTGAAAAGTCTTTTTGCTATTCGCTATCACAAAAAGGTTTGTGCACAAATGGAAAGACATGACAAGCCATGCCTCCCATTCATTCCCTTCTTGGTATAGCTCGACAAAATTGTAGGCAAAGTCAGCAAGGATCAAGAAATGGACATCGTGAACAATGAGGAAGTGAAGAACCACTTGATTGGGTCCCTGATTTAAAGCTTGCAATGAACAACGATTTGCTCCAATAGGAACATTTTACTTGAGTGTGTAGCCTGAGAGACACAAGTTATGACCTACCCTCGAGATGGCATTCGACCACAAGCAAAGCCTTTGGATTGCAGACGCCTCATTGAGAATGAAGAATGGATGACAGGATGACCTCATCGAATGCAGACGAGGTAACAAGTGAATTGAAAGGGGGAAAAAGAGGCAATGGAAAAGAGATGCTGGGGGTGGAAGGGATTCAGTGCTTGCTAAATGGGGCAAACCCGAACCAATAATGGTAAGGTCCCTAAGGAATTCCCATTTACATGTCTTTGGTTTTGTGTTTGTGCATTGCATATCTACTTAGGACTGAGTTTCCAATGGATTGTTGGTGTCTTTGGTAGATTTCAGTAATCGTCTCAATAGTTTTGTTGTTAATACCACAACAATGTGTCCTGATTTGTATTTTAGTATCCATATGAGACACTTCGTATGTTGTTTGTTAGGCCAGAGTTGATTGGCCTCATATGATGTAGATGTCAAATGGTTGGGGGCTATGCTCACACATTGAACCTGATATCCTTAATCTAATTCTCATTATTTTAAAAGGAAGAGGAAAAAAAATGACTGGCATAAATTATATAAAGTGAGAATTAGATTCTCTGCATTCACCTTTTTTTTCTCTCTCCAAATACTATTTTTTTTAAAACAAAATAATTCAAGGGCTATGATTTCAGCTTGAGTGAATCTAATGGTTCTCATCCATGTGACTGCAGTGACTACAGTGAATCATGGTCCATATAAAGTGCTTGTATAATTAAGGCTAAATTACAAAATTGGTCCTCTATGTTTATTTTAGGTTTCAATTTGGTCCTCTATGTTTTATTTGTTTCGTTTTGGTCCTTTACGTTTTAAAAGTTACAACAGGTTGGTCCTTTCCGTCACTAAAAGCTAATTGTCCGTAGCTAAAAGCCAAATAACATTTTGGAAAATGGACTTCTAGCTACGAACAATTGACTTTTAGTGACGGAAATGACCAAATTGAAAACTAAAGTAAAACGTAGAGGACCAAAACGAAACAAATAAAACGTAGAGGACCAAATTGAAACCTAAAATAAACTTATAAGACCAATTTTATAATTTAGCCTATAATTAAAGATTATTAATAATTTTTTTTTTTTTTGTAAATTCAAAGTTCGATTAGCAAATGTTTAGACTAGTTGAGCCTAAGCTGTTTGATCATCTCTCTCTCCCTTCCTCCCCACACACACTTGTTATGAGAGAACCCATTCCTAACATCATAAAAATACTCATTTCCATTATGATAACCGAACTAAACATGGGAATGCACTGTATTTGATAGGGACGCCAAACTTGGCATATGAGTTTAATTCCTACAATTAAAGCTACTCTCATAAATATTATAAGTAGTAAATAGTTAAATTGGTCATAAAAATATAATGTTAGTCATATTAATTACTTGAATAATGAAATTTACGTTTAAGGTTTTTAAATATGTTTTTCCTGTCAAATTAGTGTTTATATTAAGAATTTCAAGGATTAATTTAAACGATCAATTATACTGATAAACTAATTTATTTGACTGACAACATATTTAAGAATTATAAGCATAATTTTTATCATTCACGAAATTAACATGACCAGCGCTGTCTCTTTGAGAGACTAAATTTTACAAGTATTTGTTGGCCAGTTGGTGTAAGGGAAACAGACTTCAATCCCTTTAACATGTCTTAGATTCAATCCTTACTTTACGAGTATCCACTAATTCAATTATCTATTTTTATATAAATTAAGTGTACAAATATAAAATATAATAAATTCAAAGTGTTACCTAGGCTAATTATCTTTAAGAAAATACAAAAGTTTCATTTTAGTCCCTGACAAAGAATAAGTCCAAAAATAGTCCCTGACATTTTTAAAACAAGATCACGTTGGTCCCTTTGTCAGTCTTCTTCCAAATCCGTCACTTAGTGTGCTGATGTATCACATTAAATACTCACTGTAACACCCCGAATTTCTTAAGCCTAAGCGTTAGAAATTATAGAGTCGTTGGGTGTTATTTGGGGGTTGAATAAATGTTTAGTACCCATTTATATAAGGACATGTCTAGACTTAACTCTATCATTATGTTTAATCAACCCAGTCATCGTATTCTTCATTTTCTAACCCTTTAGGGACTAAATGAGAATTACGCGTCTTCATGAAAGTTATAGCTTTATCCCTTATCTTTCAATTGGCTTTAGTTTGACTCGATTTTGATACTTATAACTCTAGATATGCTCTCCCGAGTCAATGCAACGCAAGTGTAGAATTGGAAACACCTGAGTCAACTTTAAATAAATTTTACACCATGTTAGAGTCTGTTTTAGGAAAGTACCGTGCAACAGTATTTTGTATTAAATTCTCTTATCTTTCCAATGCTACCAAGAACACCTCAATCGGACACCTGTAACTCAAGTTATGTCCAAAATAGACTCTGCAAATTGATTCACACGTGCATGAATCGATTCATATTTGCTGATAGCGTTTTTTTAATTAGCGGGTCGCCCCCGTTTCGGCCCGTTTCATCTCTAAACGTGATGAGACTCATAAATCATGACCCAAACCTGATCCTAGACCTATTAGGATTCTAAAACCTAGTTTTAAACATTGGTTAAGAGCTATCAAGAACCCTATAACTCCTTAGAGCTCTATTCTTGCCGTTGCCACCGTTTTCGCCGTTTCTCAACTAAATCGAGTCTTGTCTTCGAGGCTGTGATCGTAAGAACATTCTCTTCATTTCTCTTGGTTTTTTTTTCTATTTTTATGATTCAAAATTCGTGACCCTCATTGTTCTATGGTTTTTACCCTCTTAGAGTTTCTTCCTCCCTTTTCTAATTGTTGAACTTGGAGTTGTTAGATACCACAAGGCTTGAAGTAGCAAAGAACTCAAACCCAGATCTTCTAGGACACTTTTGAAAGGCTACAACTTCTATCCAAGGTATGGGGTGGATGATCTCTTGGAAAGAGGCTTATGGCTTCAAATAATATGTTAGGGATGTCCCATGATCCCTATGCCTTGCGGGGCAAAACTATTGTTGTGTAATCCTTGCAAGAGCATAGATTTGGATGTCTATGATTTATGTTTAATTTAATTGGAGGCCCTTGTATGAGCAATGAGCCATAATAGTTGTTAATTAACATGTTTAAATGGATTAAAGTATGTTTATCCTTTAAAGGTTGATGCTTTAGTTGTTAATTAACATGTTTAAATGGATTAAAGTATGTTATCCTTTAAAGGTTGATGATTTTTGTGTTGTGATTGGAAAAGACATGGTTAGTATTGTTTGGATTGTTTAATGGCATAACTTGTAATATGAAGTTGTTGTTTTGAATATTGATTAGATGTCTTTATGCCTAGAATTAAATTAGAATTGAAGACTAGCATGTTTTAGTAGATTAATGCATGTTTAATAACAAAAGATTGATGCTTTATGTGCTTTGGAACAACTTTGGATCATTAGTGATAGTTGTATTATTTAATAAGATGAATTGTGGTAAGAAGTTGCTATCTTGACAATTTAATTAAGAGTTCTCATGTTTAGAAGTAATTTAGTATTGATAAATAGAATGTTTTAGTAAATTGGTGTATGTGCAACAACAAAAGGTTTGTGCTTTATGTGTGTTTATTAGTATGAGCATGATCTAGGATTATTGGTTCTATTTAATTGTAAAGAAGCATGATTCATATGTTGCAATCGTTGTTTTAATGCTTTGCTAAGAGTTTTCATATTTTAAAATTGAATTGGGGTTGTTAACAAGTGTTCTTATATGGCTATATGTACGATTGGTGTTGGTTGATTGTATTGAAAGTGTTCATATAATAAAAGCATGATGTAGGACTCAATAATATGTGATATTTGTGTGAAAGTATGATACATGTATTTTATTCACTATTTTGATTGTTAAGTATGCGCTGATATGCTTAGGATTAATTTAGAAGTAATAAATGTTTTCTATGTAACGCTTTGATGAATGGATAGTATTATTTTATTGAGTTTGATGAATTATGACTAGAAGAAGCATGTTTAGTGGACATTGGTGTGGTTGAAGTTGTCTAATAATATGAATGATGATTTATAGCTATTGTTTTCATGATTGAATGAGGGCTATATGCTTAGACTAGTTGCGGTTGCTAAGATGTAATAAAACAAGTGGAATTTGTTATCTAGAATGGAAAGACTTGATGTAGGTAGCTAAGGATTGTGTTATAAGGTAGAATTGTTAAATTTAATAAAGATCCTCTAATAGACTTGAGACTTGATGAATTAAATGGACTAGAATGAGTAGTTATGAATTAAGAGTTAAGAGGAGGATGAAAGATATATGTGAATCACCTTGGATAAATATGGAACCATTAATGATTAAAGTCATGAATTGAATCAAGGATAAATGAGTAGAGAACTTAAGGACAACTTGGTAGTTGTCTCGAACCTTGAATTGGACGTGGGACCACTTAGGAAGGGTCCCTAACGTGCGTATAACAGAAAAACTGTGTTACTGCACTACTGCAGGTTCTGTGAATCGATTCACCACTGTGTGAATCGATTCACACAGTTTTCTGGCTCTGTGAATCGAAGCCGTGAATCGATTCACAATAATACAATTCAATTCACAGATTGACGTTTTGACCCTGAATCGATTCACATGGCTCCTGAATCGATTCACACCCCTATGTAATGATAAATTGATGTTCAAAATGATTTGTATGTGTTGGTTAAGGGTAGTAATCACCTAGGCTTATTGAATGTTGAATGTTTGACTAGTTTGAAGAGGTTACCGGTTAGTAACCCCATGATTGGTGTTGATTGTGGGTTGCGTCCAAGTATGGTATATGTTGATTTGTCTTGTTGATTGTTGTTTGTGTATGTTGATTAGTCTTGTTGATTGTGGTTTATGTGAGAACCAGCTCCAAGAAGCCCGTTTATGGGTACTCTTTAATGAATGTTTGTGTGAGACCCAGCTCTAAGGAGCACGTTTATGGGTATTCTTTGATGAATATTTGTGGGAGACTCAGCTCTGCAAGGCCAGCTTATGGGACTCAGCTCTGAAAGGCCCGTTTATGGACCCAGCCGACGATTGGCCCGTTTATGGGATCCAGCTTGAAAGAGCTCGTTTATGGACCCAGCCGATGATTGGCCCGTTTATGGGATCCAGCTTTGAAGAGCCCGTTTATGAGACCCAGCCTCTAGGGAGCCCGTTAATGAGTACCCCACAGTTTATGTTGAAAGTAAATAAAGGATCCTAAGGTTAAGTTGAATAGTTGTAGATTCGCGTTAGTAGGTTGCCGACATAGGACTGTGGTTGATTGTGTGGCGTTTGTTTGATTGTCGTATACTGGTTGTTATACTCATAACATGTTGAACCTAAGGTTATATTGAATAAGTCATAGGTTTGCGTTAGCTAGTTGCTGACAGAGGACTCCCGACTGTTTGATAATACACGATGATTTATCGTCGAGACTTGTTTGACCATAACTGAAACGTTGTTTGGCTGTTGATGCAGCATATTATTTTGCCTATGCCGTTGTCTTTTTATTTGAGTATGATTCCTCACCCCCCTGTGTTTTGTGGCTACTTGTGCACCCTGTATATGAGTAGACGATGAGTTTGCTGGTGATGACGTGGACGTAGACGCTGAGGAGTACACTATGTGCTGTTGCTTAGCCTAGGAGTTATTTACGTATTATATTGATATTAATTACCGATGTAAAACAAAGGGTCAAGCTCTGAGATATGTGACATCGGGTTGTTGGGTTTTAATTCCGCAATTTGTTTTTATTCCACAAATGAGTTATGTTGATGTGAAACTTCTATTTCGTGAAAGATTTTTATAAAACCACATTTTTGTCTCATTCACATGCGTTTCCATGCATTTCTTGTACGACGGGGATCACACACGTGGCAAGTTATCTCTCTTCACGGTGTCTCCACGCTGGATTATATAAAAGATGTGGCATTTTTTTCCTGCAAATCCGGTTATGGGACGTTTTAGTCCCTGACAAAATTGGGACATATTAGTCCCTACTCTTAAACTTTGTGAAACTATCATTCTCTCCTTCTCTGCTTCTCTCTTCCAGAAAAGAACCCTCACCTAAGGACGATTGAATGGCAATGAGAACCCAACCCTAAGACGTTGAAAATTGGCTTAAGAAACAAATGTGAACCAGACTTAATTCAAATGCACAATAAGGTGAGATTTCTAATTCTGATTTGTGCGATTAGGGTTTTGTGCGATGGGGATGCCAGAATAAAAACGAGAAGATTGGATATTCATTTCTGCAGAGAGATTCAAATCAGATTGGGTACTCATTTCTAAATCTCATAAAAGAAAGAAACTCAGATTGAACAATAACTCACCCTTGATTTTGTTGTTGTTCGGATTCAGCGATGAAGATTTGGATCTTGACGTTAGGGTTTAGGGAAGAAGAAGAACTCTGAAATGGTAACAATGGGGTAGGGACTAATATGTCCCAAAGCTGTCAAGGACTAAAATGTCTCAAAACAGATTTGCAGAAACAAAAATCAGACACATATTCTTGTTTTTCCACCGTGGAGAGGGATTTGCATTTAAGGTGACACGTAACAACGTTAAGTGACGGATTTAGAAAGAGACTAGCAGAGGGACTAACGTAGTCCTATTTTGAAAATATTATAGACTATTTCTGAACTTATTTTTTGTCAAGAACGAAAATAGGTCCCCAAATTTTTCTCGATGACTAAAATGAGACTTTTCTCTTAAAAAAATATGCAATGTATCTATGGATGCAAATTTTGCAGAAATATCAAGACTCACAAATTTCTAAAATTACCTTCACTATGTTATATTTTCTCTTTGGTACCAAAATCCAGTTTTTCTCTTTCTCTCGGGGATTTCAAGATAATAACAAATCAGGGCACGCAAATTTGGTTGTCCATTCAATTTGGCGTCATCTCTGACCCAGATAAGGTAAGGAATTTCTTTACCTCCTTCAACTTCCTATTCTCTCACCTCTTTTTCTTTTCTGCAATTCTAATTTTATGCACAAAAATTTCAAAATTGCCTCCGAAAAAGGAACAAACTTTGCATTCAATTACTTTTAGGTCGATTCAATTCTTTCCCTTTATGCAGATATCATGCTCAATTATGAAACCGTGTGTGTATGGGTGCTTTTTTTCATTTCAGGAATAGAAATTCATGTGAAGTTAATTAATACATTTGATGTTATTAAGGGTCAGTTGACAGAACAATGGAGTTGAGATCATTCACTTTGCAATCCAACTTGACACACTTGTTTCCAACATTCACATGCTGTGTCAAACCTTCTTTCCAGCAGAAGGAATTTTCATTGAAAAGCAGTAGAAGAAAATTGGGGGTGGCTTCATTGATTTTGGGTGGAAATGTCATTTTCAGGACAGAAAATTCAAATGCATTTGAGTTTGGACTTGTGGCTCCTGATCAGACAGTTGAAGAGGCACAAAAAGTAGTTAGGGTTCATGCACAAGATTTATTGCAAGTTAGGGATCTGCTAGAGTCAAAGTCATGGCAAGTGGCACAAAAGGCATTGAGAAGAAGCTCAGCACTCTTAAAGAAGGATATATACACCATAATCCAAAGCAAGCCTGGAACTGAGAGGCCCCAACTAAGGAAGCTCTATTCTACTCTCTTCAACAATGTCACTAGAGTAAGTGCTTTAATAAGCCCTGAATCTCATACATTTTTTAAAATCAAATTGATGCTTATACTTACATAGAAATGAACTACTACCAATTACATGTTCTTATTGTCGGGGGAACTGATATGTGAATGGTCTTTTATCGATTTTTTGTTTTCACCGACGGTATCCCGGGTAAAGGGGCCCAGACTAATCTATGTTCGGCCGGAAGGTAGGTCACAGATTCTTTTATCAATTGTATGAACAGAACAAAATCAAATGCTTACTTGGAATCTATTTGTTAAACTGAGACTCAGATCTTCAAGTTGGTTCTGGTTTTGCCTTGAAACTTAGACATTTTGTCATTAAGAGTTTATTGTTGCTGTTGTGTGAGTTGTTATGAATTGATAATTATTCTTGTATGGTGAAAAATAATGCAGCTAGATTATGCAGCAAGGGATAGAGATGGACCAGAAGTCTGGCAGCGTTATGAGAACATTGTTGTGGCTGTAAATGACATTCTATCCAGGATATAATAATCCATAGCCTTTTGATAATGGGAAACTAAAAAGTGAAGTATTGTGATATGGATTCAATAGTAGCTGAATGAAGAAAAAGGATCCTGTTGCATAGATCATGAATTCGATCAGTGAGAGTTACCTAAGAATGTTGAATATCTAGTTGTAGGTGATAGCAAAATGATGCTCAGCCAAGTGTCATGAGAAGCTAAAGTAAAATTACAAATGTAGTTATATCAATTTTGGTACAGAGAAATCTTGGCAAACTTTTGAACTGTTCAAGATATATGAGAATAAATTTTGAGAAGATCATGGTTCTAATAATTAAATTCAGAGAGAAAATTTCATGGTCTATTAGCTTTCCGTCTAGAATTTAAGTGTGCATTTGATTTGTTAAAATTAAATAATTAAATAACACAGAAATACATTGTTGATATTAGATTTTAAAATTATAAGAAAAGACAAGACAAAACAAAAGATGACATATAAGACAAAAGTTTTAAAATTTGCTCTTCAATAAATTAAGAGATAATTTTTTGTCACATGTATAATATCATATAAAAGTAAATAAATGTTAACAAATTTCCTCAACAAAATTATTTTGTCGGTACTTTATCTTAATTTATATTTTCCAGTTAGTGTTTTATCTTTTTTGTTTTGTTTCAATTTAGTCATGCATGTTCTAAAACGTTAATTTCGAGATAAACTGTTAAATCATCTACAAGGAAAAATGCAATTGTGCCACAGACAATCTGTTGTATCAATTGTGTCACGCATCAAAATCTAAAAAATTGCTGTAGAAAACCAAAAAAAAGATCAATTAGGACAAATTGTTAACATTTTAGAACATAAGAAACTAAATTGAAATAGAAAAATATAAAAGAATAACTTAAAACTGAAAATTAAGATAAAGTAATTTTCCCGTTTTCCTCATTTACGGCCTGATTGTTTGCTATTAAAACGCCGCGAGAGAAAATGATGAGAACGAGAATGACAAGAAAAAGTAGTTTTGCCCTGATTGGTCAGTAATGAAAAAGCGACGACAGAAAGAAAAAAATAGGCGGGTCCCACACAAAAATAATTTCTTCGCATGAGTGCGAAGAAAACGAACTGCTCAGCTATTTTTTTTGCTTTTTCCATTTCTTACCCTTATTTTCTCCTTATATCTATATTTTTAGTCAAGGATATTAATGTATTTTAAAAAATAATCAACACTTCTCTCTTTTCTTTTTCTCTTCTCTTCTACTTATTCCAATCAATACCTAAAATCTACCCAATTTCTCACATTTTTCTCTCTTTTCATACTCTCTCTTTATAATTTCTCTCTTTACATTTTCTCTCGTTAACCAATCACACCCTTAGTTTCCCCCCTCTCAAGCTCCCTTTTCTCAATCCTTTTCTTTCATACTTTATTGTCCCTGTTTTCTCTCAAATATGTTTATACATATTATGGGCCTAACATAGGGCCTCAATAACAAAAGCATTCAATCAACTCACCAACGTGGCATTTGACCCAAAAAAAAAAAAAACTCACCAACATGGCACTAAATGAATAGGGAATCTTGAAATCATTAGATCGTTACTATAGATCAAATAATAATATTCAAGAAAAAACCATGTGGTACTCCTACCCCTACTGTACAAATGTCACCCGCTATATAATATTGAAAACCCTTATGGGTATAATATTTGTGTGTTTTTTTATGTTTTATTAGCTTAGGTGGCGTTTGTTTCAAGATTTCTCATTATATTCCCGGGAATTATATCCCTAGGAATTCTATAACCAGAAATATTATTCCCACAAAGTGTTTGGTAAATATTTATCATTCCTTGAAATGTTTTCAAATTTTTTAATTTAAATAATATAATATAATTAAAAAATATAATAAATAAGGTGAAATATAGTGAAAATGGAAAGTTGTGATTGAAAAAGTTAAAAAATAACATTATTCTCATGGGAATAAAATATACCCACTCTTTCAACATGAGAATATGATGTGGGAAAAACATGTGTAAAGTGGATTCCCAGAAACAAAAAATACATGGGAACAATTTTTAAAAACTTGAAACAAACATGAGAATATTGCACTCCCAGCCTCACATTCCCGAAATTATGTTTTATATCCGTGAAACAAACACCTCATAAAATTAAACTTGAGTGTCAATATTAGCCCAACCAGGGCCGGCCCAACAACTATGTGGGCCTAAAGCAAAATTTGAGTTGAGGGCTTTTAAAAATAATAATAATATTTTATTGAAATTATTATGTTTTTAATTAAAGTTTATGCAAAATTATTTATTTATTAAGAAGCAAGAATTGTAGCGCTGATGTTAAAAAAAAAATTGTAGCACTGTTATATTATCTACATCGGCAAGAATAAAAGAATTGGAAATTGCGGCCCATTTCCTGATAGCCAAATCGGCAATTCAATTTCCAGCCCAAGTAAATGATATGTTTGTAGCACTGACAGCTGGCTTCAACTACCTGTGCTTAACTTTTTTGATTCAGTCAAGTCATTTGAACTACCTGTGCTTAACTTTTTTGATTCAGTCAAGTCATTTGAAAGTGCACGCACGATAATTGGAAAACGGAAGGGCTTTAGTGGTATACGGACAAAATGGGCTTGGACTTGTAAGTAAATCACTTTCGGCCATTATTAAATGCACCCCCCTCACCTGGTAGGTACACCCTCCATTTTGCAAATTTCTCAAAATATCCCTCTAATAAAATCAGCAAAAATTCCTTTTTTTCTAATTCTGAACATTTTATCGAAAATTACAATTTTCGGTATACAAATTGTATACTGAAAATTGCAATTTGCAATTTTCGGTAACATTGTGTGTAAAATTGTATACCGAAAATTACAATTTTCGGTATATAATTTGCGAATTTCCCATAATGCCCCCTTGAATAACATAACAAAAACTCAACCTTCACCCCGATTCACTCACACTCACGCTTCCGGAAATTCTAAATTCCTGAAACTGAAAATGCTCTGTTCTTACCGGAAATTGAAAATTTTCGGTACGTATTTTTTTTGTTTTTTAAACATAGTTCCGAAAATTGCAATTTCTGGTATAAAATTTGAGTTCCGAAAATTGCAATTTTCGGTACAGAATTTATTTTATTACATTTTAATATAATTGATTTATTTGTCTTTCAGATATGCCTAAGTCAAGAGGGAGAGGAGTAGCTTCCACTCCTGGTAGTGCGCCCCCACGTAGACAACGGCAGCTTGTGACTATCTCTGAGCGTCAGAGGCGTGTTGCTAGCAGGCTACCGCACGAGGATGTAGTTGGCCACCAGGATCCCCATTTTGTATACGAGGCTCCAGAGGATATAGCTGGAGGAGACCATGGTATAGCTGGAGACCAGGCTCCCTTTCCTGGAGGACCTTACGATGGGTCGTTGCTTACAGATTATCAGCATCACGTTGCCTATCAGATATGGCGAGGCGGTATATATCTGGTTGTTATTTGATCAAATGTTTATTTTTTTATATGATCAATGATGTTTATTTGTGTGCGAGCGTGATGCGCTTAAGGTGGCCTCTCACGGCTGAAGTTGCAAAAATGGTTGAGTGGAAGAGTACCACCGCCTCCTCATGTAAATGACCATCTCTGAGGCCGGCTAACCTCCTTGCTATCTGCGGCCAGGATGGTTGGCGGGGCCTTCTTGTCGACCTTTGCAGAGAGATGACATCGGGAGACGAGCAGCTTCCATCTGCCCTTTGGAGAGATGACAGTCACGCTTGATGATGTGTCTGTCCTCCTAGGCCTTAAAGTGAGCGGCCTTTTTTATGTACCCCCAGTGATGGATCCAGGCATTTCTATATCTTATTTACAGACATTGCTGGGGTGTACATATGAAGAGGCAAACAAGGAGACGATAAATATGAGGGGCGCTCATATGAGTATTGACTTCTTGATGAAGACATATGACCAGCGCGTTTACGATGGACAGTGGGACTGTGCAGCCAGGGCCATGATAATGTTGCTGTTGGCCTGTACCATTTTGGCAGACAAGAGCCATGTATATATTGACATCAAATACCTGAACCTGGTACGTGACTTGGGGGCGGTTGGTAGTGTGTCATGGGCTAGTGCTGCACTAGCCTTTTTGTACGGATATCTGGGATACGCTAGCCTGCATGACACTAAGCAGATTGGCGGATACATGACACTTCTTCAGGTACGCAGCCTATTTTTGCAAACAATTATTTATTTAAAGTACATTGCATGGCGTGTTGATTCGTTATTGTTGTCACAGGCATGGATATATGAATATTTCCCTCGTCTCTGCAAGAGGAAGGATAACGGCATCACCCCGGGCATGACACGAGCCATGAGGTGGTCGCCGGTTAAGGGTGACGGCCAGGTGGAGCCCTTCAGGAGAGCGCTGGATGCGTTGGCAGTCGATGACGTTGTTTGGAGACCGTGGGAGGGCATTAGGGCGGGTTGTCATCCGGCGTGCCTGTTTTCGGGGTACATTCGGTGTGCCTCATTTATTGTGCCGTACCTGCCTGAGAGGGTAGTCAGGCAGTCCGGCTACATCCAGGACACTCCCTGGCCACCACCACCGCGTCCCACAGCTGCGGAGATGATGGATGCATGGATACAGTTTCCTATGCACTCTATCATGTCGACTGTCCTCGATTTATACCTGGCCTCGTATCCAGCAGAGTGCACTAACAGGTACATGGAGTGGTATCGCAGGATGTCGCATCCACTCCTGATCAATTCGGATGCTCTTGAGGCTGCGGCTGCTCCTGATTGTGTAAGTGTTTAGATATACATTATGTATTTTTTGTGTTTGTTTATTTTCTCTTATCTCTCTTTGATGTCTTGTTATAATTTGCAGCCGCATTGTGATGATATGGCTGAGAGGCTGGCCTCAGTCACCAGCATTCTCCAGACAGCTTCTGAGACCGACTATGAGATGATGGACCCCTCTCTGCTTGCCGAGGAAATTACCCAGGCACTACAGATAGCGCAGGGTGGGACGGAGGCGACCACATCCGCATAAGGCCGACAAATGAAAAGATAGGTTTTTTTTTTATGTTTATTATGTTTTTTTGTTATATTTGGACATCTTTTGTTGTTATATTTACATTTTGTTATATTTGTGCTTCTTTTTTGATGTTGTTTAATCGTGGCCACTCGCTCGTTCTTTTTTATTCGCGTAGCTTACGCTCCCAACAATGAACCAACTTCACGAGGTTTATAGAAAAAAAAATGATACATTTGGACTGCAAATTCAACACTAAAAAAACCAACGTCACATTACATTACATTGCATAACCAACAACATAATTCACTCTGCCACCAATTCAACATTAAAAAAAAACCAAACCCACATTTAAAAATAATAAAGTGTACTACATATCACTACAATGTAGTCAATCGTCGTTCAATCATACACGGTCATCTGGGTACTGTCGTGTAGTATGACGCAACGGCGGAAATAATGTAAACCATTCTTGCAATCGAGCAGCATACAGTGTTGCCCATGAGTGAGCCTCCGGATAAGCATATTGATGCCAACTAGGAGCGACGTTAGGAAATGGACATCCGGGCTTAAGAAATACCTGAAAAAATACAGATTAATTAAACACATTGTTTAATTTTACATTAAAAAAAAGATAAATTTAAGTTAAAACACATTGCTGTAAAAAAATTTTACCTGTACCCAGTGATTTTTGTTGACAAACCCAATACAAATTATGGCGTGGTTTGGTTGGGTTGGGTGACACATGCCTCTAAGAGGGAAAAATGTCCAACACGTTCGACTGCACTCATTCAAAGAGACTAGAACCAATTTATATTTGGTTGCTATTACGTAACCCATGTCTGGTAAGGTCATCCACTTATCACGAAAGCAGGTACCAGTTACACCTATCAACGACTCCCTCAATGCTTGATATTGATCTCCAAAAAGCCGGCCATATAAATCATAATGCATTCTGATCTCTTTTTCCAAGTCTTGCTGGACTATAGGCCATCCGTCCTCAGATTTACCAAGTAATGCTGCAATGGAACGATATCTGCAGTTTCCATCATCTTCGACATCCACTATTTGCTCAATATATGGATGAAACTGTGGAGGAAATTGGCTCAGGTAAGACGTTTGATGTACATTAGATGGCACATCAGATCGTTTCTTTTTCCTTGTAGGCACATTAGATGGTAGATTAGATGCCTTTGATGTATTCCCAGATGGTACGTCAGAATACATGTTGCCCACATGCTCAGAATACATGTTGTCTACATGCTCAAAATATGATAGGTTGCGCCTAACATCATATCCATCCATTGTTGGGGCCTTACCTTTACCCTTTTTCGGTGCTCCCTTGGTCTTCACCTTTTGAGGAGGTGGACACATTGAAGTTGTGTCCGGAAATACAAGTTCACGCACTTTGGCAAACAGTGTCCTCTTGCCAATAACATTAAGTGATCGAAATCGATCTACTAATGCATCCCACTAAAGCGCAAGCTCTTCCTCTGACACCCCGCCTTCTGTCTCAACTTTGTGTTGTTGCGATTGGTATTCACCAAAATGTAAACTCCTCCAAAGGCAAGTGAGCGCCTCCAATGGAATAGGTGCAAACAGTCTTATGTAACCCGCCAACTCACAAGCACAAGGTAACCCATGTGTCGTTCTGATTAGGCAACAACAAGTAGATTTATCGATACCCACATAATTCACTCTGCCACACTCGTCGGCAATAAGTTGTAGTGCAGTCCTTGATACAAATCCATGCAATCTGATAAACAAACGGTTGTTGTGCCTGTGCTCCACTACGTTTATGCTTCTTTCGAATGATGCTTTTATCTCAGTATGTTGCAGTGCAATCATATTGTTCATAGTTTCCCAACAATGACACAGGTCACCCCTACTGTTTTGTAGATTCCTCTTCAATGTCCAATGTGCAGACTCAGCCCTAATAACAAACAAAAATTAAACCACATCAAATACCAATGACACCATTTAAAAAATAAAATTATCAACATAGTTTTATCTACTGGTTTAAGCATACCTATTTGTTGTTGTATTTCCGAAGTGCATGACTTGGTTGGTCCATGCCGCAACAAACTTTTCCTTAAAGGGGTTCAACCATGTATTCTTGACATATTCAACAAAAATAGGAAATTCTGAACATACACACTCAAAAGTCATCAACCGTTGCTGATACTCAAACTCGTCAGTCGCATCAACAACACCATCCCATGCATTCTTCACTGCCTCATGTTTGTCTTCATGAAATACCAACTTCTTGCATTTCGCATAGACATTCTTACCTATGTGCCATTGACACAGCAAATTGGCCGAAGTTGGAAAAACAGATGCAATTGCATTCATCAGAGCAAGATCTCTATCAGTAAGAATAACTTGAGGAAATGATTTTTGTCGCACAAACAGACCTTCTAACTTTAAGAGTGCCCATTCAAAGTTATCCTGCTGCTCAGAATCCAAATAGGCAAATGCCACAGTGTATGTAAGGGATGTGCTGGTAACACCAATAATTTCAAACGGTGGCAGCCGATATCTGTTGGTTTTGTAGGTGCTGTCCATGAACAAGACAACGTGAACTGTATTCAATAAATTGACGGCATCTAGATGTGTCCAAAAAATATCTCTAACAACGTCAAAACCTTCATGTCTTCTATACCAGGACACATATCGATCACGTTGGATTAAGTTCAACAAGTGTTGCATTTCAGTTCTTGGACCTTTCTGTGTTGATCGAAACTTACGCCGCTCATTATATACTTGACTGATGGTAGTGAGATTGGCCACATTGCGACTTTTCAGTGTCAATAGAATGCTTCCCGGCCTTACGTTTTCTTTGTCATATCATGAACAATTTCTTTCTCATTTTGGTTTAAACGACCAACAAATGGATGACCCATCATGCTTTCAGGTATCCGATGGTTGTGAATTCCACAGAGGACCTTAAGTATCCAGCCTCCACCCGTTGACATGGGTCTTCCTTTAAGCGCGAACGGACACTCACACTTATGAGATCCAGTTGACTTTGAAGAACTCGATGACTTTGATCTATACTTTCCACCCTTTTCACAACCCATAATGACTTTTGTTTTTCTTCCTCTTTGTCCTGTTTCTGTGTCTGATCTTACAATGACAACAACTATATTGTTTTCCTTCCCAACCTCTCGAGCCCAATACAAAAGGTCATCTCGTGTAGGAAATATCTACAAAAAAGTATTAATCTTAATGTTTTGCTAAAAAAAATACGACATATTCACAATATCAAACAATAATTAAATTACCTGCGTAGTAGTGAATACATCACTACAATCGAAATGTTGGGAAACGTCGGTCGGCTTGTCAGCTTCATCAGAATTGAAGCCACTAAAATCATCCATTTCCAACGAAACTAAAATGAAACAAACAATAGATTATTACGTGGGAAAAAAAGTTTGAAAAAAAAATAACGTACCGGAAATTTGCAATTTCCGGAAAAAGATTAAAAATATAACGTACCGGAAATTCACAATTTCCGGTACACAATACTTTTAATCTTTTTCCGGAAATTGCAAATTTCTGGTACGTTATTTTTGTATACCGGAAATTGCAATTTTCGGTATAAAAATTGTATACTGAAAATTGCAATTTCGGAACAAAGTTCAAAACGAAACAAAGTACGTACCGGAAATTCGTATTTCCGGCACGATGAGAGCGTTTTGCACCAAGTCTGCGTGCAAAAAAATAAAAAATGAGTGTTTGACTACAAAATCCTTTGATATAAAGGGGAATGAACCTGTCGTAAATAAGCTCTTTTGATCATCATAAGCTGACATCTGTTTATCAACGATTGTCTCTCGATGCATTCGGACTAGCTTACTTTGCTAAGTAAGCTAGTCCTCGATGCAAAGTAAGCTAGTCCGAATGCATCGAGAGATTGTTGACAGTATGGGTGAAGATCCTTAATCAAAGGGTTCAGTTTCTCTCCCAAAAGAGAATTATCTCTTTCGGGTAAAATTGTGTGCAATTTCTGGTAACAAATTTTACACACAATGTTACCGGAAATTGCAATTTTCGGTATACAATTTGTATACCGGAAATTGCAATTTCCGGTAAAGTGTTCAGAATTAAAAAAAAAAAGACTTTTTGCTGTTTTTATTCGGGGGGTATTTTGGAAAATTCGCAAATTGGGGGGTGTACCTACCAGGTGGGGGGTGCATTTAATAATGGCCATCACTTTTTTGGTTGAGGCCTTTTTTTTCTTGTCAAATGGGTGAGGCCTAAAGCCTCACTCTTGGGCCGGGCCTGAGCCCAACAGGGAAAGTAAAAACCCCACCACCAACATCACAATCACACTATGTAACCCGTAAGCATCAATGGTATCTCTTAGAAATGAGCTCCCAACATAACAAAAATACCTCATAGAAGCAGAACAGCTTATTTGTTCCCATTTGTATGAAGTATTTTGAAGCCTGATCCGGCCCCACCAAAGCAAAACATTCGGATGAACAACTCCAACATTAATAGCAGAGCATACAATCGCAGGCATGGCTTGTGCTGTCACCCGGCTTGATTTAAATGGAACAAAGCACCTGCCAATAAAAGTAATACAAATATGTTGATTTTAGAGTAAAACTATCTTCTAAATATAAAAATAACTTCATACTCAAATTTTAACTAATTTAGTTTTACAAAATCAGGTTTTTTTCAAAATATGCCAAGTACTCACCCGTCACCCAAATACACATTGTTGTGGTCCTTATGGAAATAACCTTTTTTGTTATTAGTTCTAACTTCTAACTAAGGCTTGCTGTATGTTGAAGGAGAAGGAAGTTGGAAGGTGGCCTGTTGAAAAGAAATCAAAATACGCACAGAGATCCTATCAGGGAAATTGTGTTTGAAGGTATGGATTTTGTCGTCTTTGCTTATACTTCTGTTTTTTTTTTTTCATTGGTAAAACATAGATTGCATTATTTTAACCAAACAACATTAAACATAGAATGATCAGAAGCCAAAGAAGAATTCCCAAACCAGAAATCAGATTCTAACAGACAACCTAACAAATTGTTCCATACACGGTCATGACAACAGAGAATTGAGAAGCCACGGTCTTTACCTCTAACCAGTTACGATTCATTTATTTGATTTCTGATTCGACTATAGGTGGTCTCGAGATTGTCTAAATTAATAAAGCACTTGTCCGAAGGCCAAATGATAGGTGGAGAGGATACTGAGATTGGTGTAATCCACATTTTGATCTTCACGCCCTATGTTATTCCAAAATGTTTGACTCTTATGGGGTATTTCATCAAACACCTGAAGTGTATAATCCGGTGGCAATGGTGGAGGCTAGATTGGGAGCAGATCTGAAGGCGGGGGTGTAGCAATGGGTGCTTTTAGAGATTTCATTTTGGCCGTCAATGGTGGCTCCAGTGGAGGTCATTTGTCATGGCTGCAAAGATACGGGCGATAGGTCGGTGGAGACGGGTTAAAATTCGGGATCGCAGCAAGAGGCTTGATTCGGGCAAGGAAATCATGGTGGTTGTTGGAGGAGGGAAGGCAATCCATGATGGATGTTGGCGGTGGCATGAGGGAGAGAGACAATAGAGGTTTGGAGAGAAGATAAGTGAGCAAACTTCAAAAAATGGGGGAAGAAGGCCTCCACAGGGGAGGGAAAATGCTCCAGCGGCGCTAAAGAGTTAAAATCCTAATAGAGCACAAATGCTCGCAGCAGGGGTGAATTGATTAGTCATTAGACGTCTTTACATTATTGGTGTATACTTTATTAAAAATCATGACATTATCACAACCATTACTGTAAATGTATTGTTAACTGTAATTTACAAATTTAGCCATTATAATTTATAGTATAGGTAGACTGTTTTAAATATTTTAACTTTTTTTTATATTAAGTATCATCATATGTGCATATATATTTAATCTCTGCCCTTGGGGATCCATATAACTAGTTTTTTTTTGACTGTAACTAGTTTTAGAATATAATTTTTTTTTTTGATATTATATAAGAGTATCCTTATTTATTTTATAGGAATAGTTTTTTTATCTTAGAATATCTATTGAGAATAGTGTTTTGATAGGATTTGGAGTATTGCATATCCATATAAATAGGAGTAGTGCATACTTAGTCTTTTGTATCAAACTATTGCCAAACTATCATCAAGTTATTGTTAATTAGGCTTAATTACACTTTTGGTTCCTTAGGTATCGCGATTGTACGATTTTAGTCTCTCGAGTTCTATCTGAGTGAATTGAGTCCTCAATGTATCACAATTAAGCGATTTTGGTCTCCAATGTTATAATTGAGCAAATAAGGTTCTCTAAGTATTGCAATCGTGCGATTTTAGTCCTTCTGTTTAATTCTCATTCAATTTATAACTGAAAATATTGTAAATTTTTTTTAATTTTTAAGCTAACTAACATACCACCCAGACCAAATTATGTACTAAGTCATACTCATACGTGATATATCAACATTTTTTATTAGAAATTAAACAGCAAGAGGGACAAAAATCGCACTATCACAATAAATGAAGGACCGAATTCGCACAATTGGAACTTGAGGGACCAAAATTGCATAATTGCAATACCAAGAGGACCCAATTTGTGCAGTTGAAACTTGGAGGACTAAAATCGCACAATCACAATACTTGAAGGATCAAAAGTGCAATTAAACCTATCAATTATTATATTACACCATAATCATATTTTAAAAGTCTATGTTTTACCCATAGCTTCGACAACTGTGAGTTGGATTGCAAGGTTCTTTCGCTCAATTACTGTTAACAAGATCAATTCTCCTTAATGTGAACCAAAACAAAATGTATATTGAAGTGATATTTCACCACATAAACCTTTTAATTTTGCACTATCCCTCTTTTTATAGGCTGCGCTGGTTGTGCTGACAGCGAAGTTTCTGCTGTCATAATAATAGTCCCCACTGTGAACATCATCCACAACACAAGTAGAATTTCTCTTGAGCCCCATATCATACACCCCTTTCCATTCTCTCGAGTCCACAATTTAAATAGACAATACCATCAATTTTCTTCTCAGCTCCTTTTGTCTTCACCCTCTCTTTCAAATTTTCAACACACTTAATTTCCTCCCCAAGAGACCACCTTTGAAACCCACAACAACAACATGCGGCAACTCAAACTCCTAACCTTAACCTTATTGATGATCATGTTGTGGTCATGGAGGGGGGTGCAAGCAGAACCTCAGACAAGTTTAATCAACAAGGGTTGCAGCCAATACAACGCGACCAACTTGTCCAATTTCTACCAAAATCTAAACGCAACTTTGGCAGACCTGAAATCACAGGTAAGCAATCAAAGCAAACACTTTGCCACAGCACAATCAGCCAGAGGAGCAGACCCTGTCTATGCTATGTTTCAGTGCAGGAACTACCTCTCCAACACTGACTGCGCCGCCTGCTTCACCGTCGCCGCCGCACAAATCCGCAATTGCTCCGCTGGTTCCAACGGCGCCCGTGTCATTTATGATGGTTGCTTCCTTAGGTACAACTCCACCACCTATTGTTTCTTTAATTGGGTTCACACACACGAGCTGAGAGGAATTAATATTTAATTTTGTATCAAATAATAATAATAATTAAGATTATTTTTATTTAAAATTTTAATTATGTCTCACACTTTTGGACTATTTGTTATACTTTGTGTATCTGTTGGGAATTAATGTGATGTGAATAGTCGAGATGGATATGATTATCACTATTGATAAAAAAAATTAAATTCTATAGATATTTTTGGTGGAAACACGTCACGGAGAATTAGATGAGATAAAACTAAGAATAGTTTAATGGTTTTCGTGCCGGCTGCATCGTATAAGAATATTTTAATACTAGCATTATTATATTATATATGCACCATGTCATGCTTTCATTGCTTTGCCACTTCATATTATCGAGATTTCATCTGTTGGGATATAAAAAAAAATTAGGGCTTATTATTGCGAACAGTTTTGAAGAATGCTCCAAGAAAATTTACAAAAAAAAAAAGGAATAAGATAATAAAAAAAAGAAGAAGTGGAGAATTAGATTGCATAATTTGAATGGCAGACTATTTCATTTGTCAAAAACTAAACATTAAATCTGTGAAACTCAAGGAAAAAAAATAATGCAGTATAATCATTGTATTTTCTTTGCAAGGAAGAAAAAGGTAAAATAAGAATATTAAGACATGTTTAGTTTGGAAAAATAACTTTTGTTTTTATAATAATTATGAAAATATTGTTTTGTACTTGTATTTTTAAAAATTCAGATAAAAACTATAAAAATGAAATTCTTTAATTTTATATAAAACGGTTTTCTGTGGGTATTTCACATTTGCTTACAAGTCAATGCATGAGTAAATACAAGACATAAATGCCAGTTGACCCTAGCATGCCTTTTTTTTTTTAAGGTGACACGTGGGACGTTAATGCTAAGGTGTCACTACGACTGATGACTAACGACGTGAAAATGGAATATGGCGTAACACTGTTACCTTGCCTAGATAGAAGAGACTCAAGAAACAAACATTAATTTTATCTTCTTTGTTTTCTTCTTCATTTAAACAAAATAAAAAACGCACTTAATTAACAAAATCTGCTTGTTTCTACACATTTTTTTTTACTTTTGTATCATTAGGCATTTCATCTTATTATTTAGTGGCCAACATCTAAATATGGCTGTTGTGTTTTTTTAATTTAATGAAAAGAATGAACCATTTTATAAAATTAAATCATGAAAATAAAACAATATATAAGACAAGTGCACTAATTTTTTTTTTTTGGTGCTAACAAGTGCACTAAATTTTCTATGGTGTTATTAGTGAGTTTGAACACTCTAGAATGATTGAGACCAAGGTTTTAAATCGCGTTCACGTTCGCGTTGGGGTCCTTCATATTGCGGAGGCTCACGATCAAATACGATTGATGTACCTAAATCGCGGTCACATTGCGATTGCAGACACTCCAAAGACCTTATTGTCGCGGCTTAGCTCGCGATCACGACCTTGATTTAAAACGTTGATTAAAATACCCACATTAGCATCATGAATTTGTCTCCTCCAAAATAATCAGGCATTTTAGGGGTAAAGTAAAAAACTGTAACTGTTAATAAGAATTGATTCTGAATTTCTGATGTTTGATACTTCGAAATATTTTGAGATATGAGAGCAATGGCTTCTTCGACCAGACCACTCTGCCAGGCAACAGTATGATCTGTGGAAATCAGACAGCAAATGGGGGCACTGCTTTTACTGAAACAGCACAGCAAGTGCTAATGGAACTACAAACAGCAACACCCAAAATTCATGGTTTCTTTGCAGCTACCAAGACACCAGTGGCTGGCAGTGCAATCTATGCCATTGCACAATGTGCTGAAACTGTCACTGAAAGTGGTTGTTTGGATTGCTTGACAGTGGGATTCAACAACATACAGAGTTGTCTTCCCAATTCAGATGGTAGGGCATTTGATGCTGGGTGTTTCATGAGATACTCAGAGACATCTTTCTTTTCTGATAACCAGACCATTGATATCACACACTTCTTAAAACGAGGTATAATTAGGTTGCTTCCTTTACATGAATTATAGTATACTTTGATGGTTTTATTGCATTTTTGGTTACCCACTTTCCCAAATCCACGATTTTGGTCCTCTCCTTTATTTTATTTTCGAGAATTTGGTCCTCGTACTTTTTTAGTTGTACTTTTGTTCTCCCAAAATCGCGGATTTTTACTCTTTTGGTCATTCACTTTTCCAAAATGCACGATTTTTTGGGACCAAAAGTGCAAAATATACACGCTTTTTGGGGACTAAAAGTGCAATTAAAAAAGTGTGGGAACCAAATTCTCGAAAAATAAAAAAGCGTGGGGACCAAATTCATGAAAAATAAAGAAAGAAGACCAAAATCGTGGTTCAAAAGTGTGCTTGCACACCAACATCTGAAATAGCACCTGATTTGGAACTAAGGTTAACTGCTTTCTTATCTTGCAGGAGGTTCAAGCAAGAAGGGGGCCATTATTGGTGGTGTTGTTGGAGGTGTGGCTCTTGTTGTGATACTCCTTGCACTATTTGCCTGGCTTAGATGGTACAAGAAACCCAAGAGGCTTCCTAGAGGTGAGACATTTTGGAAAATCTTTGAGTTGATGATCATGATTTCTTACAAAAGAAGATAGAATGGCACATAAGTTCATGCTTGAAACTACCATTTGCAGGAGACTTCTTCTGTTTAATGTTTACAAGATTTTCTTAAAACCCCAGCTTCTATTTTTAATTTAATAATTGTATAGTGACAATGTAAATAAACTACACAGATATTCAATCATGTTTCATTATTTTACCACATCATAATATTATTTAATAAGTAATATTATAATGTGGTAAGACGGGAAAATATGATTGAATGTGTGTGTAAAACTTATTTACATACCGTCATTAAACTCCTGCATTTTTTTTAATCTTTTTCAAATCACAATCCTAAGCCGTTTATTCTTTACTAACGGATCAATTATTACTATGTAAGCATAATCTCTCTCACTCTCGGAAATATGGAAAGATGAATGCAGATTCATTTATTTATGAAGAGATTCCTAATTGTGTTTTCCTTATCAGGTGACATATTGGGAGCAACTGAGTTGAAAGGTCCAGTTACCTACAGGTATAGAGATTTGAAGTCTGCAACAAAAAATTTTAGTGATGAAAATAAACTAGGAGAAGGAGGTTTTGGAGATGTATACAAGGTATACTTGATTATTTTTCAACATTTGATTCTACTGCATGTTCAAAAAATAAGCATAATATTTGCGCAGAGTTTATGTTAAGTGCAGGCAAAATTTATCATAGCTACTTCTCTATAGATAAATATAAATTACTTTCAAAATTTTAAAATGGAACAGGGCACTCTGAAAAATGGCAAAGTAGTTGCTGTCAAGAAATTGATGTTAGGCCAATCTGGCAAGATGATTGAACAATTTGAAAGTGAAGTAAAGCTTATAAGCAATGTTCATCATCGGAATCTAGTTAGACTTCTTGGATGTTGCAGCAAAGGCCAAGAGAGAATCCTTGTTTATGAATACATGGCAAACAACAGCCTGGATAGATTCTTATTTGGTAAAACTTATGTCAATCTTCCTATTGAAGCATCTTCTGAATCTCTATTACACATGTTTTTTCTTAATCTATGTCTTCACAGGTGAAAAAAAGGGTTCCCTCAACTGGAAACAAAGGTATGATATAATTTTAGGCACAGCAAGGGGACTGGCCTATCTGCATGAGGATTTCCATGTTTGCATCATACATAGGGATATAAAGAGCAACAATATCCTCTTGGATGAAGATCTTCAGCCCAGGATTGCTGATTTTGGATTGGCAAGGCTTCTACCAGAGGACCAGTCTCATCTTAGCACAAAATTTGCAGGAACATTGTAAGTTCAAATGTTTACTTCTATTAGAGAGGTAGTTGTAATAAATGAGACACTTATCTTCTTCTTTCATTTATTTATTTATTTTAATGTTCCTCCCCCCATACTATGTATGAATATTCTTGATTTAATTATTTTGTAAGTCCCTAAACTATTTTAAAATTATTATATAGTCCTCTAAACTAAAAAAAAATTGTAATTGAGTTCCTAAACTTGACAAAAATTTGTAATTGGGTCATAGATTTTTAAACGGGTCCTGAGCTTTTAAATAATTTGTAAATGGGTCCTTCAGTTTAGGGATTGGTTGCAAATTATTTAAAAGTTCAGAGACGTAATTATAAATTATTTAAAAATTCAGGGACTCATTTAATATTCAAACATTCAATTACAAAATATTTAGACGATCAGGAGTCAATTACAATTTTTTTTTTAGTTCAATAACCTATTTAAAAATTCTCAAATAATTCAGGTCATACAAATTAGTTAAACCAATATTCTTTTTTCAACTATGCTTTAATAAATTGTGCACATGTCAGGGGATACACAGCACCAGAATATGCAATCCATGGTCAGTTATCAGTGAAGGCTGATACCTACAGCTTTGGTGTTGTAGTCCTAGAAATCATAAGTGGCCAAAAGAGTAGTGAGTTGAGGGATGATGCTGATGGTGAATTTCTCCTTCAAAGGGTAAGAAATTTCACAAAAAACTGCAAAAGAAACTTAGGTAAGTTTCAATTTTTTTCTTCACTTTTCGCAATATGAACTTCGAATTTTAATTTAACAGGCATGGAAACTATATGAGGGAGATAGGCACTTGGAGTTGGTTGACAAGACATTGAACCCTGATGAGTATGATGGAGAAGAAGTGAAGAAAGTTATAGAGATTGCTTTGTTGTGCACTCAAGCATCAGCTGCTGCAAGGCCAACAATGTCTGAAATAGTAGTCCTATTCAAAAGCAAGAACTTATTGGAGAATATGAAGCCAACCATGCCTGTTTTTGTTGAATCTAACTTGAGGCCCCGGGTTGACACCTCTACATCAACTGTTTCCTCTACATCTAATGCTACTGCTTCCACTTCTATACTATCAGCTCGATGATTATATCAAGTAGAAGCATGGTTGTCCATTTTGGATTGATCTCTCTGGTGCTTGGAATAATGTGGTGGTGCACAATTTTCTTGCATTTAAACTTCCGTTGAAGGGTAAAGCTGGAAGGAAAATTCGTTATGTTATTTGGTGTGCAGTGGTTTGGATAATTTGGCTAACGAGGAATAAGGTGATTTTCCAAGGGGAAATGATTGATATTGGTGTTTTACTGCATAGGATCAAGTTGACCTCGTGGAAATGGTTTGTGGCAAAAGAAGGAAGACATTCAGATTGACAATATTTGGACTGGTGCGTGAACCCATTGGGCTGTTGTAGTGGAATATAATACTCGGTTTGTTTTGCTAGGGGGCTGTTGTATAGATATGATTTTTATGTGCTGTCATGTGTTGCAATATCTTGGATATGTGGATTTTTGTTGGGGTGTGGTTCATTTTAGTGTGGAGAAGCCACGTGAAGTTGGCGACATGCTTGTCCAGGAAGGTGTTCTCAGTAAAAGGATTGGTGACAACATCTGTTTGAGGAGTTGGAATGGTAGGATCGAATTATATTATATTTCTGCTGATAAGTTCATATTCAGTTACTGAAAATGTGTATGGTGATGGAGTTTTTAGTTTAGAGCACTTTTGTAAACTTGTATTCCTTGGTTGTTGTACTCTTTTTCCTCCCTTAGTCTTTTTCCCAATAGGTTTTGGCTTTGAGAGGTTTTAACGAGGCACCTCCAAATTGTTACGGGTTGGAGTACCCCTCGTACTTCCTTAATAATATTCTCTTTGCTTATCCCAAAAAAAAAGAGATTTGAAGTTTTGAAATAAAAGAAGGGGAAAAAAAAAGAAGAGGATTTTTCTTCAAGAATTCTTAAAACTTGTACATATATCATATAAATACGAAGTATATTGATGTTTATCATTGGACGATTGTGTAAAATATTTTTATACCGAGAGTTTATAGAAATTAAACTCTCTCGTTAAATACAATTGATGATTTTGTTGACAATGAAGCAATTTAGTGAAGAGGGGACTGGCTAGGAGAGGAGGTCTTCCACTAAAAGTGTTCCTAATTTGCATTTAGTCCTATTCTTTATAAAATTTTCCAAATCTATTAAAAATTAGAACTTCCAAGGGTGATTGTTTGTATGATAACTAAAATACAAATAACATGGTATGGTCCAGATTCCAGATGATTATGGCAGCGCAAACAAAGAAAGTGTAGCTTTTGACTCTTCAAAACTGGCAACAATTGTCTTGGCACGTGTAAAAGATAAGACTAGTATGCTAATGTAATGAAAAATTTTAATGTTAACATCATAATCAGATCTAGACCATGTAAAAATAATAGTAAGGTTTTAATGGTCAAACTATTTTGTAAAATACTTGGCTATTTGATGATTTCGAGAGCTAAATTATTGATTAATGTAATTTTGATGTTTCCAAATTACTCGATTGTGTATCTTATAACTGCATCTGATCCTTTTTTTATAGGCAAATGTTAGTTGTTAATAAGTTATGTTAGTAGCCAGGATTTGAACCCTGGACCTCTTTCCTCATTCCTTCTTCAAATGTCTCAGCTCAACCACTTGAGCTACACCTTGAGAACAGACAAGTCCCATCATAGGTAACAAAAAATTCAATAGACAAGTCAAGAAGAAATAATCTAAGAAGAAAAATATTTATGAAACAAACTGTTAATGAAAATTATGGAATTTTGAAGCAGCAGATCAAAACAGTTACGCAACGACAAATCATTTGTCAATGATCTCAAACACGAGGGGAATATTAAAGTTGATTACTATTTTGGTAAATGAATATTCAACTTGATTTAAACTAACGGCTAGCATGGACCATTTAGGCAAATAGTCTATGATGATCAAAGAAAATCTAAATTTTAAAAAACTCATTCGATCGATAAATTAAAAATGAACAGTCAAAAATAAAAAAGAATATTATACTCTTACCGATAAACTTGTGGATGAGGTCCGAAATATAAATTTTGGGCGCAAAAAATGATCCAAATTATATTGTCGATTGTAAAAATCATCGAAATTGATAGAATTTTAAACCCAAATTTTTACTATAGCCTGTTATGATATAATACGTTTGATATATTAATTTACTTTCGTGAAATTCACTCATTTGATCATAGATTAAAAATACAGTTAACCTTGTGTTAATAGGACAAATTTAACAGTTAACTGTATTTTTAATCTATAATCAAATGAGTGAATTTCACGAAAGTAAATTAATAGATCAAACGTATTATATCATGACATTATGGTAAAATTTGGGTTTAAAATTCTAACAATTCTGATGTTGTTTTGCACCGACAGTATAATTTGGATCATTTCTTGCGCCCAAAATTTATATTTCGGACCTCATCTACAAGTTTGTCGATAAGAGTATAGTGTTCTTTTTTATTTTTGACTGTTCATTTTTAATTTAACGATCGAACGAGTATTTTACAATTTAGATTTTCTTTGACCATCATAGACCATTTGTCTAAATGGTCCATGCTAGCCGTCGCCTAAACTAAGGGCGGAAAATGTATAAATTATCTTAGTAGCAGCCAAGTGCTGACTCTGCGTTCTCCTTATCAATTCTTGTTGTCTTGGGTACATCATGCATGTCATCAACACTAAATTCATTCAACTGTTTTGAAGTCTACATCATTAACAAACACATACAGTTATAGCCGAACTGATGTTAAGATTTATATATATTTCATATGTTCATTATTGTCAATATAAAAGAATAGTAATATCTATGTGTGTTTGAATTTTTATTTAAAAATTATTTCCTAACTTCTTAAAGATAGTTTTTTGAAAAAAATAAGGCAAAATTATTTTGTAGGTCCTTTATCATAATTTAAAATTGTATTTTAGTCTTGTATTTTTTTTTTGTGTTAAGTTAACCTCTTAAGTATTAAAACGTTAACATAGTTGAACTTTTGGTTATGTTCCATCTACACCCTTTAGCACTTTTGGTCATTTTTCAAAGACTTTATGTGTGTTTTCATGCATGCAACAATAGTTTCTTGAAATGTGGACCAATTATTGGTCTTGATGGCCGATTCCTCAAGGGTTATTATGACCAAAAGTTTAATTGTGTTAACGTTTTAAAACTTATGGGACTAACTTGACAAAAAAAAAAGACTAATGTGCGGCATTAAATTAAGACAAATGACTTCTTTTTTTTTTGCAAAAGAAGCAGGTAAGGAGTCTCGTTAAAACATTCTGACGCAAAACCCTCCTTAGGGAAAAAAACATCTAGAAGAAAAAAGAGTACCCCCTCCCTATCATTTTATTGAAAAAAGAAAAACGTGGAATACAAAGAGAACAACCAAGGGGGGACTAGATCAAAACCCTTGTAAAAAGCATTATTTAAATCTAAAATTAGGAAGCCCCACTCTATTACGGTAGAAGTTTTCACTAATAAATCTAGGAATAATATCTCACCACTGAAAGCCACTAATAGAAATGCTATGAGATGCAAGCCTATCAGCACAATTGTTACCTTCACGATAAATATGAGAACAAAAAAAAATTCATTCTATCAACTAACAAAAGGCAATTTTGCCATCGCACCCGCACCTTCTAAGGAACACTAGAGATGGATTTGAAAGCTAACACCACAAGCTGAGAGTCACATTCTAGCTAAAGCTTGTGCCAACCATTCTTAAACGCAATTTCTATGGTCGTCATAGCCCCAATAAGCTCAGCATGCAAGGCAAAGGAAACACCCAGATTGAGAGCAAAACAACCAAGAGCGGTTGCACTGGAATCTCTGAAAATCTCCCCACAAGCAGCTATTGTGACATCCTGAAAAATAAAACAGGCCAAGAAAATATTTGGAAAAGCCCTAAAATAATAATAGGTGAGAAATGATTAAAAGTGACTAAAAAGGGTCCCAAAATACCCTAAAAAACCCTAGGGAACCTTAAGAATTAAGGAAAAACGAATAATATTTGGTGGCTCGCGACGCGACGGAGTAAAGGAAGAAATGAATCGTGACGCGAGGGTCACGACGTGACCGAGACTATACTGGAAGCCATCATGACGCGATGGGAGAATTCTGGAACCAGTAAGTCGGTGGTCACAGCCAATGAGTGTGTGACACGTGGCCTCACCACGACGCGATGGGTTGCTTGTCTTGTGCCGTCGCGACGCGACGGGACCAAGTTTTGCCTATATAAAGAGCTCGTCACTCCCCATTCCGTGCAAGGCTCCATTTGGGCATTTGAAGTACGGAAAGAGGCTTAGGAAGAAGAAAGAGCGAGGGAGCACGAGCATCAGTGGTCTTCTAAGTCAGGTATGTCTCAATCTCTTCCCTCTATAGTGTTCTCTCTTTAGGAGCTTTTAAGGATAAGTATGCTTTGTGCCTGCCTCTGGTGAGGATTTAGCACATCAGAAAATCCTTAGTAAGAGGGTCACTAGGGAACAAGTATGCTCTGCACTTGCCTCAAGTGAGGATCTTGTGCATCAGAAAGCCCTTAGTAGACAATCCTCTAAGAAGAGAGAATGATAATGGCTTGGTAGACTAAGTAGGAGTATCCAGAGGCAGGAGTACGAGTAGCGGAAGCGGTAAGGACGTGAAGAGTGACAGCATCTGCAATGATCTTCTATCCAGGTGGGAGCAAGAAACCTTACACTTTAGGGATTGTAGAATAGAGTAGTATATATAAATGTGCGTAGGGTGACCCAAGCCCTACTAGCGGTTGATAACAGCAGTACCTCAGGAGAGGGGCTGTGACCTGTGATAGCTGAGGACAGTTGTCAGAGGTCTGTCAACCATAAGAATAATTGTTGGTGTGTATGGTAAACCCTAGAATAGACAACTTATGATTGTTGTGTATGCTGTTCGATAATATGTCAATAATTGGTCGCCTAAGCGACGCTAGGGTTAATCCATAAATTGGTAATTGATGTTGGTTGGTTGATGTGATGTTAATATGGTTTTTGATAATTGATGCTGATTAAGGAAGTGGTGACTAGTGACGGTTGACCAGTCATGTTGCTGATAATTGTTGGTATATGTGTGATTATGCGGCTGAATAATATGTGCTTCATGTGTTGTCTGATGCTTGATATACATTTTGTCTTTGACTGTTGACTTTGCCTGTGATTAAGGTAAATTATTATAATATGAGTATTGAACGATTAGACCTTGGCTGGTAGGATAGACTTGATAAACTATAGAGGAAACTAAGCTAGAGTGACGAAAGGACAGTAACACTGTTAGGCTGATAGTTAGGTGCAGAATAGCTTGAAGAAGAATAGGATGATAGAGTATGAAAGGAAGGTCAATGGAGCTAAACTTAGGAATAGTAGTATAGAACCAAGAGATAATGTAACCAAGAGATAATAAACGTGATTCCAGGTAAACATTGATATTTGTTGTGTTTGTGTGTGGGTGCCATTTATATATGCATTATATTCCTACTTTCCCAATTTTATAGTGTGTATTGTGTTTCTTAGCTCCTTTCTTCAGTTTTCTTGCTTTGTATTTTCTTTTCATATAAAACATATATGCACAGACTTGATAAAGAGAGCGCCCTCCGCGTGGAGCGTACGGAGGGTACTCAGTATGAGTAACTCTCTTCAGTTATGTGTCACAGCCAGTGAGTCAATGAGTCAGAGTTTGTATATATATATATATATATATATCACATAACTTGTGGGCCCAAGACACGAGTTCCGTAAAGCCATTTACTCTCTTGTACTGGACCATATATTTAATTTTAATAAAATACTATTTTCAGTAAATATATTTTGCTTAATTATTTAATGAGGGTTTAATTATTATTATACTGTAGCGCTTCGAAAATGGGGTGTTACAGCTACCCCAGGAGAGCCATGAGTTGCACCGTCAGTGTTACACTTAATCCAGTAGCAAGAAGGGGGCTGCCAAGCGACCTCTTTGATGATCATGGCTTTAGGAGGCCTACCTGCAACATTAAAAAACTTAAGGATTGCAAAATCGACCATGGAAGAGGAGATGGTACCTGGGCTGGAATTTCCAAATAAGGAAACATTCGCAATCACCATGTTGATCGCAGCAGTGAAATGGATCCTCTTATTATCAAATTTGAGTTTGTTTCTACAGAACCAAACAACCCTGATAATATTAATGATAGCTGCAAGAATGACATCCTTACATTGGGAGGACCAGTTTCGATCACAGATAGAGAGAATAGAAGAAAGGTAAGATGTGTCAATGCCGCAACCAATGATAGAGCTAAGCCAAAGCCAAAAACGCTGCACAAAAATGCAATCTCCAAACAGATGGGAGGTAGACTCAACAGCAGCATCACAGAGGCTACACATGGAGACCGTGACACACCCTCTATGACTAAGACTGGCATCTGTAGGAAGCCTGTTTAACATTCCCCGCCAAAAATGA
Source organism: Calophaca sinica (assembly GCA_037113605.1). Classification (NCBI taxonomy): domain Eukaryota; kingdom Viridiplantae; phylum Streptophyta; class Magnoliopsida; order Fabales; family Fabaceae; genus Calophaca; species Calophaca sinica. Next base: position 52,690,272 of record CM073735.1, on the reverse strand, counting down.
AGAGATTTAGAGGGAGGGATAATTTTGTTCCAGATCAATTTACACCAGCCAATGGATTGCCCAGGAGGACGAAGGTGATAGTAGGCATCTTTGAAAGATAAAGAACCAGAATCTGTAGACGCCCAAATCAATTTATCCTGAGCAGGAATAAGAGGGATATGACCTTTTCCACAGTGGTTTTGATAACAGGGTACTCAGATAGCAACCAACCAGGAATATACCAACTGTCATCTCTAATAAAATCCTTAACTCTGGCAGAGAGAAAAGAATGCGAAGTAGGAGAGATACCGAGGATGTCAACCAGAGGAGCATGCAGCCAATTATCTGTCCAAAAGTTGATAAGAGAACAGTCCCCAATTTGCCAAAGAAAATTATCTTTGATATTATTATACCAAGGCTTCAAACCAGGTCATATAAACGAACTAAAATGATAGGAGATAGGCCTACCATTTTTTATAGCACGAGCTTTGAGAAGAGAGGCCCATTGATTATCAGAAGTGACCAAGTCCCAACACAATTTCAACATCGCAGCTTTATTTACTTCTCTCAGAGATCTAAGACCTGCACTCACCTTCGTGAGGTAGGACAACACACTTTATGCCAGGCTACAGTAACAATTTTCCTTTGGTCGGTATCCCCAGACCAAATAAAATTTCTAATCCAGCCATCAACAGTATTCAGCAAACTAACCGGCCATTCATTAATCATAAAGCTATAAAAAAGCATACCATGAATCATCGATTTAATCAATTGAACTCTACCTGCAATAGAAAGGAGAGAGGCCTTCCAAGCGGAAAGCTTGGATTTAATTCTATCAGCAATAGGCTGCAAATGGTTAACACGAGGCTTACCTTTAAAGATGGGAACACCCAGATAGGTGAAAGGAAGCTGTCCCACAGAGAACCCCAACGTGGCAGCAATGACAGACTGCTGTCTAGCAGTAATAGAATCATCATAAAACGTAGATTTACTGGGATTGATGAGCTGACATGAAATCTCCCTATACCGATGGAATAACTGCATAAGACCTTGCAGATTCTTTTGGTTACCTTTACAAAAAATCATAACATCATCAGCATAGAGAACATGCGAAGGAACAACTGTACCTTTTGGCCCAGTCATAAGAGACAACTTTCCATCATGCGCCTACCTTGATATGCCTCTACTTAAAGCTTCCCCGACTAAACAGAAGAGAAGAGGGGAAAGAGGATCACCCTGCCTCACTCCTCTTTTGTAAGAAAAGAAGCCAGTTGCTTTCCCATTAAAAAAGATAGACAGCTTAGCAGAAAGAAGAATATTCTGAATCCAGTCACAGAAGATGCTATTAAAACCAAAAGCATGCAGCACTTTCAGAAGAAACTTCCAGTCAACAGTGTCAAAAGCTTTCCTAATATCAATCTTCGAAGCAAGATTGCCACCAAAGGCTCTCTTATCAAGCAGATTAATCGCCTTCGAAGTGAGACAAATACAATCCCCAATATTCCTACCTTGAATAAAACCCCTTTGAGCCGGAGAAATAATTATGGGTGCAATTTTGGCTAACCTGTCAGCCAGAATTTTTGTAATAATTTTAAATTTGAAATTAGCAAGGGCTATGGGTCTAAACTGCTCAACACGATTAGCACCCTGCACTTTGGGAACCAACACCATAATATTAGAATTATAATTAGGGAGCATCCAACCAGATTTAAAAAACTGTAAACAAGAATTAACCACATCATCAGCCACAATGTCCTAGTATTGTTGAAAAAAGAATGCACCAAATCCATAAGGACCAGGAGCACCATCAGAGTTCATAGAGAAAACAGCTACTTAACCTCCTCCACAGAAGGCGGGTTAGTGAGAAAAATATTATCATCAGCAGAAACCAGGGAAGGGATAACCTCCTCAACTAACCCATTATCCACACAAGTATTAGAAGAAGCAAAAATATTCTGAAAATAAGTGACAACATGCTCCTCAATATCTGCAGCAATATTCAACACAGAGTCATTATGATTTAACACACTTATATGTTTAGAAACCTGCCTAATTTTAGCCACCCTATGGAAAAATTGAGTATTTCTGTCTCCAAATAAAGACCAATTAAGTCTTGATTTTTCCTGCCAAAATTCCTCTTCAAATTGCAGAGCTTTTTGAAGGTCTATTTGAGCCTTTCTTTCCCTCAGATCAAGGTCCTCTGAATGGCCACAACAATCAACTTCCTGCTAAATACTATCAAGAGACTGCAAAGAAAACTGAACATTATTAGTAACATTCCCAAAAATGTTTTTATTCCAATCCTTAAGCCTTAGCTTAAGCGCCTTCAGCTTACTAGAGAGGACAAACATAGGACAACCAACAATCGACATATTTCAAGTGTCCTGTACAATAGCCTGGCAATCAGTGTGAGAAGCCCACATCTTCATAAACTTAAAAGAAGAGAAATGAATATCATTATCAGATTTAAAATCTAAAAGCAAAGGATAATGGTATGATTCATTCTTGGCTAGAGTATAGCAAGAAACTGAGTCCCAGCTATTAATCCAGGAGGTATTGCAAATAGCACGGTCAAGACGCTTCTCAGTTAAAGCCCTGCCTTTCCTACCATTGGACCAAGTCAACTGATTACCTTTAGTAAGGAGATGAATTAAATGATTGTCATCAGACCACTTCTGGAAATCTTCACACGCAATTTTGGAAGGTAAACCACTACCATGATATTCATGAGTGCCCAACACCGTATTAAAGTCCCCAATAAAATACCACGGAAAGTCATAGGAGGAATGGACCAGAGACAAGTCCTGCCAAAGAGCTCTTCTATGCAAATAATTAGTAGAACCATAAATAGCAGAAATACCAAATTTTTTACCGTTGACCTGGCAAGAAAAGGAAACATGTTGATCTGAGATTTGAATAATGGTTGGATCTAGAGACTCATCATAAAAGCACCAAAGATTAGGAGCCACGGTGCCTCTATCATTAACCACCAAGACCTTAAGTCTTAATCTACAGAATAATCTAATAGGAAACTTATCAATCGTCATCCAAGGCTCAGAAATAAAAACAAAAGAAGGTTTATGCAAAGCACAATACTTCTTTAAAACTAACCTAGTAGGGGGGTTGGCTAACCCACGAACATTCCAATAGAGGCACTTTATTGGGCAAGATTTTAAGATAAATAACTTTTAGAGTAATTTTGTCAAAAAATAAATTACTAATTATGAAAATAATCTAAAACAAATACACTTTTATTGTCATTTCTTGCAATTCTATTGTCTTTTTCTCTTGCACCTATGCATGTAGTATTATAACATTTGTCATTTCTTGAAATTTCAAACGCTTTTGTCTTTTCGTCTTGGACATATGTGTAAGTGTAACAAACTGCGTACTGACTTTGTTCACACTAATTAACTTATTATAATTTTTTTTATTCAGATAGATCTATTTTAGCTTAATTAGCCAGTGATGAAATGTTTAACACGTATTATCTATCTATTATCTATTTAAGCACCAAATAGGCTCACTAATTTACCAAATTAGACATTCATATTCATGACAAGTGTCTTTTTTAAGGGTGAAAAAGACAATTCCACCTTCAATTTTTTCCTCCAAACCCTACTTTGTTTGTCCTATTTCAAAATTTAAAAACAAATCCTAATATTCTCTCTCTCTCTCTCTCACGTATCTCCCTCCTTCTTCCTCCATCTTTTTCTTCCTCTCCTTCCTTTCCTCTGAGCCTCCACCATCATCTTCTTCCTCCTCCTTCTCCTTCCTCTACTAAGCGTCCACCATCACCCTTACTTCCGGCGCCATCTTTTTTTTTGTTTCCCATGAGAACCACCATGCCGCCACCACTTGCGGCCTCACTTCCGCCGCCGTCTGGCATCGTCTGGCCGATATAACACCATAGCCATTCTCCTCTCTTCTTCCTCTACATGTTGCACTGAATGATTTTGTTAAAAGGAGCTCAAATCAAAAACCCTAAATCATGATCGGAGCAACTTTTCCGAAGCCACCGCCAGCTGCTGCCAGCCTCCACGCTGGAGTATTGGTCAGTGACCACTTACTTTTATTTTTAGCTTGGTGAGTTGATTGTCCCTGTCTTCCTCATATTCTTCTTCAAATATCTCTGTGACGATCTTGGTGGACATTACTGCATAATTTTGTGCATGAACTCCTTCAGCCATCAAATCATTTGCTTTAGAGCAACTACAGACAATCAACTTTTCATTCTTTCCTTCTTCACATTTTATTCCTTCTGTGTTTCCAATTTTAAAATATTTTTCATTTTTTTCAAAAATGCATTTTTGCTCCCAGAACAGACATGGAAAAAAAAATCAGGTGTTGAAAAAATTGGATCTTTCATTCTGCTAGGTTTTCTGCGTTGTTTGGTTAAATTAGCTAAGTTTTTGACATTGCAGGCTGGGTGTTAAGAGCGGGCATTGAAATATTTCGGCTTACCTAAGGTGAGCACTCATGCGACCATTTTGAGTTTCTTTGTGTCACTTTCTTTTTTATTTTCTATTAATGGTTTTTTTCCTTCTGAACATTTACCCTGTTTGCATTTGCAGGACCTACAATTTTGTTGGTGAGGAACTCTCACTTTCTCTGAGGTTAGCAGCTGGCACAAAAAAATTAGTCATTATGCTTGCAGAAATCTCCTTTTCTTTTTCTATTTTGTGTTTGCAGCTGTTTCTGCTTCACGGGTTCATAATTTGTTATGTGTGTATGTAATTTTATGTTTTAGGTTTTATTTGATATTGAATACCAAAATATACTTAAATGTGTTCATCATTGTATCTTTAGTTCTGCGGTTTGTTTTACTGTTTTTGCATCTGATGTTGCTCTGTACTTTTTCTTTTTCTTTTTCTTATGTCATATCTAAGATTTGTGTTATAAATTGGTGTGCTAATTGCGACTTCATTATATTGGATATTTTGTTTCTTTCAATTTGTCTTTCACTTCAATATGGTAGGCCTTTCAAGCAGCTTAGAACTACTAATCTAATATTTATTACCCATGAAGTTGCTGACGATGATCTCAAAAAGGGAGAAGAAGACGGGGATAGTAGGAGCGGACATACTAATTAGTCCCATACGATCTTGCAAAAATGATCAATTACATTATTTCAATGACAAACTCAAACTATTTGTAGTTGGGCATTCACAGGTATTTATGATTCATGTAAATCATCATTTTCACCTGCTATTGGTATTTTCCATGGGATACATTTTATATATTTCTCATCCATGTGTATGTCATATTCATTCCTGTGAATCATCCTTTTCATCTTTTGCTTATGCTCATCATTGTATTTCAAGAATACATTGATATGCAATTTCTCAAAATTATGGATTGAGCATTCAACCTTAGATTATTTTTTTATTCTTTTTGTATGTATATGATGTCAATTTGAAGTAGGCAGCTTGGTTTAGTGCACTTCCATGGGAACAATGGCAATTTTGGGAACATAGGACTCGATGGTTATTGTTGATAGAAGTTATTGCCCTCTACAGAAGTTGGAAGAGTGGGCTCGGGCTCAAATGATGCATGTTTACTCCTAAATTGCATGTTTGTGGAAAAATTCTGGGCATTGATTCTGTAGAATTTTGGAAACATATTAGAACTAAAATAATTGATTCTCGACAGGTTGAGCTTGATCTCGACATTGAGCTTGATCTCGATAGCTATTGACATGATTTATTTCGACAGCTTGATTGTGATGGGTCTTGATGCTCCAATAGATAGTTGTCTTCAAGCTGTCTAGATCAAGCTCAACCTGCCGAGATCAAGCTCAACCTGTCGAGATCAGGATTGACTTCGACAGCTTGAGGACCAACAGCTTGAGTTTGATCTCGACAGGTTGAGCTTGATCTCGGTTCAGCTTGATCTCGACAGCTATTCACATGATTTATTTCGACAGCTTGATTGTGATGGGTCTTGATGCTCCAATAGATAGTTGTCTTCAAGCTGTCGAGTTTAAGCTCAACCTGCCGAGATCAAGCTCAGCCTGTCGAGATGAGGATTGACTTCGACAGCTTGAGGACCAACAGCTTGAGTTTGATCTCGACAGGTTGAGTAAGCTCAACCTGCCGAGATCAAGCTCAACCTGTCGAGATGAGGATTGACTTCGACAGCTTGAGGACCAACAGCTTGTGTTTGATCTCGACAGGTTGAGCTTGATCTCGGTTGAGCTTGATCTCGACAGCTATTCACATGATTTATTTCGACAGCTTGATTGTGATGGCTCTTGATGCTCCAATAGATAGTTTAGTCTTGGTCGCCGAGATCAAGCTCGACTGTCGAGATCGGGATTGACTTCCACGCGGCGAGGACCAACAACGGTTTGATCTCGACAGGTTGAGTTTGATCTCGGTTGAGCTTGACAACCGAGATCAAACTCACCGCCAACATCAAACTGGCCGTTGGTCCTCGTCGCCGGTCAATCCCGATCTCGACAGGTTGAGCTTGATCTCGGCAGGTTGAGCTTAAACTCGACAGCTTGAAGACAACTATCTATTGGAGCATCAAGACCCATCACAATCAAGCTGTCGAAATAAATCATCTGAATAGCTGTCGAGATCAAGCTGAACCGAGATCAAGCTCAACCTAAGCTCAACCTGACGAGATCAAGCTCAACCTGTCGAGATCACGATTGACTTCGACAGCTTGAGGACCAACAATAGCTGTCGAGATCAAGCTCAACCGAGATCAAGCTCAACCTGTCAAGATCAAACTCAAGGTGTTGGTCCTCAAGCTGTCGAAGTCAATCCTGATCTCGACAGGTTGAGCTTGATCTCGGCAGGTTGAGCTTGATCTCGACAGCTTGAAGACTTCTATTGGAGCATCAAGACCCATCACAGGAAAAACTATCTATTGGTCATTCAAAAAATTATTAATTTACCTTCTTAAATTAATTGTTTTGATGGACATATATTGTTAATTATTTGTACAGATGAACAAAGATCTATATTTGACACAAGATTGATTGATTGTGACAAGATTGGCTGATCATGTTATTGGAGCAAAAATAATGTCAGGGAAGAACACTGGAAACACAATTTACATTCCTCGAATGTCTATGTCTCCGTCTCAGTCACCGTGGCCTTTTAAGCTTATTAGGAAACAGTTTCCTATTATTGTCTCATATGCCATGACTATAAACAAATCTCAAGGGCAATCTCTATCAACTGTTGGACTATATTTGCCTCGACCAGTTTTCAGTCATGGCCAATTGTATGTTGCAATCTCAAGAGTTCAGAGCAGGCAAGGTTTAAAGATATTAATACATGATAATGAAGGAAGACCATTAAAAACAACTACTAATGTTGTCTTTAAAGAGGTTTTCCAAAACCTCTAGCAAGTAAGTATTTTATATACTTATAATACCCAATCATATTTGACTCTTCTACTCTATAACTATGACCGGTACGATTTTTTTTATCTTACTAAATTGTATTTCATTTGCAGCTAAGAACTTGACTGCAACTATTGCTCTTTTGTGAAAACCACACATTTGCTTTAAAAGGACTTCAACATAAATATGTAAGTACTTAGCAATAGGTATCAAACTATATTCATTGAACTCTCTCATAATTATCAATTGCATAATTTGATACAATTCAAACTTAGTAGCAATTTGCCTTTCTAATACACTTTGATAACTCATTTGTCACCAACCAAAGTTACTAACATATGGATGTCTTCTTCTTTCTGACATTTTTTTGTTCATATGCATTCTGGAAGTGTACCTTCAGATGCATGTGATTGGTTTGTTTCAAGTGCAGCTTTGATGAAAGATGCAGATTTGAACATAAATGCGGCAACTCAACCACTTAAATTAGTTATTCTGCACTTCAACTTTGCACATTATCTCTTTTGCTTTATAACTATTGGCTATTCTGTTTATTGCTATTATGAGTGGAAAAATTGTATTTCAAAGACAAAAAATTCATTTACATGTTTCACACTCATTCTTTGAAAGATGATGCTTATAATTGACAGCTATAACTACTTCAACATAACATAACACAACGCGTCCCGTCCCGTGCGTAGCACGGGTATTTTGCTAGTTAAGTTAAAAAACTTGTTTTGATGGGGAACAAATATAGAAAACAATTTTCAGACATTATCATTATCAAAAGCACAATTCTGGATTGCTTGTAGTCAAGGATCCACACAATCATAGAGTCAAGCAAATTGGATCATTCAATCAAGATCAAATGGCTCAGATTTTAAGTTTGGAAAATGGGATTTAAGAAGAAAATGCAAAATGTGCAATCCGATCAAGATGAGACAGTTGGATTGTATGACTTTGGATTTCCCGATTGCAAATAATTCAAATCCCTAAAAGCAAACAGATAATACAGCTGAAGAAATATGCGCCACTCAATTCCCTATTTAAGTGCATTTGAAAAGCTGTTACTGCGTTGGGAAAGTTGAAATTTCTTATTGAACTAACAATATTAAACTAATAAATTTAAAATGTATATTCTCTGCTCGAGAACAAATATTTTAGGAGGTTGATGTCTATGCTTCATCTTAGAGTTACTCTAAAGCTAAAAATCGAGGACCAGAGGAGGTAGAGTTAGGGCTTGTTTGATTTCTATTTTCAAAAACTGTTTTTAGTTTTTGGAGAAAGTTTTTACTTTACTTGTTTTTAAAAATTGTTTTTGTTTTCAGTTTTAAAAAACTAAAAAAATAAAAGCTGTTTTAGTTTTGTAATTTAGTTTTCATTTCCAAAAATTAGAACACGATTATAAAACTGACAACACACAGAAAAGACCCTCTTTTCATTAATGTCACAATAGTAATTAACATGAACTGCTTTTTTAGATCCCGTGTTGTGTGTGTACTTCGGTTTCCTTCCCTCGTTTTTTCTTATCTATGGGTCCCCTCCCTCCCCCTTTGTTCCCGTTGTGCAGATTTTAATGCTATATTAAACTTAGAGTCTCTTTCAACCTTATTTTTAAATAATTGTTGGTAATTAGTGTTGGTACATGGGCTGGGTGCTTCTTTTTACTAGTTTCGTTGCATATTGGGCTGATTTTTGTTAAATATAATATAATATTTTGTTTTTCTTTATGTAATGTAAATGGACCCCACCCTATTTCCTTTTTACGTTGATGCTTTGTTAGTTTTTTTTTTTTTTGACCTTTCCTATTCTTTGGTATGATTAACATCTGTATTGTCATGTTATTATACTTTTTGTATTGACAGTTATTTACTAATGGGTTTGGATAATTGGTGTCCATCCTTTTTTTCCCTTTCTTTTAATTTCTTTTTTCTTTTTCTTTTAATTAAACTTTTAATTTCTCATAGATGGTAACTAATGTTGACAATCATGACTCAAAAGCTTTGGTCTGACCCAATGTCTGTTTATTTTAAATTTTGATAGAATTGTTTCTTAAGAATTGATGTTAAAAAACTTGATCTTAAAAAATTGAGTTTTAAAAAAAATTAATTTATGTCTGTTAATGATATCTTAAAAGTGGTTTTAAAAGATGATTCTTCTTCCAATTGAAGTGATGATGAATTGGCAGAGTTTCTCTTAATTAATATGATTTATGATGTCCTGAGAGCATAGTCTGGTAGTAAAACATATGTAAGAGCTATGTAGATATTGGGAGCAGGGTTCGAACTCGTACCGCTTCACTTCTCCCTCCGCTTTATCATATGTACTAGACCAAAAATATATATATATATATATATATGATTTATGACTATTATCAGAAATACTTGAATAAAGCAAAGGTTCAAACTTCAAACATCTGCATTGATTGGTCAGAAATTTGTTGCTCTTAATTAAATGGATTTTACTTGATTAATTAAGTTGTCATTATATACATTACTCTAGAGAGTTAATTATATTTCACTATTATCGCTATACTCAATTCATCGTAGATTAACATATCCTTAATATATTGCTTGAAGGATTCATTTTTATATACTTTAATGGAAAATACCTTAAATTGATATAATTGTTTAAAACAAATTGACATAATTAAAAAAGGCTATGTAGTGCCATTTTAATTAATTTTACTTTATTAATCAAGTTGTTATAATATATGTTACTTTTAAAGAGGGAATTATATCATTTTTATAATTATATATCGCTTTTAGCAAGTTATTAATTCAATATATTGACATTTCCTTAAGCATTTTTATAATAATATATGCGCACTGCCTTCTTTTTTTTACGGTGAAAAAGAAGAACCCATTTGACTTTTTTTTTTATAGACCTATTGAACTATAGTACTATATGCTACTTTAAAGAGTGAGTTATGTATCACTTTATCACTATTCTCAAGTATCGTTTTGTTTTATTTTTTCCCGTAAAAAAAGTATTGTTTTGTTGGGTACTCTAAGCGTTGTTTTAATTACTTTTACTTTATTAAGTTGTTATTAGGGAGTGAATTATATGTTACTTTTAAAAAAAATTATCCTTTCTTATCAAGTTATTATTCAATGGACACTTGCAATGACACTTATTTTGAAAATATGTATCAAACAAGTTTTTTGTTTTTTAGTTTGCAAAACATATTCTAAAAACAAGTTTTTTCATTATCCCATCTCTAAAACAGTTTTAGAAAATAAGATTACCAAACAGATTTTTTTTTAATTCTCTTCTTAAAAACAGTTTTTGAAATTGATTTATAAAATAGTTTTTAAAAACTAAAAACCAAAAGTAAATCAAACAGGCACTTATAGTTCGAATTCTGACGATTGTTCTAAATTTCGAAGGTAATTTCGTTGGAAAGTGACAATATACTAGTGATGGTTTATGAAGAGGACTCAAGTTATTGAGGACAAATCCCGAGCTACTGAAGGAGGTCATCTCCAAGGGTGATGTTGCCATTTTCGAAGGAAGTGCTATTTTTTTTAAGCAAATGTTAGTTGTTAGTAATTGTTAGAATTGTTTGTTTTCTGGGTTTGAACCCGGGACCTCCAACTTGCACTCTTTCAACGTCTCTTAACTCACCAACCGAGCTTTGAAGGAAGTGCTGTTAATTCGAGAATTGGGAGCAGTTATCAATGGTTGTAGAAATTGTTGAAGGAAAGTTGCGCCAAGACAACAATTCTTTAGTTATAGTTTAAATTCAAACTTTGTAATAAACACCGAGACAATTTGTAAATTGCCTGTGTTCATGTCAGACTCATAGAACATAGCGGTTATTTTCATTTGCCTATAAATACTAGTATCAGCCAGTGGCGATCCAAAAATTTTCTTTAGTGGCGGCAAGAAATAGTCTATACTATTTTTACAGAAAAAAATATTATAAGCTTTTACTAAATACATAATCTTATAACAAAAAAAACCTAAAATATTTAAGTTTCTACAAATTACAATTGTCTTTTACGCATTTTTCATATTTTAAAAATGTTGTATGATTTTTTTCATTGACAATACTATAAAAAATACCCCTCCTATGTAACTGAACATTCAATTAACAATTCATCTCTCATAAGCTCCTCACTGGTTTGACTTCTTACCTATTGGTCTAATGATCTTGATGAAAAATCACTCAGAAAATCGTCTCTTAACTCTTTTTCTCTCAGTTTGGGACGGTGTATTTTTTTTTGTTGAAATTTGATGTGTATGTCAATGTGTGTTTAATGTTAGCGAAATTGTAAAAATTAGAAGGATAAAAGAATAAAACTTTTTTTTTGACAGAATAAAAGAATAAAACTAGTACCAATTTATTCTCTCTTTTATTTCTTAAAACTTTTTACATTCATTTTAAAAAATTGTCTTACTGGGACAACATTTATTTTTTAATGGGAGAAAAATAAAAATTATTAAGCATGATCAAGTAAGAAAGTTACTTTGTGGGGACAATTTCCACCATATCCCTTGAGGTGGATCTACCACTCACTTTCTTTGTGGGGACAATTTCCACCATATCCCTTGAGGTGGATCTACCACTCACATCAACAATGTAATAAGGGTAATAATTCTCACACTTATAACTCACACACGCCTAACCAAGGTAATTAAAACCGGACCGGACATTAAACTAGAGAGGGCCAGGATTCAGGGTTTTTGGGTCGGACCGGGGTCGGATCGGGGTCGAACCGGGTTCGAATAAAATATTATTTTTTAAATATTTAATACAATATATATATAAATAATAAACAAAAAAATAACTGATATTCATAACTTCACACCATAAAAATTATACTTCACTTAACAATAACAACTATAAATAGAGGCTAAGTTCAAAAAAAGCCTAAACGACGTCATTTTGGCTGTTTAAAAAAAAGTTTATGAACCGGCCGGGTTGAACCCGGTTCGGTCCGGTTTTTTACCGGTTCTTAAACCGGCCCGTCCGATTTTTTCGCAGGCGGTCTAATTCTAATTGCACGACTCGAACCGGCCGGGGGTCCGGTTCCCGGTCCGACCGGCCGGTCCGGTCCGGTTTTTGTAACCTTGCGCCTAACACATCTGATTACATGGGATAACAGGCTACGATGGAGATCAGTGTATGTGTTCTTGGCTCCTTTTGTTTCAATTCGAATTGCTTATAGTTGTTTGTATGTTCTCTTTGATCTTAGTTCTTTATTTTGCTTTGCCGTTTCTTCTGCACTTCTAATTTTCTTACTTTTCCTTACTTCCCATCACTCATTGCACACATTGCACCCAGGGACGGAGCTAGGTGGGAGCTTCCACGGGCCTTGGCCCCTGGTATGATCACAATGCACATACTAACCTGATTGCATTTTTGGATATCAGTGTTGTAACGATCCAAAGGTTTGAGAGCCGCCACCAATTTTATTATATTTAGGAAAAATTGGAAAAACCTCAAAAATAATGATATTTGAAAACCATACTGAGTTCCGGAATCGATTGCGCGTGGAGAAGGGCGGAGACTAAACCCCACAACACCTCTAACACGCCTGTCCTATGACAGTTACCCAAAATTAATTGTGCAAACTAATATAAATATTAAAAATATTTGTTTCACCCCAAAATTAAATAAAATTAATACTAAGTGTAAAAATGAATAAAAAAGGGAAACTAAATTAGAAAAATTTAAATTTGACTTGACAGGATTGGTCTGCTCCTACGTATCCTCCGGTGCAATGAGGAACTCAAAAGTCACGTAGTTCTTCTAGAAAATATTTGTGCGTTGGTTTGATTTTAATTTTTTTAAGGGTTTAAGATCACCAAGCTGTCACAACTCAGGTGTCATACACTGAGGATTAACAAGATGTCACATCTCAGCTAATCCCATTTTTTTTTAAATTTTTTTATTTGACTTAATAAAATTAAATAAAATGTATGGTTATAATTAGGTGATGAAATTAATTAGGCTTGTCTGTTAACGGTATTTATAAAACAAGTAAAACAAAGCAAATAATAAATGAAAATAAAAATAAAAAGAAAGGGGGCTTAATGGAAAGCAAATGGGCAACAACCCAATACCTTGTTTTTTTTTTTGGGTCAAAGGCAACAACCCAACACTTATAAACAAAATAATAAAAAAAATGGTAAATGAAAGAAAACAAGAAAAGGAAAACAAAAATGATAAAAAGGGAATGGGGGGTGTTTTACGTGAATGGGCTGAAGCCCAAAAAAAAAAAAAGAAGCAGAAACGGATTGAAACAAAAGGAAAGGGGGGTTCATTTGTTTTTTTTTTTTTTAAGAAAAAACCTAAATCAAAAAGAAGGAAAACAAAGAGAGAAAAGGGAAGGGGGACTACAGGGGGGACAATGAGAAGGGGAGAGAGGGTTCGGCTGTCACACACGCCACAAGGCCGCACAAGCGAGGGAGGAGGGGGGAGAGAGAGAGAGGGACGCAGGGAGGAAAGGGGGGGTGGGCTGGTGCGCGATCCCGAGATGCCGAGGGGGAGGATGCGAGAGAGAGAAGTGGGGGTGCCGCGAAGAAGAAGTGGGGGTGCAAAGAGTAACGCCTGATGAGGCGCTGCGGCTATGAGAAAAAAAAAGGTGGTGCGTCAGTAAAAGAGAAGAGGGAACGTTGGGCTGCGCTGGGTAGTGGCCTGCTGGGCTATGCTGCTATCTGTACCCCCAGTTTTACAATTCACATGCTTCCTCTTTTCAAAATAAATTCCTTTTCTTTTCTTCTCTTTTTTTTTACTCTATTCTTTTTTATTTATCTTTTTTTGCTGTAATTGGACCTGAACAATGGGTCAGACCAATAAAATTTTTCTTTTTAATATTTTCTCATTTTAACAAAATAAAATAGAACAAAAATGATATAATGCGCTCAAATAAAGACTCAAATAAAGGCTAAAAATTTAGTATTTGTGAAAAGTATTTTTAGTATTTTTTTCTTAAAAATTTTAAAATTTCGATTAAAATTGGGTGTTGACAAGTGCATATGATGTAATAGTACCGCTAGTCTAGTCTAGGCTTTTATTAATTCTTGGATGTCAGCACATGTGTTGCAAAAGTACTGCTAGTCTAGGCTTTTATAATTACTCCAATTTCCATATCCATATAATAAAGAGAAAAAGACATTTCTTTTATACGAAGAGAAAGAGACATTTGATGGTCATTATATATCTTTTTCCAATGGTCATTACACGTCTAGGCTTTTTCCTATTTTCATGTGTTGTAAAAGTACTTAGCTTTTTTTTATGGTCATTAGACGTCTTTTTTATGGTCCTTTACTTACTTCCACAATGTGTTTTTAATTTTCATAATGTATTGATAATATTTATTTTTATATTTAAAAAAATAATGTGTTTTTTGTTTCCATAAGATGGTTCTTTGGTCTTGCCCCTGTTAAACTGAACTTTTGGCTCTGTCCCTGATTGCACCCATTGTATTTTGTGATCTAACAACTTTTAATTGTTATTAAAAATTGAATTGCATTTCGAGTACTCATTCCTTGAGCACGAGCTTTACGTGAAAGTGCTCTTGTGCGCTATAAACATATCAACTTATGTGACGGTTGAGGACTTAGTTCAAGTCCCAAATTGCTATTTCTAACTCACTTGTTGCGCTGAAAAATCAGTAGTCTAAAGAAAATTATGACGTAAATGTTAGAATTCAAATTGCTATTTCCAACTCATTTGTTGCGCTGAAAAATCAGTAGTCTAAAGAAAATTATGTACGTAAATGTTAGAATTCAAGTGTGAGTAGTTAATCCCATATTGGTAAGGATTGGGTTAAGTAAATGATATATAAGAGAGGTGACCCATATAATTAATGTGAGTCTTGTAGTGGTCCTGGTCCTTATCTCGTTGTTGCTCTCATGCACGTGCTCCCCGAGCTCCCCAACAGTAAATAATATTATTAATTAATATGTGCATATTTTATATTATTTAAAAGATAAACACCATTTTGTGAGATGTGGGGTGGGTAGTTTTGCACGTCTTCTGGAAATTAAATCATTCGAATATATATGGAAGTAAACGCCTGAACTGATTTCCTCGGCTGCATTATTCGTGTTGACTCCGTTTTAAGTAATTGGTCCACACCATGCCCGTCGACGTCCTCATAAATCATCCTTCATCAAAATTCAAAGTTTCAAAACCACAAATCAGTGGCGGACATAACACGGTGGGCTAGGGGATACAAATTTTTTTAAAATTATACGTCATTATTCTTAAAAAAATTTTAATAACAAATTATTATTGTTAAAATATTAAGAGATTATTGGCAGCTGTAACGAAAGTAAAACCAAAAGAATGTTTCAAACGATTAAGTTATACAAAATTGCATTAAATTACAACTTTGTGTTAAGTGTCTTGAAAAACAAATTCATCGTTTATATTACTTATGTATCATTATAATAATTTATATTACATATTATATAAGTCATTTTATTTTAAATGATTTAAGCTCTCATCTCCTCCAAAAAACTCATATTGGATGAGAGCGAAAATTGAGTTAGGAGAGATTTTTCTTCCGTCCCCTCCTAAAAATTGAACCAAACATAAAAAAATTTAAAATAACATTTCCCCTCTCCAACCAAATACCATCTGAGTGAGAAGGTTGAAAGATAAAAGTATATGAGTTAGTGTGTGTAAAAATTTAAATTAAGTGGGGTCAAAAAAATTATATAGGGATATAAGTGAGCCACTGACCACAATATAATTAATATTTTTTTTTGCGGTGTAGAATATTAAATGAAATCCCACCCAATAAAAACACTATACTACTCCCAGTCCATTGGACTCTCCTCATAATTTCTCTTATTCTCTATGCGATATAGTATATACACACAAGAAGGTAATTACAAGGCAAGTGCCAATTAATACTCTTTTCTCTCGTATTATAAGACACTATATATCTTGAACAAATTAGCTTAAGTAGTTATGATGCTGCAACTTAAGCTACTGGTCTTAACCTTGATATGGTGGAGCTTCAGTTATGATGGTGCAGTTGGAGACCCACAGGATCGTACTCTACTAAACAGTGGGTGCAGCACATATAACGCATCAAACTTGCGTACCTTCAATGCCAACATCAACGATACGTTTTCAGACCTAAGAACACAGATTAGCAATAAAAGCAAGCACTTTGCCACAGCACAAGAAGCGAGGGGAGAGGTACTCGTGTATTCTATGTTTCAATGCAGAAACTACCTCTCCAAAAATGATTGTCTTGCTTGCTTCTCAACCGCCACTACCAAAATCCGCAACAACTGCTCCGCTGGTAA
Source organism: Calophaca sinica (assembly GCA_037113605.1). NCBI lineage: Eukaryota > Viridiplantae > Streptophyta > Magnoliopsida > Fabales > Fabaceae > Calophaca > Calophaca sinica. The sequence continues at coordinate 52,673,660 of CM073735.1, read as the reverse complement.
TGGTGCCAGAGTCATCTACGATGGCTGCTTCCTCAGGTATATGAACTGAAATTATTTGTCTAGCTCTTTTTTCTTGTCTCCTTTGTCCTTTCAATCAAAACATAACATATGATAAAGAAAAAATGTTCTAATATATTATAAGAACAAAATGGTCTTTTTTTCTTGATCGTAATTATAAGAAACAACATCAATTTTTAAATGTATTAAATGTCTAATTTTCATTTATATCCTTATTTATAGTGAGACTTACATTAATGAGATAACATATTTTCTATACAAGTGAGTTGGTTCATAAAATGAGTACTTTTGGAGAGATAAAAATTAAATCTTTAAGAATGTTAATTATAAAAAAAACTATTTTCAATCTATTTTCTTGGTATGTGTGAATTAGAGTTTTATTCCTTAAAATAAGGATCAGATGGAGTATTAATTATTCCGTGATTCAATGGTTGGCTCGATATATGATGTATGGTATTAATGTTATTTCTCTCCAAAATATCCAATTTTTCGTTCACAAGACTAGATAGAACATATCATCTTTTACTATTAAAAATATTTCTCACATATAAAAACTTATATAATTTCGAGAAAATGTTTTTTATTTTATTTGTAGTGATGTATTACAAAATTATTTTATATTCTATTTTCATACCTATGCAAATATTTAAAAATTATTTTTTACAATTTTAGCCCATTTCTAAAAACGCTTTTTAAAATGTAATCAATTTACAAGGCTAGTGTATTGACTTTTTAAAAAATGTATCAATCATAAAAATTATATATTTAAAAGAGTGTGTATCTGGTATGTCTCAATCTAGAATCAATAGTATCAGTTGTTAAATATATAATTGTTCTTAATACATTGTTTTAAATCTCAATTATTGATTTTTTAATTCATAACTATAAATGCTTACTTTTGTCAAAAAAAAAAAAACTATAAATGCTTACTTTTTCCTCTAAGTGGTTCCTTCGCTTTAGTGATGTCAAATTTCTATTTATTTATATAATAATCTATATATATTTATTACATCTCTCTGTTTAAATTTTACTTCTAATATATTATATTAAATTATTAAGTTAACTATTACATTAGTTAATCACTTTTTCGTCATAACAAAGCATGAGAGATTGATGATGATCACCACGTGTTTTGATAGTAGCGGTGGAAAATGGGTATTGTCATATATATATAAAGTATGCATGGCAGTTTGAAAGTACCGCATAAAACAACTGCAGATTACGATTGCATGAGGTTATATGTCAGCGGTTACTTCAAACCGTTGCGGAATGACCTCGCGGCAGTGGTAACTGCAACGATTGTCCAACTGCCGCGAGAGCCAATTGGCAGCAGTTCTAACCGCCGCAAAATGACAATTGCAACTGTCGCAGTTTGCATTTTTGCTTATAGTGATATGAGTACTATCACATTAAATGCACCAATGGTATTAGTTATCTATCAAAATTTCTCATCACAAATATTTATATAGTTCTATAAAATTTGTCTAAAATCTCACTATTATTTTTTCTGATCAAAATATATTTCATATTACATTAATCCCTTCTCCATTATATCCCCATGTATTTTTTGGTATTGAAAATATTCTGATCAAAACTATTTTCTTTTGTTTTTTTTCATCTACTTAATTTCTTTTTTTCTTTTCATATTTTAAAATTTAATATTTTTTTAACCCATGCAAAACAACAAGGAAAAAAAAAGAAAACTAATAGTGAAAATAATAAAAATGTTGTAAAATAAAAAAAGATTTTTTAAACCAAACAGAGTAAGCATGATTTAATCAATAAAATAGATTAATCATATTTATCATATCAATTATTATCTGGGCTAAGCACATATTTCTGTTTTACCTTGATGTTGCATACTTTCAAAATGTGATAAGGTATGAGAGTGAAAGGTTCTACGATCAGACCACTGAACTAGGCAATGGCATATTATGTAATAACAAGACAGCAAAGGAAGCCACTGCTTTTGGAGCAGCTGGACAACAAGCACTACTGGACCTCCAAACAGCAACACCCAAAATTAAAGGTTTTTTTGCAGCTACTAAGACACAGGTGGTTGGTGGTGGTGCAATTTATGCCACTGCACAGTGTGTTGAAACTGCCACAGAAAATGACTGTCTCGATTGCATGACAGTTGGATACAACAACTTACACGCTTGTCTTCCCAACACAGATGGTAGAGCATATGATGCTGGGTGTTTTATGAGATACTCGGAGACACCCTTCTTTTCTGATAATCAGACCATTGATATCACACCTTATTTAAAACAAGGTAGAGTTATTATAATAATAATTCCCTTTTCATTGATTTTGGATGAGTGAAATCTATATTTAGTAGTGTTTTAAAAATCGAACTAGACCATATGGTTCAACTAGTTGAACTAGTAACCGACCCTGTTTACGGTTGGACGTTTGGTTATTTGGAGGTTTGATCACTGGTTTTTCTCAGTTAAAATGGTTTAAAGTAATTGAACCATGATCCGAAAGTCTCATCAGTTCTATATTTGTATCGGTTTTTAAAACCATGATATTTAGATAAAAATGGTCAACTTCGTTTCTTTTATGCAGGAGGTTCAAGCAAGAAGTGGGGCATTATAGGTGGTGTTGTTGGAGGTGTAGCTCTTGTGATCCTCCTTGCATTTTTTGTCTGGCGACGATACAGAAAACCCAAGAGGACTCCTAGAGGTAATTACATTTGTAAAATTTTCAATGCCATGTAATGCTTGGTGCTTTGGTATGTGTTTATTAAGAAATGAGTTTTTAAATGAATTAAATTTATAAAATTGAGTTTGAAATGAAATAATTTATGTACGTTTGAATGACATTTATTTTGAAAGCAGTTTGATATAAAACTTAGTATAAATTTCTCAAGTTAACGAAAAGTTGCTTCTTATTTCTTCTAGTCAAACCAAGATTTAGAAGCAAAATGATTTGAAGTAATTAACAAAATATCTAAATTTTTACTAAAATCACAATCAAAGGAAACAAAGTCAATTTTAACTCTCTCTATTGCGAATCCAAACACACTTGATCAATGTTTTTATAGTTGTGCTATCCTCATTTCTTATTTTTTGTTTTCTTTGTGTTTGGTTCTGTCTTCTAACTACTTGAGAATAATTATTTTTTCAAAGTTCACTCAACAAAGTCATTGTGAACACAAAAGCTATAAAGGTTTTAAATCGCGGTTGGATTCCTTAATATTGCGAAGAATTGCTGTCAAATACAGCCGATACGGTCTCAATTATAGAGGCATCAAAAACCACGATGTCGCAGCCATAATCGTACCACTTTTTAAAACACTCTAAATTAAATCAAAGACGGATTTTGGCTTTACTTTTTTTTAAAGAAATTCAATTTCTTTGTTACTCGACAGGAGACATATTGGGAGCAACCGAGTTGAAAGGTCCAGCTAACTACAAATATAGCGACTTGAAAGCTGCAACAAAAAATTTCAGTGATGAAAATAAACTAGGAGAAGGAGGCTTTGGTGATGTATACAAGGTAAGCTGAAGTTGTTTTTCACCATTTTGATTGAGGGCAATAGGGCATGTTCAAAGACAACAATGATTCTGAGTTTCTTCAATTTTTCATTTAATAAATTCTCAACTAAGATTTCCAAAAGCTAAGAAAGAAATAGTTCAAGCTACAGCTACAGGCCTACGGCAACACAGAAAATTACTTTCATACTAATTTTTTTTCAATCATGCTATTTTTGAACAGGGTACTCTGAAAAATGGAAAAATTGTTGCAGTAAAGAAACTTGTTTTGGGAAAATCCAGCAAGATGGAGAATGATTTTGAAAGTGAAGTAAAGCTTATAAGCAATGTTCATCATAGGAATCTCGTTAGACTTCTTGGTTGTTGCAGTAAAGGCCAAGAGAGAATCCTTGTCTATGAATACATGGCAAACAGTAGCCTTGACAAATTCCTATTTGGTATGGTAACTCATGTTAACCTCCAATACAATAATCATTTTCTCAACCTTACTTATTTTCTTTCCTCTCTTTTTTCCATAGGTAACAAAATAGGTTCCCTCAATTGGAAACAACGCTATGATATAATTTTAGGCACAGCAAGGGGACTGGCCTATCTACACGAGGAATTCCACATTTCCATTATACATAGAGATATAAAGACTAGCAATATCCTTCTTGATGATAACCTTCAGCCCAAAATTGCTGATTTTGGTTTGGCAAGGCTTCTGCCAGGGGATCATTCTCATCTAAGCACAGGATTTGCAGGAACATTGTAAGACAAAACATTTACATTCACCTAAATTAGAGGCAAATTCTATGGTGGTGGCCCAGTACTTGAAAATCATTTGATACTCCAATGACGATCGACGTCGCCCCCAGAAGTAGAAGCTCATGGTCCCTCTCGTCCTCGAGGCTGAGACGGTGATTTTTAATAGTGCTGGTTCAACAAAAAACAAGGGGAAATGGTTATGAGTTGAGTTTTTTAGGCACTCATTTATATCTTCTTGTTTTTGTCGAACCAGAACTGATCAGGTTAACGCCTCAACCGTAAGGACACGGAGGACTGTGACCTTCTACTTCTACAGACGACATTGGTTGTTGGAATTTCAGGCAATTTTTAATTACGGGTCCATCGTAGACCTCCTATAGAACCCACCTTACATGACATTTATTTGAGCACCAGATATAGTAAAAAAGAAAGCCTGAAACATTTTGTGGGAAAAAGTTACCATTCCCAAGTCCCATGCTATGTATTAAGTCTATTAATTGTGGAATACGTAATATGCACTTATCAGGGGATACACAGCACCTGAGTATGCAATCCATGGTCAATTATCAGAGAAGGCTGATACATACAGCTATGGTATTGTAGTCCTAGAAATCATAAGTGATCGAAAGAGCACCGAAGTAAAGGCTGATGATGATGATGGTGAATACCTTCTTCAACGAGTAAGCAATTTCTCATAACTAGGAATTGTTAGTTATTATTGTTAGTAATTGTCTCCTAATATTTTACCATATGGTGTTTGATTTTCACTTAACAGGCATGGAAACTGCATGAGAGAGGCATGCACGTGGAGTTGGTGGACAAGGGATTAGACCCTAATGAGTATGATGGAGAAGAAGTGAAGAAAGTCATAGAGATTGCTTTGTTGTGCACTCAAGCATCAGCTGGAATGAGGCCAACAATGTCTGAAGTAGTGGTTCTACTCCAAAGCAGAAGCTTGGTGGAGCATCTACAACCAACTATGCCTGTGTTTGTAGAAACGAATCTTAAGTCTCGGGAAGGCCACTCTACCTCAACTGGTTCTTCTACATCAAATGCTACTGCCTCCATTTCTATTCCATCTGCTCGATGATTACTGGGCGCATTAAAGAAACTCAAACCTAAAATGTTTATCAGAATGAAACAGATGGGGATTGCTCTTCATTGATTCCAACTATTCATCAATCATACAAGTATAATGTATATTGTGAAATAGCGACTAGTGTGGTTTTGATTTACTTTGTGTTTGTTTGTGTGGCAGCTTGTGTTCCAAAGTTGTCTCACCCATGGTTTTAAATTGCGGTTGCAGTTGTGTTGCAATATTTGATATTGCGAGAAATTACAGACAAAAGCGATCGATGTGGCTGCAATTGCGGTTGCAGAGGCCTAAAAAACCGTTACGTTGCAAGTGCAATTGTGGTTGCAGACCGCAATTTAAAACCATGGTCTCACCACAAAGTAACAAAAGGTTGTTTTGTGAACGTTTCATCAGTCGAGAGTGAATGTTAATCCAAACATACACTTCATAGAGTAGAATTAAGAAATAGTATTGCACATAGGATGGATAGAAAGTTGCAATTATGTTTGTTGTGAATTTATTGTTATGTTTGTGCAGTTATGTTAGTTATAAATCCACAATGTATCTCTTCATTTCCTATCAATGAATTCAACATGAAACCTCCCTTAGTGTTTGAAAATTTTCTCTCTTCTCCCCTCTCTAGTTTGATTCTGATACTCAACAAGTATCATTTGGAAGTTCTCTTTCTTCCACTCTCTTTCTGATTCATCTATAACATCTAACATCTTAATACTTATAAAGCGAGGTGCTATTCCTTCCAATGCTCCTTGCCATTTTCCCACAAAAATGCAGGGTATTAAGGTCATTTCGCACGTCTTATCCTGATACCTTATCCTTGATGGATTACAGGAATCCTAAATAACCAATGGAATCACAAGCAAGAAACTCCCATTGGCTAACCAATACCTTCACTTCTCTCTCCTAATTTTACTTCACCCACTTCTATTCCTAAAATGAGAGAACTATCGTCTCTCTCTCTCCAATCAAAAAACAAAAAACAAAAAAAGCATCTCTCTCACCTCTCTCACCAGTTCTGCCGCCACGACCTTTCAAGCGCGATTCCGGCATCATCCAGCGCCGTTTGGCCGCGCCACCACCACGGTTCTTCTCCCCTCTTCATCCTCTACAAATCCATCTCTTCAAAATCACGAAAGAGCAGCGTTGATTGACGAACACCGCGCCTCTCAGGCTAGTTTTTCGGCCTCCACAGGCTTTATCTCGGCAATCCACAACCACCACGAAGATACTATCAAGGTTCTCTACAAGACCCATAGCAGAATCACACGAAAATAAGGCAAATCAAAAACCCTAACCGAAACTTTTCGGCGAGATCCCGACCACTGTGGGCCACGAACGGAAAAACTAGACCGATCAAAAGATTCCTCACACCGTTCGCAACAAAACCCCTCAAGAAGATTTGTGATCGGAGCACCTTCGCCGGTGATAGGCTGCTAATAACTACTATAAGAGCTACAAGAAAGCTAGGGTTTACTAATGCTGCAAAAGAGAAGAAAATTAAACACTGATTTCATTCATGCCCTATCGCCAGCGATACCCTACATTTAAAGGCTAGCACTCATGGGCCAAGCCCAAACATGTGTTCATACTCACTTAGGGAAACATAAAGACAAGGATAATTAAAGGCCCAAATATAATAGCATAAGTAATTTGGCCCAAAGAATAACTAAACAAAGTCTTTTAGCCAGAATGGCTTTTTGGGAGCCCTTTTCATTCCACTTTGGCCCACTTCTGTTGGAGGCCCACTATCATTACCGGCCCGGTGAGACTGAACCTTGCCCTCAAGGTTCTTGGAGCACAGCGCTTGGTCCTCATTGGCCGAATTAAGTGGCACACGGATTGTGCTAGTTTCCAATGAACCAGATTTAATGTTGAGAGGCTTCTGCGAATCGAACAGCCTAGGATACTCCTCATCTGGTGCGTGGCCTTCCATTGGGGAGTGCAGCGAGCCTTGGTTGCTGTGCTGAGCATGTGACATCTCCCTGGGAATAGTGGAGCCAGTTGTTGGAGTAGTTAAAGCATTTTGTGACTTGTCTTCACGTGAATCCAGCTGGGTCGCATTTAGAGGAGGGAAATTGGCTGACACTTGCTGACTTTGGTCAGCGTGATCTACCAGGGAATCCAACGGCACTCCATCGTACGGTTGAGAGAGAGATGGCGTGATTTTTGTAGAAATTAGATCATCCAATGGTGGAGAATTAAAGCGTGTGTCAGAGGAGATAACTTGATTTGGATCCTGTAAAACACCATGTGGCTTCAAACTCAGTTCATTTCGAGGCCTTGAAACTGTGCTTTCCTCAGAAATACTCTCGCTCCAATCTTCAGGCAGAGGGGTGAACTGGGTGACGGGGTTATCACCATAGAAGGGTCTCAACAGCGAGACATGTATAACTAGGTGAATCCGCGAGGATGGAGGAAGGGCAAGCTCATATGCGACGACTCCTATGCGACGGCGCACTGTAAAGGGGCCGAAGTAGCGCTTGGCAAGCTTCTGGGAGGGCCGTCATGATACGGTGCGCTGACGGTATGGCTGCAAACGGAGTAAAACCCAGTCTCCTGGTTCAAAGGTGCGATCTTTTCTCTTCTTATTTGCCTGCTCTACCATCTTTTGCCTACTACTTTTCAAGTTAGCTTTCAAGGTTTTTAAAACATCATGTTGTTGTTGCAGTGTGTTATCTAAGGAAACCATGGTTGAGGTGCCTGGAATGTAATCAGGGATCGCGGGTGGAGTTCGACCATACAGTGCTTGAAATGGTGACATCTTGATGGCAGAGTGGAAAGATGTATTATGCCAGAACTCGGCGAGGTGGAGGAATTTGTACCAAAGATGAGGATGATCGCTGGTAAAACAGCGCAAATACGCTTCCAAACTGCGATTTACTACCTCGGTCTGATCATCTGTCTCCGGATGGTAGGTTGTGCTGTACTTCAGAGTAGTGCCTTGTAAACGAAAGAGCTCCTTCCAAAAGGCACTGAGGAACAAGGAGTCTCTGTCCGAAACGATTGACTTTGGAATGCCATGGAGCCGGCAGATCTCCACTGAGAAACGAGTTGCCAGGTCTGAGGCTGTAAACTTGGAAGGCAAAGCCAGAAAATGAACATACTTTGTAAGGGGATCACAAATGACCCAAATCACAGTATGACCATGTGAGTTAGGAAGGTGAGTGATGAAGTCCATTGTCAGCTCCTCCCAAACTTTATTTGGTGTAGGTAAGGGTTGGAGTAACCCCTGTTTTTTTTGTGGTAGGTACTTGTTTTGCTGGCAGATTGAGCAGTTGCGGACGAAAGTCTTTGTATCCTTGTACAGGTCATCCCAGTAAAAGGAAGCAGCAAGGCGAGCCAAGGTTGGTTTCAGACCAGAGTGCCCTGCCATGGGGGTTGCATGAAACTCTCGCAGGAGTGCTTGCCACAACTCCGGAATGTCAGGCACGTAAACTCTTTCCTTGAAATGAAGTAAGCCCTGGGTGAATCTGTAATTTTCTTGCATCTGATTATCTTGTTGACATTTTTGGACTAAAGCTTGGCCATCTGCCTCAGTTGCGTAGTACTTTTGGAGTCTCTGAAGTATAGCAGGGAGTGGTGATGAGACTACTGAGAGGAGAAGACCTTCGTCTGTGAACTTCCTAGACAGGGCATCTGCCACCAGATTCGATTTCCCAGGTTTGTAGAAAATCTCAAAACTGAATCCTTGTAGTTTTGTGGTCCATTTTTGCTGCTCTGGTGTTTGAATTGTTTGAGAGAGTAAACTCTTGAGACTCTTTTGATCTGTAAAAATGTGAAAATGTCTCCCAATGAGGTACTGACGCCATTTCTTAACTGCCTCAGTAACTGCGAACAGTTCTCGGATGTAGACAGAGGAGGCTTGCATTCGGGAGCACATCTTTTTGCTGAAAAAGGCCAAGGGATGACCATCTTGGGACAACACAGCTCCTATAGCAATAGAGGAAGCATCAGTTTCTACAACAAAAACTTTGGAAAAGTCCGGCAGCACAAGCACAGGCGTTGTAATCATTTTATTTTTCAGTTCTGTAAATGCCTGTATGGCCTCTGTACTCCAAGTGAATTTAGTGGAACGTAGTAAATCGGTGAGAGGAGCGGCGAGTGTGGCGTAGTGGCGAACAAACCGTCGATAAAACCCGGTGAGGCCTAAAAAACCCCGTAGAGCCGTGAGGGAACGTGGCTCCGGCCAATCCACAATTGCTTGTATTTTATCTGGGTCAGGTGCCACACCTTGGGTAGAAATCACGTGGCCCAAATAATTCACCGTATTCACACCAAAAACACACTTAGATAATTTAGCAACAAATTGGTTAGAATCAAGCAATTCTAAAATCAACTTTAAATGAACTAAATGATCTGATAATGATTGGCTGTAAATCAAGATATCATCAACGAAAACTAAAACAAACCGCCTTAAGTAAGGATGAAGTAGGTCATTCATTGCCGATTGAAAAGTTGATGGGGCGTTGGTAAGTCCAAAAGGCATAACCAGAAACTCGTAGTGCCCGTCAAATGTCCGAAAAGCAGTCTTATGTGTGTCTTCAGGTGCCACCCTAATTTGGTGGTAGCCTGAGCGTAAATCAATTTTTGTGAAAATGGTAGCAGACCCTAGCTCATCTAGTAGCTCATCAATTGTAGGAATTGGAAACCTATCCTTGATGGTGATAGCATTTAGTGAACGATAATCGACACAGAACCTCCATGTGCCATCTTTCTTTCGCACCAATAGGACAGGGGAAGAGTATGGGCTAGTGCTAGGAATGATAATTCCCTCATTTAGCATGTCTTGGATAATGATAGTCATGGCGTCCTTTTGTGAGTGTGGATAACGATAAGGTTTGACGTTCACTGGTGAGGAATTTGGGAGGAGTGGAATATGGTGATCATGGGGTCTTGATGGTGGCAGACCATGGGGTTCTTTGAAAACTGATGGGTAAGACAGTAATAGGTCCTGGATTTCATGGGGAAGTGTGTGGAAGGGTGAGTTGGATGTGAGAGTTATGGGAGGTGGGTGTGTTGAAATTTGGTGCATTGGTTGGAAGGTAAGGAGATGTAACGAGGCAATGGAATCTGTATGGTTTAGTTGGCAAAGTTGGTGGGAGGTGGTGGGGGTGGGAAGGGTTTTGGGTTCACCAGTAAGGGTGATGGCAGTATTTTTGTGGGTAAATGATATACTAGGAATTGAAAAATCTGCATGTATGGGTCCTATTGTTCTCAGCCATTCAATTCCCAAAACAACGTCTGCTTCCTTCAATGGGCGAGGAGGTAAAGGGATGGTGAACGTAGAGTCTTGCAAGGTAATGGGGACATTGGGGCAAAAGCCAGTGCAGCTTATGTGTTCACCATTTCCCACCATGACAGAGAATTTTGAAATGGGTGTTGTGGGCAGGCGAAGGTGGGAAGCAATGCGTGATTGTAGGATATTGTGAGAGCTGCCTGTATCAATTAGGACCATGACTGTGAGCTCCTCAATCATTCCCTGAAATTTGAGAGTTTGGGTTGATTGGTGGCCATTGAGGGCTTGGGTAGAAAGCTGAAAGTGTATGCTCTCTGTGTCAATTGTGGTTTCAGCAGCAGGGGTGATGTCTTCCTGTGAAGGCTCAATAGGATCTTCAACCAAGAGTAGGAGGAATCGGCTCGAGGAACACTTGTGTCCTGGAAGGAATTTGTCATCACAATTATAGCAAAGGCCTTGGGCTCTTCTTTCTTGCATTTGAGATGGTGTGAGGCGTTTTATGGGAAAATTGGGAGGGTTAGGAGTGCTGGCTTTTTGTGGGGCTGTCGGGTTTGGTGTTTGGTATGGGGTGTTGGGTTTGGTTGGGGTAGTGTTTTGGGTGAAGTGGTTAGGGCGTGGCATGGAACTTTGGGTGTTGTTGGTGTTTGAGGTGTAGGGTGGGGCTTTTGTGAATTTAGGCTTGGGGTCATTGATTTTAGCATCAATGAGTTTTGCCATTCCAATGGCCTGAGATATTGAATATGGTCTTTGAAGAGCCAGCTCGTTTTGAATCTCGGGTTTTAAACCAGAGATGAAGCAGTTCAAAATAGCATCAGGTGGCACCAAAGAACTCTGTTGCCTGACTTTTCAAATTTAACTTGGTAATCACCAATCGATCCTTGTCTTTGTAATTTAAATAATTCACTTGGTGGTTTTCATAGGTTGAGGACCAAAACGTAATTCTAAGGCTCTAATGAAAGAGTACCAATCGGTGAAATTTGGTTGTTTTGTTGCATCCATTTGAACCAACTTAAAGCATTCCCCTTCATATAGAAACCATCGATGTACAGGCGCTGTTCCACAGGAATCTGATGCAGTAGAAAATATTGCTCAGCTTGAAAAAGCCAATCGAGTGGTTCTGTGCCATCAAATGAGGATAGCTCTAATTTTGGCCCTTTAAAACCTGTTTGAGGGTTAGGAGAAAATGGGGCTTGAAAGGGTGTAGTGAAAATTGGTGGCGTGAAAGGTGGGTAGGTTGGAGTCTGGAAGTGTGTGGAAAATGTTGGTGCGTGGGTGGTTGCAAAGGTGTTAAATGGTGGTGGTTGACCAGGTTGGGTTGGAAATGGTGGGGGTTGGGTTAGTGGCCTGACTAGGGTTTGGTTGGGTGGAGCAGGGGGTATAACGGACATGGGAGTAGTGGGGACAGAGGTAAAGCGGTTCAAAACCAGGAGGAAAAGTTGGAGATGGGAGTGGGAGAGATATACGATGATGAACCCATTGTAGTTGAGGATGAGAAGCCAAGGATGAGAGTTGTCCCATAAGACCCGACCATGAGTGTTGATGATTTCTTGACCATTTGCTAGGTTTCTTTGCTTGATTGCCATGGCCTGTTGCAATGCTTCATGTCTGGTGTCCTGGATTTGTTGTTGGTTTTCAAGCTGTGTTTGCATTGTTCCAAGCTGGTTAGCAACTTGTTGATTGATAGCCTGAATAACTTCATCTAAGTCTCTTGTGGTGGGTTTGGGAGGCATTGAGAAGGATGAAAGCATCAAATGATAGGCTGCTAATAACTACTATGAGAGCTACAAGAAAGCTAGGGTTTACTAATGCTGCAAAAGAGAAGAAAATTAAACACTGATTTCATTCATGCCCTATCACCAGCAATACCCTATATTTAAAGGCTAGCACTCATGGGCCAAGCCCAAACATGTGTTCATACTCACTTAGGGAAACATAAAGACAAGGATAATTAAAGGCCCAAATATAATAGCATAAGTAATTTGGCCCAAAGAACAACTAAACAAAGTCTTTTAGCCAGAATGGCTTTTTGGGAGCCCTTTTCATTCCACTTTGGCCCACTTCTGTTGGAGGCCCACTATCAGCCGGTGACCACCGCACTGGAGAACATTGCCACCACGCTGTAGTTTCAGACCGCGACCACTTTTTCTTCCTCCTCCTCCATGGTCAGTTCCTCCCTTATTCACCACTTCCACTTTCCATCTTCCCTTCTTCGTTATCTCTATTTTGTGTTCTGCTAATGGTGGATTTTGTTATCTGAAATGGGGATGCATGCAAACTCTGGAAATGTAAAGCAAAAATGTGGTCGACAAGGTTGGGTATATATGGGTGACCACTTCTTCAACAAGGTAAATCCATATGGTTGCTATTTTTTCGGTTACTTCAATTTTCCTTTGTTTTCTTCAATTTCTGGTCTTCTAATAGTGGATTTTGTTTTCTGTAATGGGCTCCATGGACGAAAATTGAATATGCAGTTTTGCACTGCGGGGTTGATTTGTTGATGGCTCTCTCATTTGTATGTGGCTTATGGTTCTATTTGGTCTTATTTGCTTTGTTTGTATTTTACATTGATTGTGTTAATTTTGGTTGGGATTTTATGTGGAGTTTTATAGAATGATTAACTGAAGCTTTTCTCGTGTGGAATTCTGGAAGCTTTTCTCTTACTTGCTGGTTATTGAAAACAGATAAAAGGTGATTCACCAGAAAAGGTAGAGTGCATAGGAATGGGAAATTTGATCAAGGCTGTGAAGAACAACCTTGGGCTTCGAAGGGGAAAGTTATTATTTGGATTTGAAGGTAGATTCGCAGTTGACAACAATGCTTGATTGATACAATTTCTTAATTGCTCTATCTAATTTTTCAACATATAAAGGACAAGCGACCACCAAACTAAACTTATATGCTTGACTTTAAAATGAAAATTGTCGAAGTTGAATTGTTTTTTCCTTTTCCAAATCGAGGCACATTTCATGCATGGATTGGCTTTGTGTTACTATTGGTTTGTACTTATGTAGTAAAAGAACAAGTTATTTTTGTTATACTTCTGTGCATCCTTTTGAGAATTTTTTTATTATTTTTTATTTTTCTTGCAGGTGATAATTACAGGCAACTTCCTTGGGGTGCTTTAGATGATGTGGTAATGGGCGGAGTTAGTGAAAGTACTTTTCAAATTGACCCAAGTGGTAGTGAAAATAGTGGACCAACTGGGGTTTTTAAAGATTTGTGTCAAATTCTTGCAAATGCATGTGATTGCACTTTTGGGGTACTAACCTGTCCTTCGTGTTTTACCGCTCAAAATAATGCAGTCGTGTATCTAATCCAGGTGCTGTTTCAACGGCAAATAATGTTGACTTTACAAGTATCAGAACAAAGGTAAACTGCAATTATTTATATTAGCTTCAACGAGGCCTGCAAATGGCAGAATAGTGTTTGCTAATTGCTATTTGATTCAATGTTTAGACCACAATATGAAAATAATGGGTCACATTTTGAACTAATTTGATTCATATTGTTTTTTCTTGGTACATAAATTGGGATGAAGCACATTTTAATTGTTTGTGCATTGTTGCCATTTATTTACATTGCTTTTGTGCAAATCTAATATTATGACCGTGCTTAAGATTTATTTATTTTATATAACATATGACTGGAAATTATATGTGCTTTCTAGTATTTTTGCCATTTTGACTGGACGAAACAAGGCTCCTAGGTGTTTTTTTTTTTTTTTACCAAATGAGAACTTTTCAATTTTTTTTTTTTGTTGATATAAGAGAACTTTTCAATTTCAGCTTCAGGAAGATAAGAATGGTCTGAATAGCTTTGCATGGCGAGTTTAGGTAAGGAGAATATATGTGTGTTTAGTTCATGTGTAAAAACATATCACTATGGTTATGCTCACTGTTTTGGTTTAATTGAAAAAAATGGTGAAAGAATATAACGAACGGAGGTGGTTCCGTTTTAAAATTTGCTTGCATTTATAATTTCTTCTTTTCTTCAATTCTGAATTTTGATTGGCACAAATATTCTGTGTCCTTATTTATATGGAATGCTTTTGCATTTGTAGTAACTGTTTCTAAGCTATCAATTAATAAATATTACCCTAATAATAGGAAGTCAGTGGAGAATATAAAAAATTTCTCCAAGGATAAAAGGTTGTGTTGGCTTGGTTATAAATTCGTTTTTAACTGATGAATATGTGCTTATCCTGTATTTCCAGATTGGTGGTGAACTCATGGATTTTATAATTGTTCTTCATGATACAAAAGCTATGAAGACATTCTGCAGTCGCATGCATTTTTCTCTTGGTGCTGGTTGTAGTGCTGCAGCAGGGCCTGTTAGGAGATTGCTTGAGGCAGATATTCATGCTGGGGAAAGGGGCTCTGGCATGTGTTATGCTAACAATTGCAGTAAGGGTAGTTGTAATCATTTTTTCTGCATATATCTGGATTTTCTTTTTATGGCTTTGGATCTGTATTTCCAGATTGGCGGTGAACTCATGGATTTTATAATTGTTCTTCATACACACACACACCAATAAACTGAGCTTCTATCAAATGAGAATGATGAGAATGGTCTGAATAGCTTTGCATGGCGAGCCAAAGAATAGGAGAAACTGGTTTGTCTGAGTCAGGGCCTTCAAGTCATCACCATGTCCCTTATGGTGGGATTAGTAACCAAACATCAGGCTTAATGTATTAATTCTTCAATAATTTCTCCATCTCAGTGCTATTACGGGATTCTCTTTTAATATTTCAGAATGTGTTCTCTTTGTTATTATCCTAGAAGCTTTAATCACATATTTGTCTTGCACTATGAATTCACTTCCATTATACTTGAATTAGTATTGCTCCACTAATTAGTTTAGACTATTTTATAATAGGTTTGATCTATTGACTCGATATAGTTCTTCATCCTCCTTAAGTCTCTAACATTTATCTATTTTAATGCAAATGTCTTGATGAAAACAAAAGTTGACTGCAAAATTTGTCAGAGGTAATTGTTATTGAATGGCCATTGGAAGAGTTTTTTTCACTAGCAATGCCTTAAAGGGAGGAAGCAGGATTCTTTTGGGTGTATATGTGGAGGCAATACGTGGAAAATTATTTGGTAATGCTTCACTTTGGGTGATTATGTTGCCATTTTTCCCTACATTTTTTTACTGTTAAATAAAATTATTTTTTGGTGTTTTTGTGAAAAGAATAGAAATAGTTCTAGATCCTTGAAGTTGACTTGAAGTAGAAGTCGTAGCACATTAACATACAAAAAGCATGGTTGTGTAGAGAACTCAGTCAGTGATTCTTTGAGTTTGTTTTGCATGACGGGTTCCAGGGACAGGATTGAATTCCTTCATCTGTGAAAAAATGTCAAAGATGTTGGCTTGGACCCAATGCAAGCTGATGGAAAAACTCATTCAGACTGCTTTCAAATTTTAAGATGCTGTATAAAGAGATTATTGAACTCAGGGATGCTTGCAATGTTTCATTGGTTCACAATTCACATGACTTACTTTTTCCAGAAGTGTCAATTCTCTTTTCCTTTCTTTATTCTTCTTATCTTTGTTTTACAACTCTCAATATTGAATACTCATATTGCTGGACTAGATTCACACTCATTCGACCACCCAAATTAATGTATATTATATATATACCACTAGAATACACATGAGTTAATTTTTTTTTTTTTTTTTTTGGGTATGCATCAGATAGAAGTGTCAATTCCTTTGACTTTTAAAGTGAAATATTCCATTGTTCACTTTCTGCTTGATTTTTAGTTGATCTCTTGTTCGCAGTGGCTAACACACAAATGATGATTAATGTGTTTTTATGTTATAATGATAGGCATGGTATTTTCTATACAAGATAGGAAGCAGACCCTTGCTCTTCTGTGTCTCAACCAGAAAGTGTTAGCCAGGTTGTCTTCCACTCCTCTATAATTTTAGTTGCATCATGAATATGAAGAGAATAAGGATCAAAATTGCTTATTCATGCTGTCACACTATTTGTCTTTATGTCATAGGAAAACATTGGCATGTCTCTTCATTAAAAAAAAAAAAAAAAAAACATAATACTTCTTTTTCAACAGTTTTAATAGGAAGTGATATATCTTAAGTTATTGGCTCTGTCATGTTCTGTTTTCGGTTAATGATTCTGTTTTGGTCAGATTTAGTATAATATGGTAACAGCCAGTATGGTCTAGGCATGGCGTTGTAAATATCTTCTGATATGGCTTCAGCTTTTATGCCATTAGTCTTGAAGTCTTGGTACAAGTTTGTTAGATCTATTATTGAACACTAAATATAATTTAGAAACAGATTTAGACAATGGAAAGCAGCTCACTCTTAATAGGAAGTTTTTAACATGTTTCCTTGGTACCGTACACGCGGACACCGCTAATATAAAAAACACAGGACAGGGACACCGCTATATATATATTAATTAATTAAATAAAATAAAATATAAGCGTCATTTATAATAAATATAAAAGATGTCATTTATAATAAATATAAAAGATCTAAATTGAAAAGCAAAATTTATAAATCATCTAAATTGAGCACTTTGTTTCATTACAAAAAAAGATTCTAAAACAAGATATAGTAATAGTCTTTCGCCTAGATCCATCCACCTAGATATATCATTTATCTATTCACCTTCTAAAAACAAAGTTGATAAGCTTGAATCCTTCTATAATAATTTAAAAGATTCCAAGAAGTTTATTTTTTTTTTCAAAAAAAATTATGATTGGAGTGTCTGAGAAGTGTCCAAGTGGTGTCCAGAGGTATTAGAGATAGTATGTTAAACATTAGTTCAGTTAAGCCTGCTGAGTTGTTTGCAGTGTTGCTACTTACTGTCATGGCAGTTATTGATACATTCTTGGTGGCATGTGATTAGTGGTAGTTACTAGAAGCTCTTATTGTATATATACCAGATCTGATGTACTGAATGTTAACTTGAATCATAATGCATATTCAATGAAACAGTGTAGTTCATTTTATTCTTTCAATATGGTATCATCGAGTCGTTCGATCCAGCTTTTGTTCCTCTCTCTCTGAATTCTGCATTCGTTCTTGTTATCTTCTCTGCGTGATTTTCTGCTTCGTCAATGGCAGAATCTTCATCGGAACCAGATCAATCCTCAGTTGCAGTACCAATTGCAGTCAAAATCGCAAATGGAAGCTCTTCCAATTCATCGACAAAATCGGCGCTCACTCATTCTCTCACAATTAAACTTGATGAGAAGAATTTTTTAATGTGGAGCCAACAGATTAATGGAGTCATCACTGCACACAATCTTCATCATTTTGTCCTTAACCCTAAGATTCCTCTGAAATTTGCATCGGAAGAGGATCGCTTAACTGATAAAGTTTCTGATGAGTACAAGAAGTGGTTGATTCAGGATCAAACACTTTTCACCTGGTTACTCTCCTCACTTTCTGATGGCGTTCTTCCTCGTGTTCTCGGTTGTCAACATGCATATCAGGTTTAGGATAAGATTCACAAACATTTTCACTCGATGCTTAAATCTCGTGTGCGACAGTTACGATCTGAACTCAAAAGTACGAAGAAAGCGTCTAGGTCAATCTCTGAATTTCTGCTTCGCATCAAGGCGATTGTTGATTCTTTAATCGCAGTAGGTGATTCAATCACCGAACAGGATCACATCGATGCAATTCTAGATGGATTACCGGAGGAATACAATTCTTTCGTAATGATGATATACAGTCGAATTGAACCAGTCTCTGTTGAAGATATTGAATCGTTGCTCATGGTTCAAGAGGTTCAGTTTGAAAAGTTTCGGCAAGAATTGGCTACACCGAGTATTTCTGCAAATGTGGCAAATACTACTAATTCTGAAGGTAGTAACTCTGTTTCTACAGAGTCAAGTCAGGCACATTCAAATTCTGGCTATCATGCTTCTGGTCGTGGTTACAGAAACAATGGCAGAGGCCGTGGCAGATCGCGTGGTAGAGGGAACCCTAGGGTCCAATGTCAGATATGCAGCAAGCCTGGTCATGAAGCATATAGATGTTGGTTTCGTTTTGATTTATCTAATTCAATGCCAAGACAATCTGCACCTGGTTTTGCTCAAAGACCTGCACACTCAGGTTTTCCCTATGGGCCTCCACAACCAAGAGGAAATCCTTTTAATCCACAGCTACGACCCTCAGCCAACCTTGCTTTCCCCTATGTGCCTACTACACCTGAATTCATTGCACCAACAACTACTTCAGATTCAGCTTGGTACCCTGACTCTGGTGCTTCTCACCACCTTACTTTCAATGGTCAGAATCTGAGTCACAGCACTCCTTACACTGGTTCTGACCAGGTTCTCATGGGAAACGGTCAAGGTATCTCTATCAAATCTCTTGGATCTTCTAAATTCCTTTCAACTGCTAATCCAAATGTCTGTCTTGCAGTTAATCAATTACTTCATGTGCCTCAAATTTCTAAGAATCTAATGTCTGTTAGCAAGTTTGCTCGTGACAATCAAGCCTTTTTTGAATTTCATCCTTATAATTGCTTCATTAAATCTCAGGCATCTAAAGAGGTATTACTTGAAGGAAGTCTTGGACCTGATGGACTGTACCAGTTCAAGCCCTTCAAGTTCCTGTCAAACTCATCTCTGTCAAACAATAATATGTCTGCTGTTACTCATTACTCTTTAGTAAATAAAGATGCTACCAATTCCATTGCTTGTAATAGTGGTAGTTCAAACTCTGTCATTGTAAATCCACTTACTCAATGGCATTTTCGCCTAGGTCACACACATTCCAATTCTGTTAAAGCTGTATTGCAACTTTGTAATATCCATTTCAATAATAAAAATGTTCTAGATCATTGCAATGCTTGCTGTCTTGGTAAAGCCCACAAAATTCATGCTCCCCCTTCCCTTACTGTTTATAGAAAATCATTTGAGGTTGTGCATTGTGATTTGTGGGACCCTCCCCCTTTTCATCATCATGTGGCTACAATTATTATATCACATTTGTGGACACCTATACTAAGTACGCATGGATCTATTTTCTAAAGAATAAGTCTGACTCTTTACAAGCCTTTAAACAATTCCATGCTCTTGTACAAAATCAGTTTCAAACTTCCATTAAAGCCTTACAATCTGATTAGGGAGGGGAGTTTAGACCTTTCACTAAATTCCTTAATGATCTAGGCATTCAACATAGGTTGACTTATCCATATACTTCTCATCAAAATGGAACGGTTGAAAGAAAACATCGTCAAATTGTTGAAATGGGGCTCACAATTCTATCACATGCATCTATCCCTCTTAAATATTGGGATCATGCCTTCACTCAATCTGTTTTTCTGATTAATAGACTTCCTACAGCAGCCCTAAAACAATTTTCTTCACCTTTTCATGCCTTGTTCAAAATTGTGCCTGATTATCTTGGTCTTAAGACTTTCGGATGTGCCTGTTTTCCTCTCTTAAGGCCTTACAACAAGCACAAATTACAATTTAGGTCAGCTGAATGTGTGTACCTAGGTATCTCCCCTCAACACAAAGGACACAAATGCCTTGATTCTAATGGAAGAGTTTACATATCAAAAGATGTCACCTTTAATGAACTAAAATTTCCATATCCTTGGTTGTTTCCCTCCACATCAAATTCTCAATATTCTTCATCTAAATATCCAGCATCTATACCATTGCTTTCTCCCATAAATTCCTCTTCATCACCACTGCCAACACAAAGTCCTCAAGTGTTTGCTGAGCATTCTGATTCTGCATCTACTGCAGCTGCTGAAAATGCAGATTCTGTGTCTCATGAAACTGCTGCATCAGTTCCTGCTATTGCAGAAAATTCTCCTTCCAGTTTTCCTCAGTCATCAAATTCACCTCCCTCCTCCATTCCAATACAAAATCATAATCAGCATCCCATGTTAACTAGAGCTAAAACTGGTAATCTCAAACCAAAAGTGTTTCTTGCCCCTCTTGAACCCAAGTCAGTCAAACAAGCTGTAGGTGATCCTCACTGGTTTGCTGCAATGAAGTCAGAATACCAGGCCCTTATGAACAACAATACATGGACTCTAGTTCCCCTTCCTCCTCACCGAAGAGCTATTGGTTGTAGGTGGATTTTTAGAGTTAAAGAAAATCCGGATGGCACAGTTAGCAAACTTAAAGCAAGGTTAGTAGCTAAAGGGTTTCACCAAACCCAAGGTTTTGACTTTTAGGAAACCTTTTCTCCAGTGATTAAACCAGTTACTATCCGCATAATTCTAACTCTAGCTATCACAAATAAGTGGGACATCTAACAAATTGATGTCAACAATGCATTCCTCAATGATTATCTTCAAGAAGAGGTGTATATGGTCCAACCTCAAGGCTTTGAAGCTACTGACAGGTCTTTGGTCTGCAAACTGAACCGATCCCTCTATGATCTCAAACAAGCCCCACGGGCATGGTATGAAAGACTCACTTCTGCTCTCATTCAGTTTGGTTTCACCAAGAGTAGATGTGACCCTTCATTGCTAGTGTACCTTAAGCAAGGAGTATGCATATATGTCTTGATTTATGTAGATGACATAATCATCACAGGTTCTGCCCTTGCACTCATTCATGATCTGATCAGTAAATTGAACATGAAATTTGCTCTCAAACAACTTGGATCTCTTGATTACTTTCTTGGTATTGAAGTCAAGCACCTAGCTGATGGTTCACTGCTTCTAAATCAGTCCAAGTATGTCCGTGATCTCTTGTGTAAGGCCAAGATGAATGATTCTAAGGGCATAAGTTCACCCATGCTTAGCAACTGTCGTCTCATCAAGTATGGAACTGATATTCTGCCCGACCCTTCTTTATATAGATCCATTGTGGGAGCTCTTCAATATGCCACATTAACAAGGCCTGACATTGCTTTTTGTGTAAATAAGGTATCTCAATTTATGTCTAGTCCACTTGAGACACATTGGAGAGCAGTAAAACGGATACTTAGATATCTAAAAGGTTCAATTAGTCATGGCTTACTATTGCAGCCCTCAACTCCAGGAACTCCTTACTCTCTTTGTGCATATAGTGGCTCAGATTGGGCAACAGATCAAGATGATCGCAAATCCACTTCAGGTTCATGTATCTACTTTGGACCGAACTTAGTGTCATGGTGCTCGAAGAAACAGCAGCTAGTGGCAAGGTCTAGCACCGAGGCAGAGTACAGAAGCATGGCTAATACAGTTGCTGAGTTGTTGTGGATTCAGTCCCTCTTAACTGAGTTACATGTTCCTTTCCGAATACCAAAGCTGCTCTATGATAATTCAAGTGTTGTAGCACTCACTTACAACCCAATCTTGCATGCCCGCACCAAGCACATTGAATTGGATCTACACTTTGTGCGTGAAAAAGTCATCTCCAAGCAGCTTCAGGTTCAGCATGTGCCAGCATCTGATCAATTGGCAGATTCTCTTACTAAACCATTGTCCCCAATGTACTTTCAATCTCATAGAAACAAACTCAAGGTGTTTCCTAGCAAACACCCTACTTGAGTTTTGGGGGGGGGATTTTAGAGATAGTATGTTAAACATTAGTTTAGTTAAGCCTGCTGAGTTGTTTGCAGTGTTGCTACTTACTGTCATGGCAGTTACTGATCTGTTGCTGAGCTGGCATGACAGTTAGTGGTAGTTACTAGAAGCTCTTATTGTATATATACCAGATCTAATGTACTGAATGTTAACTTGAATCATAATGCATATTCAATGAAACAGTGTAGTTCATTTTATTCTTTCAATAAGAGGTGTCCAAGTCAAAAATAAAAAAAATTAATTGTGACACCGTAAAAGGATGACGGACACG
Organism: Calophaca sinica; assembly: GCA_037113605.1. NCBI lineage: Eukaryota > Viridiplantae > Streptophyta > Magnoliopsida > Fabales > Fabaceae > Calophaca > Calophaca sinica. The sequence continues at coordinate 52,651,270 of CM073735.1, read as the reverse complement.
TGTCGTGTCGATGTCTGACGAGTGTCGGTGTCGGACACGACACGAACACATAGACACGGCATTATGAAGAGGTGTCCGTGCTTCATAGATTTTTTAGTTGCGAAGACGCAACAGGAAGCCAGGAACAGCTGATTAATGGATCCATAATTAGGTGTAACTTTTTGCTGATTTATGAAGTAACTTTTTGTTCATTTTGCTGATTTTACCAACATTTTGTAAATTTTTCTGTCTGTTTCAGCGACAAAGTAAAGGATTGAAGTTGGAGCCTTGGAGGTGTTGATGTAAATCACAGAAGTATTTATGCCTGGTGGGAAGAAATTAAAGCATATCCTAATATCGACTTCCATTATTTCCTTTTAAAATCAGATTTTGTTCTTATTTCCCATATGAGAATTTGTAACGCCCTAATACTAAAATAGGATTTTATAATTCAAGTAAATTAATTAGTTAATTTATTGATTCCGTAAGATTTTAAGAAATTTGTTAATATTTGAAAGGGCACTTGACTATGAAATTGTAAGATATTTATTAAATAAAATTTTAAGTATAAAAAAACAATAAGAATATAAATTAGCTCCTTAATAAGTTTGTCTTACAGTTCTCTTACATATTTTATGAACCTTTGCTTATTAACATGAAGTTTATTTATTATTATATTTTTGCTTATTAATACAATTCTTATATAAATTATCGTTTTAATAATATTCTCATATAAATTACCATTTTAATAGTATTCTCAAATCACCCGTGCATCGCACGGGCACTGGGTCTAGTGGTATCATAGCAAGATGATCCCATTTAACTTTTTTTAAATGGATTCTTTTGTCAATTCATTCAATAGTCTGAAACAAAAGAACCAGAGTTGAAGAAGTTGGGAAACAAGGACAGACAATGGTTGCACCACAAAATGAAGACAACTATACGAAAAAACTTTAGCCCGAAAACAACTGTCTTCCTTTTATCCAAGGTTGACCATAGGCTGTATAAATTTGACGTTAATAGGCAGAATCAAAATCTCAGCGAAATAATTGGCAAAAGACACTCTTGCTAATAGGTAAAATTGGGAAAAGAAATAATTTTGGGGCCATAAGAGACACTTGCTCAAAGAAACAAGTGTATGCATGTCTTACACATTACAAGTCCTTCAAATACAATACGATAATGCTACACATCCACTTATTTTGAATCTTAGATACAGGACGCATGTGGCGATTTTTATTCATTATTATTACAACTATTACAAAGCGCAACTAGAAAGATACTTGAATACCGAGTAGTGACATCAACTGAGAAATGAACTCAGGGTGCCCTGGCCATGCAGCTCCAGTAACCAGATTTCCATCAGTGAAGCAACGGCTTATGGGGTCAGGCTCTAGCCATGTTGCTCCTGATAGAACCACATTAAGCTTCACAGCCGGATAAGCAGTACATTTCCTTCCCTGTTACAAGAAAAATGTACTAGATTTTGAAGTTTCGTAGCAACACATGAAATAAGGGGAATGATAGAAATATTATCTTTTTCTATCTAAAATACTAAAGGATTCTCCAATGTGTGTTTTCCACCCACTTTCACCAATGAATGATGTGTAGAAAAATAAGAAAATTAAAATTAACAGACAAGAGGCCAGAATAATTTAGGAAATGAGGGATACCCCATAACCAAAGATCTAATCAATTCATGATAGACAGATAATGAGGTGAGCTCAACCAAAAGAAGCAATTTATAGAGAGTCTTTGTTTTACTTTTAATCAACATATGTCCAGTGCTATTTGATTTCTTTATGCTCAATCATATATCGTTCTTTCTTTTCCTTGATGCGAGATAGAAAGAAAGGAAAGTGAATATCTGATGAAGATATTTGAGGATTACAATCCAATTATCCAAGCAAGCAAACAAGGCATACAAAAAGTAGAAGACTGAAAGTGAGGAAGAACTAAGAATAAATAAGTAACAGAAGTCATGCTTGTGTTTCATGAACACGAAAAATACACCAGCAGATAAATCACATGCTGTGATTCTCAATCCATGATTGATGTATGTCTATACTCTATACTAACATATCACAAAATATAAGCAACTCTAGAATGAAGATAGACAAAAGCCAGGATGACAAAATTCAGAAGTAACTTGTCCACCAAGTATAACAGTAATTGTGGCAAAGGAGGAGGAAAGAAAGACACAAAAATATAAATAAATAAAAGTACAATCAAATTGCACCTGGTGTACATGAATTGCTTATTCTCAACTTGTAATTTGTTCAGCACACAAGAAGACCAAGACTCGAAAGTCATAAACACTATATATTCCCAAAAGCATTGATGAAAAGTGAAAACTAAAACGCATGTGCCTAAGCATCGAGAAATTAATATGAAAATTTAGACCGAAAGTGCAATCTATAGCAACACTGTTGAATGATTTTTTAAAAATATAAATAAATAATTAAATATTTGATACATTGATTTTTTATTCCTCAAGTTATACGTTTTATTTTTTATAATTGTTATAATGGTATTGATTTGTCATAACTAATTATTTACCATTTGAATGCTATTGATTGGTTATAACATTGTGTCTTTTACGTTAGAATGGAATTGAATAGATTTCAATGGTTTTGAACACAATTAAGTGTTGGTCAGGTTATGTTTTTCAAGCTTAAAAAGAAGATATATGAGAAAAAAAGGAGTTACAGTGAGAAGTACGCTGGCAAAGAAAAAATTGTGCTTTTCAATTTTTGAGTTTCCGAGCAGTAAAAAGAAACAAAAAGTGGCTGTTAGTATGGTGGTTCTTCTTTATGCAGGAAGGACCATATCTTTAGAGATGATGTTTTATCCTGGGGACGACGAGGCTGTACACTGCTACACACTTCAGGCAGATCCGCGAAACGTCTTAAAGAGACCGACTTAGTCCGCGACTCAGCCTAGTTTTTTTGTTCGTGTTCGACATTTGCAGCAACAAACACTACATAATTTATTTAAGGAAATGAGTAAACGATAACTTCCAACTGGCTCAGCCTTGCTAGTTACACCTATGCAACCCAACAATTCAAAAGAATTTCGTCTATAAACTGTTAGAACTAGCTACTGAAGTTACAAATTGTTGTGAGGTGTACGCAAAGATAGCTCTTTCTTTCCTGATTGTGGTAGGAGACAAATTTTGACCAAAAAGATGGATGAAAGTTGGGGTCGATTGAACAAGAGTTGGTAAAAAAAAAAAAAAAACCCCTTGAGTTCAATATTACCTCAAATCAAATATATCAATAGCTACTCAATTCAAATGTTGGTTAATAACATGCGTGAAATATAACAAAAATGATGTTTCTAACAAGTTTAAAGTAAATAATACCTTGAGAACATCAGCAGCGGCTAAAATCTGTTGGCCATGGCAGATTGATGCCACTGGCTTCTTGCTTTCCATGAAATGCTTCACCAAGGTAATAACTGACTCATTCAATGACAAGTACTCAGGTGATCGACCTCCAGGAATGACAAGAGCATCATACCCTGAAGCATCCACATCATCAAAGGTTGCAGTTAAAGCAAAATTATGTCCTGGCTTCTCACTGTAAGTTTGATCTCCTTCAAAATCATGAACGGCAGTTGGGCAAGTATCACCAGCCTTCTTTGAGGGGCAAACTGCATCAACATGGCATCCTAAAGCCTGAAGAGACTGAAAAGGAACCTTCACCTCATAATCTTCCATGTAATCCTGCAATTAAAATTGTTAAAATACATCTCATCAATCAGCAATCAGCATAGCAATAAAGGTAAAATGTTTTATGAAAGAACATAAAAACAAAAAGCAATTATCGGGTACACTAGGTGCATGATATTCTATAATACTGAAGTGCGACATGTGAACTATATGTAGGCCGCGATTGTCTCCCACGTTATCTATTTTAATGCTAATAATTGTTACTGAATAGATGGTAGCGATTGTCTCCCACTTTAACTATTCTGATGTTAATAATTGTTAGTGTGTAGATAGTAGCAAGTAACCTACATAACTTAAGTGGTATAATGGCATTGCTTGGAGGTATAGCGTAAAAAGGTAGTTTTACACCATGTTTAACTAGGAAATTCTCAAAAACACCCCTTGAAACTCGATACTAATTAGTAAATAGTCCTGAGCTCTGTGCCTAAAAATTCTACTTCTACAACTAGTCACGCCAAAAGAAGTAAAGTGAGCAGTATCTCAGCCCGTGATATTCAACTGCAATCAAGATGATAAGCATTTGCACCTACCCCACAAATAAAGAGGATTTTCTTATTGGAGCCACTTATTTTGCCTCCTAATGCCTTCACAAAATGCCGAAGAAGCTCCGGGTGGCCTTCATAAGTAGGTGCAGTAATGAGATTACCGTCCACCACTGTTGTTGACATGGTGTCAGGTTCAACCCAGTGAGCACCAGCAGCAACTAATACCGGTTTGACAGGAGGAAAAGCAGTGCACTTGCGACCTTTAACCACACCAGCAGCTGCAAGAATCAAATGGCCATGACAAATGCAAGCAATTTCTTTTCCAGAACTGACAAACTTGGCAACTAGCTCCACAACAGCAGGAATATGAGCAAGATACTCTGGCGCCCTTCCTCCCGGCAACCACAACCCATCATAGCTTGTGTGATCAACATCATCAAAAGTTGCATTGAGTGTAAAATTGTGACCAACTGTCTCAGTATAAGTCTGAAACCAGCCAAAAAAGCATTACTCAAGATCAAAACTTTACCATAAAAATCACCAAATCTCACTAAGAGTATGATTACACTACAATTTTGGGAATTTATTGATTAGATTGCTAAATGAGCTTTATTTTTTCTTCTAAAGTTAATTCAAACCTTAGCAAATCAATTCATTCATTCATCCATAGAAAATTGTTTAGAAACTAGTTAGCAAACCAAGCCTTGCATATATTACAATGATAATGATAATTGAGCTCTAATAATAAACCAAATTAAATTTAAAAAATTACATATTTTAATGATGTGAAACATTATGTGAGGAAGCAAACCCATAAAGGAATGAAGCGGCTGGGGATGTGAGGCAAACCTGGCCACCGGAAAGAATGTGGACGGCGGTGCGGCAGACGTCACCGGCTTTCTTTCCTGGACAAACGGCGTCGACGGAGACTCCAAAGGCTTGCAAAGCCTGAAACGGAACCATGCCCTGCAACACAAAAAGTGAGGAGTGAATTGAGAAGAGTGTAAGTGTGAGTGAACGGGTGGTGGATGAATGAAGTTAACATACTTCATAGTCTTCCATGAAATCACCGCAAAGCAAAAGAACCCTTTTGGGAGCCATGGATGCAATGCTACTTTGGCTCTGAGAGTGTAGTGGTAGTGGAAGAAGAGATTATGTGGAAATATATAAGAAAAATGATATTTGTAAACACAATTTTGAGATAAATAGACGACACCGTATGTCGATATGTATATGAATCGTGTATGTCTGTATATGTATGTATGGACATGTTTTTTTCTTTTTTTTCAAAAATCAATTTTTTTTACAAAATTTTTTTCCAAAATTTTTTTTTTCAACATTTAACATTGACCAGATATTTAAACGTGATTAACCAGATAAGAAAATGGAATCATTAACCAGATAATAAATAGTATTAACTAGATATTTAAACTTGATTAATCAGATAAGAAAATAGGATGTCCAAGGTTTCAAGATTTTGTATTAAACAGATAATGAATAGCATTAAGCAGATATGTGAACTTGATTAACCAGATAAGAAAATGGGATGTCTAAAAGTTTCAATATTTGGCATTAATCAGATAATGGATAACATTAACCAGATATGTGAACATAATTAACCAGATAAAAAATATGTAATATTCTTTAAAAAAAAATTAAAAAATATATTTTTTTTGAAAAAATAAAACCAAAAATTGTCCGTAAATATACCGACTGTATATCCGTACAGTACAGACTTAGTGTCCGGTATTTGTATCCTATTATTATGTCCAAATAACGGGACGGAATAAATAAGCATCTCTGGAACAATCCATTTGTTTTGTATCCCTCGAATACTACGGTAGTATAATATAAATATAATATAAGATGAAATAAAATTAACATACTTCTTTTTTTAATTAAAAAAATTATTAAAGATTGTATTTCAGTATTTGGACAAAAAAGATTATAGTTTGTTTTTTGACTGAGATAAAAAGATTTATACCTTAACTAGAGGAGAAAAGAAAAAGAAAACTGCTTTGGACTAATATGTCAAAATTTATATTTATAAACTTTATATTTAAAATTATCAAAAAATTGATGTTAAAATAATAAAAATAATGTACTAGAGAAAAACAACTTGCATGTAGCTGAGATTTTAATACTCTTCAGCCATTCAATGATTTTTAATAATGCTCAAAAAAAAAAATTGGACCTATTTATAAGAAAATATCACAAGTTTTTAGATATATTAAATATATTAATCGTTAAAGTAACTTTTATACCCTTATTCCATGTTTATTATAAATTCATCTATTCTCTATTAAGTGAGTGTAAAATATTTAATGTGAAGTTATATTTGGAACACATTTTCAAAATTATAACATTAAATAAATTTTTTTGGTTTTGATGATTTTTGTTTTCTTCTCTTATATATGGGGCCAGATGTAGTGTTTATATATACATATATATATATATATATATATATATATAGTGAGAGTGAGAGGGATTTATGTCAGCCGCTGGATTAAAATAGACGCTAGAGATTAGATGGTAGTTTAAGTGAGTCACGTGCCACCGTTTCGGCGTTTCCTCCTCTCAAACTTCACCGTCTTCATCTTCAACCATAAGTATTTTCGTTTCCTGTGTTTCGTTTCCACAAAACCCGGACTCATCTTCCCTTCCGCTCTCACCCAAAAACAAATACCCACAACACGGTTCATTTCCACAGTCCTCCATTTCGTTCCTATGTTTTTTCTCACTCTATTCACAGAACCCTTTTTTGATAGCACGTGGTAAACTTGTCGAAACATAGATGAAAGGCCGCTACTGATAAACTCCACCAACATACCGGCTATAGTAATTTTTAAAAATTTAGTTAGTGGCTGAAAGCTGATTTTCTTCTCTGCTCTATTTTTCACTTCCGCATCGTTTTACATAGCATATTTTTTTCGTTTTTTAAATTTTGATCAAGTGTTGTCATCTGAAGATTTAATATTTGTTTTTTATTTGCTCTTTCATTTTTCATACTTGTTATCAGTGTAACATTTTAAATCTCGCTACTTTTTCTTTATTTTTTGTTACTTTTATACAACTTTTTATTTGCTCTGATTAGAGGGTTTGGTCCTCGAATCAGTAATTCAAGAAGAGGTCTCTGTTAATTGAAGAGAGCCACGGGAGATAAACAAATGAATAGGAGTAATCACTCAGTAATTTTGTAAAATAGGAGTAATCGCCCATTAATCCATTATAGAAAAGAAACACGACGTTTATGCATTCGACGCTGCAAAACGCAACTATCGTCTATTGTGCCACCACAGGCTATGCCAACGTCCTTTTCTGCAATGGAATTGGTGACATCAGTTCCCTTTCCTCATCGTCATCCGTTTAGCTTCCCCTCTTCTGAGACCGTGTGAGAGGGGATTGTGCGATTGGATCTTTCATCGCAGTGAGTCTATGGTGACAGAGGGTCAAGGTCTCAAGGATGAAGACAAAGGGACGACACGAACACAAAACAAGGGAAAGAGTGGGTCACGTGAGTTTTTTAAGTGATCTTTTAATCCGAGTCATTCATTTTAATCCAAGGGTGGATAAAAGTCCCTCTCAGTCACACATAAAAAGCACCACTCAGACTTATTTAATTGATCATTGACACACGTAATATATGTGTTTGATTAGAAAATAAAAATAATCTGTTTATATATTTGTTTTACTGTTTAACATCTTTATAATATTAAAAGTAGTATTGTTTAGCAGCATTAATTATTGGACAAAATTGTCAATTCACTAAAATAATCACTAACAGTGGCATTTTAGCATTTAATAACTTTAAAAATTTATTTTAAAATTAAAAAGATTTATTTAAATTGAAAGAGATTTTATCAATCAATAATAAGAAAGAATTATTGTAATGCTGAATGAAATAAGAAACCTAATATTAAACATATACGGAAGAGAAGGAATAAACAAATGAATTAGGGTATGTTTGGTTAAGATTTTTTTCACCGCGATTCTTCAAATTGCGCTTCCCAATGCACCAAAATCAGGTTTTGTAGAAGGAGCTCAAATGTAGATTTTGAAAAACTAGGTTTTGTAAACTAGATTTTGGGTCTCAAAATCTTAACCAAACAGGCTTTTAATAGGTCAATTTGTTTCCTTTATTAAATAGGCTAAATTGATATGGTCACCCAATTATCTACCAAATAATGGTAATAATTAATACTAGTAACATACCCGTGCGATGCACGGGTCGCGCGTCATTAGTTGCTAAGTAAACATGTAGGATAATATTTGAGGTTATAAACATGGGATTTATAACATGAACTCTAATATTCCAGGTTCTAAACATATATACCATACATGTGCATCTTGGCACATGATCACACATATTTGAATAATAACATATAGGATAATATTAGGGGTCCTAAACATGGCATACACATGTCCATGTGATATTTTTACAATTCAACGGTCTAACACATAAGACATTCTACAATTATCATACAAACCAAAAGTCACTGCATAGACATTGTAGTATGCAAAATAACTTAACATTAAATCTAATGACACATCTTCAAGGAGTTAGTTTCTCTACCTTCACTACATTGTTAATCCCAGGATTGATGAAGACAAACTTAGGGACATCTCCAGATTTCAGTTGGTGTTCTCTGCAAAAAGTTTTCCAGCCCTGCCCTATTTTGGTAGACCTCTTGTTGCCATCTCTAATCAATACTTTGCAATCAGTTTTGGCACCTCTAGGTCCAATCAGCAACAAACTTTGATATTGAGTACTCCTTACATGTATACCAAGTTGTTGAGGTAAATCCTATAAACAAATAAATGAGGTGTAAAACAAAAGTATAAAATCGCAGGATGTCAAATATTATTTTCAGCATTAGTATGAAGTATGTAGCTTTACCAAGTGACTGGCAGTTGCATTGAAGTTTGACAAAGTATGTGTAAAGGACGGGCGAGTAATGCGAGGGCAACAACTATGGAATGAAGGAATGGATGCTGGTTAACATGGTGTCTGAAACACCCTAATCTTAAATAGGTCTTGTCCTATATATCCAAAAAACACCATAAGATCCCCAATCATTCCATAGAAAGCTCTTAGCTCCTCCCACCCCATTAGTAATCAGTGGAGCTTTCAGGGACTTGTTGTAATCAACTTGGTGAATATTACCAATTTCATCAAGCAAAGCCCACATTGTCCCGAGTTCATCAAAATATTGTTCATTAAATTTTGGTTCTATCGCTGCATACACCTTTAACCAAAAAACACCAAATATATAGTTTTAACTTGTCAATTTCGTATATACAGTAAATGGGTAATGTTTATAAACAACAAATATGGGCATTATGTGTAATGGTATATAATGTTTTCAAAGTGAAAAATTTGGCATATACAGGAAATACCCCCAAAATCATGTGCCTCTTTAATTTTTAGAACATAAATCACGAAAGGATACAGGCAATATCTGGGCACTTTGAAGATGCTGGATTCGAACCATGTATTTGCAGGTCAAGGTAGTTTAAAAGGTAGCCTCGGACTATTACTTCTCTTTACTGACGAATAAATAAGGAACCCAAGAGTCTTATACAAATAGGGAAATGAAATGTGTATTCCACAAATCGAAAGGGCGAGGGACCACATGCATTGACTGAAACCCAGAGAAATTGAAGGTGACATTTTGTCCAATGTTCGAAGCATGTTTCGTTTGGTTGACCAACAAATGGGTTTGTGAGTTAGGGTTTTACCTGGTTTTTCATGTGGACGGTGATGAAGTAACTTTTGGGTTCCATCCATTGCATCCTTCGAATCCATCTTTCTTTCGATATTGGTTGCTGACAAATGTGTTCTGTTTCTAGAACAGGAACAACTTGTTGTCCTTTTTCACCTTGCGAAAACTACGGGTCCGAAAGCTTCGATTTTGTTCCTGTCAGTTAGGTTTACTTGATGCTGCCAGTCAATTAAACCATAAATGATAAACATACAAAATGGGTTGCATCGCTTCTCCGTTTTGGGTTCATCGGGTTCCACTCTTGGGCTGCAGCAAGTAATGTATGTAAGTTGGCCTAATTTAATATAACAGGAGGGTATACTTTTGGTGACAATTGTACCTAAGTTATTTTAGAAAGGCAACATCTGACATTTAAATAAATTTAAAATAAGAAAGTTTTGCCTGTAAACCATTTATTCTGTTTTTTACAAATTATGATATAAACAATACAAAGAAGTCCAATTTGCTATTATTGGTACATGAAATTAAAAGCTGAGTTTTTTTGGTCTACAGATCAAGGGTTACATTTTTATGCTATTTTTTTCGTAGGCTGAGATAAGTAATATATTGAACAACATACCACCATGTCATAAAATATTCAAAGACTTCGAACCGTAAAGATTTCAGATGTTGGAAGATTTGATTATAAGCAACATTTGACGTTGTGTTCGTGTTACTAAATTCATCATCAGTGACCAATATATTGAACCCCTTCGTTGATGTAACTCTGGAAATTGTGACATACGACTGTGTATGTGAGAAAAAAGGACGTGGGAGGTACACTCGTACATGCTTCAGAGATTGGCATTGACTTTTGTTTATAATCATGGCCACTGAAATTGTGAGTCGATTTGTTGTATTTAGTATTACTCACTCAAAATTACTCAACATCTTATATTTTTTAAAAACAAAAATTATTCAAATAATAATAATAATAATAATAATAATAATAATAATAATAATAATAATAATAATAATTAAGACACATTATAATAATAGTTATCACAACAATAATAATAATTATTTTGATATTTAAAAAAATGAATGCGAAAAAAAGATAACTATACTTGTTATTAAACATTATCTAAATAATAAAATTAGTAATTATTAAATTACTAATCAAAAAGTCATTAAAACATAGTTAAAAATTTATAGTAATACAGTTTTCACATTAATAATAAATCATATATTTATTGAATATAAACTATAAGTGAATTACAAAATATATATTGTTCTGGATACACCAAAAAATCTCACATTGCTTGGGAATCAAGGTCAAAGAGTGTTTATAAACACCCATATGCCTTAACCCACCGAGGCTCCTTTTAAGGACAAAACCATGAGGGCCCACATCACATGTGACCCAAAGTGGACAATACCTCGGAAAACAATAATGCGGACTTGAGGTCGGAACATTGGCCCTAGAAGGAGGGCCTAAGCCACGCATGAGGGCTGACGGCCCTTTAGCCCCTTGGCCTTGACTGGAGGGCTACTATTCCGGATACATTAAAAAGTCTCACATTGCTTGGGAATAAAGGCCAAGAGAAGTTTATAAACACCCACATGTCTTAATCCACCGAGGCGTCTTTTAAGGACAAAACCATGAGGGCCCACATCACATGTGGCCCAAAGTGGACAATACCTCGAAAAACAATGCTGCGGACTTGAGGTCGGAACATATATAAATATAGTTAATACTATCACACATTTCCATTTAACAAATAGTATGACATCTTATATTTATTAAAACATTACATGTCCTTTGAGAGAAAACATTCTGATTGACTTATCAAGAAAAAAACCATTTCATTACAGTACTCAGTTCTAATGATAATTGAACAAAACTGATTTGAAATAATAAATAACATTATGCAGTAGTGGAAATCAATAAGTAAGTACACCATATTTTATATACTTAATTAAAAGAATACATATTAGCCTACGTAATAGTGTTGTGCTAGACATTCCTAAAGTTTGCTCCATCTTCCTCAACAACAAACTTGGACTCCAACTTTAAATTTTATTATGTCATTTGGTATCCTAAACGCATTTGCTTCATATCTAAAAATTGTTGACATGACATTATGAAAATGTAAACCATGAAACACTAAAGTCGGCATAATACTTGACAACATATTAATTGTAAAAAAAAAAATATGAAAACAGTAAGTAGTTCAAGTAGTTCGATATCACAGTAAAGTTTTGATATTACAGTGCGTTTTAATTACATAGATTTGTTTCGCATCAGCCAGCAATGGAAACTAACCAAGTCCAAGAACATTAAAAAGACGTCTTCTAAAGATGAACCATAACTGCAAAAGGTTGATTCCAAAATTACCAAAAACAAACTACAGAGAAACCAACTTCAGTTAGAAAGGTTCCGTTATACACGTATGGCGTACATATCGTCACATAATCCCATCCTCAGTCAGTGTCATCACATATGAGTCCCTCCTAAACAAACGGAGAAAATGAATTCAGTGTATTGTTTTTGCTTCCCATAAGCAAGGCAATATGAAATCCAAAGGTGCTTAGCCCTTCATTTCTACACATGACTTTGCCGACCTATTATTTCGGCCACAATACGAAAACAATATAATGAAGCATATGTAAAATATTCAACAATAGCATAGGCATACATTTGATGTATGCAAAACACATTTTGAAAGGATTACCTAATGTGAGGTATGACATATGAATGATATATGAGTCATATACGTATCTAAAAAATGCGAAATTGAAGCAAACACCATATGCCATTCAATAGACAACCACCAGATAATATTGAATGACCAAGCATTTCAATACGTATATCAATCGCTTTCAAACCACATAACAAACAACATATTATATAAACAAACATAGCTGTCAGTAAACCCGAAACAATCTTACCAATTGTATTAAAATAATCTGCAACATGTTAAATATATAAGAAGTGGTAATATACCTCTGGTGTCTTTGTCAACATAAACGACATTGTTGACTTTAAGATTCCGAAACTCAAGTTTTATCTTGTCGCCAGTTTTAAGTTCATTCTCTTGACAGAACTTTTTCCAGCCCTTACCAATTTTGGTGGACATATGTGGCTGATGTTGAAATAGTAACTTACAGGTGGTTTCAGCACCAGTGGGCCCTTGAAGCACGAGGTTAGTATACCCTGAATTCCTTACATGTTTAGCAATATCCTTTGGCAAATCCTGTTTAATACATAAATTAGAATTAGAACCGTAATATTAATATATACAAACATTGAAATATATATATATATATATATTATGAATAATTATAAAACAAGAAAGAGATACAACTATACCAAATAACTTGCAGTTGAAAAACTGGGTTTTGTAAACTAGATTTTGGGTCTCAAAATCTTAACCAAACAGACTCTTAATAGGTCAATTTGTTTCCTTTATTAAATAGGTCAAATTGATATGGTCACCCAATTGTCTACCAAATAATGGTAATAATTAATATTACCCAAAAAAAGTAAGGCGGGTTGTCTCCGTAATGTTCATAAAAAAGATTGCATTTTTTGTTTTGTAATCGATTTATTTATCCTTAAAAATGTAATTTCACTGAAAGGAAAATAAACAAAATTTTGTTTGAATAGGACTCTATGAAGATGCTCACGCTGAATATCACTACAAGCAAACATGAAGTTTTGACGAGTTGTCTCTATAACGTTCATAAAAAAATGTTGTATTTTTTTGTTTTGAAATCGATTTATTTATCCTAAAAAACTGAAATTTCACTAAAAAGAAAATAAACAAATTTTTTTCACAGGAGACTGTGAGGAAGCACACGCCGATTATGTCTGCAAGCATACATGGATTTTTGACGGGTTATCTTTGTAATGTTCATAAAAATATTCGAATCGATTTATTTATCCTTGAATACTGTAATTTCACTGAAAAGAAAACAAATATTTTTTTTACAGGAGACTGAGAAAGTTCACGCCGATAATGTCTACTAGCGTACGTAGAGTTTTGGCAAGTTGTCTCTGCAATGATCATAAAAAAAAGTTACATTTTTTTTGTTTTGGTAATAGTAACAGTATACTTATCAAAAGAAAATACAGTAGTAATAGTATAAATATTACTACGTGCATTGCACAGTTACATTTGTAACACGAGAATGTATTGTGTATACGAGTTACCTTCAAAGAATTGCGTTCGTGTTATCTTAATATTTATTTATTAATACTTTTAATAATCTTAGAATTTTTATGACACAAATAAAAAACTTTCAAATAAAAAATAAGAAATTATTATCGCAATGAGATTGAAATATATAAATTTATGAACTATTTAAATTTTTTAGACTGGATTTTAACGGCTTAAAAACATGAGAGTATTAATTAAAATGAATTATCATCATTTTATTTTATTTTAAAAATCTATTTACTATTATATATCTACTATATTATATAAAATGCAGTTTTGCCACGTAGGGTCATGTCACATGTCAAAACTACAAACAATCTTTTCCCATCTAAATCAATTTTATTTATTTATTTATTTATTATATAATGTTTTTAAATTATTACAAAATCACAATTAATAAATGCTATCAAAATCATATATATTTTCTCTTAAAAGACTTGCCGATTTTGAATTAGTGTAATTAATCATTATTATTATTTTGTCATATAAATTTGACAATTTTTAATTTTATATTCACTATCAATCATATAATTCATAATAAATTTGAATTCAAATGTTAAGTACAAATTTAAATTAAATCAACTTGAAGTTAACTAAAGAATCACACTGAAAATATCACTTAATCTATAAACATGTTCATTAAACAAAAATAAATACCTATGTCTTCATTGTTATTTTTTGTCTTTATTTTCTCATGTTAAAATAGTCAATTTGTACCCGCATTTTTTATTTTTTTATTCAATTTCAATATAGGAATAAATACAAGCAGCACAAATTCAGTCATTTTTATTTTCTTTCTCTGAGGCAAACTTCTATCTTTTTTTTAATTCTCTTTGAATGCTTTTCATTCAATTCGGTCATTTAGATGTTATTGTTAATTCCTACTATGAATTCGTCTTAAAATCATATTATTGTTTATATTAGAAACTCACCCATGCTCTTTTTTCTAATTTTTTTAAATGCTTTTGGCTACTTAATTTTCTACATGAATCGATAATCCTCAAATCTCACTTGTGCATCGTACGGGTTAATACACTAGTTTAAATAATAATAAACTTTTTAATTTTGTATCCTTTGTCTAATCCAATCATTGCCCCCATTTGCTCAACATAAAGCTTTAAAGTTTTGGATTTTGTCACCACAAATGATCGCTTTATTGGTTGGGGATGGGTTGGCTTTTCCATGTTTTTGTCTATATTTATTATTCCTTTCCGTTCCTTTTTACTTGTCAGTTTTTAAAAAAATAATTCTTTTTTATTTGTCATTTTGATAGTTTAAGGTTACATTAATTACTTGTTTATCAATTATAGCCTTAATTATTTATTGTAGAGAGAAATAAATGTGATAGATAATAAACAATCAAGGATATCATAGGAAAAAGACTAATAACTTTATCAAATACTATAAAATTTATTGGTTGTGTAAAATAAACTTAAAAGACAAGTAAAAAGAAACAGAAGTACTATATATGATTAGCTGTTTTGCATTTAATACTAGATTTCGAAAAATAAATAAAATTTTATTAAAATAGATTATATACTAATATGTTTTATTAATGAATTTTTTTATAAAAAGGGAAAATTTGTTATTAACTAATCAATCAATGAGAGAGACTCTAGTTATGAATTGTAAAAAATACTTAAACGGAATACAATTGGTCTACTAAGACCGAAAACAGCGACGACACGTCCTCTCCCGGCAAGAAGATCAACGGCAATACACTTATTCGCCTTACGAAAGATGTGGCTCACATAGACACTCCAATCTATAAGATGTATGAGTTGAAGGACCTCTTTCAGTAGAAGTTGAAGATGATGGTTCGCCGTAGATTCGGATTGAACTAGTTGAAGAACGTTAGCTAAATCCATCTCAAAGATGACTCTGAGCAACGACAAGCTCCGAGCCAACTTGATGCCATAAAGTGAACCGCACATTTCGACACTTAATGTGTTGCGACTTCCTAGTTTGCATTGAAAACCCTTGATGAACCACCTGTTAGCATCTCCAATTTGTCTGCCACAAGGTGAGCTTCTTGTGTGATTGCTTTGGGAACCGATTACATTTACCTTGAAGACCCCGACAAGGGGAGCTTGCAACCATCACGAGCACGATTTCGCGTATGTTCCATGTGTACGGGGGGGTTAGCAATTTCCAACTCAATCGAGGGCACCTAGTTTGTAATCTCATATCACAATTTTTCCCCCATATATTTGTAGATTGGGAAAACACTAAATTGGTCTTTGCCTTCCCACAACATACAGATAGAAACACTAAAAAATGCAAACCACCTCCATGGAATTAAATCAATCTCCTCTATAGATAGAAAAATGTTTTTTGAACACAGATCGTATGGACACCGTATGTCCGTACAGTACGAACCGTATGGAATCCGTACCGATTTTTTCTTTTTTTACATTTTTTTTAGATTTTTTTACTGGTTAAAAAAATATTTGGCATTAACCAGATAATGAATTGCATTAACCAGATATTTGAACTTGATTAACCAGATAAGAAAAAGTTTCAGGATTTGGCATTGACCAGATAATGAATAGCATTAACTAGATATGTGAACTTGATTAACCAGATAAGAAAATAAAATGTCCAAAATATTCAGGATTTGACATTAACTAGATAATGAATAGCATTAACCAGATATTTGAATGTGATTAACCAGATAAGAAAATGGGATGTCCAAAAGTTTCAAGACTTGGCATTAACCAGATAATAAATAGCATTAACTAGATATGTGGACGTAATTAACCAGATAAAAAAATCTGTAATATTTTCTTGACAAAAAAAGTTAAATTTTAAATTTTTTGAAAAAAAGGGGGTTCGTACATGTACGGGCACGTCCGTACAGTACAGACATACGGTGTCTGTGTCCAGTTTTGTGTTTAATTAACAGCTTTGCTATAGATAAGTTCCACTTTAACCATGAATGTAGACCGAGGCTAAAGAATTTGCTCCTTTACTCAGGGTAAATTGTTGTTTGTAATTCATTTAGTTTAGTGAGTGATGTTTGTGGGCCTTATGTAATGGGTTGTGTATGGGCAAGTGTAGCCCCATAGTTTGAGCAAATACAATCTGTTACTTTATAAATGATATATAGCAGAGTCAATAAAATTTTTCATTACCAAGTCATTTTTACTCTCTCTCACTTTACTTTGTGCCTCTGATATTATCGTGACTCTGGTATATTGTTCCTGCATCTGCCAAGTTCTTTTCCCTCTGTTGTGTGTGTGTGTGAATTCTCCCTAACAATTGGAGCTTTTCCAAACATAAACACATAGTCGATTGTACTTTTTCTGTCAGATTTATCACCACACCAGTCCGAGTCTGTGTATCCCACCACTTCTGCCTCAGCTTATCCAGTGCCCCAGGGAAACATAATTCCCATCTCCATTGTGCCTTTAACATACCTCAATATTCTTTTTGCTGCAGCCATGTGAGAGACTCTTGGTTTATCCATAAATCTGCTTATTACACCCACACTGTATGCTGAATCAGGTCTAGTGTTACACAAATACCTCAAGGATCAACAATTTGCTTGTACAAAGTTGCATCCACCATCTGCTCCTTCTCATCTTTTTCCAGTCTCAAACCGGCTTCTATTGGAGTTACTGCAGAGTTGCAGTTACCCATATTAAACCTCTTTAGTATATCAGCAGTATATTTCTTTTGATGCAAAAGAATTCCTCTCTTTGTGGACACAAATTCCATTCCTAGAAAGTAAGATAATTCGCCCAAGTCTGACATTTCAAACTCACTCATCATCCTTCTTTTGAACTCAACTATCTCAGCTTCACTATTTCCAGTCACCAAGAGGTCATCAATATATAAGCATACCAATAGCAAACTCGTAGATGTTGTCCTCATGTGAAGCAGAATATATGCCTGCTTCTATGGGAGCTAGACAGGCACTGTGGCAGCAAATGTTGCTTAATGAGCTGAAGGTGAAAGGAAATACTGCAATGAAACTTACGGTGGACAACAAATCAGCAATTGATCTTGCTAAACATCCAGTTGCACATGGAAGAAGCAGGCATATAGAGACAAGATTCCATTTCCTGCGTGACCAAGTAAACAAGGAGATACTTGAGTTACTGTACTGCAAGTCAGAGGAACAGGTAGCTGATATTCTGACTAAAGCCTCGAAGATTGGCAGATTTGATGAACTTAGGAGTAAGCTTAGTATGGTATCTGTAACTAGCATGAATTAGGAGGTGTGTTGTTCGTAATTTATTTAGTTTAGTGAGTGTTGTTTGTGGGCCTTATGTGGCCGTGTATGGGCAAGTGTGGCCCAATAGTGTGAGCAAATACAATCTATTACTTTGTAAATGGTATTTAGCAGAGTCGATAAATTTTTTGATTACCCACTCATTTTTATTCTCTCTCACTTTAATTTGTGCCTCTGATATATCATGACTCTGATATACTGTTCCTGCATCTGCCAAGTTCTTTTCCCTCTGTTGAGTATGGTTTAAATGATGCAGTATCAAAAAGGCTGGGGGGCGGGGGAGCTGAGCTAGCAGAGCGTAGCGAAGCTCCCTTCAGGGGTATTGTTGTAATCTGTTGCGTAATATTATATATACTGCTTGTAACACTGAACCCTAATCTTCATTAAGAAATAAAACAGAACTACAGCTGCTCTGTAGTCGCTGACGTAGGCAACCATTGACCGAACAGCGTGACCAAATATCGTGTCCTTTTTTGCGTTTTTCGTTTCCTTATTTCTTCTATACTGTTGCTGTTCTAACAATTGGTATCAGATGACGTTTAACTCGAGTGCGAAATTCGATGTGGCAAGGTTCGACGGGACGGGCAACTTCGGATTATGGCAAAGAAGGGTTAAGGATCTGTTGGCTCAACAAAGTTTACAGAAGGCGCTGCGTGAGATGAAACCGACAGATTTGGCAGACGTCGATTGGGTCGAGATGAAGGACAAGGCTGTAGGATTGATACGTCTATGTCTTTCAGACGAGGTGATGTATCATATCCTGGACCTAACGACTCCGAAGGAGGTTTGGGATAAATTGGAGAGTCAGTATCAGTCAAAGACACTGATGAACAAACTGTTTGCAAAGCAACGACTGTACAGCCTTAGGATGCAGGAAGGATCCGATTTACAACAGCACGTCAATACCTTCAACACCATAATCACGGATCTGGCGAGGCTTGGGGTTAAGGTAGATGACGAAGACAAGGCAATCATTCTTCTGTACTCGTTACCAGGTTCGTTCGATCACTTAGTGACTACTCTTACCTACGGGAAAAACACTATTAGCCTAGATGATATTACTGTTGCACTCGTGTCTCATTCTCAAAGGAGACAGAGAGAAGAGGAAGGAAGTCAAGGAGGCGAGGGTCTGTATGTGAAGGGGGTCAAGATCGTGGGAGGAACAAGGGTAAAGGAGGTTCTGGAAAAAAGAGGTATAAATCCAAGAACAAGAAAACAGTGTGTTACATTTACAAACAGACTGGGCATTGGAAGCGGGACTGTCCAAACAGAAGCGTGGCTCATCGATTACGCAAATGTGGTCCAAACCGATGATTCTGGCAGTGAAGGAGATATGTTTTGCGTTTCAGACAGCAAGTGCACAGAGGCGTGGATTCTTGATTCTGGTTATTCTTACCACATGACGCTGCACCGGGAATGGTTCATTACATTCAGGTCAGGCAGTTTTGGGTTTGTTTATTTGGGTAATGATAAAGCTTGTGCTATCCAAGGAATGGGACAAATCAAAATTGATATGGACAATGGTGGCGTGCGAACGTTGAATGATGTCAGATATATTCCAGAATTGAAAAAGAATCTGATTTCCTTAGGTACTCTACAAGCAAATGGTTTTTCCTACAGGTCTGATGGAGATAGGGACATCATGAAGGTCAGCAAGGGTGCCTTGACAGTGATGAGAGCAAAGAGGATTGCAGGTAACATCTATAAACTGTTAGGCGCTACAGTTGTAGGTGATGTTGCGTCAGTTGAGTCAGATAACGATGCAACTAAGCTCTGGCATATGCGTCTGGGTCATCTCAGTGAGCATGGGATGGTGGAACTTCATAAGAGATATCTGCTGAAAGGCGTTCGCACTTGCAAGATGGATCTGTGCGAGTATTGTGTACTCGGGAAACAGTGTCGTGTTCGGTTCCAGATCGGGAAGCACAAAACAAAGGGAATCTTAGACTATGTCCATTCGGATGTGTGGGGGCCTACCAAACAGCCTTCCATGGGTGGTTCCAGGTATTTTGTGACTTTTATTGATGATTTTTCTCATAAGGTTTGGGTGTATTTTTTGCAGCATAAATCTGAAGTCTTTACAAAGTTCAAGCTGTGAAAAGCTGAAGTAGAGAATCAAACGGGCAGAAAAATCCAAGCTTACAAAAACCGGACCGGACCGGCCGGTCGGACCGGGAACCGGACCCCCGGCCGGTCCGAGTCATGCAATTAGACCGCCTGCGAAAAAACCGGACGGTCCGATTTAAGAACCGGTAAAAAACCGGACCGGACCGGACCGGGAAAAAACCGGGTTCAACCCGGCCGGTTCGTAATTTTTTTTTTAAAAAAAAAGGTCAAAACGGCGTCGTTTAGGCTTTTTTTTTGAACTTAGCCTCTATTTATAGTTATTACTGTTAAGTAAAGTATAATTTTTATGGTGTGAAGTTATAAATAGAATATCAGTTATTTTTTGTTTATTATTTATATATATATTGTATTAAATATTTAAAAAATAATATTTTATTCGAACCCGGTTCGACCTCGGTCCGACCCAAAAACCCTGAACCCTGGCCCTCTCCGGTTCAATGCCCGGTCCGGTTTTAATTACCTTGGAAAAATCAAGTACTTGCGGGCAGATAATGGGACAGAGTACACTAATTCGAATTTCAAGAAATTCTGTGAAGAACATGGTATTCAGAGGTATTTTTTAGTTCGCAAGACACCACAGCAAAATGGTGTGGCAGAGAGAATGAACAAGTCTCTAACTGAAAGGGCAAGATGTCTCCGGTTGAATGCTGGATTGTCAAAGGGTTTCTGGGCAGAGGCAATTAACATGGCATGCTATCTCCACAACAGGTCACCGCGGGCTTCTCTGGAGGGGAAAGTTGCAGAGGAGGTATGGACAGGCAATCCCATTGATCTTACCAATTTAAGGATTTTTGGGTGTCCAGCTTATGTGCATATATCCAGTGAAGATCGATCCAAACTTGATCCAAAGTCGAAGAAGTTTGTCTTCGTAGGATACTCAAAAGGTGTAAAGGGGTTCAAGTTATGGGATCCAGTTTCAAAGAAGGTGGTTACCAGCAGAGATGTTGTTTTTGATGAGCAGTTCATGTTGAAGAAGTCAGTTGCAACAGATGTGACAGTCTCTGAAGGGGAAACTTCCAACAATGAGGTGATTCAGGTGCATATTGAGCCGTCCCCAGTGAGCAATGTGCAGACAGAACCAGAAACACTAGACGAATCAGGCTCTCCCACTGAGCCATACCATGGACCTGAAGATTCAGGTGAAGTACATGACTATTCTCTGATACGTGACAGAGAGCGACGGCAGGTCAAGCCACCAGAGAGATATGGGTTTGAAGACTTGGCAGCATATGCACTTCTTACTAGTTCTGGAGATCCGTCCACTTTTCGAGAGGATATAGCTAGCCAGGAGAAAGATAAGTGGATGGGTGCTATGGTGGAGAAAATGGAGTCCTTGCAGAAAAATGAGACATGGGAGCTTGTTCAGCTTCCTAAGGGCAAAAGGGATATCGGTTGCAAGTGGGTGTACAAGCGAAAACCAGCAGTAACAGAAAAAGAAGGGGAAAAGTTCAAGGCTCGTCTTGTAGCAAAGGGGTACTCACAACAGAAGGGGATTGACTATGATGAGATTTTCTCTCTGGTCGCCAGATATACCTCTATCAGGGCAGTGTTAGCCTTGGTAGCCAGTCGAGACATGCATTTAGAGCAGATGTATGTGAAGACAGCATTTCTTCACAGTAATCTAGATGAGAAAATTTACATGCAGCAGCCAGAGGGTAACAGCGACACTGGCAAGGGCAGACTTGTTTGCAAATTGAAGAGGTCTTTGTATGGTTTAAAGCAGTCTCCAAGGCAGTGGTACAAGCGGTTTGATTCATACATGCTTCAGATTGGCTACAGAATGTGTGAGTATGATTGTTGTGTTTATGTTAGGAGCCTTGATGATGGCTC
This sequence comes from Calophaca sinica, assembly GCA_037113605.1. NCBI lineage: Eukaryota > Viridiplantae > Streptophyta > Magnoliopsida > Fabales > Fabaceae > Calophaca > Calophaca sinica. Next base: position 52,628,954 of record CM073735.1, on the reverse strand, counting down.
TTTTATTTTCCTGTTACTGTATGTGGATGACATGTTGATCGCTGCTAATCATCTACATGATGTAAATGATCTGAAAATCATGCTGAGTAAGGAGTTTGACATGAAGGACTTAGGGGCTGCTAAGAAGATTCTTGGGATGGAAATTCACAGGGATAGGAGAGCTAGAAAATTATGGCTCTCTCAGAAAAGCTATGTTGAAAAGGTGCTAGACAGATTTGACATGAGTAATTCGAATGCTGTGAGTACTCCATTGGCGAATCACTTTAAGCTCTCATTGGATCAGTGTCCAAAGACAGATGCAGAAGTTGAGTATATGTCAAAAGTTCCTTATGCCAGTGTTGTTGGTTGTTTAATGTATGCTATGGTCTGCACAAGGCCGGATTTGGCACAAGCTGTAAGTCAAGTTTGCAAGTTTATGTCCAAACCAGGGAAGCATCATTGGGAAGCAGTCAAGTGGATTTTGAGGTACTTAAGAGGTACAGCAGGTCATGGTATCATGTTTGGCAGTGAAAAGGGTGATCCTACAGCTGTAGGATATGTTGATTCAAACTATGCAGGTGATATGGATGATAGGAGGTCTACAACGGGATATGTCTATACTCTTGCAGGTGGACTCATTTGTTGGAAGTCATCAGTTTAACCCATAGTGGCCATGTCGACAACTGAAGCAGAGTACATGGCAGTCGCAGAAGCTGCAAAAGAAGCCTTATGGCTTACAGGATTAGTGAAGGAATTGGGTGTTGAGCAAGGTGGAGTTCGGTTGCATTGTGATAGTCAGAGCGCCATTTACTTGGCAAAGAATCAGGTGTATCACACCAAGACCAAGCATATTGATGTGAGATTTCACAAGATCAGAGAGCTACTTGCATCTGGACAGATACTACTTGAGAAGGTTCATACTTTAGAGAATGCAACTGACATGTTGACCAAGCCAGTCACTAGTGACAAGTTCAAGCATTGCTTGGACTTGTTACACATTACTCAGTGATCAAGTAGGAGCTCTACCCCCCAATGCCAAGGATGTGATCGTCATGCAATGAATCGTCATAGGGGTTTGATATTCACCAAGGCGGAGATTGTTGAGTATGGCTCAAATGATGCAGTATCAAAAAGGCTGGCGGCGGGGAAGCTGAGCTAGCGAAGCTCCCTTTGCCCCCTAGCCCGTGGGCTCGACCCAAATCTGTTTCGGGGGCGCACTGGGGGGTGCGGGGGGTACGGTTCAGGGGTATTGTTGTAATCTGTTGCGTAATATTATATATACTGCTTGTAACACTGAACCCTAATCTTCACTGAGAAATAAAACGGAACTACAACTACTCTGTAGTCGCTGACGTAGGCAACCATTGGCCGAACAACGTGACCAAATATCGTGTCCTTTTTTGCGTTTTTCGTTTCCTTATTTCTTCTATACTGTTGTTGTTCTAACACCCTCTATTGTGTGTGTATGTGACTTCTCCCCAACATAAATGCCTTTAGACCAAAAGTTAGAAGCGTCTTCATGGTCTCTTAGAATGTGCACAATAGATTCAGGACTTGAGTGTCATCTTAGGTAGTTATTATCATTATCTATGTCTCTTCTGCATTTTTCCTCATTAGTCAATATTAGAGGATAATTCTTATCTCATCATTTGTAACTAACCATCACACCTAGATAGCCCTATCATTATCTGTTTGTTATCAATTTGTTACTAACAGAATTTGTTAATTTGTTATCCAATAGGATTAGTCTCTTAGAGCTATATTAGTTTAGCTATAAATATAGAACCATATACACTTTTGTAATCAAGCTTGAGTAATACATTGAAGAAATATTCTTCCAATCCTCTCTCTTTCTCGAGCCCATCTTTCTTTCATATTTCCATATTCAATCAAGTTTATCATGGCATCAGAAGCAGGTTCCGATTCAAACTCTGGTTCAGAAATTGAAAAGAAAAGCACTACCAGCAGTAAAGCACAAAGCACTACCAGCAGTAAAGCAAAACCCTTTGTGGTCACACCATCATCTCCCTACCATCTCAACTCATCTGATAATCCTGGAACTCCACTGGTAGCAGTGCCTCTCATGGCAGAAAATTATCGCAATTAGTCAAGATCCATGAAGACTGGTCTGCGAGCCAAAACCAAGTTGGGTTTCATTGATGGAACCATCAAGAAACCAATGGAGACCTCACAAGAATTTCAAGCCTGGGAGAAAGCTGACTCTATGGTCATTGCCTGGATTATCAACTCCATAAATCCTTCACTTCATGGGAGCATATCTCACGCAGCAACAACAAGAGATATTTGGATTGTTCTAGAAGAAAGATTTGCACAAACCAATGCACCGCACATCCATCAACTATGGAGAACTCTGAGTTTAATTCAACAACAACCCAACATGATAGTGACAGAATATTACAGCAAATTCAAGAGTCTCATAGATGAACTGAGTGAGCAACAACCACTGCCTGAATGTTCACGTGGTGCTGCGAAATCACTTCTGCAGAGGGAAGAGGACAATCACGTCCATCTCTTCCTTGGAGGCCTTGGTGATCGTTTTGATCAAATCAAGGGAAGCATTCTTAACACCGATTCTTTGCCATCTCTTAGAAGAGTCTTCAACCACATATTGAGGGAAGAAGCTAGACTTAGTACAGATAAAAGCAGGGAAGAAAGATAAGAAGCAGGTTCAGCTTTTCATTCCTTCAAGCAGAGAAATAAAGATGAACCAAAAGTGAAATGCGATCATTGTGGAAAACTTGGGCATAGCAAATCCAAGTGTTTTGAAATAATTGGATATCCTTCTCACTGGGACACTAGCAGAATCAAGAAGGGAGACAACAAGTCAGGCTCAAATTCTGCAGGAAGTGCCAAATTTGCCTGGGCAGAAGGAAATCAAGGCAGGAGCAAAAATCAGGAGCATGCTCAAACCAATCATGTCTCACAAGGAAAGAAGAGCAGTGCAGATGGCAGTAACCCTTCTGGTAATCACAATTGGATCTTGGATAGTGGAGCATCACACCATATGACTCCACTATACTCGATTCTAAAAGATGTGCACAACCTTGATCATCCACTGCACATTGCCTTGCCCACTGGGAATATTGTCACGGTTAATGAGGCTGGGACAGTATTTCTCAATGAGGAAATTAAATTACGTGATGTCTTGTTTATACCTGAATTTAATTGCAATCTTTTATCAGTTCACAAACTCACTTGTGACTTAAATTGCACTGTAACTTACTCTGTTGATGGCTGTATTATACAGGATCAAACCAAGAAGAGGACCTCTGGTGATTTGCACGAGGGGGTCTATATCCTTAAGATAGAAGCAAATGGTTTCTCAACAGCAGTTTCAGAAGATTTAAATTTTGTTTGGCATGCTAGGATGGGGCACACTTGTATTCAGAATTTGTCCAAATTGTCAAATGTTCTTAGTTTTCATTTTGATGACAATAAGCTAGGGTGTTGTGATGTATGCCACCATTCGAAACAATGCGGACCCTCTTTTCCTTTAAGCAGTAATAAAGCAGAGAAGCCTTTTGATTTAATTCATTGTGATTTATGGGGAAAATATGCTACAACATCACATAATGGTGCTCACTATTTTCTTACAATCGTGGATGATTATTCTAGAGCCGTGTGGGTATACCTCATGAAAGAGAAGTCAGAAACCAACAATTACTTGATTAACTTTTGCAAAATGGTGCAAACTCAGTTCAATACGAAAGTAAAAATTCTTCGTAGTGATAATGGAACCGAGTTTGTAAATAAAAAAATGCAATACTTTCTAAAATAAGAAGGAATCATTCATGAAACATCATGCGTAAGAACCCCTTAGCAAAATGGTCACGTTGAGAGAAAGCATAGACATATACTCGAAGTTGCAAGAGCTTTGAGGTTTCAGTCCAATTTACCCTTATCCTTCTGGGGTGAATGTGTGTTGACCGCCACTTATTTAATCAATAAAACTCCAACTGTGGCCAACAAGGGAGTGACTCCTTATGAGACGATTTATGGAAAGAAAGCAAGCTATAAACATTTGAGGATCTTTGGATGCCTTTGCTATGTTAGGGTCATCAAACCTGGAGACAAGTTTGCAGCTAGAGCCAAGAAGTGGCATCTTTGTGGGCTATCCTCAAGGTCAGAAGGGTTGGCGTGTATATGATTTATAGACTCGTGAGTTCTCAGTATCAAGAGATGTCATATTTTATGAGAATTCCTTTCCCTATGATCCACAAAATCTGGATTCGGTTGATAAAGGACCAAGGCGAGAGCAAATAGAAACCACCTATATTGACAACAATGATCAAGTTGATGTAACTCAAATTGAGGAATCAAGTTTTGAACAAGATCATGAGGAGACCGATGCTTGTGAGGAAATTCAAGAAGAAACTTACGCCTCCAGTTCTCATTCTCAGATTGATCAAAATCAGGGGGAGTAAGAAATAGTTGCTACTCAAGAGAAACAGGCCAGGGAACAAAGAATTAAACGTCAACCTGAATATCTTAAGGACTATGTCTGTAATACTACAACACAAGGACCCCTCGGCACATCTCAGGAACAATCGGCCTCTTTAGGTAAGCCCTACCACATCTCCCATTATGTTAACTATGATAATTTCTCACCAAAACATACAGCATTTCTTGCAACCATAACGTCTCACACAGAGCCTAAGAGCTACAAACAGGCTGTTCAACGACCAGAATGGTGTAAGGCAATGGAACAGGAAATACAAGCTTTAGAGGAAAATAATACATGGACTCTAGAGCCATTGCCAAAAGGAAAGAAATTGGTAGGCTGTCGATGGGTCTATAAAATCAAACACAAGGCTAACGGGGAGATAGATAAGTACAAAGCTCGTCTCGTTGCAAAAGGATTTACACAAGTAGAAGGAGAGGATTTTCGTGAAATCTTTGCTCTGGTAGCAAAAGTGACAACCGTCTGCTGCTTGTTAACTGTTGCAGCAGCTAAAGGCTGGTAACTACATCAAATGGATGTAAGCAATGCTTTCCTTCATGGAGACCTCGAAGAAGAAGTCTACATGGCTGTCCCTCCAGGCTACATTGTTGAGAAGCCAAATCTTGTTTGCCGCTTGCGAAAATCCTTATATGGGCTACGCCAAGCCTCTCGCAATTGGTATACCAAACTTTCAAAAAGACTAATTAAATATGGTTTTCACCAGTTAAGTGCAGACCATAACTTGTTTACTTACTCTTTGGGACAAGTCTTCCTTGCAGTCCTAGTGTATGTTGATGACTTGATCATTGTTGGCAACGACACAGAAGCTTGTGAAAGCTTTAAAATATATCTTCATAACTGCTTTCACACGAAAGATCTAGGTGGACTCAAATATTTTCTTGGCCTTGAATTGGCACGTGGACCTAAAGGCCTTTTCCTTTGTCAAAGGAAGTATACACTTGACATACTTGAGGAGTGCGGCATGATAAATTGCAAACCATGCAATTTTCCTATGGATCAAAATCATGACTTATCCTCTGAGAATGGGGACTTTTATGAAGATCCTTCGCGGTATAGGCGTCTCATTGGCCGCCTGATTTACTTAACCATTACTAGGCCAGAAATTACCTATTCCATACATGTTTTAAGTCAACATATGCAGGTCCACTGAGCGAAGCATTGGGAGGCTGCGGTCTTGGCGTGCTCACGTTATTTGAAGTCATCTCGGGTCAAGGTATTTTTACGCCTAAAGACAATGATCTCCGCCTGTTGGATATTGTGATTGATCGACACCGCCCCATTACTCGTAGGTCGGTTTACGGCTATCTCATGAAGCTTGGTCCTACCCCAATCTCTTGGAAAACAAAGAAACAATCCATCGTGTCACGGTCTTCCGGTGAAGCGAATATCGTGATATGGCACATGCTACCCGAAATTATCCGTCAAGGCAGCCTCCTTTCCACGTTGTTAGTACCATGCACGACTCCCACAACGCTTTATTGCGATAATCAAGCTGCTATACACATCGCGGCCAACCCCGTATTCCATGAACGGACAAAGCACATAGAAATAGATTATCACTTTGTTCGTGAACATTTACAATCAGGCAACATTGCTACTTCTTACGTGCGATCTCAACATCAACAGGCAGATACATTTACCAAAGCATTGGGATCCGTGCAATTTCATACTTTGCTTGGCAAGTTGGGAGTTCATAATCCCCACTCTCCAACTTGAGGGGGAGTATTAGAGGATAATTCTTATCTCATCATTTGTAACTAACCATCACACCTAGATAGCCCTATCATTATCTGTTTGTTATCAGTTTGTTACTAATAGAATTTGTTAATTTGTTATCTAATAGGATTAGTCTCTTAGAGCTATATTAGTTTAGCTATAAATATAGAACCATATACACTTTTGTAATCAAGCTTGAGTAATACATTGAAGAAATATTCTTCCAATCCTCTCTCTTTCTCGAGTCCATCTTTCTTTCATATTTCCATATTCAATCAAGTTTATCAGTCAATAATTTCTCAGGAGTTCATTTCCATAGAAAGACTCAAATAGGTTACGACCAGGACATTTCCATATATTCTTACAATTCGTAACTAGAGCTTAGAAGGTGATAAGCAGACTTAATTGAAAATTAGCCATCAGCAGCTAGTTTCCATCTAAGACAATCAATATCAGCAATCATACTACGCCGTTTCATGGAGGCTATTTTAGAATATATAGATAGAAGTTGGGATATATAGGCCCTTTTTAGGTTTCTCATGTTTCTAAAACCAAGCCCTCCTTCTTTCGGGAGACAATTTTTTTCCCCACGCTATAACATTACATTTCGATAAAATCTCCACAAATGTGTTCAGGTTCCTCACATGTTATTCCATAAACAATGACATTTGGAATTTCCTAATTCATCGGTATCTTTAAATTTAGACTTGTTAAATTTTAAAAATATTCATGTTATTGCGCTGAAATGAGGGATTAAGCCCAATTACAACACATTAGAATACAAAAAGCAAAAGAATACAATAGTTTTCTGTTTACTAGTCTAGTGAGAATGAAAAGTGAAGTGCTCACCCTATTCCGTGAGGGTCCTATTTACACTAGTCTTCTTCTATGTATTGGGGAACTAACTTTCAAGCCGTTGGAGCGTGACTTGTTTGCCAAGTTAGCATAATAGACCGATCAGATATCTGAGGAGCGGGGGTGAGTGGGAGCGTGGGTACACTCCTTTCGGACTTCCAGGAGGCGATCTCATCCCAATGAGTTGTCTTTCGCCCGAGCTAGGGTTAGCTTAACTGATCTGATGTCTTTGGGTCAGTCCTACTGGGCTTATCAGAAAACGGGCTGCTTACTGGGTCATAGTCATATGCATCCTAACGAGAATGGGCCGGCCAATTGGGCCCAGGTTGGTGTACCGAACAATTCCCATGTTATTATTTGTTTTGAAAATTTAATAAGAAAAATATGCAAAAGTTGGTTATTTTCTGTTATTTTATATGCGGAAGTTAGTTTGAGTTTTGTGTATTTAGGGGGGAAAAACACAAGGATCTACTTAAATATATAATTTGTGAACTAAAATCATTAATTGTCTAAATTTTTAAATAAACCATTATAATTTAACAAAGCCTTAACGTCTATTAATGAACGAAATTTTATTTAATTTTTAAAAAATATAAAGTTCTCTTAAAAATTAAATTATGAGAACTTGATTAAAAACATAATAAAATTATAAGAATTTCTATAATAAATTAATATTATTTTTATTCTTATCTTTTGTTTATATTTAAAAAAATAAAAATTGATTTTATTTTTCATTAAGAAGCTTTATAAACACATTATATTTTATTTTAAATAATAAAAACTAAAAAGTGTTAACGTAAAAAAGTGTAAATGATAGATATTGACCATAATATTAATTCACACACGCTTTTAAATGGTAACATTTCTTAAAACAAATGAAAGACTTCTCCTTCCTTCAAGTTGGTGTTACGAATGCGATCAAAAAAAAAAAAATTGGTGTAACGAATTATTACGGGAGCCTTTTCTTTTATCTTTTTCATTTTTTTTTGGTTGAAAATACCTCATTTATAAAAGAAGGGAAGCTTTCCTTTCTAGTTAGGATTTTTTGTCTAAAAGTAATCATATATTAAGATAGATAATTTGTATTTTAATATTGAAGGTATAAGTAAAAGCTATAGTTGATCCGGACCGATTTGGTTTCTGAAATTTAAAAAAAATTAGTTTCGTCCCTTACTTTATCAATATTCTAAATTAATCCATATATTTTAAAAACGTGTATCAGTTACGTCTCTTTATTAGTTTTGCATAGACCAAATCGATATTAAATTATAAATTACATGGAACTGTTTGCTAATAAGTGACTAAATTGAGGGCTATTTTGAAACTTTGTTAACAGACAGAACTGACAGAGAAACATAACTGATACACTTTTTCAAAATATAGAGACTAATTTAAAATATTAATAAAGTAAAAGACCAAACTTAATATTTTAATTTTTTTTCAAATATCAGGGATGAAATCGATGATTATCTCGTTGATCCGGTAGTTGCTTTCACTAGAAACTAGAAACTAGAAAAGTGATATGGTAAACTCTAGATTTCAGCCAGTATCTTCTAGACTGTGAGACTCCACTGTTCTTTTTCTTTTTCCAAAAAAATATAAGGTTTGTTGACCCAAAAAAAGTATCAAGTTTCTTCATCATAATTATAGTTCAGATAAAATAAAATGGGATTGACAACGACAACAGCATTGTGGACGTGCCGGAGTGGTTATCGGGCATGACTAGAAATCATGTGGGCTCTGCCCGCGCAGGTTCGAATCCTGCCGTTCACGCGATTTTTATTGCTGCATATTATCCTCCCACCATAACAACGATAATTTTATATAATTCACGATTTTTTAGGCTTAAATATGAAATCGATCTCCCAAAAATTAGCAAAATTCGTTTTTAGTCCAAAAAAATTTGAAAGTTTTTAGTCCCTCAGATTTCAAAATGTTTTTCCGTTCATCTTTCACTTCGACGCCGTTATGATTTTATACACTCAAAAATTCTAAAAGTTCATTTTTAGTCCCTCAAAATTCTAAAAGTTCGTTTTTAGTCCCCGCTACATAAGAGCCACATAAGCGCTACGTATACGCCACAAAATAGTGTCAGCGAAAGGGACCAATGGAAAATCATTTTCAAATTTGAGGGACTAAAAACCTTCAATTTTTTTTGAGAGACTAAAAACGAACTTTGCGAATTTTTTGGGGACTAATTTCATATTTAAGCCTTTTTTTAAGTATACTCTCTATATATCTATTGTCTTTACATTGAAAATTGACACAACTCCACAAATACCTGATACATATTATCCTCCCTCTGTAACTCTGATAATTTTATCAATAATTCGAGATATAATTCACATTTTTTAAGTATACTCTCTATATATTTATTGTCTTTATATTGAAAATTGACACAACTCCACAAATAATTAATTGATTATTTTGCAATCTGCAACAATTAATAAAACTATTTTGGTAAAAATATACTTTAATTAAATAATTACTTGCTCTGTATGTAAAAACCTTAAATCACCAAAGTTATGAAATGGAGGGAGTAGTAAATAAAAGCCTTAGTTGCATTTTTGTTCCCCTACTTTCCTAAATCTATAATTTTGTTCTTTCTCTTTTATTTTTCACGAATTTGATCTCCATCTATTTTCAATTGCACTTTTAGTTTATAAAAAAAAAATTACACTTTTAGTCCCAAAAACTGTGTATTTTGGAAAAATGGTGGACCAAAAGTGCAAAAAAAAAGTGTGGGGACCAAAATCGTGAAAAAATAAAGGAGGGAGATGAAAATCGTGGATATGAAAAAGTAGGAGATCACAAATGCAATTAAATCTGAAAAATAATGTACTTTTAAAAAATTGAGAAAACGATGCTCCTTCTTTAAAAGAAGCTTGAATTACACTATTCTCTTCTTTTATGCTAATATATGCTCTTCTCTCTCTTCAAAGGTAAATATGTATTATATTTTAGTCTTTTTTAATATAATCAAGCTTTTTATGTATACTTTTTTTCTCTATTTTTGATTTGTAGTATTATTAACATCAAGTTTTCACGATCAGTGGTTGTTCTTCTTGTGAAACTATGGATTTTAATGCCACAACACTATGTTCTTAGATGATTCTTGCTCGTAATTGTGTTTGATTCAATATAGGCCAATTTGGTACATGTACGAGGTCGTTCCAGTGATCATGTTGAAAGTTAGAGATCGAGATCAATGAGGGAAATGCAATTACGAGCTTTCAAGTGAGGGAAACCAATAGTGGTCGAGCTACGAGATATCATTCGATGTTGAGGAGCTTTCATTTCGTACACTGAAGTGAAGAGGAAAATTGCAATTGTTATAATTAGTTATTTTAATTTTAATGTGGCGTATGGCAACCCATAACCCTTTGCGTGTTGTGTAACTAACAACACCTAAATTGGAGTCTATGAGGAAGTAATACCGATTAGGGTTAGACATTGTGGGTTTAGCAACCTATTGTAAGCCGTTATACAACTCAATATATAAATTTTTGGATAAAAATAGGGCAGTGTTGCCGTACAGAAACTGACCCTTTGTGTACCAGTACACAACTGGTCGATAATGGAGGTTAAGGTGGGAGCAAAAAAGGAATATATTCGGTCAGCCTCGATGTGAGATAGCCTAGAGTGGTGCTTGTCGAGACATAGGCCGACCGAAAAAGGGTGGTTGGAATGGATTTAGTATATACAGTGGAAGGTTTAGCATAAAACAAGCTAGGCTAGTGAAGGCAACAGGCGGAGTGGAGCGGCAACGACAGAAACAGGCAATTATGTATCAGGGCACCCGTTTTTGGTGATTTACCTTAACTGTGAGTTGTGATAAAAATATGATATCTGTTATAAATATGTTGATTTGATGGATGACTATATCAATTTTTTATCTTATTATATCTTTACCATATTCCTTAATTTGGTCCATAACTAGTAGCCCATTATCTATAAATAGGGCTATTAGGTTTGTCCTTGTACACACTTGATCAGATTATCAATACAAAGATTATAGCTAGTTCCTGAAGAACTAGCTTTTAAATCCTGGTTCCTGAAGAACCGGTCTTTGAGTTTATAATTCTATTGTCTTATCTCTCTGCTTTCTTTTGTATTTACAACACGTTATAGCACGAGATTGGTTCATGAAGAACTTTAAAGCACGAGATTGGTTCATGAAGAACTTTAAAATTTTTTAGTGCTACGAGAAGTTCCTGAAGAACCTTACAATTTTTTTATCACTACATATAGTTCCTGAAGAACCTCATAATTTTTTAGTGCTGCGTATAGTTCCCGAAGAACAACACGATTATTTTAGCGCTACATAAGTTCCAGAAGAACTAGATTTGATCCTAATACAGTTCGAAGCAAAAGAAAAGTGAAAAAAAATTATTGATTGTATCTTTCCAAGATAGTTCCTGAAGAACTAACATTTGAATCTCGTTGCCTATTTTCATATTAAAGATGAGATATTTACATGTTAATTCCCGAAGAATTAACCTTTGAATCATAGTTCCTAAAAAATAGTCGTTAAATTCTAGTTCTTGAAAAACTAGTCTAACCATTTGCAAAAACATGTGTTCTTTGCAAAAGATATTATCATTTATTTGTTTACTTGTTTTCATATAAATTTGGATATTTGTGTATGTGATATATTGTAATTATTGTTATTGTGATTCATATATTTTTAGAATCCTTATCCTTGTTTTATATAAAGATGTGATCTTTAATTATATTTTGAAAATTTTGTTGCTATATAAAGATATTAATTTTCTGATATAATACTTTAATTAATTGTTCAAAATTTGTTGCTATAAAAATATGACATTTAATATGGTAATTATGTATTTTAAATTTCAAATTCATATTTTTAAATTAATGTTAGTTTTCAAATTTTGATTATGAAAATTATGCATTTGATCTTGTTCTTACAGATAATATGTATTTGGTTATGTCTATTTTTTATTTAAAAAAATGGAAATTTTTTTTATTAGTTAATTCATAAAATGAAATGTTGAATTGTTTGTTTGAAATTCATAAAGACACAGGTATAAGTGCAAGAAATCTTATGTCCTTAGAAGAAACGATGAAATAACTTTTCTCAACACCAAATGAAAGCCGAAGAATACATTCAGGTGTAGTATCTACCAAGTAGTGTTCACATCAATTGCTACCAAGCACGATCAAGTCTTCAATGGTGTAGCAATTTTTATGTATGCTTCTTTTTAAGGTAAGAATTTATGTATACATATCTTTTTACGCTAAGATTAAAAAGACACTATTATTCAATGTTTGCAAGATTTGCCTCACAATTGGTCTTGAAGTACCAAAATAAATGAATAGCCAAACACTCTTGTCTTTTATTGGTCCCGAAGTACCAATACATGATTTCAAGTAATTTAAAATATAGATTGATCGTAAATTGGTCCTGAAGTACCAATACAAAATTTTAAGTAATTGTGAAATTGCCCTCTGTTGATGCTGAGAATGGTAGAGCTCTCCTCCTCCTTGGGGTTGAGTACTCCCTCTTCCAGAGTCCAAAAAAAGGGGGGTGGTACCTGCGAAGACACTCCGATGCCTAAGTTAGATAGGGCTTTAGAGGAGAAGGAGAACAGAGTAGATTAGGGTTTTGAGTAAGTAGTGAATGTCCAACCTGGGGGGTCAAGCCCCCTTTATATAGTGGAGTCACGTCGAGGGAGGGTAACCACCGATCCGGAATCTGCGCGCGGTAACTCCTCCCTCACGCTTCAAGGATCAGCTAATCTCTTCCTGACATCTCGCACCTGCCAAGTCCGTCACGTACTGGCTACGTGATCCCCAATCTTCGGAGTGGCAACGGCTCCAAGCATCGTCTCCCGGTGTATCCCTTTCTAGAAGGTTCGAGGGTCACGAGTCAGCTCGCCCCTGACCTGCTAGGCGTTATCACTGGGGCGATCGTACCGGGGGACCGGTTTGGCGCCTCCGGGGTCGGATGTAGCTCGCCGAGCTCGAAGAAGGTCGGAACCGAGCCGGGCCGGCTCGGTTTGGTGGACGCTGGAACTCGCATCGGGACCGGTCCGTAACAGCCTCAAAGTACCAATATAAGATTCCAAGTAAATGTGAAATTGGTCTTGAAGTACCGATACAAAATTTCAAGTAATTGTGAAATTGGTCTCGAAGGACCAATATTGGATCCACGCATAACTGTTAAAAACGATTAATGCACAAACTAGAGTCTCTTTTTGGTCTTGAAGTATCAATATTTAGTAGACAGTGACAAAACCTACACAATTATTTGTATTAAGAAATATTTATGCAATTAACATTAGCTGAAATTAATGTTGATATTGTATCTGGTATTGCAAATATGATCGAAGGCTCCAGAAGAGCATGTGATATATCCTCAAATAGAACAAAATTATCCATTGATGATGCGTTATATTTTAGTAGATCCCGAAGAAATCTACCAAGTTTCAAATATATACATCGCAATAAGTATCATGTTGAAACCAAAAAATGAGAGAGATTTGAAATATCTCTATTGTTTTAAAAGTTCATGTTAGAGAAATTTTAAGATTTCCTGTTGGATTATATTTTACAAAAGTAAGGATGACAGAGTTAAATTATATGCACCAGAAGTGGTCATATCTTACGACTTTTTATGCTTTGACATGATCGTCTTAGTCATCCCAGTTCAACTATGATGCGATGTATTATTGAAAATACACACGGATACTCATTAAATGATCATAGAATCCTTTTACCTGATGATTATTTTTGTCATTCTCGTGCTAAAGATAGTTACTCTTTTCTTTTAATCTCAAATATGATTGGTTTTTAAGTTATTATTATTTTTTGGGTGATATATATTATCTTATGTACTAATCTTTTGAAAGGAAATATTTTGATTATTATGTAAAAATAATTAACTGAGAAACAAAAGACGTCGCTATTTTGCTACACTATCATATGAGATATATACGAGTAAAAATTTTAAGGTATTGCAAAACAAATCTTTTGAAGCTAATTTTGATTATCACTTGAAAATTTAGTGTCATTTACTGTTGTTAATTAAATTATTTGATTATTTTTTAACTAGTAGTTATAATAATATATATTATTTAAATATATACAAGAGCTGAAACATTTGAATATATTGTGTTTGAAAGCATGGTGTGAGTGCGAAATATTAGTTTATTTATTCTGATATTTTTAAATGTCAATTATATGTTATATAATTGGATACATATGATGATAACATGCATTAATTAATAAATTTACAATTATATATTATACAATTCATAATTTATTGGATGGTTATATGGCTCGGCAATTTTGAATTGTGCATTGTTTCATGTATATTTAGATATTGTGATATCTTGACTTATATTTTATTATTATATATTTGATGAATCGGTTTTCCTCATCAGGGAAGAAAAAGATAAAAGAATAAAAGCACAAGAAGTTTGTTGTAATACACAAACATTATCCATGTTGGATATACGCACAAATCAATGTGAACTTGAAGTTCAAAGAATAAGTCATTTGCAAAATGTTGCAAACCAATTACTAGATATCTTTACAAACATCCAAAAAGTCTCTAAATCACTTGTGTTAGTTGTAAATATTATCGCATAATTAATTGTCTCTGCAGGATAACTAGCGAGTATGGCAACCCATAACGCTAGAAGCGTTGTAGACTTATTGTTACAAATGATATTATTCCTAAAAGGGAAAATTCAAAGTGATGATCCAGAAGATCATTGACACTCTAGAAGAGGTCAAAAACAATATGAATCAACAACTCCATATTTCCAGTTAAGTAACCCCAAAAGTGGTTCCGGTACCGGCAAATTACGAGATCTCATTAAACCCTGAAAATATGGGGGGAAGATGTGAAGTTGTTGATATGTTTTTGCTTATGCAATAGCAATTGATTATAAAATTATTAATCATGATGAGCATGAAGCTCGAATCATATAGAAATGTCGACATTAAATTGATTGGCCAAAGTGAATTAAAATAATGCAAGCCGAGCAAGACTTATTTGCCAAACATAAAGCATTTGGACCAGTAGTCCAGACACCTGAAGTTGTCAACCTTTGTTATGCGTGAAATTACTTATAGATTTTTTATTAGTTTGGCAGTCTTTGAAGGACTTGACATACATCAAATGGGTGTAGTGACAGCTTGCTTATATGGGTCATTGGATAATTACAGATATATGAAAATCCCTGAAGGATTTAAGATGCTTGAAGCATACCCCTGAAAAATTCAAAATGCATGAAGCATATACTTGAAGGATTTAAGATGCCTGAATCATACTTCTGAAAATTCAAAATGCATGAAGCATATCCCTGAAGGATTGAAGATAGCTAAAGCATAATCCTAAAGAATTATAAATATGCATGAAGCATAACCATGAAGGATCTAAAGCATCTGAAATATTTTGACTGATGTAATCAGTTTAATTTGGAAATATGAGGACCTTGAACCTATAGTTCAAGATTCAAAAGATGTTTTCAATGAACCTGAAGTCTGAACTCTCATGACACGAATATGTGTTATTACAGCTTATGGTTAACTAGAGAGTGGTCCCTATATTGAAAATCTCGGAAGGATTAAAACTATTGAAATCATCTATTTGAATTTACATATACTAATAATTTATATTCTCTTATTTATCATATTAAACATTTCATATTGGTAAGAAATGTTTGAGTTACATACATGATGCAATTATGGGTAAATTTGTTTATTTCTTTTTTCTCACATTGTTCAATATGATTGATATGAATTTTGATTATTAATATTCTAGAAATTACTTGAGTTTGTTCCAAACTATAGATAGTATAAATAAATATCTTCAAATAAAATGTTTTGAAAGATAAGGTGTTGTCTCTACTCTACTCGAGCATTTGCAACAAAGAACTTTGGTCCTGAAGTACCATATCATGTTGTTATTGAAATACTTTTTTATGTTGCAAATAGCACAAGATTGTATATAGTTTTTGTAGTGAACTTGTTAGCCAGATTTTGTTCAACACCAACCCGAAGACATTGGAATGAAGTCAAACAAGTTCTTCGTTCTTTCTGATCCTCATAAAGCTCAATCGCAATCAGGTGATGTTTACACATGTGGAGAAACAGGCATATCTTAACGTTTTGTGAAGCAAACTATCACAACCATCTCCTCAAATCATTCAAAAATATTGACTCTTCATTAAGCAAGTTGTGAATGCATATGACTGAGAACCACGACTCAGTATATTAGAGGAGCATGCAAATTGATGAAAGAAAATGACAAGCCAACAACATTTCAAAAAGATAATGCATCATGAAAAGATTCGATCAAATGACAACTGAGAAGATTTATTCACAAAAGCATTGTGAACTTCAATTTTCAATAAGCTTATCGATAAGCAATTTAAAGGACGTTCATAAATAATGTATTTTCGAGGGGAAGTATGTCACTATGAATACTATACTCTTTTTCCTTCGCTAAGTTTTTATCCCACTGGGTTTTTCTTAGCAAGGTTTTAACGAGACATGTTCATAGTGTATAATCATCCAAGGGGAAGTGTTATAAATATGTTGATTTGATGGATGACTATATCAATTTGTTATCTCATTATATCTTTACCATATCCCTTAATTTGGTCCATAACTAGTAGCTCATTCTCTATAAATAGGGCTATTAGGTTTGTCCTTGTACACACCTGATCAGATTATCAATAAAAAGATTATAGCTAGTTCTTGAAGAATTAACCTTTAAATCCTGGTTCCTGAAGAACCGGTCTTTGAGTCTATATTTCTATTGTCTTATCTCTCTACTTTCTTTTGTATTTACAACAATATCATATTTAATCTTGTTATTTACTTAAGTGTTGGTTGTCTTTAGACACCATTAGTCCATTAGCCTCTAACATATATTTTTTTACATTTTTCATTAATCTTTTTACCCAAAATTTGATATAAAAAATAAAAAATTATTTGTAATAGACATACTCAAAGACACTTAATAATACTAAGTATGTATTTTAAAATAAAATATAAAATAATAAAAATAAAATAATTCAACTATTAAAGTCCAAAATACATAAATTTTAAAATTTTAAAAATTATTGTCAAAAAAGAAATTAATCGATTTAATTCAAATCTCAAATTTTCAAAGAACATAAATTCAAGAACTAACTAAATAGTAGTAACAATGAACTAAATTAATAACAATGAATTTTAATTGAATCAATGTTACAGGGAATCTGTTTTTCACTTTGAAACGACAAGTCGCAGTTGCACAGCAGCCACGTGCCTTTCTCTTTGCTTAATCCAAAACCCAGAAAAGAGAGCGTTAGGGTTCACAGCTCCGGCGACAATGGAGGTAGTGAACACTCGAAACCACGGCTCCAAACGCAAGTTCGACGACGCCGTTTCAGCATCCAACGGTTTCAACAACAACAACAACAACATCGATCTGTCCCTTCTGGAAGCCATCGAGAAATCGCAGAACACAGTAGAAGTAGTGGACCTTCGAACCCTAAAGAAACTCGTTCTCTCCTTCGAACGCCGATTGAAGGAGAACATCGAAGCCCGACTCAAGTACCCGAACCAACCCGATCGCTTCGCTGACTACGAATTGGAGCTCCACGAAGAGCTCCACAAACTCAAAGTCCTCGCCGGAGCACCCGAACTCTACCCGGACCTCGTCAACCTCAACGTCGTTCCCTCCATCGTCGATTTGCTTAACCACGACAACACCGACATCGCCATCGACGTCGTTCAGCTCCTCCAGGAACTCTCCAACGAGGATTTCCTCGATGACAATGACGAACCCGCTAGGTTCTCGTCGACGCTCTTGTCGACAACAGCGCGCTCGAGCTCCTCGTTCAGAATCTCCATCGGTTGTCCGAATCCGACCCAGACGAAAACGCCGCCGTTTACAACACCCTCGCTACAATCGAGAATTTGATCGAAGTGCAGCCCGCGGTGGCGGAATTGGTGTGCGAGAAAACGAAACTGTTGAAGTGGCTGTTGGGGAAGATTAATGTGAGGGAATTTGACGGGAACAAGCAGTATGCGTCGGAGATTTTGGCGATTTTGCTGCAGAGCAGAACGGCGAGTCAGAAGAGGTTGGGACAGATGAATGGGGTGGATGTGGTACTTCAGGCGGTGGCTATGTATAAGTCTAAGGACCCTAAGAGT
This sequence comes from Calophaca sinica, assembly GCA_037113605.1. Taxonomy (NCBI): domain Eukaryota; kingdom Viridiplantae; phylum Streptophyta; class Magnoliopsida; order Fabales; family Fabaceae; genus Calophaca; species Calophaca sinica. Next base: position 52,610,740 of record CM073735.1, on the reverse strand, counting down.
TCTGATGAGGAAGAGATGGTGGAGAATTTGTTTGATTGCTTGTGCTGTTTGTTGATGCCGTTGGAGAACAAGGAAAGGTTTGTGAAGGCTGAAGGGGTTGAGTTGATGATAATTATCATGAAACAGAAGAAATTGGCTTATGGGTCTGCTATTAGGGCGCTTGATTTCGCAATGACCAATTACCCTCTTGCTTGTGAACGCTTTGTTGATGTTCTGGGATTGAAGACTGCATTTGCAGCTTTTATGGGTAAGGCAAGTGCTACTACTTTTCCCACTATCGTCAAGAGTTTAATTGTTGCACCATTTTGCTTTCCTGGTTTAGGAAATGTGATTTCATAGATATATTAAATGGGTTGCACTTGCACTAAAAAAGTTGATTATTTTCATATGTAGATTCCCATCAGTAAGAAGAACAAGGAAGAACGGTACCAAGAGGAGTTAGAGGAGCGCATTGTGTCATTGATTGCTTCATTATTTGGTAAGCAGGCAAGTGAAGTTTCATTTGAGTCTTGACATAGTATGTCTTATTTTGCTAATGACTAGCATTCTCAGCTTATATGCATAACTAGTTTTTCTTTTCTTCCTTTTTTTGAAATCTATCACGGTCAAGTCGCTTCCTTGTGCTAGTTGCTTTGCAAATACACAGTGCATTATGCATTTGACTGGGTATGATCAATCTCAGACACAAAGGAGAGTTTTTGCTCTAAATGGGTTACTGGAAATTTGGTTTATAAAATTGCTTTGATCCATCTACCTGATGTCATATGGTGGGAGAAAGCCGGATTGTTATTGTTGAAGCCCCCGTTGTTGCCCATGTCTAGAACGTGGTACATCAGTACATGCCTTTATGGATTAGAATGTTGTTGGCATCTTTACATGTTATTTATATATGAAAATAACCCAAAGCTTTTAAGTTTCTCAAAATGTCATTAAATGCATCCATGCTTGAAAATTGAAATATGCATTTTAGTGAGAATTGGAATCTTGAGTGGTTTCACGAGAGAGACTATAAAGTAAACTTGTTGACCTGAGTGTGAGAAGATAGACAGGTTAATGCTTTTCAAAGTGACATTAAGTGCATCCATGCATGAAATTGAAACATGCATTTTAGTGAGGCATTATGTATCTATATTTTAATTTTTCCCTTTTTAGATGTTGAACTTCAGAACTCTATGTCTTCCCAGGTGGAATCTTGAGGGGCTCCAGGAGAGAAAGATTATTAAGTAAATTTGTTGAAAATGAGTGCGAGAAGATAGATAGACTAATGGAACTATACATCAGGTAGGTTAGCTTTGTCCTCTACTATTTCTGAAGTTCATGGTTATTGAACTTAATCCATTTGTTTCAAACTGCTATTCATCAATCTTAAAATTAGTATAGAATCATAAAAATTGTGACAGTAGGGATCTTGATTTAAAGCTTATATTTTCATCTGAGCACACTGAATTTTTCCCGACCAGATATTCAGATAGAGTGAAAGCACAAACTGAACGGTTGGATCAAGCTGAGCTTGATGACTTGGAGGGAGTTTACTTATTCTGCTTCTACATGTCAAATTGAAATATCTTTCTTTTCTTTTTTTTTTTTTTTTTTGCCTAGTGAAATCTAATATTTCTATATGTTATAGATGGATGAAGATGAAAAGTACAATCGTAAACTGTAATCTGGACTTTATACTCTTCAGATAAATTTTTTAATTGAGTAACTTATGCTGAGAAATGACTTAGTAGTAGTTTTGGTGTTTTATGAACTCATCCACATAACTGTTTCAAAAAATAGCAGTCTTTTATAATTTTTTAGAAAACATGCTTTGAATTTGATCTTTGTTCTTAAACAGCTATACAATTATTAACCAAAAAGGATTTCATTAAGTTTTGGCTTCTTTCCATAATAATTCCATTTCAAATTGCATTCAGGAAAAAATTTAGTAAACACCACGCACCAGTGGTGCTTGTTGTAGTAATAGCACCACCTATGAAAGAGATACCAGTTTTACAACACCTTTTGTGCACTGACAATTTTATATATGATTCTGCAGTTGATTGCTGTCATTTTGGGTCATGTTTGGTGCTCTGAGTAAGTATTTGTTCCTTTAAATGGTAATGTGATGAGCTTATATATGTATATTTTCACCCGACGTGTCTTAATTGAATACTTCGTGGTCAGGCAGTCAGGCATGCACAAATGAGAGGAAGAATTGAACTACTTCTCAAGTAGAACAAGCTTAGTAAGACGCATGCGAAGGATATACTTCAGGTATATACCCTCAGGGGCTAATTTTGAACAAAGTTAATAATTTTTATCTTGTTAGTGTCAGTTGCTGTATTGAGGATGCATTGAAGTCCTAACCAAGTTAAGTATCAATTTGCAATATTTCTGATGTTTTCCCATATTTCAAGGCACCAGCAATTTCATGATTTAAAAAATGATAGATTAGTCCCTTCCTACTAAAAAGTTAAGAGTTTTGAATACGAGTCTGGGAACTTGGTTGTCCCTTAACAGTGCTTTTGCTGCAGTGTACCAGTCCTTAAGGTTTTACTTTAATTTTGGTAATTTGAATTGATTACGTTCCCTTTTCTTTAACTGACCAAGCTTAGCATCCCTGCTTATGATGTGCTTGAATACTATCATTCAGCGAATCCCTCATAGAAACCCATTATGTTGAACAAAAGAAATTTCTCTTTTCTGTGGTTTAGGAATATCATGACAATATTGGCGATCTTGATGGACCAGAAGAGAAGGAGCGAGCACAGACAAAGATTCAGAAGTTCATAATGGCGTTATAACTATTGTAAGACTTTCGAATCAAAGGGATTAAAGCCTTTTTTTTTTTTTTTTTTTTTTTGCCTCCCGTTTCTAATGCATGTAAAATCTTTTTTGTCCAGAACGGTGAATAGGTTAGTGAGGGTAATGGATAAAGAAACACTGATATGCAAATGTTGTTGAGATCATATTCACGTACCGTTTCTGTCACTCAGCTTCATTTATTGTATGGAAGAATGCTTTGAATATGTAATTCGTGTACGATAATGGTATCGTAATTTATTTTATTGGATTTAAGAAATCACTAAAGTTACTTTTGCTTTATTTTGACCTCCGTGCACAAATTTTTTAAAATAAAAACATAAGTTGTGGATTACATATTCACATGTCCACGGATTGGCACACCATCGTTCTTCTTCGGTCTTCACTCTCCAACAGTGCAATACTTGAGATTTCATTTTAGTGCTTACCACTTTCGTTTCCATGGCCTGCCCCTGAATGAACCTCTGGTATACAGATATATAATTAGTTCTTACATTTTGACGCTTTTGCATGTTTGCGTATACCTAAAGTAATGGCTCTTCATTTTCAATTGCCAATTTGGTTATTATTAATGAGTATATGAAAATTCTTGGCTTGTCTAGTATACGCTTACCTGGAAGTGGTAGCAGTTCTCTCTGATCTGTCTTGTAGACTGTGTTTCTTAAATGGTGACTCAGCTTCGTCAAGGAGTTCAATCTCAAGCAAGGCATTTTCAATAGCCTCAGCCAGTTTCTCATCCTCATCCGCATTATGGAAACAACCTCTCTCCTTAGCGTCTAGAACTAGTTTTCCCCATACAGAGTTGCTATTTTTTAAAGTTGTTTCGTTCCCTAATATCCAAAGGCAATGTCTGCACGAATTACCCCGTTTATAATCAACTTATGTCTGTTATCAGAACTTGGAAGTAGCATGAGTATCACATGATATAAGTAACATACCTAGCCCGAGTCAGTGCCACATTTGCTCTTTTCTTATTGGAAAGAAAACCTATGTTTGCATCCTCCTTAGATCTGACGGTGGAGATTATTATTATATCTTCTTCACCACCTTGAAAGCCATCAATAGAACGAACACTAACAGAGAAATTAGGGTTAGAAACACAATTGTCCAGCTTAATTTTTTCTTGGATTTCGTACACCTGAGCATTATATGGAGATATGATTCCTATGCTAACTTTCTTCCTTGTCCTCAAAAACTCTGTAGCAAAGAAAGGGTACTGTGTCATGCATGTAGTATATTATTGTACCCAAAAGAATAAGCTTTCTTATTTGAGAACAAAATGCATAACTAGATTCACTAAAGCATACCTTCTTTAAGGCTTCCAATAATCTTGGAGATAACAAAGACCTCAACTATATTCTTGAAACTGTGTCCACTAGCGTTGTTCTTTACCCTTATCTATGTTTATAAATGAATATGAAGCATACATTTTTCCTTCAAGGAAACACCTAGTGTAGCTCATTTCTCTGACAATGGGGGCATCAACAAGTTGCTCCTCATAGAATTCCTTATTTGGGAATAAGCTGATGGATGGATGCATTCTATACTGAGTATTAAGAAGATGCTTCTTGTATCCTAACAATACCAGCCTCTCAAACAAACTTCTTCCATATTCAGCTTCTTTAATAACCTTAGATTTGATAATTATAATCACATAAGAAAATATTCTTTAATGATGCACACTATCCAAATCACACAAAAATGGCAAAAGACAAGTACCTTGCTTTTGACCACAGCAGGAAGTTGTCTCTCATCACCTATGAGGATAGCATGGTGGAGACCTGGAAGCTGTAATGGAATGACTGATTCACATTCTTTTAACATGGCTGCTTCATCAATAACTAAAAAGTGTATTGGTGTCATTCCTTCTGCAAAAAGTTTAGTAGAACTTGATGCAGTACAGAAAATCAGGCATGCATTCATCAAGCAAATTTTTTCTACTCCATATTTGTTAGTAAGGTTTGGAAGTGAAATTGTCTGAAGTGATCTTGATAAGAGAAGACACTCATCTCTTTCCACGTTTAACCATTCACAGCGGTCAAAAATGCTTTCTCCATCTACGAAGTCATCGAGAGTTTGTTTCGACTTGGCTCTACTTAAGGAGCTTTCAAGAGATCTTAGCAAATCAAGAACTACAAGTATTTTCTTCATCTCCTCAAATGGAATTAAGGATGTTGGTAGGTGTGTATACAAGGTTTGCATACATACCTTGAGGTCCTGTCCAATGGAACTGAATCTTTGCATAACAAATTGCTTCAATGTCATGACACTATTCTTTTTATCCTCCCGATATGAAAGGTACTGCTCTTCAATGTCAGGGTATTTCTTCTTCACAAATTGCTTTAACATCAGAGGATCAGCATTCTTCTCATGTTGCTTGTATGAACTATATGCAAGTTCTAAATCACCGTGTTTTTGCCTAGCAAATTCTTCTAATGACATAAGATCACGTTCTATGCAAAGCTTATACAAACCATATTGCTTTTTGGGGTCCTCAAGCAATGTGATCACTGATTCTAAGCATTGTTTCCATCCAGTTGAAGGATCAAAACACTTCACAAGTTTATCTACACGATAGTCGAGAAAGACATCCTGGAGGTCCCTATAACAGTCTACTTTCATTCGAGATCTGTTGCCGAATACCACAATGTCACCAAAGCCATATGTATCAGTATCATGCTCAAGTGACTCCTTAACTAAATTCTGCAGGCGAACAACTACTTCCAAAACTGCAGTATTTGTTGGAGCACATGTTAGTGTTCTGGTTTTAAACTTGAGAAGGGAAAATAACAAGGAAGCCACTGTCTTTGTTTTGCCAGTCCCTGGTGGGCCCCAAATAAGTTTAATAGTGTCATTGTGAGGACAGTCCCTCATTGCAACACAGCTTAAAACTGCATCTTTTTGGGATTCATTCAGATTTTGAGACTGGATTATGTTTTGTGCTCTAGAACAAGTTGCAATACGGTGTTCCTCAGAAAAGCAAAGTTGACAGTTTTCTTCATTCTGTAAAATACAAAGCATGAATTGGTTATTAGATAAAGTAACCACTTTTCCTTCATAACTATCTGTACATAAAGAGTATCTCACAAGAAGAAAAGGGACCCTAATGAAAGCATTGAATTCTGGTCCAGCTTTTCAAGGATTGACTTTGCAAATGTATGGCATCATGCTACTTGCACAATTTAAGAAGTTACATTTGTGTGTGTTTGAGTGAACGTTTGGTAAACGTGATTTTCAATAAAAAAAAATTGTAAAATTGATTTGGTTATGAATGAATTTGAAGTAAAATGATTCATGTTTGGATGATTTTACTCTGAAAGCGGGTTTGACATAAAAGGTGGTGCAAATTTTTGAACCAAACACAAGCTACTTTTTATCACTTCTGGTGAAACTGAAGTTCCAAGGCAGAATCAATTTTGGCCGATAGAAACCAAATGTATGTATTTTCACTGAAATCACATTTGATAAGAAGCAAATCACGGTGAAACCAAACGCACTATTTGTATAATCGCTAAACTAGTATGTTATTAAATATTGAGAACACTACTTATGGATTTAGTGATTCTTACATTTGAATCAGCTTGCAGCACTTTTTGAATCAAGCTCCTTTTTGCACCCTCCAGCTCTGACTTCAAGGCTTTCCAAACACGAATATTTGTTGTCAGGTTCATAAGATAGACGGCATAAAGCTTTGGTGCATTGTTGCTCCTAAAGTAAGATCCAGTCTTCATGTCAATGTATTTGGAAGACAGAATTGAGATCTCGTCAGTACTTTCTTTTGACCCATGAACATAAGCAATGTGGTAGTATCTTCTAGGCCTATTTAAGTTTTCCACAGTTTTCGGTTTAGTGTCTGTCAAGGCAATGAGATCTCCAGCCTCAGGCTTATATATTCCAACATCTCTGGCATCATTATTAGTTCTCTTCACTAAAATTTGGTAGAGCAAGAACTTGGTAGGTATGAAGCTTTTGAATCTTTCACGTTCATTTGTCAATATTTCACAAAAGGAAGCCTTGCGGCGCCATTCAAGCTTGAACACAATTCACCGTGAGTTTCCTCAATCAATAATGGAATGATGTAGCTCATGTAATCTGTTACTGACATGAATGTCTGTGGGATCTTCCTCACCTGAGATAAAATAATCTGTTAGTGCATATGGATTGTCTTAGTAGAGACTTCCTAATTTTATGAACATAATTTAGTACTGAACCATAAGCATATGTTTCTCTTGTCAAATTAATCGCAACCAATGGAAAAATAGGCTTTCTAAATGCAGTTCCATAATCTATTTTCTTCATTAAAACAATTAAATTAATGATTACTAAAAGGTTAATAATGTGCTTCTTACAGTGTTGTCAATTGTAAAAAATAGCGGTTTATTCAAATTTTGCTACGCTATAGTGCCGCTATTTGACAACAATGGTTGTCAAATCGCGGATCACAGACAATAGCGGTTTGTCCAAATTCCGCTACACCATAGCTACTATTTGAAAATACTGGCTTATTATATTGAATATTGAAAAAAGGGGGAAAACAACCTTGTACTTGCGGAGGTTTTCGTTGAGAACATCCTTGAAAGTCCAAGAGAGCACAATTTGTACCAATCTCGGAAGATCAATATCCTTCCCCTTCCTCTGGTAATTAAAACTCTTCATATCGTTCCTCTTCCTCTTGTAATTAAAACTTTTCTCCATATTTTGCTCCTTTTTTATGACCACTTCTTTCTCAACAAAGCAATCGATAACAGAAACTATGCCACTCATGGCTTCTTTTTATACAGATATATGGCACATTAACCAAAACACAAAGGACAGACAGATATAAAGGATTATTACTTACATCTGAAGGAACTAAACAGTTTACACAAAACTTGCTCATCAGGGATACCACAGTTTCACCCCCATCATGAAAGTTAAAAGAAGATTCTCATAGTTATTGGACCCGTACATACGGTCATAAAAAGCAACTTAAAGTATGCATAAACCAAAGGAAAAGCAAGTGTGCGTGTTAAAGCACACCTGAGACAAATTAAGGTACACAGTTACTGACGCCAGGTCAACTGCAAGTTTGGTTGGAGCATAAGAGGGGCTCTGTCTACCATGCCACATGCTCTAGGTGGTACATGTGCACAACCTTTCTTTTGCCGTTAGATTTGAGAATCCCAGAGATTTTATTATGAAACCTACTCTACTCGATCTTCCCCTCTCCCTCCCATTATCCACTGCTGCAACTGCAAGACCGCCGAAGAGCATTCGTGAAACCCACCATCACAACTTCCTCCATCACTGTATCATCAACAACGAAGTTCTAATTAACCAAACTCTAGAAATCAAAAACAAACACAAGAGACAATAAAATAGATGGATCGAGAATGCGACGACGTTAGTTGTGGAGTGCAATTTAGAGGCTTCCAGATCTGATTTGCTTTGATTCGTTGGGTTTTCCCGTCGCCTTGTTGTCGGCTTCGGGGGGAAGAGGGCAAGGGCTGGTGGCGTCGGGGCTGGGGAAGATGGGGGAGGGAGGTTGCGGCAGTCGGAGAGACGGGTGGGGGTGTGACCGCCGTTCATTCCGTTAGAGAGGTGAATGGCTGGGATCGAGAGGGAAGCGGATTCTCTGACGTTGACGCGGGAAAGGCAGAGTGACTTCCCCTATTCTGGTCCGTTTGATCAATCGACGGTGTATAAAGCGCCACGTGAACACTCCAGACACACACGACTAACAGACCGGGATCCCTGCGGTGAAACATTTGTGCCGTCAACCTCATGCCACCGCCGCGACGCTGCTGCTGCTTCCTCCGCCGCTCCGGAAGTCGCCGTGTCGTCCGCTGTCAACCCTTCCGCTGCCGCCCCGCCGCTCCTGCAAATCGAGTGGTTGGTTCATCGGTTGCAATGGAGGTGTTTAGAGTTCAGCTTTTGGTGATGTCAATTCTTCTCCTGCTTTTGCTTTTGTGGTTCCTTCTCCTGCTCGCACATGAGTGATGGTAATCACTATCATTTGCCCTCTCAAATTTCATTTTTTTTCCCCTTGCTCCGAGTCAAAATTCCAATTGGGTTTACTGGGATGTATTGATATTAAGTTATTTGGTGTATGTACAGGGATAACAATGGACCAAGGCTAGATTTAGGGACAGACTCTCTTCAAAAGATTTTGGGAAAGACCTTTATTTGGTAAATATGGGTTTGATGGAAAGGCTTGAATGCTTGATACTCTTTCAAGTGGGACAGGACATTCTAAATTCTGAAAACAGGACATCCTATCGATTCTCATTGTTGATTAGTTTGTATCTTATGTAGATTGTCCTGACTCTTTAGAAATGGAAGCACATCCTAAGATTTGAAACCAATTAGGACTACACCCAACTTTCCAGAATAAATGTTGAAGACAAAAACTGAAACAATGTTTCAATTTTGTATATGTGTTTTATGATTGTTTTTATGCAGCAGATCACAAAGGTTCTTTGCTATTGCATGGATTTGGTTTCTAAGTGTATTTCTACCAAATTCAGCAAAACAACAAATAATTAATTCAAACGATTGCAAGATCGATTTAATTATGCAGAATCTCGCCAGAAACAACGGTTTTGAAAATAACGGTCAATTGCTCGACACGTTGTCAGTTTTGTAACACTCTTGGCTTCAGAGCCATGAATTATTGTGTCTTATGCCAAATCTGTATATGAGAATTCCAACTAACAACAAATTGTTGTCGAAATGACATTATGGACTTAACTAAACAAGATTGGCTGTCGAAAGCCAGTAACTTGGTTTACAAGCAAGTTAGAGCAAAAATTTAAAACAAGAATGCACTAATGCAAAGTCATGGGGCATGCATCACTGAATCCCAACATACAATTGAAATAAACGCAGAAATGTAAAAGAAGACAAGTAATAGACAGAATTTAAGAAACACGGCTAAAAGACATGAATTTAAGTGAAAACATATAAATGCATGAATTTAAGTGATAGAAGTGTAAAGAACATGAATTAAAGAGGAAAGCATGTAAATGACTTTGAAAGTAAAAATGCAGAAAACAGTAAATGACAGGGAATTAAAATATGTAAATTCGAAGCAAGAAAATGCAAATTGATTGGAATGTAAATGACATAAATGAAAATGCAAAGAACTGAAAATAGACTGAAATTGATTAAAATGCAGAAAGATAGAGTTTGGATGACATACAATGATCGTTTTCCGTTAATCTTCTTTAGCCGTCGAGATATTAGGAATTAGATCATGTATCCAACCTCAATTACATCGTACGAACTACTATTTATAGGAAAAATATGAAAAAACTACCTAACATCCAACCTGACACGTGTACGGACACGGGTTGGTAGTTAAGTTTTTCGCTAAAAACTACCTAATCGACAGTAGCACTTCCTGTCGAGGTGTATATTAATCTTTACTAAATAACTAAGCTCGCTTTCGACCATGCTCATTTTGACATCTTCGACGCTTCATGCTTTCCGTCGAATAACCGTCCCATCACTGGGTCTCTCAAACTTAGTCAATTTTCATCCCTTGTTCTCGGTCTTTACGCCTTCACTTGTCGAATTCATAACATTCTCGTCGATCAACCCAAATTTGAAATTTGGCACCCAACAGCTGCTTGTGCTATTGCATTTGCTATAGAATAAGTTGCCCTCTTGTTCAAACTGCATATTCTATAGTAGATGCAAAAATAATCGACTATGAATTTTATATGGCCAACTTCTGTACTTTGGTTTTGCATGCCAACTGATTCAATTGTATGTCAAACTAGCATAGGGTCAGATTTGTTTTCAGATGGGGGACTTATTTGTTTTTTTCTTTGTTTTCAGAATATTGCTAAAATTGGCAGCGCAAAGACAGCTATGTTGATTCAGTGTCTTGACAGACACAGATTTCACAACACAAAGATAAAGACAGCTTTGTTGTGATAGTCTTGGAAGATCTGCAGCAGTTGGAAAGGCGGAAATAGGGAGCCGGGGGGGTGAAGCGGGCGGCGCCGGCGACAACGTCCAGTCAGAAGTGGGCCGTAGAGGTGGCAATGCAAATGGGTTATGTTACGGGTCTGAGGATTTGTTTCAATCAAACAGTTTTTTTTTGTCTTTTTTAAGAGAGAGAGAGAAAGACAGGGCCACATGGCACCTCATACACTGTCAAATTGATCAAACGGACCAGAACAAAGGAAAGTTACTCTAACTTTCCCACGCCAACGTCAGAGAATCCGCTTCCTCGAGAGGGAGAGGAATAGATTTGGTGTAGAGGTCCATTATTAGATCCAGTGAGATTGCTCGATCGAATGGTCAATAAAGCTTGCGTACGTACATCACCTACAACACTTTTGTAGCTTAGCATTCGCCCATGCGGGGCAGCTATAATATACTCGCTCATAGTGTTAGAGAAATGTTTGTTCGACAACAAAAAGTTGTTGGACACCGTATAAAATACGGTTTTTTGCTTTTTTTTAATATTTTTCTCTCTTTTCAACACTGCTTTCGACAACTGCTTTGTGTCTGTTTCGATTACGATGTCGAATATGGTGTCGAGAATTGTGTTGTCGAAATAACACAACTCTAGTTTTATCAATTTTTTCCTCCAACACAATGAGTTTTATAAATCTAAGATATAATTCACATTTTTTTCTAGGTATACTCTTCATATATTTATTGTCTTTACATTAAAAATTGACATAACCTTACAAATAACTAATTGATTATTTTGTAACCTGCAACAATTAATAAGATTATTTTAGTAAAAATATATTTCAATTAAATGATTACTTGGTTTGTGTGTAAAAACATTAAAAGTTATGGAATGGAGGGAGTAGTAAATAAAAGTCTTAGTTGCATTTTTGTTCCCCTACTTTTGTAAATCCATAATTTGGCCTTTCTCTTTTATTTTTCACGAATTTGATCTCCATACTATTTTCAATTGCACTTTTAGTCCCCAAAATTGTATGTTTTGGGAAAGTAGTGGACCAAAAGTGCATTAAAAAAAGTGTGGGGATTAAAATCGTAAAAAATAAAAGAGAGAGACCAAAATATTTGAAATGGAAAAGCAAGAGGTCAAAAATGCAATTAAACTTAAAAAATAATGTACTTTTACAAAATTGAGAAAATGACGCTTCTTCTGTAAAAGAAGTTTGAATTACACTATGCTCTCATCTTATGTTAAAATATGCATTTCTCTCTCTTCAAAGATAAATATGTATTATATTTTAGTCTTTTTTAATATAACCAAGTTTTTTATGTATAATTTTTTCTCTATTTTTGATTCGTAGTATTATTGACATCTAGTTTTCACGATCAGTGGTTGTTCTTCATGTGAAACTATGGATTTTAATGCCAAAACACTACGTTCTTAGTTGATTCTTGCTTGTAATTGTGTTTTGCTCAAGGTAATTAATATCGGATCGGGTATTGAATCGGAGAGAGCCAGAGTTCAGGATTTTTTAGGTTGGACTGGGTTTGGATCGGGGTCGAACCGGGGTCGAATAAAATATTGTTTTTTAAATATATACACCAGACATATAATATATAACTTTTTTATTTCCTTTTATTATTATTATTATTATTATTATTATTATTATTATTATTATTATTATTATTATTATTATTATTATTATTATGTGTGCAATGTGTCTGTTATTCTTCACAAGACTTTGCAAACATAATGCAATCTTTAACCAAATTGGGCCAATACACTCTTTGTCTTCTTAGTACTCATTTCATTTTCTCACCTGCTTGATGAGCTCCACAAATTCCTTCATGAACCTCTGCCAATGCCAAGTAGGCATCCTCTTCACTAAGGCACGTTTCCAAGTTACCATCGACGGACTTTCTATACAAAACCCCAGCGAGCACAACAAACTTAGTCGCTTTGTACTTAACTTTCCTGTCGACATCAGCACTTGGATTTTCCAAATACTCAATTATTGGCTTACGCCAATCAGATGAACTGGATACATTGGAAACCAGTATATCCCTTTCGTCCAAAGGGTACAGCAACTCACGAACTTTTATGAGTTCTGTCAACACATTTGAAGATAACTAATTATACCCCGAGGCCAACTGGGCTAACTCATTAGCCTCTTGATTCAGTTCTCTGGGGATATGTTCCAATTCGACACTGTCAAATCGCTTCATCAACTTGCTAGCAACTTGACAATATTTAACAAGATTATGACTAACACATTTGTATTCTTGAGTTAACTGCCTTATAACCAGTTGTGAATCTCCAAAAACTTTGACAGTGCGTGCTCGCATTTCTATCAAAATTTCCAAACCCACAATTAAGGCTTCATATTCAGCCTCATTATTGGAACAAACATATTTTAGCTCAAACATTAATTTAGTTGGCACACCTAAAGGTGAAACTATCAGGATGCCAACACCAACACCATTTTTGTGTCTTGAGCCATCAAAATACAAATGCCAAGGCTTTAAATCGACTAGCCCTGTCAATTCTTTTATTTCTAAACATGGATAGTCAGTCAAAAAGTCAGTAATTGCTTGACCTTTGACAGTTTTCAAAGGTACATATTGCAAAGAAAATTCAGACAAAGCAAGTGTCCATTTTCCAATTCGACCATTCAGAATTGGCTGGGACTACATGTACTTAATCACATTTGTCTTTGACATTACCAGGACATTACAAGGCATCAAATAATACTTAAGTTTCGTACATGAAAAATACAATGCTAGACACAACTTCTCTATAGCACTGTATCTTGTTTCTACATCATTCATCACTCGACTGAGGTAGTAAACGTCTCTTTCGACATTGTTATCATCCTCTTGAGCCAGTAGACAACCTATAGTTTCTTCTGAGGCAGAAATGTACAACTTCATTGGTCGATGTGGTTCTGCAGGCATCATGACCGGTCGATTTGTCAAGTACTGCTTGATTTGGTCGAAAGCCTCTTGATGTTGTTGTGTCCATACAAAGGCTTCTTCAGCTTTGAGCTTTACCAAAGGAGCAAACACCCTCGTCCTTCCAGAAAGGTTTGATATGAACCTTCTAAGAAAATTCACCTTCCCCAAGAAAGATTGGAGTTCTTTCTTATTGGAAGGTGGTTATGCTTCCAACACAGCCTTTAGCTTTGTTTTTATCTACCTCAATGCCTTTCTTATGCACCAGAAAACCCAAGAACTTAGCGGCTGAAACACCAAACCCACACTTTTCAGGATTCATCTTTAAACTGTGCTTCCTCATTTCCTGAAATGCTCGTCGAAGATGGTTCAAATGCTCCTTTCGGCTCTTTGACTTGACAATCACGTCATCAATATAAACTTCCACAGATTTGCCTATCATTTCATGAAAAATAGTGTTCATTGCCCTTTGGTAAGTTGCACCAGCATTCTTCAAACCAAAATGCATCACCACCCACTCGTAAGTTCCAATGGACCCTGGGCACCTAAAAGCAGTTTTAGGCACATCCTCCTCAAAGAATGAAGATCCGATTGTAACCAAAGATGTCCATCCATGAAACTTAGAAACTCATGACCAGACATCGCATCCACTAGCATATCTGCTATGGGCATAGGATGCTCATCTTTAGGAGTTCTGATGTTAAGATTCCTGAAATCAACGCAAACCCTCATCTTGCCATTCTTCTTTATGACAGGCACCACATTCGACAACCATTCAATGTACCTGGTTGTACGAATGAACTTAGCCTTCAACAAACGCTCAACTTCTCCTTAATTTTTCAGCACGATTTCAGGAGCAAACCTCCTGTTGGCTTGTTTGACAGGCTTACAACCAGGTTTCAAATGCAATCTATGTTCCACCAGATCTCTACTCAGACCCGGCATTTCATGGTAGTCCCAGGCAAAACAATCCTTGTACTCAGAGACTAGTTCCACAATTTGCCTCTTAAACTGGTCTGGTAACAAAGCACTAACATATATTGGCCTCTTTCTTCCTTCATCCCCCAAATCAATCTCTTCCAAGGGATCTTCTAACTCAAAACCATTTTTATCCTCAAGCCCCTTCTCAAATCCCAAAGGGCCATCATCGAATATACAATCAGCCAACACTCCATCTTCTCGAAGTTTATCGCTTGGCCGCCTCGCAGTCGATTTCGGTCAGATTTGATTCTCTTCAAGGTTCATCTTTGTCGATTGGCCGATTTCCATCGGCCTCATCCAACAACCTCGACTCCAAACCGCTTCTTCCAAGCAAGCTGCTCAAAGCATCTCTGTCGACAATACCACCTGCAGATATGGGTTTCACTTTTGGATCATATACCTTGAAATCAACATGCATCTGCTGCAGATAACATGGGCTGTCATCAGCTTCAATAATCTCAATGTCATCATGAGCATTCCAAAGGATAAGTTTCTGATGCACCGTCGAAGGAACTGCTCCGACAGCATGAATCCAATCCCTACCCAACAAAACATTGTAACTTGACCTTGAAGGAATCACTACAAATAAAGTGGACCTCTCTACTGATCCTACTTGCACATCTAGCATTACCACACCATCTGTTGGTGCAGATCTACCTCCAAAGTCAGTAACCACTATGTTGGTTGGTAGCAAATCTGTCTCATCTTTCCCTAGCTTCTTATACATGGCTCTTGGAATCAAGTTCACAGATGCTCCTCCATCGATCAACACTCTGTTGACAGGCTTGCCTTCAACCATTGCCTTAATATGCAATGGTCGAAGATGACTTCTCTCCTGATTAGTTGGCTTGTCTAAACGAGCAAAATTATCAAAAATGGTAACCATATCCTGCTCGACAAAATGCCAACCAATTGGAAAATCGTCAAACTCTTCCTCATCAGGAACTTCTACAACGAATCCAAACTGAGCCTAAAACTCAGCTGGCAAAATTGACACCAAATTCACATCAAGATTAGTGAACTCTTCTTCCGTAGCTATTTCTTCATTTTCCAAATAACTTCCCAACCTCATGCCCTCTTTATCAAAAAGGCATTCTTCAGACCCCAAATCTGACAAGGTTGTTGCCATTGCCATCACCAATTCATCCAGATTTTCGTCCAAATTAATGTCAAGATCAAACTCTTCCTTGTCATCTAGGCCAATTGGGTCATCTGGATCGTTCAATGCTTCAATGACCTCTTCCATGCACAAGTCTGTCTTGACGAGACTTTGCCCTTCTGCCCCCATGGGTTCATCCAACAAGTTAGAATCATTGGCTATGATCCTTAATTCCTCCATAGAGACATCGCTATTTGTATCCTCAACTGGAGCTGCTTGAACACCAAACCTTCTTCGCTCGGAAGCCATCTTTTCGGCTTCAATCAAACTTGTTGGCCAAGTCTTCTTCCCTTGAACTGTGGAAGGAACTTTCGCAGGCGTGGCATTCCTCCTGGACCCTATCGAAAATCCTTGCCCCTGGTCCTGGGACGTTTGACCTCGTTCAAAGTTAGCCCCTTTGACATCAACGACCACGCTCTTTAGTCTTGATCCAACCTCCGGAGGCAATGGGACCTTCTGGACCCCAACCATAAAACAATCCTCATGTTGAGCCTTGACCATCTCAGCAGCCTTCAATTTTTGTTTCTGAGCTTTCCTCATCCTCTGTTGACGACGTTTCTGACTCTTCGACAATGAGGCTTTCTTCACTTGATCACCTCCAGGATAAGGTATTCTGCCAAATTGGTAATCTTCATTCCAAAATGGTACTTGTCGAGGATCACTCTTCTTAGCCCTTACCCTATTTCTCAACTCAGGGCAACGAGCCTTGGAAGAATTCTCGACCCACTTGTTCACCACCACATTGGCATCAGGCTTCCTAGTCTTATTCGACACTCGACCAGGAGATAACCCTTGGTTGCTTCCAATTGATTCCCTCGAGGACTCAACCAACCAACCACCAACCGCTCTGTGAGGCCTTTGTGCCGTGGGCCTCCACACTTGGTTCACTGAAATAGGCATCTGGTTCACGGGAACAGCCTTATAGTTCCTCCTTGCATATCCAGTTTGCATGTGCTGGTGAGATTTAAGCTTTTGATCATCCTTGGCTTTCTGAGCAGCTTTTACGTCGAAATACCTGTCACAATGTGGGCACAAACTCAGCTGTCCCTTCTTGTTCTTCCTTCTCAAAAAGTCCTCAACAGACTCATGAGGCCTTGGGTAAATGTCGAATGAGTCTTCCACATTCACCACATATTTCTGCTTAGCGCTGATATTCACCATGTTGCAGCTTCTTGCATTATGGCCTTCGACATTGGATATGCCTTGGCCAAATGGATCAGTGTCCACCTTCATGCTAGGCTTTTGCTTGTCAACAAACCTGAGTCTTCCTTCTTTTCAGAGCTTTTTGTATCAAATCCCTGAAACGAAAACATTCATTAGTAGGATGGCCTAAAGCCCCATGGTACTTACAATAATTTTGACCACTGGAGTCCTCAGGCCTTTCCATTTTATGACCGTCTGACAACTTAAGCTGTTTGTCTTTCAATAGAATGCCAAATATTTTATCAGCTTTAGTTATGTCAAATGTATAGGTTTTCGTGTTTGCATAACTCATCTTTTCCTTCCCTTTGGAAGGTACTAAAGCTTGACAAGCATAAGGTGGCCCTTCTTTCAATTCAGCAAGATTTATTTCTTGCTCGGTGATAGCCTCATCCTCACTGTCTGCTTGATCTTGTTCGACACAATTGACTTTCTCACATCTAATGAATTTCTTATTGTTTTTCTTATCCTTTTCAGACCTGAGTTGTTCAATCTGTCGAACTTTTTCCCCTAGTTGGGCAAGATCGACAATGTGTTGGTTCACCAATTTCTTTCTAATATGGTAATCCAACCCACTAGCGGCCATTTTAACGATTTCCGCTTCTGGAACAGGCGTAAAGCATCTGCTCTTCATGTGTTTGAACCTAGAGATGTAATCATCTATAGACTCATTATACATACGCTTGACGTTGAATAAATCAGTCAAGTTAACCCTTAAGTCACCCCTGAAGAATTGATCATGGAACAATCCCTCCAATTGGACCCAAGAGTGGACTGAATTGGCCCTTAAAGTTGAGAACCAAGAAAATGCATTCTTCGTCAATGAGCTTGGGAAGAATCTCATTTTCAAACCCTCTACGGTGGCCAACTCCCCCATTTCTATTGAGTATCCGGCAACATGTTCGACAGTCGATTCTCCACTGTCACCAGAAAACTTAGACAACTTGGGAATCTTTATTCCCAGGCACTTCAACTGTTGTACCCATTCAGGAAACGCAGATATGAAATATGGTCGATTAGCTTGACCAATATTGAAACCAAGTCTGTTAAGCACCTGCTCGACAGCCTGATTCACATTTTGTTCTATCTGGTTTCCCATGATATTGTGCCTAAAGTTGGCTAAACCTTGATGCATTGGGGGTCCTTGATCTTGATTCCTTTGTAGAATTTGAACCTGACCATAAGCCAAGTTATTCACATTCTGACCAAGGTTTTGATTTGGTTGAATGACTTCATTCTGCACCACATTTTGATTATTCACATCTTGTGGGTTGCCCCCCAAGTATTGTGCTTGGGGCATGCCTGCTAAGCCCTGCCGAACGTTGTCATTCATTGGTGCTGCCAACCCTAATGCTTCGTTCAATCTTTCCATTTGCAGAGCCAATGCATTACACGCCTGATTGGTATTCTGCATAAGAGGCGTAATGACTGCACCCATTTGCTGCGTGAACATGTTCACAATCTCATGGTTACTGTCATCCATTTGTTGCCGAATGCTTACCAACGAATTCTGGGTTAAACCCCCGTTATTCTGAGGCATTTGTCTTGACATTTCCCCTACACCAAACCCCTGTCGATTGGTTGTGGTAGTGGTCATGCCTACCATTCCCTGAGTATTGGAAGAATTTCCAAAGGGCAAAAAGGGCTGGTTCAGATATTGGTTGAACATGGTTGAACCAATAGCAGGGACTATCGAGTTATTCAAATAACCATACGACATTCCAAACAGAGGTTGCGTTACTTGCGGTACAGGCCTAATACTTGAGTTCCTCGCACTTCCAGGCGATGCCTGAATTTCTGGAGCACTCTGAACCACCGGTTCAAATACTACAGCGCTTGGAATAACTTCTCCTTGCGTATTGGCCATTGTCATCCCAGTACCCGCCCCAACGGTAGTATTACTCATCCGCGGGATCATAACTACCCCTGCGTTCGTACTGGTGGTCGAAGCACTTGTATTGCTTGCCGATGCATTCGCACTGGCAACACTTGGTGTTGTGGCACTGCTATTCGTACTGCCACTCATGTTTCTATTTTGCGTTACGTTAGAAGCAGTGATCTTTCCACTTCTTAGACGCATAAAACCATCGTTTAAAACGAGTTACTCTAAACTCGTCCCACCGGGCGTGCCAATTTGTTTACTGAGAAATTTGGTTCTAAGTGTATTTTTACCAAATTCAGCAAAGCAACAAATAATTAATTCAAACGATTGCAAGATCGACGAATTATGTGGTAATCTCATTTTGCAAACAACGGTTTTTGAAAATAACGGTCAATTGCTCGACACGTTATCAGTTTTGTAACACTCTTGGCTTCAGAGCCATGAATTATTGTGTCTTATGCCAAATCTGTATATGAGAATTCCAACTAACAACAAATTGCTGTCGAAATGGCATTATGGACTTAACTAAACAAGATTGGCTGTCGAAAGCCAGTAACTTGGTTTACAAGCAAGTTAGAGCAAAAATTTAAAACAAGAATGCATTAATGCAAAGTTATGGGGCATGCATCAGTGAATCCCAACATACAATTGAAATAAACGCAGAAATGTAAAAGAAGACAAGTAATAGACAGAATTTAAGAAACACGGCTAAAAGACATGAATTTAAGCGAAAACATATAAATGTATGAATTTAAGTGATAGAAGTGTAAAGAACATGAATTAAAAAGGAAATCATGTAAATGACTTTGAAAGTAAAAATGCAGACTTGATAAATGACAGGAATAAAAAGATGTAAATTCGAAGCAAGAAAATGCAAATTGATTGGAATGTAAATGACATAAATGAAAATGCAAAGAACTGAAAATAGACTGAAATTGATTAAAATACAGAAAGATAGAGTTTGGAAGACATACAATGATCGTTTTCCGTTAATCTTCTTTAGCCGTCGAGATATTAGGAATTAGATCATGTATCCAACCTCAATTACATCGTACGAACTACTATTTATAGGAAAAATATGAAAAAACTACCTAACATCCAACCTGACACGTGTACGGACACGGGTTGGTAGTTAAGTTTTTCGCTAAAAACTACCTAATCGACAGTAGCACTTCCTGTCGAGGTGTATATTAATCTTTACTAAATAACTAAGCCTGTTTCGACCATGCTCATTTTGACATCTTCGACGCTTCATGCTTTCCGTCGAATAACCGTCCCATCACTTGGTCTCTCAAACTTAGTCAATTTTCATCCCTTGTTCTGGTCTTTTACGCCTTCACTTGTCGAATTCATAATATTCTGTCGATCAACCCAAATTTGAAATTTGGCACCCAACAGCTGCTTGTGCTATTGCATTTGCTATAGAATAAGTTGCCCTCTTGTTCAAACTGCATATTCTATAGTAGATGCAAAAATAATTGACTATGAATTTTATATGGCGACCAGTACTTTGGTTTTGCATGCCAACCGATTCAATTGTATGTCAAGCTAGCATAGGGTCAGATTTGTTTTCAGATGGGGGACTTATTTGTTTTTTTCTTTGTTTTCAGAATATTGCTAAAATTGGCAGCGCAAAGACAGCTATGTTGATTCAGTGTCTTGACAGACACAGATTTCACAACACAAAGATAAAGACAGCTTTGTTGTGATAGTCTTGGAAGATCTGCAGCAGTTGGAAAGGCAGAAATAGGGAGCCGGCGGGGGTGAAGCGTGCGGCGCCGGCGACAACGTCCAGTCAGAAGTGGGCCGTAGAGGTGGCAGTGCAAATGGGTTATGTTACGGGTCTGAGGATTTGTTTCAATCAAACGGTTTTTTTGTTTTTTTAAGAGAGAGAGAAAGACAGGGCCACATGGCACCTCATACACTGTCAAATTGATCAAACGGACCAGAACAAAGGAAAGTTACTCTAACTTTCCCACGCCAACGTCAGAGAATCCGCTTCCTCGAGAGGGAGAGGAATAGATTTGGTGTAGAGGTCCATTATTAGATCCAGTGAGATTGCTCGATCGAATGGTCAATAAAGCTTGCGTACGTACATCACCTACAACACTTTTGTAGCTTAGCATTCGTCCATGCGGGCACTATAATATACACGCTCATAGTGTTAGAGAAATGTTTGTTCGACAACAAAAGTTGTTGGACACCGTATAAAATACGGTTTTTGCCTTTTTAATATTTTTCTCTCTTTTCAACACCGCTGACGATCGCTTTGTGTCTGTTTCGACTACGATGTCGAATATGGTGTCGAGAATTGTGTTGTCGAAATAACACAACTCTAGTTTTATCAATTTTTTCCTCCAACACAATGAGTTTTATAAATCTAAGATATAATTCACATTTTTTTCTAGGTATACTTTTCATATATTTATTGTCTTTACATTAAAAATTGACATAATCTTACAAATAACTAATTGATTATTTTGTAACCTGCAACAATTAATAAGATTATTTTAGTAAAAATATATTTCAATTAAATGATTACTTGGTTTGTGTGTAAAAACATTAAAAGTTATGGAATGGAGGGAGTAGTAAATAAAAGTCTTAGTTGCATTTTTGTTCCCTTCTTTTGTAAATCCATAATTTGGTCTTTCTCTTTTATTTTTCACGAATTTGATCTCCATACTATTTTCAATTGCACTTTTAGTCCCCAAAATTGTATGTTTTGGGAAAGTAGTGGACCAAAAGTGCATTAAAAAAAGTGTGGGGACTAAAATCGTAAAAAATAAAAGAGAGAGACCAAAATCGTTGAAATGGAAGCAGGAGGTCAAAAATGCAATTAAACTTAAAAAATAATGTACTTTTACAAAATTGAGAAAATGACACTTCTTCTCTAAAAGAAGTTTGAATTACACTATGCTCTCATCTTATGTAAAAATATGCATTTCTCTCTCTTCAAAGATAAATATGTATTATATTTTAGTCTTTTTTAATATAACCAAGTTTTTTATGTATAATTTTTTCTCTATTTTTGATTCGTAGTATTATTGACATCTAGTTTTCACGATCAGTGGTTGTTCTTCATGTGAAACTATGGATTTTAATGCCAAACCACTACGTTCTTAGTTGATTCTTGCTTGTAATTGGGTTTTGCTCAAGGTAATTAATATCGGAGCGGTATTGAATCGGAGAGAGCCAGAGTTCAGGATTTTTAGGTTGGGTGGGTTTGGATCGAGTCGAATCGGGATCGAATAAAATATTGTTTTTTAAATATATACACCAGACATATAATATATAACTTTTTTATTTCCTTTTATTATTATTATTATTATTATTATGTGTGCAATGTGTCTGTTAAAAAAAATATGGGAGTGGGTGGACTACAGGTTAGGTGTGTCGGATTGTGTATTTATAATATAATAT
Source organism: Calophaca sinica (assembly GCA_037113605.1). Lineage (NCBI taxonomy): Eukaryota > Viridiplantae > Streptophyta > Magnoliopsida > Fabales > Fabaceae > Calophaca > Calophaca sinica. The sequence goes on along the minus strand of CM073735.1, from coordinate 52,588,436 downwards.
ATTAAGTATGAAAATTGTAATACTTATCCAATACAATTAAAAAAACCTATATAAAACAAATTGAAAAGACCAACGGGAAGTTTCTCCTGAAAGCCATTGTGACTCAACAATAGAATTAGAAAATAATAGATTAGAAAAGGGGAAAGAGAGGGAGAAAGAAAGGCTTTGTTTGGATTGATGGAATGGAGTGGTATGAATTCAGATTCCATTGTTTGGTTTTGTAAAAAATGAATGGATTGGCATGGAACATGATGGGATCCATTCCATCACATACCACCCTCTCCTCCAATTTTTCATCCCCCCGATTCGGACGGCAAACGATGGAATGAAGCTCATAAATTATTTAATTACCTTTTTACCCCTATATGTGGATTAGGTGGTGGTGGGTATGGGCATTCTGCTGCTAGTGGTGGTGGTGGATATGGTGATCGAGGTCGTTTTGACGGTGCTGGGTATGGTGATCGAGGACGTTCTGGCGGTGGTGGCAGTGGGTATGGGGATGATCGTTCCGGTGGTGGTTATGGGGATGGGGGCGATCTGGTGGTGGTGGATATGGTGATGAACGTTCGGGAAGTGGTTATGGGAATGAACGTTTTGGTGGTGGAGGATATGGGAATAAGCGTGAAGATCGTTCAGGTTCTGGAGGAGGGGAAGAAGACGGTTTGTGTGTTGAAAATAAGGGTAAAAAGGGAAAAAAAATTTGAGTCATTCCATTCCATTCCATCATATAATACCGAAACAATAGAGTGAGAAATTTATTCTATTCTGCTCCGCTCCACTCAATTCTATTTCATTCCGCTTCGCTCATTTTAAAATATCCAAACATACCCAAAGGGACACGGGAGGGAGAGAAGCAAGCAGGACTAGAAAGTTCTCAGCAGGGAAAATGGAAAAGAGAGAGGAGTTTTATTTTTATTTTTATTGTAAGCCATTTCTTCAAGCACGACTAGAAAGCTCCCTCATTTTCCCCTCTCGTCTCCTTCACATCATCAGCATCACCTCGTCTCTTTCTCTCTAATTTAAGCCATTTCTTCTTCTCAGCTCACCTCTTCTTCTCATCTACCTCATCAACTCACCTCGTCTCCTTTATCGCGAAGAAAGATCTCCCTGTTGGAGTAGAAGGTGTTGATGATGATCGGAGCACAACATGAAGATCGGAGCAGATCTAAAGAGCAGATTGGAGCAGATCTGGAATTTGGGTTATTTTGATTTTTCTGGGGATTAATAATTTTTGTTTCAGATAATGTATACTTGTTCCTTGTTTGTTCGTTTTTTTAAAAAAAAATGGCCCTGTTTTGAACCGCCTGGTTCAGAAAAAACACAGTTTCGGTTTTTAACCGGTTTCTTACCAAGCGATCTCGAGGTGATCCGGACGGACATGGCCCCGGTTCCTGGTCTAACCGTCCGGTCCGGTTTTTGTTACCATGGCTTTGCTTCAATATAGGGCAATTTGGTACACGTACGAGGTAGTTCCGATGATCATGTTGAAAGTTCGAGATCGTGATCAAGCGAGGGAAGCATGGACTAATAGCGATCTAGCTACGAGATATAATTCGACGTCGAGGAACTGTCATTTCGACCTATACTCAGGTGAAGAGGAAAATTGTTGTAGTCGATGAGACAATGGTATTATTAGTTATTTTATTGTGGCGTATGGGAACCCATAACCATTTGCATGATCTATAACTAATAACACCTAAATTGGAAACTACGAGGAAGTAGTACTAATTGCCTATAGGTATTATAGCTTTAACAACCTATTGTGAGCTAAGTTATATAACTTAATATATAAATTTTTGGAGAAAAATAGGACAGTTTTGCGTTACACAAATTGGACCTTTGTGTACTAGTACACAACTGGCCGAAAATGGGGGTTAGGGTGGGGAAAAAGGAATGAATTTTGTCGACCTCAGAGTGGACATCAGAGAGTGGTGATTGTCGAGGCATGGGTCAGCCCGAAGAGGGTGGTCAGGATGGATTTAGCATATATAGGGGAGGGTTTAGTATAAAACAAGCTAGGCTAATTGTAACACCATATATTCAAAATGCTTGAAAGTAAGATAGTTAGTCATTAGGTATAGTCATCCCAAGAGAATTTAAACTTCAACCGTACATCGAGTTTAAATAATACGAGGTTTACAATTTAAATTACATATCCTTTAAAGGATTTAATACAAATACATTGTCCTTTGCATCAAATTCCTAAAGTGCTACATAATTAAAACTTCAAAACATAAACATAACTTTGGCCTCATAGCCTCTTCAGTCTTCCTTCTCAACCTGCAGATCTGAAATAAATAACTAAATGGACGGGGTGAGATAAAAATCTCAGTGAATTCGCCCCCCCGGAATCCTCACCATCACTCCACCTATACCATTCACACGATAAATATATAATATGTGACTATGCAATGCATCTTCTTAACTAAGGATATTAATTCCTTCCTTGCTTTGTGTCATTTGGTGATGTCATATGCTTTGGTCCATAGACCCCAATTACACGCTTTCGGTAAGGTGGTTAGACGTCTTAACCGTCCAAGTGCCGTCTGTGCCATCCTAAAATTTTGATTTATATAACTATTGTGGAAATAAATTTAGCCAACCTTAAGACCTCAGAGTATCTAACATCTGGGATTGACTCTAACTCATTGGCTGTGGATCCACAATCTCTATCTTTCTTTTGAGGCTCGGCTCGGCTGAAATATGCCAATGTCCGAAGACGAATATATGCAAAACAAGAAATAGCACAGGAGACTCAGAACACACTATATGCACTATAAAATGGGAATGTAGGATTTAGAACTCATGTATAGAAAGGCAAGCATACATAAGCAAAACAGAAAAATAACACACAAGAAATATCAAACCACACATCTCCTAATTAGCTGTTAGGATCTCCACCTAACTACCCATAACCATGCAGCTTAAATCTACATGCCTACGTGGCCACGCAGTTTATAATATGACAAAGGCAGCCCCACCTTAGCCACCTTGTCTTTATAGATAACAGCGACCTAGATATGCCAAGCCAGTTGTCCATCCCTATATCCCGCTCATCGTATCCCTAAGAGTGCATCTCTGCTCTTCGATAAGAACAGGTATCAGGGCGGCACTCGGGATCGACACTATGGACAGTGATACGATGGTACCCAGTCAGGATAGTTAGGCTTCCCAACGTCCCGGCAGGATGGTAGCTAGCTAGCCATCTGTAGACTTGTTGGACCTTGATTATCCCCAAAGACCGACGTGTCCTGTACTCAAAATATCGTGCCCACACTCTGACACCTGGCCTCGTATACAGCCTATATGCACGGTGGTGGATTACAACACATGCATATGACCATTTATTATTCCGCACCTTATCAGCTTTTCATTATTCATTAGTTCAGCACATCAATTCGTTATCTCAGACAACATCATCATCTTATCTCAGCACTCAGCACTTAACAGCTCTTTATAATTAGATAGCTTCAACCATACCCCATATACATCATTATTTAATAACTTTACACCAAACCAGCATAAGCAGAATTACCAGCATCAACAGCATATTGTAAATCAACCAACACATTATCAATACTCAACCATCCTCGAATGACTTATAGATCAACCAACACAACATCAATTATCAATCATCCTTAATCAACATATAGATCAACCAACACATCGTCAAGCATCAACCATCCTCAACCCACGCATGAGTCAACCCTAATGTCACTCAGGCGATCTACTACTGACATGTTATTAATCCACACACCAGCTATTACACACATAATTATAATGAAATCATAAGAAATTAACATCATATCAGTTAACATCCATAAATATCAATAGATCTTCCCTATGGTTGATAGACATCTGACAACTGTCCTCAGCTATTACAGGTCACAAACCCTCTTCTAAGGTGCTGCCACTATCAACCTCTAGTAGGGCTTGGGTTACCCTACGCCTAGTTATACACTTATTCTAATCCTACAATCCCTAGTGGATAGGGTTTAGGTCTCCTTACCTGGTTAAAAGATTGTCACAACTGTCACTCTCCATATCGTTGTCGCTCAAGTTACTCGTGACTCCTACCTCTAGACTTTCCCACATGTCCTATTTAACCGCTCTCATCCTCTTCCCTTAGAGGATTACCTACTAAGGGCTTTCTGATGCACAAGATCCTCTTTTGAGGCAAGTGCAGAGCATATTTGCTCCTTAGTGACCCTATAAGTCTTACTCCCTTTCTCAATCTCTAGGATTACTTACTAAGGATTTTCTGATGTGACAGATCCTCATTAGATGCAAGCACAGAGCATACTTACTCCTTAGAAGTCCCTAGAGAGAGAAGAGGTTGAGAACGTACCTGACCCAGAAGACCGCCATTGCCCGCGTCCCGTCGCGTCTCCGAAGCTCCCCCATGCGTCCCCTAAATGACCCTTTCGAAAGAGGTGAGGAAAAATGGAGAGGAGAGGCCATATTTATAGGCAAAATGAAGGGCTCCACCTTTCCACCGCCATACCATCGCGTCGCGATGGCAAGGCCGTCGCATCGCGATGGACGCTGTCTAGAACCTTCATTTTCTGCCTGGCACCGCCTTATTTTCCCATGTTTGGTAGCGTCACGAACCACTTCTTCATAGCGTCGCGATGCACGTTTTCTAGAGAGTTCTTCCATTTTTTGAATTCTAGGGTTTTCCTAGGGTTTCCAAGGGTATTTCTAGTCCTATTCTAAGGTTTGTGAGCCTTACTTAAACCCCTTTCATTCCTAATCAAAGTTCTTTATCTATTTAAGCATTTAATAATTAATTCAAATTTTATGCTCATTTTATTCGAAAAACGGGATGTTACGGCATCCCACGAGGCTAACCAAACCGATCTTCTCCTTTAAATAGAGGAGTCTTGCCATGGACTTTTAGTGGCTTTATCTTCAATTCTTTTATGCATGATTAACAATGCAACTTAGCTTACTAGGATATACAAACCTCATTATCATTTAACTATTTAAGAGAATATATAATAAATTCTATGAATCAAGCTTAATCATGAAATTGAGAAACAATATATACAAATCATGCTTTTGATAACCCTTACAATCAAGATACAACAAGATCATAACAAATCATCAACATTACTTAAACTTAGCCATTAATAGACCACACTCATCCCTTTGAAGCTCCATGGAACCATAAGGGGCAAACATAAACATACAAATGTGGGGGGTTGGGGGCAGCCATCCAACCTCTTTCAGTCAAGCCCACTACATAATTATAATCTAAATCATATTAAAAAGCTTTAAATCAAAGGGTTTAACAAAACCCTAACTTTGAACCCAAATGTTCTCAGACTTCTTTGATGAGAAAAACCTAATGTGGGACTTATGGGTGCCCATCACCTAAGAGAAGGAAGAACTCACCACCAACTCCAAAGATTGGAGACAAAAGAGTTGAAGCTTAGCTCCTCATCTCTTCCTCCCTCATGTTCTTCTCCTTCTTCCTCTAAGGTTCAACCCCAAATCTTCAAAATCACTCAAATCTCAACTTTACAACTTTGATTCAAGCTAGGATTTGGCGAAATCTAGCAAGTATCCCTCACAATCTCATGGGGATGAAGAAACCCTAGTGTTTTCCCTTATTTCTCTTCCTCCAAATCGCCCCTATCTTCGCTTTCCTTTCCTTTTTCGTGTTCTGCTGAAAAATCAGCGTTTTAAGCATTTTCAGAGTGTGTGAATCGATTCACAGCAGACTGTAAATCGATTCATCCACTTAAAACTGCACCTGCGCCTTTCGTAAATTGAATTGGTGAATCGATTCACAGACTGTCAATTCGATTCATAACATCATTTTAGTGGACTGGAACACTAGTGTGAATAGATTCAAGCCTAAGTGAATCGATTCACTCTGCACAAAAATGTGAAAAATCATCTTTTAACACCCAATCTTGGAACTTCTTCCTTAATCCTTATTAAACCAACTCATAATCCATTCTTAACAATACTTTAAAGCTAATTCAACTCATCTAACCACTTAGGATCATCAAAAACACAATATCCTCATTTCTTAATTATAATCATCAACTTGAATTCGATTGAATTTCACAATTAACTATACTAAGCTTATGCACATAATTTTAAACTAAAGTTGAGGGATTCGGGGCGTTACACTAGTGAAGGCAACAAACAGAGTGGAGCGAAAATGACACAAATAGGTGGTTATATATCGGTACACCAGTTTTTGGTGATTTACCTTAATCGTTGACCATAAAAATATGATATCACATTTACTCTTGTTATTTATTACTTAAGTGTAGGTTGTCTTTAGACACCATTAACATCTAACATATATTTTTACATTTTTCATTGATCTTTTACCCAAAATTTGATATAAAAAATAAAAAATTATTTGTAGTAAACATGCTCAGACACATTTTTTGGTAGAAATTATGCATGAGAAAAACAAAAAGAAAGCAACAACTAGTCAGGATCTAAGTCCATGGCGTCAAGCAAAAGAAGGGACCCCATTCCTACATGAGGAGAGATCAAAATCCAGAGCGTGACCAAGGAGGTTACATCGTCCCTCACCAAAAAGTCTGCACAATTGTTCGCCTCATGATAGACATGATTGAGGGAGAGCTCCCAATCTCTGTCTATGCAATTGTTAATCTGACCCAGACTTGCAGCATGTCTCCTGAGACCCTCCATCACGCAAAAGAGTCACCGCCTCTAGAGAATCAGACTCACAAATCACTTGCTTATGACCCATGTCAAAAGTCAAGGACAACCCATGGTATATACCCAAAAGCTCAGTTAGCAGGGCATCCCCACCATGGCCCTCAAAAGTAGAGAACCCTGCCACCCAATTGCTAAGCGTGTCTCGAATAAGAACACCCGCACCCATGACATCTGAATGAAGCAACAAACTCCCATCTGTATTCAGTTTAACAAAGCCAGCCGGGGGGCAATCCGATGAGCAAGGAGACGATTGTCGCGAGCCTCAATAATGTTCGAGGAAAAAATCATCAAAATAAAATGATTTAATAAATTTAAAAAATTTAAAAGTTCTTGTCAATAAAGAAATTAATCGATTTAATTCAAATCTCAAATTAAAAAAAAAAAAACTTGAGTTCAAGAACTAACTTAATAACAATGAACTAAATTAATAACAATGAATTTTAATTGAATCTGTATTACAGTCCTTTGAAACGACAACGTCGCAGTTGCACAGCAGCGGCGTGCCTTTCTCTTCGCTTAATCCAAAGCCCAGAAAAGATAGCGTTAGGGTTCACAGCTCCGGCGACAATGGAGGTAGTGAACACTCGAAACCACGGCTCCAAACGCAAGTTCGACGACACCGTTTCAGCATCCAACGGTTTCAACAACAACAACAACAACATCGATCTGTCCCTTCTGGAAGCCATCGAGAAATCGCAGAACACAGTAGAAGTAGTGGACCTTCGAACCCTAAAGAAACTCGTTCTCTCCTTCGAACGCCGATTGAAGGAGAACATCGATGCCCGACTCAAGTACCCGAACCAACCCGATCGCTTCGCTGACTCCGAATTGGAGCTCCACGAAGAGCTCCACAAACTCAAAGTCCTCGCCGGAGCACCCGAACTCTACCCGGACCTCGTCAACCTCAACGTCGTTCCCTCCATCGTCGATTTGCTTAACCACGACAACACCGACATCGCAATCGACGTCGTTCAGCTCCTCCAGGACCTCACCGACGAGGACGTCCTCGACGACAATGACGAACCCGCTAGGGTTCTGGTCGACGCTCTTGTCGACAACAGCGCGCTCGAGCTCCTCGTTCAGAATCTCCACCGGTTGTCAGAATCCGACCCAGACGAAAACGCCGCCGTTTACAACACCCTCGCAACAATCGAGAATTTGATCGAGGTGAAGCCCGCGGTGGCGGAATTGGTGTGCGAGAAAACGAAGCTGTTGAAGTGGCTGCTGGGGAAGATCAAGGTGAGGGAATTTGACGGCAACAAGCAGTATGCGTCGGAGATTCTGGCGATTTTGCTGCAGAACAGCACGGCGAATCAGAAGAGGTTGGGGCAGATGAATGGGGTGGATGTGGTGCTTCAGGCGGTGGCTATGTATAAGTCTAAGGACCCTAAGAGTTCTGATGAGGAAGAGATGGTGGAGAATTTGTTTGATTGCTTGTGCTGTTTGTTGATGCCGTTGGAGAACAAGGAAAGGTTTGTGAAGGCTGAAGGGGTTGAGTAGATGATAATTATCATGAAACAGAAGAAATTGGCTTATGGTCTGCTATTAGGGCGCTTGATTTCGCAATGACCAATTACCCTCTTGCTTGTGAACGCTTTGTTGATGTTCTGGGATTGAAGACTGCATTTGCAGCTTTTATGGGTAAGGCAAGTGCTACTACTTTTCCCACTATCGTCAAGAGTTTAATTGTTGCACCATTTTGCTTTCCTGGTTTAGGAAATGTGATTTCATAGATATATTAAATGGGTTGCACTTGCACTAAAAAAGTTGATTATTTTCATATGTAGATTCCCATCAGTAAGAAGAACAAGGAAGAACGGTACCAAGAGGAGTTAGAGGAGCGCATTGTGTCATTGATTGCTTCATTATTTGGTAAGCAGGCAAGTGAAGTTTCATTTGAGTCTTGACATAGTATGTCTTATTTTGCTAATGACTAGCATTCTCAGCTTATATGCATAACTAGTTTTTCTTTTCTTCCTTTTTTTGAAATCTATCACGGTCAAGTCGCTTCCTTGTGCTAGTTGCTTTGCAAATACACAGTGCATTATGCATTTGACTGGGTATGATCAATCTCAGACACAAAGGAGAGTTTTTGCTCTAAATGGGTTACTGGAAATTTGGTTTATAAAATTGCTTTGATCCATCTACCTGATGTCATATGGTGGGAGAAAGCCGGATTGTTATTGTTGAAGGTGCCACTCCCCCGTTGTTGCCCATGTCTAGAACGTGGTACATCAGTACATGCCTTTATGGATTAGAATGTTGTTGGCATCTTTACATGTTATTTATATATGAAAATAACCCAAAGCTTTTAAGTTTCTCAAAATGTCATTAAATGCATCCATGCTTGAAAATTGAAATATGCATTTTAGTGAGAATTGGAATCTTGAGTGGTTTCACGAGAGAGACTATAAAGTAAACTTGTTGACCTGAGTGTGAGAAGATAGACAGGTTAATGCTTTTCAAAGTGACATTAAGTGCATCCATGCATGAAATTGAAACATGCATTTTAGTGAGGCATTATGTATCTATATTTTAATTTTTCCCTTTTTAGATGTTGAACTTCAGAACTCTATGTCTTCCCAGGTGGAATCTTGAGGGGCTCCAGGAGAGAAAGATTATTAAGTAAATTTGTTGAAAATGAGTGCGAGAAGATAGATAGACTAATGGAACTATACATCAGGTAGGTTAGCTTTGTCCTCTACTATTTCTGAAGTTCATGGTTATTGAACTTAATCCATTTGTTTCAAACTGCTATTCATCAATCTTAAAATTAGTATAGAATCATAAAAATTGTGACAGTAGGGATCTTGATTTAAAGCTTATATTTTCATCTGAGCACACTGAATTTTTTCCCCACCAGATATTCAGATAGAGTGAAAGCACAAACTGAACGGTTGGATCAAGCTGAGCTTGATGACTTGGAGGGAGTTTACTTATTCTGCTTCTACATGTCAAATTGAAATATCTTTCTTTTTTTTTTTTTTTTTTTTTTGCCTAGTGAAATCTAATATTTCTAGTTATAGATGGATGAAGATGAAAAGTACAATCGTAAACTGTAATCTGGACTTTATACTCTTCAGATAAATTTTTTAATTGAGTAACTTATGCTGAGAAATGACTTGGTAGTAGTTTTGGTGTTTTATGAACTCATCCACATAACTGTTTCAAAAAATAGCAGTCTTTTATAATTTTTTAGAAAACATGCTTTGAATTTGATCTTTGTTCTTAAACAGCTATACAATTATTAACCAAAAAGGATTTCATTAAGTTTTGGCTTCTTTCCATAATAATTCCATTTCAAATTGCATTCAGGAAAAAATTTAGTAAACACCACGCACCAGTGGTGCTTGTTGTAGTAATAGCACCACCTATGAAAGAGATACCAGTTTTACAACACCTTTTGTGCACTGGACAATTTTATATATGATTCTGCAGTTGATTGCTGTCATTTTGGGTCATGTTTGGTGCTGTGAGTAAGTATTTGTTCCTTTAAATGGTAATGTGATGAGCTTATATATGTATATTTTCACCCGACGTGTCTTAATTGAATACTTCGTGGTCAGGCAGTCAGGCATGCACAAATGAGAGGAAGAATTGAACTACTTCTCAAGTAGAACAAGCTTAGTAAGACGCATGCGAAGGATATACTTCAGGTATATACCCTCAGGGGCTAATTTTGAACAAAGTTAATAATTTTTATCTTGTTAGTGTCAGTTGCTGTATTGAGGATGCATTGAAGTCCTAACCAAGTTAAGTATCGATTTGCAATATTTCTGATGTTTTCCCATATTTCAAGGCACCAGCAATTTCATGATTTAAAAAATGATAGATTAGTCCCTTCCTACTAAAAAGTTAAAGAGTTTTGAATACGAGTCTGGGAACTTGGTTGTCCCTTAACAGTGCTTTTGCTGCAGTGTACCAGTCCTTAAGGTTTTACTTTAATTTTGGTAATTTGAATTGATTACGTTCCCTTTTCTTTAACTGACCAAGCTTAGCATCCCTGCTTATGATGTGCTTGAATACTATCATTCAGCGAATCCCTCATAGAAACCCATTATGTTGAACAAAAGAAATTTCTCTTTTCTGTGGTTTAGGAATATCATGACAATATTGGCGATCTTGATGGACCAGAAGAGAAGGAGCGAGCACAGACAAAGATTCAGAAGTTCATAATGGCGTGATAACTATTGTAAGACTTTCGAATCAAAGGGATTAAAGCCTTTTTTTTTTTTTTTTTTTTGCCTCCCGTTTCTAATGCATGTAAAATCTTTTTTGTCCAGAACGGTGAATAGGTTAGTGAGGGTAATGGATAAAGAAACACTGATATGCAAATGTTGTTGAGATCATATTCACGTACCGTTTCTGTCACTCAGCTTCATTTATTGTATGGAAGAATGCTTTGAATATGTAATTCGTGTACGATAATGGTATCGTAATTTATTTTATTGGATTTAAGAAATCACTAAAGTTACTTTTGCTTTATTTTGACCTCCGTGCACAAATTTTTTAAAATAAAAACATAAGTTGTGGATTACATATTCACATGTCCACGGATTGGCACACCATCGTTCTTCTTCGGTCTTCACTCTCCAACAGTGCAATACTTGAGATTTCATATTATGGCAGCAAACTGTATCAATGCCTTTGGATTTAGCAACAACAACATCTTACATGTTCTAAACGGAGCGTGTTACACCATATTAAGGCAAACTATCTATTGCTCACCACTTTCGTTTCCATGGCCTGCCCCTGAATGGACCTCTGGTATACAGATATATAATTAGTTCTTACATTTTGACGCTTTTGCATGTTTGCGTATACCTAAAGTAATGGCTCTTCATTTTCAATTGCCAATTTGGTTATTATTAATGAGTATATGAAAATTCTTGGCTTGTCTAGTATACGCTTACCTGGAAGTGGTAGCAGTTCTCTCTGATCTGTCTTGTAGACTGTGTTTCTTAAATGGTGACTCAGCTTCGTCAAGGAGTTCAATCTCAAGCAAGGCATTTTCAATAGCCTCAGCCAGTTTCTCATCCTCATCCGCATTATGGAAACAACCTCTCTCCTTAGCGTCTAGAACTAGTTTTCCCCATACAGAGTTGCTATTTTTTAAAGTTGTTTCGTTCCCTAATATCCAAAGGCAATGTCTGCACGAATTACCCTGTTTATAATCAACTTATGTCTGTTATCAGAACTTGGAAGTAGCATGAGTATCACATGATATAAGTAACATACCTAGCCCGAGTCAGTGCCACATTTGCTCTTTTCTTATTGGAAAGAAAACCTATGTTTGCATCCTCCTTAGATCTGACGGTGGAGATTATTATTATATCTTCTTCACCACCTTGAAAGCCATCAATAGAACGAACACTAACAGAGAAATTAGGGTTAGAAACACAATTGTCCAGCTTAATTTTTTCTTGGATTTCGTACACCTGAGCATTATATGGAGATATGATTCCTATGCTAACTTTCTTCCTTGTCCTCAAAAACTCTGTAGCAAAGAAAGGGTACTGTGTCATGCATGTAGTATATTATTGTACCCAAAAGAATAAGCTTTCTTATTTGAGAACAAAATGCATAACTAGATTCACTAAAGCATACCTTCTTTAAGGCTTCTAATAATCTTGGAGATAACAGCAGCCTCAACTATATTCTTGAAACTGTGTCCACGGCCGCGTTGTTCTTTACCCTTATCTATGTTTATAAATGAATATGAAGCATACATTTTTCCTTCAAGGAAACACCTAGTGTAGCTCATTTCTCTGACAATGGGGGCATCAACAAGTTGCTCCTCATAGAATTCCTTATTTGGGAATAAGCTGATGGATGGATGCATTCTATACTGAGTATTAAGAAGATGCTTCTTGTATCCTAACAATACCAGCCTCTCAAACAAACTTCTTCCATATTCAGCTTCTTCAATAACCTTAGATTTGATAATTATAATCACATAAGAAAATATTCTTTAATGATGCACACTCTCCAAATCTCGCAAAAATGGCATATGGCAAGTACCTTGCTTTTGACCACAGCAGGAAGTTGTCTCTCATCACCTATGAGGATTGCATGGTGGAGACACAGGAAGTCGCAATGGAATGATCGATTCACATTCTTTTAACATGGTCGCTTCATCAATAACTAAAAAGTGTATTGGTGTCATTCCTTCTGCAAAAAGTTTAGTAGAACTTGATGCAGTACAGAAAATCAGGCATGCATTCATCAAGCAAATTTTTTCTACTCCATATTTGTTAGTAAGGTTTGGAAGTGAAATTGTCTGAAGTGATCTTGATAAGAGAAGACACTCATCTCTTTCCACGTTTAACCATTCACAGCGGTCAAAAATGCTTTCTCCATCTACGAAGTCATCGAGAGTTTGTTTCGACTTGGCTTTACTTAAGGAGCTTTCAAGAGATCTTAGCAAATCAAGAACTACAGGTATTTTCTTCATCTCCTCAAATGGAATTAAGGATGTTGGTAGGTGTGTATACAAGGTTTGCATACATACCTTGAGGTCCTCTCCAATGGAACTGAATCTTTGCATAACAAATTGCTTCAATGTCATGAGACTATTCTTTTTATCCTCCCGATATGAAAGGTACTGCTCTTCAATGTCAGGGTATTTCTTCTTCACAAATTGCTTTAACATCAGAGGATCAGCATTCTTCTCATGTTGCTTGTATGAACTATATGCAAGTTCTAAATCACCGTGCTTTTGCCTAGCAAATTCTTCTAATGACATAAGATCACGTTCTATGCAAAGCTTATACAAACCATATTGCTTTTTGGGGTCCTCAAGCAATGTGATCACTGATTCTAAGCATTGTTTCCATCTAGTTGAAGGATCAAAACACTTCACAAGTTTATCTACACGATAGTCGAGAAAGACATCCTGGAGGTCCCTATAACAGTCTACTTTCATTCGAGATCTGTTGCCGAATACCACAATGTCACCAAAGCCATATGTATCAGTATCATGCTCAAGTGACTCCTTAACTAAATTCTGCAGGCGAACAACTACTTCCAAAACTGCAGTATTTGTTGGAGCACATGTTAGTGTTCTGGTTTTAAACTTGAGAAGGGAAAATAACAAGGAAGCCACTGTCTTTGTTTTGCCAGTCCCTGGTGGGCCCCAAATAAGTTTAATAGTGTCATTGTGAGGACAGTCCCTCATTGCAACACAGCTTAAAACTGCATCTTTTTGGGATTCATTCAGATTTTGAGACTGGATTATGTTTTGTGCTCTAGAACAAGTTGCAATACGGTGTTCCTCAGAAAAGCAAAGTTGACGCTTTTCTTCATTCTCAGAAATACAAAGCATGAATTGGTTATTAGATAAAGTAACCACTTTTCCTTCATAACTATCTGTACATAAAGAGTATCTCACAAGAAGAAAAGGGACCCTAATGAAAGCATTGAATGCGGTCCAGCTTTTCAAGGATTGACTTTGCAAATGTATGGCATCATGCTACTTGCACAATTTAAGAAGTTACATTTGTGTGTGTTTGAGTGAACGTTTGGTAAACGTGATTTTCAATAAAAAAAAATTGTAAAATTGATTTGGTTATGAATGAATTTGAAGTAAAATGATTCATGTTTGGATGATTTTACTCAAAGCGGGTTTGACATAAAAGGTGGTGCAAATTTTTGAACCAAACACAAGCTACTTGTTATCACTTCTGGTGAAACTGAAGTTCCAAGGCAGAATCAATTTTGGCCGATAGAAACCAAATGTATGTATTTTCACTGAAATCACATTTGATAAGAAGCAAATCACGGTGAAACCAAACGCACTATTTGTATAATCGCTAAACTAGTATGTTATTAAATATTGAGAACACTACTTATGGATTTAGTGATTCTTACATTTGAATCAGCTTGCAGCACTTTTTGAATCAAGCTCCTTTTTGCACCCTCCAGCTCTGACTTCAAGGCTTTCCAAACACGAATATTTGTTGTCAGGTTCATAAGATAGACGGCATAAAGCTTTGGTGCATTGTTGCTCCTAAAGTAAGATCCAGTCTTCATGTCAATGTATTTGGAAGACAGAATTGAGATCTCGTCAGTACTTTCTTTTGACCCATGAACATAAGCAATGTGGTAGTATCTTCTAGGCCTATTTAAGTTTTCCACAGTTTTCGGTTTAGTGTCTGTCAAGGCAATGAGATCTCCAGCCTCAGGCTTATATATTCCAACATCTCTGGCATCATTATTAGTTCTCTTCACTAAAATTTGGTAGAGCAAGAACTTGGTAGGTATGAAGCTTTTGAATCTTTCACGTTCAGCTGTCAATATCTCACAAAAGGAAGCTCGGTGCGCGCCATTCAAGCTTGAACACAATTCACTGTGAGTTTCCTCAATCAACAATGGAATGAAATAGCTCATGTAATCTGTTACTGACATGAATGTCTGTGGGATCTTCCTCACCTGAGATAAAATAACCTGTTAGTGCATATGGATTGTCTTAGTAGAGACTTCTTAATTTTATGAACATAATTTAGTACTAAACCTTAAGCATATGTTTCTCTTGTCAAATTAATCACAACCAATGGAAAAATAGGTTTTCTAAATGCAGTTCCATAATCTATTTTCTTCATTAAAACAATTAAATTAATGATTACTAAAAGGTTAATAATGTGCTTCTTATAGTGTTGTCAATTGTAAAAAATAACGGTTTGTTCAAATTTTGCTACGCTATAATGCCGCTATTTGACAACAATGGTTGTCAAATCGTGGATCACAGACAATAGCGGTTTGTCCAAATTCTGCTACGCCATAGCTACTGCTTGAAAATACTGGCTTATTATATTGAATATTGAAAAAAAGGGGGAAAACAACCTTGTACTTGCGGAGGTTTTCGTTGAGAACATCCTTGAAAGTCCAAGAGAGCACAATTTGTACCAATCTCGGAAGATCAATATCCTTCCCCTTCCTCTGGTAATTAAAACTCTTCATATCGTTCCTCTTCCTCTTGTAATTAAAACTTTTCTCCATATTTTGCTCCTTTTTTATGACCACTTGTTTCTCAACCAAGCAATCGATAGCAGAAACTATGCCACTCATGGCTTCTTTTTATACAGATATATGGCACATTAACCGAAACACAAAGGACAGACAGATATAAAGGATTATTACTTACATCTGAAGGAGCTAAACAGTTTACACAAAACTTGCTCATCAGGTATCCCACAGTTTCACCCCCATCATGAAAGTTAAAAGAAAAAAAGATTCTCATAGTTAATGGACCCGTACTTCCGACCATAAAATGCAACTTAAAGTATGCATAAACTAAAGGAAAAACAAGTGTGCGTGTTAAAGCACACTCCGAGACAAATTAAGGTACACAGTTATTGACGCCAGGTCAACTGCAAATTAAGAGGGGCTCTGTCTACCATGCCACAGTGCTCTAGGTGGTACATGTGCACAACCTTTCTTTTGCCGTTAATTTGAGAGTCCCAGAGATTTTATTATGAAACCTACTCTACTCGATCTTCCCCTCTCCCTCCCATTATCCACTGCTGCAACTGCAAGACCGCCGAAGAGCATTCGTGAAACCCACCATCACAACTTCCTCCATCACTGTATCATCAGCAACGAAGTTCTAATTAACCAAACTCTAGAAATCAAAAACAAACAAAAGAGACAATAAAATAGATGGATCGAGAATGCGACGACGTTTGTTGTGGAGTGCAATTTAGAGGCTTCCAGATCTGATTTGCTTTGATTCGTTGGGTTTTCCCGTCGCCTTGTTGTCGGTTTCGGGGGGAAGAGGGCAAGGGCTGGTGGCGTCGGGGCTGGGGAAGATGGGGGAGGGAGGTTGCGGCAGTCGGAGAGACGGGTGGGGGTGTGTGACCGCCGTTCATTCCGTTAGAGAGGTGAATGGCTGGGATCGAGAGGGAAGCGGATTTTCTGACGTTGACGCGGGAAAGGCAGAGTGACTTCCCCTATTCTGGTCCGTTTGATCAATCGACGGTGTATAAAGCGCCACGTGAACGCTCCGGAAGTCGCCGTGTCGTCCGCTGTCAAGCCTTCCGCTGCCGCGCCGCCGCCGCCGCTCCTGCAAATCGAGTGGTTGGTTCATCGGTTGCAATGGAGGTGTTTAGAGTTCAGCTTTTGGTGATGTCAATTCTTCTCCTGCTTTTGCTTTTGTGGTTCCTTCTCCTTCTCGCACATGAGTGATGGTAATCACTATCATTTGCCCTCTCAAATTTCATTTTTTTCCCCCTTGCTCCGAGTCAAAATTCCAATTGGGTTTACTGGGATGTGTTGATAATAAGTTATTTGGTGTATGTACAGGGATAACAATGGACCAAGGCTAGATTTTGGGACAGACTTTCTTCAAAAGATTTTGGGAAAGACCTTTTATTTGGTAAATATGGGTTTGATGGAAAGGCTTGAATGCTTGATACTCTTTCAAGTGGGACAGGACATTCTAAATTCTGAAAACAGGACATCCTATCGATTCTCATTGTTGATTAGTTTGTATCTGTTGAGAACAGAAACAGAAATATCACAGTTGCAGCAAAAATTGGTTTACGCGATAATTCTTTCAATTGCAATCACAAACCATCGATCAGAATCAACGACTTGTGGCAATGCAAAGAATTATCAGAAACAAGGAGAGAGATAGAGAATCACACAAGAGGATTAATGTGGTTCTTCTTGGAGCAGTGTACTCCAAGCTTACATCCACGGCAGCTACTAACAATTTGTATTTCTCTTACTCAATGAGTACAATCTCACTATCACTCAGTGTACAGATTATCGCTCACAAATTACAAGAGAAAAGAAGAATTTCTGGAATGAATAAGAATCATCAATCGCAAGTTACAACCAGTTACTTATAGCACAAGTAACTAAACAACCTAACTAACTTCTCACATGAAAGGCTCTGAAGAGTCAGTTACATAACTAACTAACCGAACTGTTAGCTAACCACTTGCTCTTGAGGAGTTGACTGGACCAATATGCCACAAATTCTCCACCTTGGTTCAGTAACTGTTCCAGAAATAGCAGCTGCAAATCAGCCCCTAAGGGCTTAGTCCCCTTTCAGATTAACCAAATCCAAGCAGTGGAAAAACTTGCTGCTTGGAAGGACTTTGGGTAATCACATCAGAAGCATTGTGATCAGTTGAAACCTTTTTCACCACAACTAATCCTTTACTAATGACTTCTCTGATATAACGAAGTTTAATGTCTATATGTTTGGTTCTCTCATGGTATGCTTGGTTTTTGGATAGATAAATGGCACTCTGGCTATCACAAAAAACAGTAATGACCTGATCTTGTAGCCTTAGTTCCCTAGCAATTCCTTCAAGCCACAAAGCTTCCTTTATAGCTTCAGTCAAGGCAATGTACTCTGCTTCTGTAGTTGATAAAGCCACAACCTTTTGCAAACTAGCTTTCCAACTAATGGCAGTCCCAAAAGCAGTAAAAATGTATCCTGTAAGTGACTTTCTAGTGTCTAGACAGCCTGCATAATCAGAATCCACGAACCCTTCTATGACAACAGATTTGCTTGACTCCCTTGCTCCACCATAAACCAGAACTCTACCAAGTGAGCCTTTGATGCATCTCAGAATCCATTTCAAGGCCTGCCAGTGTGCTCTTCCAGGATTGGACATGAATCTGCTTACCAAGCTCACTGCATGAGCAATATCTGGTCGAGTACACACCATAGCATACATCAAAGATCCAACAACACTTGCATAAGGAATGTTGTTCATATAACTTCTCTCTTCTTCAGTCTTTGGGACTTGATCGGCACTCAGCTTGAATTGCTGAGACAGAGGAGTGATCACAGGCTTCGAATTAGACATTCCAAACCTGTCAAGGACCCTTTTAAGATACAATTCTTGAGACAGATAGAGCAGTCTACTCTTCCTTTCTCTCTTGATCTCGATTCCCAGAATCCTTCTTGCATTTCCCAAATCCTTCATTTCAAATTCCCTATTTAGTTCAGTTTTCACCCTTTGGATTTCACTTTTATTGTTGCTAGCAATCAGAATATCATCCACATATAACAGTAAAATAACAAAGGTATTTGCAGGGAGGAATTTGAGATAGACACAGTTATCAAACTTACTTCTTTGGAAATTAATGTGTGCCATGAATTCATCAAATCTCCTATTCCATTGCCTAGGGGACTGCTTTAGGCCATAGAGAGACCTATTCAGCTTGCACACATAATCTTCTTTCCCTTTGATTTCAAACCCTTCTGGTTGTTTCATCAAAATTGTCTCATCAAGATCACCATACAAAAATGCTGTTTTTACATCCAATTGTTCCAACTCTAGATCGAATTCAGCAACCATGGCAAGCAGGATTCTAATGGATCTGTGCTTTACAACTGGTGAGAAAACATCATTAAAATCAATCCCCTCTCTTTGAGTGAAACCCCTTGCAACAAGTCTTGCTTTAAATCTCCTTGGCTCAACTCCCTGGATACCTTCTTTCCTTTTGAAAATCCATTTGCAGCTGACCAATCTTGAACCAGCAGGCCTTTTGATTAGCTCCCAAGTGTTATTGTCATAAATAGATTTCATCTCTTCATTCATAGCTTGCAGCCATTGTTTCTTATCTTCACAGGCTAGAGCAGCCTTGTAACTCTTAGGTTCATCTTCCAAGACCTCACTTGCAGACACTAAAGCAAAAGCAATTAAATCTGCATAACCATACCTTTCAGGTGCTTTAGTTAATCTTCTGACTCTGTCTCTTGCCAGTTGATAATCATTTTCTGCATCCTGTTCTTCTTCAAATTCTGTTTCTTCTTCTGCTGGTGTTTCCACTTCCTCAAGTAACCAGTTTCCTGCTTGAGTTTGCACAGAACCTGCCTCGGGCTCCACCTCAAAGTTAACTCTGTCAGCAACAGAATTTTTAGTTTCAGTTTGTTTCTGAGCAGCACTGGTTTGTTTAAAAGCCATTTCAGATTCATTGAACACAACATCACGGCTAGTAATGCATTTCCTGTGTCCTGACTCCAAACACCACAACCTATATGCCTTTACCCCTTCAGGATATCCAAGGAACATACATTTCACAGCTCTTGGTTCTAGTTTGTCTTGCCTAATGTGGGCATAGGCAACACAACCAAACACCTTAAGCCTTTCCAGGTTAGGTGGATGACCAGACCACACTTCTTCAGGTGTCTTCATGCCCAAAGCAGTAGAGGGGCATCTATTTATCAAGTACACAGCAGTCATCACTGCCAAATTCGTAAAAACCTTCTTCAAAACCAAAGACTCAAGATCATACATCTCACTCTTTCCAATATAGTCCTATTGAACCTTTCGGCCAAACCATTTTGTTGAGGAGTTCCTGCTGTATTCTTATGTCTTGCTATACCATTTATATTGCAAAAATTGTTGAAAGCATCAGAACAGAACTCAAGACCATTATCAGTCCTGAATCTTTTTATTTTTCTTCCTGTTTGATTTTCAACTAATGTTTTCCAGTTTTTGAAAGTCTCAAAAGCTTCATCTTTAGATTTCAGAATATAAACCCACAATTTTCTTGAGTAATCATCAACTATAGACATGAAATACCTTGCACCAGAATGGGAGGGAGTCCTTGAAGGCCCCCAAAGATCAGCATGAACATAATCTAGTGATCCTTTAGTCCTTTGCTGTCCTGCATTGAATTTTGTCCTGCAAGTCTTGCCATAAACACAATGTTCACAGAATCTCAGCTTATCAACCTTGTCACCACACAGCAGGTTTTGCTTTCCCAATTCAATCAGACCCTTCTCACTTACATGGCCAAGTCTCATATGCCATAGTTCAGTTTTGGATACTGGTTTTGCTGTTACAGTTGCAGCAGAACCAGCAATTATCTCAGCATCAAGAGAATATAAACCATTTCTCTTAATGCCTCTCATTACCATCTTGGATCCCTTCATAACTTTCAGAACTCCTTGCTCACCCTTGAACACATACCCTCTCTTATCAAGTTCACCAAGGGAAATCAAGTTTCTCTTAAGATCAGGTACATATCTGACTCCAGTAAGGAGCCTCTCGGAATCACCATGGAACCTGAATCTAACAGATCCAATTCCTGTGATTTTGCAAGACTTGTTGTTTCCAAGGAGCACTGAACCTGCCTCTTGCTCACACAACTCCTCAAACAGTGACTTGTTTGGGGTCATATGCCAAGTGCAACCCGAATCCATGATCCATTCTTTATCAGAATTGTTGCTAGACACTACCAAAGCATCAAACGATTCATAGCCTTCTTGGACAATGGCTGCATTTCCACTATCCTTGTGCTTTTCATCATTGTTTTTCTGTCTTTCAGGACAGACCTTCCTGGTGTGGCCTTCTTTCTTGCAGTGGTAGCATCTAATGTTAGGGACATTTCCTCCAGAAGCCTTGGGTTGAGGCTTCCCTTTCTTTTTGTCATTCTTGTTGTCTTTCTTTGAAAATTTACCTTTCATAGTCAGTCCCTCACCAACAGTAGAGGACTTCAGCTCCTTCCTCTCATTCAATTCTTTAGAGGTCAAGGCAGCTTGCACATCTTCAAAGGCCAAAGATTCTCTCCCATAAAGAAGAGTTTCTTTAAAATGGGCATGTGACTTAGGCAAGGCACATAACAGTAGTAAAGCTTGATCTTCATCATCAACTTTAACATCAATGTTTTCCAAATCGAGGATCAATTTGTTAAACATGTCAAGTTGTTCTACCAAAGATTTATCTTCATTCATCTTGAAGGTATATAGAGCTTGCTTGAGATAAAGACGGTTTACCAGAGATTTTGTCATGTACAGCCCTTCAAGCTTGACCCAAACCCCTGCCGCAGTCTTTTCCTTAGAGACCTGTCTCAGAACTTTGTCTCCAAGACTCAAGATTATCGCACTATGAGCCTTCTCGATCATCGTTGTTTTTTCCTTCTCTGTCAAAGAAGCATCCATCTTGTCAGCACCCTTCAAAGCATCCAGTAGGCCCTGTTGAACCAGGAGAGCCTGCATCTTTAAACGCCATAAACCAAAATCATTCTGACCAGTGAATTTCTCGACCTCATACTTTGTTGAAGCCATTTCCAAAGCGAATGTATCCACGCTCACCGCACCAATTTGTTGAGAACAGAAACAGAAATATCACAGTTGCAGCAAAAATTGGTTTACGCGATAATTCTTTCAATTGCAATCGCAAACCATCGATCAGAATCAACGACTTGTGGCAATGCAAAGAATTATCAGAAACAAGGAGAGAGATAGAGAATCACACAAGAGGATTAACGTGGTTCTTCTTGGAGCAGTGTACTCCAAGCTTACATCCACGACAGCTACTAACAATTTGTATTTCTCTTACTCAATGAGTACAATCTCACTATCACTCAGTGTACAGATTATCGCTCACAAATTACAAGAGAAAAGAAGAATTTCTGGAATGAATAAGAATCATCAATCGCAAGTTACAACCAGTTACTTATAGCACAAGTAACTAAATAACCTAACTAACTTCTCACATGAAAGGCTGTGAAGAGTCAGTTACATAACTAACTAACCGAACTGTTAGCTAACCACTTGCTCTTGAGGAGTTGACTGGACCAATATGCCACAGTATCTTATGTAGATTGTCCTGACTCTTTAGAAATGGAAGCACATCCTAAGATTTGAAACCAATTAGGACTACACCCAACTTTCCAGAATAAATGTTGAAGACAAAAACTGAAACAATGTTTCAATTTTGTATATGTCTTTTATGATTGTTTTTATGCAGTAGATCACAAAGGTTCTTTGCTATTGCATGGATTTGGTAACATGCTGCTTGTGCTATTGCTTTTGCTATAGAATAAGTTGCCCTCTTGTTCAAATTGCATATTCTATAGCAGATGCAAAAATAATCGACTATGAATTTTATATGGCCAGCTTCTGTACTTTGGTTTTGCATGCCAACTGATTCAATTGTATGTCAAACTAGCATAGGGTCAGATTTGTTTTCAGATGGGGGACTTATCTGTTTTTTTTCTTTGTTTTCAGAATATTGCTAAAATTGGCAACACAAAGACAGCTTTGTTGATTCAGTGTCTTGACAGACACAAATTTCACAACACAAAGATAAAGACAGCTTTGTTGTGATAGTCTTGGAAGATCTGCAGCAGTTGGAAAAGCGAGAAATAGGAGCGGCGGGGTGAAGCGTCTTGGCGTGGCGACAACGTCGATCGAAGTGGGCCGTAGAGGTGGCAGTGCAAATGGGTTATGTTACGGGTCTGAGGATTTGTTTCAATCAAACGGTTTTTTTGTTTTTTTAAGAGAGAGAGAAAGACAGGGCCACATGGCACCTCATACACTGTCAAATTGATCAAACGGACCAGAATAAAGGAAAGTTACTCTAACTTTCCCGCGCCAACGTCAGAGAATCGGATTTGGATCCTCTCCTACAAGCCTATCTCTCCATCTTTCTACAAAAATAAATCTCAACTGTTAAATTAATCGAACGGTCGATAGAATAAAAAATTAAAAAAAAAGGTAGGTTCTCAACAAAAAAAAAGGTCTTTCTCCCCCGTTTACGGGTGCATCCGTTTCTATGAAGCTTTCTTGCTCTTCTCAGATCAATTTGCCAGATTGAATTACGATTTGCAGGGTTCAAAAATACTAACCCTTAATTGAATTACAATTTCCATTGCAGATTAAAATTGCTTGATGATGTGCTTTTGATGAAGTGGGGTTTATTTGTTTTTAACCCCAAAAAGCAAAATAAATCAAGTCACGGATTGGCTTTTAAACATGATCTAATCAAAGATGAAACATCCAATAACACAAATGAGAAAGTAAAAGAAATTATCAACCAGTCATGCCAAATTTCCTTTGCAAGAAATCAAGAATTTTGAACAAGCTAAAGGGAGGCATGGCTTCAAAACAATGAAAGATAAAAAAACACGTTCATAAACTGGCTACCAAGAAAAATGGAATACGTTCATAGATCGGAAGAAACAACATATTCCCAGTTTGCAAGAAGCGCATTATAAAGCATCTCGCAAATTGAACGTGCCTTTTTGAAAAGAGAAAACATGCCATTTTTAAATTTTTTTAATCTATCAACTGTTAGATTACTCTAGCGGACGGGATCTATTTTTGTAGAGGGATTGAGGGATAGAGTTGTGGGAGAGGATCCAAATCCCAAAGAATCCGCTTCCTCGAGAGGGAGAGGAATAGATTTGGTGTAGAGGTCCATTATTAGATCCAGTGAGATTGCTCGATCGAATGGTCAATAAAGCTTGTGTACGTACATCACCAACAACACTTTTGTAGGTTAGAATTCGCCCATGCGGGGCAGCTATAATATACTCGCTCATAGATTTATCAATTTTGTTCCTCCAACACAATGACTTTTATAAATCTAAGATATAATTCATATTTTTTTCTAAGTATACTCTTCATATATTTATTGCTTTACATTAAAAATTGACATAACCTCACAAATAACTAATTGATTATTTTGCATCCTGTAACAATTAATAAGACTATTTTAGTAAAAATATATTTCAATTAAATGATTACTTGGTTTGTGTGTAAAAACATTAAACTGTCAAAGTTATGGAATATAGGGAGTAGTAAATAAAAGCCTTAGTTGCATTTTGTTCCTCTACTTTTCTAAATCCATAATTTTAGTCTTTCTCTTTTATTTTTCACGAATTTGATCTCTATACTATTTTTAATTGCACTTTTAGTCCCCAAAGTTGTGTATTTTGGGAAAGTGGTAGACCAAAAGTGCATTAAAAAAAGTATGTGGACTAAAATCGCAAAAAATAAAAGAGAGAGACCAAAATTGTTGAAATGGAAAAGCTGGAGGTCAAAAATGCAATTAAACTTAAAAAATAGTGTACTTTTACAAAACTGAAAAAATAACGCTTCTTCTCTACAAAAAAAAGTTTGAATTACACTATGCTCTCATCTTATGTTAAAATATGCATTTTTCTCTCTCTTCAAAGATAAATATGCATTATAGTTTAGTCTTTTTTAATATAACCAAGTTTTTTATGTATAATTTTTTCTCTATTTTTGATTCGTAATATTATTGACATCTAGTTTTCACGATCAGTGGTTGTTCTTCATGTGAAACTATGGATTTTAATGCAAAAACACTACGTTCTTAGTTGATTCTTGCTTGTAATTGTGTTTTGCTCAAGGTAATTAAAATCAGACCGGGCATTAAACCGGAGAGGGCCAGAGTTTAGGGTTTTTGGGTCGGACTGGGTTCAGTTCGGGGTCAAACCAGGGTCGAATAAAATATTATTTTTTAAATATATATACACTAGATATATAATATATAACTTTTTTATTCCCTTTATTATTATTATTATTATTATTATTATGATTATGTATGCAATGTGTCTGTTAAAAAAATATGGGAGTGGCTGGACTACAGGTTACGTCTGTCAGAGTGTGTATTTATAATATAATATATTAAGTATGAAAATTGTAATACTTATCCAATACAATTATATATATATATATATATATATATATATATATATATATATATATATAAAACAAATTGAAAAGACCAACAGGAAGCTTCTCCTCAAAGCCATTGTGACTCAACAATAGAATTAGAAAATAATAGATTAGAAAAAGGGTAAGAGAGGGAGAAAGAAAGACTTTGTTTGGATTGATGGAATGGAGTGGTATGAATTCAGATTCCATTGTTTGGTTTTGTAAAAAATGAATGGAGTGGCATGGAACATGATGAGATCCATTCCATCACATACCACCCTCTCCTCCAATTTCTCATCCCCCCCGATTCAGACAGTAAACGATGGAATGAAGCTCATAAATTATTTAATTACCTTTTTACCCCTCTCTGTGGATTGGGTGGTGGTGGGTATGAGCGTTCTGCTGCTAGTGGTGGTGGTGGATATGGTGACGGAGGTCATTCCGGTGGTGCTGGGTATGGTGACGGCGGTCGTTCTGGCAATGCTGGGTATGGTGATGGAGGACGTTCTGGCGGTGGTGGCAGTGGGTATAGGGATGATTGTTCTGGTGGTGGTTATTTGGATGGAGGCGATCTAGTGGTGGTGGATATGGTGATGAACGTTCGGGAAGTGGTTATGGGAATGAACGTTCTGGTGGTGGAGGATATAGGAATGAGCGTGAAGACCGTTCAGGTTCTGGAGGAGGGGGAAGAAGACGGTTTGTGTGTTGAAAATGATGGTAAAAAGGGAATAAATTTTTTTGAGTCATTCCATTCCATTCCATTCCATCATCTAATATCCAAATAATAGAGTGGGAAATTTATTTCATTCCGCTCCGCTCATTTTAAAATATCCAAACATACCCAAAGGGACACTGGAGGGAGAGAAGCACGCAAGACTAGAAAGCTCTCAGCAGGGAAAATGGTAAAGAGAGAGGAGTTTTTTTTTATTGTAAGCCATTTCTTCAAGCAAGACTAGAAAGCTCCCTTATTTTCCCCTCTCGTCTCCCTCACATCATCAGCATCACCTCGTCTCCTTCTCTCTAATTTAAGCCATTTCTTCTTCTCAGCTTACCTCTTTTTCTCATCTATCTCATCAGCTCACCTCATCTCCTTCATCGCGAAGAAAGATCTCCTTGTTGGAGTAGAAGGTGTTGATGATGATCGGAGCACAACATGAAGATTAGAGCAGATCTGGAATTTGGGTTATTTTGATTTTTCTGGGGATTAATAATTTTTGTTTCAGATCATGTATACTTCTTCTTCCTTGTTTGTCCTTTTAAAAAAAAATTGGGCTTGTTTTTTGAACCGCCCAGTTCCGGAAAAACCCGGTTTTTACCGGTTTTCTCGGTTTTTAACCCGGTTACCTGCCAAGCGGTCTCAAGGGGTGATCCGGACCGGACATGGGCCCGGTTCCTGGTCCAACCGTCCGACCCGGTTTTTGTTACCATGGTTTTGCTTCAATATAGGGCAATTTGGTACACGTACGAGGTAGTTCCGGTGATCATGGTGAAAGTTCAAGATCGTGATCAAGCGAGGGAAGCACGAACTAATAGCGATTTAGCTACGAGATATCATTCGACGTCGAGGAGCTGTCATTTCGACCTATACTCATGTGAAGAGGAAAATTGTTGTAGTCGATGAGACAATGGTATTATTAGTTATTTTATCGTGGCATATGGGAACCCATAACCATTTGCATGCTCTGTAACTAATAACACCTAAATTGGAGACTACGAGGAAGTAGTACTAATTACGTATAGGTATTATAGGTTTAACAACCTATTGTAAGCCAAGTTATACAACTTAATATATAAATTTTTGGAGAAAAATAGGACAGTTTTGTGTTACACGAATTGGACCTTTATGTACCAGTACACAACTGGCCGAAAATGGGGGTTAGGGTCGGGAAAAAGGAATATATTTTGTCGACCTCAGAGTGGGCAGCAGAGAGTGGTGATTGTCGAGGCATAGGTCAGCTCGAAGAGGGTGGTCAGGATGGATTTAGCATATATAGGGGAGGGTTTAGTATAAAACAAGTTAGGCTAGTTGTAACACCATACATTCAAAATGCTTGAAAGTAAGATAGTTACTCATTTGGTACAGTCATCCCAAAAGAATTAAACTTCAACCGTACATCAAGTTTAAATAATACGAGGTTTACAATTTAAATTACATTAAAGGATTTAATACAAATACATTGTCCTTTGCATCAAATTCCTAAAGTGCTACATAATTAAAACTTCAAAACATAAACATAACTTTGGCCTCATAGCCTCTTTAGTCTTCCTTCTCAACCTGTGGATCTGAAATAAATAAATAAATGGACGGGGTGAGATAAAAATCTCAGTGAGTTCGCCCCCCCAGACTCCTCACCATCACTCCACCTATTATACCATTCACACGATGAATATATAATATGTGACTATGCAATTCATCTTCTTAACTAAGGAATTTAATTCCTTCCCTGCTTTGTGTCATTGGGTGATGTCATATGCTTTGGTACGTATACTCCAATTACACGCTTTCGGTAAGGTGGCTAGACGTCTTAACCGTCCAAGTGCCGTCTGTGACATCCTAAAATTTCAATTTATATAACTATTGTGGAAATAAATTTTATTTTAATATTTTGGATGGAAGTATATCAATATATTCAGAATAGCCAACCTTAAGACCTCAGAGTATCTAACATCTGGGATTGACTCTAACTCACTGGCTCTGGATCCACAATCGGCTCGGCTGACATCTGCCAATGTCCGAAGACGAATATATGCAAAACAAGAAATAACACTGGAGACTCAGAACACACTATACGCACTATTAAATGAGAAGGTAGGATTTAGAACTCATGTATAAAAAGGCAAGCATACATAAGCAAAACAGAAAAATAACACATAGGAAAGATCAAACCACACATCTCCTAATCAACTGTTAGGATCTCCACCTAACTACCCATAACCATGCAGCTTAAATCTACATGCCTACGTGGCTACACAGTTTATAATATGACAAAGGCAGCCCCACCTTAGCCACTTTGTCTTTATAGATAACAGCGACCTCGATATGCCAAGCCAGTTGTCCATCCCCATATCCCGCTTATCGTACCTCTAAGAGTGCATCCCTGATCTTTGATAACAATAGGTATCGGGCGGAACTCGGGATGAACACTATGGACAGTGATACGATGGTACCCAGTCAGGATAATTAGGCTTCCCAACATCCCGACAGGATGGTAGCTAGCCATCCGTCATCTGTAGACTTGTTGGACCTTGATTATCCCCAAGGACCGACGTGTCCTGTACCCGGCATATCGTGCCCACACTCTGGTACCTGGCCTCGTACACAACCTATGTGCACGGCAGTGGAATGTGGCACATGCATATGACCATTTATTATTCAACACCTTATCAGCTTTTCGTTATTCATTAGTTCAGCACATCAACTCGTTACCTCAGACAACATTATTATCTTATCTCAGCACTCAGCACTTAACTGCTCTTTATAATTAGATAGCTTCAACCATACCCCCACATACATCATTATGTAATAACTTTACACCAAACCAGCATAAGCAAAATTACCAGCATCTACAGCATATTGTAAATCAACCAACACATTATCAATACTCAACCATCCTCGAATGACTTATAGATCAACCAGTATAACATCAATTATCAATCATCCTTAATCAACATATAGATCAACCAACACATCATCAAGCATCAACCATCCTCGATCCACACATGAGTCAACCCTAATGTCGCTCAGACGATCTACTACTGACATGTTATCAATCCACACACCAGCTATTACACACATAATTACAATGCAATCATAAGAAACCAACATCATATCAGTCAACATCCATAAATATCAATAGATCTTCCCTATGGTTAATAGACCTCTGACAACTGTCCCCAGCTATCACAGGTCACAGCTCCTCTTCTAAGGTGCTGCCATTATCAACCTCTAGTAGGGCTTGGGTCACCCTACACCTAGTTATACACTTATTCTAATCCTATAATACCTAGTTATACACTTATTCTAATCCTACAATCCCTAGTGGATAGGGTTCAGGTCTCCTTACCTGGTTAGAAGATTATCACAACTATCACTCTCCATATCCTTGCCGTTCTCGTTACTCACACTCCTGCCTCTAGACTTTCCCTCATGTCCTATTAAACCGCTCTCATCCTCTTCCCTTAGAGGATTACGTACTAAGGGCTTTCTGATGCACAATATCCTCTTTTGAGGTAAGTGCAGAGCATACTTGCTCCTTAGTGACTCTCTAAGTCTCACTCCCTTTCTCAATGTCTAAGATTACTTACTAAGGATTTTCTAATGTGTCAGATCCTCATTAGAGGCAAGCATAGAGCCTATTTACTCCTTAGAAGCCCCTAGAGAGAGAAAACTATAGAGAGAGAAGAGGTTGAGAACGTACCTGACCCAGAAGACCGCCTTTGCCCGCGTCCCGTCGCGTCTCCGAAGCTCCCCCATGCATCCCCTAAAGGACCCTTTCGAAAAGGGTGAGGAAAAATGGAGAGGAGAGGCCATATTTATAGGCAAAATGAAGGGCTCCACCTTTCTACCGCCATACCATAGCGTCGCGATGGACGCTGTCTAGAACCTTCACTTTCTGCCTAGCATCGACTTATTTTCCCATGTTTGGTCGTGTCGCGACCCACTTCTTCATCGCGTCGTCATGCACGTTTTCTAGAGAGTTCTTCCATTTTTCGAATTCTAGGGTTTTCCTAGGGTTTCCAAGGGTATTTCTAGTCCTATTCTAAGGTTTATGAGCCTTACTTAAACCTCGTTCATTCCTAATCAAAGTTCTTTATCTATTTAAGCACTTAATAATTAATTCAAATTTTATTCTCATTTTATTCGAAAAACGGGATGTTACATTACTACCCCTCTTAAATAATTTTCGTCTTCAAAAATTCAGCAGTGGTTATACTGCTAAGACTGTTATCCTAGAACTTCTAATCAACTTTTCTCCCAAACTTCTTCGAATTTTGATTCATCCTAATCACCATGGCCTTCCCAATAATTTACCTTCCTATACTATGAGAATCTCCTCAATAATATCTATAACTTAAAATCACACCAAAGTTTCTTTATATTATTCCGACCTTATTTCATTCTTGAATTCCCAACTTCAATCATACCTTATTATCTCTAATCCCAATCTAATATCATTCTTCACAAGTACCTGTAGGCTGGCTATACCCAAAAGTCATTCCTTCATTTCCCTCTCTTACTTTTCATCTTAATCCTTTTGTCCATCAGTTCTATATTATTTGTTCCTTTTCTTAACCCTATGTATGATCTCGATACTTTTGTTCATTATTCTATGCATATTTCTTTCCATTCCATTCTCTAGAATAAATTTCTTAGTCTCGCTTCTTACTAATCCATTAATCGTACCATTTCTATTTTAATCTTCTGAAAAACCCTATATTAAGAATACTAGTCCTGCTGTTAAGTCCATGACAATACTTAGACCTATTAAAGCACTCCATATTCTAATTAAAACTCCTTCTTTCAAGTCCTTTTATTACTCATTTAAGACTTAACCTATGGTTACACTCGATTCTGGAATCTTGTCCTAACATTTAGTTTAACTCTTAACTTATTTTCTGACTAAACCCTATGAATTTTCCTTACTCAATCCTTAGTTAAATTCTAATCATATCTCCACATTCCTTTATGCTCAGTCTTATCAAACATTCACACTATCTCATTTCTTCCATAATCATCCCCTAATCTAAATCCAAGGCCTAAATTCTACATACTTATCTTCCTTAATTGGATTTGAGAAAATCAAAAGGTTACATCCATCACCCTATCATTACCCATAATAATACAAGAAACAACAACCGAGAGAAATGAGAGATTCCATGCCTATTACTTCTAAGGGTCCTCCAGAAGAGTGGGGTTAACCATCGGTTTGATTGTTTTGATTTTCTAGATCATAATGAACCCAGAGTCGTCATGATTGGATTGTATCTAATTTCTATACTAAGTTGCTCCTAATTATATCTACCTGAGGAGGTTATCTCCTTTGATGATTATCTTACAGATAATCATATTCCTAATTGGCTTCTAGAATGGATAACTATGTTGTTCAATAGATCGGACAATATCCCTTATTGTCCCCAGTTTTTCCTATTTTCTCTAAATATGACATCTCTAGATAATAAACCTTTCTTACAATTAGTACTACTAATCCTAATAGTTCTCCTTAAAACTTACCTTTAGTCCAACACTACCTGTACCTTTGTCTTACACTGTTGCCATTCAGACAAAATTCTTCACCTTTTCATGTATAACTCCTTGTCTCGTGCTAATAGATCAATGTCTTCACTTTCCCTCATTTATCATTCCAATCCTTATCTTATACTGATAAATTAATCATCATTCTAATCACTACCGATCTATTCTCTTACTATACTTTCTTCTAACATTATTCACCCTTTTCTGTTCACCTTAATCTTACTCCTTTCCTGTGCTACTGTCCACATAAAGGAATATTCACTCCTTCATTACCAATAATTCCAATCCAGTTTACCATTTGTAGATATTATTCTAGGGAATTTCATTCTACTCTTGTACCTAACTCGTAGATCTATGCCAATTCCTCATCTTCTTCTTCCTGCATCCACAACTTCATCTAAGACCTTTTTCTCCTGAATACTTTTCTTCTCATATGTCACACTGTGTCTATACTAATTCTTTTACTATATTTAACCAAATCCTTCCTTTTCTTCTAATAACAGTTTTCCCGATTACTACCTAACTTTGATTAATTCACACTTTATCGTTTAGGATTCTATTCTCTTACTATCTTGATACTCTGTATCCCTTTTTAGTTAAATTTAACATTCTTTACCACATCTCTTGCTAATCCCACTGATCGTACAGTGGTAACTTACTCTTTGCGGAAAAATTTCAAGGGTTCTAATCTAATCTATATATTAACCACGGGTGAATACTATTTATTGCCTTATAAGGATCTATATTCTACTGCTATGCTCAATCTTCTGAATCAGAACTTACTCCTCTAATCGCCGAGTCTAATAATTCTCTAATCATGGACTAATGAGTTCTTCTACTCCTAGTATATCAACCATCTTATTTTTTACGTCTAAGTCTAGTCTTTATTGGATCCATCATCATCAGATCGGTTCTAAACCATCATGTATCCTTTCTCATTTTTATTAATCGCACTACCTTAAATTAAGTCGCCTATCTCACTTTTACTACTTTACTAATCTAGAGAAATTCTTTCCAATAACTTTTCTTAATTAGATCCCAAGAACATTATATCTGAGTCTGCTTTCATTCACTTTCTTTATCACTCCCTTCATCCTTCCCTTTATATCCTTCATCACTTCTATTCTACCTTTCCGTTCAAAATGAACGTGGCAAAAACACAAGAAAGAGGGGGGGTTTGAATTGGGTTTTTAAAAAACCTTTTCGCAAATACAAATGTTTATGAAAAATAACTATTGAATGAACTGTGCAAGGAATAAAGAGTAGAGAGAAGAAAGAGACACAGAGATTTATACTAGTTCACTATCACCTGATAGCTACGTCTAGTCCCTTCACTCACTTGAAGGATTTCTCCACTATAATCAACTGATTACACTTGAGAGTATATTTACGCTTGGCTGGCTATACTCACAACTTCTTAGAACGACTCGATGCAGTTGAGCCTCTAAGGTATCTGACCCTTCTTGGGCTAAGTCTGATTCAAATAAGAGTTTTGAAACAATATAGAGATAACTCTCTTGAGAGGATTTACAATGAAAATACTTTTAGCACAAAATAACTTTCTTAAAGAAAGAATAAAACAGTAAGTGCCTTGTTCAAAGATCTAGAGACTTGGATGAATTCTTGATTGCTCACTGTCTCTTGATTGGGTAGTGTTTGAGAAGATAGATGTTGATGCTCTCACTACTCAGAAAAATATTCAAGTTGCTAGCTTGCGTACAACTATGTTGAAAATCGTTTGTTGTTCTCTAAAAGAAAATTTACTTCAGTGTATGAGGTAGGATATATAGCTAGGATTGAAAAAGTGTCGTTGTGACACAACGTCTCTTTTTGTCCGAGGTCAAAGCTTCAGATCCTGGAACTTTGGCTTTTGCAGGTTACGTCGCTTTCAAGACTGAGATAAGCATACTGAGTATTATACGCAATGTCAGTAACTTTGTCCTTAGTGAGCTTTTCAAAATGTAGACACTTCAAGCACAAGTTTCCTTGATGATTTTATCCTTTGACATTCTTCTTGTCTAATGATACCTCGTATAACAATGTACTTCAATTTCACTATCAGAGCTCTTCGTTCAAAGACTTCACTTTGTTCACGAATCAAGTATTCTTCAATACAGAGTGAGAGGGCTATCACACAGCAGATTCTTGTTAAAGCACAATAAGTCTTCATGGAGTGCACTTAGTGGAATCTGTTGCATTGTTGACTTGCACTGCAGAGTTGACCAACCAGTTGTGACCATGCTCTAACAGAGCGTTGACCATCACAAAGGCGTTGACCAAACAGATTTGGAGTCTTGAAAGAGCGAGTCACCAGTGATTTGACCGAGTCAAATCATGTCTTGCATCATATACGAGTGTTGACCAACAGCGAATGTTGACTAACTCAGGCGTTGACCAAGCAGATTCTATGTGCCCAGAATCAGAGCCAGAGCCGGCCTTTGATGAGTGAAATTCAAGATTTCACTAAGTCTTCTGAAGCAAATTTCTCTGAGTATAAATACTTTCTTCACACTTATAACCATGTTAGAGAATAAATTGTTCTCTTAATCTTTTGTTATCATCAAAACAATTAAGGGTTATTGTTTCTGAATCCACTTGATTCCAACAATCTCCCCCTTTTGATGATGACAAATACATATATTGATGAACAATTTTTCTTTATAAAAAATATTTATTCAGATGATCTCAGAGGCTCCCACTGAATTAAGCATATATAAATATTTCTAAGTGTAATGAGCATAAGATATTACTGACATATAAGTTTGAGCATACAGGAATATATTAATCGAACACATAATGTATGCATGATGACACTTGGTTGATACACTAGGTTCATCAATTGCTTTATACTCTCTATATTCTCTCTATATTCTTCTCCCCTTTTGTCATCGGACAAAAAGGTTAAAACGAAATAAAGAACATCACAGTCAAAGCAGTATAAAGAAAGATAAAGAGAAAACTTTAAGTGTCATAAATAAATTTCATTAGAAATAAAAGCAGTGAGCAAATAAACAAAAACAAACTCAAAGCAAATCTATCAAAGGAGAAAACTAAAAGGTAAAAAGCCTAAGGTTTTCTAGGGCTTGTCCATCTTCTCCAAAACTTCTTTGTAGTAAAGTAGTCGACAAGTCGAGCCTACGATCAGTAGTTTGAGTGTTGTTGAGAGGCTTCCATAAACCTGTTGAATTTGTTGCTATCATCCACAAGTTTGTCATACACTTCCTTCGGTATCACTTCTTGATTGGCTTGTAGAGGCGAGCGGATGAGGATGGTTGAACAACCATTGCAGTAGGATCGGGAGGAGGTGTTACAGGTTCTCTTGGAAGAGTAGGAGGACGAGGAGGAGGAGGAGGTTCAGGTTCCCAAACAACATTGACCTATTCTCTTGGAGGAACTCTCCATTTCAGGGTAGCATGCCATCTCCTATTTCTTTCTTCTTGTTCTTGCCTGTGCTTGTCAAACCAAGTGTTCACAGACACCCAGTTCTCATACCGATCTTCTTCAGCAAGATCATTGACTACTTCATCAATTCTGTCTTCTCCAAGGAAACCCCAGAAACGAGATTCCCTGTATCTTGCAGCTTTGAAGTACTCAATGCTATCAATTAAATTTGGAAAAACGTTGGGCACAATTCTTGGTTCCCGAAGACCAGGCTCAGAGGGTCCAGGGTGCGATGAGGAGAAGTGGCGGTGGCTCAATGATCTCTACATCAGTCGGTCGAGAAGAAAGATTCAAGCGCTTCATGGGCCATATCGTGAGAGATCAATAGTATCATCCCCACGGGTTACGGAGCGGTCTGGTTCTCCTTGGAGAGGAGAATTTGGAGGAAAACGATTGAGACATGAAGGGTACCATTATGGGAAGTCTGAAAGAGGAGTCGGGGAGAGGTTGCAAAATGCGAAGAGGTTGAGCTTCACACACAACCATATTGCGGATTCAAGAGATGAAGACTCTTGAACCCTGGACTCGGTCAGGTTCCTCGAAATGGGCTCAGTCTCACGGTATGTTGAGGTCTGGTTGTTGGTGAGGGTGAAGCGGGTCTAGGTGGAGAAGCTGGTTTGGGTGGTGATTTAGGTGGTGAAGGTGTTTGGGTTTGTAGAGGAGATGATGGAGGTGTAGTTTCAGTTTGAGGTATAGTGGAATTTGGGGGTAAAGAGGCTAAAGGTTCAATATAGGGAATTTGAACACGTGGTCGAGGTCTTTGTCTAGTCCTCGAGGAAGCAACATCATCTTCATCGGATGAAGAGGAGTGCGAGGTAAAGTAGGCAAGGGCTTTTTGGTAGGTATATGTGGTTGTTTACTGTTGTGGTGTGGGTTTTGGAGTAGGTGTTGGTTTAGGTGCGAAGCAGTTGGGGTGTTGGATTGGGCAAGGGTTGTGGATTGAGGTTTGGCGGTTGTGGTGTAAGTGGGGTGCATGAATAGGATTAATGGGTCGAGATGGAGGGGTTCAACAATAGTAGAAGCGGCGAGAGCAGGGCAGTTGATAAGTAGTATCAAATAAATCAACTACCTTATCAATTACCTTCTTCCTTTTTGTGAGGGCATCTTCAACCTTGTGTATCCTTTTCAAGGGTGGTTTACGGCGGGATCAGCAGAGGTGGTCCTTGTTGTTGTAGTTGTGGTCCTTGTAGCAACCTCGGAGACATCGAGGTGGGCTCGGCGAGAATAGCCACTCTAGGGTCGAGGTAGGAGCACGACCGGAGGTGCAAAGGTCTCACTGTTGGACAAGGCCTGCGACGAAGCTTGCTTCATGATACGATCGTGTTTCCTCTAACCTTTCCCTTATCATTTGATCAATCTCCACTTTCTTCTCTTCTTGTTCCTCTGTAAGCATAGAGGGCATGCATGCAGTCTCACTTTGGGAGAGTGGTGAGGGGTTCGAGGCAATGTGAATGCACGTGGCTGAGTGACCGCCCGAGTGACCATGGTCTCACCTTGTTGAATTGCAGCAATAGCCTTCTTGGAAAGGAGTCCCATTCTCCTTAGATTGTCTGAAGAGAGAATAGGAATCACCATCGTTTTCAGGGCAAGCCCTGCTTCCAAGGTGTTGAGACCTTGAAGAAGATTTATAAGCCCTTGGTTCTGCATGATTCTTGACAATGACTTTCCATAAGGGATATTCACATTTTTCCCTTTTACGAGTACATTAAGTCTCTTCGCGGATGTTCAAAAATCATCTGCGGAAGGTTGATCTTAGCTTTGAGTTCATAATTCCACATTATGAACTTGTGGGTATTGGCCGACGGTATCCACAGAGCCGATTTTGGCACCAAGCAATTCATGATGATTACGAAAAGTGCTCGAAACACATTCTTCATGTCCACGGCCTTGATCCCTCCAGGCTTCTCATAGATAGTCTCATTTACAACATCCCACCACGGCATCCTTTTCCCAACCAGGGTTTCAACCGCTCCATCATTAGGGCAATGGGTGACCTCAAAGAATTAGGTCTGAGTGACCACAATGCGCGCCTTGAACATGACTCGAATGGTCTTATCTTTACTCCAAGCATAAGTCGAACTCCTTCAGATTCTCATAGACTGAGTTGGTCATGTAGAAGAAATCCATTATCCCCATGTCAATGAAGTCCGCTCAAGTCGTATCCTTCATTTGCCATATCCTCAAACCTTACGCCGTGTTCCACCAACACTTTGAGGTCGAGGGTTGAAGATTTTCAGCGTTACTCTACACTTTTCTTCAGGAACTTGAACTTGCAGTTGTTGTTGTGGAGCAGCCATTGTAGAAATCGGAGAAACACAGAGTGCGAAGATGAAAGGGGTTTAGGGTTCAGAAATGTGTAGACTTCTCTTTGAGAGATAAAGTGAGTAGTGGGTGATGTGAGTGAGTGAGTGGGTTATAAACGTGTTCGAGAAGTTTAAGCATTATGCGCCATTTTTCGAAATGAATTTTTTTGAAAATAAATTTGTCTTTTTCAAACGTGTAACTGTCAAAATCAAAGAGGCGATAAAAGCTGTCATTGTGATAAAAGCAATTATGACTCAAGAAAAGCAAATGTCAATCACTAACGCATCAACCAGCCTCGAGAGACACGTGTACTTAAGATTCGAGAGGCGACTATGTAATGAACATACGAGCGATTAATGAAAAGAATATCAGCAGATTTAACTACGACAGAGCCAACACACTCAAGCAGAGTCAACAAGTCAAACAAGTCAAACAGAATCAATTAGTCAAACAGAGTCAACTTTATTCACGCAGAGTCAACTTGTCAAACAGAGTCATCTTAGTCAAACAGAGTCAACTTTATTCACGCAGAGTCAACTTGTCAAACAGAGTCATCTTAGTCAAACAGAGTCAACTTAGTCAAACAGAGTCAACTATATTCAGATTAAACACCTATTCCTTTATAAGAAGGAAATTCAAGTTCTTTCTTATAAAGTTGAATCTATCTTCAAGAGGGGTTTTGTAAAGATATACGCCCATTAATGGTCGGTATCAATAAATTTAATTTCAAGAATCCCTTTACGAACATAGTCTCTAATAAAATGATGTTTAATTTCAATATGTTTGGCTCGAGAATGCAAAATAGGGTTTTTAGTCAAGCATATAGCGTAAGTATTATCACGGTATATAGGATTTTACTCTCTTTAACTGATAGTCCTCAAGTTGATACTTCATCCAAAGTAGTTGTGAGCTACAACTTGCGGCAGATATGTACTAACCTGCCGTTGATAGTGCAATTGTGCTTTGTCTTTTCTTTGGACCAAGAGACAAGATTTGCTCCAAGAAATTGGCAGCCACCACTTGTGCTTTTCCTTTCAATCTGTCTCCAAAGAAAGTCAGCATCACAGAAACCTACTAACTTGTAATCATCTGAGTTCTTATAAAGCAAAGCAAGATTAGTAGTTCCTTTAAGATACCTAAATATCCTTTTAACCGCAGTTAAGTGAGATTCTCTAGGATCAGATTCTCTATATACCTTTTGGTCTACCTTTTTACTTGATTCATCTTTGCCAAGAGCACATGTTGGATGCATTGGTGTGCTCATAGGTCTGGTTTCCTCTAGCTTGAACTTCTTCAGCAGTTCTTTCACATACTTAGTCTGATGGATATAAGTTCCATCTTGACATTGTTTTATTTGAATGCCAAGGAAGAATTTTAGTTCTCCCATCATACTCATCTCAAATTCATTCTGCATAAGCTTAGAGAATTCTTTGCAAAGAGACTCATTAGTAGCACCAAAGATAATATCATCTACATAAATTTGAACTACAATGAAATGCTTTTTAGATGATTTTCTAAAGAGGGTTGTATCCACCTGTCCTCTTTCAAAACCATTTGACATTAAAAAGGAACTCAATCTGTCATACCAGGCTCTTGGAGCTTGTTTAAGACCATAAAGTGCCTTTTTAAGTTTGAAAACATGTTCAGGAAACTCAGTATCTTCAAAACCAGGTGGTTGTTTCACAAACACTTCCTCATTTATGAAACCATTTAAAAATGCACTTTTTACATCCATTTGGTACAAAGTAATGCCATGATGTGCAGCATAAGAGAGTAATATTCTAATAGCTTCAAGTCTAGCTACAGGAGCAAAGGTTTCAGTATAATCAATACCTTCCTCTTGTGAGTAACCTTGTGCAACAAGTCTAGCCTTGTTCCTTACCACTTTGCCATCTTCATCAAGTTTGTTTCTGAAAACCCACTTGGTTCCAATGGCTAACTTGTCCTCTGGAGGATGCACAAGCTTCCACACATCGTTCCTTTGAAATTGATTTAGCTCTTCTTGCATAGCAATGATCCAACCATCATCAATAAGGGCTTCATCAATTGTTTTTGGCTCTATCTCAGAGAGTAAGGCCAGGTCAGTGTTCTCTCGAGAGGATCTTGTTACGACTTTATCACTAGGTTCACCAATGATTTGGTCCTTTGGGTGATGTGGTTTGAATTTCCACTGATATGATTATTTCCTTATCACCAGAATCGGCACCAGAGACTTCACCAGAGATCACACGAAACATCACCAGAGTCAAGACTTGTGATATCAACTCTTGTTTCCTTGTTTATCTGTAAATCTGCAAAAACTTCATCTAGCTCGGCGTATCATTGTCGGGCTTTTTATCATCAAATCTTACATGCATAGATTCATCAACAACTAATGTTTCTTTGTTGTATATTACGTATGCTTTAGAGCGTTGAATATCCCAAAAAGATAGCTCTATGTGATTTAGAGTCAAATTTTCCTAGACTGTCCTTTGTATTGAGAACAAAGCAGTGACACCCAAATTGATGAAAATATGAAATGTTGGGTTTTCTTCCTTTCCACAATTCATAAGAGTCTTATTCAAGATAGGTCTAATATAGATTCTATTTTGAATGTAACATGCACGATGTTTACCGCTACGCCCAAAAGTGCGTAGCAATATTTGTTTCGTGAATCATGGTTACGGCCATTTCTTGCAAAGATCTATTTTTCCTTTCTACAACACCATTTTGTTGTGGTGTTCTAGGGGATGAAAAGTTATGAAAAATACCATTTTCTTCACGAAGTTTTGAAAGGATTCATTTTCAAATTCACCACCATGATCACTTCTAATAGTAGTAATACAAAAACCTTTTTCATTTTGTACTTGTTTGCGAATCACGTAAAAACAACGTAAAAGATTCATCCTTGTGGGTTAAGAATTTTACCCATGTTCATCTAGTATAGTCATCGACAATGACTAAACCATATTTCTTTCCGCATGCAGAGGCGCCTGGTTGGTCCAAATAAATCTAAATGTAAAAGCTCGAGGGGCCTTGAGGTGGAAACAATATTTTTGGAATTAAAAGAAGATTTCGTTTGTTTCCTTTTTTGACATGCTTCACAAAGAGCATCGATTTGTACTTGAGATTTGGTAAGCCTTTAACAAGTCCTTTCTTGTTAAGCTTTGAGATTAACCTCAAGCTAGCATGACCAAGTCTCTTGTGCGGATCCATTGCTCTTCATCAATTGACAAAAGCATTTTACATTTTGATCACCTGACTCGTAAAGTTTGATTTTATAAATATTGTTCTTCCTCTTTGCTCTAAAGAAAATGGATCCATCCTTTTTGCTTTTGGCTATACATTCATTATTGTTAAAGGCAACATCATAACCACTATCGCATAATTGACTTATACTCAGTAAGTTATGGTTCAGGCCGTCAACCAATAAAACATTATCAATAGAGGGTAGAAATTTCTCACCAATTCTTCCACAACCAATGATTTTACCTTTTTGGTTTCCTCCAAAACCAACATTTCCACCTTCTTTAAGTTGAAGATCTTGGAACATACGCCTTTCTCCCGTCATGTGTCGTGAGCACCCACTGTCTAAGAACCAGGACTGGTGTCTTAACTCTGTTGCTAAGCAAATCTGCAACATAGACAATCTTGTCCTTAGGTACCCAAATCTTTTTGGGTCCTCTTTTGTTAGTTCTAGAAGGAGACTTGTCCTTCTCATTTTTCAGTTCATAACATGCACTTCTAATGTGTCCTTTCTGATTATAGAAAGTACAAAGCAAACAGTCACTATGATTATTAGTGTCCTTGGTTTCCAGATGTATATTTTGAAAGGTGGGTTCTTCTGGTTTGTAACCAAGACCCTTTTTACCATTTTGGCTTACGCCCCAAATCATAGATGCTTGTTTACTACGTGTGACACATTCAGCAAGAAATTTTTGAAATCCCTCTTCATATTTTGAAGAGTTGCATTCTACTGATTCCTTCTTCTTTGGGCTATTACTCACCAATCGGTGGTTTCGATTTGAGTTTTTCATTCTCCTCTGAGTATTTGAAATTGTTTTTGAAGATTTGAAAATCTCTTTTTCAAGGATTTATACTCATTGTTGAGTTTGGAAGACTCGTCTAACAGTTCATCAAAGGCTAATTGAATATTAGAAGAAATGTTAGAATCTACCTCTTCTTGTTCTTCTTCTTCACTGTCTGACTCTATATTGTCCATAAGAGCCATGTTGGCTGTTCTTCATCATCATCATCGATGATGACTCAGAATCATCCCATGTAGCCATGAGACTCTTCTTCTTCTTACCCTTAAAGCCACCTTTCCTTGATTTCTCAAGTTGTGGACATTCTGACTTGTAGTGGCCAGGTTTCTTGCATTCATAGCAAGTAACTTGGCTTTTGTCCTTGAAGTCCTTCTTTTCTTTTGAGTCGTGTTTTTCCCTTGAGTCCTTCTTAGTGAACTTTCTTCTAAACCTTCGTTTGGTTTTCATCATGCGTTGAATCTTCCTTGATATTAGGGAAATTTCATCGTCAAGTATCTTCACTACTCTCTTGGATGAATCTTTGTCGGTGTCAAGTTCACTTGAGAGCTTTAGAAGTAGATGCTTTGTGTGAGGATTTTAAAGCAATGGTCTTAGTTTTCTTGGGAGGTTCTTCTTCATCAAGCTCAAGCTCGTGAGCTCTTAGTGAACTCAAAAGATCTTCAAGTCGTAATTCATTCAAGTCCTTGGCTTCTTGAATAGCCGTGACTTTGGGTCTCCATCTCTTTGGCGACTTCTCAAGATTTTCTTAACATGGTCAGCAGTAGTATAGCTTTTCTTGAGAACCTTCAAGCCATGAACTAATGTTTGAAATCTTCCAAACATAGTTTCGATGCTTTCATCCTCTTCCATCTTGAAGAGTTCATATTGTCTAACCAAGATATTAGCCTTGGTTTCTTGTACTGGGAAGTACCTCATAGGCTAAAGCAGTGAGTCCCAAATTTCTTTAGCGATCTTTGTTATTACCACATTTCTCAAACTCTTTTTCAGAGATAGCACATACAAGAAAGTATCTTGCTTTTTTGGTGCAAGGGATATTCCTTTTTATGATTGTCAGTCCAAGTCTCCCTAGGAATAGGATTGCTTTTGGAGTCAGTTCTGTATCTTGTTTCTCAGAATCTAACCGCTTTAGGACCGCCATCGAGCTCAACATACCGAGCTCGAGATACCCTGTATGCAATGTGTTTTAAAATGATACTCTTGTGCCCTTTTAGGAAAGTACGGTCTACATATTTATTATTTTAAGACCAGCTCGTGCACATCAGAGTAATTACAGCTTTTCGAAACATGGTGCAACTAAGACACAAGACTTAAGTCCTAAATAACAACGCTACAGTAACAAGTACATACTTATATATACAAGATATAAAAAGTGCATACAAAAAGACAG
The DNA here is from genome assembly GCA_037113605.1 of Calophaca sinica. Classification (NCBI taxonomy): domain Eukaryota; kingdom Viridiplantae; phylum Streptophyta; class Magnoliopsida; order Fabales; family Fabaceae; genus Calophaca; species Calophaca sinica. Next base: position 52,545,879 of record CM073735.1, on the reverse strand, counting down.
AGTAATAATGTACAAAGAAAATACACCTAAGGTATGGCGACTTCAAAGAGCAATCATACCACTGGGGGTACTTCCATGAACACCCACGCAGGGCTGCTCCAAAAGTAAAACCACCAGTCTACCCTGTGCTCAAAATGACAAAACATCACCCGTCCCAAACTGGTCACACGCATTTGTACACAAAAGTCATATTCTGACTACCCCAACAAACATAACATAAACAAAGCCAATCACGACAAATAGAGGTCGCCACGATCCTCGTCGAGCTCCTCCTCGCCATCATCTGTGCCGAAGTTCCTGCACCCTCGACATCGCCTGGGTAACCATCATGGATTGAAGGTACCACGGAAAGCGGTCAACTTCTCAAAGAATTCAAGATAATCCAGGCATAAAGAAATAAGTAAACAACAAAGTATAACATTCACCAAACGTGACTTGACCATCTCACTCTAAACTCGACTCTTATTAGGAATATCGCGGTGGTCCATCCCCAACCGACGCAATAGGTAAGCGGTGGTCCAACCCCAAACCGATACCATACATTAATCGCCAGGTCCAACCCCAAATCGATAATGCGACGCCTAGTCAATCTCAGTAAACAAAAGGGGACCTAGCACCTTAGTTATCAGGTCACGGCTCAAAAACGTCATACGACTCGCCTAGCTCTCTCACTCGATGATTAGCTCGCGCTTGATCAAGGAGTTGACACATAAAATTACTTGATCACATATCAAATAAAGAGCATGCTTAACATGAAGAAAATGCAATTCAATCATTTAAGCAATAAAACAATCCTTACACAATAACATAAAAACAGAGTCCTAGAAAATTTAGAAATGCCCTTACGCATAAACATATAAAATAAAGCCTTAATAATGTCTAAAAGTTGCCCTTATCAACTCCAAGCTACCCCTGCTCGACATCGCCCTCACCACGGCTGTCTTCAAACGAGCTCGACTACGACTCCTCTCACTCGATCTCGACACGTACGGCTCTTAGTCGACCTCGGTTTCGTGATCTCGTACACCCTGATTTCCTTGCCGCACGATCTCCGAAATCACACTTTGCCTATCTGAGCACAACTTAGTTCTATCTATGGGTTCTAATAACACTTAGCTCTCATTATCCCAATCTTAACCACAACCCAAGTAAGCATTAAAACTTAAGAACTTAAACAAATACAACCATAATTCAAACATTACAAAATAACTCCTTTTCTCTAAAATTTTGTTAAAAACGTTTTTCATACATCACAGACAAAGCCATTTTTCCTAAGTACTAATTAAAGCTTAAAATCAAGTAATACCTTAAGCACAACTTAATCAAAATCTAAGTTTATATTTCTTAAAAATATTTTCGTCATGGTCCAGCAATTAAAATAAGACCATAACCACTTATGTTAAAATTTAAAACTCAAAAAGAAATCAACACAAGCCAAGTAGGGAGGGTTTTGGGCGCTACTTACTTGCAAAAAACAGAGGAAACAATTTGTTTTTCAAGCTCAAATAAATGGTTAGAAAGGTAGGTAATGTCATGAAGAAGAAAACCTATCAATATGATATGAGTTGAAAGCATAAAAACTAGCTAAAATAGAGAGAAGAAGTGGCGCTAACAGTAACATGAAGAGAACTAAAATTCTATTTTTCATACCTCTACAGATGGTCGAGATGGTGATATAGGTCGAGGAGATGATAAGGAACAAGGTTGATGAGGAAGGTCTGTTCAAAAACTCTTTGAAACTCAAGTTTCTTCAATGGAAGTTTGGAGAAGAGGAGGAAACTGGGAGAAGAAGAAAGAAGGAAATAGAAAGTGAGGATTTGAGGCGGCTGATCGTGATATTTATGTACAGCTGGTGGAAACAGTTTGGTCTTATCTCCCTTAAATATCTCTTAAACAATAATTAATTAATTACAAGAAAACCATTTTAAATGAATTTATCTTTCATAAACCACAAATAAGCGACACCTAGATTTTAAAGTAAGATATTAATCCAAACAACAAGTCTAACCCATCTAATCTGTCATCTCTCATAATCACAACAAAATATACTAATTAACACTACATAATATTCGTAAAAATACGAGTGTTATCATCTCGACACGATGTCGACCAGGGTGCTTGTGCAAGCGCACAAGGCTCTAACACGAGTTCGTGCACGCGGTCTCCTCAGTTCGACATGCGACCTCCTCAGCTCGATACGCGACCTCATCAGTTCGACATATGACCTTGGCACGCGATCTTGGCACGCGATCTCGTCACGAGGTCTTGGTACGAGGTCTCGATACGATGTCCTAATACGAGGTCGATCTCGTCCTCAGGTGTTACAATCTCTCCCTCTAAAAAAAAATTTCGTCCTCGAAATTGCAAATAAGTTACTTACCATGAAAAAGTTCGAGTCTTGAGTCTTCATCTTCTCTTCCAGCCTCCCAAGTCGCATCTCCGCCTTTCTGATCCCACACAACTTTGACAAGTGGAATCTCTTTGTTCCGCAACTGCTTGGCTTTCCGGTCAACGATCCTTGCTGGTGATGCTTCGAAGGATAAGTCGTCCCTCAGTTGGATCACATCCGGTTCGATGACATGAGAAGGGTCGGAAATATATTTTCGTAACTGTGAGACGTGGAAGACATCATGTATGTTCGACAAGAAGGGTGGCAAGGCAATCTGATATGCCACGGGACCAATACGACGAAGAATCTGATAAGGTCCAATAAATTTAGGGGTAAGTTTCTTGGATTTGATCGCTCGACCAACTCCAGTAGTGGGGGTAACTCTAAGAAATACATGCTCTCCTTCCTCGAACTCGAGTGGTCGACGTCTTTGGTCTGCATAACTCTTACGCCGACTTTGAGGCGTTCGCATCTGTCTCGATCAAGCGGATCTTCTCCGTAGTCTGTTTGGATCATATCTGGTCCCACAACGTAACTCGCCATCCTGGTACCAACAAAGAGGCGTCGACACTTCCGTCCATCTGATTGCTTCAAAGGTGCCATTCCAATACTTGCATGGAAGCGTTATTATAGGTGAACTCCACCAATGGTAAGACGTCGTCCCAACTTCCTCGGTGATCTAAGGTACACGCCGCAACAAATCTTCGCGATTGGATCGTTCTCTCGGTTTGACCGTCGATGGGGATGATATGCCGAGCTAAGCTTGAGCTCGGTTCCCATCGCTTCTTGCAATTCCCTCCAAAAATGAGGCGTGAACTTCGGATCTCGGTCCGACACGATCGAAGAGGGTATACCATGTAGTCGTACTATCTCCGCGACGTAGATCTCGGTCAGCTTTTCCACGTTGTATGTCGGCCTCACTGGGAAGAAATGAGCCGGTTTGGTCAATCGGTCCGACGATCACCCAAATCGAATCATTCTTCTTCGCGTCTTCGGTAAACCTACAACGAAATCCATGGAAATACTATCACATTTCCATAGTGCGTCAGCGATTGTAGCATTCCGCGGTCGTTGGTGCTCCACCTTCGCTTTCTGACACGTTAAACACGAAGCTACGTACTCTGCCACTTGCTTCTTCATTCCGGACCACCAAAAATGCTTCTTTAAGTCTTGATACATCTTCGTAACTCCTGGTGAATACTAAAATTGCTCTTATGCGCTTCGTCAAGTATTAACTTTCTCAGCTCCGCCACATTAGGTACACACACTCGGCCATTGCACCTTAAAATGTTGTCCGTTCCGACTTGGAATTACGCCGCTTCTTTGCGCTATCAACTGGACCTTTTCTTGCAGGAGCTCGTCATGAACCTGCTGGTCTCGGATCTCGTCCAATAATCTGTTAGAAATGGTAAGCATACCAAATCTCAGCTTCCCTGGTGAAACTTCCACATTCAACCTCAAGTCTCGAAACTTCTCGAGCATCTCCAACTCCTTGATCATCATTGTTGAGGCTAAAACGCTCTTTCTGATCAATGCATCTGCTACTACATTAGCCTTACCAGGATGGTATTCCAACGTAAAGTCGTAGTCCTTGAGAAATTCTGTCCATCTTCGCTGACGCATGTTGAGCTCCTTCTGATCGAACAGGTACTTCAAGCTCTTGTGATCGCTGAAAAACAGAAGAAGTGCTCCCGTAAAGATAGTGCCTCCATATCTTCAGCGCGAAAACCACCGCTGCCAGCTCCAAATCGTGAGTAGGGTAGTTTCTCTCGTGGATCTTAAACTGTCTTGAAGCATAAGCTACCACTTTCCGATGTTGCATTAGCACGCATTCCAAACCCTGGTGTGACGCATCACAATACACCTCGTAAGGCTCTTCGGGTTGAGGCAAAATCAACACAGGCGCTGTTGTCAAAAGCTCCTTCAGTCTTTGAAAACTGGATTCACACTCCTCGGTCCAGGCAAAAGGTTGATCTTTCCTCGTAAGTCGTAAAGAGGCGCGACAATCTTCGAAAACCTTCAATGAATCTTCGATAATAGCACGCCAAACCAACACAACTTGATCTAGAATCCGTCTTACTGTTCCCACGCTAACACTGACCTCAATCTTAGTTGGATCCACGGTATCCCTTCTTTGGAAATCATGTGTCCAAGAAAATTCACCTCTTCAAGCCAAAATTCACACTTGGATGAGTTCGCATAAAGTTGCTTCTCGCGCAATATCTGTAGTACTCGACGTAAGTGTTCTTCGTGCTCTTCTCGGTTCTTCGAATAGATCAATATGTCGTCGATGAACACTACAACGAACTGATCCAAAAACGAATGGAAAATCCTATTCATATAGTCCATAAACACAGCTGGCGCATTTGTCACCCAATCGGCATCACTAAGTACTCATAATGCCCATACCTAGTCCTGAACGCTGTTTTGGAGACATCTTCCGCCTTCACGCGAATCTGATGGTAGCCCGACTTCAAGTCTATCTTTGAAAACATCGCCGCTCCACGAAGTTGATCCATCAAGTCGTCAATACGTGGTAACGGATACCGGTTCTTCACAGTAGCCTTGTTGAGTTGACGATAGTCTACGCACAGTCTGGATCGTCCATCCTTTTTCTTGACCAACAACACTGGAGCTCCCCACGGTGACACGCTCGGTCGTATGAATTGCTTTGACTCCAAATGCTCAATCTGGGACTTTAGTTCCTTTATCTCGGCAGGAGACATCCTGTAGGGCGCTATTGAAATAGGTCCTGTCCCTGGAATCAGGTCGATGAAGAACTCGACCTCTCGCACTGGTGGTAACCCTGGCACGTCTTCGGGAAAAACGTCCTCAAAGTCACACACCACTGATACATTCTTCACTTCGATCTGCTGGGAAACTTCTGAACTAGCCAGATACATGTATTCCCTAGTTCCTTCTTTCAAAGAAACTCCAATACGTTCAGTAGAAAGATAATTGGAAACTCCAAGGTCTGGAAAAATTACAGTTTTACGGGCACAGTCCAAGAGGACATGGTGGTATGACAACCAATCCATCCCGAGGATGACATCTAAGCCCTTAAGAGGCAAACAAACCAAATTGACCACAAACTTTCTACTCTGAATAACCAATACACAATTAAGACATGCAGTGTTGGTAACTAAGGTTTTAGCAGCTGGGGTCGTAACTACCAATTTGAACGGTAGCGATCCGCGGTCGATTCAAATGGTTCACACAATCAGAAGAAATAAAGGAATGGGTTGCACCCGAATCAAAGAGAACGGATAAGGGTTTACCCTCTATCTCACATTTGCCTTGGATAAGATCATCAGCTTGCTATGCTTCCTCGTCGCTCATGCAGAAGACTCTGCCTTTAGCTACCTGACGCTTCTCCTTCGCCGCGCATGCGTGCATTGCGGTTGACTTTAGGTGTGGGACAATCCTTGGCAAAATGCCCTGGCTTCCTGATTGTAGCACACATCCTCCTTCTGAGTACAGTTATTCGCATAATGTCCCGTCTTTCCACAACGGAAACAAGTCACCTCGACGCCAGTCTGACTTCCACTCCTCGCTCCCTGGGTCATCGGACGATACTGTCCTCTATTGTTGTTGTTCCCCGAGGTGGCCGTAAGGCTTCTTAAGTTGCTTTCCTTTGTGCAAGTCTGTCCCAGGCCACGAGGTCTCATTGGTCCACTGGGCGGTCTTCTTCTTGTGGCTTCTTACTCCTTCTACCTCGACACGGCGATCTATCGACTCTTGGAGGTTTCAATCCTCAATGATACCAGCGACTTACGGATATCAAATCTCGGACCTCGTTGGAACCTCTCACTTAACCATCTTTGGTCATTCGGTCACTAAATGGGTGAAGTACCTTGCCGGTGACTCGAACTTGGTCGCATACTCGGACAACTGTCATTTGCCTTGTTGTAGTTGAAGAAACTCTTGCTCCTTCCGGCTCGTGCGATGTCTGGGAAGTATTTGTCCAAGAACCTTTCACGGAAAAGCTCCCATGTCATCTCACGACGTTACGCTATAAATGTTTGCTTCACCTCTCCACCAATATTGTGATCTCCCAAAGAGCGGATAGGTGGCGTAGTCTACCTTTACGTTATTCGGACAATGGAGTGCCTCGAAGATCTTCTCGATCTCTTGCATCCAAAGATCGACTTTATCTGGATTTGGCTCATAGTAGAACCGATTGGATCATGCTTCCTAAAGTGCGCTAATCCTCTAGCTTCAAAGATTTCGCTCGCTGCTCGTTGCCGCTTTCGCAAGTTCCGGGTCAACGCCGTCTGGCTGAGCCATCGCGTTAGACTGTTGAGTCGCGGCGGTGATTCTTTGAGCCATGGCCGCAGCCATCTCGGTCATAGCTTGAATCGCTCGTTCCATGTCGACGTTCTCAGGTACAGCCGTCGTATCCCTACGAGGTGGCATTAGATTCCACAAAGTTCAAAACCCTGTCAGAATCTCACAACAAGGATGTGTTAAAACACACTGCTTCAATCAAGAAACAGTTCAAACAATTTTTTTCAAGCAATAAGTGCTTCACTTAATCAAACAGCAATCAACATAGTGCAATTAGGTACCCAACACATATATATATATCCCGACACAGTGACCAGTCCAAATTTCCTATGCACAGCTCAGTCAGAACCGAACTGCTCTGATACCAACATTGTAACGACCCGTTTCCGGACCGCTACCTAGCTCAACATACCGAGCTCGAGATCCCCTGTATGCAATGTGTTTTAAAATGATACTCTTGTGCCCTTTTAGGAAAGTACGGTCTACATATTTATTATTTTAAGACCAGCTCGTGCACATCAGAGTAATTACAGCTTTTCGAAACATGGTGCAACTAAGACACAAGACTTAAGTCCTAAATAACAACGCGCAGGTAACAAGTACATACTTATATATACAAGATATAAAAAGTGCATACAAAAAGACAGAGTAATAATGTACAAAGAAAATACACCTAAGGTATGACGACTTCAAAAGAGCAATCATACCCTGGGGGTACTTCCGGCAGACACCCACGCAGGGGGCTGCTCCAAAAGTAAAACCACCAGTCTACCCCTGTGCTCAAAATGACAAAACATCACCCGTCCCAATGGCGGTCACGACATCAGACACAAAAGTCATATTACAACTACCCCAACAAACATAACATAAACAAAGCCAATCCACGACAAAGAGGTCGCCGCTCGATCCTCGTCGAGCTCCTCCTCGCCATCATCTGGCTGCCGAGTTCCTGCGCCCTCGACATCGCCTGGGTAACCATCATGGATTGAAGGTACCACGGAAAGTGGTCAACTTCTCGGCAATTCAAGATAATCCAGGCATAAAGAAATAAGTAAACAACAAAGTATAACATTCACCAAACGTGACTTGACCATCTCACTCTAAACTCGACTCTTATTAGAATATCGCCACCGTGGTCCATCCCCAAATCGACGCAATAGGTAAACTACCGTCCAACCCCAAACCGATACCATACATTAATCAAGAGGTCCAACCCCAAACCGATAATGCGACGCTTAGTCAATCTCCGTAAACAAGGGGACCTAGCACCCTTAGTTATCCGGGTCACGGCTCAAAACGTCATACGACTGCTTTAGCTCTCTCACTCGATGATTAGCTCGCCGTGATCAAGGAGTGACACATAAAATTACTTGATCACATATCAAATAAAGAGCATGCTTAACATGAAGAAAACGCCAATTCAATCATTTAAGCAATAAAACAATCCTTACACAATAACATAAAAACAGAGTCCTAGAATGTTTGGAAGTGCCCTTACGCATAAACATATAAAATAAAGCCTTAATAATGTCTAAGAGTTGCCACTCAGAACTCCAAGCTAACGCTGCTCGACAACGACCTCAACACTACTGTCTTCAAACGAGCTCGACTACGACTCCTCTTACTCGATCTCGACACGCACGGCTCTTAGTCGACCTCGGTTTCGTGATCTCGTACACCACGATTTCCTTGCCGCACGATCTCAAATCACACCGCCTATCTGAGCACAACTTAGTTCTATCTATGGGTTCTAATAACACTTAGCTCTCATTATCCCAATCTTAACCACAACCCAAGTAAGCATTAAAACTTAAGAACTTAAACAAATACAACCAGAATTCAAACATTACAAAATAACTCCTTTTCTCTAAAATTTTGTTAAAAACTTTTTTTCATACATCACCAGACAAAGCCATTTTTCCTAAGTACTAATTAAAGCTTAAAATCAAGTAATACCTTAAGCACAACTTAATCAAAATCTAAGTTTATATTTCTTAAAAATATTTTCGTCATGGTCCAGCAATTAAAATAAGACCATAACCACTTATGTTAAAATTTAAAACTCAAAAGAAATCAACACAAGCCAAGTAGGGAGGGTTTTGGGCGCTACTTACTTGCAGAAAACAGAGGAAACAATTTGTTTTTCAAGCTCAAATAAATGGTTAGAAAGGTAGGTAATGTCATGAAGAAGAAAACCTATCAATATGATATGAGTTGAAAGCATAAAAACTAGCTAAAATAGAGAGAAGAAGTGGCGCTAATAAAGAACATGAAGAGAACTAAAATTCTATTTTTCATACCTCTACAGATGGTCGAGATGGTGATATAGGTCGAGGAGATGATAAGGAACAAGGTTGATGAGGAAGGTCTGTTCAAAAACTCTTTGAAACTCAAGTTTCTTCAATGGAAGTTTGGAGAAGAGGAGGAAAGTGGGAGAAGAAGAAAGAAGGAAATAGAAAGTGAGGATTTGAGGCGGCTGATCGTGATATTTATGTACAGTGGTGGAAAGCAGTTTGGTCTTATCTCCTTAAATATCTCTTAAACAATAATTAATTAATTACAAGAAAACCATTTTAAATGAATTTATCTTTCATAAACCACAAATAAGCGACACCTAGATTTTAAAGTAAGATATTAATCCAAACAACAAGTCTAACCCATCTAATGTCATCTCTCATAATCACAACAAAATATACTAATTAACACTACATAATATTCGTAAAAATACGAGTGTTATCATCTCGACACGATGTCGACCAGTGGTGCTTCTGTAAGCGCACAAGGCTCTAACACGAGTTCGTGCACGCGGTCTCCTCGACCGACATGCGACCTCCTCACCGACACGCGACCTCATCGATTCGACATATGACCTTGGCACGCGATCTTGGCACGCGATCTCGTCCACGAGGTCTTGGTACGAGGTCTCGACACGATGTCCTAATACGAGGTCGATCTCGCCCTCAGGTGTTACAATCTCTCCTCTAAAAAATTTCGTCCTCGAAATTGCAAATAAGTTACTTACCATGAAAAAGTTCAGAGTACCGAGTCTTCATCTTCTCTTCCAGCTCCCAAGTCGCATCTCGGTCTTGATCCCACACAACTTTGACAAGTGGAATCTCTTTGTTCAAGAATCGCTGGCTTTCCTGGCCAACGATCCTTCTTTGGTGATGCTTGAAGGATAAGTCGTCCCTCGCTTGGATCACATCCGGTTCGATGACATGAGAAGGTCGGAAATATATTTTCGTAACTGTGAGACGTGGAAGACATCATGTATGTTCGACAAGAAGGGTGGCAAGGCAATCTGATATGCCACTGGACCAATACGACGAAGAATCTGATAAGGTCCAATAAATTTAGGGGTAAGTTTCTTGGATTTGATCGCTCGACCAACTCGATGAGTGGGGTAACTCTAAGAAATACATGCTCTCCTTCCTCGAACTCGGTGGTCGACGCCTTTGGTCCGCATAACTCTTCTGTCGACTTTGACCCGTTCGCATCCTCCCTCTGATCAAGCGGATCTCCTCAGTAGTCTGCTGGATCATATCTGCTCCCCCACCAGAACTCTCGCCATCCTGGTCCCACCAAAGAGGCGTCTGACACTTCTGCCCATACAAGTGCTTCAAAAGGTGCCATTCCAATACTTGCATGGAAAGCTGTATTATAGGTGAACTCCACCAATGGTAAGACGTCGTCCCAACTTCCTCGGTGATCTAAGGTACACGCCGCAACAAATCTTCGCCGATTGGATCGTTCTCTCGGTTTGACCGTCGATGCGGGGATGATATGCCGAGCTAAGCTTGAGCTCGGTTCCCATCGCTTCTTGCAATTCCCTCCAAAAATGAGACGTGAACTTCGGATCTCGGTCCGACACGATCGAAGAGGGTATACCATGTAGTCGTACTATCTCCGCGACGTAGATCTCGGTCAGCTTTTCCACGTTGTATGTCGACCTCACTGGTAAGAAATGAGCAGATTTGGTCAATCGGTCGACGATCACCCAAATCGAATCATTCTTCTTCTGCGTCTTCGGTAAACCTACAACGAAATCCATGGAAATACTATCCCATTTCCATACTGGTACGTCAAGCGATTGTAGCATTCCCGCAGGTCGTTGGTGCTCCACGCCCGGCTTTACGACACGTTAAACACGGCTACGTGCTCGACCACTTGCTTCTTCATTCCGGACCACCAAAAATGCTTCTTTAAGTCTTGATACATCTTCGTAACTCCTGGGTGAATACTAAAATTGCTCTTGGCGCGCCGTCAAGTATTAACTTTCGGCCCGCCACATTAGGTACACACACTCGGCCATTGCACCTTAAAATGTTGTCAGTTCCGACTTGGAATGCCGGCTTTCCACTTGCGCTATCAGCTGGACCTTTTCTTGCGAGGGCTCGTCATGAACTTTCTTTGGTCTCGGATCTCGTCCAATAATCTGTTAGAAATGGTAAGCATACCAAATCTCAGCTTCCCTGGTGAAACTTCCACATTCAACCTCAAGTCTCGAAACTTCTCGAGCATCTCCAACTCCTTGATCATCATTGTTGAGGCTAAAACGCTCTTTCTGCTCAATGCATCTGCTACTACATTAGCCTTACCAGGATGGTATTCCAACGTAAAGTCGTAGTCCTTGAGAAATTCTGTCCATCTTCGCTGACGCATGTTGAGCTCCTTCTGATCGAACAGGTACTTCAAGCTCTTGTGATCGCTGAAAGCAAGAAGAGTGCTCTATAAAGATAGTGCCTCCATATCTTCAAATTGCGAAAACCACCGCCGACTCCAAATCGTGAGTAGGGTAGTTTCTCTCGTGGATCTTAAACTGTCTTGAAGCATAAGCTACCACTTTCCGATGTTGCATTAGCACGCATTCCAAACCCTGGTGTGACGCATCACAATACACCTCGTAAGGCTCTTCTGCCGAGGCAAAATCAACACAAAGCGCCGTTGTCAAAAGCTCCTTCGATCTTTGAAAACTGGATTCACACTCCTCGGTCCAGGCAAAAGGTTGATCTTTCCTCGTAAGTCGTGTAAGAGGCGCGACAATCTTCGAAAAACCTTCAATGAATCTTCGATAATAGCCTGCCAAACCAACACAACTTCGATCTCAGAATCGCCTTCTACTGTTCCCACGCTAACACAAATTTCAATCTTAGTTGGATCCACAGCCTATCCCTTCTTTGGAAATCATGTGTCCAAGAAAATTCACCTCTTCAAGCCAAAATTCACACTTGGATGAGTTCGCATAAAGTTGCTTCTCGCGCAATATCTGTAGTACTCGACGTAAGTGTTCTTCGTGCTCTTTTCGGTTCTTCAAATAGATCAATATGTCGTCGATGAACACTACAACGAACTGATCCAAAAACGAATGGAAAATCCTATTCATATAGTCCATAAACACAGCTGGCGCATTTGTCACTCCAAACGGCATCACTAAGTACTCATAATGCCCATACCTAGTCCTGAACGCTGTTTTGGAGACATCTTCCGCCTTCACGCGAATATGATGGTAGCCCGACTTCAAGTCTATCTTTGAAAACATCGCCGCTCCACGAAGTTGATCCATCAAGTCGTCAATACGTGGTAACGGATACCGGTTCTTCCTGAGCCTTGTTGAGTTGACGATAGTCTACGCACGCCTGGATCGCCCATCCTTTTTCTTGACCAACAACACCGGAGCTCCCCACGGTGACACGCTCTGGTCGTATGAATCGCTTTGACTCCAAATGCTCAACTGGGACTTTAGTTCCTTCATCTCGGCAGAGACATCCCGTAGGCGCTATTGAAATAGGTCCCGCCTCGAATCAGTCGATGAAGAACTCGACCTCTCGCACTGGTGGTAACCCTGGCACGTCTTCGGGAAAAACGTCCTCAAAGTCACACACCACTGATACATTCTTCACTTTGATCTGCTGGGAAACTTCTGAACTAGCCAGATATATGTATTCCCTAGTTCCTTCTTTCAAAGAAACTCCAATACGTTCAGTAGAAAGATAATTGGAAACTCCAAGGTCTGGAAAATTACGCTTTCACGGGCACACCCAAGAGACATGGTGGTATGACAACCAATCCATCCCGAGGATGACATCTAAGCCCTTAAGAGGCAAACAAACCAAATTGACCACAAACTTTCTACTCAATAACCAATACACAATTAAGACATGCGGTGTTGGTAACTAAGGTTTTAGCAAATTGGGTCAGAACTACCAATTTGAGCGAAAGCGATCACAATCGATTCAAATGGTTCACACAATCGAAGAAATAAAGGAATGGGTTGCAGAATCAAAGAGAACGGATAAGGGTTTACCCTCTATCTCACATTCGCCTTGGATAAGATCATCACTTGCTCGCTTCCTCGCCGCTCATGCGTAAGACTACGCCTTTAGCTACCTGGACGCTTCTCCTTCGCTTTCACGCATGCATTCTTGGTTGACTTTAGGTGTGGGACAATCCTTGGCAAAATGCCCTGGCTTCCTACAGTTGTAGCACACATCCTCCTTCTGAGTACAGTTATTCGCATAATGTCCCGTCTTTCCACAACGGAAACAAGTCACCTCGACGCCAGTCTGACTTCCACTCCTCGCTCCCTGGGTCATCGGACGATACTGTCCTCTATTGTTGTTGTTCCCCTGAGGTCGGCTGTAAGGCTTCTTAAGTTGCTTTCCTTCGTGCAAGTCTCTGCCCCAGGCCCCGAGGTCTCATTGGTCCACCTGGGCGGTCTTCTTCTTGTGGCTTTACTCCTTCTACCTCGACACAGCGATCTATCAGCTCTTGGAGGTTTCGAATCCTCAATGATACCACTGACTCCTGGATATCAAATCTCAGACCTCGTTGGAACCTCTCACTTAACCATCTTTGGTCAGCTCGGTCACTAAATGGATCAAGTACCTTGCCGCTGACTCGAACTTGGTCGCATACTGACACCGCCGAGCCGCCTTTGTTGTAGTTGAAGAAACTCTTGCTCCTTCTCACTGCGGCAAGATCTGGGAAGTATTTGTCCAAGAACCTTTCACGGAAAAGCTCCCATGTCATCTCACGACGCTCGCTATAAATGTTTGCTTCACTCCTCTCCACCAATATTCTCGTGATCTCCCAAGAGCGATAGGTGGCGAGTCTACCTTTACGTTATTCGGACAATGGAGTGCCTCGAAGATCTTCTCGATCTCTTGCATCCAAAGATCGCCTTTATCTGGATTTGGCTCACCGTAGAACTTCGTGGATCATGCTTCCTAAAGTGCCAATCCTCTAGCTTGACATTTCGCTCGCTCGTTCTTGTTCTTTATTGCCGCAAGTTCTCTTTGGGTCAACGCTTGCCGTCTGTTGAGCCATCGCGTTAGATCGCTGAGTCGCAGACGGTGATTCGAGCCATGGCCGCAGCCTATCTCGGCCATAGCTTGAATCGCTCGCTCCATGTCGACGTTCTCAGGTACAACCGTCAGATATCCTACGAGGTGGCATTAGATTCCACAAAGTTCAAAACCCCGCTGAATCTCACAACAAGGATGTGTTAAAACACACTGCTTCAATCAAGAAACATTTCAAACAATTTTTTTTCAAGCAATAAGTGCTTCACTTAATCAAACAGCAATCAACATAGTGCAATTAGGTACCCAACACATATATATATATATCCCGACACAGTGACCAGTCCAAATTTCCTATGCACAAATTTCGAATCGAATCAAGCGCTCGATACCAACATTGTAACGACCCGTTTCCGGACCGCTACCGAGCTCAACATACCGAGCTCGAGATACCCTGTATGCAATGTGTTTTAAAATGATACTCTTGTGCCCTTTTAGGAAAGTACGGTCTACATATTTATTATTTTAAGACCAGCTCGTGCACATCAGAGTAATTACAGCTTTTCGAAACATGGTGCAACTAAGACACAAGACTTAAGTCCTAAATAACAACGCGCAGGTAACAAGTACATACTTATATATACAAGATATAAAAAGTGCATACAAAAAGACAGAGTAATAATGTACAAAGAAAATACACCTAAGGTATGACGACTTCAAAAGAGCAATCATACCCTGGGGGTACTTCCGGCAGACACCCACGCAGGGCCGCTCCAAAAGTAAAACCACCGCCTACCCTGTGCTCAAAATGACAAAACATCACCCGTCCCAAACCGTCACGACCATCAGACACAAAAGTCATATTACAGCTACCCCAACAAACATAACATAAACAAAGCCAATCCACGACAACAGAGGTCGCCGCTCGATCCTCGCCGAGCTCCTCCTCGCCATCATCTGGCCGCCGAAGTTCCTCGCACCTCGACATCGCCTGGGTAACCATCATGGATTGAAGGTACCACGGAAAGTGGTCAACTTCTCAAGAATTCAAGATAATCCAGGCATAAAGAAATAAGTAAACAACAAAGTATAACATTCACCAAACGTGACTTGACCATCTCACTCTAAACTCGACTCTTATTCCGAATATCTCCACCGGTCCATCCCCAAATCGACGCAATAGGTAAACTACTGGTCCAACCCCAAACCGATACCATACATTAATCGCCAGGTCCAACCCCAAATCGATAATGCGACGCTTAGTCAATCTCCCGTAAACAAAAGGGGACCTAGCACCCTTAGTTATCCGGGTCACGGCTCAAAACGTCATACGACTCGCTTAGCTCTCTCACTCGATGATTAGCTCGCAAATAAGGAGTTGACACATAAAATTACTTGATCACATATCAAATAAAGAGCATGCTTAACATGAAGAAAACGCAATTCAATCATTTAAGCAATAAAACAATCCTTACACAATAACATAAAAACAGAGTCCTAGAATGTTTGGAAGTGCCCTTTACGCATAAACATATAAAATAAAGCCTTAATAATGTCTAAGAGTTGCCTTACCGAACTCCAAGCTAACGCCGCTCGACAACGACCTCAACACGGCTGTCTTTCAAACGAGCTCGACTTTACTCCTCTCACTCGATCTCGACACGCACGGCTCTTAGTCGACCTCGGTTTCGTGATCTCAGACACCTCGATTTCCTTGCCGCACGATCTCGGAAATCACACTGCCTAATACGAGCACAACTTAGTTCTATCTATGGGTTCTAATAACACTTAGCTCTCATTATCCCAATCTTAACCACAACCCAAGTAAGCATTAAAACTTAAGAACTTAAACAAATACAACCAGAATTCAAACATTACAAAATAACTCCTTTTCTCTAAAATTTTGTTAAAAACTTTTTTTCATACATCACCAGACAAAGCCATTTTTCCTAAGTACTAATTAAAGCTTAAAATCAAGTAATACCTTAAGCACAACTTAATCAAAATCTAAGTTTATATTTCTTAAAAATATTTTCAGTCATGGTCCAAAGCAATTAAAATAAGACCATAACCACTTATGTTAAAATTTAAAACTCAAAAAGAAATCAACACAAGCCAAGTAGGGAGGGTTTTGGGCGCTACTTACTTGCAGGAAAACAGAGGAAACAATTTGTTTTTCAAGCTCAAATAAATGGTTAGAAAGGTAGGTAATGTCATGAAGAAGAAAACCTATCAATATGATATGAGTTGAAAGCATAAAAACTAGCTAAAATAGAGAGAAGAAGTGGCGCTAATAAAGAATAATGAAGAGAACTAAAATTCTATTTTTCATACCTCTACAGATGGTCGAGATGGTGATATAGGTCGAGGAGATGATAAGGAACAAGGTTGATGAGGAAGGTCTGTTCAAAAACTCTTTGAAACTCAAGTTTCTTCAATGGAAGTTTGGAGAAGAGGAGGAAACTGGGAGAAGAAGAAAGAAGGAAATAGAAAGTGAGGATTTGAGGCGGCTGATCGTGATATTTATGTACAACTGGTGGAAACAGTTTGGTCTTATCTCCCTTAAATATCTCTTAAACAATAATTAATTAATTACAAGAAAACCATTTTAAATGAATTTATCTTTCATAAACCACAAATAAGCGACACCTAGATTTTAAAGTAAGATATTAATCCAAACAACAAGTCTAACCCATCTAATCTGTCCTCTCTCATAATCACAACAAAATATACTAATTAACACTACATAATATTCGTAAAAATACGAGTGTTATCATCTCGACACGATGTCGACCAGGGTGCTTGTGCAAGCGCACAAGGCTCTAACACGAGTTCGTGCACGCGGCCTCCTCAGTTCGACATGCGACCTCCTCAGCTCGGTACGCGACCTCATCAGCTCGACATATGACCTTGGCACGCGATCTTGGCACGGGATCTCGTCACGAGGTCTTGGTACGAGGTCTCGATACGATGTCCTAATACGAGGTCGATCTCGTCCTCAGGTGTTACATTTTCGAACCATATCCCAAAGTTCAAATTGTTGAGATTCGAAAAAGTTTTTCACTTTATCTTTCCCGTAGTCATAGTTAGATCCAGTGAACAAAGGGGGACGGTTAACGTGACCACCGGGTTCGTTGCTTGCCATAGGATAGTATAGGATCTTTTCCTCTCACACTGTTAAGTGCTCAACCAAGAGGCCGAGCTCGTACCATTCAACGTGGCAAAAACACAAGAAAGGGGGGGTTTGAATTGGGTTTTTAAAAAACCTTTTCGCAAATACAAATGTTTATGAAAAATAACTATTGAATGAACTGTGCAAGGAATAAAGAGTAGAGAGAAGAAAGAGACACAGAGATTTATACTAGTTCACTATCACCTGATAGCTACGTCTAGTCCCTTCACTCACTTGAAGGATTTCTCCACTATAATCAACGATTACACTTGAGAGTATATTTCGCTAACTGCTATACTCACAACTTCTTAGAACGACTCAAGATGCAGTTGAGCCTCTAAGGTATACAGCCACCATCAAGCTAAGTACAGATTCAAATAAGAGTTTTGAAACAATATAGAGATAACTCTCTTCAGAGAGGATTTACAATGAAAATACTTTTAGCACAAAATAACTTTCTTAAAGAAAGAATAAAACAGTAAGTGCCTTGTTCAAAGATCTAGAGACTTGGATGAATTCTTGATTGCTCACTGTCTCTTGATTGGGTAGTGTTTGAGAAGATAGATGTTGATGCTCTCACTACTCAGAAAAATATTCAAGTTGCTAGCTTGCGTACAACTATGTTGAAAATCGTTTGTTGTTCTCTAAAAGAAAATTTACTTCAGTGTATGAGGTAGGATATATAGCTAGGATTGAAAAAGTGTCGTTGTGACACAACGTCTCTTTTTGTCCGAGGTCAAAGCTTCAGATCCTGGAACTTTGGCTTTTGTAGGTTACGTCGCTTTCAAGACTGAGATAAGCATACTGAGTATTATACGCAATGTCAGTAACTTTGTCCTTAGTGAGCTTTTCAAAATGTAGACACTTCAAGCACAAGTTTCCTTGATGATTTTATCCTTTGACATTCTTCTTGTCTAATGATACCTCGTATAACAATGTACTTCAATTTCACTATCAGAGCTCTTCGTTCAAAGACTTCACTGTTCACCGTAATCAAGTATTCTTCAATACAGAAATGAGAGGGCTATCACATAGCGATTCTTGTTGAAGCACAATAAGTCTTCATGGAGTGCACTTAGTGGAATCTGTTGCATTGTTGACTTGCACTGCAGAGTTGACCAACCAGATTGTGACCATGCTCTAACAGAGCGTTGACCATCACAAGAGCGTTGACCAAACAGATTTGGAGTCTTCGAAAGAGCAGTCACCAACAGATTTGGCCGAAGTCAAATCATGTCTTGCATCATATACCGAGTGTTGACCAACAAATGTAATGTTGACTAACTCCAGAGCGTTGACCAAACAGATTCTATGTGCCAAGAATCGAGCGAGTCGGACTTTGATGAGTGAAGTTCAAGATTTCACTAAGTCTTCTGAAGCAAATTTCTCTGAGTATAAATACTTTCTGCACACTTATAACCATGTTAGAGAATAAATTGTTCTCTTAATCTTTTGTTATCATCAAAACAATTAAGGGTTATTGTTTCTGAATCCACTTGATTCCAACACAAAATCCATCCTTCACAAAGTTTACTACTATTGAACCGAGTACCTCTGGGTCATTGTTCATTCATTCCTAAGGTTTGGCTAGTAATTAAAGACTTTACAACCATTATATCACCTGGAGTCATTTTACCTTAATTCATTCTTTCTTACACCATTCCAAAAGATTTCTTCTTGAAGACAATTTCTAGAAACGACTATATCCCACCTTTTGACTCCTGATACTCTTTTCTTCATATTCTATTATTTTACTTGATAGACTGTTGGCTCTAACAATGTTTCCACCTCTTTTACTATTCCTAATACCCTATTTCAACTTCCCGCAATCAAGATTCGATCAACCAGTTAAAGCCTAAGGTATATTCCTATCAAATACTTATCTCAATCTCAAACTCTTCCATTTACCTATTCCAAAACATTAGTAGCATTAATCTCCATCGTATCATCACGAAATCTTTTTCTAATACCTTTGACCCTTATCAAATATTTGCAAGATAACTATTACTCGTTCCCTTTCCAATTCTAATAGATGTTTGCCTATTTTCTTCTGCATATATAATCTTTCGAGCCCTAAAATTACCATCATTAGATCCAACTATCTTCCATATGGTAATTTCAACTATCTACTCTATAAGCTTTGCATCCTACCGGACTTACTTGCAAAGGGTTTCACACTGATTTCCTTCCTATAATAACCTTCTCACTTTCTGAGAGGAACAACAATATTATTAATGAAGCACAAATTCGAATAAGAATCCTACAACCCACAACCCAAGGGATTTGATTATCCTACGAGGACAACTACCCATCTTAACACTTTTTAGAACATAAATGACCTCTAAGCGGATACTCCCTAATATAGTCAGAATCCAATGGGAATTCGACTAAACACAGCCAGTGATGATACCCTAATAACCCAACAGTCCGGTTAGGACCGAACTGCTCTGATACCATAATGTGACATCCTAAAATTTCAATTTATATAACTATTGTGGAAATAAATTTTATTTTAATATTTTGGAAAGAAGTATATAAATATATTCAGAATAGCCAACCTTAAGACCTCAGAGTATCTAACATCTGGGATTGACTCTAACTCACTGGTTGTGGATCCATAATCTCTATCTTTCTTTTGAGGCTCGGCTCGGCTGACATCTGCCAATGTCCGAAGACGAATATATGCAAAATAAGAAATAGCACAGGAGACTCAGAACACACTATATGCACTATCAAATGGGAAGGTAGGATTTAGAACTCATGTATAAAAAGGCAAGCATACATAAGCAAAACAGAAAAACAACACATAGGAAAGATCAAACCACACCTCTCCTAATCAACTGTTAGGATCTCCACCTAACTACCCATAACAATGCAGCTTAAATCTACGTGTCTATGTGGCCACACAGTTTATAATATGACAAAGGCAACCCCACCTTAGCCACCTTGTCTTTATAGATAACAGCGACCTCGATAAGCCAAGCCAGTTGTCCATCCCCCTATCGCACTCATCGTACCCCTGGGAGTGCATCCCTGCTCTTCGATAAGAACATGTATCAGGGAGACACTCGGGATCGGCACTATGGACAGTGATATGATGGTACCCAGTCAGGATAATTAGGCTTTCCAACATCCCAACATGATGGTAGCTACCTAGCCATCCGTCATCTGTAGACTTATTGGACCTTGATTATCCCCAAGGACCGACGTGTCCTGTACCCGAAATATCGTGCCCGCACTCTGGTACCTGGCCTCGTATACAGCTTATGTGCACGGCGGTGGATTACAGCACATGCATATGACCATTTATTATTCAGTGCCTTATCAACTTTTCATTATTCATTAGTTCAGCACATCAACTCGTTATCTCAGACAGCATCATCATCTTATCTCAGCACTCAGCACTTAACAACTCTTTATAATTAGATAGCTTCAATTCAACCATACCCCACACACAATATTATTTAATAACTTTACATCAAACCAGCATAAGCAAAATTACCAGCATCTACAACATATTGTAAATCAACCAACACATTATCAATACTCAACCATCCTCGAATGACTTATAGATCAACCAGCACAACATCAATTATCAATCATCCTTAATCAACATATAGATCGACTAACACATCGTTAAGCATCAACCATTCTCGATCAACACATGAGTCAACCCAAATGTCGCTCAGGCGATCTACTACTGACATGTTATCAATCCACACACCAGCTATTACACACATAATTATAATGCAATAATAAGAAACCAACATCATATCAATCAACATCCATAAATATCAATAGATCTTTCCTATGGTTGATAGACCCCTGACAACTGTCCTCAGCTATCACAGGTCACAACCCCTCTTCTAAGGTGCTGCCACTATCAACCTCTAGTAGGGCTTGGGTTACCCTACACCTAATTATACACTTATTCTAATCCTACAATCCCTAGTGTATAGGGTTCAGGTCTCCTTACCTGAGATTGTCGCAACTGTCACTCTTTATATCCTTGTCGTTCTTGTTACTCGTACTCCTGTCTCTAGACTTTCCCTCATGTCCTATTAAACCACTCTCATCCTCTTCTCTTAGAGGATTACCTACTAAGGGCTTTTTGATGCACAAGATCCTCTTTTGAGGCAAGTACAGAACATACTTTCTCCTTGTGACCCGCTAAATCTCACTCCCTTTCTCAATCTCTAAGATTACTTACTAAGGATTTTCTGATGCGCCAGATCCTCATTAGAGGCAAGCACAGAGAATACTTACTCCTTAGAAGTCCCTAGAAAGAGAAAACTATAGAGAGAGAAGAGGTTGAGAACGTACCTGACCCAGAAGACCGCCATTGCCCGCGTCCCGTCGCGTCTCCGAAGCTCCCCCATGCATCCCCTAAAGGACCCTTTCGAAAAGGGTGAGGAAAAATGGAGAGGAGAGGCCATATTTATAGGCAAAATAAAGGGCTCCACCTTTCCAACGCCATACCATAGCGTCGCGATGGACGCTGTCTAGAACCTTCATTTTCTGTCTGGCACCGCCTTATTTTCCCATGTTTAGTCGCATCACAACCCACTTCTTCATCGCGTCGCGATGCACGTTTTCTAGAGAGTTCTTCCATTTTTCGAATTCTAGGGTTTTCCTAGGGTTTCCAAGGGTATTTCTTGAGACACCCCCAAGTATCTCATCCAATAAAACATACATATACTGATTAATTTTAAAACCTTTTTATCACAATTGAATCAGCATAAAAAAAACATTAGATGAACATAGAAGTTAAGAGTAACATTTATAATATACTGCATCATTAGCCTTTGAACAAAATAGTTTTTAGTACACGGTATATCATCCTACTAGTTAATAGAAGTCATACAGTCATCTAGATAACAACCACCTATACTATATACATTATTTTTTTCTACAACATCAAAAGATCTCCCCACAAGAGTAGGTAGATCACGTCGAAACTACATCAGTGCGGGTCCAAACATACTCTTGCATCGTAATTATTAGTCATACATCTCTTTCCCTCACCCTCATGGGATCGGGTAGTAGGGAGGCGATTCGGATATGTTCCCGTGGGTGCACAATGACGCACCCACATATCGACTAAAGGTAAGTAAAAGGTTAATGTCATAGCACGATGGCGGGTGGTAGTGATGAAGTTAGGAAATGTGCCAACAAAGGGTGTGAATAGCGATTTCTCCATCAAAGGTCACGCAGTGAGGTTGGGATAATCGGGGAGTCCAGATCCCGCTGATGAACTCCATACGCATTCATCGGGTGATGATTGTTGTCGTTGTCCTCCATCTTTAACCAAAAATAATAATAATATCCAAAACAACAAACAAAGGGGTGAGTACATATCAACAACATAACATATAGTAGAGCATTAGGCAATCATAATAGTATTATATATATAAAGAAATAAAGATCAACAGTTCATTTCATAATCATGCAACAAGATCCATGCAATGTCATGTATATATATATATATGTATGGGCCCACATCTACTCCATGGAGAGACTCTAAATTGGAGGAGCGATCGGGAGTACATGTTCATCTGATTACTTTTCTCATTTTATAATTCATACATTTATACCGGAACACTCTACACCGATCTTGAGTTCTTGCAGTGTCTCGTCAGGCTCATCATTGTGGGATATCGAATACCACGACACAAGGGAGCTACCACCTGGTCACATGTGGAATTTCGCACCGTGATGCCCCCAAGGTTATTACAACCTTCACTTGCGCACTCTCGTTCGTACCAAAACGTAGCTCTCTTCCTCATATTTGAACTCAATTATCCACGTACTACCATTATGGTAAAAGTTACACTAGAGGCAGACTCAATTACGAGAGAGAAAAGCTGCACAAGTAAGAAAAAAATCAGAGTTGACCAGAGTTGACCAGAGTTGACCATCACCAGAGTTGACCAGAGTTGACCAGAGTTGACCAGAGTTGACCACCACCAGAGTTGACCAGAGTTGACCACCACCAGAGTTGACCAGAGTTGACCACCACCAGAGTTGACCAGAGTTGACCAGAGTTGACCACCACCAGAGTTGACCAGATTTAAGTGTGTGCGTGTGTACCGGATTTGGGTGTGTGTGCCAGTGTCCGAATAACAGAGCGTTGTAAAATAATCACAGATTTTAAGACATCAGATGAACAACTTAATAATATCAAAATAATATCCATTCTCAGCAAGGAAGTTCATAAAAACATCAAAGCTAAGAATAACTATCAGTATATGTAAACTCAAATTTCCTCTTTTACTTTACTAATATTAAATTCTTGTATCGTAAAAATAATAGAAATAGTGAAGGGATAGGGCCACCCTTGACTCGAATGATTCACCTCCTACTCTACTATTATTGTTGAAGTTCCTCACCCCTATTACGAAGTTTTGTTTTGTCCTAGTTGGTAAAGGCTCTTCCTTGGAAAACTCCACAAGCTTTACAATCAACAGGGGATGGTAACTTTCTCTTTATACTTGAGGTATAGATGAAAAAGGAAGTAGAAGTGAAAGGAAAAAGACTTATGGGTGGTATATCTAGTAGGGAAAAGTATGGAATAGGACACTGATGGTGTAAGATAACTTCATAGTTTTGAACGTAAAGTATTTTCACCAGGGAGTAAAGTGGTTGATTGTGTGTGAGAGTGTGGAGGGATTAGAGAGTGTATTTATAGTGAACTTCTACATAACTGATGCTTTATTAAATAAATTAGATTTTATCATAAAATCTTGGGATTAAATCTGTAGGTAGATTTAATGGGCTATATTCATTGTACAGGTGGCTTTTCTTGGAGAAAAAGTTTGCATCCTATGGTTGGTAACTTATCCGAGTGTCCAAATAAAATCACAAGATAAGATGTAATCATTAGCAGGATCAAAGTATATCTTGTCAGAAGCTTTTAGGAACAATTTGTTGCAACTAATTCGTTACACATATAGAAAAGATGAATGTTGATTGGTTCTTTGGGTAACTTAAAATTTTGGAAGGCATAACAATCCCATCTTATGGTTACTCCTAATTAGAAAGTGGAATCTTATATTAAGTCACGTTCTGCTACACCTAATTAATTATTCAATATAACTTAACATAAAATAAAAGTATAGTAATATATCTATATGTACTAGTTTAGTATTATATTATATCTATGATATCTATGATAATATTAGTATAGTAACATATATTAAAAATAGTTTAGTCAGCGTAACCAAAAAATTTATTATTATTATTATTATTATTATTATATTACTATTTTAAATATTTGATTTAGAATTATAAACTAAAATTTTAATTCAGAAAAGAATAGAATGTTACAATTTCTAGTCCTATTCTAAGGTTTATGAGCCTTACTTAAACCCCTTTCATTCCTAATCAAAGTTCTTTATCTATTTAAGCATTTAATAATTAATTCAAATTTTATTCTCATTTTATTCGAAAAACGGGGTGTTGCGGCATCCCACGAGGCTAACCAAACCGATCTTCTCCTTTAAATAGAGGAGTCTTGCCATGGACTTTTAGTGGATTTATCTTCAATTCTTTTATGCATGATTAACAATGCAACTTAGCTTACTAGGATATACAACCCTCATTATCATTTAACTATTCAAGAGAATGTATAATAAATTCTATGAATCAAGCTTAATCATGAAATTGAGATAACAATATATACAAATCATGCTTTTGATAACCTTACAATCAAGATACAACAAGATCATAACAAATTATCAACATTACTTAAACTTAGCCATTAATAGACCACACTCATCCCTTTGAAGCTCCATGGAACCACAAAGGGCAATCATAAACATACAAATGTGGGGGGTTGGGGGCAGCCATCCAACCCCTTTCAATCAAACCCACTACATAATCATAATCTAAATCATATTAAAAATCTTTAAATCAAAGAGGTTAACAAAACCCTAACTTTGAACCCAAAGGTTCTCAGACTTCTTTGATGAGAAAAAACTTAATGTGGGACTTATGGGTGTCCATCACCTAAGAGAAGGAAGAACTCACCACCAATTCTAGAGATTGGAGACAAATGAGTTGAAGCTCATCTCCTCTTCTCTTCCTCCCTCGCGTTCTTCTCCTTCTTCCTCTAGGGTTCAACCCAAAATCTTCAAAATCACTCAAATCTCAACTTTACAACTTTGATTCAAGCTAGGATTTGGTGAAATCTAGCAAGAATCCCTCACAATCTCATGGGGATGAAGAAACCCTAGTGTTTTCCCTTATTTCTCTTCCTCCAAATCGCCCCCATCTTCCCTTTCCTTTCCTTCTTCGTGTTCTGCTGAAAAATCAGCATTTTAAGCATTTTCAGAGTGTGTGAATTGATTCACAGCAGACTGTAAATCGATGATTCACAGCAGACTGTAAATCGATCCATCCACTTAAAATTGCACCCGCGCCTTTCGTGAATCGATCCATTCACAGTTTTTGGTGATTTACCTTAATCGTGACCATAAAAATATGATATCACACTTACTCTTGTTATTTATTACTTAAGTGTAGGTTGTCTTTAGACACCATTAACATCTAACATATATTTTTACATTTTTCATTGACATTTTACCCAAAATTTGATATAAAAAATAAAAAATTATTTGTAATAAACATGCTCAGGCACTTTTTTTGGTAGAAATTATGCATGAGAAAAACAAAAAGAAAGCAACAACTAGTCAGGATCTAAGTCCATGGCGGCAAGCAAAAGAAGGGACCCCATTCCTACATGAGGAGAGGTCAAAATCCAGAGCGAGACCAAGGAGGTTACATCGTCCCTCGCCAAAAAGTCTGCACAATTGTTCGCCTCATGATAGACATGACTGAGGGAGTCCTCCCAATCTCTGTCTATGCAATTGTTAATCTGACCCAGACTTGCAGCATGTCTCCTGAGACCATGAGACCCTCTATCACGCAAAAGAGTCACGACCTCTAGAGAATCAGACTCACAAATCCCTTGCTTATGACCCATATCAAAAGTCAGGGATAACCAATGGTATATACCCAAAAGCTCAGTTAGCAGGGCATCCCCACCATGGCCCTCTAAAGCAGAGAACCCCGCCACCCAATTGCCAAGCGTGTCTCGAATAAGACCACCTGTGCCCATGACATCTGAATGAAGCAACCAACTTCTATCTGTATTCAGTTTAACAAAGCCAGCCGGGGGGCAATCCAGTGAGCAAAGAGACGATTGTCGCGAGCATCAATAATGTTCGAGGAAAAATTCATCAAAATAAAATAAAAATTTAAAAGTTCTTGTCAATAAAGAAATTAATCGATTTAATTCAAATCTCAAATTAAAAAAAAAAAAACTTGAGTTCAAGAACTAACTTAATAACAATGAACTAAATTAATAACAATGAATTTTAATTGAATCTGTATTACAGTCCTTTGAAACGACAACGTCGCAGTTGCACAGCAGCGGCGTGCCTTTCTCTTCGCTTAATCCAAAGCCCAGAAAAGATAGCGTTAGGGTTCACAGCTCCGGCGACAATGGAGGTAGTGAACACTCGAAACCACGGCTCCAAACGCAAGTTCGACGACACCGTTTCAGCATCCAACGGTTTCAACAACAACAACAACAACATCGATCTGTCCCTTCTGGAAGCCATCGAGAAATCGCAGAACACAGTAGAAGTAGTGGACCTTCGAACCCTAAAGAAACTCGTTCTCTCCTTCGAACGCCGATTGAAGGAGAACATCGATGCCCGACTCAAGTACCCGAACCAACCCGATCGCTTCGCTGACTCCGAATTGGAGCTCCACGAAGAGCTCCACAAACTCAAAGTCCTCGCCGGAGCACCCGAACTCTACCCGGACCTCGTCAACCTCAACGTCGTTCCCTCCATCGTCGATTTGCTTAACCACGACAACACCGACATCGCAATCGACGTCGTTCAGCTCCTCCAGGACCTCACCGACGAGGACGTCCTCGACGACAATGACGAACCCGCTAGGGTTCTGGTCGACGCTCTTGTCGACAACAGCGCGCTCGAGCTCCTCGTTCAGAATCTCCACCGGTTGTCAGAATCCGACCCAGACGAAAACGCCGCCGTTTACAACACCCTCGCAACAATCGAGAATTTGATCGAGGTGAAGCCCGCGGTGGCGGAATTGGTGTGCGAGAAAACGAAGCTGTTGAAGTGGCTGCTGGGGAAGATCAAGGTGAGGGAATTTGACGGCAACAAGCAGTATGCGTCGGAGATTCTGGCGATTTTGCTGCAGAACAGCACGGCGAATCAGAAGAGGTTGGGGCAGATGAATGGGGTGGATGTGGTGCTTCAGGCGGTGGCTATGTATAAGTCTAAGGACCCTAAGAGTTCTGATGAGGAAGAGATGGTGGAGAATTTGTTTGATTGCTTGTGCTGTTTGTTGATGCCGTTGGAGAACAAGGAAAGGTTTGTGAAGGCTGAAGGGGTTGAGTAGATGATAATTATCATGAAACAGAAGAAATTGGCTTATGGTCTGCTATTAGGGCGCTTGATTTCGCAATGACCAATTACCCTCTTGCTTGTGAACGCTTTGTTGATGTTCTGGGATTGAAGACTGCATTTGCAGCTTTTATGGGTAAGGCAAGTGCTACTACTTTTCCCACTATCGTCAAGAGTTTAATTGTTGCACCATTTTGCTTTCCTGGTTTAGGAAATGTGATTTCATAGATATATTAAATGGGTTGCACTTGCACTAAAAGTTGATTATTTTCATATGTAGATTCCCATCAGTAAGAAGAACAAGGAAGAACGGTACCAAGAGGAGTTAGAGGAGCGCATTGTGTCATTGATTGCTTCATTATTTGGTAAGCAGGCAAGTGAAGTTTCATTTGAGTCTTGACATAGTATGTCTTATTTTGCTAATGACTAGCATTCTCAGCTTATATGCATAACTAGTTTTCTTTTCTTCCTTTTTTGAAATCTATCACGGTCAAGTCGCTTCCTTGTGCTAGTTGCTTTGCAAATACACAGTGCATTATGCATTTGACTGGGTATGATCAATCTCAGACACAAAGGAGAGTTTTTGCTCTAAATGGGTTACTGGAAATTTGGTTTATAAAATTGCTTTGATCCATCTACCTGATGTCATATGGTGGGAGAAAGCCGGATTGTTATTGTTGAAGCCCCGTTGTTGCCCATGTCTAGAACGTGGTACATCAGTACATGCCTTTATGGATTAGAATGTTGTTGGCATCTTTACATGTTATTTATATATGAAAATAACCCAAAGCTTTTAAGTTTCTCAAAATGTCATTAAATGCATCCATGCTTGAAAATTGAAATATGCATTTTAGTGAGAATTGGAATCTTGAGTGGTTTCACGAGAGAGACTATAAAGTAAACTTGTTGACCTGAGTGTGAGAAGATAGACAGGTTAATGCTTTTCAAAGTGACATTAAGTGCATCCATGCATGAAATTGAAACATGCATTTTAGTGAGGCATTATGTATCTATATTTTAATTTTTCCCTTTTAGATGTTGAACTTCAGAACTCTATGTCTTCCCAGGTGGAATCTTGAGGGCTCCAGGAGAGAAAGATTATTAAGTAAATTTGTTGAAAATGAGTGCGAGAAGATAGATAGACTAATGGAACTATACATCAGGTAGGTTAGCTTTGTCCTCTACTATTTCTGAAGTTCATGGTTATTGAACTTAATCCATTTGTTTCAAACTGCTATTCATCAATCTTAAAATTAGTATAGAATCATAAAAATTGTGACAGTAGGGATCTTGATTTAAAGCTTATATTTTCATCTGAGCACACTGAATTTTTTCCCCACCAGATATTCAGATAGAGTGAAAGCACAAACTGAACGGTTGGATCAAGCTGAGCTTGATGACTTGGAGGGAGTTTACTTATTCTGCTTCTACATGTCAAATTGAAATATCTTTCTTTTTTTTTTTTTTTTTTTTTTTTTGCCTAGTGAAATCTAATATTTCTATATGTTATAGATGGATGAAGATGAAAAGTACAATCGTAAACTGTAATCTGGACTTTATACTCTTCAGATAAATTTTTTAATTGAGTAACTTATGCTGAGAAATGACTTAGTAGTAGTTTTGGTGTTTTATGAACTCATCCACATAACTGTTTCAAAAAATAGCAGTCTTTTATAATTTTTTAGAAAACATGCTTTGAATTTGATCTTTGTTCTTAAACAGCTATACAATTATTAACCAAAAAGGATTTCATTAAGTTTTGGCTTCTTTCCATAATAATTCCATTTCAAATTGCATTCAGGAAAAAATTTAGTAAACACCACGCACCAGTGGTGCTTGTTGTAGTAATAGCACCACCTATGAAAGAGATACCAGTTTTACAACACCTTTTGTGCACTGACAATTTTATATATGATTCTGCAGTTGATTGCTGTCATTTTGGGTCATGTTTGGTGCTGTGAGTAAGTATTTGTTCCTTTAAATGGTAATGTGATGAGCTTATATATGTATATTTTCACCCGACGTGTCTTAATTGAATACTTCGTGGTCAGGCAGTCAGGCATGCACAAATGAGAGGAAGAATTGAACTACTTCTCAAGTAGAACAAGCTTAGTAAGACGCATGCGAAGGATATACTTCAGGTATATACCCTCAGGGGCTAATTTTGAACAAAGTTAATAATTTTTATCTTGTTAGTGTCAGTTGCTGTATTGAGGATGCATTGAAGTCCTAACCAAGTTAAGTATCGATTTGCAATATTTCTGATGTTTTCCCATATTTCAAGGCACCAGCAATTTCATGATTTAAAAAATGATAGATTAGTCCCTTCCTACTAAAAAGTTAAGAGTTTTGAATACGAGTCTGGGAACTTGGTTGTCCCTTAACAGTGCTTTTGCTGCAGTGTACCAGTCCTTAAGGTTTTACTTTAATTTTGGTAATTTGAATTGATTACGTTCCCTTTTCTTTAACTGACCAAGCTTAGCATCCCTGCTTATGATGTGCTTGAATACTATCATTCAGCGAATCCCTCATAGAAACCCATTATGTTGAACAAAAGAAATTTCTCTTTTCTGTGGTTTAGGAATATCATGACAATATTGGCGATCTTGATGGACCAGAAGAGAAGGAGCGAGCACAGACAAAGATTCAGAAGTTCATAATGGCGTTATAACTATTGTAAGACTTTCGAATCAAAGGGATTAAAGCCTTTTTTTTTTTTTTTGCCTCCCGTTTCTAATGCATGTAAAATCTTTTTTGTCCAGAACGGTGAATAGGTTAGTGAGGGTAATGGATAAAGAAACACTGATATGCAAATGTTGTTGAGATCATATTCACGTACCGTTTCTGTCACTCAGCTTCATTTATTGTATGGAAGAATGCTTTGAATATGTAATTCGTGTACGATAATGGTATCGTAATTTATTTTATTGGATTTAAGAAATCACTAAAGTTACTTTTGCTTTATTTTGACCTCCGTGCACAAATTTTTTAAAATAAAAACATAAGTTGTGGATTACATATTCACATGTCCACGGATTGGCACACCATCGTTCTTCTTCGGTCTTCACTCTCCAACAGTGCAATACTTGAGATTTCATTTTAGTGCTTACCACTTTCGTTTCCATGGCCTGCCCCTGAATGGACCTCTGGTATACAGATATATAATTAGTTCTTACATTTTGACGCTTTTGCATGTTTGCGTATACCTAAAGTAATGGCTCTTCATTTTCAATTGCCAATTTGGTTATTATTAATGAGTATATGAAAATTCTTGGCTTGTCTAGTATACGCTTACCTGGAAGTGGTAGCAGTTCTCTCTGATCTGTCTTGTAGACTGTGTTTCTTAAATGGTGACTCAGCTTCGTCAAGGAGTTCAATCTCAAGCAAGGCATTTTCAATAGCCTCAGCCAGTTTCTCATCCTCATCCGCATTATGGAAACAACCTCTCTCCTTAGCGTCTAGAACTAGTTTTCCCCATACAGAGTTGCTATTTTTTAAAGTTGTTTCGTTCCCTAATATCCAAAGGCAATGTCTGCACGAATTACCCCGTTTATAATCAACTTATGTCTGTTATCAGAACTTGGAAGTAGCATGAGTATCACATGATATAAGTAACATACCTAGCCCGAGTCAGTGCCACATTTGCTCTTTTCTTATTGGAAAGAAAACCTATGTTTGCATCCTCCTTAGATCTGACGGTGGAGATTATTATTATATCTTCTTCACCACCTTGAAAGCCATCAATAGAACGAACACTAACAGAGAAATTAGGGTTAGAAACACAATTGTCCAGCTTAATTTTTTCTTGGATTTCGTACACCTGAGCATTATATGGAGATATGATTCCTATGCTAACTTTCTTCCTTGTCCTCAAAAACTCTGTAGCAAAGAAAGGGTACTGTGTCATGCATGTAGTATATTATTGTACCCAAAAGAATAAGCTTTCTTATTTGAGAACAAAATGCATAACTAGATTCACTAAAGCATACCTTCTTTAAGGCTTCTAATAATCTTGGAGATAACAGCAGCCTCAACTATATTCTTGAAAGCGTGTCCACTACGCGTTGTTCTTTACCCTTATCTATGTTTATAAATGAATATGAAGCATACATTTTTCCTTCAAGGAAACACCTAGTGTAGCTCATTTCTCTGACAATGGGGGCATCAACAAGTTGCTCCTCATAGAATTCCTTATTTGGGAATAAGCTGATGGATGGATGCATTCTATACTGAGTATTAAGAAGATGCTTCTTGTATCCTAACAATACCAGCCTCTCAAACAAACTTCTTCCATATTCAGCTTCTTCAATAACCTTAGATTTGATAATTATAATCACATAAGAAAATATTCTTTAATGATGCACACTATCCAAATCACACAAAAATGGCAAAAGGCAAGTACCTTGCTTTTGACCACAGCAGGAAGTTGTCTCTCATCACCTATGAGGATAGCATGGTGGAGACCTGGAAGCTGCAATGGAATGACTGATTCACATTCTTTTAACATGGCTGCTTCATCAATAACTAAAAAGTGTATTGGTGTCATTCCTTCTGCAAAAAGTTTAGTAGAACTTGATGCAGTACAGAAAATCAGGCATGCATTCATCAAGCAAATTTTTTCTACTCCATATTTGTTAGTAAGGTTTGGAAGTGAAATTGTCTGAAGTGATCTTGATAAGAGAAGACACTCATCTCTTTCCACGTTTAACCATTCACAGCGGTCAAAAATGCTTTCTCCATCTACGAAGTCATCGAGAGTTTGTTTCGACTTGGCTTTACTTAAGGAGCTTTCAAGAGATCTTAGCAAATCAAGAACTACAGGTATTTTCTTCATCTCCTCAAATGGAATTAAGGATGTTGGTAGGTGTGTATACAAGGTTTGCATACATACCTTGAGGTCCTCTCCAATGGGCCGAATCTTTGCATAACAAATTGCTTCAATGTCATGACACTATTCTTTTTATCCTCCCGATATGAAAGGTACTGCTCTTCAATGTCAGGGTATTTCTTCTTCACAAATTGCTTTAACATCAGAGGATCAGCATTCTTCTCATGTTTCTTGTATGAACTATATGCAAGTTCTAAATCACCGTGTTTTTGCCTAGCAAATTCTTCTAATGACATAAGATCACGTTCTATGCAAAGCTTATACAAACCATATTGCTTTTTGGGGTCCTCAAGCAATGTGATCACTGATTCTAAGCATTGTTTCCATCCAGTTGAAGGATCAAAACACTTCACAAGTTTATCTACACGATAGTCGAGAAAGACATCCTGGAGGTCCCTATAACAGTCTACTTTCATTCGAGATCTGTTGCCGAATACCACAATGTCACCAAAGCCATATGTATCAGTATCATGCTCAAGTGACTCCTTAACTAAATTCTGCAGGCGAACAACTACTTCCAAAACTGCAGTATTTGTTGGAGCACATGTTAGTGTTCTGGTTTTAAACTTGAGAAGGGAAAATAACAAGGAAGCCACTGTCTTTGTTTTGCCAGTCCCTGGTGGGCCCCAAATAAGTTTAATAGTGTCATTGTGAGGACAGTCCCTCATTGCAACACAGCTTAAAACTGCATCTTTTTGGGATTCATTCAGATTTTGAGACTGGATTATGTTTTGTGCTCTAGAACAAGTTGCAATACGGTGTTCCTCAGAAAAGCAAAGTTGACAGTTTTCTTCATTCTGTAAAATACAAAGCATGAATTGGTTATTAGATAAAGTAACCACTTTTCCTTCATAACTATCTGTACATAAAGAGTATCTCACAAGAAGAAAAGGGACCCTAATGAAAGCATTGAATTTTGGTCCAGCTTTTCAAGGATTGACTTTGCAAATGTATGGCATCATGCTACTTGCACAATTTAAGAAGTTACATTTGTGTGTGTTTGAGTGAACGTTTGGTAAACGTGATTTTCAATAAAAAAAAATTGTAAAATTGATTTGGTTATGAATGAATTTGAAGTAAAATGATTCATGTTTGGATGATTTTACTCTGAAAGCGGGTTTGACATAAAAGGTGGTGCAAATTTTTGAACCAAACACAAGCTACTTGTTATCACTTCTGGTGAAACTGAAGTTCCAAGGCAGAATCAATTTTGGCCGATAGAAACCAAATGTATGTATTTTCACTGAAATCACATTTGATAAGAAGCAAATCACGGTGAAACCAAACGCACTATTTGTATAATCGCTAAACTAGTATGTTATTAAATATTGAGAACACTACTTATGGATTTAGTGATTCTTACATTTGAATCAGCTTGCAGCACTTTTTGAATCAAGCTCCTTTTTGCACCCTCCAGCTCTGACTTCAAGGCTTTCCAAACACGAATATTTGTTGTCAGGTTCATAAGATAGACGGCATAAAGCTTTGGTGCATTGTTGCTCCTAAAGTAAGATCCAGTCTTCATGTAAATGTATTTGGAAGACAGAATTGAGATCTCGTCAGTACTTTCTTTTGACCCATGAACATAAGCAATGTGGTAGTATCTTCTAGGCCTATTTAAGTTTTCCACAGTTTTCGGTTTAGTGTCTGTCAAGGCAATGAGATCTCCAGCCTCAGGCTTATATATTCCAACATCTCTGGCATCATTATTAGTTCTCTTCACTAAAATTTGGTAGAGCAAGAACTTGGTAGGTATGAAGCTTTTGGATCTTTCACGTTCAGCTGTCAATATTTCACAAAAGGAAGCTCGGTGCGCGCCATTCAAGCTTGAACACAATTCACTGTGAGTTTCCTCAATCAATAATGGAATGAAGTAGCTCATGTAATCTGTTACTGACATGAATGTCTGTGGGATCTTCCTCACCTGAGATAAAATAATCTGTTAGTGCATATGGATTGTCTTAGTAGAGACTTCCTAATTTTATGAACATAATTTAGTACTGAACCATAAGCATATGTTTCTCTTGTCAAATTAATCGCAACCAATGGAAAAATAGGCTTTCTAAATGCAGTTCCATAATCTATTTTCTTCATTAAAACAATTAAATTAATGATTACTAAAAGGTTAATAATGTGCTTCTTACAGTGTTGTCAATTGTAAAAAATAGCGGTTTATTCAAATTTTGCTTATTTATAGTGCCGCTTATTTGACAACAGTGGTTGTGAAATCGCGGATCTCAGACAATAGCGGTTTGTCCAAATTCCGCTACACCATAGCTACTATTTGAAAATACTGGCTTATTATATTGAATATTGAAAAAAGGGGGAAAACAACCTTGTACTTGCGGAGGTTTTCGTTGAGAACATCCTTGAAAGTCCAAGAGAGCACAATTTGTACCAATCTCGGAAGATCAATATCCTTCCCCTTCCTCTGGTAATTAAAACTCTTCATATCGTTCCTCTTCCTCTTGTAATTAAAACTTTTCTCCATATTTTGCTCCTTTTTTATGACCACTTCTTTCTCAACAAAGCAATCGATAACAGAAACTATGCCACTCATGGCTTCTTTTTATACAGATATATGGCACATTAACCAAAACACAAAGGACAGACAGATATATAAAGGATCACTTACATCTGAAGGAACTAAACAGTTTACACAAAACTTGCTCATCAGGGATACCACAGTTTCACCCCCATCATGAAAGTTAAAAGAAGATTCTCATAGTTATTGGACCCGTACATACGGTCATAAAAAGCAACTTAAAGTATGCATAAACCAAAGGAAAAGCAAGTGTTAAAGCACACTCCGAGACAAATTAAGGTACACAGTTACTGACGCCAGGTCAACTGCAAGTTTGGTTGGAGCATAAGAGGGGCTCTGTCTACCATGCCACATGCTCTAGGTGGTACATGTGCACAACCTTTCTTTTGCCGTTAGATTTGAGAATCCCAGAGATTTTATTATGAAACCTACTCTACTCGATCTTCCCCTCTCCCTCCCATTATCCACTGCTGCAACTGCAAGACCGCCGAAGAGCATTCGTGAAACCCACCATCACAACTTCCTCCATCACTGTATCATCAACAACGAAGTTCTAATTAACCAAACTCTAGAAATCAAAAACAAACACAAGAGACAATAAAATAGATGGATCGAGAATGCGACGACGTTAGTTGTGGAGTGCAATTTAGAGGCTTCCAGATCTGATTTGCTTTGATTCGTTGGGTTTTCCCGTCGCCTTGTTGTCGGCTTCGGGGGGAAGAGGGCAAGGGCTGGTGGCGTCGGGGCTGGGGAAGATGGGGGAGGGAGGTTGCGGCAGTCGGAGAGACGGGTGGGGGTGTGACCGCCGTTCATTCCGTTAGAGAGGTGAATGGCTGGGATCGAGAGGGAAGCGGATTCTCTGACGTTGACGCGGGAAAGGCAGAGTGACTTCCCCTATTCTGGTCCGTTTGATCAATCGACGGTGTATAAAGCGCCACGTGAACACTCCAGACACACACGACTAACAGACCGGGATCCCTGCGGTGAAACATTTGTGCCGTCAACCTCATGCCACCGCCGCGACGCTGCTGCTGCTTCCTCCGCCGCTCCGGAAGTCGCCGTGTCGTCCGCTGTCAACCCTTCCGCTGCCGCCCCGCCGCTCCTGCAAATCGAGTGGTTGGTTCATCGGTTGCAATGGAGGTGTTTAGAGTTCAGCTTTTGGTGATGTCAATTCTTCTCCTGCTTTTGCTTTTGTGGTTCCTTCTCCTGCTCGCACATGAGTGATGGTAATCACTATCATTTGCCCTCTCAAATTTCATTTTTTTTCCCCTTGCTCCGAGTCAAAATTCCAATTGGGTTTACTGGGATGTATTGATATTAAGTTATTTGGTGTATGTACAGGGATAACAATGGACCAAGGCTAGATTTAGGGACAGACTCTCTTCAAAAGATTTTGGGAAAGACCTTTTATTTGGTAAATATGGGTTTGATGGAAAGGCTTGAATGCTTGATACTCTTTCAAGTGGGACAGGACATTCTAAATTCTGAAAACAGGACATCCTATCGATTCTCATTGTTGATTAGTTTGTATCTTATGTAGATTGTCCCGACTCTTTAGAAATGGAAGCACATCCTAAGATTTGAAACCAATTAGGACTACACCCAACTTTCCAGAATAAATGTTGAAGACAAAAACTGAAACAATGTTTCAATTTTGTATATGTGTTTTATGATTGTTTTTATGCAGCAGATCACAAAGGTTCTTTGCTATTGCATGGATTTGGTTTCTAAGTGTATTTCTACCAAATTCAGCAAAACAACAAATAATTAATTCAAACGATTGCAAGATCGACGAATTATGTGGTAATCTCGTTTTGTAAACAACGGTTTTTGAAAATAACGGTCAATTGCTCGACACGTTGTCAGTTTTGTAACACTCTTGGCTTCAGAGCCATGAATTATTGTGTCTTATGCCAAATCTGTATATGAGAATTCCAACTAACAACAAATTGTTGTCGAAATGACATTATGGACTTAACTAAACAAGATTGGCTGTCGAAAGCCAGTAACTTGGTTTACAAGCAAGTTAGAGCAAAAATTTAAAACAAGAATGCACTAATGCAAAGTCATGGGGCATGCATCACTGAATCCCAACATACAATTGAAACAAACGCAGAAATGTAAAAGAAGACAAGTAATAGACAGAATTTAAGAAACACGGCTAAAAGACATGAATTTAAGTGAAAACATATAAATGCATGAATTTAAGTGATAGAAGTGTAAAGAACATGAATTAAAAAGGAAAGCATGTAAATGACTTTGAAAGTAAAAATGCAGAAAACAGTAAATGACAGGGAATTAAAATATGTAAATTCGAAGCAAGAAAATGCAAATTGATTGGAATGTAAATGACATAAATGAAAATGCAAAGAACTGAAAATAGACTGAAATTGATTAAAATGCAGAAAGATAGAGTTTGGAAGACATACAATGATCGTTTTCCGTTAATCTTCTTTAGCCGTCGAGATATTAAGAATTAGATCATGTATCCAACCTCAATTACATCGCATTTAACTACTATTTATAGGAAAAATATGAAAAAACTACCTAACATCCAACCCGACACGTTAATGCGGACACGGGTTGGTAGTTAAGTTTTTCGCTAAAAACTACCTAATCGGCGGTAGCACTTCTGCCGAGGTGTATATTAATCTTTACTAAATAACTAAGCTCGTTTCGACCATGCTCATTTTGACATCTTCGACGCTTCATGCTTTCCGTCGAATAACCGTCCCATCACTTGGTCTCTCAAACTTAGTCAATTTTCATCCCTTGTTACGCCTTTACGCCTTCACTTGTCGAATTCATAATATTACGTCGATCAACCCAAATTTGAAATTTGGCACCCAACAATTTGCTTGTGCTATTGCATTTGCTATAGAATAAGTTGCCCTCTTGTTCAAGCGCATATTCTATAGTAGATGCAAAAATATTCGACTATGAATTTTATATGGCCAGCTTCTGTACTTTGGTTTTGCATGCCAACTGATTCAATTGTATGTCAAACTAGCATAGGGTCAGATTTGTTTTCAGATGGGGGACTTATTTGTTTTTTTCTTTGTTTTGAATATTGCTAAAATTGGCGGCGCAAAAGACTTATGTTGATTGAGTGTCTTAGTGAACAGATTTCACAACACAAAGATAAAGACTGACTTTGTTGTGATAGTCTTGGAAGATCTGCTGAGTTGGAAAGGCGGAAATAGGAGCCTGGGGTGAAGCGGGCGCGGCGACAACGTCGATCGAAGTGGGCGTAGAGGTGGCAATGCAAATGGGTTATGTTACGGGTCTGAGGATTTGTTTCAATCAAACATTTTTTTTTGTCTTTTTTAAGAGAGAGAGAGAAAGACAGGGCCACATGGCACCTCATACACTGTCAAATTGATCAAACGGACCAGAACAAAGGAAAGTTACTCTAACTTTCCCACGCCAACGTCAGAGAATCCGCTTCCTCGAGAGGGAGAGGAATAGATTTGGTGTAGAGGTCCATTATTAGATCCAGTGAGATTGCTCGATCGAATGGTCAATAAAGCTTGCGTACGTACATCACCTACAACACTTTTGTAGCTTAGCATTCGTCCATGCGGGGCAGCTATAATATACACGCTCATAGTGTTAGAGAAATGTTTGTTCGACAACAAAAAGTTGTTGGACACCGTATAAAATACGGTTTTTTGCCTTTTTTTTAATATTTTTCTCTCTTTTCAACACTGCTTTCGACGACTGCTTTGTGTCTGTTTCGACTACGATGTCGAATATGGTGTCGAGAATTGTGTTGTCGAAATAACACAACTCTAGTTTTATCAATTTTTTCCTCCAACACAATGAGTTTTAT
Source organism: Calophaca sinica (assembly GCA_037113605.1). Taxonomy (NCBI): domain Eukaryota; kingdom Viridiplantae; phylum Streptophyta; class Magnoliopsida; order Fabales; family Fabaceae; genus Calophaca; species Calophaca sinica. Next base: position 52,507,023 of record CM073735.1, on the reverse strand, counting down.
AAATCTAAGATATAATTCACATTTTTTTCTAGGTATACTTTTCATATATTTATTGTCTTTACATTAAAAATTGACATAATCTTACAAATAACTAATTGATTATTTTGTAACCTGCAACAATTAATAAGATTATTTTAGTAAAAATATATTTCAATTAAATGATTACTTGGTTTGTGTGTAAAAACATTAAAAGTTATGGAATGGAGGGAGTAGTAAATAAAAGTCTTAGTTGCATTTTTGTTCCCCTACTTTTGTAAATCCATAATTTGGTCTTTCTCTTTTATTTTTCACGAATTTGATCTCCATACTATTTTCAATTGCACTTTTAGTCCCCAAAATTGTATGTTTTGGGAAAGTAGTGGACCAAAAGTGCATTAAAAAAAGTGTGGGGATTAAAATCGTAAAAAATAAAAGAGAGAGACCAAAATATTTGAAATGGAAAAGCAAGAGGTCAAAAATGCAATTAAACTTAAAAAATAATGTACTTTTACAAAATTGAGAAAATGACGCTTCTTCTGTAAAAGAAGTTTGAATTACACTATGCTCTCATCTTATGTTAAAATATGCATTTCTCTCTCTTCAAAGATAAATATGTATTATATTTTAGTCTTTTTTAATATAACCAAGTTTTTTATGTATAATTTTTTCTCTATTTTTGATTCGTAGTATTATTGACATCTAGTTTTCACGACCAGTGGTTGTTCTTCATGTGAAACTATGGATTTTAATGCCAAAACACTACGTTCTTAGTTGATTCTTGCTTGTAATTGTGTTTTGCTCAAGGTAATTAATATCGAAACGGGTATTGAATCGGAGAGAGCTAGAGTTCAGGATTTTTTAGGTTGGACTGGGTTTGGATCGGGGTCGAACCGGGGTCGAATAAAATATTGTTTTTTAAATATATACACCAGACATATAATATATAACTTTTTTATTTCCTTTTATTATTATTATTATTATTATTATTATTATTATTATTATTATTATTATTATTATTATTATTATTATTATTATTATGTGTGCAATGTGTCTGTTATTCTTCACAAGACTTTGCAAACATAATGCAATCTTTAACCAAATTGGGCCAATACACTCTTTGTCTTCTTAGTACTCATTTCATTTTCTCACCTGCTTGATGAGCTCCACAAATTCCTTCATGAACCTCTGCCAATGCCAAGTAGGCATCCTCTTCACTAAGGCACGTTTCCAAGTTACCATCGACGGACTTTCTATACAAAACCCCAGCGAGCACAACAAACTTAGTCGCTTTGTACTTAACTTTCCTGTCGACATCAGCACTTGGATTTTCCAAATACTCAATTATTGGCTTACGCCAATCAGATGAACTGGATACATTGGAAACCAGTATATCCCTTTCGTCCAAAGTGCAATGACTCACGAACTTTTATGAGTTCTGTCACAACACATTTGAAGATAACTAATTATACCCGAGGCCAACTGGGCTAACTCATTAGCCTCTTGATTGAGTTCTGCAGGGATATGTTCCAATTCGACACTGTCAAATCGCTTCATCAACTTGCTAGCAACTTGACAATATTTAACAAGATTATGACTAACACATTTGTATTCTTGAGTTAACTGCCTTATAACCAGTTGTGAATCTCCAAAAACTTTGACAGTGCATGCTCGCATTTCTATCAAAATTTCCAAACCCACAATTAAGGCTTCATATTCAGCCTCATTATTGGAACAAACATATTTTAGCTCAAACATTAATTTTGTTGGCACACCTAAAGGTGAAACTATCAGGATGCCAACACCAACACCATTTTTGTGTCTTGAGCCATCAAAATACAAATGCCAAGGCTTTAAATCGACTAGCCCTGTCAATTCTTTTATTTCTAAACATGGATAGTCAGTCAAAAAGTCAGCAATTGCTTGACCTTTGACAGTCTTCAAAGGTACATATTGCAAAGAAAATTCAGACAAAGCAAGTGTCCATTTTCCAATTCGACCATTCAGAATTGGCTGGGACTACATGTACTTAATCACATTTGTCTTTGACATTACCAGAACATTACAAGGCATCAAATAATACTTAAGTTTCGTACATGAAAAATACAATGCTAGACACAACTTCTCTATAGCACTGTATCTTGTTTCTACATCATTCAACACTCGACTAAGGTAGTAAACGGCTCTTTCGACATTGTTATCATCCTCTTGAGCCAGTAGACAACCTATAATTTCTTCTGAGGCAGAAATGTACAACTTCATTGGTCGATGTGGTTCTGCAGGCATCATGACCGGTCGATTTGTCAAGTACTGCTTGATTTGGTCGAAAGCCTCTTGATGTTGTTGTGTCCATACAAAGGCTTCTTCAGCTTTGAGCTTTACCAAAGGAGCAAACACCCTCGTCCTTCCAGAAAGGTTTGATATGAACCTTCTAAGAAAATTCACCTTCCCCAAGAAAGATTGGAGTTCCTTCTTATTGGAAGGTGGTTATGCTTCCAACACAGCCTTTAGCTTTGTTCTTATCTACCTCAATGCCTTTCTTATGCACCAGAAAACCCAAGAACTTAGCGGCTGAAACACCAAACCCACACTTTTCAGGATTCATCTTTAAACTGTGCTTCCTCATTTCCTGAAATGCTCGTCGAAGATGGTTCAAATGCTCCTCTCGGCTCTTTGACTTGACAATCACGTCATCAATATAAACTTCCACAGATTTGCCTATCATTTCATGAAAAATAGTGTTCATTGCCCTTTGGTAAGTTGCACCAGCATTCTTCAAACCAAAATGCATCACCACCCACTCGTAAGTTCCAATGGACCCTGGGCACCTAAAAGCAGTTTTAGGCACATCCTCCTCAGCAATGAAGATCTGATTGTAACCAGCATGTCCATCCATGAAACTTAGAAACTCATGACCAGATACTGCATCCACTAGCATATCTGCTATGGGCATAGGATGCTCATCTTTAGGAGTTGCAGTGTTAAGATTCCTGAAATCAACGCAAACCCTCATCTTGCCATTCTTCTTTATGACAGGCACCACATTCGACAACCATTCAATGTACCTGGTTGTACGAATGAACTTAGCCTTCAACAAACGCTCAACTTCCTCCTTAATTTTCAGCACGATTTCAGGAGCAAACCTCCTGTTGGCTTGTTTGACAGGCTTACAACCAGGTTTCAAATGCAATCTATGTTCCACCAGATCTCTACTCAGACCCGGCATTTCATGGTAGTCCCAGGCAAAACAATCCTTGTACTCAGAGACTAGTTCCACAATTTGCCTCTTAAACTGGTCTGGTAACAAAGCACTAACATATATTGGCCTCTTTCTTCCTTCATCCCCCAAATCAATCTCTTCCAAGGGATCTTCTAACTCAAAACCATTTTTATCCTCAAGCCCCTTCTCAAATCCCAAAGGGCCATCATCGAATATACAATCAGCCAACACTCCATCTTCTGAGTTTGGCTGTCGGTCGGCCTCGCAAGCCGACGGTCGCATTTGATTCTCTTCAAGGTTCATCTTTGTCGATTGGCCGATTTCCATCGGCCTCATCCAACAACCTGACTCCAAACTGCTCTTCCAAGCAAGCGTTCAAAGCATCTCTGTCGACAATACCACCCTGCACAGATATGGGTTTCACTTTTGGATCATATACCTTGAAATCAACATGCATCTGCTGCAGATAACATGGGCTGTCATCAGCTTCAATAATCTCAATGTCATCATGAGCATTCCAAAGGATAAGTTTCTGATGCACCGTCGAAGGAACTGCTCCGACAGCATGAATCCAATCCCTACCCAACAAAACATTGTAACTTGACCTTGAAGGAATCACTACAAATAAAGTGGACCTCTCTACTGATCCTACTTGCACATCTAGCATTACCACACCATCTGTTGGTGCAGATCTACCTCCAAAGTCAGTAACCACTATGTTGGTTGGTAGCAAATCTGTCTCATCTTTCCCTAGCTTCTTATACATGGCTCTTGGAATCAAGTTCACAGATGCTCCTCCATCGACCAACACTCTGTTGACAGGCTTGCCTTCAACCATTGCCTTAATATGCAATGGTCGAAGATGACTTCTCTCCTGATTAGTTGGCTTGTCTAAACGAGCAAAATTATCAAAAATGGTAACCATATCCTGCTCGACAAAATGCCAACCAATTGGAAAATCGTCAAACTCTTCCTCATCAGGAACTTCTACAACGAATCCAAACTGAGCCTAAAACTCAGCTGGCAAAACTGACACCAAATTCACATCAAGATTAGTGAACTCTTCTTCCGTAGCTATTTCTTCATTTTCCAAATAACTTCCCAACCTCATGCCCTCTTTATCAAAAAGGCATTCTTCAGACCCCAAATCTGACAAGGTTGTTGCCATTGCCATCACCAATTCATCCAGATTTTCGTCCAAATTAATGTCAAGATCAAACTCTTCCTTGTCATCTAGGCCAATTGGGTCATCTGGATCGTTCAATGCTTCAATGACCTCTTCCATGGACAAGTCTGTCTTGACGAGACTTTGCCCTTCTGCCCCCATGGGTTCATCCAACAAGTTAGAATCATTGGCTATGATCCTTAATTCCTCCATAGAGACATCGCTATTTGTATCCTCAACTGGAGCTGCTTGAACACCAAACCTTCTTCGCTCGGAAGCCATCTTTTCGGCTTCAATCAAACTTGTTGGCCAAGTTTTCTTCCCTTGAACTGTGGAAGGAACTTTCGCAGGCGTGGCATTCTGATCAATGCATTTTAATGCATCTTTTATAGCAGTGCACTTAGTGTTCTTAAATATTTATTTTACCCAACAACTACTTTTTAGCATGGTTTTATATCTTTGGGTCATGATTGGGCTTTAGTGGAATTATTTGCTAATTTTCGGATTTTGTTATATCCTGACCCATGTTGCTTCTGCAGGCCATAACTTGGGCCATACTTGTCCGATTTCAGTGTTCTTTGTGGCGTTGGAAAGCTAAGAAGCAGAGCTACAATTCTCATGTTGGGACCGAAGCCTAGTTCTGCCGTTTTGAAGGCGGAAATTCCACTTTACTGAAGCTGACGAGCTGCACTACGAGTTTTGGGCATATTTTTAGTTTGTTATTGGGCTTTTATCTTATAACCCGTTTAGGGAATTAGGTTTTCGTTAAGCTGAGACTATTAGATAGAGGATCAGCCGTTTTCTTTCATTATCTTACGTTTTATTATTCACTTGCGTACCCTAGCCTCCATGGAAGCCTAAGTTCCTAAGTTGATTCATCGGTGAAAGGTTGTCGTTACAGATTTTGAGGTTCGGTGCTTAATGTTTAATACAATTTCGTTTTAATTTCTTCAATTCCATCTCTATCAATTTCAATTTGGTTTAAATGTTTGCAATCTATCGATTCGTTTTCGCTTAGTTAATTGTTACGCCTTCATTGCAAAACGCGATTGATTGTGTATGAATGCTTGATTGTATGCATCTGTTTCAGAATCAAGTAATATTTCTAATTGCTTGATCGCTTAAGATTAATTGATTCGAGTAGAAATTGATAGAGGTTGATTAGAATTCTGTTATGATATTGGTTGCGTTTTAACGGCGCTTGTCCGCTCCGTGACCGATTGAACCCATTGTTTGGCGCTTGCTCGGAGCGGTGTGAATTCGTATAAAGCGATTAACGCTTGTTTAGTTAGTTTATGTCAACCGTGAATTCGAATTAATTGAATTGTTGTTATTTAGAACCTCGTGATAAATCCAAGACGTGCACCCGAAACCGGTGAATCAATTGTCTCTATAATCGATAATTCTCTCAACAGCTTTTCACAAAACCCTTTTTCGTTATTGTCAATTTTCTTATTTCTGAATTTGGTAATTTTGGTGTTAGAGGTCTTCGTGAGGCGACCAAGGTCTCTTGCCTTGTTACTATATTTCTTGTTTAATTATTTTGACCCGTCTGACCGTGATCAAATTGGCCGTCTTGGGGACCTCTAATTAGAGATTACCAACCTCAGGACCCACTAACAATACTAACGTTTCTTGCTTAGTTCTTGTTGTGTTTACAGGTTGTAGGCGCTGAGACTGGTGATTCTAGGATTGCTCCGTCGGATCAGAGGCGAAAATAATAAAAAAATCGGTTTTCAGCAATCTCGCCGATTGCTCGAAACCACAGTGAAAAATCGAAAAAATCCAGGATCAATAGTCCTTTAGCAGAGACTGCTTATAGGACAACAGGCTCAAAATCCCAAATTCCTTTGTTTTCTATTTTTAGTTAATTTTTTTAATTTTTCATATCTCCGAAAAAATCCAAAAAAAAATTGCATATCTTTCTTTTGATTTAATTAGATTTTTCGTGGTATTTTTATAATTTTTAGGTTAGATTTTAGTCGTTTTCCAATTTTTGCATTCATTTTAGCGTAGGGACATAGTTGGTATTTCTAGAATTGTTGCATTTTCCTATTCCTTGCTATATACAGTGCATGACTAGGTCCAATACTATTAACTTGCATCCTTTTGACCCTGAAATTGAGAGAACATTGCATCATAGACTTAGGAATCATATAGAAGTTAGTGGTAGTGATAGTGACAGCATCTTTAGCCATAATCTATTTGATTATGATCCTGATTGTAATTCTGATTTTGATTTTGATTCTGATTCTGTTAACATGGCTGATAGAACACTTAGGGAACTTGCTGCACCTGATGTTACTTACAATGCTCTGTGTATTAATTATCCCGAACTTGCTGTCCCTTTTGAATTAAAATCTGGTTTAATACACTTGTTGCCAAAGTTTAGTGGTCTTGCAGGTGATGATCCACACAAACATCTTAAGGAGTTCCACATTGTGTGCTCGACCATGAAGCCCCAAGGAATTCCAGAGGAGCACATTAAACTGAGGGCCTTCCCCTTCTCACTCCAAGATGCAGCCAAGGATTGGTTGTATTACCTTCAACCAGGTTCTGTTGAAAATTGGAATGCTTTGAAAAAATTGTTCCTAGCAGTTCTTTCCTCAAGGCCCAGGGTCGCCTCAATCGGAAAAGAGATATGTGGCATCAGCGAGAACCCCACCGAGTCTTTACATGAATACCGGGAGAGATTTAAGAAGTTGTGTGCAAGCTGCCCTCATCATCAAATCTCCGAGCACTACTCATCCAAAGATACTTCTACGAGGGTTTATTGCCCATGGACGTAAATATTATGGATCTTTGCTAGTGGAGGGCACTTGTAGACAAAACCCCACAGATGCAAGAGCTTTAATAGAAAATATGTCCATCAACTCCCAACAATTCACAACAAAGCAATTCTGCGGTTCTAACAAGGGAGTGAATGAGATCTGAGGCTAAGGCTACTAGTGAGAAGAACTTGGAAAACAGGTTGGAAGAACTCACGGCTTGGGTAAAAATTGGCAACAGTCGATGCAAGGGTTTGTGGTATTTGTACCTCTGCAGAGCACCCCACGAGATGCATGTCCTACATCGCAAGAGGACCCTAATGCCGATACCCCTCGGGCATATGCAGCTAACATCTTTAACCCTCAAGCCAATGTTGATTTGCCTTCCAACAGTACCACCCAAGCTGGAGGAACCATCCTAACCTTAGATGGGGAAATCAAGTGCACAACAACACCAGCAAAGAAAATAATCCACCACAGGCTCTATCGCCAGCCCGAGCCGAACCTTCATTAGAGGATCTAGTTAAGCTGATGGCTGCCCAAAATCTCCAGTTCCAACAGAACAGATGCCTCAATTCAGAATTTGCACACACAAATGGGACAGATGGCTACCACAATTAATCAGATGCAAGCCCGGGGGGCAGGCCAACTTCCTGCCCAACCGGTAGTAAATCCAAATGTTAGTGCAAATGTCAGTGCAATCACTCTAAGATCTGGCAAGGCTGTTGACACTCCAGAACCTCCTCCATCAGAAAATTCAAGTGGCAGTAGAAAAAGTGATAAGCCAATTTCTGCACCTACCTCCCCAATTGAAGAAGATGATGATGCACGGTCTATACCACTCCCCTTCCCCCAAAGCGGTCGTGATAACCAAGAAGATGGATGAAGCGGATAAAGATAGCGAAGTCTTGGATACATTTAGGAAGGTTGAAGTTAATATACCTCTCCTCGAAGCAATTAAGCGATTCCAAGATATGCTAATTTCCTTAAGAGTGTGGCACACACAAAAGGAGGCGAAGGTGAAGGAAATGAAAAGGTCAATGTGAGTCGCAATGTGTGCACTCATGCAGCCCAGGATACCCCAAAAGTGCAAGGATCCGTGAATTTTTACTATTCCATGTACCATAGGTGAGAGTAAATTTGAAAATGCCATCTTTGGATTTGGGTGCTTCCATTAATGTGATGCCTACATCCATCTTTAACTCTCGGCTCTTGGACCTTTGCGAATCTGGTGTTATTATTCGGTTGGCAAGCAGGAGCAATGCTCACCTCTTTGGACTTGTGGAGGGCGTGCTCGTTAAAGTTAATAACTTGGTTTTTCCTGTAGATTTTTACATTCTAGACATGGAGGGAGAGACACGATCCAGTGAGCACCGATCATCCTAGGAGACCATTCTTGAGAACAGCAAGAACCAAGATTGATGTGTATTCTGGAACTCTTTCCATGGAATTTGGGGATAACATAGTTCAATTTGACATCTTTAATGCTGCTATGAAACATCCCGTGGAAGAGCATTCTCTTTTTCAAATAGAAGTACTTGCGGACTTAGTTGAAGATACTCATTGCATGGTCATGCGTGTTAATGTTACAAATGATGTTGCTACACTGCAAGCTTCTGATGTAACTCCATGCACCAAGATACTTCCCTCTACTGAGCAATCACAAAGAAAACCCAACCTTTGAAGAAGGAAGGTGTGAAGAAGAAAAAAATCAAACACTTCCATGTGTTCCATTCTCGCCTCAAAATCATAGCAGGTAAGCTTCGACCCAAGTGGATTGACCATTTTGTTGCAGCTAGCACTTTTCTTTATGATGCAAAGGGAATAAAAAGTGAAGTCACCAGTGAAACCTTCAAAGTCAATGGTCCCAAGCTTTTCCATGAGAGCCAGCTTGAAGAGAGGCGTAGAAGAGCTCCACTTGAAAAAGCCGCCTTGAAGAGGGAGTTTTCTTTCACTCCTCCTTACTCTTATTTTATGCTTGTTGTTTTCATTGAGGACAATGTATGATTTAAGTGTGGGGGGGTGTCTTTTAGTAGCTTAGTAGTTTTGTTTCTGCTGTTTTGTTTTTGTTTTGAGTTTTTTGTTAAAAAAAAAAATCCATTTTTATTGGATTTCTTGGTTTGTATGAGTGGGGAGTGATTTCACTATTCTAGGACTATAGGTCTTGTGGCATGATATGGATGACTTCCTTGCATTCTTAGTGTGATAAGTTGGTTTGGAGTATTAAATTGTGCATCTTTTGTGATAGATATTTTCCTTTGTGAGTTTTGGGCCTTATAATGGATGAAATACATTTTGCCATTCTCTTTCTTTCTTGAGTGATTTCACTCATGATTGTTGGTTACTCTAGAACTTGACTTGACTCTTGTTGAAACTCTTGTTCACATGCATGCATTGAAATGATCTAGGCAATTTTTGTTCTTTTAGCCACTAGCCAAATAAGCCTACCTTACAATTATCCCTTTGTTTAGCCCCTTTGAGCCTATTTATCCCATTCTTTGTTATATAGCTCATTACAAGCCTAAAAGTGAAAAACAATGTTATGACCCAATCTTAGGGATTAAGGAGCTTTAAAAAAACAATGAGAATAAATTTGCAAAGTGTGGGGGCTCAGGTGTGGTTGTAAAAACATATGTATTGTTGTGCTTCATTGCTTCATTGGGATTTTGGCAAAAGAAAATAAAAAAAAAGAGAAGAAAAAGAAATAAAAAAAAACAAAACAAAAGAGTAGTGGAGCATATCATTTCTCGAAAAAATAATGGATTGAATTGTGGTTGAATTGTCCCCCCATGATTATTTGGTAATTGTTTCCATTGCTCCTCTATCCTCTTTGATTTTATAGCCTAGTTCCCCTTTCAATTATCCCACCTTGACCTTGGCCCCATTATAACCTTAATAAAGACCTTTTGATCTTTGTGTGCATGTGTTTCAAGTGTGGATGTTAGAGTCTTGTCAAGCCTATGGTAGTGCTAGCTTTCATGATGTGCTTTGAGTGTAAACACTAGCCTAGACACTTGAGAGTTTGAGAGAAATGTTTTCTTGTGAGGATTCTATCACTTTTGATGCACTCTTTGGTTGCTTTGAAGGTAATTAGATGTTGTTCATGATTGCCATGAGTCCTTGAAACCTTGAATGAGCATTTAGCTTGCCACTTTGTATCCTTGGAATTCATTGGAAATGCATCTTTGCTTTGTTTTGTGTGTTTTGCCCGGAGTGCAAAAGCTTAAGTGTGGGGGAATTTGATCAATGCATTTTAATGCATCTTTTATAGCAGTGCACTTAGTGTTCTTAAATATTTATTTTACCCAACAACTACTTTTTAGCATGGTTTTATATCTTTGGGTCATGATTGGGCTTTAGTGGAATTATTTGCTAATTTTCGGATTTTGTTATATCCTGACCCATGTTGCTTCTGCAGGTTATAACTTGGGCCATACTTGTCCGATTTTAGTGTTCTTTGTGGCGTTGGAAAGCTAAGAAGCAGAGCTACAATTCTCATGTTGGGACCGAAGCCTAGTTCTGCCGTTTTGAAGGCGGAAATTCCACTTTACTGAAGCTGACGAGCTGCACTACGAGTTTTGGGCATATTTTTAGTTTGTTATCGGGCTTTTATCTTATAACCCGTTTAGGGAATTAGGTTTTCGTTAAGCTGAGACTATTAGATAGAGGATCAGCCGTTTTCTTTCATTATCTTACGTTTTATTATTCACTTGCGTACCCTAGCCTCCATGGAAGCCTAAGTTCCTAAGTTGATTCATCGGTGAAAGGTTGTCGATTCTGCATTTTGAGGTTCGGTGCTTAATGTTTAGTACAATTTCGTTTTAATTTCTTCAATTCCATCTCTATCAATTTGAATTTGGTTTAAATGTTTGCAATCTATCGATTCGTTTTACGCTTAGTTAATTGTTCTGTCTTCATTGCAAAACGCGATTGATTGTGTATGAATGCTTGATTGTATGCATCTGTTGTAGAATCTATTAATATTTCGAATTGCTTGACTGCTTAAGATTAATTGATTCGAGTAGAAATTGATAGAGGGTTGATTAGAATTCTGTTATGATATTGGTTGCGTTTTAACGGCGCTTGTCCGCTCCCGTGACCGATTGAACCCGCTGGTTCGGCGCGTGCTCGGAACGGTGGGGATTCGTATAAACTGATTAACGCTTGTTTAGTTAGTTTATGTCAACTGTGAATTCGGAATTAATTGAATTGTTGTTATTTAGAACCTGTGATAAATCCAAGACGTGCACCCGGAAACCGGTGAATCAATTGTCTCTATAATCTGATAATTCTCTCAACAGAAACTGTTTTCACAAAACCCCCCTTTTTCGTTATTGTCAATTTTCTTATTTCCTGAATTTGGTAATTTTGGTGTTAGAGGTCTTCGTGAGACGACCAAGGTCTCTTGCCTTGTTACTATATTTACTGTTTAATTATTTTGACCCGCGTACGACCGCTGATCACATTCCTCCTGGACCCTATCGAAAATCCTTGCCCCTGGTCCTGGGACGTTTGACCTCGTTCAAAGTTAGCCCCTTTGACATCAACGACCACGCTCTTTAGTCTTGATCCAACCTCCGGAGGCAATGGGACCTTCTGGACCCCAACCATAAAACAATCCTCATGTTGAGCCTTGACCATCTCAGCAGCCTTCAATTTTTGTTTCTGAGCTTTCCTCATCCTCTGTTGACGACGTTTCTGACTCTTCGACAATGAGGCTTTCTTCACTTGATCACCTCCAGGATAAGGTATTCTGCCAAATTGGTAATCTTCATTCCAAAATGGTACTTGTCGAGGATCACTCTTATTAGCCCTTACCCTATTTCTCAACTCAGGGCAACGGGCCTTGGAAGAATTCTCGACCCACTTGTTCACCACCACATTGGCATCAGGCTTCCTAGTCTTATTCAACACTCGACCAGGAGGTAACCCTTGGTTGCTTCCAATTGATTCCCTCGAAGACTCAACTAACCAACCACCAACTGCTCTGTGAGGCCCCTGTGCCGTGGGCCTCCACACCTGGTTGACTGAAACAGGCATCTGGTTCACGGAACAGCCTTATAGTTTCTTCTTGCATAACCAGTTTGCATGTGCTGGTGAGATTTAAGCTTTTGATCATTCTTGGCTTTCTGAGCGGCTTTCATGTCGAAATACCTGTCACAATGTGGGCACAAACTCAGCTGACCCTTCTTGTTCTTCCTTCTCAGAAAGTCCTCAACAGACTCATGAGGCCTTGGGTAAATGTCGAATGGGTCTTCCACATTCACCACATATTTCTGCTTAGCGCTGATATTCACCATGTTGCAGCTTCTTGCATTATGGCCTTCGACATTGGATATGCCTTGGCCAAATGGATCAGTGTCCACCTTCATGCTAGGCTTTTGCTTGTCAACAAACCTGAGTCTTCGTTCTTTTCAGAGCTTTTTGTATCAAATCCCTGAAACGAAAACATTCATTAGTAGGATGGCCTAAAGCCCCATGGTACTTACAATAATTTTGACCACTGGAGTCCTCAGGCCTTTCCATTTTATGACCGTCTGACAACTTAAGCTGTTTGTCTTTCAATAGAATGCCAAATATTTTATCAGCTTTAGTTATGTCAAATGTATAGGTTTTCGTGTTTGCATAACTCATCTTTTCCTTCCCTTTGGAAGGTACTAAAGCTTGACAAGCATAAGGTGGCCCTTCTTTCAATTCAAAGAAGATTTATTTCTTGCTCGGTGATAGCCTCATCCTCATCTGCTTGATCTTGTTCGACACAATTGACTTTCACATCTAATGAATTTCTTATTGTTTTTCTTATCCTTTCGGACTGAGTTGTTCAATCTGTCGAACTTTTTCCCCTAGTTGGGCAAGACCGACAATGTGTTGGTTCACCAATTTCTTTCTAATATGGTAATCCAACCCACTAGCGGCCATTTTAACGATTTCCGCTTCGAACAAAGCGTAAAGCATCCGCTTCTTCATGTGTTTGAACCTAGAGATGTAATCATCTATAGACTCATTATACATACGCTGGCGTTGAATCAATCAGTCAAGTTAACCCTTAAGTCACCCCTGAAGAATTGATCATGGAACAATCCCTCCAATTGGACCCAAGAGTGGACTGAATTGGCCCTTAAAGTTGAGAACCAAGAAAATGCATTCTTCGTCAATGAGCTTGGGAAGAATATCATTTTCAAACCTCTACTGTGGAACTCCCCATCTCTATTGAGTATCGGCAACATGTTCGACGATCGATTCTCCTTGTCACCGAGAAAACTTAGACAACTTGGGAATCTTTATTCCCTAGGCACTTCAACTGTTGTACTCCATTCAGAAACGCAGATATGAAATATGGTCGATTAGCTTGACCAATATTGAAACCAAGTCTGTTAAGCACCTACTCGACAGCCTGATTCACATTTTGTTCTATCTGGTTTCCCATGATATTGTGCCTAAAGTTGGCTAAACCTTGATGCATTGGGGGTCCTTGATCTTGATTCCTTTGTAGAATTTGAACCTGACCATAAGCCAAGTTATTCACATTCTGACCAAGGTTTTGATTTGGTTGAATGACTTCATTCTGCACCACATTTTGATTATTCACATCTTGTGGGTTGCCCCCCAAGTATTGTGCTTGGGGCATGCCTGCTAAGCCTGTAACGCTTGTCATTCATTGGTGCTGCCAACCCTAATGCTTCGTTCAATCTTTCCATTTGCAGAGCCAATGCATTACACGCCTGATTGGTATTCTGCATAAGAGGCGTAATGACTGCACCCATTTGCTGCGTGAACATGTTCACAATCTCATGGTTACTGTCATCCATTTGTTGCCGAATGCTTACCAACGAATTCTGGGTTAAACCCCCGTTATTCTGAGGCATTTTTCTTGACATTTCCCCTACACCAGACCCCTGTCGATTGGTTGTGGTAGTGGTCATGCCTACCATTCCCTGAGTATTGGAAGAATTTTCAAAGGGCAAAAAGGGCTGGTTCAGATATTGGTTGAACATGGTTGAACCAATAGCAGGGACTATCGAGTTATTCAAATAACCATACGACATTCCAAATAGAGGTTGCGTTACTTGCAGTACAGGGCTAATACTTGAGTTCCTCGCACTTCCAGGCGATGCCTGAATTTCTGGAGCACTCTGAACCACCGGTTCAAGTACTGCAGCGCTTGGAATAACTTCTCCTTGCGTATTGGCCATTGTCATCCCAGTACCCGCCCCAACGGTAGTATTACTCATCCGCGGGATCATAACTACCCCTGCGTTCGTACTGGTGGTCGAAGCACTTGTATTGCTTGCCGATGCATTCGCGACCGCAACACTTGGTGTTGTGGGCATCGCTATTCGCATCGCCACTCATGTTTCTATTTTGCGTTACGTTAGAAGCAGTGATCTTTCCACTTCTTAGACGCATAAAACCATCGTTTAAAACGAGTTACTCTAAACTCGTCCCACCGGGCGTGCCAATTTGTTTACTGAGAAATTTGGTTCTAAGTGTATTTTTACCAAATTCAGAAAGCAACAAATAATTAATTCAAACGATTGCAAGATCCACGAATTATGTGGTAATCTCATTTTGCAAACAACGGTTTTTGAAAATAACGGTCAATTGCTCGACACGTTATCAGTTTTGTAACACTCTTGGCTTCAGAGCCATGAATTATTGTGTCTTATGCCAAATCTGTATATGAGAATTCCAACTAACAACAAATTGCTGTCGAAATGGCATTATGGACTTAACTAAACAAGATTGGCTGTCGAAAGCCAGTAACTTGGTTTACAAGCAAGTTAGAGCAAAAATTTAAAACAAGAATGCATTAATGCAAAGTTATGGGGCATGCATCAGTGAATCCCAACATACAATTGAAATAAACGCAGAAATGTAAAAGAAGACAAGTAATAGACAGAATTTAAGAAACACGGCTAAAAGACATGAATTTAAGCGAAAACATATAAATGTATGAATTTAAGTGATAGAAGTGTAAAGAACATGAATTAAAAAGGAAATCATGTAAATGACTTTGAAAGTAAAAATGCAGAAAACAGTAAATGACAGGGAATTAAAAGATGTAAATTCGAAGCAAGAAAATGCAAATTGATTGGAATGTAAATGACATAAATGAAAATGCAAAGAACTGAAAATAGACTGAAATTGATTAAAATACAGAAAGATAGAGTTTGGAAGACATACAATGATCGTTTTCCGTTAATCTTCTTTAGCCGTCGAGATATTAGGAATTAGATCATGTATCCAACCTCAATTACATCGTACGAACTACTATTTATAGGAAAAATATGAAAAAACTACCTAACATCCAACCTCGACACGTACGGACACGGGTTGGTAGTTAAGTTTTTCGCTAAAAACTACCTAATCGACAGTAGCACTTCCTGTCGAGGTGTATATTAATCTTTACTAAATAACTAAGCCTGTTTCGACCATGCTCATTTTGACATCTTCGACGCTTCATGCTTTCCGTCGAATAACCGTCCCATCACTTGGTCTCTCAAACTTAGTCAATTTTCATCCCTTGTTCTGGTCTTTTACGCCTTCACTTGTCGAATTCATAATATTCTGTCGATCAACCCAAATTTGAAATTTGGCACCCAACAGCTGCTTGTGCTATTGCATTTGCTATAGAATAAGTTGCCCTCTTGTTCAAACTGCATATTCTATAGTAGATGCAAAAATAATCGACTATGAATTTTATATGGCCAGCTTCTGTACTTTGGTTTTGCATGCCAACTGATTCAATTGTATGTCAAACTAGCATAGGGTCAGATTTGTTTTCAGATGGGGGACTTATTTGTTTTTTTCTTTGTTTTCAGAATATTGCTAAAATTGGCAGCGCAAAGACAGCTATGTTGATTCAGTGTCTTGACAGACACAGATTTCACAACACAAAGATAAAGACAGCTTTGTTGTGATAGTCTTGGAAGATCTGCAGCAGTTGGAAAGGCGGAAATAGGGAGCCGGGGGGGTGAAGCGGGCGGCGCCGGCGACAACGTCCAGTCAGAAGTGGGCCGTAGAGGTGGCAATGCAAATGGGTTATGTTACGGGTCTGAGGATTTGTTTCAATCAAACAGTTTTTTTTTTGTCTTTTTTAAGAGAGAGAGAGAAAGACAGGGCCACATGGCACCTCATACACTGTCAAATTGATCAAACGGACCAGAACAAAGGAAAGTTACTCTAACTTTCCCACGCCAACGTCAGAGAATCCGCTTCCTCGAGAGGGAGAGGAATAGATTTGGTGTAGAGGTCCATTATTAGATCCAGTGAGATTGCTCGATCGAATGGTCAATAAAGCTTGCGTACGTACATCACCTACAACACTTTTGTAGCTTAGCATTCGTCCATGCGGGGCAGCTATAATATACACGCTCATAGTGTTAGAGAAATGTTTGTTCGACAACAAAAAGTTGTTGGACACCGTATAAAATACGGTTTTTTGCCTTTTTTTTAATATTTTTCTCTCTTTTCAACACTGCTTTGACATTTGCTTTGTATGCATTTCGACTACGATGTCGAATATGGTGTCGAGAATTGTGTTGTCGAAATAACACAACTCTAGTTTTATCAATTTTTTCCTCCAACACAATGAGTTTTATAAATCTAAGATATAATTCACATTTTTTTCTAGGTATACTTTTCATATATTTATTGTCTTTACATTAAAAATTGACATAATCTTACAAATAACTAATTGATTATTTTGTAACCTGCAACAATTAATAAGATTATTTTAGTAAAAATATATTTCAATTAAATGATTACTTGGTTTGTGTGTAAAAACATTAAAAGTTATGGAATGGAGGGAGTAGTAAATAAAAGTCTTAGTTGCATTTTTGTTCCCCTACTTTTGTAAATCCATAATTTGGTCTTTCTCTTTTATTTTTCACGAATTTGATCTCCATACTATTTTCAATTGCACTTTTAGTCCCCAAAATTGTGTGTTTTGGGAAAGTAGTGGACCAAAAGTGCATTAAAAAAAGTGTGGGGACTAAAATCGTAAAAAATAAAAGAGAGAGACCAAAATCGTTGAAATGGAAAAGCAGGAGGTCAAAAATGCAATTAAACTTAAAAAATAATGTACTTTTACAAAATTGAGAAAATGACACTTCTTCTCTAAAAGAAGTTTGAATTACACTATGCTCTCATCTTATGTAAAAATATGCATTTCTCTCTCTTCAAAGATAAATATGTATTATATTTTAGTCTTTTTTAATATAACCAAGTTTTTTATGTATAATTTTTTCTCTATTTTTGATTCGTAGTATTATTGACATCTAGTTTTCACGATCAGTGGTTGTTCTTCATGTGAAACTATGGATTTTAATGCCAAAACACTACGTTCTTAGTTGATTCTTGCTTGTAATTGTGTTTTGCTCAAGGTAATTAATATCGGACCGGTATTGAATCGGAGAGAGCCAGAGTTCAGGATTTTTTAGGTTGGACTGGGTTTGGATCGGGGTCGAATCGGGATCGAATAAAATATTGTTTTTTAAATATATACACCAGACATATAATATATAACTTTTTTATTTCCTTTTATTATTATTATTATTATTATGTGTGCAATGTGTCTGTTAAAAAAAATATGGGAGTGGGTGGACTACAGGTTAGGTGTGTCGGATTGTGTATTTATAATATAATATATTAAGTATGAAAATTGTAATACTTATCCAATACAATTAAAAAAACCTATATAAAACAAATTGAAAAGACCAACAGGAAGTTTCTCCTGAAAGCCATTGTGACTCAACAATAGAATTAGAAAATAATAGATTAGAAAAGGGGAAAGAGAGGGAGAAAGAAAGGCTTTGTTTGGATTGATGGAATGGAGTGGTATGAATTCAGATTCCATTGTTTGGTTTTGTAAAAAATGAATGGATTGGCATGGAACATGATGGGATCCATTCCATCACATACCACCCTCTCCTCCAATTTTTCATCCCCCCGATTCGGACGGCAAACGATGGAATGAAGCTCATAAATTATTTAATTACCTTTTTACCCCTCTATGTGGATTAGGTGGTGGTGGGTATGGGCATTCTGCTGCTAGTGGTGGTGGTGGATATGGTGATCGAGGTCGTTTTGACGGTGCTGGGTATGGTGATCGAGGACGTTCTGGCGGTGGTGGCAGTGGGTATGGGGATGATCGTTTCGGTGGTGGTTATGGGGATGGGGGCGATCTGGTGGTGGTGGATATGGTGATGAACGTTCGGGAAGTGGTTATGGGAATGAACGTTTTGGTGGTGGAGGATATGGGAATAAGCGTGAAGATCGTTCAGGTTCTGGAGGAGGGGAAGAAGACGGTTTGTGTGTTGAAAATGAGGGTAAAAAGGGAAAAAAAATTTGAGTCATTCCATTCCATTCCATCATATAATACCGAAACAATAGAGTGAGAAATTTATTCTATTCTGCTCCGCTCCACTCAATTCTATTTCATTCCGCTTCGCTCATTTTAAAATATCCAAACATACCCAAAGGGACACGGGAGGGAGAGAAGCAAGCAGGACTAGAAAGTTCTCAGCAGGGAAAATGGAAAAGAGAGAGGAGTTTTATTTTTATTTTTATTGTAAGCCATTTCTTCAAGCACGACTAGAAAGCTCCCTCATTTTCCCCTCTCGTCTCCTTCACATCATCAGCATCACCTCGTCTCTTTCTCTCTAATTTAAGCCATTTCTTCTTCTCAGCTCACCTCTTCGTCTCATCTACCTCATCAACTCACCTCGTCTCCTTTATCGCGAAGAAAGATCTCCCTGTTGGAGTAGAAGGTGTTGATGATGATCGGAGCACAACATGAAGATCGGAGCAGATCTAAAGAGCAGATTGGAGCAGATCTGGAATTTGGGTTATTTTGATTTTTCTGGGGATTAATAATTTTTGTTTCAGATAATGTATACTTCTTCCTTGTTTGTCCTTTTTTAAAAAAAAAATTGGCCCTGTTTTTCGAACCGCCCGGTTCCGAAAAAAACCTGGTTTTCCCGGTTTTTAACCCGGTTTCTTACCAAGCAGTCTCAAGAGGTGATCCGGACCGGACATGGCCCCGGTTCCTGGTCCAACCGTCCGGTCCGGTTTTTGTTACCATGGCTTTGCTTCAATATAGGGCAATTTGGTACACGTACGAGGTAGTTCCGATGATCATGTTGAAAGTTCGAGATCGTGATCAAGCGAGGGAAGCATGGACTAATAGCGATCTAGCTACGAGATATCATTCGACGTCGAGGAACTGTCATTTCGACCTATACTCAGGTGAAGAGGAAAATTGTTGTAGTCGATGAGACAATGGTATTATTAGTTATTTTATTGTGGCGTATGGGAACCCATAACCATTTGCATGATCTATAACTAATAACACCTAAATTGGAAACTACGAGGAAGTAGTACTAATTGCCTATAGGTATTATAGCTTTAACAACCTATTGTGAGCTAAGTTATATAACTTAATATATAAATTTTTGGAGAAAAATAGGACAGTTTTGCGTTACACAAATTGGACCTTTGTGTACTAGTACACTGGCAGCGAAAATGGGGTTAGGGTGGGGAAAAAGGAATGAATTTTGTCGACCTCAGAGTGGACATCGAGAGTGGTGATTGTCGAGGCATGGGTCAGCCAAGAGGGTGGTGGGGATGGATTTAGCATATATAGGGGAGGTTTAGTATAAAACAAGCTAGGCTAATTGTAACACCATATATTCAAAATGCTTGAAAGTAAGATAGTTAGTCATTAGGTATAGTCATCCCAAGAGAATTTAAACTTCAACCGTACATCGAGTTTAAATAATACGAGGTTTACAATTTAAATTACATATCCTTTAAAGGATTTAATACAAATACATTGTCCTTTGCATCAAATTCCTAAAGTGCTACATAATTAAAACTTCAAAACATAAACATAACTTTGGCCTCATAGCCTCTTCAGTCTTCCTTCTCAACCTGCAGATCTGAAATAAATAACTAAATGGACGGGGTGAGATAAAAATCTCAGTGAATTTGCCCCCCCGGAATCCTCACCATCACTCCACCTATACCATTCACACGATAAATATATAATATGTGACTATGCAATGCATCTTCTTAACTAAGGATATTAATTCCTTCCTTGCTTTGTGTCATTTGGTGATGTCATATGCTTTGGTCCATAGACCCCAATTACACGCTTTCGGTAAGGTGGTTAGACGTCTTAACCGTCCAAGTGCCGTCTGTGCCATCCTAAAATTTTGATTTATATAACTATTGTGGAAATAAATTTAGCCAACCTTAAGACCTCAGAGTATCTAACATCTGGGATTGACTCTAACTCACTGGCTGTGGATCCACAATCTCTATCTTTCTTTTGAGGCTCGGCTCGGCTGAAATATGCCAATGTCCGAAGACGAATATATGCAAAACAAGAAATAGCACAGGAGACTCAGAACACACTATATGCACTATAAAATGGGAATGTAGGATTTAGAACTCATGTATAGAAAGGCAAGCATACATAAGCAAAACAGAAAAATAACACACAAGAAATATCAAACCACACATCTCCTAATTAGCTGTTAGGATCTCCACCTAACTACCCATAACCATGCAGCTTAAATCTACATGCCTACGTGGCCACGCAGTTTATAATATGACAAAGGCAGCCCCACCTTAGCCACCTTGTCTTTATAGATAACAGCGACCTAGATATGCCAAGCCAGTTGTCCATCCCTATATCCCGCTCATCGTATCCCTAAGAGTGCATCTCTGCTCTTCGATAAGAACAGGTATCAGGGCGGCACTCGGGATCGACACTATGGACAGTGATACGATGGTACCCAGTCAGGATAGTTAGGCTTCCCAACGTCCCGGCAGGATGGTAGCTAGCTAGCCATCTGTAGACTTGTTGGACCTTGATTATCCCCAAAGACCGACGTGTCTTGTACTCAAAATATCGTGCCCACACTCGACACCTGGCCTCGTGATACGGCTATATGCACGGTGGTGGATTACAACACATGCATATGACCATTTATTATACAGCACCTTATCACCTTTTCATTATTCATTAGTTCAAAGACATCAATTCGTTATCTCGCATAACATCATCATCTTATCTCAAAGACTCAAAGACTTAATGACTCTTTATAATTAGATAGCTTCAACCATACCCCATATACATCATTATTTAATAACTTTACACCAAACCAGCATAAGCAGAATTACCAGCATCAACAGCATATTGTAAATCAACCAACACATTATCAATACTCAACCATCCTCGAATGACTTATAGATCAACCAACACAACATCAATTATCAATCATCCTTAATCAACATATAGATCAACCAACACATCGTCAAGCATCAACCATCCTCAACCCACGCATGAGTCAACCCTAATGTCACTCAGGCGATCTACTACTGACATGTTATTAATCCACACACCAGCTATTACACACATAATTATAATGAAATCATAAGAAATTAACATCATATCAGTTAACATCCATAAATATCAATAGATCTTCCCTATGGTTGATAGACATCTGACAACTGTCCTCAGCTATTACAGGTCACAAACCCTCTTCTAAGGTGCTGCCACTATCAACCTCTAGTAGGGCTTGGGTTACCCTACACCTAGTTATACACTTATTCTAATCCTACAATCCCTAGTGGATAGGGTTTAGGTCTCCTTACCTGGTTAAAAGATTGTCACAACTGTCACTCTCCATATCGTTGTCGTTCTCGTTACTCGCACTCCTACCTCTAGACTTTCCCACATGTCCTATTTAACCGCTCTCATCCTCTTCCCTTAGAGGATTACCTACTAAGGGCTTTCTGATGCACAAGATCCTCTTTTGAGGCAAGTGCAGAGCATATTTGCTCCTTAGTGACCCTATAAGTCTTACTCCCTTTCTCAATCTCTAGGATTACTTACTAAGGATTTTCTGATGTGACAGATCCTCATTAGATGCAAGCACAGAGCATACTTACTCCTTAGAAGTCCCTAGAGAGAGAAGAGGTTGAGAACGTACCTGACCCAGAAGACCGCCATTGCCCGCGTCCCGTCGCGTCTCCGAAGCTCCCCCATGCGTCCCCTAAATGACCCTTTCGAAAGAGGTGAGGAAAAATGGAGAGGAGAGGCCATATTTATAGGCAAAATGAAGGGCTCCACCTTTCCACCGCCATACCATCGCGTCGCGATGGCAAGGCCGTCGCATCGCGATGGACGCATTTCTAGAACCTTCATTTTCTCGCTCGCACCGCCTTATTTTCCCATGTTTGGTAGCGTCACGAACCACTTCTTCATAGCGTCGCGATGCACGTTTTCTAGAGAGTTCTTCCATTTTTTGAATTCTAGGGTTTTCCTAGGGTTTCCAAGGGTATTTCTAGTCCTATTCTAAGGTTTGTGAGCCTTACTTAAACCCCTTTCATTCCTAATCAAAGTTCTTTATCTATTTAAGCATTTAATAATTAATTCAAATTTTATGCTCATTTTATTCGAAAAACGGGATGTTACTAAGATCCCACGAGGCTAACCAAACCGATCTTCTCCTTTAAATAGAGGAGTCTTGCCATGGACTTTTAGTGGCTTTATCTTCAATTCTTTTATGCATGATTAACAATGCAACTTAGCTTACTAGGATATACAAACCTCATTATCATTTAACTATTTAAGAGAATATATAATAAATTCTATGAATCAAGCTTAATCATGAAATTGAGAAACAATATATACAAATCATGCTTTTGATAACCCTTACAATCAAGATACAACAAGATCATAACAAATCATCAACATTACTTAAACTTAGCCATTAATAGACCACACTCATCCCTTTGAAGCTCCATGGAACCATAAGGGGCAAACATAAACATACAAATGTGGGGGGTTGGGGGCAGCCATCCAACCTCTTTCAGTCAAGCCCACTACATAATTATAATCTAAATCATATTAAAAAGCTTTAAATCAAAGGGTTTAACAAAACCCTAACTTTGAACCCAAATGTTCTCAGACTTCTTTGATGAGAAAAACCTAATGTGGGACTTATGGGTGCCCATCACCTAAGAGAAGGAAGAACTCACCACCAACTCCAAAGATTGGAGACAAAAGAGTTGAAGCTTAGCTCCTCATCTCTTCCTCCCTCATGTTCTTCTCCTTCTTCCTCTAAGGTTCAACCCCAAATCTTCAAAATCACTCAAATCTCAACTTTACAACTTTGATTCAAGCTAGGATTTGGCGAAATCTAGCAAGTATCCCTCACAATCTCATGGGGATGAAGAAACCCTAGTGTTTTCCCTTATTTCTCTTCCTCCAAATCGCCCCTATCTTCGCTTTCCTTTCCTTTTTCGTGTTCTGCTGAAAAATCAGCGTTTTAAGCATTTTCAGAGTGTGTGAATCGATTCACAGCAGACTGTAAATCGATTCATCCACTTAAAACTGCACCTGCGCCTTTCGTAAATTGAATTGGTGAATCGATTCACAGATCACAATTCGATTCATAACATCATTTTAGTGGACTGGAACACTAGTGTGAATAGATTCAAGCCTAAGTGAATCGATTCACTCTGCACAAAAATGTGAAAAATCATCTTTTAACACCCAATCTTGGAACTTCTTCCTTAATCCTTATTAAACCAACTCATAATCCATTCTTAACAATACTTTAAAGCTAATTCAACTCATCTAACCACTTAGGATCATCAAAAACACAATATCCTCATTTCTTAATTATAATCATCAACTTGAATTCGATTGAATTTCACAATTAACTATACTAAGCTTATGCACATAATTTTAAACTAAAGTTGAGGGATTCGGGGCGTTACACTAGTGAAGGCAACAAACAGAGTGGAGCGAAAATGACACAAATAGGTGGTTATATATCGGTACACCAGTTTTTGGTGATTTACCTTAATCGTTGACCATAAAAATATGATATCACATTTACTCTTGTTATTTATTACTTAAGTGTAGGTTGTCTTTAGACACCATTAACATCTAACATATATTTTTACATTTTTCATTGATCTTTTACCCAAAATTTGATATAAAAAATAAAAAATTATTTGTAGTAAACATGCTCAGACACATTTTTTGGTAGAAATTATGCATGAGAAAAACAAAAAGAAAGCAACAACTAGTCGGATCTAAGTCCATGGCGTCAAGCAAAAGAAGTGGACCCCATTCCTACATGAGGAGAGATCAAAATCCAGAGCGTGACCAAGGAGGTTACATCGCCCTCACCAAAAAGTCTGCAGACAATTGTTCGCCTCATGATAGACATGATTGAGGGAGAGCTCCCAATCTCTGTCTATGCAATTGTTAATCTGACCCA
This sequence comes from Calophaca sinica, assembly GCA_037113605.1. Classification (NCBI taxonomy): domain Eukaryota; kingdom Viridiplantae; phylum Streptophyta; class Magnoliopsida; order Fabales; family Fabaceae; genus Calophaca; species Calophaca sinica. The sequence goes on along the minus strand of CM073735.1, from coordinate 52,482,588 downwards.
GACTTGCAGCATGTCTCCTGAGACCCTCCATCACGCAAAAGAGTCACCGCCTCTAGAGAATCAGACTCACAAATCACTTGCTTATGACCCATGTCAAAAGTCAAGGACAACCCATGGTATATACCCAAAAGCTCAGTTAGCAGGGCATCCCCACCATGGCCCTCAAAAGTAGAGAACCCTGCCACCCAATTGCTAAGCGTGTCTCGAATAAGACCACCCGCACCCATGACATCTGAATGAAGCAACAAACTCCCATCTGTATTCAGTTTAACAAAGCCAGCCGGGGGGCAATCCGATGAGCAAGGAGACGATTGTCGCGAGCCTCAATAATGTTCGAGGAAAAAATCATCAAAATAAAATGATTTAATAAATTTAAAAAATTTAAAAGTTCTTGTCAATAAAGAAATTAATCGATTTAATTCAAATCTCAAATTAAAAAAAAAACATAAGTTCAAGAACTAACTTAATAACAATGAACCAAATTAATAACAATGAATTTTAATTGAATCTGTTTTTCCCTTTGAAACGACAACGTCGCAGTTGCACAGCAGCCGCGTGCCTTTCTCTTCGCTTAATCCAAAACCCAGAAAAGAGAGCGTTAGGGTTCACAGCTCCGGCGACAATGGAGGTAGTGAACACTCGAAACCACGGCTCCAAGCGCAAGTTCGACGACGCCGTTTCAGCATCCAACGGTTTCAACAACAACAACAACAACATCGATCTGTCCCTTCTGGAAGCCATCGAGAAATCGCAGAACACAGTAGAAGTAGTGGACCTTCGAACCCTAAAGAAACTCGTTCTCTCCTTCGAACGCCGATTGAAGGAGAACATCGAAGCCCGACTCAAGTACCCGAACCAACCCGATCGCTTCGCTGACTCCGAATTGGAGCTCCACGAAGAGCTCCACAAACTCAAAGTCCTCGCCGGAGCACCCGAACTCTACCCGGACCTCGTCAACCTCAACGTCGTTCCCTCCATCGTCGATTTGCTTAACCACGACAACACCGACATCGCCATCGACGTCGTTCAGCTCCTCCAGGACCTCACCGACGAGGACGTCCTCGACGACAATGACGAACCCGCTAGGGTTCTGGTCGACGCTCTTGTCGACAACAGCGCGCTCGAGCTCCTCGTTCAGAATCTCCACCGGTTGTCAGAATCCGACCCAGACGAAAACGCCGCCGTTTACAACACCCTCGCAACAATCGAGAATTTGATCGAGGTGAAGCCCGCGGTGGCGGAATTGGTGTGCGAGAAAACGAAGCTGTTGAAGTGGCTGCTGGGGAAGATCAAGGTGAGGGAATTTGACGGCAACAAGCAGTATGCGTCGGAGATTCTGGCGATTTTGCTGCAGAACAGCACGGCGAATCAGAAGAGGTTGGGGCAGATGAATGGGGTGGATGTGGTGCTTCAAGCGGTGGCTATGTATAAGTCTAAGGACCCTAAGAGTTCTGATGAGGAAGAGATGGTGGAGAATTTGTTTGATTGCTTGTGCTGTTTGTTGATGCCGTTGGAGAACAAGGAAAGGTTTGTGAAGGCTGAAGGGGTTGAGTTGATGATAATTATCATGAAACAGAAGAAATTGGCTTATGGGTCTGCTATTAGGGCGCTTGATTTCGCAATGACCAATTACCCTCCTGCTTGTGAACGCTTTGTTGATGTTTTGGGATTGAAGACTGCATTTGCAGCTTTTATGGGTAAGGCAAGTGCTACTACTTTTCCCACTATCGTTAAGAGTTTAATTGTTGCACCATTTTGCTATCCTGGTTTAGGAAATGTGATTTCATAGATAACTTAAATGGGTTGCACTTGCACTAAAAACGTTGTGTATTTTCGTATGTAGATTCCCATCAGTAAGAAGAACAAGAAAGAACGGTACCAAGAGGAGTTAGAGGAGCGCATTGTGTCACTGATTGCTTCATTATTTGGTAAGCAGGCAAGTGAAGTTTCATTTGAGTTTTGACATAGTATGTCTTATTTTGCGAATGACTAGCATTCTCAGCTTATATGCATAACTAGTTTTTTGTTTCTTTCGTTTTTTTTTTTTTGGAAATCTATCACGGTCAAGTCGCTTCCTTGTGCTAGTTGCTTTGCAAATACACAGTGCATCATGCATTTGACTGGGTATGATCAAATCTCAGACACAAAGGAGAGTTTTTGCTCTAAATGGGTTACTGAAAATTTGGTTTATAAAATGACTTTGATCCATCTACCTGATGTCATATGCTGGGAGAAAGCTGGATTGTTATTGTTGAAGTTGCCACTCCCCCGTTGTTGCCCATGTCTGGAACATGGTACATCAGTGCATGCCTTTATGGATCAGAATGTTGTTGGCATCTTTACATGTTATTTATATATGAAAATAACCCAAAGCTTTTAAGTTTCTCAAAATGTCATTAAATGCATCCATGCTTGTAAATTGAAATATGCATTTTAGTGAGAAGTGGAATCTTGAGTAGTTTCATGAGAGAGACTATAAAGTAAATTTGTTGACCTGAGTGTGAGAAGATAGACAGGTTAATGCTTTTCAAAGTGACATTAAGTGCATCCATGCATGAAATTGAAACATGCATTTTAGTGAGGCATTATGTATGTATATTTTAATTTTTCCCTTTTTAGATGTTGAACTTCACAACACTATATCTTCCCAGGTGGAATCTTGAGGGGCTCCAGGAGAGAAAGATTATTAAGTAAATTTGTTGAAAATGAGTGCGAGAAGATAGATAGACTAATGGAACTATACATCAGGTAGGTTAGCTTTGTCCTCTACTATTTCTGAAGTTCATGGTTATTGAACTTAATCCATTTGTTTCAAACTGCTATTCTTCAATCTTAAAATTAGTGTAGAATCATAAAAATTGTGACATTAGGGATCTTGATTTAAAGCTTATATTTTCATCTGAGCACACTGAATTTTTTCCCCACCAGATATTCAGATAGAGTGAAAGCAGAAACTGAACGGTTGGATCAAGTTGAGCTTGATGACTTGGAGGTAGTTTACTTATTCTTCTTCTACATGTCAGATTGAAATATTTTTATTTTATTTTATTTTATTTTTTTTGGTCGAGTGAAATCTAATATTTATATATATTACAGATGGATGAAGATGAAAAGTACAATCGTAAACTAGAATCTGGACTTTATACTCTTCAGGTAATTTTTTTTAATTGAGTAACTTATGCTGAGAAATGACCTAGTAGTAGTTTTTGGTGTTTTATGAACTCATCCACATAACTGTTTCAAAACATAGCAGTCTTTTATGATTTTTTAGAAAACATGCTTTGAATTTGTTCTTTGTTCTTAAACAACTACAATTATTAACCAAAAAGGAATTCATTAAGTTTTGGTTTCTTTCCATAATAATGCCATTTCAAATTGCATTCCGGAAAAATTTTAGTAAACACCACACACCAGTGGTGCTTGTTGTAGTAATAGCGCCACCTATGAACGAGATACCAGTTTTACAACACCTTTTGTGCACTGATGATTTTATATATGATTCTGCAGTTGATTGCTGTCATTTTGGGTCATGTTTGGTGCTCTGAGTAAGTATCTGCTCCTTTAAATGGTAATGTTAAGAGCTTATAAATGTATGTTTTCACCTGACTTGTCTTAATTGAATACTTCATGGTCAGGCATCCACAAATGAGAGGAAGAATTGAACTACTTCTCAAGCAGAACAAGCTTAGTAAAAAGCATGTGAAGGATATACTTCAGGTATATACCCTCAGGGGCTAATTTTGAACAAAGTTAATAATTTTTATCTTGTTAGTGTCAGTTGCTGTATTGAGGATGCGTTGAAGTCCTAACCAAGTTAAGTATCAATTTGCAATATTTCTGATGTTTTCCCATATTTCAAGGCACCGGCAATTTCATGATTTAAAAAATGATAGATTAGTCCCTTCCTACTAAAAAGTTAAAAGTTTTGAATACGAGTCTGGGAACTTGGTTGTCCCTTAACAGTGCTTTTGCTGCAGTGTACCAGTCCTTAAGGTTTTACTTTAATTTTTGTAATTTGAATTGATTATGTTCCCTTTTCTTTAACTGACCAAGCTTAGCATCCCTGCTTATGATCTGCTTGAATACTATCATTCAGTGGATCTCTCATAGAAACCCATTATGTTGAACAAAAGAAATTTCTCTTTTCTGTGGTTTAGGAATATCATGACAATATTGGCGATCTTGATGGACCAGAAGAGAAGGAGCGAGCACAGACAAAGATTCAGAAGTTCATAATGGCGTTATAACTATTGTAAGACTTTTTCTAATGCATGTAAAATCTGTTTTGTCCAGAATGGTGAATAGATTAGTGAGGGTACATGGAGAAAGAAACACTGATATGCAAATGTTTTTTGAGATCATATTAACGTACCGTTTGTCACTCAGCTTCATTTACTGTATGGAAGAATGCTTTGAATATGTAATTCGTGTATGATAATCGTAATTTATTTTATTGGATTTAAGAAATCACTAAGGTTACATTTGCTTTATTTTGACCTCTGTGCACAATTTTTTTTAAAATAAAAACATAAGTTGTGGATTACATATTTACATGTCCACGGGATTGGCACACATTGTCGTTCTTCTTCGGTCTTCACTCTCCAACAGTGCAATACTTGAGATTTCATATTATGGCAGCAAACTGTATCAATGCCTTTGGATTTAGCAACGCAACAACATCTTACATGTTCTAAACGGAGCGTGTTACACCATATTAAGGCAAACTATCTATTGCTCACCACCTTTATTTCCCTGGCCTGCCCCTGCCCCTGCCCCTGCCCCTGAACGAACCTCTGGTATACAGATATATAATTAGTCCTTCAGACAAGTAACAATGCCAATGTAATGTGCACATTATGACGCTTTTGCATGTTCGTGTATACTTAAAAGTACAGCTCTTCATTTTCAATTGCTATTTGGTTATTATTATTGAGTAAATGAAAACTCTTGGCTTGTCTACTATACGCTTACCTGGAAGTGGTAGCAGTTCTCTCTGATCTGTCTTGTAGACTAAGTTTTTTAAATGGTGACAATGCTTCGTCAAGGAGTTCAATCTCAAGCAAGGCATCTTCAATAGCCTTAGCCAGTTTCTCATCCTCATACGCATTATGGAAACACCCTCTCTCCTTAGCTTCTAGAACTAGTTTTCCCCATACAGAGTTGCTATTTTTTAAAGTTGCTTCGTTCCCTAATATCCAAAGGCAATGTCTGCACGAATTACCCAGTTTATAAACAACTTATGTATGTTATCACTTATCAGAACTTGGAAGTAGCATGAGTATCATATGATATAAGTAACATACCTTGCCCGGGTTAGTGCCACATTTGCTCTCTGCGTATTGGAAAGAAAACCTATGTTTGCATTCTCATTAGATCTCACGGTGGAGATTATTATTATATCTTCTTCCCCACCTTGAAAGCCATCAACAGAATGAACACTAACAGAGAAATTAGGGTCAGAAACAGAATTGTTCAGCTTAATTTTTTCTTGGATTTCGTACACTTGTGCATTATATGGAGATATGATTCCTATGCTAACTTTCTTCGTTGTCCTCAAAAATTCTGTAGCAAAAAAAAGGGCACTGTGTCATGCATGTAGTATATTATTGTATCAAAAAGAATAAGTTTTCTTATTTGAGAACAAAATGCAGCACTTGATTCACTAAAGCATACCTTCTTTAAGGCTTCCAATAATCTTGGAGATAACAGCAGCCTCAACTATATTCTTGAAACTGTGTCCACGGCCGCGTTGTTCTTTACCCTTATCTATGTTTATAAAAGAATATGAAGCATACATTTTTCCTTCAAGGAAACACCTATTGTAGCTCATTTCTCTGACAATGGGGGCATCAACAAGTTGCTCCTCATAGAATTCCTTATTCGGGAATAAGCTGATGGATGGATGCATTCTATATTGAGTGTTAAGAAGATGCTTTTTGTATCCTAACAATACCAGCCTCTCAAACAAACTTCTTCCATATTCAGCTTCTTCAGTAACCTTAGATTTGATAATTATAATCACATAAGAAAATATTCTTTATTGATGCACACTATCCAAATCACAAAAAAATGGCAAAAGGCAAGTACCTTGCTTTTGACCACAGCTGAGAGTTGTCTCTCATCACCTATGAGGATAGCATGGTGGAGACCTGGAAGCTGCAATGGAACAACTGATTCACATTCTTTTAACATGGCTGCTTCATCAATAACTAAAAATTGTATTGGTGTCATTCCTTTTGCAAAAAGTCTAGAAGAACTTGATGCAGTACAGAAAATCAGGCATGCATTCATCAAGCAAAATTTTGCTACTCCATATTTGTCAATAAGGTTTGGAAGTGAAATTGTCCGAAGAAGTGATCTTAATAAGAGAAGACACTCATCTCTTTCCACGTTTAACCTTTCACGGCGGTCAAAAATGCTTTCTCCATGTACGCAGTCATCAAAAGTTTGTTTCGACTTGGCTTCACTTAAAGAGCTTTCAAGAGATCTTAGCAAATCAAGAGCTACAGGTATCTTCTTCATCTCCTCAAATGGAATTAAGGATGTTGGTAGGTGTGTATACAAGGTTTGCATACATACCTTGAGCTCCTCTCCAATGGAACTGAATCTTTGCATAACAAATTGCTTCAATGTCATGACACTATTCTTTTGATCCTCCTTATATGAAAGGTATTGCTCTTCGATGTCAGGGTATTTCTTCTTCAGAAATTGCTTTAACATCAGAGGATTAACATTCTTCTCATGTTGCTTGTTTGAACTATATGCCAGTTCTACATCACTGTGTTTTTGCCTAGCAAATTTTTCTAATGACATAAGATCACGTTCTATGCGAAGCTTATACAAACCATATTGCTTTTTGGGGTCCTCAAGCAATGTGATCATTGATTCTAAGCATTGTTTCCATCTAGTTGATGGAGCAAAACACTTCACAAGTTTGTCTGCACGATAATCAAGAAAGACATCCTGGAGGTCCCTATAACAATCTACTTTCATTCGAGATCTGTTGCCAAATACCACTATGTCACCAAAGCCATATGTATCAGTATCATGCTCAAGTGACTCCTTAACTAAATTTTGCAGCCGAGCAGCTACTTCCAACACTGCAGTATTAGTTGGAGCACATGTTAGTGTTCTGGTTTTAAACTTGAGAAGGGAAAATAACAAGGAAGCCACTGTCTTTGTTTTGCCAGTCCCTGGTGGGCCCCAAATAAGTTCAATAGTGTCATTGTGAGGACAATCCCTCATTGCAACACAGCTTAAAACTGCATCTTTTTGGGATTCATTCAGATTCTGAGACTGGATTATATTTTGTGCTCTAGAACAATCTGCAATATAATTTTTCCCAGAAAAGCAAAGTTGGCAGTTTTCTCCATTCTGTAAAATACAAAGCATGCATTGGTTATTAGATAAAGCAACCATTTTTCCTTCATAACTATCTGTACATAGAGAGAATCTCACAAGAAGAAAAGGGACCCTGATGAAAGCATTGAATTCTGGTCCAGCTTTTCAAGGATTGAATTTGCACATGTATGGCATCTTGGTACTTGCACAATTTAAGAAGTTACAGTTTCTGTGTGTTTTGAGTGAACGTTCGATAAACGTGGTTTTCAATAGAATTGATTTTGTAAAATTGATTTGGTTATGAATGAATTTGAAGTAAAATGATTTATGTTTGGATGATTTTACTCTGGAAGCGAGTTTGACGTAAAAGGTGGTGTAAATTTTTGACCTAACACAAGCTACTTTTTATCACTTTCGGTGAAACTGAAGTTCCAAGGCAGAATCAATTTTGACCGATAGAAACAAATGCATGTATTTTCACTGAAATCACATTTGACAAGAAGCAAATCATGGTGAAACAAAACACATTATTTGTATAATTGCTAAACTAGTATGTTATTAAATATTGAGAACACTACTTATGGATTTAGTGATTCTTACATTTGAATCAGCTTGCAGCACTTTTTGAATCATGCTCATGTTTGCACCCTTCGGCTCTGAGTTCAAGGCTTTCCAAACACGAATATTTGTTGTCAGGTTCATAAGATAGACGGCATAAAGCTTTGGTGCATTGTTGCTCCTGAAGTAAGATTCAGTCTTCATGTCAATGTATTTGGAAGACAGAATTGAGATCTCGTCAGTACTTTCTTTTTTTCCATGAACATAAGCAATGTGGTAGTATCTTCTAGGCCTATTTAAGTCTTCCACAGTTTTTGGTTTAATGTCTGTCAAGGCAATGAGATCTCCAGCCTCAGGTTCATATATTACAACATCTCTGGCATCATTATTAGTTCTCTTCACTGAAATTTGGTAGAGCAAGAACTTGGTAGGCATGAAGCTTTTGGATCTTTCACGTTCAGCTGTCAATATCTCACAAAAGGAAGCTCGGTGCGCGTCATTCAAGCTTGAACACAGTTCACTGTGAGTTTCCTCAATCAATGAAGGAATGAAGTAGCTCATGTAATCTGTTACTGACATGAATGTTTGTGGGATCTTCCTCACCTGAGATAAAATAATCTATTAGTGCATATGAATTGTCTTAGTAGAGGCTTCCTGATTTTATGAACACAATTTTAGTACTAAACTGTAAGCATATGTTTCTCTTGTCAAATTAATCGCAACCAATGGAAAAATAGGCTTTCTAAATGCAGTCCCATAATATGTTTTCTTCACTAAAACAATTAAATTAATGATTATTAGGAGGTTAATAATGTGTTTTTTACGGTGTTGCCAATTGTGGAAAATAGCAGTTTGTTCAAATTCTGCTATGCTATAGCGCCGCTATTTGACAACACATTGTCAAATCGCAGATCACAGACAATAGCGGTTTATCCAAATTCCACTACGCTATAGCGCTGCTATATCTGTTATTTGACCGCACTGGCTTTTTGTATTGCTTATTGCAAAAAAGAAAAAGGGGGGGGGGGAGACAACCTTGAATTTGCAGAGGTTTTCGTTGAGAACATCCTTGAAAGTCCAAGAGAGCACAATATTTACCAAACTCGCAAGATCAGTATCCTCCCTCTTGGAATTAAAACTCTTCTCCATATTTTGCTCCTTTTTTATGACCACTTCTTTCTCAACAAAGCAATCGATAACAGAAACTATGCCACTCATGGCTTCTTTTTATACAGATATATGGCACATTAACCAAAACACAAAGGACAGACAGATATATAAAGGATCACTTACATCTGAAGGAACTAAACAGTTTACACAAAACTTGCTCATCAGGGATACCACAGATTCACCCCCATCATGAAAGTTAAAAGAAGATTCTCATAGTTATTGGACCCGTACATACGGTCATAAAAAGCAACTTAAAGTATGCATAAACCAAAGGAAAAGCAAGTGTTAAAGCACACTCCGAGACAAATTAAGGTACATAGTTGTTGACGCCAGGTCAACTGCAAGTTTGGAGCATAGGATGTCGGCTACTCGGCTTCATGAACTATTGGTTACTTTCGTAGCAATGTGAGGAGGCCTGCAATCTTAATGGGTAGTTGGTTAGCTAGTAAATACCATAGCAGGACTCATCTAAGGCCAACTTTAACGCGGGTCTCTTGTGCTGCGTTGCTTTATTTTCGTGCAAAACTTTTCATGTGTTTGTCCAATTATAGCAGCACACGTCAACTGAAGCGTTGCTTTATTTTTAGTTCCTGTCATTCTGCAAATGAACTCTGTGCAATTTTAAAGATGCGTTGCTTTGTTTTTTGTCCAACTGGCAGCCACATCACAAATAAAAAGACACAGCAAAAATTAAAGACACCCGCGATAAAGTTGCTCTAAGTCATTGTGACCAAGAGACGTGGGTCTGGCCAGAGTCATTATTTTTTATTGTTAACATAATAAAATCCTAAATTCATGCCCTCTAACTCTAAGGGGCAGGAATTATTATTATTATTATTATCTTTTTCTAGAGATCACCAAAAAAATGGGGCAGAAAATCTGGAAGTCTTCTACACATTCAATTCAATACGTAATGAAGTTAAACTCCACTATGCTAAGTTATCCTGGAAGCAACCTGAAAGATGAGCAAAAGACCGGAAATTACTACTCTCTCCCTTTTTACTTGTCATTTTTTGGAGAAATTTTGTTATTATTTATTTTATCTATCGTTCTCAAAGTTCAAGGTTACATTAATTACTTTTTTTGTTAATTATACCCTTAACTATTTATTGTAGAGAGAAGTAAGTGTAATGAGATAATAAACAGTAAAAAATATCACAAGAAAAATACCAATAATTTCATCAAGAACAATAAAATTTATTAGTTTACTTGGTTTTTATAAAACAACCTTAAACGACATCTAAAAAAGAACAGAGATAGTATGATTGTGGAAAAGATATTTCCTTATGTTTTCATTAGTTTGGTGAATTCAATGGGAAGGAAAATGTTGAAAACCAATCATTAAGAGTTCACCACAATTTTTGGGCTTCAGAAACAATCTACTATATTATACAAAAATGAGTTTTGCCACGTGCCAAAATTACAAGCATTTTTTCCCGCCTAAAACTATTTAATTTTATTTTAGTTTTTATTATTTTAATCAGCCGTTATTAAAGCATATCAATTATGATTTCACTACAACAAATTAGTTAAAAGATGGCGCCACTTTAAATAACGTTTAACTATTGAAGTGCTACTTAAAATTAGGTAGAATGATTTTACTAACGCTTCATTGAAAAAGTGCTATTGAAGGATATAGAAATAAGCAGCGCTTCTCACACCAAGCGCCATTTATGGTTGTGTAACAAGAATAAGTAGTGCTTCCTGTAAGAAGCACTACTTTAGGCAGTATCAATAAGTAGTGCTTCTAGCTGGAAGTGATGCTTATTGTATACCTAAAGTAGCGCTTCTGGTAGGAAGCGCTACTTATTCTTGAGACCTAAAATTAATTTATTCAGCAATCTCCCTCAAAACATCCACAACTCTCGCCTACCCTTTGAACCTTAAGCTCCCATGACTCAGCGCATACAACGCCGCCACGTAATTCTCCCGAGTCGCCTCCGAGTCCAACTCCTTCACCAACCCTTTAAACCTTAAGCTCTCATGACTTAGCGCATACAATGCCGCCATGCAATTCTCCCGAGTCACCTCCAAGTCCAACTCGTTTCCTCCTCAGCAAGCTCACCAGACATTCTACTGTGTTGGCGTCTAGCACGCAGAAGAGAAGCCGCGACGTGCACAGCGAAACCCTAGCATCTTCCCTATTCCTCGTTATGCTTCTCAGCGAGACCACGCCTTCTTCATGCTCGACAACCTCGTTGCTCTTAAGCTTCTTCACCAGCACCTCTTCTTCTTCTTTTGATATAGGGACGTTAGGGTTTTGAATTTCGATATCGCACGAGGAAGATGAAGAGGGAGAAAAGCAAGTTGAGCGAAGTGTGAGGGGCAACGGTGTTCAGAGACTCGCCGCGATTATCATTGATTCCTCCGAGGAGGATCCCGAGTTGAAGTGGTTGAATCAGGGTCCCAACTCGGTTGCGGCGTGGGAGAAAATCACCGGCGGGTTATCCGCCACCGCCTTCAAAAGCTCCCTTTTCGAAACCCTAATTGGTTCCTCCTTCGCCGTGGCCGCCGCCATTGCTTCTTTAACCAGCTTCTCCACGGAGGCGTAATCTGGTGCGTGTGGGTGTTGGGTATGGGATTTGTTGCACCAATTGAGGATGCGCGTTTTGATGGCCAAATTGGGGATGACCGTTGAGAAATCGGGTCGGGACCTGTCTTCTAGCTTCGGGGAGAATTTTAAATCGGTATAGACTTGGACGGAAATGTGTTCGAGGTTTGACCCAAAGCGATGATGAGGTCGGATATTAATGACCCAAAAATTGGGCATAAGAACTCGTTAGGAGGTTCCAGTTTTGCGTGAGAGGAAGAACGATGGAAGGAGATTTTCCACCTGTGCTGCTTACCATTGCCACCCATAATTTATGACACAGCCATTGACAGTTTCTCGCTTTGCTTAGTAGGAATATAATAAGCATGTGAGCTTGCGTGAATTCGAGTTGCGATTGCACTTGCACACGTTAGGGTAAGTCGTAAGACTGGATCTTTTACTATCTCGGTTGAGGAGAAGGGCGAGCCTGTTTATGCTAAACAACTTTGAATGTTCTCATTTTATCCTATATTGATATTTAATGGAAGACATTTTACCTGATTGCAATTGCTGCTTGAGTTTATTCAAATTATGTGATGTGTGTTATATTTTTGCTGTTAGATTTTGACTTGCATTTTTTCTTATTGATATGTTTTATATTGAAATTGTGGAAGCTTGACTATGTTTTTCAATTTGTTATTTGTAGCACTTTTGGGTTGCCATCTCTATGATGATCAACTTATCAAACTCAAGGAAGAGTGGTGCCAATATTTTGCTATGAATTTTATCATTTATAGGCAAGAAGAAAAAGAAGAAGAAGAAGAAGAAGAAGAAGAAGAAGTCTATTGTGTAATTTTTAGGCAATCTTGTAGCATGATTTATAGTTTAGTTATAGTGCATTTTAATGTTTTAAGGATGATAATTTAGTTATATTGTAATGTTAATTTTGGTTTTAGTGAATTTAGTGTTGATAATAATTTGAGTGTTGATGACAATATTTTGGTGGTTTTGGTTGTTTGGTACGTATGACAATATGCAATGAATGTATTCTGTATGTATATGCTGACAGAAAAATGAAAAAGAAAAATTGGGAATAAATAGCGCTTCTTTAAGGGAGGGTTACTTATTCCCACCTTTAAGCAGCGCTTCCTTCAGAAAGCGCTGCTTAAAGTTGGGAATAAGTAGCGCTTTCTCAAGAAAGCGCTATTTATTCTCACTTTTAGGTAACACTTTATGAAGGAAGCGCCGCTTAAAGGTGGGAATAAGTAGCGCTTTCTTGAGGAAGCACTATTTATTTCCAGTTTTCACTAGAAGCGCTGTTTTTTTGTAATACATTCAGTAGCGGTAGAATGAGCAGCGCTTTTAAGCGCTATTTAAGGCAAAAAATAAGATATTTATTTCCTTTTTTGTTGTAGTATTTTGAATTATTGATTATTTATTTCAATTGATATGGTAATAAATGAATAATTTCCATAATGGTGTCGATATATTTCAAATCCTTTAATTTTGAATTTGAATTTGAATTAATACTTTTAATATCTTTTATTATATTATTAATGAATTTTAACTCTCTCCCCCCTTTTATTGTCCAAACTTTCTTTTATTAATTATTTGTCTTCTCTCTTTTCAGTTGCAATTTCAACTCAAGAAGATGTTATTCAATTATGGAGGTATGTTTGATAACCCCTTAGATTAATTTATTATTTTCTCTATAGTTTAATTCATTTTTTCTTTCTAGAAATTTCTCTTTTAAGTCTTTTGCACTATCTAAAAACTTATAAGCGGCAAAAAAAGCAAATTTCAAATGTCATATATATTAAAAAAATAAAAAAATACTTTTATAAGATAAATATAAGCTTTGTCAAAAAAAAAGAAGATAAATATAAGCTTGCCTTGAGGGAAAAAAATGGAAAAAAATGAATCTTAAAATTGGATAGAATGTTTTGGTTGAGCATTATTGAGCAAATATTACAAGACATCTTTTTTTTTTAACTAGGAATAATGACATCTTGATAATCTAATTCTGATCAATCACAAATTTAAAATATATATTCATTCAAATTAATTTTATTTTTTACCGTATTACTTATTTACTTGGCTTATATACAGTAAAAAAAAGACTTGGCATATATAGATTATGAAGAAAAATCGAGTAAACATAATTCTTCCACTATTTTTAATTAATATTAGCACATAGTATAAAATAAACATATGATGAAATGTTTGTAAATTTAGCTGTACGAGAATTCAAATTCACAAAATAATCATTTAAGTGTTATATAAAAAAAAGTAATAATTATTTAAGTAATATCTTTTGAAAACCACATTGTGTTTTATATATAATATTAAAAAAGTAAAGTATTTAATATTAAAAAGTAATTTTTTACATAAACTAATCTAATGATAATTTTTTAGATATTCTTACGTAAAGGAAAGGTTAAATTGTACTCCCTCCGTCCCAATATAAGTGTCACATTTGTAAAAAAAAAATAGTCTAAAATAAGTGTCATGTTAAGTATTCAATGTAATATTAATTACTTTAAAAAATGACATATTAATATTCTTTCTCAATTATTTAATATACTAAATAAAATTATATTAATGAAGTCTTATATATTTTAAAATTTTATATCATCATATAATTTAACTTTTTTATTTTCTTAATTCTTACTACAGTTTTTTTGACGAATTAATTCCTACGACTGTTAATTAATTTTTTTTTAGTGTTCAATGGATTTTCTTTTATTTATTTGCTATAGTTCCATTTATATTGTCTGATCTATTTATTTTACTACAACTCTAAGAATAATTATATATTAATTATGATCATCCCAACATCATTATCTTCATTGTAACACCCGTGTTTTCACTGTAGTTTATTTTGTGTTGCTGTGATTATTTGCAATTGATTGTGAATATACGCTCACAATCAGTCACAAATAATCACAGCAACACAAAATAAACTACAGTGAAAACACGGGTATTACATTCATCATTGGTAGACATATTCTAAATCCATAAATGTTTACAAAATATGTTGCGAAATATAACATTTTATTACATAAAATATATTTTTTCAAAGCGTATCAAGATTTGAAGACAAATGCTTACGATGCATAGAAATGAGAAATCATAAATAATAATAGGATACACTAAAGATAAAAATATATCATAAAAAGATGAATATTTTAAACAAAAACATATTAATCACTATGTAAAGATTTATTAATATTAAAACTAAAGAGTAAAAAATATGTTGTTAGGAAATTTAATATTTTAGATGAATGAATATTAGGACATGTTTATAACTATTAATGGTGTTATACAAAATCTTTTTTTTATATTTTAAAACTGGGTACCTTGTGTGTGTGTGTGTATATATATATATATATACTATTTCATAATAATTTTTTGAAAAATTCAGGTGTTCTAATAATTTTTCTAATTTTTTTATCAAGCTTATATTTACACATTAAATACGTTCAAAATCAATATTGATAACCCGTGCAAGACATGGGTCAATACACTAGTTGCTATTTAATTTGGGAGTCAGTATCCACACCCCTCAACATTTGAAAATCCCAAAAAACCCCTAACTAAAAATTTCAAAAAATCATTAAAGTTCCCCACATCTACTCCATCCATATTATGTTTTTTTCTCGTTGCCTATACCGTGAATATGTATAATTTATGGTATATATTTTTCAAAAAACACATATCGTAAATTATATATTTACGGTATAGAAATTATTTTTACAATACCATAAATATGTAATTTACGGTATTATTTTTTAAAAATATATACCATAAATTACATATTTACGGTATTATAAAAAATTTGTCTTTACCGTAAATATGCAATCTACTGTATGTACGATCATAAAAAGCAACTTAAAGTATGCACAAACTAAAGGAAAAACAAGCGTTAAAGCGCACTCCGACACAAATTAAGGTACATAATGTTGACGCCAGGTCAACTGCAAGTTTGGAGGGAATTGGATCCTCGACAGCGAAGTTGTCTGCAGCTGTCTCTACCTCATCAATAGTGGCTACTGATTTAATCCAACGCTTAGATATTAAACAGAAAACAAAATTGAAAAAACGCTCTTCCCCTTATTTTATTTTTTTAGTGCGCACGGTTACTTTCGATTTTCCTGGACTTTATGCGCATTTGCCTTGCACGTTCCTTCACGCTCCATTTTTCTGGACAATCATCTTTTATTTCAATTCCTTTCACGGGTGAATCATCTTAACATGTTATTCTTTTAAAAAAAATTCTTTTATTGCTTATGGTATTCGATACTTATATAATAAAAGGGAACATGTCATTAAGGTAACAGAAAAGTAAAACTGAGTTTTTACTTATTTTTAAAATATGATAAGCTTATATGTATGCTATTGTCATGCTATTTTTTATTTTTTAAAATATGATGAATTTGATTTTATAAGCCTTTTCTAATTCACCCTTAAAAATTTCAATTTTAAAAAAATGCAAGACTTTTGCTACAAAATGCAAGAAGATCTGAAACCAAAGATCAATATGGTTTTTGAAAATATTGAGGACATTTGGAAGTTCTTGATTGATTATGGTGGAAGAGTTGGTTTCATAGTGGGGAAACATTATACACATAAGAAAGAAGATCACAATGAAAACCACGATATAAGAGCCTTATGTGCTTGAGCATTGGCCTTATGTTCTTTGTTTGAGCCTTCTTTACTGATTTTGGATCCATTACCGTTAACCTTTCCTATAATTGAAAACAAGAGTGCAAACCACTATAAGACCTCAGAATCTCTAGCCCCTTTTAATGCTCTTATTTTAGTTAGCAAGTTGTTAAAATAGTATAGCTCAACTCATTTTCATCAAACTAAACCAAAATTAATTAGCACATAGGATCTTTCAGACTTTTTAATTCTTCTCATGATGATATATTCCAAAGTTAACTATTGTAATCCAATAATAACAGTTACCTCTCCATAGCGAAACATCTCAACAGGGATCTTGTGACTTTCAAGAATGGACTCCTACAAAAAACCACTCTTCCATTGTCTCAAAAAAAAAAAACAGTAGTTGTCATGAGTCGCGTCACATGGTTCTAGTCTGGCCGTTACTTATATAGTTGGATAGACCACCCCCTCATAAGCCGGTTTTAAGGGGACCATTCGGATGCCTAAATTCTCACATGGTATCAGAGCCACCCGGATCTTATGGTTTAAAATATTCCATGCGTCAATTTTAAAAAATTCAAAAGAGAACCACATGGCTTTTGGTGTCCTTATCCTTATACTCTCCTAAAATTAAATACTCGGTTCTATTTGCTCATGCCAATTTCAGGGATGGCTTTAAGTTGCAGGAATTTTCTTTAATCCATTTGCAGCAACTCTAAGAAACATGAGTCCAGAAAAATGGAGCGCGAGGTAGGTAGAGCGTCAGAGAAAGGCAAAAGCGCATAAAGTCCAGGAAAATCGAAAGTAACCATGCGTGCTAAAAAAATAAAATAAGGGGCAGAGCCTTTTTTTCAATTTTGTTTTCCGTTTAATATCTAAGCGTTGGATTAGATCAGTGGCCACTATTGATGCGGTAGAGACGACCGTAGAGAACTTCGCTGTCGAGGATCCAATTCCAGTTTGGAGCATAAGAGGTCGGCTACTCGGCTTCATGAAATATTGGTTACTCCTCGTATTACTTTTTATAATCCTCTTTAGACAAAAAAAATAAATAATTAGCATAATTAAATTTGTTTATAATATATATGTTTTTCTAAATTTATCATTTATTTATTATGGGTTTTTCTAACGTGTGCAACCACGTACACGATAAAAAGCATTAATTGCTCACATTTTTCCCTTATGTTTAACTTTAGTTTTAGTCCCCTTATTTTCACCAATCCGTAATTTTGGTCCCCTTATTTTTAAATCCGCAATTTTAATCCCCTAATTTTTAACGTTGGAATCAAGTGGATTCAGAAACAATGACCCTTAATTGTTTTGATGATAACAAATAGTTATTAGAACAATTTATCTTCTGATGTGTTTGTAAGTGTGCAGAAGTCACTATTTATCAGAATGAATTATCTCAGAAGACTAAGTGAAAGTGTGCATTTCACACTTAGTTCCGTGAATCTGAGTCTGACATTGATCATCTGAAAAATGCTGACGTCATCGTCTGATTGCCTCGCTCTAAAAAGATCAACACTCTGCTTGTTAGTCAACGTTCTGGAAGACCAAGCTCTAGTGAGACATGCTCTGAAATGGTCAACGCTTTGTTGTTGGTCAACACTCTGGATGACCAAGCTCTTGTAAGACATGCTCTGAAATGGTCGATGCTCTGTTGTTAGTCAACGCTCTGGTAGACCAAGCTCTGGTGAGACCACACTCTATTTTTGGTCAACGCTCTGTTATTCGATCAACGCATAAACAGACTATGATTATACTACATTGTGGAAGCCTTCGTCCATTTCTACACGACTCTCCTATATGAAAGGCCAACAAATTATGTACTGAATAACCTGCCTCTGTTTCAAGCTCACTCTGGTGAACAAAGTATCTCAGTAACAAGCATTGTCTGTTTGACAGATGCTCTGATAGGAAATCAGACTGAGTGTTCATTTAAGACTTCTTCATGTATCTAAGAGACCTCATTTATGAAGTATTCTAATGTACAAGGAATCAAAAACCAAAGGGAACGTCAACGGTTTTAATCATCAGAAAACTTGCTCAAGAAGTGTCTCATATTTAAAAAGCTCACAAGGGACAAAGATTTTGATTTTGTCTGCTGCGTCAGTATGCTTTGAGTAGAGTGAAAAGCGACGTGACTTGCTAAAGCCACAAAAGGGGGATCTGAAGTTTTGACCTTTGGTGAAAAGAGCTGTTAGGTCACAATGACACTATTCACAACCCTAGCTATATATACCTTACTTCATTCACTGAAGTAGGTTAACGAAGTGAGTAACCAAGAATCATTCCAAGTATCTGAGATCACATTGAACAAAACACTCAATCGTTTTTACTCTTTCAGTTTGAAAGTTATTCTTTGTGCTTAAGTTTTTCATTGTATATCCTCTCTATGAGAGTTATTCGATATTGTTTCAAATCATTTTTAAACATTGTACTTAGCCCAATAGTGGCTGTATTCCTTAGAGGCGTGACTGCACTAAGTCGTTCTAAGAAGTCGTGAGTATAGCCAGTTTGACAGTATTATACTCTCAAGTGTAATCAGGTTAACTATAGTAGAGAAATCCTTCAAGTGTGTGAAGGGACTAGAAGTAGCTATCAGGTGATAGCGAACTAGTATAAATCACTGTGTCATTTTCTTCTCTTCTCTTTACTTGTTTTCATTACTATTTTGTTAAAGAGTTGTTTTGAAAATGTTTTAAAAAAATACACAAGTTTTAAGAAAAGATTTCTAAAACACAATTCAAACCCCCCTTTCTTGTGTTTTTGCCACGTTCAATTAGTACCAGAGCTCGGCCTCTTGGTTGAGCACTTAACAGTGTAAGAGGAAAAGATCTTATTCTTTATATATAGTAAGCAACGAAGCCGGTGGTCACGTTAATCGTCCTCCTTTGTTCACTGGAACAAACTACGACTACTAGAAAGATAAAGTGAAAACCTTCTTCGAGTCTCAACAACTCGAACTATGGGATATGGTTCAAAAACAATATATAAACCAGTTGATTCCAAGAATAAACCCATTCCTAGGGACAAATGGGAAGATGAGCAAAAGAAAGCTTATCAACTACATCAGAAAGCAAGATATTACCTTATCTGTGCTATTTTTGAGAAGGAATACGAGAAATGCGGAAAGAATGAAACTGCCAAAGAAATTTGAGACTCATTGGCTTTGGCCTATGAGGGTACTTCCCAAGTACAAGAAACTAAGGCTAATATCTTGATTAGACAATATGAACTCTTCAAAATGGAAGAGGATGAAAGCATTGAAACTATATTTGGAAGATTCCAAACACTAGTTCATGGTCTAAATGTTCTTAACAAAAGTTATACCACTGCTGATCACGTAAATAAAATATTAAGAAGTCTGCCAAAGAAGTGGAGACCTATGGTCACGGCCATTCAAGAAGCCAATGACCTGAATGCCTTGCGACTTGAAGATCTTCTGAGTTCCTTGAGAGCTCATGAGCTTGAGCTAGATGAAGAAGAACCTCCCAAGAAATCAAAGTCCATTGCTTTGAAATCTACAAACAAAACATCTTCCTCCAAAGCTCTTCAAGCAGAACTTGAAACAGACAAAGCATCGTCTGATGAGAACGGTGGAGACACAGATGAAGAAATTTTCTTAATATCAAGGAAAATTCAACGTATGTGGAAAAACAAAGGAAGGTTCAGGAAGCAGTTCCACAAGAAGGACTCAAGGGACAAGAAGGACTACAAGGACAAAAGCCAAGTTACTTGCTATGAGTGCAAAAAGCCAGGACATTTCAGGTCTAAATGTCCATAACTCGAGAAAGAGAAACTAAGGAAAGGTGGTTTCAAAGGCAAGAAGAAGAAAGGTCTCATGGCAACATGAGATGATTCTGATTCATCGTCATCTGATGATGATGAGGAACAAGCAAACATGGCTCTAATGGCTATCATAGGGTCAGACAGTGAAGAAGAAGATGAAGAGGTAGATTCTAATCCATCTTCTGATATTGAAATAGCTTTTGATGAACTATTAGATGAGTATTCTAAGCTCAACACTGAGTATAAATTTTTGAAAAAGGGATTCTCAAAACTTTCAAAAGAATTTCAAATACTCAATGAAGAGAATGAAAAGCTCAAAGCTGAAAACCACCGTTTGGTGAGTGACAGCTCTAAGACTGAGGAAAAGGTCGAATGTAACTCTTCAAAATATGAAGAGGGATTTCAAAGATTCCTTGCTGAGTGTGTTACACGAAATAAACAAGCATCTATGATTTGGGGTGTAAGCCAAAATGGTAAACGGGGTTTTGGTTGCAAACCAGAGGAACCCACTTTTCAAAACACAAATTTGAAAACCAAAGATACCAACAATCATAGTGATGGTCTGCTTTGTACTTTCTGCAATAAGAAAGGACACATTAGAAGTACTTGTTATGAATTGAAAAATAAGAAGGACAAGTTTCCTTCTAGAGCTAACAAAAGAGGATCCAAAAAGATTTGGATACGTAAGGACAAGATTGTATATATTGCAGATTTGCTTAGCAACAGAGTTGAAACACCAATCCTAGTACTTGGACAGTGGTTGGTCACGTCACATGACGGGAGAAAGGCGTATGTTCCAAGAACTCTAACTTAAAAAAAGTGGAACAGTGGGTTTCGGAGGAAACCAAAAAAGTAAAATCATTGGAAGTGGAAAAGTTGGTGAGAAATTTCTACCTTTAATTGATAATGTTTTACTTGTTGATGGCCTGAAGCATAACCTACTAAGTGTAAGTCAATTATGCGATAGTGGTTATGATGTTGGCTTTAGTGATAATGCATGTATAGTCAAGAGCAAGAAAGATGACTCCATTTTCTTTAAAGCAAAGAGAAAGAACAATATTTATAAAATTAAACTTTTTGAGTTGGCAAATCAAAATGTAAAATGCTTTCTATTAGTTGATGAAGAGCAATGGACTTGGCACAAAAGATTGGGTCATGCTAGCTTGAGGTTAATCTCAAAGTTTAACAAGAAAGAACTTGTTAGAGGCTTACCAAATCTTATGTATCAATCTGATGCTCCTTGTGAAGCATACCAAAAACAGAAACAAACAAAATCTCTTTTGAATCCAAAAACATTGTTTCCACCTCAAGGCTACTTGAGCTTTTGCATTTAGATTTATTTGGACCAACTAGATCTGCATCTTTGTCTGGAAAGAAATACGATCTTGTAATTGTTGATGACTATACTAGATGGACATGGGTAAAATTCCTAGCTCATAAGGATGAGTCATTTGCAATATTTTCTGTTTTCTGCAAACAAGTGCAAAATGAAAAAGGTTTTCGTATTACAACAATTAGAAGTGATCATGGTGGAGAATTTGAAAATGAATCATTTCAAAACTTTTGAAGAGCATGACATCTCTCACAATTTTTCATCTCCTATAACACCACAACAAAATGGTGTTATAGAAAGGAAAAATAGATCCCTTCAAGAAATGGCCAAAACCATGATTCATGAAACTAATATTGCAAAGCACTTTTGGGCAGAAGCAGTAAATATTGCATGTTATATTCAAAATAGAATCTATATTAGACCTATCTTGAATAAGACTCCTTATGAATTATGGAAAGGAAGAAAACCTAACATTTCATATTTTCACCAATTTGGGGTGACTGCTTTGTTCTCAATACAAAGGACAGTCTTGGAAAATTTGATTCAAAATCACACAAAGCTATTTTTTGGGATATTCTGAACGCTCTAAAGCTTACAGAGTATACAACAAAGAAACATTAATTGTTGATGAATCTATGCATGTGAGATTTGATGACAAGAAGCCTGACAATGAAACGTCAGAGCTAGATGAGGTCTTTGCAGATTTACAGATAAGCAAAGAAATAGACAATGGTGTCACAGGTGCTGACTCTGATTCTGCGTCTGGTGATAAGACTCAAGAAGAGACTATAACAGATTAGAAGTTCAAACCTCATCACCCAAAGGACCAGATTATTGGTAAACCAAGTGATAGAGTTAGAACATGATCATCTCTTAGGGAACACTCTGACTTTGCATTGCTGTCAGAAATAGAGCCCAAGACAATTGATGAAGCACTATCAGATGATGGATGGATACTTGCTATGCAAGAAGAGCTTAATCAATTTCAGAGAAATGATGTTTGGAAGCTTGTGCCTCCACCAGAGGATAAGCAAGCCATTGGAACCAAGTGGGTTTTCAGAAACAAACTTGATGAAGATGGCAAAGTGGTAAGAAACAAAGCTAGACTTGTTGCTCAAGGGTATTCACAAGAGGAAGCTTATGCAGAATGAGTTTGAAATGAGTATGATGGGAGAATTAAAATTCTTCCGTGGTATTCAAATCAAGCAATGTCAAGATGGAACCTATATCCATCAGACTAAATATGTGAAAGAACTCTTAAAGAAGTTCAAGCTTGAGGAAACCAAATCAATGAGCACACCAATGTATCCAACATGTGCTCTCGGCAAAGATGAATCTAGTAAAAAGGTAGACCAAAAGGTATATAGAGGTATGATTGGTTCACTTCTTTATCTTACTGTCTCAAGGCCTGATATTATGTTTACTGTGTGCTTATGTGCAAGATTCCAATCTGATCCTAGAGAATCTCACTTAATTACTATTAAGAGAATCTATAGGTATCTCAAAGGAACTACTAACCTTTGTTTGCTTTATAAGAATTCAGAAAATTACAAGTTAGTAGGTTTCTATGATGCTGACTTTACTGGAGATAGAATTGAAAGAAAAAGCATAAGTGGTGGCTGCCAATTTCTTGAAGCAAACTTTTTCTCATGGTCTAGCCACAATTGCACTATTAACGGCAGAAGCTGAATACATATCTGCTGCAAGCAGTAGCTCACAACTTCTATGGATGAAGTATCAATTTAAGGACTATCAGATTAAAGAGAGTAACATTCCTATATACTGTGATAATACTTTTGCAATATATTTGACTAAAAATCCTATTTTTCATTCACGTGCTAAACATATTGAAATTAGACATCAATTCATTAGAAACTATATTCAGAAAGGGATACTTGAAATTAAATTCATTGATACTGACCATCAATGGGCAGATATCTTTACAAAACTCCTTGCTGAAGATAGATTCAACTTTATAAGAAAGAATTTGAATCTTCATCTTATAAAGGAATAAGTGTTTAATTTGAATATATTTGCCTCTGATTTTTGTGCCTCTGAAATGCCTGCCTCTGTTTTCATATATGTCTTTGTTTTCACATCTGCCTCTATTTTGACATGTGCCTCTGTTTGTATATATGCGTCTGTTTTTAGCATGTGTCTCTGTTTTATGTGTTCGTCTGTTATATGTATGTGCCTCTATTTTTAAGTTGCCTCTGTTTTATATATATTCATTATTATTTATTATTTTTATTAATTATTAATTATTAATCATTAATTAATTATTATTTGTATCATCTGTTTTTAGTAATTGTTCATATTCATGTGAGTCTGTTCTGAGTTCCCTCTGGGATTCTTGGTGTACACGTGTTTCTCTGAGACTGATTCATGCGTTAGTGGCTGAGATTTACTCTCACTGAGTCATTATTGTTTTTAATGCCAGAGGACAGTTTTACTGCGCCTCTTTAAAACTATGTGTGACACGTTTCATTTATGAAACTACAAGTTATTATTTTTATTAATTATTAATCATTAATTAATTATTATTTGCATCATCTGTTTTTAGTAACTGTTCATATTCATGTGAGTCTGTTCTGAGTTCCCTCTGGGATTCTAGGTGTACACGTGTCTCTCTGAGACTGGTTGATGCGTTAGTGGTTGAGATTTACTCTCACTGAGTCATTATTGTTTTTACTACCAGAGGACAGTTTTACTGCGCCTCTTTAAAACTGTGCGTGACACGTTTCATTTATGAAACGACAAGTTATCCAATTCATTTGTTTTTGAAAACTGAACAAGACGGTTTGCCTTCTTCAACACGTTTAATTACTCACTCACTCACTCACTACACCCACTACTCAAACTATCTCTCTCTAAGAAGCCACACGTTTTGAAACCATAAACCCCTTTCTCTTCTACCTACTCTCTGCAACTTTCTCGTTCTCTGCAATGGCCGCTCCACAACAAGTAGTTTATGGTCCTGAAGAGGAACCTCGTCCCACTATGCTGAACACATAACAACATCAACTGAAGGTGATGGTGGAACACCAAGTTGATTTCAAAGACTTAGCTGATAATGGGTGCGATTTCAGAACTAATTTTATTGATATGGGAATCATGGATTTTTTCTGTATGGAGAACTATCATGTGTATGAGAAACTTGTGAAGGAATTCTGGATGTATGCTAGGTGTAAGAATAACACAATTCACAGCTATGTTCGAAGGAGAAACATTCTGATAACTCAGGATTTAATTTTTGATGTTATCAAGTGTCCTAACTCTAGAAGAGTTATCAAGGATGGCTGTGAAAAAGAATATGGTGGTTGGGGTACAATCAACGAAACAATCTATGAGAAGCTTGGTGGTTCAAAGGCTGTAGATATAAAGAACAAGTTCAGGGTGCTCTTCAAGATTATAATGAACTGCATGGTGCCCAAGTCCGGGTTTGTTGACACTGTAAGCAGTGACCACAAGTTCACATGTGGCATTATGATATCAAGTCCAAACTCAACATGCCAAGTCTCATTTTTTACCATCTGCGCAGAAATTTTATGTTCTCAAGGAAAGGGAAGAACTTGAACATTCCTTATGGAAGAATGATTTCTGCTATTCTGGACAATCAAGGGCTTAACATTGAAGAAGCTGGAGTTGCACTCCAAACCATGAGTGTATCTACCCTCACCAGTGAAAACTTAAAGAGGATGAGAGTTTTATCTTAAGAGATCATTGCTGAGATTCAGCAAGAAGAAGAAGCTGGGAATAAACCAATAAGAAAGGGAAAGAGGAATATGAGTGAAGTTGTTATTAAGCCTACCAGAAGAATAACGAGAAGCATTGGGATCCACATTGCTTCTGGACATACTCCACTGGTTCCACCAGTGAGACCTGCCTTCATGCCCTCTGTGATGCCCGAAGAAATAGAGGAGAAGAAAGTTCAGGTTGATGAAATGATTGTCAAATGTCAGGAAGAATGCTACATTTATCATCAAAAACTCAGAGAAAAAAGGCTTAAGGGTCAAGCCTCTGTTGCTACAACTGTTCCCCCTGTTGTTGCCTCTGGCACTACTACTACTGCAACCACCAGTACTGTTGCTCCTGCTACAACTAAGTTGAAGAGAATCACCAAGTTGGGTGATCTCCCTGCTTTAAAGAAACCCAAGGTATTAGATCAGATTGTGGATTTGTATGAATCTGTTTATAATACTGGGACTGCTGCTACAGGTGCCTCTGTAACCCAACCGTCACAATCCTCTCCACCTTTACCATCAACACCTATTCCTCCTCCACAACCTCCTAAATTTCTTCCTTCTCCCAAACCCTCAGAACCAATACCTCCTAAAAAGCCCTCACCTCCTAAAATACCTGTACCTCCACCTTTCTCTGACTCCTCTGACTCATCTTCGTCTGATGATGATGAAGAAGATGATGTACCATTGAGACAAAGACAGAGACCTCTCCCCAAAGTCTCAATTCCTTATATTGAGCCACTTTCTATTGTTTACCCAATAACCACTACCTTTGCACCTACACCACCACCACAACTCACACAAATTCCATCACCTCAATCACAAACAACCAAAACACCTTCACCACAACCCAAACCTACCACTCCTTCTAGCCCTAAATCACCACCTAGACCTCAATAACCTCCATTAGTTCAGCCTGGCCTAAACCTATCATCACAACCCAAACCTATCACTGAGCCTATCATCCAGGAATTCCAATCCCCTATACCTGGCTCTAATACGATATGTGAAGCCCAACCAATTACTATTCTTAAACCCGTTTCTGATCCCTCCTTTTAACTTGCTATTCTTGTACCTTCACCACCACAAATCCCTTCTCCACCTTATTCACCTATTCTGGCTGAGCCTGAATCTACTGCAGAACCAATTGTAGATGATGACCTAGTCATAGCTGCTACAATTGCTACTGAAGTAGTTCAAGAACTTGAACTAGGTGATGATGATGATGTAACTGTCATTGATCCACTAATTCTGCTTCTTCCTTCACCTCCTGCTCCAGTTGTCCAAATTGGGTGCGAACCCCCTCCTAATCATCGTGAAGCAAGAGTTGTGCCCGAGCCACATCCTAGGCTATTCACTGGTTTTGAATCCTTTAAGGCTAAGCGACACTTTGAATTTGATATCTGGAAAGGCATTGAAGAAGACAGAATGGATGGTGTCAGTATTGCACTGGACCAAGAGGACTTCTATGAGAACTGGCAGTATGTGCACTTCTGGTTTGAGAAGCACAAGAAAGAACAACTTGAGAGAAATAGAAGATTGCTTACTGCTTCTTCTTGGAGAGTGCCTCAAAGGAATAAAACTCTTGTTGTTTGGGAACCAAAACCTGCTCCCATACTTCTACCTGCTCCACCTGCACCTGTTCCTCCACCTGCACCAAAACCAGTTACACCCCTCCTACTTCCACAGCAATGGTAACTCAGCCCTCTGCTTCTGGGTCTGCTTCTGCATCCACCAGTCATTCTGTTGTTGTTCCTAAAGAGGTTTTGGACCAACTAATT
The DNA here is from genome assembly GCA_037113605.1 of Calophaca sinica. NCBI lineage: Eukaryota > Viridiplantae > Streptophyta > Magnoliopsida > Fabales > Fabaceae > Calophaca > Calophaca sinica. The sequence continues at coordinate 52,455,669 of CM073735.1, read as the reverse complement.
GAAGACAACAAGAATTTCATGGAATTCATGGAAGTGTCAAACAAGAGACATGAGGATGTCACTTCTATGCTGTAGTTTATAGTGGATCAATTGAAGAAACCTTAGATAGCCTTTAGGTTTTTACCTTCTATTTTTTAGCCTTGTCCTTGTTCTTATTCTGTTCAGTAAAACTTTTTGTACTTTGGTACTTTTACCCGATTAATGAAATCATTTTTAGTACAGTTTAAAATCAATTTTTTTTAACTCTATCTTTCTCAAACTCTGTTTTGACTATGATGTTCTTTATCTTTAAACATTTTTGTTTGATGACAAAAGAGGGAGAAGAAAATATAAAGATATAGAGTAATTGATGAACCTGATGTGTCAACCAAGTGTCATCATGCATTGCATTTTTGTATTATTTACTCTATTACATTAACTTGGAATGAATTATTTGATCTGAAAGATTTATATGTTTATGAAAGCTCTGATACTGTATTTGGAATGTTCTGATAAGATACATTCATCTGATGTAACTTTACACTTAGAAAATATTTATATGTGCTAAATTCAGGGGGAGCCTCTGAAATTATTTTAAATAAATATTTTTCTAATGGAAAATTGTTCATTAATCTATGTATTTGTCATCATAAAAAAGGGGGAGATTGTTGGAATCAAGTGGATTCAGAAACAATGACCCTTAATTTTTTTGATGATAACAAATAGTTATTAGAGCAATTAATCCTCTGATGTGTTTGTAAGTGTGCAGAAGTCACTATTCATCAGAAGGAATTATCTCAAAAGACTAAGTGAAAGTGTGTATTTCACACTTAGTTCCATGAATCTGAGTCTGTCATTGATCCTCTGAAGAATGCTGACGTCATTGTTTGATTGTCTCGCTCTGAAATGATCAACGCTCTGATTGTTAGTCAACGTTCTGGAAGACCAAGCTCTAGTGAGACATGCTCTGAAAAGATCAACGCTCTGTTGTTGGGTAACGCTCTGGATGACCAAGCTCTAGTGAGACATGCTCTAATATGGTCAACGCTCTGTTGTTAGTCAACGCTCTGGTAGACCACACTCTGTTTTTGGTCAACGCTCTGTTATTCGGTCAACACATAAACAGACTATGGTTAGACTACACTGTGGAAGCTTTTGTCTATTTCTACATGACTCTCCTATATGAAAGGCCAACAAATTATGTACTGAAGAACCTGCCTCTATTTCAAGCTCACTCTGGTGAACAGAGTATATCAGTAACAAGCATTGTCTGTTTGACAGATGCTCTGATAGGAAATCAGACTGAGTATTCATTTAAGGCTCTTTTATGTATCTAAGAGACCTCATTTATAAAGTATTCTAATGTACGAGAAATCAAAGGCCAAAGAGAATGTCAACGATTTTAATCATCAGAAAACATGCTCAAGAAGTGTCTCATATTCAAAAAGCTCATAAGGGATAAAGATTCTGATTTTGTCTGCCTTGTCAGCATGCTTTAGGTAGAGTGGAAAGCGACGTGACTTGCTAAAGCCACAAAAAAGGGGATCTGAAGTTTTGACCTTTGGTGAAAAGAGCTGTTAGGTCACAATGGCACTATTCATAACCTAACTATATATACCTTACTTCATTCACTGAAGTAGGTTAACAAAGTGAGTAACCAAGAATCATTCCAAGTATCTGAGATCACATTGAACAAAGCACTCAATCGTTTTTACTTTTTCAGTTTGAAAGTTATTCTTTGTGCCTAAGTTTTTCATTGTATATCCTCTCTGTGAGAGTTATTTGATATTGTTTCAAATCATTTTTAAACATTGTACTTAGCCCAGTAGTGGTTGTATTTCTTAGAGGCTTGATTGCACTAAATCGTTCTAAGAAGTTGTGAGTATAGCCACTTTGTTAGTATTATACTCTCAAGTGTAATCAGGTTGATTATAGTAGAGAAATCCTTCAAGTGTGAGAAGGGACTAGACGTAGCTATCAGGTGATAGTGAACTAGTATAAATCACTGTGTCATTCTCTTTTCTTCTCTTCTCTTTACTTGTTTTCATTACTATTTTGTTAAAGAGTTGTTTTGAAAAGGTTTTCAAAAATACACAAGTTTTAAGAAAAGATTTCTAAAACCCAATTCAAACCCTCTTTTCTTGTGTTTTTGCCACGTTTATTTAACATTTCTGAAATTGGGTCCCTATCTCTAATTTTGGTCAAAATTAGGTATTGTGGCAGATCAAACGCTAAGGTGGTAGTGACGTGTCTAGTGACTGTCTTGCTGATGTGTATTATGATACACTAATCATCCTACTAAGCAACCACATCAGCATAAAAACATATTTTTAAAAAACAAAAACATAAAAACAATGTATTTCTAAAACTAAAATACTAAATTTATTAGAAAAACATTTCTGGATCAAACCCACCACCAGCCAGCAATCGTAAATCTTCACAGCCATCCCTCCTCCCATCACCACCTCAACCCTCCCTCTCCCTTTGCCCCATTCACCACCCTTCCCCGATTTGATCCCCTCTTCAAAAAACAAGGTCAATTTCCGCGCTGGAGAAGGATAGGGAGACTGAAAATAAAAGGGAAATGGGAGATTGACCATGGAGATTGAGCGAGAAAGATAAAGAAAAGGGTTTAGGGTTCACGATGGTGAAAATAGGGGTTTGAGATGGTTGATTTTGTGTAAGGAATGGTGGGTCATCGAGGTTGAAGATGATTCGGTTGAACGAGGTGGGAGGGCGAGGTTGAGGTTGAGGAGGAGTTGGAGTGGGGGTTTGGCGATTGCGTTTTGGATTAGGTTAGGATTAGGGTTTGGGGAAGGATGGGGTGGTGCTGAGATGGGAGGGGTTGATGAGGTAGATGGAGCGAGAGAAGATGGTGGTTATTGTGGCTGAGATTGTGACGGTTCAGTGGCATTCTGAGCGGTGGAGAACGTGGTCGGAGCTTGGGGTTCCTTTACTGTTGCTACTGCTTTCTTCTCCCTTCTTCCTTTCTTCACTTCTGCTCGTTGTCTTCTTCTCTGCTCACGAGACTACCGTCTCTATTCGCAGATCTGCTCAGATCTTGTTCCGCTCGCCTCTGCTCAGATCTTATCTCCTTCTCTCGACGACGGCTCAATCGCTGGTTTCTGTGAAGGGAACTGTCTGAGATGGATAGATCTGTAACAGGGAGTTAAGGATGGTGGTTTGAATGGAGTGGGCGGAGGTTAGAGGGAGGCGCAGGAGGAATCAAGGAGGCAAGGTTGGTGCTTGGTGGAGGAAAGGCAGATTGATCGAGAGAGTGGTTTCTATTTTTTTTCAATTTTGATTTATTTTTCCAAATTTTTGATCTATTTTCTTTCAATTTCAATATTCCATAGTTTTCCAGGTTAAATGTATGTTTAATATTTTATTTTTGTATCTTTATTTATTTAATTAGAAACTAAAATTAAGTGAATTTTATTTATTTAATTAAATGATTTTATTTTATTTTTTAAATGGTTTAAATGACTTGGATTTTTAATTTATTTATTAAATTAAATTTTATAATTAAAATAATGAAAAAGAACTAAAATAATGAAAAAGATGACACGTGTGTATATTTCTCTCACTACCACATCAACGTTTGACCTGCCACATCACCTAATTTTGACCAAAATTAGAGATAGAGACCCAATTTTATAAATGTTACAAATTAGGGGACTAAAATTGTGGATTTAAAAATAGGGAGACCAAAATTACGGATTGGTGAAAATAAGGGGACCAAAACTGCAGTTAAGCGTTTTCCTTATTAATTATCTAGCTTCCTATTTTATGGGTGGAGAGAGATTACATAAATGTGAATCTATAAAATAAAAAGGAAAATAAATAATTAATAAGAAAAAAACTGAGCAATTAATTATTCTTATCGTGTGCAAGGTTACACACGTTAGAAAAACCGATTTACTACCTCCGTCCCAAATTATAAGCACTTTTTGACTAAAATATAGAGAATAAGAAAACCATTTAATCAATTTAATTTGTCTAGAAAGTGTACTAGTTTTCTCATACTACCCTTCAATTATTAAGACAAAATCTTTAATACTCCACTTTGGCTTCTCATCTCCCAAGACTATCTAAGGGTATTCTTGTAAAGAATTAATTAATGTACATTGTAAATTAAAAACGGGCTTATATTTTAGGACAATTTTTTTTTGCAAAAGGGCTTATAATTTGGGACAGAGGTAATATTATAAATCATATTCCTTTAATTAATTAATGCATGTCTTGAATTTTTAAGCACTGTGCAATTAATTAGGGGTACTTTTGAAAAAAAATAATTAATGTATCTCGTAATTTGAAAAATGGCTTATAATTAGTTACAATTTTTTTTTTCTAAAACGGGCTTATAAAAAGTAACGGAGGGAGTATTTTCCTAGCAATTACTACCTCTGGTCTCATATATAAAAGAAAACAAAAATCATCAAAACCAAAGAAATTCATTTAATATTATAATTTTGAAAAATTGTTCCAAATATAACATTCACATTAAATGTTTTACACCCACTCATATAGAGAATAGATGAATTTATAGTAAAATGAAATAAGGGTATATAAGTCACTTTAGCAATTAATACATCTTAAAACTTGTCACTTTTTTCTTATAATTAGGACCAAATTTTTTTTGAACTTTTTCTTATATATGGGACCAGAGGTAGTATAAAGGAAGCAACCTAGAAGATGAGCAAAAGACCAGAAATTACTACTCCCTCCCTTTTTACTTGTCCATTTTTTAGAGAAAATTTGTTAATATTTATTTGTCGTTCTCAAAGTTCAAGGTTACATTAATTACTTTTTTTTGTCAATTACTAGTATATCTTTAACTATTTATTGTAGAGAGAAATAAGTGTAATGAGGATAATAAACAGTTAAAAGTATCATAGAAAAAATACTAATAATTTCATCAATAGTAATAAAATTTATTGGTTTCCTTAATTTGTGTAAAATAACCTAAAATGACATCTAAAAAAGAACGGAGGTAGTATGATTGTGGAAGAGATATCTCCTTATGTTTTCATTAGTTTGGTGAACTCAATGGAAGGAAAATGTTGAAAATCAACCATCAAGAGTTCACCACAATTTTTGGGCTTCGGAAACCATTGCTATTTAATTTGGGAGTTAGTATCCACACCCTGTAACATTTGAAAATCCCCAAAAACCTCTAACTAAAAATCACTAAAGTTTCCCACATCTACTCCATCCACATTATTTTTTTCCTGTTTCGTTGCCTATACCGTGAATATGTGTAATTTACGGTATATATTTTTCAAAAAACGCATCCCGTAAATTACATATTTACTGTATTGTAAAAAATTTGCCTATACCTTAAATATGTAATCTATGGTATGTGTTTTTTGAAAAATGCATACCGTAAATTACATATTTGTAGTATTTTAAAAAAATGTCTATATCGTAAATATGTAATTTACGGTATGCATTGTTCAAAAACACATACCGTAAATTATATATTTATGGTATTTTTTTTATAAAAAAAATCGTAAATTGTCTATTTATGATACACATTTAATATATATATATATATAGGCAATTTACGGTACCCTTTTTTTAAAAATGTATACTGTAAATTGGATATTTACGGTATATATTTTTTACTAAATAGATACCATAAATAGCCAATTTACGGTACATTGTTGTGGGAGTGGGAGTGGAAGAAGGGATTATGGAATTTTTTGTCGGGGTATTTTGGTCAGTTCATGTTTTGTGGAGTGTGGCTAATGACATGTTGGGTGTGGATTATTTACGATACACATTTAATATATATATATATATATATATATAGGCAATTTACGGTACCCTTTTTTTAAAAATGTATACTGTAAATTGGATATTTACGGTATATATTTTTTACTAAATAGATACCATAAATAGCCAATTTACGGTACATTGTTGTGGGAGTGGGAGTGGGAGAAGGGATTATGGAATTTTTGGTAGGGGTATTGTGGTCAGTTCATGTTTTGTGGAGTGTGGCTAATGACATGTTGGGTGTGGATGTAACACCCCGCCGAGACAGAGCGTTTATTTTATTTACTTAATAATAATAGTCCACATTTAAAACAAACACACACATTCTATTATTTACTAAAGTATACAAACATATTACACATTCAAATATAGATATGACCTGACACCCACATAGGTGATAAAAGACACACTAGCCGTGACACAAACATCCTTCCTCTAACTCTAGGCAGTCTTCCCATAGACTCCCCAACCTCCATGTACAGGTTGTTCTTGTCCATCTGTTTTTTTTAATATTATATAATAGAAACACACAAGAAAAACAAAGAGGTAAGATATCGATAAATCTCCATCAATCAGGAAAACAGTATAGTAGAGTATCTGTCATCATGCACAACATATCAACATATCCATCAACGTACCTGTTACCACAAATACTACACTCAAAACTCTTGAGTACATGATCGCTATACTGATAAACCTGACCACACGGTCACAAATTACATCATTCTCTGATACTACAGATCGACACATGTCACTTATCATTTCAGGCTCATTACCAGCCCTACTGACCTATAGATTTCAGGCCCATTACCTGCCCTATTAACCCATACCATCACTGAATATTGTGGGCTATTAACGCCCTGCTCCCTAGACCGATTACTAGTCTCAGGGCACCAAATAAGATAAGTTGGTTGTCCCGGGAACATATCATGTCATGCTACCGTCTCCGATTACCGGATACGTAATCGCCCATACTGGAAATCACCATATCCAATTACCAGAGTAGACACCGTCCCGTGCATTAGGACGGCATTCCCCATACCAGGGCCATGATTGTCCACCCGTCAGACGTGGAGTCCTGGAACTTGGTTATATACACCTACTCCACACTACTCCGTACCATCAATCATATACATCTTAGGTACACTAACCTCGGGTACACTGACCCGGCTATCACCACTACAGGGTAACGATAGTAATAATTTATTATTACCATCTAGGGATTCGCAAACCTCTAACTAGAGGGTGGCACCCTTGATTTTAAATCCATGCACACCAATTATCACACCACAGATATCATAACCAATCAACCAGCACATAAATATCAAATATAAGAATATTCATCAACCATAAATTATCATCATATAATTTACTCCTAGTGTCGCAAAGGCAACTATCTATTAATCTCATAAATTAATAAACATAACCTATGTTGATTGACATGTCTACGGTGACTATCCTTAGCCACTGCACACCACAACTCCTCTCCTGAGGTGTTGCTGCTATCAACCTCTAGTAAGGTTAAAGTTCCTTGCACATGCTAACAGTACTACTTTACTGCCTATTTTCCCTAGAGATTAAGGTATCTTCCCCCTTACCTGGCTTAGGAGACCGTCGTCGTTCTTGTTCCGTCGTACTTCCGGAGTTCCTCCACGCCCTCCACGCTCTCCCAAAGATCTTTGGAAGAAGTTGGGTAGAATGGAGGGGGTTGGGGCCTATTTATAGGCAAAATGGAGGACTCCTCCTCTCACCACCGCCATTGGTCGCGTCGCGATGGCAAGGTCATCGCGTCGCGAGGATCAGCATCCATAACCCTCTTTTTTCTCTCTTCTATTGCCTTAACTATTCTTCGTCCATCGCGTCGCGATGGTGTCCTTTACATTCTCCGTCGCGAAGCAACGGTCCACAAATAGAAGGGTTCCGTTTTCATTCCTCTAGAAGATTCTAGGGTGTTCTATATTTTTCTAGGGCATTCTAGGCCTCTTATGAGTCCTTCTTATTCTCACTTTAATTCTAACTAAAATGTATTCTCCGATTTGTTACTTAATTATTATTCTAAGAATTATTTAAGACTTATTTGAAAATTAGAATGTCACAATGGATACCAAGAGCCTTTAATTTTCATGCTTTGAGACCCCTTGCTATTTAAATTTTGGATTTAATTACTATGTACTACCAGTGTTTTTAAAAAATCGAACCGAATCAGACGTTACCGGGAACAAGCCCTATCTACGGTTCGGTTATTTGAGCAGTTCAACTTCTAGTTCATACTGGTTCGAGCGGTTTTAAACAATTGAACTATGACTCGGAGGTTTTGCCGGTTCGATTGAAACATTGTTATGTACCGACTTCAATCACATCTCACAGTGTAGATATTTGTACAAGTATTTTAGGAAATAACATTACAATATATCATCGTGATGATATATGATTGGATATTTGTGTAAAATATTTTCACTCTATCATTGTATAGTTATTAAACTCTTGATGTTCATTGTCATTTAAATTTTCGGCTTTGGTATCCACTGTATTTAATCTTCCTTTGACAAATCACATTACATACTTTATCTGGTCTCGAGTATAAGAGGGGAAAAAAAACTATCTCACACCTTTTATAAATATGGGTACTTCAAAACTCGAGTCATATTTGTTTTCTTTTGTTTTTGTTGAACTAACACCGATCAAGTCGCCACCTCAACCATGAGGACAAGAAGGATCGTGCGAATCTAACTATATAAACTCTTTTTTTTTTGTGTGTGAAATAACTATAAACTCTCCTTCCCAATGTCCAAATTAATCCAATTACATATACATTTTTGTATGAATTTTTTATGAAATATGTAGTTATAATGTCATATGTTGTATATTTAAAAAATTGAGTAACACTCCAGGTATATAAGATTTTATCAGTGAAAACGTCTTTCTTAAGAAAAGAAATCATGGGTCCAATTTCAAACTTAGTTAATAAACTTGACTAAAATTTGAAGCCATAAACTGGGTTTTTTCCACTTCCAACTCTCAGGGCTCAAGTTAATATCTATACTACCATCACAAAATTAATTATCAGATACTGATTAAAATATTTTTATATCAAATCCTTATCATATCGCAAAGATAAACTACCAAACAATCCATAAGTTGAGCTTGGCAGAGCACAAGCGTTAATAGATCTCTTAAACCTCTTACGACCCTACTTCGAATATCGAGCAGAAAGTACATCATATAATATAATTAACTAAACGTGAATAATTTATATGATTTGATTAACCAACTGTAGCTAACATATTCTTTGCATGTGACCAAAATATAGTTAACAGGGAAAACTTCTCACGTTTATTTATTAAGAGTGTCATGTTATCACTTTAAACAAGTTCTACGGTGCCCAAGTACCCACAAATCGTTCAAAACTCTAACGACAACTCATTTCTCAGAAGCAAAAGCTCATGGTCAACTTCATCCTCACGATTGAGACAATGACATAATCGATAACGGTTTGACAAAAACAAGTGAAAACGAGTATGAATAGCTCAAAACTTCCTCAAAGCTCAATTCTTACTTGTTTTCGCTTGTTTTTTTTTTTCAAACTAACACCGATCAGGTCACCGTCTTGGTCGTGAGAATGAGGAGGACATGAACATTTGCTTCTAAGGGACGACATCTGACATCTATCATAGTTTTGAGCAATTTGTAGATACTTATGCACGGTAGGTGTACCCATTTTACTTGTGCACAATAGAATGTAAGTGCATTAAGTTCGAAACAAGCAAATCAACTAAGACAACACAAATGACTAAAACACCAGAAAGTTTCAGCTTATAATATTGCAGACTCAATCACCCGTATGTACAGAAAAATATCACTTGTTTTGATGAGCGTAGACTATCGAAAGGCAACTTCAGAAAAGTGGGAGGTGGAAACAAGAAATCCAAACTGTATGGTAAACAATATGATACTGAAAAGACACCCAAAAAGCATCAAAGCAAATACAGGTTTCGCATTCTATCTTGCTTCCTCCTTGTCATTATCCAGTTGGAATCTTAGATTGAACCTGGAATGAAAATCCAATTCAGATATATAGCCAATGCAAACCAATAGAAGGCATTATGTTTTACTTCATATATGGCTGCCTGTATGTGCATATAAGGGAAATTCTTCTTGAAGTACATACACATGCGGTTTGTGAATGCGTCAGTGATTGTGTGCACATGAAAAATATGTGATCTGAACAGGATATATCATTTCAAATTCAAAAGGAAGTTCTTTTATAAAAAAATAAAATAAAATTCAAAACGAAGTTCTTCTATGTCAATTTCTGCCACCTAGCCTTGGATTTGACTCCTTTAAAGTAAGAGGTGCGCTTTAGGGTAAAGTGCGGAGTTAATAACTATTGATTGAAAAATCAACAATTTAGACATGTTTGGTTTGAGAAAACGTTTTTTGTTTTGTTTTCATTTTCAGTTTTTTTAATCACAAAATTGTCCCTTGTTTTCATTGTTTACTATATAAATCTTTAAAAATAGGAAACAAAGTAAAAACAAGTGGCAATTTTGCAATTAAAAATGAAAACAAAACATTTTCTCAAACCAAACTTGCTAGATTTTAACTCCATAATTTATGACACGTGTATGCATTTAATTACAGTCTTCAACTTTTGATTTTTCAATCAACAGTTATAACTCTGCATTTTACCCTCTTAAGTGTACCCTGCAGGAGCCAAACCCATAGCCCAGTTTCTCTCAGCAATTCAAAGTTCACATCAGTGTCGAACCAGTTAAGAATGACAACTGAAAGTTATCATGTTCACCGATTACAACAATCAAGAGTAAATACTACAGAAGCATGTACAATTCACCTAATCCACATCAATTTTTAGGCAGGCCTTGCACTTCTATTTGAAGCAGATGCTTTCCCAAACTTAAAATTTAAGATTTGTTTTCCAAACTAAAGCTGCCTGGTATAGGATCCCAAAATCAAATATTTCTGAAAATGAAAAAGAAAGCCTCATCATCTGCCTCAACATCAATAAAAGAAAAGGTAATAAAAATAATAATAATATGAGAGCTCATGAAGAAACCTGATTGGAAAGCTCAAAAACAAATAATTATTATTTTCAAATGTGTAAGAGTCCCTGTTGTAGATTTATTATAAGTTTCCAGATGGACATGTAAAGCAAGAAACCAAGCCAATGTTTCATTAGCATTAACAAAAAAGTAAAGGCCTACTTCAGAATTAAGATATACGACGTAAACAAAAAACAAAAAAAAAATCTAAAATGAGGCATGGCCATGACGTTGAAGTCCCAAAAATGCAAAAACTTACCTGTAACTCTTGACTGATTGAATTTAAGAGCATATTACTCTGACATCCCTTTGTAATTGCATTACACTAATCTCTTCTCTATTGTAAAAACCTACAAAAACCTTCCTTAATGTAAAAATATGCATCAAATAACCTACAGGCACCTCTCTTGAATTTTCTTATATTCTTTTTCAAAAAAGAGATGAGGTCTGTATACTAGGGACAAAATTCAAGAGATGAGGCGAGGGTAATATACCAATTAATTCTAATTTAAACATCCCTCAGTTTGAATGAAGCAAGTTGATTACATAGAAACTGCATAGGATCATCTTGTGGCACATTATAATTGGTTGAAATATTCAAATTAGATAACCATATCACTGGATCGACAAAATTCCTGCAATAACTGATTACATCAACACTGATACTTGAAGTGAGTTTTCCACTATTTTTAACAATGTGAAGCAAATCATACAATTAGTAGTAGAATTATACCCATCAGAACATATGATTTTGCAGCTTCTACAAATATCAACAGAATGATTACTGTAAGAGATGTGATTATCCCTCACCATCTTGTATACGTCCGACAATGGCAAAACATCCAAAATCTTCAAAACCTGAACATAATTTGGATTTACCTCAAGAATGTCTATGGTCCATACAAGATAAAGCAATTCATTGACCTTATACAGCCCCAACAGTTGGGAAGATGTATCCTGGTGAGGCTCATGCCACCAGCTTGAAAGTTGCATCAGCAGGGAACATATTTTTTTGCAATCCTCAATGCTCCTAATTCTTGCCATAGAGATCAGAAAACTTTGATTGAAGCAAACCTATATGAAAATAGGAATTCACAAAATATTGAGAATACATGAAAATGATAAAGCTGTTTAAGTATCTCAAGAAGATTTTTATCAACTGTGTCTGTCATAAGGGTTAAAAGAGCAGCTAAAATTCATCAATCTCAATACCTTCTCCTTTGAAGGAGAGAGAATTTTAATTTTAGTGCACTTTTCAGTGATGATAAATCCATTCATCTTATAATACATACATTAGATAAATTTGTGATGTGAGAAAAATAATTTGGGTTTGAGCAAACTGGCTGGTCACCAGTCAGGGCAGTGCACAATACAACTCTGAGCTAGGTTAATACATGAACATGTATAGATGTTGATGGTGAAAGTGAAAGACGTATCAGCAGCTTTTCCCAACTGTATAATACATATTAGATTCAAGCTTTTATCGAGTGTGAAGATAAATAAGGTCATATCAGGAGTCTACAGCCTGGTGCATCTCCATCAAAAGAACCCTCTACAAGTGATCATTTACATTGTGTTTGATCCTTACAAGACATACGACAACAAGGAAACATGTCAAGATTAGGAATTGTCTATATGGGATAAATAACGGCATATTCCCTGATTGACTGACTAGGAATTGCCAATGTTAATAGGAAAGAAATTGGATTAAGGTCCAAATTGATGATGTGTTGGAGGACAATGTAATATTTTGACAATGTTGATTATGGTTGCTCTCCCTTTATTTAGTTGTAATCTATTAATCCCTACTTTAATTGTTGTGTATATGCACACAAATCAAATTTTAGTTGGAAATTGTTATGCTTCTTCTGGGGTTTTAACTTGAAGTATAAAGACGTGTTGAATAATTTAAAAAACAAAAAACAAAAAAAAAGCCCAAGAACAATTTCAAGAAGCATACCTTCCACCTTGCTTTTCTAAAGAGCGGAGAATTCATATTCAGTAGATCACCAACTTGGCCAATCTCAATCATGGCGGTTGCAATAACCTGAGACAGCCTCTCATCCTCATCAGCATTATGATAACACCCTTGAGTCTTAGTAATAAGGATTAATCTCTCCCAAACAGAGCCACTATTCATCAAGGTTGCACCATTACCTATTATCCAGAGGCAATACCTACATAGACAGGGAAAAGTATATCGATATTTAAAAAAAAAAATGTAGAGCAAATAGTGTCTACAATATTAGGGTACAGATCATACTCTTGGGTGCTAGTTAGGTGTCAGTTAGGACTATTAGTGAGAGTTAGTTAGGTTAGGTTGGTTGGGATGAGAGAGTTAGAGCATGTTGTCTATAAATAAAAGGGAAGGTTTAGAGTGAGAAAATAACTTGTCATTTGAGAAAAAATTAGGGCCTTTGGGATGGGAAGGAGTAGACTCTAGAAGTTTCGCACTGTTCTATCTTCGTTATTTGGGGAGATTTACCCCATATCTTTGTAATACATACGAGATTCCTAACAATTGGTATTATAGCTCCCATCCAGAGAGTTCTTCATGGTAAGCTCGCGAATGCAGTCCAAAATAAAGATGATTGCAGAATATTAAAAGATGGTTGCAGAATCCATCTTGGAATGATTTCAGGGCAGCAGTACTTGGAAAGTTTCAGTCTTCCATGATGCAAAACCCTTGGGAGTGATAGAATGGAAAATGAAAGTTTGAAGAGAAAGAATCAGACCTGTTGTGATGGAGAACAAACACGTAAGGTAGATACACAAATAGTGGGATGGATAGAAAATACGAGAGAAGGTTGTTCTTTGGAAAAGGAAGAGTGAGCCAAGCCTAAATCAGTAAAGGGGGTCAGGATGCCGTAAGGCAAAATAAATTTCTGGGTATAATAAGCAAAAACCCAACTAGCTAAGAAGGTTGAGTATCAAGGGAATGGGCTGTTTCACAAAATACCGATTGTTATTGACAAAGGGTATGATGCTCAAGGTGGGTTATGGGCTGTGCAAATTCCCTGTGAGATATTCAAGCAAAGACTGCTACAAGCTGCTCTTATTAACAATAGAGGTGAAGCATTTACAAGGAGTTGGTAGCAGAAGGATCCAAGAAATTTCTTATTTGATTGATTTTGTTAGGTGTCTGTCAGTGACTATCTCTGAGAGGGAGTTAGTTATGTTATTCGGGCTGAGACAGTTGGAGCATGTTGCCTATAAATATGAGAAGAGGTTGAGACTTAAGAGAGAGTATATCTTATCATTTGAGAGGAAACTGGGGCCTTTGGCATAGAGAGTAGCAGACTCTTTAAAGTTATGCAGTGTTCTACTTTGTAATTTGAAGAGATTTCCCCCATTTCATTGTAAGACATACTGGGTTCCTAACACATACCTTGCTCTTGTTAAAGAAACATTAGTTCTTTGAGGATTAGAAATAAATCCCACGGATCCCATGTTATTATATCTGACGGTGGATATTATTATCACATCCTCTTCGCCACCTTGGAAACCATCAACAGTGGAAACCTTCACTGAAAAGCCATTATCAACATCGCCACCAAACCTTTTTCCAAGTGCATCTTGGATTGCAACAACTTGAGCTTTATACGGTGATATAATACCAACACTAACAGTCTGTTTTCTGGAAGCCGATTCTGCAAAGATTCAATAGATGATAGATACTACCCCACAGTTTGGAATGATTAATAATACAGATAAAGCAACTCATAACAAACATTTATAGTTTGATTGGTAATTTTTACTCATTTCATATATTAGAGCATATTACCTTTATAAAGGCCAAGAACAATCTCAGATACCACAGCTACTTCCACCATATTTTTTCGGCTATTCCCTTCATCCAATTCATCTTGTCCAAAAGCAACATTTATGAAAGAGTAGCACTTAAACATATCTCCACGTAGAAAATGCTTCTCATAGCTTCTCTCTTTGACACTTGGAGAATCCAAAATTTGATTATCATAGAACTCCATATTTGGAAAAAAGCTAATGGATGGATGCATTCTGTATTGAACATTGAGAAGATGTTTTTCATGACCCAAAAGAACGAGCCTTTCAAACAAACTTCTACCAAATCCTGCCTTTTCAGAAATCTGCATGGCGGCAAAAATTCCCCGGGATGTTAAAAATTTTGTCCATGAATTTCACAAAAAATCAAAGAGAGAGAGAGAGAATATTGAACACGCTTTCATAGATGGAAGTTGGGAACTATCAAGAATAGAACACACCTCACTTTTGACTAGTGCAGGCAATTGTTTCTCATCTCCAATAAGTACGACGTGGCGAAGACCAGGAAGTTGTAAAGGTATATTTGACTCACATTCTTTGAGTTGAGCAGCTTCATCAACAACTAACATTTCTAGTCTATCAAGTCCTTCTGCATGCAATCTAGAAGAGCTTGAAGCAGTACAAAATATCATGCGAGATCTTTTGAAACAAAAGCTTTTAATTGAATATTCATCAAAAAATTCAGGAAGCATCAACACAACTTGAAGAGATTTCAGTCTTTTAAGGCATTCTTTCCTGGTCATACCCAGGTTATACTGCCAAGTACAGCAACTAACTTTACTTCCATCAACATAAGAAGTAGCAAGTGCAAGTTTAAATCCTTGATCAGTAATGGAATCGTTTGATATCACCGTTGCAAGGACTTTGAGCCAATCAAGACATTCAAATAAACTTTTTACCACCCTTAACGAAATAAAAGAAGTTGGCAAATGAGTACACATATCCACCGCGA
The DNA here is from genome assembly GCA_037113605.1 of Calophaca sinica. NCBI lineage: Eukaryota > Viridiplantae > Streptophyta > Magnoliopsida > Fabales > Fabaceae > Calophaca > Calophaca sinica. Next base: position 52,440,096 of record CM073735.1, on the reverse strand, counting down.
ATGTCCTCATCCGCCTCCTGATGGAATTCAATTCTTTCTTGACAAACTCATGAAATGTCAATCTTTTTATTCTGTTCTCTTGAAAAGGAAAACCCTTCTTCTCTTGTTTGTCATATTTACTTTTGTTTCCCTCCTTAAAACACAACCTATTTTCTCTTAAAGTTTTATTAACTATTCTCTTCCACTCATTTTGCTTATAAATGTTTGGATCCTGGGAATTGATATCCTTTTTCTCCTGATTTGTTTGTTGACTTGCAATAGCAAGTAGTGCCTTTTCTTCTTTAAAACAATCATCATCATCTATCTCATAATCCCTCTTCACCTCACACTCTAAATATTCATTATACTGTTTTTCAGGGTTTTCAAGTAACCATATCATCAGTTCTAAATGATGTTTCCAACCAGACAAAGGTGCAAAGCACCTGGCAAGGATATTTGCACGGTAATCAAGAAATATATCAAGAAGATCATCACGATTGTCAATCCTCATCCGCTTTCTGTTACCAAATAATACTATGTCTCCAAGACCATAAGTGAGGTAATCAAGGGACTCCATTACTAGCCTAAGAAACCGAGATGTCACTTCCAGTACAGCCACATTAGTTGGGGCACAAGTAAGTGTTCTGCATTTCCTTTTGAGGAGGGCAAATAATAATGAACCAACCGTTTTAGTTTTCCCTGTCCCTGGAGGGCCCCAAATCAATTTCACTGTATTCTTGTGAGAACATTCCCTAGCAGCTAGACAACTTAAAACTCCCTCTTCCTGAGCATTGTTCAAATCAAATGAGCGGATGACAGCACCAAGATTTGATGTATCAATAGTATAGCTTTCACTAGAGAAACATTGAGCGCAGTTTTCTCCAACCTGTAAGAAGATGAGATCAACTAAAGTATGTAAATGCATTCATCCAATCAATGAGACTGCCTTGACAAGGTAAGGAATAAAATGGGAAAACAAATAGTAAACCGCTGTTCTTACAGCAGAATCAGGTTGGAGCAGTTGCCTAACGATATGCATGCCTGGACTATCTGGATCCGAGTTCAGTGCATTCCATATACGAATATTTGTCGTCAAGTTGGAAAGATAGACAGCAAAACCACATATATATGTGTCATCCTTTGGCAAAAACTCTTCTAATTGAATGGGCTTTGAGGTTAGTATTTGAATCTCATAAACGTCTTCAGTATTTACTCTCTTTCTTACCCTTCTAATTGAAGCAATAATATAAGAATTTCCAGGCTTGCTCAAATCATTAGTGCATGTTGGCCTCCTATCAGTCAAAGTAATGAGCTGTCCAGTCTCAGGCTCAAAAGTATCCTCATTTTTGTCCCTATCCACTACCGTTTTCATTTCAATCTTGTATAACAAATCATATGGAGGATTGTGATCTTCGGAAAAATCAATATCATATATTTCCCATGCTGGAGCTTCTGACACCATCTTAATGCTTGAGCATAACTCTGTACGAGTTTCTTCAATAAGAGGAAAAATAAATGAGTTCAAATAGTGACATCCTGACAAGAATGTCCTTGGAATTTGCCTCACCTATTAAAAGACATAAAAATGATAGTTTTAGAAGTTAATTACATGTAAAAAGAAAAGAACTTCCAGTATGCAACGAATGTTGAGTACAAATCAGGCAAGTTCCAAATCACATAGAAACATCCAAGTCGTGGTATAATAGAAATGCTCAGTACTCAGCCCCACAACTTTCTGTAGGGAATCTTTTGTTGCATATTTCACAGTGCAAATAACACAAGGGAAGAAAAATAAATTGTAAATGATGTAAAACAAACTGAATTACTACTACATCAACACTAAGTAACGACGTAAAGAGCATGTGAAATAGTCAAAATGGTCAACAACAATGTACAGCAAGTTGCAGTAACCCTACAAGCCTAGTTAGTTGGACAATCACATAGTAGAACTAGTAAGAGTGTTTTAGAAGTGGAAGAAAGGCCATAATAAAATGGGAATGAATGATTAAACAAACAGACCTTGTCTCTATAAAGATCATCGTTGAGTATATCCTCAAGTGACCAAGAAAATACCAATCTAACCAAGTCTTTTTTACCCCGTTCCATCACTTGGTGGGTTTTTCCCAGAAAATTCGATAAGAGTGTCACTGATCAGTGATCACGGAAACCAAATGATCCAGGAGGGGGAAGAGAAAAAAGGAATCACCGGTGACGAAAAATAAAAGGGTATTGAATTGAAGGGGAACAATTTTGACCCTGTGCAGTAGAGCCAAGGAGGGAGGGAATTAGGAGGAGCAGAAATGAGACAATTTACAAGAATTAGAATATATAGGCTCCTTTTTCATGATGGGTGGGAGAGGAATGCACTAGGGATGGCGGTATGGGCAGCGAGTACATCCCTAAACCCACATTTAAAAAAATAGGTTTAATTTTATTTTTAGTCCCTAACTTTTTTTAATTTAGTGATTTTGATTCCTCTATTTTATTTTTAACGATTTTGGTCCCTCAACTTTTTTAACTTGTCGATTTTAGTCCCCATACTTTTTAATTACACTTTTGGTCCACCAAAATTATGAATTTTTTTTGCACTGTTGGTCCCTAAAAATCTTAGATTTTGGGAAAGCGGGGACCAAAAGTGCACAATCCACTATTTTCCGTACTAAAAGTGCAATTAAAAAAATATAGGGACTAAAATCACTAAATTGAGAAAGTTAGGGGACCAAAATCGTAAAAAATAAAATAAGGGGACCAAAATCACCAAATTAAAAAAGCTGAGGGATAAAAATGTAATTAAGCCAATATATATATATATATATATATATATATATATATATATATATATATATATATATATATATATATATATATTCATACCCAATTTTATACTTGGATGGATAGCAATTGTAAAATCTGTATTCTTATTCATTGGGTATTTAAGAACATGTATCCTTATTCGTTATCTCACTTTAATTAATTACGAAAAAACAAAAATAAAAAAATATGTTTTTTAAAAATATAATCGTAATTCAATTGAAAAATTATTTAAAAATGTTTCAAACCTAATCATATATAAAATATATCAAATAAAATTATTTAATTAAATTAAAATAGGCTAAATTCCAAAAATGGTCTTCTATGTTTATTTTAGGTTTCAATTTGGTCCTCTACGTTTTATTTGTTCTGTTTTGATCCTCTACGTTTAAAACGTTACACGACGTTAGTCCTTTCCGTAACTACTAACTTAAACGCCGTTTATTTTGTCTGCGTGGCGCTCACGTGGCACTCGTTTTCTGACGTGGTATTGACCCTTTGTTCATCACGATGGGGATTAGGTTAAAAACATCCAGGCCTTCTTCTTCCTCTTCATTTGGGGATTAGGGTTCGAAATTAAAACCTCCATTTCTTCTTCTCCATTACGTTCTCTTTGTGCTGCTGGTTCTGGAAACATGTCCCAAAACTATTCATCTTCGCGGAGCTGCAGAGCTTTTACTTCCAAGAGCCATGAAAACTCTGCAACATCGCAACCTTCATGCGACAGCTTGCAAAGGAGGCGCCCCCTGTGTGTGGATGCCATCAGATATGTGTTCTGCGAACTATTGGTAATTTGGGCAGTGTAAATTATGGGAAGCAATTCTGGGGATGTAGGAACTACAAGGTACCCACAGATTTGAATCGATTTTTTATGCCCTTTGGTCTCTAATTTATTTGTTTTGATAAAGGGTTGTCTAATTTATTTGTTTTGATAAAGGGTCTCATGTTTCTATTGTTTATGTTCTATTCAGGACTATGAGACCAAGGGCTGCAATTTCTTTAGGTGGTCTGATGATGATGTTGTTGATGAGAGAGATTTGAAAATTGCTAGACAAAAGAGGAAAAGTGGTAAGCTCAAGAATGAAATCTGCTTGTTGAAGGAGGAGCTATGGACAACTAGAAAATGGCTCAAGACTTCAATTGTGGTTGGATGTGTTTCTGTTGTAATCAACTTGGTACTAATGACAATGTTGTTCTCAAATGGCAAAGCAAATGGGATCTCATCAATGTATCTAAATTAGTTTAGGTGTAGGTGTCTTAGCTGACAACTTGGTGTCAGCTTGTTGTTAGGTTCAGTGAAGTTACTTATTTAGGTTGAGTAGAGTTCAAATGTACCCAAAACCTTTGTTATTGTAATGTTAGCTTTGTTATTGTAATGCAAAGTGTTTGTTCAATGAAGTTGAAATCTACAATTTGTATCAATTTGAAATCTAATGAAGTTGATATGTTTTGCCCATGATTATATGAAGTCCCTGTTTCAGTTTAATATAAAGCCAAATATCCATCATTGAACATAACAGCAGCAGCATAACAGCAGCATAACCAAAAACAACAGCATGCATTCCCTGTTTATGATTAGGAACTGATTTAAAATTGACAACATAACAGTAGCATAATCAAAATAAACCCTGTCATTGATTACAAAGTGATTACAAACTGTATAAATTACATCAGCTGATCCATGTCAAACTGATTATATATCCTGACTAGTATGCCAACTGACCAGAGACCAAACTAACATTTCAAGACTCCAAAATGGCCTCTGATTACAGACCAATAGTTTCAGGATTACAAACCAAAATAACAAACCAAAATATCATTCCAAAATAACATTCATTTCAAAACAACATTCATTCCAAAACATCAACACATCAACATAAAGTCTTCAAATCGTCCATGCTTGAGTAGGCCTTTTGACTGGCATCTTCATTCGCAAAGCTGGGTTGTTTGCAGGTGGTTGGGTTGCAGGTGTTTGGGTTGCAGGTGGGTGAACCCAAGCCTTCTTTTTTTGACGATTTGAGATTGGTGGCTGAGTTGACTCCTGAATCCCCTTTCTCTTTTTTCTTCCTGAGGCAGTGCTTGAAGTAGTTTGATGAGTTTGAGTTGAAATTGTTGGGGCAGGCTGACTAGCAGACCCTGCAGCAGGCTGGCTTGCAGACCCTGGAGTAGGTTGAGTTGCAGGTACTGGAGCAGGTTGAGTTGCAGGAATTGGAGCATGCTGAGCTGCAGGAATTGGAACAGCTTGACTAGAAGCATCAGGAGCAGCTTGACTAGAAGCATCAGGAGCAGCATTTGTTGAAGCATCAGCAGCAGCATTTGTTGAAGGTTCTGGAGCATCAGGGACAACTGGTGGTGGAAGTGGGCATCTTGCTTTGTTGTGGCCATGTTGGTGGCACCTAGAACACCTTTGTTGTAGACCAACTTTCCTCAAACTCCCATCATCTTTTTTCAATTCTCCAGGCTCTTTATTTCTCCTTTTTTTTGGTCTCCCCGGTTGCCTCTTAATCGGTGGTGGTTGTAAATCCGTATAATCAGTTTGGGGCCATAAGTTCTTCCCATTTGCTGGATAAATAACTGACTCGTAGCATGCCTCATATGCTTCCTTTCTGTAGTAATTTGGAATGTAGTCCTCTGGATTAAGATTGATGTGTCTCATGCAACAAATGGCATGACAGCAAGGTATGCCTGTCAACATCCACTTCCTGCATGAGCACTCTTTGGCTTGGATGTTGACAACAAATTTGTCTCCAGTATGGCTAATATGCCTCACCTCATAAAAGTTATCTCCAGCCCACCTACAGAATTAAAACAGAAACCGAATTAAAACTAAACATAATTATAACTAAAGAGAATTAAAAATAGAATTTGCAGTCAGAATTAAGCAGACAGAATTACAAACAGAATTATACCTTGGCATCCATTCATTTGTGTACCCACATTCTCTCTCAAGCCTCTTCTTAATCTTGGCAAAATACTTCCACTATAAGATGCTATTTTCATCCTATTTGATGCCCATCTCTCCATTAGGTACACCCTAATCTCCTCCAACATTGTTACAATTGGTTTGGCTCTTGAACCAACAATTATTGAGTTAAATGCCTCAGACATGTTATTCAACAAGGTATCACACTTTGATTCAGCTGTGAACCTTGATTTGCTCCAATATCTTGGTGGTATTTGCCACAGATACTTGAATGCCTCTTCATTGACTTTCCTCATTTCCTTCATAATCCTCTCCCATGCTTGAGGATATGTTGCTTTAGCAGCCCTCCACATCAATTGCTTCAATTGCTGTCCAGCATGCCTCTTCCTGAAGTTATTATACAAATGCCTAACGCAAAATCGTTGGTCCACCCCTGGTACCAGTTCTTGGATTGCTGGCAGCAGTCCCTTTAAAATCAAACATAAGTGCTTAACACATCACAATCAGCAAGTAAAATATTACATGCAGTGATTAAAATTTTACAATCCAGTAAAATATTACCACACTGATTAAAATCATACCTTTTGTTGATCACTAATAATTGTGTATGTACCACATGCATTTCTGCCTCACAAGTCATTAATCAGAAGCTCCATAAACCATGCCCAAGTATCTTTGTTTTCTCCCTCGACCACAGCAAAAGCAATAGGGAGCATTTGGTCGTTAGGATCCCTTCCAATTGCAGCTAGTATTTGTCCACCATAATACCCCTTAAGAAAACATCCATCAAGTCCTATGATGGGTCTGCATTTAAGGAAGCTATCCCTACATCCTCTAAAACATATGTACATCCTCTGGAAGTGAGGGCACAGTGGCCTTTCAGGGTGTTGCAAGTCTCCTTCATCACCTTGAAATGCTTGTGTGGTTATTTTGACTGTTGACCCGCGATTTCCCCTTAGCAACTCATGCCCATAGTCATAAAGTCTAGTGTATTGTTCCCTGAAAGATCCATCAACTAGATCTATGGCAGCAGTCTTAGCTCTATATGCCTTTAGCTTAGTTATACCAGAATTCCATTTCTTATTAGCCTTCTCCATTATATCAGTCAACTTGATCTTTGGGTTCTCCGTCACATTGTTGTGTAATTTCTTGCTCAACCACTTGGAACTCAGTAATTTAATTTTGAATTCCCTACTGCAAGTATGGTTGTCATTTAACTTCCTTAGTTGCCGACTGTCTTCATCCGGCAACTTGCCACAATATGCTTTCCATCCACATCCAGGAGAGCAAATCACCTTTATCCTCTCTTTGTCATTTTTTTTAAACTTCAGGTTTCTTCCAGAATGGATGGCATATGTTCTAATAGCCTCCTTAAAGTCCTCTTTTGATGAAAAATAAGTACCAAGTTCCCATTTGTAGTCAGTCATTTTACTTGGCAAGTTAAATGTTGGGAACTTGACCCTTGATTGCCCAGCATCCGAGTCATCACTCTCATATCCACTTTCAAGCTCCTCACTAGTGTAGTCACTATCACTAAGCCCCCTGACCCGCACTTGTCTTGCTTCATTGCCCACTTCAAGTAATTCATCAGTTTCAGAGTCTTCACTAAAATTTTCATGTTCAACCACTTTAGGAGGAGCCCTCTTTGGTCTTCCCCTACTCCTTGTCCTACTGCCATTTGCTTTGCCTTGCCTTGTCTTACTGCCACTTGCTTTGCCTTGCCTTGTCTTACTGCCACTTGCTTTGCCTTGACTTGTCTTACTCCCACTTGCTTTGCCTTGACCTCTCTTGCCCTTCCCTGTTGTTGTCTTTGATCCACTGCACTGTATTTCTAGTATGGGGTTAACAATTTGTCTTTCAAACCCATCTTCCTCATCTACCTCTTCTTCTGAGTCATCAAAATGAATATATTTAGCACTATCCTCACTGTGCACACCCCCTTCAAGCTCTCCCTCAGCAGACCCCTCATTAGGCCCAGATTTGTTACCTGGCCCATACAACTCAGTGTGCACACCCCCTTCATGTTCTTTAGCTTGCAAACCCCCTTCATTCTCCTCTGGGCCAACATCATCAATAATAAGCCCATTACCTACATCAGGGCCATTAACTACATCAGGCCCGTTATGTACATCAGGCCCATTAACTACATGAGGGCCATTAACTACGTCAGGCCCATTATGTACATCAGGCCCATTAAATACATGAGGCCCATCTACTTCCCCTTCATGCTTCTCAGACCCATTAACTACATCAGGCCCATTATTATTCTTTTCAGGGCCATCTAGTACTCCAATGACCTCAGGCTGTGAAATTGGGTGCTCCACAAACATATGCACATTGCCATGGACATTTGATATGTTGATCATCTCCATTGCACCTTTGTCATCAATCAACAGCTTCAGCCCAACACTTGGGTCATTGTACCAGATCTCTATCACATCTGGGTAACCCATGTCCTTCAGTATGCCTAAAATCTCAAAGTAGGACCATCTATCTGGGTCACAACGCCATGTAGAATCATTGCCACTGTAGGCCGCTTGATCAGGCTCAACAAAATGCCCAGCATAGTGAAACACAAAATCAAAGTAGCCATCCATCACAAACCCCACCTAATTAACAATACATAAACAGTGTTAGGTTTGGGAAACAAAAAACATACAAACAATACAATATTAACAAATAGAAAACGTCGTAACAAACAAGGAGACCACACCCAACACCCTTTTGTCATCACCAAACTTAACAGAGAAAGGGACCACAGACAAGGGGGCCACACCCAACACAATAAACAATAGCAAACAAACAAACATTAAGAAGATGAAGAGTTTCAAAGGAGTGAGAAAGGAGAATCCCCAAAACCCAAACCAACTGCGATACACAACAGCTACTGCTCGCACAAAGATAACAAAAAAACAAAGGGATTCGGTCTACATACCTTCAACGATGGAGACGACATACAAACGAGAAGCCACTCCGACCTCTGAACCACACAACAATGCCCTAATCGAACGTAATCCAAGAAACACTGACCCTCAATTTTCAAGTGTCGCTGAGCTCTCTTCTTCGATCTTATTAGGAAATGAGTGACGAGGAACATGACCAATACCACGTCAGAAAACGAGTGCCACGTGAGCGCCACACAGACAAAATAAACGGCGTTTAAGTCAGTAGTTACGGAAAGGACTAACGTCGTGTAACGTTTTAAACGTAGAGGACCAAAACGGAACAAATAAAACGTAGAGGACCAAATTGAAACCTAAAATAAACATAGAGGACCATTTTTGGAATTTAGCCACTAAAATATTATTAAATACAACACATAAGTGTTTAAACATTGAATATTACAATAAAATTTCATAATAAAAAATTCATTAAAACTTACAAATTTTAATTAATATTAGGTTTAAATTGACTTTATTTTATAATCATATATATGTGTGTAAAAGTAAGTAAATATGTAAGTAAGTATGTAAATAAATAAATAAATAGTGTGCGAGTATGGAGCAACTCGGGTAATAAGATACCCTCTCTACACCCTTATCCACTAAATTTTACAAGCAGTTACTTGTACTCGTCCTCATACCTATTAAACAGGTAAAAACTACTCATTAGGGATAATTTTTGCAGGTATTCATAAGGTGCACTAATCATTGCCACCAACGGGGGTTGCTATTTGCACCATCATTTTCGCTAATACATACACTCCTACAAGTTAATTCATATTTTTGTACCCAAAATACCTTTATCTGGAAGTCAACTTCTGAAAGTTATATTTTCATTTTGCTGATAATTAGTCTTCCAAAAGTTAACATTCGAACAGTTTATAACGTTTGAAAATTAACTTTCAAGCTGGGTTATAACGTTTGGAAGTTAACTTTCAGAATGCATTAAAAACTGATATGCACATTCTCTCCTCCTTTGTCTCTCACTTTTCCATATTTTTTTCCCATTTTCTCCCTCCCTCTTCCATATTTCAACCCACACCACTCCCTAAATCTTCCACTCTTTGAAGTAGTTGAGTTTGGTTGTGTTTCTACACTTGAGCTGCATTCTTCATCTTCGTTTTCATCTCCGGTCGCGCGAATGAGGTAACTGGCTTTATGAGATTTTAGGTTTTCGAAAGGTAAGTGTTGGAACACAAGTTCATTTTGTTCTGGAAACTAATTTCCGATATATGTTTTTAATTTGATATCACTACAAGAAAATACACACATACCGACGACCATAAGCCGTCGGTAATGCCAAAAAGCCGTCGGTAATGTGAACTTTCCGACGGATTACCGACGGCCAGAAGCCTGTCGGTAAAACGGGCGTCGCAAATGTTTACCGACGGGTTTTTTAGGCTGTCGGTATTATCGACGGGCTAAACCTTCGGTCAGTATCCGACGGGTCAACCCTTCGGTAGCGTTTCGACGGCCTTACCCGTCGGTAAAGCAAATTTTATTTTAAATAATTAATTAATTGATTAATTTTTATATCTAATTTTTAAATTAATTAATTTCTGTAATTAATTTAATTAACTATTAATTTAATTTAATTATTTATTTATTTATTTGTTAAAAATAATTTATTCCCATATTAAAAATTATTTATTTATTTATTTAATTTTTAAATTAATTAATTTCTTAAATTAATTTAATTAACTATTACTTGTAATTTTAAATTGATTATTTTTAATTATTAATTTATTCCCATATTAAAAAATGTGATAACGTAAACAAAAAAAATTAAAAAAAAACGTAATAAACAAATAAATAATTCGAACAAACATCAGTAACTAAAAAAATATCCGAAAATATGAAAAAATATCAGTATAAACATCACTAATAGTCCTGGTAGTCCTGATCATGACCGAGATGCTCTACACCATCTGCATCATCGACATGATCATCAGTACTAGGAGACGAAGGCGATTGGCGAGCTAGCAACTGGTACATCTGGTCCTGCGGCTGCAGCACCTGAGCCAAAATGGCGTTCGTCCGACGGGTCTCCTCCTGCTACTCAGCCACAACCCGCTTCAGCTCGGCTATCTCATGCTCATCCGCGGCAGAGTGACGACCGCACCACCACTACTCGATGACTCTCCGATGCGGAGGCGGCCGATCCCTTTCCTGTAGTTGCTGGCAAGGTCTCCAGCACCGTATAAGCGACCATTCTTCTTGCCGCCAACAACATCTGCCCAAACCCTGAGCGGTGCAGATGGATCCTCAGGGCTCTGAGACGGGAAACATGATGATGTCTGAGAAATTTGAGACATCCTCGCATCAAACTCCTCCTGTCAAACATAAACAAATAAGTCAATTTTTTTTGTAATAAAACAATATAAACATTATTAAAAAATTATTCATTATATTTTATAATTATCTGGGTCCGCCTCGACCGTTCATCGACAAAATCACTGGTACTCCTCCTAATATGAGTTTCACGATGGAGCTCGTGCAACTGTACCTCTCTACCCAACCTCCTTGACTGTAATTATTTAATAAAAAAACCTTAAATAAATAAGAAATAATAAATAATAACTAACAATAATAATAATAATAATAATAATAATAATAATAATAATTATATAACACGTAATAATAATAATAATAATAATAATAATAATAATAATAATAATAATAATAATAATAATATAACACGTACAAGTCGAGCTGCGTGCTGCGCCTGATTGACAGAGCCTCCTGTGTGCAAGCTTCCTCCCTTCTCATAGGCTCTATTCTTCTTGGCCTTCTCGCTGGTCGCTATGAACTAAGGGGAGTTACCAGCTGTTGCCAAAGCTGATCCCCTATCCAGTGGGGCTGTCCATGGAGGCAGACATCTCTAAGCATATCAGAGAGGCGGTGGGAGGCCTTCATATGGAAGTTCTTCTCGATCTGCTCTTCCACCTCCTCCTCCCAAGCAACCCTCTCCTGTATGAATATAATAAATTATTAAACATAATTGAAATTTATGAAATAAAAAAAAATATGCAACAAAATAAAAATTACAACTTACTCCGAAAGATTTGAACATATGCCTTCGCTCCTGGTCCTTCAACTTCCCCCAATTGGTCCAAAACGTGTGGTAATTATCCTCAATTACTACTGTGATAGCCTTCGCAGCTTGCTTTGAGGGAAGGAACCTGAACAATAAAAAGATGTCAAACAAATAATATATATATATATATATACGTAAATTATTAATAACTCGAAAATAAAAAACGTAAATACTTACCCTTTACCAGCCGGCCTGATAACAACTCGGCCATCATGCAGCATCTCAAGATCCTCAACGACCTCCTGCTGCTCAACCTCGTCCTGCTCAACCTCGGTCTGATCAGGTGTATGGCCCGTACTATACTCATGATCGGATTGATGAGTATCGAGCACCGTCTCAGGCACAAAATGGGAGGAAGAAGCGCCAAATGTCTGCTGGTACCCCGAGCTGGGGACCATGTAAATGGGAGGCAAATAGGGTGTCGATGCAGAAGGTGTTGTCGGCTTTGTAGGTGCCGAATGTGACGTAGGCTGTGTAGGGGCCGAAGACGCTGGAGGCTGTGTAGGCGTAGATGTACGCAGATGCTATGTGGATGACAACGTCGAAAAGCCAGCAGCGTCACGCCGAATAATGTTCGGCCTCGAACGACGGGGGGATTTGAGGGCGATGCCCTCCCCCTTCCATTTACCACCAGTGGGTGGTCTGGGTGGGTCGGATCCTTATCCTCCTGATGCCATATATGTCTATAGAGCAATTCAACAATAACAGTCATGAAATATTATATTTAAACATAACAATATTAAAAATGAATTCTATAAAAATAAACAAGTTATGAAAATAACTCAAATTAAAATATATTATTAGACATTAATTTCTCTAATTGTAAAAAGTTAAACAAATTCATTCTGCCCACTCTACTTCGGCATCGTCTTCAGATCTTGATGGTTCTGCCACTTCTTCATTTAATTCCTCATCATCTCCATCTACATCTTCATATGTGATTGGATTGTCACGTAGTCGAGAAATGGGTTCCACTTCATTTACTACGTTGACATGAGATATCTCATCCACTTGATAAGCCACTTCTTCCTGTGGATCATCTGCTTCAACGCGACCCCTTGGTTTTGTCTTTATTACAACACACCAACCTTGTTTGTCCCTTCGAGTTGATGGATAAGGGACATTATACACTTGTCTTGCATGTTGTGCCATGATAAACAGATCAAACATTTAGTATCTTCTGCTCATGCATATATCCACAGTATTATATTTTCGATCCACTCTTGTGCCTCTACTTGACGGATCAAACCAATTACAATAAAATAACACTATTCTTTTAGTGTAGTCTAAAGTATTTTACGCCAGTTCATATATATGTTGAATCACGCCGTAGAAGTCGTCTTCACCTCCATCTGTGGCACCTTTTACATAAACTCCACTGTTAATTGTTTTTTCCCCCTCTGTTTTTGACTGAGTTTGAAATTTGTATCCGTTTACGAAAAACGTGTGTCATTCTTTTACACGTGAATTAGGACCATGAGATAAATTTCTCAAGTGTTCGATTTTAGGCGATTCTGCCTCACTGTACACCTGCATATACATCCATAGGCAAACAAATTATGGTTCTTTTTTTCAAACAATCTTTTGTATTTTCAAACAATAAATAGTTAAAATAGGACTAAAAATACATACTTGGTTCATAAACCACGTTGGGAAATATTCATGAATATAGACAGAAGAGTCTTGTTCGCTTATGAGCTTAGTTAACAAGAATGCCCTGATTAAGTTATTATCAAACAAAAGATCATGAGCAGTTGTGGATAAAAGAAATTGAACATGGTCAAAATGATACATACGTAAGATATGGTGATACTTCGGCACAATTGATCAACACGTGAACGTGGGCTGACTTCCACTCTTCTCCCGTTAACCAGTGGGTCAGCTCCTTTCCAGCATGACGACCGAGAAGGCAAAATACTGATAAGGCTAGTGGGTGTCTTTCACTTTCAATTTCTATTTCATTCCTATTATTTGTTGGTGTCAACATGAAGTTCGTAAAATAATGGGAACAGAAATGGATTGTCTCACGGTATAAGTAAGTTGCACAAATAGATCCTTCAACCCTGGCCTTATTTTTCACCGATCGTTTTGAGTCACCCATAAATCTACAAAATAACAAGGTTGATGATAAAAATTGATACATTTAACCCTTCAAATGAATATTTGTATAGGCAGAATATTTTATTATATTACCTTTCGAATGGATACATCCATCTGTATTGAACCGGTCCACCAAGCCTAGCTTCATGTGCAAGATGTACTGGGAGATGCTCCATAGAGTCAAAGAAACCAGGAGAAAATATTCTCTCCAACTTACAGATAATGACTGATATGTTCTGCTCCATCTTTATAAGATCATCCTCTCTCAATGTCGCAGAACACAAATCTTTAAAAAATTGGCTGAGTTCAGCAAGTGGATTTAAAACATTTGACGACAAGGAACTAAATGCAATAGGAAGTAAACACTCCATGAATACATGACAATCATGACTTTTCATCCCAATCATGGTTTCTTTGTTCACATCGGCACATCTTGCCAAATTAGAAGAATAACCGTCTGGCATCCAAAGTTCTTTTATCCACCGATAGACTGACCTTGCTTCCTCAGTAGTTAAAGAGTAACAGGCTTTGGGTTTCAAGGTTTTCCCATCAGATCGAGTCGTCAAATGCAAGTCCTTTCACCTATAGTAAAGTGGTAAGTCCAGTCTGGCCTTATTGTTGTCTTTCATTCTTCCTTTAACGTTCATCACTGTGAGAAAAGTATTGTCAAAAAAGTTCTTCTCAATTTGCATAACATCAAGGTTGTGTCTTAATAAATTATCTTTCCAATATGGCAGATCCCAAAAAATACTTCTTTTAGTCCAATTATGCCATTGTCCATATCATTCAAATCGATCCAATTCACCATAATCAGTGATTTTTAGCAGATCCATAACTCTGCTCTAAATCTGTTCAGATGTCAACCTTGGGGTGGGTCATCTAATTCAACTTCCCCCTTCTTGAAGGCGTTCTTATTTCGTCTAAATGGATGATCGTCTGGTAAAAACCTGCGATGTGAGTCAAACAAGAACTCTTCCTCCCGAATTTCAAGGTAAAGGCCTTTGTATGCTCCATGCAATGGGGTCATGCCATTTTACCATGAGTATCCCAACCAGACAACATGCCATATGCAGGGAAGTCATTAATGGTCCACATAAGAGCTGCCCTCATTATAAAGTTCTTCTTTCGTGCAATATCATAAGTCAAAACGCCATTCCACAACCTTTTGAGATCGTCAATGAGAGGCTGTAAGTAGATATCAATACCATCTGTTGGATTATCTGGACACGGAATAATACAAGTCAAGAATATATAAGGCTTATACATGCACATTTCGGGAGGAAGATTGTATGAGGTAACAATAACTGACCAGCAAGAATAATGTTTCGCCGTCGATTGAACATATGGGTAAAACCGTCAGAGCATAAGCCAAGTCATACATTACGTGGATCTGCTGTAAATTCGGGATGCACACGATCAAAGTGCTTCCAAGCTTCACCATCACATGGGTGGTGCAACATACCTGAAGTGCTTCTATTCTCATAGTGCCACATCATTTTGTCTGCAGTCTGTATTGATGCAAACATTCTCTGCAGCCTTGGAATAATTGGCAAGTAAAACATTGCCTTCACTGGAACTGGTTTTTGTCTACTCTTCCTATTATCAGTGTGTGAAATATACCTTGGCTCACCACAAAATTTGCATTCAACCAACGCGCCATCGTTTTTACTGAATTCATTATCGTAATATAACATACACCCTCCCACACAACAATCAATCATTTTAGATTCCAACCCCAACTTGGACACCAAGCTTTTAGCCTCGTAATAATTTTTTGGCAAACCATCTCTGATAGGTGACGAGTCCAACATCATCTTCGTTACGAGATCCAAGCACACATCCGTAGCACCACAGTTGGACTTAAGAGCTAAAAGCCTTACGCACATTGCTAACCTAGAGTCTGCAGACCCTTCAAACAATGGCTTATTTGTTTATAATAAGAGATTATAAAATTTTTGTGTTGTCTTATTTGGAAGTTCATCTGTGTCATCATACTGTTGCTCCTTGAATGATACGTTGACCCCCAAGGCATCACAAACCATATCTTGCATCAATTCAATTTGCTCACCATATCTCGTATCTACGCAACTGCTTGAAGCACCTGTGTAATTATCGCCAACCCCTAAAACAAACCGAGGCAACTCTTCACCATGTCTAGTCCAAATCCAGTAATTAAGCCTAAATCCAACTCTCTATAGGTGATATATGACCTCACCTGGGTTCTTAATCCTTCTGCAATCGCAATTAAGGCACGTACATCTAATCCCTCCATTAATTATGAAATCTTCATGTGTCATTGCGGCTTGGACAAAGTGATCAACCCCATCGCAAAAAGACTATTTCAAATCCCCTCTCCCTGGATACAACCTATCGTACACCAACTACGACTCAAAGGAAAAAATTTCATCTACTGCATGTTAAAAAAAATGACAATTTCAGCAGCACGACTTTTTTACAACTGCTCTCTTTCTTTAAATGGTATGACCTTATCCCATTCGAGGAAAAACTTTTTCAGAACTCGTATAATAGTCCTTCCTTAATTCTCATATCTTATACTTGACAAAATTTTGACAGCATTTCCCATTGGTCTCTGAATACACTAAATGATCGCAATTATGAATACTGCGATCAAGTATGCACCCAGAGAACAAAAAGAAATGAATCGAACCGAAATTTTATCAAATATAAAGATATGAGAATTAAGCAACAACTATTATACAAGTAAAGAAAATTTTTTTCCCAAACTGTCCGACTTGGACAATTCAAGGTTCAATATACAATGAACACGTGGTACCCTAAAAGAGTACATGCACTCAATAATATATTGAACTTCAAACGAGAAGCTAAGGCTTTTCTTCGATACTAATAACAATAATCAAACATCCATTTCATCAATAATTAACATAACAATTTTCGTATAATAGTTAGGTTAATTTTCTATGCACGATTCACATGTAAAGAAGGATGCAAAACAAATGATTCACTAAAAATCAAAAGTCTACAACTCGGGGATGTAGCTCAGATTGTAGGGCGCTCGCTTAGCATGCGAGAGGTACGGGGATCGATACCCCGCATGTCAATAATAATAATGCACTTTTTACTACCAACAAAAAAACTAGAAGTCTGCAATGGGGTAGCTTGTGTCGTATTTATGGCCTAAATAATGCTCTACTTGGAGACTTTTAAATTTCTCAAGTTAGATGAGTTAAAGAATTTGAATGATGATAGAAGTAGAAAATCGACTTGGTCATTTAAAAAGAAACAGGTTGAAAGTTGACATCCTCTTTAAAGATAGAATTAGACAAGCAGAAATGGCAAGGGAAAGAAGTACAAAGAGATGTGCAAAGCAAATTGCAGCGAAGGAAGCACTTGGGAAGGCCAAATAACATTGTGCCCTGGTATGGTGTTTGCATATTTTGATCATGACGTGTATAAATTATGAGGATTTCCAATTTTTAGATTTGGTCCAAACTTTATACTAAGGTTTCAAGGCACCATAGCAGTTACTTGGGTTTGAAATTGTAAGCAGATTTGTTTCCAAACCAAGTTACATCTTTATTATTCCTTTTATACAGTGGTCAAACTCACAAAGAATTCCATGAAAGATACTTTAAAGGTTATCCGATGGACACTTAACTCCATGGCTTCCATTACATTGACACCTAGCAACTTTTGTTTTTCATCAAATTCTACTTATGACAGCACATGCATCTTTCAATAAAATTGTTTTTAGCATAACTTTACATAACACTATTGTTCAAGTTCTTTTCACGAAAATTTTTCCTAAGTACATACTTCAATTTCACTTTTCAAATTTGCAAATAGTATAGCATAGAAGTTTTTTTCTTTCTTTTTCCTATTGTTAGTAATGCTTAATGCCAATTAAAATTTTTTTGACTGATTGATGAACATAAACTGACAGAAATTGAGTTTATGTGTTGATTGCTAAATATGGAGTATACATGATTGATGTGGAAGATTGTGACTCATGAGTCATGTTTTATCATTCTTAAATTTCAATATACCAAAATCATGTTGTCAACATAACCTTTTCTTATGTGTGAGCGTGCATGCTTTTTGAAGCTTAAATATTTGAGGTCTTTATCTTTTATATATTAAAGTAATAAAGACTTTTCTCTTAAATTAGTAAAAAGGTTTTTCAATAAAAATTTTACATTGACATAGTAAAGAAGGGTGTACACCTATTACTTTAAAAAAAGTTTAAATAAAAATGTGATTGTGTTGATGTAAATCCTATTTTAGTTATGCTTGTTGTGAGATGCATCACACTGGGTAGATACATATTTGCAGAATTATATCTTAATTTAATTGAAGTAGCTTTGAAGTAGTATTCTAAAACTTTGATAAAAAATGAACATGATTGGATTTTGTATTTAACATAATACTTCAAATGAATAGTCTACATGTTACCTTCACCCTAACATAAAACATACATCAGACAAAATTCCCTATGTGGAGAGAACTATACATCACTTCAACATAAAACATCTTTTGTTAGCCAAAACATACATCACTTCAAAATTTCCTCTGTGGAGAGAACTATGAAGGAAATCAAATAAATATGTCGGTGTGGGGGTCAACAGACAAACCCTTTTCCACCCAGTGAGTCAACTGACATTTCGTTAGAGTGCATACCTCGATCGCAGAGTAGTGGTAGAGGCACGAGCGGTGGAGGAGTGGTGGAGGTGGCGGTCTCAGAAGCCTATGAAACAGAGATTTTTCTGTTAGCAGAAACTTATAAGCTATAAACAACAATCCACCAACAAATCAATGAAAACTCCATTTTAAGCAACAATCTACCAACAAGTCAATCCCCAAACACACACACACACAATTGAACAATAATAACCCACAACATTGCTAATTTGTTATCACAATAAGAATCAATAATGCCTCACAAAACAAACACAAAACAGACTCCCTTCACTACACTTCAATATTTTCATTTTCCAATATAACAATCATTCCCACCACCCATATACTCCAATACCAAAGAAACCCCCAACAACAAACGGAACAAAGAGAATAAACTAAAATGCTAAAAGTTATAATTATATTAAATTAAATTAAAGTAAATTAAGAAGAAAAAACTCACAACTCCAATAGTTGAGTAAGTGATGATGGTGAACTTCTGGTCACTCACGTAATCCTTCAAAAGAAGATCTACAACAACAATAAAAATAGAAAATTATTTTAAAAATAAACAAAAACAAAATTAACTGATTACAATACAAAAATAGAAGCATATCTATGAGATAGAGAGAGTACCTCTAGCTTTGTTTTTTATGTCAGTGTAAAGAACCCAAGGGGGAAGAGAGAGAGAGAGAGAGACAGGGACAGGGACGAGAGAAAGGCGGACAGGGGCGGTGGTGGCCGGAGAAACAGAGAGAGGCAATGTGGCGAGGCGGTGCTATAGAAAAAGATAGCAGTAGTGGGGCGCGGTGGTGGCACGGTTGAAAGAAAGGCAGCCGGAGAAGAAGAAAGGGAAAAGAGAAGAGAAGAGAAGAAGAAGAAAGGGAAAGGGTCGGGTTCTGCAACTAAAAGATGCATACCGACGACCATTCTAATTTACCGACGGCCAAATACCGTCGGTACCAAAAACACGTCGTTACTGACGGCTACTTTTAAATACCGACAGGCTTACCCATCGGTAAATTCTAAACGTTGTTTACTCGCGATTACCGATCGGCAATGTCGTCGAAAATACCGACGGACAAGGCCGTCGATATTTGAAAACTGGAGTGAATCCAAAGGCAAGACTGTTACCGACGAGTATGGCCATCGGTAAGTAACAACGAACGATAGGTGAGACGTACCGACGGGTAAGGCCGTCGGAAATTCCCAGATTTTTTGACGGGCTTGTGTCCGTCGGTAATAGACCGTTGGTACGCCCTGTTTTCTTGTAGTGTATTAAATCCAAAAGTTTATATCCAGACAAAGTCTTTGTTAACAATCAGGTGTTTACTTATATAACAAAAGTTTAAACATGTTCTAGAAATTAACTTTCAGAGGTTTTATTTGTATCTTCCAGAAGTTTACTTTTGGAACATGTTGATGTTGACTAATTCTGTTTACCTCAAGTATATTTTGCAATGTGCATTTTGCATATCAGAAGTCTCAGAGGTCCCAGAATAGAAATATAGCACCTCATGAAGTTACTAGGACCTTATAAGTATGTATATTTGTAAAGAATGATCGATGCATATGATGTTGTCAGATATATATTATTGACACATCCAAACTTCATTAAATTGTTGAATATTTTCCATACTATGTTGCTAATTGATAGCACATACAAAGCCAACAAATATAACTTATCATTACTTGAGATTATTGGTGTCACTTCCACAGAGTTGGCATTCTCTGCGACATTTTTCTTATTTGGAGTCTGAGCGGATTGGTAACTTCATGTAGGTTTTACAGATGTTAAGGGGGGTGGTGTTGAAGGCTAATGATCTACTAAATTTATCATGTTTACCCTTTAGTAGAACAATTTTTATGCAAAAGTCTTGCCAAATTATGGGTCACGTCTAAAATTCATCCTCTATATGAAAACCATCACTTTTAAAATAAAAAAAAAAACTAAAAAAGTCAATTATGGTTATAATACGATATTAATTTTTTTTTTAAATTAGGTCAGTAATTCATGCAAAACAAAATTGGTCAATAATATAAACTACAATTGTAACTTACTATTTTTTTAAAAGAAAACACCTAACATCCATGCATAGCATGGGTTACGTTCTAGTATACATGTATAAATGTGTGTGTGTGTGTGTGTTCAAATAAAAAACAGAAACCCTTAAATTATTAAAATAAAAAAGAAACCCACTTATTATCATAATCAATTATCAAAAAAAGAAAAAATGTGTTTTGTTTGAGAGCAAAATACAATATTTTATGAAAAATATTTTATGGGAAGGGTGAAAAGTGAAGAGGTGTGACAGTGTTTTTTGTTTGTAAGCTAAAAGTAAAGAGCCCTGAAAATATTTTAGTGAAACTTAAAGAAAAAGAATGGTATTCTTTGGGAACTGTAGAGAACAGATATAAAGAGAACACATAACGACATACACCACACCGCATAAACAATAAAGAGAACGAGACATAGTTGCAACAGATAGAAGAGAAAGGGAGTTTGATGCGAGCTAAAATTGGAGATGATGGAAGAGACGATGGGCAACAAAAATTTCCAAATTTCGAGTAGTGAGGACTTCAGAGATATGAGAGTATGAGACAAAGTTTTGGGATTTTTAATATTCAATATTTTATTCATAAGTCACTATTGTATTAATAGAGATATCTAGATCCTAATATTTAACATCATGTACCATCTATAGGGTGCACAATGCACAATGATAGTGATAACAATGTCATGAGTCATAAATGAGCCCATCGTGTGCCTTGACACAGCCAAAAATAGGTTTTTGTTAAATGCACCATGCAACCCTCTCACCACACCTAACAATTTTTTAAAATTCCAAAAATGTCCTTCTTATATAACCATAAATATGATATTTACGGGTTATATATTTTCTAAATATATAACCATAAATATGATATTTACGTGTTAGAAATTTTTTAATAACAAACCGTAAATATGTGAGTAAAAACCCGTAAATATGTGACTAAAAAACTCAAACCGTAAATGTTAAACCCTAAATCGTAAATATAACATACAAACCGTAAATATATAATGCAAACCGTAATTATATATAACAGCCGTAAATATGCACCGCCAAACCGTAAATTGCACTTTGGGTAAAGAAAAAAAAATTTAACTCTAAACCGTAAATATATATAGTGGACTAATAAAATGTAAATAGCAATCGTAAATATATATATCTCCAGAAATATATATAGTGGACTGATACCTTCAGAAAAAATGTGTTCTCTTCTCACTAAAATACGGGTTTACCAGTTCGTAAATAGCAAAGTAAATATAAATCTCTAAACTCTAAATTGTAAGGCAACCGTAAATATCTATGCACAAACAGTAAATATCTAAAGAAACACAAACCGTAAATATATTAAATCTAAACCATAAATATGCACAACCAAACTGTTAATATGATATTTATGAGTTATATATTTTCTAAATATATAACCCGTAAATATCATATTTATGGTTATATATTTAGAAAATATATAGCCCGTAAATATCATATTTACTGTTATATTAAAAGGGCATTTTCAGAATTTTATAAAGTGTTAGGTGTGGTGAGAGAGTTTCAGGTGCGTTTAACAAAATCCCAAAAATATCTCTCATTTTTAACCCGCTTGGGCCTGTTGTTGTTTGGCGGATCCGGCCCACTAACACGACCTTGATCTTCAAGTGTCTACCCCAGGAATCGTATCAGAGGCTGCAGAGAGACTTCGCATGTTCGCACAGTGAGAGAGAGAGAGAAGGGAACTTCAGTTAGGTTAGGTTTTTCTGAACCGGGTCGCAAAATTCGACACGGATACGTCTTCTTCGCAAAATCGAAACGGAGCGACGACGATCCTACGTTTTTTTGGAGCCGGAACGACGATCCTACAGCGATTCTACAGGCCGGCGATCCTGTAACAGAGTCAACTCGCTGAGGGGGTGAAAACTCGTAGGATCGTACGTTCTTACGCGTTGACTCGCAATTGATTTTAGCAACACTGAGTGGGGTAGTTGAATTGCAGGACAAAGTGTTGCTGATTGATTTGGTTGTGAGAAGATGCACCCTCCTTTAACATTGCACAAACACCCAATGTGCGTAGAGGTGAGTTTATCTTTTTTATAAATAAAAAAAGTTGTTTATTTATTTGCTATTATTTTCAGTGTTCAAATTATTTTTAATATTGTGTTGTACTATTGGTTTGCTTATTGCTTATGATTAATTTGATATGTTTCCATGCATATGTCATTGGAAGAATGGCTATCTGTTGAATATTTGGTCCTAAACAAAAGACTTTGGCTGTATTGTAGCCTTATTTTGGAACAATGGAATGAGAATTAAGCCACAAAGAGGTATTGCCAAGGGTTATTTGTTGCCCTGGCAATCTGCAATTACCTTTCCCTTACCTTGTTAGTCCATAGTGGACTTGGAATCACGTTGGGAATTTAGAAGTTTAGAAAACTTCTCTGTTTCCTTTGGTGCTGAAAGTTATCATAAATGGTCCTGCAAATGTGAACAAGTATATATTATAGCCTAGTTTAATTCAGGTTGTGCTTTTATGCAGATTATTGAGCAGTTTCAAAAGTGTCATGTGGAACATCCTATTGCAAAATTCTTTGGTGAATGTACAGATCTGAAAATAAAATTGGATCGCTGTTTCAGAGAAGAAGTGAGCTTTTCAGTTTTTTTCCCCATTATTTATTGTTTTTTAAAGGTCTCTTTGCTTTGCTTTGGTTTTCCTGTGGTCTGAAATAATCATCCATGTGTTCCAACTTTCAACAGAAAGCTTTGAAGAGAAAGGCCAACTTTGAGAAGAGCAAAAAGTTTAAGGAACAGTTGCAAGATTTCAGGAAAGAAAATGCTGCAAGCAGCAGTCAATAAAAGAATTTTCTGCAATGTTGAAAAGCCCAAACCTTTCTGCAAAGTACAACCCTTAATTTTGTACAAGGGCTTCATATAATATTTTTGCCACTTTCAAACAGGGATATATTCTATATCAATATTGTTTGAAGCATGTCTGATGCTATCGCCATGAACAACTTGTTCAGATTCTTCACCAGATAATGAAGTAACATGTTTTAATGGCTTTTTCTTATGATAAAAATTTAGGGATCTTGATGAGTGCAAATATATGTTGTACTGAAAATGTATATGTAGCTCACTCTATTAGTGAAGACTCCTCAACATCAACACCATGCCCATTCTACTATAAATAGTACTTGGTCTGACTTTTGTTTATTCAAGCCCCCTTTTTTTTATTTCTGTTCTGCTGTCCAGGATTGGGAACATGTTTCCTATAATTTTCATATTGCAATTTTCTTTTTCCCTTCTTGGAGACAAGCTTTAGAAGCACATGGATTTCGTTTGAGTAGAAGTAAGATGGAATATATGGAATGCAAGTTTAGTAAAAGACAAAGCACCCTTAGCTTAGAGGTGAAAGTTGGGGATCAAACCATATCACAAGTCACTCGGTTTAAATACCTTGGATCCATTATACAAAACAACAGTGAAATAGAGGGAGATATAAATCATCAGATTCAAGCGGGGTGGTTAAAATGGAGGAGAGCATCATGTGTTTTATGTAATAAAAAGGTACCACTCGAGTTAAGGGAAAATTTTATCGTATAACTATAAGACCGGCGATGTTGTATGGGACGCAGTGTTGGACGGCGCAAAGCCAACACAATAATAAACTCAATATAGCATAGATGAGAATGTTGTGATGGATGAGTGGTAAGACTAGATGAGACAAGATCTGAAATGATAGTATCAAAGAGGGAGTTGGGGTGACACTTATTGTAGAAAAGATGGTTGAATCTCGATTTAGGTGGTTTGGGCATGTATAAAGGAGATCGGTAGATTTCGTAGAAAGGGGAATAGATTAGATGGATGGCAGTCTAGTAACTAGAGACATAGGAAGACCAAAGAAAACTATAGGCAAAACTATTAAGAATGACTTAGAGGTCATGGTCTCACTATAGACATAGTTCATGACAGACCATTATGGTGTTGAGTGATCCATGTAGCCGACCCCACTTAGTGAGATAAGGCTTGATTGTTGATGTTGATGATGTTGTTGTAGGGTCTTTAAACCCCATTATTCAATCCAAAAGAATGTAGGTCTATGATATTACAAGGTGTCATCCAGAAAACCCTATCCCTCCTTGGTGAACAAAGCGGCATCGATGAATCTAGATGCGCATTGAGCTTTGTCAAAGGTATCAAGAAGTGGAAAAACTGATCAGGAAGGTAATGGTAAAACATTTTATGCGGGTTCTAATCCAATGATTGATGTGAGAAATGCTGAAGGTGAATAAAGAGGACCTTGCTCATATGCTCATGTTGTGAGGCACATACAATGGTGCTTGAGCAGACACTCCGCCCGCCAGCAAAACCACCGGATCGTTGTATGATTGTGTTGTTGGCTTTGGAAAGTTACACTAAAGGAGTAGTAGGTTCAACGCTTAGGTTAACTTGAGCGTGGTATCTGAGTTAGTAACTCTGTAGTCAAGCGCAACTCATATAGTTATAGTTATACCTAAGAGTTTGCTTTGAGTCCTGTACTGTACCCCATTAGTGGGTTGATGATTGTATCTGGTGTAATGTTCTCGTGGCCTTGCCACAAATGAATGAAATGTTTCACCTTTGACAAAAAAAAAAAAAAAACGTGTAAAGAAATGGGCACTCATGTTATAATATACACTTTAAATATGCTTGACTGGTAATGGATGTTCATTCTCTAATCAACATTAGCAATGACGCCTAGCTTCCATAAGTCAAAATTTCATCCTCAATAAATATGCTAGCTTTCATTTACATTGTCCTCGATAAAAGCATAGTCAGCTTTATAACATTTTCTCTCATCTAGTTTGACTAGCTTAGACACGTCTAAAAGCAAGTCTGTCTACAAGCACAAAAATTAGCTGCTAAATTCTTCGAGCAGCACTGTGTGCCTTTGTAGTGAATTATGTAGCACCCAAAAATGAAAAAGAAAATCCAAATTATTGAAAAATTATTAAAACCAGTAACTGAAAGTAATTATGTTCATCAATTAGAAAGAAATAGTTTTGTTTGATATTAACAAAGATAATAAGTCATTCATGAAAAGTAAGTGAACATTCAAATAAAAGTTAGATTGCTGTTTCACACAATATAAAGTGAAAGTGAGCTTTTCCCTTTTGTTTAATAAGGCTCTATCTGTTTTTGTTCCAGTATTCATCATGGTTTATTATAAAAAAAAATCCTTTGTTCCAAGAGAAAGCTCTATCGACTTTAAGCAAATTTAGTTGACTTAGTTGGGATTCATTTAGCAGTTTGACAACTTTAATGGCACCACTGGGTTGAGTTCAGTAGTTCACATTCTGCGCTCAAGTTGCATGACAAGAAGTACAAGAAAAATAAAAACATGTTAGAGATGCACAAGAAAAAATATAGATTCTAATGGTGAACTTTAATACTAAAAGAAACAAGATCACTCACGGACTGTCAACATATAAGTATTTTTTTAGCTTGCATAGTTCCAGACAAGCAGTGCCGGATATACTTGTAGTGGTATGGGGAGAAATGCCCCCAGCAGGTAAAAATATTTTACTTCAGTATACTTAAAAAAAAAAAATTACCCCCATAAAAAATAGAGGTGTTGCCCTCATAAGCCATTTTTTTTAAAAAAAGAACATAGAAAATTATAAGAGATAAAAAAGAGAATAAATTTGTACTAATTTTACCCTTTTATTCTTCTAATTTATATTGCTCCTGACACTAAACACATAGTTAGAAGCTTAAGTATAAAAGCACAAAAAGGTCATTGATAAAAAACACGAAGACCTATTTGCTCCCTAAAAAATGAAAAGTATTAATTTGGCCTTCAAAAATTTCAAATGTCGGTCAAATGAGTCTAATGTCTCTAAAATTATCTTAAAAAGACTAATTTGATCGATATTTTAGATTTTTGAAGACTAATTTGATATTTTTCATTTCTCAAAGACAAATAAGTCTCCATTTTTTATAAGTACCAATTTGAGTCTTTACTTTTTCTTTTATTATGATATTATGTATTTGTAAAAACTTACAATATTTTTATGTGAAAATATTAGACTATTATTTTATCCCCACTATAGAAATTTTCTGGACCCGCCACCGCAGAGAAGCACCTATTTGGTCAAAACAAAAGTATATAACTCTATATATTAACACTGGTGATGTACTTAAAATCTTAAATAGAGATGTCTTCCCTTCATTTAGATTCACCTATATACTGGGAAAAATTCGGCTAAGTGCATCAGTGAGAGGCATTGCCTGTGTTTCACTCTGATCTGTCTTCCATACCTTGAATTTTTCTAAGGGAGAAGAGGCAAATTCACTCCAGCGGCATTTCCACTCCAGCTGCATGATGTGGATGTTGTTGATGAGAATTGATCTTAACATATTACTTGGCCATCGGAGAATATAATAAAAGTTTAGGGATCTTGATGTGTCACATATATGCTATACTTCTATATGCTATATGTAAAACCAAACTACACTAAAGACATATGACAAAAGCCCATTCATCCATTTTCTCGCTAAAAACTATTTCCCACAAAATTTTTAACTACATTAGATTCCATTTTTCTTCGTCACCTATGCTGTTCAGCACAGGTTCTCTCGTCTAGTCACGGAGAAAACAAGATCACATAAAGTACATTTCAACTTGCAGCATTCCAGACAAGCATCTATTTGCTCAAAACAAAAATACATAACTCTATTAACACTAGTGATGTATTTAAATAGAGATTATTTCCCTTCATTTTGATCTACCAACATATTGAGGAAAAGCTCGCCTAAGTGCATCTGTTAGAGGTATTGCCTCTGTTTCACTCTGATCAGTCTTCCAGACCTTGAATTTTTCTGGGGAAGAGGCAGATTCACTCCACAGTTTGAGCACAGACATTGAATAGGGCCCTCTTTTTTCACCATAAGAACCCAAACAATGCCAAATAGAAACATCAGGATTCTCCACTTCCATTCTTCCTGTTGAAGTGTCTTTACTATTTGCATCTTCTTCATCACTGTCACTCAAAACAATAACATCATTGACAGTCACCTCAACAACTGAAATGCTTTGTTTTTCCTTTTTTGTCTGATTAGCAATCCTGTTATCACTAAGATTTCTGCCATCTACATCAGAATCAGATTTAGTGTTGCTTGGTTGAGTCAAGCCACATTTTGCTGCATTTAAGGTCTGACAATGAGAGTTTGATTCTTTAAAGAGTGTAGCCTTGTGATCATCATCTTGCCTCACTTTTGAGGTGTATTGAATCAGCTTTTCTTGAGAAGCAGTATGGGCAGAAAATTGTTCAGCAGAGGCAGCAAAGGCTGTATCATCTTGGTTTATTTTCACTGGTGTTTTTGGACCTAAGCAATGAAAATTAACACAGGATATTGTGAGCTACATTTCATAGATACTTGGTACAAAAATTAACTAAATTAGTGGCACCTAAATTTTTCCTGTATATAGAAACTTTCATAAACAATATTAGAAGGAAGCAAACACCACTTTTGAATGGTAAAAGCCAACATCTAAAGGTAGCTAGCCTCAAAGGAGGATATATTGAACTAAATATAGGAACAAAAAATAAAAATATCACAAAATACTCATTAAATTATATTGAACTCAGATTGTGATATCAGAGTACATCAGTAGAAAATGGAAACAAGCAAAACATCAAAGAAGAAAAAGACTTGGAAGATCACAAGCAGCAGTAGATGAATGCCAACTTCCTTCCAAGGTCACGTCCCTGCCGTCTTCATAATAACCACCTCCCCTCTTCCATCCCTCCTCGGCCCCACTCAATTTCCACTAAGCATAACCGTCTCTCCCCCCAAGTCTCCTCCACGTGTCCCTTTCTTCCCTTTCCTGGAATATACCTTCCATATCTTGGGGCCATGACTCAACTGCTGTACTATTGGGTTATTAACACCAATCATTGTATTAAGCTCCTGAGTCGTCACTGTAGAGAGGATCTCGATGAAATGATAAATCACAGCATGCAAGAATGAGAAGATACTAACAAATGCAATATCAAGAACCTTATGTACAGAATATTAAAAAAATAAAGGTTATAAACACACAATAGAAATAGGTAAACAGAGGGAGTGTAGATAGGAAAGCCTGACAGACCTACAACATCTGTTCCTTTATCCAGACATTGAGCAAAACCACCTTGTTTGGAGTACTGTCCAAGTCCAACAGACTTATGAGTCACTCCAATGGCTAATTCTGGCAAATTGTTTTGCTCAAGCTTGTCTCCTCTTGAGGAATGCTCTGGTGACAGATTGGTATCAACGATTTCAGGAATTACTTTTGGAATTTCACTTAGCAAACGTGATTGTTCGGATGGATTCTCAAGCTTCAGTTTTCTGTCCATGTACTCAGAAAGTGTATGGAAATATGGTTAAGGCCCAAATTGTCCATTCACAGCTATCATAAAATGCAGTGCAGAGGAAGAATACAAAATAATATATTCACAAAATGCAATGCAGTGCAAAGGCCCAAATTGTCCATTCACAATAGTAACAGCTTTCACCTTGGTTTACCGATCCTCTCTCTACCACTTTGAAGTAATTAAGAGACTGAACACATTAAATTAGGCAGAATATTAACAATTCATATCATTTTGGCCTTTAGTTGCTAATCTGTTATGACATAAAAAATCTATATCATGAAAGGATATTCTCTCCTCCATCCCTTTTCATTGGCCTGATCAATGCGATTTCGTAACAATGCTAACTCCCTCGGGATCCACTGCCATATAAAGCAGAAGAGAGAGACAAATATCAGTAAGAAAATATGATAGATCTGAGGTTCTTTTAAAGTCTTAAAGAATCAGCAATGTTCAATAATGTTAACAAGCCATTAGACAAATGAACTATTAGACATAAGTGATAACTTAAGGGCAGATTTCAAATTCAGTTTGATTTATAGATTTACCGTCTCCTGGCACGTGCTTAAGAAAATTTGATAATTATGTTATTCTGAATTGTATGCATGTATAATAAGTTTTGATCATTGAATATTGGCAAAATAGTAAGTGAACTTTTTCTGTTGTTGAATTTCATAATGCAGAGCCAGTGTTTACGTGCTAGATTCAAGAAATGGCACTTTGAATTATATTGAGCTCTATATTCACAATAGCAAAAAGGGATTTGCATAACACAATAATATTGATATGCAACATACATGCTTTATTATATCTTCATGCAGAGTTCTTGCTTTCTGCTCAAGCTCCAGCTGTGAAACACAAAGGTGGTTATCATCTATTCACATTGTTCTACAAATTCACTCAAAATATTATTTAACAAATCAAGGTAGGGAACAAAATTGTTCTCCATGTTTTATTCATAATACTGGATCTCTTTTATAGAGAGAGTACAATAAAAAGGAAATAAATGTCTTCCTATAAAAAAGGAAGGTAATAAAACAGAATAAAATTAGGGTAATAATAACAAAATAAAATCATGCCCAACTTGATTCTTTTATACCCCCCTCAAGTTGGTGCTTAGATATCGATCATGCCTAACTTATTTATCAAATTCTCAAAGATGGGTCTTGCTAGGCTCTTGGTCAAAATGTCAGCTGTTTGTTAGCTGGAAGTCACAAAAGGAGTGCAGATAATGTCAGCTTCTAGTTTATCCTTTATGAAGTTTCGATCAATCCCAATATGTTTGGTTCTATCATGCTGGACGAGATTGTGAGCTATGCTTATTGCTGCTTTATTGTCACAGTATAACTTCAATAGAAGATCAATTTTCATCTTGAGTTCTTTCAAGACTCTGTAGATCCATATCCCTTCACTTATTCCTTGGGCCATTGCTCTAAATTCAGCCTCATCATTACTTCTAGCAACCACGCTTTGCTTCTTGCTTCTTCAAGTCACCAGATTTCCCCACACATAGGTACACTATCCTGAGGTTGATTTCCTGTCAATAACTGACCCAACCCAATCTGCATCAGTAAAGACAACATTCCTCTCACTGTTTTTCTTAAAGTACAGGCCCTTCCCAGGATTGGCCTTCAAGTACCTCAAAATTTTGTAGACTGCCTCAAGGTGCTTTTCGTATAGGGAGTGCATAAATTGACTTACAACACTCACAGGAAAGGCAATATCAGATCTGGTATGGGACAAATAGATTAGCTTGCCAACTAGTCTCTGGCATCTTCCAATATCAACAGGGACTTTTCCTTTCTCCCAAAGTTTCACATTTGGGTTCATAGGGGTATCAGCTGGTCTGCAACTACTCATTCCAGTTTCCTTTAAAAGATCCAGAATGTACTTCGTTGGGAAACCACAATTCCCTTCTTTGATCTGGCGACCTCCATGCCAAGAAAGTATTTCAATGCTCCCAATCTTTGATTTCAAATTCTTTTGCCAAATTTCTCTTCAGTCTGTCCATCTCTACTACATCATCCCCTGTAAGAACAATATCATCAACATAGACAATTAGTACAACAATCTTCCCATCGGAAGAAAATTTTGTGAATAGTGTGTGATCAGCTTGTCCTTGCCTGTATCCCAGTTTCTTCATAGATTTGGTGAACCTGTCAAACCATGCTTTCGGAGACTGTTTAAGTCCATAGAGTGATTTTTTTTAATTTACACACATTGGACCCAAACCTTTCTTCGAATCCAGGAGGAACATCCATGTATACTTCTTCCTCTAGGCCACCATTGAGGAAGACATTCTTCACATCTAGTTGATGCAACAACCAATCTAAGTTAGCAGCAAGGGATAAAAGGATCCTGACAGTGTTTAGTTTTGCAACAGGAGCAAAGGTCTCTGAATAATCTATGCCATAGGTCTTAGTGAACCCTTTGGCCACCAAGCGAGCCTTGTATCTTTCTACGGATCCA
Organism: Calophaca sinica; assembly: GCA_037113605.1. Taxonomy (NCBI): domain Eukaryota; kingdom Viridiplantae; phylum Streptophyta; class Magnoliopsida; order Fabales; family Fabaceae; genus Calophaca; species Calophaca sinica. Next base: position 52,408,690 of record CM073735.1, on the reverse strand, counting down.
TTTGAGTTGAACTTCACAGTGAAGACCCATTTACAACCCACTGTTTTTTTTCCCGCTGGTAAGTTCATAACACTGCAAGTGTTATTCTTCTCAAGAGCTCTCATCTCCTCAACAATAGTTTCCTTCCACTTTGAAACTTTTAGAGCTTTTTGTACATTATTTGGAATTTCTATACTAGACAACTGTGAGCTAAATGCAGCATAGGAAGAAGACAAATTTGAATATGACACGAAATTAGATAAAGGATGCTTAGTACAAGATCTAATACCTTTGCTAAGCGCAATGGGAATGTCTAACTCAGCGGATTCAATGTGGTTCTTAGGCTCAGAAGAGGACTCACCTGTCTCAGGTTGACTGACCGAATTTTCCCTCAGTTCGGTTTCATGACAGTGCTGGAGAGTTGGTTCTTCATTTTTGTTTTTCTTATTGTTCCTTGAAACATAGAACTTTCCCTTGAACCGTTGGTCACCACCTTTGAACCTGTTATTTCCTTCTTCACAAGAATCATCATGTTGTGGCATTTCAATTAGTTCTTCAATTTTATTTATTTCCAAAGGCTCTTTGTCAGAGTCTTGATTTTGAGATGTAGACCCAGATTCCATAGGAGCCTTACTTATGATAAGAGTAGGTCTAGATAGTGAATCTTGGTCATTTGCTATTGGTGCATAAGTTGTACAAGTCTCAGAATCATGTGAGTTTTCATATAAAGTAATGATTTCAAATGAATCTTCATGTGGACTCCCCCCTAAAGATGAGTGTCCTCAAAAAAAGGTTTGTTTTCAAAAAACGTGACATCCATGGTCACAAAATATTTCTTTGATTTTCGATCAAAACATTTATACCCCTTTTGGGTTGGAGAATATCAAATAAAAACATACTTTATAGCACGTGGTTCTAGTTTCCCAAGATTCTTATGTTCATGAACAAAAACAGTAGAACCAAAAATTTTTAAAGGTAAATTAGCGGAAAGATGAGCCATAGGGAAACATTCCTTGAAAACATTGATTGGGGTTTGAAATTGTAGGACCTTGGACGGCATGCAATTAATCAAATATGCAATAGTTAAAACAGCTTCACCCCACAAGTATTTTGGAACTTTTGTTTCAAACAATAAGGCTCTAGCTACTTCTAGGAGATGCCTATTTTTTCTCTCCGCAATTCCATTCTGTTGGGGTGTATTAACACAAGAACTTTGATGCACAACCCCATTCTCAAGGAAAAAATTCCCCAAAATCATATTAAAAAATTCATTTCCATTGTCACTTCTGAAAACTTAAATATTTGTTTGAAATTGAGTCTGCACCATTTTAAAGAAATTTTTAATAACTTGACCAACCTCGGATTTTTCCTTTAACAAATACACCCAACCAAGTCCAGTGTGATCATCAATGAAGGTGATGAACCATTTTTTATTTGAGAGTGTACTTGTCTTATTAGGGGCCCAAACATCACTATGAATCATAGTAAAAGGTTTTGTTGGCTTATAGGATTGCATAGGAAAAGAGGAGCGATGATGCTTTGCAAATTCACAAGTCTCACAATTAAATAAAGAAGGGTCTTTATTATTAAACAACTTAGGGAAATAAATGTTTTAGGTACCTAAAACTCGGGTGACCTAACCGTAAATGCCATAACATGATATCATTATTGTTATCAGAAATAAAACTAGATTCAAAGCAAGAACCTCTTAGTTGAGATTGTTGTTCTGGTCCAAGTCCACTATCAAAGTAATAAAGTCCTCCATTCTCTTTAGCACTGCCAATCATCCTCCCCGGGTTCAAATCCTGAAATACACAATGAGAAGGAAAAAAATGTGTTTGACAATTTTCATCTCGGACTAATTTATTGACTGATAAAAGACTACATGACAGCTTTGGAACATGAAGAACATCTTGGAGAGTTAATGTCGGAAATAGGACAATGGACCCTTTTCCTGCAACGGCTGATAAAGAGTCATCTGCAATTTTTATCTTCTGGTTACCTGCACAAGGACTATATGAAGAAAAAAGACTAGACTCTCCTGTCATATGGTCAGTGGCACCTGAATCAACAATCCAAGTATGATTGACAATAAGGAAGACGGTTTTAACAAAGTTACCTCTCTGTGCTATAGAATAGGAAGGGGTTTGAGACTTAAGAAGTTTGTACAGTTGATCCATTTGTTCCTTAGTAAAAGGAAACGAGCTTGAGGAAAACTGCTTCTCTTGATCAGAAGTACTAGCTTGGAGTGCACGATTCTCACCATCGTCTTTCTTCTTCCAATTCACAGGTTTGCAATGGAGTTTCCAACATGTCTCACGGATATGTCCTGGGCGTCTGCAGTGCTCACGCCATTTATCAAATTTCTTCCCATCATGACTGTAATTCTTTCTGACAAGGGAATTATCTGGCATATTGATTGATGTCCTGCGAATGTTTCTTGCTCAAGAGAACAAAAATAGTCGACAGTAGTAAATAGGTCCTAAAAACAACTGAGAAGTGGGACCCACAAGCTGGAAGCATCCAACACAAAAACAGCAACAAAAGCAAAGTTGAATGACCAGAAAAGTAACCCACTGAACCTGGAATGCAGTAGTGGCGGAAAAACCTGAAAAGAACAAGAAAAACGAGCAAAAAACGTGTGGGTTTCAAATGACCCACGAACAAAAGTGCTCGGATCGGAAAGTGGACCCCCAAAACAGAACGAGGAGGCGCCGATCTACAATCTGGCAAAGTATGGAGACGAACGGCGCACGGGACGGCGGCGCGTGGGCTGCACGCGCCGGAGAACGATTCTGCTTGTGGTGGCGTGTGTGGGCACGTGGGCTGGAGTTTGGCCGGTTTTTGGGAGTCGGTCCTGATGGCACGGTCACCGGAGTGATCGGAGTGGCGGAAGGCGGCGTTCTGGGCTTGGCAGTGGCGGGTTAGTGTGTTTGGGACAACGGGACTGTTCCGGGCACTATTTCTGGCACTGTAAAGGAAGGTTACTGCAAAACAAGGCAGTAAAACCAAGCCGCAATGAAGGCGGCAACAGAAACCGCAATGAAGGCGGCTAGGGTTTATGCGGAAGCTAGGCCGTCAAAATCGACAGCTCGTGATACCATATAGAAGGTAGGGAACAAAATTGTTCTCTATGTTTTATTCATAATACTGGATCTCTTTTATAGAGAGAGTACAATAAAAAGGAAATAAATGTCTTCCTATAAAAAAGGAAGGTAATAAAACAGAATAAAATCAGGGTAATAATAACAAAATAAAATCATGCCCAACTTAATTCTTCTACACTTACTCATAAGAAACAAAATGCTCACACAAGAGAAAGCCCATACAATCGGTGTGGTCTAAAATGACTTAAAAAAATATTAAAGGTTCGTACCTAAAACTAAAGCGGAACACGCCTAGATATATGGCATTAAATCAATAACATGCTTCTGTTTCTCGAGAAGCTATTGGTATTAATGCTTCTTCCCTATGATTTACATCATATCCCATGGGACCCCATTTCCCCCCAGTCACTTGCCCCTTCCCTATGCCATTGACAGATATTAGCTTCAATTACAGGACATTAAACATCAATAAATGTTATATTGGGCATGAAGTGAAAGGAGAGGCCCTATAAACCATGCAGAGATATAGCTTTCGCCGGCAAAATAGTATATAACTACAAATTTTAATAAACTGTAGTTTCTCAAACTTGGTTCTACATATACCTGATGTACTGCAAAGAAGCTTCCGTAGATGCAATACTTTTGTTACTATATTATTAAACTTCATTCACCATTTCTTTTTCAGATATTTTCTAGTACATCCCAGCATAATATTGCACCATATAATAATAAATTCTGACCTTACTCATATTTGATCAGAACACCAAGCATAAAATTTTTTATGACACATACTAATTCACTCAAAACTTACTATAGTTGGCTGTTTGAGCAGACCATTTCGCATTCTCTGATACAGATCTTGACATTCTTCCTGCAGATAATGCTTATAATTAGGAATTCATGGAATATACATAAACAATTAGGGTGAGTGAAGACTCTGCAGCTGAATCCTGAAACCTAGGCATAATTTCCTTAAAGAATATGGATACACAGAACAGATCATATCAGATAACATCAACTAACTCTGATAACAATAAACAAAAATCACCTTCACCTCTGAAACCCACCCAGCTATGCTTTTAGGCAGGAAATGATACCATATAATCAACATTCAACATCTTACAGAAAAATGGTTTAGAAAATGAGTTATCCATTTTTTCTTAGAACTGTTACTTAGTTTGCAACAAGGTCACCAGAAATGGCGGAAATTGCAGCAGAAAATACTGTAAGCATGGTATTTATACCTCAGTAAAGTCATCGTCTGAAATTTTGCAGATAGGTACATCTTTTGGCACATTAGAAAGCCGAAGTAGAATTTCGTTGTTGATTTCATCATTCTTTGAGGATCTGTTTATTCCTGTGATGCAGATACATAATGTCAACGTATGCATAAAAAAAGTATGATCAAGCAAAAGAACGTCACTCATGTTGACCTTCTGCAACAATGTAATATGCCACTACAGAACATTGTACTGAAACCTGTCCATCTTAAACTTCATTATTCTTTTCCAGATGTGTTTTGCATACAATGTATGACTTAGTTCTGTGCAATATTCTTTTTCTACCAATTAAAGCAGATTACTATCAAAACTACACGTGTGATCCACTAATTCTTAAAATAAAATAAAATAAAATCATGAAGCAAAAGGTAAAGTTGTAATGCGCTTAATCAAATTTATGTCTTAAATGTTCTAGACTGAAAACATTAATATTGCTCAATCAGAAGAAAAAGTGGTAGTTCACTGAGTCAAATTTGAAGACAGTCAGTATATATAATAGACTCATTTGACGCTATAACATTATTTACAAAATCTTCTATAATCTTATTTTATTACAAAAGTTGTTTGTTTCAATAGCTACTGTTCTTTATATTTCATTTTTCTTTCCTTAACTCGCATATCCTACCACAATGCTGACTAGGCAAAACAAGCATATCTTACTAAAAGCAGCAAAGACTTCTGCTGCTTGCCATTACGGAACATGACACTGATGCTTGTATAGAACTTATGACAGCATTTTAGGAATAAGATCAGGAAAAATAACAATATGACACTATCAGTAGTGTACTTGAAAACCTTTTGCAGCCAGAAATATTAATCAACTACTATACTACAATAAAAATAATTGTATGGTTTATTTTTCATGACCAATAACTTCTAGTCATGACCAAGATTACCTACTACTTGTAGGAGCAGATGGGAATTCTTCTGTAAATAGTCATTTGGGTCAGATTTGGTTCTTACGAAACTTCCCAACACTTTGCTGTCAAAAGTTTCCGGTTTCTTCAAAAGCTCCTCAATTAAGCTCCTCTTCAAGTAGACAAGCTTGAGGTTTGACCTAACTATAGCCGCAAAACAGCTTTGATGATGCTCTTCGGAAACTAGGTTCTGACAAGATTTTTCACTTGAGTTCAATTTTTTCTGCCTTGAAAAATTGAATGGCTCATTGTCATCCCTATCTTCTGAACTACTGGTGATAGTATCCATTTCCTCAAAATTCTCAACAAAATGTGATGCCAGAAGGTTTTGTATGTTGTTTTTATTCACTGATTTCCTCCTTAGTAAAGACCTTAGTTGTGCATCACAAATTATCTTTCTCTTTTTCTTGGGGTCAAAGAGCGTGTGTTCTTTGCAGTACTCAATAATGATTGAAGCAACATCATGCTCAGAAAATTTTCTGCTCGTGTCTCTACCAATATATTTAAGAAACTCTATGAGACTTCTTGAACCCCATCCAATAAAATCCTTTTTCTTATCTTTCACTTTTCCTGTCATTGATTTTAGCTTTTTCGCGCACTTCTTTCTCCTCACTGATTTAACTCCCGCCGTGTCATTCAGGTCATCACAATCAGAAACTATAAAGTTACTACCATCCTCAGATGCTCCAGTATCATCATCTTCCCCCTCAACTATTTCATATCGATCCAAGTCACGCTTGTTTTTGCCATTTTTAAAGGAGTCACGGGCAGAACGTACATGCAGAGAATTCAGCCCTTCTTTTTCTTTGATAATTTCATAATATTCTGAAAATAAGCATTCATATGTCTCTCGATCTCTGAAATCTATCTTTTCCTGTTAATAAAAAAGCACATAACAAAACGAGATATGAAGAGATAGAAGATTTATACAGCCTAGATAAAGAGATAAATTCCTTGACGCAATTCCGAGTTTCCAACCAAGAAAAAAATGAAATAAAACATTTTTTAAATTCTAGGAGAAAAATATTAAACTTTGTTATAGTATTCTATAACTAGGCTTACGTTGGAATTTTATTTATTCATGTGAAACATTCCATTCATCACAATCCAATAAGAATCCCACATTCAAAAACTATATTTTATATTTTTGCACTGATTCAATATAAGTCCGAGTATCAGACTCTTCTAGATTTTATTTGCTAAATCTCATTTCATATAAGTGATAAGAATGTAAAATATATAGTGCCAAATTGATTCCTCTTACTGTTTTCAAAAACGGTTTTCACCTATAGGAAAAATAACAGGAACGAACCTGTTGGACAATCTAGGTTTCTCATTCAAAGATAAATAGATCAAGTTTGTTGTTTTAAACACATCAAAACAAAAACACTTTCAAGATGTTTCCAAAACAGAGAGCACAAATAACAAAAATCACAAAGAATAAGTGTGTGTGTTATTTATAGCCCCGGCATAACATTCCTGTATTGTTTTAACTGGCAATTCTTCCCATTTAACATTGGCAATTCATGTAAAAAAATTTCAATTTGTAAATATTCATTAATGATAAACAAATAGCACTGTTTTTAAATTTAGGATTCCAAATACTGTTGAAAGTCTTTGTTTCTTTCTCTTGCTGCATATAACAAATGATTGAAACAAAATCTTACCCCATCAGAATCAACATCAGCATTTTCTTCAATTAGAAATGTAAGTTTTGAGCAGTGTCTGCATAATCCTTTGCTTCCTTTGACAACAGCAAATTCAGCAACAGGTAAGCAGCTTCCACAAACAGCAGTTGGGCAGCAAAAGCACCTAAACTTTGACGCTCTACTGCATAGGGAGCAATAATGGGAACCTAAAAAAATTATTCAAAAGTCATTCAGGATCAAAAGAATTAAAAGACATTTTGCCAAAATTTCTTAAACATGAACAGACAAGAAAAAAGAAAAAAAAAATGCATTTAATCACAACAGCCAACACATGTTCTAAATTTTCTTTGAGGCTGCCAATTCCAGCACAGTGTTCTATCACATTGCCAGGAAAATAAAAATAGACCACGTAAAACATTAAACCGCTTAGAGTTAAAGACAGATATAACACCAACTTCTCAAGCATTTTTGAGATTATCAGGATATGCTGGTTCAGACAATATGGAGTGTTGAAGGGGGGGAGGGAAAGGCATCTAAGCATATTTTCCAGAAACATATAAGATGGGCAATTATCATGGTGGTGTCAACTGCATAAAAATGTGACTCACTGAAAAAAGAAAAGGAAATGTATTTCAGTGCCAATAATGGTAAAGATATACATTGAAGCAGCTTACCACAAGTCCAATTACAGTCATTCTCCAAAAAGGAATCATCTTCTCCCAGGCAACAAGGATGATAAGCTTTGAGGCAATCCCTTTTAAGCAACATGAGTTAATTAACGATAAAAAAACGCCACTTACAGGACAAAAAGTTATCTTTGTAAAATGAACCAAATCAAGATCCATCGTTAAAGCATACTAGTAGTGATAGTGATGGCCAAGCACATTTTGAACAAAGTTATAGAAATTTCAAAGTTAACCACAACTATAAAGGGAGACCCAGTTCACGAGGCTCCCACCAGTGGGGTCTGCGGAGTGATTTTTTCTAGGATTTGAAAATGTAACCCCAGGTCACAAGGCAGCAACCTAACCGTTGCGCCAAGGCTCGCCCTCCATCAAGTTAACCTAAAGTACCAGCAACTTCTTTTGTTTAATTAAAACTACCTAACAATTATCCTCTTTTTTGCAAGGCTAAGCACATGCCATAAAATAGGAAACAAGAATGAGATGACAGCTACCATTTATAAAAGCAGCAAACAGGCAGAGGTTAAATTTTATGCGCCTATCTAACCTTTTTCAAAATAATATATGCTCAGACAATATCAGACAAAAATATTAGTGAAAGTCACATTTTTTCTAGTAAGTAAAAATGCCAAAGCTTATATATTCAAAATTAAAAAATCGCGCATGCATCAGCAAACATCATTATGGACATTTGAAAACAAGTTTTCAGGGCTAATGAAGACAAGTTGGTTGATAATGATATGAGATATCCCCAATTTTATTTTATTTTTTTGGGTTTTAAGTTCCCTAATGTTTAAGCATAAAAATGACCATTGCCAAAGTTGGTAAAACTCTTCAAACCACGTGCAGAGAAAAATGTATTAAACTACAACGATTAATTTTCATTTAATAAAAATCAAAATAGCAGGCATTCATGTTTCAAAACTCACCTGTAATCACATATTCTCATCGACCCTCCATCTTTGCACACAAAACACCAATCCTCGGCAATCTCTTCCTTCCTTTTTTTGTTCTTTTTCGCCATCTTGCTTTTAAAAAAAAAAAAGTAGAAAACCACACCTTTTATAGAGAGCCCCCAACTCAACTCTGTTAATCAGGAGTTGTTTCAACAACTCTGCCCAATGTAGTTGGAGAAACCAAAATCAGGGAAAATATGAATGATCCATTTGTTAGAAAGAACCAAACAAACAAAAATGGAGAGCTCAGACACTGCATTACACTAAAACCTTACAAAATAAGTAAATAGAACTGAGAGAGAGCAATTGAATAGAAAAGCAGTTACCGTGTTAGTGAAAGTTTCAATCTTTCATGAACCTGTGAATGTATCTGGGTGCCCTTAATAATGGGTAGAGGCTATCGAGAGAGAGTACGACATTTCACTGGAATGTTTTTTGAGAGAAAAAGGGGTATTTGTTGTTGCTCGGTGAATTGTGAGTGAGTGGTGAGTGAAGTGTTGACAAAGGCAAAACGGAAGGGAAATGAAGAGAAATGGAGCTGTAGAAGTTTTTGGGCACGAGAAACGAAACGGAAAAGACCAGGGTCGGATTTTGGTGGGACAATTGGAATGGACATGCATTATGAGTGTGACATGAGGAGTGATATGGGTAGAAGCTGGTGGACTGAGAAAAATATTCACAAAATTTCGAAAATAATTTATGTTTAAATGATTTTTTATTATCATTGAAAATAGTAATGACTACTTAAAAATCTTAACCGAAGATTATCAACAACAAAAAATCTTAGATGAATGCGGGAGTAATTTTATTTTATTTTTTGGACTGGAAATACGTGAGTAAATTAAAAAATGTAAACGTTCACGGTCGATTTAAACTTAGCTTTAATCATTGAAAATAGTAATGACTACTTAAAAATCTTAACTGAAGATTATCAACAACAAAAAATCCAATGGTCAAAAAAAAAAAACAACAAATAATCTTGAGTCAAAAAAAAAAATCAACAACAAGAAATCTTAGATGAATACGTGAGTAAATTAAAAAATGTAAACGTTCACAGTCGATTTAAACTTATCTTTTAGATTAATATTTCCTTTTGTCCGTAGTGCTTAGCACAACTGGTAAAGTATTTACCGCTTGAACGCTTGGACACGGGTTCGAATCCGCTACGCTCCCTTTTAGCGCTCTTAAGAGTGCGTTATAGGCTGTTGTGCCATCAGACCAAAAAAAAAATATAGGAGCTTTTAGTCAGTTCATTTGTCTCATTTTATAAGACTTCTTTGTTGCATTAATTAGTTTTTTACCATATTACCCTTATTTAATTTAAATATTTTTTTTCAAAAAATAATAAATGTAATGATTTACAAGATTAAGTAAGTTTGAAAAGATAAAAGTGAGCTTAAAAATATAAATAGCAATTAAGACTTTTCAATTAATTCAAAAAAAATTACAAATTATAGAAAAAATTAATATTTTTAACTAATTTCTTGGTACGAGAGAATTAGATAAAACGCTCCCACATTTAGTACGGAGGGAGTAACTAACTGTTTGAAAGAGGTGAGACATTCTCATTCTCCTGTATTCTTAAAAAAAAAAAGAACAACGAAAACACAGTTTCAGATAATTGTTCTCTTCATTTCTAAACGAATGAAAAATACTTTCACTATCCCAAATTATAAGAGCGTTTTATTAAAATATCTTCCACCAAGAAATATAATTAATGTAATTAAAAAAATAAATTTGTCTACAATTTTTAATGTTTTACCTAAACCCCTTAAATTCATTAGAAAGGTAAACTAGATTACACTTTATTTAACTTATTGATTAAAATCTTCAATATCAATTTAAGAGAAGAATAGGCTGTTGAAATGACCAAATTAATTCTCTTATAATTATGCCACCTGTCCTTTTTTAAGGGTAAATTTGTCTTTTTGTGATTACAAAGACTAAACTTTTCTCATTGTTTCGATTCAAAATTTGAACCCTCCATCTTATCTCTCTCCGATCTCCTCCTTTCTTCCTCCCTCCATCTTGCTCTTCCTCACTCCCTTCACATCAGATTCGCCTCTTTATCCTCCTCCAGTAACCAAAAAAAAAATCCCTTTCAAAGAAAAATGAACCCTCAATCTTATCTCTCTCCCGATCTCCTCCTTTCTTCCTCCTCCTCCAATCTCCAAGAGGACCCCATTTCACTTTCCTCTTCTTCCTCCTCCTTCCACTTTTCACTTTTGCACATTCACTCTTCTCCGGATTGTATCAAAGGTGGTTTTGTAGGTTTTGATGCGAAATCCACGGTGACAGCGATGTCGTCGGAGAACCCGACGCGTCCACGCTGACGACAAAGGTTGAGCTTGATCTCAATGCCGAGATCTGCCATTTGTTGGTCCTCAGCCGCCGAAATCAAGCTTGATCTCGGCGAGTTGAGGACCAGCCACAGCTTGATCTCCAGCGAGCTTGGACATGAAGTCGTGATCTCGGCTGCCTATTCACACCGTCGAGATCAAGTCAAACTGTTGACCTCGTTGCCGCCGAGACTGCTTGCTCGACAAAGCTGAGCCGATCTCGATGTGCCAGCTTTGACATGGCCGCTTGATCTCGATAAATTTATTCACTGCCGAGATCAAGCTCGACCTGTTGGGTTCAACCCGCCGAGAGATCGAGCTTGATCTCGGCCGAGCTTGCTCGACAGGTTGATGCGTCCGGTGACAACAAAGGTGTCGCTTCTACGAACCTCGGCGCACGCCAAGTGGCGCGGGTTGAGCTCGATCTCAACTGCCAAATTTTGTTGGTCTCGCCAAGTCGAAATCAAGCGATCTCGGCAGGTTGAGGATGGTCAGCCAGCTTGATCTCGACAGGTGAGATGATCTCAACTTTGTCCGAGTACGATATGACAGCGAGGTCGTCGAAATCAAGCTTGATCTCGACAGGGTTGAGGATCAACGAGCTTGATCTCGGCGGGTTGAGCTTGACATGAAGTGTTGATCTCGGCCAATTTATTCACACTGCCGAGAGCAAGCTCGACCTGTTGGACCTCAAGTCGCCGAGATCAACCTTGCTCGGCCAGGTTGAGTTTGATCTCGACAGGTTGAGCTGACATGCGGAAGCCGCTGGATCTCGACAGCCTATTCCGCCGGTGTCAAGCTCAACTCGTTGGTCTCAACCTGCCGAGATCGCTTGATCTCGGCGAGTTGAGCTTGCACTCGATAGGTTGATGCGTCACAGTGACAACAGAGTGTCGTCGGAGAACCTGGAGCGCGCCACGGTGGCAGGTTGGTTGAGCTTGATCTCAATGCCGAGATCAAGCTGCCGTTTGGTCACCGCCGAAATCAAGCTTGATCTCGGCGGGTTGAGGACCACAGCCTTCACTGATCTCGGCAGGTCGAGCTTGACATGAGATCTATTGATCTCGGCGGTTATTCACTGCCGAGATCAAGCTCAACTGTTGGACCTCGTCGTCGACTGCTTCGCCTCGAGAGTTGGGCTTGCTCTCGGCGGGTTGAGATCATCTCAAACCGTCAAGCCGAGATCGGCTCCTGGTCTCAGTATCGAGGTCGGCCTTGATCTCGGCTAGCCGAGCTTGATCTCGGCAGTGTGAGCTTGACATGAAGCCGTTGATCTAGATAGCTATTCACACTGTCGAGATCAAGCTCAACCTGCATTGGTCTCTCAACCCGCCGAGATCAAGCTTGATCTCGGCAGGTTAAACTGCTCGCTCGGTTGAGGATGATCTCAACCGCCGAGATCAAGCTCAAACTGTTGGTCCTCGCCGCCGAAATCAAGCTTGCTCGACGAAAGTTGAGCTTGCTGCCGATAGGTTGAGCTTGACATGAAGCCGCTGATCTCGCCTATTCACACTGTCGAGATCAAGCTCAACTGCTGGTCAACCCGACTGTCGAGATCAAGCTTGATCTCGGCGAGTTGAGCTTGCTACCGGCAGGGTTGAGGATGATCTCAAACCGCCGAGTGACCGCTCAACCTGCTGTCTCGTCCTCAAACTGCTTCGCTCCGACAGTTGAGCTTGCTCGCAGTTGAGCTTGACATGAAGCTGTTGATCTCGACAGCTATTCACACCTGTCGAGATCAAGCTCAACCTGTTGGTCCTCAACCTGTCGAGAGCAAGCTTGGAAAAGAGCAACCTGTTGCCCTGTTTTGGAAAAGAGCATAGGGCCATTTTGGATTTTCTCATCGAATGAGCCCCTCCCATTCAACCAGCAAGATCAACCTGTCGAGATCAAGCTTCATTTCGACAGCTCGAGGACCAACAGCTTGAGCTGTTTCTCGACAGGTTGAGCTTGATCTCGACAAGCTTGATTTCTCAAGATATGTGAGATATACTTAAAACTCATTGGTGTTATTTTGTTATAAACATGAACCATTTCAGATCCTTCATCCAATGTTCTTATATTAAAGATTAACAACTCTTCCTGAATGTGTTTGGTTTTTTTTTTCTTCTGCCGGTTCCTATTAATCTTCTTTTCTTTCTGATGCTTATTTATATTTTCCCAGTGTTTGCAAGTAATAGAAGAAGCAACTCACACTTTTCTGCTGTTTTCTGCAAGTAATAAATAGACAAGTAAATAGAAGAAGCAACTCACAGTTTTCGATGCGTTTTTTGTAGGTTTTGATGCGTCACAGTGACAACAGTGTGTCGTCGGAGAACCTGATGCGTCACATGATGTGATGACAGAGAAAATAGGGCTGTTGATTTTCCATATATACCTTTTATTAAGAAACTTACACGCAATACGTTTTGAGGACAAAATTGAGATTTACGATTAATTAATCAATTGACGAGAAAATATTGTCAGCGCTGCGATCACTGCTTTCTGTCACTACCTTCGCCTCAAAGGAAGGCTTTCTTCTTCTCGCTTCTTCCCATGCGCCTCAGGCTCCTCATTTGTCTTCTCCGCCTACTTCCTTCTCTATCTACTGGTCTTCTCCATCGGTTAGTGATGTTCATTGAGTTACATTATTGGACGATTTAGTGATGTTCATTTGGTGATTATATATACCCCAATAATATATAGCTTATTGTCTTTTGGCCATTCTATTATAATTGATTTCATAGGTGTTCTGTGTTTTTAGTTCATTGTTCTAAATTTATATTGTCACAAAGAAACTTGACCGCCTAATTGTTGGTTGGTTTTAGGCGAGGATTAACCGAGCCAAGGCATCGCTTGATTACGCTGCAGGTGCACTTAAACTCCTTTTTGCTTCTCTTGTGTGACCACCTTCATCAATTCTAATTTTTGTACGCTGAAGGAATAACAATGTGTCATACTAGATGGTTGATCTTTTACATGGTTTACAATGAAGTTGTATTCTGCTCAAAGTAAGCTTCAGAATATACATAAGCATTGGTAGTGCTTTCAATTCCGCATTTCTACTTATATTTTGCAAATGTTGGTTTTCTTGGTATCGAGATCAAGCTCATCCCCGCCGAGATCAAACTCAACTCGCCGAGATCGGGATTGACCGTCGGCTTGACGACTGGCAAGTTTGATCTCGATAGTCGAGCTTGATCTGGTGCGAAATAAATCATGTGCGTAGTCAGTCGAGATCAACTCGGCGATCAAACTCAAGTCGCTGAGCTTGATCTCGACGAGTTGAGCTTGATCTCGACATCTAGAAGACAACTATCTATTGGAGCATCAAGACCCATCACAATCAAGCCGTTTAAATAAATCATGTGAATATCTCACGAGATCAACCGGTCGATATCAAACTCAACCGAGATCAAGCTCAACTCCGTCGAGATCAAACCAATCGAAATAAATCATGTGAATATCGGCCGAGATCAAGCTCAACTGGGGAATCAAGCTCAACTCGGGATTGACTTCGACACTGAGGACCAGCGGCAGTTTCATCTCGACAGGTTGAGCTTGATCTCGCTTTAGCTCGATCTCGACAGGTTCATCTCCACACTATTCATGATTTATTTCGACACCTTTGATTGCGGATGGGTCTTGATGCATCAAGCGATAGTTGTCTTCAAGCTGTCGAGATCAAGCTCAACCTGTCTACATCAACCTCAACCTGTCGAGATAGTTTGTTTGTCAACGCAAACTAATTACCATAACGACGCGCTACCCGTGCGTATGCACGGGTATGTTACTAGTTATATATAAAAGTTGTTGCTAATGTGAAGGAACAAGGTAATGCGATAAATTTTCTTCGAGTATGGATAGTCTGATTAGTCTCACACCACTCGGAAGAAATTAAATCATGTTTTGAATTAAGGTAATTCAAATCATATCATATAAAATATATGAATCGTGAGCTGAATTCTAAAATTAAAATACAATTTTGTGTGATCACTTATACACTAATATTTGGTAACTTTCTGATATACCAAAATCTAAAAAATCAATCGTATATTATAAAGATTTCATTTATTGTTTTTATTTGATTTACTATTATCGGGATTTGCCAAAAATTTGTTGTACCGTTCAATGAAAATGTTGTTAAATTTGTTCTATTTGTGATCATAATCATAATATACTAATTCGATTATTTCTCAGTGGTGTGAACATAAATTTCTAAAGGCAATCAATTTTGTAAATTGAATTAATCAATAAGTATTTTTTTATTCTATTCCTCAGTTTCTAAAGTTTCATTTTTTTTATTTTAAATACCTTCCTTTTCTTTTTCAAGAATGAAAAAGGCTATAAAAAGGCATGTAAAATAAGGGAAAAAGTAGGAGGAGGGGAGACAGAACTTCTCTAAAAAAAAGCTCAAGAAATCTAACATCAGTGACATATGTTCATAAAGACAACATTTAATTTTTTAGGTTTTTTATTTATCTTAGTGTTTTTTATGTCATAACCATATTAGGAATTGAATTTAAATATTTTTCCTTTTGTGTTGTATAGTTTTCTCTCCCATTGCCACGGCCTCCCTCTCTGCGCTAAACGATAAAAACTTCTTCTCTCTATTTTCTCTAATTGGGTCACTCAATAATGAGCATCTAATACTATTTTTTATTTAGCTTTATCTGTATCTTAAGTAAATTAGTCGGTGCTTGCCAACTCGGCTACAGCAAGATTAAAATCTATTTTGTTGGTTTGTTTTTTTCTTTTTGGTAATGGACATAATAAAAAAAACAAAAAACACAAGAAGGAAACTAGCTCAAGATGCCTGAAGTATCCTCCAGCAAAAGAGCACCTAAACTGGTCGGGGGGCATCCAAAAAGATCAACCCAGAAGAGTGGACTCTGTCTTTAGTAAGCTGATCAACACACCTGTTAGCTTCACGATAGGCATGTGTAAATTCAATCACCTCTACACCCTGCAAAATGTCATGAATCTGCGCTAAGAGACCCACATGAATGTGAAACCTTCTTAGCTCATTGTCACTGCACAGGTGAACAACATCAAGAGAATCCAGCTCGCAAATAATCCTGGTATACCCAAGAGCAACCACTAGTTGCAACCCATGAAGAACCCCAAAGATTTCAGCTAACAATGGATCACCTAGACTATCACAGCTAGAAAAACCTCCAAGCCAAGTGCCCTATTCAGACCGAAGCAAACCACCAGAATCAATCACCCCTGAAGCCTCTAAAAAGCTCCCATCTGTGTTAAGCTTGACGAAACCCTGCCTAGGAGGCTGCCATCAGGTTAACAGTCTAGGATGCATCAGAATCACCAGTAAGTAAAGCAAGGAAATTAAGTGATATTGTTTCAATTAAAGGTTTCTTTTTGGTAATTGAAAAGTTTCAGTTAAAGGTTGAAACTTGGAGAAAAGAAAAATAGTACCTAATATTGTTTCAATGGGCTTAAGCTATCTGATATTGTTTTAATAGTACCTAATTTCAGGGGGAAGGACGGCACATTCGAGATTTTCCATTGTAATAAATGTTAATGAAGATTCTACTTGCAATATCAAGCAAGGCAGCCTGTTAGCAGGATTGATAGTCAAGGCAAGCTTATCATATGGAATGAAGCACCAATATTAGTTGTTGAAAATTATACATATATATATATATATATACACACACACACATATATATATAGTTATTAAAAAATCATCGTGTTCCTGTTATTTTTTGTATTTCTTTTTGAGATGCAATATTAATTCAATAACTTATTTTCTCGTGCATCGCACGGGTATATGTATTTGCAAATAAATATTATAGTTCAAAATATTTTTTGAGAATTTTGTAATGAACGTACAATTTTGACACAATTTTAATATATATAGTCGTTGAAAATCATTGTGTTCCTACTATTCTTTGCATCTTTATCGAGATATAATATTAGTTGAACAACTTATTTCCCCGTGTATCGCACGAGTATATGTACTAGTAATGGTAAATTAAATAAGTGTAATAGGATAAAAAATAATTAATACTATAGATAAATTTTAAAAGAATTTATAAAATGAGACAAATTAAAAAGCCCAAAAACTCACGTAATTTGTGACCGAGGGAGTATGATACTACTATTCAAGGCGCAAAAGAAAATTATTACTGGGTCACACACAAATTCCGTCTCCAATCTCCACCCCTATGGACGGGAGTGTACTTTTTGTTCAGCACTTAAATCACAATTGTGTCCTATATAAGACAAATGCTGCCATACATAAATCCCGAAGGTAGTGTATCGTGCATCACTTTTATTTATTGTTGAATTGAGAAGCTCATGGTCGTCTATGATTATGGACCCTCTATATCATATTGCTCCATGCCTTTGTTGTTCTTTGTTATGTCTCCCAAGTTTATTGTATTATTATTTTTCCCCTTTTTTTGAATTTTGTGAATGTAGTAGAACATCTCCATGGAAGAGAGTTTTGAGAATATGAGGTGTAGGCGTGTAGCAAAATTCTCACCACTGAACTATTGAATGAAGGTTTGGCCCCTTTTACACAAATTGGATGCAAATGAAGAGGGAAAAAACAAGGGGAAATAAAATCTGTGTTAAAATATCAACTTTTTTCCCTCTCATTTTTCTATTCAGACAAACAAATGAGAAGTTATCAAATTGTTTTTCTATTTTCACTCCATCCAAATAATCAAAATAATCCACCCATTTTTTCCTTTTTTTTTCCTATCTATTTTGTTTTATCAGGATTCCCTTTAATTTTATTTTCTCATTCGTTGACACCAGGTGTCAAACTTAATGTAACATCCCGATTTTTCTTAAGTGTTGGACTAGCTAGTAATAGAAGAAGTTTATAAATTAAGGAATAAATGTTTTAAGGGTTGTTAGAAAGAAAATGTTTAGATTTAAGGAAAGGGTGTAGCAAGATATACCAGGGGTGTAGATAGTAAGTGATGATATGAGGAATGAGAGGGGGGAAAAATGGAATAAGTGTGAAGGAAAGAAGGGACTGTAGAATAGAAAAGAAAAGAAGAAGAGAGAAAGGAGAAGAGAGAAGAAGAGAGAAGGGAGAATGACGAAGATCAAACTTACAAAATTTTATGCAAATCAAAATTTAATTGATACTTCACCGCACTACTTTATTTTAGTGGATAATATGTTATTTAAAATACAAGTAAATACTCCTTATTAGATAACACACTTATGAGTGCCCAATTTTTTTGAAATTTCATATATGCAGTCAGGAAGATAATATCACATAGCTCAACAGTCGGATAAGTTAATTTCGCATTCTACAAAAAGTTATTGCTTGGTGTGAGTGTTAATATTTGACACCTAATATCATTTGATATTGTCCCTACATATACACACACACGCACGCACACACACCCCTATGTAGGTGTGTGTTGGGGGGGATTGCTACAATACACCAATTGGCTTTTATGAAGATGTATTTTAGCATCCTACATCTTTTCATTTTGACCAAAAAACCACTTTTTTTAAATAAGGTTTAATTACATTTTGAGCCCCTCTAGTATGGACAATGTGTTATTTTGGTCCCTCAAATATTTTTCGAGCAATTTTAGTCCCTTTATTTTTAAAATTAATCAAATATAGTCCTATCGCCAACTTTCTTTCGCCTAAACCTCTTAAAGTCATATTTTTTATCAAAATATTTGGGTTTTGACGATAAATCTGAGATATAAAATATTTATAAAAGTTTGAAAGTCAAAAAATTGATAGAATTTGTAGAATTCTGTAAGACATGGAATTAGGGATTAAAAAGTAGAACATTTAGGATTTTTTTATTTTGAGCTAAATTTGATATTTTAGTTGGTGACTTTTAAGCGAAATGATGTTTAAAACAATCTAATTAATTCAATTTGTGAAAAATTTTAATAGATAGTGAGAATTTGAGAGTTTTAAATAAATGAAAAAGGATGAAGGGACTTAATTGTAACATTTGAAAACTTGAGGGACTAAAACCGCTCTAAAAAAACTAGAGGGACCAAAATCGCGCATATCACAAACTAGAAGGACCAAAAGTGCAATCAAGTCTTTAAATAATTTAATTTTTGGGCATCAATGTAATTTTTCTAGCCTTTCCCACATCTTTCTCTCTCCATTAATTATGGTGTTGTTTCTCTCTCTTTCTCTCGGATTTGGATCCTCTCCAACAAACCTATCTCTCCATCCCTCTCCAATGATAAATTCTAGCCATTAGATTAATCTAATGGTTGAGAAATTAAAAATTAAAAAAAAAATTATGTTCTCTCTTTCAAAATCAAAGTTCCCCTTGCCATACAGGTGATACAGCAAATATGAAATTGTCTCAACAAACACGGTGGTACCAAAAATGAGTCGAATCACCGAACTCAGTCTCAACTAGGTGGGTTACCTTTGTCCCATCCATGCTTTTAAAGTATTTCTTCATGTTCTCTTACAAAAAATATGAAAAATGGATCTCATAACTTTCGATAAATACAAAGTTCAATGGAAGAAATTATGAAAAGAACATTAGCCTTCTGTGTTCATCACTCTGTTGTGACCTTGCTAAAAACACAATATTCCCTAAAAAGTAATTACCAAGTTTAATAATGCCAAAAGGAACCGATGTAACAATAGAAATGGGAGAACAAATTTAGAATTGAATTCAGAATTATGAGCATCCCTTTCCCGATACCTAATTTCTCTACCAGTAATTCCAACCCATCTTTCCCTTAATTAAGTCACCTTCCCCTTCCTTGTAAATGACCCTATCAGAAGAAGCAATAGATCATATCAGTAATAGAGTAAGTTGCCATTAGGGATGGCAATTTACACCTGTACATGGGGATCTCCGCGGAGACTACCCCATTCGGGGCCCCGCGGGCGGGAAATTTTTTCCCTGTGGGGACGGGGACGAGGATCACACCCCCTGCCCCGAACATATTACCTAATTAACCCTAAGGATACATACATATATATATATATATATATATTATAATATTGGTGTTATTGGTCTTTTCATGTCTTTCTAAAAAGTATAATTTTTTAATAAAACAAAAGAATAGGTCCCACATTTGACTCATCAGATATTGAGATTCACAATTCTCCCTCCTTCATTCGCAATTCTCCCTCCCCCATTCAAAGAACCCTAATTTGGTGCTAAGGAAAGCCGCACATCAGCCATGCTCCTGTACGCTAACAAGAGACCAGAAGGCAGAGAGGACCCATCGACCGGCCGCCAACGCTAACCCACAGTTCGTCGTCGCCACCTCTGCTCCCACTGGCTCTCTCTCTCTCTCTCTCCCTCTCTCTTTCTCTTTTTCTCTCTACTCCATTTCTGTGCGAAGCGAGAGATCTAACTAAGACACTTGAAGATTAGGCTTAAAGATCCGACGCATCTCTGTTCGTTGTCGTCGCCACCTCTGCGCGCATACCGCTGCTGTCGCGTCGCCGCCGTCATCCTCTCGCCCCTGCTCAGCATTGTTCACAACATCTACCTCGCGTCGCCGTAGTCTATAAGTTATTTTTTAAAAAAAAAAATTGTGTTGTTTGGAGAAGAAGATTAGAGGGTTATTTGCCTTTCTTCTTTTTTGGTATATATGCGCCTTTGTTCTAGCCTCTGCTCGTGGAAGGGAAGACATGGTAGAAGAGAGGAATCCTAAATATTTTTGCAATTTTATTGAATTTCAGTGTATTTTTTTATTTTTATATTTTAAATTTTTGGGGTCCCCGGGGTCCCCGCGGGGATCCGTGGGGACGGGGATGGGGGAAGAAACCTCCCCATGGCGGGGATCGGGGACGGGGATCGGGGAAATCTGGGGGGTGGGGCGGGGAGCCGGGGAGCACTCCCTGGTACCGCCCCGCCCCGTTGCCATCGTCACCATGGCGAGCCACTCGAACAAGAGACCCGCAAAACACTTGAACCACCACACCATCGCCGTAATCCGTCGGCACAACAAACGACATTGCGCTCTGCACAACTGCTGCATCTCTGTCAACCCTTGCCGTCGCAACTCGTGTCACAAATGGGGAACTCTATTTTGAAAGAGAGAGAACGTATTTTTTTTTAATTTTTAATTTCCCGACCGTTAGATTCATCTTATGGCCGAGATTCATCGTTTTTTTACAGCAAATTTGATTTGATTAAAAACTAGAAACAAAATTACACCAGATAGAGTTTGCCTGCACTGGGACATGCCCCAACCAAGTTCTAGAACCAACAGATTTTACCAAGCCTGAAAGACTATGGGCAACAGAGTTTAAATTACGCCTAACAAACACAACAGAAACAGATTCAATCTCAGACATGAGATGCAGACAATGTTGAATAACAATGTCAATACAAGCCACAAAATTCCTCCCCCTAATGCAGTTAACTACAACTTCAGCATCAGATGCAATCACCACATTTGACATAGACGCTTTTGCAGTTTACAGTGCCCACCTAACTCCAAGGGCCTCAGCTAAAATTGGATCCACCACAATTGGTGAACGTGACAAAAAACACAAGAAAGGGGGTTTGAATTAGGTTTTATAAATCTTTTCGAAATACTTTTGTGTTTTTGAAAACCTTTTCAAAACAACTCTTTAACAAAATAGTAATGCAAATAAGTAAAGAGAAAAGAAGAGTAGGACACAGTGATTTATACTAGTTCACTATCACCTAATAGCTACGTCTAGTCCCTTCACCACGCTTGAAGGATTTTTCCACTATAATCAATCGATTACACTTGAGAGTATACTACTGCCAAACTGGCTATACTCACAACTTCTTAGAACGACTTAGTGCAGTCAAGCCTATAAGGAATACATCCACTACTGAGCTTAATACATGATTTCAAAAATACTTGGAAACTATAACAATAACTCTCGACAGAGAGGATATACAATGAAATGCTTAAGCACAAAGAATAACATTCTAACAGAAAGAATGAAAACAATTAAGTGCTCGTTCGCTTGGTCTCAAAGACTTGGAATAATTTCTTGGTTGCTCACTGTCTCAGTTTGTTATGATAAAATCGTTAACATCCTTAAGTGAATGAAGTAAGGTATATATAGATAGGGTTCCAAATAGTGTCGTTGTGCCTGAACAGCTCTTTCACCAATGGACAAAACTTCAGATCCGCTTTTAGTGGCTTTTAGCTAGTCCTGTCATTTTCAACTCTGCTCCTGTACACTGACACAGCAAACAGTTGCAGGATCTTGTCCCTTATGAACTTTTTGAAATGAGACACTTCCAGAGCAAGTTATTTCTGATGAATATATCTGTTGACATTCTCTTTGGCCTTTGATTCCTCGTACATTAAAAATACTCAACAACGAGATCGCTTTAATACTTGAAGTAGCCTTTAATGTTTCACTCAGTCTGATTTCCAATCAGTGGCATCTTCCTATCAGACGATGTTTGTTACTGAGATACTCTGTACACCAGAGTGAGCTTGAACCGGAGGCGAGTTCTTCAGTACAGAATTTCTTGGCCTTTCATATAACAGAGTCTTTGTAGTACTAGACGAAGGGTTTCAACAGAGTAGTCCTACCAGAGCATGGTCTATCAGAGAGACCAGAGCATGATCTTAGCAGTAAGGCTATAAGATGATAACGTCATCAGCACTTACCGAACGATCAATGCCAGACTCAGAGGAATGGATCGGAGGGTGAAATGCACACATAGGCATAGTCTTATGAGACATTTCCATATGATAAATAGTGACTTACTCACTGAGTTCTGCACACTAACACACACATCAGAGGATAAAATGTTCTATTCATTATTTGTTATCATCAAAACAATTAAGGGTCATTGTTTCTGAATCCACTTGATTCCAATAATCTCCCCCTTTTTGATGATGACAAACACATAGATTGATGAACAATTTTCCATTAGAAAAATATTTACTTAAAAGAATTTTAGAGGCTCCCCCTGAATTAAGCACATATAAATATTTTCTAAGTGCAGTGTCACATCAAATGCATGTATTGTATCAGAGCATTTCATGAAATTTATGCGTATAAACTTTCAGAGCATACATATAATGTATCAAAGCATTTATTTACAAAAAAGGATGCATCAGAACATATTGTATCAGAGTATACGCTGAAACAATATCAAAGCATACTAATATCAGAGTATACCAATTATAATATGTTAGAGTTTACATTCCAATATAATATATCAGAGTAAAGCAAATAATGCATAATATAATGTCATGCAATGTATGGTAACACTTGGTTGATACATTAGGTTCATCAATTACTCTATACTTCTCCATTTTCTTCTCCCCCTTTTGTCATCAGACAAAAAGGTTTAAGAGTATAAAGAACATCATGGTCAAAATAAAGTATAGAAAGATAAAGTTAAAACAGAATAAGTACCAAAAGATATTGATTTCATTGATCAAAAAGAAGTTCCAAATTACAGAAGTTTTAACTAAGGAGAAAACAAGTACAAGACTAAAAAAATAGCAAAAGGTGAAAATCCTAAAAGCTATCTAAGGTTTCTTCAACTGTTCTAGAATAGTCTTCAGTATTTCCGCAACTGTATCATGCTTTTGATTCAAAGCTTCCATGAATTTCTTAGAAGACGCAATGAATTCCTTGAATTCCTTGTTGTCTTCAACCAGTTTGTCCAAGACATCATTTGGAACAACCACACTTTCAGAGTGACTAGAAGAAGTAGAGGTAGAGGCCTGAGCAACCGTAGTAGTAGAGGCAGGAGGAAGTGTTGCAAGTTCTGGTGCAGAAGTAGGTTCCCAAACTGCAGGAGTTTCTTTTCTTTGGGGTTCTTTCCAAGCAGGGGCAATCAAAATTCTCCTATTTTGCTGAAGTTGATGCTCCTTGTGAGTCTCAAACCAGTGAGTTACAAAATACCAGTTTACAAGGAAATCCTCTTGAGCCAGCCAAGTACCAACAGCATTGATACGATCCTCTTCAATGTATTTTTCTATATCCAGCTAATGTTGACTCAGAGCCATAAACCTCTCAAATCCAGCAAAAAGGCGGGGGTTTGGTTGTGACAAAAAGGTAGGGCCACAATATATGGGTGGAGGTTTGGTTTGGCTTGAGGAAGCGATGGTGAGGTCAGCAGAGGTTTGCTCTGTTTGTGTTTCAGTGGGTGGAGAAATGATGATTAGATCATCATCTTGTTCAAGGTTTTGAACAACTTCAGAGGTAACTGTAGCAGTGATGACAATGTCATAATTGGATCTGTAGTATGTTCGGGTTCAGAGTGGTTTGGTGAAGGTGGTAAAATAGGTTTGAAAGTGGCTAAGGGTTGTATCACAAGGACAGTATCAAAGCCAAGTATAGAAGTTTGGGTTTCCTGGGTAATAGGTTTAGATTCATCTTGTGTGGGAAGGTTAAGGTCAGGTTGAACTTGTGGGTGTGATCTAGGTGGAGTGGTAGGTTTAGGTTGTGTTGGAGGTGTAGGTGTAGTTTGTGGTGGAATGGGTTCAGATGGAGTTGGGGGAACAACAGCTAGGGGTTCAATGTAAGGAATCGAGACATGAGTTCTATGTCTGTGTCTCAGAGGTACATTGTCTTCTTCATAATCATCAGATGATGAGTCAGAGGGTAGTGGAGGTAAAGGTTTTTGAGAAGGCTGAGAAGGTTGATAAGAGGAAATAGGTTTAGAAGGCAATGGTTGAGAAGGTTGGGTTTCCCTAGAGGGTTCAGCAAACCCAGCACCATATACAGAATCATATAGATGAACAGCATTATCCAATACCTTAGTTTTCTTGGCAGGCATGTCACCAAGCTTAATAATCCTCTTCCTCTTAATAGTAGTTGCAGCAGTAGCAGTGTCGGATGCAACAACAGAGGGAACAGAGGCACCTTGAAGCCTTTGGGTTCTCAACTCAGCATGAAACTGGGCTGTTTCTCCCGAGTCTTGTTCAAGAAAGCTTGAAGGTCAGCTTTCTTTTCTTCATGCTCTTCCGGTAGCAAGGATGGCATGAAAGAAGGTCTTACTGGAGGAGCCATGAGAGGAGGCTCAGAAGCAATGGAAATTCCAGCACTCCGGGTAATTCTCCTTGTGGGCTAAGAAGGGCCATCACCAGCAATTTTTGCCCCTTTTCCTTTTCTATCAAGTTTGTTCACAACTTCATCTTCCTGACAAGTTCAGCAATTACTTCAGAAGATAATAGCATCATCTTCTTCAAGTTATCACTGTTTAAGATGGGAGCAGAAGCTGTTTGAAGCATGATATAATATCCCAATTTTTGAGAATAATTTTTTTAGTCATACTGTATATTAAATTGTCGATAAATTAATTTACGTGACAAAATTGTGACACTTGGAATTTTCTTATTAGAACAATTAGCATGGTGAGTAATTATGATTAGGATGAATTTTCTTATTTCTTTCCTAAAATTACAAAAATACCCTTAGATATAAAATTACCTACCCTTACTCTTTTATGAAATTACCAAAATACCCTTAATTTATGAAATTCTATTTTTATCCTTAATAATTTTAAATAATTACCAAAATGTCCTTGAAATTTCTAGAACATTTGAAATTACTATTTTGCCCTTATTAATCTTTCGAAAATACTAAAAAGCCATTAAATTATGAATTGACTATTTTACCCTTTTCTACAAAATTCCATTTGTGTCCTAAACTTTGTTAATTAATTTAGTTAAATAATTATGTGATAAGTATAAAAATTAGTGGTTAAAAATTAAAGTAGGAATAATGAATCATGGTCTTGGATAAGGATGGACCAAAGATATTTACTTAATAGATAAGAATGGTAAGGTGTCAATGGGTTGTGGTTTAATTAGATTTGGATAAGATTTGGTTTTATTTTATGAGATTTGGATAAGAATGAATGATGTGTCGTTTGGATAAGGATGAAATAGAATATGTGGCTAAGAATGAGTTTAAAGGGATAAGGATGCTTAGGTGGTTAAATAAGTATGAATTTTTGTGTGGCTAGTATTAATCTAAGTTGCACCACAAATTGATGACTAGTGTCTTTGTGGATAAGCATGCTTAGTTAGATGGATAAATATGGATTACTATGTGTGGCTAGAATTAATGGAACCACAATTATTTGACAAGTGCTATAATGGATATGATTGATGACCAAGTGATGACTAGGATATGGACAAGCTTGAGCTAAACATGTGGCTAGGAATTAGTATCCACAAGAGTTTGACAAATGAAACCACAATTAGTTGACTTATGTCCTTATGGTAAGATTGATGAGTCATTAAGGATAAACTTGAATCTTTGTACCACAAGATTGTGACAAGTGGCACCACAACTTTTAAGCAAGAAGAACCACAAGATTGTGACAAACGGCACTATAGGAATTCAACACGTGACCTTGTGTTTGCCTATAAATAGAAGGCAATACCTTCGGTTTTTCCATAAGTTCCAAATTGAGAAGTTTTAGAGAGAGAAGCTCTAGAGTTCTAGAGAGAGAAAGTGAGAGAAAAGTTGGAAATTCCCCTACTCCTTCTTGAGTGAAAACTGTGGTCTTGTAGTGAGATTCTCTAACCTTTTTGCTTCCATTTTTTGTTAGTCCTTCTCGAAATAAGCTTGGTGTGAGGAGTGTTTGATTATTTGTTCGTGAGTCCCTGGTGGTGGTTCAGTGTCCGCTCGTGGTTCCGAGTACTTCGAATTCTAGGTGGGAGAAAGAATATACTTCCATTTGGTTATGTGTAATAGATATGATTGTTTGGCATGTGTAGGGTGACCTAAGCCCTACTAGGGGTTAATATCAATAACACCTAAGGATAGGGGTTACAATGTGCCACATCTAAGGATAGGCGTGGTAGACCCATCAACTAACTTAGAATTTATTATTATTAAATATGATTACCTGATAAATATGCTTATTTGTGAATTATGTTGTACATGTCATATGAGGGTAGTAACATGCCTAGGATTGCTTTATGACATGCCTATTGAATATGTGATGTTGTGATATCTATGTTAATATACGAAAATGAATGCTTATAAGATGCTGTGTAAAATTTTGTAGCACTTAAGTATGATATGTTGCATAACATGATATGAGTTTGGGTATGTGACAATAACATGATGTGAGGCATATGATTATGAGGTGTTGGATGCATGAACATGATATTGCATTAGTAACCACTCCATCCTTAACGGGAATGCGATGTGGAGAGGATCCCTATCGGGAAAGGGGGATACCTCGTCCAGCAGGTTAGATCCACTATGTTCCCTATCGAAAAAGGGGGAAACGGACGTCCCTATCGGGAAAGGGGGATACCTCGTGAACTAGGCTTGTGTTGCCCCGTCTCTATCGAAAAAGGGAGGCGGGGGTCCCTATCGGGAAAGGGGGACGACAACCTAACGGAAATGGGGTTCACCAATACGTATTCCTATCAGAAATGGGGAGTACAGCGACAATAGTAAAGAAAAGATGTCATGATGCACAACTCATTGAGAGGCATGGGGTGAGTGGAAGAGGGTAGTTAGATCCTATTGGTTATATATGTGATTATCTATGCGGATTGTCTTACTCTCATTCTACTTATGCATTTCCCGCTTTTTAATGGATGTGTTGTTCTTATCTCCTTGTGTTTGCATGCTTGTGTGTATATATATTATTTCTGTAGTATATTATCTTTAGGAAGATGCAGCAGCAGCCCCACCCAATGAAGCAGTTCATGGCGATGCTATTGATGACACAACAGGCGCCGAAGATCCATGTTTGGGAGAGTTTTGAGTTATAGGCGAGCTGGATCCCAGAATGGGAACTATCAGCATCCACCTCGCTGATGGATTTCTGTTTCTTTGGCCAGGAGTCTTCTTACTGATGTTTTCCCTGGTTTGTGTGTTTAGATGACGCGCAGCTTAGCCTCATAGGTTTATATTTTGGATGACTGTATTATACTATTCACACTACGCTACTTTGCACACTCTGATGATCTAGGCTATACTGATGGAGTCATCTTTTGAGAAAACCTATAAATGTATTTTATGACACTAGTGTTACTTCACTGTGACGCGTTGTTGTCTTATTTATGCTTTCAGTTTTAATTCCTTCGTATTTTTATACACGTTAATTATGCGAGTTAGGTTAATTATGTAGAATAAAGCATGAATAGGACAGCAGGGTGCTACACATGACTCCTACTTCTTCAGTATTCAGAGCTTGTAGGTGTTTTATCACACCTTGTTGTTCCAAAAGCGCTGAAATAACCCTTCCATAGGGTATATTTTTGTTTTGTCCTTTCCTGGAGAAACTGATAGCACTTTGCATATGGTTGAAGATGATGTTTGGCAGGTTGATTTTTGTCTTAAGATCGTAATGCCACACTATGAATTTGTGGTTTGTGCTCATAGAATCCAAAAAGCCCGCCTTGGGCATGATATTGCTCTTAATAATTTTGAAGAGCACTCGAAAGCGATTCTTCATGTCCACTGCCTTCGTAGAGTTGAGTTTATCATAGATGTACTCATTGATTACTTCAATTCCTCCAAACTCATTTTCCTAGTTATCCTTGATTTCTCTTCCAGAGTTGGGGCACTTGATAACCTCAGAAATTAAGTCCGGTGTGATCATTATGTGCCTTACTTGAACATAGCTGCATATAGTGTTATCTTCAGACCGAGCAAACCTCCAGAATTCTTTGACAATTTTGGGTAGATAGGTTTGTTCTCCATGTAGAAGAAATCAATAATACCCATATCAGTGAAGGTAGTTCTAAAGCTGTACTCATTCTTCGCTAAATCTAGGAAATCAACTCGTGATTCACACATAACAGTCAGAAGATGTTGCTCGATGATTAAAGTAGGTTCAGGAGGGTTCTGGGGACCAACCACTTGTTGCTGTAGAGCGACCATAGCAGAAGATTGCAGAGAGAAAGTAGAAACAGAGAGCAGGGAGCGAAAGGGGTTTAGGGTTCAAGAGTGAGACTTCTCAGAGAGTAAGTGTGGGTAGTGGGTAAGTGAAGTGATTGAGTGGGTTTAAAACGTGTTTGAGAAGACAAACCGCCTATTTCAGTTTTCAAAATAAAAGAAATATTAAAACTATCATTTCATAAAAAAACGTGTCAAACACTGTGTTAAAGAGGCGCAGTAAAACTGTCCTCAGGTAGTAAAAGCAATAATGACTCAGCGAGAGTAATCCACATCTGCTAACGCATCAACCAGTCTCATAGAGACACATGTTCATAAAGATTCCCGGAGGGAACTTATAATGAATGCATCAAACGCATATGAATATGAACAGTTATCAGATGCATGCAACAACAGATGATATAAATATAATATAATATAAACAGAGGCAGTATAGTATCAGAGGCATATACGCATTCATCAGACACACTACTAACATCAGAGGCACATGTAAATATCAGACACACACATGATATTAGAGGCATGTAAGCAATCAGATGCAGGCATATTAGAGGTACACATATCAGAGCAAACATATTCAATTTAAACACCCATTCCTTTATAAGATGAAAATTCAAATTCTTTCTTATAAAGTTGAATCTATCTTCAGCAAGGGGTTTTGTAAAGATATTTGTCCATTGATGGTCAGTATCAATAAATTTAATTTTAAGAATCCCTTTCTGAACATAGTCTCTAATAAAATGATGTTTAATTTCAATATGTTTGGCACGTGAATGCAGAATAGGGTTCTTAGTCAAACATATAGCAGAGGTATTATCACAGTATATAGGAATGTTAGTCTCTTTTATCTGATAGTCCTCAAGCTGATACTTCATCCATATAAGTTGTGAGCTACAGCTTGCTGCAGATATATACTCAGCTTCTGTTGTTAATAGTGCAATTGTGTTTTGTCTTTTGCTGGACTATGAGATGAGGTTTGCTCCAAGGAATTGGCAGCCACCATTTGTGCTCATTCTTTCAATTCTATCTCCAGCAATGTCAGCATCATAGAAACCTACTAACTTGTAATTATCTGATTTCTTATAAAGCAAATCAAGGTTAGTAGTTCCTTTGAGATATCTAAAGATTCTCTTAACAACAGTTAAATGAGATTCTCTAAGATTCGATTGGAATCTTGCACATAAGCATACACTAAACATTATATCTGGCCTTGAGGCAGTAAGATAAAGAAATGAACCTATCATACCTCTATATACCTTTTAGTCTACATTTTTACTAGATTCATCTCTGCTTAGAGCACATGTAGGATGCATTGGTGTGCTCGTTGGTTTGGTTTCCTCAAGCTTGAATTTCTTCAAAAGTTTTTTCACATATTTAGTCTGATGGATATAGGTTCCATCTTGACATTGCTTGATTTGAATGCGAAGGGAAAACTTTAGTTCTCCCATCATACTCATTTCAAACTCATTCTGCATAAGCTTAGAGAATTCCTCACAAAGAGATTCATTAGTGGCACCAAAGATAATATCATTAACATATATTTGAACTACTATGAAATACTTTTTAGAGGATTTTCTATAGAGGGTAGTTTCCACCTATCCTCTTTCAAAACCATTTGACATTAAAAAGGTACTAAGTCTATCATACCAAGCTCTTGAAGCTTGTTTAAGACAATAGATAGCCTTTTTAAGTTTGACGACATGCTTTGGAAGGGCAATATCTTCAAAACCAGGTGGTTGTTTCACAAACACATCCTCACTTATAAAACCATTTAAAAATACACTCTTTACATCCATCTGATATAAAGTAATGCCACGGTGTGCAGCAAATGATAATAAAATTCTAATTGCTTCTAGTCTAGCTACAGTGCAAATGTTTCAGTATAATTAATACCTTTCTCTTGTGAATACCTTTGAGCAACTAGTCTTGCTTTATTTCTTGCCACTTTACCAACTTCATCAAGGTTGTTTCTGAAAACCCACTTGGTTCCAATGGCTTGCTTATCTTCTAGTGGAGGCACAAGCTTCCAAACATCATTCCTCGAAACTGATTAAGCTCTTCTTGCATAGCTAGTATCCATCCATCGTCTGTCAGTGCTTCATCAATTGTCTTTGGTTCAATTTCTGATAATAATGCGAAGTCTGAGTGTTCTCTAAGTGATGATCTGGTTCTGACTCTGTCACTTAGTTCACCATTTGGTCCTTAGGGTAATGAGTCTTGAACTTCCAATCCCTTATTGTCTCAGCTTGAGTCTGGTCACCAAACGCAGAGCCAGAGATAATATCAGAGTCACCAGCAGATGCATCAGCATCTATTCCTTTGCCTATCTGCATATCTGCAAAGATCTCATCTAGCTCTAAACAGTGTCAGGCTTCTTATCATCAAACCTTACATGCATTGTCCTTTGTAAGTTTGTTTTTGAATCAAACTTATCAAGATTGTCCTTTGTATTGAGAACAAAGCAGTCACACCCAAATTGGTGAAAATAAGAAATGTTGGATTTTCTTCCTTTCCGCAATTCATATGGAGTCTTATTCAAGATAGGTCTAATGTATATTCTATTTTGAATATAACAAGCAGTGTTTACTGCTTCTGCCCAAAAGTGCTTTGCAACATTAGTTTCATGAATCATGGTTCTGGCCATTTCTTGAAGAGATCTATTTTTCCTTTATACAACACCATTTTGTTGTGGTAATCTAGGAGAAGAAAAATTGTGAGAAATGTCATGTTCTTCACAAAAGTTTTGAAATAATTCATTTTCAAATTCTCCACCATGATCACTTCTAATTTTTGTAATACAAAAACCTTTTTTCATTTTGCACTTGTTTGTAGAAAAAAAAAAACATCTTGAATGACTCATCCTTGTGTGCAAGGAATTTTACCCATGTACATCTAGTATAGTCATCAACAATAACAAGACTATATTTCTTTCTAGACAAAGAAGCAGTTCTGGTTGGACCAAACAAATCTAAATGTAAAAGTTCAAGTGGCCTTGAAGTGGAAACAAATTTTTTGATTCAAATGAAGATTTTGTTTGTTTCCTTTTTTGGCATGCTTCACAGAGAGCATCAGACTAATACTTAAGATTTGGCGTCCTTGTGTGCAAGGAATTTTACCCATGTCCATATAGTATAGTCATCAACAATAACAAGACCATATTTCTTTCCATACAAAGAAGCAGTTCTGGTTGGACCAAACAAATCTAAATGTAAAAGTTCAAGTGGCCTTGAAGTGGAAACAACATTTTTAGATTCAAATGAAGATTTTATTTGTTTCCCTTTTTGGCATGCTTCACAGAGAGCATCAGACTAATACTTAAGATTTGGTAAGCTTCTAACAAGTTCCTTCTTATTAAGCTTTGAGATTAACCTCATACTGGCATGACCCAATCTCTTGTGCCAAGTCCATTGTTCTTCATCAAGTGACAAAAAGCACGTGACATTTTGATTTGCCAACTCAAAAAGTTTTATTTTATAAATATTGTTCTTTCTTTTTGCTGTAAAGAAAATGGAGCCATTTTTCTTGCTTTTAACTATACAGCCATTATCACTGAAGCCAACATCATAACCGCTATCACATAATTTACTTAAGCTTAGTAGGTTATGCTTAAAGCCATCAACATGTAACACATTATCAATAGAAGGTAGAAATTTCTTACCAACTCTTTCACTGCCAATGATTTTACCTTTCATGTTTCCTCCGAAACCAACTGTTCCATCTTTCTTTAAGTTGAAGCTCTTGGAACATACACCTTTCTTTCGTCATGTGACGTGAGCACCCACTGTCCAAGTACCAGGACTGGTGTTTCAACTCTGTTGCCAAGCAGATCTACAACATAGACAATCTTGTCCTTAGGTATCCAAATCTTTTTGGGTCCTCTTTTGTTAGTCCTAGAAGGAAACTTGTCCTTCTTATTTTTCAATTCATAATAGGTACTTCTTATGTGATCTTTCTTATTACAGAAAGTACATAGCAAACAATCATTATAATCATTGGTATCTTTGGGTTTTAAGTTTGTGTTTTGAAAAGTGGGTTCCTCTGGTTTGTAACCAAGACCCTTTTTGCCATTTTGGCTGACACCCCAAATCATATATGCTTGTTTGCTTCGTGTCACACACTTAGCAAGAAATCTTTGAAATCCTTCTTCATATTTTGAAGAGTTTCATTCAATCTTTTCTTCAGTCTTAGAGCTGTCAGTCACTAGACGGTGATTCTCAGCTTTGAGTTTCTCATTCTCCTCATTGAGTGTTAAAAATTCTTTTGAAAATTTTGAGAATTTCTTTATCAAAGCTTTATACTCAATGAAAATCTTAGAAGACTCATCTAAGAGTGCATCAAATGTTTTTTGAACATCAGAAGATGGGTTAGAATTTACCTGTTCTTCCTCATCTTCACTGTCTGATCCTATGGTAGCCATCAGAGCCATGTTTGCTTATTCCTCATCATCATTAGATGATGATGAATCAGAGTCATCCCATGTTGCCATGAGACCCTTCTTTTTCTTACCTTTAAAACCACTTCTCTTTGGGGTTAGAATTTACCTCTTCTTCCTCATCTTCACTGTCTAATCCTATGGTAGCCATCAGAGCCATGTTTGCTTATTCCTCATCATCATCAGATGATGATTAATTAGAGTCATCCCGTGTTGCCATGAGACCCTTCTTTTTCTTACCTTTAAAACCACTTCTCTTTGGTTTCTCCTTCTCGAGTTGTGGACATTCAGACTTGAAATGTCCTGGCTTCTTGCACTCATAGTAAACCACTTGGCTCTTGTCTTTGTAGTCTTTCTTTTCCCTTGAGTCCTTCTTGTGGAATTACTTCCCGAACCTTCCTTTCTTCTTCCACATTCGTTGAATCTTCCTTGAAATAAAGGAAAGTTCATCGTCTGTTCCATCGCTACTCTCACTAGACGATCCTTCGTCTGTTTCTTGTTCAGCTTGAGGAGCCTTGGAAGTGGAAGCCTTGCTAGTAGACTTCAAAGCAATTGACTTTGACTTCTTTCGAGGTTCTTCTTCATTCAGCTCAAGCTCATGAGCTCTCAAGGAACTTAGAAGATCTTTAAGATGCAGTTTGTTTAGGACCTTGGCTTCTTGAATAACCGTGACCTTAGGTCTCCATTGCTTGGGCAGGCTTCTTAGTATCTTATTCACATGATCAGCAATGGTGTAGCTCTTTTCAAGAACTTTTAGACCATGAACTAATGTTTGAAATCTTCCAAACATGGTTTCAATATCTTCTCCTTCTTCCATCTTGAAGAGTTCATATTGTCTAACAAGAATGTTAGCCTTAGTTTCTCTTCTTTGGGTAGTTCCCTCATAGGCCAAGGCCAAGGCCAATGAGTCCCAAATTTCCTTTGCATTATCATTCTTTCAACATTTCTCGTACTCTTTCTCAGAATAGCACAAATAAGAAAGTATCTTGCTTTCTGCTTTAGTTGATAAGCTTTCTTTTGCTCATCATCCCACTTATCTCTAGGAATGAGATTTTTCTTGGAATCAACTGGTTCGATATATTGTCTTTGAACCATATCTTAGAGTTCAAGTTGTTGTGACTCAAAAAAGGTTTTAACTTTATCTTTTCAGTAGTCATAGTTTGTTCCAGTGAACAGAGGAGGACGGTTAACATGACCACCAGCTTCGTTGCTTTCCATAGATAAAGTATAAGATCTTTTCCTCTCACACAGTTAAGTGCTCAACCAAGAGGCCGAGCTCTGATACCAATTGAACATGATAAAAACACAAGAAAAGGGGGGTTTGAATTGGGTTTTATAAATCTTTTCGAAATACTTATGTGTTTTTGAAAACCTTTTCAAAACAACTCTTTAACAAAATAGTAATGCAAATAAGTAAAGAGAAGAGAAGAGTAGGACACAATGATTTATACCAGTTCAATATCACCTGATAGCTACGTCTAGTCCCTTCACCACACTTGAAGGATTTCTCCACTATAATCAATCAATTACACTTAAGAGTATACTACTGCCAAACTGGCTATACTCACAACTTCTTAGAACGACTTAGTGCAGTAAAGCCTATAAGGAATACATCCACTACTGGGCTTAATACAGGATTTCAAAAATACTTGGAAACTATAACAATAACTCTCGACAGAGAGGATATACAATGAAATGCTTAAGCACAAAGAATAACATTCTAACAGAAAGAATGAAAACAATTAAGTGCTTGTTCGCTTGATCTCAGAGACTTGGAATAATTTCTTGGTTGCTCACTGTCTCAGTTTGTTATGATATAATCGTTAACATCCTTCAGTGAATGAAGTAAGGTATATATAGATAGGGTTCCAAATAGTGTCGTTGTGACCTAACAGCTCTTTCACCAATGGACAAAACTTTAGATCCGCTTTTAGTCGCTTTTAGTGAGTCTTGTCACTTTCAACTCTGCTCCTGTACACTGACACAGCAGACAGTTGCAGGATCTTGTCCCTTATGAACTTTTTGAAATGAGACACTTCCAGAGCAAGTTATTTCTGATGAATATATCTGTTGACATTCTCTTTGGCCTTTGATTCCTCGTACATTAAAAATACTCATTAATGAGGTCTCTTTAATACTTGAAGTAACCTTTAATGTTTCACTCAGTCTGATTTCTAATCAGAGGCATCGTCCTATCAGACGATGCTTGTTACTAAGATACTCTGTACACCAGAGTGAGCTTGAACCGAAGGCGAGTTCTTCAGTACAGAATTTCTTGGCCTTTCATACAACAGAGTCTTTGTAGTACCCGACGAAGGGTTTCAACAGAGTAGTCTTATCAGAGCATGGTCTATCAGAGCGTTGACTACCACTAAAGCGTTGACTACTGGAGCATGATCTTAGGAGTGAGGCTATAAGATGATGATGTCATCAGCACTTACCGGACGATTAATGCCAGACTTAGAGGAATGAATCGGAGGGTGAAATGCACATATAGGCATAGTCTTCTGAGACATTTCCATCTAATAAATAGTGACTAACTCACTAAGTTTTGCACACTAACACACACATCAGAGGATAAATTGTTTTATTCATTATTTGTTATCATCAAAACAATTAAGGGTCATTGTTTCTGAATCCACTTGATTCCAACAATCGGTTCTTTCCTGCAAGATGCAAAAGATACAGTGTTAGGCTGGTTATAGACAACCAACCCCTACCCTACAGAATTTTCAAGAAAACATCCAGCATCAACAAAAATATAATTCACATTCAAATGGTTGAATTGTTGTATAACAGAAGAATTTTCCTACATAATAGATCTGTTATCATGTGTGGCATCGGCCTGGCTAGTAGGCAGCCGATTAGCATAATAGGTGGCATCATTTGCCACCTCAATTGGGCTTAGGACTTGGTTTTTTAAAGATGCAGTTGTTCCGGGCTGACCAGAATTTCCAGAGGAGGATACAAAACAATTGAATCCCACCCGATTCTTTGCAAGTAAGGCCCTGAAGAAGCCACTGATTTAGGCTTGAGAACACAGGTATATGAGCACCTAGAGGGGATGAGAACCAAGTAAGCTTTGCAATTTCACAGTGCATAAATAAGTGCTCAGTGTATTCAGGGGCCAAGTGACAGAGGGGGCATTCCATCTCAATGTTCAACCCTCTTCTTTTAAGATTTCCTCTAGTTGGAAGAATGTTTTTGGCTAATCTCCAAAGAAAATTCCTAATTCTATTAGGCACAGGGGCTCTCCAAATTTCCTTCCACAGTTTTTGCTCATTGTCAGTTGATGACCCCGGTTTGGGACTTGATCTCTGGTCCTTTAAAAGATGATAAGCTGAACGCACAGAATAGTCACCATGTCTTTCCTAATGCCACACAAGTTTGTCCTCAGGCAGCCTAAAAGAGATAGGAATGCTAAGGATTCTACTTGCCTTGAAATGGTTAAAAACTGCATGAACTAAGGGGTTGTTCCAATTATGAGTATCCAAGTCAATGAGATTAGACACTAGGGCAGATTGCTCAAGGTCTTTAACAGGGCCTCTAACCTTGAATCCTTCCTTATTTCGAATCCATTGATCATGCCAAATCCTCACCTTATGTCCATTCCCAATCCTCCATCTAGCACCTTTATCAATCACTTCTCTAGCACTTATAACGCTCCTCCAAGCATAGCTTGGTTGGTATCCAGGTTTTGCTTCCAGAGCTCCTAGGATAGTATCTACTCTTGAAGACTCAGCTCATAAGAGAATTTTCATCAGTCATTAATCTCCAATAGTGTTTACCAAGGAGGGCCTTGTTGAAATCACTAAAGCCATAAAAGCCCATACCTCCTTTTTGTTTTGGCTCAGATAATCTATCCTAACTCATCCAATGCATCTTCCTGTGCCCCTCTTTAGTCCCCCACCAAAATCTGGCCAACATGGTCTCAATTTCATGACAAGTCCCCTTTGGAAGCTTGTAGCAACTCATAATGTAATTAGAGATGGCTTGTGCAACTGCTTTAATTAGGACCTCCTTCCCAGCCCTTGAGAGGCAATTCTCTTTCCAACGTTTTAGCTTCTTCCAAACTCGGTCCATGGTAAGGGAGAAGATAATCTTCTTAGATCTACTAAACATAACAGGGAGTCCCAGGTATTTGGAGTGGGTATCCACTGTCTTTACATCCATCATGTTACAGATCATATCTGTATCATCATCAAGCACATTTTAACTAAAGGATCCCTCGAACTTGTCCATGTTAACCATTTGACCAGAAGCCTTTTGGTAGGTGGAAAGAACCTGCAGAATGTTCTCGGCCTCTTTGATATTTGTTCTAGAGAAGAGCAAACTATCATCAGCAAACAACAGGTGAGAAATACATGGAACGCCTCTTGCAATTTTAATCCCATGAAGTTGGTTGATCCCTGCTTGTTTGCGTAAAAGGCCTGAAAGCACATCATCACATAAGATAAAGAGGTAAGGTGAGAGAGGATCACCTTGTTTTAAACCCCTTTCCGGGGAAAAGCTTCTATTAGGCTTCCCATTCACAAGGATCTGATAAGAGACAGTGGAGATGCACTTCATAATAGTGTCCACTAACTTCCCAGGGAAGCCCAAAGATAGGAGGGTGGCCTGAACAAAAGGCCATTCAAGCCTATTATATGCTTTCAACATATCAAGTTTCAAAGCCATTATGCCCTTCTTCTTCTTCTTCAACCAACGAAAACACTCCATGGCAATCAAGGCATTGTTTGTGATAAGTCTGCCTTTAACAAAAGCCGACTGCTCCTCATCAACAATATCTGGAAGGATCACTTTGAGTCTATTGGCAATCACTTTTGTAACTATCTTCATCACTACATTGCACAGACTTATGGGTCTATAATCCTTATGGGAGGAAGGATTTTTTATTTTCGGGATCAAGGCAATGAAGGTGTTATTTGTAGGCTCAGGGGAAGCACCATTGTTTAGGATATCCAAGACTAGAGATTGAACATCTTGCCCAACAACGTGCCAGTACTTTTGAAAGAAGATAGTCAGAAGGCCATCCGGTCCCAGGGCCTTCAGAGGGTGCATTTAATGGATGGCCTCCAAGATTTCCTCTTTACAAAAAGGGTGGGAACACCACACCTTATGATCCTCTATAAGTTTACCTCCAACAACCTCAAATATGGCTGCTACATCTTGAGGATCCGAGGTAGAAAAGGTAGAAAAAATATCTGAGAAATAGTTAACAAAAACTCTCTCAATATTTTCCTCCTCTATCCACCAGAAACCATTGGAGTCCTTTAATTTCTTGATCTCACTGACTTTCCTCGTTTGGTTAGCCTTGCCATGAAAGAACTTAGTACTATGATCGCCCTCTTTGAGCTAAACAACTCGGCTTATTTATCTCCAAATGACTTCTTCATTTTGGAGAAGCTAACATGCCTTTTTTCAAGGTCCCTGTATCTGTCCAGCTCCTCTTTTGTTTCGGCCCACATGGCGAATTCATTAAGCTTGCCTTCGATATCCTTGATCTCCTTTCTAATGTTCCCCACCTGATAGTCCTCAAAATTTTTATCTAGACCTTGTAAAGAGTTCAGCTTTGTGGTGCAGAGATCTATGGAAGACCTCCAGACCCTATCAACTTCCTCCTCACAACGATCATCTCTGGTCCAAACTTCTTCAAACCTGAAAAGATGAACAACTCTGGTTAGAGAGAAACTGTTCAAGAAACTCTCTGAAGCAAGGGCACGGTCAAGCCTACACTGGATATTCTCCTCTCCCACTCTGCCATTTGACCAAGTGAAAGGGTAGCCTTCAAACCCCATATCTTTAAGATCATAAGCCTCAATGGCTTGGTGGCCAATGCTTAATTGGGATTGGCTGCGAGTATTCCCACCCTGTTTTTCCTCCCCATGCACATTTTTATTCAAATCACCTACACATCACCATCTACTCCCAACAAGGGAAGAGATGTGTTGGATCAGTTACCAAGTTTTCTTTTTGTCTTGTTCCTTTGAGTATCCATAGATACCAGAAAGGAACCATGGTTCCCCCTCCCCATCTGCACAAGAACAGATAATATGGTTTGGAGAGTAGGAAGTAAGAGATAGAGATACTTGATCCTGCCACAAGAGGGCAAGGCCTCTTGCTCTGTCCCGACCACTGCTAGCACACGCCACTGAAATACATGCGTTGAAACCACATCTGATTCTGATTCTATCCATCTCATCATCTTTCAACTTGGTTTCCATGAGGAAAACCAAGTGGGTTTTTCAACTCTTAGGAGCCTCAACAAGGCTCGAATTGCCTGGGGATGCCCCAAACCCCAGCAGTTCCAACTGATGATCTTCATGGTGCTAGGCAGTGTTGGACCTCCAGCACCACCTCTTTTGCCTAGTTGCTTGAGTCCACCATCTCCACATCTTAACGACACTTTTTTGTTCCTCCAAAGAGATCCTCTGGGCTGCCCTCAGAGATGATTACATCTACCAGCTACCTCTTTCCCATTTTTGTCTCAGAAGTGTTAGTCTGAGAACCCATTAGCCTTGTACACTCTTTTGTCTCACCCTTCTCTTGGTGAGACCATCTTCCTTCTTTTGATTATCCTTTCCCACAACAAAAGATTTAGAGAGGGACATAATTTCAAGAGATTCAACTACTTTCTCAACTTCAGCAGATGAGTTATTTTTGGAACCCTCTACCACCACCTGCTGCTAAACTACAACTTGGGGTGCAGCCTACTCTTGTTCAACTTCTAGCTTCTGGTCCTTTCCGCCACTGGATTCCCCACACTTGCTGCCACTAATGGTGCAGTCAAATAGGTTCTTGCTACAAGTTCCGAAACTGCTCTCCTTTCGTGGCTCATTCAGCATCTTAGGGAGAGGGGGCCCTCAGCCAGGGCCCAAAGGAGAGTTCAGGTGCTTCAATGTCCTCATATGCTTCCTCTGCCGTATCCTCCAGCTCCTCACAATCCTTCATTTGGTGGCCAATTCTGCCACAGACAAAGCATAAATTTGGCACACGCTCGTACTTGAAGAAGACCCTGAGATTCCTCTCCTGGTAACGAACAACAATACCCTGTTTGAGGGGTTTTCACAGATCGAGTTAGACCTTAATCCTCATGAATCGGCCAAGTCTATTTGTGTCCCTCAAGCCAGCTTCCTCAAAACTACCGATTACATCCCCAAAAGTCTTTGCCATGCTTGAAGGTGCTTACATTGAAAGGGCTCTCAGTCCATAGTTTCCCAGCTAGAGTGTTCCGGTAGTCGTCCTCGCCGCAGATCACGTCGGTTCCCACCGCAACCTCTTCCTCTTCTTCTTTGGAAAGATGAACATCTTCCCAGCAATCCATCACTAAACAACCACAGAGATGTAAACAACATCACACAAAGACCAGTTTGACCGGGAAAAGGGCTAGGAAGACCTAGAAGGAGCCATGATGCAATGGAAGGCGACCAGGGGTGAGCTTGGAGGCGGCCGCCACGAAACCCTAGCACACGCTAAAGGGCCGGGTCGGGGAAAAATCGGCTGAGATTCATCGTTGGAGAAGGATAGAGAGAGAGAGAGATTTGTTGGAGAGGATCTGGATCCCTTTCTCTTTCTCCATTTTCTGCTACTTTCCATTACCCATGTTTCCAGGTGAGATTAAAAAACAATTTAGAAAACCCACGTGACTGCTCCTCTACTACCTATATATTCCAACCAAAATCCCCAGCATTTGTTCGTTTTCACTCGGAAATACGAAATGCCATTTTCTTCGCCTAGTCCTTTTGCTTCAGACTCTAGGGTGTAGAATTATTAGATTTGTTCACCCTATTTTCTTTCAATCACTTCTCAACAGGAACCAATTTACTCACATGTGGTTCAATTCACAGTGTGTGAAATAACCAATTTACCTAAACTTTTTTCTAATTTTTTCTCACACTCTGCACAATAATGTCTCATTAAGAAAGAATGAGAAAAATCTCTCTCTTCTCTTGAGGTATGAAAAACAATAAGGTAAAATAGACACCAGCCAATCTAATTTCAATGCATATGCAACAAACGTGATTAAGGGAGCACTCGCATGAGTAATTTTTACTTTGTTGTTCTAATCTCACCCAGTAACCTGATTAACGGATAGAGAAAGAAGTAGCAAAAAAATGGAGAAAGAGAAAGAGGGTGTCAACGCGATTAATAGGAGAGAGAAAGATAGAAGAATGGGCTTGCAAAATTACCTTGATACCAACAAAATAAATTATTTAAAAAAATGGTTTTTTTGTTCCAAATGAAAAAGTGTTGGTTGCTAAAATACTCTTTTATGAATTTTAAGTTAGCCAATCTTATTTGTCTATCGTACATGAGCTCATGGGCCTTGTATTGGACATGACCCATAATTACTCCCTCCATTAAAAAAAAATATAGGAGCTTTTTAGTCAATTTTTTCCTACTAAAGAATTAGTTAAAAGCATTAAATTTGTCCATAATTTGTATTATTTTTCCCAAAATACCCTTGAATTCATATGTAAGATTGACTATTCATATTTCCAAAAAAGAGTTTATCTTGGTAAATCACCCCATTAAATAAGGTATTGTGGTAAAAAAATAATTAATAATGCAAGAGATAATTTTAAAGGGTCTTATAAAATGAGACAAATGAATTACTCAAAAAATTCATATATTTTGGGACAAAAGGAGTACCTGATGTAACAAGTTCCTAGCTAATCTTTTAGTTAATTATGTAAAAAAACCCAAACATGGGTCGAAATTTTAAAAATTAAAAGTTTGAAATCTGAACAAAAACTATTCCTAACCCACCGCCATATCTACATATCCCATTACCCTCTCATTTCTTGATAGGCAACAAAGTTGCAAAAGAAGTCACGTGTCTGTGATGACTGATATGGGTCTACCAGAGACACTTTTGCAAGGTGTTGGGTGGTGGAAACCCGTTCCTAACCGGTTGGTGCCTCTTCCCCGACGATATATTGTTTCTTCCAAATAGCAGCAGTTGTGTGTCTCCACTAACCCACATCACATCTGACCTAATTTCTGCCAATACCAAACAAAAAGTGTGCACAACTAGAAATGAAACAAGTGGTAATTGTTTGAATAAAATTTGGCCTTTTAAACACATTCATAAACATCCAAATGGTTGACGTGAAGAAGCGAAGAGCAACTGTGTTCTCCACACACACAATATCTGAATTGCAATATTCGAATCCTAAAATTTATTTGCAGAAAAACTATTAGGGTTTATGTTTTCCTCACCCAGGTTGCATACTTGGCACATCCTTTAACCATGCCTCCCACCCTTCTGCCCAATTCGTACGCCTTTGCTTATCTCGTCTCATGTGGCCTAACGAAAACACCAACGCTCCCCTATAGGTGCCTCGGTCCTTCACCCCGTCTGGAAAGCAATGACGAACGACGATCCTTGAACCATCTCTCACGTCTTCGCATTTCGCACACCCTCACTCTGTGAGATACTTCCCAATCTACTCGTTGCCGCCAGAAAAATTGTCAAACAAATCTTGGTGTATGTTTGGTTCTGCGTTGGCCAAAATTGATTTTAGTTGAATTGATTTTGGAAAATTGATTTTGCTTAAAAGTGAGTTGAATATAACGTGATTTATGTTTGGACACAT
Source organism: Calophaca sinica (assembly GCA_037113605.1). NCBI lineage: Eukaryota > Viridiplantae > Streptophyta > Magnoliopsida > Fabales > Fabaceae > Calophaca > Calophaca sinica. The sequence continues at coordinate 52,365,944 of CM073735.1, read as the reverse complement.
TCACGAAAAAGGTGATTCTTATCAATTCATGTTGTTTGGATCAAAATTGCTTGTGTATGTGCAATTACTAAAATGGATCCTAATATGTGTGTGGAAAACTAGATTTTTCTCCATTGTTCAGAATTTTTGTCTCCTACGAAAAATTTTTGTCATGAATTTTTTAAATATTTTTAATAAACAAATACAAACATTAACAAAAATGTAGAGAAAGAATTAGGATTTATTTTTTTGGTAAAAAACAGTTTCGGAAAGCACCGTGGAATATTGTAGAGAAACCAACAAGATTGATTTTTTTTCCCCATCAATAGAGAGAAAGAAACATTGTAGGTAAAGGGCATTTAAGGAAGATGCACTGTAAACCAACTTGCAACAGTAGAATCGATTTGCTATCCACCGTGGAAGCTACGAATTGTTGCTTCAGGTAGAATTGATTTTGGAAAGCATAATTGCTTTGACTTCAATAACCCAAACACCTGCTCAACATGGGTAAATCACGTAGGAGTGGTATTGTCGTGTGTTTGATAGCAGTGACCGTGCAACCAAACATATGCTTAGATTGCTAGAAAATAAGGACAGAGTGGCAATATTGGTCATCCGATGCCAAGCAAAAAATCTAGACCGTTCTTTTCATTAACCTAGAACTAGCGGTCTAAACATCCTTATTTACATCAAAACATCCTTATTTACATCTCATGTATTATACAGGACCTATGAGCGTAATGCACGAAAGCAGTCGCCTATAAATTATTATAAATATAAGCCCCCTTGGGAAAAAATTATCCCTTTTTATAAGTCTTTTTTCCAAATTACTAGGTGTATTAATTATTTTTTTACAAGAATATCCCTAATTAATTTACATTGTTTTTTATAGTCAATAGTAAATGGGTTGACTATTTCTCTCTATCTTAAGTCAATAATTGAATGGTAGTTTTGGAAAAATAGTACACATTGTAGACAAATTAAATGAGTTAACTAATTTTTTTAATTTGTGTGTTTTGGTCAAAAGAGGTTTATATTTAGGGACAGAGGCAGTAGTATAATTAATACTACATCTGGTCCTATATTTGACAAAATAATCAAAGTCAAGGAGGTATATTAAAATGAGTAAATTTCAATTAATGATGATATAATTTTATTTTTTTCCATAAATACCCTTTGCATTAAATGACTCAAAGAAAGAGAAATAAGTGAATTCATTGTTAAGCAATCTCATAATAAATAAGGATAAATATGAAATTGAGTAATTAATGTGGTTGAAAATAAAACTTTATTTTACACACACACGCGCGCGCACACACACACACACACACACACATATATATATAAATTTTTTTTGACAAAAACAACGTTAATTCATTCCATTAATAATTAAGAGCAACACATCTGGTAACTTCATCATAATTTTAGAAGATAGTGATATATGTAGCCACCCCTAACAAAGTGTGAGCAACTACATGAACTTTCATTCTATCAAACTCTACCATAGAGTTGTTAACATAAAAAGATAAAAGACTCGTATAATTTAAAATAATAGTCCTATATTCAACTTTCTCCTTATTATTTTTTATGTTATCCATAACATTCTTAGAATTCACCGTGAAGATAATGTCGATTGAAACAATTTTCATTGCCCATTGAATAGTATACAGGAGGCTTAGGACTTCTCTTTCAGAACATTAGAGCCTTGGAGAGTAGCCATAAGATTTGGCTTTGAAGGAACATTCTCCCTCATCACTCAAAACGAAACCAATACTTAAGAACAGATCATTCAGGCTTCGTGCTTTCTGCAAAAAAAAACTCAATGTACTACCAATAATTATCCCCTACTTTATTTGCATGAAATAAACATAAAAAATAAAAGAGACAAAACAATGAAACACCTCCGGCCAGTAACACCGAACATAATAGCACGCACAAGTTTCAGATCTCAACCCAAACAGAATAGGTAAGACCAAGTCATCATATTCCCATGGTGGTTTTGGAAGGGGGCGTTGGGGTCCTAGTTTTTATGGTGGAGGAGGTGACGAAAAAGCTGTGGATGGGGGTGACTCGGTGTTGGGGTCCTCGATTTTAGATCTAGAGACTCTCTCCAGATCTAATCTCAGAACCGATTTCAGCTGGGTGTGAAACGGTTGTCTTGGTCTTGGGTGGTGGTGAGTTTTGTGAGATTTTGGTTGCAGGGGAGGTGGCCAAGGATTGGGTCTCGAAGGGTGAGAGTTGTGCGATGTCTGCATCAGGTGGGAATAGCGGATTGGAGCAGAGGTTTTAAAGCCCTAGTGGAGGGGTTGGAGACCGTGGTGGAGGGGTTTGAAGATGTGATGGAGTTGGGTGGAGACGGGGGGAATAAGGAAGGGGATTCTGGGGTGGAGGGTTGGAAGGTGCGGAGGAGTGACAGGAGGCGAGGGAGGGGGAAAGAGACTGGCTGGTGGCCAACAAACGCCCACGAAATGGAAGACGACCCACAAAGGGATGAAACCTCTCATCTCATTGGCGGCACCAAGAGAGAAGCACAATGGCAATGGTGAAGAAATATTAAAGCTTTTGATATGCAATTTTGCATCCCCAGACGTACTGTGTGCAACGCCTACGATTTTAGAGGAAGCAATGCGGCGTGTGGCTTTCCTCTACTTTATTTCATATATTTAGGACCAAGAAAATAAATAATTTGAATATAAATAGGACCGGAGGTAGTGATTTTTCGAAATATGTAAACTACCTTAAATGACAGATAATACAAGACAAAAGAAGAATTAATTGACCAATATGGTGTGGCACAAGTGGTAGATACTTGAGTCCCTTAACCATCTGGTCCTGAGTTCGATCTCTGGCCGGTGCGTATGGAAATACATTTGTTGGGAGAGGTCAACCCCTTAAATAGATCTCAATTACCTCGAAGGATTAGTCTCTGCAGTTGTGCGTGGAGGATACCTTAATTTACCAAAAAAAAAGAAGAATTAATTGATAATATGGAGTAATAACTATTTTCGGTTGTACTAATTTAATTTGTGAAATATTTTTTTGTAAGAATATCATGAAATAAATCAACATATATATTCTCCTCTTCAACGGGTAATTTACATCTATAGCACAATGCGTTAGAGTCACGCACACTTTTTTTCGTGGGAGAGGGGTTGTTTGGATATCATTCACACTACAACCACAACTTCCTAAAATTATAAAGGAAAACGTAGGTGGGATGGAGAGTAGAGTCGTCAAATTGGGCTCCTAGACCCGACCCAGCCAATCGGGTTTGATTAAAAGTTCGGTCCAGGTCAGCCCGAATTTTTTTCAGCCTATGAACTTTGTGGCCTAGCATAGCCTAAAATGGGGTCATTTGGGCCTAGCGAGTCTAAAATGTGGGTCACTCGAGCTAATCAGGCTGAGCCAAAAAACCCCAATTTTTTTGAATATGTATTTATGGAACCCAGCTCAATCTAAAAGACAAGCCATTTGGGTGAGCGCGTTGGGTAGGGCCAAATTTGATAGCTCTAAATGAGGTGACAAAAATTTCAAAAATGTATTTATTAAAAATGTATTTATACTTTTTAATTTTTGATTTCTTAATCGGTAGCCTCACTGGATATATAGCAACTAGCAAGACGTAGTACACTTACAATTAATGGGTAAAACAAGTTAAAGCTATCGATGAAACCATATACAAAGAACAAGGTCTGGTTAATTTAATTATACATAGACTCAATATTATTGGCCATGTCTGTCTCATGAGTCATAAACATAGCAAATGCGTTATCATAGATATCCTAACACAACAAGCACAAACTAAGTTCTGGGTCAGCTAGCCATGGAAAGCAGCAGCAGCAACGTCAATGCCACCTGTAGTAGCGGGGCCGCTTGCAGGGGCATCATACTTGCTGAACAGCTTGTAGGAAGAAATGAGGGAAAGCACCACATAGCAAACCACTGCTACAAATGTGATAACTATTGATGCTGTGACCTTATGACAAAATCGACCAAAAGATCCACAAGCTGAGCTCCACGCTGATGCACTGTTTCCATTCTCAGCCAGGTACAGCACCTCCGTTGACGCAGCCCCGGCCGCCAGAATTATGTAGGTTAGTACCTAGGAACAATAAATAAAAAAATGCCTCAGATTTTTTTATATAATACTTTTGGTACTATCTTGACCAATAGATTTATATTGAAAATAAAAAATCTATATAGTAGTAAATATTTCTATGGGTTATTCAAACAGTTCATAATTATTCTTAATTTTGGATTCATTTTTTATTCATTGATTATAAAACTAAATTGGAAAAAATTAACCCAAAGGTTGGATTTGAGTGGTTAATGCACTCTATCTAAAGGTACAGATTCGGCTTGTACTCGAGTTTAATCTTTGGCGATAGAACAACTTTAGGTCAAACTTTACTTACCTCCCTACTAAACTCTGGATTAATCAGACCCATTTTCCCAAGACACCAAAACGGGGTAAAAAAACCTCTGGACTAGAAAAAGTTGGGAAAAAATTGGGTGACCCCATGTACATGCCATTAATTACCAATACCCCACACACAGAAAATATAATGAATTGCCTAGATTAATTCCCATAAGCTAATGATATGAAAGGGAGGAATGTTAACCTGGTCAAGCAAAAAGAAAGTCCAAGCACGGGACACAGTGGAAGGCCGGGGCACAGCAACAATTACCGCTGAAAGTACGGAGTAACCTGCACAGATGCCATTGGCATGCACCAAATACCTGCAACATCATCCAAAACCCAGAAACCAAAATAATTTAGTTAGCCACTATACAAAATGCCAGAAATTTCAATTCCAATTGCCATAGCCAAAGACCAATGCTTATACAATATGGTTACTGCATTATTTCATTTCACAAATTTCATTGATCATTTAAGCCTAAAAATTCTGTTGAGAGTCTCACGTTTGATAGCGATATCACCTAATTTGTCCAAAAAAAATGGGACAACCCTTACTCCACAAATTAGCTTTTGAGATTGAGTTAGACACAATCTCAAATTTTAATATGACATCAGAGCTTATCCAAGATCTATTAAATCACTTGTTATCGGGGTTATCGAACCACTCGTGTCATGCTCCATATGTTTGCTCGTGGCGCGTGAGGGAGTGTGTCGAGAGTGACACATTCAACAGTGATAGCAGGCATCTCTCACCACATTAGCTAACTTTTAAGTTTGAGTCCGTCTAAATCCCAATTTCTAATAAGTTCCACCAAACTAAGATCCAGAGTTCACATAAATCCCGACTCAATTACAACCAACCAAAGTCAACAATTGATTGTTGAAATATATTATTGTTATCTCGAATTTTTAAAATGTTGTGTGTATGAACTGTGTTCACATGCATAAGCTAGCTAGTTTCTAACATCTCTACGTATATATGTAGAAATAATGTTTGAGTGTGTAGTTGATATATACTATATATATACCTGAAAGATCCAAGGTCAGAGTAGGAAACAGAGCCATATTGGTTGTCTTGAGAGTTCTTAAGCATAAGGACAAGCGCTGAAACGCAGAGACCAATGGGAAGCAGACGCAGGAAGGTCTCAGCAGTGCGCAGGGTGGTGTTGCCTTCTAACTCCTCATCGCCAGTTGCAGTTGCAGTTGCAGGTCCCGCCATCAGCTGCATGGGAGATCTTCCAGCAGCTGCAACTACTGCACTTCCTTTCTCCATCATCACACACACTACAATTATATTGTACTACTACTGTATCTGTATTTTACGCGGTTACTTGGCTTTGATGAGGTTTAACGAGGCCAGAGAACCTTGTACATGTACCAAACCAACTAACTACTGCTTGAGCTATGGGGTAAAGCATGTGGGAATTTAATTGGGTGTGAAAGAAGAGAGTGGGAGAGGCAGGTATGGAGACTGAACCAGCAATCAATGTCATTATGGCAGGCCTCATATTCCCAAGGCAATTTGTTAGGAGTAGTACTAAGCCTTTCCCTCATCAACCAACAACACCTCTTTATCACAATTTGTAAACACTGTAGCATAATTACATCATAAATACTCCATCTTGTCGTTTTTATAAGAAACAAAATTATTTTTTTTATCCTTTTTATAAGAAATATTGACCTATTTTCAAATGAATTAAATGCTAAATATCATGTATACCTTTATTTATTGTAAAAGAGAATATTAGAAGTAAACAAGTTAGTGAAATTGGGAGTAATTAATATATGGGCATTTGTGAGAAAAAAAATTAAATTTATAACAGTATTAAGTGAAATCAGTTGTTTCCAATGCTTTTTCTTGGTTTTGATGAATTAGAGTTTTATTTCTTATAATAAAGACCAAAGGGAGTATGATAAATTAACATTGCAGTGATTTTACTCATTAACATGACGCCTATCTGACACACACGTACTAATAGTCTAGCTTAATACTCTCTTCGTTTCATTTTGTTTGACGTTTTAGCAAAATATTATTGTCATATTTTGATTGTCATTTTATAATATCAAGGAAGTATTATACCTTTGACAGTTTATTAATGTATTTTTTTTATTGACGTGTTTTTTCTTTTTCAATTCTTGTAATTAATACGAGAGATAAAAGATATATAAGAAAATTCTATTGAATTTTTTATGAAATTTTAACTATTAATTACATTCCTAATTTTTGTACAAAACCTTAAACGTCAAAGAAAATGGGACGGAGGGAGTAATAAAGTCATTATGATCCTTGTCAACATAAATTTTCATGCACTTGGTCAATCGATTCACCAAGCAAGGCAGCCAAATAGTTAGTTATGATATAGATATTTATACTACACTCATAAGAGCCAAAGCATTTGGTGGCGCAATAGTTTGGTTTGTTTCTTTTGCGCAAACGAAGGGGTTTCAAAACCTGCCTTTTTTAATAGAACAAAACTTACATACAGTTCCAACTATCTTGTTGGTATTGTTCCACACTAAATATACAAGTTAGCTGTCATGACCTTTCTTTAAAGAATGCATCTAAAACAACCTCTTTACTAAAAAAATGTTTTTTTTTGTCTAAAATAGTAAGAACAGGATATATAGAACAATATATAAGTTTTATCCTTTTTAATATGATAATGCAAAAATTTCTCGTTCAGGATTCGATCTAGGGTCTCGTTGGTTGCAAAAACAGATTTAACCACTGCGCCTCACAATCAACATGTAACATTTTTGTACCTCAATAAGTATATATATCTAAAAACAAAAAAATCTTGGTGGAGCCATGGCTCCCACTATCATAAGGAAGATCCGCCATTGCTTATCAAGCAATCTTAGGAGATAGCAAAAGATAGTTGTAAAGCTTTTTTATCCTCCAAGAGGATGAGACGAGTTACACGACGAAGTTCAGGACTTTCAAAGACGATGCTTGGTACACGGTACACATGACGATGTTTTCTCAAGTATATCGTGTACCAAATATCGTCATTGAAAGTCTTAAACCTCGTTGTACTCACCTCATCATCTTGGAGGGCAACCAAAGAAAATAATTACTTTTCTTTAAGTAATTACTCATTCACACTCAATTTCAATAGGGATCTTAACCACACATTCAATACATCAATTAGGCCAAGATAGATTATTGATACCGAGTCCTAGATCTCAAATTAGTTCTTTGGTGAACTAATTTGGTACAAATCAGGTCTAGCATGTTGAAGGACATGGAGGGTGGCCTAGGGTATTGCATGCCCTCAGGTCTATCATGTTCAAACAACTACTCTGTCGTGTAACTCGTCTCACCTTGACAATTACTCTATCGTGTAGCTCTTAATCCTCACCTCTCTCATCTAAAGCACATAAATAATGTTTTGAATAAGAAGAATTGATCCAAAGCATTAAATAATTCTTTGAACAAAGTAGTAAAAAAATAATAATTAAATAATAGCACTTTGAATTAATCTATCACCTCTATCATCTAAAGCAAAAAGCAGTGAGTAAAAGATTAAAAAAACACAAAAACTAAGAAAGGATATACCTCTCATTGATATATCAACAACAACACCTAAAATTCGCAACTACTACTCCAACAAAAGGTACAATGGATGCATGATGATTGTTGGTATATCATGGGGAACAAAAAAAGGACTTAAAAAAGAGGTTACAGGAAAACCCCTAACCGTGGCGTGTCTACCATGGATGCATGATTATTGTTGGAACCTCCATTCGGTGGAAAATGGCGAAGAGGATCCAAAATGCCTCTAAACAAGTTTCGTTTCACGGAAATAGATGCTATAGGGTGGAAAAAGACGATGAGAGTTATCACATAGAATTGTTCTCTCGTAAGTGTTTAGGGCTATTTGTGATCGATATGATCAAAGTAACTGTTTAGATTTTGTGACGATGAGATCGAGTAAGTGACTTTCTCTCGTTCTCTCCTAAGTGTTTAGGGTTTGTGACGATGAGATCGAAGAACTGAGGAGTACTAAGACTTTCTCATGTTGTATGTTATGTTTTAAGCTTCTGATAACGCTTTCTTAAAAAAACTTTATCGGAACGATACCCCCACATAACGTTTTTCATACAAACATTATCTATGTTTTACTCGAGTTCTCCGCGTTCTTACACATGACGCTTCTGTCTACAAACGTTATTTGTATGTTTAATTAAGATAATGTTTTCTCTAAGAAACGTCATCTGGAGCTTCAAGTAATCTTTGTGTTTTTTTAGATGACACTTCCCGCTGTAAACGTCATGTGAACACTGTTATTCGAATACAATTTTGGTGTAGTGAATTTGGGGTGGGGGCATTTTTTAAAAAACTTTAACATGTATACACAATCACTTAAAAACATGACATTTTTCTTAAGTTGAATAATTAAATCTTAAATACATATAAGTTTTCCAAAATGTTATATTTCTTTGATCAGATCCTAAATAGCGCCCTAGAAAAAGTCTTGATCAGTGATATGTGTTGTGTAGACTATTAACTCAATCGATAATTTTTCAAAAAATGAATACTCTTGGATGCATACCGTTAACACCTAAAAATAAATTTAAGTGTTACCCGAATATTTGGGTTAGTTGTTAATGTTAGTCAAGTCTGAGGTAGCTGGATAGTGTTATTAGCTGATTAGTTGAAGCTTCAAGAGCGTGTATTGGGCTAAAATTATTGGGTACTTGGATTTGTAAAATGTTGTGATGGTCTTAGAGGCATCCAAGGGAAGAAATTCTACATAATTTGTTGAATTAATTGAAGATAAACCGGAGAAAAATCCCCCAAGCCATGATTTTAGGAGTCAATGATTCAAATACGGTCAGAAATGGTGAAAAGAGTTGTTGGGTGACACAACACTAAGCGCACTAAGGGGAACGGAGATATGTGTGCTTAGAATTTCGGGACGTGGTTACTGGGGCTTGTCTACTAGTCGAGTAGCTGTTAGCTGAGGCAATGCATATTTGTTAGCCACTTGTAATTAGTGTTTTTTACTTGAGAACGTGGAAAGTAGTGGTAGTGTCTAGCTGACTAGCTTCATCTATAAATACCAATTGTACCAAAATGTATGAGACACTCAATCAATCAAAAATACCAGTTTTTATACTTATCTATTATTGTCTTTATCACATTTATGTCTTTTATCTCTTTTATGCTTTCTTAGTTTTAGTTTCTCCTAATCTCCTAACTTACGCTCTTTGAGTAGTTAAGCAACTCTGAGGGACATAATTTCTTCCTAAGCGCAATCAACTAATTTCAAAAGGAATCATTTTGTTGGTAAATTAATCGATCCTCGACTAATATTCTTATGCATCAACACATACTAACAATTCCAAACTTAGGCATTCTCAGATGTAGTGTTTTTTAGTCACAAAACAATACAAATGGAAGATCGTTTTAGATATAAAGACTCTCTAGACGTAAGAGATATAGACTCTGCTTGGTAAGGCCTAAAAACTAGCTTTATAGTTTATTAGACTAGCTTATAAGCTTGTTTAACTGAAAGAAATGTGATTAGTAAGCAAACTTATCACACTAGTTTATAGTTTTTTTTTGAGATGCTACTTCAAGTAGCATCTAAGCTTGTATCTTATATATTTTTTTTTATCTATTCTCTCATTTTTATCCTCATTATTTTATTTTTTCTCATTTTTCAAATTTAAAATAATGCTAAATTATACTTTTGGTCCCTTATGTTTATTTTAGGTTTCGATTTGGTCCCTTATGTATTTAAAGTTTCGAATTAGTCCCTTATGTGTAAAAGTTATACCAATGTGGTCCCTTTTTTTTTTTGTTCCAAAATAGTCCTATGTTACAATAATTATATCAATGTGGTCCCTTTTTTGCCCCTTAATTTACAAAAAAAAAGAACCACATTGGTATATTTTTTGTAACATAAGGGACCGCTTTGAAACAAATGGACTACATTGGTGTAACTTTTATACATAAGAGATTCATTCGGAACAAATAATATATAAATGACTAAACTGAAACCTAAAATAAACTTAAGGGACTAAAAGTATAATTTAGCCTTAAAATAAAGATAAACTATTATCCTTTTGTGTCATTTTATATTCATCAGTTATGTTAAACAATTAATTTTACCAAATACTTTAATTTTAGTTAGCTAACTTTTCAGCTATAAACTATTAACTAATTTTTCAGCTATAAACTATTAACTAACTTATTTTTACCAAACATAGTGATATGAGAATGAGATCCTTAAATGGAAGACTTGTTTTGAATGTTTACGCTCAGCAACTTCTCAAAACTATACTTGAGATCTTGTAATTTGCATAAGTACGTATTTTCGTGTCTCTTCTTTTCAATCAATCCTGTAATCCTCTTCCAAAACTTAGAAATTTCTAAAATTGCCACCACCAACAACAAATATATACATAAATCATAAGCCTCATTGATATATTAATATTTAGTAAATGCGAGCTAGTGTACTTAAAATACCGATTAAGAATTTTATCAAAAAAAAAAGAATAACAATTCAGAAAATAAAATTAAAATTTATTTAATAAAAATACAAAATTTATTACATACATACTTTTTTAAGAGTCTTTTCGAGACTCATTCATACTTACTTTCAAAATGATATGCAATGAATGATATTTTTCAAATTGAATGTATGCTTCTCAAAAGAATTTAACAAAAGACAATTAAATTAAAATCTCCAAAAAATTAAAATGAACAGGCAGATAATAATTTTGTAACAATTCAAGACAATACTCGAACCCTTAAGTTTAATTTAACTATGAAAATTGGTTTCAGGTCACGTCATATTTCCGTGAAAGGGACGAATCTTGACCAATAGATTCTACCTAGGACGTCCCAATGTGCTACAAAACCATGCATTATTTTTGTATCAATGTCCTTGGTGGTTATATCGATATCGTATTCGACAATCCATTGCAACGTGTGTGGACAAAAATCAATACCTAAACCTAATGGATGCTCCATGCTGACTTGTTCAACGCACATAATGCACCAGTGACTCGGTGAGATCGACCTCAACAACAAATATTTCGCTTTCGCAATAAAAGTGAGCTATGGCCCATTCTTAAATAATTTTATATATCATATTATATTATATGAGAAAGGGAAAGGGTGAGATAAGAAATAGGCTAAATTACAAAATTGGTCCTCTATGTTTATTTTAGGTTTCAATTTGGTCCTCTATGTTTTATTTGTTTCGTTTTGGTCCCTTACGTTTTAAAAGTTACAACAGGTTGATCCTTTCCGTCACTAAAAGCCAATTGTCCGTAGCTAAAAGCCAAATAACATTTTAGAAAATGGACTTCTAGCTACGGACAGTTGACTTTTAGTGACAGAAAGGACCAAATTGAAAACTAAAATAAAACGTAGAGGACCAAAACGAAATAAATAAAACGTAGAGGACTAAATTGAAACCTAAAATAAACATAGAAGACCAATTTTATAATTTAGCCTAAGAAATACTACTAAAATAAAAAGATACCAGATTAGATTTGAATAATTTAAATAATTATATTGTTTTATTCTTATTATTGTGGTAAACTTTAAAAAAATCAGTTTCATTCTTTATTCTTCTTGGGATCTATCTAAATATACATATCAAATTTTTAATTAAATCAATTTTCGGTTATTTATTTGATTTTACATTTTTTTATTAGAAAAAATTTAGGTGAGTTGGGTTCTAACAGTTTACCAAGGTCGGAAAAAGTCTCACGACTCAAAGAGGGCTTACATAAGTGCTTACATATTACCCATTAACTAGATTTTTAACTCACGTCCTTGTGAGATATGAGTTGTATCCTTAATTATCAACTGTATCAACTTTCGTTGTATATGAATACCCAATGATCAATTATTTGACTCCACATATTTTTTAACTTTTTTAAAGTGAAATTAAATGCTTAGTTTTCATATCTGTTGTTAGTGTGAGATGTAGGAGAAATTCCCTGAAAAATTTCTATATTTATTAATAATTTTTCACTTTTTCTAAGAAGTATTTTTATTCTTTTTTTATTTCATTTTTTATAAAAATTTTTTCTCTATTTTTGTTATTTGGATCACTGCTTAAATAATATTCTAATATTTGTGTAAACTATTTAATTTCATTTCTAAGCTTATTCTTCTTTTCTTATATCATTCCTAATAATAAAATTATTTTTTTATCAATTTCTTCTATTGTTTTACTTATTTCATACACGATTTCAATTTCTTTTGATATTTCAATTTATTTTTTTATTTCGAGTTTGTTTTGTAGGTTTTATTTGTTTTGTTATTTATAATCTATGTATGAATTATAGTTTTTTTTATTTTTATTGAGATTATTTTTGTTTGTTTTATGGATGGGTATCAATGTCCACCTTTCTTCTTGAGTATGGAAGAATTTACCATTTAAGTTTTGTGAATAGAAAAACGTTCAAAAAGTCTTGCACCATTAAATAGCGCCATCAATCTGACTCGAATTAGTTGGGGTCCAATGTGATGGTTGGTGCTGATCTTGTTAGAATTTTCTTTGTTTGAGCTTCTACTAATTGGTGCTATTTTAATTTTATTAAAATTGGTTTAATGTATGATCTGATATAATCTACCTCGTAAGCTCATTAGGCCATGCGATCTACTTTGGGTTTGGAATCACAATGTGTGTATATTTGGTCAGGGCCAATCCTTATTTTGGGTGTCCTGGGCAAACCAAAAAAAGGGTATCCTTGTAATCATTTAAATTTTATTTTCCTTGCATTTCTTGCTGCATGAATAATCCACCCATAATCAAAGTTCTTTAAAAAATCATTTTCGATAGAAACCAAAGCAGGAATGTTTACTCTATCTTGTGACATAGTAAATCACAAATAAAATTTTAACAATTTCAATTTAGAAAAACTTCTTTCAACAGATACAACAGTAACAAAGATAGATAATATTATTCTATAAATCGTGTGTGTATTAGAAAAATAATTAAATGTCTTCAAAGAACACAATATCATATAGCTTGATTTTGAATCAAAAGTTAAAACCTCTCTAATGGCTTTTAGTTCTGCAAATAGAACTTCACCATCAAGATCATAAGAATTATCATGATTTAGGTAAGTTTCAAGATATTTGTAACATAATTTCAAGTCATTATCAGGGAATGATCTAAGTTTTTCAATACTAAATAAAAAACCAAAAGTCTCCCATATGTGATGTACTGCTCAAATTTTCTATAAGTGAGTCAACTGTTTGATCTACAATATATAAAAAAATAATAAATCCTAAAAGGTTCAATGTGTATTCAGAGAAATTTTCATCATTGTATTTTTTTATATGAATTTGACGTTTTTGAACATACACATTCAATTTCCATTTATTCGCAATTTTTTAGCACTAACAATAGCTTTTTTTTCTCATTAAATCTTAAATTTTGCACCTAAATGACTATCACTGTTTCAGTGCCTAAGATCGTAGGTGTATTCTTATTGATACAAAGAGAAATAAAATATCACGCATTAGTTAGTCACCCGTTAATTAAGTTGGTTTCAGTAAACAACATGTTTAATTGCTACTCTGTTTAATTTTTATAATAATTTTTTTATATAAATTTAAATATATAAACATTTTATTTTAATATCTATATATACTGCTACGAAACAAAATTTTGGTGCCCCTAAAAAAATGGGGCCCTAGGCAGTCGCCAATCTCAACCGTGCTCAGGGCCACCAATGTATATGATTATTGGGCCAAGCCTAATTGGCAAGTGTGTTAATGTGTTGTGTAAGGACTAATAGGTCCAATATCCATGATGGATGGAAATTAAATTACTGTTTCTATTAGCTCATTGTTCCATCCAATAGACAGTTTGATAGAGGGGAGTTCTAGTGGAAGACCTTCTTCCTATACGAGTGTGTACCTTCTCCTTACAAAGCAAGCAACATCTTGCAAAGATGTCTTCAAGAGGTACGATATTTATTTGCAATTTATTTTTTTGAGTGGATTTATTTGCAATTTATAATTTTATACATGTATTCTAAATCTTAGTATAGATCCAAGTAAATTATACAGATATCTAAGACCAAAAAGTATTCTCTACAATAGGATTTTTATCCATCGTACGAGAATGTCAAGCCTAAGTGATTACCCAAAAAATTGTGTGCATGTATGAGTGTAAGTCTAGGCATTATAATACCTACTTCACCCATATCCGGATGACATACGCAAAATGCTTTTAAACTTCTTATTTAAAAGATTTTAAAATACATTTTAAATAGAGTTAGTTGTTACACTTTTGTACTGTATTCTCACGAGCCACAACCCATTTTGACGGCTCTGTCTATAGCATATTCTCTCAAATTTCCTATATTTGGTTCTAGAGATCCCCAAGCTTCCCTAACAGGAACTTCATTTGTTGTGCATAGGTTTCCCGCCACCCTTCTTCACATTCAAAATTAATGTTTGGTTCAAACCAGCAGAGTTCTTCGGATACATGAAGAACTAAGGCAAACCCCTTGCATCTTAAAAGAAAGATGATGACTTTTACCGCCATTCACTTTGAAGCAAAACCTCCTTGAAGTCCTTGTAGGAGTCTTAAAAGGGTTCAAGGAACTTCCACCCTTTTGGCACGAAGAGTGACCCAACCTTTTAACTTAGAGTCCTTCTAATGAGATGGTTTGTGTAACGCCCGTAATTCAATTAATATCGAATCAGAGTCATTAAACAATTTATGATACAATACAAACGCGAATATATTAAAACTTGGTTACTCAACAAGTAATAATTTATATTGAGTTACATATCCATAAGATTACAACCCATTAAAAGTGTGTTTCCAAAATAACCCATTACAAAAGTCTTACTACTTAGATTACATAAGGTATAAAAACCTCAAAATGTAATTACAAAGCAAAATATAAGGAATCATCTCCTAAGAAGAATTCCTCAGAACTGCCATCAATCACCATGAATTTGCCTATCTGAAAACCAAAGGAATCATAGATGTGCCAACTTGGTTCAATTATAATTGAGACCCATTGAGAGTAATGCGTACTACCAAGAAGGCCCCCGTCGCCGAGTTGCAATCCGGACATTGTACGACAGGTTTGTCGCCGGCTGTGAAACACCGGGCCGACAAACATCCCAAAGACAACAAATCTCAACAAGTAAATGCATCCAACACACAGTCATTCAAATGCACCAACATAAAGTGACTCAGTTCATTTGTTATTACATCATAACTATGATCTGAATCCTAATCATCAACAATCACATTCAAGAATTTAACCGTAATTCTCTAGGACTTAGAACCCCAAAAGTCAAGTGTCATTAGCCCTAAAAGCATTTGAAATAAATAATAATAATTTAGTAACAGGGTGCGCACCGCGCACATTGCCTTTGTTGAATTCTGTTTATCCGCGCGCCGCGCGCGCCCACGCGTGCGTCACGGGCATCCTGCGTGTCCTGCACCCTGTTCTCGCGTGCGCCGCGCACGCCTAAGCGCGCGTCACACGCAAGCCTGCAGAATTATGCAGAAATCAGTTTTTCTGCTCTTTCCACTTACCAACTTCCATTTCTCCTTATTTTCAACCAATTCAAAATCAAAGTATGGCTTAAAACAAGGATCCAAACATGTTACAAACAAGAACAACTCATGAAACATACAAATCATGGGCAAATGACATACTTAGGGCATCTCACAAGATTTCATCAAATGAGAACAACATCATCAAACCCCATTTCCCATCATATGATTTACCAAAATTCAAAACAATGGAAAACAAGCACTCGAGCAAACTCAAATAGAAAAGAATGTCCTAATGTGGGACTTATGGGTGCCCACACCTAGAGGAAGAAAGACTCACTTCAATGCTCAAGGAGTTGAGCTAGAAAGTGAAGAACTAGATCCTCTCCTCTTCTTCTTCTTTCACTTGTAGCCCCCATCTTTTCTGCAACTAGGGCAACTTCAAAGCATGCCCCAAGTGTTAGAAGATCAGCCCCAATGTTCTTCTCAAGATAAGAATGGAATAATCAATTAAATCTTGCTCTTTCTCTCTTAATCTCCCAAGCCCTAACTCATTCCCTTCTTTTTCCCTCTTTTTCTTCTTTTCTCTTTTCTCAGGACAAAAAAAAGAGAGGGAGGGAGAGAGTGAGTGAGCTGAGAGCGAGAGAGTGAGAGAAAGAGAAGAGAAAAATAGTTGTGGACCAAATTGTCCTTACTTTCTAAAGTTAGTTTACTAACATACCCTTATTTTTACTCCAATTATCCTCTTGCCATTACTATCTACACCCTTAAATTAATTAAGTACACCCAACTTAATTTTCCAAATTTAGATTTGAAAGCATAATAAAGCCTAAATTTATGGAGCTAAATAATTAAATTAGGCGGGATGTTACAGTTTGAGAATATTTAAAAATATGATAAAAAGGAAACAGTCAAATGCCTATTTTGATGTCGGTATAGCAGCTTGAAGGACTTACTAATAACCATGTATTAGGATGAACTTGATACAAGGTTATCCCAAGAAACTTTAATAAATAAATTTTAAATATAGTAAAAGGAAACTTAACACTAATCTTAATAGTCAACAAAAAATGTTTCATATTTTGAGACAAATGGGTCCCAGTAGTGTAACACAGATATATCTGTCCGTTTTTCACATGGCATCACAACTCGTATTTGTGGTCATGAGCTTCACCTCTATTAGATTGATATAATCATTGATTTGGGCCATTCCTTCCTCATTTTCTTTGAAAGAGATGCCTAAGGTCTCCTCGTCAATCAATTTATACAAGCAACAATCTCATATCGTGATCAATTTCTAATGAAATTCTTCATCATTGTACCTCAATTCCTATAAACTTTGATTAGGGCGTCAAATTTTGCATTGCGACAAAGTTAACATAAATCTATTTCCACCTACAATTCTGGGGTGTTAGAATTGTCTTACTGAAATACAAGAAAGGAAAACAAAATAAGGGGATTGAATTATATTTTCAAAATCTTATCAGAAAGTCCTTTTAAAGAATACGTTGGAAGGCAGACACAAAAAAGTTTGGTGGCTTTATTGAGTTTCTAGCCAGTGCAGACGCACTAGTATCGGCCAGACACAAGTTACCTTGGCGTTTAGAATAATGAAAAACATTTTAACAAATATTGAAACTCTTTTCACAGATTCAATTCCCAATTGGCAAGATATGAAACAATATAAAACTAGAGATAAATGGATAGAGAGGATGACTTAAAGAGGTTTATACTGGTTCACTTTCAACATGAAAGTTATTACTAGTCCCTTTCTCCTAAAGGATTTTTCCATTAAAATCAAACTGATTACAAACCTTACAAGTATTTTCTTGGCCACTTGGCTATACTTGTAGCAAACTTAATGCAATACAACAACTTTGCAACCCTTAGTACAACAGGCCTTAACTCGGTCTAATAAGGTTACAAAAGAAATAGGTTTGACTATAGATACACCAACTCGCAACAAGAGATAATGTAAATTTAATGCTTAGGTGAATTGAAATAACTCTCAGAAGAAAGGATAAAAATGTGAGTTCTTAAAGAATGAAGGAATGTGAATTTAATTTTGTAGAGTTTTAGCATTGTGCGCTCTTGTTCTACTTTGTTCTCCGTTCTCCAGTTATTTATAGCCAATATTGAAATTTGTTTGTTTAGACTTTGTCATTTTCCTGTTGTAAAATAGTGACCTTTCTTCACTGAATCACATTAAATGAGCTTTCCATCTTGCTTGTTTTATTTTCAAAGTAGTGGTAGCTTGTTGTACGATTGGAGGCTACTTTCCATAAAATCATGTATTATTGTACGATCTCTGCTCCACTACCTTCTATTTGTTCCCTTTTTCTCATAGACAAGACATTTTTTGCAATAGATCGCTTTGTCTATTTCCCATACTAGGTAATTTGCTTCTTCATAGTTGACTTGGTTAAAAAACGAGTAATAATTTTTGGGTAATGATCTGAATCGTAGTACATTGGTAGATGCTCCACCAGACACAAAAAGATTCTCTTGGAAGCTTCAAGAGTGTTGTCCCGTCAGCACATGGTGACACATGCTTGCTTGTTTGAATAAGTCACCAGATGCAGTTCCTTGTAGTATAGCTTCAGACAAAGACTTTAAATCAGACGATCAAACTTCTTTCTTTAACCATTCACAATGAATGATTTGTCACAGACTTGTGTTACTTTTTCCTTGAGGATTTGTCCATAATATTCCTTTTGGACCATATTTTCTGCACACTTAACAAACTTGTTAAATACTCTTAAGAAACTTGTTCAATCAAATTACTTTGTTATTATCAAAATTTTGAGGGGCCAGACTCATCAATTGTTTAGGTTCCAACACTCGCCCTTGAAAGTCCTCTAAAGTGTTAAAGGAAATATCCAAAGTATTCAAATAACTCAACCATTTGATCTAGTTCAGTGAGAGTCAGATTGACCACCTCGACCTCAATCCTTATCTAGCTTGAAACGCCTTTAACATGTAAAAAAAATAAATCATAGGGCTAAGCCCTCTAGTGATGAGTGACCAACAATTGAGTGGTGGATGTTTCAACAATTTCAATATTAGTCCCATAAAAAAACAATTCAATTATTAGTATACTTTTTTTTATCTTCTCACATAACTTTTTTTTTGAAGATTTTCATTTATTTGAGTAAATTTGAATACTTTTTTAACCTAATTAATCTAGATTTTTTTGTTAAAAAGATTTAGTTACATGACAAAAATAGACTAAATTCACATGTTTGTTATATTTAATTATTGAAGATTTTATAAAAAAAAATGCATATAACTTATGAATATCATTCATACCCTTGACGCATAACTATGTGCATAACATGGTCAACATACTAGCTCGTACATAAATCCAAACCATAACTATTATGGTAAATAAAAAAAGAAAAAATTCCATGATTAGCGTAATAGAAAACTCAAAAATAATCTTAGTTATTGTATGTGTATCAAATAATTCTTTTTAGCACAAATAATCCATTTTAGAACAATAATACTTTCTCTATATTTCTCTCTTTTGACGATGAATGTTTTTTAAATATTTGTCTCAAAATAAATATAATTAAATATTTATAACTAATTAATAAATATTAAAACTTTTAATATCTTCATTTTTATATCTAATTTATTTTTATTAATATGTAAATAGATTTTATCAATTAAAATAACTTCTTTAAAATTTTCTAAATTAATTTCTCTTATAATTCATGGAAATATGTGCACATTACACTGATCCTTGCTACTAATTTGTTCAGAAAAGATATTCGGACACCCGTTAATCACGACGATGCCTCAAAAGAGCATGCGTATTTTGGTTTAGGTTGCAGGAAGGGCACCAAAAAAAAAAAAAAGACGGGAACAAAAAGGACTGGTGGTGGGGCCTTATTGCCCTCAAAAGAAGGTTAAAGTGTGCTTAAGTTTATTAAATTCAAAATTCGAATTGGGTTCAACTCAGTGGGCGCCGCGCATCCGTTTTATCATTCCACGGTCCACACGCCACAGACCCCATTTCATTTCAACTCAACTCAACTGAACTCGCAACAGCTTGCACATTTCCATGTCAACACTTTCGACCTTATCCAAACTCCTTGGGAAGAACCTTCACTCACCACGGGCTCTTCTATTGCCCACATAGCTTAACGCTACTAATAATATAAAAGAAAATAAAAATTGAAGTCTTCTTTTTTTTTTGACAAGAAAAAAATGGAAGTTTTATTAAATTGATTTTTTATATGAAGTCTTAATTTGATTTGATTGTGAGTTTTAATTATTTTCCTATGTAATTTTAAAAAAGTTGTCGTGAATTTGACCAATTTTCCATTTATGCTTAAAATTATTTGATTTTACATAATTATGTTGCTACCATGATACGATTTATTGATGTTATTTTATTTGGATTCTCTAAATTAAAAAGTTTCTAATTAAATATATGATTTTGATTTTAATAACTTTTATTATTATTACTATATTATAGCGATAATCTTTTGACCGTTTAAATGAGTCTAAACAAAGGTAAGCTATTCAAAGAAATTTTGGTGGAGAACGATTTTGTGGACACCATAACAATAAGTAAATAACCCACGCGCTAATGAGACGTGTCGGGTTTTGAGTCCACAATATATAAACATAATAAAGGGTGTTCCATATTTAGCTAGGTAAAAGGATAATACTCATAATGTACCCAAAAAAAAAACCAAAAAAAAAAAAAAAGGATAATACTCATAGGGTGGGTGTGTCAAAGAGGGGACAAGATTTATTCGGATAAACCCGAATCTTACTATTTCTTCCCAAAGAAGAATATCAATCAACAATAAAGTAGTAAATGATTAAAAAGCCGTTAATCTTATCCACCACCTCAGAGCTTCTCTTATAAATATTCAAACTTATCTCCTACATCTTCCATTCCTTTTATATTATATATCTCCGAGAAAAGAACATGAGTTCTAAGTCGTAAAAGTTCAGACCAGATATAAATTGTTGCTTGTGGTTGATTGGAAATAGAACACATATAAGTGTTATCTGAAGAAACATGAAGATGAACAACAATCCCATGATTGAAGAACATAAGAAAGAACCAGTTCATGATGAGTACGATGTAGTTGGTTCTTTCTTTTCTTCTTCATCCTCTTCTGATTCTGAAGTTTCAAGTGAGACATCACTGGAATCTGATTCTTTTGAAGAAGTTACATCCCAAGCTTCTTCTTCTTCTTCCTCATCACCTGATCCATTGAGTGATATGTCCTCTCTGTTTCAACAACTTCCTCGCAAGTAAGCTTCTTTTTCTATCTATTTCTATTTAATCTTCTTTATGGGTTTTGCTTTTTTTTTTATTGAGATCTTTTTTTATGGGGTTTTGTTTTATACTTGTGAATTTGCTAAAGTTTGTGTCTTTTGATATTAATATAGGAGGGGGCTTTCAAAGTTCTACCAGGGAAAGTCACAATCTTTCACTTCATTGGCAAGTGTGATGAGTTTGGAGGATCTTGTGAAGCCAGAGAACCCTTACAACAAGAAGTTGAAGTCATGCAAAAGCTATGGAGGAGGGTTTGGTGAGAGCCAAGGAACAAAGTGTACTACTGCTAGTGCTATGTCAAGGCTTGTTTCTAAGAGGGGGGTGCATTCAGCAGGTTCAAGGGGTTCGTGTTCTTCATTGAGTGCAAGGAGTAGTACTAACTTTATGGGTAGCAGGCCCCCAATACCTCCTCATAGATCATCTACAAGCACCACCAATATCCCTAATCAAACTGCCTTGTTTGCTTGATAGGGATTACGTGATGCTTTTTGTTGAATTAATTTATGTTTTTTTTTGTTGTGATTTGCGGGTGTCATGTGATGGTAGATTAACTAGTTCAAGTAACACCGTTGGAGAGGGGAAAAGGAAAATATTTAAAAAAAATTGTAATTCACAGACGCAATTTTGATTCCATTGAATTTCTTATTTTTCGTACAGTTCGTGTGCAGTAAGAATTGGGTTGTAGACCACATTTTTCTCCAATTGGCAATTTTCCACCCGACTTGCTGTTAATTGTAGACCTATCAAAAATTCGAAAGGACATAAGCGAGTAAGCGACCTCGCCAAACGTTGATAAATGAATTATAATATGTTCCCCCATACCATGTGAGTTACGTGGATTCATTGGTAGAAACCAAGGAGTTTCCTCAGGAACGCGAGTTAAGGATATTGTGATCACCTTCTAGAAGAAGTCAGAGAATTGAGGTATTTCGGCAAGATTAGAGATGACAAGAAGGAGCAGGGGGCTACATTGAGAAGAGAAAAACATTATGCGAGCAAGAGTCGTCGTCCAATCCTTATATACGTATAATATTTTGATAGATACGTATATGAAACTATTTTAGATTTCGTTGTATGGTACCATTTTAGATCGTTAATCTCCCCGACCAGGCAGTTGTGTCTCGAATTGATCAAATTGAGGATGATGACATCAGAGCCGTCTCTGGGGAGACTAGTAATCCAATTGGTGATGGTACTGAAATAGAGACTCTTCTTACAAAATATCATAAAGAGAAACATGTGGATGAGAGGTCTTTGAGGGATTTGGCTACTGCTGTTCTGCAGCAAGCTCAGTAGAACGCAGAGTTGATAAAGATGCTTAGGGAAGAGCGCGAAGTTATGAGGTAACGATGGGAGGCTAAAATTGAGGATGTTGGGTTAGCGGTCTTTCTGAAGGGAAAACCACCTCAGTTTAAGGGTGAATTTGACCCTGAAGGAGCCGAACGTTGGATTCAAGAGATTGAGAAGATATTGACAGCGATGCATTATCATGAGGATCGGATGGAGACATATGCTGCATTTATGATGGTAGGTGAAGCTGAGGGTTGGTGGAAGATTATGAGGAGAGTTTTGGAGGCTGAGGGTCGAACTATAACTTGGGGATTGTTCCGGGAAAGCTTTCTAGAGAAGTATTTTCCTAGGACAATCAGACAACAGAAAGCCATGGAGTTCAACACATTGACTCAAGGTAGGATGACCGTGGGAGATTATGCCTCTAGGTTCGAAACTCTAGTGAGATATTCTGAGTACTTTTGGCTTAACCCTAGTGAGGAATGGATGTGCCGAAGATTTCAAGATGGGCTTCACCATGAACTTCGTCGATTAGTAATACCGTTACGGCTAACTTGTTTTCCCGATCTAGTAGAGCGTTGTATGGAGTTAGAGGATATGGATCGTCAGAAGGATGGGTTTTGGAATAAGGGAGTTATAAGGAGTCGAGAGAAATGAAAGTAGGGAATGGGACAGTAGAAACCAGTTCGAGAAAGTTAGTAGAAGGAATGTTGGCCAACAACCGCAGGAAGTTATCCAAGGAGGGCATCAGAATTCGAGAAAATGTTTTAAATGCAAAGGGGCACATCTAGCAAGGGACTATCAATTTAAGGACCGTATATGTTTCAAGTGTGTTGAACCTGGGCATATATCTCGGGAGTGTAGGAAGGGAGCAATACCCACAGGACAAGGACTAAATATGGGGATAGGCGGAGGATCGAGAAGGGATACCCTGATAAGTCCAAAAAGATCACCAGAGGAGGCTCCGTAAGTCGATAAGTCATTTCCACGAGACGCGTGAGGAACGAATCCTCCCAATCTCGATTAGTGGAATCGGTTTTGAGAAATTCATCTTTCTCATGCCGTATTCTAGGAAGTGAAAACTCTAAATATATAAAACACTACTATTTTTTTTCCCGTTAAAACTAATATATGTGTATATCTCTTGCTTATATAAATTGTGTTTGTTTATATTCCGGTTTGCCTTCTAACTTGCGTATATAAATTTGTGTTTGTTTATATTCCTGTTTGCCTTATAATTCTTCTTTGATGGTAACATTTAATGTTTGCTAATATATGTGCTTGTATATGTATATATCTTCTGCTTATATAGATTTTGTGTTTGTGTGTACTCTTGTTTGGTTTCTAATTCTTATTTGTTACATTTCTTGCTTATATAGATTCCTGTTTGTTTATATTCCTGTTTGCTTTTTACTTCTTCTTGATGATTGCTAATAAATATGCTTATTGTATGTGTATATCTTCTGCTTATATCTGTACTTGTCTATGCTCCTGTTTAATTGCAAATTCTTCTTTATAGCATTTAATGTTTGATGATAGAAATACTACTAGTATGATTAATTAACATTCCGTGTTGACTTTCAAAGGAGAAAATGGTTTGGCTGGGTAGTGTGACTAGTAGAGCTGTTAGGTCCCTAATGAACTGAGCTGATAAAACTGCTACAAATAAAACAAGCTGGTAAGATACGGTGTAGAAAATAAAAATTATAATAAATTAGGATGTGCTGTGGGGAATACTCATAAGAGTAATGATACACATAAGTAAATATAGGGAGTTGTGCCTTAGTAGCTGATTAGCAGTTGCATATGAGTATATACATGGATTATAAGCAGTAGTTGTATCAATATTAGCTATATAAACATTAGCTGTATATTAGCAGTATTATCTCCCATGATGTGATCGGCAGTTGCACACATGGTGAGTATTAGTTGTATAAATATTAGCTGGATGTATATATTAGCTGTATTATCTTCCATGTTGTGAGTGGCAGTTGCACACATGGTGCACATTAGCAGTATAAATATTAGTCGTATTATTAGCTATATTACCTCCCATGTTGTGAGTGGCAGTTGCACATATAGTAAGCATTAGCTGTATAAATATTAGACGTATTATTAGTTGTATTACTTCTCATGTTGTGAGCGACAATTTCACACATAGTGAGCATTAGCTGTATTGTGATCGGCAGTCGCACATATGGAGGGCAGCAATTGAAGATGAGGTAAGTGGTAGTAGCATATATTATGAGCTGCAGTTGCATCATGAGGGTAGGAACTTGGGTTGTGATGAAATTTCTATTAGAGAATGGTGATAAGAATGAGTCCGGACATTCTTAACCATGACTCTGTTAGAAAGTTCATCAAGGAATAAGAATTAGATTGTTGAGACGGTTTATACCAACATTGTGGTTTCACATTGTTAACAAATTACGAGACTGATCACCTCAGTAATTTGGTTGACATGGTGAAAATTCCAATGATTGGAATAAATCGATGATAGAGAGAGGATGAATAGATAAGATAATTAAGAGCTGGGAATGGATAAATAAGATGATTAAAAGCTGAATGAACATGAAACGTTTTATGAAAAGAAAGAAAGATGAGAATAAGGTAAATCCTAAGGTAGTAACATTCCTAAGAAGTATAACAACTGCTGAATTTTTTATGACGAAAATTATTTAAGGGAGGTAGTAATGTAACATCCCATTTTTCTAATATAAGTTGACATTTGAAGAATAATTAAATCGGTGATTAGGTGACAAACAGGTGTTAAAAACCTTGATTTGGGATAAAATGGGCTTATGTGGGATCCATAAATCTTAGGAAAGTTCTAGGAACACTCAAAGGAAGAAAATGCCCCTAAGAAGGGTGTGGAACCCCTAGAAACGTCCAGAAGAAACGAAACTATAGAGTTCCATTTTCGGCTGGCTCGCGACGCGATGTACATGGTCGCGACGCGACCGTACTTAAAATTAGACCGTTTGATTCACGCCATGTGTGCCTCTAGAAGGGACCAGAAGCTTCCATCGCGATGCGATGGTACTGTCGCGACGCGATGGAGGGCGAGGCTCGCCTATAAATACCCCCTCACCCCTTCATTTCTCCTCACCCCAAATCCTTTTCTCTCTCTAGCTTTCTCTATGAACTTCTTCTAAGAAGCAAGTATGCTCTACACTTGCCTCAAGTGAGGATCCTGTGCATTAGAAAGCTCTTAGTAGGCAATCCTAGGGGGAAGGGAAAAGAGTGAAGGGCGGCCTAACAGGCCAGGTGGAGTGTGAGTAAGGCAAGATAGGAGAGTGAGCAGCAGGCATAGAGGTAGGAGTGCGAGTAGCGAGTACCAGGGAGGTGCGGATAGTGACAGTAGCGGCAGTGATCTTCTAACCAGGTGAGAGCAAGAAACCTTACACTCTAGGGATTGTAGGATAGAGTAGTGTATATAAATGTGCATAGGGTGACCCAAGCCCTACTAGCGGTTGATAACAGTAGCCCCTCAGGAGAGAGGTTGTGACCTGTGATAGCTAAGGATAGTTGTCAGAGATCTATCAACCATAGGAATAACTTATCTGATGTGTGAAAACCCTAGCATAGATAACTTATGATTGCTTTATGATTGATAACATGTCAGTAGCAGGTCACCTAAGCGACGCTAGGGTTAATCCATATGTTGATGACTGATGTTGATTGTTGTGATGCTGATTTAATATAATTGTTTGTGGCTGATGTTGATTGATGTGGTGCTGATAATACATGATTAGTTGTGATTGTGTGACTATGCTGTTGATTATATGATTGCTGATATGTGGATAATAATATGTTAGTTAATGTGTTGTATGTGCTGCCTGATGCTTGAGATATACTTTGACTTTAACTGTTGACTCTGCTGGTAATTGAAATAAATTATTGTTGTGATAAAAGTGTTAGGGTGAATACTGTTAGGCCTTAGCTGATAGTTAGACCTTGATAAACTATAGGGGAAACCGAGTCAATTGACTAGGGGGCGAAAGGACAGGGACACTGTTAGAGCTGACAGTTTAAATACAGAGTAGTTTGGAGTAGGATGCGAAGAAGGAGAGCTAGGTTTAGGTGTAGTAGTGCAGACCTAAGAGATAGTGAGTGTGACCTAGGTAGACGCAAGAGTTTGTTGTGCTTGCATATGTGTGTGCCATTTGTATATGCTTTCTATTCATGTTTTCCCGATTTTATAGTGTATAATGTGTTTCTTAGCTCCTTCTACTTTTCTTGTGTTGTATATTCTTTTTCATATAAACACATAACATGGATTTGATGGAGGCATCTCCAGCATCGTAGAAGGGATACAGGGTACTCAGTAACTCTCTCTTCAGTCACGTGTCAATAGCCAGTGAATTAGAGTCTTTATATGTGTCATATAAGTTGTGGATCCTAGACACGGGTTTCGTAAAGATATATAACCTTTTGTATGTGTCAATATATTTAGTTTTAATAAACTATTATTTTCAGTATATTTATATCGTCTAATTATTCGTTTAAGGCTTTTAATTATTACACAGTAGCGCTCCGGAAACGGGGTGTTACAGAGATGAAGCTTGGAGTGGAGCATCCATGGAGGAGTAGCAAACCCAAGACCTAAAAATTGGGGGTTTCATCATCAAGCTTGAGGAAACTAAAGGTAACATAGATTTCCCACTCAAAACTCCCATTTTAGGGTGTGCTAGGGTTCCACTTTCTTGTTAGTCTTGGTTAGATTTTAGTGCTTAATGTTGAGTTTTGTATGAGTATGGAATTTGACTATAAGCATATTTTCTAATTTGCCCTAAAACCTATATTTTCATGTACGTTTAAAGATGTTTGTCAATGTGATTCTTGAGGATTTGCAAGTTAATTTGTGTTAGTGATGATGTATGTAAGTTATTTGGATGGATTGTTAAGTGTATGTTGTTTTTGGGGTTAAAAATGGGGCAATTATGCAGAATTCTATAGAAAATTTGCATTTTGTAGAGCCATAATCGATTATGGCCTTCCCATAATCAATTATGGGCACTCTGTCTCTGTTTCTGCGTTTCAAATTTCAGCATAATCGATTATGCTTGTGCCATAATCGATTATGGCAGTGCAGTTTTCAATTTTTGCTCATTCTAAGTGTTGTAATTGTACCAATGATGCTTACACTTGGTTAAACCCCTTAGAAACTTATCATAGCTTGAACCTTAATGCTTAGAACAACCAGTAGTCTTCCTAGGTCACCCTAACTTAATTAAGACCTTGTGATGATATAGTAATATCATGAGAGTTCCAAGGTGTAACACCTCGTTCCCGGAGCGCTTGCAAAATATGTTTTGTAAAAAAAAAATTACTGTAATTCCAAAAGACAAGAAGAGTATCATTTTGCAAAACTCCATTGCATTTAGAGTGGTCCTAGTTTAGTAGCGCTCCGGGAACAGGGTGTTACAATAGTGGTATCAGAGCGGTTCGGTTCTAACCGGACTGTGTGTTGAGTAACTAAGCTGGTCACTAGGTCGGGTTTTGTTTTGTGGGGTAGCTAGTGTGTTCTCGCTGGAAATAAAAGGAAGGAGAAGAAAAATTTAAGGGAATAACAATGAGGGGGTGGGGAGGTCGCGGCCAAGCTGCCCTTAAGAGGGAAGGAGTAAAAAATTTATTAAAAGATAAAAAGACTTGGTTAAAAATACAATTAGAATAAGAATAAAAATATTAATCACCAAAAAAGTGACACTTACACTCTAAAGCAAGATGTTAATCCCATCAACAAGTCTAAAACATCTAAGCCCTCTTCTCTCGTGATTATCCCCTAATCCTAGAGTCTGTGTTGATTAAGTTTGGCAAATTTTGGATATAGTTTGAGTAAATTGGAAGTTGTGTTGAATATTAAGGGCAATGAAACACTTAAGGCAAAATGGATTCTTTGTAATCCTAAGAGCCAAGTGGAGCCCAATTAAGGATTTTGATTGAAAGTTGAATTGTGTAACGACCCATTTCTGGACCGCTACTCAACTAGAATTAAACCTATATGCGACGTATTTTTAAAACGGTACTCTTGTGTCCTTCAGAAAATGCGGTACATTTTTTTTTTAAAACAACATCATCTGCAAGCACGCACAGAGTAGCTACAGCGTTTCGAAACATGGTGCAATGTAGGACACAAGACACATGCACTGGGAATACATACATGCATATATATACAGGTCATCATATACAGTACGTGCAAAATAAAACAGTGCAGAAATGTACAGAGAATACACCTATGGTACGAAGACCCTCGTAAGAGTAGTCATACCCCGGGGGTACTCCCGGCAGACACCCACGCAGGGGGCTGCTCCAAAAGTAAACCGCCAGTCTACCCTGTAATACAAAAAAAACATCTCGAGCCCGACTGGTCGCCAAACTAACTGTACACCAAAAGTAAATACTATAGTCATCCAAAATAATATAACAACAGTCAGACAATCACGACAACTACAGATAACTATCCGGATCCTCAGACGAATCCTCCTCCTCCTCGTCATCCATCGGGTCCTCGCCAGTCAAGTCAATGAAAGGTACAACCGCTGGTACGTCCTCAGGTACATCCTCTCCTGCTAGCACATCCTTCGCAGCAGCTACACCGCTACATCCCGCCTCTCCGCACACGCTACACACATGAGGAGGTTCCACCGGCAGAGTAGGGGTCCTATCAAGCATGGGGGAGGTCGGCTCTGCTGCTGGCTCTGGCTCTGCCAAAGTACTCGGAGTGACAGCCGCCCTGGAAGTAGAAGCTCCTGCAGTCCCTTGTCTGATTACGCTCTTACGAGCAGTCCATCGAACCCTCGGTCCTCATCCTCAGGAAGCAAGTTGGGAAGCAGTGCGCCTCGGGATCTCGAGGGGTCCCTCTGGTGAGGAAGATGATGCTGGCATAGTCCTCTCTCCCTGAATAGCTCGCCAAGCGTCCACCACCTGCGTCATCCGAATCGGGAAGCTCACTGTGCGCCGTGAAGTCTCCTGTCTCACTACCATACCACCCTCTCGGAAGCTCTGTACAACATCCCCAGTATAAACAACGCGACGGGAGATGGGGTCGAACTCCATCGCCGCGGGCATCTAAATGTCTGGAAAATCAAAGATGATCTCCGACGATGTCCTCGTCGCCGGTATTGGCACGCTCTTCGTCATCGCCTGGGTCACCATCATTGGTTGAAGGCACCACGGGAAAGGGTCAACTTCTCAATAAATCAAGAAATAACGAAACATAAACAATGGGCAAAACAAACATATGCACAGTTCTCAAGACGCAACATAAGACTCCACTCAAGACTCAATGCTCACGACACTTTTGACAATTTTCTGGAATATAACGTTGATCCATCCACTGAACGTCAGCCGTAGCCTTGGGCTCTCCGCTCACCCTAGAACATTCAGCTCAGGTTCCTTGACGCTACGACGCCTAGCTAATCTGCCGAAAAACCAGTCGGAGCCGTTTAGGGGATCCTAGCACCCTAGGTTAATCGGATCAAAGCTCAAAAACGTCACGACACTCGACGGCTCGATTAAACTCTCGCACTCCAATGAATAAATCGCCGCATACGATAATTCAGGAAACAATTGAACAATTATTAGACCGCATATCAAATAATATTCACGCCAAGCTCAAACAGTGCGAACAGTTCAGCAGTATAAGCAATTCATCTTAACAATCATAAGTCAGCAAACAACGACAGTCAAACAACTCAGTTCATCCCTCTGCAACTCAATGGAGTTGGCAGAGAGGCAAGCAAACAAGTGTGGGGGTTGGGGACAGCTACCAACCACTTGCAGGCAAACCCACTAAATAATCAGTATATCAAAAAGCAGTAAAATGAAGGGGTACAAGACCCTCACTTCGAACCCGGAGGTTCTCAGACTTCTTCGCATAAATACTTGAAATTAAATTCCTATCAATATCTAAAGTTGCCCTTACACACAACATACAAAACATAAATTATATCTCAGCATTTAATATCAGAACTCTAGATATGTCTAGAAGTAGCCCTTACCACAAATGCTAGCTAGCGTAGCACCGCAAGCTTCGCGTCCACGCTATACGATCTCCGGGTTCGGAACTCCTATCACCACAAGTGAACTTAGCACAATTCTACAATTCCAACTTAGGAATCTAGGCTCTCAAACATAACCCTTTCTAACCAAACATTCACACTAAACATTTAGCCACCAACTACTTGAAAGGAATAAGGTTTTGTAATCAAAATCATTTCTTAAGAAAACCAAACATAATACATTTTCTAATGTTCTTGAAAATTTTTAAAGTAAACACAAATCATTAAACACTTTTCATAAATCTTACAAGTTTTAAAAGCATACTCATTCAAGCATTTTAACCAAGTTTACAAACAAAATCTTCCCTTTTTACACCCCTTGGGCCTCTCAGCCATACCCCCCTTTTTATAAAAAAAACCAAACTTTTTTGTTTACAATCTAACAACCCATTTCCAAATCATTCACCTATATTCCAAGACATCACAGCATCAAGGTATATACAAGGCATAACTCAAAGCACCTTTCAAACATAATACTAACAATGTCAATAATTCAAGAGCAACCCAATCAACTTCCCAAAAATGATTTTCAAACTTAACCAACATCATATAACCACTAGCACACTTAAGGAAATTTAAATCAAACATCAAAACTATTTTCTCAATACTTATAACCAAAAGATTTTCAACAACTTCTAAACTAACACTTAAATCCCAACTTCATCACCAAATCAACTTCAACACAATAACAATTACTAACATCAATTAACAGAAAGACACAAAATAATTTTTCTCTTCCATATCCACTCCTAGAGCTAACGGCCCCAACCTCCCTTTTTCCAAAATTTTGCAACTCATCTCCCAAAATCAATAACACTAATTTTATCAATTCTTTTACTTCATCAAACCACATTTAAAACACTCAAACAAATCATCATCCAACTTAAGCATGTTATTCAACATTCAAGAGTCTCACATAAAGATCAAATTCAATCCAAGAATAGGTTTTCCATCAAAATTTACCCAAACAAAGTTTTAGCTCCAAAACTCTAACTAAGACAACAACAACTACATCAAAGAGACTCATTCACCCAATTTATTACATGCTTCAACAATTAAATCCCACAAATCCTCTTTGCCAAGAATAGGTGTTCATCTCAAAAACAACCCAACAACATGTTAATTCTAAAACTACCACTCCAATCAACAACAACACAAATTAAACTCAACCAAACCATTAATCGCAAAATTGAACCTCAAGATCACTTTACCCCTCTTTTTCCCCTTGACTCACGCCTAAGGCTTCCAAGATTGGGGACTTACATGCTCATCTCTTTCATTCAATCGTCAACAACACAAAACAACACTTAAACAAGTATGAAAATCAAGAAAGGAAAGCAAGAAAATCAAGAAGCAAAAAAAGGGGTAGGGGCACTATTTTGTGCAGAAAATGGGGGAGAAAAAATTGATTTTTCTCCTTACTTGAATGGTTAGAAGATGAAGAATCAAGTGGAGGATGAACTTGGGTGCAAGAATGATGAAGTTTGGAGGTTGAAATCTCAAGAAAATGGAGGTCGGAAGTGATGGAGCTTCAAGGTTTCTTTCTTTATCTAATATGGAAGAAGAAGAAGATGAGAGGGTGTTTTGAGGGAGGGGTCACGATGGGGCTGCATAAAAGGGGCTCCCTCCTTTTA
Organism: Calophaca sinica; assembly: GCA_037113605.1. NCBI lineage: Eukaryota > Viridiplantae > Streptophyta > Magnoliopsida > Fabales > Fabaceae > Calophaca > Calophaca sinica. Next base: position 52,333,752 of record CM073735.1, on the reverse strand, counting down.
TTTATTTTTTCCTAAAAATAAACTAAGCATAGTTTAGTAAAAAAAGAATTTTTTTCAAATTAATCACACACATAATGACACCTAGCAATAAAGTAAAGATGCTAATCACATCAATAAGTCCTACCCATCTAATCTCACACCTCTCATGATTACCCTCTAATTCTAGAGTCTAAGGGTTGTTAAAACACGGCGTCGAAAAACCGCGTTACCGATAAATTCGCGAAAATTAATTTAACGAGAAATTAATTCATCGCGTGATAATATTTAATTATAGATAATAAAAATCATGACAAACACTCAAAAATAGTCTCAACAAGTTACGTTTCGATTTTCATCGAAATTGGAGTTCGTTTAGAATTTTATCTGTGGCGAAACTGCCCGGCGATCCGAAACGTGACGAAACTTCGTTAGAAATTTTTGACGATATTCGAACCGTGAATTTATATAAAATATTAACTCTCAAATATACTTTGATCTTGATTTAATTAATTCACTTACTTAGAGAACAAGAAATTGCTTATTATAGCATAAATACGACAAAATACACTAAATAACACCAAATAACACATTGAAAAAAAATTACGAGTGTTACAAATTGATTTGGAACTTATCAAACAAGAGCTGCTTATTATAGCATAATTACGACAAAATACACTATAATAACATTAAATAACGCATCGTAAAAATACGGGTGTTACACAAGGTAAGCCTAGGAACTTGTGTTCTCAAGTCTAAGGATGCATACTTGCCTTGAGTATGAATCCAAGGTAATCCTCATAAACACTAAGTTATGTTAAGTACCACCTTCTAAATTCAAAGAAGATACATGAGATGACTTAGAGATCAAGGTCTCTAATCATGGAAGTCTAGCTAGGGTTTTCCCTAAGTGAATAAGATAATGTCGTGAAATCAACATAGATAAGGATAAATAATAGATTTTTAATGTAGAGGAGTATGACTTAATTGTACTCCCTTTATTCTTAAGTCTAAAGAAATGTAGAAAGCGCTTAAACGTAGGGAGTTCTAGTAATGAAAGTGATAAAGGTATATGCTTAGCTGCTTTTAGTGGTGTTGCTTTATAGTTTTAAGTCTTTCCTTATGGTAAGGATTGATTTATTTACTTGTAGTTTTGACAACTACATGTATCACTACTAGAAAAATCGATTTTAGAGAGGGACAAAATCCCTCGTTAAACATACAAAAATCCGTCACAAACCACATTAGTGACGGATTTTGTGACTGACATGAATTCGTAACTGAATTTGGCGTCGCAAAAATTTTAGCAAGGAAAATCAAGATCCGTCGCAATTTGTGACGGAAAATCTCCCTCACAAATCAAAGAATAGGCACAAATCAAAGAAAAAATCGCATTTTTCGTAGCTAATAGTTAGGGATCTAATCCTTCTCTATTAGTGACAGATTTGTTTCCCTCACTATTTGCACTTTATTACAAAAAAATAATGGAATATTATAGCATTTTTCACTTTTTCCACAAATCAAGTGATACTTGTGACATATAGACAATTTTACATGTTATCACTTACAATTATGTTTCCCTTCTCTTTGTATTTGTGTCTCTCTCTAACCTCTATCCCCTACCTAGCTAACATGTACTGCATTTATTCAAATTATCTGTGAGATTCTGAAAGCAAGACCATAGACACCTAATTCATCAAAACACCAAACTTGAAGAAGCTCTTAAAGAATAAAATCTGAACCAATGGAACAAAAACAACTTAATAAAGATGGTTAGTGCATATAAATTTAACATTCATGCTCTTCGCATATAAATCCAGCACTAGTAAGGGAAAAAAATCAATCCCTAACATATATAATTGCAACTTTCTGACTCCCAAACTCAAAGCTTTGCTATAATTGATTAAAACAACTTCTGAGAACACATAAATTAACTCAGCCATATAATATAAACTAACACATAACACATACATATGTTCTATTTTTTGTTGTGTACTAGCTTTGGAACTGAATGCAGACAAGAAAGCCACAAAGTCTTTAAAATTCAAACCATCAGCCATCTTGAGTAGCCTCTGCAAATGACTGAACGTGAACACAAGAAGGGGGGGTTGAATTGTGTTGAAAACTTTTTCTTAACTTTAAGTTAAAAACACTTAGAACACAGGTTTTTTCAAAATAGTTTGTTAAACGGACACTGGAAATAAACCGGACGCTGGAAAAGCAGTTTGTGAAAACTTGTTTTTAACAAAGCAAGATAAAGATAAATAGAAAGCAGTAAAGCAAGAGACACAGAGATTTATACTAGTTCACTACCAAACTGGTAGCTACGTCTAGTCCCTTCGTTCCTGAAGGATTTTCCACTATAATCAAAAGATTACAAAGCCTTAAGAGTATTCTACTGTCACAACCTTGACAATACTCTCAACTTCTCAAAACGACTCAGTACATTCGAGCCTTTGAGGGAACAGCCTTAACTAGGCCAAAACAACTTTTACAAGTAAGTTGAATACAAGTATAAATAACTCTCACAGAGAGGATAAAAATTAAGCTCAATATAGAAATGCTTTCTAAAAGAAAGTGTCGGACGCTGAGTTCAGTTCTTGTAGTCCAGAGACTTGGCTCGAAACTTGATTGCTCACAGAAGCAGTGCTTTCAGAGTATTGACTCTTTGTAGTGTATAGCAACAGTGTTTGTTCTCAGTAAATGAAGCAATATTCTCTTGTAGAGTTTCGGCTCTTTCTTCAATGGATACCTTGAGATATTTATAGGAGTTATAAAGGATATTACCGTTACGGTAAAAATGGCTCATTTCCATTGAGTGAGGTGATTTCAAAAAGCTGTCTCTTTCTTCCTTTCCAGAGAATATCTCAGTAGTACACATTACCGTTTTCGTACTACCTTGCTTTTCACAATTGCTTGTACGATTTTTGTCTTTTAGCTAAAGGTGTCACCTTTGATACCTCGTACAACAATTTTAGCGCACAAGATCAAATTCGAAATCCGTTCCAGAAACTTCTGAGAGGAAGAGCAACTACGTGACCAACACGTGATTTATAATGAAGTTCGGACGCTTGCTCAGAACGGAAGATCGGACGCTCATAGCAAATGGATAAGACTAGTGTCACAAGAAGTTAATTCCAGACGCTCACGAGGACAATATACTAGGATGAGCCGGATGCTGACACATGGAGTGTATCCTTCTCTTGAGAGCTTCTTCCTTCTTGTTCAAGTGGCTTAGAAATATATGTAATATTAGTATCTGCACACTTCAAGAATTGTTAGAACATAAATTGTTCTCTTGTGAATATTTTGTTATCATCAAAATTAATGAGGGTCTAAACTTCTCAATCGTTTAGGTTCCAACAATCTCCCCCTTTTTGATGATGACAAATATCTAAGGTTGATGAACAATTTAGTTTCAAAATGACATCAAGGGTCTCCCCCTGAATTTAACAATTTTGATATATAAGATAATTCTAGTATTAAGGCGATAGTTGATAAAACAAATTCAATTAAGTGATCGCAAAAAAATACGTAGATGTATCATAGTAAGATTGGATGCTGATCAAAAAGATTGATTTAATCAAATTGTACCAAATTTATTGATCATTATAAGAGCACTAGATTAATGAATATTATCGCATTAACAAATAATCATAGTAAATGCTATGTATGAAATGCTATGCATGATACTTCATTTCCAGTGTATTTATTGGAGTGTGAATATCGGACGGTGAGTTAGTCAGATTTTCACGTGTTCATCATACCTTTCTTTTACTCCCCCTTTTGTCATCAGACAAAAAAAGTGTAAAAACACATCATAGTCAAAATAAGACTTAGAAAAATTTGAATATAAGTCAGATGTAGGTATATATTAACAGATAATCAGAGCAAAATTAGTATATATATATATATATATAAGTGTATCAACAAAACAAAGAAATAGTTTATATCACACAACAGTAAATAAATTCAAGGGTTTGGAAGAGGTGGTGGAGGGATGTTGAGACGTTCATATAGTAATTTCAGAGCAGTCTCCGGCTGAGTGACTTTCATGTTTGTGGCCTTCATTTCTTCAAACTCTGCTTTGGGAATCGTGACCATCTCAACTACAGGAGTAGAAATAGAAGGTCCAACTTCTGGTACAGGTGCAGGTTTCATCTTCTGATGCTCTGCTAGCACCCAGTTGGATAGCGTCAGTCTCAATTCCTTCTTCCGTTGAGCTCTTAGAAAAAATGCGTCATTTGGTAAAAACCATTTGATGAGATTTCCAAGTTTTCTGAGCTCAGATTCTGTTTGAATTTCCCATTTATACTTCACATCTTCTGGATACAGCATATTCATGAAGATGATTTCTCTGTGTAGAACTACATCAGCAGTGAAATCAAGTACCTTTGGGTTAACCTCTGATGACTTGACCAACTTTCTTTTCGACCCTCTGGTGACAGCAGGAGGAGGAGGAGGGATTTGCTTCCCTTGACCGGACGCTGAAGCATCCTTTTCAGCTGCTAGTCTAAACTGTTTCTCCAAGACCTTTCTGATGGGAATTCTATCCTCATCTTCTGGTTCTTCAACAGTAGGTGCAGGTGCCACCTTCTGCTTTGTTCTTCTGGTCTCCCTTGAAGGGGACTCAGCAGGTCTTTTCACACCAGTCATTGAGCTTCTGGTGGTTTTCTTTTCAGCTTCTCCTTCTTGTTGCTCTATTTTTACCTTCTTGATCATGGAGCCTGTAATAAGCTGCATCCTGACCAAACTGTTGACTCCAAAAACTTCTGGATGAACAACAACACCAACACCAAAGTATTTTTCCTTTTCCTCTGTGTTGATGGAGTCAGTCAGCTTCCTTACAATGCCGTCTTTGATCATCATAATGGAGAGAAGAACTCCATATGGGATTATCTTGACGATATTCTTCTTATCAACATTCTTCCTTGATAAGACAAGGGCATTTATCAGATTGTTGATAATCAACATTGGCAGATTGATTTTCTTCCCAGCCATGTAGTTCCTCATAATGCTTTTGCTCATAGTTCACTATGTCGCTTGACCCAGCCTTCAGAATCACGCTCTTGGCGATGATTTTGTGCAGTACTCGGTAGTGGCTTTTCAAGTCTTTAGCTGTGGGAGTGATGTTCTTTTTCTTCAGTTCACGGTAGTTCTCAAACAGAGCTTCATTGACTTTTTCAAGTCCTCTGTAAGCATCAGCCCAGTTTGAATGGTAACTGATTCCTTCACATGGACATTTGATTGTCTGAGCAATAGAGTTGATAGTGAAGCGTAGTTTGAATCCTCTGATGTGACCTTCTATGATTTCCCCAGGAAGTAAGTATGCACTTCCCCAGAATTCCTTAATAGCATAGCTCAGTACATCAACTGGTTCCTAGATGAAGTAGTTTTTCCAGCCCAGTTTCTCAAGACCTTCCTCAAAATCAAAACCATATAGCTTGAAGTTCTCAAAATCGACCCGGTTCTCATTCAGAAGTTTTGCCTCAGAGAAGAATCGAAGGCAGCTGTGTATTGTCCAACCTTTCTGTCAGCCATTGTAGCAATTGAAGAGAAGGTGATGGAGGTTTTAGGGTTCGAAAAACACACAGAGAGAGAGAGAGAGAGAAAGAGCACGGTTTTGCAGAAAACGCAGAGTGGAGCGAAAAATGTGGAGTAGTGGGAAAGTTAATAGAGAATGGTACAGTCCTTTTTTCAAAATATCGCTTCGTATTTCCATATAAAAATTAAATCAAAAAGAAAAGAAAATAAAGATTCGCCTTTTCATTAAATGCAGACGCCAAAAGAAAAGTAAAATCAAGAAAAAGATTTTATCGAAAGACATAAACAATTATGACTCAGTAGATATGATGAGACGCTTAAGTCCTTAACACGTGTGACACGTGTGGGTGTGCTCGGACACACGCAACCGATTCACCAAACGATGAGTTATGATGCATATGACAAATAAGATGCCTATACACATACATGCTTATGTCATATCAGATGCGGAGATTATGTTTATTTTCAGATGCTGAGATTAATCATTCTTCTATAAGATGAAAGTTTAAATTTCTTCTTATAAAATTGAATCTATCTTCAGCAAGGGGTTTTGTAAATATGTCAGCCCACTGATGATCAGTGTCTACAAATTTTATTTCTAGAATACCCTTCTGAACATAGTCTCTTATAAAATGATGTTTAATCTCAATGTGCTTAGCTCGTGAATGCAATATGGGATTTTTAGTAAGACAGATTGCAGAAGTATTGTCACAGAAGATATGAATGTTACTCTCTTTTATCAAGTAGTCTTCAAGTTGATACTTCATCCACAGAAGTTGAGAACTGCAACTTGCTGTTGAGATGTATTCAGCTTCTGCTGTTGAGAGTGCAATAGTGCTTTGCCTTTTGCTTGACCAAGACACAAGATTAGCTCCAAGGAACTGGCAGCCTCCACTTGTACTTTTTCTTTCAATTCGGTCTCCAGCAAAGTCAGCATCACAGAAACCTACTAATTTGTAATCTTTTGATTTCTTATAAAGCAAACCAAGATTAGTAGTTCCTTGTAAATATCTGAATATTCTTTTAACAGCACTCAGGTGTGATTCTCTAGGATCTGATTGAAATCTAGCACTGTGCAGGCTGAACATAATGTCAGGTCTTGAAGCCGTAAGATAAAGTAGAGATCCAATCATACCTCTGTACATTTTCTGATCTACCTTCTTACCAATTTCATCTTTACTAAGAGTGCAGGTAGGATGCATAGGTGTACACATAGGCTTGCAATCCAGCATCTTGAATTTCTTCAATAATTCTTTGATATATTTGCTTTGATGTATATAGATACCATCACTGCATTGCTTAATTTGTATTGCAAGGAAAAAACTTTAATTCTCCCATCATGCTCATCTCAAATTCAGCATGCATAAGCTTAGAAAATTCTTTGCAAAGGCTTTCATTAGTGGCTCCAAAAATGATATCATCAACATAGATTTGAACAAGTATGAAATGCTTGTTAGAAGATTTTCTGAAAAGAGTAGTGTCAACTAAACTTCTTGTAAATCCATTTTTCATTAAAAAGGAACTTAGTTTATCATACCATGCTCTGGGAGCTTGCTTAAGACCATATAGAGCCTTTTTAAGTTTAAAAACATGTTCTGGAAATTCAATATCTTCAAAACCAGGAGGTTGTTTAACATACACTTCCTCATTTATAAAACCATTTAGAAAAGCACTTTTCACATCCATTTGATATAGTGTTATCTCATGATGTGCTGCAAATGAAAGTAAAATACGAATAGCTTCTAGTCTTGCAACAGGTGCAAAAGTTTCAGTGAAATCAATACATTCTTCTTGTGAATAACCTTGAGCAACGAACCTTGCTTTATTTCTCACAACTTTACCATCTTCATCAAGCTTATTTCTAAATACCCATTTAGTACCAATAGCTTGCTTATCTTCTGGTAGAGTGACTAGCTTCCATACATCATTCCTTTGGAACTGATTTAGCTCATCTTGCATTGCTAGAATCCACCCTTCATCTTCCAATACTTGATCAATCGTCTTAGGTTCCATTTCAGAGAGAAGTGCAAAATCAACATGCTCCTTGAAAGAGGATCTGGTTCGTACTTTATCACCAGGTTCTCCTATGATTTGATCTTTTGGATGATTGGTTTTGTATTTCCAGCTTTTTCTTGCTTCAGCTTCTGCTTGAGTAGGATTCTTCGTCTGGTCACCACCGGATGATGAAGATGCACGTTCACCGTCTGACTTGTCACCGAGGTTTAAATCTGAAAATAACTCATCTAGCTCTGACATAGCAGTGTCAGGCTTCTTATCATCAAACTTGACATGAATGGACTCTTCAACTGTCAAAGTTTCTTTGTTGTATATTCTAAAAGCTTTAGACCTTTCAGAGTATCCCCAAAAGATTCATTTGTCAGCCTTGGAATCAAACTTACCAAGCTGATCTTTAGTATTCAAAATATAACAACTACAACCAAAAGGATGAAAGTAAGAAATGTTTGGTTTTCTTCCTTTCCACAATTCATAAGGAGTCTTATTCAAAATAGGTCTTATAAAAATTCTATTTTGAATATAACAAGCTGTGTTTACTGCTTCTGCCCAAAAATGTTTCGCAATATCAGCTTCATTGATCATGGTCCTAGCCATTTCCTGGAGGGACCTATTTTTCCTTTCTACAACACCATTTTGTTGAGGTGTTCTAGGAGAGGAGAAATTGTGGGAGATGCCATTTTCTTCACAAAATTTTTGAAAGTTTTCATTTTCAAATTTTCCCCCATGATCACTTCTAATAGAAGAAATACAGATGCCTTTTTCATTTTGAACTGATTTGCAGAATACAGTAAATACCTTAAAAGACTCATCCTTGTGGGCAAGGAATTTAACCCATGTCCATCTAGTAAAATCATCAACAATGACTACATATTTCTTTCCAGTTAAAGAGGCTGGCCTTGTGGGACCAAAAAGATCAAGATGTAAATGTTCAAGTGGTCTAGAGGTCGAAACAACATTTTTTAAATGAAAGGAAGTTTTAACTTGTTTTCCTCTTTGACAGGCCTCACACAGGGCATCAGATTGGAACTTAAGATTTGGTAAACCTCTAACAAGATTGTGCTTGTTTAATTTTGAGATTAACCTCAAATTGGCATGACCCAATCTTTTGTGCCAAATCCTTTGCTCATCTTCAACAGACATAAGACACTTGACATCTTGTTTTGCAAGTTCAGAAAGATCAACTTTATAAATGTTTTGTTTCCTCTTTGCTGTAAAGAATATAGATCCATCATTTTTGCTTTTTACTGAACATCCATTTTCTGTAAAGACAATATTATAACCATTGTCACATAATTGACTTATGCTCAATAGATTATGTTTCAGTCCTTCAACATATAAAACATTATCAATAGAAGGAAGAGAGCCTTTACCTATGCGACCAATTTCAACTATTTTACCTTTCTGGTTTCCTCCGAAACCAACGAATCCAGCTTCTCTAGGTCTTAGTTCTTGGAACATATGCTTTTCTCCCATCATGTGACGCGAGCATCCACTGTCTAAGTACCAGGATAGGTGTGTTGACTTTGTTGCTAAGCAAATCTGCAACATAAACTATTTTATCTTTAGGTACCCATATCTTTTTGGGTCCTTTCTTGTTAGTTCTTGAAGGATACTTGTCCTTCTTAGTTGTAAACACAGTACACGCACTTTTCAAATGACCAGATTTATTGCAGTAAGTACAATGCAAACATTTACTATGATTATTGGATTTATCAGATGCTGAATCATTTTCTAAAAGAGGTTCATCTGATATATAACCAAGACCATGAGTTGTCGCTTTCATCGACACCCCAAATCATAGAAGCTTGTTTGCTTCGAGTTACACTCTCTGCAAGAAACTTTTGAAATGCATGTTCATAGTCATTTGATTTGCGGTTAGGATTGCCTGTAACTACAGAGCTTTTGACTTGAGAGCTCTCGCCACGGTTGCTTGTTGGCTTCCAGACGCTGGTTATCCACCAGACGCTGATTTTCAGTTTTCAGCTTCTGGTTCTCTTCATTGAGTACAGATTTTTCATTGTGTAAAGAATGAAAATCTTGTGATAGTTTTGAAAATTTCTTTTTCAAATTCTTATACTCAATAGAGAGTGTGGCAGAATCCTTTAACAAATCATCAAATGCAAGTTGAAGTTTAGAATAAGAGTCATATATTATTACCTCTTCAACTTCTTCTTCTGAATCAAGATCAGTGTCTGCCATGAGGGCAATGTGAGCTTCTTCTTCTTTATCTTCCTCAGAGGAGGATAAGTAAAGATCTTCCTATGTTGCCATGCGACCTTTCTTCTTTTTCTTGAAGGAGCTTCTTGTGGGCTTTTCCTTAAGATTAGGACACTCGGACTTGAAATGTCCAGGCTTCTTACATTCATAGCAAATGACTTAGGCTTTGTCCTTGTCTTTGCTTTCCTTCTTATCCTTTGTATCTTTGTTCTGAAATTTCACATTCTCTGGATCTTCTTAGATATGAAAGCTAGCTCATCATCTGATCCATCATAATCTCCTTCTGAAGCTTCATCATCTGATTCTTCTTCTTCAGCCTGAAAAGCTTTAGAAGCACTAGGTTTATGTTGATTAACTCTTAAAGCAATAGACTTACTCTTCTTGGTAGGTTCTTCTTCATTTAGCTCAAGTTCATGAGCTTTCAAAGAGCTCATAAGATCTTCAAACCGAAGGACATTTAGATCTTTTGCTTCTTGAATAACAGTGACTTTGGGTCTCCACTGCTTAGTCAAACTTCTCAAGATCTTTCTCACATGGTCAGGTGTAGTATAACTTTTTCCAAGGGCCTGCAACCCATGAACAAGTGTTTGGAACCTTCCAAACATAGTTTCAATGTTTTCTCCATCTTCCATTTTGAATAGCTCATACTGGCGAACCATCATGCTAGCCTTTGTTTCTCTTACTTGGGCGTAACCTCATAAGACAAAACAAGAGAATCCTGCATTTCTTTGGCAAAGATCAAACTTACCACATTTATCATATTCTCTTTCACATAGCACAGATGAGAATAAATCTAGCCTTCGATTGGTTTGATATCTCTTTTCTCGATCATCACCCGCTTTTCCCTAGGTATTGCAACACTAAGGGCATTAGCGGGAGAAATGTATCCACTTTCAACTATATCCCACAAATCAAGATTTTGTGCCTCAAGGAATGCTTTCATCTTATCTTTCCAGTAATCAAATTTTTCTCCATTGAATAAAGGAGGACGGTTCATATGACCACCTTCAGCAGACATGTTCACAGTAGGATCTTTACTCTTAACACTGTTAAGTGCTCAACCAAGAGGCCGAGCTCTGGTACCAACTGAACGTGAACACAAGAAGGGGGGTTGAATTGTGTTGAAAACTTTTTCTTAACTTTAAGTTAAAAACACTTAGAACACAGGTTTTTCAAAACAGTTTGTTAAACGGACGCTGGAAATAAACCGGACGCTGAAAAGCAGTTTGTGAAAACTTGTTTTTAACAGAGCAAGATAAAGATAAATAGAAAGCAGTAAAGCAAGAGACACAGAGATTTATACTAGTTCACTACCAAACTGGTAGCTACGTCTAGTCCCTTCGTTCCTGAAGGATTTTCCACTATAATCAACAGATTACAAAGCCTTAAGAGTATTCTACTGTCACAACCTTGACAATACTCTCAACTTCTCAAAACGACTCAGTACATTCGAGCCTTTGAGGGAACAACCTTAACTAGGCCAAAACAACTTTTACAAGTAAGTTGAATACAAGTATAAATAACTCTCACAGAGAGGATAAAAATTAAGCTTAATATAGAAATGCTTTCTAAAAGAAAGTGTCGGACGCTGAGTTCAGTTCTTGTAGTCCAGAGACTTGGCTCGAAACTTGATTGCTCACAGAAGCAGTGCTTTCAGAGTATTGACTCTTTGTAGTGTATAGCAACAGTGTTTGTTCTCAGTAAATGAAGCAATATTCTCTTGTAGAGTTTCGGCTCTTTCTTCAATGGATACCTTGGGGTATTTATAGGAGTTATAAAGGATATTACCGTGACGGTAAAAATGGCTCCTTTCCATTGAGTGAGGTGATTTCAAAAAGCTGTCTCTTTCTTCCTTTCCAGAGAATATCTCAGTAGTACACATTACCGTTTTCGTACTACCTTGCTTTTCACAATTGCTTGTACGATTTTTGTCTTTTAGCTAAAGGTGTCACCTTTGATACCTCGTACAACAATTTTAGTGCACAAGATCAAATTCGAAATCCGTTCCAGAAACTTCTGAGAGGAAGAGCAACTACATGACCAACACGTGATTTCTAATGAAGTTCGGACGCTTGCTCAGAACGAAAGATCAGACGCTCATAGCAAATGGATAAGACTAGTGTCACAAGAAGTTAATTCCAGACGCTCACGAGGACAATATACTAGGATGAGCCGGATGCTGACACATGGAGTGTATCCTTCTCTTGAGAGCTTTCCTTCTTGTTCAAGTGGCTTAGAAATATATGTAATATTAGTATCTGCAGACTTCAAGAATTGTTAGAACATAAATTGTTCTCTTGTGAATATTTTGTTATCATCAAAATTAATGAGGGTCTAAACTTCTCAATCGTTTAGGTTCCAACAATAAGCACACAATCCATCAAATACGGGATAATAGATCACACACCTGACACCACCACACTTGAGCATACAGTGCTATAGCAAAAGAAATCGCACAAATTTTCAAAATAAAACTAAAATCTGGGGGGTGTAGAAATTCCAACCAAGTGAAAGGAAGAAAGAAAAAAAACTGCGTACCTGAGAAAATGGATTCATAGCAAACTCAGGGACATACAAGAACTCATCTGCTGAAATAAACCCCTTTGAACTGCAATAATAAAGTTCATAATGTTAAATCCAACTAAGGGGGATCTCACAAAATTACAAGCATATCAAGAAATTGCTAAAAATTGTAACCAATATTCCCCCTCTTAATTACCTCTGAAGGTTCCAAACTAACAAGACCACGACACGTGCTGCCACTCTTTTGAAACTTTGTGAAATGGCAAAGATCCCAACCAAATTCAAACCAATATGAGAATTAGAGACTCCACATTGGGGTCCTAATTCACTTAATTCAAACACTGATAAAGAAAGAGAGTTTTACCGTGGAAGCAAAAAAAATAAAAATTAAGAGCACACCCAGAGCTATCATGCCAAGCTTGGAAGTAAGGCATTATTCCATGAACACCATTTTTTGTGTACATCATTTTTTTTATGGTTTCCAATGAGTTCATCATTTAGTCCTTAGTGGTAGAATGCGCCCAATGCCATGCTTATTTGCTCATCTGAATTAACGAATAAAATGAGTATTTTCTTTTTGTGTAGATATTCACCAAATCAGAAGAATCTGATAAAAAAAAGAAGGAGATTGGACCATGCGTTGAATTTACGGCTTATTAGGCACACCATGAATCACAATATCAAGACCCTTGCTTGATAAACAACCAGAATGAAAAATCAGCAAATATAAATAGCAACATTTATGAAGAAGAAATAGCAGAATAACAACAAAACAGTAGCAAAAATAGAAGGAAAGAAGCATCAGTAAAATAGAAATAAGTAATAAAAAAAGAGAAAACAAAAAATCCTGACACAAAAGAAAGAGGAGAAGGAGGCTGAGCCAGCCCCTGTCGCAGCACTGGTAGATGGCCACCACCGTGCACACGACCACTTTCAGTGACCCATCACCATGAATCGCCCGTAGTCGCCACACCAGGACTTTTGATTGTGCGTTCCTCTCCTCTGTTTCATTTTGTTGTGACTGTGGCAAGTTGGTCTTGGCCAGAACCACCGCGATCTTCCACTTTGTTCCCTCTGTTCTTGTTCGCGCACCCCCTCCCCTTCACGATCTCTCTCTCTCGCGGCCTCACACTTCTCGGTCTCCCTTTCTCTCTCGTGATTTCTTCTCCTTCTCAGTCTCTCCCCCGCGATTTCCTCTTCCCTTACTCGCCTCCCCCTCTCGTACCGTTCCCTGTCTTCTCTCGCGGCTTCCCCCTCCCTCGCAGTCTCTCCCTCTCGCGATTTCTCCTCTTTTTTTTTCTTTTCTCCGTTTCATGTGTCTGTTTCTTAGCAGCATCCAGATCTAGGGTTCTCAAAATGAGACACGTGAATGCTCCACCACAAATTAGATATAAGATAATTAAAAAATAATCATTTCAAAAAAAAATTAGTGACAGAAAATATCCCTCGCTAAATCATTGAGTTTAAAATCTCTCACAAAATCTATCGCTATTAGTGAGGGAAGCTATTCCTCGCTAATCATTGAGTTTAAAATCCCTCACAAAATCTGTCACTATTAGTGAGGGAAAATATCTCTCACTATTTGTGACGGATAAATTAGTGACGGATGTTTTTCGTCACTAAATTCGTCACTAACTGCATCTTACAAATTTTGTGACGAATTTAGTAATGAGGAGTTAGAGAGGGTATCTTTCCGCCTCAAAAATCCCTCACTGAATGTATTTTAGTCAATTTGTGATGGATTTCGTGACGGATAAATTAGCGATATTTTTTCCGACACTAACTCCTTCACAAACTAGATACAACTTAAGTCCACCCGATATCTTGTTTTTCGTCGCTAAATCCGTCGTTATTAGTGAGGGATATGCGTCCCTCTCAAATTTTCCTCTCTAAAATCGATTTTTCTAGTAGTGTATTGTTCTATTTTTAACATATTAGTTTGATGATTTTGATATTTTTGTTGGGAGGAGTTTTCTATACTTAGCACACCATGTATAGCTGAAAATAACGGTAAAATGTTTTAAGTTAAAGTCTATGTTACTAAGTTTTATCACTTATAATATTTTTGGGGCATTGTTTTCAGGTATACTTAGCATTTTGGAAAAATTGAGAGATAAAAGGATGCTCAGTCTTGACAGTATGCGAGAATTTCTTATATACCGAAGCCAGATCACGAGTCAGTTCTATGTCAAGATGATGTTTTGTAGTTAATTTTAAGATTTTATTGTATTCTCTTGTGAAGAAAGATTTATGAGAACTTGTATTTAATCACTTATAAGTATGCAAAGATTTCTTTAAGTAAGAGTATTGTATTTTAAAGGTTATATTTTCTACCGCCTAATATTCAAACCGAAAATTTTACTATGGTTTATTTAATTTCCTTTTTAAGTTTCTTCAGTAATGCTCTGATTAGAGTCAAGGCGTTATACATACTTAATCTAAATGATAATATCGCTTAGATTAAGTCATGTGCTTGGAGAACAAATGCTGCCAAAATTTTATTTGATCAAGAATAAGAGTCATACAAAGATATTGCAAATTTATCAATATTGGATAGGATATGATCCTCACCAAGTTTAAGATGAAGTGCATCGACCATGCAGTCATTTCATGTTTACATCAACATCTTTGAACTAAAAGTAACTATTGTTACTAATTAGTTAGATCAAGAAGTTATGGTTTGAAAATGGATGCCTTTCAATATAAATAAGTCCTTTACCAGGTGATCCTTCGATGTACCTCAGGATCCGAACAACTGCATTCTAACGACTATCACATAGTGAATTCAAAGATTGACTAACAACTTTGATAGGAAAAGCAATGCATGATCTATTCATTATAAGATAATTCAATTTTCCAACTAATCTTCTATGTCTTCCTAGGTTAGGATGGAGCTCCCACTAATTCGATGGGTGAATAGATTTTATGTGAATGATAAATTAATTAAAATTACTTCCAAATATATATACCTAAAATGAAGATGACATTTCTAAACTTAATAAAAATTATTATTAAATTAAAATTTCCTGGGCCATCATTTGAGAGGTTTCTAGATCCGTCCATGATAGCAATCAAACTCAAATAATACATGAATAAAAATGTTATTGAATTTGGAGAAGCACAGGAAAATTAACTTAAATATACAAAATTTTGTCCAGAATAAAGCTTGTCCTTCTTAGTTTTAGAAGATACAAATAATTTTTTGAAGTTGGATTGAGAATGCAATAATAAGATGAGGGTTCGTCTAAGGTGGACCAGCATGGAAGTAGTCCACCGGTGGATCAGTATCTGTGACCATTGGATAAAAGATTAAAATAATTGAAAGGTAGAGATTAATTATACTCATTAACTTTTTTACCAAAATAATATATTTATTTTCGATTAAAAAGACTCAATTACTCTTTTCTCTCTTTGTGGCACTGAGAGAAGACACCATCTTTGAGGGCGTGTAGACGATGCCGATGCCGGTAATGAATCGTGCGAACATTAGGAAGGCAAAGTTGGGAGAGAATCCCATGAGGAGGGCACCGGCGAAGAAGATTCCATCGGCGAGGACGATGGTGTAGTGGCGACCAATCCAGTCGGAGGTTCTGCCGGCGAGGCAAGAGCCTATGAGGGAGTAAAGGTTGATGATGCCTACCAGGATTTTCCAACGATCTATACTGATTTAATCCCTCCCCTTCACCTCCTTTATCATAGCCCTCAAGAAATTTCATCATTTGAGCATTTTGAAAAACCACCAACGCCACCTCCCCACCACCACCTCCCCACCAGTTTTTCGGCCACCACATGCAGTCTTTCAAAAATCTATTCTAATTAAAGTGACTTTCCTCTTCATCCTATAATTCGAGCAGGCTTTGATTTAGTGTCAACAGCTGATCTCTTGATACAAAGCTGATCTCTTGATATAAAGTCCCCTGTTTTTCCTTTTCAACAAAAGGAAGGACATAGAACTTTTTAATTTTTAAAAATTTTTAGGTGTGTTGTGGAATATTATATTGGTGCAATGGGGAGGATGTGTTGTGTGGTGTTGGAATTAATGGCAGATGGGTTGGGGTTGGTCAAAGGATTGTGTTGAGTAGTTTACTGAAGGACGAGAGAAGCGATTCTTGTTTCAGAGTTATCAACTAAACACTGTGCTCGAGAGTCTTGAGTAAGGAACCGGATTCGGCGGAGCTAGCGCTGTGGGGGATGGAAGCGGCTATTGGAGGGGAGAGATCAGTTGCAAAAAGGGAGAAATCGAGATTTGCATGACCCAATCTTTAATATTTATTTTTGATCTGAGAATACAACTAAAAATCAATACATTTCAACTCCTGCAACGATGCTCTCTGGCCTTGCTGCACTTGTGGGTGGCAAAAGGGAGGGGTTGGGGAAGTGCCCAGCAACGATGCTTTTTCTAGCCCCCACGATTGCGGCGGTGCGTCGACAGAGGAGGAACTTGATGTGTGCGAGGAGTTGGTTGACAGTTTTGAATTCTGATAGACGGCTGCGGGGTGGAGTGCTGCCTTGTGTCTTCATTGCGGCGTCGCCGGAGAAGGGTGTGTTCCAAAGGGAGAAACTGTCTTCAGATCAACACACGTTCTCCCACCGGAAAGTCGCACTAATGGTGATGGCGGCGTAGATTGCTTTTCCGGGAATGGTGTTGAGGTCGTTGTCGGAATAAGAAGAGAGGGAAGGATGGGGAGAGGGTGTGGGTCGGGGGTTCAAAATTGGAGAGAATAGTCCAGTTGGAGATAAGGTTATTTTTGTAATTTTAAAACTTTTGGTACCTACTGTAGCAACAGGCTCACAGGTGGATCATATGCAAAGTAGTCCATCATAGTCGTCCCCGATGTGATTGGAACATTTTTTTTTATTTAATAAAAAGGAGCACGATGGGCAGTAACGAATTGACATCCAAGTGTTCCACAGTGGAGCTGTCAATTTTAGTTGACAAGAGTTTCACTTGACATGTACACTATGTTTGGTTTCACAGAAAATAGAAGGAAAGAAAGATGATGGAGAGAAAGATTGAGGAATATTCTTCTTTCCATTGTTTGGTACCAAATTAAAAAGAGAAGGAAAGACAATTTTTTGGTGGGGCCTACACAAAAAATAATTCCGCTCAAATCGGACGGAAAGGGCAAGAATGGAGCACTTTTTGCATGAAATGACAAAAAGCCCATTTGCTTTTGAATTTGTAACTCACGTGAATGACATCATCATGTTGAACAAAGGCAATTAATAAAGAAATATATAACAGGTAAAAGTGAAAAAAATAATAACAGTATATTGTTTTGTTTAATTTTTAAAAAATATTTTTTTATTTCATCTGAATTTTCTTATTTTGATATATATAAATTATAAATAAATGTCTCATTTTAACATAAGGGTATTTATGTTATTCACTAAATAGACATCTTTCTTTCCTCTCACTTTTTACTCTACTTTCACTCCAACCAAACAACTAAAAAATATCTCACTTTCATTCCTTTAATATTCTTTCCTTTCACCTTCTTTCCATTCACTTTCTTCTCTCCATCCAAACAAAGTGGTAGTAAGCTCATATTTTGAATTTGACTATGTTTTCGTCAAAATTGGTCACCTGTTGTTATAAAAAGAAAAGGCCACCTGTTATTCTAGTGGTCTTAAATCTTCAACCACTTACTCTTGTTCAATTGCCACGACAAATTTCGCCCAAATATGAAAAGGAGACTAGTTGGAGCTATATCATCCTTAAAACGATACAACACAGATACTGCACAAATTTGACGGGAAGAATAAATAAAATAGAAAGAAAAATAGAAAATGAGAGGGAAATGAGACGACCGTTGACGGTTTCTATATTATATATTTTGTGTAAGATTTAAAGAGGAAAAAAATATATCAGTTGATAAGAATAAATAAATATATTTATTTTTTTTAATAATTTATTAGATATATGCATATATTTTATAATAATAATAATAATAATAATAGTAATAATTTATTTTTCAAATGAATTAATTATTTTATGAGTGAAACTACAATTATCATTATTAGGAAAAAAAAATTATCAAAGCTCTTGCAAGTATGTACTCTCTTAAGATATAATTGTTTCTAGTGTGGAATCTGGAATCTGTCACTTAATTTTTTTGAAAAATTTAAATAAAAAAAATAAGATATATAACATAACGAGTCATAATTTTAATAAAATTTTACATATTACATATGGACCATATGAGCACAACGGTACTCCGCACTGTGTATGGAGTAGCACACACTGGTCCAGGAAAGATTCACGAACGAACGAATCTGACCAAAGCTCAAGTTGATCAATAATAATAAAGAAGGCAAATGGTACCAAAAGATACAAAGCAAAATCAAAAGCAGCCTGCAGGAGCTGGACCAGACCAGCTGGTGGCGGTGGTAGGGTCGGGCACTACAGAGGAAGGACGCGATAATTTTTCTGTCTCGCTAAGCATGTCCAGGGTGGATGGAACACATGACACAAGTGGAACAAGATGGGAGATATTATTTAAAAGGAAAAAAACCTAATACAGCAAAACGAAAAGTGGGTCACAAGGAAAGCGTGTCCTACATATATTATTATTTGTTTTGATTTGTTTTGATACGTCGGTTAATCATTCTTATAATGGTCAGAAATGACATTAAAAAAACAAAAACAATTAGGTCACAATACGGTAGTTGGGGTTCCATATTTAGGGTAAAAGAAAATTGTTTAATTCATTGACCGAATTGGTATAATTTATAGGAATTCAATGACTTTCTTGTAAGATTTAGAGTATTTTGATTAGAATTGTACCCAAAAAAAAAAAAAGTATTTTGATTAGAATAAATGAATTTGGCTAATATGAACACCACCATAGGTAGCCTAGATAAGAGACCTGCAACTAGAACAGTTCACGTATTGCATATTTTTATATATTTACATTTTTACCCACCTCCTCCCTCCACTATCCCACATAATTTTCTTCTCTCTTCAGTTGCACCTTACATTCCATAATTTTGTTCTGTCAAAACAAGCGAACCGCCATTCGGACGTTGTTATGCTTCCATCTCCTCCGTAGCATGTCCCCCAAACACTAACCGGCGCCTCCATAACCACTAAATGCCACATACCACTACTAGAAATTGAAAGAAACCCCCTACAGCTTGCAAAACCCAATCGAAGAAGTCACATGTTTTGTCATCCTCATCACACTGGTCGTGCCCCCACCTTCGGTGTCCCAACAACCCTTTTTGTCGTAGATCGCTCACCCAACGGCTCCGTCAGAACACCTCCCCGAGCACCACTCTGATCAATCCCTCCCTACACGCCACGACCTCCCCTAATGGCACCAGCTTCATCACTAGTCTTCTTCCTCAAATGCTCTATATGAACCAGACAATGTCTACAGCTTCTAGATCATTGGAATTTTCTTTATATCTAGACAAATGAAACCCTAAATATTTTTTTTGGATCTGCCTCTCACTTTTGTTTCCCATGCATACGCTTCTGTTTGCATTCAAGCTCAAAATCTCTCCTCTTCGTATCACCATCGTCAACTGTTTTTCGCTATCGTGGTTGAGATGTCATATTTGGTTGCTTCGCTGTCACCATGGGATGCCTTGGACAAAGCATTAACAGAAATGGGTGGGCCAAGTTTTTATCTCTTTCTTTGTTTCTCTTATCCCTTCTTTCGGTTCTTTGTCTTTCTTCTTGGTTTAGTCCCCTTTTTCTCAGTCTGGTGGTTGGACTTATGGGCTATTGCTCCATGGAGGGTTGCATTATGGTTCTATGGTGGTTCGAAACCCAACCCCTTGGCGATTGCAAGACTCATGTGCTTTCTTGTGATCTTTTAGGGTTTATTGTTGGTTCTATATTGTTGTTTCTATGTTGTCGTTCTACTTGAATTTTTATTAGGATTGAAATTCGAGGTGTGGGAAGTTGGGGATTTTCTGGCTTCGTTTTTCTGCGAGACTTTGTTGTTCTTGCTGGAAGCTGGTGCTAGGCGAGGGGAGGGGAGGCGACTTCGGGCATGGACAACAATGAACACTCTGACGACGACAAAGGAAACAACTGTGGAGGAATCGCCAGCAGTGGAGGAAGAGATGAACCTATGTCAAAGGATCAAGCTATTTAAACAATTTTCTTATTATCAATTTTATTAAGTCCTATAGTTTTTTAAATTTTTTAAAATTTACCACACAAATTCTAAACCAATATTTCCTTTTCCCAAATCACTTCCCCCTCACTTCGAGCGACGATCACCACCTTGGGGTTTCTGCATTGCAGTGATATTGTTGTTGTTAAGGGGAATGTGTTGTTGGGCTCAATACGGTCTTGTTGGGTGGGAACAATATTGGGTTCAAGAGCCCTGCAATGAGCACGAAGTTGAATTTGGGGGGAACTCAAAGGGAACGAGTCCTAACCAAAATGCTCGTTGGCGATCGGAAAAAGGAGTGGTGAAGTCCAAGATTGGGGAAAACCTATAGGGCGAGAACCAAATCCTTCAAAGCAAAAACCAAAACACAAAAAGGGTTGCGGGCACATCGTCGTAATGGAGAGAAAAACAGGTTGAGGGCACACCGCTGGTTCAAGGATATCAATAACAATATCAATAGGTCTGCAAAAGAGAGAAAAAGAGGACGAGCATAACAAGTGAGAGAGAGAAACAAAGAGAAAGACTCGCCCCACTGTTTCGCTTGTTGGCAGCAGGATTGTTGCAGCTCCTCCCCGTCGCAACGACGTGAACGCTCCACCGACCAACAAACCACCTCAACTGTAAGTCGCCATCCTCTCCTTCCATCATGTTTGACATTGTTTAACCATCCCAAAGCGAATTGTTTTGCAGCAAAAACAACCTTGGTTGTGTCATTACACAAAATGGCTCACTGGAGCATGAGTTATGGTTCCAGAAGCAGCTAAGGCAACACATGCAAAGGTTTTGCAACCCTAAACAGCGACGTGCAACACTGCGTGCAACCATGTAGCACCACCATTGCGCGGAAGACACAACAATCACACTGAAGCCAAATCTCCACTATCGTTCCTCCGACTTGACCTTCTCCTGCCATTTGGGGATTCTTGGATTTTGGAGTTTTGACATTGTTCTTGAGGTTCATGACTCGAGGAGTATCAAGTACTTCACCAGGTTTGGGTCCACTGCTTTTGGTGCAACGGGCCAACAGTCATAGAGCCAACGGACGGAGCCGGAGACAAAGTAGAGGAGAAAGGGAGATGGGGTTAGGGTTTCTACAGATGAACAAATTTTGTAAATTTGAAAAAAAAATTAAAATACTTAACGGCAATAACAAAATTGCTTTTATAACCTCGATCATGGGGGACCACTTATTTAGGTGGTCATTTTAGCCTTTGCCTTTATTATTATATTATATGTAAAAAACAAAACAAAAAAAGAGAATATTCTTTTTTAAATTCCAAATCTGTCCATAGCATGTGCCATGTGGCGAGGCAAGTGAGAAGAAAAGGGACAAGTTTGTTAGGTTACTGTCCCCATCACAAAGGACAAAAGTTCTCCCCAAAAAGTTAAAATAAGTAATCGTTGAACGCGCAAGAAGAATTGCTGACCATCTTTCCACTTTGGTTGAGATGTTATCCCTAACCATTTGTCTTGATCAGTTCCCTAACCACTTGTTTAGCACGAGAGGGAACGGAGAAACAGAAAATTGAATTGAAAAAGAAAAAAAAAGGTACGGATTTTATTTTTGTAGAGATGGAAAAAAATTCGATGGTGGATTTTAGTATATGTTTGGGTGGAGTAGAGATCTTCTCCATTTCTTAAAAGAAATGGAGAACTATATTACTATAGTTTTGGGTGAATAAATATATATATTCATAATATAAATGACATATATTTGATATTTATGTGCATTTATACACCTAAAATTATAGTAATGGACCCTCCATTTCTTTTGAGAAATGGAGATGATCTCAACTTGTTTGGGTGAGTTATTGAGTTTTTGTCGAATATAGTTTTGAATAAATAGATTTTATTTATCAGTTAAAATTGAATTTAAAATACATGTGTATTTGAATGTTATTGTTATAAGAATATTGTTATAAGAATATGTTTGATGTAAAATGTAGTATGAATACTGCTTCAAAAAAAATGTAGTATGAATATTTTAACATACTGTAAAAACTATTTTTTATCATCTATAATCAAATGGTATCAAGATTTTACGTTAGTAATGTTTTTTTATTATATGTCAACCTGTATTGCGGATCTTATTTTGAATGATTTGGAATATATTTGTTTCTTTAAAAAAAATCATCTATAATCAAATTGAAATTTGAAAGTAAAATTACTTTTTATTTAAAGTAATCAAACATCCAGATTTTAATTAAAATAATATTTAATAGAAGATAAAATCAATTTTTTTATATAAAGATAAAATCAATTTTTATACTCTTCATTGTGAATTACACGTACTTATATGTTTTAATTTCTCACCTGTGTTGAGAAGAAAGGGAGCGAAGTGGAGAGAAAAGTATTTAAAATAAAAATACTGAACTGAAGTTTGTTGTCTTTCCACCATCACCCTCACTTATTAATTAAGATGTCCATGAAAATTTTTTAGTAGATATGAACAATTACTCGGAACTGGGTAAGACTATATTGGGTGACAAAGCTCTCTTTCAAGGATTTCAAACATCTAGTTAAGCTAGAAAAAACTAGTGCATCCTTTGTGATTTTAAAAGTTATTCATAGTCAATATATACTAGTTTTATACTGATATTCACTTTCAACCCATTATATTACGGTTAATTTTAAAATACAGTTGTAAAAGTGAGATGACATAACAAAATAATAGACTTTTATTATGAATGCAAAATTAATTGATGACAATACATGTTTTTTAAACTCTTAAACATATTAAGTAACTATACCGAAAAAGTTTAATTGATATGCGCTACACTGTCATCTAATCATATATTATCATGTAGATGTTTTAATTACATTTTTAGTCTCTCTAGTTTGGGCTATGTGCAATTTTAGCCCCTCTAGTTTTTATGAACGATTTTAGTCCCTCAAGTTTTTAATTGCTCTCCATCCTTTTTTATTTATTTAAAACTCTCAAATTCTCTTAATCTATTAAAAAATTCACAAATTAAATTGATTAAGTTATTTTAAACATGATTCTACTTAAAGCTCAACAATTAAATTATCAAATTTAACTTAAAATCAATAAATCCCAAATTTTCTTCTCTCAAAACCCTAATCCCACATTCTACTAAATTCTTCAAATTTTATCAAATTTTTTACTTTTTAACTTTGAAACTTATTTTACGTCTCAAATCCATCATTGATCCCCAAGCTAAATATTTTAATAAAAAAATGAGACTTTAAGAGATTTAGGTAAAACAAAATTGAGGGTAGGACCATATTTGCTTAATTTATAAAATAGAGAGACTAAAATTGTTCAAAAAAAACTTAATGGACTAAAATCGTTCAAAATACTTGATGGATCGAAATCGCACATAGTCCAAATTAGAGGGACCAAGATTGTAATTAAGTCTAGGAAATAATAGAGCAAAGTGACACAATAGTGGTATATGATTGAATGACATTGTAAAACTTTATTACACCGTCGATGCATGTCAATTAAACTCACAACGAAAATATTATATTAAAAGAGTTTAATTTCTATGCACAGTTAGTGTAAAAATGCTTTGCATATGTATCCAACACATCATTGGATACATGTGTAAAGTATTTTTACACTGACGGTGCATATAAATTAAATTCATATTAAGGTTCTATTTGGTAAGACTAAACTGCTAGCTTATAGCGGATAAGCTCGTAGTAAGTGTTTGGTAACCACTAGCTTATAACATTTTTTCGGATGCTACTTGAAGTAGTGTTTGAGCTTATACCATATTGCGTATCATTTTTTTGCTTTCGTTTTCACTATTATTATTTTAATTAAATCCCTCGTTTATCCTCTATTAAATGAAGTAAAAAATTATTAACCCTTATCGTCTCTCACATTTATTAAAATATCATTTTATGTCATTTTTCTATTTATCAGTTAGTTCAACCGCTAATATTACTAAACATTTTAAATTCAATTTACTACCTTATCCTTTATGAGTTATCTGTTATAAGCTTATCTACTATTAGCTATATGTTATAAGATTATCCACTATCAATTATTTTATCCGTTGTTCCATATTTGCTTTTTTTTTTTTTATCTCTCACTACTGATTGTTTTGACAATTAATGACATAAAGACGTCGAGACCGAAATTTGAACCCGAGTATTACCATTTGGATGCGGGTGTGTATTTGTCTATTAGCTGACCAAAAAATATCCGCTATTTTTCAACAAACGAATAGAGCCTAAATAAGAATTTGATTCCGTGACGAAGTGTTCTGTTCTGAGAGTAAATTACGGAGATATTTTCATTTCATATAAAGCTAAATAAATAAAAAAGCGGGCCAGGCCCATGGAGCTCCGTGAAGTATAAATAGAGTGTTGCTGTTGGGCAGGAAAGGTGCGTTGCTCATTATTTGCGTACTATCCTCAAATCAAAGTGGCGGTGTTAGGTACCGAGAGAAGAGAGAGAAAGAGCATTTCCTAATTTCCTAATTGTGGATCCATCATATGCGAGACTCCTCGAATTTCCGGCGATCTTCGGTGGACGACACAGTTTGATTTTGATTGAAATTAACCAAAACATAACCTTATGATATTCTTTGAGAAGCTGCGTTTCTCTTCCTACCTGAGCCGCTTCATTGCCGGCATCCTTCTATTAATTTTTTGCAATTCCTTCCAATTAGTCTCCAATTTCCCAATTCCTATACACCTTTGAACTCTAACCCCATTCATCCATTCTTTCATTCCTCATTGAATTGAACAAATTTTTCCTTCCTTCTTTGTTTCTCTCACTCCTTTTCCGCTCTCAAGTCTCCAACTTTTACTGCCTCTCTAATGGACCCTAAGCACTTTTACTTCACCAATTTCCTCGATGGTTAGTTAGTCTTTTCAACTTTTTCCCTATTTTACATAGCGGTTATTTTTTTTTGAATTATCTCGCTATTTGCCCCTTCCCCCCTCTTAATATTATTACAAAAAAGTGTTAATTTTTTTTTTTGTCCTTTTTTAATTTTTGGTTCTATGCATTTGTCACCTTGTTGTTTATTGGTTTTATTCGCAGTCTCTTGTTTTACTGTGTTCGGGTTTTTTAATATTTAGTTTTTTTGGTTGGAAATTTTGATTTTTTTTTCTTCCTGATTTTCCTCATTGATGTTCAGGAATTTGCTAATTTGTTTTGTGTTGATATGATTCTAAATCTAATAATGATTTTCACGTATGCGACTGCAAACCCGGCGATAAGACATGTCCCTAGATGGTTTTGGGATAATTAAGGTGTTAATTATGCTACAAAGTAGATGGTTTACTGCATAAATAATCAATCTATTGACAATTAATAGGACACGTTTCTAATGGGATGTTATAGTGTCTTTTAATATGTTAGCCGACCCCATCTAGTGGGAGAAGGCTTTTGTTGTTGTACTTGTTCAATAGACTGTCCATGGTCCATGTTTAAAATATTATTGCTGTTGTGTTTTTTTTGCTAGATTTCTCTCCATATTGATCTGGATGGCACTGACTTTCTATCTTCTGATTTGCAAATTTATTTTTTTCATGAGCTCATAATTGCTGAATGATTGAGTTGAGTGTTAGTTATAATGAATTAAAATTTTAATTGGAAATGATAATTCTGTGGCAACTACCAGTCTGTTATTTTCGTTTTTTAGTCAAATCAATGACAATAAACTTTTCACATGGTCATGTTACACCATTTTGTTTCTGTTCTTCATTTGTATCGAATGATATTTTCTATAATTTGATAGAAAATGGAGGAGGTGGAGAATGAAGGAGTCTGCTATTTCATTCAAAATGACTTATCCTTTTGGATTGGATAAAATTGTATGGATGATATGTTTTGACATTGATATGATTCCTGAGTTGAGGGCATATCACAAGTATATTTAAGGAGTGTTTTCTTTCCTGACATATAGTGAGATGGATTTTTTTTCACTAGACTAGCAACTGTTGAGTCTTTTCAGGATCTTGTATCTTGTTGTATTAGTGTTTAGTTCATTCTACTGGCTGTAATCCTGTATATTGAAAAACCGGAGAGATTTTGCATTATATGGTTTGTCTATCATTGTTTGTTAGGATTTTTCCGTTCTGATTTTTGTGTCCGATGGCCAGGCACTATTGCATCACGCGTTGAGAACCAACAAAGACCACTTTCTTCAGTTATCGTTATTGGTGCTGGAATATCAGGAATTGCTGCAGCACGTATTCTCCATGATGCATCCTTCAAGGTGTCATATCATTATGATTAGCCTTCCTCTTCGTTATTTTGTCTATTTTCTGGGATTAGGGCAGAGGAATGTTTTTCTCTTGCTTTCTGCGACTTATTTTTATCATTTGGTTAGGTCACTGTACTGGAGTCACGGGATAGGCTCGGTGGTCGCATTCATACTGACTACTCATTTGATTGTCCAGTTGACATGGGAGCCTCATGGTAAGTTCAATTTGACTGCTGAATTTCTATTTAATGCGCACATAGATGAGATGAGCATAATTTGTGCACCGTATACATGAACTTTTAAGTTCTTAGTGGAATGAGTAACAAAATGATGAATTTTTAATATTATTATTTCGTTCTTATTTATTTTCCAGGCTACATGGAGTTTGTAATGAGAATCCCTTGGCTCCATTGATACGTTCCTTAGGGCTTACATTATATCGTACCAGTGGTGACAACTCTGTCTTATATGACCATGATTTGGAAAGGTGATATAATCTATCATGTTTCTGCAATTCCATTAAGACTGATGCATTTGACAACTCTTTCTGAGACAAAACCTTTTCTTTTATTCATGGAGTGTTCCTGAAGCAGTTCATCCCTTATGAAAATGAAGAATACGTATATGATTCACTGTCATGTTCCAAACAATAAAACGTCTGGATCTTTTGCAATTCCAGTCGTAGTGTTTTATTCTTTTTTAGTAACTGCATTTTGTGTTTCCAGTTATATGCTTTTTGACTTTGACGGTCATCAAGTTCCACAACAGATGGTCATTGAAGTTGGAGACACTTTCAAGAGAATTCTGGAAGAGGTAAGATTTTGTCGCTGTGTAGCAAATGGCTGGTGGTGCTTTTCAATCATCAACGCAATTTTGATTATGTTAATCTTGAATTTAATGACCTTCTAATAACTGCAGACAGGGAAAGTAAGGGATGAGCATCCTGAGGACATTTCAGTTTCCCAAGCGATTTCAGTTGTGCTAGATAGGCATCCACAACTAAGGTATTTGATTAAGAGCCACAACTAAGGTATTTGATTAAGAGGATAATATAATATACAAGCTTTGAGGCTTGAAGTTCCAATCTATCAGTGTAATTGACAAAGTTTACTGCAGGCAACAAGGACTTGCTCATGAAGTGCTGCAATGGTATATATGCAGAATGGAGGCTTGGTTTGCTGCTGATGCAGATATGATTTCACTGCAAACCTGGGATCAGGCAAGTGCCATTATATTAGTCAAAGGATATACAATATCCTTTTGCCTCTGAACTTCACTAAACTCTTATGCTCTATACATGATTTCATTCATAAACCTTAATTTTCCAATGTATCCTTGGGTTAGATTATTGTTGATAAAAATGAATAAATGATGAATTCTGGAGGTGGAGTACAATAAGCAGAAATCTAAAAATTGCTATTTTTTTCCAAAATGGTCAAATTATTGTTTCACTCTGTTTAATATTTTATAATTTGCCTGTTGTGAACATTTTAAAGAAATAGAGATAATGAAGGGATAAATAAATAATTATCATTAATTAATCAAATAAATTTGTTTCATTGAGATAACTGATAAATTAACAGGCAATTTAATTTTAGCCTGAGTTTCCCATGATAAATTATTTCACATGCCATTAGGTTATTGGGAGAAGGCTTTTTTGCTGTTTGTCCTTGGGTTATATTCCTCATTTTCCCCTCGATTAATGACGTCAAGATTCTTCACACGCCTATTTAGTTAATATTGTTATATTCTGTCTCTATGTAGAAGATCACCTTAGCATTATTTAACATCTGAATTAATGCTTACATTGTCAATGTTTCTAATTATAGGAACATGTCCTCTCTGGTGGTCATGGGCTCATGGTGCAAGGATATAATCCTGTTATAAAAGCTCTTGCAAAAGATATTGACATACGGTTGAACCACAGGTATGCCTGCGAAATATAACACACAACTTAACTACATAGTCATTAATTAATTAGGATACGATAAATGTATAAGTTACAAAATAATAGTCAACATTGTCTTGAACTTTAAAATTCAGTTAAATAGGAAGAAAAACTTTCTTTTAAAACAACACTAAACGGAACAGATTTTTTTAAAGATCTGGGTAGACACCTCTGGCTTTGGTTTTAGGTGACTTGATTGAATCTGAAACATTTATTGGTACTTGGTAATTTACTAATACATTTATTTATTTATTATCAATAGTCAACGGAGGTTCCAAAATCAATTTCAATTTTTTTAGGCCAAACTGCTCTTACTGGAACCTCACTCTACCAATTACACATGATTTGAACTTATGGAAATATGAATTTTTTTTGATTAACCTTTAGTATTCGACTTCCGTGTAGGGTGACAAAGATATCCAGTGGCTACAATAAGGTAATGGTTTCCTTGGAGGATGGCAGGAATTTGGTTGCCGATGCTGCTATCATAACTGTTCCCATTGGAGTTTTAAAAGCCAATTTAATCGAGTTTGAACCAAAACTGCCTGATTGGAAAGTTTCTGCAATTTCAGATCTTGGCGTAGGCAATGAAAATAAAATTGCCCTAAGATTTGACAAAGTGTTTTGGCCTAACGTAGAACTCTTGGGCATTGTTGCTCCAACCTCTTATGCCTGTGGCTATTTTCTCAATCTCCATAAAGCAACCGGCCATCCGGTTCTTGTTTATATGGCAGCTGGCAGGTTTGCTTATGACCTTGAGAAGCTATCTGATGAGTCTGCTGCAAATTTTGTAATGCAACAGCTCAAAAAGATGTTTCCTGATGCTTCTGAGCCGGTAAGTTCGCCTCTCATGTTCCCCTCAGATCTTAGAGTTTGGATTCTCTTGTGTGTACATCCAACTGCAGGAACTTGACCTTCTTGTTTTGTTGGATTATTACAGGTTCAGTATCTTGTGTCACATTGGGGAACAGATCCAAACTCTCTTGGTTGTTACTCCTATGATTTGGTTGGAAAACCAGATGATGTGTATGACAAGCTTCGCGCACCCTTAGGTAATCTATTCTTTGGTGGGGAAGCCATGAGCTTGGACAACCAGGGATCTGTGCATGGAGCTTACTCTGCTGGGGTTATGGCTGCTGAAAATTGTCAGAGATATCTTTTGGAGGAACAAGGCCACTTAGAAAACCTGCCTCTAGTTTCTGTTGGGCATGAAATACTTGAAAGTACTATACCTCTTCAGATCTCAAGGATGTGATTTGTGCTCATTTGCTTTTGAAAATGAAAGCATTTATTAAAATTTGCATATCACAATGGCAAAATTTTGGCCATTTGGATATAATAATAAATCACTATTTTGCAAAGCAATCTATGAGTTTGAGCTCTCAACATAGAGTCGTGTTTTGGGTAAAAAAAAAAATCTGATTAATTTTATGATTTTGATACATGTGATTTATTTTTCGTATTGAAGTTTTACTTTCACGTTCTTGGTTTTTTTTTTTTTTGGCAAGTTTTCACGTTCTTGGTTTGTTGCATCTTTTTTTCATTCCAGCTTTTTCATACAAATTGGTTTCATTTCATCTTGTCTATCCACGACTGTATTTCAGCTTGAAACCATCTTTAGTTTCCATTTCTTATTAGTCCAACTTGTTCAAACTCACCGCAAACAGTATTTCTTTCTTACTACTCAAATGAGTATATATGTGTATTTAACAAAGAACCGGACGAAATGAACTAATAAAACTTGATATAAGTTTTACAGCTTTTGTTTTAAGTTATTTTTTTTTCCTGACGATTTAAAGACCGACGTAATCAATTTTGAAATCACCGACTCAATAGTGCATACATAGGATTTAGGTAACGATGTGATTTCTTTAGCACTAATGGTGCATTCGTTATTGAGGGATGCATTCATATCTTAAAAGTTTTAATTGTTTAATTTATCAAACAATTTAAATAAATTCTCATCTTATAATGTACCAAAAAAAAAAAATTCCCCATCTTATAATTAAAGTTGTGATCGGTACATCATACACCACTTAAAAATAAGGTCTTCTGTAAGAACTTTTTGCAGTTTTGCTCGTCTATTCATCTTAGTCTAGCAGTTTTTTTCTCAAGTATCTCAATTACACCATCAGAGATCTCTAATTAATGGTGGAGGTATGCTGCTCTTCTTCCGGGTGGCTTCTTAACATTTTCCTTAATCAACATCGTGGCAGACAACGGGCTTTCGTTTCCCTCGTCTAGTTTGTTTGTTTATATGCTTTTTTTCTTGTTCTTATCTATTTATTGTGTTTTTCCATTAAGACAAAAAGAATGCCAAAAAGTAGGGTCTCCCTAATCAGTGGCGAAGCGTGGATAAAAAATTGGGGGGGGGGGGGAGTACTATATATGTTCATACATGGCATATATTCGATAATGTATACTACTACCTCTGGTCTCATATACAAGAGACAAATGTATTTTTTAGGTTTATTGAATAACTGATGTATTTAGTCTATAATATATACCATATACATCAGTTATTCAATAAACCTAAAAAGTATATTTGTCTCTTATATATAGAACCGGAAGTAGTAGTTAGTAGTCAAAATATGTTTGAAGTTAGATGTTAAATGTATAATATAGTAATATATGTATGTAAAATATGTCTAGGTCAAAGATGTCATATTTATACAAATATGACATTTTGTGAGAAGCCAACATCTAGAGTAATAGGATGCTAGTAGTTATGGGGAAAAAATGAGTAATAGGAAGCTAGTACTACATTATTACTATGATATTGTGTTGCAGTACTCAACCAATAATCTTGTTTCCTTGAGAAGTCATATCAGAAGACAACAGTGTACTGAAGTTATGGGGAAAAAATTAGAGAGAAGTAGCAAAACAAGTGGCTCCTTGGGGATATGGGTAGCTGATAGATGCGGACAACAAATTTCCCGTGTTTAGAACCTTTGTAGTATAGGAAATTTAAAAAAAAATTGGGTGGCAATTGCTACCCCGTGGCTCTACGAGGCTCTGCCTTTGTCCCTAATATGGACCCTCTAAAGACACATGATTTTACGGGACAAAAATATATTTAAGCCTTTTTTTATTTCACATGGATTACCGTTTGTTTGTATTGGAACAACCAATTAATGTAAGATCTTAAATATTATTAGAGAATTAGATACTTAAGAGTGCAGATTTTGCAAATTGAACATCTCTAAACTCTTCACTAAAATAAATTTAATAACGGGTTGATTCTACCCTGGCACACGATGGATCACTCATTTAGCATTTTTGAAATATTACATTTCAGTCTCAAAACTCGAAACTCGAAACTCGATTAGCTATCCCACAGTCGCTAAACCTAGCCACCGCGCCTGTCTGATCACAGTCTCTAAAACCATGTTCCTCCTCTTCCTCCTCCTCTGTTTTCCTGATTGATACACCTTCGAATCACAATTCACAGTTGTGCACAACAATTACAAGTCCTTGACCGAAATGCTGTTGGTCGCGCATAGCAATAATGCAACTCAGCCGGAGCCAATGTGCGCTAAGAAATTGAATTGATAGATGAATCGATTGTCTATGCTATAAAAGTAAAATAATGAATTGATTGTGTAATGACACTATCCGTGCGAGAGTATGCTCATTGGGAAAAGAGGTGTTAGAATATACCCTTTCTGACATTCCAAAAAGCAAAAGTGAAAGAAGAAATTTGGGAAACTTTGCTCGAAAGAAGCATATGCACAAGTTAAAAGTAAAAAAAATCCTTATACCGAAGGTGGAGTAGAGGTTGAGTTTGAAATAGCAAGTAAATGGAAGAGGGAAGATTATAAGAAGGGGTTAGATCTAAAAGGTGGTGGTGCTATGTTGTGCGGGAGTATGCTTAGAATTGAATTTTTTTACTAAAACAACTGAAATTGATTAGGTCACGTAACCAGTTCAATGTTTTTAAAAAAACTAAAATTGAAGGACATCGTCAGAGTCTTTGATGTTGTGTTGCCTGATGATGTTTGCGAGTTGTCTCCAACGACTATGGTCTCCTCCGAGTCACACAAATCACTACCGTCACAGAGTCTTCTTCCCCTGTGAGGAATTGAGGTGATTGGGTCGTCAAAAGGAACGACAGAGATGAGAGGACCTCTTTGCAATTTATAAATAGTTATAATATCCACCGTTAAATAAAATAGTATTATATCCAACGACCAAAATTAAATTCTGCATTGTGCCACACCTACCATGGTGCAGCATGGTAGAATCCGCCTTACCATATTATATTATTTGAGAATAAATAAAGTTTTTTTTTTATAGGGAAAAAACTATACTGTACACGTCATTATAAGAGATGTTTTGATATTGTACCAAACTAACGCGACACCTTAAAGACAAATTTACAAATTCTTGAAACTTAAGAAGAGCAGATGATACTTCCTTTTTGGTCGAAAAAATGTTTTCAACGATGATCGCAATGGCTGTAGATAAAGGAATCAACTGTCCCCTCTTTCCAGTGAAGCTGATAGATTGAAACTTCCACTGATCGTTATCATCTCAGTCAGTAAAGTTAACAATGATACATGGGTTTTTAAAAAGAGTATTGGTAATATATTATTACGGTGGTGTATAGGGTGAACTAGCATTTAAGTGGTTCATCATGAACTATGATTATGAGCTGTTGGATCACACAGTTCCACTGGATCTTATGACACACCACTGTTGGGAAATCAATTATAATTTCCAAACAACAATAAATATTAATGCAAGTGGTGGAAAATTAAGAGGTACATTTCCAAGAGGTGATGAGATGTATCTTGACTCTTGAAGAATTCTAATATCATAAATAAAGGTTGAAAATGTGAGATAATTAATATCCATGCATGAATGGAAGCTACTATATTCTACTATAAATACGGGACTTGGGAAGAGTTGAAGTATTTCATTCCAAGAGCAAGAGAAGAGTGTGTGAGATCACTTGTAGCGGTGTGAATCTCTTGTGAGTGAATGAGTGAGTATCTATCATTCATTGTAACTCTTGAGTGAGAGTATTATAGGGTGATACACATATTGGGTTGGTTACAAATTTGTGTAATCTTATTTGAGATAGTGAATACATCTGTTGAGGTGTTTTCGTGGACGTAGGCAAGATGTGCCGAACCACGTAAATTCTTTATGTGTTCTTTTATTCTCTTTGTGGTGTGCTTTGTGTGTGTTCCATCAAAGATCTCTTGGACGTGTAGGTAAATCTGTGGCGTGTGCGAATTTTCCCAACAGTGGTATCAGAGCTATGGCGGGGAGCACACTGAAGCTTGAAATCCCATTTTTTGATGGGAAAATAAATTTCACAATTTGGCAAAGTACCATTCAAGACCTTTTGGTGCAGCAAGGTCTTGACCAGGCTTTGGAGGAGGAGAAATCGACTACCATGAATGAACGAGAATGGAGCAGAAGCCAACGGAAGGCCGTGAGCACAATTCGTTTAGCTCTAGCTCCTGAGATCAAATACAACGCGTTGAAGGAGACAACACCAAAGGTTTTGTGGGAAAAGCTCGACAGCACCTATGCGTCGAAGTCGCTAACAAATTGCCTATGTTTGAAAATGGAGTTGTATCAACTCAAAATGGAGATGAGTGGAAATTTTCATGACCACATTAATGCTTTCAACCAGCTAGTATGTCAATTGTTGAATGCGGATGATAAAATCTCCGATGAGGAGCAGGCGTTGCTGCTATTGGCCTCACTACCAAGGTCATACAAACCTCTGGTTCAAACGTTGCTCGTAGGGAGGACAACCTTGAAGCTGGACGAGGTTACTGCAGCTTTGTGAGAAAATGAAAGAATGATGAGAAATGAGGATATTAGCTGTGAAGGACTCTGATTGAGAGAGGAGTCACTCAAGAAAACAAGGTGGGCCGAGAGGAAATCAAAGTCACAATCATGTTCGCAACGTGATATGAGTAATGTGGAGTGTTACTATTGCGGGGAGAAGGGTCATGTGCAAGCTAGGTGTGCACATATGAGGGGGGACTTAAAGAAATTAAGAGAAATGAAGAGGAATGATGACAACTCTCAAATTAATGTGGTTAGGACCATTGCATATGATGATGTGTTCTTAGCAACAATTGGAGAGGTTGCTAAATCTAAATGGGTGATGGATTCTGTTGTCACGAAGCACATTTGTCAAGACCGAGCGATGTTTGACACTTTGAAAACTGATGGAGAGTTTGGCAATTTCAAGTTAGGAAATGATGAAAAATGAAAGTTGAAGGCATTTGGAGTGCAAGAATGAAGCTCTACAATGGTTCATTTCAAACTTTTCATAGTGTGAGGTATGTACCTTCTGCTATTGCCAATATAATTTCTTTGGGGGAGATGACGTCACGGGGGTACAAGTTTGTTAGTTCAAAGTGGGGTTGCAAGATGTACAAGGGAAAACGCTTGGTAATATGTGGACAAAAATAAAAGAGAAGAATATTTGCTATCTGGAAGGGCAAACCGTGAGAAAGGCAAGTGGTGAAAAGAAAGTAAAATTTTCTAATGTTGTAGAAGTTTGGAAATTTTAATTGAGGGAGGATTTGTTGGGAAATCAATTATAATTTCCAAGCAACAATAAATATTAATGCAAGTGGTGGAAAATTAAGAGGTACATTTCCAAGAGGTGAGGAGATGTATCTTGACTCTTGGAGAATTCCAATATCATAAAGAAGTGTTGAAAATGTGAGATAATTAATATCCATGTATGAATGAAAGCTACTATCTTCTACTATAAATAGGGGACTTGTGAAGAGTTGAAGTACCTCATTCCAAGAGTAAGAGAAGAGTGTGTGAGATCACTTGTAGTGGTGTGAATCTCTTGTGAATGAGTGACTGAGTATCTATCATTCCTTGTAACTTATGAGTGAGAGTATTGTAGGGTGATACACATATTGGGTTAGGTTACAAATTCTTGAAATCTTATTTCTGATAGTGAATACATTTGTTGAGGTGTTTCTGTAGACGTAGGCAAGAGGTGCCGAACCACATAAATTCTTTGTGTGTTTTTTTATTCTCTTTGTGGTGTGCTTTGTGCGTGTTCCATCAAAGATCTCTTGGGCATGTGGGTAAATCTGTGGTGTATGCGAATTTCCCCAACAACCACTCACACTAAATACCTTTCCCCCCTTCTTTTCTCTCCCCTTCTCCCTCCCTCCTTCTTTCTCCAATGGTGGAAATGCATGGCTGTTCTACTGTGGACATCACAGTGGTTCTGTGATGAAACGATGGTGGAGCTGCGAGCTTGATGGCGACAAAAATCACGGCTCTGCGTATTTGAACCAAAAAAAAATCATTATTTGCAACACAAAGTGGATTCATGGATGGCCGTGACAAGTTGATTTTCTCTGGTAATGATGTAAGCAGTGGTGGAATCGTCTGGAAGGGAGAAAGGAGGCGGACGGATCTGATGCAGTAACGTGTATTGGAATCATGTGAGCCTAATTAATCCAACGGTTCTTAGTTATGGTCTACTATGAACTATTTGTCACACTTCTCCATCCTAAAAGCCACCTATTATTACAACGAAAGTAGACAACAATTAAACTCTTATTTATTTAAATTTATTTATTCATAATTTTTACACAGTTGAGTCATTGACAATATTTTGGTTGGAAACTTTTTTGGTGAGTTTTTTGGTTGGAATTTGTCTCTCACTTAAATCTTTATCAAAAAATAGTAATACAGGGTGGTATCTTTTACTTTCCAAACTTTGTTTTTATTCCCATAATAATAATAATTATTATATTGTTAGTCAAAAATCCTTTATCTTGTTTTTAAATTTTAGTTTGGTCCTTTAGCTTTTAAAAATTTCAATTAGGTCTCATTTTATGAAAGGTATATCAATGTAGTCTCTCTTTTATTTTTTGGTTCCGAAATGATCCCTTATTTAGCAAAAGTTATATCAATGTGGTCATTTTTTCTTCAAAATGTCCCTCTTATTTTACAAAAATTATACTAATGTGATTTTTTTTGTGACATAATTTAAATGAAAAGGACCACATTGAAGTATGAAATAAAAAAAAGAGACCTAATTAAAACTTTTAAAAATTAAGGACCAAACTGAAATTAAAAGTGATAAGGACCAAAAGGTATTTTAACATTATTATTATTATTATTATTATTATTATTATTATTATAATAAGAGCTACTAATGTTAAAGTAACTTTTGCTTAATAATGACACATGGGGATTACTTCTAGAATCAGAGTGAAAATAGAAATTGAGCATCATATCCACCCCGTAAGACGAGACATTAGAACAGGCAGAGAATCAAATCAATTATGCATCATGAGATGAGAACACTTCCGTATGGGCCTCACCAACAAAGTGGAAAGGGATCAAATATGGGTGTTCCTTCTGTGGGAACGTATTTATTTCTTGACTTGGCCAACTGGTAAGCAAAAGCAATTTTGCATCTGCATGTCAAAGTCAAGCCACCAATAATAATAACATAACAATAAGCGCACAAAAAAAGCAAAAATAAAGGGAAAGAAAAAAGAGGGAAAAAAAAAAACAAGAGAAGACAAAAACGACAATAAAACAAATAAAACGAGCGCGTTTGGACGGAGACGCTAGCAAGGAAACCCACCGTAAGCGAAAAGCAATAGAATTCAGAGAGGGACTCTTTCTCTTTATCTCTCTCTCTCTGTGTTGTCTCTTTGATTTGATCATTTCAATCTTCAATTATTCGTATCCGCAACGCTCTGATTTTTCGGGTTTTGGATTCTCGTTTCTCTCTTCGCTTCCGATCGATCCAGTTATCTTCCCATGGCTACGATCGGGCACAACAACCTCAACGCCAAATTGGTGGGTCTACCTTTCTCGATTTCCTCTGTTTTTCTCTCCATCTTTTCGATTCCAATAATGCCCTCTGACTCGGTTTTTTCAATCAGGTTCTCCTCGGGGATATGGGTGCCGGAAAATCCAGCCTCGTTTTGCGCTTTGTCAAGGGTCAATTTCTCGAATTTCAGGTTATTTTTTCTAACCTTTTTTTTTAATTATTATTATTTTATTATTTGATCGGTTTGATTGGGAAATTCTTCAGTTCAAAGGGTCTCTCTCCCTGCTTTATCTTCCTAAAGTTTTTATCGGGTTTGTTACACATGACGAAAATATTCCTTGAGTTACACGTGGTTCATCATTCGCATGTGTTGAGTTTAGCTAACTTTTGCTGATTCGGCTATGATATTAACCGATTAGAAATGGGGTTTCATAAAATTTAAGGTAGAGAATGTCAAATAAAGTACATACTGAAATGATCGTGAAGGTTATGGAGATAGTGGTGGCTAGTAAGTGTTAGTTGTTAGAATTTTGGAGCTTTAAATGATTGTGGGAAATGGCATGTGAATTGTGGTTTTGGGTTCTGACTTCTTAGAACTGTTATTTTTGTGCCTGATGAGTTTTAAACGTATGGAAACATGGAGATTGTGTTGCTGAGTTTATATGGTCTTTTGTGGTGACAGGAATCAACGATAGGGGCGGCATTCTTTTCGCAGACATTGGCGGTAAA
This sequence comes from Calophaca sinica, assembly GCA_037113605.1. Taxonomy (NCBI): domain Eukaryota; kingdom Viridiplantae; phylum Streptophyta; class Magnoliopsida; order Fabales; family Fabaceae; genus Calophaca; species Calophaca sinica. The sequence goes on along the minus strand of CM073735.1, from coordinate 52,295,688 downwards.
CGATGCAACCGTGAAATTTGAGATTTGGGACACGGCAGGACAAGAGAGGTACCATAGCTTGGCTCCCATGTATTACAGAGGCGCTGCTGCTGCTATCATTGTCTATGACATCACTAGCACAGTATGATATCTTTACCTTTGTATTTTTCTGAATACCTATTTAAATTTGCTATTTTTTGGTGTGTGCATTGAGTAACTGTTTTCGACTTGTAATTAATTTAATGCTGCTGTTTGTTTCATGTTTGTGTACTTTATTTAAAATATGTAAAATGATGGTTAGTTATTGTACGTGGAAAAAAATACTGCTTCCTGTTTGTACTGGCTGATAGGTCTCAGAATCACAGTGGTAATGGTAACTCTTAGTTGTTGAGGATGAGATTTGTTCAGTGAATTTATGTGGATAAGCCAGTGCTTTTTTTTGCTGTGTTGCTTTGATTAGATCTAATAAATGTATTTTTGGACTGGTGTTAAATTGTCTTCAGTGAGTTTCCCTATTTCATTACATTTATCTCTGCATTGCTTCAAAATTAATTAATATGTTGAAAATGTTCTGACTGGGTGGAATATAAACATATGCTTGAAGTATTATGAAATAGGGAAAGTCATTGAAGTATACCTTAAAAAGGAAAAAAAGGGAAACAAAACTCAGACCCAGAAGTTTGATAAGTCTGCAGTCCAAAAATTTCCCATTCATGTTCAATTCAAACATTATTTACCAGAAATGTGAGTGGTATCCAAATGATACTTATTATGGGATCATATCCAACTTTTAACATATCATATGCTCCTTATCAGGGTATAGTTGATTATTTCTTTTCAACCAATGCTTTGCATGAGACATTCCAGAACAATCCTCATTACAATTGTATGCACAGGGCCCACTTATTCTAATCCATGCTATATCGCTTATTCTTGAAATAATGAATGTAAGAAAGAAGTTATTGTAAACAAATTTGTCGATGATCAACTCTCCCAAAACTTATGATCTTAGGTAAAGGCTCATAAAAGGTTTTATTGATGTCTAATATGCCCCCTCAAGCAAGAGCCCTTTAGGCTTAAAGCGTGGACAATGCATGGGTCCACCCTCCTTATTCTGTGTTGAATTTATCTTTCTTAGAAGATGGGGAGAGGCAAGGATTAAACTCCTGGCCACTTAGTTAAGGAAGCTTCGATACCCTATCAATAACCAAGTCTTCCAAAATGAAGGCTCATGGATGGTTTCATATCTACATAATTCATCCAAGATCCAAGGCCTTGTGAAATTTGACTATATATATATATATATATATGTATTTGTAGATTGTGAATGTCTGCTAAACATCAGACTATTATTGGTGCAAAATTTTGAAAAATGGGTATAATGGATCAACATCATATTTTGAATTTCTGTAAGGAAAACATCACGTTTTTCCTAAAAGTGGAAGAGTTCAAATCTGCTAGAGGTGTTCTTTATTTTGATCTGTATATTCTTTTGTCTTTTGGTAGGGCTGGTACTATGCCTATAACATTTTAATTGTCTATTTTTTTAATAATGTTTAACGGTTACAAGTTCTATCTTCTCTTCTTTCTCAGGACTCCTTTGCACGAGCCAAGAAGTGGGTCCAAGAGCTTCAAAAGCAAGGTATTAACTTTTTGGTTCTGAATTTTTTACGGTTCTTCTTTTTCCTGAAGTGGAATAAAATTGATAGATTGCAAAAGGAGATTAATAAACTATGCATTGGCCATTTGCAAACATCTGATGGTACCTACTTGTAAAGCATTTTTGCTGCAGCCTTCATTGTTGCTTATGTCATTTTTTATGTTTTATTGGATCTCGATTTTAGAATAACTTTATAATCATTTAAGGAAATTGTAAAGTCATGTTTTATAATAGAATGGGAATGAATAAATTGCGCATGATATGATGTGAGAATGAATATGTGCAAGAGAATATTGTGAACAGTTAGGCAGGTTCAAGATTCCATTTACAGAGCGCCAGGGAGACACATTGACTTTTGAGTTTAACAAGATACCTATGGTATTAAATGGTTTCAATAAATATTTAGTTATTTATACCATACATGTTGCTATAAGGACTCAGCTGTCAAACATGTACATGCTAGATTGACACAGTATAGGTACTAATGCTTGTGTTAAAAATGAAGACTTTGACTTGTGATTACGCTGAAATATAACATCAAACATTGGCTACTTTTGATTTTCCTTTCTCTAGTAATACGAGGTTTATGATAGCTGTACTCGACAGTAATTGCATAACTATATTGTCAAATAATGCGCTAATTTTGGTGTCGCTGCAGGCAATCCAAACATGGTCATGGCCTTTGCTGGCAACAAAGCTGACTTGGAAGACAAGAGAAAAGTGACAGCTGAAGTAAGTATTATTGTTCTCCATTGTTGCTTTTTAAGCCATGCCATGTTAGTTATCAAGAATTAGAATCTTTTAACAATATTTTGTGTTGTGTGCACAAATTATGGAAAAAAGAACAATGGCAGATGGTATGCATTCTGGTCCTAAACAATAGACAACTGTCACAGTAATTACTTACTGTTACATGGCCTAAACCATTATGCTGTCAATAATTTAAGTTGTGAGTTAATTTACCATTTGCATTTTATTTCCTTGTCTGTAGTGCACATGCTTGTTGCATTGTGTGATGAGCTGTCCCAAAGTTTGTTAGCATATTCCTTTTCTCTGACTACAAGTACTGCCCGGTGGGCCAATGAAATCATCATCAATTTCAGTGAATTAATATCCCTTCCCTTTATTCTCTGTACTGTGTACTTTATCTGTGAAAGCTCCCCTACAACGGGACCTATTCTCACATTTGGGACCTCTATACTAGTACTCGGTATTTAGTCCAAAACTATTACCCTGTACTAACAACAGAGCATCGGGGATTGATATGTATACATGAAATTTTGGCAAAGAAATTAATCACTGGCATAAGAGACAATGTCTCCATTGTCAGCTTTCACTAATTGATCAACAATTCCATTGCTTTTGAAAAGTGTTCAAGAGGAAAGTGAATCTTTCTAAAACAAGAATCTGGAGGATAGAATTCAAGGTTTCAGTCTTTATAAAACAAGTATTTTTAATGGTAATGCCTCTTTGGCTCTTTGCATAGTGCAAATTGGACAAACTGGTTTAAAAGGTTTATCTACAGTGATGCTGGTTTTATCCTGTAGGATAGTTGTACCATCTTGCTTATTTTCCACTCTCATAAAACTTCAATATTGACACAAGAGATGCTATAATGTGTAATTTACCATTGCGGCATGTTTGGATTTTAATTATTGGTAGCTGCAGGTTGCACACGTTTGTGTAGTTTCATAGTTCAACAACCAATATACTATGATCAATAATCGCATTTCTTGGACCTACTGGTTTATGACTCTTGATACATCGGTATTGCAGGAAGCACGTGTATATGCTGAGGAAAATGGTCTGTTTTTCATGGAGACCTCTGCCAAAACTGCAGCAAATGTTAATGATATATTTTATGAAATAGGTGCGAATCAATTCCTATTATTTACACTTTAGGCTGCTAAATGAGGATCCTATTTTCTTTATCTTTTGATTGAATCCGTTAAAAAAAGTTAAGGGGAACATTAATCCAAAGAGGGAGGAAGCGATCTTAAGGGAATTGAGAAAATATCTGTGTCCAATTTAAATGCCAAGAAATTGCTATTATATTCACTACCAAAGTTCAATTCGTTAAGTCTTCTCTAATTGGTTATAGGCTATGACATGGTTGTCTGAACCTACTCATGACATGCCTCGTGAAACCTGTGTTCAGTCCATTATATGCACCTTTTTTTGTCTTTTTAATGTTACCAAATATTTGGCCTTGTGACCTTGTGGTTTCCACTTTATGTTTGTGGCATATCAAGTATTATTTATTCAGTTCTAATTTCTGTTAAAGCTCATTTCTAAAAGCATGCAAATTGTTCTACATTTTATGATTATGCAATGTTTTTTAACTGTTTCTTTTGCCATACACTACTGAACTTTGTTTACGTTGCCTGACTTACAATTGCTTGTGTAAACAGCCAAGAGGTTACCAAGGGCTCAGCCAGCTCAAAACCCAACAGGGATGGTTCTTGTTGATAGACCTGCCGAAGGATCTAGGGCTGCATCATGTTGTTCATAAGTATTTCATCTGTATTTACCCCCCTCCCTTTAATTAATCCTGTTTTCAATATTTTGTTTGTACTGCACACTTTGTTGTCACTGTTATGTGGATCTCCAACAGTGTATGGCCTTCTTGGTTAATGGATGCAATTTGCAAAACAGAACTTGTTGGCTCATAATATATCCCTTTGATGTATATTTTGAGTCCCTTGATTTGTTCAAGTATATGGAGTGAACAAGTGTGAATGTTAAGTTTCAGTCAACAAGGTTAGCTATTCTTTGCTTGTCCCCTTGTCTCTCAAACCTTTTTCTCCTTTGTAAAAGACTGCCCTGTTTATAACATGATTTTTGCAGGTTTCCTCAGTTCATAGCCTAATACAATAATATGGAACACATTTATTGTAAATTAAAAGTGATTTTTTTTTTTTAGCGTTAAGTTGCCTCGGTTCATATGTAAATTAATAACAGATCTGAATTCGAGTAAATTCAAAGTGATTTGTTTTTCTCAAATTTGAACTATTGGTACTACAGGTAAAATTTGTGCGAGTCTGCTAGGCATTTTCAAAGGGAGTTTTACATTGAGAATTGTAATAAATTAAATCACTTGAAATTCAATGCATGATCAACTCAGCAATTGGCTATAGCCTATAGGGCCTGTTTGGATTTGAATTACAAACAACTTATTTGAGTTTATTTATTGCCCTAAGCACTTGTGAGGGTATTTGGAAGAGCTTATATAAGTAGCTTATGACTCGTTCATAAGCTGTTAATAGTTTATTTTTCATAATCTCTTAAGATTTAGCTTAAAAATCTAACTAAGCGTATCATCATGTTATCATGCTAAAACCGTAGTCATAAATTGTGTACATATCATCAACCAAACATATCAATCAGATCAAACATGTGAATCAAACGTTTAGACATAACATATTATTAGTCAATCACAAATAGCAACAATAGGTTGTTAAACTTACAATGCCTAACCCTAATTGGTACTACCCATTCATAGTCTCCAATTTAGGTTAGGCGTGTCGATTACACAAGATGCGAAGGGTTATAAGTCTTCCCTACACCACATTAAAATGCTAAATCTACTCTTTTCTCTCCAACGACATGAACTGAACTACGCCCTGACTAATAATGGGCCAGTTAGAGCAATGGCTCAACCCACCACCACCTGCTCATTAGGGAAATCATCCCCTTGTGATGTAAGAGCATATCTAAGGGGGCATTACCCCAAGAGCTACTCCACCAGCTGCGAAAGATGTCTCAATGGCAAACAAAACGGACTATCGTTACAGTTGAATCCCCTCATATTCAGAGGATGAAGTGCCCTCTAGATCCACCACCTTACCAAATGCATGTCTAGACTTCTCCCGAGAATGCCCCATGCTGAAATAAAAGCAAAACATGAATATAAAATTACCTTGTTACTAAAACAGAGAAATGGTAATGCCGACAAACAGAAAACTCAGAACTTGGAGCAAAAAATCTGATTGAGGAAAGGAGAAGAAAGCTTCACGAACAAGCACCAATGATTCACAATGCAAACCGCTGATGAATTTGAAAGGACTAACATAATGGTGACATGAGCTTTAGTGACACAAGTTTTTGAAAGGTCGCAGGCCTCTTAAACCCTAAGGCCCAACAATATACTTTAGGGTTTAAGGCTAGCCTAATAACATGATCCATCATGTGGTTAACAATGTAGGCAATGTCGGAACGAAACAAGTCGACTACACATGGCGTCGTATAAGTGTTATGCCCAGTTAAGGAACCCACGAGCCCCTTTTTCGAGATCCATGGGCATGTTATGGTCAGATAAGCCCAATAAGTAAGGGATAACGACCTAATCCATTTGAGAACGACTAACTGGATCATAGCAAAAATTTCCTATATAAGTTAGACTCAACATAGAATCCAGGTACGTTTTCGTTCCATACTTTCTTCCTACACTCTAAATTGAGCGTCATAGTCCTTATATGTGACTACCACCCTCTGCTCTGGAGATACTGTCAACATTCATCCAGATACCAACACCATCTTATCATCCTCTAGTTAAAATAATCAACTTTAATTATTATTATTATTATTATTAGTATTATTATTCTAACAAAAATACATAAAAATATATCTAAAATCGATAAAAATATTCATTTAACTTCAATAAATTTTGAAATCTGAAAAAATTTACTATTTTTAAAGAATGATTGGAGATGGAAAATACCCCTCACCAATTATTTAGTGTTTATGGAATTTGTAACAAAAATAACATGTAGAGAAAAGAATGTATCACAGATTATCTCACTAAATATATTTTACAACTTTAGACTTCATTTGGGGATCCAATGCTGATGTTAGAAAGTGCCACTTAATTTCGTGGGATAAACTTTGTTGTCCAAAGGAGGAAAGGGGCTTAGGATTTAGGAATTTGAGAATGCTTCTCTCTCAATGCTAGCTTCGAACTGGGTGTGTGAGGGTTCAAAGACTGGCTTCAAACCAATAAGCCACTCGGGAAACTGGCAGGAATTTGAGAATGCTTAATAAGGCTCATATGATGGAATTAGTCTGGACCATGTTAACCAATTTAGATAAGTTTTAGGTTAAAGTGATGAAGGCTAAGTATTCTCGTGGTATGCATATTTTGCCTTACTTTAGGCATCAAATCTAAGTCTTCTAATACTTGGAGAGCCATTGTGAATGTTTGGGAGGAAGTTAAAGTTCATGTTATTTGGGTGGTGAGAAATGATCATAATATAAATTTTTGGAAAGATCGTTGGATTCCTGGTGTTGGTGCTTTAAATGAGCTGCCGTCGGGCTCAATTTCTGCAAATATTTTGAACTTTCCAGTGTTGCATTATTCTTCTAATTTTTGCTGGAACTGACCCCTGACTCATAGAATTATCCCAAGTGATCTTTGTGACACAATATCTGCCATAAAGCCTCATGGTCCTTAGCAAGCTGACTTTCCTTACTGGGACCTTACTTCAGAATTCAGATGGCTACTAATACATTCTGCTTATGATGCTATGCAGTAGCCTGTTGTTAATCTGATTGATCATGATCCTTTATTCAAAAAGGTCTGGAACTGGCCTAGCCTTGGTAGAGTAAAATCTTCTCTTTGGAAGCTTATTCATGCTAAACTTCTAACTATTGAAGAGAGGAAGCATCGGGGTATGACAACAAATGATATATGTCCTAGTTACAACAATTGTACAAAATCCAAAATGCATATGCTTAGAGATTGTGAAGAAATTCAGAGTTTTTGGATTGCCATCATTGATCCTAATTAGTGGAGCAGACTCTCATGGTAGGTTGTTTCAAAATTAATGTTAATAGCTCTTTCAATGGTAACTCGGGTAATAGTGCTTGTGGTAGGCTAGTTAGAGACTCTCATGGTAGTTTATCAAAGGTTTCTATAAACGCATTGGCTCTGCAATGCTATCTGGGCAGAATTATGGGCTTTGAGATTGGGTATTAATCTAGCTAAGGATCTTGCGCTTACTTGGGTAGTATTTGAGATGGATTCTAAAGTGGTTGTTGATATGACTCACATTGCCTTTCTTCAACCTCTTCTCCAAGAGATTCTTTCTTTCCTCCATCTCCCTGAATGGAGAACTTCAATTATCCATACTTATCGGGAAGCAATTAGATGTCTAGATTTGCTTGCTAATAAGGGTCACTCATCTTCTTATGATGGAGTTGTCTTTGACGTAGCTTTTCATTTGCTTTCTTTGTATATTTTGGATGATGTTAGAGGAGGTAGTACTCCTCGGATTGTTAGTTAGTTAAATCCTTTTATTATAAAAAAACGATGTAGACTGTGACTTCCATATTTAAAGGCGAAAATTTTTATCATTAATTTTCTCTCTATAAGTATTTTATTTATTCTATAATGGAATTTGAGACTTTTGTCTCTAATTTTTTTACCAATTAATAAAAATATAGCTACATGCAATAATTCTATAATCCATCGCTACATTAATCACTATTAGTGTTAGGAGGAAACTGATAAATCTCTGGAAAATCGAATGCCAAAAATAAAAAAGAGCAAGGGAGAAGAAGATAACAGAAAAGAATTAACGTGGTTTACTAATAATGTGTTAGCTACATCCACGGGCAGAGGAAGAACTGAGAATCCACTATGAACCTTGAGTGTTACAAAATGTTGCTAAGCAACTTTGATCTCTCTCTCTCTCTCTCTCAGGATTACAGAACCGATTTGTACTCAAAGAATAAAACTGAATTACAAAGCCTAACTCAAGCTCCACTTATATAAGTGTTACTTGAACAAAGAATGAGAGAAATAACAAATTCTGTTATTTACAACAAACTACATAACATAATTTATAACTAACTTAACAGTCAAAGCTCAACAGATTGGTGATGTATTAGGTGCCGCGACACCAAGAGGCAATGCAGCAGAATCCCAAAATAGGAAGGACTTAGGCCATAGCTACAAATCTCCACCTTGGACTAATCCTTCAAAGATAGGCTGATTCAGTTCTTCCCTTCTATTGCCATTTCACCACTGTTATTTCCAAGTGGACACATTGAGTAAGTTTAGGCAACGCATAAACTTGCTTTTCGGGACAGACTTAGTAAACATGTCCGCAGAGTTGTCTTTTATATCAATTTTTTGCACCTTGACCCGATTCTCAGTTCTGATAAAATGATACCTCACATCTATATGTTTAGTCCTTTCATGGTGGACTTGATCTTTGGTTAAACATATAGCACTAAGGCTATCACAGTAGATGACAACTTTGTCTTGAGGAAAACCAAGGTCTGTGATGAAAAATTTGAGCCAAATTCCATCCTTTGCTGCCTCAGTTAAAGCCATGCACTCAGCCTCAGTTGTTGACAAAGCTACTGTGGGTTGAAGTGTGGCTTTCCAACTGACTAAACAACCACCAATCGTGAAGGCATATCCGGTTAGAGACCTTCTAGCATCAAGGTCTGCAACATAATCAGAATTAGTAAAACCAGCAAGTGAACAAGACATTTCACTTCCATAACTTAGGCCACCATAAATGTTGCTTTTGAGGTACCTCAAAAACCCTCTTCACAGCCTGCCAATGATCCTTCCCTGGCCTTGCCATATACCTGCTGACAACACTCACAACTTGAGCCAAATCTGGCCTAGAACAAGCCATTGCATACATGAGGCTCCCCATAGCACTAGCATAAGGAACCTTGGCCGTATATTGCTTCTCAGATTCAGATTGCTGAGCAAATACTTCAGATATTCTGATGCTAGAAACCAGTGGTGTGCTTACTGGTTTAGCAGTATTCATGCCAAATCGGTTTAAGATTTTCTGAATATAACTTCTTTGGCATAGGAACAATTTCTTCTTGCTTCTGTCCCTATAGATTTCCATGACTAAGATCTTCTTGGCAGCCCCTAAGTCTTTCATATCAAACTCAGAACTCAAAGTGGATTTCAAATTCTGAATTCCTTTCATACTTAGAGATGCTATCAACATGTCATCTACATAGAGAAGTAGATAAATGTAGATATCATGCTCCAGCTTACTCATGTAAACACATGAGTCATATAAGCTCCTCTTAAAGTCATGTTTGATCATGAATTGATCAAATCTTTTGTACCACTGTCTAGTGGACTTTTTTAACCCATAAAGAGATCTCTTCAACTTGCAGATTGCTTCATTCTTATCTTGATCTTCAAAACCTTCTGGTTGCTTCATGAATATCTCCTCTTCCAATTCACCATGGAGAAAGGCTTTCTTCACATCAAGTTGCTCAAGTTCCATGTCAAGGTTTGTCAGAAGAGCAAGAAGGACTCGAATAGAGGTGTGTCTAACTACAGGAGAGAAGATCTCATTGTAGTCCACACCCTCCTTTTGGCTAAATCCCTTAGCCACTAGCCGTGCCTTGTATTTGATGCCATCCTTCACAGAAATCCCAAGTTTCTTCTTATATATCCAATTGCAACCAACCACTTTCCTTCCCTTAGGCAGTGTAACCAACTGCCAAGTCCCATTCTTTTGCAAAGATTCCATTTCTTCATTCATTGCCGTAACACCCTGTCTCCGGAGTGCTACTAAGTGAACATTCTGACAAAAGTTGACATGTTTCCGAAAGGTGGAATACTCTGCTCGTAGGGTTTTCAAGAAATGTGGTCCTATTTTTTTTTTAAAAGGTTCTTTAAAGAAGCAGTCAGAGCATCACAGCGACTTTTAAAAACATGGCGGAAAATAATTTAAGACACCACATAGACCACATTCATTTTTTTGTCAAATCATATATAACAAACGTGTCATGAAACATACCAGAGATTTATTACAACACTGAAATAAATGACAAATATCCTATAGCTGGTCGACAAGTTATACTCCTTACTAGACTACTAGTAAGTTCCATAACATAACATGAGATAGAAAGTGGGATGGCGATCCTCAATTGCTCTTCCCTGCGATTCCAAATCCTGCTTGCTTCGCTTCAGGTTACATTCATTAAAATGAAAAAACCACTGTCAAGGGTCAACTTCTTAAAAATAAAGAGCAGATACACATATTCGACAACACACTCGGCAACAAAACATATAATAACACGACATATTACAGAAATTAGCAATCATGACAATAAGCAACCAACAGTATACACAGTTCTCAAGACGCAACTCAAGACTCTCTCAAGACTCAGCTCACGACTCATCTCACGACTCATTTTCTCTCGACACTTCGACAACTTCCGGAACAACAAACAATGCCCTTGAATTCCGGCCTTAGCCTTGAGCTCTTCCACTACTCTAGGAGATTCAAGTCGAAGTTACCCAATGCCACCACAATGGACCACCCCCTGAACATCCAGCCGAAGCTTTGAGCTCTTCCACTACTATAGGATATTTGGGTCGAAGTCACCCACTACACGACAATGGACAACATCCTTGAACAGCCGGCCGAAGCCTTGAGCTCTTCCACTACTCTAGGATATTCAAGTCGAAGTCACCCACTACTCGACAAGGAACGACGCCCTTGAACATCCGACCGAAGCCTTGAGCTCTTCCACTACTCTAGGATATTCAAGTCGAAGTTCAAAAACGACACGACTAGCTCTCACACTCGATGAACAATTCGCCGCATACGATATTCAAAGAGTGGTACGCAAGATTATTCGACCGTATATCAAATAATAAGAGAATGCTTAATATGAAGAAACACAATTCAACAACTTAAGCAATAAAAGCAGTTTGCATGGAGAAACGCAATTCAACAAGCAACACGCAATTCGCAGTATGCATTCAATCTCATATTAAATAATTGCACATCTCAACAATCAATCATAGAATCCATCCCTCTGCAACTCGATGGAGTTCACAGAGAGGAACAAACAAGTGTGGGAGGTTAGGGACAGCTACCAACCACTTGCAGACAAGCCCACTAAATAATCAGTATATCAAAAAAAATAAAGCGAAGGGGTACAAGACCCTCACTTCGAATCCTGAGGTTCTCAGACTTCTTCGCATAAACACTAGAAATTAAATTCCTATCGTATCTAAAAGTTGCCCTTACGCATAAATACATAAACAATAACTCTAGAATGTGAAGCGCCCTTACCACAGTTGTTTCCTAGAATGGTACCGCACGCCTCGGGTCCACGTCGCACGATCTCGGAATTCGTAAATCCTATCACCACAAAGTAAGCTTAGCACACTTCTAACAACTACACTTAAAACCTTAGGCTCTCAAAACCTACCCCTTTCTAACTGAATCATTTTCAATTAAACATTCAATTACTAACTACTTGAAAGAATAAGGTTTTTAGACTAAAATAGTTCCTTTAGAAGCTAAACATAATGCATTATCAATTTTCTTTAAAACTTTTAAAATGAAAACAACTTCAATCAACCACTTTTCATAATTTCTAAAGCCTAGAACACATTCATTCAAGCATTACATATAAGTTTAAAAAAATAATTTCCCTTCAACAGTCCTAGGGCCTCTCGGCCACCATCCCCTTTTTCTAAACAAAATTGCAAAACTCTCTTTTTAAATTGCAAACCATTTCCAAATCATTTAAATTAAACTCCAAGACATTAACATATTAAGACACATCTAAGGCATGGTTCTAAACACATTTCAAACATATTCTAAACATATTGCAAGTCACAATTCAAGACTAACTTCTTCAAGATTTCAAAACTCATTTTCAAAACATTTCAAGAGGAAGGTTTCCAAAATTTCTTTCCAATTCTTTGATTCAAACCAATTAAACCATGATCATACCAAATCTAACAATTAGATAACAAACCTACTTCAAAACATATACAAAGTCCCTACTAATTCCAAATTCATGCTTTTCAAAAATAGGTTCTCACAAAGATCTATTAACTCAAGGTTCCAATTAAACATTCATACATAATAAACAAGTTTTGCAAATAAATTTTTCTTTCTTCTCTATACCTATAGAGCTCGCGGCTCTTATACCAAAAATTAGGCACAATTTGCAAACTTCCCAAAATAATTATCAATGTTGTTTCATACACAATTATGTTCATAAAACCACCAACTATTGCACAAAACTAAGCTTAACCAAGTTCCAAAATGTTTTGAAATCTCTCAAGGACAAGGTTTCCAATAAAACCTTTCTAGCTCTTTTTGATTTAAACCATTTCAACAATCACAATAACACTTATACTAGCTAAGAACCAAGAACTATCAACTAATTTCATGCTTCACCAAATAAATATCACTAATCCCCTTTTTCAAGAATAGATTTTCATCAAAAATTTGCTCAATCAAAGTTCTAGTTCAAAATTATCATTTCCATACTCTTCCAAACTTCTACAACAATCAAATATAATTAATTTAAAAGCTAGGAACACAAAAACTTTGCCCCCTAAGCCTAGGATAACTCTCGACCCACACACCCATCTTCCAAACAATTTGCAAAACTTCAAACTAATTAAACAACACCATTTCATATATTTATTCTTTCACAAAACAACAAATAGTTTCACAAACCCAAGACTAATCAAGTTTCAATCCTATCTCCAAACAATTTTCAAGAACAAGGGTTTCATGAAATTTTACCCAATCCAATCTTCTAATCCAAAACTAGTAAATAAAATGGCAACAACAACATCTATTAAGCAAGAAATACAAACTAATTTAAAGGATTCACAAGGAGATCACCCAAATCCCTTTCCCTTAGGTTTTTGCACCTAGGGTTCCATAAAAAATTGGGGAATGAGTTCATGTCTCCATGATCATGATCAAGTGAAATACAAGACATAGAAATAAGAATGAAGTAAGAAAAATCAAGGAAACTACCTCCTAAATCCTAGGAGAACTCACGGCTTTGGGTTCACAAATGGAGGAGGAAAAGTTGGTTTTCTCTCTTACTTGCACAGTGAGGAAGATGATGAGGATTAGAAGAAGAAGTTTGGAGCAATGGAGGTAGAAAAATGAGGGTAGGATAGTGCCTTGAAGAAGAAGGGAAGCCATGGAAGAACCCTTGCTCTTTCTCTCACTAGAATGAAGAAGAAGAAGAATAGAATGGAAGGTAGGGGGTGGAAGGGGGGTTGTGGTTCAGCTGCCCAAAATGAGGGTGAAGTTAATTTAATGACACAATTAATTTTTAAAAGGCTTTTCTTGACTTTTCTTATTAACAAAAGAAATGATAATCAAGTAGAAATAAAAGAAAATGAAGTAGAATAGCAGGTAGGTGGGTCACGGCCTGAAAGGCCAAAGGAGAATAAGGAAAAAAAAAATAATAAGTAAAACAAGGGTGTGATACTTGGTTGAGAATAATTAAGGATAACCATAAAATATTAATCACTCAAAAAGTGACACCTATACTACAAAGTAAGATTCTAATCCCATCAACTAGTCTAAACATCTAATCTCTCATCCCTCATAATTATCCTCTAATCTTAGGGTCTAAAGCGTGCTAAAAATACGGCGTCAAATAACCGCGTTACTGATTTATTCTCTTGCCGATAAATTCACGAAAATTAATTTACTGAGAAATTAATTCACCGCGTGATAAAATATTACCATAAACAATAAAAACAATCTAAAACACTTAAAAATAATCACGGCAAGTTACAATTCGATTTTTATCGAAATCGGAGTTCGTTTTAAATTTTAATGCGGATAAAATTTACCCGGTGATTCAAAACGCGACGAAACTTCGTTAGAGTTTTCTGACGATTTTCGAACCATGAATTAATATTAAATATTAATTCTTAAATTTAATTTCATCTTGATTTAATTCAATCAATTTCTTAGTCAATAAAAATACGCGTTATCGCGTCACGCAGAAAACTTATAATGAGTATAATTGATGAATTTTCTTTAAAAGCAACATACGTCTACGCTGTCAATTAATTCGAATTGACATCATGAATAATAATTATTTATATTAAATAAATTATTCAAAATAACTCAAAATAATTTCCCGTACTCTCAGTAAACCATTGAGGTGATCAATCTCTATGACTTATTTTTCGAGTATTCAGGATTTTATTGCTAAAATCACTTTTCTTAAAAATTGGGATGTTACAATTGCAGTGATCCAATTGCTTGCCTCTGGACAAGAAATGGCTTTAAAATAACTGGATGGTTCAGCAAAATCAATATCTTCAGCAGCTTGAAGAGCATAGGAATTCATGTCCTCAAAGCCATATCTAATAGGTGGATTGATAGTTCTCTGTGATCTCCTGGTTTCAGTTTCAGATTGGCTTAGAGGAATGGATTTAATCATTGTTTCTATATTCTGGTCTTTATCAATAGCAGGTGATTCGGTTTCAGCTAGTGCTAGAGCACTTGTCACAGCACCTGGTGCTGGAGCACTAGTCACAACACCTGGTTCAGTGGAGACAGAATTATTGTGCAGTAGAAAGGCTTCATCAAAAGTGACATCTCTACTCAAAATGACTTTCCTTTCATGTGGAGACCAAATTCGGAATCCTTTCACACCATCACCATAACCTACAAAGACACCTTTCCTAGCTCTAGGCTCTAACTTACCCTCGTTCACATGGTAGTATGTACAGCAGGTTTGGATTTCCAAACCTCAAAGAGTGTTTTGTAGTCAAGAGCAGAATTTGGTGATCTATTGATTAGATAGCAGGATGTGCTCACAGCTTCTGCCCAAAAAGATTTGCCAAGTGCAGCATTGGATAACATGTACCTAGCCTTATCCAACAAGGATCTATTCATCCTTTCAACTATGTCATTTTGCTGTGGAGTGTTCCTAACCGTGTATTGCCTAGCAATCCCTTCATCAATGCAGAATTGTTTGAATTCTTCTGAGCAAAACTCCAAACCATTATCTGTTCTGAGCCTCTTTACCTTCCTTCCAATCTGATTTTCAATCAAAGTCTTCCACTGTTTGAATTGGTTGAAAGCTTCTTACTTATGTTTCATCATGAAAACCCATGTCATTCTTGAGTAATCATCTATAATGGACAGAAAATACCTTGCTCCACCCAAAGATGGGACCTTAGATGCCCCCCAATAATCAGAATAGATGTAATCAAAAGTGGCTTTGGTTGTGTGTTCTTCGCTAGTGAATTTCAGCCTGTGTTGCTTGCCATACACACAATGTTCACAGAATTTAAGAGATTCAAACTTCTGTCCTAAAATCAGCTCTTGCTTGCTGAGAATCTTCATTCCCTTTTCACTCATGTGACCCAACCTCATTTGCCATAGACTGTTTTGATCTGAACACTTATCCTCTGAAGTGCACACTGCTTAAGCAATGCCTGTAACAGTGGAGCCTTGTAGTATATACAGGTTCTTGTGTTTAGTTCCTTGCATAACTACAAGCTTTTCATTTTCTTGATCTTCATAACTCCACCTTCAACAGAACAAGTATAACCTTTGGAATCAAGGGCACCTACAGAGATGAGGTTCCTTTTGAGTTGAGGGACATGCCTAACATTGGTCAAGACTCGAACCACACTATCATGCATTTTGATGTGAATACTGTTGGAACCTAAACGATTGAGAAGTTTAGATCCTCATTAATTTTGATGATAACAAAGTATTTACAAGAGAACAATTTAACTTCTAATAAGTCTTGAAGTGTGTAGGTATTAAAATCATTCATGTTTTATGACTCACTCAAGCAAGAAGAAGAATTTCACAAGAAGATGAATACATTCATGTGTGTGTGCATCTGGTTCACTCCAGCGTCTTATTTATAGCGAGCATCCGGAAGTATAATCGTATGACACATGGTTACTCAATTGCTGTGAGTGTCCATTTGGTTTCTGAGCTAGCATCTGATCTTTTAGTGAGTCACGTGATGGTCACGTTTATTCTCTCTGCCCTCAACTTTCCTAGAACAAAATTCGAATTTGATTTTATGCGCTCAATTTGTTGTACGAGGTATCAAAGATGACATCTTTAGAATAAGACAAATTTGTACAAAGCAATTGTGTGAAAAACAAATAGTACAATAACACAAATATGTACTATTCTGATATTCTCTGAAAAGGAAGAAAATGACGTAATTTCAAATTATCTCACTCAATGATTTGGAGCTGAAATATCTGCAACGGTATTATCCTTAAGACTCCTATAAATACCTCAAGGTCTTTATTGAAGAAGGTGGCTAGAAACTAAATTCTGAAAGAGCTATTATTCAAGTGAGCAATCAAGTTTCGTGCCAAGTTTCTGGAAGCCAAGAACTGAACTTCAGTGTCTTGTATTCTTTCTTTTAGAAAGTTATTGTTTTGAGCTTAAGTTTTTTATCTTCTCTGTGAGAGTTATTTGATTATATTCAAAATACTTTGTGAAAGTTGTATTGTCTAGTTACAGACTTGGTTCCTCAAAGGCTCTAACGTACTGAATCGTTTTGAGAAGTTAAGAGTATTGTCAAATTTGTGACAGTAGAATACTCTTAAGAAAATTTGTAATAAGTTGATTATAGTGAAAATCCTTCAGGAACGAAGGGACTAGACGTAGCTACCAGTTTGGTGGTGAACTAGTATAAATGTATGTGTTTCTTACTTTATTGCTATACATTTACTTTTGTCTTGTAAAGAAAAACACGTTTTCATAAACTTTATTCCAGCGTTCGATCATACTTCAGCATCCGATAACAAACAGTTTTCAAGACAAAGTGTTTTTTATCTTAAAGTTTGCAAAAAGTTTTCAACATAATTCAACTCCTTTCTTGTGTTCACGTTCAGTTGGTACCAGAGCTCGGCCTCTTGGTTGAGCATTTAACAGTGTTAAAAGAAAAGATCCTATACTTGTGAATATGTCTGTAGAAGGTGGTCACATGAACCATCCTACTCTATTTATTGGAGAAAAATTTGATTACTAGAAAGATAAGATAAAAGCTTTATTTGAGACACAACAACTTGAGTTGTGGGATATAGTTGAAAGTGGATACCTTATTCCCACTAATGCTGTTGGTGTTGCAATAGCTAGAGATAATTGGAATGATGAGCAGAAAAAAGTGATATTAGATAAATCAAAAAGCTAGATTTATTCTTATTCGTGCTACGTCAGAAAAAGAAAATGATAAATGTGGTAAATTTGACACTGCCAAAGAAATTTGGGATTCTCTCGTTTTGTCTTATGAGGGCTCTACCTAAGTAAGAGAAACTAAAGCTAGTATGTTGGTTCGCCAATATGAGTTGTTTAAAATGAAAGATGGTGAAAATATTGAATCTATGTTTGTGAGATTCCAAACTGTTGTTCACAGGTTGCAAGCCAAACTGTTGTTCACGGGTTGCAAGCCCTTGGAAAAAGCTACACCACTCTTGACCATGTGAGAAAGATCTTGAGAAGTTTGACTAAGCAGTGGAGACCCAAAGTCACTGCTATACAAGAAGCAAAAGATTTAAATGTCTTATGGCTTGAAGATCTTTTGAGTTCTTTGAAAGCTCTTGAACTTGAGTTGAATGAGGAAGAACATGTGAAGAAAAGCAAGTCTATTGCTTTGAAAGTCAACAAGCACAAAGCCAGTTCTTCTAAAGCCCTTCAGGCTAAAGAAGAATCAGAAGATGAAGCTTCAGAAGGAGATAATGATGGAACAAATGATGAGCTTGCGTTCATATCTAAGAAGATCCAAAGAATGTGGAAGAAAAGAAACTTCAAAAAAAAAATCTAGAAGAAAGATGTCAAGGATAAGAAGGAAAACAAAGACAAAAGTCAAGTCGTTTGCTATGAATGTAAAAAGTCGGGACACTTCAAGTCTGAATGTCCTAACCTTAAGGAAAAGTCTACAAAGAGTTCTTTCAAGGGAAAGAAGAAGAGTCTCATGGCTACATGAAAAGACCTGGACCTATCATCCTCTGAGAATGATAATGAAGAAGAAGCCAATGTTGCCCTCATGGCAAACACTGACTCAGACTCTGAATAAGAAGTTGAAGAGGTAATAATATGTGATTCTTACTCTGAACTTCAACTTACATTTGATGATCTCCTTAAGGATTCTGTCACTCTCTCCATTGAGTATATAGCTTTGAAAAAGAAATTTTCAAAATTATCACAAGAATTTCAAGTTTTGAATAATGAAAACTCAAAGCTCAATGAAGAGAACCAGAAGCTGAAAATTGAAAATCAGCATCTGGTGGATAGTCAGTGTCTGATGGCAAGTCAGCAACCAGAAGTAGAGAGCTCTCAAACTGAAAGCTCTGAAGCTAAAAGCAATCCTAAGTGTAAATCAAATGATTATGAATATGTCTTTCAAAAGTTTCTTGCAGAGAGTGTAACTCGAAGCAAGCAAGCTTCAATGATTTGGGGTATCAGTAAAACGACAACTTAAGGTCTTGGTTACATGTCACTTTACAAAATAAAAAATTAGCATCTGATAAACCCAATGATCACAGTGAATGCTTGTATTATACTTATTGCAATAAACCTGGTCATTTGAAAAGTGCCTGCACTGCTTTTAAGATTAAGAAGAATAAGCATCCTTCAAGAACTAACTAGAAAGGACCCAAAAAGATATGAGTACCTAAAGATAAAATAGTCTATGTTGTAAACATGCTTTGCAACAAGATCAACACACCTATCTTGGTACTTAGACAATGGATATTCGCGTCACATGACGGGAGAAAAGCATATGTTCCAAGAGTTAAGACCTAGAGAAGAAGGATTTGTTGGTTTTGGAGGAAATCAGAAAGGTTAAATAGTTGGAATTGGTCGCATTGGTAAATGCTCTCTTCCCTCTATTGATAATGTACTTTATGTTGAAGGACTAAAACATAATTTATTGAGCATAAATCAATTATGTGACAATAGTTATGATGTCGTTTTTACAGAAACCAGATGTTCAGTAAAAAGCAAGAAAGACGCTCTATTTTCTTTACTACAAAGAGGAAACAAAATATTTATAAAATTAATTTTTCTGAACTTGCAAAACAAGATGTCAAGTGTCTCATGTCTGTTGAAGATGAGCAATTGACTTGGCATAAAAGATTGGGTCATGCCAGTTTGAGATTGATCTCAAAATTAAACAAGCACAGTCTTGTTAAAGGCTTACCAAATCTTAGATTCTAATCTAATGCTCTCTGTGAGGCATGTCAAAAAAGAAAACACTACAATATTTTTTACTTTAGGCCACGCTTAACATGTCCACGGTCTAAAAAATGTTGCTTAAACATTGGAAAGACAACATTTTCACAAGTGTTGATGATAATAACGAAGTCCTTCAATATTTGCCCACACGACTTTGCGCAGACGTTGCCTATTCATAATAGGCGACGTTTAAAAAACTGTTGAAATTATATAGACCACGGTTTTTATTCATTGACATTATAGACTACATTTGAAAACTGTTGTCTTTGAAAATTTAACCAGCAACAGTGAATTAACGTGGGCAAAAGAGTAAAAACTTTGACTTTGCAATTGAACCTAGACCACAGTAACCAAATTATGGGGTAGATGGATTCAGATCCTCTCCTAAATTTTATGTCTCATTCTCTCTATAAAAATGCATCACAACCATTAAATTAATCATACGGATGAGAAATTAAAAATTTAAAGTGAATTTGATTTTTAAATTAAAATCGAATTTTAAAATAAACAAAAGCTATTCTCATTGACAATTTTTCGTATGCGTTTTTCCCAGATTGAAGGGCACGTTTGTTTAAGATTATAAAAAGTGATTTTGAAACAAAATAATTTAGAGATTATTTATAAGAGATTTTTAAGTAAAGTAGAAGCTTATTTGTGTTTATTAAAGATCACAAAAATTACTTTTTTAATCTTTTCTTTAATCTTGACATTCATTAAAATCAAATTATTTATGAAAAACTACTTTAAATAGCTTTTCATTATAATCAGATTTCGGATTGTATTTAGATTCTGATTATTTCTAAAAGCTGTAAGAAACGAATAAAAATTCTAAAAAATGATTATTTCTTTAAATAAAGTGATTCATTCATAATATAATCTGAAACAAACAACCTCTATGACCTGCTTGTTATAGATTTAAAAAAGTGATTTTGATACCAAATAATTTAGAGATTCTTTTAAAAAAGTAAAAATGATTTTTTAAAAAATAATTTAGTGATTTTGTAACTAAACAAGTTTAAAATGATTTTTTAATAAATGATTTTTTATTATTGTTAAAAAACATAAATTAGTTTGTACTTTTTTTAAAAAAATCTCTAAAGTATTTTGTATCAAAATCACTTTTTTTAATTTGTAATAAACGGGTCCTAAATGAGGAAAAAAATGCATACGACAAATTAGGAGTGAGAATGACCTTTTGTTTATTTTAAAATTCGGTTTTAATTTAAAATTCAAATTCAGTTTTAATTTTTAATTTCTCATCCGAATATTGAAATATTCCCTCCCACAACAGTCAAACAAAGAATAAACCATCAATTTAGTCCCTAAACTATCAATACTTATTAAATAGTCCCTAAACTATATACCTTTCCATTAAATTATCCCTAAACTATATACTCTTCCTGCAATTTAGTCCCTAATGAGGTACTAACGGATGGATGGATATATAGTTTTGGGACTTTTTAATAATTTTTGATAGTTTAGGAACTAAATTAGAGAGAGAGTAATACTTTAGTGACTAAATTGATGGTTTATTCGTTTAACAAAACAAAATAATTTTCTGCACCAAAAAGAACCTCCCCCCTCTCTTGCTGACACCTTTCCTCTTCCTCGCAAAGAAGGTGAGTGTTTGGTTTTGGGGTTCTTTTTGTTGTCCTTGCGACATCTGCATTGGGGCTTCTTTGCCACCGCGGTTACATCTGCATCTGTCTGGTGTAAGCACGGCTCCGCCCGGGGTGAGCGCGGTGCGACCTCCGTGTCGTGTGAGTGCGACTTACTTTCGTTGCGATAAAGGTTAAGGTACGACTTATTATTATTTTTTCCCCCTATCGCGCGTGTATGTGTAAATACCTACTTCAGTTTCTCGTTTTGGGCGGTGCCAATGCACTAATTGGAAGATGGAATTTGTGATTCAGAAAGGACAGTACGAGTTTCAACGGTGCTTGAAGCACTACAGGATAGTTGTTGCAGGTATTTCACACTCTCTGTTGCTTCTACACATGCGCACAAGCACAACAAACACACACACACACACACTACATTACATTCCTTCACGCCTAGCTGCCTCAACCTACAACACTGTAGACAATGCTCGCAATTCTCCACCCAACTAGGTTCTTCTTTAATCATTATATAATATAAGGTGATTGTTTCGTGGTAATAACTAAAAATTGCAGAAGGAAAAACATATAAATGAAAGTGATAAATTCATTGTGAATTGTTGTCTTTACCTTTGGATTGACTGAATAATTTGCTTCTTGGTTCCTGTGATTTGATTTACTCTTAGGCATAGTTCTCATGGAAGATAAATCAGTCACTCATTATAAATAAACTTCAAATAATGTTTCTCTCATCTTTTATTTCCCTGCTGGAATGTATTTAATTTAAATGCCAAAGAAAAAAAAAAGGGAAGAAACCATGAGACAACTCAAATTTTTCTTCACCTGACACTGCTAGGCTTTTGAATGATATGAAACATTAAAATTGAAAAAATTTAAGGTCGCTACTTGCTGATACAGGGTGGGCTGGAGGCAGCTAGCAGAGAGCTTGAAAACTTAATACGTGCTTAAAATAGTAGGCATATAAATTATCATGCATCCCACACCTTCAAAATCCAATATGATTAGTCAGTTTTCATGACAATGGTCCTCCTGCTAAGGAAACATTTGACAACATCAATCTTCACTTTGAATTTATTTTCTTAGGTCCATTGTCACCCCTTTATATAGCTTTCCACTTTTTTCTATAATATTTTGTGTCCTCAAATCCGACACTATCTCTCTTGTGGATAGATCTCACATTAATGAATTGTTTTGGGCCTTTGGCTTATGACACAACAAGAAAGACATGGATATGGGAGTGAGAAATCATGTAGTTTAATGAAACTGGCATTTCAATATTTATATAGAGGGGTGGTGGCGGTGTTTGAAATGAGGGTTGGAAATGGAAACTGGAGAGGAGAGAACCCGTGGGGGGAGTTTGTGGAAAGTAGACGAGGGGGAAATGCATTAACTAATATATTGGTATAGTCTTAAGTTTATGAAAATTCCCTTGAGTAATTTGTTTGACTCAAATAATTTTTTCATATTTTGTTTCGTAGATTTCAGTTTGCTATATCGGAAGGATAAAGATATTGGGTTTCACTTGCTTTCTTGCATTTGTGGTTTCTCTGTTCAAACCTAACAGTAGGTAAGATTCTTGTTGCTTTGTATTTTATTATTCATATCATTTTTGTTTAATAGGTTCAGTTTTTAAAGTTCTGTTCTCGAAGTGGTATGGATTGTAGGATTTAGTTTTGGTCTTGTACTTAAGTTTTGTTTGCCATTTCTGCGCTCCTCTATCTGGCTCAGCAGCATATGGCAGTTTTGAATTATCAGACCAATTGCAGCAACCTTGATTTTGTGATTCAGACAATCCACCACTACAGATGCATCAGGAAAAACAATGGTTCTGTTTAAGCTTATTTCCTTTGCAGTCACTAAACTCTATCTCAGGCCCATGGCTTCTGCAAGGGTGGGCTCAACTGAAATAGCTTCCCTTTTGCAGGCTTTAAGAATGTTCACAACCAGTCCCCACCCGGTTGTTCCATTAGGGAAGCAGCCCACATCAACATGTATTGTGTTCCAGTCACTAACATTGGGTTCCATAGCAACTTGGGTCTGTTGGCTTCCATTGGACTGTCCTCTGAGATTTGTTTTGTTGAATTCTAAGACAAAACAACTGGCTGCCACAATGACTTCAATTGGGTTGGCAGTCTTCTGTTGGAAGACAGATCAGTTTCTAGCTTTCCAAATCTTCCATGGGGTTGTGCAAAGAAATTGAGCTCCAAGTTATGCTCATTGCATACCATAAATGCTATTGTTTTGAGGTAAGACAGAATGTTTAACTTAACCTGTTATACTTCTCTTGAATATGTTTTATTTTCTTTATGTATACCATATGCTAACAGAGGGGTGCTTTCTTTGTTCATACTGCTATTTAATGTCTTTTATTCTTCATTAATTATTTATTATCCTCGTATAGGAATGCCTTTGGTTGGTACATGGGAGTGGTGTATGAATCTTTATACCATTTTTTATTTTTATTTTTATTTTTTTTTAGTGAAAACACTTAGCTTTCATTCAAGTTGGATAGAACTGGGACCTTCACTGTAGTAGAAACTTGAGTGATGATGAGCTAAATGAGTATGTGCGCCATCTGCTTTTACTTCACTCTATTCACTTATGATCAATGCATGGAAGACTATGGAATACAGATTCTTCTGGTTTAGATAAATTATTCTGGAATCTGGATTTATCTGGTTTAGATCTATGCTTAATTGTTTATCCAATTTTTCACAAATTCTAATTGTCAGTTTCCAGTGAATAAACTCTCCTATGCTCTTGACTATCTTCCTTTGCTAATTTTCTTCCATGAAAGTTTTTTCCAGCCCTAATATGAAGGGAACGTTAAAAATTGATAACAGCTCGACATCTCGATGACCATTTAGTGTTATTTCTTAGGTTTTATATTCTAGATTGATTTAAGTGAATTGGGGGTGTAAAGCATCTCAATAATTCTCTCTTCTAACAAGATATAAATGCTACAATGCCATTCTTTTTCCTTGTTTTTTACCACCCCATTGTTTTTCTCCATTGTTGTCGATTTTATTTGCTTTTCTATTTCTTTATTTTTCATTTAAATTTGATTTCATTAGTTAGTTCCCTAAATGAATTCCTGTCTTTTCTTTTTTTTATTACTCAGGTTTACGGTTGCATTGCTCATATCTTTCCTCTTCAGCAACAGGTATTGTAATTACATGAGAAGGACAAAATTATTGTAAGAGGAAATCCATGCAAATAAACTGATTTAAGGACAAAACTAGTTCTCTGAACGAGATGGTTTCATAAAGAAATTAAAGAAACCAAATTATGACATCCCTACTTCAGTTGTTTCTCATAGTTCTGTTCTAGGTCAAGCTTGTACATGTATTTTGTCCACCCCGCGTCATATTCGTTGTTATATCTCTTAATTTTATATGTATGGTTTACTTTCTCCAGCTTGCATTTTACTATGAGGAAAAGAAATGTTGTTTACTATGAAAATGGATGGGTTTTCTCGGCTAAGAAATTGATTTTTGACGATGCATATCTCTGAGGGTAATTTTCCTTTTAGGTTCTGAAGTCTAGCATTGGTAAAATGATCTGTGATGGTAGCTCAAAAATCACAACATTATTTGGTTTTGTTGATATGATTGATGTTTTAGATTTTAGCTGACTTGTTTCGAGTATAATGTTAGAACAAGACATTGAACTTTTTTGTTAGTGATTATGTAACCCAACTATATATTAACATGTTTTTATATGTGCAATCTGTACATGAAGATCATCCTGACAAAGATCATCCTGAAGATAAATGAAGCTAATGGAATTTATGAAAGACATAGATGTTTTTAGACTTATGGTAACAAGATATAATTGTGTACTAGTGTTTTATGCATGCACAACAGTTTTATAATATTTTGATATACATAGACAAAGTTGTTAACCTTTGCTATTGTATATTAAGACTTGGTTATATTGAACACTTGTTTATTATTGAATGGTTATAAAAATTTAATTAATGATTTAGTTGTTTTAAATGATAATAATTATCTATATTGTTTAATCACGTTTATAATTTATAATATTTATACAATTATGCGTTGTAATCATTTTATTGAAAATGAGTTGTTGACATTTCAACCACATTTATAAGAAATGTTGCTTAAAACATTTGACAACATGCAAAAAAGTGTTGGTTAAAACAGTTGACAACGTTTGCATACGTGTGACCTAAAGGTATAGGCAACAGTTAGAAACAAATTGCCATAAACTGTAGAAGTGTTGCCTATACTGAATGGCAACGCTTAAAATTGTATTGCTTAAAAGACGGGACAATCTTAGTATAACCATGTTTTAATGTATAAGCAACATTTGTCCTATCGTGGTCTAAAACAAGACTCGAAAACCGTGGCCTGAAACAGGTCCAAAAAATCGTGGTCTATTCTTGTGTTATAGGCAACGTTTATCTGAATGCCGTGGGCGAAAACTAAAAATCGTGGTTTAAAGGAATAGACAACGACAGCATACTTCACGCCTACAAACCCGTGGCCAAACCGTTGCTTAAAGTTTAGATCACGTTTTTTTCCGTTTTTTGCCACGGTTTTTTGTTGTTGCATAAACTGATTTTTGTTGTAGTGAAACAAGTTAAAACTTCTTTTCATTCTAAAAATGTTGTTTCAACCTCTAGACCACTTGAGCTTTTGCATCTCAATCTTTTTGGTCCAACAAGGACAACCTCTTTAGCTGGAAAGAAATATGGGTTAGTCTTTGTTGATGATTTTACTAGATGGATATGAGTTAGATTCATTGCCCACAAAGATGAGTCATTCAAGGTGTTCACTGTTTTCTGCAAATCCGTTCAAAATAAAAAAGGAATTTGTATTTCTTCAATTAGAAGTGATCATGTGGGAGAATTTGTAAATGAAAGCTTTCAAAAATTTTGTGAAGAAAATGACATCTCCCACAATTTCTCCTCTCCTAGAACACCACAACAAAGTGGTGTTATAGAAAGGAAAAATAGATCCCTCCAAGAAATGGCCAGGACCATGATCAATGAAGCTGATATTGCAAAACATTTTTGGGCAGAAGCAGTAAACACAACTTGTTATATTCAAAACATAGTCTTTATTAGACCTATTTTGAAGAAGACTTCATATGAACCGTGGAAGGGTGGAAAACCCAATATTTCTTATTTTCATCCCTTTGGTTGCATATGTTATATTTTGAATACTAAGGATCAACTTGGTAAGTTTGATTCCAAAGCAAACAAATGTATCTTTTTGGGATACTCTGAAAGATCTAAAGCTTTTAGAATATACAATAAAGAAACTTTGACAGTAGAAGAATCCATTCATGTCAAGTTTGATGACAAGAAGCCTCACACTGCCATGTTAGAGCTAGATGAGTTATTTTCAGGTTTAGATATTGGTGGTACAACAAACAGTGAACCTATATCTTCAGCGTCCGGTGGTGACAATTAGACACATGATTCTACTCAAGCAGAAGCTGAAACTAGAAAGAGTTGGAGATACAAAACTAAACATTCCAATGATTAAATCATAGGAGAACCTGGAGACAGAGTGAGAACAAGATCATCTTTCAAAGAGCATGCAGATCTTGCACTTCTCTCTGAGATGGAACCTAAGACGATTGATCAAGCATTGGAAGATAATTGTTGGATTCTGGCTATGCAAGAAGAGTTGAATCAGTTCCAAAGAAATGATGTTTGAAAGCTAATCACTCTACCAGAAGATAAACAAGTTATTGGTATTAAATGAGTATTTAGAAACAAGCTTGATGAAGATGGTAAGGTAGTGAGAAACAAAGCAAGGTTAGTTGCTTAAGGTTACTCACAGGAAGAAGGTATAGATTTTATTGAAACCTTTGCACCTGCTGCAAGGTTAGAAGCTACTCACATTTTACTTTTATTTGATGCACACCATGAGATAATTCTTTATCAAATGAATGTGAAAAGTGCTTTTTTGAATGGTTTTATAATTGAGGAAGTCTATGTGAAACAACCTCCTGGATTTGAAGACATTAAATTTCCTGAACATGTCTTTAAGCTTAAAAAAGCTCTGTATGGTCTTAAGCAAGCTCCTAGAGCTTGGTATGATAGACTAAGTTCCTTTTTAATGGAAAATGGTTTTACCAGAGGTCAAGTAGACACTACTCTATTTAGAAAAAACATCAAACAAGCATTTTATACTTGTTCAAATTTATGTTGATGATATCATTTTTGGAGCTACTAATGAAAGTCTTTGCAAAGAATTTTCTAAGTTAATACAGGCTGAATTTAAAATGAGCATGATGGGAGAATTGAAGTTCTTCCTTGGAATTCAAATCAAGCAATGCAATAATGGTATTTATATACATCAAAGGAAGTACATCAAAGAATTGCTCAAGAAATTCAAGATGGTTGATTGCAAGCCAATGTGCACACCTATGCATCATACTTGTATTCTTAGTAAAGATGAAACTGGTAAGAAGGTAGATCAGAAAATGTACAGAGGTATGATTGGATCTCTACTTTATCTTATTGCTTCAAGACCTGATATTATGTTCAGCATCTGCCTGTGTGCTAGATTTCAATCTGATCCTTGAGAATCACACTTGAGTGCTGTTAAAAGGATATTTAGATATTTACAAGGATCTACAAATCTTGGTTTGCTTTATAAGAAATCAAAAGATTACAAGCTAGTAGGATTCTGTGATGCTGACTTTGCTGGAGACCGAATTGAAAGAAAGAGCACAAGTGGAGGCTGCCAATTCCTTGGAGCAAATCTTGTGTCTTGGTCAAGCAAAAGACAAAGCATTATTGTACTCTCAATAGCAGAAGCTGAATACATCTCAGCAGCAAGTTGCATTTCTCAACTTATGTGGATGAAATATCAACTTGAAGACTACTTAATATAAGAGAGTAACATTCCTATCTTTTGTGATAATACATCTGCAATTTGTCTTACTAAAAATTCAATATTGCATTCTAGAGCAAAGTACATCGAGATTAAGCATCACTTCATAAGAGATTATGTTCAGAAGGGTGTACCTGAAATTAAATTTGTAGACATTGATCATCAGTGAGCTGACATTTTCACAAAACCCCTTGCTGAAGATAGATTCAATTTTATAAGAAGAAATTTAAATTTTTTTCTTATAGAAGAATGACTAATCTCAGCGTCTTGTGAAATATATCATTCAGCATCTGGTATGATAAGTATTAACATGTGTAAATATATGATATGTCATTCACATTGCATAACTCAGCATCCGGTGAATTCGTTGCATGTATCCGAGCACACACGTGTCACACGCGTGTGAGACTGAAGCGTCTCCTCATACCTACATAGTCATGATTCAATTTGTGTTTTCAATAAAATCTTTTTCTTGATTTACTGTATTTTAGCAACTGCATTTAATGTAAATCGAATCTTTATTTTTTGTTTTTTTTCAATTTAATTTTTATCAGAAGAAATACAAAGCGGTTTTGAAAAAATAACTATACTTTTTGTTTCAAAACTTTCCCACTACTCCACTTCTTTCGCGCCACTCTATACCCTCTGTTTTCTTTGTCTTCTCTGCGAAAAACTGTTTTCCCTCCTTCTCTTTGTGTGCCCTCTGTGAAAACCCTAAACCTCCATCATCTACTCCTCTATTGCAATCATGACTGACGTTAAGGTCGGACAAAACTCTTCTATCTATGACACCATGCCTGAAGGAAGAGTCTTGATTGAGAATAGGATTGATTTGGAAAATTTCAAGCTCTATGGTTTTAATTTCGATGAAGGGTTGAAGGCTCTGGGTTGGAAAAACTACTTCTTTTGGGATCTTGTTGAGGTTCTGGTCACTGCTATCAAGGAAGTTTGGGGAAACATTCATATGCTCTCGGGTGGCATCATCGAAGGCCATGTTAGAGGTTTCAAATTGGTGTTTACTATAAACACTGTTGTTGATACTATAAAATGTCATTGTGAAGGAATTAACTTCTACGTTGGTTGGGAAGACGCCTACAAAGGAATGGATAATGTCAATGATGCTCTGTTTGAGAATTATCGCTAGTTGAAGGAATCTGAAGAAACTCCTACTGCCAAACATCTGAAAAGTCACTACAGGGTGCTGCACAAAATGATCGCCAAAATTGTCATTCTAAAGGCTGGGTCGAGTGATATTGTAAACTATGAGCAAAAGTTCATAATGAGAAACTATATGGCTGGTCACAAGATAAATCTGCCTAGATTGATCTTTAACAATCTGGTCAGTGCACTTGTCAATTCGAGGAAGGGTTCTACTGACAGGAAAAACATTAACAAGAGCATTCCTTATGGTGTTCTTCTTACTGCAATAATGATTAAAGACGAAATTGCAAGAAGGCTTGGAGCTTTGCAAGCAGAAGAAAGGGAAAAATATTTTGGACTTGATGCTATTGTTCGTCCTGATGTATTTGGGGTAAACAGTTTGGTTAGAATGCATTTGATCACTGGTAATATGATTAAGAAGGTAAAACTGAAGCGAGGAGAAGTAGCTGGTGCTACTGTTGGTGAAGTTGTGAAGAAATCCACCAGAAACTCAGTATCTGGTGTAAAAAGAACTGGTCAGTCTCCAGACAAGGAGCAAGAAGTAGAAGGTGCCTCCTGCACCAGAAAGGAGAGATGAACCAGAAGATGATGAGGACCGAGTCCCCATCAGAAGCATAATGGAGAAAAAGAGAAAGGCAGAAACAGAAAAACCTATTTCAGCGTCTGACCCTAGGAAACAAGTTCCTCCACCTCCTCCTCCTGCTGATGCCCCTCAAGGGAAGAAAAAGATTTGGTTAGGCTCTCTGAGTTTGAAATGAGTATGACGGGAGAATTAAAATTCTTCCTTGGTATTCAAATCAAGCAATGTCAAGATGGAACTTACATCCATCAGACTAAATATGTAAAAGAACTCTTAAAGAAGTTCAAGCTAGAGGAAACCAAACCTATGAGCACACCAATGCATCCAACATGTGCTCTCGGCAAAGATGAATCCAGTAAAAAGGTAGACCAAAAGGTATATAGAGATATGATTGGTTCACTCATTTATCTTACTACCTCAAGGCCTGATATTATGTTTAGTGTTTGTTTATGTGCAAGATTCCAATCTGACCCTAGAGGATCTCACTTAACTGTTGTTAAGAGAATCTTTAGGTATCTCAAAGGAACTACTAACTATGATTTGCTTTATAAGAATTCAGAAAGTTACAAGTTAGTAGGATTCTGTGATGCTGACTTTGCTGGAAATAGAATTG
Organism: Calophaca sinica; assembly: GCA_037113605.1. NCBI lineage: Eukaryota > Viridiplantae > Streptophyta > Magnoliopsida > Fabales > Fabaceae > Calophaca > Calophaca sinica. The sequence goes on along the minus strand of CM073735.1, from coordinate 52,265,199 downwards.
AAAGAAAGAGCACTAGTGGTAGCTGCTAATTTCTTGGAGCAAACCTTATCTCTTGGTCCAGCAAAAGGCAAAACACAATTGCACTATCAACAGCAGAAGCTAATTATATATCTGCTGCAAGCTGTAGCTCACAACTACTATGGATGAAGTATCAGCTTGAGGACTACCAGATTAAAGAGAGTAACATTCGTATATACTGTGATAATACCTCTGCTATTTGTTTGACTAAAAATCCTATTTTGCATTCATGTGCTAAACATATTGAAATTAAACATCACTTCATTAGAGACTATGTTCAAAAAGGGATACTTGAAATTAAATTTATTGATACTGACCATCAATGGGCAGATATCTTTACAAAACCCCATGCTGAAGATAGATTCAACTTTATAAGAAAGAATTTGAATTTTCATCTTATAAAGGAATACATGTTTAATTTGAATATAGTTGCCTCTGTTTTGTGTGCCTCTGAAATGCCTGCGTCTGATTGCCTATATGCCTCTGTTTTGATGCTGTCTCTGTTGTTGCACACGTGCCTCTGTTTGCATATGTGAGTCTGTTTGATATGTGTCTTTGTTTATATGTTGGCTCTGATTATTGTTTAATTATTAATTATTTGTTTACATTATTTATTATCTTATTAATTATTATTTAATATTTGTATCATCTGTTTTGGTGACTGTTCATATGAGTCTGTTGCATTTATCACAAAGGTGCCTCTGGGAATCTTTGTGTACACATATCTCTATGAGACTGATTGATGCGTTAGTGGCTGAGAGTTACTCTCACTGAGTCATTATTATTTTTACTACCCAAGGACAGTTTTACTGCGCCTCGTTTATATAGTGTGTGGCATGCTTCATTTCTGAAACGACATATTATTTATTTCATTTATTTTGAAAATTGAAAAAGGCAGTTTGCCTTCTTCAACACGTTTTATTACCCATTCACTCACTCACTACACCCACTACTCACACTATCTCTCTGAGAAGCCTCACAATTTGAAACCCTAAACCCCTTTGTCTTCTACCCACTCACTGCAACTCTCTGTATCTGCAATGGCCGCTCCACAACAAGTTGTTTATTGTCCTGAGGAAGAACCTCAACCTACCTTGTTGAACGCTGAACAACACTAACTGAAGGTGATGGTGGAATACCAAGTTAATTTCCAAGACTTAGCTGATAAAAGGTACGCCTTTAGAACTGATTTCATCGATATGGGTATAATGGATTTCTTCTGTATGGAAAACTACCCTGTGTATGAGGAACTTGTAAAGGAATTTTGAATTTATGCTTGGTGCGAGAACAACAACATTCGCAACTACGTTCAAAAGAGGAATATTCTGATTACTCAGGATATCATTGTTGATGTTATCAAATGCCCTAACTCTGGAGCTGTTATCAAAGAGGGTTGGGAAAAGGATTTTGGTGGCTGGGAAACAATCAACGACTCCATCTATGAGAAGCCTGGTGGTTCTAAAGCTGTGGACATGAAGAACAAGTTCAAAGTGCTCTTTAAGATCATAATGCACTGTATGGTTCTCAAGTTTGGGTCTGTGGATACTGTGAGCAGTGACCACAAGTTCATTATGTGGAATTATGAGACTAAGGCCAAACTCAACATGCCAAGTCTCATTTTTGACCATCTGCGCAGAAACATCATGTACTCCAGAAAAGGGAAAAACTTGAACATCCCTTATGGAAGGATGCTCTCTGCTATCATGGACAATCAAGGCTTGATTCGTTATCTTCAAGAGCTTAACACTAAAGAAGCTGGAGTTGCACTCAAAACCATGAGTGTACCAACCCTCTCTAGTGAGAACTTGAGGAGAATGAAGGTTCTATCTGAAGAGGTTATTGCTGAGATGCAAAAGGAGGAAGAAGGTGGGAGAAAACCGGCAAGGAAGGGAAAGAAGAAGATAAGTGAAGTTGTTGTTGAACCTACCAAAAGAGTCACTAGAAGCACTGGGATTCACATTGCCTCTGAACCGACTCCATTGGTCCCACCAGTGAAACCTGCCTTCATGGACTCTGATATACCAGAAGAAATAGAGGAGAAGAAGGTTGAGGTTGCTGAAATGATTTCCAAGTGTATGGAGGATAGCTACCAGTATCATCTAAAACTCAGAGAAGATAGGCTTAAGGGTAACGCCTCTACTGCTACTGCTCCTCCTGTTGTTGCCTCCGACACTACTGCTACTACAACAACCACTTCTGCTTTTGCAACCATCAACACTGTTGTTCCTGCTATTACTGCTGCACCTGCTACTTCAAAGTTGAAGCGGATAAGCAAGTTGGGTGATCTCCCTACAGTAAAGAAAACCAAGGTACTAGATGATGCTGTACGCTTGTATGATTCTGTTTATGGTTCTGGATTTGTTGGCTCCACTCACACCACACAATCTTCACAAACTGTTGTGTCTAAACCAATTCCTCCTCCACAACCTTCTAAACCTATTCCCTCCCCAAAACCTTCTCAACCCAAACCTTCTACAAAACCCTCACATTCTAAGAAACCTTCACCCCCTAAAAAGCCTTTGCCTTCATTACCGTTTGACTCATCTTCATCTAATGATGAGAAAGATGATTATGTCCCTCTGAGACAGAGACAGAGACCTCAACCCCAAGTTCAATTTCCTTATATTGAATCCATTTCTGCTTTTCACCCTACAACTTCTACTTCTGCACCACCACCACCACCACAAACCACTCACATTCCTTCTCCTCAACCATAACCAACCAAAACACCATCACCACCTAAACCTAAATCACCACCTAGACCTCCCTCACCTCCATTAACTCAACCTGACTTAAGCCTACCCGGACCTTTCACTGAAACAGTACCTGAACCTATTATCTAGGAACCCTTATCCCCTTCACCTGGCTCTGATACAATCTGTGAAGCACAACCCCTTACCGTTCTTCAACCTGTTCCTAACCTCACCTTTCAACTCCCTATCCTTGTACCTTTTTCATCACAAATTCATTCTCCACCTCATTCACCAATATTGGCTGAACCTAAATCTACTGCAGAACCAATTGTAGATGATGACCTAGTCATTGCAGCTACAATTGCCTCTGAGGTAATTCAAGGACTTGAATCTGACGTTGATCCACCAACCTTGCTTCTTCCTGTACCCCCTGGCCCAATTGTTCAGATGGGTTGTGAGCCTCCTCCCAACCATCGGGAAGCAAAAATTGTGCCTGAACGCTATCCACACCTGATTACTGATTTTGAGCATCTTAAGGCTGAGAGATACCATGAGTATCCAGGTTGGAAAATCATTGAAGAAGAAAGAATGGATAAAGTTCTGTCTGCACAGGCTCAAGAGGACCTTCCTGCCAATTGGCAACTTGTGCATCACTGGTTTGAGAAGCACAAGAAGGAACAGCTTGAGAGAAATAGGAGATTGCTTACTGCTTTTTCTTGGAATGTGCCTCAAAGGGAGAAAACCCCTGTTATTTGGGAACCTGAATCTGCTCCCATACTTCTACCTGCTCCACTTGTACCTATTGCTCCACCTCCACCTGCATCAGAACCTGTCACTCCTCCAACTTCAACAGCTATGATCACTCAGCCATCTACTTCTGCTTCTGGGTCTGCCTCTGCATCAGCAAGTCGCACTGTAGTTGTCTCCCAAGAAGTCTTGGATCAACTTGTTGAAGATAACAAGCTTTTCAAGAAATATATGGAGACTACTGAGAAACATTTGGAAGCTTCAGACAGGAAGCATGATGTTGTTACTGATATGTTGCAGGTCATTCTGGATCGGTTGCCTAAGCCTTACTCAGCCTTTAGGATTTTCCCTTTTTTGTTTTAGCCTGTTATTTATCTTTTTTTTGTTTCAGTTTGAAATTTTTGTACTTTGGCACTTTTGATTAATGAAATCAATTTTTGGTTCTTACTGATTTAACTCTATCTTTCTCAACTACTGTTTTAACTATGATGTTCTTTATTCTTAACCTTTTTGTCTAATGACAAAAGGGGGAGAAGAGAATATAGATATAGAGTAATTGATGAACCTAATGTATCAACTTAGTGTCATCATGCATTGCAACTTTGCATTATTTACTCTGATACATTACCTTGGAATGAATTATATGTTCTGAAAGATCTATCTGCTTATGTAAGATCTGATTCTATGCTCTGATATGATACATTCATTTGATGTGATTTTACACTTAGAAAATATTTATATGTGCTTAATTCAGGGGGAGTCTCTAAAATTATTTTAAATAAATATTTTTCTAAAGGAAAATTGTTCATCAATCTATGTATTTGTCATCATCAAAAAGGGGGATATTGTTGGAATCAAGTGGATTCAGAAACAATGACCCTTAATTGTTTTGATGATAACAAATAATTAATAGAACAATTTATCCTCTGATGTGCTTGTTAGTGTGCAGTAAATCACTATTCATAAAAAAAAGATCTCAAAAGACTTAGTGAAATTATGTATTTCACACTTAGTCTCATAAATCTAAGTCTGGCATTGATCCTCTGAAATTATGCTGACATCATCGTCTGAAAGCCTTGCACTGATATGGTCAAATCTGTTGTAAGTCAACGCTCTGTCAACAGTCTGGTAGACCAACGCTCTCATGAGACCATGCTTGGGCTTTGTCAACTCTGTTGTCAGTCAATGCTCTGGTAGACCTTGCTCTGGTGAGACCACACTCTGTTTATGGTCAATTCTCTGGTATTCGGCCAACGCATAAACAAACTTTGGTTAGACTGCACTGTGGAAGCCTCCGTCCATTTCTTCATAACTCTCTTATAAGAAAGGCCAACAAATTCTGTGCTGAAGAACTCGCATCTGTTTCAAGCTCACTCTGGTGAACAGTATATGCTCTGTTAGGAAAATAGACTGAAGTTCATTTAAGGCTACTTCATGTATTTAAGAGACCTTATTGATGAAGTACTTTAATGTACGGGGTATCAAAGGCCAAAGGGAATGTCAACAAATATAATCATCAGGAAACTTGCTCTCGAAGGGTCTAATATTCAAAAAGTCCACAAGAGACAAACATTCTGATTTTGTCTAATGTGTCAGTATGCTTTGATCAGAGTGGAAAGTGACGTGACTTGCTAAAGCCACAAAAAGGGGATCTGAAGTTTTGACCTTTGTTGAAAAGAGCTGTTAGGTCACAATGATACTATTCACAACCCTAGCTATATATACCTTACTTCACCCACTGAAGTAGGCTAACACTGTGAAACAAAGTGAGCAACCAAGAATCATTCCAAGTATATGAGATCACATTGAACAAAACACTTAAATCGTTTTTACTCTTTCTGTTTGAAAGTTATTCTTTGTGCTTAAGTTTTTTATTGTATATCCTCTCTGCAAGAGTTATTTGATATTGCTTCAAAACTTTTTTTACACTGTATTTAGCCCAGTAGTGGCTGTATTCCTTAGAGGCTTGACTGTACTAAGTCGTTCTAAGAAGTTGTGAGTATAACCAGTTTGGCAGTGTTATACTCTCAAGTGTAATCAGGTTGATTATAGTGGAGAAATCCTTCAAGTGTGTGAAGGGACTAGACATAGCTATCAGGTGATAGTAAACTAGTATAAATCACCGTGTCATTCTCTTCTCTCTTCTCTTTACTTACTGTCTTATTTTATTAAAGAGTTGTTTTTGAAAAGGTTTTCATAAACATACAAGTTTATAAAAAAAAGGATTTCTAAAACCCAATTCAAACCCCTTTTCTTGTGTTTTTGCCACGTTCAGTTGAGACCTCCTCTAAACCAAGGAATTCTCCCATTCTCTGTTGAATTCCCTCAGAATCTGCCACAACATGAACCTCTCACTCTGGAAGAGTGCAGAAGGTGAATCTCTGATGAAGAAAAGGCCTACATGACTCATTGCCTGGAGATGAAAAGATATGAGTTAGTTCTTATGAACAAAGATCCCTCCTCAGTATTTGTCAAGATTGTGCCTGATAGGCAAAGGTGGCTTCCATGGTTAATTCCCGAGAAGAGGAAGAATAAACCATCTCAAAGACTTCCAAAGATAATAACTCTAAAAGAGTTTAAGAAAACTCCCAGAAAATACAACACAAAAGCTTTCTTTAAGAAAGTTAGAAAGCTATCTGAGAATCATGCTATGCAAATCTACCTGACTAGGATCAAGATAGATTCTAGATACACTGGTTCTTCTGGTTGTTGTAATGCAGAGAAAGCAACTATTCCAACGGTTGGTTCTATTAGCAGAGTCTCTAACACAAATCTTGCCATTTTGCATATTGATGATATGAGACAGTGCTCTGTCATTAGGCCTCCTAGTTTTACCAAACTGCAACAACAATGGGGATAAATTAGTAAACATCTTGATATTGGAATCAACTGGAGTCAACTGGGAATGCATTGGAAAGACAAGGCTATTCTGCCTCATCTAAAGCCTGTTACTCAAGATGCATACGATAAAGAGAACTTGAGAAGGATTTATCTGTGTGAGAATGATGTTATCAACATTTGTCTTGCTGAAACAGAAGAATTTCCGAGAAAAGATTTTGCAAAAGCGGAGCTTGCCAGATTTGATGCCTTTGTTGATGAGCTGTTCAAACATAGAGAAACAGTGTTTCTAAGCATGTTATATCCAGAAGAGGTAGTGCAGAGATGGAAAGAAAATCTGAAGTTTGAGAAACAGAAGCTTGAAAGACTCATCAAATGGAGTTTACCAAATGATGATTTCTTTCAGAAGGCTAAGGAAAGTAAGAGTCTGTCTCAGAGAGTTCTTATGGAACACTAGAAGCTGACTTCTAGAAGAAGGCATATGGCCATTATTGAACATGCTGTGAGGGTTCCAGAATCTGCTCCTCCTGCTGCAGATGATGAACCTGTCATCTTGTCAAGAGCACAATATGAGACTCTCATTGCTACATCTCAGCAAGTGAATCAGTTGCAAAGTATTGTTGACTACCTTATGAATCGCCTAAATCAACTCCTCCCTCCTCCACCATAAACCATTTTCCTTTGTTTCAAATGTTTTGTATTATTTTTCAATTTGGTACAATTATCCTTTTTGCACTTGATATTATTATCCTTTGAATGATCTGACATTTACCTTCAAATTTTTCTCTTATTATTTATTATGCTTTGACTATGATGTGTTTTACACTCTTTTTGTCTGATGACAAAATGGAGAGTAAAAGTAAGGTCTGATGAACGCGCTTAAGTATCACATAACATGCATCATTCATCATACATAGCATATTTTTGTTGCTCTGATATTCATTAGTATAATGAGTTCAGCATCTGATCCTCAATGATTATTTAATTATATACTCTAATACATGTATACTCTGCTACACAGAAATATCTGACTATATCCGAGTATGTCGAACTTAGGGAGAGACCCTTGAAATTATTTTTTTGAAATTAAATTGTTCATCAACCTTGGATATTTGTCATCATCAAAAAGAGGGAGACTGTTGGAACCTAAACGATTGAGAAGTTTGGACCCTCATTAATTTTGATGATAACAAAATATTTACAAGAGAATAATTTAACTTCTAATAAGTCTTGAAGTGTGTAGGTATTAAAATTATTCATGCTTTATGACTCACTCAAGCAAGAAGAAGAATTTCACAAGAAGATGAATACATTCATGTGTGTCTGCATCCGGTTCACTTCAGCGTCTTATTTATAGCGAGCGTCCGGAAGTGTAATCTTATGACACATGGTTACTCAATTGCTGCGAGCGTCCGTTTGGTTTCTGGGCGAGCATCTGATCATTTAGTGAATCTCGTGATGGTCACGTTTATTCTCTCTGCCCTCAGCTTTCTTGGAACGAAATTCGAATTTAATTTTATGCGCTCAATTTTTTGTATGAGGTATCAAAGGTGACATCTTTAGAATAAGACAAATTCTTACAAAGCAATTGTGTGAAAATCAGATAGTACAATAATGGAAATATGTACTATTTTGATATTCTCTGAAAAGGAAGAAAATGACGTAATTTCAAATTACCTCACTCAATGATTTGGAGCTGAAATATCTGCAACGGTATTATCCCCAAGACTCCTATAAATACCTCAAGGTCTTTATTGAAGAAAATGGCTAGAAACTACATTCTAAAAGAGCTATTACTTAGGTTATTGGAACCTAAATGATTGAAAAGTTTAGATCCTTATTAATTTTGATGATAACAAAGTAATTGCAAGTGAACAATTTATCTTCTAATGAGTCTTTGAGTGTGCAGGTATTAAAATTGCGTATATTTAATAAGTCACTCAAGCAAGAAGAAGAAATTCACAAGAGTTTGAATACATTTTATGTGTGTCTGTATCCGGTTCACTCCAGCGTCTTGTGTAAAGCGAGCGTCCGGTAGTGTTATCTTTTGACATGTGGATTACCCAAATTGTTGCGAGCGTCCGTCCATTGTTCTGAGCGAGCATCTGGTCTATTAATGAATCACGTGATGATCACGTTTGTGCTCTTCTACCTCAGCTAGTTTGGAACGGTTGTGCTCATTTTGATGCATGAGGTATCAAAGTTGACACCTTTAGTATAAGACAAAATTCATACAATGCAATTGTGAAAAGCAGATAGTACAAAAACGGTAATATGTACTATTCTGATAATTTTCTGGAAAGGAAGAAAATGAATACATTTCAAATTACCTCACTCAATGATATGGAGTTGAAATTTACTGCAACAGTAATACCCCTCAAGGACTCCTATAAATATCCCAAGGTATTCATTGAAGAAGGTTGCCAAAAACCGCGAGAAACTATATTCTAAAAGTGCTATTACTCAAGTGAGCAATCAAGTTTCGTGCCAAGTTTCTGGACAACAAGAACTGAACTTTATCATCTTATATTCTTTCTTTTAAGAAAGTTGTATTTTTTTTGAGCTTAATCTTATCATCCTCTCTGTGAGAGTTGTTTGATTGTATTCAAAAGAAAATCTATTTGTAAAAGTTGGTTTGCCTAGTTTAGGCTTTGTTCCTCAAAGGCTCAAACGTACTGAGTCGTTTTGAGAAGTTAAGAGTATTGTCAAGTTTGTGACAGTAGAATACTCTTAAGGAGAATTGTAATCAGTTGATTATAGTGAAAAATCCTTCAGGAACGAAGGGACTAGACGTAGCTACCAGGTTGGTGGTGAACTAGTATAAAACTCTGTGTCTCTTACTTTATTGCCTTACATTTATCTTTATCTTGCTGAGTAAATCAAGTTTTCATAAATGTCATTTCCAGCGTCTGGTCTATATTCCAGCCTCCGATAACAACCAGTTTTATAATCACGTGTTCAGAAAGTGTTTTTAACTTAAAGTTTGCGAAAAGTTTTCAACCCAATTCAACCTCCCTTCTTGGTTGAGCACTTAACAGTGTTAAGAGAAAAGATCATATACTATGAACATGTCTGCAGAAGATGATCACATGAACTGTCCTCGTCTATTTACTGGAGAAAAAATTGACTACTAGAAAGATAAGATAAAAACTTTCTTTCAGACACAACAACTTGAGTTATGGGATATTATTGAAAGTGGTTACATTCTTCTCACTAATGCTGCTGGTGTTGCTATAGCTAGAGAAAATTGGAATGATGAGCAGAAAAAAGTGATATCAGATAAATCAAAAAGCTAGATTCATTCTTATTTGTGCTACGTCAGAAAAAGAAAATGATAACTGTGGTAAATTTGACACTGCCAAAGAAATTTGGGATTCTCTCGTTTTGTCTTATGAGGGCTCTGCCCAAGTAAGAGAAACTAAAGCTAGCATGTTGGTTCGCCAATATGAGTTGTTTAAAATAGAAGAGGGTGAAAACATTAAATCTATGTTTGGAAGATTCCAAACACTTGTTCATGGGTTACAGGCCCTTGGAAAAAGTTATACCACACCTGACCATATGAGAAAAATCCTGAGAAGTTTGACCAAGCAGTGGAGACCCAAAATCACTGCTATTCAAGAAGCAAAAGATTTAAACATCTTGAGACTTGAAGATCTCTTAAGTTCTTTGAAAGCTCATGAACTTAAGCTGAATGAAGAAGAACCTGCGAAGAAAAGCAAGTCTATTGCTTTGAAAGTTAACAAACATAAAGCAAGCACCTCTAAAGCCCTTCAGGCTAAAGAAGAATCAGAAGATGAAGCTTCTGAAGGAGACGTTGATGGATCAGATGATGAGCTCGCGTTCATATCCAGAAAGATCCAAAGAATGTGGAAGAAAAGAAACTTCAAGAAGAAATTCCACAAGAAAGATGTCAAGGACAAGAAGGAAAGCAAAGACAAGAGTCAAATGGTTTGCTATGAATGTAAGAAGCTTGGACACTTCAAGTCCGAATGTCCTAATTTTAAGGAAAAGCCCACAAGAAGTTCCTTCAAGAGAAAGAAGAAGAGTTTCATGGCTACATGGGAAGATCTAAATTTATCCTCCTCTGAGGAAGATAATGAAGATGAAGCCAATCTTGCCCTTATGGTAAATACTGATTAGACTCAGAAGAAGAAGTTGAAGAGGTAATAATATATGATTCTTATTCTGAACTTCAACTTGCATTTGATAATCTTCTTAAGGACACTACCACTCTCTCCACTGAGTATAAAGCTTTGAAAAAGAAATTTTCAAAATTAACACAAGAATTTCAAGTTTTGAAAAATGAAAACTCAAAGCTCAGTGAAGAGAACCAGAAGCTGAAAACTAAAAATTAGCGTCTGGTGGATAGTCAGCGTTTGGTGACATGTCAACAAACAGAAGTTGAGAGCTCTCAACCTGAAAGCACTGAAGCTAAAGGCAATCCTAAATGTAAATTAAATGATTATGAATATGATTTTCAAAAGTTTCTTGCAGAGAGTATAACTCGAAGCAAGCAAGCTTCAAAGATTTTGGGTGTCAGTAAAACGACAACTCAAGGTCTTGGTTACATATCAGATGGATCCTCTTTAGAAAATAAAAATCCTGCATCTGATAAATCCAATGATCACAGTGAATGCTTGCATTGTACTTACTGCAACAAATCTGGTCATTTGAAAAGTGCATGTACTGTTTTTAAGACTAAAAAGGATAAGTATCCTTCAAGAACTAACAAGAAAGGACCCAAAAAGATATGGGTACCTAAAGATAAAATAGTCTATATTGCAGACATGCTTAGCAACAAGGTCAACACACCTATCTTGGTACTTGAAAGTGGATGCTCGTGTCACATGACGGGAGAAAATCATATGTTCCAAGAGCTAAGACCCAGAGAAGAAGAATTTATTGGTTTCGGAGGAAACCAGAAAGGTAAAATAGTTGGAATTGGTCGCATTGGTAAAGGCTCTCTTCCCTCTATTGATAATGCACTTTATATTGAAGGACTAAAGCATAACTTATTGAGCATAAGTCAATTATGTGACAATGGTTATGATGTCATTTTTACAGAAACAGGATGTTCAGTAAAAAGCAAGAAAGATGGCTCTATTTTCTTTACAGCAAAGAGGAAATAAAATATTTATAAAATTGATCTTTCTGAACTTGTAAAACAAGATGTAAAGTGTCTCATGTCTGTTGAAGTTGAACAATGGATTTGGCATAAAAGATTAGGTCATGCCAGTTTGAGATTAATCTCAAAACTAAACAAGCACAGTCTTGTTAGAGGCTTACCGAATCTTAAATTCCAATCTGATGCTCTCTGTGAGGCATGTCAAAGAGGAAAACAAGTTAAAACTTCTTTTCATTCAAAAAATGTTGTTTCAACCTCTAGACCACTTGAGCTTTTACATCTTGATCTTTTTGGTCCAACAAGGACAACCTCTTTAACTGGAAAGAAATATGGGTTAGTCATTGTTGATGATTTTACTAGATGGACATGGGTTAGATTCCTTGCCCACAAGAATGAGTCATTCAAAGTAATTAATGTCTTCTGTAAATCAGTTCAAAATGAAAAAGGAATTTGTATTTCTTCAATTAGAAGTGATCATGGGGGAGAATTTGAAAATGAAAACTTTCAAAAATTTTGTGAAGAAAATGGCATCTCCCACAATTTCTCCTCTCCTAGAACACCACAACAAAATGGTGTTGTAGAAAGGAAAAATAGGTCCCTCCAAGAAATGGCCAGGACCATGATCAATGAAGTTGATATTGCTAAACATTTTTGGGCAGAAGTAGTAAACACAGCTTGTTATATTCAAAATAGAATTCTTATTAGACCTATTTTGAAGAAGACTCCATATGAACTATGGAAAGGTAGAAAACCAAACATATCTTATTTTCATCCCTTTGATTGTATATGTTATATTCTGAATACTAAAGATCAACTTGAAAAGTTTGATTCCAAAGTTGACAAAGGAATCTTTTTGGGATTGTTATACCCTAATTTTATCCATTCTTTTTCAACTATTTGTTTTTCCCTTTTTTTGATTTTTTTTAAAATAAAAAAAAGAGGGTAGAAAAAAGAAAAATGAGAGGATTAGCATTGATATATACTCTCGTTGGTTTTGATCCTTGGCCCAACTGGAAGCCCATTTTCATTAAAGCAACACTTATAACAAATAATTGTGAATACATGGTCCAGAAGTACACAATTATGGTTATGATAGAAATTTACAATTAAAAAAAAAACAAAGATAAAATAAAATGAGTTCAAGATGCTGTGACAACAAGAAGAGGACAAATCCTCCTTTCTGAGCCACCCTGCTGAGCCAGCCAAACCTATCCTCTCAAGCTTTGTTTCTTCATTGAGAAGACCACCAAAGATAAGAAAGGAAACCTCTTTTAATCAGACAAATAAAGGAAAAACAAAGTCAAACCAAGAAATCAAAACATGCATACGACAGGGGCTTGGGGATGCAACCATCCTAGAACAGAGTCATAGAACATCAAAATAGGAAAAATGGGATGAAACAAAATTGTAGATTTTGACTCATCAGAAAAGGGAAGACGTTGGCCTGATCAAGAAAAAGAAACGAAGAATAAAAAAAAAACCAGCTTAACACAATAGTCCTCATCCTCTATAAATACAACCTCAATTCACAAAAAAGGGAGGAGAATTTCATCACCAAAACAAAGAATTAGAGACTACACATTAGGTCTTAATTCACTTAATTCAAACAGAGAAAAGAAAAGGAGTGCACAGTTGAGAGAAAAGAAGGAAGGCAGTGGCAACCAAAGGTCTTCATCAGAGTCACGAATCCAGGTCGGTTTTTGTTTCTTTTAAAACAAATGATGTATAAGCATTCAAAATTAGATTTTTAGCACAAGAATAGTAGCAACAATTTTCTTAAATCCAGTAAAATAAGAGACTGACTAGAATAAAATTGGAGAGATGGAAAGAATTTAGAGAGAAAATTGAGAGAAGAGAAGAAACTGAAATGGGCAGAGAATGAAAATGAGAGAAGAAGAGAGTTTTTGGAACCTGTAGGCGTGCCTCGTCGTCATGGGTACCACCACGAAACGTCGTTCGCCGCCACGCTGGGACCGTCGCTTGTGTCTCCTCAGCTCGCGACCTCCCTCTCCGGTTTGCTTTCTCCGTCTGGCCACGCACCACCTTCCTCTCCCTCTCCCTCTCCTCTTCACGATCTCCCCCACCGTTCCTTCTCCCTCTCTCGTGCGCCACCCCCTCCTCCGGCTCACACATGGCCAAAGATCAAGGCTGTGGCGGCGCCCCACTTCCCTTTCTTTCTCTCCCTAATTGCTTCTCCCTCAATGCCAAGCCTTCTCTTCTCCCTCTTTTTCTTCTTCTCTTCTCCCTTTTTTTTTTCTCTGGCTCACCTTCTTTTTCTTTTCTTACCAGCTGCTGTTAGCAGCTTTCTTTATGTTTACACACTTAGGGTTCCAAATGGAACCCACGACTTGCGTAAGATTTACGCCCCCTCCCCTTTTTTTATCATTTAATAAACGTGAACACTTGTTTTTTTTACTAGTCAAACTAGTACATTTTCACTCAACTAAATTTCACATACAGGTTTTGAAACCCTATTTTTCTTGATAATCACATGATAAAAACCGTGAAAATTAATTTACTAGTAATGATTACTCGAGATTGCTTCCCGTTTAGTCATTACAAATATCTTAATTTTCTAAATAAAAATGGGTTATTAGTGAGGACCACTCTTGATTGCTTCTTGTTTGGTCCCCATGAAAATCTATCTTCTTTATAAATATAAAGTCAAGTTATTTTCACTAGTAATGATCACTTGAGATTGCTTCACGTTTGATCATTACGAACACCGTTAATTTTCTAAACAAAATAGGTTGTTAGTGAGGACCACTCTTGATTGCTTCTTGTTTGGTCCCTACAAAACCTACCTTTTTTCCATAAAAAAATATACAATTAAAATCAACCAACACACAACCATTTTCTACCCAAGAACTACGTAGTCTTTGATTTCTCCACTGCACCCGGAGATACGTAGGAGCAGGAGCCCACTCCTGTCAAGCGCAAAAATAAACGACTTTTATTAAGTCCTCTTTTTTTTTATCTTGGTTAAATTTTTTTTAAAATAAAAGGGAAATAAATATTTTTTTAGAAGTTAATAAATTTTGCACAATTAATTAGAGGTAACCTTTTTCGAAAGGATGTTGTAGGGTGCTAATACCTTCCCTACACATAATCGACTCCCGAACCCAAATCTGGTCTCAAGGACCATTTTTCTTCAAAAAAAGGTTTTTTCCAATATTTTTCCTATGAAATAAATTATTGGTGGCGGCTCCATTAAACTCGAATAAATCCCTCCGGATTTTTCGGTCGCTACAGGGATACTCTAAAAGATCTAAAGCTTTTAGAATATACAATAAAGAAACTTTGACAGTGGAAGAATCCATTCATGTCAAGTTTGATAACAAGAAGCCTGGCACTGCCATGTCAGAGCTAGATGAGTTGTTTGCAGATTTAAACATTGGTGGCACAACAAACAGTGAACCTGCATCTTCAGCTTTCGGTGGTGACAACTAGACACAGGATTCAACTCAAGCAGAAGCTGAAACCAGAAAGAGTTGGAGATACAAAACCAATCATCCTAAAGATTAAATCATAGGAGAACCTGGAGATAGAGTAAGAACCAGATCCTCTTTCAAAGAGCATGCAGATATTGCACTTCTCTCTGAAATGGAACCTAAGACAATTGATCAAGCGTTGGAAGATGAAGGTTGGATTCTGGCTATGCAAGAAGAACTGGTGACTCTCCAGCTAGGGAGACAAGATGCAAGAAGCAGAAGGTGCCTCCTGCACCAGTAAGAAGAGTTGAACCAGAAGATGATGAGGACTGGGTCCCCATCAGGAAGATTTTGGAGAAGAAGAAAATGACAAAAGCTGAAAAACCTGCTTCAGCGTCTGGTCCAAGGAAGCAAGTTCCTCCACCTCCACCTCCTCCTGCTGCCTCTCAAGGCAAAAGAAGGAGATTGGTTAGGCACTCTAAGCTTAACTCAAAGGAAACATGTGTCCCCTATAAACAAACCTCGGTTTGTAAGAGAAGAAATGTATCATTCCATCTATGATCACCCTTCTCTGTGGCATTTAAAGACATTCACCTCCAGGGTTGCAAGATTGGAGATTGCTCCTCGCTCACACCTCGTTGTCTCTGAAGGTGATGAGAAAGTGGAAATGTCTTTTGGTGGAAGGTTAAGACCTACTTCCAATAGAGGAATAATTCTCTTCTCTGTTGATCGTCCTCATTGTCTGCCTCAGCATGAACCTCTTACTCTGGAGGAATGCAGAAGATGGATCATAGATGAAGAGATGACATTCATGGCTCACTGCCTGGAGATGAAGAAGCTTGAGATAATTCATCAATACAGAGACCATTCTTCAGCGTCTGTGAAGATTGTGCCTGATAGGCAAAGGTGGCTTCCCTAATCTATCCCTGAGAAAAGGAAGGAACCAGCTCCTGGTAAACTTCCCTAGTCTATTGGTCTGAAGGAGTATGAAGAAGCTCCTAAGAGATATGATGTCAAAGCACTCTCTCAGCTTCCGGTTATAAAGATATTAGAATATCATGCTCGAAGTGTATATCTGAATCTTCTCCACAAAGATGCTTGGAGAACTGGATCTTCTGGCTGCTGCAATGCAGAAAAAGCAACCATTCCCACTGGCAGATCTATCAGTAGGGTAACTGATATAAACCTTGCTACTCTTCACTTTGATGATGTGTTTATGTGCTCAGTTGTAAGGCCTTTAAGTGTTATGAAAATGGAAGATCAATGGGCTGCTGTGTGCAAACATTTTGATCTTGGATTTAATTAGAGTCAAAGGACTATGTTTTGGAAAGACAAAGCCATTTTGCCTCATTTTGAGCCTCTCAATGTTGAAGAAGATGACAGGGAGAATTTGCATAGACTGTATCTGGCTGAAAATGAAGGACTCATCTTCATTTTTGAAGGAATGAGAATTTTTATAAGAAGAAATTTTGGAGAAGCTGCTCTTGGAAAATTTAATGCATATGTTGAAGACTTGCTTCAACACAGGGAAACTATCTTTATGAGTCTGCTTTACCCTGAAGAAATAATGCAAAGATGGGAATTTGGTATGATTATTGAAAAACAGAAGCTAGGAAAGATTATCAAATGGAGTTTACCAAAAGATAAGTTCTTTCAGAAGGCTCAAGAAAAGAAGGAGTTGAGGTTAAAATTGTCTCAAGAGGTACTTGCAGTACATCAGAAGCTAGAATCTGGAAGGGCTGTTGTTCTACAAGCTGAATCTGTTTCAGAAGCTGAACCTGTTCCTGCTCCTCCTACTGCAAATGCTGATATGGTCATCTTACCTAGAGCTGAATTTGAGGCCATCATGGCAACTAATCAGAAGGTGCATCAGTTGGAAAGCACAGTGAACTTCCTATTGGAATGTTTTAACCAAATGCATCCTCCTCCACCAAACCCCTAAACACACTTTGTTCTTATTTCAAAAATTTTGAATTGTGTGTTAATTTTGGTACAATTATCTATTGCTTGCACTTGATATAATTTTTGGTACATTATATTTCGATATCTTCAAAT
This sequence comes from Calophaca sinica, assembly GCA_037113605.1. NCBI lineage: Eukaryota > Viridiplantae > Streptophyta > Magnoliopsida > Fabales > Fabaceae > Calophaca > Calophaca sinica. The sequence goes on along the minus strand of CM073735.1, from coordinate 52,248,292 downwards.
TTTTCTAGCTTTATTATTACTGTTTTGACTATGATGTTGTTTACACTTTTTTTGTCTGATGACAAAAGGGAGAGTAAAAGAAAGGTCTGATGAACACGTTGAAAGTCCGATGAACTCGCTGACGTGTCACACATTTCATGCATAAATCAACATAGCATATCTTTTAATTGCTCTGACACTTTATGAGATTTATTGCTCTGATACTCATTGATATTCATTGTATGGTGCTCTGATAATCTTCAATATTTGTTGGCACTATTTTTTTCTAATTGGTACAATGAATTTCAGCATCTGACTCTCAAAAATTACTTGAGTATATTCATTATTGGTAAAATGATCTCAGTATCCGATCTCAAGTTTAATTGAATATATGCTCTGATACTTGTATGTATTTTTGCGATCACACAAATGATCTGTTTATTAAAAATCACTTTAATACCTGAAATGTTTAAATATATCTGAGTTGTTGAACTTAGGGGGAGACCCTTGAAATCATTTTCCAAACTAAATTGTTCATTGGTGTTTGTCATCATCAAAAAGGGGGAAATTGTTGGAACCTAAACGATTGAGAAGTTTAGACCCTCATTAATTTTGATGATAACAAAGTATTTGCAAGTGAACAATTTATCTTCTAATGAGTCTTTGAGTGTGCAGGTATTAAAATTACGTATACTTTATAAGTCACTCAAGCAAGAAGAAGAAATTCACAAGAGTTTGAATACATTCCATGTGTGTCTGCATCCGGTTCACTCCAGCGTCTTGTGTAAAGCGAGCGTCCGGTAGTGTTATCTTTTGACACATGAATTACCCAAATTGCTGCGAGCATCCATCCGTTGTTCTGAGCGAGCATCTGGTCTATTAATGAATCATGTGATGATCACGTTTGTGCTCTTCTGCCTCAGCTAGTTTGGAACGGAATTTGAATTTGATTTTGTGCGCTCATTTTGATGTACGAGGTATCAAATGTGACATCTTTAGTATAAGACAAAATTCATACTAGGCAATTGTGAAAAGCAGATAGTACAAAAACGGTAAAGTGTATTATTTTGATAATTCTCTGGAAAGGACAGCATTTCAAATTACCTCACTCAATGATATGAAGCTAAAATTTACTGCAACGGTAATACCCCTCAAGGACTCCTATAAATACCCAAGGTATTCATTAAAGAAGGTTGCCAAAAACTGCAAGAAACTATATTCTGAAAGTGCTATTACTTAAGTGAGCAATCAAGTTTTTTGCCAAGTTTCTGGACAACAAGAACTGAACTTTATCGTCTTATATTCTTTCTTTTAAGAGAGTTATTTGTTTTTGAGATTAATCTTTCCATCCTCTCTGTGAGAGTTATTTGATTGTATTCAAAAGAAAATCTATTTGTAAAAGTTGTTTTGCTTAGTTTAGGTTTTATTCCTCAAAGGCTCGAACGTATTGAGTTGTTTTGAGAAGTTAAGAGTATTGTCAAGTTTGTGACAGTAGAATACTCTTAAGAGAATTGTAATCAGTTGATTATAGTGGAAAATCCTTCAGGAACGAATGGACTAGACGTAGCTACCAGGTTGGTGGTGAACTAGTATAAAACTCTCTCTTGCTTTACTGCCTTACATTTATCTTTATCTTGCTGAATAAATCAAGTTTTCGTAAATCTCATTTCCAGCGTCTGGTCTATACTCCAGCGTCCGATAACAACCAGTTTTAAAATCAAGTGTTCGGAAAGTGTTTTTAACTTAAAGTTTGCGAAAATTTTTCAATACAATTCAACCCCCCTTCTTGTGTTCACGTTCACAAGTCAGCAATCAAGTTTTGTGCTAACTTTCTGGAAACCAAGAACTGAACTTCAGCGTCTTATATTCTTTTTTTTAGAAAGTTATTGTTTTGAGCTTAAGTTTTTCATCCTCTCTGTGAGAGTTATTTGATTGTATTCAAAATACTTTGTGAAAGTTGTATTGCCTAGTTACAGGTTTGGTTCCTCAAAGACTCGAACGTACTGAGTCGTTTTGAGAAGTTAAGAGTATTGTCAAGTTTGTGACAATAGGATACTCTTAAGAAAATTTGTAATCAATTGATTATAGTGAAAATCCTTCATGAACGAAGGGACTAGACGTAGCTAGTAGTTTGGTGGTGAATTAGTATAAATCTCTGTGTCTCTTGCTTTATTGTTTTACATTTACTCTTGTCTTGCAAAGAAAAACAAGTTTTCATAAACTTTATTCCAGCGTCCGGTCATACTTCAGCATCCGATAACAAATAGCTTTCAAAACAAAGTGTTTTTATCTTAAAGTTTACAAAAACGTTTTCAACACAATTCAACCCCCTTCTTGTGTTCACGTTCAAATACAGCCTGTACCAAAAGTTTTGCAGGGCTCATTATTTCCCATGAGAATATTACCAACAGCCCTTTCTTCATATGTCACAAACCGATCCCTATTGGGACTCATATGATGAGAACAACCCAAATTCAAGACCCACTGATTAGGATATTGATGAATGTCAGCCACTGTGAGAACATAGTCAGATTCTGAAGAACAATCAACCTGAACCATGTGCAACTGACTCCTTTTTCTTCTTCTTGGGACAATCTTTCTTCCAATGACCTGGTTCCTTGTAGTAATTGCATATGTCCTTTGGATTAACACTGATGTTTGCCTTCTTCTTCCCTTTACCCTTGCCCTTAGGCTTGTTGACAGGCTTGGGAGGACTTAAGGCAACCACACCAGATGCAGGTGTTTCATCAAGGGGTGCAACAACCTTAATTCTCATTTCTCTAGAGAATAGGCTAGCCTTGACTTCTTCCAAAGCGATGCTTTCTTTACCAACAGTAATGGAATTAACAAAATTTTTATATGATAGTGGCAAAGAAATTAATAAGATCATGGCAATGTCTTCATCATCCACAACAACATCACTATCATCACTATCACGCAATTCAATCATAATAGAATTCAGATCATCAAGATGTGATTTAAGTTTAGTACTTTCTTTCATTTGAAGACCATACAACCTCTTCTTGAGCATCTGCCTTTGGCTTACATGTACAATTTTTCTAATTTCAGCCAGAGAGCAGCATCAGTGGTTTCTTAAGAGACTTCATACAAAACATCATCAGCCAAGGAGAGAAGAATGAGAGAATGTGCCTTTTCTTCTTGTTGATCAGCCAAATCCTTGGCACCCTTTCCTTTAGTGCCCGATAATGGAGCCTATGCTCCTTGCTTCTTGAGTAATGCCCGCATCTTGATGCGCCATAGATTGAAACTGTTTCTTCCTGTGAACTTCTCTATCTTGATCAAATTGGTCATCTTTCTTGAACAGAAATGCGAAACAGAAATGCAGTAAAACACAGATTGAAGAATCTCACAGATTTACTACAATGCATAATCAAGAAAGAAAGAGGATCCAAGATAAGAGAGCAGAAGTGGATCCTGATAATCCACAATGCGAAGCAGAACCGGGGTGATCCGAACCTAAGCTCTGATACCAGTTTGTTAGGAGGAAACTGATAAATCTCCAGAAAACCGAATGCCAAAAACAAAAGAGAGCAAGGGAGAAGAAGATAATAGAAAAGAATTAACTTGGTTCACTAACAATGTGTTAGTTACATCCACGGGCAGAGGAAGAACTGAGAATCCACTATGAACCTTGAGTGTTACAAAATGTTTCCAATCAACTTTGATCTCTCTCTCTCTCTCTCAGGATTACAGATACGGTTTGCACTCAAAGAATAAAACTGAATTACAAAGCCTAACTCAAGCTCCACTTATATAAGTGTTACTTGAACAAAGAATGAGAGAAATAACAAATTTTGTTATTTACAACAAACTACATAACAGAATTTATAACTAACTTAACAGTCAAGGCTCAACAGATAGGTGTTGTATCAGGTGCCGCGGCACCAAGAGGCAATGCAGCAGAATCCCACAACAGGAAGGACTTAGGCCATAACTACAATTAGAGAGAATTATTTCCTGTCACTAAATTCTGTTGTTAATTTTATTTTTTTAATGGAAGCCTTTTTCTGAGGTTATGTGGTTCTCTGTTGTATTTTACCGTTATTCTCCTCTCGGTTGTCCATACACTGGCTCTGTGATTCTCTATTGTATTTTGCAAGTTTTTTTCTTTTAGATCTTTGGTTCTTTTGGTATGATTTTTTGCTCTTGATGTTCAACATTACAAGTAACTGAGGCCAATTTTAAGAAACTACAACAGTAAAAAAAAAATTAAGGAACCATGTCCTACTTTAAGGAACTTTCTAAGAAACTAGCGTTGGAGATGCTCAAAGGGAGTTAGTTGTGTTTTTTGTTTTTGCTACAAGGGACTGGGGGGTGGGGGGGTGGGGGGGTTATTGGTGTGTTCATTATGCCCTGGGTCCAATTAAATGGAAAAAACGACATAAAACATCTAAACCACAAAAAAGAAACATCCAACCGAAGTAGATAGATCAAATACACATTAAATACCCTTAAAAAATAGAGTAAACCCTCAATTTAGTTCATAAACTAACAATCTTTCTTCTATTTAGTTTCTAAAATATATTAAAATAATAAGTAGTCTTCAAAATTTATAAAATATGTCAAATTAGTCCCTAAAGTTTTATAAGTAATTCTTTACAGGGACTAATGAGACGAATTTCATAAAACTTTATAGACTAATTTGACAAATTTTATAAACTTTAGAGACTACTTATTATTTTCTTATATTTTAGAGACTAAATAAGAGAGAGTGTTAATCCAGGGAGTAACTTGTGTGATTTACTGAAAAAATACGCATTAAATACAAAAGGATCCACGGTAAATACAAACACCCAACATAAAGGGGCCCATGATAGCAAAGGGAAAAAGATAGGAGTACATTATCCTCAAGGCCATGAATAATAATTCCATAGTGGCACAGAGGAGGTTGTCGGTTGTAAAGTTAGTAGGTGAACTTTGAATGAATCCCGAATAATTTTTTTTTTGGGTACATGAATCCCGAATATTTAATATGGCGATGATAGAGAAATAGAAATAAATTGTACAAAAAAAAGAGAAATAGAAATAATATGATATTAACATAAGAAAATCACTTTTCTAAAATATTGTGACAGTAACACTGTAGACTATTTTGTAACAATTTAGATATAATTTATTAACTATTTTTAATCTAACAATGTGTACAATCATGCGGTGTCATGTGTTATATTCTGAGTATATAATGATATGATATACTCTAAGAAACATGCTTTTGGCTTTTTGCCCCGTTTTGTATACAAAAAATGATATGATACTCCTGAGAAATACGTAAGAATGTTTTGAATAAATGAAAATTAACTTAATTAATGATGTATCAGTTTTAGATTTAGGTCTAATTCAACCTCACAAACGACTTTTTTTTATAAATAACCTCATAAAGGTATTTTAAAAATAATATTATTAAATAATAAAAATTTAGTTAAGATTTACTTATATTTTAGACCATTAAATATTTTTTTTTTATATTCGAGATCGGAGAAGTACGTAATCTCTCATCTCAAGTGATGGGTATCAGAAAGTGCAAATATAACTTGGGAGACCATAGCCCAAGTACATATCATTCAAGTACGTATCATTACAAGAAAAGTGATGCCTTTTAAACTTTTCTTTTTCTATTTTAGCTTTTTATAAAAATAGAAATTAGACTTTAAGGTTATGTTTGGTTCCGAGAAGAAGTTGAGAAGAGAGAAAGAGATGAGAAAGAGTGTGAGAAGAGAGAAAAAAGTGAGAAATAGAGTAAATTTGAGGTATTGATTGGTTTAAGAGAAAGAGAAGAGAAATATAAGAGAGAGAAGTGTGGTTAATTTTTGAAAAGATAAAAATATCCTTGTGCTAAAAATTAATTTATTTTTTGTTTGAATGTAATTTCTTATCAAAATTAATATGTTTTTTATTTGAATTCAATTAATTAATTTATATAATTTTATTAATTTACTTTTTTTGATTTTAACTTTTAATTTTGATTTTAATTAATCTAGTTTTTTCAACCAACATTTTATTAGATTTATTAATTCAAAATTTATGTTGCTTTGAATTTAGTTTTATATCACTGTGTGCAAGACAACTAACATTGGTCCGTTCCCGTGATTCACTTTGCTGGTCATTATACAATTTTTTTTTGTTTTACGAGACGGTACAAATTTTTAATGCATTGAATTATTATCAATTAAGGGCATAAATGGAACTAAGCAAGAAATTAACCATTTCTCTTCTCTTTCTTCTCTATTTTGGAGAGATTGAAAAAAGTGGTAGGTCCCACTGATTTTTTTCTCTCCCCCCTATTTCTCCTCTAAACCAATCAAGAGAAATTTCTCATCTCTCTCCAACTTCTCTCTCACCCCACTCTCTCTTCCCAATTTCTCCTCAACCAATCACACCATAAGTATCTACACATTTCAAAGTTGATACCAAATGAGGTGTTATTATTCATTTATTCACTTCCAAAAAATTAATCCTACTCCAAAATGAATAGTTGTACTCACTTGTCTCATATTAACTTAACTGTCGTTTAATATTATGTATAAGTGTTAAAAAAATCATGTATTATGCTCATTTTTAAAGTAAAATAGTTTGTTTTGGTTAAAGTATCCTTATTGTAATAGGAGTTAGGTAAAAAGACTAAGTAATATAAAGTAGTTGAGATATCAATAAATAAGAGTGTTATTGAAAAAAAATAATGTTATCTTGAGATCCTAAAGTGACAAATAATTTAAGACACGCAAATATTTCAAAGAGGACACTTAACAAACAGAGTCTATACCGCTAGTGTATAATGGCTTGACCTTACCAAACATAGCCGAAACTGCTAGCTTATAGTGGATAAGCTCTTAGCATGTGTTTGGTAGCAATTAGTTTATAGCATTTCTCCATACGTGTTTGAACTTATAACGTATCATTTTTTCCTCTCATTTTTACACTTATTATTTTAAATAAATTCCTCGATCACCCTCTATGAAATGAAATAAAAAAATTATTCACCCTTCAAGTCTTTCTCTCTCACTATATTCATTTATGTAGTTGCATGTATTTCTATAATACATATATTTTTAATAATAATTTACAAATATTCTTTTATTACAAATATTTGATTTATATTTAATATTTTGATTAAAGAAATTTAAACATGAATAAAAATGTCATTTTATGTCCTTTTATATTTAGGCTTAATTGCACTTTTGGTCACAGTTTTTTCAATTTGGCGATTTTGGTTTTCCTATTTTATTTTTTGAGATTTTGGTCTCCTAGCTTTCTCAATTTGGTTATTTTAGTCTCTATGTTTTTTTAATTGCACTTTTGGTCCAGCAAAAATCATGGATTGTGCAATTTTGGTCCCTCACTTTCCCAAAATCCAAGATTTTTAAAGAACCAAAAGTGCAAAAAATCCATGATTTTGAAGGACCAAAAGTGCAATTAAAAAGTATGAGGACCAAAATCGCTAAATTGGAAAAATTGGGGAACCAAAATCATTAAAAATAAAATAGAGGGATCAAACACTAAATTCAAACACTAAACCCTATATTTATCAAACACTAAATTCAATCTATTAGCTTATTAACTATCCACGGCATGTATCTTCATATAATTGATAAATAACTTTCAGCACATACTAGCTCCAAGAGCTCAACCAACTCTATTGGAGGACAGTATACTACATCTCCCTGGCCTACTTCTTCTAATAATAGAGTGAGTCCACACTAATCTATGACCCATTTTGCATTAGTGAGAAACCGATATCGACTGAATGTCACACTTACTGGAAGGCGCCTCTTCGGCTATTATACATGAATGACATTCAATGCTTTTGTTTGAGTACTCCCTCCGTTTTATTTTAGTAGTCTTTTTTACTTTTTCACGATTCTTAAAAAAATGATTAGATTTATTGATTTCTATAATAAAATGATACTGTTAGACTAAAATATTCCTACTTAAATTAGACAGCTACAATTACTAACCAACAACTCATTAATAGAGGTTGGTTGAAACAAAATGATATATTTGAAAAAAAAAAGTAATTAATACTTATTGAATTTTTAAATAGACAAGTAATTTGAGACAATAAAATATTTCAAATAAGATAAAATGAGACGGAGGGAGTAATTTATATTGCTTCCATATCCGTTTTCATCTTACTTAGCTTTCATATTAATTTGATCCATAAATATATATGTGCTGTCTATATAAATGTCTTCTCCATCCTTTTTTTTTTTGGGTACAAATATTCTCCATCTCTTTAACAACCAGTAGGAAAATAATGCAGAATGGATCATGCTCATTATGAAGACGCAATTAGTGCAGAGTCGATGGGTGTCTTGAAAGTTAAAACACCAAAATTAAGACCCGTATGTTTGTGTTATTTTTAAATGGAATTTTTTTATTTAAAAAATTATCCTGATTAAATGAATATTTCAAAAAAAAAAAATTAATTAATTTTTTCAAAAACAAAAAAATATATTTTTTAAAAGATTATATCATAAAAAAATTGTATAGTCTCAAAAGTGGAATAGCAGTAATATTTTGACACCAATATTTTGACATCGTATAGTTGTACCGTACACACATAGAGCCAATTTTTTGATTTGACAAACAGAAAGGAAAAAAAAAAAACCGTATAACAATAAGGTGTATGACAACTTTGAAGTTGTAAAAAAAAAAAAAAAAAAACTTTTCTGAAAGAGAAGAACCTTCACCTAACCAAACAGTATTGGTATTCTCTAACAGTTGACAGAGATCCACACGATTGAGACAAAGATCCCGCTGACAATTGGGACAAAGACCCCCACTGAAAATTGTTTCTTATTTTTCCTGCTGTCAAAATATCTAAAATAGTGAAAATACGACTTTAATTCACGAACAGTATAGCAGGGCCCTTAATTTGCTGTTTGGGCATTGGTCATGATGAGGAGGGAGGGACCATCTCCCAACGTTTTTGCAAAAGACACGGTGGAAATTCTTTATTTCGTCCATCCGTACGTAACACAGCACCATTATTTTGCTGAACCTTGGCGTCATTTTTACAAATTATTTTTTTGATACTAATATTTTGGACTCATTCTGACTAATTATTGATTTGCCTTTTGTAATTCTTTTTTGATAAGGAAATATTTCATTCAAAACCTCAAAAATTCGTGACAAGAGCCAAACCTCCAGATATAATTATCTACTGTTAAAATAAACTTAATTAAGGAATGAGCAACTAAATTAGTATTTCTACTGACATGACAAACTTTAAATTTAGGAAAAAAAAAGGAAGAGATAGCTTTGCAATTGATCAGCCTTTTGTAATTGATCAACATTTTAAGTTTTTTGATCATTTGTGGAAACCAGATTTAAATTTGAAAGTATAAAACTATTCGGGAGGATATACATGGTCCGTTCATTCTATCTTCAACACATTGAAATTTTAACGTATGATTTTTAAATTAGGCTTAATTATACTTTTAGTTTAGATTATGTGCCATTTTGATCCCCTTGAGTTTTTTTGGGCCAATAAGTCTTTTTTTAAAAAAATAAAAATAAAAAAATATGGTACTACCATAAATTTTTTTCACCCAAAATTCTCATTTTTTTATTTAAATATTTGGAGTTTGATGATGCATTTGAGATCTGAACCAATTGTAAAAGTTTAAAAGTTAAAAATTTAGAAAAAATTGATAAAATTTAAAGGATTTTCTTGGATGTTAGATTAGGGCTGTATAAAGATGGAATAATTTGAGATATTTTAGTTAAATTAGATTTTTTTTTTTTGGTTTCCCACAAGTCTCCTCTAACGGAGGTAATCCTGTTCGAGGCGTGTCGAACACTAAATGCAGGAATCTCTCCCAGCGGGGATTCGAACATTGGTTTGTCACGTTGTGGGAGACTAGCCCCTTTCGCTAGACCCAACCCCTGTTGGTTTAGATATTTTTATTGGTGGGTTTTAAGTAAAAGAATATTTAGACAAATTTAATCAATTTAATTTTTGAAACGAAATTAATAGATTATGAGAAACTGAGAATTTTAAATAAATAAAAAGGAATGAAGGGACTCAATGTAACAATTTTGAAGAAAATTAAGAAAATTTATAGAAAAGTTGTAAATATTTTAAAATTTAAACTATGTATAATTAATGTAATTGATTATAATCAATATTTTATATCTTACACTTGCACTAGAGTGTGAACTAATCATTATCCATAATTGTAACGAAATAATGTGTGGGGTTGTGCCACGCACGAGTGAGATTTGGATGTCGAGATGCAATATTCAACAGAGAACTAGAAAGTGAACAAAGAGGATATAATAAATTTTTTATAATTATTGTTATTATTTACATATTGGAAGCTTGATTTTAAACCCAACAAAATCTACAATGAATTAGTTAAATAGATTTTATATAAAGGGATGGAGGGAGTACTCTGTAGCGTCATTCTTCTTGGAATGATTGTGAATGATGCAAAGAGAAGAGAAGGACCTTCAGATATCAAACACCACACACCACATGTCAATCGTTATTTCCATTAAGCTTATATTCAATTAAAATATGGATTTAGCATCAGAATAATTTTGAAAGTATTTATGTGAAAAGAGTTAATTTTAAATTATGATATATCAATTTTAAAAGATTTGTTTTTAGAAAAGTTAGATTAAACAAGTAATTTATGTTTACTAATGATATTTTAAAAATAAATTTAGAAAAATTGATTTTATTTAAATGATAAAATATAATCGTTTTTATGTATAAATATAAAAAGTTGTGAATCTCACGTTATTAGTCAATTTTACTGCACAGAAACATGTTTGTTTTAGCTTTCCAAATCCACACAAAGTGATTCCTTGAAAGCAAGAAAATCTTGCTTCCATCAAAAAAAAGAAAGTGCATGGGAATTCGAAATTTTCAATTTGCAGTGACTATTTTTGTTTTGAGTCTAGTACACATGAAAGTGGGAGGGTGAAAGTAGAGCAGTACGGATTCGAATCCTGCTTCTAGTGTTTACATAGCTTTTATGTATGTTTTGCCACCAAACTATGTTCTCTGAACTATTTGCATGACTATAATATTAAATGAATTATTTTCATATTAATTTTATCTACCGTAAGTCGATTTTAACTAATCATCACAAATTTGTAACCAAACACGGGAATAGTACTCCAACTTGCCTTGGAAAGCGATTTCTTCATATTAAAAAGAAAAAAAACATTTCTTCAATTCTAACATAGGGAAAATCTTTCCTTAAAAAAACGTAGGGAAAATCTTAACCATAATAGGCTTAACAGTTGGAAAATCTTTCCTTAAAAAAACGTAGGGAAAATCTTAACCATAATAGGCTTAACAGTTATACCCAGGGTATTCTATTATATTGTTAAGTGACCTAACTATATTAAAAACACTTGACAAAAATTCATTCATCTATTTTTCAAGTAAAAACTATTTTTTCCATAAAAACTTTAGTATATTATAGGTTTCATTTTTTTCCTCAACTCGTGATAAGCATATCAAACACATGTTCTCTAAGCTAGTTTTCGTAAAAATATATATGCTCATGGTATAAATATATTTTAGATATTCAATAATTCAATCAATTTTTTGCTCTCAATTAAGGTAGTAAAATATAATTGAATTTAATTGAATAATTCAATCATATTTTACTACCTTATTACGTCATATTTTATCATGATAACGAGTGTTTATACAAATTAAGATTTCATAAAAAAATACAATTATGACCATAAAATATATTTAAAGTATGTTTATACGGTTAATATATAATTATCGAACTTTAAAATATTACTTCCATCCCAAAAAAATATAAAACATTAGCCGTCTGTGACTTGTCACCCAAAATCAGAACATTTTTTTTTTCCTTCCTCTTTGAATGAGGACCATCAATCAGTAATGGTATGACAGGGCCTTGTCATGTTCAATAAAAAAAAAAGTAGGCTTTGAATAGACTTCAATAAAATTGTCCAGAAATTACTCTTTTCTTTTTAGGACCCTTCTCAGCAATTATATCAACCAATTGTAAAAAATGGTCATTTAATCTGGCTGGAGTATATCGGCAGACCCTTTTGTCCCGTTCAATATGTTCCTGAAACTTTTTAATTCCGTTAAATATAGAGTTTTTTAATTTTAGTCACCGTAAAAAATTTATTTGTTTTTAGTTCTTATAAAATATTTTAGTTCTTATAAAATATTTTATTTTAATTTTGGTCCTTTTGACCAAAATTTATAAGAACTTTTGTAGGAAAATGAAGTGTTTTTTTATAAATTTTGCTATGAATTTTGGTTGAAATAATGATTTTTAGTTATTCAGATCAAAATTGACAAGAAATTTGGCTTAAAAATGAAGTGTTTCTGCAAATTTGGCTATGAATTTTGATTAGAAGAATTAAAATCAAAATAAAATATTTTATAGGGACAAAAAACAAATAAAAAAATTTACAGGGACCAAAATCAAAACACTCTATATTTGTAGTGACTAAAAACATGTTTAAGACTTTTTTTAATAAATTTCTGAGACTATTCTCAGGAATAATATAGACAAATTGTAAAATGGTTATTTATTTTTCCCCTTGTCTACTATTCTATTATCTAATCTAATCTAATCTAATCTATCTAATCTAATTAATCAAGCAAACTACTATTAAAATTATATTTTTAGAGCTCTTATATTACTATCACGTGTCCATTTTGGGGGCAAATTTGGAAAGCTTTATATTATTTTACCCTATATTCAAGATTCTCTAATAAGTTTTTCCTTTTAAAAAATGTCTTCTCCAACAAGTTTCTATCAAATCATCACTCACGTTTCTTTTAACCTTTTTAAGTTTATTTTACATGAAAGGAAAAATAAATAATGATAATGAAATAAGGAAGGACAAATAAATAATGATAACTTATTTGTATTTGTCAAAATAAATTGTTGGAAGATATTTCTTACAGGACCAAAATAGAAAAGAATTTTTTTTAAATAAGGGCATCGGGAATAAAGCGTTGAGGCGTGGGTATAATTTTATCGTCTTTGAACACGTATTCAATTTATAAATGTCTTTATTATTTGTTAATAATTATTTTGCTTTTTAGTCGTTACAGAGAAACTTTACATGTTGTCGGTATAATTTTTTCATCATTGAACACATAAAAAATTTATAAATGTCTTTATTATTTATAAATGATCATTTTGCTTTTTGTTCCCTACAGGGAAATATTACATGTTGTCGGTGTAATTTTATCCTATTGAAACACATCAAATTTATAAATATCTTTATCATTTATAAATAATTATTTTGTTTTTTAGTCCATACGAGAAAACATTACATGTTGTGGGGTGTAATTTTATCGTAATTGAACACATATCAAATTTATAAATGTCTTTATTTTTTATAAATGATGATTTTGCTTTTACTCCCTACGGGAAAATATTATATATTGTGGGTGTAATTTTTTTGTCTTTGAACACATTTCAAAATTTGTAAATATCTTTATTATTTATAAATGATAATTTTGCTTTTTTAGTCTCAACGGAGAAACATTACATGTTGTCGGTATAATTTTATCCTATTGAAACACATATCAAATTTATAAATATCTTTATCATTTATAATTGATTATTTTGCTTTTAGTCCCCTACGGGAAAATATTACATGCTGTGTGTGTAATTTTATCGTCATTGAACACATATCAAATTTATAAATGTCTTTATTATTTATAAATGATATTTTACTTTTTAGTCCCTACGGGTAGGGTGAAAATAGGCTTGACCGAGCTAGGCTTTGCAAGGCCCAAGCCTGACCTGATCAAAAAATTCAAGGCCTAAGCCTGGCCTGTTACATGTCATAGGCTTTTTTGTCAGGCCTGGCCTGACCTTTTTGAAAGTCTGGTATGACTTGTTAGCCTATTTAAAAGCCTATTTGATATTAACTTCTTTAAATAATTCATCTGACCGATCTTTCAATAGACTAATGGGCTGATAGGCTAATGAGATTAAGTTCTATTTATAATAAACTATAAAAAAAATTAAAATCACCGTTACTAAGAGACATGCAACATAAGAGTGGAAATAAATAAGATGAACTGAATTTATAAGGTCTGATTTTGATTTATTCATATGATACAAATTTTTTTTATGGTCTAACCTGACCTTTTAAAGAATTTAACCTTCTACGATAGTTTATTTAAATTCTATTTTACAATAAGACCTTTAAATATTTCAAAAATTTATGTCAGTAAATATGCTTAAATTATCAAAAAAAGTCAGCAAGTAAAAGTCAACAAGTATATAATTTAACAGAATGTACAAAATCTAATATAATAATAATAATAATAGCAATATAAAGTTATTATTTATATTTACTTAAATAGGTCGGCCTATTAGGCCTAAAAGGCTTTTTGGGTAGCCCAAAGCCTGATCGCTTAGCCAAATAGGCTTTCAAAAAGCATTGTCTGTTTAAAAAAAAAAGTCTAGCCTGGCCTGAGTCTGACATAGGCTAGGCTGTAGGCCCCTTTCGGGCGGCTTGGCCTATTCTCACTCCTACCTATGGGAAAATATTACATGTTTTTGGTATAATTTTATGGTATTTGAACACATCAATTTTATGTATCTATTTATTATGCTCAAATTTATTTGATTTTTTTTTTATAATCAAAAGAAAAATTATTAATGGGTAACAGAGCCTTAAGCACAAGAGGTGCCTTAGTTCACAAACTTCACTGTTGTCATAGCAGTAGTACATACATTGTGCATTTGGCACCTATCATGCATCACACACATTTAGACCACTTTACACCCATTGTCCACCCATCTATTACAGAGACACCCAACCTTCTTCGTGATACAAACATTCTACACACAGAACACAGCTCATGACAGCAAAGTATTTTACATGAGTTGGAGACATCCCGATGGATTAGAGAACCACGCAGGAAAAGTGAATCCAGAATTATTTGAATTTAAGATAACATGAATTTAGTATAAACAAGTTTATAAACATATAACAAACCGTTTACGAAGTTTTCACATATGCGTAAAAACGAATGAGACCCGTTTATAACGAAAATCTCTACATATGCATAGTCGTGGCATTAATAATGACATATCAAATACAGTGATCAAGGCCATGTTTGGTAAAAAAACAGTAAATAGCAGATAAGCTAGCTAATCGCTGAATACCTAAATACTTGTACCTCAACTCAAATTTTAATTAAAGATGAAAAATTAAAATTAAAAAATAAGCGTTGTTTAAAAATACAATCGTAATCCAATTGAAAAATCTTTGAAACCTAGTCGTATGTAAATCATTACAAACAAAACTATGTAACTAAATTAAAATATAATATAATTGTTTTATTAAATACGACTCACGATATTATGTTTGAAAGTTGAGCAATGTTACTTGCAAGTCTTGATTAATATTAGATTGAGATTAATTTAATTTTTGATTTAGTATTGTTACTATATATGCATACATATGTAAGTACCTAATTTGATTCTTCTTTAGTGGTCCAATCTTTCACTCATCCAGACTTGGCTCCTTAGAGGTTAAGGAACACGTGGAAGAGTTGCATCCTTCTAGCTTCTTCCATGCAATTCAAAATTTCTCACATATATAGAGAAGGAAATTTTTTTGCTGATAATCTTGCATCTTTTAGAGTAGCTTTTAAATGTTATACTTTATGTGATTTAATTCCTAATTTTATTAGGATAGGTTTTTTTTCCATAATAGATTTGGTCTCCAAAATTATAGATTTAAATAGTTTATCCTATTTGCTTCATAGTTCAGGTTCTTGTCCCCCATGCTAATTTTGTATTCATTATTTATTTATTTTTTCATCAATAAAGTTTTGGTAAAAAATATATAAGTACACAAATAAATAAATAAAATGTGGGTATGAGATGGGTTGGATACTACGATACCCGCACCCGTACCCATTAAATTTAGTGGATAACTAAACATACCTATTGAGAGGATAATTACCCTATCCGTCGTGAGTAATTTTTACGTGTATCCATAGGGTCCATTACCTATTGCCATTCTTACTCTCTAACAAATATATTAGAAAAATTAACATTTCATTTTTGTTTAAAACTTTCAAAGTATTAATTTTGGTCTGGTAAAAAAAAGTATTAATTTTGGTAAAATTAGTTGTTGAATTAAATATTAAATATAAAATGACATAAAATGATGTGTTTATTTGATTTTTGTGTAAATTCTATAAATATAAATTATTTATTTTAAAATAATTTTTAATATTTTAATTTATTTCAAATTATTTAATATATAAAAATTAAAATATTAATTGTTTTTATTTTATTCTTATTTTTTAATGTAGATTTTACTTTTTTGTTATAAATGAAAAACTTATTCTATGTTAAGAGAGGTAAAAGATGAATAAAATCAAAATAATAAGGGTAAAAGTGAAGAAAAAATAAGTTATAAGTTTAAAGGCTATTTGAATCAAGGAAAACTATAAGCTATTAAGATAAGCTCATTCACCAAACATTTCTAGTTTAGTCAAAAACAAACTTTTGAGAGACATAAGGTGGCTTGGTGGATGGAATGTGAGACTTAAGGAATGAAATGATATGGAAGGAGAGGGTTTGATCCCCTTCCCACCTTTTTTAACAAAGCTAACAACAACTAACATTTGCCATTAAGAGAGTCAAACAAATTGATAAGCTATTCAAATAAGTTACTCCTTCCATCCCCTTTTGATTGATGTTTTAGCCCAAAAAAAATTATCTCATTTTGATTGTCATTTTACAATATCAATAAAATATTAAATTATTGGTGAACACTCTGGTACCCGGTGGAAGTGTTGGGTACAGTACCCAAGTGAGCTTGTATTAAATCCACTTTAATTACTTTGAATTAGTCACTTGACTTTTTTTAATTGTAGATGCACTCTTTTTTAAACTAAATAATGATTTTTTATCAAAAATTTCTCTACAGTATCTCTTTGTATTCTCTCTTCTTCGTCTTTATACCCACTTCATGGTTTTTCTTCTCCTGACATAGATTTGATTTCTCTTTTTCTTCTTCTTCTTCTTTTTCTTTCGATGGAATCTAGATATCGAAAACAAGTTGACATCGGTATATATATACGACTATTTGATTTTTTTTTTAATATGATGGGCATTCTAAACGTTCAAAAGAAAAGAAAAAGAATAACATATTAGCAAATTTGTAAAATATTTTCTGGGGCACCAAAATAATTATTCATAATTTACTGCTTACTTTTTAAAATAATAAAAATGTATGTCGTAACTGTTGTATGAAAAATATTGAATAAGTGGACTGTTTTGTTTAGAACAGTCAGTATGGGTATGGTACCCGACTAATTTAAAGAGTACCTAAGAATTTACTTAAATTATTTTTTTCTATATGCCCATGAAGCATTAATTGACTAAATAATCAATTACAATGAGAGAGAGGGAGTAACAATTGGCATATTAGGAAAGTACAACATATTTTTTATGAATCCCAGACTATTGACTATATTTCTTAGTTTATGTTCCACAACCTTAAATGTCAATCAAATGGGGATGGAGAAAGTATAAGCTAACTTATTAGGGTTACCAAATAAAACCGAAATAGATCGAAAATGATCCGAGTTGTCTATAGTCAAAATACTCTTGTGCATTCAGCATATCTCGGTTACAAACTTGAAATACCATCAGTTTAATCTTCGATGCAACGACGGAGATGTATTAAGTCCAAAATAATTTGATCTAATCCAAATCAAATCCAGATTTGCTGCAGTCACCATAAACACGCATTCACGCAATCTCGAACGTCGGATCACGATTGGACGACTCAGAATTAAACACGGTATTTTTAAATTTTAAGAAAATAAAAAATGTAATTATTTTTTTCGGCCGTCCGATCTCGATCTGATTTCATCGGAATCCAATCGAAAATGACAGAAATTAAATAGTATGAAACAGGGAAATAGTAATGATTAATAAAGGGGGAAACAAGAAAGGTGGAAGAGTTATTTAGTTAAATTATATATTGTTGGCACTCTGCCACAAAACAAGCTGAAGTAGATCAAACCTGCAGGAAGAACTAAAGCCTCAAAGCTGTTGAAGTGGGAACTATTTAAATATATAACTAAAAAAATAAGCCCCAACCCGAGACTCAATATGTACACACTCACACACTACTGTTCTTTTTTTTATTATTATTAATAATAAACAGAGACTCAAAACTTCAAAGACGAGACACAGCCAAAACCTGCTCATTATTTTGATTGACTCTGCTACTACTAGGCTTTTTGTTCTCTGCCACTACCAATCCCTTTGCTTTGACTCTCAATTCAAATTTCTGAATCTTACCAGTTGAAGTCTTGGGCAATTCCTCCATAAACACCACCCTCTTTGGAACCATAAAGTGTGGCAAATTCTTCCTGCAATACCCAATTATCTCATCCTCCGTAATACCACCATCATTTGTTTTCCCCTTCTTCTTCTTTAATGACACAAAAGCACAAGGACTCTCCCCCCATTTTGGATGTGGCATTGCCACCACAGCAGCCTCCAACACCTTTGGATGGTTATACAAAACAGACTCAACTTCTACACTGCTTATGTTTTCCCCTCCTGATATAATCACATCTTTAGACCTATCCTTAATTTCCAAATAACCATCAGGGTGTATAACCCCAACATCCCCAGTTCTAAACCAACCATTCTTAAAAGCCTTTGAAGTTGCTTCATTATCTTTATAATACCCCATCATTATCCCACTTCCCTTCAACACAATCTCCCCCAGTGTCTTCCCATCCCTTGGAACCCCTTCCATTGTCTCCAAATTCTTCACATCCACGTCAGCAAGTGTCAACACACTCACCCCTTGACGCGCTTTCAGTTGCGCTTGTTGTTGTTTTGGAAGTCGGTTCCATTTTTTCTGCCACTCACACACAAGCGCCGGCCCCGTTGCCTCAGTTAGCCCATAAGCATGCGTGACATGAAACCCGAGTGGTTCAATTTGTTCAAGCAGTGATGCTGGTGGAGGTGCTCCACCAGTGAGTATGTTCACAGGGGATTTTATCACTCTCCGCTCACTTGATTTTGCTCCTAAAATAATGTTGAAAACAATTGGGGCACAACACATGTGCGTCACATTGTGTAAAACAATGTTCCTGTATATGTCACATGCGAAAGTGTTTCGAAGACAAACATTAGTACCACCACGCGCTGCTACGCCCCATGTGAAGGTCCACCCGTTACAGTGGAACATAGGTAGTGTCCATAGGTACACTGGTTCACTACCCATTTCCCATCCAAGTATTAGGCTTAAGGTACTCAGATATGCTCCTCTGTGGCTGTACACCACTCCTTTTGGTTCTGATGTTGTACCTGATGTATAATTCAATGCAACTGGGGACCACTCGTCTTTGATTTCTTCAGGAACATAATTCGGATTACCGTGGCGAACCATTTGCTCGTATTCGAGCTCGCCTAATCGGATTCCGGTGGGAGAGTTTATGTCGTCGATGACAATCACTAGTGGAAGAGATGAGTAGTAGTAATTTTCTGTTGTGTTTGAATTTGTGCAGCTGCCCTTTTGGAGGCTCTCTTTCTCTTCCATGAGTAACCTGAGGGCGTCTCGCGCCTTCGACACGTACTCGTAGTCCACAAAGAACACTTTGGCTTCAGAGTGCTTCAGAATTGTGGCTATGTTTTTAGCATCTAGACGGATGTTGATTGTGTTTAGCACAGCTCCAGCCATTGGCACTGCAAAATGCATCTCATACATTGCTGGAATGTTAGGGGCCAGCACTGATACCTGTTTCATTATAAGCAAAAAAAACAATTATTAGCTAGTAAGAGAGAACTTTGATACAGTTCCTTACCTACTGTTCCCACGGACAATACAACATAATTATCGCAAAGTGTCTCAAAAGGTGTATTGTAAAATTGTTTCATTACATCTGTTTAAGAAAAAAAAAAAATTGTCTCTTCGTTCGTGTTTAGAACAGTAAGAACAGTGCTAGCTATAGGCAGTGTCCTTAAGTTTAGTCCCCATAACTAGTATATTGATTAATCTTGGAGTCATGAGTTAATCATATGAATCATAATCATATGCATGCATGATAATTGGGATTTTAAGTGCTGCTTTGAAGTTTGTAACTTTGTAGTTTATTATTATTATGTAGTAAAAAAATTGAAGTGTGTCAGAAAGAAATTTATGTGCCATATATTCCAAAAAAAAAAAAAAAAATCAGAAAGAAATTTATGTGGTTGAGGAAGTTGGTAGACTTACAACATCATTTCTAGCAATATTGAGAGCACGGAGGGAGAAAGCAAGGCGGCGGCAGCGGTCATAAGTTTGTGCCCAAGTGAAACGGGTTCCTTCATGGATCACTGAGGCACGGTTTGCATAGCATGAAGCAGCTCTCATCAAGAAAGTTAAAGGGGTGAGTGCGGTATAATTTGCTTGGCATTTTGGAAGGTCATCCATTAGAATTAGAACTAGATAGAGAGTAAGATGAAAAAGAATGTGTTAATTCTAAGAGAGGGAGAAGAGGGTTGTTGTGGTTGAGAATGAGAGGGAGCATTGTCATTCATTTATATAGGAAAAATGTTGTGTTTTGGAGGGATACATTTGTTGAGGGCCACGTTACGTTAATTGGGAAGGGTATGGTAAGTGGGACCACTTTGTAAGTATGAAGATGCAGTGAAGCTTGGGTGTGGAAGTTTGTACACGGGAAATTGCTTTGATACTACTAAATGGGTGTGAAATTGAACACATGTGGTGGTTGTTGTTATAGTTGACCTTATTATTTTATTTTTTTTCATTTCTGTTCCATGCCTTGTGCATCTTGCGAGTTGAGTGATAATTTTGTAAACATATACGTACGCTATTCGATCAGTGATTCGTTTATCAACGTGAATTCGAAAATAATTGGATTCATCAATCCAAAAAAAAAAATGAATACAATATTACAATGAGTATTGCGTGTATATTAAAATGTTTTAAAAGCGACTATTTATTAGCACAAAAAAAAGCGACTATTTATTTTCAGCTACATATCAATCACAATTTTTAATTTAGTGAAATTAGTGCAAAAATTTTTCTAAAAAAAGAGAATATTCCTTTTAAAATGGGATTTTCACACTTAATTGAGCATCGCATATGTATTCAACAATCGCATCAACTCATCAACTATATATCCCTTGCTTAGCCAAAATGAAAATAACGAACAACGCCCATTTGTTGACAGCCCGTAAATATTTATTATCTACCTACTTTTGAATTTTTCATTTTTCTTCTTGTTCTTGCAACTGATGGTGCTTTCAAGCAATATTCTTATTGTGAATGCGAGTGAAGTGATTCAATTAATAAACTTTTTCTTTGAAGATTAACGCATATCTAACAGATATGAGACAACCAAAGTGTGATTTTCGTGTTTAATTAGCTACGTGCATAATTCAGGTTAGGACTTCTTGTTCGAGTAGCTAGCGAAAGCAACGATAATTAATTATAAGACCATTCAATTATTTTCTGATATGACCCAGCAGAACCTGACTGTAAGCATGGGACCAGAGGTACCGGCCGTTACCCCAAATCAATAATTTTATGTGTGTTTTTGTAACAGCCCACAAAAAGGGGCTTCGCCCCGGATTGATGGTATTAGGAGGTGGGTTTTCATTGTCTTTATCCTTTTGGGTATGAGTTCGAAACTTCTATAAGGCAAAAACTCTGCCAAAGGGAGCGGATAAGTCTTATGAGTAACAATGCCCCCGTTATGCCTTGGAGCTAAGGTCCAGGGGGCAAAGCCCGTTTGGGTGGGTTGTTACAGTTTTCTTGTTTCGTTTTTTTTTTTTTTAAACAACCAACTCACTTCATTTCATTCAATAATAATCCAGTGATACACGAGGGAATTGAATAAAACAGTTGGGAGCTAGCATAAAGCCTAAATGCTCTAGCAAGGCTATGAGCAACACAGTTTGCTTGTCTCCAAATAAAAAACCTCATAGTTTTGTAAACTCTTTAAAAATTCTCAATAAGAATCTAAAATAGTGCTTACTTCATTACTGAGGGGTTACAGTGTCGCAATATCTTCCACCACTGCTTTGCAATCAATCTCAAAGGACATGCTAGTGAGACCTTCTTCTATGACACATTTGACAGCTTCCAATAAAGCAATGACTTCGGCTTCTTTGCAGGTTGGTGAACTTGGGAACCACATTGTTTTGGCCACCACGAATGCGCCTTGATCATCTCTAACACAAATAACAATTCTAAACGTGCCTTCTGTTGCAAAGATTGCTGCATCCACGTTGCATTTTAGCCTTCCCAAAGCTGGCTTCTTCCAAATTAGATCCACTTCACTAGATTTGTGCCATCCCATGTCTTGTTCCTTGTTACGCACCCTTCTCCAGCTCGAAGTAAACTCGCGAGCCAGCATTACAGCAGAACCCGCAGCTAATTCCTCACCCTTCCAAACTGTGTCTTTCCTTCTTCTCCAAATACACCAGAATAGCATGAAGAAATCACTAAGTTGCTCACCCGAGAGTAGAACCAGCAGCTCAAAAGTTGCTTCGTTGAATCCTCCAGCTTGTAGCACCAAGCTCTGCATGGTATCCCATAAACCTCCAGCTCGCCAGCACTCTATAGCTTTAGGACACCCATAGAAAGCATGTCAAACATTTTCATCAATAACTTCACAATGGGGACATTCTACCGGGCAATCTACCCCCTTACGACACAAATTCTGCCTAGTTGGAAGGACATTCCTCAGGCCACGCCATACAAGAAGCTTGAACTTATGTGGTACCTTTGCTCCCCAAAGTCGGCTCCACTCACCTTCCACCCTCAAGTCTGAGTTGTCTACTACCACTTCCATTAACCTATGATAGCCTGACCGAGTAGTGTATTCTCCTATTTTACTAGACAACTAAACAAGGTGGTCTTCTCGGCCTACATGTGATAAATGAATGCTGAGTATGCTGGCGGCTTCATCTGGTTGAAAACAAGTCGTGACAAGGTCCTTCTTCCAA
This sequence comes from Calophaca sinica, assembly GCA_037113605.1. Taxonomy (NCBI): domain Eukaryota; kingdom Viridiplantae; phylum Streptophyta; class Magnoliopsida; order Fabales; family Fabaceae; genus Calophaca; species Calophaca sinica. Next base: position 52,225,310 of record CM073735.1, on the reverse strand, counting down.
GTGTGGGTTTGTTGATTCACAAGATCACACACTCTCATGTTCTTCATACCCAGAACACACTCTCATGTTCTCCATACCCAGAACTATGGGGCTTTTGATAAACGGATCTTCTTTGTTCCTAAGCCATGGATCCTTCCACACATTGATTTTGTTCCCCTCTCCGATTTGCCACCTAGTGCCTGACTTAACCACTACCCGAGAAGTGTAGATACCACGGCAAACATAACTCGGGCTGTGACCCAACCGAGCCCCAAAAAAATCCCCTTATGAGAAATATTTACCTTTGAAGACTCTGGATAAAATAGTATCTTGGTTGGTAGTAATCCTCCAACCCTGCTTCCTTAGCATAGCTAAGTTAAAGCCGTAAAAGTGGCGAAAACCCAAACCACCATATTCCTTTCTCACTGACAATCTCTCCCAGCTCATCCAGTTAATGCCACGCCCTCTCCCTCTGTTTGAACCCCACCAGAAAGAATTGATCATGCGCTCCATCTCTTCCCCTAAAGAGGTGGGGATGAGAAAAGCACTCATGCAGTATTGGGGAATTGATTGAGTTACTGACTTGACAAGAACTTCTCTCCCTGCCTTAGATAGATGACGTCCTAACTAGTGTTGAATCTTCCTCCAAACTCAGTCTCTCAAGTAGCTAAAAATGGCCTTCTTATTCCTCCCAATCATGGAAGGCAACCCAAGGTATTTTCCGGTTCCCAAGCACTCTGTAACCTCCAGTAAATTAGTAACAGTTTATCTGACCTCTTGGGTAGTGTTCTTGCTAAAATAGATCTCTGACTTTTGCATATTGATAGCCTTGCCAGACGCACGCTCATAAGTTGCCAGAATATTTTTCAGGTGCCTGTAATCCTGCTCATCAGCCCTACAAAACAGAAAACAATCGTCAGCAAATAATAAGTGTGTGAGGATAGGAGCTCCCCCACACACTTTGATACCATGGATGTCTCCTCTTGCTTCCGCTCTTTTTATAAGGGTTGTTAAGCCCTCATCACACACAATAAAAAGATAAGGGGATAGTGGGTCTCCTTGTCTAAGTCCTCTTCCCGGTGTGACATGTCCCACTCCCTCTCCATTAAGTTGTACAGAGTAATTCACTGTTTCAAGGCATAAAGTAATCATTGCACCCACTTCTCATCAAAGCCCAACTTCAAAAGCATACCTTTCAAAAAATTCCAATCCACCTATCATATGCTTTGCTTATATTAATCTTGAGAGTAACTTCACCTATCTTCCCATTCACTTTGCAGTTCATGTGGTGGATAGTTTCTATTGCTACCAAAACATTATCAAGAATAGAACGGTTTGCCACAAACGCTGATTGTTCTTGAGAAATACATTTCTGCAAGAGGGGCTTCATACTGTTTGCTAACACTTTCGAGATGATCTTGTAGAGAACGTTACACAAGGATATGGGTCTCAAATCCTTCATTGAGGTGGGGTTCTCTTTCTTTGGGATCAGAACAATGTTTGTATCATTCAGTTGCAGAGGAAAAGACCTTCTATTCAACCACTCAACACATGCATGAAAAATTTTAACACCTACCAAATGCCAGAAGTGCTTAAAGAAAACCGGGTTCAAGCCATCCGGACCCGAGGCTTTATCAGAGTGCATCTCAAATAACACTTTCTTGGACTCAGTTATAGTAAAAGGCCTGAGAAGGCCCTCATTATCAGAAGTAATGATACGTGGAGATACTAGGTTAAGAATTTGGTCTACCTCACTATGGTTACCTTGAAAGAGGCCTTGAAAATAGGTCTCGGCCACTTGCCCCATACCCACATGATCCGTGACCTCCCTCCCATCATCTGACACTAGCTTTGCAATTTTCTTCTGCTTCTTCTGTTGACTTGCCATAGCGTGAAAGAACTTGGAATTTGTATCCCCATCCCTGAGCCAGAAACCTTTGCTCGTTGACGCCAGAAAGCTTCTTCTTGTGCTAAAAGAGTCCCCAATCTATCCCTCAAGGAGCCATAATTAATGACGTTGTGCTTCCTCCGAGACACTATTTCGACGTGCCTCTAACTCCCTCTTGCATTCCTCGATGGCATCTTTGTATTTCATTCTCAACTTCTTGCCCTAAACATTCATAGCCTCTGTACAACTCCTCATTCTGGTCATAACATCGCCCTCCAAGTGCGCCTCCCAACCGCCCTTCACTATTCCCTCAAAGTCCTCCTCATCTAACCACACATTCTCAAACTTGAAAGGTCTTTGAACACACCTTCTCTCTCTAGTAAACAACCTGAGAATGATAGGATAGTGATCGGATCTATCAATGACCACTGACCTCAGATTGCAACTTGGGAAAGCATCTAACCATTGCTGCATTGCCAAAGCTCTATCTAATCTATCTTCTTTTGCATGGGGGTGCCTCTACTTTTGAACCAAGTGAATTGATATCCCTCTAGAGGAATATCATGAAGGTTTCTCTCCAAAATTGCTTCTCTGAATCCTCTTAGTTTCCACGGGGGATGATCTACCTGTCCTCTTTTGTCATCATTTGATAAGAGGTCATTATAGTCGCCCATCGTACACCATGGTAGGAAGTTGTCCCTAGATAGGTATTTAGAAGGTCCCAAGAGTCTCTCCTGTGACTTGTCTCCGAAAAACCATCGAAACCTGTAAACCTCCATCTCACACTACCTTGCCCAGTCACCTCTACATCAATGGAATTTAAGGAATAGCTATTAATGTGACAATCAAACGGATGCCTCCACAAAATAGCCAATCCCCTTCCTCTGCCCACTCTATCAACTGTAAACGACCCATCATATCCCAGCCTAGCTCGAATTTCCTCAATTTTATTAGAATGCACCAAAGTTTCACACAAGAAAATAACGTCTGGTTGGTGCGTCCGGACGAGGTCCCTAAGGGAAGGAACTGCGCGTGGGTGACCTAGGCCCCGACAGTTTCAACTGAGTACACTCATTGTCCCTGGCAGGCACCTCTGCCAGGCCCCCCCAATAAAAAAGAAGCACTACTTTGAAACTGAATTGCACCATTTTTTTCCCTTTCTCCTTGAGTTAGTTCACCCTGGTTCAACATATTGGAGGTTGTGACATGCATGATACGATCTCGTTAAATCTCCACCGCCTTATCACGTTTCCATTTTTTATCAAGATCAGATAACTTCTCCTCCACAAAATCCTCATCCATTGATTGGGTAGTTTCTTTCACCTCTTCCTCTGATTGGTCAACAAGATCATTATTTTTCGGAATTGTTTTCTCCACGTGCGGCATCGAATCTTGCTTGATATTATTTTATTTTGTTTTTGGCAACATTGATTGCATTTTTTGAAAAAAAGATACCATCATCTCTTGCCTCTTTTGTACCACATCCTCAGTTACTGAATTTATGGAATTTAAACTGATCAGGCCCACCTGCGCTGGATTTGATCCTGAATTACCGTGACCTAGCTGGGTTTGACCTAACCCTACACTGTTGCCCTCCTCCCTTAACCAACGTGATCCGCCGCTGCCGTCACTTCTCTGCATGGCTGCTTGTAGCTCTGGCCCCCATAACCTGATCTCGTCATCATGTTTCATGGCAAAGAATTGATCGCAGTAGTCCTCCAGATGCCCCAGCATATCACACAAATAACAAAAATTCCCAAGTCTTTCATATTGGAACTTAACCTGCTTCACCTCTCCACCCTGCTTCTTGATTTTCTTCATGCGCTTTAAGGTAAGCCTGGCATCAATGAGGACCCTTATTCTCATGTACCTTCTCCAGAGCTCCGAATTATTCTTAGCATCATACTCCAAGAATGAACCAATGAAGTTACCTAGGCTCTTGCCAATGGCTTGTGACATAAATCCGGCCGGAACATCGTGTACCTATACCCAGAACGGGACTGTGAACAATGGCACCTAGTGCGGCATCTCACCCTCCTGTAGCACGCCCAAAATCACCAATTTCTTATCGAAAGACCATGGCCCTCTGCACATCCAGCTTATGAAAAAATTGAAAGATATACACTCCCGCGCTTGCTTCACGAATGGTCACCCCAAACTTAGGACACCACACATTTGTCATCCTTTCCTTCATGATTTGCACCCTGATTGGTTTCTCTATAAGAAACCTTCTCGCAAGAATCAATGAGGTCTTATCATCTTCTTCTTCGGCCCCAGGTACCACCACCTCCAGATTCTCCTCTTCCGCTTCCAACGTTAGCCTTGCTAAATCCACCCTCTCCATGTTTATCGCCAATATAGGACGAGAACGCACACTAGGATTACCAGCCTTGAAAACTTTGAAACAAAACTCTCACAGACTCTCAAGAGAAGAGAGAAGAGACACTACTCACTAGGGAGAAACACTTTATTAAATTGACCAACTTCGTGTGTTTTCTTGTTTAGAAGAGTAAAAACATAATTTAATTTTTACACCGGTCGATATTTATATAAAAAAACATAATTTAATTTAGGGTTTATGGTTTAAACTATTTAAGAAAAAAACAAGCTAATGATGAATTTCTTTACTAAATATTTGAAAATTACCTCACTAGTTAATTTTTTGTAATTAGCACTCTTAAGCGCACAAAGTTAAATGAATAAAGTACTATGGGTTGGTTTAGACGAGGTTTAATTTAGAGAAAATGAATTTTATTTGATATTGTTTAAAAGAAATTTTTGAAATAAAAAAAAATAATGTTTAGGCGTAAAATTTATTTATGTGTTTAAGTTTTAATTTTTTTTAATGATGTCAAAAATCATTTTTAAGCACAAAATTATATCTCAACTAGTATTTGAGTTTTTTCAACAAAATTTACTAAAATATATTATTACACGCGCACATAAATTCTATATACTTATTTTTATTATAAATCTTGATTTCGTGGTTATTAATTAAAAGGTTGCAATATTAAAAATTTGAGTAGGAAAAAAGTTGTGGAGAAAAAGTCTCAATATTTGAGAAAATATTAGTATACTTTTAGGCTATGCAAACATGGACAAATTCTATGGTGAGATATTTTGTAATAAACAATTATTTTTCAATCCCTCAATTGTTTCATAATTAAAAATCACTAATCCCATTCTCTTTTTTTACTCTATTGCCCCCCCTACTCCCCCACCATTGGTTTGCAGCTGCCATCTTAATCTTGTCACTGCAAAACAAGGCTTTTTCCATTCCGGTGTTGTGTGATGTTGTTACGGGTCGCACATCGCGACAATAGCTCTATGGTAGGCTCACTTTTCGCTTCCCCATGGCCATGGTCGGATCTACCTTCAGTTAATTGGGGTACTTGACCTCACTAATTAATTTTTTCTTTCACTAATTATTAAATAATTTTATTTTTAACCTCACTAAAAAATAAGTATTGACCCTACTAAAAAGAAAAAAATAGAAAATAAACTGAAAAGTGTACTAATTTTTCCATCATGGAAAGCAAAAACTCTGTTTATTCTGTTATCTCTCTATCTCAACTTCTGACTCTAGGTGTAGGCTTTTCAGTTCTGTTCACAGCTATTTCTGTCATACACTCACGACACTCATTTACAAAATAAAAATCTTTGCTAAAATATATTTCCTTGACGATCAAATCATGGTCTGATATTTCAAAAAGATATCTTATCAATATGTCAGACAACAACAATAGTATGCGTATGACAATTAAAATATATATCTCTTTATAAAAAATGATTCATATCATTAGAATATGTTATATTTATACTTTAATACATTATGATAGTATGATGAATATTTATATTTTTAAAATTAATAAATTATATTTAGAAAAAAAATAGAAACTATATTTTTAATATTAGAAATATGTGTGTTTGTCAATATTGCCCCCACAACCTAAATTTTCTGGATCCGTCAGTGCCCGTGGCTAAGTGGTTATTCCCAAAAAAGCCTTCTCCAGAGCTTCTAGCAGTTATCTATGGTGAAAATACGATATAGAATACATAGCCTACGATTCAAATTTGCGCTTTCCTCCTGCTTGCGCTCTCCTCTTGGTCCTCTAAGAAGGGGGTGGTTTTTGGGTAGTGTCTTGCATTCGTTTTCACAAGTCTATTTCGCCTAGTGTTGCTGGTTTTCCTATTGTTGCATGAGCAATGGAGGAACCAACCAGTTATCTGCATGTGCCTATGGAAAATGAAGAAGACAATGATCAATTATCTTGTTAGGAAGGTGAACCTTTTGATATGAGAACTGACATCAAGGCTAAATTGGAAGTTATAGGTGGAGGCTTTGAATCGAAGCCTACAAGTAACAAGAACCAAAGGTTATGGAAGACTGTGACTCAGTGCTCAATGAGTAACGAGAACCAATGAATATGGATGACCTGCTTCTTGACCCATGTTCAACGAGTAATACAAAATTTGGTATGATTTTCACGTTGACCCAACGCCCAATGAGTGAAATGAATCTCTGAAGTGAAGACGTCACAACCAGCTATAAACGTTACAGCTGATAAATCAGATTTGAACACCATGGACAAATCGATAAGCTCAGAGAGAATCCTCTCTAATTTCTTTACTAAACTCAATCAACTGTTTATTCCATGATAGTGAATTACAATATATATATATTCCTAGTCCTAATTGACTCAATGGATCCTTAAGTAATTCACATCTCACCTAACCTTATCTAATATTAATTTCGGATTTAAAGTATAAAGATAAAATCAAATTTGAAATAATGCTAAAGATACTCCCTAATAAATTCTCTCAAATCCTAATTTAAAGAAAGCAAATCAAATGGCAATTAAGTCTTATTTATTCCTAAAATAAAGCAACTGAATTGTAACAAAATCGAAACAAATCATGTGTATGTAACACTTTGATGTTATGAGCTAAGAGTTGTTCTTATTGGGTGGAGGCACACATCATTGGTGTCTTCGGGACCAGGGCGCGAGGAGAATTAGGAAGAGCTCTATGCACTGCCATCATTTCTTCGTGCTCCAGTAGTACCATTACAAGGTACAGGCACAAGACCTCCTTTCTATGAGAGTGCAATGAGTCTTTTTTTCGGATTCGAACGTTGATTCTAGGAATGCTCGCAAAGCAAGGAGCTCTTGGGAGTGCTCCCGGAGCACATTAACCACTCTAGGTAAATAAGGATTCCTAACAACTCCATTAACACATCTTCTTGTAGCTTACTGACCCAAAGTGCAAGAAGTCAAAACAGATCCAAGCGCTCACTAACAGGTCCAGTGTTGAAGGGCACAACCAGTGCTGCTAATGAGGTCCAGTCAGATGACTCAGATTTCAGTGAAGGCGACATGCTCTCAGTCTCCTCTACGCAGTGCACAAATGCGTGGATACTTGATTCAGGATGTTCTTATCACATGACTCTAAACTGGGAGTGGTTCACCACTTACAAGTCAGGTAATTTCGGTTTTGTTTATTTGGGCGATGATAAAGCTTGTGCTATTGTAGGCATGGGACAAATCCGAGTTGCAATGGACGATGGTGGTGTCAAAATGTTGTGTGAGGCTAGGCATATTCCTGACTTGAGAAAGAATTTGATTTCCTTGGGCACTTTGCAAGCAAATGGCTTTAGCTATAGGACATATGGAGATAAGGACATTCTCAGGGTGACTAAGGGTGCTATGATTGTGATGAAAGCTAGGAGGACTGCAGGGAATACATACACACTGTTGGGAAGTACAGTTGTAGGTGGAGTTACTTCTGTTGAGTCGGATGATGATGCTACTAGACTGTGGCATATGTGTTTGGGTCATCTCAGTCAATGTGGGATGGTAGAATTTCATAAGAGGCATCTGTTGAAGGGTGTTCGAAGCTGCACGTTGGGATTATGTGAGTACTGTGTACTTGGGAAGCAGACTCGAGTTCGTTTTCAGGCTGTAAAGCACAAAACCGAGGGTATCTTAGACTATGTGCATTCTGATGTATGGGGGCCTACCCGTGAGCCCTCCATGGGAGGATCTCGGTATTTTGTAACATTTGTTGATGATTTTTCTCGCAAAGTTTGGGTCTATTTCCTGAAACAGAAATCAGAGGTATTTGACAACTTCAAGTTATGGAAGGTAGAGGTAGAGAATCAGAAAGGCAGAAAAATCAAGCACCTGAGATCAGATAATGGCACTGAGTATACCCACAAGCAATTTCAAAAATTTTGTGCAGAACACGGTATTCAGTGGCACTTCTCAGTGAAGAAAACACCACAACAAAATGGTGTTGCAGAAAGAATGAACAGGTCTTTCACAGAAAGGGTCAGATGTCTGCAGTTGAATGCTAGTCTTTCTAAGGGATTCTGGGCTGAGGCCATAAGTATGGCATGTTACCTTATCAATCGATCACCACGAGCCTCATTGGATGGGAAGTTTGTAGAGGAAGTATGGACAGGCAACCTGATTGATTTTAATAATTTAAAATTTTTGGGTGTCCTTCTTATGTGCATATATCCAGTGATGAAAGATCTAAACTTAATCCAAAGTCGAAAAAGTGCATTTTCGTAGCTTATGCGAAAGGCATGAAGGGGTTCAAGTTCTGGGATCCAGTTTCAAAGAAGATGGTGGTCAGCAGAGATGTAGTTTTCGATGAGCAGTTCATGTTGGAGTATAAAGTTGCGACAGATACTCCTGCCACAGTGACAAATGGAGTTGAGTACTCTAGCTCCAAGACAGTTCAGGTGGAGGTTGAACAGCTACCAGTGGTTCATGGTATGCCAATGCCTCAGGCTGAGCCCGTGCATGAGTCTGTACATGAGCAGAAGCATGAATCTGATGTTGACACAGACAGCCCAGATGTTTTGCAGGACTATAATCTTGTCAGAGATTGAGATCGTCGTACTACTAAGGCACCCACTAGATATGGTTATGAAGAGTTGGTTTCTGTTGCACTTCTCATCAGTTTAGGTGATTCGTCTACTTTTAAAGAGGCAATTCAATGCCAAGATAAGGACAGATGGATGAGTGCCATGATAGAGGAGATGGAAGTCTCTGCATAAGAACCAAACTTGGGAGTTAGTTGAGCTACCTAAGGGAAAACGTGCTATTGGGTGCAAGTGGGTGTACAAGTGTAAACATGCAGTATCAGAAAAAGAAGGGGAAAAGTTCAAGGCTCGTCTTGTTTCAAAGGGGTATTCACAGCAGAAGGGGATTGATTATAATGAGATTTTTTTTCTCCGGTCATGAGACATACTTCTATCAGGGCAGTACTAGCCTTGGTAGCCAGTTGGGATATGCATTTAGAACAGATGGATGTGAAGACAGCTTTTCTTCATGGTGAATTAGAGGAACAGATTTACATGAAGCAGCCAGAAGGGTTCAGTGCAACTGGACAGGGCCATTTGGTTTGTAAATTGAAATGTTCTCTATATGGGTTAAAGCAGCCTCCAAGGCAGTGGTACAAGCGCTTTGATTCTTACATGCTTAGGATTGGCTACAGGTGTTGTGAGTATGATTGCTATGTTTATGTGAAGAGCCTTGATGATGGTTCTTTTATTTTTCTATTACTTTATGTTGATGATATGTTGATTGCGGCTAACAACTTGCATGATGTGAATGAGCTGAAAATCCTGCTGGGGAAGGAGTTTGACATAAAGGATTTGGGGGCTTCTAAGAAGATTCTTGGGATGGATATTCACAGGGACAGGGGAGCAAGAAAACTGTGGCTCTCTCAACAGGGCTATGTTCAGAAGGTGTTAGACAGATTTGACATAAGCAATGCTAAGGCTGTGAGTACCCCATTGGCGAATCACTTTAAGCTCTCAATGGAACAGTGTCCAAAGACAAGGGCGGAAGCTGAGTACATGTCGAAGGTTCCCTATGCTAGTGCAGTTGGTTGCATGATGTATGCTATGGTTTGCACTAGACCGGACTTGGCACATGCTGTAAGCCAAGTTTGCAAGTTTATGTCTAATCCAGGTAAGCAGCATTGGGAGGCAGTCAAGTGGATTTTCAGATATTTAAAGGGCACTACAGGTCATGGTATTATGTTTGGCAGTCAACGGAGTAATCCTTCGGTTGTTGGATATGTGGATTCAGACTATGCCGGTGATTTGGATAACAGAAGGTCTACGATTGGGTATGTTTTCACCCTTGCAAGTGGGCCTATATGTTGGAAATCGGCAGTTTAGACTATAGTGGCAATGTCCACAACTGAAGCTGAGTATATGGCAGTAGCTGAAGCATCCAAGGAAGCCGTGTGGCTTACAAGGCTAGTGAAGGAGTTGGGCATTGAGCAAGGTGGAGTTCAGTTGCATTGTAATAGTCAGAGTGTCATTTTCTTGGCAAAGAATCAGGTGTATCATGCCAGAACAAAGCACATTGATGTGAGATTCCACAAGATCAGGGAGTTGCAGACATCTGGACATATATTACTAGAAAAGATTCACACTTCTGAGAATGCAGTTGACATGTTCACAAAGCCAGTCACTGTTGACAAGTTCAAGCATCGCTTGGACTTGTTATATGTTTCTCAGTGCTAAGTAGGAGCTGACCCCCCAACCCGCCAGGAGCTGTTATCTTCTAAAGGGCTTGATATTTGCCAAGGTGGAGATTGTTGAGTATGGTTCATATTGTTGCTGGAAGTTGGGTTGACGCTCGAGCGGAGTGGAGCATGAGTACAACGAGCGGGTCTTTAACTAGGTTTGAGGTGCCAACCATTCAACAAGATAACATTGGTTTCTGAAATAGTTGTTTAGGGACTTTTTGGACGTGCATTGCTTTCCGAACTTAGATTCGAAAGTTATTGGAATGATCTCAATTGGTAACAAGTATTAATGTTAAATCTGACGAATTCAATTTTTAAGGTTTACCTATGTTTAAAATTGCTAAGTATTGGACGTAATTAATTAAGAGGCATAAGTAAGACAAGACACTTAAAATAAACCTAATCATGTCATAACTAAACGAAGGTGTTGAACTGGTTAAATTGTAGGATTGTCAGTTACTATTGCTATGTTTGATTGTTTGACAATATGTTGTGTTTGATTGGTTGAGTTGCATGCTTTGAACGGACTGACATGCTTGATTGGTAATATGATTCTATGACTTATAAATATGTGGACAATATGATGGTATGATTAAAAGCTTAGTTCGATGATGATAATGAAATGCCATGTCGTGTGCTTGACTAGTAGGATGAATGGTAGTATCGACCAATTGATAAGTATTGGATTGATTGAAAGATACCTTAAGTGGGTATGTGTCACCATAAGTGGTGATGTAAGGTTGAGATACTAGGTCAAGAGACCAAAAGATAGCTAAATGAATTGAGGATGATTCCATATCATAGCATATTGAGCACTATTGCATTGTGACCTCGCTCAATTGAGCAGGTGTCTCGCCTAGCTGGGAAGATGATGTTCCTTAACTTAATTCGCTCAATCAGAGAAGGTAACCTCACTTGTGGAGGGTAAAATATACATATTATAGATACGTACTTTTTAATATTTATGATAAAGCCTTTCTATGGCACCTAAATAACATTAACAGGAAAATATGGTGTTCTCATTGATCATGAAGGAGTCCTATATGTACTTATGTTGTGAAATCTCTATGTATAATAATTTTATGGTTTAAATATTTTTTGTCCCTATAAATATATCGCTTTTTATTTTAGTCCCTATAAAATTTGTTTTTAGTCCCTACAATATATGAATTTTTTTTGGTCCTTAGTATTTTGTTTTAATCCCTATAGTATTTGTTATTGTTGGAGTTAATCTTTATAATACGCGAACCATATTGATTTTAGTTCTTGAAATATGGATTATATACGAACTAAAATCAATAGGCTCCATATATTACAAGAATTAATTTCAACATAAATAAATATTACAAGAACTAAAACAAAATAACAAAGAATAAAAGTGTAAAACGGGACTAAAAAAGAAATAATATTTGCAGGGACTAAAAGTGATATATTTGTGAGACTAAAAACAAACAACAAAATTTTGACACGAAGTAAAAGAAAAAGTAGTATATTTATAATTATGAAAAAGATATTCAAAAAGATTAAAAATAAAAATAACACGTACCATTTTTAAGAGAAAAAAAATACTAAAAAAATTTAACAACTCTTGAACCTTTAACTATTTAAACATTTCTGTCAAAATAAAACTATTTAAACTTAATCTACTATGAGTTTGAGCAGGGACGGGCCTATTTGGACTAGTGTGAAGGCAAATGCCCCCATTAATATTCTATTCTTTCTCAAATATATATTATATAATATATATTTCTTTTTTTAAAAGCAGCACTATATATATTCTTTCAGACTTATTGATAATGTTAATATCAGTTATAATGGCTTTGTACTAAAAATAATTCAGAATTTTAGCAATACAGTATCAAAGCCATACCCCGAGTGGTAAAACATATATAACTGCTATATAGACATTGAGAGCGCGGGTTCGAACACGCAACGTTCAACTTTCCCCTCTGTTTGCATGAAAAAATCAGCCGAGGGATTCGGCTAACGTCCAGCCGACAAATTGATTCCTGTTTAAGCGATTACACCGAGAACGGAACTCTGATTCTCGATTATGGGTTCCCCAACTGCTCCAGAAAGCGTTGAGTGTGGTGAATCTACGCTATGCTAAGGCTAAGGCTAAGATACATGGAATCGGCTAAGATAAATGCTGTAAAAAGCTGATAAATTGCAAAAGAAATAGTTGTTTGATTGATTGGATGTGTCTCTTACATTTCTCAGCGAAGGTATATATATACAAAAGAAAAACAAAAATGTAACCGCCCCCTATTGGCCATTATTATGTGTTCCATACGTTCATGGTCGACAACAGCGATCGTGGGAGTCCCTCAACTTTGCCTCATGCGTATCGTGGGTTAACCGCTCTCCCATCGGCTGGGCAAACGATTTATCACGTGTTAAATGCGTTGAAGGCCTTCAAGAGCTAGCTTTAGTCATTTTGGCGCCAAAGTCCATGACTTTCACATACTTAACCCTTGGTCGAGCTTCAAAGCTCCATATTAATCTACAATAGCTCAGCCGATGAGGCCATAATAATCGGATATTTTCTTTATCCACATCGGCTAAACTCTTTAATAATCGGCTGACCTCACGATGCTCCCTGAACTTCTAACATTTTCCTTTCTAACCTCGGTTCAATGGAACCAGTTTTCGGCTACAAATTGGATCGGCTTATCTCACGCATCGGCTAGTCCCTTCATCGGCTATGGCTGATATTTTCTGGTGATAACACCCTCTTACCATATGTACTTAACCAAAAAAAGCCATACACTCACATGTGCAAAAGCTTCTTTTTGACACAGAGTCAAACATCCTATTTGATGATATTATGCCAATCAAAATGTATATATGTAACTAGTTATTTATGAATAAGAGAACTTAATGTTAATGTAATTATAAATATAAATTATTATTATAAATATTATCTTTATTACATCAGACGATGTCAATAAAAAACCGTATGAATTGACACATATATAAATTGCCCCCACACCCTAAAATTTCTGGGTCCGTACTTGAGTTGGAGTTGCATTAGTTGTTACTCATAGTCAACTCTAACTCGCTAGTCATTTGTGATTATATATAAGTTAGAGGTTATACTCCTAAATATTCATGATTTAATTGTGTCACAAAAAAATTACGATTTAAACAAAAATCAGCTATCAGCATGCATAATATAATAGCCGCCTTTGTTACCTCAATCAATTTGGCTCATCTTGAGCCTGGTTCTGGGCCATTAATAAAATTTTCTTGTGCTTCCCAAAAAAAAAAAAAAAAAACCTCAATCGATTTGCTTCAGTCGTTTAGTTTTTAATTAATTGCTACCTATCTTTTTATTTTTTTCATCTGTCTTTTTCGGCTCTACAAATGGCTACAAAAACTTGATTGTTAAAACTTAAAATGAGAAAACTGCATAATGCATACTATATAAATTTCCACCTAATTCAAACTTCATATACTTTTCTTATTTAATAGTCAGTCCAACTTAAAATCTTTCAGAGTCTTTGGTCTAGTCTTGTTGAATATCAAATCTTAATTTCCACAATTCAGCTACGATAAAATAAATTCTAAAGCGTGTATACCACAAAATTTCCAGGAAATTGTCATGACATGATACTGCAAATTAATGCTGAGCAGCGACTGCACCTTTGAATGATTAAGCTTTTGCTCTAGTCTCGTTGAATTTCACCATAACTATTCGTTATGCTAGCCAGGCATATATAATTCCCTAACACATGAAAATTCTACTTGTCCTGTTCTGCTTATAATGTGACAGCACTTTAGCAGGACTGTATGGAAAAGTTAAGAAGAAAGTTATCCATGGAATTGAATGGATTATCTATTTAGTAAGGGTGGTTAATTCTCGGCTGAGAAAATTGTTTGTAATTTCCAAGTCTAGAAGGTGGACAGTTTTTCCATGGAAATGAGTCCTCCCCTTTTTTGTTTGCTTTTTTTTTATTTTATTCTTTTGCCTTTCTTTATGTTCGTTCTTTTTCATTCCTTTTCCTATCCTGATTCTTTTCCACACTACCCTTTCACTCTCGCTCTTTTAATTAATTTCACAATCTTGTTTTTATTCGTTTGGAGCCGGTTATTGATTATACTTTTAAAAAAAGTTAAAATATTTATAAAAAAAATCTATGTAAGTGATGAGAGTACTCAATATTTTCAAATATTTCAGTGAAAATTAAGAGATGAAGACACCCTGTTAGAGAGAGGCGGGAAGTACCAATTGTCATTTAGCGCCTGATTGGTAGAGGTTAAAAAGCAACGAGAGAGATTAATACGAGAGAGTTTGGCGAGAAATCAAGAAGTTCTTCAGTTTGGTTCACCAGCAAAATACGTGAGAAAGAAAAAAATAGGTCGGTTTCATGGCTTTTTCTTTTATCGCTCATGTGCGAAGAAAACCCGCAAAGAGAGACTTTTTTTTTTCTTCCATGATTAACCTTTTCTTTTCTTTTTCCAGCAACATTATTATTTTTTTATTAAGGGTATTAATGTCTTTTAAAAAATAATCAACATCTCTCTCTTTCATATTTCTCTTCTTTTTCTCTTATTCCAATCAATATCTCAATCTACTTTATTTCTCATCTTTTTCTCTCTTCTCATACTCTCTCTTTACAATTTCTTTCTTCACAATTTCTCTCGTAAACCAATCACACAATTAGAGATTTTGCTTTGTTTATAGATCAATTTGATTGAAGTGCTTTATCTTCCTTTCTTGTATTCAAGTAGTATAATTTAAAGATATAGAGCATTTTAAATAACATCAATGTTTAATTCTTCGAACTTAAGTCATCCATTGTATGTAATAATCTTCAATTTATCAGCCTTGTAATATTGCACCAAGCTAAACCAAGGGACAAGAATTTACGTGTTTTTACTATTTCCAAATGATAGATTTTTTTTTTTACCAAACCAAATAACAGATAAGGGATAGAATCAGTGGCAGATCCAGAAAGTTTATCTGGTGGGGGCAAAATTCTGTCTCTTATAACTTTCAATGTTCATGTTTTAAAAAAAAGTAAGAACCCAAATTAGTATAAAAAATGCGAAGATCTATTTACTCTCTGTGAAATGAAAAGTACCAATTTAGTTCTCAAAAATTTTAAATATCGGACATATTAGTCAATTTTAAGATAATTTTTAGGGATATTTTAGTCTCTCAATGACTAATTTGACCGACGTTTGAGGTTTTAGAAGACTAAATTGACAATTTTTATTTTTGAGAGACCAAATAGTTCTCCGTGTTTTTTGTCAAGGACCATTTTAACCTTTACTCTAAAAAAATTTGTACTATGGGGCAACATCTATTTTTTTATTGGGGCAAAATATAAATTTATGAAGAATTTTCAAGTTAGAAAAAAATTATTTATTGGGGCAATTGCCCCCAAACTCTAATAGGTAGATCCGCCACTGGTTCATGGAATCCTTGAAAGAATATCCTCTCAGAGAGCCAACCCCTTTGCAAACAAGTACCATAACCTTTATCGTAGTTGCAAAATTCGGCTCAATTGGTGAGGAGTGAACTAGCCAAGTTACTAGCCCAAGTGACATGTTGAATGGGATATGTTTTAAACTTTTAACTAGTGAGACATACATACATGCAAACTGAACACCCGCTAACCAAACCCTCCTAGAACATACATGCATGTGACTTACGAGTGCATAATACATCTGAGAAAAAATAAAATGGTGAAAAAACACCTTTAAGCTAGTGAATGAGCTTTCACTACATATCATTATTGTAGTTAATATACTCAATGAAATATAAACAAGAATACCTGATTTCATGCTAATTAATAATATTGGTTAACTTCATTTAATTTTCTTAATATAATCAAAAAATAATTGTATTTCTCAAACTGCCATTTTCATTTATTTAAATTTTTTATGGGAACGTGTTCTATGAGAATAAAAAATTGTTATTAAAAAAATATTAATTAAAGGGTATTTTGAGAATGATGTCATTAAATAAGGTGAAATTAGTTAAAATTTGTTTATATTTTAGACCATCAAATATGATTCTTTCTTTTTGTTTATATTTCATTCTGGAGGGAGTATATAACAAAACAAGTACCATAACCTTTATCATAGTTGTAAAATTCGGCTCAACCAGTGAACTAGCCAAGTTACTAGTCCAAGTGACATGTTTGAACGAGTTATGTTTTAACTTCTAACTAGTGAGACATATATGTGATTTACGAGTGCATAACACATTTGAGAAGGAAATAAAAAGGTGGGAAAACATTTTTGCATTTTTGCCATTTGTCATTACCGTAGTTAATATACTCCCATCTAAATGAAATATAAACAAGAATACCTAAATCCACGCTAATTAATAATATTGGTTAACTCCATTTAATTTTCTTGACATAATCAAGAAAATAATTGTATTTCTCAAACTTCCATTCTATTCATTTAATTTTTTTATGGGAACTTGTTCCATGAGAATAAAAAAAATATTATTAAAAAATATCATTTGAAGGGTATTTTGGGAATGATATCATTATATAAGGTAATGTTAATTAGTATTTGCTTATATTTTTTACCATCAACATAATTCTTTTTTTTGCTTATATTTCATTCCGGAGGGAGTATATAACAAAACAAATACCATAACCTTTATTGTAGTTGTAAAAAAAATATATTTTTGATAGAAAGAAAAAAAACTTAAAAGGTTGAAAAAAATTAAAATAGCAATAAAAAGTAATTTTTGAGTTTATTTGATAAATAAAAGGGTATGCATTCAACACATATTTAAGTCATTTCTAACCTAATACTACCTTTGTCCCTAATTATAAGTCCTCTTTGTAAAAAAAAAAAAATTGTCCCTAAATATAAGCTCATTTTCAGTTTACAAGATACATTGATTAATTCATTACAAAAACACCTCGAGATAGTCTTAAGAGATGACAAGCCAAAGTGAAGTATTAAAGAGTATTGGGAGATGAGTTTTTCCTTTTCATGTAGAATTTTGCTCAATAATTAAAGGGTAGTATGGGAAAATCATACTACACTTTTTAGACAAATTAAATTGGTTAACTGGTTTTTTTAATCTCTGTATTTTGGTCAAAAAATGTTTATAATTAGGGACGTATGTAGTATATTGAAGAATGCTAATGAGTGCCCTTAAGGCATTGGTTAAAGAATCAAAAGAAGTAAATTTATATGGAAAAATAGCGTATTTATTATATTGAAAAATATTTATCTTGTATTATCAAAACAATCTTTCATTTTCATTTCCATTTAATTCATCGAATGACCGATTGCCATATTATATACACATAAACACAAACAATAAGGAATCATCACGGCAAATAAGGAATCATTGTTTAATTATTTTTATTTTTTCATTTCAGTTTATCTATCTAGCCATGTGAGTTGCTTAAAATATGATATGGTTGCTCATATAAGGAACACAAATGATGAGTTGCTTATGAATAAAAAATATTTTTTCTCAAATCTAAAGGATGATTTTCTATTTTAAATTAAAACAAATTTAAGTGAAAAAAATTCGGGTTGTTTAAATGGGTATGATTGGTGGTGTAAAAATATGGTGTTGTTTAATATGATGTGACATAGTGAGACTCACTTTAAGCAAATCGAGTTTATCTTTATGATGAAAAGATAAGCTTGTCTTAGTCGATTTCATATCAAATTTATTTTTTGACAAAAACAAACCGAGTTTAATCGTAGCAATATAAAACTTGTCTTAACACTAAGGCTTTGATTGGTTGGTGAGAGAAAATGTGAAGAGAGAAAATGTAAAAAGAGAGTATGTAAAGAGAGAAAAAGATGAGAAAAATGTGAGAAATAGAGTAGATTTGAGTATTGATTGGAATAGGTAAAAAAGAAGAGAAAAAGAGAAGAGAAAAGTGATGATTATTTTTGAAAAGACAAAAATGTTCAACTAAAATTTAATTTAATTTAGTTTATTTAATTTATTTAATTTGTATTGATTAATTAATGGATTAATTCTCATAAAAAAATTAATGGATTAATTTAATTTATTATAATTTATTTAATTTTGTATTTGTTTTTAATTTAACTGATTAATTAATACTTTAATTTAGAACGGTACAGCTGGTCATGCACCCCCTTTCTTTTTTTCTTTTTTGTTTTCTTTGGAGAAGCAATCGTGCACCCCTCTCCATCTTTAACCCATTGTCTTTTGTTAAAAAAACATCTTCAACCCACTCTCAGCGATGATGGATCCACCATCAAAATTTCTCTTCTTTTTCATGCTTCTGATTTCAGTCAAGCCCAAAATTGATGGATCCACCATCTTTTGATTTTAGAAATCCCAAACGTAGAGGAAGAAGAAAAAAACAGAGGCCAAGAAAAATACCAAAATTGATGGATCCACCATCTTCGTCGAAGAAAAAAAGAAAAAGCAGAGGCCATGAAGAAGAAGAACGGAGAGGCCAAGTTCTATGACAACGAGGGTAACACAGTCAGAACATCTCTCGCCCAATTTCTCCGTGTTTTCTTTGCACATCTGCGAAGAAAATGAAAAGTTGTACGGATCGTCTTTTTTTTTCAATCGCAGTATTTTCTCGGCCGTTCCAAGCAAGAGAGAAAGACGTTTTCTTCGCATTCTCTCGCCCAAAATTTTCTTTCACCTCATTTCATCTGCAAACAATCAGAGGCTAAGAGATTGATTTAGTGGAGCACAATATAGAGCTTTTATCCGATATGTTGTGAGTTCAACTCTCTACTATTTTTTTAGATAAAATAAATATAATTCTCTTGATAAATATTTATCGAGTTCAAAGATTTTCTCTCTTTTGGATCGAAGTGCCGTTTTCTTCCTCTAAATTTTCTTTTAATAAAAAAAATATAAAACTTGCCTTCGTACGAACATTCGTGGATCATCACCCGTAGAAATGGGCCTCGTGTCCCACGGACATGTTCTGCACGCACGCACAAAGCGACGAAATGGTCGATAAAGGTTTTGAAAGAGTAAAAACAAAGTCTTATCAAACTTTATTTTGGATGTACTCCGTAGCAACTAACTATCGGTATTAAAACCTTCATTTCTATGTACCCAAAAAAAAAAAAAACCTTCATTTCTATGTGAACTTGGAGATATTTCTTATAATTGGGTGGCCTCGAAGGAACATGGAAAACATAATAACGTGGTCAAGATGTCAAGATTTGATAAATGACCCTTTTGAAATATTGACTACAACATAAATGCAGGCGTTGCCTTTCTATCATTTCATTATTTTAATGTCAATTTCCGATTTCCCACTCCTACTGGAGACATGCTTTGTTCACATTCTGACTTTTTTAATTACTTTATGTCATTTTGTCAACAAAAAAAATTACTTTTTGTCATTATAATTTTTGTCATTATAATGTTTTGGGACTTTTTATTACTTTTCTTTCCGATTTCGAATATAAACAAAAAAAAAAATTGTAGCTTTGGTAATACAAAATATAAGCAAATCTCAATTAATTATATCTTATTTAATGATATCACTCATAAAAAACTCTTTAATTAATTTAGATCTCATTTTACAATAATCTCTTATATTATTATGAAACGAGTTTTCATTAAAGGTATTATGGAGAATCAATTATTTTTTTATTACAATAAAAAAAATTAAATGAAATTAACTACTATTACTACCGTGCGCAGGTCTTTGCTGTACAAGTTTGAGCCACTTTTAAATGAGGGTTTCGTGTATCACATCACAAATTTTGATGTCAGTTCAAATACTGGTACATAAGTGTAAGTTGGATTTTAAATTTGCTACAAAAATTAGATATGTTATGAATATTGTCTTGCCAATGAATGTAATTAATTTTACACCACCTGTTGATTGCTTCGAAGATATTTTTGACAATAATTATTTTGTTGGTCAGTATTGTTTATTTTATATTTTTAATTGTTCAATCGATATATCATATTTTTTTTTGGATCATACATTCATCAAGATTTCATCTATTACAGATATTATAGGAGTGCTCACTGGTATCAGAAAGGCAAGAGAATTTGAATTCGCTGGAATTAAGACCAAAGCCATTGTCATGGAGCTTGATAACCATGAGTAATTTTTTTATTATAATATTTTTAGTTCCACAACACGATTTGCTATTGCTTATCTCATTTCATATTTTAAAGATTTCGATTTCATTTCACTTTGTTTGGTTCTTTTGTTGATGAATTAATCTCCTTCGTTTAATCTTCGGAGGGAATTAATCTTATTATCGTTTTGCTGTTTTCAACGTTCAAAGCTTATAAAGGTAATTGTTTTTATATACGTTTTAATAATTTCTCAATCTTCTTCACAACTTACATTTGCACTTATATATTTCCAGGGAAAACTGTCTTTTGCAATACAATCAAGGCTTCTAGACTTTTGATTGATCTTGATCTTGTTGTGGCTTTTGATCTAGGGATAATGTTAGCTGTCAACTTTTTTTCTTTTACACGGTTAATAAAACTTTCTTTTAGTAAAACCATCTTTGTGTTATGTCACAGGTTGGCTGATAACCTAGAGAACCATAATATGGTCTGAGACAGATAAACGACACATCCAGGGCGGCTCCTCTCGAAGCTGTGAGGTAGCTATGGCTACTAAAAAAATTAAAATATTATAGATTAGGTATATAAATAAGTTATTTTAGTCCTAAAAATATATATTACATAACACAAATACAAACTTTGGCCAAGGGATGAGTCCCAAGCCACAACATAACCTCTTGATTTGAAAAGTTGTTAGGTCTAAATGTGAGTGTTGAAATTCTGTTTAACTCTTTTATTAGTAAATTGAGTTGGGCCGTTAGTTTTATTATAATAGGGAGTTTATTATATTTTTTCTTAATTGCTTTTTGTATATAAACTCCTAACACTTTTGTTGCTCTTATATTTAAATAAAGTTCATTTTGCCTATAAAAAAATTTGCTCTTTATATTTAGGCCTCTCGTAAATATTATGCTAGCTCCGCGACTGGGCACATCAACTAGGGAGGAGCAAGGATCTGAGAACCGACCGAAACCGACCAAATCGGTAGCAAAAACATAGATGCGGGCGGGTCATATCGGGTCTGTGGGTCTGCGGGCCACTGTTTCAGTCTTCTACGGATGGAATCGGGCGGGCGCGGGTGTGGAGAATTTGATCCAATGAAAACCGAGACCGACCGAAAACAAGACACTCTCCATATTACCTGTCGTATTCCAGTAACTTGTCCTTCCATCTGGTCATTGTAACCTTTTTGAAAAACCACACATACAACCACCTTGGGACTTACGAAACACTCACAGACACAGTCACGTGCGCTGCCCGTTAAAGTATTTTCGTGACCCACAACTTTAAAAACAATATTAATAATAATAATAATAATAATTAATAATTAATATCAAATTAACTATCAACTATTCATGTCTACTAGGCTTCTGCGAATGGAGGCCAAAAGGGGGGGTACTTGTAGCGGCCTTCCGTCTCCGTCGTGGGAGAGAGAGGAAATGGTGGTGTGGCCTGCTAAAAGTGCATGCGCAGAGGTTCTTGGTTGGTGTAGCGCGCGACCGGAGGTTGCTCCGACACTGCCCACCGTCATGGATCCACCGACATCGTCGCGTCTTAAGGTCTCTTTCCGGTGACCTCGTCACCAACACCAATGAGTCTCACAATTTCATCTTTATTTCCTTTAACACCTCCAACACCGACCACTAATTCCTCTGGCAGAACTCGTGCGTGGAGAAGCCTTCAACCGAAGCAAACCACCCATCAAACCCGCCCTCTGCCAAACCCGCCACCCGCTATACCCGTTGTGCAGACGGACAAAAATGGGTGTGTATTTGCCTTCTTCAGTTTTACTCGGATCTGCAATTTTGGGACCGAAACCGGCCGAGACTGACCGG
Source organism: Calophaca sinica (assembly GCA_037113605.1). Classification (NCBI taxonomy): domain Eukaryota; kingdom Viridiplantae; phylum Streptophyta; class Magnoliopsida; order Fabales; family Fabaceae; genus Calophaca; species Calophaca sinica. The sequence goes on along the minus strand of CM073735.1, from coordinate 52,203,019 downwards.
TGCTCTACCCTAACATCAACTGTTAAGCTCGATGAAGATTTGCTAACACCGCAAAACCTTTCCAATGCTGATAATTGTCGTTGATCTACGAATTGTTACAAGTTGCTTTGTTTTTTTCATTTTGAAATCTAAATATTTTGAATTTTGTACTTCTAATTATTAATTAATGTTATGCGCGAGTTGCCATCTTTTATTTTATTGACCTATAAGTTATAAGCAAATTTGATTACGTTAAACCTCACGATTGTATACTCCCTCCGTCTCTTAATATAAGACCCTTTTAACCATTTCACGCCCCTTAAGAAAGTGAGTTTTGTTAGTTATTAGCATTAAATTTGTACAAAATATGTGTTATTTTTTCCAAGTTACCCTTCTCATCTTCTAAGACTATTAAGAGAGAGAATTAATGCACCTTAGTATAAGGGGTAATTTGGTAAAAAAAATAATTTAATGCACTTTGGTGTCTGGATTGATGCACCTAAGACGATTGATCAAGCATTGGAAGATGAAGGTTGGATTCTGGCTATGCAAGAAGAGTTGAATCAATTTCAAAGAAATAATGTCTGGAAGTTAATCACTCTACCAGAAGATAAGCAAGCTATTGGTACTAAATGGGTATTTAGAAACAAGCTTGATGAAGATGGTAAGGTTGTGAGAAACAAAGCAAGATTAGTTGCTCAAGGTTACTCACAGGAAGAAGGTATAGATTTTACAGAAACTTTTTTACCTGTTGCAAGGTTAGAAATTATTCGTATTTTACTTTCATTTGCTGCACACCATGATATAATTCTTTATCAAATAGATGTGAAAAGTGCTTTCGTGAATGGTTTTATAACTGAGAAAGTCTATGTGAAACAACCTCCTGGTTTTGAATATACTGAATTTCCAGAACATGTTTTTAAACTTAAAAAGGCTCTGTATAGTCTTAAGCAAGCTCCTAGGGCTTGGTGTGATAGACTAAGTTCCTTTTTAATGGGAAATGGCTTTACCAGAGATATAGTAGACACTACTCTATTTAGAAAAACATCAAACAAGCATTTTATGCTTGTTCAAATTTATGTTGATGACATTATATTTGGAGCTACTATTGAAAGTCTGTGCAAAGAATTTTTTAAGTTAATGCAAACTGAATTTGAGATGAGCATGATGGGAGAGTTAAAATTTTTCCTTGGAATTCAAATCAAGTAATACAATGATGGTATTTATATACATCAAAGCAAATACATCAAGGAATTGTTAAAGAAATTCAAGATGGTGGATTGCAAGCCAATCTCCTATGCATCCCACGTGCATTCTTGGGAAAGATGAAACTGGTAAGAAGGTAGATCAGAAAATGTACAGAGGTATGATTGGATCTCTACTTTATCTTACTGCTTCAAGACCTGATATTATGTTCAGCGTCTGCCTGTGTGCTAGATTTCAATCTGATCCTAGAGAATCACACTTGAGTGCTGTTAAAAGAATATTTAGATATTTGCAAGGATTTACTAATCTTGGTTTGCTTTATAAGAAATCAAAAGATTACAAGTTAATAGCTTTCTGTGATGCTGACTTTGCTGGAGACCGAATTGAAAGAAAAAGCACAAGTGGAGGCTCCCAATTCCTTGGAGCAAATCTTGTGTCTTGGTCAAGCAAAAGACAAAGCACTATTGCACTCTCAACAGCAGAAGCTGAATACATCTCAGCAGCAAGTTGCAGTTCTCAACTTCTGTGGAAGAAATATCAACTTGAAGACTACTTGATAAAAGAGAGTAACATTCCTATCTTCTGTGATAATACATCTGCAATTTGTCTTACTAAGAATCAAATATTGCATTCTAGAGCAAAGCACATTGAGATTAAGCATCACTTCATAAGTGACTATGTTCAGAAGGGTATTCTTGAAATAAAATTTGTAGACACTGATCATCAGTGGACTGATATTTTTACAAAATCCCTTGCTAAAGATAGATTCAATTTTATAAGAAGAAATTTAAATTTTCATCTTATAGAAGAATGATTAATCTCAGCGTCTTATGATATGCATCATTCAGCATCTGGTATGACATAAGCATTCACACGTGTACTCATATGATATGTCATTCATAATGCATAACTCAACGTCCGGTAAATTCGTTTGCGTGCGTCCGAGCACACACGTGTCACGCGCGTGTGGGACTTAAGCGTCTCATCACACCTAATCTGAGTCATGATTATTTAGGTTTTCAATAAAATCTTTTTCTTGATTTTATCTTCATTTTGGCAACTGCATTTATTGAAAAAGGGGAATATTTATTTCATTTTCTTTTTGAATTATTTTTATTCAGAGGAAATGTGAAGAGTTTTTCAAAAAATAACTGTACCATTTATCAAAACTTTCCCACTACTCCTTCACTTTCGCTCCACACTCTGTTTTTGTCTGCAAAAACTGTTCTCTCTCTCTCTCTGTGAATTTCTCTGAAACCCTAAACCTCCATCAAATCACTCTCCAACTGTTATCATGACTGATGTTAAGGTCGGTGACTTCACTTCTATCTATGATATCGAGAAAGAAACAAAGGTCCTGAATGAGAAAATGATTAATTTGGATGAGTTCAAACTATATAATTTTGATTTCTATGAAGGTTTTGAAGCTATGGGTTGGTCAGCATATTTCTTCTCAAGTTCTTCTATGGAAGTTATGGCAAATGCAATCAAGGAACTTTGGGGTAATATTACTTTTCTGGATGGAAAAATCGGAGGCTATGTCAGAGGATTTAAGTTAGAGTTTACTCTCAAAGACATTGCTGATGTTACTGGTTGTTCATTAGAAGGAATTAGTTTTTACGATGGCTGGGAAAAAGCTTTCAATGGTATGGAGAAAGTGAATGAAGCCTTGTTTGAGAACTATAAGCAGTTGAAGGAATCTAGGGAAACTCCTACTGCCAAGCATCTGAAGAGTCACTTCAAAGTACTTCACAAGATCATAGCCAAGAGTGTTCTTCTAAAGGCTGGGTCTAGTGACATAGTGAACTATGAACAATGAATCATACATAACACATTTATAAATTGCTTTGATACTTTATAAGATTTATTGCCCTGATAATCATTAATATCTATTGGTTTATTATATTGGTACAATGAATTTCAGCATCTGTTTGCTGAGTATACTCATCATTGGTACAATTATTTCAGCATCTGATCCCCACGTCTAATTGAATATATGCTCTGATGTTATTATGTATTTTTGCGGTCACAATAAATGATATGATTATTAAAAATCACTCTAATACCTGAATTATTTAATTTTATCTGAGTTGTTGAACTCAGGGAGAGACCCTTGAAATTATTTTCGAAATTAAATTGTTCATCAACCTTGGATATTTGTCATCATCAAAAAGGGGGAGATTGTTGGAACCTAAACAATTGAGAAGTTTAAATCCTCATTAATTTTGATGATAACAAAGTATCTTCTGATAAGTCTTTGAGTGTGTAGGTATTAAAATCTCTTATGTTTTATCTCACTCAAGCAAGAAGAAGAAACTCACAAGTATTGAATACATTTCATGTGTGTCAGCATCCGATTCACTCCAGCGTCTTGTGTATAGCGAGCGTCCGGTAATGTTATTCTTTGACACGTAGATTACTCAATTGTTGCGAGCATCCGTCTCCTGTTCTGAGCGAGCATCTGGTCTTTTAATGAATCACGTGATGGTCACGATTGTGCTCTTCTACCTCAGCTATTTGGAACGAAATTCGAATTTGATTTTGTGTGCTCATTTTGATGTACGAGGTATCAAAGGTGACACCTTTGGTATAAGACAAAATTCGTACAAGGCTATTGTGAAAAGCAGATAGTACTGTTTGCGTGGAAAAATCAGTCGAGGGATTCGGCTAACGTCCAACCGACAAATTGATTCCTGTTTAAGCGATTACACCGAGAACGGAACTCTTATTCTCGATTATGGGTTCCCCAACTGCTCCAGAAATCGTTGAGTGTGGTGAATCTACGCTATGCTAAGGCTAAGGCTAAGATACATGGAATCGGCTAAGATAAATGCTGTAAAAAGCTGATAAATTGCAAAAGAAATAGTTGTTTGATTGATTGGAGGTCCCTACATTTCTCAGCGAAGGTATATATATACAAAAGAAAAACAAAAATGTAACTGCCCCCTATCGGCCATTATGCGTTCCGCACGTTCATGGCTGACAACGAGCGGTTGTGGGTATCCCTCAACTGCTTCCTCATGCGTATCGTGGGTTAACCGCTCTCCCATCGGCTGGGCAAACGATTTATCACGTGTTAAATGCGTTGAAGGCCTTCAAGAGCTAGCTTTAGTCATTTTGGCGCCAAAGTCCATGACTTTCACATACTTAACCCTTGGTCGAGCTTCAAAGCTCTATATTAATCAACAATAGCTTAGCCGATGAGGCCATAATAATCGGATATTTCCTTTATCCACATCGGCTAAAGTCTTTAATAATCGGCTGACCTCACGATGCTCCCTGAACTTCTAACATTTTCCTTTCTAACCTCGGTTCAATGGGACCGATTTTGACTCTACAAATCGATCGGCTTATCCCACGCATCGGCTATTCCCTTCATCTATTGTGGTGATATTTTCTGGTGATAACAATTGCCCTACATCATTTCATTGTAAATCTTTGGATTGATGTATCGGATAAGATTCGAGTCTCTGAAAACGTCCATCGCTAGTCACTTTATATGCATTTAATGTCACCCATTATGACCTGAACGGCTACTTTTATTGTTCTAGTATGCTTTGCCAAACCGTGGGGTAGTATTTCTTCAGATATTTGCCATTTATGCTTCTGTTCATCTCTTCGCCTTGCATGTTAACTAGCCGATACGCGTTTCCTGCGAACACTTGACTAACCGTGAATGGACCTTCCCAATTTGGTGACCACTTACCGAATTTAGGGTCCTTGACTCCTATTGGTAAAATAGTTTTCCAAACTAGGTCACCCTCAACAAACTTCTTCAACTTAACATGTTTGTTGTAAGCATTAGCCATTTTGCGTTTGCTTGCCTCAATTCTTTCTAAGGCCATTAACCGATCTTCATCCAACTGATCCATCTCCATAAGCATGGCTTGCTGATACTCTTCTAGGCTCAAGTAATTCTGTCTCGCCACTCTTAGAGAAGTGACATTGATTTCCAAAGGCAAAACCGCATCTTGGCCGTAAGTCAGCCGATATGGAGTTGTGTCAGTGGCCGTTGACTTGGAATTCCTTACGGCCCATAAAGCCTCATCCAGAGTTAAATGCCATTTCCTGGACTTGTTTTCCAAATTCTTTTTGATCAAGTCCACAATAATCTTGTTGGTTGCCTCGGCTTGCCCATTAGCCTGTGCATAATATGGGGATGAATGTATCAATTTAATCCCAAATTGCTGAGCAAAGGCAACCACCTTATCTCCAGTGAACATAGTTCCCTAGTCCATGGTGATGGTCTCTGGAATTCCAAAACTGTATATGATCTGGTGTTGAATGAATCGGATAACGTCATCTTGTTGTACCTTGACCATCGGCTGAGCCTCCACCCACTTAGTAAAGTAATCGGTTGCCACAATAATGAAATTGTGTCCTTTGGAAGATGATGGATGGATTTTGCCGATCAAATCCATGGCCCAGCCTCTAAATGGCCAAGGTTTCACCACTGGATGCATCATTTCAGCCGGTACCCTTTGAATGGGACCATGCAGCTGGCATTCTTTGCATCCTTTGGCGTATTGAAAGCAATCGACTGTGATGGTAGGCCAATAATACCCATGGCGATAAATCAACCATTTCATAACAGGCCCAGCCCTATGCGAGCCGCATATGCCTTCGTGAACTTCACCCATAACCCTTAGGGCTTCATTCTTATTTATGCACTTTAGCAATACCCCATTCATGCTTCTCTTATACAATTCGTCATCAAGGAGCACATACCTTAGAGCCCGTCTCTTAACTTTGGGGTCAGTGCACTTAGAAGGATCCTGTAAGTACTCGATCAACTCGTTCCTCCATGCATCGATTTGGTCTGCGACCATTACCTCGGCTGGTAATTCGTCGTACTCCAAAGTCAACAAAGAGTTCCTATATCCGGAGGCCTCTTGGGCCAGGTCGTTGGCCTCCATATTAGCTCCTCTGGGGATGTATGACACCTTTGCATCAATAAATTGGTGAATCAATCTGTCAGCCGTTGCATAACGTGCCAACAGATTTGGGTTGTTGCACCCATATTCTTTGGTTAGCTGTCTAACCACCAACCGGGAGTCGCCCTTTACATGAATGTAATCAGCGCCCATCATGGCTAACAGCTTTAACCCTATGATCATGGCATCATACTCGGCTTGGTTAATAGTTAAATCTGGGTTTAGCCGATACGCAAACCTCCACATTTTCCCATCTGGGTTGGTAATTGTCACTTCGGCTCCAACTCCTTTCTGGGTTTTGGACCCATCAAAAGTTAGGACCCAAGGCAATAGGTTTATGCAAGTAATTGGAGATACCCAAGGGTCCTCCACTTCCACGTAGGGATGTTCTGCCAAGAAATCGGCTAGGGCACGACCGCCAGTGACCCTTAGTGGGGCGTATTTCAACGCGAAGGCGATGAGTTTAATGGCCCACTTCATCGCGACCTTGTAAGACAGGCCTATTAAGCAAGTACCTAACAATGTCAATTTTGCATAAAACTAATATTTCATGTGGCATTAAATAATACTCAAGTTTTGTACAAGCGTAGAACAAAGACAGCACAACTTCTCCAAGGGAGTATATCTGGTTTCGGCATCATTGAGGCTTGGCTAAGGTAGTACACCGCTCTTTCAGTTCCATCTTGACATCATGTGCTAACAGCAATGATAGACTCTTCAATTTGCAATGTAAAGTTTCAAAGGCTTCCCTGGCATGGGGGGCACCAAAACTGGTGGACTAGCTAAAGCCTTCTTTATTTGTCCAAAGGCCTCTTGCTGTTCTAGACCCCACACCATCTCCTCAGTGTTCTTGAGCTTCAGCAAAGGGGAAAAAGCCTTCATCTTACCAGCCGAATTAGCTATAAACCTTTTCAAGAAGTTGATCTTGCCCAGCAAGCTCTGTAATTCCTTTTTGTTCATGGGTGGTCTAGCCTCCATCACTGCCTTGGCTTTGTTTTGGTCTATTTCAATGCCCTTTTGATGCACCAGGAAACCAAGGAAGTTGCCAGCCAATACACCAAACATGCACTTTGCAGGATTCATCTTCAAGTTATGGACCCTCATCCTCTGCAAAGCCTGTTCCAGATCGGCCAAGTGGGCTTTGAAGTCTTTGGATTTTACCACGACATCGTCTATGTATACTTCCATGGTCTTGCCGATAAGATCATGGAAGATAGCATTCATCGCTCTCTGGTAGGTGGCCCCAGCATTCTTCAAGCCGAATGACATCACCAACCATTCATAAATTCCCAGTACCCCTGGGCACCTGAATGCAGTCTTGTGAGTGTCCTCCTCAGCTACAAGTATTTGATTATAGCCCGAGTACCCGTCCATGAAGGTTAAAATACCATGTGTGGCAGCTGCATCGACTAACATGTCTGCCACAGGCATCACATATTCGTCCTTTGGAGTGGCTAAATTCAAGTCTCTATAATCAATGCAAACTCGAATCTTGCCATTCTTCTTCTTGACAGGTACTATGTTAGCTAACCACTCTACGTACCTGGCTGTTCTGATGAACCCAGCATTGAGCAAACGCTCGATTTCTGCTTTGATTTGTGGTATCAGCTGAGGATGGTATCTTCTAGGTGGCTGCTTATGTGGCTTGAATCCCTCCTTGATCGGTAGCCTATGTTCCACCAATTCTCGTGCTAGCCCAGGCATCTCATGATAATCCCATGCAAAGCAGTCTTTATATTTTTTCAGCAGGGCTACCACCTCTTTCTTATCCTCTTCCCCCAGCAACCCGCTGATTTGCGTTAGCCGAGGCTCTTCTGGAGTTCCTAAATTGAGGTCCTCCATGGGGTCTTGTGATTCAAAGGTTGGCAAAGTCCTCCGAATAGGTGATTCAAACTCCATCGGCAACTCCGTGATCTCGTCTGCCGATGTGAGGCCATCGCCTTGTTGTTTGTCTATCAGCAAGGACTCAGCTACGTGAGATTCAATCCTGAAAGCCTCTAGCCGGTCCCATAAGTCCTGCACCACTTGGGTGTCTTTAAACATAACAAACCTCCGTGGCTAGCCGTGGTTCGGCTAATTGCTCGATCTTGAACCCCTGGGGTGTCAATTTACAAGATTCCCAGGATCCTTCCTCGTATCAGTAACAGCTATGGGAGCCACAGAGGGAGAGTAGAATAAAGCTTCTAGATTTTGTACCTTGGCTGGGAATGGATTGTCATCAGCTGGGACTATTTCAATTTTATCCCCTTCCCAAAAATTGAGCTTCTGATGCATGGTGGAAGGTAAGCACTGGCTGGTGTGAATCCAATCTCTCCCTAGCAGGACTGCATAAGATGGTTTGCCATCGATCACGAAGAAAGCTGACTTGATGCTATTGGGGCCAACAGTAATCTTGGCTATCAAGATTCCCAAGGCAGACGAAGCCTCTCCCATGAAGCTAGCCATTTTCATGTTAGTTGGGATCAGGTCTTCTTCAGACTTGTTCAGACTCCTCAAGGTGGCCACTGGCATCACGTTCAATACCGCCCCGTTATCAACGAACACTCGACTGAAGGCCTTGCCATTGATGTAGGCTCTCACATACAAGGGCTTCAAGTGCTTTATCATGTCTTCAGTTGGCCTACCAAATACAGTACTCAAAGCATCTTTTGCCGTGTCATTGGCTAAAGTTGCCCATTCTGCTTCTTCCACACATACGTCTCCTTCTAAGTATTCGATCTGGGGATAACCATCCCAGAACTCACTTGGGATCAGGCTAACGACCTCAATGGCGGCCATCAATCCGGCTTCACTCTCATCTGAGAGATAGTCCAAAATTGAATCTTCTCGGTAACCAGACTCTAAGATCGGCTCGTCATTACCATTCAAGCAGTTTGTATATGTGTGAATATGCCCTTCCTCTTTATCAGGTTCCCCTTTTCCTTCTTCAGGCTGCCCTATATCTACCTCGGCAACCGGGATTGTCATTGGGGCCTCCTTGACTTGATCAGTTTCAACTTTGTCAGGCTCCAAACCGCAAGGTCCAAAAGCCCTATCAATGGCTTCTGCCACTTTAGCTTCTGGGATCTCCTTCTTATCGGCTGCCTTGGCATCGGCTATCATCTACAGGGTTTGTTTCATTCTTTGCAAGGATCTAGCCCTCTGCAGCCTTCTCTTCTGCGTTCTAGTCGGGCAGGACTGGCTTGAACTCTTTCTTCTTCGGAGGTTGATTAACCACCCACTTCCCTTCTTTGACATTTGTAGCTGGCTTGATCATCCTCTGTGGTTTGAGTTCATCATCATTCCTTACGGTTATGCGAAGAGAGGACATTCCCCCTTCGACATTGAACTCCGCCACCCTTCTCTTAGACTTTGGTAGAGGATCCTCAGTGATCCTGGGCATAATCGGCTAGGCTTCAGCTGAGGTTCCCAGTTGATTTTGCCCCCCAGTCTCCTGAGCATGCTGCGTTCTCTCAGTCTTTGAGTGCATGTTGCGGTACTGGCTGATCAACTTGTTAGTCAAACGTCCGGGTCTGGGAGGTTTACCATGGAATCGGCTCAAAGATGGTTGGCCCCCAGCGTTTTTTGGTAACACTGGTGGATTTCCCAATCTGTCAAACACAGATCCCCTGGTGACCTCTTGGTTTCTTTTGGATTCTTCTTTGGGCATCCAAACACTCCTGATGGATTGTTCCCCTCTTATTGGCCTGGGCTGATCAGGCCTTGAGAAAGACACCATGGCCATGGTTACAGCTGGGAATGGATTGGTGTCTACTGACATCTCGGCTATGCTCTTATCGGCTAGCTTGAACCTACCCTCCTTGATAGCCTTTTATATGGCCTTCACGAAAACTACAGTTAATTTGTAGAATGGTTATAAGAGTTATGCCACTTACAGTATTTCTTGTTCATCAATTCTTCAGGAGGTGGAATCTGATGCCCCTCTAGCAGCCGAATTTGCTTGTCCTTGAGCAGGTAATCGAAAATCTGGTCTGCCTTGGTTATGTCAAAGGAGTACCCTGCCCTATCCTCTGTTGACTCAGTTTCTTTGGCCTTAGCGGCCTTCAATGCTGGGCAGGAATAGCTCTTCCCTTTGACTATTTCGGCTACCATCATATCAGCAGTGAGGTCAGCCGCTTCGGAGTCAGATTCCTCTGCCTCTATAATAGAGACTAAATGGGGGCCCTTTCCTCGGCTAGCCCTTCGCTTTTCCTTTTCCTGGATATATTGCTCAACTCGGATAGCCCTTTCTGCCAGTTGATTCAAATCTGTGCAGGCTTGTCCTACTAACTTCTCCTTCAACTGCGGGTGCATGTTGTTAATCACTATGGAGGTGTATTCGCTTTCATGGAATTGCAGAACATTTCCGCTTTCTTTACGAATCTTTCAATATAATCAAACCGACTCATCAACTTCTTTGCCTGAGACTAGTTAGATCGATTCATCGTAACTTGAGGTTGAGGCCAGTAAAATCTATCATGGAAGCACCTCTCCATGTCGGCCCGGTCTGCATCGAGTTTGGAGCGAGAGGAATACCAGGTGAATTTGTCGATGAGTGATAATGGGAAAAGTTGAAGCTTATGATACTCATTCTGGCTGATTTCACCAGACTGTGCTGTGAAGCGCCCTATATGCTCCATGGTAGACTTGCCATCTTCCCCTGAGAATATGGTGAAATCTGGAGTTTTGAATCCCCTAGGGAGAGGAACCACCCGATCCACCCATTCAAGGTACGGTTTCCTGTAAACAGACGGTCCAGCGGCTTTAAGCGTATCCCAAATACTTCTTGATGGTATTTGCAATCATTTACGGTCTATCAAATGGGAGGCTCCTGCCGATTATCTTGTGGATTCGGTGGGCGCTCGACCCGAGGGTCTCGAGGTGAAGCTTTGTTGGAGCAATTACGAAGGTTGAAGGTATTTGGTGGAAGATTGCCTAGAGGTGGATTAGTATTCCATTGTCGCTCTGGACCATATTTCCCAAAACCTCCGACTGAGTCCTGGAATGCCGATGCATTCTGGGGTAAAGGTGGAGCAGTGTTCCATGTCCGCTCTCCCCATAGTTGCCCGGTAGTTCGTAGTATATTTGAACTTCTTTGGAGGGTATGGCGTGGGACTGGTCATACCGGCAGAATGGTGGATTGTTGGCATTCAAATCACCAGATAGCTTCCCTGAACCATAACCAGGGGCCATCGGCTACCAATTCGGCTGTCCATATGAGTTTGTCTGCACAGTAGGGCCATGCGTTGGAGCATATGACATTACTGGCGGCAGACCGATATGTCCAACCGTGTTAATTGGCCTCCGGGCCATGTTGATCTGCCCATACTGCAGATTAGCTTGATCAGGTGGCATCACTTGCCCCCCAGCATGGGGTGGTACCCATGTATTCTGCTGATCACCGCACGTCTGGGTTGGTGGCCCTACCGGTAGTGGTATTGGTTGTGCCTGAAACGGCCAAGTTGGAACCACATTCGGGTGGTGCGGACTGACTGCCTTGTGCATGCTGGGTTTGCCCGTTCCCCCCTGCCAACGCAGAACTAGCCGAGTGTTCACCTTGCTGTCCTCGGCTGCTCTCCATGTCTCTCGCCTGCTGAACCTCGTTATGCACCATGGGTCTGACAATATCTGCCAACTGCCTTGACACTTGGTACATAATGTCATGAATCCCCATATCAATCTGCTGCCTGATGAAAGAAGTGGTCATGACCACTGGAGCTTCGGTATTCTCTGGGTTATTCATTTCTGCAGAGGCTGGTGCGGAGACTGGAATGTCTTCAACCACTATGGGCATACCCAAGGTGTATGCTGACTCGTTGTTCTTGCGTGATGGGGTTCTTTTGGGATTTGAACTCGACTCCATGTTGTTGTTGAGTTTCTTTCCGGACCTCAGGTTCATACGCCAAGCGTGATCCTGCCCTGGAGAATCAAACATGTCCTTCAATTCACCTATGGTCCCACCGGGCGTGCCAAACTTGTTTGCGTGGAAAAATCAGCCGAGGGATTCGGCTAACGTCCAGCCGACAAATTGATTCCTGTTTAAGCGATTACACCGAGAACGGAACTCTGATTCTCGATTATGGGTTCCCCAACTGCTCCAGAAAGCGTTGAGTGTGGTGAATCTACGCTATGCTAAGGCTAAGGCTAAGATACATGGAATCGGCTAAGATAAATGCTGTAAAAAGCTGATAAATTGCAAAAGAAATAGTTGTTTGATTGATTGGATGTCCCTACATTTCTCAGCGAAGGTATATATATACAAAAGAAAAACAAAAATGTAACCGCCCCTTATCGGCCATTATGCGTTCCGCATGTTCATGGCTGACAACGAGCGGTCGTGGGTGTCCCTCAACTGCTTCCTCATGCGTATCGTGGGTTAACCGCTCTCCCATCGGCTGGGCAAACGATTTATCACGTGTTAAATGCGTTGAAGGCCTTCAAGAGCTAGCTTTAGTCATTTTGGCGCTAAAGTCCATGACTTTCACATACTTAACCCTTGGTCGAGCTTCAAAGCTCTATATTAATCAACAATAGCTTAGCCGATTAGGCCATAATAATCGGATATTTCCTTTATCCACATCGGCTAAACTCTTTAATAATCGGCTGACCTCACGATGCTCCCTGAACTTCTAACATTTTCCTTTCTAACCTAGGTTCAATGGGACCAGTTTTCGGCTACAAATATGATCGGCTTATCCCACGCATCGGCTATTCCCTTCATCGGCTGTGGCTGATATTTTCTGGTGATAACAAGTACAAAAACGGTAATATGTACTATTCTGATATTCTCTGGAACGGAAGAAAATGACAGCTTTTCAAATTATCTCACTCAATGATATGGAGCTGAAATTTACTGCAACGATAATACCCCTTAGAGACTCCTATAAATACCCCAAGGTATTCATTGAAGAAGGTTACCAAAAACTGCTAGAAACTACATTTTGAAAGAGTTATTACTCAAGTGAGCAATCAAGTTTCGTGCCAAGTTTCTGGACAACAAGAACTGAACCTCAATGTCTAATACTTTCGTTTTAGAAAGCTATTTGTTTTTTAGCTTAATCTTTTCATCCTCTCTGTAAGAGTTATTTTGATTGTATTCAAAACTATCTTTATGAAAGTTGTATTGCCTAGTTAAGGCTTTGTTCCTCAAAGGCTCGAACGTACTGAGTCGTTTTGAGAAGTTAAGAGTATTGTCAAGTTTGTGACAGTAGAATACTCTTAAGAAAATTTGTAATCAATTGATTATAGTGGAAAATCCTTCAGGAACGAAGGGACTAGACGTAGCTACTAGGTTGGTGGTGAATTAATATAAATCTCTGTGACTATTGCTTTACTGCTTTATACTTACATTTATCTTGCGCATAAAAACAAGTTTTCATAAACTTTATTTCCAGCGTCTGGTCTTACTCTAGCATCTGTTTTCAAACAAATTCAAAATCCAGTGTTCTAAAGTGTTTTTAACTTGAAGTTTGTGAAAAGTTTTCAACACAATTCAACCACCCTTCTTGTGTTCACGTTCAGGAAGAATATATCTGAAACAAAATCCTTCAGGTTTGTGACAGTAGAATACTCTTAAGAAAATTTGTAATCAGTTGATTATAGTGGAAAATCCTTCAGGAACGAAGGGACTAGACGTAGCTACTAGGTTGGTGGTGAACTAATATAAATCTCTGTGACTCTTGCTTTACTGCTTTATACTTACATTTATCTTGCGCATAAAAACAAGTTTTCATAAACTTTATTTCCAGCGTCTGGTCTTACTCCAGCATCCGTTTTCAAACAAATTCAAAATCCAGTGTTCTAAAGTGTTTTTAACTTGAAGTTTGTGAAAAGTTTTCAACACAATTCAACCACTCTTCTTGTGTTCACGTTCAGGAAGAATATATCTGAAACAAAAAACAAAAAGAAAGAATGAGAGGAGCAAAACAAAAGCACAAAAAAATGAGAGAAAGAGATAGATGAGAATTTAAAACAAAAATTGTGAAAGGGAAAACATGATCCCAAAGTTGTCAAATATTTCCTAAAATTGTTCTGATTCAATCGAATCTTGTGATTAGGTCATCAACACGTTTGTGATTGAGTCGTGGGAAATTAAGGCTCCTCCACTTCTATATATGTGTGTGCTTTCCATAGGTGGGTATTGCAAATCAATTTGAATTATTTATTATTTATGTCTATTTTAAAATTTTCATTTATTTACTTCAGATGTAAGATTGATATTATTTCCTTTTTTGAATTCAACATATGAACGAATTAAATTATAATTGATACTTAATTCATTTTTTAGTTCAAAATTCAAAATATGAAATAAATCTATTACAATATCACATTTTAGTTTTTTAGGTGTAAAATAATTTTGTTCTTATTTTTTCTTTGACATATCTCTTACTGTACATTACGTCATTAATGGCTCAAAATAGCAATCAATTAGTCTTAATACAATCAATTTATATTATGTTGATAATATCAAATATAATTAAGAGCACTGAATTTATTATTTAAAAAAGGGTTATATCATTTTTTAAGTAAAATATATAAGTGACAAAAATATGGTTGAATAAATTAATTGTTATTATAATTAAAAATTTTGAAAAAAATAATGACATATCAAATTTACATTATTCATGCACATTGAATATACATATTTGCTTCCTCGTGATGTATAATTCTCGTGGCATGCAATTTTTTGAATAAAAATAGTTTAGCACCAGTTTTGTTTTCATTGACAGTGTGACAATTTTTTAATTAGTTCCGTTTTGATTGAGATACAAATTCGGTAATTACATTGTAAAGAAAAGTGATTAATTAATGTGCATTCAATCTGAAAATTACGTTAAAAAATACTATCAATTGTTTTAAAAGAAGTTAACAATTTTAAAAAAGAATGGAATTTTAAGGTCAACAACGTTAATATTGATTATTTCAGATTTTATATGTGCATTGAATAGATATATAGATCTGGTGATGCTATTTTTTCCCCTCTCTTAGAGATGCTATTTCTTTCCTTTTTTTTCTTTAATAATCAATGCATTAAAATTATTAATGAAAGGGATTTTAAATAATTTCCATTTTCATTTGTTCTTTGAAATAGTTGCCAAATATTAGCATTGATTCACATTGATTAAAATAATAATTAATTGCTCCTTTTCCACATAATATTAATAATTTTTAATTTTTAATTTTTCTTGTCCACGTAAGATGGAATTTGATTAAGTGACAATTAACTTTGCATGTGATTTTGCCATTTGTTAAATTGCTATTTTTAAATTATTCATGTTTGTATATAATAGAGAATAGAGATAAAGATAAAGATATTGGTAGTGTGATACATCAATAATACGATTATCTCATATATGCAGGTGATGGAATGTTGCTTTGATCGTTTTATAATTTTTACTGTGTGTTGAGTTTCTCCATCTCTTTATTTTTAATTGATTAACGGGTCAACATAGTAACCCATATTTTTGAATATTATGTTTTTATTAATAGATGGATTAACTTGCCAGCCCACTAATAAATGAGATGGGTTAATCTCTCCAATCTGTTTTCCAAAAACAGGCCAACATGTCTAGGTCCATTTTCGACAAGTTGAAGGTCAGACGAGAGACACTTGGGAGTGGCTTTCAGCACCCCACTTTTTTGTCTACAGCACCCCAAATTGTTTTTCACATTCCGGTTGCCGGAAGTCATTTTTGGCTCCAGTAACTAGTTGTCGGAATGTAAAAAAAGGGGTGGGGTGTTGTAGACAAAAAAATGGGTGCTGAAAGCCACACTCGGGACAGTTTAACCCACTTTGTCATCTATGACCGCAGGCTAGCATACAAAACATTTTGACATTTGACAAACAAAAGAAAAATCGACTAAAACAAATTAAAAGTTTAAAATATTTTGTTTATATTGTTAATGATGCTAACTTAACTTTAGTAATAGTTAATTTCATAGAAAAACCGTATCATTTTTTTTAAAACCAAATGGTATGCAAATACATTCCTATAGAGAAATAGATCCTAACTATATATGTTGGTACCTAAGACTCTAACAATCCTTCCTAGACCTTTGCTAGTTTTTCCCCAATGTGACCCACGAAGCATTTTTTTCTCATGCTTGTGATAGTCCCTATCTCCTACTTCCCTCTTAGTATGCGTAGGAAGATGGATTCACTAGGGTTTTCAACTGCCAAGCTACTCTCCACGACCAAGGATCTTCCGGCTACACATGGAGTCGGTGAACCACCACCTCCAGTAAACCCAGAGCCCACACCCTCCCACCAGAGCCACCAGACCAGTTCGCCTGTCTTCACAATCACGCTTCTGACACCATCGTCACATTGATCCCCATGCACGAGCTCTGCCGCAATGAAGATTTTGAGTCTTCACCATGAACCACCACCGCCCTCATTCTCACCCTGCTTCATTTCACCCCATCATCGACCACCGTAATCTCCCTCTGTCTAATTTCAGAACCCATCACCTCTACTAGAGCATAGAGAGTCTGAATCCTTTCTGTTGTGCCCTGCTTTTGAAGCATATCTGAAGTTCGAGCACAAAGGCCCTATGGCCATTAAGCTGTCAAAGGCACCTATAGAGCTTGATGTAGTTCTGGTTTTGCCCCAAAAATTTTTGAAATTAAATGATGTAAATGAAGAAAAACCAAATAGAAAGGCTATGGTTTCTTTTATTCTCCTATCCTCTACCAACATTCATGCCCTAACTTTAAAGACTGCAAGCAGGGCATGACCTAGCGATTCAAAGAACTCGCAAAGCAGACCTGATGGAGAAGAAGAAGGGAAATTGGGTCTTTTTGCATTTTGGGCACCTTGAAAACTCTAATCGATTAGACTCAATCTAAAGATAACTCTTTCTGGGTTTGTTAAAACAAGGGCAAAATTCGAATGAGGATGATGTCTTTGTGTTTTTTTTTTGTTCTTAGAGTATTAGGATTTTGTGTTAGATATTTGTCTTAGTTTCTACTATAATAGTGTGTTATGATTTATATTATTGTACGTCCCATGAGACACTGCTTATATTGTTAGTTAAGCTAGTGTGTTTGGGTCTGGTTTGGTGTAGATGTCGTATGGCTTGATCTCTGCCCTTCTAATTTGATATCCCTTGAACCAAAAAAAAGAAAAATACTAATATAATACTAGCAGAAAGATTGACACTGTCTGACTTTTCGCATTTTTTATTTTGTTTGTTGTGTGTACTTTTTTGCATATCTATTGTAACAGATAGGGTTCCTTCAACTAGAGGCCTCCCACTGTCACGTCACTCATAGGACTTCTCCCCCCTTTTAAGGCAGTTTTTGCCTTGTGCAAGGTTCGAACCCGGGATCAGAAGGCTTAAGTAACACGGGAATCCCCTTGCCATCACCAGTTGACCAGTTGCCTCTGGTCCCGGGTTCGAACCTTGCACAAGGAAAAAACTCCCTTAGAGGGGGGAGAAGTCTTATGAGTGACGTGACAGTGGGAGGCCTATAGTTGAAGGAACCCCGTCTGTTACAATAAAAGGCGCATTTTATTGTAATAGCTGAGATTCGACCAGTGGCCTTGCGCCACATGGCCCCCGCACTGCTACTCATAGAACTTCTTCACCCCCTTGGCCTTGGCCAATTAGTGGAGTTTTTACCTCCCAAAGGATTCAAGCCATATACCCTAGAGCTTAAGTACAAGGTTTTTGAATCTCTGGTATCACCATCCCATCTAGTTGAGTTGGTGATACCAGGAGTTCAAAAACCTTGTACTTAAGGCCCCAAACTACATGGCTCGAATCCTTGGGGAGACAAAAACTCCACCAAAAGGGGTGTGGAGAAGTCCTATGAGTGGCATGCTCGGTAAAGCCCAGCGGTAAATCCCAAAGTGGTAAAGCCCAGTGGTAAATCTGGGGTGTTACAATAAAAGGAGTCTTTTATTGTAACACCCACCCTTCTTCCCATTTTTAATGGTTCTGAGTGGCATGTTACTCACAGGACTTTTTCCCCCTCTCATAGAAATTTTTGCCTCACGGAGGGCTCGAACCCGGGCTAACTGATGGTAGTGAAATCCACATATAACTTTAAGCATCCATCCTTCAATCGTTTCTTCAGTCGTTGATAAAGGTATTCCTCTAAATCTGAACGGACAATCACACTTTCGAAAACCAGTTGATTTAGAAGAAATTGCATTCTTCTTCTGCCTATACTTCCCACTCCTTTCACAACCTAGATATAATTTTGTAGATCTTCCTCTTTGTCCTGTCTCTGTGCCTGACCTCGCAACGATAACAACAATACCATTTTGCTTTCCAACCTCTCGAGTCCAACACAATAAATCATCTCGTATAGGAAATATCTGCCAAGTAGTGAATGCTTCGGTACAGTCCACCTCTGTCGTTTTGTCCATTTCATCAGAATTAAACATATTGCAATCTTCCATCTCCGATAACACTAGAATCTAACAAACAAAATAAAACAAATAATAAATGCAAAACGTTTTTAAAAAAAAGATACACGCACAAATAGTCTATTTGCGCGTGTTATACAATTGTGTACACTGCACGCAAATACGCTATTTGCGCTTGTACAAAATTAAAAACTTTGTACGCGTGGTATACATAAATTATATCACACACGCAAATAAGCTATTTGCACGTGTACAAAATTTAAAAATTTATACTCACGCAAATAGCTTATTTGTGTAGGTGCTATACATTTCTGTATACCACGCACAAATAAGCTATTTGCGCGTGGACAAAATTAAAAAAAAAAAAAAAAAACTCGCGCAAATAGCTAATTTGCGCGGGTTATACATTTATTCGCGCGTGTTATTTTTTTAATTTTGTACACGTGTAAATATATTATTTGCGCGAATTTTTCTTATTTGCGTATCTTAATTTGTTATTTGCAAATTCCAAAAAAAAATTGGTAAAAAATCGTGAAGAGATGGCATAAAATTGAGTTTTATTATGTAACAAGAGGCATTTTTGTCAATGTTGGGTGTACCCAGCAAAATGCTGGGTGCATTTAACAACTGCCTACAATCCATCCAATCGACTTAAATCTAGTTACTAACCTGAATGGGCTCATTGTACCATCAACAAAGCCCAAATTGTGCAAGGCTTTGAGCACCACTAGCTGAAGTTGCTGGCAAGATTAGGCATTTGGTCCCCATCCTTCTCACTACACCCATCATTTTTTTAAAATACCAAAAATACCCTTATCATATTTTACCCGTAAATATGATATATTTACGGGTTATATATTTTCTAAATATATAACCGTAGTCCGTAAATATATGATTGAACCGTAAGTATCATAAATCAAACCGTAAATATCACATATGAAACCATAAATATCACATAAGTTATAAATCAAACCGTAAATAGCGATTCAACTATAAATATCACAAATCAAACCGTAAATATCACATTTCTGACCCCATAATTAAATATCACATTTGTGACCAAGTGAACCGTAAATATCACATTTATGTGAACCGTAAATGTCATGAATTAACCATAAATATAATTAAACAAATAATCTAAACCATAAATGTCTATTAAATAACCGTAAAAAATGGTATAGTGATGCATTACCTGGGAGGAAGAGATAAGGTAAAATAAGGTAAAATATGATAAGGGTGTTTTGGGTATTTTAAAAAAATGATGGGTGTAGTGAGAGATGATATGTGTGGGGAACAAAAGCCCAAGGTAAAACCATGTTAGGCTCAAATGTAAGGCCTACTAGTATTGAGGACCCGTGCAACGCACGGGGAAAAATTCGTTGAAGAATTGTTTCGTTTGAGATGTAACAATATTGTATAATACATCACAGGTGCATTGCATGGGTTTCATTTGAAGTTCTATAAATTCATAGGAGATGAATTGCGTATTTTTTTTATAATACAAATCGCGTATCTTACAATATAAATACAAATGCTGCTAATGTTGATAAAAGCATGAACGGAACAATGACTAAACTCAACAATAAAGAAGTTAATGCCTTATAAATAATGAGTAAACTGCTGGTTTGGTCCATAAAGCTGACTTACAATAGGATTGACATATAGGAAATGGAAATGGTTCATTCATGAAGAACACATCATTTCTAATTTCTTTGATAGAGATCTGATGAGCGAAACAGCAGGTAAAATCTGCATCAAAACAAATTGTTTTCATGAAGATTAATGGAGAATTACATGTTTCTAAAATAAATGCATACTACTGAGTCATATTTTGAGAACATGTGTTAACCAATCGGTTTGGCTATAACGAAAATATTTCAGTGAAGGTGCTCTATATGTGGCAAATGACCAAAGGAGTAAAGTTGAACATGTATTAAATTTATATGCCCTATCAATAGACACCTTAATACTTTATCACGTATTTAAAAAAAAGGACTTTCTATTAAAGGATGCATTGGATTTCGAGTCCCAAATAACAAATTTGCAACTATACTTACATAAACTCATATTTAACTCTAAGCAATCTTAGAGCTTTGACAGTTGAGCTAGTAGAGTTGAGTTAATCAATGCCTCCCCCATAATTTGGTCTAGCCAAAAATAACCCCTCTTCTGCACCTGTTACATAATTTGGAAATATTTCTCATCAAAGTTTGCTATTTTAAGAATGGTGCATAGTTTGTGTTGGATACAGAATTTTAGCTAGATAATTACCTTAACAGCATCACAAAAGCATAATTAAACAGAACAATTTAATCCCACAGGCATAACATTAAGAATAAAGATACAATAAGTAAATTACAATGGTAGAGAAGATGAAGCATGCAGTACAGACCCAGTATCCACGAAAATTACGACTGCTTATATGAGCTATAGAGCATGAAATATATGAAGAAAAGTACCACTATTTCAAAGATGTGTTTTTCATTTTTATTCCAGTTTACAACCTTCGTGATAAGGCTAAAGAATTACATAGAAGTGTTGGTCAGGTGAGGATAAAGAATTACAGAAGTTCAAACAGTTAATCGTAATAACATGAACATTAAAATACCAAAAAGATGTTGAATTAGCTCCCATACAAAGGAATCATGCCAAAATATTGGCTATCGCCACCAGCAAATAAAATATGTGAGAACTTGATATACAAATGATAGAAGCAATTCAACAAAATTTTCAATCTACAAAACCAAGGTTCCAAAGTAAATGACCAAAGCACCATCATTTGCTTACATCACATTACAACTAAGATTATATTAAGACTCTAGATATAGCTCTAGGGTAACAACAACCTTCATCACCATCTTATAGCACCATGATAAAAATAGCGTGTCACAATTATGAGAACAAAATAGACAGGCTCTGAATCAACTACAGTAAGTTTCTCTTTGGGAACAATTAATATGCAAAAATTGTTTCGTCATTCTTCTCACATATCTCCAAAGTTAGAGGAGTTGAAAGGTACCATGATTCCTTTATATGTTTAATAAAATATTAAACACAGAAATAGACATATGGCAACTTAATAGATGGAACTAATGGATGAGTCCAAAAACTGTATCCTTTTATACCAAAAAAAAATAAAAAATAAAAATTGCCTTCTTTTCCTCCTTATAGCATTCAGCCACTGAAATCTCTTCATAATAATTCCTACTAAGTAACCGAGGAAAAGTTAAATCAGATTCCTAAAAACCATATTCAGCACTCAGCATGCTTTATAAACCATATTTACTGCCTTTATACAATTTTCATCTTGCTTCCAAAACCATCCACCTGAGAAAACCGAAAAAGATAAAAAATTAAGAAATAAAAATAGAATTTCAAATGAAGAAACCCCTCATTTCAGATAATAGAATTAAAAATTAAAAAGCAAAAAAAAAAATGAACACAATTTTCATCTTGTCAAAAGAATAAACACTGATGCTGGAAAAGTCTAATACAACAGCCAAACAAAAACCAAAACAAACTAAGTCAGCAATATCTATCTGCAATCAGCACAACAAAGATGAAAAGCAGGACAACCAAATTTAGACTATGCAGCTTTAAAGCATAGTCTATAGCCATACCGAATTGGAACTTCAATCAAGCTTGATTATTAGTGACACAATTTACTACAGTACACTGCTTCTGAATTGTAGGACTTAGCTGCACTGTTTCTCAAGCTATAGCCTAACAAAAAATGAACTAAATTCAAATTAGAACATGCCACCTATGAATGCAAAAGGAAGTAAATTAGATGCCTCAGATCAAATCAATTTAGAGAGGAGGAAAGAAACTCGTAGAGTAAGTGTCACTTCCTAAATCCTTCAGCTTAAGTTAAATATATAAAGTTTTAAGATTCATTCTAACCTTGATTTGACTACTTCCCAGTTAGCAAAATGAAGAGATAGGAACCTTTATTTTCTACAACTTCCACTGCATTTGTAGTTGCAACCATCGCTGTTAGAAAATCTTCCATGTATGTGATTGAGCTCAGGATTATGACCTTAAACTTTTGACAATCCTTTTAGTCTGTCATGTGACAAAAGATACTAATGAGTAATGACCAAACAATAGTAGCTGAAATCATTATCAGGATTACAAAAAGGTGTAATACCTGGAAAGAGAGTAAAATTTCTGCAGGTCCCTTTATGTCCTATAGTTATAACTCCTGCAGATAATAACAATCAAATGCAATCAAGTGGAAATTTATAAAAAGAAATACAACTTGCTTGCCCTTTAATACAAAACTTTGGCATAGGCTTCTATATTTCGTCTCTCCTACTCAGTGTAAGAAATTTGAATGGCAAAGGGTTAAAACCAAGTTGCAAAGTGTTAATATCATCATGTATAAAGAGGATCATCTAGCAATTGTTATCAACACATATGTTTGTTGGAGAATTAAAATCTTAATTAGGTAAAGCCTCCTTTGACAGCAGTAGCAATTTAATTTCATATTTCTGTAAAAAAGATTATCATTATTTTTTTATAACCTAAATTTGCATTAATATGAAAGCTAATCCAAAGCAGAAGACATACTAAAGATTAGCCCAACAAAGTTGACAATGACATACATGAGGCCTATTTTGCAGAGTTTGACAGTATGCTCATGCAACAACCAAAACACCCAATACCAAAAAGAGGTGCAAATGTATAGTAAATAGATAGAAAATAGAAGTGAACTAACTATAAGCCCTGTTTATGGACAACTAAATTGAAGATCATACAAATATGGTTTTAATAGCTCACCTAGATCATCATTTATTCATGATTTTAGAACATATCCAAAAGTAGCATATCCAAACAGTAGGAAATAAATGGAGTTGATGAAGCAATCAATCTATGGCAGAAAAATAAAAGAAAGAAATTTACTAAAGAGAGTGGCTTTGAACAGGTCGCGTTCCTTGTGCTCTCAGATCTAATTTCTCTTCCTTGTTCTCTGGGATCTGATTTCTTTTCCTCTTCAATGAACTCCATTAGCAAGCTGCTTCTTTCTCTCATAAGCCAATAGTGCTCTTTCTTTTGTGCTCTTTTCCAGCCCCTGTCACTAAGCAACAATGTTTGAAATTTAAGCACACAGGCAACAAACTTAAATAGCACATAACCTAGTCACAAAAAATTAAAATTAATGCATTGAAGTCAACAGTCTTAATAAAATGTGCATGCACGGCCCCAAGACTGTGTGTGGTATGAGTATCCATACCTTTTGTGACAACTGTTTTTGAATCTTCAGCAGTATCCATACGCTTCTTGTCTTTCTTTGTTTTTGAAATTTATCTTCCACCCATTTTAAGTAAAATCCCTTATTTACTCAACAAATTATAACTCAAATAAAAATCCCTAAATCCCATTTTGTTGTGCATACTGATTCACTTGAGAGGAAGATCTCTCAAGTTCTGAAAACGTATAAACAGAGTAGTGGAGATGAACTCACCGCTATGCCTTGCAGTGAATGCAAATGCAAGTACACACATGTAACCTGCGACCTGCAACCGCATCTAAAAAATGTTATCATCAATCCAATGACGATGAAAATCGAAAAACTCAGAGATGACGATGACGGTGATTTTCTAATTTTCGATTGAAACCAGTTTGTGAAAAAAGAGGAGAGTGAGAGGGAAGAAGCTGTAACGGTGGGCAGAACAGAGGCTACCGTTGCACGCAGCTCCGACGTCAGGAAGGATGCAGAACATATCAGCAACAGCGGCTCCCGGTGCGACGGCATTGCTATGCGAGGCGCTGCGGTTGCGCGGCGGCCCGGATCTAGGGTTGCTGCAAAGAAGAGGCATGCGAAAAATATGTGGGTGAGGGAGAAGAGAATGAGGAGGAGACCAGGAGAGAGGGAGGGAGGGAGAGAAGACATCGGTGAGATAGAGAAGCGAAGTGAGGTTCAAAAATTTTTGAAATCTGAAAGGTTGAAAGCAGGGAGCCGAGCAGGAGATGAAAAAAAAATTGTATTAAAAAAATGATTGTTGTTACATGCTTTATTAAGAAGAAGAATACGTCGATTGGTAACTTTTGTCCAGTTATGTAAAATGAGGATAAATGGGAAAAATAGATATTTGTGATGTCAGACTTTTTCTCGGGTTGGACAAAAGAATGGTCATTGACCATCGAGTAAATGGAGACAACAGTGTTGATCCCTTGGTTTGTTTGATGTGTCTATACCTCTATTAACTTTTGGTTTCTGTCTTTGTCCAGTTTTTAGGTAAAAAAACATTTTTTGTTTGTCCGGTCTAAGCTGTGATTTAACAAATTTATTTTTATTGACTGGTTTTTAGTTAGTTACATCAAATTGGGTATGAAAAAAACTATTTTAAAATGGTGATGTGGCAAGAGTAGGCTGAGAGATTGACACGTGTACAAATATATCCTAAAAATTCTTTCTTTGTGTATAGTATAAAGATAGAGTGGCCCAACGTAAGGCCTTTCTCTATTGGAAATTATTAAATACACCCTTCCCCCAATTTTGTTAGCAACACCGGGGATCCAGAATATATTTCTGAAGGTGTATTATTTTACCGCCTGGAAATATATTTCCGGACAAATTATGTCTTCCAGAAATATATTTACGGATTCCCGATGTATGCTATCAAGACTGGGGAAATGTTTCATATTAATAATTCTCTTCTCTATTACACTCAGTTGAAAACTTAGAACTACACCAATTAGTTATTTATGTAACCAGACCACACTTTATGTATTTGGTGTTGACCAAGAAAAGAAAAAGTGCTTGATGATCAACCATGTAAATACTAAATACAAATGCGTGAAAAAAGATGATCATGTAATTGCATAAAGTTTCAAAATTTCTTTACACACACGTTTCCACATAGTAGTTTACCAAGCAAAATGTGAAAATACCAGTAGCATATCTGGAATGTATGTGACAACAGAATCACCATCATCATTGTAACAAAACTTGATTTTTTTTTTTTTGGGTCAGCTAGTAGAAATGGTAAACAACAAACACACACACGTCTAAACGGCAACACTCGGGTTCGAACCCCGGTCCCAGCGTCCCCATGTCGCTGAAATTGTCAAAGCAACTAACAGTGGGAGACAACAAAACTTGATTTAAAAGGATATATTTTCAATTTCTTCTATGGGTAAATTCAGCTCCGTTTCTCCATTAGTCAGCAAGTCCCTTCCTCTCTGCTGATTGTGAAGGCCAGAAGTAGTTGAAGAAAGGAATGAGCAACAATTGAAGTTTATGCCATGATATGAGTATGTGCAAATTGATCCCAAATTTCCTGTATCAAAATTATAAGAAACAACAGCTCCTGGAAGCTGCAAAAATATGGTCTGTGCTTGTTCAATATAGGCAATTGGTGCAATCTTGTAAGGCTCCCAATCAAATAAAGTGCCATAAAAGTTTTGGTGCTTGGAAACAAAGACATCATGAGTGACACTATGGACTAATCTCCATCTAAACTTTTTGGAATCAAAGGAAGCATAGAGTAACACAAGATGATCATTCTCATTGAGAAGATCCCAAATATGGAAACCATCAAAATCAGTGTAACAATAGTGAACACGGCCTCCGGATTCGCACAAACAACGGGGATAAGTCATTGTTGATTGCCAAGACCAGTCCTCAAAAAAATTTGGCAGTTCAAATAGTTCACAATGGCTTTCTTGGACTTTATACACCAGCAAATGTCCACGTATTTCCCAATGAATTGCCCCATTTGAGTAAAGAGGAGGAATGTCAAGTTCTTGGAACTCAAGTTCTGGCAAAGAAGGTAGAGTTAAATTGATGGGGTGGTGTACCCTCCATTTGGCAGTGTCAGAAGAGAAAATATGAAATTCTAGTCCATTAGATTTGGAAGAGTCTGCTTCAACAAGCACAACAACCTCAAATTGGGATCCATCAGAGGCTAATCCAACTCTAACAACGCGTCCATCGATACAAGCTTGAGGGATCATAGTAGAGTGTTTGGTTAAGGGATTGAACACATAATAGCAGGATTGATCATCACTATAACCGGATAAGAGAATTAAGCCATTGCAAGAAGCAATTGTTTGCACAAAGTTTTCAGTAAAGAAGCTGAGGGAATGGTTAAGGAAGGGTTTGCTTCCATCTTCAACATCCAAAAACACAAACTGAGATGATCCATTTTCAAATTGATAGTGGCAAACAAGACCCACAATGCTATCAATTTCATGAGAGGTTGAGCAAACATTTTGAGAATTCTTCTGCTCCATGTTCATTGATTCAAATTGGTGCTTTCAACTTTCAAGACAATAAACAAATTCTCACAAAGACCTGTGAACAAAAAGATAAATCCGGTCAATGGAGTTGACTTTAGGGTAGTGGAAGGCTTCTAGGAAGGTGGATCCGTTATTAATTGTTCAAATCGAATTGACTCAATGGAAGTTCATAAGAAATTTCTTGCATAAAAACAAAATAAGGAAAATTGGAAAGAAAAATATTCCAAGAGAGAAGGAAAGATGATCCATGGGAAAATGAATAATCTTAGCAAATAAATGATAATCACAGCAGAAAATGAATATCCCTAAGATGGAAAAATTTGCTGAATGGAAAAAGAAAATACCTTGATGGACCGTTAAGACTGGAGAATGTGAGGAGCAGTGTGAATTTTCTTGAAATTCCTGAAATATATGATTGAAGAATGAAGATCACTTTTTCTATTCGAGTACGCAGAAGTAAGAAAATAAAGCTAAACGCTTGAGACTAAACCAAAACGATAAAAATGAAAGAACAAGATGCGAATATATTAACAAAAGCAGGTTACTGTTATGGCTTTTCTACTCCTTGCCTCACAAGTAATCCGGTCTTTCGTTTGTTGACTCTGTGGTCAACCTCTTTCTAATTGGTCCAAACTTTTTTTTTTTGAATAAAAGGAGGTCTAAATGGCGGAAGAAAATATGATAATTGGCCCAAACATTGAAATTGGTTGAGAAATGTATTGCATTAGAATTAATTCTTAGGAATATTTAATTACACCCTCAATTTTACTAATATGCACCCCCAAAAGGTTTTTCATCCCCCCCCCCAAAAAAAGAAAATTCCCCTACCCAAAAGTTAATTTTCGTATGCCGTAAATCCATGTCACGTGTAAATTAGCCTACCAAAATTTTATTTTCAGACAATTTATCACGTCCGAAAATATATTTCCTGGAAAATTGTTGGTTACGGACTATGTTCGTAAGTATATTTTTAAACGTGTTAACTGCGGTCTGAAACTATATTTTTATACCTGATAAATCCCTTAAAATTTAAACGTTTTTGCTAAAATACCTCTAACGCGTCAGTGCCAATCTCTCATCTCTGTGTCAGTAAATGAATGGATGACATCACATCGATTAAATAAATTATACCAATTACGCGTCAGTGCGTCAGTAGATTATCAGTTGAGATCGCACCCACCTCAGAGTTCCTTGATTTTCCTTCCTTTACTCTCCTTCGTTATAAAATTGAGTTCGGCGCTTGTTGTTATGCATTACAATAGCCAAATTACAACAACTAATAAAGAGATCACATTTGAATGTAATGTCCCTAAAATATTTAGGGTAAACGAAAACATCACACTTGATGCCTTAAAGAAAAAGCTCAAGATAATGTTAGAGTTGGAGATACTAAAAGGGTGGCCGATATCTATTAACAATGTCATATATGTGGGACATGATGTGTTGAATACAGGGCTCTAAAACTTGAATATGACGGCGACGTGGAAAAGATGTTGCCTAATATACTAGCCTCGGGCCGATTGAGTCTCAAGAACTAATGAGCAGATCATCACCAGCTCGATGAGACCAAGATTCTTCGGCGAAATCATCGGCATAAAGTGTTTTAAATGTAAATGTCATGTCAGATATGAAATTGTCACATCGACCATGTAAGCAATTTTTTTTTTGGTACATCCATGTAAGCAATATTTAAAATTGTTTTTAATAGTGTTAGTTTATAAGGATCTAGTTATAAAATTTTGAAAGCATAAGGACTTAATCAAAAGCTTTTAACCCATAGGGACTAAATTAAAAACTTGATGAAAGTATAGGGATTAACAAAGCAATTTTTTGTCAAAAAAAAGGAGCAGTTTAACCTTAAAAAAAATACAATAAATCTTTTTTATGACAGAAGCAATACAATAAATCTGATCTTTATAAAGTTAAATTTAATGAAAATTGAGAAATCTGAGTAACTTCGTTCTGAACAACAATAAATAAATCAAAGACTATTTGTCAATCGAAATTTAATTCTTCGAAAAAAAAAATGATATATTTTTTAATTAATAACATGCAGTAGTGTGAAAAAGTGAAATTAGATTTTGGGTTAGACCAACTTAGATAAAGCAATTGACTTCAATTTAGGCAAGATTGAAGCAGACCAAGTTCTAGTTAATACATTTTTGGGTTAATACCTCTTTTAGTCCATGTAATTTGAGCAAAATTCGATTTTATGTAAAACTTTTTGTTTCGATTTAATCCTTGTAATTTAAGATTTTTCCACTTTTAGTCCATGCTGTCAAATCCCAATTAAAAACATTTGAGTTTTTCTTTCACTTTTGTCCCTGTAATTTTAAGATATTTCCACTTTTAGTCCCTGTAGTTTTAAAATTCTTACATTTTTGGTACCTGTAATTTAATAAGAATTTGACGACAAGGACTAAAAGTGGAAGAATCTTAAATTACAGAGACTAAATCGAAACAAAAAATTTTACAGAGACTAAAACTGAATTTCACTCAAATTACAGGGACCAAAATGGGTATTAACCCTACATTTTTTTTACCAAACATAAAATCATACATTTTGTTAGGTAATTCAGAGAAACTTATTAGGTTTAACACATCTTGACAATCTATCTTATCCATTTCATCCATTTTTCAGCTAAAAATCATTTTCCCACAAAAAACTTAACTACACCCTAAAAACTTAACTACATTGTAGGTTCTGTTTTTCTTTACTACTCATGCTGAGTACGGGTTCTCTCAGCTAGTTTTACAATATAAAAATAATAACTTGAAAATTAAGGGGGGAAGTTACATGCTATATCATGTATAATTCATAATATTTGTTATTATTAACGCGGCCCAGTTAAAATACCAACAAACCAAATAACAATTTCTCTAACAACAAAGCCTTGATATATAAAGAAAACTGACCTGCCCCAAATTTTATTTTATTTTTTGTTTTTCCTACCTTTCGTAATTGTATTAAGGAACTAATTTTGATTCAATGTCAATATTTAAAAGCCTATTAAAACAAAATTTGACCGTGACAAGTATCAGAAAAGTCTATTTTAATTGATCTGTCAACATATGATTCTAAGATTAAAGATAGTGCTAAAAAACTTTCCACTCAAGGGATATCAAAATAAACTGGCATCAATAACAGACGCCACTTTTTTTTGTTACATACCAGATACCACTTTGCTTACAATATTTGTTTGCCTTCATAGAATCTCCATGATAATGGATTAAAATCACAAGGTTGGACTTAGATACCAGATTCATGTAAGCTGCAAGGAAAGAGCGAATGAGGCGCCGATTGAAGCGGTTGATGAGGTGCTTCTGAGAAGGCCATATTTGAGTTCGGTTACCCGTATAAACTGCCCCCGCATAAAGAAGAATGTGGTGAAATTAATTTGAAGGCCACTCCTTCACGTTCAAGCTGCTATCCACGGCAACAATATGAAGCAACTTCACGAAACCACCGACTGAGCAAGAAAAAAAAACCCAAAATCTATCTTAATTTGGGACGCTTTGGCAAGCTGCTACTTGCACTGGCTCGTGACTTACCGAAGGCTTTCGCCTTCCTTCGTTTCCTATCTTCTTCGCTGTCAGACTCATTCCCTTTTTCCCTATCAGCATTGCTTGCTTCCCTCTCCAGTTCTTCCCATGTCTTTCCTTTGTCTTCCTCTGAATCCTCCTCGGAATCTTCCTCCTCCTCTTCATCCTCGGATTCAACAAGTGATGCACTTTCAGAATCCTCATCTTCAGAGTCTGATTCAGGTTCTATATCCGATGGTTCGTAACCTTTATCCGACTCCTCTGAGTTCTCAGATTCCGAATCAGTAGCTTCCAAATTCAGAAACTCCCAACCACCACCTTCAATGAAGCTTTTAGGGTCATCTGTGATTGTCTTCAGGATCTGACGCCAGTTCAGATTCAGCCGGCTTTCATAATATTTGATATCCGTCGTGTCAAGCCACTCCTTGATGCCATCGAGTGATGTAGAAGGGATAGAATCGATCCTGAGGACATCCCGCTTGAAGTCCTTAAATACAATTGTCATATCAAAGTTCTTCTGCCCAAGCCCAACTCTCTCTAGATTCACAATCTCAATCTCACTTAGAGTGACAACAAGGAAAGGATTCTCAATCAGTTCAACAAGGCAGGCTGAAGTAGGAACAATAAATACTGAAGATTTATGAGGTACCCCAGGGAAGCCAAGCTCTCTAAGAGGTTGATCAAACTCCAGGTCAAGGCCATTGAATTGCGGTTGTCCCCAGAGATCATTCACCCGATTCACAAAGCTTTGAAATTCTTTGTTAATTTTGTTCTTCCTCTCCCTTTCTCTCTGTTCTTCTTCAAGCTCATCAGGATCATAGGCTGATCTCTTCCCACCTCCAACATTCTGTACCATGTCCATTACCTCAACATAAAACTGAACATCCTTGGTCTTCTTATTACCTACCATAATATGGTTGTGCAGATGAAAATGCAGGAGGGTGATCATTTCATTCTCTGCTGGCTGAAAAAACGCATGTTTAATATTGCCAAACATTATATCCACACGCTCATCTTGCCTGGTGGTAGAATAACGAAATCCATTCACATGAGCCTCAAGTGTGCCCGGTATCTTCCTTCCACGCCCACCAAACACAGGGCGGATCCATAGGTCATGCAATCTTATTGGCTTAAATCTATTATTAGCAAGCTGCAGTTTCTCCTGGGTAACCAAGGTTGCCCTCTCAGCTCTCTCAGACTCCCTTGCTACAACTTGTCGCCTGAGTGTTTTAATGGACTGCACAACCTCACTTATGTGCCTGGGGTCTTTAGAGCGGAATGAAGCCTCCTTCAAATAGATAGAACCAGGGAATTTCGCTGAGTTTGCATCATGAGGACTGAAAGGGGTCCCAGGAACGTTAAAAATTATTCTGACATAGCAGTTACGATTGGTGTCCTGCTGACTATTAACAGTTCGGATGAAAGCCACATGGAAAGGAACCATACTTCCATTAATTGGCAACAGAACCGCTTCATGCTTTTGATCAATCTGAATCATCATTTCTCTGGGAGGGGGAAGCTCATTTATGTTCTTGTAGGCCATCAGTTCTGCAGAAGTCCTCAGAGAGGAACGGTTGTCTCCTGTATCATTTCCACCACCAGCAAGTCGCCTTGCAGTTTCTTCGTTTTTCTGACGAGCAAGCTCAGCCTGATGCTGCCTTCGGAGTTCCTCCTTTGAAATTTCATGATTGTCTGATCTTAGAGTTGTCTTAGACATCACGGGCTCTGCAACATTAGTTTTAGCTTTTTGGCTTGGCCTTTCCTCTTCCTCATCCTCGTTGAATGAATATGCTATATCCTTTAGAGCTTTTGAGCTCATAGAAGTCACCACATCTGTCTTTTCTTTGGTGATGATGACTGTGTCAGCAAGCAAGAGAGAGAAGCTCTTGTTCTTAGACTTACTGTTCTTAAGCTGCAAATTCTGAAATCCAAGCGACACATTGAACACCATCCCTTCTTTAACTATCTGCTCATTTTTAGCATTAAGATTCAAACCTGACTCTCGAAACTCGATACCAATGCCTGTCCCAGCAGACTTTGTCAAGCAGGGAACCATTTCAGGAGCATCCTTTTCCACAACAGAAACTGCAGCTTGGTATGCAACACTCAGCTTGTTTCCAGCCTTCAAAGAACCAATGACAGTTTCATGGGCTTTCAGAAGAACCTCGTAAGCCTTACTTTGAATAGGGTCTGCATCAATCAAGAAGGTCCTAGCAATATTTGAGCAGTAGCTCTTGTACCGCGCTCCAACAGCACATATAATCACACTGGCAGAGTCATAGTAAAGTAACTCATCATTGCTGACAGCACTAGGCCGAAGGTCAAATCGCCCTCCACTCTGAAAAATTGGAGGGTAACAAATGTCGACATTATCTGCCTTCAGTTTACAGTTGACTTTTGAAGGTTCCAGTATGACTTTCTCAGTCTCCTCCATGAACGCAGAATGAGTTACTTTCTTCTCTTCATCAATTACATTCTCAAGCTTTGGAACCACAAAGTTTTTCATCACACTGGTTGTGAGGTATGCTGCTCTCTTGATTGATGTAAGCTCCTCATTACTCTTTGCAGCAAACAACATAGAAAACCCATTTGCCACATCACTCAGATGAAAGTTTGTATTTTTCAATTTTTCAGCCCAAGATTCAAGGAGTTTCCCCTCAGGAACCTCTCTTGATATATATCCAACAGGAGCATCATGGCCATCGGTCTTTGACTGAGCACGGATGGCACGAAATATAGCATCCATCAGAGCAGTTCCATCGTCATTTTTAGGCTTGACATGCAAAACAACATCCACACCTACTGCCTCTTTGGCAGTTGTTTTGACAGATTCAAGAATAGACGCCTTCTTTTGGCTGCACAAGATATGGATCTGCTTCTTCATGAAAACCATTATTGTCTCGGGGAATTCATATCCAAGCAGCCATACGTTCAGAGCAGTAGATTTCAGGTATCGCAAGTCTTCTGAAGGTGGAGGACATGCAATTGCAATTGCATCAGAAGAACCCCACAGATCTGTTTTGTGTTCATCCCAATGTGAATAAAAAGACCTTAATCTGGACTGAAATGCATTCAGATCAATAGAATATGCAGTTCCTGCAGCACTTGCCTTTCCACTGGAAGTTTGTGTGCTTCCATTTCGATGGTCTGCCATGGTTCGCTACCACTCTGGATTTTATTTTATTTTTTAAAGAAAAAAGACACATTAACATTAACAAGCAAGTGTGCAAACAATTAGTAATGCATATCCTTTTCAACTCTTTTTTAGACACAGGAACAGCAGGTGCGTCAAGGAACAAGGAGTAACTATTAAAAAAAATAGATACAGACTGGACTGTGTATAGACACAAATGGGTGAAACCATGAAAGTAACAGCCCAAAATCATGAATTTCCTATGAACGAGACAAAGCTTTATTAGTAAGAACCTCAATAAATCAAGATGGGATTCAAATCCAATACCAACCAACTAATTGCCTTTAAACACAGGGCAGGTGATGTATCATCACCAACTAAGACAATGAAGTGCAAATTTATTACTTTAAGAGTAATCAGTATTTGAATAGTCTCCAATAGATGATTTTATAAAACTCTACGATGAAAAATTCATAAATTTCACTTAGTCGATAATTCCTGATAATCAATTTAATTAAAAAAAAAACAAAAAACAAAACTGTTATACATTTTCTGAGACGAAATCTAGGGTTTCATGGTTCTTAGATCATACCAGAAGAACAAAAACAAAAGAAAAAATTAAACCCACAAAAATATCAATGGAAACATCGATACCTTTTCGCACAAGTGTGTCTGGGGTGGCGAAAGCTCTTGCCTTTCTGTTTTCTTCAATTCGAAAAAATCGAGGCGATGAAATTGGGTAGAGTTGCAATCGGAATTTCAGTGCGCAACTGCGCATAAATACTATGTGCGTTGAGTTTTGGGGAAGATGGGGCAAAGAGAAGAAGGAAACTAAGGGTTCATCGTGGAATGATGATTACTCCCTCCTATTTCGAATATATGCAGAAGAAAAAATGGTTAAATTAATTTGTTGATCCCTGATATTTCGTTAAATATTTAATTTAGTCCCCGTAGTTTAAAATGATGCACAGAATGATCCCTCCGTGAAAACATTCCCACGTGTCAAAGCTGAAGTGGAACGTTTTTTTCATTTTTTTTATGTCACGCCACTGAGAGTGTAATTGGTTTGCGAGAAAAATTGTGAACAGAGAATATGAAAAGAGAGAAAAATGTGAGAAATTTGGTAGATTTTTTGTATTGATTGGAATAAGAAAAAGATAAGAGAAAAGAAGAAGAGAGAAGTGTTGATTTTTTTTTAAAAGACATCAATATCCTTGACTAAAAATTTAAATAATTTGAGATATAAGGAGAGAATAGGGATAAAAATGAGAAAAGGGAAGAAAAAGCGACGCAGACTTGTTTTCTCGCCACTGTCGCGGAGAAAAAATTTTGCGTGAGTCCCATCCCTTTTTTTTCCTCTCTTCACGTTTTCTATTGTGTCCAATAAGCCGAAAATGTACTTTTCTCCGCGTTCTCTCTCCAGCAAACTCTCTTGCTCTGTTTTCTCTTTTTTTTTTTTCACCTCTGTCAATCATAGGCTAAGGGTCCATTTGATTTATACAAGGGGAAGGGAGAAATTTTAATAGAGGAAAGGAAGATGAGAGAATGAATTTGATTTTGTGTTTGATTAACAGAAAGGGAGAAAAAGGGAGGAGAGCTTTTGCTTATTTGTTTTAGGAGTGGAGGGAGAGGGATTTTAATGGAGGTAAAATTAATTTACTTGTATATCCTTATAACATTTTATATTATATTATTATATTATATACTAGAGGTAATACATGCGTTGCACGAGTTTATTTTTATTTTACTTATAATTATGGAGAAAATTAAAAATTTATGATTGTTATTACAAATTAAATTTTATTACTTTCGTTAAAAAATGAAACGTTATTACAAATAAAATTTAAAGTGTAAAAAATAAAATTA
Organism: Calophaca sinica; assembly: GCA_037113605.1. Lineage (NCBI taxonomy): Eukaryota > Viridiplantae > Streptophyta > Magnoliopsida > Fabales > Fabaceae > Calophaca > Calophaca sinica. Next base: position 52,167,756 of record CM073735.1, on the reverse strand, counting down.
TATTAATTTCAAAATACAATAAAACAATTCAAGGTATTGAAAATTTTGATCAACATCTAGAATATGTGTTTTTCCTCATACACAATATAATAATTGTCAAATCCTTTAGATAAGGTTGATTGTTAAAAATATAATTGAACAAAAGAAAACGATGTTGAAAGGAACATTTTAAGGTAGATTCATTTTAAAATATGTTTTAGAGTAGTACACATATTTTTATTCTATTTAACAATAAAAATTTTAAACCTTCACGTTATATGCAAGATTGTTAGACTCGCGAGTCAGCTCTTCCGATTCTACGAGTTTACGTTTCTACATGGACGAAACGAGTTGACTAGCTTTGCGACTCGTTTCTGCACAAACTCGGGTGAACTCGTGGTAGACTCAGAGTGACTCTCGAGTCTGAGCCGAGTCAGTGTTGACATTTTTTGAAAAAAAAAAAACAACAACAACCCCCAAAACGATAGCATTTCATGCGTTTCGTTCTAAGCCGAGTCCGCAAGTTTTGCTCCGTACACGTACAAAAAAGAGGAAGATTAATCGTCTTTCACACACACAAGCGACATTGATATAAGCATTTTATTGTATTTTATTTTAATAGATAATAAATACCCCTTATCTTAGGTAGTCTTGTAACCCTTTTATTCATTACTCTGCAATACAACATTTTCCCTTGCATCACATCATTTGTATTTTAGTTTATATAAGTCACATTTTGTCAAAAAAATATTGTATAATTACATATCTCTCATAGTATTTGTCTTTTATAATCTATATGTGTTTAGATTTTAGAGGTTATACTGTATTTAAAAAAATGAAAAATACTTCTCCGATGTACTCGATTCTAGTACGCATCGTTGGATTTCATTCTTATTTAATTTATTATTTAATAACTTGTAATAATATTTATTTAAAATTAAAAATTATTTGCAAAATAAAATTGTTAAAATTATATATAAGGAGGAAAAGCTTTAATTTGTGAATTAGGTTATAAAAATAAATTATGTAAATTAAAACACACCACTAATGTAAATTTACAAAATTGAAAAATAATGAAATTGTTGAAATAAATAATTAGTCTAACACAATAGGTTTGTGTGGCATATAGAATCAAGTAAATAATTTTTTTTTGATATAGAAGCAAGTCAAGTGCACAGGATCTCTCATAAATATTGACTTTTTTTTGTCTTGATAATATTATAGTATGTATTTGTGATGCGTAGATTAATTTAATATTATTTTAAATATTAGGTAAACTCGTACAAGTTTATGAGTCGAGTCTACTCATGCTCCACGAGTTTACCTATACTCTCTCATTAATATTATTTTAAACGTTAGGTAAACTCGTACGAATTTACGAGTCAAATCTACGAGTCGAGTCTACCTATGCTCCACGAGTCTGTCTAGACTCTCGTGTTTAACAACATTGATTATATGTTATACTCAATATAATAACTGTCAATCCTTTAGATAAGGTTGATTGTTAAAAATATAATTGAACAAAAGAAAACGATGTTGAAAGGAACATTTTAAGGTAGATTCATTTTAAAATATGTTTTAGAGTAGTACACATATTTTTATTCTATTTAACAATAAAAATTTTAAACCTTCACATTATATGTTATTATACATATATATAAATATCATTAGATCACCGCATAAATCATATCTTAAACCCTCAAATCTTAAATATATGCTACAACCATATTTCTTGGTCATTGTTTGTATTAAACGTATATTATATTACTTATTTATATTACTTATTTGCAATAGCTACATGCAAATTATTTACATAGGATAAAAAAATTTATTCAAATTTAATCTATCATATTATAATAGTATTTGTATAAAATGAAAACTACAATGGTAACTTCATTTCTTCGTTATTTTATAATTTTACTAATAATTCCAATTTGATTTCAATTATATTTTTTATAATTTATCATTCATTGTTTAATTATAAATTTTAATAAATTAATAAACATATTTATTATTAATATGAAAGAAATATATATTAATATGGCTTTACATAAAACGTTTATCCCCATCAATTAACTGCAATTTCCCTCTATGTGTAGATTCCTCATCGTGTGAAATTTTTTATCTGTAATTTTTATATCAATCAATTTACATATTGATATTTATATGAAGAAGCAAACTATGTTAGGCTAGGGGAGAGGGTACAAAAATTATGGAGAATAAAGTTAATCAATGAGTAGAGCCTCATGTAGTTGCTCTTTTATTTAAATAGATTTAAGATTTATAACAAATAAGAAAGAAATAAAGTGTTGCCTCAATTTTTAGATTTGGAAGTTCAAATTTTCACAACAAAGATAAAAATATAACAAATTTTATTTTATTTTTTATCGTGTTAAATTAAACTAATTAGACAAAAGAATGCAACGTAGTTGGGATGAAAGCCATTATTGTGATGCCTGTGCATGTCAAGTTTTGTTCTTTCTTTTTAGACGGGTGTCTCTTTCTTGCGGTTTTCCATTTCGTTTCTGCTCATGGGTTTTGGTCTAGTCCCCCCATGTTTGTTTGTTTTTCCTTTTTTTTAATAAATTTTAGGCGGGGGTAAAAAAAAAATTAGACAAAAGAATACTCAAATTTGCATATAGCATATTTTAAAAACAAAAACTAATTATGTAAGAAAGTAATAAACAAGAAACTAATTATGTAAGAAAATAATAAATAAGAAAGAAATAATAAGTCGTCTCAAAATTTTTAAGATTTCAAATTTTAGTTTTGCATAAAAAGATATTAAAAATAAATTAATCAGGTAAAAAATATGTACTTTTATGTAAAATATAATCTTTATAATATACTTTTGAGAATAATCTCATTGATTATTCTCCAAATGTCATCCTCTAAGACAATTAGCAATTAATTCTGGTCTGTGTGTCATGAAATGCAAGTAAATAACGATGATGTGTTACAAAAAGAGTGACATGGATACATGATTCACCAATGTCATGTGCAATAATAAAACCAAAAATTTTGAAAACCGTAAATTATTTATTAATTAAGAAACATGAAATTAATTTCTGATCATGTAAATGAATACAAACAAACGTTATATGGAAAGATATTAATTATGGCACGGCTAAATTAGGAAACATGGTCAATGACATTAATCTTTCATTCATAAAATATTAACGTGAAGAATAATAGGCAATTGCTCTGATCGGATTTTAAAAACGTGAAGAATACTCCCTTCATTCCTTTTTACATGTCGATTTTTTAGAGAAATTTTGTTTCTAATTACTTGTCATTTTCAAAGTTTAAGATTACATTAATTACTTATTTGTCAATTATACCCTTAACTATTTATTGCAGAGAGAGAAATATGTTCTATGAAGTAATGAATGGTTAAGGGTATTATAGAAAAAAGACTAATAATTTCATTAAAAGCAACAAAATTTATTAATTTTCTTGGTTATCGTAAATCAACCTTAAAAGACAAGTAAAAAGGAACGGAGGGAGAAATTAGGAAGCATGTGCGTTGTGAAGAATAGGCAATTGCTTTTATGTTCAATTATAATTTTGTCAAAAAAAAATATATATGTTCAATTATAATTGATTTACTTTATATTTATATAGTTCACATTTTTGGTAACAAATAATCACTCTATAATTGTGAAATTCTCGGTTAATGCATATCAAACTATTATTATCAATCAAATTAGTGCAAATTTATTTTGCCCGTTAATTATTATATAATAAAAAATCTGAATCAATGACGCATAAAATCTTATGCATTCATTTTCTAGAATTAAGATACGTATTGTAACATTGCATATTACATATATTATTCATCAAACCTACATTAATCAAATTCTAGAGTATCAATTTGAAATTTACCTTACAATTTTATATATTACTATTTTTGGTGTCCATCATAAAGATTACATTTATGTAGATTTCTTTGATACGTGAAAAGAAAGATATATGACAATTATTATGGTCGTATTTAATGCCATTAAAAGTTTTTCAGAAGCTAAATAAATTGGTACGTACCAATGACTAAAAAGGCAACTTGATTATATTCATGTCAAGAGAATAAATAATAATAAAAATTATAGACATAATTTCTTAATATAGAGTCCGAAATTAATACTTTCAGCTAACTGAAATACATTTTGAATATCAGCCATTTATTCCCTCTTATTTTCCCTCTTTAAAAATTGTTGCAAGATTAGGGTTTTAGGCGAAAAAAAGTAGATTACCAATTTGAAAGCATTCGAAATGCTATAAATAGGTGCAAAAACAAAACATTTTCATACCGATGCGATTTTTCGTTGTTTGTATGTTTTGTTGTCTTCTACGTTAGTACCAACTTTTTTCCTCATTGAAAATGGACCCCTAACCATGATCTAATATCTGACATTGTCACATCTATTGATTGGAACTGAAATTTAGTAGTTGGAGTTTTTCGTATGTGGTGCACTAATGCATCACATACAAACAGTTTTCATTTATCCATTGAAATGATCCTTATTGACAATGAGGTGAAAATGTTATATTTATGTTTTTGTACAAAAAAACAATTACAAATCGGCTTTTTTTAATCTAACTTTCATTTTTTTCATGTAGGGAGCTGGGTAAAGGAAGCACTTGCGATAAAAATGGATCGCGTCCTTGAAATTTGTTTGGGGGTGTCAAGGCACTATTTCGGTCTTCTTTGGTGAAGGATGGATTAATGTTTGCCTGTTTGTATAACAATTCAGAAGTTGGATTTTGTTTTTATCTTTGTTATATTGATTTCAATTTATTGATACAAGGCTATACTAATGGATGGATCTTTCGAGTGGTGTTTATACAGAAAGCTTTAAATGAAATGGTGTGACCTCATTATTGCCTATCAGCGATCAATACACAAGTGTTTTCTTCATTGTAGATTTTATTCATTCTCTTATATTTTTCAAGATTTCCATTCTGTTATATTTATTGGGATGTGTTTTTAGTTTGATTTGATTTAAAATGAATTGTATAACTAATCAATGAAAGCTTCACTTTTTTTTTTGACAGGGATGAAAGTTGTGCTTTGAGAATATGATATGCTATGTCTTTCTTGGGATTTTTTTTACATAATTAAATGAACCTTATATTTTCACCTTCAATATTTAGGATAAATGTTCAAGTATGGGAATAATTGCATATCGGAAAATAGCAAGTATTTTTTTTCGTTGGTGAAACTTATTGATGATTTACAGATTTTTACTTTTCCCTTCCGTAAACTCTTGTGATTGTACTTGTGTTTTCTTCAACTGATTCCAAGGGAGACACTTGCTATAGCACTTGTATGAATAAAATACTGATAATTTTTTTTATGTCAGGTACCAAGCTAAATTATTAGTTTGGTAGTTATCAAAAAAAAAAGTTTGGTATTCTATTTTTTAGTCTTTAATTTTAATAACTGAACAATACGTAAAAAAATATGGGCGTACTTGTGTTAATATATAATGTAACACGAAAGTTTAGAAGTTGGATTAAATTGATAAAGTAAATATAATGTTTTAATCCGGAAAGAAAAAAGAAATAGACTCTAATTTAATATAGATAAGTTGATATGATTGTTAAAAATTGGTTATTTATATACAATTTTTTCCTAAGATTATGCACCAAGCTAAAAAAAATTTTGTTAATATCTCTTATAACTATAACTGTGTTAGATAAGTTTTATAGGTACATTTCCTCGACAAAAAAAAAGTTTTATATGTGTCACGTATTATTATTATTAATGTACTGACACGTATTTTAAATTATTTCAAGATAGAAATATAACAATAAATCAAAATTCAATTAATCAATAATCAATCAACCAATAATCAATAATCATTATATTTAGCTATCAAACTCATTGAACGTAACTCTAAATGGCATCCTCTAATAAAAACCACAATAAATAAAGTCATATGTGTCATCCTGTTCAACATCTAACAATAATGATTAAGGAACAATTTCCAACTCATAAGCTAAGTGGTTGAAATGTGTTAATTAAAAATTTAGTTAGAAAATAAAAAAATAGGTCGAAAAAATAGAGGGAATCCTTGAAAAAAGAAACAAAATTACGAATATTTAAATGACAGTTAATTACAGTTATTTGCTATTGATTGTCATTTATATACATTATGTTAATTACGATAATTAAAGTCAGCTTATATCACAAGAAAAAATAAAAAAAACGTAATTGATTTTTGTTTGCTATTGATTGTCATTTATATAAATTATGTACATTATGTTGATTGTCCGGTGTATTTTATATAACATACTTTCTCCCACCGGAATAAAATATAAACAAAAAAATACTCATGTTTTTTTGTCTAAAATATAAGCAAATCTAACAAATTTTACCCCATTTAATACTACCATTTCTAAAATACCCTTCAATTAATACATATTTTATTTTTCTATTAATAACTTCTTTTAGGATATCCAAATAGTTTAAGGAATTAAGAGCAATTTTCTTAATTAGAAAATAGTTTAGTGATTACATCAAGAAAGTTAAATGAAATTAATCACTATTGTTAAATAAAATTAACCCATTTAAGAGCACTTTAGCATATGCAAATAGTTTAGTGATTACGTCAAGAAAATTAAATGAAATTAACCACTATTCTTAATTAGCGTGAATTTAGTTATTTTTGCTTATATTTCATTTCAGGGTAGGAATTATTAAGGAATTAAATTTTAGATAATGTTATCTTACAATTTCTATTCGATAGGCATAAATTTAAAATACAAAAATAATGCGATGGACATAAATTTAAAATGAAAAAAATTATATTTTTCGCTTTTTGGAAGAAAAAATATATTATTTGTGTCGAAAATTAAAAAAAATCATGTAATCAGCAGACGAATCTGTTGAAAATATAAAATTTAATTATAAAAATTCATAAAAAATTTTAATTATTAGAAAAAATATAATATATTGAATGTGTTCATAATAACAAGAATTAAAAATGTAAATAAATCAATATTAATATAAATTACATGGTAACAATTGCTATAAAAATCGAAATTAAATGATCGAAATAATACAAAACTTTTCCATAATTAATTCCTCAATCAATATGTTTGCAGTTAATTCCCCCATCATGCATATATCTCACCTGCATGTAATTTAGAACTAGGTTAACTTGAATTTCACTTACTGTCTCCCTACTTCGACACACTTGGGTTTCTTCTTCACCTGCTATGGAGGTACTGGGTTACGATTTCTCCTCTATTTTTCTTTCAAATTTTTTGCTATAATTTGATTTCATGGTAACCTTCAACTTATTCTCATTATATACGATTTTTGGGATGGATTTGGGTTTCAATGTTTTCGGGTATATTTTTTGTGATAATTGCTAGCGGAATTTTCTATCTTTTTTCAATTCCATTGTAACCTGCAACCCTATTTTTCGAACTTTTAGGTTTATTTTTCCTGCAAGTTTGGAATCTAAGATCTTCATAATATTTACATATTATTCTTTCTTTCTTTCTTATTAATAACATCTATTAATTATAGTAATTTATTTTTCATATTAATTTCTTTTTTCTAACAATATCATTTACCTCGTGCATGACACATGTCAGTTACTCAATATCAGAGATAAGTTATAACAACGTTGGATATGTCTACTCTTATTTGTGATTTTCTTTATGTCGGAAAGCTCTATCTATTTTATAATTAGTTTTCAGTGTTATTTTAATTAAATATAATAATTATAAACAGATTCATCCACCTGTTTTATTGGATATATAATAGTAATTATTAACTTTAAAATAATTACAATTTGTAATCTATGATTGAAATAAACCAAATATCATATAAATTTTTGTAACGAAGGTCCTTTTACAAATGTTTAGAGAAATATGCATATATAATGTTTCAATTATTTTATAGAATTGTTCATAAGTCACACATACTCATGCATGACACGGGTTGCCATGCTAGATGGTGTTGTATTTTGGTTCGAAAGCTCTGCTTTATGCTATCATTATAATAAAAGTGTTTAATTGTCAGTTTTTTGTTTGTTTTTCAAATTTCCAATAAAAATTGTCTTCCAATAAGATAACTATTTTGAAAATATTATTACCACGATTATAATGATTTTGAAAATATTATTACCATGATTATTATTTTAAGTAAACTAATTATTGTAGAGTGGCTTAGATATTGAAGGTTTAAAGTATACATAATACTACTTCTTCTAAATCCTAGATGTATGATTATAATTTTTAACTATATACTGTGCGTAGCACTTGCCTGAAGTTATATTGAAAAAAAAATTATGATTTTATGATCTAAATTTATTCTCAAATGGAGCCTTAGAAAATAATGATTTGACTTTATACAAAATGTTGCTTCTTCTAAAGGTGCATGGTTATAATTTTTAAGTATATACTGTGCATAGCACGAGCCTACAATTATATTAAAAAATTATGATTTTATGATCTAAATCTATTGTCAAATGGACATGAGCCAATAATGAAGGTTTGACATTATACAAAATGTTTCTTCTTCTAAATCTTAGGTGTATGGTTATAATTTTTAAGTATATACCGTGTGTAGCACCGACCTATAGTTATATTATAGAAAAATACGATTTTATGATATAAATCTATTCTAAAATGGAGATTTAGATTTTGAAAGTTTGGATGTATATAGAATGTTGCTTTTTATAAACCAGTTATAATTTTTAAGTATATACAGTGCGTAGCAGGGGGTATAAATATATTGTAAAAAAACTGATTGTATGATCTAAATATATTCTTAAATGGAGGCTTAGATTTTGAAGGTTTGAATGTATACATAATGTTATTTTTTTTCTAAACCCTAGGTGTATGATTATAATTTTTAACTGTCTACCGTGAGTAGCACGAGACTACATATATTTTGTAAAAAAAATTATGAGTCTATGATCTTAATCTTTTATCAAAAGGAAGCTTAGATATTGAAGGGTTGAGTGTGTATAGAACATTGCTTTTTCTAAATTCAGGGGTATGATTATAATTTTTAAGTATATATTGTTTGTATTACGACCCTATAGATATATTGTAAAAAGCATAAGACATGGTGATGTACATTTTGCAAGAAAACACAATATTTAACATGAAAAACATTAATATTTATATGTAAATTATTACAATTTGTGATGGATGATTGAAATAAATCAAATATTTATAAATTTTTGTATACACGTTATTTTACAAATGTTTAGAAGAAAAATTATATAATATTTCAATTATTTTTTAGAAAACTTCATAAGACATACATACCCGTGCATGGCACGGGTTGGAATACTAGTATATGGATAAAGTATAATTTTTCATAAAAATAGGTAAATAATAATTAGATAATTTTAATACCAAAAAAATAAAAAAAAATATAATTAGATAATTTATGCTAAGATATAGTTATTTAATATTTTTTCAGTATGTTTAGATTCATCGTGGTGTGTTATTGTTTCCCTGCGTTTCAAAACTTTGGGTGTTTATAGTTTTGGACATAGAATAAGAAATAGATAATCGAGATAAATTTAGACAAGGGGAAGGTCTTATCCTATCCATGACAGTAATTTCACATTATGTTATTGTATGATTCTTATTCTTGACCTAATAAGATTTCAATCGCATTTCCCTTTGGTTCTCCAAGCACACGACTTAATCTAAGTGGTATTTCCAGTTAATTTAAGTATATACTTAGAGAACAACGAGAAATACGTACCAACAAAATTATTAGATCATGGGTAGAGACAGACAATAACACTCTCAATGCAAATTTTAATCCTAGACCATCCACATTTGGACAATTCGCGAACTACTTGTATATTATGTCGCGAACTACAAGCAATTATTGAACATGAAAAGTAAGGTAAATTCATGCCTAACCAAAAAGACAAAAAAGCACAGCAAGGAAACCACAAAATAACCATCATCGACACTACTACTAGAACTAGTACCAAACAATAATAACAAAAACAAAACAAAACACAACACAAGCACAGTGGCTTTGGAAGACGATGAGTGGGTGATGGATTTGAGGGTGGGGGAACAATCGTGGAGGTGGGTGGTGCCAAGGCGAGAATATTGCCACAACACTTCGGTGGTGGCTCCAGTGGGGGAGGGTATGGGTTTCGGGTCTACTATGGTTTTGAGTGATGAGTCAGCATGGTGGTGGATGGCTAGGGGCGGCTCCCCTCACACTTGTGAGGTAGCCACGGCTACCCCAAAATAATAAGAAAAAATTAATAAAACACATGTATACATATGTTTATTTTGCTTAAATAAAGACGTTAGCATTTTTTTTATTCTTTTCCTTTTTAAAGCTCTTTGGAATTAAATAAAGAAACTGGACTAAATAGTACCTCCGGTTTCTATTATAAGAAATTTTTTGGTGTATTTTTTAGTCCTAATTATAAGGAAAAGAAACTCATTTCAAAGTGCATTAATTGCTAGAATTCTTTTTATACCCCTATTTAATGTGAGATGTATGTTTACTAGAAACTCAAATAGTGGGTATAAAATATTTAATGCTAGGGGTATACTTGGGATAACATATCAATTTTATAACATTAAATAAGCTCCTTGGTTTTTGTAATTTTTGTAATTTTTTTTTATATTAGGGTCCAGAGGTAGTAATAAAAAATAAAAAGCTGACTTTTTCTCTATTACTTACAATGCCTCCACTTTACCTTGTGGGACAATTTTTCTTTTCTAGTCTTAGGAATTGATGGACTTGACAGGGGTTTGGATTTTTTTTTGCTGAGTGTGCATGACATAGCACACCAGTTTTTGTTTCAACATGCACTATGTATATCTGTTGTTGTTTATAGGCAAAACTTGTGCTTAGTACAACTTTATTTTTCAACTTATTTAGCTTATAAAAAAATTGTGAATCTTTTGCTTATCGGTTAAGTTTAATATATTAATTTTAAAATATATTTCATTCACTCTTTATATTTGGCCCCCTCGTAGAAATTTACCTAGCTCTGCCACTGTGGATGGTGTCGATGTAGGGGAGATTCAACACCCAGAGATCGAACCTCCATGTCGAAATCGGCTTCCACAACATGCTTACAAAGTTTCACTCAAATGGCGGGACAAGCTTCTAACAGGAGAAGAGGGAAATCCTACAACAGATATAGGGGAAGACCAAGGAAAAACCTGAGGAGAGAGCCACCACTAAAACCCTAAGGGTTTGGGGGAGAATAAGTTAGACAAAGGCATATCCTCTCGCTCTCTAACCTAGCGACCTATTGTAGGATTTGATTGATGATCATGATGGTATTGGATTCTTAACACATTTTGTTGTTCACTTGGCTCGTATATGGTGGGGTCTATACATAGAGTAGATGATATAATTTCAATTCGGATTTACTTTTAACCGATAGAAAATTGTCAGTTAAAATATGATTATGATTTTTCACTTATGAAAAAGTCTTTATGAGCTTATTATAGATAAATATAGTAAAGTTGAATGACATAGCTTTTGAAAAAAATTGAGATGCATATACTAATTTTAACTTTAATAGAGTATAAGTGAATTCACTAGAATATTCTAGAAGTATAGTTAGTTTTCAGGATAGTTGCCAGCTGTCATTGGCAGTTACAGCTGCTAGTTTAAGCTCTACTTCTATAAATACTGGTTACTGTTCTATTGATCATTCAAGCAATGAATACAAAGTTCACTTTCTGTTTTCTGTTACCTTCGTTTCTCTGCTTCACCATTTCTATCGTGGTATTAGAGCTCTTCTTTCTTGGGCCTGAACTTCTGCGTTCTGATATGGCGGCACCACCACCTCCTCCGCCACCGCCACCGCATAATCCACCGTGTGATGAATCTAATGGCTCTTTCGTTCATGGATCGCATGTTCTTGCATCACCAAATCTGATCTCCAACTCTGATTCTTCGGTAAAGTTACATCATAACCTAACTCTCAAACTCGATGATAAGAATTATTTGTTGTGGCTTCAACAAGTAGAAGGAGTCTTGATCTCTAATAAACTGCATAGAATTGTAATTAATCCGATCATACTACATCAATATGATTCTGAATCTGATCGTGTCTTGAATGTGATGTCTGATGCTTATGAGAAATGGCTTGTGCAAGATCAAATGGTGTTCACTTGGTTACTATCTTCTCTGTCCGATTCTGTTTTACCGAGATTCATTGGTTGCAAGCATGCATGGCAAGTGTGGGAAAGAATTCACACACACTTCCAATCGCTATTCAAAGCCAAGATGCGCCAGCTTCGGTCTGAGTTGAAGTCTATCAAGAAAACTAATCAATCAATTTCTGAATATATTCTCAGAATTAAGGCACTTGGGGAGTCATAAGGTGGTTGGCTTGGTTTGGAGGAAAGGGTGTAGGAGTTGGGAGACATAAGGTGTGTGGGTTCAAACCCATCCCAAGCCACTAATCTAACAATTACTAACATTTGCCTATCAAAAAAAAAAAAGAATTAAGGCACTTGTTGATACCTTAGTTGCTATTGGAGACTCAATTTCTGAGCAGGACCAGATCGATGTTGTACTTGAAGGTTTGCCAGAGGAGTATAATGCATTTGTAATGATGGTCTATGGCATGCCTAATTCCCCTACTCTTGATCAAATTGAAGGTATGCTACTTGTACAGGAAGCACACTTAGAGAAGTTTCAACAGGAATTGGTTATTCCTAGTGCATCTGCAAATATTGCACAGGCTAAATCTGAGAACACGTCTGATTCTACTCAATCAACAGCACCTGGTGCTCGAAACAGCAACTATTTCTCTCACTTCAGAGGTAAATCCAGAGGATTTCGTGGCAGAGGCAGATCTGGCAGAGGCCGTGGCAACATACCTACATGTCAATTGTGTCAAAAATATGGACATGATGCTGCTCATTGTTGGCACAGATATGATCAGGCTTTTGCTCCATCTTCAAGTCAATTTGGGCCTTCTGCACAAATGCATAGACCTCCTGCACCTACTGCCAATATAGCCTCTCAGGCTGCTCACTATGTGCCTTCTACACCAAGCTTCACAGTGCCAAGTCAATTTGATGCACAATCGTGGTATGCTGACTCAGGAGCATCACACCACCTGACTCATGATGCACAAAACCTTGCCCAAAGCACTGGTTATGCTGGTTCTGACCAAGTGCATATGGGTAATGGTCAAGGTTTGCCGATTTGTTCTATTGGTTCAACACAATTTCCCTCACCATTTCACTCTAAATTTAACCTTTCTTTGTATAATCTGTTACATGTTCCATCAATCACCAAGAACCTTATTTCTGTGTCTAAGTTTGCTAAAGATAATAATGTATATTTTGAATTCCATCCTCATACCTGTTTTGTGAAATCACAGGTTTCTAATCAGATTCTACTGCAAGGGTTCCTTGGTGCTGATGGCTTGTATTGCTTCAAGCACCTTCCATTGTCAAAAGCTTCTCCCAAATCTGATTCCACATCTGCTACACAACCAGTATCTTCATTTCCTGTTGTCAATTCTGCAACTACTTTATCTGCGATGAGTTCATAACAAAAGTCAGTGCAGTTACGTTAATTTGGATTCTGTTAATTCTGATTTGCTTAGTTCCAATGTATTGCTCAATTGGCATCATAGGCTTGGCCATGCCAATGTGAATTCTGTTAAGGCTGTGCTTAAACATTGTAATATACCAATTCCTAATAAAACTGAGCTTCCTTTTGTGGTGCTTGTTGTCAAGGAAAGTCACATAGGCTTTATGCTCCACCTTCTTTAACTAATCATGCCACTGCCTTTGAGTTAATTCATACTGATCTTTGGGGACCAACACCTTTACCATCTAGTAAGGGTCACTTATATTACATTTCCTTTGTGGATGCATGCACCAAATTTACTTGGATTTACTTTCTTACACAAAAATCTGGTGCACTTCAAGCCTTTAAGCACTTTCATACCTTTGTTACAACTCAATTCTCTGCATCAATTAAAGCTGTGCAGTCTGATTATGGAGGAGAATTTCGACCTTTCACCAAATACTTAGCTGATTTAGGAGTTGTACATAGGTTAACATGTCCCCATACCTCACACCAAAATGGCACAGTAGAAAGGAAACATAGCAGATAGTTGAAATGGGGTTGTCATTGTTATCTCATGCTGTCATGCCTTTGCAGTTTTGGGACCACAGTTTTGCTCAATCGGTTCACCTAATTAATAGACTTCCTACTTCAGCCTTATCACATCATAACTCACCTTATTTTGCTCTTTATAACACTCATCCAGATTACACAAGTCTCAAATCATTTGGTTGTGCTTGTTTTCCATTCTTAAGACCTTATAACTCTCAAAAACTACAATATAGGTCTGCTGAGTGTCTCTACTTAGGTGTGTCTCCTCAACACAAAGGTCACAAATGTATGTCTCACGATGGCAGAATTTTCATCTCCAAAGATGTCTTATTCAATGAGACTAAATTTCCCTATCCATCTATGTTTCCTTGACTTCTACACAACTGCAACTCAATCTTCTTACTCTTCTCTAATACCTCATGTTTACATTTCTAGTGGCAATTCCTCACCTCACCCAATTGTTCAAGACCTCTATCTCCTAATCCTAATGCTAATTCTTCTCTAAGGTCATCCACCTCTGGTGAATCAACACTTGCAGCCATCGCCTTCAATTCATCGCAAGAAATGAGAACTCTGCAGAATCTAACTCAGAATCTGTCCAGCATTCTGTTTCTCAATCAGTTGCTTTCATTCCACATCCTACAACAAATGTGCATCCAATGATTACCCGAACCAAGACAGGTAATCTCAAACCAAAAGTATTCTTGGCAAATGTTGAACCTAGAACTGTGAAGCAAGCTCTTGCTAGCCCCAAATGGCTTGATGCTATGAAAGCCGAATACAAGGCACTTTTGGCTAACAACACTTGGTCTTTGGTACCTTTACCACCTCATAGAAAACCAATTGGTTGCAAGTGGGTGTTTCGAGTAAAGGAAAATCCCGATGGCACCATCAACAAATATAAGGCTCGACTTGTGGCCAAGGGTTTCCATCAACAACCCGGTTTTGACTTTAATGAGACATTCAGTCCAGTAGTGAAACCAGTGACAATTCGCATAATTCTCACATTGGCTCTCACTTACAAGTGGGAAATTCAACAAATAGACGTCAACAATGCTTTTCTCAATGGGTTACTTAGTGAAGAGATGTTCATGACTCAACCTCCTGGGTTTGAAGTCTCTGATAAAACACTTGTATGTCGCTTGAATAAAGCCCTTTATGGCCTTAAACAGGCTCCGAGAGCATGGTATGAACGCCTTACTGCAGCTTTAATACAGTTTGGATTCTGTGCAAGTCGTTGTGACCCATCTCTTTTTATTTACTCATCTAAAGGGGTTACTCTATATGCACTAGTTTATGTTGATGACATCTTAATCACTGGTTCATCTACTCCACTGATTCATGACTTAATCAGCAAATTGAATGCTAAGTTTGCACTTAAACAGTTGGGAAAACCAGATTATTTCCTTGGAATTGAAGTTAAATATCTTTCCAATGGCAACATGCTCTTGACACAGTCCAAGTATATTCGGGATTTGCTTTACAAAGCTTATGTCTGAAGCCAATGGCATTGCCTCACCAATGCTGAGCAACTCCAAATTAAGCAAGCATGGCAGTGATACTCTTGATGATCCAAGGCAATACAGAGCCATTGTTGGGGCTCTCCAATATGCTACATTAACTCGGCCTG
Organism: Calophaca sinica; assembly: GCA_037113605.1. Taxonomy (NCBI): domain Eukaryota; kingdom Viridiplantae; phylum Streptophyta; class Magnoliopsida; order Fabales; family Fabaceae; genus Calophaca; species Calophaca sinica. The sequence continues at coordinate 52,152,037 of CM073735.1, read as the reverse complement.
AAATCTCATTTTGTGGAAACAAGGTTTGCCAATTTATGAGCAATCCATTGGAGTCCCATTGGAAAGTAGTTAAAAGAATACTTCGCTATCTTCAGGGAACTTCCAGCCATGGCTTACTTCTCCAACCAGCTCCTGCCACTGGTTCTTTTTCCCTGCGATCTTACTGGGACTCAGATTGGGCAAGTGATGTTGATGATTGCCGCTCTACTTTAGGGTCTTGTATTTTCTTCAGTCCGAATCTTGTCTCTTGGAGCTCAAAGAAGCAACCACTGGTTGCTAGATCAAGCGCTGAAGCCGAATATCGTAGCATGGCTCACACTACACCTGAAATCTTATGGATCCAGTCTTTGCTTCACGAACTTCGTGTTCCTATCTACACTCCTATGCTTCTATGTGATAACTTGAGTGTTGTCCTTCTTGCTCATAATCCCATATTACATTCGCGTACAAAACATATGGAGCTAGATATTCACTTTGTAAGGGAAAAGGTGGTCTCCAAGACTCTCATTGTGCAACATGTCTCTGCTGCTGATCAACTTGCAGATTCCTTCACTAAGCCATTACCTTCTACTCGATTTGAAGAAATTCGCAGCAAGCTTAAGGTGTTTGCTCCACCTTCAGCTTGAAGGAGGGCTAATAGAGTATAAGTGAAGTCACTAGAATATTCTAGAAGTATAGTTAGTTTTCAGGATAGTTGCCAGATGTCATTGGCAGTTACAGCTGCTAGTTTAAGCTCTACTTGTATAAATACTGGTTACTGTTCTATTGATCATTCAAGCAATGAATACAAAGTTCACTTTCTGTTTTCTGTTACTTTCATTTCTTTGCTTCACCATTTCTATCAAACTTATATGAAAAAGTTGTTATCTAATATTTCTTTTTTTGTAAGTATTTGTTGAGAAACTTAATTGACTCTTAGACCTTATAGTGCATTTCATACTTTCTGGCAGGATTTCTAATTGTTTTTTATTAGCTATTAACCATATGAGCATGGTAATGCATCCGCATCGACATCATAGTCTACTCAAACTGATGTTAATCATGCATCGATGGAATAAAAAATTGAAGTATCATTGCTTATACGGGTTATGTGATGTGTTTCCATTGTTATTTATGTTTCTAATTGATAGTTCTCATCGTGTATAGCTAGACAATTTTATATTTGGTTTCTAAATAATTATTATTTTAAGCATAAATTGTTGCGTTTGTGGAGGTCTATTTTAGCGTAAGGGGTATAATTCATGGGGTTATATATGTTTTTCCTCGTTATTATTAGTTATTCTACGAGTTAATTAGTAAATCATGGGGTTATATATGTTTTTTTTCTTTTTCTTTTTGGGTAAAATCTTCACTCAAATAACTAAGAAACCAAACAATACACATAGATCGATAAAGCAGTGTAGGGGTATTTCTCATCCATATAGAAAGCTAGCTTTAATAATAATAAAACCAACCAAAGCAACAACAACGTTACACATAAAGTGAGTAGTAACCAGAATGACATCAATCCAAAGACTACAACCTAATATCCAACCATTAGATAGCTTTCTCCTGTGGTCAAAGACTAAAAGATGTAGAGATGCTACAATCTTAAAATCTATCCAGTTACGGATCATTTATTTGGCTTTTAAAGGCATAATTCGACTATTCGTTATCTCGAAAGAGTCATTTAACACTTGGTCATATGCCAATCTAAGGTAGGCTATGAAGATGCAACCAAAGGAATCAGCCAAAAAGAGCCTACACACTCTATGTATCTCCAAAAAGTTGAGCTCAAATGGGGTTTTTTCTCAGCTAATTCAAGAGCAAATTTGACACATCTCAAAATTAAAAACAAATAGCAGAAGTTGGGATATCCAGCCGCATAGGCAATGACAAGCTCAAGACAATAAAAATTACTTGAGCCTGGTGGTTTTGGCGGAGGCCGAAAAGGGACCAAATCCGGAGGAGGTGGCTCAACCATGGATAAGCCGAGAAAGAGCTTTTGGGTCTTGGGAGGCCATATGTTTACAGCAAAAGCAGTGTCCTATAACGAAGTGGTGGCTCTAGTGTGGGGGTCTCGCTGCCGGTGGTTGGCAACTGAGAGGAGGTGAGTTGAAAGACCTCGTCACCGCCGCAGTACCAAAACAACAGGCCGGTCGCAAAAGAGAAAGAGAAACTGACACGCTCAGGTCCGTGTTTTTTCTTTCGTCCTCGGCCTTCTGCGATGGGGGTTCAGAGACTCAGAGAATGGAAACGGCGTTGGGGGTGGAATGAAGGGAGCTCGCAGCAGAGCTAGGTGACAGCGCAAGGTGGAGATCCAGAGGAAGGGGCCAGTTTGGAAGGTATAGAGATGGCTCACAAAGGGTGAGGAGAGAAGAGTGTGGCCATTGGCCAAAATGCCCCAAACAAGGGGGAGGAAAAGCGAGGAGATGAGACCTCCACAGAGGGAGGAAAAGGAGCCTCCACCAGGGGAGGAAGAAAGGTGCCGATGGCGCTCTAGGTTAGAAAACCTGGCAGAGCGAACCGACGACGCTTATCCATCATTCATTGTTTTGAAGAGAATATTTCATCATTATGTTTTTTCCTCGTTATTAATTATTGTACGAGTTCATTGGGGAAAATGAAATAAATAAAATTTTTGTACTTGAAGTGGTTGAAATTAAAATCAATATTTTTTTGACAAAAGAAATAAAACCAAGATAAAACATAAATTTAACTACTGTGTAAAAAAAATTACACACGTCTCACCGCTTAGATATAAACTCGTAAAACAAAGTAATTGACAAATTACAAAGAAACCAAAGTTGTGGAATAGGCCTCCTTTTTTTTTTTTTTTTTTTTTCTGGGTGGTCAAAAATGATGGATTTGAAATAAGCCCCCTATTGACTTGAATCAAAGTAATTGATAAATTGGAAAGGGCCATTATTAAAGACACCCCCCCACCTGGTAGGTGCACCCCCCCATTTTGCATATTTCCCAAAATACCCCTCGTATAAAATCATCAAAAATCTTTTTTTTTTAATTCCGAACATGTTACCGGCAATTGCAATTTCCGGTATACAAATTGTATACCGGAAATTACAATTTCCGGTAACATTGTGTGTAAAATTTGTTACCGGAAATTGCAATTTCCGGTATACAATGCAATTTCCGGTATACAATTTGTATACCGGAAATTGCAATTTCCGGTAACAAATTTTACACACAATGTTACCGGTATACATTAAAGAATTTTGTAGTCAAACACTCATTGTTTATGCTTTTGCACGCAGACTTGGTGTAGAACGCTCTCATCGTACCGGAAATACGAATTTTCGGTACGTACTTTGTTTCGTTTTGAATTTTGTTCCGGAAATTGCAATTTCCGGTATACAAATTGTATACCGGAAATTGCAATTTCCGGTATACAAAAATAACGTACCGGAAATTACCGGAAATTGCAATTTCCGGTATACAAAAAAAACGTACCGGAAATTTGCAATTTCCGGAAAAAGATTAAAAATATTGTGTACCGGAAATTTTGAATTTCCGGTACGTTATATTTTTAATCTTTTTCCGGAAATTGCAAATTTCCGGTACGTTTTTTTTTCCAAACTTTTTTTCCCTACGTAATAATCTATTGTTTGTTTCATTTTAGTTTCATTGGAAATGGATGATTTTAGTGGCTTCAATTCTGACGAAGCTGACAAGCCGACCGACGTTTCCCAACATTTCGATTGTAGTGATGTATTCACTACTACGCAAAGAATTTAATTATTGTTTGATATTGTGAATATGTCGTATTTTTTGCAAAACATTAAGATTAATACATTTTGTAGATATTTCCTACACGAGATGACCTTTTGTATTGGGCTCGAGAGGTTGGGAAGGAAAACAATATAGTTGTTGTCATTATGCGATCGGACACGAAGCAGGACAAAGAGGAAGAAAAACAAAAGTCATTCGGGTTGTGAAAGGGGTGGAAAGTATAGATCAAAGTCATCAAGTTCTTCAAAGTCATTGGATCTCATAAGTGTGAGTGTCCGATTCGCTTAAAGAAAGACCCTTGTCAATGGGTGAAGGCTGGATACTTAAGGTCCTCTATGGAATTCACAACCATCGGATACCTGAAAGCATGATGGGTCATCCATTTGTTGGTCGTTTAAATCAAAATGAGAAAGAAATTGTTCATGATATGACAAAGAACAACGTAAGGCCGGGAAGCATTCTATTGACACTGAAAAGTCGCAATGTGGCCAATCTCACTACCATCAGTCAAGTATATAATGAGTGGCGTAAGTTTCGATCAACACGAAGGTCCAAGAACGAAATGCAACACTTGTTGAACTTAATCCAACGTGATCGATATGTGTCCTGGTATAGAAGACATGAAGGTTACGGCGTTGTTAGAGATATTTTTGGACACATCCAGATGCCGTCAATTTATTGAATACATTTCACGTTGTCTTGTTCATGGGCGACACCTACAAAACCAACAGATATACGCCTTTGTTTAAAATTGTTGGTGTTACCAGCACATCCTTTACATACACTGTGGCATTTGCCTATTTGGATTCTGAGCAGCAGGATAACTTTGAATGGGCACTCTTAAAGTTAAAAGGTCTGTTTGTGCGACAGGAATCATTTCCTCAAGTTATTCTTACTGATAGAGATCTTGCTACGATGAATGCAGTTGCGTTTGTTTTTCCAACTTCGGCCAATTTGCTGTGTCAATGGCACATAGGTAAGAATGTCTATGCGAAATGCAAGAAGTTGGTGTTTCTTGAAGACAAACATGAGGCAGTGAAGAATGCATGGGATGGTGTTGTTGATGCGATCGACGAGTTTGAGTATCGACAGCGGTTGATGACTTTTGAGTGTGTATGTTGAATTTCCTATTTTTGTTGAATATGTCAAGAATACATGGTTGAACCCCTTTAAGGAAAAGTTTGTTGCGGCATGGACCAACCAAGTCATGCACTTGAAATACAACAACAAATAGGTATGCTTAAACCAGAGATAAAACTATGTTGATAATTTTGTTTTTAAATGGTGTCATTGGTATTTGATGTGGTTTAATTTTTGTTTGTTATTAAATTTGAGTGCACATTGGACATTGAAGAGGAATCTACAAAGCAGTAGGGTGACCTATGTCATTGTTGGGAAACTATGAACAATATGATTGCACCGCAACACACCGAGATAAAAGCATCATTCGAAAGAAGCATAAACGTAGTGGAGCACGTGCACAACAACCGCTTTGTTTATCGGATTGCATGGATTTGTATCAAGGATCCAGATCGCAACTTATTGCCGACGAGTGTGGCGAGTGAATTATGTGGGTATCGATAAATCTACTTGTCGTTGCCTAATCAGATGGACACATGGGTTACCTTGTGCTTGTGAGTTGGCGGGTTACATAAGACTGTTTGCACATATTCCATTGGAGGCAGTTCACTTGCACTGGAGGAGTTTACATTTTTGTGTGTACCAGTCGCAACATCACAAAGTTGAGACGAGAAGGCGAGGTGTCGGAGGAAGAGCTTGCGCTTGATGGGATGCATTGGTAAATCGATTTCGATCACTTAATGTTATTGGCAAGAGGACACTTTGTTTGCCAAAGTGCGTGAACTTGTATTTCAGGACACAACTTCAATGTGTCCACCTCCTCAAAAGGTGAAGACCAAGGAGCAGAAAAGGGTAAAGGTAAGGCCCCAAAGAATGGATGGATATGATGTTAGCGCGACCCATCATATTTTGAGCATGTGGACAACATGTATTACGAGCATGTGGGCAACATGTATTCGACGCACGTACCATCCGGGAATACATCAAAGGCATCTAATCTACCATCTAATGTGCCTACAAGGAAAAAGAAACGATCCGATGTGCCATCTTATGTAAATCAAACGCCTTACCTGAGCCAATTTCCTCCACGGTTTCATCGATATATTGAGCAAATAGTGGATGTCGAAGATGATGGAAAGCTGCGGATATCGTTCCATTGCTGACATTACTTGGTAAATCGAGGACGGATGGCCTATAGTCGGCAAGACTTGGAAAAAGAGATCGAGAATGCATTATGATTTATATGGTCGGCTTTTTGGAGATCAATATCAAGCATTGAGGAGTCATTGATAGGTGTAAGCGGTTTTTGTTGCGTGACAAGTGGATGACCTTACGGACATGGGTTACGTAATAGCAACCAAATATAAATTGGTTCTAGTCTCTTTGAATGAGTGCAGTCGACCGTGTTGGACATTTTTCCCTCTTAGGGGCATGTGTCACCCAACCCAGCCAAACAACGCCATAATTTGTATTGGGTTTGTCAACAAAAATCACTGGGTACAGGTAATTTTTTTTTTTACAGCAATGTGTTTTAACTTAAATTTATCTTTTTTTTTAATGTAAAATTAAACAATGTGTTTAATTAATCTGCAATAAGTTTTCAGGTATTTCTTAAGCCCGGATGTCCATTGCCTAACGTCGCTCCCAGTTGGCGTCAATATGCTTATCCGGAGGCTCACTCATGGGCAACACTGTATGCTGCTCGATTGCAAGAATGGTTTACATTATTTCCGCCGTTGCGTCATACTACACGACAGTACCCAGATGACCATGTACGATTGGACGACGATTGACTACATTGTAGTGATATGTAGTACACTTTATTGTTTTTAAATGTGGGTTTGACGGCAGACTGAATTATGTTGTTGGTTATGCAATGTAATGTAATGTGACGTTAGTTTTTTTTAGTGTTGAATTTGCAGTCCAACAGAGGTTAAGTAATTGTTCTGAACAGACACGCCGGATGTTGAGCTGTGATGTCGAGATCCGGGATCCGAGGTAATCATGATACAGGATGCTGATGTTATAAATCATCACCAAGTCGAGGCGAAGTGTTTGCTCGAGGTCAAGAACTAGTGGGCGACATCAAGGACCTCTGCTTTTGGGTGTAACAGGTATCGTTCTCATTGCTCGACATCGGATTCAAGAAGTTCAGAATGCCTTTGCCTTATGACATCGGCGTCGTGTAGCTAGACAACTAGAGATGTTGAGATCCGAGGTTCTGCATGTGGTGAGCTTGTCGAGCTCAGTGTTTCGAACTAGAGATGTCGAGATCCGAGGTAATCAACGACCTCTGCTTGTCACTGTGTTTGAACTAGAGATGTCGAGCGTATTGCCGACGATGTGAGCGTGAACTGAAATCACCGCCCTTCATGCAAGATTGAATTCATGACAAATCTACATATGCGCCCTTGCTTGGTGATGTAGAATGCACCTCGGTGCAGATTGACTTCGGGGTCACTTGCAAGGTGAGCTCGATATGTAGGCCGAGTTGATGGATGAGGTCGTTATGCCCTTGTGATGTAGAATGATTTCGATGTTCCTCGACCTAATGAAATTAGTTGAAAGAAATTCGAGAACTTCGAATCTTACCTCAGTCGTAAGGACATCGTGCGATTGTGATCTCGCTCGCACGCTACTGCTGTGGAAGTATGGTAGATCGTACTTAAAAGAAAAAGTATGCTAGATCGGTAAATAAAAAAAAACCTATGGTACAGAGGAAAAAAAAAAGGCGCAAATATAACAAAATATAAATATAACAACAAAAGATGTCCAAATATAACAAAAAAAGATAATAAACATAAAAAAAACCCTATCTTCTTCGATGTCGACGCTTCGCCCCAGATGTGGTTGCCTCTGTCCCACCTGCTATCTCTGTAGTGCCTGGGAAATATACTCGGCAAGCGAGCGGGGTCCATCATCTCATAGTCGGTCTCGGAGGTCGCGGAGAATCTTGGTGATCGAGGCCGACCTCTCACCATATCATCACAATGCGTTGCAAATTATAACAAGACATCGAGAGCCATAAGAGATAATAAACAAACACAAAAATACATAATGTATATCTAAACACTTACACAATCGGGAGTAGCGCGGCTGAGGAGCACCGGATTGATCAGAGTGGATGCGACATCTGCGATACCACTCCATGTACCGTCGCTGCACTCTGCCGGATCTGAGGCCAGGTATAAATCGGGGACGGTCGACATGATAGAGTGCATAGGAAGCTGTATCCATGCATCCATCATCTCTGCGGTGTGGGGACGGTGGTGGTGGCGGGAATGTCTGGATGTAGCCGAACCGCTCGACTACCCTCGGGCAGTGCGGCACAATAAATGAGGCACCGGATGTACCCAGCAGAACAGACACGCCGGATGACAACTCGCCCTATTGCCCTCCCACGGTCTCCAAACAATGTCATCGACTGTCAACGCATCCAGCGCTCTCCTGAAGGGCTCCACCTGGCCGTCACCCTTAACCGGCGACCACCTCATGGCTCGTATCATGCCCGGGGTGATGCCGTTATCCTTCCTCTTGCAGAGACGAGGGAAATACTCATATATCCATGCCTGTGACAACAATAACGAATCAACACGCCATACAATGTACTTTAAATAAATAATTGTTTACAAAAATAGTTGCGTGCACGAAGAAGTGTCATGTATCCGCCAATCCGCTTAGTGTCATGCGGCTAGCGTCTCCCGGATATCAGTACAATAAGGCTAGTGCGGACTAGCCCATGACACACTACCAGCGCCCCCAAGTCACGTGCCAGGTCCAGGTACTTAATGTCAATGTATATATGGCTCTTGCGCCAAAATGGTGCAGGCCAACAACAACATTATCATGGCCCTGGTGCATAGTCCCAGCGACCATCGTAAATGCGGTCATATGTCTTCATCAAGAAGTCAATACTCATATGGCGCCTCATAGGTTGTCGTCTCCTTGTTTGCCTCTTCATATGTACACCCCAAAGCAATGTCGTAAATAAGATATGGAAATGTCCGGATCCATCACCGGGGTACATAAAAAGAGCCGCTCACTTTAAGGCCTAGGAGGACAGACACATCATCAGCGTGTTGTCATCTCTCCAAAGAGCAGATGGAAGCTGCTCGTCTCCCGATGCCATCTCTCTGCAAAGGCTGACAGTAAGGCTCTGTCAACCATCCTGAAGCTGCAGTATAACAAGGAGGATAGGCTGGCCTCCGAGAGATGCTCATTTACATGAGGAGGTGGTGGTACTCTTCCACTTAACCATTTTGCAACTTCAGCCGTGAGAGGCCACCTCCAGCCCATCACGATCCTGCACACAAATAAACATCATCGATCATATAAAAATAATAAACATTTGATCAAATAACAACCAGATATATACCGCCTTTGCCATATCGATGAGCAGCGTGATCGCGATAATCTGTAAGCAACGACCCATCGTAAGGTCCTCCCGAAAGGGAGCCTGGTCTCCAACTATACCATGGTCTCCTCGGCTATATCCTGCGGATCCTCGTATACAAAATGGGGATCACGGTCGCCAACTACATCCTCGTGCGGCGACTGCTAGCAATACGCCTCGGCGTTCGAGAGATCCACAGTCGCCGTGGTCTACGCGTGGGGCGCACTACCAGAGTGGAAGCTACTCCTCTCCTCTCGACTTAGGCATATCTGAAAGACAAATAAATCAATTATATTCAAATGTAATAAAATAAATTACATGCAGGAAATTGAAATTTTGGTATACATTTTGTATCTGGAAATTGCAATTTTCGTACAAAATAAAGCACCTAAATTGCAATTTCAGGTTTACAAGATATAAACCGGAAATTGCAATTTCTTTGTACAGGAAATTGCAATTTTACTGTGTAGGAAATTGCAATTTAGGTGCTTTATATTCTATCAGGAAATTGCAATTTCAGGTATACAATTAATATCTGAAATTGCAATTTAACTATGTTTGTAAGTCATAGGAAATTACAATTTCGGTATACAATTTGTATGCGAACTTGCAATTTAGGTGCTTTATATTTACATTAGAAATTGCAATTTAGGAACTATGTTTTGTAAATCATAGGAAATTGCAATTTCAGATATATTTGTATCTGAAATTGTAATTTTAACTATGATTGCATAACAAAAACGTCAAGATTTGGAATTTCTGGTAAGAACAGAGCGTTTTCAGGGATTTAGAATTTCCGGAAGCGTGAGTATGAGTGGATCGGGAAAAGTTGAGTTTTTGTTAAGTTATTAAGGGGCATTATGGGAAATTCGCAAATTTGTTACCGGAAATTGCAATTTCCGGTATACAAATTGTATACCGGAAATTGCAATTGCCGGTAACATGTTCGGAATTAAAAAAAAAAAAGATTTTTGATGATTTTATACGAGGGGTATTTTGGGAAATATGCAAAATGGGGGGGTGTACCTACCAGGTGGGGGGGTGTCTTTAATAATGGCCATTGGAAAGTAACACAAGTCGTGAAATAAGCCTACATACTTGATTAGAAATCGTAAACCATTTGGTGTATTATAACAGGTATTATTGTAATGGATAATTTTAGTTATTGATAAGTGTTTCCATTGAAATCTGATCAATTAATGTATCTTATTTTGATAGGATAAGAGTATCACTCGGACTTATGGTATTGTATTCAAGTCTTGTCGTGTACCATATTGGGCTTTATTCTAAAGAATGAAGGTCGTTTCCACTAATTAGATCCTAATCAATTAATCGATTATTAAAAATCAAATAATTATATCACAAACCTTATTTTGTTGCCTAATGATACAAAAGCACTATAACTTCTGCAAAGATTATTCAATCTTGCTAAGTGCGTCAAATTGGTCATTCAAAACATTTTACAACAACGTAGTGCTTGAATAATATAAAGTCCCGTCAGTTTAATGAAACATCAGTGGAACACCAACAAATAAGAACTTATTTAAAAACTTAAAAAAAACATAAAACCACATTAAAAATTTTAAATCATTGAAATTTATTTAAAACTTCAGTAAAATAATAAGGAACCTCTAAGATAGGTATTATCCAACATGTTTCACCATTCATTCTTCTACTATTTTGTTGTAGAGAAAACAGACAGCAGCGAACAAGAAAAGAAATATAAACCAAAAAACACAACCAAAAGAGTGATCTAATAACAGGAAAGAAATAAAAATAGCGGAAGTTGTTAAAACAGATAATAATCACGTAAACATTTTAAGGACATACATTGGATTCAAGGATAAAAGATCCCTATCGAGAGGCTGAACTAGATATTAGGTGAAAGAAAACCTAGGTCCCAATGATACTACAACTCCTCCAAAGACAAAAGCTGCAACCTGCAGCAACGACGCAAAAGCAACGATACTAAACCACAAAGTGACCAAAAAGAAAAACCAAAATCTACCTTAACTTGGGCCGCTTTGGCATGCTACTACTTATTAGACCGGCTCGTGACTTACCAAAGGCTTTCGCCTTCCTTCTTTTCCTATCTTCTTCACTGTCAGACTCGTTCCCTTTCTCCCTATCTGCATTGCTTGCCTCCCTCTCCAGTTCTTCCCATGTCTTTCCTTTCTCTTCCTCTGAATCCCCCTCGGAATCTTCCTCCTCTTCATCTTCCTCGGATTCAACAAGTGACGCACTTTCAGAATCCTCATCTTCAGAGTCTGATTCAGGTTCTATATCCGATGGCTCGTAACCTTTATCCGACTCCTCTGAGTTCTCAGATTCCGAATCAGTAGCTTCCAAATTCAGAAACTCCCAACCACCACCTTCAATGAAGCTTTGAGGATCATCTGTAATTGTCTTCAGGATCTGACGCCAGTTCAGATTCAGCCTGCTTTCATAATATTTGATATCCGTTGTGTCAAGCCACTCCTTGATGCCATCGAGTGATGTAGAAGGGATAGAATCGATCCTGAGGACATCCCGCTTGAAGTCCTTAAATACAATTGTCATATCAAAGTTCTTCTGCCCAAGCCCAACTCTCTCTAGATTCACAATCTCAATCTCACTTAGAGTAACAACAAGGAAAGGATTCTCAATCAGTTCAACAAGGCAGGCTGAAGTAGGAACAATAAATACTGAAGATTTATGAGGTACCCCAGGGAAGCCAAGTTCTCTAAGAGGTTGATCAAACTCCAGGTCAAGGCCATTGAATTGCGGTTGTCCCCATAGATCATTCACCCGATTCACAAAGCTTTGAAATTCTTTGTTAATTTTGTTCTTCCTATCTCTCTCTCTTTGTTCTTCTTCAAGCTCATCAGGATCATAGGCCGATCTCTTCCCACCTCCAACATTCTGTACCATGTCCATTACCTCAACATAAAACTGAACATCCTTGGTCTTTTTATTACCTACCATAATATGGTTGTGCAGATGAAAATGCAGGAGGGTGATCATTTCATTCTCTGCTGGCTGAAAAAACGCATGTTTAATATTGCCAAACATTATATCCACACGCTCATCTTGCCTGGTGGTAGAATAACGAAATCCATTCACATGAGCCTCAAGTGTGCCCGGTATCTTCCTTCCACGCCCACCAAACACAGGGCGGATCCATAGGTCATGCAATCTTATTGGCTTAAATCTATTATTAGCAAGCTGCAGTTTCTCCTGGGTAACCAAGGTTGCCCTCTCAGCTCTCTCAGACTCCCTTGCTACAACTTGTCGCCTGAGTGTTTTAATGGACTGCACAACCTCACTTATGTGCCTGTGGTCTTTAGAGCGGAATGAAGCCTCCTTCAAATAGATAGAACCAGGGAATTTCGCTGAGTTTGCATCATGAGGACTGAAAGGGGTCCCAGGAACGTTAAAAATTATTCTGATATAGCAGTTACGGTTGGTGTCCTGCTGACTATTAACAGTTCGAATAAAAGCCACATGGAAAGGAACCATACTTCCATTAATTGGCAAGAGAACTGCTTCATTCTTTTGATCAATCTGAATCATCATCTCTCTGGGATGGGGAAGATCATTTATGTTCTTGTAGGCCATCAGTTCTGCAGAAGTCCTTGCAGAGGAACGGTTGTCTCCTGTATCATTTCCGCCACCAGCAAGTCGCCTTGCAGTTTCTTCGTTTTTCTGACGAGCAAGCTCTGCCTGATGCTGCCTTCGGAGTTCCTCCTTTGAAATTTCATGATTGTCTGATCTTAGAGTTGTCTTAGACATCATGGGCTCTGCAACATTAGTTTTAGCTTTTTTGCTTGGCCTTTCCTCTTCCTCATCCTCGTTGAATGAATATGCTATATCCTTTAGAGCTTTAGAGCTCATAGAAGTCACAACTTCTGTCTTGTCTTTGGTGATGATGACTGTGTCAGCAAGCAAGAGAGAGAAGCTCTTGTTCTTAGACTTACTGTTCTTAAGCTGCAAATTCTGAAATCCAAGCGACACATTGAACACCATCCCTTCTTTAACTATCTGCTCATTTTTAGCATTAAGATTCAAACCTGACTCTCGAAACTCGATACCAATGCCTGTCCCAGCAGACTTTGTCAAGCAGGGAACCATTTCAGGAGCATCCTTTTCCACAACAGAAACTGCAGCTTGGTATGCAACACTCAGCTTGTTTCCAGCCTTCAAAGAACCAATGACAGTTTCATGGGCTTTCAGAAGAACCTCGTAAGCCTTACTTTGAATAGGGTCTGCATCAATCAAGAAGGTCCTAGCAATATTTGAGCAGTAGCTCTTGTACCGCGCTCCAACAGCACATATAATCACACTGGCAGAGTCATAATAAAGTAACTCATCATTGCTGACAGCACTAGGCCTAAGGTCAAATTGCCCTCCACTCTGAAAAATTGGGGGGTAACAAATGTCGACATTATCTGCCTTCAGTTTACAGTTGACTTTTGAAGGTTCCAGTATGACTTTCTCAGTCTCCTCCATCAACGTAGAATGAGTAACTTTCTTCTCTTCATCAATTACATTCTCAAGCTTTGAAACCACAAAGTTTTTCATCACACTGGTTGTGAGGTATGCTGCTCTCTTGATTGATGTAAGCTCTTCATTACTTTTTGCAGCAAACAATGAAGAAAACCCATTTGCCACATCGCTCAGATGAAATTTAGAATTTTTTAATTTTTCAGCCCACGCATCAAGCAATTTCCCTTCAGGCTCCTCTCTTGATATGTGTCCAACAGTGGAAGAATCATGGCCATCAGACTTTGACTGAGCACGGATGGCACGGACTATAGCATCCATAAGAGCAGTTCCATCGTCATTTTTGGGCTTGACATGCAATACAATTTCCACATCAACGGCCTCTCTAGTAGGTTTTTTGACAGATTCAAGTATAGAAGCCTTCTTTTGGCTGCACAAGATATGGATCTGCTTCTTTGTGAAGACCATTATCGTCTCCGGGAACTCAAATCCAAGCAGCCATAAACTTAGAGCAGTAGATTTCAGGTACCGCAGGTCTTCTGAAGGTGGAGGACATGCAATAGCAATTGCATCAGAAGAGCCCCAGAGATCTGTTTTGTGTTTATCCCAGTGTGAATAAAATGCCTTCAGTCTGGTTTGGAAGGTATTCAGATCAATAGAATAGGCAGATCCAGCCGCATTAGCTTTTCCATTGGCAGCTTGGTTACTTCCATTTCGATGGTCTGCCATGGTCTACTCTTTCTCTGAGGAAAAAAGAGAACGAAAGACAAAGAAACATGGATAAGAAACTGGAGAAACAGTTATAGTTATAGATGCAAACTTCAATTTTATTCTCTTTGGGGCACTGACACTGGGTGAGTAAAGGATAAAAATATGATGTTCCAGTACACCAAGGATCAAAATATATTACATATTTATATTTTGCTTATCAATCAAGTAATCACAATGGATTGAACTATTGTTTTAATTTTCACATTCCTCACCTGACATTTGAGCCTCAAAATTAAACTAAGAAAATTTCCATTGCATAAATATTAGAACACTAAAAAAATAGAAAATGAACTGATATCTCTTTAGTCTCCAATACACAGGCAAGCAAAAAATCTACTAAAATATTGTGTGGAGATCCAGGTAGAAATGAAATCTTTGGGCACACCTTGTGCATTATGGTGAATGATTCAAGCAAATAGTACCTTTCAGTGAAACAATATTTGGAATGGCTTCAGTTCAATGAACAGATGCTGGATACAATTGGTTAGCAGTGGCAGTCCAGAACAGTGAAATACCTGCCTTTTCAAACCTATATTCAACCAAGAACAAAAACAAAACTTTTATCAGTTCGACAAGATACACTCATAAGTCCCTACATAAATCAAATGGGTTTCAAAACTAGCAGGATTATTGCCTTATACATAATGCCAAAGCACAGTCGGCACCCTGATTACAAGAACTATATATACTTCCAGAAATTCAATCATTTTTCAATTTCACAAAAGGTTCAGAACCAAATGCGTGGAAAAAGGCATATGCAGAACAGCAATTGAGACATTGAAGTGTAAGTTTCCTAATAGAATTAGAAACAGTAAGAATATAACATTTAACCCATAAAATTTAATATAATTATGACGGATATCAAATCACAAAAACCTATCCACTTAGTCAGCCAGTAATTTACATTTTTTATTATCGAGTTTAAAACAGTTAACCCTGAAAAACGGCTACCACGAAATCTAGGGTTTTCACGGTTTCATAAATAGCGCAAAGCATCAGTGCCGAAACAACGCCGTTCACCGCCACAACACACCGCATTCGCGGAGGTGACTAAGAGAGAATATCTGAATCTCAAGCGCCGTGGATGTAACAAGTGGATTCGTCGTTTGCAGTTACGTTACTGTAACATAAAAATGCCCAGAACTCCAAAATCCACCACCGATAAGGCGGAAAAAAAAATTAAAAAACGATAATGATAAAAAATAATAAAATAACAAAACGACATATCGTTTCAGCCGATTTCAGAAGATGGTAAAGTAAAAAAGGGGGGAAGAATACCTCTCACGGCACTCAGTCGCGGTGGAAGGTGGGAGGCGGAAACGCGTGCGAAACGATTATGGATGTTGTGAGGAGGGCTTTGAAAGCATGAATAGTGTAGCGGGGAACGAAACGAAGGAAGATGGAGAGAAACGGAGATGGAGGAGTCTTTCATTCAGAGTTGTAATAAGAGAGGGAAATTAGGGTTCATAGCTGCCAATGGTTCTTTTAACTCAAAAAAAAAAACCAAACCAGAGGGACCGCCAAAGGGAGAAAATTAGAGAGGGGAAATGCGCCAAAGTACCGCGGGCAAAATATGATGTCCAAAGCAGTATATTCTGGCACCAAGAAAAGTATTTTTCTTTTCCTTTTTGGTAATTAGTATTTTTCTAATTCATGCGTTTTTTAATAATAAAAATGTATTTTTTGGGGGGTGAAAAACAATAAAAATGTAATCACATATTTATAGTATTTTATGATTTTTAGGTAAAAATCTATTTTAAAAATATATTGTTAACTAAAAGAAGTGATTTTATTAAGCATTGCTCTACGGGCAACCCGGGAGATCTGGTTATGATGGCTTAATCAGAAACAATATTGATAATTGGATCATTGGCTTTTTGAGCAGACGAGGTTACACTACGGGTATAAATAACGAGTTACATATCATATCTCACGACTTGGATTTAACTTGAATAAAAGGATATAAAGAAGTCAAATGTGAATCTGACTCTAAGAGTCATCTCTCATTGATTTAAGAGGATGTGTACTAGACTCATCCTCATACCCCTCTGATTGATCATATAAGGACACTCATTCACTACGAGAAAGAAATACTTGTGCAGATTGGTTAGCCAAGTACGTCACCAATTTGAATCATGGGATGTAATTTTGGAGCTTATGTCACCTTGTCTGGTCCAATTGGGTTTTAGCAGATGCTTTAGGGGTTTATATGCTTAGAGTGTAGTTTCTCTTGTTTCCTTTATTTATTTCTTACTGATAAAAAAAAAATTAATCATTTTTACACCTTGTGTATTATACCTACTCATTTAAAGAAAAAATAAAATATATTAAAAATTATTTATCTTGTGTTATTACCTTCAAAAAAATATTAAAAATAGGCATATAACATCACGCATGTCTCAATACTTTGGTTATGAGAATATTTAAAGCTAAAATATTTTTTTAAAACGATATTTTTTATTTGTTATTTTTAAATTTTTATATTCGATAAAATAATTAATTCATATTCCTTAAAAACATGTGTTTTTTTTGTCTTTATTAAGAACTGAAAACACGCCATTTGTGATAATATTTTCAATACATGATTTGGAATAAATTTAGAAAATTATCTTATTCTATTCGAATTTAATAGTGTTTTATATTGTTTGAAGAGTTTTCTTATTCCGATTAAAGAATTGTCTTATTTTATTTGAATTTAAATATTTAAAATGAAAACTTTTTTTGTTTTATATGTAGTGTTAAATTTGAGTCACTATGATGTTTGTAGCTTGCCCAGCCAGCCTACTATAGTTGGAAAAATATATTTTTTGTCTTTCGTATATGAATGTATTAGTTATTCTCATGTATGTCATTTATAGAGTACTGGAGTATTTGAAAGAAACAATGAACTACAGTTTGATCAATAAATGAGTAAAAATAAATAAAATACAGTTTGATCAAAATGGTAATCCTTTAGCTTTAAGGCTCCGTTTGAGAGGTAGGAGGGGAGGGAAAGAGAGGGCTTTGGGAGAAGAGAGGGAAAGAAAGAGAAATCTTCCACCTTATTTGAGAGGGTATTTTTGTAGAGAAGGAAAATAGAATGCTTATGACTAATATATTTTTAATTTTGAGAGTAATATAAAAATATAGAAAGGATTTGAAGAATTTTTCTAAACCCTCCAAAATTCTCTTCCAATACATTTTTTGAGTTTCCCCAAATTAGGGGGTTTTATTATTATCAAAAATAAAATAAATAAACATTTCATTCAAGGTGGGAGGCTATCATTCCTTCCCATTCATTTTCCTCCATAATTTTTCCTAAAGCCCTCTCCTCCTAAACCCCCAAACGGAGCCTAAAAGGTTACAAAAATACTAGTTAGGTGACTTACGTAGAAGACCATGCTTTTGTAAATGGTTTGGTCTACACTCTAGATGATGGTGTTGTTTCCATGGACAAATTACAACTAGTGCCTCCATGCAACTAGGGGTAAAATAGTAAATTGAACCTCATCTTACCCACCTCTTTCCCAGCCCCACCCAGTCCCCTAGCCCCCTTCCCCGATCCCACCCAGCTCCTTTTCCCCCGCCACAATCCCCACCCTTCCCCCACCCCGACTCCCTTCGCCGCCCCACCCCCACCCAAATCGATGGTATGCACTCAAGTTTTCTCAATTCCTCTGTTCTGTATAGATCAGGAGCAAATGTTCTGGTGGTCAATAGTGGATCTAGAAGAGATTTACTTTGATTTTAGGGTTTGCAGAGAAAAGGGCCTCACAACGCACAATGGGGGACTAGATCCTGCACAAGAGTGTAAGCGGTTGGTGGTGTGAACATCGATTTCTAGAAAATGAATGTGAGTTGATTTGATCTTGTAGTGGCAACATGACAGTGCGACATCGCGAGTGAACGACTATGAGGCGGAGGGAAAGGGAGGGGGAGGTTGCAGTAGTGAGGCGGCAAAGGGTGGAGGGCCAGAGGGAGAACACAGAGGGGATAGGGTTGGAAGGGGATCTTTGTTGAACAATTTTACCCTTAACTGGTCATTAAATGTTGACTGTTAGATTAAAAATAATGAGTATCCAAAAGCTCAGATGCAAAATTCATCAATGCATTATTTATCACATGTCCATGGAATTACTCGCCATAATATATACTATCAACTCATTGTGGCAAACAAGTACAAACACTCGCTACTTACCAAATGTCTCCGTACCAAGTACAAGCGCTATTGCCTGATCAACAATACTTACAAACTAAAACCGTACATAAAAAAGGCTTAATGATCAGTTTAATTTTTAAGCACCCATACTTCAACCTAGTCCCCCCTCTCTCGCCATCATACACTGCTCAGAATATCTTGTTTCTTGAAACGGAATTAGCAGAAGTTTAGGGCATGATATAGCCTACGAACTAACTCCGATCAGGTGCAGTTTATTGCAAATTTTAGCTTGCAACACTACTCAAGCAACTGTATTTGTGGGTCAAAACAGAACCAAGCTAAAGAAGCAAACGGGAGAAAAGAGAGGCGGCTAAAACTAACTATAGTAGGTTATTTTTGGGTTGAATTATGGTAACCACCCAAAAAGAGAGCGATCACATGATATTCTGCAAAATGGCGTAAAAGCTTAATAAGATAAGGGGATAGAACATCATGCTCCTTGAGTCCTTGTCAAATGCTCGAAAAAAAAAATTACAGATTCAGACATCCTCAACAAAAAAAACCGCCTTTTTATGTTTTTCACCATCAAACTTGCAGCAATACACAACTTACAGCAAAAGACTGTCAAGATTGTACACAGATACATTTCAAAACTCATCAGCTTCCTCACAGGTCCTCAGGGCCATTAATTTCCTGCACACGACAATTCAAGCTTTAGGCCTGCATAGAATGATCACTCAAAGCAGATCACGCGAATAAATAAGGACCATGTGTATGGTCAAATACCTTGTTTGCAAGCACAGTTCCGTCAGGTATTTCCAGCTTTACACCAGGTTTTGCAACAATACTTACTTTTCCCTGTTAAGGCCCCAGAATGATAACAATAATAAAAATGCAAATAATCAGATTTTTAAAAATTCTTGATGGTTTAAAAGGAGTAAGCAGGAAAAAAGATACTAGCAAAAGGAACATAAAACGGGAACCTGGACAAAAGTGTACAGGCACGGGGTCAGTTTAGAAATCAGTAATATACTAATATTATTATATGGTTTGTTGCTGATATTCTTATAGCATGTTTGGTTGCCAGTGGGCAAGGTCGACCCAAACGGAAATGTTATTAGTTCACTTACAATAAATCAAAACATTAGAAAGTTAATAGAACAAGCATAAACAATTTTTAAAAGAACATTTCAACTGTATGTGGTTAATATTTCAAGATTTTAGCCCCTTGCTGTATAGCATTAGAAAAACAACTCTGCTCCTAATGTAATATCAATGAAACTTTGACTTCAGTCAATTTTTTTTTTTTTGGGTACTCAAGAGCTTCAAACAATTGGGTAGTGGAGGTACGGAATAGGTGGCCTAGCCTGAGGGAGGATCAAACCTCGAACAGCATCACACCACACCACACCCCACCCCACCCCACCCCAATAGCCAATCCTGAAGACTGGGCCTAACAATATCAATTGAGCTACTAGCTCATTGGTGCATGAGGAACCTTTAGAAGAGGAAGTACCAAGTTTCCTGCATTTACTGCTTAAAAATGTGGAAGGTTGCATTCAAAAGAGAAACTCTGACTAGTAATTAAAACGGTAACAGGAAGCATTTCTTTGACCCATAAAGTAACCAAAGTCATATTTACCCTAAGAACGAAAGAAAACATTAAAGAACAAAGAATCAGACATAAGTAAGGATTAAATTAATAACCTTAAGGATAACATCAGCTCCAAACCATACATCGCCTGCCACTTTTAGGCTGTCAAGCTCAACAATACTAGGGATTGACTTGAACCTGCTCAAGAAGTTGCTTACCTGTGAAGGAGAGAGGGAAAATCAATATTATATTCACACTTCAACACAAAGTAAGCAGTAACACAGATCTTAACCTTCTTAAATTCCGGCCCTAATTCAATAAAAGGGTTTTCAGGATTTGCCCTAGCTTGGTTCCTAACAACAAATCCATCTCGTAAAGTGTAAAGGTCCGACTGCAAAACAAGACAACTAATTGTGTTAAACAAAATACTTAATCAATTGCCAAGCAAGTTCTCATGATTTGAATCAGAAAAGCTTGTAACCTGGACAAGAAGCAAATCTGATGTTGCCTTCACAGGAAGGAAGCGGGATCGAGGAACATTAATTCCAATAGCCTTGTCAAAGAACTGTTACAATATATGATATTAAGACCACTAAGACAAAAGTTTCAACATTAAGAACATGTCAGTAACATCTCCATAAACATTGAGTACCCTAATTGCTGCCCCAGCTGCAGTTTCCAGCTGAAGAACTTTTACTCCATCAACTTCCTAAAATCCACATATTTTGTCAGCAATTTCCAACTTAATGTCAAAGAGTCCAGCAACTAACCCACAATATAGCACCCCTGTCAAAGGAAAAACAAAAAGAAAGGATGGGCTATCGCCTATCTCTTGAAAATGACCAATTTGCACCTTTGGATTTGGAATAATCTCCATTTTCAAAGCATCAGCCTCAACAAGCCTTTTCACTGCTTTTAAGTTCACCCATCTGTAAATCATATATTGTCAATACCACAAATGAGTATATAATCTACAACAATAAGGGAACAAACCAGCAAAACTTACAAATTATTTGTGTTGAAAATTTTGAACTTCTCTATCGACTTGAATTCACTGACCTGCAAGAAAACAGACATTGAGTTAGTAAATTAGCAAATTCTCCAACATATTTGCCAAAGACTTGCCGTCATCATTTACAAGCATGTTCCAGCGACCATAAATTATGAACAACTATAAAAATATCATGGTCAATGAAGTCTTGCACACTGTGTTATCAAGTAAGCATCGATTTGGGGAAGGTAAATGTGAAAGGTGCAACCAAGAACCAAGAAATTGAGAGAGAAAGCGAGAGAAAGATTGCTGAAGCTTTCTGTTGCATTCTCAGTCTACATTAACTTACATGCACACCGGTATTTATAGCTAGAGACTTGAGCAACAAAGGAATAATATCTAACTAAACAGAAAGTGGGAAACAGAATAACTAATTCTGACTAAATGGGAAGTCTTATGCCAGCTACCCACCCCCCAAAAAAAAAACAAAAAAAAACAAAAGGCTGGAATGTATGTTGAGCACTCCAAGCTTGTGATACCATGTTAGTTGACCTACGACTTCTCAGTTAGTTAATTAGTTATTCTGTTTTCCATCTTTCTTGCTGGATTAGCATTAAAAACACTTTGTTGATACTAGGAAAGGGTTCCATGAGCATAATTTGTGATCTGTCAGCAAAGTAATGATCATCGAGACCTTTAAGAAATCTAATGTCGTAGTCATTCTACATTTCTACTTACGTGCTTTCACCATGGGAACCAATTGACATGAACAAGTCACCTAACATGTGCAAGAAGGAATCAGTCTGAAATTGTTGAGGTCTTGCCACAATCCTGAGGTGTGTGAAATATGTGGTGATGGAAGAATCTCCTTGCTTGCGCATATGGATCTCCTCCTGCAATTCAGAAATTCTGAATGCATCTCCTTGATAATATCTTTCTCGAAGCTCATTCCACACTTCACACGCAGTTTCCATTCCAAGCACACTTTGTGCAATGGAAGGATCTGGAGAGTGAATAATCCACTATAACAAGAGAGTATTGCATCGATCCCAAGTAGGAAATTCAGATCATCAATTGCTGGTTTTGCCAACAAGCCATCAATGAACAGAAGTTTATTATTTGATTTGAGACACATCTTCATGGATCTTGACCGTTGATGTTTTCACCATTCAGAAGAGAAGATATCAACACCGAACCAGGATTCTTGTTCAGATGCACAGAGAATGGATTGGTGAAGTCCACAATAGCATTTGGATTCATCATTGCCTGCACCATTTTCGAAGATCGAAGGAGCTGGAATCGATGAACAATGAATAGAACTGAAGATCAGAGGAAGGAGCGCTGACAGAGCCCCTAGGAACAAAGCTTTGATACCATGTGAAAGCCGAAAGGTGCAACCAAGAACCGAGAGATTGAGAGACAAAGAAAGAGAAAGATGGTTGAAACGTTCTGTTGAATGCTCAATCTACATTAACTTACACGTACGCTAGTATTTATAACTAGAGACCTGAGCAATAAAGAAATAACTAACTAAACAGAAAGAGGGAAAACATAATAACTAATTCCAACTAACTAACTGAGAAATCTTATGCCAACTAACAGTAAATTCAGAGGAAAGGGAAGGGGGTAGGTGCTTCTTCTCATTAACAACACTAGGATAATGTATAAACCATGTCCTCCTTATTACTTCTTATGGTAACAGATAAACCCAATGTTATAAAACTCAGACGGTCATCGACTTAATCAAGGTACTGGGTCAATGGGTCACTAGTCGAACCAATAAGTCACTCATTGAACTTGAACCAAATGAATCAGAATATATTAAAATTATAAATTTTGAATTAAAGATATATATAATTTGTTTGTCATGTGTTAAAACGCGTGGCTGCCAAAAGGCAAGGCATCATTTTAAAACAGCCATGACCTGGGTTTCGAATACAAGGGTTGCATTTTTTGTAATTCACATTTTCCTGCAGATGGGTGCGTATTGCATTTACTTTACGTTGGGAAGGAGCATGTGAATGCAATTTGAGGGTCGCAATTGTGGAACAGCGTGCTTGGGGCAGTGTGACAATGTGGGACAGTGCAGTCTGGCAGTAGAAGAGTCATGCACTGAACTGCCGAGTCACCCAAGTCTACTGGTTATGACATGCTCGAAGCCGAGTTAAAGACATCAGTCCTGGGTCATACACACATCTGATCAAATAGGTGGACTGGACTGGCCATGGGTCCATTTTCCGGTCAAACCAGTGAGACCTACCGGACCGGTCTGAGTTTAATATCACTGCCAACAATTGCGAAAGTGTGTTCCAACATCATACCATCCACTTCTCACCCTAATTCCTAATTAAGGAAGCATAGTCAAGTAAAACTTCTGAACTTGATGCCATCAATGTCAATGGTGGAATAAAATTTTAAAATAAAATATTAACAGTTCATGATTATGATTCATATCATCATTAGTTATAACTGCCACGAGAGCAAAAGATCTCATGCAGTTTGACTGAAATAAGAGAAAACTCCTTTCCTCTTTCAATTTATTAGGCTTTCTCAACAAAGGAGCTATTACCAAAGCAACAGATGATAATGTAAATGGGCTTAATGAGTAAATGATGCTCCACAATTCCTTATGTTCCATATATTATTTTCAACCTTCAAAGATTTGCCAGAAAAAGAAAGTGTGATTTTTTTTTTTTTTTCAAAATGACAAAAGAATCATGGTTTATGTTCCTTTCCTATTTTGTTATTAAAAGAAAAGGTTTTGCCTAACATTGAGTTTTCCAGTCAAACAAGTATTTAGCAACCCATTAGGATCAATTCAACTTAAAGGTCCTTGATAGCCCACGAAATTTAACTATTTAAATCAAGTGAGTCATTTCCTTCTCAGTCATACAAACCCACATAATTAATCATGATCCTTATTCTGCACAATTTACTAAAACAACTGCCAAGTACCTACACTTGGGAAAGCGAGATGATACAAGAAAAATGCAAGGCAGATTTAGAAGCTTACATGTTCATCTGGGACTTGGGCAATTTCCAGGAGCTGCATTAAACAATCAAAGATATATCAATACCTTGAGATTCTAAATGATCATGCTTTTCTTAATTTTCTTTTAAGGTGAAGAAACCAAAAAGGGAGGGAGCAGGATAGTTATTAAACTTAACTTTTTTTTTCTTTTGGGATAAAAAACTATGGATAGACTACATACACCACATTGAAGCAAGTTTAAAAAGAGGGACTTTGACATTTCTAACAATCAGATTAAATCAGATAAATCTTGGTTGAGAAGGAATGAATTCAGCAACAGATACGTGCCTGAACCCTTCCTTCAAAAGAAATCAGAGTGCCACCTTTCACATCAGCCAATGTCTTGGGAGTCACCTGCATTTCAAGCATTCAGAGAAGGGGGGAAAAAAAATATTGTGAAGGCCCAAAGCTAAAAGGCAGTTGCTTGATAACAACCATCTTTCTTTACCTCCATACAGTATTCATTCTTGTTCTGGATCAAATGGTTTAAGATTTCTAAATTAACCAGTCAAGGGTACAGGTGTACAAAGATACACTTTTCATGTAAACCTAAGAAGCAATACGACGAGAAAAAAAAAGAGTGAAAACTTCAAGAAGGATACTCAAGTCAACTACAGCACCCAAGTTATCTGAATTGGCAACAAACACATACTCCTTACCCTGTAAGAGAACAAAAAGGGAAATGAAAAAATGGTGATGGATTAGACTCTTGAAAAAATAAAAAACAAAGTCCAACAGTTGAGTTCTGGTGTCAACCTGTGATAATAGTGCATCAAGCTTTCCGCTGTTCATTAATGATGGGAAGACATCTCCATGGCCAGGAGGGTACCTGTGCATGAAGGAATTACTCATAAATCTATTAGCAGAGACATGCACAAGATTATAGTTATGAACTTATGATTAACCCAACTAATGTACACATAACACTTCCTAGGTTAAAAAAACAACAACAAAGCAGGGGTACACTTCCCAAGGAATTACTTTCTAGCTCACTAGTCGTTGGAGAAGAAACGAAGTCAAGTTCATGTGGCAATGTGCAATCTATGTCACTCTTTGGTGCATATGATTGGAGCATAATTCTCGCATCTTTGAGGATTTTTTTTTTTTTTTTTTTGCATGAGAAGCTCCTTTGGGACAACATTGAGTGTTTCGGTTCTACTTGGTGTAAAGCCCATGGGCTTTTAAGGGATTCTCTTCTAGAAATGTTAAGAGATTGGGTAGCTTTCCTTCATTGATGCTTTCTTGTTCCCTTTGTCCTCTTTTCTCACTTCTTATTTCATAAGGAGGATCTTTAGTTCTCCTAACTCTTTGTAATCATCTTCTCTTCACCTTAATGAATTTCTTATATGCACACACACAAAGAGTTAGGACTAGGTGCAAGTGCGAGTATTATCATACGTACACCTTTCAATACCTTTTTTTTTGTAAATGGTGAATTTTATTTATCCAACTATTGTATTGAAAGTTCTCATGAAACAGATCAAGTATATAAATATTAATATAATTCAAAAACTAGTTAATACTTTATCATACCATTTCATTTAAACATAAATTATAAATATAAATAAATATTTATTATTAAATTATATACCTTAGAGTGTCTCAATTTTTAAAATTTGATATACATGATTGTCATGATAATATCACATGATTCAATGTTAGGGTTGGTTAACTCCACATTCTACAAAAAGTTATTAAGTGATGCAAGGGTCCAAGACTTACACAGTGTTATCAGATGTTGACTCTCTCTCTCTCTCTCACACACTCCCCCTCCCTAATATATTACTTTAAAATTGTATCATTGTATGTCAAACTATGTGATTGTGTCCTATTGTACATAATTGGGGAAACCCTATCAAACCTCACACACATGGCATGCATGTAACTTTAGGCCCCAAAAGTTTGAGGAATGCCGAAACAGCCTATGCAAACTACAAAGGGCCCCTCAAGCATAAAAATTCAATTACATTTAAACTGAATGTTTACAAAATGGATAAATCATGGGGTTTAAGTGCAGGACACAAGTCATGTGCTTACTAGCAACAAAAAACTTTGTTAACTGAGTAAATGTCATTAAGGGAGTTTTAAGTACCAAAAAACTGTTACTTACCCAAAAGGTTGGAGAATAAAGAGGATTTGACCTTACTTTTAACATATAAATTGAATTGATTAAAGAATGCTTATATCTCTCTTAGTTTAGCCACTTGTATAAAACTTGAAAGTTGAAAGGAAATATCTTTTAAGCAAGTATTTGAATGATCGTTTGATTCATGGGCAGAAACAGTTGCCATACATTCATCTTGAGGTCTGTGCTATGTCTATTTTCTGGAGGAACAGTTCTATTGTGTTCCTACCCCAAACAATCACGAGTTAACCCACAATTTTTAATAATAATAACCAGAGCACTGGGCAAACACGAAGCACCAATCCAACAATTGGACATGTTATTGGCCTAGATATATAGTAAAAAATCAGCATTGAAGAAATTTGAACTTCCATAATGGCATGGTGATGCAGAATCCAGGTACTCTTAACTATATTAGGAACTATAGAGAATTATAAATGTCATCCACCAGATATTTTCCATAAAGGTTAACAAGAATTCCTTTAGATATATGTATATGTGTCATGAATTATTCATCTACTATTATACCAGTGCTAAACTGCTAATTAAAAAAATCAATTAATAAAAATAACAAAGATGACAAGTTCTAGTAAAACTAGTCAGAGTCAATGCAATTATATAGCAGAGGCAAAATGCAAATGAGTCGTACCAGCCGTCCCTGCCAGTCTGCCCCTTGGATGGAAGTGGCAAGAAGTCATCAACAACCAATCGAGGATATTGGCTCTGCATGAATTTTTGTTCATGCAACAAAAAATCAAACAAGAAATAAAAGCTCATTGTCCAGAAAATTCATAATATATCAGTCCAATAAATCAGAGATACAAACCTGGTTAAAGGTATGAATCTCAACCTTCGAGTTTTGATATTTTTCAACAATCTACAAACAGTCAAATTGTTAGATTACAGACAAATTCAGCATATGATCCCACCTAGCGATAGGGGTCCAAGGTAAAGCTCATATACCTTTTGGGTGTCATCATGAGTGTTGAATGAGTTCATCAAAAGCAATGGAACATTGCTTCCGTATTTGGAATTGAGATTCTACAACAATTTAAGTTATCAGTAGAAAATTCACATGAAGTGCGGAAAAAGAATTAAAGCCAAGCAAAGGAAGGATATGAAAATTACCTCAATTTGGATGACAATTAAATCAAGAAATGTCAACCCCTCACGAACTTCAATGACAGATCTGCATTTCATTTATAAACAAATTAAGGCTTGCATGCAGATAGTAAAAAAGAAAAGGTGAGTTAACATAATTACCCAGGCCGTTGGATTAATTTTCTGTTCTCCAAAATTTTCTTTTTCAGTATGTAGACAAAAAATTTCCAATTTTTCCCTTGAATAAAGGAAGCATACTGATTTGCATTAATAAAAATTCCATGAACTCCTATATCTTTTATGACATTTTATGATTATGAAGTCAAATTTGTAAGGACATAAGTTTTTCCATTTCTTCCTTTAAAATTAAATAGTCTATCTGAAGAAAAAAGCATAAGGCATGACAAAACTTTTCATGAAATTGATCAAAGATACTGCGAGACTCTGTACTATTAGAATTTCGGAATCAGCACCAAGCAAGAAATACAGGAGAAAATCTTAATCATCTAAAGTAAACATCAAAGTAATATAATACAAAATATAATATTATATAAAATTAGATTCAGCGTACTTTGGACCAGTGCAACCCATAGTTGTCCCCAAGCCTCCATTAAGCTTCAACACCACGAGTTTATCCAAGAGGTTCTTCACCTCGGAAGAACCTGCATCAATTTCGATTCATGCGGTAAACATATCGATCCATCATATCATCAAATCGACCAAATCAAACAAACTGAACAGAAAGATTACCCTCAGGAGATGGTGCCAAACTGTCATAAGGCACCACCACTTCATCAGTAGGCGTCTGGATCTTACTCCACTCAACATGCTGTGCTTCTCCACTGCGATCAAAGCATTGAAAAAAGGATCAAACTAACCAGAAAAACAACAATAAAATAAAATCACCGGAACATCTTAGCATAGTTGTAGAGTGAACACAGGTGATTGAAGAAGATTAATAAAAAAGTGCAAGTATGATGAACGTTAAACTTCCTGATTAGCGATTCACACCTGAGATAACGACCGACGAGGTTGATGAATCCGTTCTTCTCATTCTCGCTGCAAATAACACAGATTCGAAATACAGGAAAAAAAAAGATTAATAATAATAACAATAATGATGAGGTTCCGATTTGAGATCGCGAGAATCGTTCGTGCAGGACGATTTTCACGAGAATGAAAATGGGCGAAGAGGTGGAAGGAAAATTGGAATGGAGAAACAGTGAGGACCTGATTTGGGACAATGCAGCAACGGCGGATTTAAGGTTGGAGAGCTTATCGGTGTTGGCGGGGCTAAGCGTAGCGGTGGCCATTGAAAGAAGGTTCCAGAACTTGTGGAGATTAGCGCGCGAGAGTTAACAAGTGAAGAAGAAGGCGAAGAGAGTGGTGGTGGTTTAATTGGTTATGATATGAGCCAGGTGAAGAGATCGATGATGATGTAGTTTTTGGACAGAGTATGTGTGAAGCGGAATAATTTATACTTGTGCTTTTCCGTTTGGCCTTAGAGTGGCTGTCTTTTTTGGTAAAGAATTAGGCTATGTTTGTTTTAAGGAAAGAAATTACGTGGAAGGGAAAGATTTTTAGAAAATGTAAAAAGTGTGTATGAATAAATGTGACAGGCTAATCAAAGTGTGATATATCAGTAATTTTACACTTTAATCAATAAATTTTTCTCCCACTTGGCTGTCAAACATAGCCTTGGTATGTATGTCGAGGTGTAGAAATATGATTTAGTGTGATTCAATAGAAAGTAAATACCTAAACTGGTTGCCGATAAAATTCACGAAGAACAATTTGGCACTTAATAAATATAAAATACAAATTTTATCTTTAAGAATATCAAATGTTAGTCAAATTAGCCTTTGATCACGGGGACCAATTTAGTACTTAATAAATATAAAATACCAATTTAATCCTTAAAAATCTCAAATGTGAGTCAAATTAGTCTTTGATAGGGACTTACCTCTACGACAATGACAAAGAGTGCAACGGTGACAAAGAATGTGAGGGAGGATAAGAGACAGAGCGAGCGCCTGAGTGAGAGAAAGAGGTTTGCGTGAGAGAGAGAGAGATTGAGTGAGAGAGACCTTGGTTGAGAGAGAGAGAGCGAGCTTGGGGGAGGGTGGTGTCCGATCGGGGGAAGGAGTAGGGAGTGAGAGAGGTGAGAAAATAGGGTAGGGAAGGGTGGGTTTAGGTTAAATGGGGTAGGGATAATTTTGTCTTTTTAGGCGGGAAAGGGGAGCGAGAAAATTAAATGAGGAGGTGAGGAAAGTACTGACAATAATATTAAATTAAAGGATAAAGTGTTTAATTTAATAAATTGGTGTGGAAAGTGTGACTACACTTAAATAAGAGGCAGGGTCGGTCCTTAGATTTTAGGTGTCCTAGGCGAACGAAGAAAATTGTGCCCTAGTAGTCATTTAAATTTTATCCTTCTTATATTTTTTGTTGCAAAATCATGAATAATACATTCATAATCAAAGTTCTTTAAAAAATTACTTTTGATAGAAATCAAAGCAAGACTGTTTACTCTATCTTGTGATATAGTAGATCGCAATTCCCAAACAAAATTTTGACAATTTCAATTTAGAAAAACTCCTTTCAGCAGATGCAATAGTAACAGAGATAATTAATATTATTCTATAAGTCATACATGTATTAAAAAAATAATTAAATGTCTTCAAAGAACACAATACCACATAGCTTGATTTTGATTCAACGGCTAAAACTTCTCAAACGACTTTTAGTTCTTCAACTAGAATTTCACCATCAAGATCATAAGAATTATCTTAATTTAGATAAGTTTCAAGATGTTTATAACATTATTTCAAGTCATTATCAAAGAATAATATAAGTTTTTTAATACTAAACAAAAATTCAAAAAATCTTCTCATATGTGTTACACTGCTCAAATTTTCTACTAAGTGAGTCAATTGCTTGATCTATAATATAAAAAATAATAAATCCTAAAAGATTTAGTTGTGTGTATCCAGAGAAATTTGCATCATAGTGTTTTGCCTACGAATTTGTCTTTTTGAACAAACACATATTCAACTTTCATTTATTCGCAATTTTTTAGCACTAACATTAGTGTTTTTTTTCGGCTGAGACCCTAAATTTTGCACTTAAATGGTTATCGTTGTTTTAGCACTCAAGATCACAAGTGTATTCTTGTTGACGTATACAAAGAGAAATGAAACGGCATGCATTAGTTAGTCACTCGTTAGTTGACTTGTTTTCCAGAAATAACATTTTTTTTCTAATTAATACTTTTGTTTTTTTTATAATAAAAATTTTATATAATTTGAAATATATAAATTTTTATTTTAATATCTAGATATACTAATAAAAAAAAATTTGGTGCCCCTAAAAAAATGAGCCTTGGTCGATCGCCCATTGCGACCGTACTCAGACCACCACTGATAAGAGGGTAAAATGCATTTCCCCAAAAAATAGGTTTAGAGCAAGACAGAGAAAATATTCGTGCAGATTTTTTTTCATAAGAAAGCCATCTTTTATATATGAATTAAAAAATAACTCAATGCATAGAGTATAGGGTATTCATGAATCAATCTAATCCAATAAAAATAAAAAATAAAATCAAACATTTTTAATTTATTGAATTAAATTTTAAATTTGATTTTAAAAATTTTAAACTGAGGTAAATATAATTACATTTGTAAGTGCTCAAAGAGCCCGAAGGTCTTCCCTTCCCAGTCTTGGACTGAGATGTCATCCCCTCACCCTAAATTTTTGTTAAAAAAAAGTTCAAACGGAGCGCGCGCGCGCACACACACATATTATACTTTTATTTATGAATATACCATATTATTCATACCTATATGTTTATGTTGAGGCGTTGTGCGAATTTGGTGCTTAACCAACTGGGCGTTTGCTCAGTTAATAAGATGATATGCCAGCTAACTCCACTGCTAACAATGATCCTCCTTTTTGATCAGGCGATTATGCTGAGAAAGGGACTATGTTCCTCAGCTGCGGGTTCCTAGACTACTCCACAAAGCGTCTAGTGTAGAAGGTTGAACTACCAAACTAAGATTGCATGAAAATAAAGATAAAGAATATCGATAAAGTAAAGATAATTGTAAAGACTTGTTTTGATTGAATTAGTGTATCTAATACATTTTGTACAATTTGTATTTATAAACAAAGATCACCTATGAAATCTGTACTTACTTTATTTGTCACGTTCTTAACCCATTAACTCACATATTACATCATATAAGATCATGGCTAACAATATAAATATAAGTAACTACCCTGTCAACTAAGTTATGGCCTAAAAACACTTAGTCAGCTAACTTATTAATTGTCATATATTAGTTGATCACGTCTTCCATAACCCCATTTATAAGGAAATAAGCTCTTATACACATTATTGATTTAGTCAGCTAATATAATTCGTATATCTGCTCATTCGACTGAGTTATGGGTCAAACGGCTGACTGCCCATCAACTGACCAGATTCTCCATATCCCTCTTTTTAAGGAAATAAGTCTTTATGCACGTTCTTGACTTGACCAACTCATAGAATCCATATATCTTCTCGACCAGCTAAGATATGGGCAAAAACCCACTATAACGGCTAATTATCCACTATTTGACCATGTTATCCATATCCCTATTTTCAAGAAAGTGGGTACACGTTTTTGAATTGATTATCCCTTGATTCCATGTGGTTATCTTCTTATCTTCACGTTCTCTCTCTGAAACCACCTCTAATCCTCCTCCCAAAAATATAGGAAAGTGGTTACCGCGCTTTGACGTTGTCATTTCTTCATTTTTAAAAATATTTGTAATCTCTTAGGCCCTTAATCAACATTCACACGAGTCCATAAGACCCAATAGCAACCTCCAAGCCCATTTAGACTTAGCATCCATGTGCAGCTAATTCTAAGTCAGCTGATCAGCTGATTCTACATCAACTGATTCTATATCAGCTGCTTCTGCTCAGCAGCTTAAGCACACTACAAGAATTTTTGCTCTTACCGACGGCCATTTTTCGTCGATAAACCAGCATTATCGACGGCCTCGAGGCCGTCGGTAATTTGCTTGTTGGAAATCTGTTACCAACAACCCTTTAAAGTCATCGATATTACCGACGGCTTAGCCGTCGGAATATTATACACATCTATCAGTAGAATTTGTGGAATTTTACCATTTTTTTGTGTGGTTACCGACGGCTCCGTCAGAGTTTTCCGACGGCTGAACCATCTATAATCTACTGACGGCCAAGCCGTCGGTAAGTTAAAACAAAAAAAATAAAATAAAAATGAAATTACCGACGGCTAAGCCCACTTTAATCTTGAAATTAAAATAAAAAAAATCTCACAAGAAACAAATTCATAAAGAAAAATGAAGCACATTGCCATGTGAGTAGTTTGGAACAAAACCAAATCAGGAACCCAAATATATATTTGGCATCAATTGATATCATTTATCAAACTTAAATTGGCAAAAGACAACTCAAAGAACAAGTATGGACAAAATACATAAGCAAGTTCTGAATTTTGCTATTGGAAAACCTAACTAAGCACCACCTAACCAGAATTTTGCTATTGTCTCAGATTGGTTCAAAATACACCTTATAGAGCAATGTATCAGTGCTGGTCTAACAATTTCACAACATCTATATTTTGACTTCTACTATTGTTTTACAATAACATGACATGCATCAGGCTTTCCTTTCCAACATCAAAGAGAGAACAGTCACTCCACACAAGGGACATCCACTCCCTTAGTCAACTCCTCTTGGCTGCCTCTAATATTGCTTCATGCTTCCAACTGCAGTAACAGAGCACAATCCGAGAACATCTATAAAAACAATATAAGTTACAGACATTTAAATGTATTCGGATGCTAACTTTTGGTGGGATAGATAACATTGCAGATCATTCTAGCATTCTAGGAGAAGACTGTTGAAAACTAATAATCATCCTAAATAATAAAGCGATGGCCTAATTATAATCAACCAAGTCACTCTTTTGCTTTCAATTTATGATTTCAAAACAGAGCTTTAACATTTTCATATGAATATGTGAAAGTGGCTAAAGTGTACCATCAACAACGTTGTTTGAAAAGCTAAAAATAGTTAACTCAACCTTTTCAATAATTGAGATGCACACATTAATACTGACAAAGCTAAAAATATAGAAAGTAACAGTAGTTTGCAAGAACTCTTAACATGTAGCTCATCCCTATTCCTTCTAACATGTTATGATGTCATTGTCATGAGATTACTACGACACATGTAGTTACCTCAGCATTCTGAATTTTCTTCAATATGGTATCAATTGTTTCCAAGTCTTTCGACACTCGAATGACAGAACACCGCCTGTAGGTTGGCTGAACCTTTACCTTCAAGGCTAATGTTCTTCCCAATATATCATCTACAGCTTCAGAAATTTCCTCATCCTTATCAATCATCAAAAGTAATCACAATCAATATAAAATTGCATAAAAAAAATAGTTCACATCAATATTGTGATTTAGGCAGTAACCTTTTGAGTTTTTCATCATTGCAAAGGTCATTAAAATTACACTAAGATTAGACTAATGCTCTTCCACAATATTAATATAACCAAATTTCACTGATAACCATCATTTATCATTGGTATCAAGTAAATTGCATGAAACAAATACATAAGAAATCATTCCAATTTGGTGACATCAATCTCCGACTCCTGTTTAGGCAAGTAATTGTGACTGCACCGCTGTGGCTTTAAAAAACATATCAGGGAAAGCACAAAAAGATCAGCAGCAACTCTATTGTGACAGCAAGGGGAACACAATGGGAAATTTGTCTTGTCATGAGGTTATATATATAAAAAGAACAAAAAAAGCAAATTGTATTTCCTTTTAAAATTTCCTGATTGTTAATAATTTTCCAATTGAATGAAGATTAATTGTTAATATCATGACCCAATAAGAGGTTTACCATGGTTAGGAAAATGCTTACTATCATCACTCAACAGTAGCTTTTGATATTGTAGCTTCAAGTAGAAAACTGCAACAAAAAAAGAGAAAACTAACTAAGTATAGCCAATATATTTTACTGTTATATAAAACTTTATGTCAATAAATTTTCTCAAAAATTCAGTCACTGTATTGTTCCCTGCACTATAAGACAAATTTCTAGTAATAGATGTTAAATTTCTTGAAAGGATGTAAATGCAATCAGAAGTGTGCAAGAAAGTGATAAGAAGCATAAAATATTTAAACGAACATGTGTGTGCATTATAAAACATTACCTTGGTGTAAGGATTGCAAGTGTAACAACACCTTCACCTGCAGCACCAACATTAGCTACAAACATTATTTTATCCCGGAAAACCAGGTACAAAAAAGATTTTGCAAATTTTGGTTACCTAATATTATTATCCCCTTTGCTTTCTTAGAAAATTTATTTCTGTTTCAATATGGTCAGTTATTAAATAAAGCATCATGCACCTGCAACTTGAGAGACCAATTTCATAGAACCCAAACTCAAAGCATTTAGTCTGAAAATTTTGGCATTTGGGGCATCTGATGCAATGATAGTGCAGGACAACAGCTTCACTAATTGCTCATGAAAGGAAGCGAATGAAAATCAAATTATTTACCAACTAACCATCGAAGCCTAAATGAACAGCAAGCTCTGCCAAACGTTCTCATACATTTGTGTAGACTCTTTTGTTGAAAGAAGTGCATCACAGATAGCCTTAAGGAACACGTTCTGCATAACTTTTACGGGAAAAAAAAGCACCCACACAGACAAAAATGTCATTGGTTAAAAAAATGAAGAAAGCAGAAAACTCATACCTATTGAGAATGAAAGGAAAAAATGTGAATAAGCCATTTTTTTGGAATGGGCAAAGTTGTTCTCGTTCCACTGTAAGCAAACCACAAATAAATAAATTAGTTATTATAATAAATATAAGAAATGTAAACGTTGTAATTTAATTGGTGTGGTTGAGAATGAGAAATAGAAAAGGGTACCAGATTCCTGAAGGAGACCAGTAGCGTCGGTGATGGCTTCAGAGAGGGCCAAGCAGAGGGAAGCAAAGAGAGAAGTGAAACTCTAAGCGATGGTTAGGGAATCTCGCTCCACAACCTCAATGGCTCTCAATATTTCACTCTGATTGTTAAAGGCGTGCCCATTGATCCTTGAACAAGAAGCCAGACAACCAGAGAACCTGTCTGCAACACTCCAGAACCTTCTCCCTGGTCTGCGCACCCAAACCCCCCATGAGCTACACCCTCGTCCTCCCCCACTCCTTTCGGGGCACCTTCCCCTTCGTAAATTAGACCAGCTCCGCGATGGAGCCTCGCATGGCTGCGAAACCGGGTTCGATGGTGGCAACGAGGAAAGGAAGGGGACCGCGGCCGAGGAAGTGGAAGAAGGAGATGCGAGAGGAGGTGGGGGCGAGGAGGAGGAGGAGGACGAAGAAGGCGGGGTTGGGGGAGGAGTGGATTCGAAGGGCGGCAGAGAAGAGGTAGAGGATGATGAGAAGGGATTTGGATGATGAGAAGAGAGAAGGGCAAATTTTTTTAGGGTTTCTAAAATGAAACCCGCGGGATAGCTCCCTCCCCTTTTTTTAATTTCATCAGTTCTCTTTTTAATTTTCTTGTTGCGTGACTGTACCGACGGCTTAGCCGCCATTACCGATGGCTAAGCCTTCGATAAAAGAGAAAAATATCCACTCAGTATTTTTTCAGCGCAGTACCGACGGTTTAGACGGCCTTTAAGCTGTCGATAATTATCGACGGCCTAGCCGTCGGTAAAAGAGTAAAAAAATAATTTCCTACGCAGATTTTTTTTTGCGCATTATCGACGGAGTCGGGGCCGTCGGTAAAAGTCCGTCGGTAATACACAGTTTTCTTGTAGTGGCAGCTGCTCCTCAACTGCCTATCTCAGCTGAGTAGCTGTGTTTGATTCTCCTGATCTCAGGCGGCTGACCTTGGATTTAGCCGATCTTGCCTTAGCCGATATTGAGTTAGCCGATCATGATTCAGTTGATATGGCTACAGCTGATTAAAACTTATTTGTTCGGCAAATACTTACACTTTATCCGAGTGGCTAATACATGATCTGACCAATTATTTTTTGGTCTAAATAGTTTACTTTTATCTACATTTATAAAATTATCGTACTTGTCCATAAAAAATATGTTTTGAATAGAGATAGAATTTACATAAACAATTAAACATTTGATGAATCTATATGAAAGCAAATAAAAATAAGGGTAGTGAATGAGTATTTTAAATTATTTTTATTTTATTTATTACATTTTATATTTATTTATTGTCTCCATAAAGAGAAAAAGTAATACTTAATATGAAAAATAGATATAATTTAGGTTGGATCGAATTTGAAACCAACTTTCTGGATAATAAAATAAAATAAGTAAACTAAAATGGTTTTTTTTTTGACGCAACGTAAACTAAAGTGGTTGAATAGGATAATCTTTCTCTTCAAAATAAATACAATTCAACTCGCAAACTACCTTGGTAGAATTGAGTCAAAAAAAAAAAAAAAAACCTTGGTAGAATTAATGACAGTCGAAATTTGTACCAAAAATAAAATGACAATAGCAATTAAACACTACCTTCTGTATATTTAACAACATATAATTAATATGTAGAATAAATAGTGATTAATATCTCATGTAACACTCAAACACTTTCGTAAAATATAAAAAATAATTTAGTTTAAAGAAAACAATTTAATAAAAGTAAAAGTAAATTATAAATATAAATATTAAAAATATTTAATATTCTAATATTTATTTTTATAATTAAGAAAAATTTAATGTTGATTTTATTTGATTTAATTTAAAATTTTAAATTCATATTAAAATATAAAAATGACATGTAATTTTATAAAATTAAAATATAAAATGATTTTATAAAATTTAAAAATGAAAACTCAAATTTAATACACAGTCAATGATTTGATATTTAGTGTAATCTAATGAAGTAAAATTTGATAATTATGGTTTGGTTGTTCCTTTATTTGTTCGGTGGGGATAAAAGGTTGGCTTACCAGTTCGTGAGTATAGAATAAAGAAGACGATCGAACATTGTTACCTAGGATTGGTTTGCTTTCCCGTGTTCCATTTAGATTTAGGTCATATCAATCTCACTCTCCGCATTTATTCAAGGTCATTTAAAAATTGTAATTTCGTGGAGTTGGAAGTGCAACGAATCATTGGAATGGGTAGCCAAGTTGGTGGCTTTCTTTTCTGCCTTTCTACTTTTTTCTAATCAACAGTGCAAGTGCTTGGTTAATGGCAACAAACGGCGAGAGTCGGATATCATTTCATTTTCATAGTACTAACATTAGCTTCCATAATTATTATTATCATCATCATTATTATTATTTATTACAGTATGATCATCGTTATTTTATTTTGCAAGATAAGGTGGAGCTATCAGCTATGCAATGCAACGCTTTCACATGCTATTGATCATCTCGTGTTAGGCACCTTGATGGGTATTCTAACACCTGCTATTTCAGGCAACTTAATGTGTTGGGTTGGGTTCTGTGTAATTAGAAGTTGAGCTTTGTTAACAACACCTCCTCTAATTAATTTTACTATCCCTGCTTTTCCTTACCTCTCCCACCTCCCACCCCTGTTTGTGTTCTCTCTCCTTAACCCACTCTCACTCACAGCCAAGGTCATTAAAACCGAACCAACCATATATTAAACCGAACAAGACATCGTTTCAAGGTTCAAGAGTTCAACCGGGGTCGAACTTAAACTGAATTAAATAATATTTTTAATATAATATGTTGTTGCATCAGTAAAAAAAATCATCAAATAAATTATTTAAATATAGTTCTTACACAATGTGAGCATCCATCGAATTTTCTGGTAAAACACACTTGGAACATTAGGCTGAGACTGCGAAGTAGGTCGCTCTCTTTAAGACGTTTCGCGGCTCTGTCTAAATTGTGCAACTGTGTACAGCCCCGTCGTCCTCAAAATAAAATAGCCTCCCAAGAGATATGGTCCTCCATGTATTAAGAAGAACCACCAAACTCAAACTCACTCAAACTTTAGCTGCTCGGTATACTAAAGGAAAAAAGGAAAGTCACTTTTTTTAACACACACCCTTTTCTTCCTTGTCATCTCATTTTTTTCTACGGGTCATATATTTTATATAACTATAACATTGTTTATATAACTATAACCAACTATCGCGTAATTATATACTGCGGAAACTAATAACGTAAACCCTAGTGCCTCTCTCCTCTCTCTTTAAACCCCCTCTCTTTCTTCTTCCTCATCCATCGGAGGGGGTGGTTTTTGGCCATTTTTTGGCCTGGAACCACCCATCTACATCGTTTTTTCTCTTCTTTTATCTAAATAAGTTGTTTTTTCACATAGATCTAGTTTTTCTTTCTTGTTTTTTCGTGATTTTGTCGTCTGAGTGCGGCGTTGTTTTGTTCGTCGTCTTGGTGCGGTGTTGTTTGGTTTTCTGTCTTGTTGCGTGTTTGATTCAGATTGGCAAATTTGCCTTGATCCATCCTAGTTTCAATCAAGATGTTGGCGTCAGCGTTACAGATCCGGAGTGCTAATGGTGGTCACCGCCAACCTCAACATCCTTTCCTCCCTACAAATGGCTCCTGAGCATGTGGTTCGATTGGTCATATCTGAGACCACTTATAGTCGATTTGAGTCTGCACAGAGTATAGTAATAATCGTAACTGGATGAGTTTAAAGACTGTGACTCCTCATTTCTCTTTGGCAATCGACCGTACTTGGAAGCTTTTGTTTTGGCTGTTAGGATTAAGATGGCTTGGTAATGTCATATTGGCTTCTATTCTGATTAAGTGTTTCATTACCGTATACTTGTCTGACTTAGATGTTCGTGTTGATTTTCAATTGTGATGGGAAATGCCCCAATACATTCTGTTCAATTTGGGTGTATTAATCTTTTTTCTAATTTTTGAATAAAGTTTGATTTCTGTAAAAAAAAAAACTATAACTATTCATTTAAATGATATTAATACCATTGAATCAAATTAAAAATGCTGCAAAAGAAACGTGAACATAATGACCATTCAATATTAATGACCATTTAATTGGCATAATTACCATTCAATATTAGAAATTGAAACATGAACTCAATTTATTAAAAGAATTTTCTTTTTCCTTTTTTTAATAAATCAATCAACAATCCCCCACTTGATTTTAAAAAAAATATTTCATCAAGCAGTGAAGCATAATAATATAAGATTGAGCATAAGCAATGGTGTCCGTAGTCTTGAACTCTATCTCTGACAACATTATACACTCAACCTTTTAGGGTGTAGTTTAAAAGCCCGTGCATTATGACCATACACGTATATCCCAATATAGTGAATGCTTTAGAAAATTTTGCCCAAACTTTCACAGGAAGCGGCCTCACTTCCACATTCACATAGGTGAGTCTATCAAGAGTCTATAGATAGGTATCCCACTCCATATAGAGTATAGAACTCATTAAGAAATTAATTCAACGTTTCAACACTGCAGGATATCATGCTCTAAATATATGAACGAGACTTTGAAAAATTATTATTGCATGATTCTCATGTATCCATATAAGTTGCTATTACCATTTAAACCTATTTCTTGGGATCTCCAGTCCATAGGTTGGATTACCCTTATAAGAGACAATTTAATCTATGGGCATTAGTCCCATTCTTTTTGAGTATTTTAAAACCCTTTCTCTTGCTAATCCTTTCGTCAAAGGATCAACCAAATTGTCTTCAGACCTCACATGATCCATCTTTGTCATTATAATAACGGTTCTAAATCTTTGCAATAGCTGCGGTACTATTGCAATGGATCAATATGGTTGGAATCAGTTTTTCACATATAGGAATATCTGAAAGAGTATTTCAATCAGCATCATTGTAACATTCTAGTACAACGGGAAACTTAGGGATGGCAAATTGGCAATGGGGCTCCACGGGCACGGGTAGTAG
This sequence comes from Calophaca sinica, assembly GCA_037113605.1. Lineage (NCBI taxonomy): Eukaryota > Viridiplantae > Streptophyta > Magnoliopsida > Fabales > Fabaceae > Calophaca > Calophaca sinica. The sequence goes on along the minus strand of CM073735.1, from coordinate 52,111,626 downwards.
CCCCCCGCTACCCGCCCCGTTGGATAATTTGCCCCCCGTTGGATCATTTGCCGCGTGACGGGTTTTTAACGGATTTTTGAGAATCCGCGGATACCCACGGGTATTCATGGATACTTAATAAATTCTTAAAAAATACACTTATTTTAAAGAAAATTATTTTATACCTAGATTCTTAGACAAAGTTCAAATGGGAATTTACAAAATACCACACATGTTCTTAGAAAAAGAGTGCATCCAAATTTAACAACATCCATACATAACAACTATCCATAAAACATCATGGAAATTACAACAAAATATCCATAAAATATCTAATTAAACAACATCAAAACATAACAAGTAAAATGTTGCAGCTCAATATCCATCAAGTATCCATCACTTCAGTAACACAACTTTGACCATATGCTTCCTGAAAAAAGAATACATCCAAATCAAAATCCAAGCAACCAAAATAATTGTGAACTTTAAAATGAAATATTAAAAATATTTACTTACCACGTCACCATCTGTATCTTCCAATACTTTATTAAATTCAATGATGTCATTTTTTAATTTTGAAGAACCTACCAAACAAAAATAAGTTAACTAAAAACTAGTAATAATCAATCAATATAAATATTTAAGTTAAAAAAGTAGTTACCTTTCACATCGGTCCATAGCCAATCTTGGACACACATCAATGCCTCCAAAGTATCTGAACGCAATCTACTGCGATGGGGTGTAACAACTCGTCCACTCGTGCTAAATGAAGACTCAGAAGCAACAGTTGAAATAGGAATTGCTAGAAAATCTCTTGCAATCATTTGCAAGATTGGATATTTTAATCCACTAGCCTTCCACCAACCCAAGATGTCAAAATTGTTCAAGCGGTAACACTTGCTCCTCCAAATACCGATCAAGTTACGATTTACCACTTGGGACCCCTTTTTGGTACTAGCACGTTGTGCAAGCTTCTCCTTCCAAGCTTCTTTTCTTCCAACAACACCCACATCTATGGGATTTTGGTTTGAATTTACAGATGAAGAAACACACTCCTTACCCTTCATTTTCAAATCATACTCACTAACCAAATTTTGACAAATATCTTTTACCTTAGCAATTTCATCATCAGCTTTCTCTCCATAAATTTCAGGAAAAACAACATCTATCAATTCAAGTTTGTACCTAGGATCCAACAGAGTGCCTATGGCCATCACCTCATTAATCACAACCCAATACTTGTCAAATTTCTCAATCATCGTTGCAACCATATCACGAATGACAGAATCAGTATATCCAAGCCACTCAATCAAATCCAATTTAATTTCACAGACTTTTGAAAAATAAACATTGACAATTGGATACAATGTACCAGAAAACAATTGTGTAACTTCATAAAATACTTTCAACTTACTACAAATTGATTTTGCCTTCATCCAATCATTTTCACTAGGCAAGGATTTATATTGATTCTCACAATGTGCCAATCGAGCAAACACATCTTTGTAATCTATGGCAACTTGAAGCATTAAATAAGTAGAATTCCACCTAGTCTTACAATCAAGAATGAGCTTTTTTTCATATAACATATTCACTTGACTACATGTCTCTATGAATTTCTCCTCTCTTTTAGGTGTTGCTGTCCAATATTCAACACTTCCTCTAACTTTCACAATGGCATTAGAGATTATGGACATACCATCTTGCACAACTAAATTCAATATGTGAGCACAACACCTCATGTGAAACAATTTACCTTCCAAGATAAGCAACCTAGGTGAAAGCTTGTCTAACATGCGTTTAATCATAACATCATTTGTAGAGCAATTATCAACAGTCACAGTGGACAACTTTTGATCTAGATTCCAATCCATCAAACATTCAAGTAACACATCGGCAAGAACTTTAGCAGGATGAGGAGTAGGCACATAAATAAACCCAACATATAAATTAAAATTGAATAAGAAATTAAGATGTAAACCAAACATTCAAGTAACACATCTTGCAAAAACTTTAGTAGTATTACCTTACAAGTCGACTTTGTAGGGTCCATGAATCATCAATAAAGTGAGCCGTGACTGTCATGTAACTTTTATTTTGATTACTAGCCGTCCACATATCAGTAGTAATTGCAATACGGCTTTGATTCTTTGACAACAACTTCATCATACTCTCTTTCTCATCCTTATACATTTTCATGATGTCAGCCTTAACAGTGTTACGAGAAATCACCTTAAATAAAGGTTGCAAAGTTGCAAAAAAATCTTTAAAACCAATGTGGTCAACCATAGCCAAAGGATACTCATGAAGAATTATCATCTTACATACTGCATGCCTTGCTATGTCTTGGTTAAATGCATAAGAACCAACCACTACCGTTTGATTCCCAACTTTCTCGGTTTTGATAAAAGCTTGCCTTATATCTCGAGTTGTTCGGAGTTTGCAAGAATGGAAGTGACTACGCAAGTGTGATGTTCCTTGCTTTAATTCATCCAAAAGTTTTGAGCCACAATAATTGCAAACGGCCTTCCACTTTCCATCTATATTTTGCCTTTTGAAATGATTCCAAACATCCGAAGTTTGCTTTCTTTTAAGACCTATAGTGTCACTTGCATTTGTGCTTTTGAATTTCATGAGGAGTATCACTTGGATTTGCGCTTTGAATTTCATGAGGAGTTGAATTGCTCTCTACATTCATAGAATCAACAGCACTTCCTATTTCTACATTCACTTGTTGCTCTTGTTGCTGCTCAACGGGATTAAAATCTTGTTGATAAGACATTCTATAAAAATGACATGAATAACACATATTTAGAGATTTGTTCAACATGTGCAAAAGATCATTCCCTTACGAAAGCTTTACATGCAATAATCTAGTACAAATTTAAACATCCATGACAATTAAGTTATTGACCTAAAGGAGGCACGGTCACAAATTCACAATATTGAGCCAGACAGATCAACAATATTGAGCCATTAGCATTCAGGAGACTTGGCCATTAGCATTCAGGGATTTTAAAATTACAATGAAAAGGAATAGCAGGGATATATGAGCAGAGAGTATTCTCAGAATTACATAAGAAATAAATCTGTAAACAAAGATGAAGCACATCATCATCCCAACATTGTTCCATCTACTACTCTCTGCTCCATATCCTTCTTCTTTGAGTACATCATCTCCCTTCATCACACATGCCCCAAACATGTACTGCAAGCACTTCTTTGAGTTGGAGAACTCATTTATTAGAAAGCCTTCAAATGGATACTTAAATAGAGATAAATAATGCATGAAAATCACTGAATGACACCAACAATCACTGAATTTCCAACAATGAAATTAGGCAACAGAGCACTGAAACACACCACAACTGAATTTGCTATATAAAGAACTCATCGAGAGAAGCAGAACTTATGTTAATTAATCAGAACTTATCAATTTATCCCTAAACTGAATGTTTTGAAATTGTAAAAATTAAATCATCGAGAGAAGCAAAACTTATGCTAATTAATCACACAAAACTGAGCAAGACAGATCAATGAAAAAAGATAACGGATTCTGACCTTCAGTAACAGAACACGACGGTGGCTCCAAGCAATGTGAAAATCAGGATCGGTGGTTGCGGTGGCTCTTCCAACCGGCGGTGGCTCTTGCAAATTGAGAGGAGAGGAGAGACTGAGGAGAGGAAAGGAGAGACAATATTAATAATTATTGAGAGAAGCATAACTGAATTATGAGCAAGACAGATCAATGAAAAAGGAAGCTAAATCTGACCTTCAAGAACAACACGATGGTGGCTCCAAGCAATATCAAAATCACGATCAGTGGTAGCTCCAAGCGAGGTGAGTCTGCGGTGGCTCTTGCGACCGGCGGTGGCTCTTGCAAAGTGAGAGGAAATGAGACACTGAGGAGAGGAGAGGAAAGGAGAGACAGAGAAGCGGAGGGAATGAGACCGGCGGTGGGAGGTGGCTCTTGCGAAGCTGTGAGAAGAGAGGAGAGACTGGGAGGTCTGGACTCTGGACTGGGGCTGGGCGTAGTGAGAAGACTGACGATTTGCGAAGCTTTGAGAGAGGAGAATTACATTTCCAGAGACGTTGGCCAGTGGGTGGGTGCGGCGCACAGCGAGCGAGGGAATAAAAATTAGGGTTCTCAAATGATATAGGGTGAGGGAGTATTAAGTAATTTCATATATACGGGTACCCGCGGGTACGAGTAGTGTGATACCTGTCCTCACCCCGTTTATACACGGGTAATAAATACCCGCCCCGTTACACCCGCGGGTACCCGTTTAACTGCCCGTTTAAAATCTGTAACGGGTTTTACCCACGGGTACGGGTTTTTTTGCCATCCCTAGGGAAACTTTTGTTGATAATGTAATCATAGGTTCATGATCCTTTTAAGGTACCTCATGACCCTTTCAACAGCACACCAATGTTCATTACTAGGATTGCTAATAAACCTGTATAGTAACTCCACAACATAAGCTATATCAGGCCTACTGTAATCAGCAGTATACCGAAGGTCGCCAATTATGCTCGCATACTCAGATTGATTAGCACTGTCACTAGTGTTCTTGAACAACTTGACACTAGGGACATAGGGGGTACATGCTGGTTTACAATCAAAGTAATTATATTTCTTTAAAATTTTCTCAATATAATGAGATTGATCCAATGAATTCCCTTTTCAATTCTAGTAATTTTAATTCCAAGAATTACATTTACTTCACCAAGGTCCTTCATGTCAAAATTTTCACAAAGCATATTTTTCACATTTTTCACAACATGAATATTAGAACCAAAGATAAACAAACAAGTCATCCACATATAGACAAATAATAGTGCAAAAATTATTATCTAATTTATAATATTTGCACTTATCACTTTTGTTAATTCTAAAAGCATGTGAGATACCTAAATTATCGAATTTCTCATCTTCTATTAGACTTAAGAGAGTCCATTTCATCATTTATAGCTTCTTGCAAAAAATTGGCATCTATAGATGACAAAGCCTCCTGAATAGAGAAATAGTCTTCCTCAACGTTATAAGAATAAAAATCAGGACCAAAACTCTTAGCCAGGGGTGTTGTTTTACTACTTTTAGGTTCATCCAAAAATTCATTAATAGAATCGTGTGTTCTAACTAGTGCACTGTGAGAAATAGAACCCCCGCTATTTTACAATTTAAATGGAAAATGTTTTTCACAAAAATCAGTGTCATTTGATTTAATCACAATTTTCTCAATTAAATCAAAAAATCTATATACTTTGCTATTAATCGCATAGCCATTTTTAAAATAAAATAAATAGTTGTCATCACTATTCAAATGACGTACTTGAAAACTACTATTATCTTCACCTCTATTTTTCACTGAATATTCCTAATAACATAAACAGATACCACATCAAAAATTATGCAATGAAAAACAACAATGTCGTAGTGAACAACAATGTCCACTTCCAAGCAAAACCAAGAAATAATGGGATAGAAATCTCACCAAGCTCTGAAAAATAATGGAAATCATCTTCTTCCACCCTTTTATTTTGTCACAATTATACTATGTACTCTATTTCCAACGTAGATGTGAGACATCTACTTTAATTAAAAACAAAAACTATCACATGTCTTCTCTCAATAATATCATTAGGTAATTTAGATTACCAGAGCAAAAAAAAATGAAAAAATTAACTTGAAACCATTTTTATAACTCAAAACAGTGGGGAAAAAATGAGTAAATCAATTCCCAAGGATAAATAACTAACATGAGGGAGCAACTTGAACGCTTAATCTTGATAATAGTTTTCTATCTATGTAACACATAGGCCTTCGTCGAATAAACCAATAAAAAAGTATCACATAATCTGATACAAGTAAAATATTCCAAATAGCAGCTTTTTTTCCACTAACGTAAAAAGAAAGCAAACAACTTGTTGTGCAACAACGGAAATTAGATAGGCGAAGAATCAACTACTTGTTAGAGCAGCAACAATATAAAAGAAATAAGGAAACGAAAAACGTAAAAAGGGACACGATATTTGGTCACGTTGTTCGGCCAATGGTTGCCTACGTCAGCGACTACAGAGCAGCTGTAGTTCCGTTTTATTTCTCAGTAAAGTTTAGGGTTCAGTGTTACAAGCAGTATATATAATATTACGCAACGGATTACAACAATACCCCTGAATCATCAAGGGGCTTCACCCCCGCACCATCTAATCTTGAAAGCAGATTTGGGCCAAGCCCTAAATTTGAGGCGAAATGAGCTTCGCTACGCTCCACTAGCTCAGCTCCCCTGCCCCCCAGCCTTTTTGATACTGCATCATATGAGCCATACTCAACACTACTGTAGTTTTGATTTGGAATTTCCGTCTTAAAAATTATAGAAAGAACTACTTCAACTTAGAATTGCTTAATATTACTTCAGAAGTTGGTTTCAATTCTCCATAAATTTCTCAAAACAAAAAAATCATGTAATCCATATATTGCAATTTACAAATAAATTTTGTTGTTAGATATATAGCCACAAGTAATCCTTTTTTATTTTTAAATAAAATTCACTTATGTTAAATATAATTCTTTTTTTTTAATTATACTGCATATATGAATATTTAATAAACTTGCAAATGGTGACAAAGCGTAGTCAATCATAGCATAAAAATACCATCAAATTGTGGATTAAGATCACAAACAATTCAAAACAAGTAGAGTTAAGGAAACTTACCTTGCTTCTTCAACAGCAAAACCAATGGGTATTCCCCCTTTATTTATGGCGTGAAAACAAAGAATTAAAGGGATCGAGAGATTGATAGTATAATTGCAAAATGTTTGCTCTTCACCACTGACTTGGTGTCGTGCTCGGCAGGTATGACAGAAAGTTAAGACATCTCAAAATTGTTGTTGCACCAATAAAAAAAATCATCAGATAAATTATTTAAATAGTGTTCTTATACAAGTTGAGCATCCATGGAATTTGCTGGTAGAACACGCTTGGAACATTAAGCTGAGTCACGGACTGAGTCGCTCTCTTTAAGACGTTTTGCGGCTCTCCTTAAATTGTGCAGCTGTGTATAGCCCTGTCGTCCCCAGGATAAAACAGCTTCTCAAGAAATATGATCCTCCTTGCACTAAGAAGAACCACCAAACTCACACCCACTCAAATTTTAGCTGCTCGGTATACTAAAGGAAAAAAGGAAAGTCACTTTTTTAACACCCACCCTTTTCTCCCTTGTCATCTCATTTTTTTTCTACGACTCAAATATTTTAGGCTAAATTATGTTTTTGGTCCTTTATCTATTAAAAGTTCTGAATTAGTCCCTTATCTTTATTATAGGTTTCAGTTTGGTCCTTTATGTATTAAAATTCGAAACTTTTAATACATAAGGGACCAAACTGAAACCTAAAATAAACGTAAAGCACCAATTGTATAATTTAACCTATATTTTATATAACTATAACATTGTTTATATAACTATAACTATTCATTTAAATGGTATTAATACCTTTGAATCAAATTAAAAATGCGGCAAAAGAAACGTGAACATAATGACCATTCAATATTAATGACCATTTAATTGGCATAAATAATTACCATTCAATATTAAAAATTGAAGCGTGAACTCAATTTATGAAAAAAAATTTCTTTTTCTTTTTTTTCTTTTTTTAAATAAATCAATGAACATAATATATCAAACAATAATAAACAAAAAATAATATAATATTCATAACTTCACAATATTAAAAATTAAACTTCAATTAAAATGTTATAAGTTAATATATAAAATATAAAATTACATATTAAACTAACGCAAATATATAATAATAACATTTTAATATTAAAAAATTGCAAATACTACAACGTAAGTGCTCTGATAAAAATATTAATATACAAATTTATTTTAAAATTTTTATAGTATTTGATTTAATCCATCAATGTACAAAAAATTGGATGAAAAAAATATCATATGCCAAAAGCAATGTCATTTACCATTTTTTTTAAAAATGGATTTTGATCGAACCGCTGGTTCCCGGTTTTTACCTGACTTTCTAGTCCAGTTCTCAGTTTTTGCCCAGTTTTCGGGTTCGATCACCAGTTTATATATATGCAAAGTGGTTCTCGAGTTCATTTGGACCGGACAGGGGTCTGATTCTCGATTCAACCGGTTGGACCGCCTGGTCCAGTCCAGTTTTGATAACATTGCCCATAACCCTCTTTCTCTCTCTCTCACACACACACCCACGATACATCATTACTCTCTCCCACCTTCACTCACTCCTCCTCCACCACCCATTTTGTCCTCCGGTGACCAGAACTTGAAGAAATGGCGTAGGACCGCACATTTCGTGATTCCTCTCTTGTTTTGCAATGCGCACGAGGTTTTTTTTTGTGAATTTAATTTTTTCGTAAACTAATTTTTGAATATGCTCGACAATTAGTTTTTGGTCGTTATGCATGCACCAGTACTTAGTTAATACAGAAACTAATTTCTATAAAATCCCAGTAATTATTTTCTGACCGTTGAAAATATAACACATTTTGTTACCTACATATTGGCTATGTCCAAAACTAGTTTCTGACACATTCCGACAACTTAATTATGGAGGTTATAAAGACGTGTATTCGGGACTACATTTTGTAACGTCTAAAAACTTGATTATGGTACCTTCCGACATCTTAATTTTGGACGTTGTCAAAATGTGACTCCAGATTTCTGTTTGCGAAAGAATGTTGCATTTTGAAAATTGACACTGAGTTGATCGTGCAGATAAACTAACATGAAAGACGACTATGTTGACACTATGATGCCCGATGAATTGCTAATTATAGAGGTTGTGTTTGTGGATTGTACCCGTGCATTCACTACTATGAGAGTACTTACTTTGCAAATTCATTTTGTTAAGTTATGAGTATCGATTTGTTGGTAAATCATTTGATTTTATGTTTTTAGGAATTTCTTACCCGAGATGACCTATTGTCTTGAGCACGAAATTGAAATCGATTCGATGTGTTGTTGTTATTTTAAGATCAGACAACGGGCATGTAGCCATGAAGACATTTGTGATGCTAGGCTGTGAAAGGGTTGGTCTTGAATTTGGGCTTTAGGCATAACTCAACTCAACAAAACTGGTTTGTAAGATGAGGATTGCCTAAGGTTTATAAACACCACTCAGGCCATATCTCCAGTCGATGTGGGACTTTCAGCACACCCCATCTCGCTCAGGACTGGATATAGGGGTGTACACGGGTTCGGGTCGACCCGATTAACCCGATGGCCCAACCCGACCCAAAGGCATTTTGGCCCGAACCAAAGACAATCCGGGTAGAACCCGATCCGACCCAAACAAACCCGATGTAGTTTGGTTCGGATGGCGGATTTCACATTTTGAACCCAAGACCCGACCCAACCCGATGACGTGGCTTTAAGTATTATTTTTTTTAATATTTTGTGGGAGTTGCTTTCAATTTTATTTTTCTTAACATATGCCTTTAGAATTGTGATTTAAAGTTTTTTTGGTTGTGACACTGTTGTATGGTTTCATAACAGTCAGGTTTGTAAATTTTTTTGTGCCATTCTATATCTTATTCGTAATTTGTTTGGTTGATTGATATACAAGAAAACTGTTTGAACATAGTGTAAAAAAAGTCTCTTATTGACACAAGCTAGAATTTTGAGGAGGATGATTTTTAGAAGCCTCCCTTGGGGGATCATTTTAAAATCAGGGAATGAGAACTCTTATTTTTTTTTTCACTTCACAACCCGCGAGCCCATCCAACCCAACCCGGTCAACACTGGTTCGGTTCGGTTCGGTTCGGGTCATTTAGAAAAACTGCGGATTTTTTTTTTGAAATCCAAACCATTCAAAGTGATCGGATCGGGCATCGGATTTGGCCAAAATCCATCCAAACCGGCCCATGTTCACCCCTAACTGGATATCTAAAGCGTGGACTAATACAGGTGGAATAATGAGGATCTCAACAACCCCTCACTCCCAAGAATAGACATTTGTAGCGTGGACAAGTACAGGTGGAATAACAGAGATCATGGCCTAATTACAAATATAGGATAGGCTCTGATACACTACAAGAAAACACGGCGTTGTCGACGACCTTTGGCTGTCGGTAATGCACAAAGACCGTCGGTAACGGCGATTTACCGACGACTTCAAGCCCGTCAGTAATATGGCTCGGAATTACTGACGGGTCTAATCTGTCGGTGACTGGCCGTCGGTACTTTCCAATGGACACGACCGTCAGTAGTTACCGACGGTCCAAGCCGTCGGTAACGGCAGACAGTGATTACCGGCAGGTAAGGCCGTCGGTATATGGTTCTGTATTTTTTTAAAATTTTAATTAATTAATTAATTATTTAATTATTTAATGATAAAAATTATGTATTTATTTATTATTTAGTTATTTAATTATTAATTTATTCTATATTAAGAAATGCAATAACATAAACTAAAAATCAATGTAAAAAAGAAATGTAATATAAATTAAAAATATCCTCATAATATCAAAATATAAAAAACATAAGTCAAAACATCACTAATAATCCTGATAGTCCTGATCATACACGAGATGCTCTAAACTATCCACATCATCAACATCATCAGTACCACGAGGCGGCAGAGGCGGCTGATGATGAGGCTGAGGCTGCTGGCGAGCTAGCATCTCGTACATCTGTTCCTGTCACTCCAACACCAGCACCTTAGCTAACAATGTGTTCGTCCGACGGTTCTCCTCCTCAGAAGCGACCAGTCTCCACTTCATCTTGGCAAACTCCTGCTCATCCACGGTAGAGTGATGACTGCAACTACTCAATGATGATCTGATGTTGAGGCGGCTGGTCCCTTTCTTGTAGTTGCTGGCAAAGTATCTAGCACCGTATAGGCGACCCTTCTTCTTGCCGCCAACAACATTTGCCCAAACCTTGAGTGGTACAGATGGATTCTCAGGGCTCGGAGATGGGGAACATGATGATATCTGAGATCTAATCTCAAACATCCTCGCCTCAAACTCCTCCAGCCATGCGTAAACAAATAAATAAGTCAATTTTTTTTATAAGAAAACAATATAAACATTATTAAAAAAATATTTATTATATTTTGTAATTACCTAAGTCCGCCTCGACCGATCATCAACGAAATCACTGGTACTCTTCCTAACATGAGTTGCACGATGGAGCTCGTGCAACTGTACCTCTCTACCCAACCCTTCGACAGTAATTAATAATAATAATAATAATAATAATAATAATAATAATAATAATAATAATAATAATAATAATAATAATAATAATATAACACGTACAAGTCAAGCTGCGTGTTGCTCCTGACTGATAGAACCTCCTGTGCGCAAGCTCCTACCCTTCTCAAAGGCTCTGTTCTTCTTGGCCTTCATGGGGATCAAGTTGAACTCATTAGAGTTCCAGTACTCTACCAGCCTCTGCCAGATATGATCCCCTATCCAGTAGGGCTGTCCCCTGAGGCGGACATCTCTAAGCATATTAGAGAAGCAGTAGGAGGCCTTTAGATGAAAGTTCTTCTCGATCCGCTTCTCATCCTTAGTCCTCCAAGCACATCTCTCCTGTATCAATATAAGACATTATTAAACATAATTGAAATTTATGAAATAAAAAAATAATATGCAATAAAATTAAAATTGCAACTTACTCTGAAAGATGCAAACATATGATCTCGCTCCTACTCAACTATCGTCCCCCAGGTGGGCCAAAACGCCAAATAATTCTCCTCAATTATTGTTGTGATAGCATTTGCAGTTGGTTTTGAGCGAAGGAACCTGAACAATAAAAACATGTCAAAAAAAAAATATACATGTAAATTATTAATAACTCGACAAAAAAATGTAAATACTTACCCTTTACCAGCCGGGCTGATAAAAACTCTACCATCATGTAGCATTTCAAGATCCTCAACCTCCTGCTGCTCAACCTCGTCCTGCTCAACCTCGGTCTGATTAGGTGTATAGCCTGTACTATACTCATCCTTGGACTGATGAGTATCGGACATCGTCTCAGGCACAACATGAGAACTAGAAGTGCCATGTGTCTGCTGGAAACCCGGATCAGGGATCATGTAAATGGCAAGAAAAGGGGTGTCAGTGCAGAAGATGCTGGAGGCTGTGTAGGTGCCGAACATGCTGGAGGCTGTGTAGGCGTTGATGTAGACGTTGTGTAGATGACAACGTCGGAAACTCAACAGGGTCACGCCTAATAATGTTCAGCCTCCGACGACGCGAGGGGGGGATGGCCTTCCCCTTCCCTTTACCACCAATGAGTGGTCTGGGGGTCAGATCCTGATCCTAATGCCATATATGTCTATAGAGCAATTCAACAATAATAATCATGAAATATTATATTTAAACATAACAATATTAAAAATAAATTCCATAAAAATAAATAACAAGCTATGAAAATAACTGACAAATTAATACATTTAAGCTAATAATAATACCTTTATCGTTCTCTAATATATTTAACATAAGCTAAGTAGTACATGCATATGTAGTTCATGTCATATTTTCACATAAATCCTAGATCATACATATTAAGACTAATTACAGACTAGAGCACGATAAATCCAAGATCATACATACTAGAGTACCATAAATACAGTCCAATTACATACCACAAAATCAATAAACTCTAATTACATACAATTTAATTACATACCACAAAATACACTTTAATTACATACAATTTAATAATACCACTATTTAAAGACGAAATCACTAACAAGTGAAAGGAGTACTCGCGACGACAACGCAATGAACTCAACACGGCAGTGATCTCACAACGACTAGGTCCCTAAAATTTTCACAGACAGTTTCGTTAGGAAATAACAATTTAAATTTTCACAGAGACTAACCCTTTGTTTGGATGTCCAAAGAAATAGGAAAGAGAGAAATAGTGAAAAGAGATATAGAAGATAAGAGAAATAGAAGAGAAATTGAGTAGAAACTGTGTATTGTTTAAACAAAAAAGTTACATGCCAAAGAGAACAAAATAAACAATGCAATTAAAGATATGTGATCTTTGTGGTTCAACAAAAATATAGTAAACCAAAAGCTAGACATTTACATTAAAACAATTGTCTTCTAACCCAAAAAGACATTCAGATCTTTTCAATCAGAACATACCATGGAAGAGACGTGACCCCATTTCACAAAAGAATGAAGCATTCTCTCAAAGTGATTAGCCGACTAAATTCAGACTTATATAACAAACACGGATCCAAGTACATTGTGCTAACATAATATTGCTGCCTGACATACATATTTTCATCACAAAATAACTACATCTACACATAAGGAAAATCTGCATATGAAATACAAAACAACTAGGAATTAAATTTACTACCAAAGATTGACCACGTGACACCAAAAAGAGAAACACCAAAACATCATCTAAAAAACTTGACATCAAACCAAAATAAAAAAATTATTAATATCTAAACACCATATACACAACATAAAAAATGTTTATGCACCAAGTGAAATAATGGCAGTCGATTCAGCCTTTAAACTGCTTTTATCTTATTTTTATGTATGATATATAGTTATTTATTAGTATCATATAGCTAAAGAATCACAGTCACAAATCATTCATCAAATGAAAGGTACATAACATTATACGCTGACCATTCGGATAATTAGTTTCATCAGGTTGATTATTTTCAATTGGTACACAACCTTATAAGTTTATTAGTTACCCCAATTTAGTATAAGAAGAAACAACTATCCTTTATGGAACAGAGAGAGAATGCATTTTGCACTGTTAGATTTCATTTTCTTAACAAGAAGAAAAACCAAAAAGATACAAATAAACCTTCACGACAATAGCTCACAAAAAAAATAGTGCTAAAAAGTAAAAGAAAAAATTTGTAAATAAAGAAACTAAGAAAGAGATGCGGACAATCAGTAAAAAAACAAAAATGCTCTGATATATTACCTGAAATTCACGGTCAGCAAGTACTCATCAGTGAGAGAGAAATAGAGAGACGCCGCGGTGGTGGCAGTGATGGAGGGTGTAAGGGAGGAGCAGTGGAGGTGAGGCGCGGGCGGTGGTGGCAGCTGTAGTGACGCAGCGGAGTGGTGGAGTTGGCAGTCTCTGGGGCCGGCTTCAATGAAAGAGAGACAGACATGGTGGAGGATTAGTAATGGAGAGGCAGTGGACGCGTGGTGGTGGCGGCGCTGGAAGGGGAGAAGGAGGACAGAAGAGAGGAGAGAAGAGAACAGAGAATGAAAAATTGGGAATAGAGGAGAAGGGCTCGTCCTCTGGTTGTAAACAGAGGTTACCGACGGCCACATTTAAGTTACTGATGGCCTCAACCCGTCGGTAAACTTAACGGTCGGACTCGGCCTTAACGATAGCCATTACTTCAAATATCGATGGCCTATTCCCATCGATATTTGAAAATGCAGCGGGAATCTAAAACGCGGCAAAGTTACCGACAGACTATGGATGTCGGAAACGATGGTTTAGGATCGATAGCCTAGGCCGTCGATAATGTTCCACGGACGACGGGTTAGAATTACCGATGGCTGAGGCCGTTGGAAACGACGTTTTTTTTTTGCGACGGGTTAGGGCCATCAGTATGCCCGGTTTTTCGTGTAGTGATACCATCTTGAATTTGGGCTTTAGGCGTAACTCAACCCCACAAAATCGGCTTGTAAGGTAAGGATTGCATAAGCTTTATAAACACTACTCAGACCATATCTCTAGTCGATTTAGGACTTTCAACAGTAAGTATAAACCATACAAGACTGGGGGATTGAGGGCTACTGAAGTACTAATACTATAGAATGTGAGTTCCCATTCAGATCAAAAGGAAGACCATTGAAAGTTGGTGAAGGATGGTTGTGAGGGTAGGATATGGAACTCAATCATAACCACGAGTTATCCAAAATCTTGGAAGCTCATCCATATATTGGTCGGCTAACTGCCAAAAATATGTCTTTGCCTAGTGACATGACAAAAAACATGATCAACCTGAGAAGCATATTACTAACATTAAAAGAGAAGAACCCGAAAAGTCACACTACAATTAGGCTAATTTACAATGCACGTTAGAAAACTTGGTTTACTCAATGACAATGCAGAACTGAGCTGCAACATTTGATGAACTTCATGCATCGTGATCATTATGTGTACTAGCACAGAAGGGTCGATGGTTCTAATGTTGTTAGAGATATATTTTAGACACATCCAAATGTCATCACGCACATGAATTCTTTTAACATTGTTTTGCTTATTGATTCTACATACAAGACTAACAGGTACGAGATGCCATTAGTTGAGGTTGCTAATGTTACGTTAAATGACATTCTCTATGGAATTTGCTTATGTGGAGTCTGAACGAGCTGATAACTTCACATGGATGCTACAATAGTTGGATGGGATTTTTTTAAGACAAGATGCCTCACCACAAATGACAGTGACCGATAGAGACATTGCTTCGATGAATGCAGTAACATATGTTTTTCCCATGTTGTATAATATGTTGCGCCAATTCCACATCTGCAAGAATGTGAGGGTAAAATGCAAGGCTTATGTGTATCTGGAAGTGAAACTTCAGTTGGTCATGAGTTCATTTGATGTTGTTATGAGTTCCTCTAACGAGGATGAGTATCAGTAGCGATTGCAATATTTTGAGGATGTATTACCTTGTGTTATTTTCAGTGACTATGTAAAAAAACACATAGTTGATTCCTCACAAAGAAAAATTTGTTTCTCCATGGATAAACCGACTTATGAGTCTGGCAAACACAACAACTAATAGGTATGCAAACACATGTATATTTATGATTAATGGTGATTCTCATATTTGCTAGTATTACAAATTCGGTCTATTGGCGTTACTTAATAGGGCTGAGTCTGCTCGCTAGAGGTTGAATAAGTTGTTAAAAGATAGCATATGAGACTTGTGTAATTGTTAGGATGCAACGAACAATATGATCAAGTTGCAGTACACTGAGATTAAATATTCATTCGAGCAGAGCATTAGTAGACAACAACATTCTTATAATACTCCAGCCTACAAGCGCTTAAATGGATTTGTGTCGAAGAGTTTGTTATAACAAGATGAGTAATGAAGTTGGATCTCCAATTAATTTTGATAATAACAAAGTCGTTTGTGGTAAAACAATTTCTCTTGAGGTTTTTGATGAAACTTGTGTAAGTGTGCATATGATAAGTCTCAAAAAAATTGAAAATTTTTTGTAAGACACAATTTTATAGTCACACGACTTTTCGTCTGATATTACAAAGATAGGTCTTCGTCCTTACAAGAAATGAAGCATGTGTCTAGTGACTCCTCAACGAAGCGTGCGTCTACACATTGTGTTTTCCTCTTAGTCTGGTGTAGCAAGTCTACTCATGTGTATGAGGAACAAAGTTTTGTCCATTAGTTCTTAATCCAACTTTAACATTGTGTTTGGAAGAGATGAATGGGCCAAGAAAAGAAAAAGGGGAAAAGAAAACACGTTAATCAGGAAGGAAAAGAAAAAAAATGTGTGAGACCTGCAACAAAACTGTTTCCTCCCGGATTGGGAAGAAAGGGATGGAAACGAGTGCAAACTTATTGAAATGCCAATTGTGCCCTTTGCTAAAAATGGCGTTAACCTGTATCGTGCATCTTTTCATTTTTCTTGATCAGTGCATCATATCATTTTTAAACCACTTTTTTTTATCTAGAGTTCAATGTATTTGATCTAGTAATTTTTAAACCACTTTGTTAAGGTTAACATATTTATTCCGTCAAATAAAAAACTTTAACATATTTAATTTTTTTTTACCAGAATGTTAATGTATCTTTTTATTATTAGTTTGTAAATAAATAAAAATATGTTTTTATTATTTTTTATTATTTATTGTTATTTTAATTTTAATTTATCTTTGATTTTAATAAAATATTTATTTTTTATTTTTATTCTTTTTATGACATTTTATTTATGTTTAGGGATATTTATGTCATTATATTAATACATTTTTTTTCTTTCCTTTCATTTTTCCTCAAAGCAAACCACTAAACAATCATCTCACTTTCTACTCATTATCCCTTATTCTTCCGTCTTTTCCTTTCTCTTCCTTTCTTTTATCTTTTTTCCATGTTCCAAACAAACCCTAGAGGTCTACCTTGAAAGAAGCATCTACGTAGTATTATTGGCATTGAGAAAGATAAGAAGCATTTTTGAAACCATCAGGGATGTCTACAAAGAAAAGGGAAAGTTTAGAAGCAAACATTATACAGTGGTACAGTTGTGCAGAACAAAGTACATCTTTTCTGAAAAGTAGCCCCTAGGCTAGATTTGTGAAAGCAGCGCTACAATAGAAAATGACAAACAAATGGATACGTTATTTAATGTTGCTCGAAAAGGACCAAGAGCCATTTCAAATGGAAATTGAGATGGGTCTCAACGGGCATCCTCATCATTACTATAAATACAAGCGAAGTGAAGAATGAAATAAGAAGAACATTGAGAACTTATTGCGAAAGCTCTGTTCAATTCATTACTCATTATTTCATTCACTCATTCATTCAAAGCTTAACGATTTGTCCTCTTTGTGAAAGTTATCTTTGTATCTGAGCTGTATCTTTGTTGAGAGTTGCATTAACTCTTCAACTCAAACACTTTTCGGAGTCTGTAACTACAAGAACACAGATTGATTAGAAGGTTCTTGTAGGTGTTTTGTAACCAGGATACTATTAGAACGATCATTTGGACCAGGATGTTCTGATAGTGGTTGTTTAAGGAACACATGGTTGTTATATATCCTTAAGTTTACTATAAGAATGGTCAGGTTTGTTAACAATAAGAATCCATAGAAAAGAGAAGAGGAGAAGAGGAAAAGAGGCTAGGGTTCCAATAGATTTAGAATATTCAAAGTCTTAAAAATACAAGACAATAGAGAAGTATA
This sequence comes from Calophaca sinica, assembly GCA_037113605.1. Taxonomy (NCBI): domain Eukaryota; kingdom Viridiplantae; phylum Streptophyta; class Magnoliopsida; order Fabales; family Fabaceae; genus Calophaca; species Calophaca sinica. The sequence continues at coordinate 52,093,716 of CM073735.1, read as the reverse complement.
AATACTAAAGATGCAAAAGACTAAACTACTCTTAATACTAATATATTATATTATCTAACATTCCCCTCAAACTCACGATGCATTAACAGAAAACATTGAGAGTTTGTTAGTCAAGAAACGAAAACGCTTAATAGAATGAGATTTTATGAATAAGTCAGCAATCTACATGGAGGAAGAAACAAAGGGTAAAGTAATGGTGCCATGTTGAAGGTGATGGTGAGTGAGGTAACAATCAACCTCAATATGCTTGGTGCGTGCGTTCATGAAAGACCGAATTGTGTGCTATTTGTATGACACTCTTGTTATCACAGTACATAGGAGTTGGCCCAGTGAGGGAAACACCCATATCAGAAAGTAGCCAACGTAACTAAACTATTTCTAAAGTAGTGACTGCCATAGCACGATACTCAGCTTCTGTAGAAGAGCGGGAGACAATGTCTTGCTTATTACTTTTCCAAGAAATGGGAGAATCTCCTAAAAAGATGCAAAACCCAATAGTAGACTTACGATCAGTGGGGTCACCAACCCAATCAGCATCAGAGTAAGCACGCAACTCCAAAAAAGAAGATGAGGGAAATAGAAGGCTCTAAAATTGAGTGCTCCGAAGATATCGAAGAATGCGAAGAACAACTGCCCAATGAACTGAAGTAGGACAAACAACAAACTGACTGACAACATGCACTGCATAAGCAATATCAGGTCTAATAACAGTAAGGTACACCAAGCTACTAACTAAAGTACGGTACATAGTGGAATCTGGTAGAGGAACACCGTCAGAGGGGACATATTTAACATTAAGTTCAATAGGGGTGTCTGTTGCTTGAGTATCAGAGAGACGAGCTTGTGCAAGAATGCTGGCAATATACTTAGAGGACCTAAATCCTTCATCTCAAATTGCTAGGCTAACTGGAATTTTAACTCTGTAATCCCATCAACATCATCCCCTGTAATAATCATATCATCAACATATAGAGAGAGAATAACACGACCACGAGAAGTGGACTTCAGAAACATAGCAGAATCATGATCATTAGAACAAAAGCTAAGAGAGGCAATCATACTAGAGAAATTCTCAAACTAAGCTCCAGGAGCTTGTTTGAGACCATAAAGAGCCTTCTTTAACTTACACACCTCCCCCAGACTATGAGGAACACCCGGTGGAGGAACCATGTAGACTTCCTCCTGAAGATCACCATTTAGGAATGCATTTTTAACATCCATCTGAGAAATATGCCACTGACGAACAGTGCAACTGCGGTAAGAGTGTGAATGGTAGTCATCTTGGCAACAGGAGCAAAAGTTTCTTCATAATTCATACCATATTGTTGTGAGAATCCTTTAGCAACAAGACGAGTTTTGTAACGCTCAACTGACCCATCAGACTTGGTTTTGATCTTGTATACCCAACGAGACCCAATAACATGTTTTTCTGATTCTCATGGTCTTACCAGGTCTGATCTCATGTTAAATGGGCTTGGGTGTACTCCCAGAAGCTAGCTTGTAGGAGTAGAAAGTCCAACCACGTATATACATATTGCACAGCCCAAGAAACCTGGCAATGTGAAACTCAAATACAACTTCAATACCCACCCTCACGCGTAGCGTGGGCCCGGGTCCAATTCCCACATGCCTGCAAAATCTGACTTTGATACCATGTTAACAATAAGAATCCATAGAGAAGAGAAAAGAAGAAGAGAAAAGGAGGCCAGAGTTCCAATAGATTTAGAATGCTCAAAGTCTTAATAATACAAGGTAATAGAGAAGTATAAATACTAAATATGCATAGACTAAACTACCCTTAATACTAATATAGGTTGACTAGAAGATTCTTATATGGTTGTAACAAATTTGGTTAGTGAATTCCTTCGGGTGAAGGGACAAGAGTAGCTTTCAGTTTGAAAATGAATCTGTATAATCTTCTGCGAGTTATCTGTCTTTATACGCTTTCCATATATTGTTTGTCTGCCAACAAGGGGAATGTCTTGCGCTTAAAGTTTTACTCACAACCTTGTTGTGTCTGATCATTGCTCTTACAAAGTAAAACATTACATACACTTACAATGATTCGGTACTAACTTCCATAAGACAATGTTTTAGAAAACCACAAATATTTTTAAAACGCAATTCAATGTGTTTTCTTGTAATTCACCATTTTCACACATATTCACAAACAAAAGAAAAGTCACCGAAACAAACAAAGAAAATAATAAGAATCTAAACAAATTTGTATTAGAAAAGAATGAGAATTTGAAGTAATATATCCAACATAACCAACGAGGTAAAGGGACTTGAAAAAATGTAGTATATTGTGCACAAGACAAAATACAGTTAAAAAACAAGTAATCCTAATCATATCAATAAGCAACCTGCTAACTTGTCATAAAGTGCCTCAATTCCTTTGAGCACAATGAACACAGTGAGTGAGATATAAGAACAAATTTGGTACAGTATAAATGTGACGATATTTCTTAAAATACAAAAGCAAACTACAATCCATTTGTAGAAATACACTGCTTACAGTCAAACCAATATTTAAATAACTGGAATGAATGTCAAACTAGAAAAGTCACTAGTTCATAGTTCAACTCCCTTTAACTAAATTGACCATTGGGTCTGGATAAACAAAAAATAACTAAAGATTTTATCTAAAACTAATATAAACCTAAACGAAACATGAATTGAAGTGGTCTACTTTTGTCTTACAAAGAAAACATTTTTAATATAGGTACGTTAAACGATAATAAATAAAAATCAATATCATTTTCTTTTTTAAGGATACTACAAGAAAAACTGTCATTATCGTGGGCCAAAAGCCCCCTCTAATGTCCAAAAGCCATGTGTAATACACGTATTACCGTGGGCCCATCGAGGGCTGTATTCCACAGGTTATTCGCTCGATGGTAACTGTTAGCGTGGGCCTTTTTTCATAAGCCCCAGGTAATTAACGTGGGTCAGTGCCGTAGGTAATTACAGTCAACCGGTTCCCCAGTTAACTTTTTGACCATTACCGTGGGAAAATGCCTCAGGTAGCTGAAAAAGAATTTTTAAAAAAAATTAAATAGCAACCCCAGAAACCGAGAAACACCCAACCCAGAAACCAAAATTAAACACAACCCAGAAATTAAACACCCAACCCAGTGAGCAGAACAGAGAAGTCAAATTAATATGACGAAGAGAGTTCGAGGGACATGAAATTTTCAGCAAACTAAATAACAAATATACAAAAAGGATGATTAGAAATAAAAATCAGAGAGATGCTCAATTAGTTGCTTGCAAAGCGAGATCCAAAATCACAAAGCAGATTTATTGATTATAATGAATTGTTTACAGAACAGCAGCAGATAATTTAGCACATCAAGTACCCCGTATAGAACTAATGTTAATCCAGTGGGTTCTATCAATCTCCTCCACCTACGCTTCCTCTCTACTTCCAAAAGGCATAGAAAATATAGACTCACTATAATATCTATGCTGCCACACCCACAAATAGAAACCAAACCAGTTATTACATTAATCATAATTTCCCCCTCTATAGAAGAACACACACAGACATACAAAGCCAGTGTTTTGGGTGAACCACATGACGTTGCCGCAGTAGAAGAAGATGGGACCCACCCAGTGCTCTGTGTTGATAAGGTAGCGCTGCGGTAACGGTGGAAGCTTCCTAAAGCTGAAGTGGTCAAGGCCTGTTGGAAGTATATGGTTTCATAGTGGAAGTCCCATTGCAGTGGTTGCGGCCGTATGAGTGTTTTGAAGGGAAAAAAGGAAGAAGGAAGAATTGAGAATGAGAGGATGAGGAATGAGAGAAAAGAGAGAAAAATGGGGGAGTGCCGCTGAACAGCTCAAATGAAGAGGAATGAGGGTTAGTGTTTTGGGGTTTTATTTTTAGTATCAGGAAGTGGGTTTTGCGGGGGAAAAAAAGAAGGATGTGTTATCGTGGGGCATGGCCCTCGCTACCGTGTCAGAGTCAAATTTGACCAAAAATAAGGATGTGTTATCGTGGGCATGGTCCTGGCTACCGTCTCACTTCGTAATTTTCTGTGGACTAGGCCCTGGCTAATAAAGTAAAACAATATCGAGGGCCTAGGCCCTCTTTAATAACTTACGGATTTGGACTGGGTAATTTTCTAGGGTATTGGCCTTCGCTATTAACCTAAGGTCTTGGCCCTCAGTAACTGGTCGCAGGTAACTCACTATATTCTTGTAGTGGGAAGTCATGATCAATTATTGAACATGATATTATATTCATTAAAACCTATATTTTGTGATGAATAATTCTATATTATATTATCAAGGGTGTTTTCACGAAAAGGTTTTGAGATTTTTTATTATTGAGCTGAAAGAGAAGTGCTAAATACACTAAAAATATATTATACAACAAAATGTTTAATAAACTTACTTAACACAAATTATATTTAATGTCTTTTTAATAAATTTTAAAAAATTTTACTAATAAATATTATTATATAATATAAATAAATTCGTGCAACACATGAGTATTACTTCTAGTGAACTACTATAAGACACTGATTTTGAAAATAAAAATATTAGTGAAGTATTTACCTAACAAATAATCACAGTTGTTAGTAAAAGGCTTTTAAAAAATAGTAGACAAATTTTAATAAAAAAAAATATTTCTAACGCGTGCAACTTTACACACGATAAGAATAATTAATTGCTCATTTTTTTCCTTATTAATTATTTACTTTTCTTTTTATTCTATAGATTCACATTTATGTAATTTCTGTCCACCAACAATATAGGAAACTAAATAATTAATAAAGAAAAAAATGAATAATTAATAATTTTTATCGTGTATAAAGTTGTACATGTTAGGAAAAAAACCCTAAAAAATAGTATACGAATAATTTCTAAAGACAGCATCTATCAATATCTCAAAATCTTGTTGAAATAATGGAGTGGATATCATATGGTTATCGGTCATTCACTCTTGGCCTCAACCTCACCTTCACCGTCAATGTCTTTACTAAGCCAAATCCGAAAACCTGAATGTCTGTTTTTCTTGTTTTGTGTCTAAAATTATCTTGGTATAAGTTATTATCATATTTCATTTAATCATTTCTGCTAAAAAAATATTATTAGAAATGAATAGAATGTTGGGCCTCATATTTAATTTCTATGTTGATTGCAACCTTCCACAGGTTCCCTAACATCTGGCACTGCCCAAATATACCTTATCGTATCCATTTTCTCTAATATCCATTTGTAATGGCTGCTTTCAAGTATCTGATTTGGTTCTCCAGAAGTTGCGTATTTATTGGTATAATTGTATTTATCTCAAATCTGATATGCGTTTTTTTATTTCTCATATTTTTAGAGAAAATAATACATGTGTAGATAGATTAGCTGCTTTTGATATTTCTAATAGATGTTATAGCTAGTGGAACTTTGTCCCTCATTTTATTATGGAGGATTTTTGTAAGAAATGTTATTAATTCCTGAATTATCGCTTTTACTGATTTTATGGGTTTTGATTTAGTCTTCATACTTCTTGTATTCTTTTTTCGTTATTAATAAATTAAGAGAGGAGCACTCTTTTTCTTTCTAAATTTTTTTAGAGAGAATTTTGCACTAAAATTTTTTATCGATGCTCTCTTTTTCCATTCTTGGCCTAAAAAAAAAAATTCTCTAACATCTTTCCTTTGAATAAACAAAATCCGGAAATAAAAATTTGTGGTTAGAATAATTTTTACTTTAAAAAGAGAGGGAGACCAAAAACAAGTGGTGGAACGATTTCTATCCCCTGAAGCTCTGTACACGTGGCGAAATTCCATAAGTGTGACGGCGAAGTGGCCATGACGTGGCTAAAAGCGCAAAGGAGAAAAGTCCTTCCCTCTCGCTCTTTAATTTGTGATCCACACACAACTCACGGTTTGGCCAGCTACACTCCACTCACTCAGTTTTTACGTTTTTTAAAGGCTTTAGATATTTTAACCCCACAAATATCCTTCCATTAATGGTATACCACAAATTTTCTCTAACATTTAATTTTAAATCATTGTCCATGTAGCACCACTTGTGTAGAACCTTCCTACTTCTTCCCCACTCTCACTCGCTTCCGTGTTTCTCAATCACTAGTTTTTTTATTTTTTTCCTGCTCGTTTAATATTTTCTTTTGACGTGGATTTTGTAGGAAGGGCAAAATTATTCGACTACCAAACAAAATACAATTTAGTGCTAGTTTGTTTTAGATTCCTAGCGGTTCATAATTAATTTTGGGAGTAAAAATAATGTAAAAATAATTAAAAATTACTATTTATGTGTTTTGGTGTTCCTACAAGCGTTATCCTTTTTCACTCTTTTAACATATTATATATTAAAGTATTAAATACTATTGTTCTTTTTAGTTATTTTTCGTGAACTTTTTTTTAGTTATCTAGTGTCTTAAAAAGTTAAACTTATATTGTAAACTTTATAAAACTTCAAACGTTATAATATTGCTGAATTGAAAAAATAGTCATTTGAAATAATCATTTTTAACAACTCATCTTCAGTAAAGGACAGACCATTTCTTTAAAAAGTAATAATAATTACAACAACTCATCTTCAGTAAAGGGCAGACCATTCTTTAAAAAGTAATAATAACTTGTTGAATAGAGTACTTGATGGAATCAAATTGATTGCAAAATTAAATTCAAGGAAGAAGACTTTCATAAAATATTTAACCATATGTTTTAAATATAAGTAATGTATTAATATGTGCGATGTATGAGTGAGATTTGAGGATCATCGAGTCACATAAAAAAATAAATAGTAAAAAATATTTTCAAAATAAAGTAGAAAAAATAGCATAGATGAATTTATAATATAATAAATATGATTTTAAGGTGAATCCATAGTATGAATTAATAATAAAAAATAAAATTGAAATATATCTTATATAAACATCCTATTTAGAAATTTAAGTGATATTAAATATTAATAACAATATATCTATTGTATAATAAATTGTGTTACGCATGACATATATTAAAAACTATAAGTTTTTTATAAAACAGATTGCTATATGAATGTGTTACTTCAGTTGAAATATTTACATTTCAATAACATTAACAATAACAACAATAAACTAATTATTATTAATAGGATTAAGTAACATTTTAGGTATGGTTCAAATTAATTTTTGGCTTAAGCCAACTTTGTTTGAAAAAGAAATATAGGTTTAGAGAATAATTGAAAGCTCAAGAAGTTGTCATTTGTAACGCCCTAAATTCGCTAAGCCTAGTTGAGAATAAGTTGTGAGAAGTTGTGTAGTTATGTTTAGGCTTAATTTGGATTCAAAACTGAGTAAATATGATTACATAAAGCTTTAAGGTGTAAGTTGTTGATTTTGAGTCAAGAAATAATTTGGATTTCATCCTAAAATGTTTGGAAGTATTGATTAGGAGTAAATTTAAGTTGATTTGGGGAGAAAGTCTCAAGATTGAGTGTTAGAATTGAGTTCCCTTGATTTTTATCCAGTGTGAATCGATTCACTCACTCTGTGAATCGATTCAAGCAAGAACAAGCCTCTGAGAGTCGAATTGGAGAGCCTGGGAATCGATTCACTCACTTAAATTCGAGCTGTCACATTTCTAACTGTGCGAATCGATTCACACTAAGCAGTGAATCGATTCACAGACCTGAAATTGCTTAAAAATGCAGCAAACAGAACAGAACGCAAAGAGAGGGAAAAAAGGGGAAGAAAAGGGACGATTTTGGAGAGAAAAAAAAGGGGAAACCCCTAAGGTTTCATGAGAGTGAGAGAGATTGAAGAGATTCTTGCTAGGATTCTTCAATCCCTAGCTTGAATGAGAGTTTAGAGAGTTGAGATTTAGCTTTAATGGAAGTTTGGAGAAACCCTAGAAGATGGAAGATGGAGAACCGAATTGAAGGAGAAGAAGAGGAAGAAGATCAAGCTTCTTAAAGGGTGGTTTAACTTCTTGGGCTTGAAGAAGAAGATTGAAGGTTGTAGCTCAAGATTTGAGAAGTTTTTGAAGAAACCCTAAGTTGGGAGAATGGGGAAAACGTGAAGGAGAGCAAAGAGGGCAAAACACCATCATTCAAGCTCAAGGTCTTGAAGAATAGAGGTGAGTTCTTCATCCCTTAGGTGATGGACAACCATAAGTCCCACAAATAGGAATTTCGTTTCCTTAAGTAATATGTGAACCCTAGGTTCAAGTTAGGATTTTGAATACCTTTATGATATAGAATTTGTCATTATTGTTGTTATGATTTTGTAGTGGGTTTGGTTAAAAAAAGAGGTTGGATGGCTACCCCCAACCACCCACAAATGTATGTATGTTTGATGTTTTGCTCCTTGTTAGCTCCATAGAGCTCCAAGGGGATGAGTTTGATATATGTGTTGTCCACTAAATTGGTCAATTTTGAGGCTTGTTAATGAGCCCTAAGTTCATGGCAATGATATTGATTAAAGGATTTAAGGGAATTATGTGATAGTAAGAATGTTTGAAAGAAATGTTCATAATTCTTGATTAGGTGATATTTGAGGTATGTGTATGCTTAGGGATGATCAGCTTTGAGTGAATTAGTTCCTCTTAGACATTCATTTCAATATGAGAATGCACGAATAAGTAATTGCTAATTATCATGGAGCTTTTAGCTATCTCACTCAATTAATCATGTGGTTGTTTGAAAATGCTTATGTAAGTAAACACACTTAGCACAAAGGAAGCTAAGGTGTAAGACAGTATACTTAGCACAAAGGAAGCTGAGGTACTAGTAAGCACACTCAGCCCAAAGAAAGCTGAGGTGTCAGCAAACACGCTTAGCACAAAGGAAGCTAAGGTGTTAGTCAGTATACTCAGCACAAAGGAAGCTGAGGTACTAGTGAGCACACTTAGCACATAGAAGCTAAGGTGTTAGTAAGTATACTCAGCACAAAGGAAGTTGAGGAGTCAGTAATCGTTATTAGCACAAAGGCAGCTAAGTTATAGATAACCATGCTCAACACTCAAGAAGTTGAGAAGTTTCACTAAAGTTTTAAGTTAATTAAGTATGTCCAGCGCCTAGGTAACTGAAAGATATAATTAAAAGAGTAATAAGTGCAGAGTTGTGATACAGTCACTTAGAAGGTAAGTAAGCTATGTTGTTTGGAGTCTATGGATCAAAGCATATGACAAAACCCAACAACATAGAAGTAAAGAGCAGAATAAGTAAGGAGTAAAGAAGAACTATATGTTCTTAGTTAAGAAAGTTGAATTTACATTGCATTGAGTTTATCCGTGCTAGGCTTAGATTAAAGAAAGAATGGTTATATGATTTATGTGTGTTTGCTACTCATTCTATATTTAGTTTAATCACAAGTTCACAAGTGGTATATTGGACCTAGGATTATCCTACTTTATAAGGTTAGCACATTCTGAGGCGTTCTCGCCTAGGTTATCTATGATGTCCTTATGGTAAACAGGGAGAGTATGTTTAGAAGTGTAAAGTCTAAGGTTTTCAGGCTAGTATGATTCGACGAGTGAATGGTGAGGAATCTGTGAAAGGCTCGCTGAGATTTTTAATCTTACCCTGTTCCTTTTATTGTTTTTTTTTCTAGATAAACAGGTACCGAAGACTTATGAGGCGAAGCTCCAGGCTTGAGACTCAGATTAATTAAGTTTTGATATTGGAGTTGAATTTGATATTCCAATTATTATTCAAGTTGTAATCTATTTATTAGAATTACGACTTAAGCTTTAAATTTATGACTTGGATTACTGTAATCAAGTTTGTAAATTTTTAGTAATTCCTGTGCTTTAATGTAATTTGTTGTACTTTCAATTTACGTTGTGGTGCGAGTGTTACATCATTCAAGTGGTTACAGTATACATATAAATACAAGAGGTATGTACAATGGGACTCTTACGTCAAGAAATATGATGCGGATAACTGATCAAATAAATAATCAAAATATAACAAATTTTGAATATTCTGTTTTAAATCCCCCTTCAAACGCAAGGGTGTGACAACAGACACGGGCAAACCTTGGTAAAAGTAGAATGGTCTGTAGCTCTTTTCTTACAAAAGGGAAAACGTCACAACGTAAGTACAAGGTATGAACACTGTTATATTCTCTTAATCTTAGCAAAACACTGCCGCTCTCAGTCGCACTGAACTGGAGGAAACAACATACTCCCTCCGGTTTCTATTATAAGCAATAAAAATCTCATATTTTTTAGTTTCAAATATAAGTAAATTTAACCAATTTTACACTAATATTCATAAAATACCCTACTTTTTTGTCTCGAAAATAGTAAAAGTAGCAGCCTGCATCACTTTTTGGACGTGAACAGTAGCCGCCTGTGACACTTTTTGCAAAAAGCAACGGCCTGCGCCAGTCTTTCTTAATAACTGTGTTTTTTTTTTGCTAAAAAACGAGACCGGAGGGAGTAGTGGTTAACTGATGGAGAGCCCAATCAAATTTTCATCCAATAAGAGAATTGGAGCAGAGAAAAACCTAAATATAAAAGTTTAATTTTTAAAACATAAAATACATTTAATATTTCATTCTTAATATAAAATTCATTTTATATTTAAAAATAATTTAACAAAATAATTGATATTTTAAGAACAAAATTAATCCAATCCATAAAAACAAAAGATAGGGAGAATATATGAACAGAAACTACGACATGATATATATAGTTATATACCAAAAAAAAAAAAAAAACTAAGAAATGATAGTACTAGCATTTATCCGTTTCGCTATTGAAAAAACATTAGCCACGCTTTAATTGTGCACTGAAATAAGTGAACTCGCGGCACTGCCCAACTCGCGAGTAGCGTAATGCTTCCATTCCAGCCTTCCACCGCACCCGCGAGCGTGACGTGTTTGAAATTATCCACAAAGGGATTCTGTTGTTGGGTACGTTTTTCTTCCCCCAGCTGAATTAAAAACCCAGAATTTTAATTTTAATTTTAAAGGAAAAAAAAAAACAGGTGCGACAGCAGTACGCCACGCATCCAGGACAACTTTGGACGTGAGCCACATGATTCATTCAACTTCTCGAGATTTCCATGTCGGAGGAATAATAAGAAAAAAGAATTAGCACTTTTTTTTTTTGCAATCAACGAGGAAATAGAAATCAACATCTGACGTGTCATCCCTTCGTTGCTCCTCCTTTTTCCCCCTTACTGTCACAAGCACTCTCATACTCAGATTTTACCCATAATAACTTCCCTATCTATGTACTTCACTTCTCTTCTCCTCTTCTTGTTCTCAATTCTTCAACCTCAACCTTTCAATTTTCTATCTCCTTTCTCACCCAACAATAACACTGTTTCCCATTAGAGGAAGTCGAAAGAAGAAGCTTGGTCAGCGTTGACAATTCATTGGTAGCTCTTGTGTTGATAAATAATTCCAGCTTTTTTAGGGTTAATACATCCATCCATGCACTGGATTAAGGGGATTTAATTTTGGTCATCAAGCTTTGATAGTGCGTGATCACCGGATCTTATAGATTTAGAAGGTGCTGTAATTCTGAGCTGCAAATTAGTGTTTGTATGATAAATTACCTTTTGGATCAAGGTGGGTCCATTTTTGTGTATTCTGTTTCTGGCTTTCTAGTGGAAAGGTGGAAGGCTGGGACTTGTGATTTACTTGTTTGTGTTCATACTGTAAAGAGGAGGAGGAGACCTTGACCAGTGGTTTTTTTGCAGCTATGGAAATTCAGGTATGTCATAGATATATAGGTTTCTGTTATTTTTCCTTTGTATTCATCATTTGATAATATACTCTCATTTTTATAGAGTACTTAGATTGTGGTCGAATGTTGATTGTATTATTATTTTGGATATGGATTTGTTCTGATTTGATTTCCAGCTAAATATTCCCACTGTTGGCGTGTGATGTGTTTAGTACTAGTATTTCAAAAAGGAAGATGAAAAATAGAGAACCTTTTAATTGTGTTTTGGTTACCTCTTTCAAATGCCAAAAATGCAGAGATTTCAGTAATTAATGAATATGCAGTACTGAAAAAGTAAACTTTGATTGCTTCACTTCAGGGAACAGTTTAAAGGGCTTATGATGAATCACCTTGTTCTTGTCCTTATGAGTAAAGTATTAACTGTAGTGTATATATATTTTTTTGAAATATTACGTAGGGTGATTTCATTGTAAATTTGCATTGGTCGGTTTTTAATACATGACTTCATGTGGAGTGAAAGATTCGCTGCAAAGTTGAATGATTCCTTGGTGCACAAATGATTTCTGGTCTAGTAGGTTCTTAAAGTTATCTTATATTAAAATTTGAGTACTTCTTAATGATTGCAATTACATGATATTTCTTTGCTCTTTGTATCGAATTTAGGAGGATCAGGATGGATTTACTAGATCAAGGGTTGGTTCTCCAGTAGGAAATGGAGTCTCTTTGAGTTCTGGACCACATACTGTTGCACATATTCAACTTAACGATCAGTTTTCGTGCGGGAATGACCATGCTTTGAAGGTTTTCCTTGGATTCTTGTGTATTCATGGAATTGGCATGTTATAAAAATTTGATTTTCACAGTCAGTGTCATCTTTGTTTTAATTAACTTTCTTTCTACTTCAATAGGTAAGGAAGCCATATACCATAACGAAACAGAGAGAGAGATGGACAGATGAAGAACATAAGAAGTTCCTTGAAGCTTTGATGCTCCATGGCCGGGCATGGCGACGCATTGAAGGTATTGTTAGTTTAAAAGTTCCATATATTAGGAAAGTATGCTATTAGGATTTACAGCTAAAGAAAATTATATACAAGTAATGAAGGAGTATGATTGTGCTTGGTCTAAGTTTTGAAATGCTTTATTTTCACCACAGAACATGTTGGCACAAAGACTGCTGTCCAGATTCGAAGTCATGCTCAGAAGTTTTTTTCTAAGGTCTATTTTCTGCCAAAATTTTTGTACCACAAACCATACATGAAACTGTGCTGAGATTTTGATGAACCTATAGAATATCCAAAGTGCTAACTTCTTTGAGTTAGAAGGATTGTCTATTTGTGCTTGACTTCACTTTTAACTCCCTTGTCTTAATTCAATGACAGGTCCTTCGTGACTCTAGTGGGAACATTAAAAACATTGAGGAGTCAATTGAAATTCCTCCTCCGAGACCAAAACGAAAGCCTATGCATCCTTACCCTCGGAAGATAGTTGAGACCCCTAATAAAGAAATTTCGATCCCAGAAAAGCCGATGAAGTCTAATTCTCTGAAGTCAACAGACTTTGATCAAGAAAACCAATCTCCCAAATCAGTATTATATAGAGTTGGTTCTGAATGCCTTGGTTCCTCTGATTCTGATACACCAAATGAAAGTTTATCCCCAACGTCATCCATTACTGGTGTCCATGCAAGTGTTTTTACACCTGCTAAATTCAAAACACCATCAGAGGAAGCTAGGCTAGATGCTGATTCAGCTCATGATGAGAAACCTCTTATGGTAAATTCCAAATCCATTTCATCTTATTGACAACAATATCATCACTAGAATGACTTAAGAAAATTATGTATGATTTATATATTCTTCTGTTGATCTTATGTCTAGAAACTAGAGCTTCCCCCCAGTGAAAGTGTTTCTGCCAAAGAAGACACAGCAGAAGAATCATCTGGTCGAACTCTCAAACTTTTTGGGATGACTCTATTTGTAACTGACACCTGCAGACCATCTTCTCCAACAATTGAGGCATGCAAACCTATACCTCTAGGCCTACATGTTAGCAAGGGGAATGGAAAATTGGGACTTCTTGGCCACAGTATACCAAGTGAGACATCAGCTATATCCCAGCTAAGGGTGAGAGTGAGACCTGAAACATGTGGGAAAGGGTTTGTGCCATATAAAAGGTACGTGACAGAGAAAGAAAACCAGTCTTCATCTGCAACAGCTGATGAGAGAGAAGAGCAAAGCATCCGTCTTTCCTTATAGTTACCCCTGTTCTTCAGGAAATGGATTCCCTGCATTTACGCAATAGTCGATCTGGACCGTCTGATTAAGACCAGACGATTCACGTTCTGACTTGTATTTTGGACATGATTTACCAAAGTTGAAATGTGGACCGTCCGATATCGGATGGTTTGGAATGTATAACAAATGCGTGCTTTTACTGCTGTAGGGAATGTGAATCCCTTTCTTCAAAGTAGTTTTCCCTTTGAGATAGACCACAACATGCTGGATGAGCTGGTATGAGAGAGCGGTGGCGGAGCTAGCCCCTATTTTACGAGGGGGTCAAATATAAAGAGTAATTTTTTTTTTAGACAAAATGAACTATTAATTTTTTTTTAGTAATAAACTACTAGTTCGGTATGAAATATAAGCCAACAAAGTGTCTAAAATATAAGCAATTTGAGTATTTTTTTAGTATAAGTACTTTATCTGATAAACGTTTTCTATTATTATTACACTGGGTTAGCGACCTGAGTATTTTTTGAGGTAGCGAAATTTCATATTATTACAGTGGTTTTTAGTAATTTTTTTTTTTTTTGTAACAATGACTATCCCATTGTAACACAAGGCTTCGCCCATGTGAGAGAGGGAGGCCAAAAAAGTACGACTTGCCCTGTGTTAGTAATTAAAAAAAGTACACTAAACTCGTGTATTTAAAAAAAATGTACACTAACGTTTTCCCCGTCTAAGCATTTTATCTAATTTAGGGCTCTATTTAATATAATATTTAATAATTAAATTATTAAATTTGAGTCAACAATTGAAATATTGGCCACGTGTATTAAAAACAGGTCACGCATTGCTAGGTGGTGCTCCTTTGACAGGTCAGCTTTTTTTGGACAGAGGATTGACGTCAGGGACGGAAAAAAAAAAAGAATCTTGAGTCTCAGGGAGATCTAAAAAAAATTACGAGGGATTAAAGTCAGATTTTACTCATATTGCAGGGACGAAAGCACTATTAACCCTTAAAAAATTATTACATTCAAATTTATCGTACTTTATTTTTTTATAAATGTTTTCAATCTTTAATTTCTTAAACGTTGTACTTATTTCCATAAAAAACCATCATATTTATTAGATTTAGCAGGGCCCATTTAGTAATTAAGGGCAAATTTACTTTTAGGGTGCGTTTGATTGAGGGTTTTGGAAGGGAGGAGAGAGGAGGGGAGATGTTATTTTAAATTATGTTTGTTTGGTTCAATTTTTTTAATGAGAGAGGAGAGGAGGGGAGGGGAGGGGAGCAAAATCTCTCCTAAGCCAATTTTGGCTCCCCTCCTAAATTGTGGGGTTTTGGAGGAGATGAGAGATTAAATTATTTAAAATAAAATTATTTAAATATCCTTATATATAATATAATATAAAAGACTATAAGAATATATTAGTGAATTAATCACTCTCCTTCATTAAAATCTCTCCCCTCCCCTCCTGAACCAAACAAGCAAAGGCTTCTCTCCCCTCCCCTCCCCTCAACCAAACACAAAATCAAATTAAATCCCTCCCCTCCCTTCCCCTTCCCTCCCCTCCCCTCGTTTGAACCAAAAACACCCTTAACCAGTTCTCCCACCATGCCAAAACAAATATCGTGTTAGAAAAAAAAAATAAGTGTCATTTTATATTTTTATATTTTCAATGTAATATTAATTTTATGTGTCTATTTTTACCCCCAAATTAATACTATGTGTGTCATTCTTAAGTCATTATATTCCATATATAGCATTTATGACAATAGTTAATGAAGATAATTTTGAAAAATTGTTACACTTTTTCATTCATTTATAGTTTTTCTTAACATGTGTGAAAAAACTTAAGACGACACGTATCATTGTTCGTCATTTCATAATTTCCCTTATTTGTATCTTTGCCTCTCTCTTTTGTACACATTCTCCAATCCCAAAATCCAAAACTAAAAAGCAAAGTCAAGAGTAGAGATCATCTTCGTAATGAGAAATGGAGAGGATTTTCACTCGTGATAGCGATGACAAACCATAAATGACATATTCACATGAAAAACCAATCGCTTATAATATAGGTTTTTGAGATTTTTTTTTTACTGATATGGTGCAATTTCGTTTAAAAATTATGAGTTGAGTGTAATTTTTTTTTTAATTACCAACATAGGGCAAGTCGTGGATGGCAACCACAACTTCCCTTTAATTTTATTTTTTTTTTAAATTTTAGGCAAAGTCGTGGATGTGATTAATGACTTTTCCTTTTTTTATTTTGTTTTATAAAAGCCCTAAATTTTATCCCAAAATTTTAAAGGTGCGGGTCGACATTTTGACTTTGACTAAAATTAAACGGGCGGGTCAGCATTCATAATTTGACTGAAATTAAGGGGGTGAATCGGCATCCCAGCTTGACTAAAATTAAATGGGTGGCATTCCGACTTTGACTGTAATTCTACGGGCGGGTCGACGTCCCGATTTTGCTTGAAATTAAAGGAACGGGTCGGTACCCTGCTTTGACTGAAATTAAAGGAGCGGGTCGGCATCCCAACTTTGATTGAAATTAAATGGGCGGACAACATTCCAACTTTGACTAAACTTAAAGGGTTCGATTGGCAGCCCGATTTTGACTGAAATTAAACAGGCAGATTAGGATTCCGACTTTAACTGAAATTAAAGAAGTGGGTCTGCTGGTATCTCTTTAATTTTAGTCAAAGCTGGGATGTCGACTCACCCCTTTATTTTGAGTTAAAGCAGGGTTGCCAACCCACTCTTTTATTTCAGTCAAAGTCGAAATACCCACCCCTCCCTTTAAAATTTAGGGATAAAATTTAGGGTTTTTTTGGATAAAATTGTAAGTTTTAAAAAATATATAATAAAAATCAAAGTCATTATTCTCATACATGACTTTGCCTAAAATTTAGAAAATAAAATAAAATAAAAAGGGAAGTTGTGGTTGCCATCCACGACTTACCCTATCTTGGTAATTCAACAAAGTGCACTAATAATGCCGTAATTTTGAAAACAAAATGAACTATGTCAGTAAAAAAAAGGGTTTTTGACCATTCCATGACTAGACAAATTGCAGTTTATGCTAAATTTTATCTGAAACGACAAAGAAAAAAGACGTGTGATTTATTTTAAAATCAAAGCAATAATATGCTCAATGTTAACATAAGTAAATATATAGATGGTTAGAGTGCCAGAAAACAATCCTAGTGCCTCTCTCCTCTCTCTCTCTTTCTTCTTCCTCATCCACTAGAGGCAGTGGTTTTTGGCTTGGAACCACCCCTCTACATCGTTTTTTCGCTTCTTTTATCTAAATAAGTGGTTCTTCCACATAGATCTAGTTTTTCGTTCTTGTTTTTCCGTGATTTCATCGTCTGAATGCGACGTTGTTTTGTTCGTCATCTTGGTGCAGTGTTGTTTGGTTTTTCGTCTTGTTGCGTGTTTGATTCAGATTGACAGATTAGCTTCGATCCATCCTAGTTTCAATCAAGACGTTACATATCTGAAGTGTTAATGGTGGTCACCGCCAACCTCAGCATCATTTTCTCCCTACAAATGACTCATGAGCATGTGGTTCGATTGGTCATATCCGAGACCACTTATAGTCGATTTGAGTCTGCACAGAGTATAGTAATAACTCGTAACTGGATGAGTTTAAAGGCTGTGGCTCCTCATTTCTCTTTGGCCATCGACTGTACTTGGAAGCTTTTGTTTTGGCTGTTAGGATTAAGATGACTTGGTAATGCCATATTGGCTTCTGTTCTGATTAAGTGTTTCATTACCATATACTTGGCTGACTTAGATGTTCATGTTGACTTTCAATTGTGGATGGAGAATGCCCCAACACATTCTGTTCAATCTGGGTGTATTGATCTTTTTTCTAATTTTTGAATAAAGTTTCACTTCCTAAAAAAAAAAGAGTAAATATATAGATGTTAGCATAAGTAACATATATAAATGAGCCAGGAAAGAACAAAAATCTAAAGCATACACTATGAGAGCGGGCTTCTATGGCTTCTTGGTTTCTCTTCAAGGTTGTGATCATCCGTTCCAAATTGTCGACTCTACGTTCTTGTCGTGTAAAGTTGGCTACTATGGCTTCTTGGATACTGTTCAAGGTTGCGATCATACTCTCGGTATCGGCGACTATGGCTTCTTGGTTTCTGCTCACGATTGCGATTGCCCTCTCTAAACTACCGAGTCTACCTTTCATCCTTGTAGATACCAAATAAGCTTGCTGAAAATTATCAAAGATTGGACCTCTATACCCATTGATAGAAACAAGCTCACAACAATATAAAGAAAAGGAATAACAATTTAAAGGAAAAGAGAAGATAGGAATGTTTATTACCAAAGAGAAGAATAGCTCTGGTATTTTGAGAGATTGAAATTCTCCCAACCAGTTATTTTTCAAATTCACTATAACCTCTGCCTTAGTCATCTCTCCTTTTTATATTACTACATGTGCAATCAGCTCTACTTCTAACTTCCTGATAAACTATTCTAACTAACTAATAGATGTATCAGTGTTCTTTTTAATCACTGAAACTTAATAACTTATATAAAGTTCATCCAATAATCTAATTTTTTTTTTTTTGATATAAAAAAATTTAGGGTGAGGGGATGACGCTTCAGTCCAAGGTAGGGAAGACTTCCGGGCTCTTTGAGCACTTACGAAGGTAATTACATTTACCTCACCCCAAGGGGACTAATGAGGACTCGAACCTACGACATGTCGGATACGAGTCCTGTCATACTCCATTAGGCCAATCCCTTGGGGTTTCATCCAATAATCTAATGATAACAAGTGTGTTAAATGAATATATTTATAATATTTTTCGGTGGTTGAAAAACTCACAAAATGGTTAAACATATGCTGCCATTTGTGATTTAGATTACGCAATTCTAAGGACATATTTCATAAGGACCCAATGTTCTGCCTGTGTTATTCAAATAGTGAGGCGCACTCGATATAAGTTTCCTTTCATTATACGAATATATCGTAATAAAAGTTACTGCAGATTTGCTACTATATGAAAAAACCTCATTACATTCGGCCAAAAGTGTTCTGTAATGTAAAAACGTCGCCGGTAATACAACATTTCCAATGGATTACTAACGGCCACAAATCAGTCGGAAAGAATGACGTTTGAAAGGATTACCTACGATTTTTTTCCCCCGCAAACCTCGTCTGTTACCGACAGCTTGACCCATGGTAATTACCAACGACAAGCCTTTTGGTAACTATTAAGGGTCTATCTGTATCCATTGGTACTTACCGAGGGTCAAGCCATCAGTAGTTACCAACGAATTTCGTAAAGAATTTGTTGGTAATTACTGAGGGCTAAACCGTTGGTACTCACAATTTTTTTAAAATTATTTAGTAAGATTATAATTTACATATTTATTTATATAATTAATATTAATTGAAAATATTAATATTAATTGGAAAACCAAAAAACTAAAATATATTAAATTTAAAAGATGAAACCTAAAAATTTAAAGCTAAAAACAAAACAATGAAACTAAAATTAGAAAATCAACAATAACTAAATGAGATGGGAGAGAAATAGAAAGAGTGGGGGAGAGAGAGGGGAAAGAGAGAGGAAGTGAAAGGGAGATGGAGTCGAGGAGAAAGGGGAATAAGGGGCTTTCTAAAGTTTTTTTTTTTTGCAACATAAACCAAAACCCATGCAAAATAATGTGGAATCAAGTAAAGCTAGAATTTGGTTTTCTATTCAGTCTCAGGTTATACTTCTTCTGAGCTTTGGACTTAACCA
Organism: Calophaca sinica; assembly: GCA_037113605.1. Taxonomy (NCBI): domain Eukaryota; kingdom Viridiplantae; phylum Streptophyta; class Magnoliopsida; order Fabales; family Fabaceae; genus Calophaca; species Calophaca sinica. Next base: position 52,074,052 of record CM073735.1, on the reverse strand, counting down.
TCGTAAAACCATCATCAGCGGTATTGCCACTATTCTGCTCGTCCTCTTTAGAAGTATTTGCACCCTTTTGTTTTTCCCACAAAGCAGATAAAACTTTGAAATCATTCTGAACAGCAGCTGAAAAAGAGCTAAGATCTTTAACAATCACTGGAGTAATGTTAATGGGACTGAATTGACATGCAGAGGCCACAGGTTGGGAATTGTTATTTGTAGCTTGAGCAAAGTCTTGTATACAATGCAGCTGAGCCCCATGCACAGGGGAGCATTGCACTACCTCTTTATTGCAATTCACATTTTGGTCTACAGAATCTAGAGAAACAGAACCAAAAAGATTGGCATGCTGCTCCATGTCACCAACAGAATCCGCCACAAAAGAAGAGTTATCTGTGCTACCTGGGCTGCCAAACACATCATGAATGGCTTTGTTCACTGCTTCTTTTGGAATAACCTGAGAGCTTTCAAATGCCGGCTTCTCTTGGTTGTCATCTGCACATAAAGGATTTGTTTCCTCCTGAGTAGTCCCAAGAACCGAATCAGCCATAAATGATGCAGATGAGTCAGCACTTCCAAAAACTTCATGAATGGCATGTCTTTGAGATGAGTTTAACAGCAAAGGCTGGTCTTTTGGATCAACCAGATTCCTTTGTTGAGAGAATGTTGCAGCCGAAGTACTAGCATGGAAATCTCTCGAATCATTAACAAAACCCAATAGAGGACTAGTGGAATTGTGGTCTTGAATAGGGACAATATTAACACCAACCAACTCAGTCCGTTCTACTGGAATACGATCAACTGTGAAATTTGGATTGAAGGCAACTTCTTTGGATTGCACAACATCCTTATCATTATCACCAACTTTGCTTTTAGGGATATATTTTAGAACCTGTTTCTGAGCCGGTGGATGCTTGTCCTGCTTATCCATGGCAGTGTGCTTAACTGGACTAGAAGCACCTGATTTCCTTATACAATTACCCAGTGAGTGACCAATTTCAGCACATGAGGTACAAAATTCAGGGAGTTTCTCATATTCTAAGTCTACAAAAAATTCATATCCCTCTCTTTCCACTAGTAGATTCTCCAGAAGCTCACCATTGAGATCAATATCAACTAAGACCCTAACAAAGTGACCAAAGTTGCACTTACTAGTTGCTTCATCTAGACATATTGGAATACTAAAGCATCCTGCAATAGCAAAGATGATGTTGGAGCACCAGTATTCTTGAGCTAAACCAATAATACGAACCCAACACTGCACATTAGTTTGTCTCTAAGCAGTGGGATTGAAATATGGTGACCAAGGAAATAGGCGTAGGAATCCAGGTTTGAGACTCCAAGAGCTGATAGCTTGAACACTGTGAAGATCTTTAAGAGTTGCGAACACAAACTCATAGTTGCCCTTCCCTAATGGAATCAATTTCCAATTCGTGACTGGCTTCCAAAGGGCTTCTAATTTCGTCCTCAAATTTGTGACCTTGATCGGACTATTCCCCTTCAAAAGGATGAGCCTTCCATGGAGATGCGTTTTACAGCGTTCCAGACCTGCTCTGTAATCCGTTTCTGGGATTTTAACGACGATGGCTTTCCCTTTGAGGCATGGCCTTGGGAGCTGACTCAGGGGAATGTCGCACGCGTTCTGTAAGGCCTGTATGAACATTTTTCGTTGCGGCGACATGATTGGAGGATCATGAGCCTTCGTAGCAGAGCAGGGAGAAGAAGAAGAAGAAGAAGAAGCCTCGGCCAGGAAGCCCCATAGCAGACGACGACCATGGCGTTGAGATCGCGGCATTCACGAGAACCCTAGCAGAGCTGCCATGGCTTAATGTTGTTACCTTAGGTTGTAAAGAACAAGATTGTATATGTGATTGAGTATGTGATAGTATTTTTGACGTGAACAAGGAAGAAAAACTTGGTGGTAAGGGCATCTTCCATTGTACTTATAAAATTATTATAAGTATGTTTGTAGTTTTGTGAATTGATTGAATTGATGTTTTATGAGTTGTTGAAAAGTCGATGTGTTTTGGTGATTATACGTGGTTAAATCTGTTTAACATGTATTTGTGAATATATGTGTGAATCTTGTGGAGTTATGATTCCTTGATGATCCATTTATTATGAAAGGTTGAAATATCATATGTGTTGGTATGTTTAATAAAATATGATGATGTATTGACATGCATACATGGTGAAGTTGACCTGAATTAAATCATATGTGCAGATTGGTCCTTTATGTGAAGTTCAGTGTCTATAATTCCTATGGGATAGTGGAGATGCCAGTTGTTGTATCCTATATGTGAACCAGCTGATAAGCCCATTGGTATGAGTATTATGGTAATATTCCGGAATTATGTGCATTGGCATATAGGGAGCATCAATAGGGATTTGTATGCATTCCTTAATATGTTGGTTATTGATTGCTGAATAATATGATATTTGGTATTTGTTTATGCATTTGTTGATTTTATAAGTTTTGTGTTGTAAGATGACCCTTGCCCGTAGTTCTTTCAATTAATGATTACAACCCAGATAATGAAGACTGCAGATTGTTCGAGACTGATGACAAGTGTGGCTGAGGATAGTCCTATCTGGCTATCTACTTTGTGTGACTGTTTGGTAAACTTATTAGAGGGTCTAGTAAGTGTTGTAATGTGCCGACTAGCTATAGGGTGTTTAATGTATTAATTATAATGTTTTAATAAGTATACTATGTTTTTGAGACTTGGATCGTTTTGTGTAAAATGATTAAATAAAGTTATTTGCATGGTTGCTACTATTTGATTATGGTGTCTTTGTTTGTTCACCACCTTTCGAAAATGCTACAATACTCTGGTTGTTATTTTAAAAGAAATAAAAAAAATTAGACTCATATTTTTGAAAACCATGCAAGCTGCGTATTTCATTTTCAAAAGTATTTAAACTTTTAAAGGAAATATTTGATCAGTAGCGCTCTAAAAATTGGGTTGTTATATTTTGGTATCAGAGCGGTTCGGTTCTAACTGGACTGTCAGTTGGATAACTATAGCTGGTCAAGTATCGGGTTTTGTAGAGAATAGATTGTTAGGAGTCAAAGTTGTGTCTGTGTTTTATTGTGAGTTAAATTGTGCCTGTGTGTTTAGCTTGTTCCTCAAGTGGAGTAACTCTGCTTGTAATTGTTTGAATTGTTTCTTAATTGAAACAATGTGTGCTGACAAAAAAAATTGTTGTGGGGTTCTGATTAGGTTGTAAGACCATGTAGGAACCCAATACCTCAGAGACGAACAATTCTTTCTGTTAGAGCTGATAATTCAGAGATGGATCAAGAGATTCAGATAACTGAAGCTGTGGCAGGGATAACAGATGTAGTTGCTCAACAGATTGATACGGAGAATCAATGTGACCTGCTAGCAGGGAGAGGGGCAAGCTGCAGAGACCAAAGGATTGGTTGACCCTTATCACCATGAAACTCTTAAGTCCTTGAGGGAAATAAGGGAAGAAATTCAGAAATCTGTACTACCTTTGGGAACTCAGGAATTCCAACCTCTTAAGAAGAAGTGTAGAGAGGTTGAAAGAGAAGTGTAGAGAGATCGAAACTATGGAAAATTAAAAACTCAATGGTGGCAACAACAGTATTGGAGGGTTAACTAAACAGAACAGTCCAAATCAAGGACAAAGTGGGAAACAAAAAGGGAATCTTTTCCACTATCTTCAGAAGGACCACCGAAGCTAGGACCACCCCGTGGCTTAAGTTTTAGGAAATGGAGGTGGGGGAAAACGACCCCGGAGTCAAGAAGACCATTGTTTCAGTTGTGAGGACGAGGGACACAAGGCGTACCAGTGTTCTTCTAGGAAGATACTTTGCTTCAAGTGCCATAAGCTTGAGCATTTTGCCAGAGATTGTCAAGCATCAAAGGTGAAAGCAACTGCAAATACTATGGAGGTTACACGTTTAGTTGCGAGAGGACGTGTTTACTCATTAAGCAGAGGAGAGAGCTCACTATCTGAAGACTTCATCCCAGGGAATGCAACGATAAGGAGTTATGAATGGACAGAGATTTGGAAAAGGGATCGTTTGTAGGAGATCATCATCTTCGGAGTATTAATGGTTCTAGGTATAAACCACAATGTTTGATGTTTGAAATATTTTGATATGTATTAGATTTGAAAATCAAAAATATTTCATGATTTATGCGACATGTTTGCCACTAACATCGGTGTTTTCGTAGTAGTCTATTTAGTAATACTGTGATTATATGTGGTTTATTGTGTAATTGTTTATTTATTATGAGCGAATTCATATTTTCCAATGAAAATATTATACGCAATTATTTTCTAGCGAGCGCTAATTAAATGTCTTGTGACAATTTAATTTACGCAAGACTCAATTGACTCAGTCATATGGAAGCTAGATGGTTAGTGAGAGTTGTTAGTGGGGGATATGGTGTGGTTTAGTGCAGATGAGTTGTCAAACTATTATTGGGTAATACCTAAGATTTTACCAAGTCTTATCTTCACCTTACCCTAAGGAATAACTTTTTCACTAGTGCAAAAGTAGGATAAAAAAAGAGGCTTTTAAATTGGTTCCCCAGAAAACCGATTTAAAATGTAGATGCGGTGGTATTTTTGAAAATAAGTAAACATGGGGTTATTTTTTAAATCTGTTTGTTTACCCAACCGATTTAAAAGGTTTTACTTATACAAATACCTTGTGCCTTCTTTCTTCACTGTCTCGCGTTGTTTTCTCCTTAACCTCTCCCTAGCCCTTTCGCTGACGTCATGAGCTTCTCTTCGTGCCTCCATTTTCACCATCGTGCGTGGTTGTGCTCCGTCGTTCTTGCACGCCGTCGTTGCCTTCGCCTTCATCCTCGTTTTCACAACGCCGTTCATGGTCGCCGTTCATTTCACTGTCATTTAGCTCCCGTCATGAGCTTCTATCTGACACACTTTTTCGCGAAACACTTCCCTCTGCTGCTGCCGTTTTCTTTACCACTCAACGAAACACTTCACTTGCAGATCGTGTTTCGTTCGAAGAAGGTGTGTTTCGATCTTTCTGCGATTTGCGTCTTTTTATTTATTTTTTGGGTTATTTTTTTGTGTTTGCGTGATCTTTTTTGTTTCTGGATCTGGATCGAAAATTTCTTGACTTTAGTTGCTCTTGCTGATCTGGTTCTACTCTGTAGCTGCTAATCTTGTGAGTGTAGATTCTGATTTTTTTGTTTAATTTTGTTATAGCTGTTTTCTGATGCATTAGATTTGAGTTTTGGTTCGTTTTCATGCGACTTCTAGTTGATCAAACTAGGAGATGCAGATGATGCTCTTAATTAGCCTTCATGTCTTATCTGTGTCTTTCTTTCTCGATTTTACAATCTTGTGGAAATGTTCTATTAAGCATGTTTTCGATCTTCCGAGTCTGTTGATGTTTTTCAATATTTAGTATGAATTTTTGTAAATTAGAGAACAAATGTATGACTAATTAGATTGGCGAAACAAATGTACTCTTCTCCAGGAGCCAGTCAGTCTCACCAAAACGTATTTGATAAGTATTTCCTCTTCCAAATATATTAGTCTCAGAGATGCAACTAAGGTGTTTGATGAAACACTTGATAGCAATGTCGTACTGAGCTGGATGACGAAAGAGTATCCTAACCTTTGAATGTTTTCTATACAGTAAATTACTACTTGCAGCTTATGCCCTTTGTTGATGATGTCGCCTCCTTGGTGGAAGATGAAAACTTTGGTAATGAATGACATAACCTCCCTGGAGACTTTGCTACATATGTGCTCTGTGTGGCTGGAGATTTCACCTTCTGGTATTATATGCCTTAATTACATTATTTACCCCTGAAGGAAAATGCTATTGACAAGTTACTAAACAATTGCAATTGACAAGTTACTTGTGACAGTCTTAACTATTATTGCCATCTGATGATGAATAACCAAAAACATTTTTAACAATCCTTGGGTACTTGAAAGTTGAAACCCTTTAATCATTGAAGAGAAATTGAAGTATGGAAGGCAAAATTGGACTTAATTATTTCATATATGCTGGTAACACATAACTAGATTTGCTCCTTCGTTTTTGTTCTGCCGGTTGGCATCAATGTAACAACTAAGATAATGTTTCAATGATATTATATTCAGATTATTGTATGTGTGACATCTTCACTTAATAATGTTCATTTGTCTTCTTTCATCTGTGACTGAAGGAAGTACGAAGAAATTAATGGCCCACGTGTTTAAGACTTTTGCTTCATCATGGACAACACATACACAAAACAAGAGGTATGTCTTGCTCTTTCAATAATAAATGATTAATTCCGATAATACTGAAATACCAAGGAAAATATTCATCAAAACTGAAAGTTGCAGTTTCATATGGATCCAAATATTAGAACCTAGAATCTCAAGCACTAATAATATATTCTCTAGCTATTAGATTTCATTCTTCAGCAGTGGATTTTGTTTAGGGTCTTAAACATGGTAATTAACTATTAGGGTGTGTGTTATGAAACTTCTCTTATCAGAATTATTGGATTCTATGTATTGTAATGTGAGTGGCAGGTAATAAAAATGGAGACTGAAGTCTTCAGGATATCAACTGTTTGCTCCCACAGAGAAGGTATGGCAAGAAACTAAAGCTGGTTTATGTTTCCATATGGATATATTAAACCTAGTTACTAGTAAATTGCATGCATGATGATCATAATGACAATTTTTTGTTGCAGTTCAAATGTGTATCAGTTTTGTCTTCACTGAAACTGCTTGAAACTATGTTCTTCTGAAGATGGAGATGATTGAGAAATGAATGCAAGGGACCCCTAATCATAACCTGATATATGATGTAAACGTCACAGAGGGAGACTTCCTCGTTTTGTTTGAAAAGAGCTCATCATGTCTAATCTAATTCTCCCTCCAACTATTGTTAATGTGTCTCTGTATATTCTTTAGTATCTTCTGTATATACATTTAATGACCTTTTGGTTGGGGTTAATATCTTGCTGAGTTGTCTGAACACCAAAATGAAGCATGTTGCCTAGAATGTCTTGAAATCAGAATATTCAGATATTGTAACTTTTTGTTAACTGAATGCAATAGTGATATGATATGGCTTAGTAAAAAAAATTTCCATTTACTGTCTTCCTATGAGATAGGAGTAGTAATTACCATTTCACATAAAGAAAGAACTAAATACACCATTTTTTATTTGCATTTTCATAGGCATTCAAAACGAAATTTCTAATGGGATTCAAAATGTAAAGGGAAGGCAGAAAAAAAAACAATTTTTTTTTAAAAAGTCATCTTTTAAATCGGTTATAAGAAAAATTGATTTAAAAGACCACTTTTTAAATCGGTTTTACTAATAACCGATTTAAAAAGTCTTTTTTTTAAATGTGTTAAAAACTCACTTTTTAAATCGGTTTTGTATAAAACCGATTTAAAAACTCCAGACATACTATATCGGCAGTATATAAATCGGTTTCGAAACCGATTTAAAAAGTCCGTTTTAACCGATTTAAAAGACCTTTTTTGCACTAGTGTTTCCTTAAATTAAGGCTAGCCAAACAAATTTTAGGGAATCATTGTCCTTCATTTTATTCTCCTTTGCCGGCCACATCAAAGAGAAAATGGGAGAAGATGAGTTTTGCATTATTAGTGTTAGTGTTGATATAGAGAGAGAGAGCACCTAAGTTTTTTCCCTCTTCTTCCTCTTGTGTGCCGCGAGCAATGTCTTGCTCAGAGACTTCCATTTTTCTTCAATCTTTTTCCTAGATCGTGATAAACCGTGTGGTGGTGAGGAGTGTTAGAGATTTTGTGAAGTTTTGAGAGTTGTATTCCTTCCATTTTCTTAGGTTAAGCTGTGAGTTTGAGAAAGAGATTTGGAGTTGTTTTCCTCTTTCATTTCCTTAGTCTAAGCCGTAAGCTTTGAGAGGATGTTGGATGAGGGTTGTCCCTTATATCCTGGGTATTTGTGGGTGATGTTGTTGTGATTTTGTGATTGGTGCTTGTGAGAATTCTTCTTTGCTAGTGACCTCTTCAGACTGTGAGTCCTTGGAAGAGTTTTAGGTGAGTATTTAGTTCTTTTGCTTTCAATTCTTAGGTCATTGCAAATGATCTTGTTGATTATGATTTAGTAGCAAATGGTTTATTTCCTTTTCTTGTATAAAAAAATGATTTTCTGGTTTTCTGGTTAATCTTTTGTTAGTTTTGTTGTTGTTGAAGGGATTGAAGTTGGAAAATGTTTTTGACCTTGTTTAGATTGGAAAACCAAGTTTTATGTGTGTGTAGTGTTGAAGAAAATTTTGAAAGTTCGTTGTTGATTTGGGGATATGATCTGTGACCATATATATGTGTGAGATTAGATTTCAAGTTTTTCTAACTTAAATTTTTGATGATTATGTGATTGTTGTGATTTAAGAGTTACTGATAAAAGTTTTAATGTTGATAATTTGACAAAAGTTTATGTGTGAGTTAAAATGATTTTGAGGAAAAGTGATTGATGTGAGAAAATATTTTAATCTTTTGGATTTTTGTATTTTTGGTATATGTAATTGTGGTTGTGTGTGTGACTATATATGTTAGTAATGTTTTCTTGGGGATAGCATGTAGCCATAATCGTGGAGGAGCAGAGATCGTGGCTTTGGAATAAAGCGTCAGTGAATCATAAGGACTTCTTCATCTATCACGATACGTATGTGTTAACGTATGAAGTATATACTTGGTGTCGTTGAGTTGAATTATTTTGTTGGGTGTTGTGATGTGGTTGTACTATTAAATATGTCTTGATAAAGTATGGTAGTATTACTTATGTTATATGTATTGTGAATGCTTATGAATCACAAACTATTTTTATGGATTTTAGTAAAATTAATTTTCGTATCAGCTTAGTTTCGAGGACTAAACTATTTTAAGGGGGATGATAATGTAATATCCCAATTTTTAAGAAAAATTATTTTAGCAATAAAATCCCGAATACTTGAAGGTAAGTCGTAAAGACTGACCTCCTCAATGATTTACTGAGAGTACGGATAATTGTTTTGATTTATTTTAAAATAATTGATTTATTATAAATAAATTATTATTTATGATGTCAATTCAAATTAATAGACAGTGTAGAAGTATGCTGCTTTTAATATGAATTCATCAACAAAGTCTTTTTGTGAGTTTCTTGTTTGACGCGTTGACGCGTATTTTTGTTGATTAAGAAAGTGATTGAATTAAATCAGGATAAAATTAAATTTGAGAATTAATATTTTATATTAATTCATGGTTCAAAATTCGTCGGAAAATTCTAAGTGAATTTTTGCAGTATTTTGAACTGTAGGATAGTTTTCTATCTGCAATAAAATCTGTAATGAATTCCGAATTTGATAAAAATCGAATCGTGATTTGCTGTGATATAACATGACTGTATTAAATTAGATTTATGATTTGTTGGTGTAGAAATTATTCGGGAATAATTTTCTAGTCACACGATAAATTAATTTCTCGATAAATTAATTTACAGGACGAAGTGAAAGTGTGACACTTAGAATTTTTCTATTGGACCACACTATATGGGAGTAATCATGACTTAGGGTGAGTCATGACAAGAGTTTGTGGTTAAAATTACATTAGATTAGTGAATCATGATTTAGGTGGTAAGTGGTTAATTTTTATTGGTTAATACTTTTGACTAAGCATCTCTAGATCATTCTTAATCTAGTAAGTAAATAAAATTTTTAGAAAATTAATCCCTCTTATGTCCTAAATGGGCCGATCAGATTAGGATAAAAAGGGAGAGGGTTTCATTTTTTTTTACTTTCACTTGTTATGTCTTAAGTTTAGAAGAAAGAAAGAAAATATTCTTCTTCCGCTTCTTCTTTCTAAAAACCGTGGCTCTCCTCCCTTTTAAGCCCCAAATAAATCCTAGAACCTTGATAATATGCATGAGACTATGAATCAAGAGTTTTTCTTTTGTTTAAAAACCTTAGCGTCTTACATCTTTTGGAAGAAAGTTTGGGTAAGAATCTTTAATTTCTTGAGGGGTTTTGTTGTTGTAGTAATTTAGAAGTTTTGGAAAAAAGTGTGGATTAAATTGAAAATGTTTAGGAGTTGTTTTGATAATTTGACACTATGAAACACCAAAATCGTAGAGGAAATTTTGTATAACAAAATCTTTAGTTTTTATGTTAGTTTTGTTGCTGAAAAAGATTTTGGAAATGAAATAATTTTGTTGTTGTTTTTAATTAGAGAAACCGAGTGGTTTCTAAGTTTTTAGAAATTTATTTTTATAACTTTAAATGATTTAAATTTTAGTAGTTTGGTAATTAGGTATTTTAGAAGTTAAATCTTTGATTTGATCTAAAAAGAATGAGATTTGGTTAATTTAAAAATTAAAAGTTTTGATAAATTAAAGTTGTGAAGGTTTTTGAGTAAGTTTTAATTTTAAAGTATTGTTTTTAATCTTATTTTAATGTTTTAAGAATGAGTTTTAAATTGGAAGAATTTTAAAGTTTTGTGTCTTAAGTTTTAGTTGTCTAACTGTGATTTAGGTGTTATTTTAAAGGTTTAGAAATTGGTTCTGAACCTTAATGTTGTTACTTTAGGTTGTAAAGAACAAGGTTGTATACGTGAGCGAGTATGTAATAGTATTTTTGACGTGAACAAGGAAGAAAAACTTGGTGGTAAGGGCATCTTCTATTGTACTTATAAAATTATTATAAGTATGTTTATAGTTTGTGAATTGACTGAATTGATGTTTTATGAGTTGTTGAAAAGCCGATGTGTTTTAGTGACTATATGTGGTTAAATCTGTTTAACATGTATTTGTGAATATATGTGTGAATCTTGTGGAGTTATGATTCCTTGATGATCCATTTATTATGAAAGGTTGAAATATCACATGTGTTGGTATGTTTAATGAAATATGATGATGCATTGACATGCATACATGGTGAAGTTTACCTGAATTAAATCTTATGTGCGGATTGGTCCTTTATGTGGAGTTCAGTGTCTGTAATTCCTACGGGATAGTGAAGATACCGGTTGATGTATCCTATATGTGAACCAGCCGATGAGTCCATTGGTATGGGTATTATAGTGATATTTCGGAATCATGTGCACTGGCATATAGGGAGCATCAATAGGGATTTGTATGCATTCCTTAATATGTTGATTATTGATTGTTGAATAATATGATATTTTGTATTTGTTTATGCATTTGTTGTTTTTATAAGTTTTGTGCTGTAAGATGACCATTGCCCGTGGTTCTTTCAATTAATGATTGTAACCCTGATAATGAAGACTGTAGAGTGTTGAGACTGCTGACAAGTGTGGCTGAGGATAGTCCTATCTGGCTATCTACTTTGTGTGACTGTTTGGTAAACTTACTAGAGGGTCTAGTAAGTGTTGTAGTGTGCCAACCAACTATAGGGTGTTTAATGTATTAATTATAATGTTTTAATAAGTATACTATGTTTTCGAGACTTGGATCGTTTTGTGTAAAATGATTAAATAAAGTTATTTGCATGGTTGCTACTATTTGATTATGGTGTCTTTGTTTATTCACCACCTTTCGAAAATGCTGCAATACTCTGGTTGTTATTTTAAAAGAAATTAAAAAAAAATTAGACTCATATTTTTGAAAACCATGCAAGCAGCGTATTTCATTTTCAAAAGTATTTAAACTTTTAAAGGAAATATTTGATCAGTAGCGCTCCAAAAATCGGGGTGTTACTGTTGACTCCAAAAAAGTCATGGAGACATGTCTTCCAGGCAACAGGTTGGTTCAGATCAAACTCCACACACAGACAAACCTACCCCGTTCCACCACCAACGTATTACTTTCTACTTTGATAGGTTTGCCTACCACTGAGGCAATGGCTAGAAGCAGGCTTTCATCGTAGTAAACCAGATTCATCCTAGAAAATCTTATCTAGACAAGCAACTTCTCCACCTCTACCATTGATGAAACAAATCTGGGCTCCATATAGACACAACTAAGTAATGATCAAACGCCATCCATGAACCACCTCAATCACCTTCTCTTTATCTTCTTCCATGCCGAACTTCACCATGTAGAAGCCATTATCCACGTCCATAAGATCAAAGCCCCCCTTTAGCTTCCACGTGCTCGCAAGTTTATACTGCATGGTTTTGTACCCCACGCTTTTGCCCAGTACCTTAACGACCAATGACTCCATCCGAGGACTATAGAGCTCCTCGAACATACTCTCATCAATATGTTTTTTTTTGGAATAATCTATTCCCCCCTTCACGCTCTATTTTCACTAGACCATGTTTAACAAGATCCATTTTCTCCCTCGGCGGAGCGGCCGTCTTGTTCCCTATGAGTTTCTAGGGATGACAAAGCTGGTTGGACCCGACGTGCCGGCCCACCAACCTGCCTAAAATGGGGCGGGTTGAGCTACGACATGTCAACCCACTAACCCATCTAGCCCATGTTGCCAAATGACTCTAAACACAAGAGGGGGTGAATTGTGTGCGAATAGTGCTTTTGAAAATCTTTTGCGAATACAGTGCTAGAATATAACTTGCGAGAATTTAACTGTGAAAAGATAAATAAGTTGAAATAAAAATTGCAGAATTTAAATAACAATAAAATAAATGGCCTAAAGTAAATTGCTCAAATTAAAATGCTGATTTTAAATGACGGAATATAAAGAGCAATAAAATAAATAGCTGAAATATTAATTACTGAAGTGAAAAGTAAAAGAGATAAAGAGCAAAGGAGAGCATATAACAATTTATACAGGTTAGACCACCAAACACCTCTGTGGCCTACGTCATGTCCCCAAAACAAAGCACTAAGGGATTTTTACTAAAACACTAGCTTTTAAATCATGTTCAGCTAGAAACCTTTATAACTTTAAACTAGAGCAACAAGTTCAAGAGATATCACATCTCTATGAACCACTTGAAATTCCTACCCAAAAAATAATTTTACAAATAAAATGATATGAAGGAGATACACTCAAAGTGCAGATATAACAAATTGAAGATCAGAAAAATACAATTGAAAATATGTAGTATAAAAGGCTCTCAAAGAAAATATTATGCTCAAATAAGTGTGAGTGATAGAAAAATAGAGTTTCAGTACAAAGAATAAGCACAAGTGTTGTCCGAAATGTGCACAGTGTTGTTGCTTTTATAGCCAACGAGTGGAGCGTGTGACATTAAATGAGAAAAGATCTGTTGCGCTCAATCACGGGATTTGACTTTTGAATAATCGATTATAAGGAATATATAATCGATTATATGTTTAAAAATAGAATGACGCAGAGCATTTTGAAAAAACATTATCGATTATATGAATGTCGTAATCGTTTATTTAAACGTCAAAAACACAGAGAGGTCACAAATTTAAAATAAACGATTATGAAAGGGAGTATAATCGATTATGCAATGTTTGAATACCATAGAGAGGAAATGTAGTTACATAAACGTTTATAAGATGACGCATAATCGTTTATGGGCATTCTGTTTGTCATATCAAATGAGTGTCAAAAACAAAGATTTATTTCAAGTTAAAATGGTAGGTATTTTGGACACTGCTTAAAACATTTTTCAAAATACTTAATAACAAAAATAATTTAGAAAAAAATGTCATGAAATAAATTTTGGATAGAATTCTCTGTGAGTGTGTGATTTAATTTTAATTGAGAGTTTTTTATTACTACTTACAAATAGTCCTAAGAAATAGATTGATACCCAAAACCCAAGGAGTTGAGGTCCTCCAATTCTTGGTAGCGTCTCGGTATACTTTTCCGCTTTTTGCACAGTTGACTATTTGTGAAACTCCTTTTGTCAATCATCAAAACAGTCATGTCAAGGCATATATCCAACAGCCCAGCCTGCCTAGCCCGTCACCCCGTCGGGTTAATATATATTTTTTATTTATTTTCTTATTATCTTCTCCCTTCGTCTCATTTTAGCTGTCCTCTTTGGAATATTTCATTGTCTCAAATTATTTGTCTCTTTAAAAAATCAAAAAATATTAATTATTTCTTTTCCAACAATACCCTTCGTATTTTAACCAACTATATTAATGAATTTTTTCTACTTAACTACTCCACTATTATAATTAATAAGGGGTATTTTAGTTAATGAGTGTCATTTTGTCATGGAAACTTGTAAATTCAATCATTTTCTTAAGAGATGTGCATAAACTAATAGGACAAGTAAAATGAGACGGAAAGAGTAACAAATTTCCTTTTTCTTTTACATAGTTCGGGCAGTCCAGCCCGCCATTTTGGTCCGTTTTAGGCGAGTTAACCCACCATTTTGGCCCCATTTTAGCCATAATTTCAGTTTTTATATTTATTTTTTGCTTTTTAATTTTTTAATGGGCTGACCTGCCAACCCGTGACGGGACGAGTTGAGTTTAACATCTCAACCCCACCACTCTTAATGGGTCAGGTTGGACCAGCTTATTTTTTGAACGGGCTCATGACGGGTTCGGTCGGGCATCTCTATGTGTTTGTCACAAATCAAGTCGAGCATGACTTTTCCACACCGTTCGCCATCACCTCTCAGGCGGCACATGTGGCCGTTGTGTAGAGAAAATCATAGAGTCTCCATCTCAATAGTGTGTTTTGTGGGAACTTTCATCCTCCCACCCTCAAGCTTGGAAAACATATTAATCTAAATTCATATCCACGTGCAACAGTTATAACGAAGATGGTAATAAAATGCAGTAAAAAAACAGCACAACCAAGCAAACAGAAGAACAGAACTAGGCTAGTACAGAGTACAGACAGTTACAGTACGACTCATCGGTGATAAAAAAATTTCAACATGTAATAATGAGTGAGTGAACATAGTTGTAGTCGTAGATGTGATTTCACTGATTTGCGTCTCTGCCTCTCTCCTTTGTACCACTCATTCTCCAATCTCAACCTCCAAAACTAAAATACAAAGGCAAAGGCAAATGTCACTTGATGTGTTGATCTCCATTTATATCACCATTCATCTAACTATTCTATTCACACTCACTTCACCAGCCACCTCTCATTACTCTTCGCCATCACCCCCAGCCGCCCCGCTCTCCGAATCTTCCCCTGAACCTCCCTATCCCCCCGCCGCCGAATGGCTCTCCGCCCACGCCACCTACTACGCCGCCAATGACGATCCCAGGGACGCGATGGGCGGCGCGTGCGGCTACAGCGACCTCATCAGGGACGGTTACGGCCTTGCAGCCGCCGCCCTCAGTGAGACCCTCTTCGGGCGCGGCCAGATCTGCGGGGCGTGCTTCGAGCTCCGCTGCCAGGAGGAGGACGCCGACTTCGACCGCCGGTGGTGCATCTCCGGCACTTCCATCGTCGTCACCGCCACCAACTTCTGCGCCCCGAACTACGGCTTCGACGCCGAGAGCGGCGGCGGGCACTGTAACCCTCCCAAACAGCACTTCGTGCTTCCGATCGAAGCCTTCGAGAAGATCGCCATTTGGAAGGCCGGCGACATGCCCGTGCAGTATCGGAGGTAACCTACTCTATTCATTTTTCTTTCTTAACTATGAATGCGTGACAACTAAATTCGTGTAGCAATGTTTATGTACTAACCTTATCAATTAATCAATTAATAATAGTTAAAAGATCTGTATGATTGATGAGCTCGAAAGATCTCTATGATTACATATGGATACCCTTTTCATTCCAGTCCAAAAAAAATAAGATACATTTTTCATTAAAAAACAAAAAACGGCTGCCATATCTGTAAAAAGAAACGTTACTTTCAATACTTTTTTCATTTTTTTTCAAAAAGCGTTTATTCCTTTACGAGTAAAGTATAGTATACACGGGATGTAACAACTAAAAAAAAAGTATACATGGGTTGAGTTTAATTCTTTTTTTGGGTACAAGGGTTGAGTTTAATTATAAGCAGCTGATAAAGAAACTTAAATAAGTTACACTCTTTCTCAATTGTGCACCGGTCCGAGAAGTGCTTCCCGGACTCTGCCTTCTCCTTCCCCGGATGTCGAGGGTGATGAGAGAGGTCGAGGGTCGTGGATACCTGCAAAGGCACTCTAATGCTCAAATCACTATTTGAGCATTGTGGATTAGAAGGTGAACAATATGTTGTACCGGGGATCACTTGGCAGAGGATATGTCCTTGTCTGGTTGGGTACGGAGAGTTGACCTTCCTAGGCGTGCCTGATGCCTACTGTATCCTGATGTCAGATTTCTTCCCTCCTTCACGACACCACTCTACTGACCCTTGGATCATACCTTGTCTTTACCTATGGACGATTGTGGTGGGGGATAGGTCGCCATCATGGGATAAGAGTGGTGACTAGGTTGTACAGGAATGATAGTGACGAAAAGTGGGAATCCTAGGGTTAGCCCTTGTTGGGCCTTGGTTCCTACCAGTGTTTTAAAAACCGAACCGAACCGGACGGTTCAACTGGTTGAACCTTGAACCGACCTTATTTACGGTCCGGTTATTTTGGCGGTTCAACCGCGGTTTCGTCCCGGTTCGAGCGGTTAAAAGCGGTTGAACCATGACCCGGAAGTCTCACCGGTTCGATGTTCGGTTCGGTTTTTAAAACATTGGTTCCTACCCTTGGTTCATGTTAGGGTACCGAGGGGTCTTACATGTCTCCACATTTGGTATGATATTGTCCACTTTGGGCTTTAAGCCCTCATGGTTTTGCTTTTGGATATTCCCCAAAAGGCCTCATACCAATGAGACATTTCCTTGCTTATAAAGCCATGTTCTTCTTCATCCTCCCCTCTAGCGGAAGCCTCCGAGTATTTAGCCTGCTTATACTTGTACCGCCGACTAACAGGACACGCCGCCTGCTCACCACACCGCCAGGAAGACTTTCGACACATGGATCTTTGACTCAGATCCCAACAGCTATTCCAATACTCGTCCAAGCCGACACCATCGGCTTTGATACCATTGTTAGGGTATCGAGGGGTCTTACATGTCTCCACATTTGGTATGATATTGTCCACTTTGGACTTTAAGCCCTCATGGTTTTGCTTTTAGATATTCTCCAAAAAGCCTCATACCAATGAGACATTTCCTTGCTTATAAACTCATGTTCTTCTCCTTGTTTATCCTATGTGAGACTTTGTTTGCACCTCAACAGGTCATACCCGGAGTAATGGGTGCTACCCGAGAGGGTTCCCAGGGTCTAGGGTGTTACTCGGTCCGGGGTTCCCAGGGTCAAGGCGGTTCCTTAGAAGTACCTCGGATCAAATTGTAAATTTGATTTTAAACAATTTTGATTTTGATTTTGGTTAAAAAATGATTTTGAAAGGAAATTTATTTATGTTTCAATTTTTTATTTTTGGTAAAGCTTTTATCTCAAGTAAATTATACTGAAGTGTATATATATTTTGGTAGAATCATATATCCTTCAAGTAAACGTGACTTTGATGCTGTTTGGACATAGAAACTTGAGGAAAGGGAAAATGAATGAACAAATTGGAGATGGAAACTTTGTCATTCCCATTTCTTGATGCTATTTGTTTGATGTTATGTGAATTTGTGTTGGAGCAGGATAAAGTGCAGAAGGGAAGGGGGAATGCGGTTTACAATTACTGGTTCTGGTATCTTCATTTCAGTGCTGATCAGTAATGTGGCTGGCATCGGAGACATTGTTGGTGTGAAGGTTAAGGGTTCCAGAACTGGTTGGCTTTCTATGGGACGAAATTGGGGCCAGAACTGGCATGTAAATGCGTTGCTGCAAAACCAACCTCTTTCGTTTGAGGTTACTGGTAGTGATGGAAAAACTGTTATATCTTACAATGTTGCTCCCAAGAGTTGGAGCTTTGGACAATCCTTTGAAGGCAAGCAATTCGAGTCTTAAAAATTGCATAACGAATGAAACTTGTTTCCAAGGATCCAATATTCTCCTTCCCCAAGTTTTAGCCTAATTAGCTAGGATTGTCATACACATTCATTTTTAGTTCCACTCAACAAGTATTCATTCACATCCTATTTTCCTACTCTGGAAGAATAACAGCCTAACTGGTCTAGGGCGTCTAGGTAATGGTATCGTAGAAGTTATAAGCAATCCATTTAAGTTATTCCCATTCATATACCAAAATCATTTGGAATATTTTCCTATTTATATGAAAATGTGTTGTGTATCGGATCATCCCCTTATCGTATTTATGAATTGATAACTTTCGTAAAGGCAGGAGCAAGACCCATGTGCTGAACACACTGGCGTTCAATCATTCAAGGACTTGGTTTCAGCTTTCTTTGCACTTATAATTTCTGGACGGAAAGGCAACCACAGGCCTATTGGCAGCTTAGTTAATTGCACTAATTAAGAAGGAATACAAATACAATGACATCAGACTGTGATATGTACTGAGGACAAACCATGGATATTGTCGATTATAATATAGGGTTTTTTGTGTGTGTCTAATTATGTTAAATTTTGTCCGAAATGATAATGAAGAGAAGGCCTGTGATTTGTTTTAATAACAAAGTAATAATTTGGGCTAAGATATGGTTTTGGTCCTGCAAAATGGGACCTTTTTGTTTTTCGTCCCTGCAAAATTATTTTTTGATTTTCGTCCCTGCAATTTGCTCCGTTTTTCGTTTTCGTCTCTGATCTAAAACTGTCGTTAGTGACCTGTATATGTGGCTGACTATGCATTGTGGTGGCCCTGCCACATCAGTAACATTGCTGACTGTTTAAATGACCCTCTCCTTCATCAAATACACACACGAACGAAAACAGAGAAAGAACGAAATGCAGCTAGAGGAGAAGAAATGCAGCGCCGCAGAAACCCTAAATCCCTAAATCGATCAAAATCATCTGCAATGGAAAAATCTGGAAATGAAGCATCATCAATGGCAACTTCTCAACAACGAATCATACCCGTTTGTGGATGTGGTGACATTATGCGGCTATATATTTCGAATTCGAGTGAGAATCCTAAGTGTAGGTACTGGAAACCTAATCTCCCTTCCATTTAATACAAATACTCCAAGATGGCCTCTTTAAATTCAGATAAGGAATTAAACTCCAAGCACACCCTAAATTTATATTTCTTGTCCAATTCAACCTTCTTAAATACTAGAAACCTTCTCTTCTTCCCAATGTTATCGGAATCTGAAGAACAATCAGAACTATCCAACTCTTCACTAAAATATTCATCTTCTATTTCATGGTTGAATCTATCATCTATTGGAACACTATTGCCGATTTCATTGTACTGCTCTTCATTTACATTTTTCTTAGCAGACCTTGTCCTCAAGTTGTATTTGTTCCCATAAATTTCAATAGTTGCATTCACCTCTGGAGCACCATCATCAAGACCCAAAGCCCTTTCTTCCTCACTGTCATCAAAGTGCACCCCCTTTGCATCATCTTCATTCCCATCAGATTCGCACTCACCATCAGACTCACTAGCATATTCCCTATACTCTTCACCCTCGTTGTCAGCAACTTTTTCTTCACATGCAACAACAGACTCTAAATCAGCCTTATCAACCACATTTTCAACATATAGGTGTACCTGACATTTGTTCTTCAAAGCAAAATTAGCAACCTTTGCGGCATCACAATCCCACTAATCCCTTCAAAACCAGCATCATTTTTCCACCATAATAGAATACCATGTTCATACCCTAATTCTTTGACTATCCCAATTGCCTCAAAGCAACTCCATTTATCTACATCAGGGATTTTTTCCACATGTTGAGACCCACCTATGTAAATCCATTTATCACCTTTCTCAAAATGACCCCCATGGTGAAAGATGACCTCGAAACTCATTCCTACATAAATAATGTACAGTAGTTACTTTAAAAGTGGTCCTCCTTACAACAAAAATCCAATTTAAAAACAGTAGTTACTGATAGTGGTGGTCCCTCTTTCAAAGCCTACCCCACACTATGTAACCTAAAAAATTGGTACTCCAACATAAAACAGTAGTTAAAAACACTATTCCACATCAAAAAATTGGTACTTCAACATAAAAGTTAAGGTCACATGGCACGTGGTGGTCCCTCTTTCAAAGCCAACCCCACACTATCCAACATAAAAAATCGGCCACAACCCACACCACACAACATAAAAAACAGGGAACCATGTGTATAAAAAATAGAGAACACGCACAACATAAACCACACAACATAATAAACAAAGAACACGCACATCAAAACAAAATCGGTGCACTACAAAGCTTTAAAGCCACAATGGCAGAGACATACCTACGATGCGATGCGTTTCTGTGCGTCTCTGCTTGGGTGTTTCTTGTGCGACGTGATTCTGTAATTGGGTCTTCTGTGCGTTTCTGCTTGATCGAACAACACTTAGGGTTTTTGGGTTTCCATCTTCTGTGCGTCTCTTCCTTTTGTCAGCGTTGAGTTTCTTTCTAAGTTTTTACTCTTCACTCTGTTGTTTGAATAGAAGAGAGGAAGCCATTTACACAGTCATCACCTAATCTCTGTTGGCAACGTAAAAAATAAACCATGTAGGCATGCAATTGCACAGTCAACCACGTATTAATACTCCATTAATCCAAATCATCAGGTCCGTAACGGAATTTGAGGATCAGGGACGAAAACGAAAACGGTGCAAATTGCAGGGACGAAAATCAAAAAAATATTTTGCAGGGCCGAAAAACAAAAAGGTTCCATTTTGCATGGACCAAAACCATATTTAAGCCTAATCTGCTCTATGTTAACATATCTAACATAAATGAGGCAGAAACAAAACAAAAACCTTGAGCATAAACTAATACTCGTAAGTGGACTATACAAATTTGCTTAACAATAAAAAAAACGAGTTTAAAACTATGTGCTGACGTTGTAACAACATTTTACACATACATCTAATTAGATCTTATCATGATGCCGCTTTATTATATAACTTCATAAAATATCTCCACAAATATGTAAATGGTGAGATATGATTGGTTGCATGTGTAGAATTTTGTTACACCGACCGTGCATAGTCTTTAAACTTTAAGAGTGTGTTTGAGAGTTTGGAGGAGAGGGAAGGATTTACGACATATATAATTTAGTAGTAATATGGAGAGAAATTACACTCCAAAGTCATTTTTTAGTTCATTTTTTGAGTTTCATTCAAAATCTTCCAAATTTGGGGAAACTCAAAAAATTAACTAGAAGAAGATTTTTTAGGGTAATTTTTCTTCATATTACTAATAAATTATTAGTCATAAGCTCTCCCCTTCCCTTCAAACTCCCAAACAAACCATTAAAAAATTGTGAAGAGTGTAGAATGTGACTTAATATTAATAAGAATGTTTAAAAAAATACGTTGATGATATTCTATGTTAAAGAAACAGATCATCATACAAATAAAAGCAACTACGTACATTCTAGCTACCGTAAAGGATATTTACATAAAGATACATGTGGGAACTGTTTTGTACATAAACTTGAGCGTCTTCAACATGAAATTTGATGCGAAATAACACCAACTCATGTGACTGTAGAATACAAAAGCTGTTAGGATACAGTGGACCAAGAAATGAAATGTAACAAAAAGAATTTCATACAAAAAACTAATGGAATCTAAGGCCATTAAAATGAAAGGGCTTCCCAATTAGACCCCAGCAGTTCTTACTTAATACTTGAGAGGGCTTCCAAAAAAATTCCAATGCTTCTTGTGCGGAAAAAAATCCAGTTCATTTTAGCAGGAAAAATTCCAATTCTTTGTGCAGATGCAAGAATGTTGATTTCATCTGCAGCTGTTATTTTATTTGTACTTCCCGATCAAATAGGGTTTAGGCTGAGGTACTCATCTACAGAAGCCCAACTCCCATGCTCTAGATTTGGGCCAAACATGATTTGGACTGAAGTACTCATGAGTCGGTTTTGTATAAAAGGCCCAACTCGGCACCAGTCACCAATCAAGGAATCACCGTACAGGTTTTAGGGGTTTTTTTTGCACCCCCAAATTTTTTTCTAATACACCTTCTTGTGTAAATTTATTTATTTATTCTCAAAATATTCCTTTTTGGAGTATTTATATTTCGGAAGTATACTTCGGAAATGTATAAATTTGTGTCCAAAAATCAACTTCCGGAGCATATAAATCTGTGTTCCAAAAGTTAATTTATCGAATACTTATACGTTATGGAAGCATATATACTTCAAGAATGCATAAATCTGTGTTTTGAAAGATGATTTTTGAAATATTTACGCATTTCAGAAGTATACTTCTGGATTTTTTAAATTTTTTTACCTACTGAAATTTATTTTTCCGAATGTACAATTATATTCCGAAAATTAAATTTCAAAATGTGCTTGGCATTTAAACTGGACCACATTATAGACTTTTTTTTTTTATGTCATGAGGACTACCCATTAGAAACCACACAAATGTTTTTTTATTGATTTTACAAAATCCATTTGTGGTGCTTGTCCTAAACAACAAACACCCCTAGTGGTACTTCCCGGTGGTTGTGCCGCGAATGGAGGACATGATTTTTTTTTTGTTGGGGGGGGGGGTTTGGTTGGGGGGAATATGTACAAAGGAGGTAGATCGCCGCATTGGTGTGGCGAAAGCGTTGCTACACGCGACGATGGTTGAAACCGAACTAGTTAACGTTGTAGTGGTTCGCTTGTGATGGACAATGAAGATGTGGGTCCACAGGGAAGCCTGAGCAGTGTGCCTAGGGTGGTTTGCGGTGCTCGCGACCTTGGGCGCGTGGAAAGTTGGCACATAGGCAATTCCTAGTGCTCTTTTGTATATTTTTTGGTTGGTTGTTGAAGGTTCAAATGGTAAAGCTTGCGGTGGTTTGTTTGTGTTGGCCTCGATTTAGGTTGGCATAGGTTCCAAAAGTTAACTTATAGGAATAGTGGAGAGGGGTTCATGAAGTTAACTTCTTACAAAGGTTCGAAACAGAGGAAGGAGTGTATAAGAAAAAATGGGGTTGCTTGGGTTGCAAAAAGCAACCCCTACAGTAAATATTCCCAAGACCAAATTAGGGCCCAAAACAAAGGACTCAAGACCCAAAAGTGGAAAATGAAACTTCTATAATCTCAATCCACAGGTATCACCAAGTAAAAAAAAAACATAAACAAACACTGCAATAATTCAATAATACTAGTTGAATTTTAATAGAAATTGTTAGGCATACTTTAAGACATCGTTTATTATATGATTCATTCAAATAATGATAAAGAATTGATAGTTTTGTGCTAGTTAAGTTGACAAGTTCTCACTAATTTGATAGTTAAATTTAAAATATATTACTTTACTACATTATGTTAGTTTGAATGACAAATAACTTAATTTTTATTAGCAAAGTCTCCTAAGTTGGTTTATTAGACCCGACTTTTATTAGTTAGACCTCAATATAGTTTTTAGATAACGGGTTCTAAAAAATAAAATTTTTATTTACAAATTGGTCTTCTTAAATAGGTTTATTCAATTTTTATTCTCTGTATTTTAAAGTCCCTTTTTTTACTTTCTATAATCCTACAACAAAAAGTCTATGTACCCCCACCGAATGGGAGAAACACCTAACAGGTAAAAGATAAACCATTTAGCTCCCAAACAAATAATAGGATATTGATTGATTTGATTTCCTTATGATCATGTACACTAATTTCCTCAAGGAGAAAGTATTATTTTCTTACTCCTTGTTTCTATTTCCTTCCTTTACACATTATTTTATTCTTAGTCCTCCTCTTATCCTAATCACCTTGTTTAAGATTATTATAAATATATCTGCATTATTAATTACATTCTAAAAGTTATAAGTCAAATTAATTAAAAGAGAAATGTTAGGTGTGTATACCAGCACTATATTTGTTTGAGTAGATAAAAAAAGCTTAAATGCATTATTAATTTTTCCTCTACCCATGTAAATAGCTTTTGTGAGCAAATGTGCAATTTTGGACCACAATGAAAAAGTTTATTAGAACAGATTAGTTTGGTTGAAATCAGGGTGGTCCAATTTAACCATATGTACAAATGTGAAAGGTAACATATATTTGGTAATGTGCAAATAACATACTCACTCACAGAAGTCAGTACCAATGATTACTTTGTGCACCACTTTTAGATGCACGTGTGATGGGTAAATATCAGAATGTAAATATGATTAAATTTCTTTCTACCCTACCATATCAAGATTTTAAGAATTATAAATTAGGACTCTGTATTTGCTCCGTGTGAGTGGAAACTTTAACAGCATATCTAAATTCCTACCAAAATTATGATTGAAATGAATAAAACAGTAAAATATGTTTGGCATGGATATTCATGAACAAATTAAAACTTGGTTTCAATACCACGGAATTTTATTCACTAACATCTGCAATATTCAGCTAACAACATTATACTGCTGGAGTTGAATTTGGTTTATATTTACAATACAACCCTTTAACTAATTGATCAGCAAAATGTAGTTCTTTTCTTTGCATATGCTTTCAATCAACCTTTTAACTTGGAAACAAGTATATACCAAACGGTTCAGGAAACAACAAAAAAAATGATGAACAAAATAAATCAATTTCCCTCTTTTCCATTTTAACATAAAAAAGAAAACCAATAATAACATTTTGTATATGCTTTGGAGAAAAGAAAAGAAGTTTCAACCGAAAGGCGAGTGAGGTGAGTGGTTGAGTTGGTAAGCGAAACACAACTCTAGAAGGAGGTTACAAGATTGAGTCCTGGAGAAACCACTTTGAGGAGGCGAACAATCAGGCTCGCTCCGATTTATCGACTCGGGATTAGTCCCATGCGGACCCAAAGGGTTTTGCTGTGTGAATATCAAAAGAATTCACTCGATCCAAAGAATTAATTAGGGCAGGTTTAAAAAAGGAAAAAAAAAGAAGTTGCATGGAGAAAGCTAACAAAAGTATATAAATGGTCCATAGCCTAAAATCATATCATGTCTGGCTGCAGCAGACAAGTCCAAAAATATGGATCCCACTAGAGAACTGAGAAGGGGATCACATAATCCTGCATGCAGTAAAGTACAAGGCATATAGTGGAGACCTATATATGTGCAGCTTTGTAACATGTCCCTGACTATCTTGTGGTTGGGACTAGCTGATGTCTTGTAACATCTTCCATAGTCATGTGCTAGTATACACTATAGGTAATCATTGCATGTGTTCACAATATGAAAGGCCTTAATTTTGAGGACACTGAAGAAACGCTTACTTTTAATTTGAAAACATATCCACATGCCCCTCACATAATGTGCCTTCTTGAAATTTATGTCACTCTCAACAAAATGTTCTTTACAATGAGGCCATTCACATGGTCCATACTCCAAAACCTAGATCTAGAGAAAATAAATTCGGTGACTGTAACTGGTCTCAACTTTTACAGTGCTACTAGAAGCATTGCGCATAGTGGCGGAGCTTGACTGATTCTTTTGAGGGAACCAAATAGTAAAATAATCAATATTTAAATATATATTTCACATGTTCCTATCGATTTGGAGGCGTAGTGGTAGTTTTAGCTCGTTTTACACAAATGACCAGGGTTCAAATCCTTTCAGTCCAATTTTTGCGTAAAATGCGAAAAAGTGGGGGGAACCACTGTTGGATTCGAACCCAGATCCCAGGTGTAGGAAAAGTTAATGTTGCCGCTGCGCCACACGAGGATTCTTGTTATCTGTAGATATATATAAGGTAACATGACTGTTAAAAATATATATATATATATCAACAAAACAAAATATTTTTTGGGGGAGCCAAGGCTCCTCCCAGTCATTGAGAAAATCCGCCTCTGATTGCATAAAACGAAGAATCACTTCTTGTGATTGCTACAAATGTTTCTTTTGTTTGTGTTAGGCAATGTTGGTTGATTTTTCTTGGCACTTGTTCACTGACGACAATAAGAGATTTCAATTTTTGCTGTGATTGATCAAAACTACTTTAGCATCTCTATAACAGACATAGGTATCAGGTTGAGAGAGATTAGATTAGTTGTTTCATTATTACATGAACTCTGAAACAGTATAGTAGTCAGCTTCTTGTCAAAGTGGGGTGATAAGTTTGACTCAACATTAATTGAACCTTGAACAATAAATCAATCAAGGTGAGAACGAGGATAATATAATTATGGACACTAATCCACTAGATGTTGTATTATTAAGTCTAATCAATGAAGAACGCGTTTTAATTTGAGTAAGGGTCCAAAACATATGCATGCATAATTTCTAACCAAAGTGCATTCAACCTTTAAATTCAATTAGTATTTAGTGGGTATGCTGGCCTCAAATGGAGCAATTTTTATTAACATGTTAAACCAATCCATTGTATACCATCAATCATTAGCATAATCATATCCAAAATAAAATCAATCGCATGCTGCATATGCATAGTACATTCTTCCAATTATTTCAAGGTAGTTGCAATTCGCTTTCAGGATCTTGAATAATTTCACCCTGCCAAACATATCTCCATTGAAAAGTCCTATTCATCTACCTAATTTATTTTGAAACTTATAGTCGTTTTCTTCTCCATCTGAATTAGTGCGCAACTAATGGATGTTGAACATTTCATTTTGTTTTATAGTATATATCAATAATTAGAATAAGTCTTATGTGTAGGGACTAATGAGACCTCCCAATAGATTCATAGGTTGGATTTATGGGTGGTGCTGGTGACCCAATTTCAGTGCAATGTCTTGAATTGTTTGTTATGTTTAGTAACACAAGACACATAACACAGTCCACCCCTAGAGAACAGTTGAGAACAAGACAACAAGGACACGTGGCTATTCCTTATAATGGCCATTTTTCTTCACGTTAACAAAATTTGAAGCCCATTCCATTATGCCCCTCCCAGACAGAATGAAATGACCCATCTCCATTATTAATTAATTTGACTTAACCCTCCTCCCCTGTAATATATGTATTGTATGTACCTGCATGGGATTGAAATTGGGTCTACTTGCATACTATCCAATAATATTTAATGTTTCAATTATATTTGGGAACGTGAAATTAGTTTTAGAAATACTCTCTGAGTAACATAATAAGTTAAGAAACTAATATAAATGAATAAAAGAGTGTAATAATTTTACAAAATTATCCTTGTTAACTCCTATTAAGTATTAACTATTATTATAAATATATAATGAAGTATAATGAATTGAGAGTGATGCAGATATTATCAATTTGTGGATAAAAATGGGGAAAAATAATTAATATTATATTGAAAAAATAAAACAACACTTATTTTGAGTATTCTTTTCTTCTAACACGACATTTATTATATACGGAAAGAAGGGAGTACGATTGAATGTAGTTCTCCAGTCCATATTATAATAAACAAATTTGTACATTATTTTGGTCCAAACTATAAGATACATACATCAATTTTCAAGTATTTCAAATTATACCTTTATTTATAGTAGTGTTATTAGTTACAAGCCATCATTTCACCTATTTCATAGAAGGAGTACTTTTGGGAAAAAATTAAATATTCTTGAGTATTAATTAAAATTAGTCAATTTCAAAGTTTTTTCTTGGTCTATGTAGATTAGAGTTTTGTTTCTTATAATATGTACGAGAATGAGCTTATATATATATATATAGAGTTATTAAATGCTTATATCATAAAATTACAATTTTTTTAAACTTAAACTAACAGTCATACAACTTGATTAACATTCTTCTCGGGGACTTAAAATTCCCATTCTAACACAAGAGGGACGTCATGAATGCTACGCCTCAAATCTCAGTATGTCAAGCTAGGAGTGGGCACGGGTATGGGTCGTCTCACGAACCCGATCTATCCAATTTAATCCAATCTAAAAAAATCGAGTTGGTTTGGGTCATTGGGTTGAATTGGTTTTAAAAGAAGCAAACATAAAACCTATGAATTGGGTGTTGAGTTTGAAGATTGCGAACTCGAGCAACTCAACCTAACCCCCTATAAATGAACACATAACATTTGTGTACTTACTATGTGAACGTGTCGCATATAATATATTATACGGAGTGACTTTTTTCCTGTAAACCTAAGTAAATATTGAATCGCGTATTTGGAATATAAAATATGTGTTTGTATTTGGAATGATTTATATATAATATAAAATATGAAATATATTATGAAATATAAAATAATGTCTCTTTTCAATTACGAAATGTGAAATATTGTGTTACCTATTTGTTGTTTTTTAAATCAGACTAGGTGAATATTGGATAAACTAATGTTTAAGGCAAACTAATGTTTAAGGCCTTGACAGTTGTTCTTTTCTTCATAAATATTTTTTCTATGTGTCATTGATTTTTCTCCAATTTTTTTGGTTTTTTTCTTAAGAAATAAATATTTTAATAACAAACTCGTTTACCCGACCCAAACCAACCCATATGAGGTTGGGTTGGGTTAGTTCGGATTTCGTAAAAAATTTCGACTAAATCGACCCAGCCCAACCCGTGTATATTTGATTGAATCGGATCTTTAAATATCCTAAAACCCACCAAACTCGACCCATGTCCACCCAAATATATTTGGAACACATGGGTTGTGCAGTAGTCGTTTAAATGGCATTCCGCATTGTATGTGTGCAGTGTGCATACAGATATATTCATAAAGACCCCCTTGGAGGGTTGGCAATCGTTAAATAGGGCTGGCCAGGTTAAGAGGAGAGACCTGTCAAATCGTGAAGAAGAGCATTGCCCAATTCACTAGTCAGTCTTGTCGTGAGTAAACGATATTCTTGTGGACTCTTTAACAAAAATAGCTAGAAAAAGAAAAGAAATATAAAAAATAAGTTTTTCTTGAAAACGGTATCTGCCACACATGAATTTATTATTATTATTATTATTATTATGAAAGGAAGGGCATGGACAGTTTCCCATATAGCTGCTCCATGGACAGCTCAAATACTGTCTATTTCATGATACAGGTATACTACTACAATGTCCTGTTCTTTTTTTCTTTTTGTTATTTCTGCTTTTAAAGAGCAAAAGAAGAACTTAAATATTATGAGTGGAATACCCAAGGGAGAGGGATAAAAAGACTATTCTCTACGGTGGTGGAGTTAGCCTATTTTTTACGAGAAGATCAAATATAAAGAATAATTTATTTTATAGACAAAATAAACTACTAATTTTTTTAATAATAAACTACTATTCCAGTCTAAAATATAAGTAAAAAAAGTGTCTAAAATATAAGCAACTTGAGTATTTTTTTAGTATAAGTATTTTATCTAATAAACGTATTCTATTAAAAAAAATTGAGATAGTAAAATCCCATATTACTACACTCGTCTTTAGTAATTTTTTTTTTGTTAGCAATGTCTACCTCATTGTTACAAGAGGCTCCTCCCCAGCTTCTCTATAGATACAAATCATTGGCTCCTCAAACCAATGTTTCAAAAACCGGACCGAAAATCGAACCGGCGAGACTTCTGGGTCATGGTTCAACTGGTTGAACCGGATGACTAATAAATAAATACTAATTTTGAGGAAAGAGTAAGTAAAAATAACAAAAAAATAAGTTAAAATGGTCCAACCCGATTCTTTTGTCCCGTTCAACCGCGGTTCAATCCAGTTCAACCTAGTTCTGGGCGATTCAACCAGACTACGGTTCAATTGAGGTTGAACCGACCGCTAATACTACTGAGTCCGGTCCTGTCCGATTTTTAAATCATTGCCTCAAACCAATCATAATACAAGTAGAAGTTCGCCTTAAGCAGAGCCAAAAACAACTTCCCTCACACTAATTTTATAAGCTCCACTAACTCCTCAGTTTCCTTTTTGTTATTTCATTGGTTTAATTACAAGAAACAACTTGCAGTTACATATTAGATATTTTTTTCTGGAAATGAATCAGACGTAATCACGCATTCACGCAGTCATGAATCTATCATATAGTCTATATTTTAACTTTGAGTTTTTGATCTATTTTATAAAAACTGTCTGATAAGTGTGGTTTTTGAAATAGCGTGAAAATCGTAGCATAGTAACTCATCACCGGATACTCTGGAGTCTGGTTTTTTTTCCCCATCCCAAATTGGAATGTGAAATATGTAAACTAAAAGTACAATAAAATCCATTAATTGTTTCCTTAATCTTATTTTTTTATTTGAATTAGGCGGTAAGAAAACAAATATTGTTTTTTGGTAAATGAAGAAAACAAATGGCAAAGAAAACAAGGAAACGAACAGACGCTAAAAACTAGACTCTACGGAATTCTACTATAGCATCCGCAATCAAGGGACGGCCTATGCCATCTGGTGGAGAACTTAAGAGCTTTATCTGATCAGAAAACAGATATTTAGACAGAGAAAAAAAAATCATATTTTTATTTTCATTAAAAAATATACAAGCGAGAAATTATATATCAGTTATATAAAATCATGGGTAGAAATTTCTTTTTGAAAGGTCAATAAAATTTATAATATAAAGTATGCTAAACTGGCACAATCCAAATTTAGCAGAATCATGTTTGGAGATTAAAAACTCCAAATCATAATTTTAAATTGGAATCAATTTTAGAGATAAAATCAATTCTATTCAAAAACACTCAAATATGTTAAAATTACTTTTATGTCCCTAAAATCACTTTTAGCTCTCACAAAAGTGAATCCAAAACAAGCATGTAATTCCAACTCCAACTACACCGGTACAAAATCAATGGTAGAATGATCAAGCAAACTAAACATACTAGCTAACAAATACTACCCCTGGTCCCATATATAAGAGACAGAAAAACAAAAATCATCAAAACCAATAAAGTTCATTTAATGTTATAATTTAAAAGGTTGTTCCAAATATAACCATCATATTAAATGTTTTACAGCCACTTTATGGGAAAAAGATAAAATTATACAGTGGTGACCCTGAGGGTGTGCGGGGTGTGCGACCGCACTTGGCCCCATATTTTATGGGGCACCAAAATAATTTTTTTTACTTAGGGATGTTGCTACATGTTTAGGTTGATATTTACTCATATAACTACTTTTGCTATAATTCTAATTTGGTGGTTTGGGTTTGAACTTTTCAATGTTGCAATAATATCTTTAACTTTTATTATGCAATATTTAAATTTCCAAAGGTTGTATTAAAACAATTAATGATTAATGACTAGTTTTTTACACTTCTTATATGCTGAAAGCTACTTGCTTTTGATTATATATATATTATATATACACACACACACTAGTATTCTAACCCGTGTCATGCACGAATATATATTGGCTTTTGAACATTTGTATGAAATAATTTAATTTTTATATATTAATTTTTTGTTAAAATGTGTTTAAGGCATTATTTACGAAAAATTATATAAGAATAATTTTATTTTAATTATGCATCACAAAGTATAACAATATTTAAAATAGTAATTACTATTTTGTGTCAAAAAAATAGTAATTACTATTGTCCATTATAAATAATTGATTAAATATATAGTTGATAATCATATTTAAAACTGGATATAGTAGAAAACAATTAAATTGTTGCTGACTTAAGAGAATAAAAATTTTATGAACTTGCATTCTTACTAAACTAATGTGGAAGTTCATAGTACAAACAAAATAATAAATAAAACAATATTTTGTAAAATGAAATTTTAAAGTATAATAGACATGAGCCATGCGATGCATGGGTTATATGTCGGAGTACGAATGAGATACACTATATAGTAACAACATATCTATTGCACGTTGATCCGTTCGTATAGAAAATATATAAACAAAAAAATATGGAGAATTTCATAAAAAATTATCTAAAATATACATAAAATATTTTTAACGAATTTGTTTTCAAGTAAAATATTTATTCACGTGTACTGTATTATATCTATATCTATTGCTTTCATGTAAAATGTATATTCTCATGTATTATATTTTTTATATAATTTATATTTATATATTAATCAATCTATATATTGATATAAATTTATAAAAGAGAATTTAAATTAGCTTAGATTAAACTAAAATTTTAAAAAAAATCTAAATTTGCATTCAAGTAAAATTTTATTTTATTCCAACGTGTAATGTTTTTTCTATGATTTTTATATTAATCAACTTACATTTTGAGATTAATATGTTTTTGTGTGAGTAAAATATTATATTGTTTATATAGTGTATTATATTTACATATTGATATTCATGTAATATACTCATTCCCATGTATTATATTTTTTATATAATTTATATTTGTATATTAACCGATATATATTGATATAAATTTAAATTTCCTGAATTTAAAGTTATATCGTGTAAAATCAAAATTTGCTTTTATTATATTCAAACATGTAATTTTTTTCTATGATTTTTATATTAATCAAATGACATATAGATATCAATATTTTTTGTGTGAGTAAAATATTATATTTTTTATATAATATAATATATTTTACATATAATATATTAAAACAAAAATATTATATTTACATATATAGATATTCATGTAATATGTTCATTCCCGTGTATTATATTTTTCATATAATTTATATTTATATATTAATCAATCTATATATTGATATAAATTTAAATCTGCTAAATTTAAATTTATATATTAAAAATTCTAAATTTGCTTTCATGTAAAATTTTAATTTAATCCAACATGTAATCTTTTTTTTCTATTTTATATGATTTTTATATTAATCAATTTACACATAGATATTAATATTTTTGTGTGACTAAAATATTATATTTTTTATATAACATATTATATTCACATATAATATATTAAAGGTAAATATTATATTTACATATAGATATTCATGTATCATCTTCATTCCTGTGTATTATATTTTTTTATATAATTTGTATTTATATATTAATCAATCTATATATTGATATAAATTTAAGTTTGCTAAATTTAAATTTATGTCCTAAAAAAATATAAATTTGATGTCATGTAAAATTTTATTTTATTCCAACATGTATTTTTTTTCTATTTTCTATGATTTTTATATTAATCAATTTACGTATACATATTAAAAAAAATTGTGTGATTAAAATATTATATTTTTTCCTTAATATATTATATTTACATATAATAATTAAGGGAAAATATTATATTTACATATAGATATTCAAGTAATATGTTCATTTCCGTGTATTATATTTTTTATAAAATTTATATCTATATATTAATCAATCTATATATTGATATAAATTTTAATCCTGTCAAAAAAAACATATAAAGTTATAAAAGAGATTCTAAATTCGCTTAGATTAAACTAAAACTTAAAAAAATCTAAGTATGCTTCCTTGTAAAATTTTATTTTATTCCAACATGTAATTTTTCTAGGATTTTCATATTAATAAATTTACATATAGATATTAATTTTTTTTTTGTGATTAAAATATTATATTTTTTATATAAAATATTATATTTACTTATATATATTTATGTAATATGTTCATTTCTGTGTATTATATTATTTATATCATTTATATTTATATATTAATC
Organism: Calophaca sinica; assembly: GCA_037113605.1. Classification (NCBI taxonomy): domain Eukaryota; kingdom Viridiplantae; phylum Streptophyta; class Magnoliopsida; order Fabales; family Fabaceae; genus Calophaca; species Calophaca sinica. Next base: position 52,040,735 of record CM073735.1, on the reverse strand, counting down.
AATCTATGTTGATATAAATTTGAATTTGCTAAATTTAAATTTATATCTTAAAAGAAGCTAATTTTTTTTTATGTAAAATTTTATTTTATTCTAACACGTAAATGTTTTTTCTATTTTCTATGATTTTTAAATTAATCAAGTTACATATAGGTATTAACAATTTTTGTGTGAGTAAAATATTATATTTTTATATAATATATTATATTTAAATATACTATATTAAAGGAAAATATTATATTTACTTTTAGATATTATGTTATATTTTAATTTTCTTTGATATAAAATTTTATTTTATTCCAACATTTAATGTTTTTTCTATGATTTTTATATTAATCAATTTACATATCGATATTAATATTTTTTTTGTGTGAGTGACATTTTATATTTTTTATATAACATATTATATTTACATGTAATATATTAAAGGAAATTATTATATTTGCATATAGATATTCATGTAATTTGTTCATTCTCGTATATTATATTTTTTATATAATTTATATTTATATGTTTTATTGATACAATTTTAAATTTTCTAAATTTAAATTTATATCTTAAAAAAAATCTAACTTTGCTTTCATGTAAAATTTTATTTTATTCCCACATGTAATTTTTTTAGGATTTTTATATTAATCAATTTATATATAGATATTAATATTTTTTTTGTGTGAATAAAATATTAAATCTTTTATATAATATATTATATTTACATATAGATATTCGTTTAATATGTAGTCCTGATGATATATATTTTTGTGCAAATATGGATCAAATTGAAAATAACTACATTTAATTATTTTATTGTTTATTTAAATATTAACAAACTACCAATATTTTTGGTGGTGGCAAATGTCATTTGCTTATAGGTTGTTTATTTATATCACCTTTGAATTGAATATTTGATTTTTGTCACAATGACATATATTTGCAACAAAATATAAGACATTGGCATATGTCAGATAACGTATTGCGAATCAACAATTTATTATTATTTTTCCATTTATTAAAGATAAAAATTCCTTATTAAAAAAGCTATAATACACACATGAGTTTGCTAAGGTCTCATTTTTTTTTGAATTGATTGACTACTGGGTATAATGATTGATTTGTTTTGTTTTGCAATATTCAGTACGAAATAGATAATGTTAATGTTTTAATTTTTGATATGTAATGCATAATTTGTAATGATAAAAGTTATGGTTATTAACAACCAATATATATTTGTTACAATGTATGGTTTGTAAATATATATGTAATAATAGATGCAATAATACGTATCGAATATTTAGTATAGAAATGCATAATATGTATTGCGTCATTACTTCCTATTTTTAAAAATTATATAATAAGCAGGTAAGTTATATAGTGATTATTCATTAACAAATAATGAGAACAATATAATTAGTCACTATATCAATTCAATCAATTTAAATAAAACATAGAAATCCTAATGCTTGCAAATCTGGTAGGTCATGGTTTTTTATTTTCCTAAAACCCTAATTCGGCCGATATTTCTATTTCATTGGGTAAGAAATTTTTCTTAAAGCTAATATTTAATTCGCCGATACTAAACATTAATACATATTTTTAAAATTTTAAAAACGAAAATATTTCATTTATGAAATCATTAATATGTTTGACCATGTTTTCTAAAGTTAACGTTTCACATTTAATATGTTTCCCAAAAAAAGTTATTACAATCAATACCATGTTCTGAATTTAAGTTCAATTTCTTATTTCTTATTAAATACATTTTCAAAAGTTTATGATAATTTTTTAACAACTTGTACATGTCAATGCCATTTCATATCTCCATGTCATTGGTTTTTTTACCACATCAATGATTTTTCTTAATATAGATGACACATAATCATTAATTAAATGCTAATTCTCTTAGAGAATGTCATTTGGAGAATAATCAATGATATTATTCTCATTTGTGTATAATAGAGAAGAGATAGAGTTTCCTATTTGAAATCAATTTTAGGTACTAAAAGGTGAATGTACATTTAAGACACACAAAAAAGTGAAGGTACAATCGATTAAATTTCATTGATTAGCTAATTATAATTAATCAAGCAATAAAAGATAAAACCAACTTAATTGCATTTAAATTGATTTAAATCAATCAAGATAAAAAATAATCAATTATAATCAATTAAAAATTTAAATTTATTTTGAATTAATCTGTGTCATACAAAATTGATTTTGAATTAATCAGAATAACATAACATAACAACATATTTGATTGAATTTTCATCACACTCTTGTATAATATTACATGTTTATATTGCAAAATAGAAAAGTATATGACCGTTATTTTCCTAAAAAATAATGAGATAATATTCGCGTCAATAAATTTGTAATTTTTAGTATGAGAAAATGTTTGATGTGATAATTTTTCCCCACTTCAAGACCAATGTAAATCATTAACATCCAAAAAGATTCTTAATTAAGACATTATATATTACCTAGAAATATATTAATTACAAAAAATATTATATTTTTTTCCATTTTTCATGTCTATTAAGTTGTACCGTCAAAAAAATGTCTATTAAGTTGTATATATTTATCCTCTTGAGTCTTTAAAGGAACAAAATAATATTTTTTATCGACAAAAACATGAATTGAAGTTACCAAAATAAATACATGTACGTTTACTTATTACCTATATACCCTGTAAATATCCTTTAAGATTATAATGAAGCAAGACAACTTTGTTTTTGCATAAAATTTACATCTTTTGGGAAGGGTGCGATGGAGGCCTTCTTTTTTTTTTTCATTTACATTTGCATTTGCTATTTGATACATTTGAGCCACTACAATTTAGCATGTTAATGATAGCAACATAATATATTTCACAATGGAACTCCTTTTTTTCCTTAGAGTAATATTACCGGGAATAATGTCAGATTACAATTGATTATGTTAAAACCGACTTAAATTTATTGTAGGTTATTGAATCTTTAATATTACTGTTAGTTAGAGATTCGTCAACAAAAGTTTGTTCTAAAAAAAAGAATAGAAAATTAATTTCATTCATCACAATTATACTAAAGCTCGCAGATGTGATGAAATTTGAAAACTTGATAAAGGTCAATGAACGAAGAAGAAGAGTAGAAATCATAGATTAAGTTGCTTGAAAATTAGTTAATAGCTTAAATAAAATTATAAAAGGGAGAGTACGCATATAAAATAATATTATCACCTCATTGTCAATAAGGATCATTTCAATGAATAAAGGATAAATATTTGTTTGTGATGCATTAGTGAACCACATACAAAAAAACCACAACTAACAAATTCCAGTTCCGATGAATGGAATAGTCAATGTCAGAAAGTTGGTCATGGTTGGGGTTCATTTTCAATGACAGAAAATTTTGGTACAAACGTAAATGGATACAAAATATACAAAAATACAGAAAACATAAACAATGAGAAAATCAAAATGCAATGGGCATGTATGGTTTAATCCACTATTTATAGAAAATCGAATGCTTTGAATCATGGTAGGTCACCCTTTTCAATTGCAAGAAACCCTAATTCGGCCGATTTTACAATTAAATTAGGGATACACAAAAGTATTTATTTAGAAATATTTATTGGTTAAAAAAATAAAATATGCTAATTGCTTTTTTAGTTTATGGGTCAATGGAATCAATTTAGTTACTATTCCGGTTTTGCTAATTCAATATGACCGCTCAAATTTATTTAAAATATTTTTTCATGGGTACCATTTTTTCAACACGTTTTCAGAAAAAATCCTTAAGTTAACATTAAAAAATTAAATCAATATACTATTGTAACAATTATGTACCATATTTTTTTTTGAGATATTTAATAGCTGTTTCAGATTTTAATTGTCTTCGTGTTTAATTAGGAATTAGGATTTGGAATCAACATAATTTCTTTCCAGAATTAGCTTAGGCACATTAAATACGACCCGGTCAAGAATATGACTTTTAATATTACCAATCGTGGGTTTTTTTTCTGATTTATTTTTTATGATAGTCAACGATATTTTTGACTAATCAAAGATTTTTTTATTAACATTTGACTATTACAGATCGTGGTTTTATTTTTTTGTATTAATGGAGCATTTTTTTTATTACAATCATTTGATATGTCTGTCATTTTTTGTATTTGTTATGTGTTCATAAGTTGTCATTTATGGCACGTTTTAAAAAAAATAAATTAATGTGCTGAATTCATTTGAATTTGTTGTGCGCCTAGTCATTAATCCAAGTCACAATTAGTAAACCACATCATATGATTTCCATTTTTAAGCATGACACCTAATGCATATTTATTGCTAATTCTTGAAGAGATTGTCATTTGGAAAGAATTCAATGAGCTCATTTTGATATGTATATAATAGAGATATATATTTGACTTATAAAAAAAACAGGGCACCAATTTCTCAGTTTATACAGGGCACTCGAAATGTCAGTGACGACACTGAAATTATAATAAACATAGAATAAGGGTATAAAACTCACTTTAGCGATTAATATATCTAAAAACTTATGACATTTTTTAACAAATAGGACTAAATTTTTTTTTTGAACTTTTTCTTATATATATAGTACAAGAGGTAGTAAATCAAAATACATGTAGTAATTATAAAAATTATATATTTATCCAATTATGTTCATAAAACCTATTTCAAATACAATAAACAGGTTTACGAGTAAACATATATATGCATAAGAACTATTTCAAGCAATGAGTCTATTATTATATACATTAAAACTTCTTTCAGTATAAGTTATATCGTTTCACTCTGTCATAATTATATGATGTTTCTAATAAAAAAACAACAATATACCACTTTACATATAGAATATATTTTAAAATAAGTGAAAATATAAAATAATATAAAAATAAATCTTATACATAAGACGAGTTGGATAACTTGAAGGTTAATCCTGAACTTGTCCCTAACCTGATGTCGGGTTAAAATGAGACCCTACTTTATCCTTATTTTATTATTCGACATAGTTAAATCTGAACCCAAATTGTTTGAGTCGGTCGGCTTGGGCCATGCTCACATAACTCCAGAGGGCCAATCTCATGAAGGAAGACATATGTTCATTGGGAAAAAATTAACATACAAACAACATATTACTCACATAACCTTGTAACGACGTCGCAAATCATCATAGCTTCTAACGAAAGAAGAAGCCTCTATGCAGTCCACGCGAACATAATCCTTTAGAGTGTCTCGCAGTGCTAGCTAACAACTAGGGTTCTAGAGAGCGTGTTTAGGGCGTCAGCGTTAAAAACCTTAGTTTCGGACAATATTTAAAATAAAACCACAACCATTTTTCAGTTTCCACGTTCTAACCCAGGGTTAACGGGCCAATATGTTACGGGCCCAATTTGAGAGAAACTGCACTCTAATGAATTTGTTCAATACATGTGACCCTATAGATTCTCATAACATTGGAAGCAATATTAAATCATATTTAATATCACAAACAATGAGTGGTATCTAGCAATACATCATTGTTACCTAAGTAATGAGAGTGCTAGTGATTTGACATAACCTTACTGAGACCAATAATATTAGTTTTTTCCCTTCGTCTATATATCTTAGTTGAACACAAGAAATAAATTGTGTCATCCTTGTATAGTTCAATTATTCATTCCTCGATACACGAGTAAGCACATCATAGGAAATAAGCTCAATATCTCATATTGACTCATTTCAGTATGACCATGCATTTTATCGCCCCATTCTATTGAGATGTCCAAAGATATAACTCCTCATATATATGAGGTAAGAGTATAATCTAGATCACGCACACTCCTTTGCATGACATATTGTATGTCCAATCAGTATCTTTATGACTACAATGGTGAGCCAAGTTTGAGTTGCTTAAGTGGGTCTTATTGCAATATCTATGATTTTTCAGTTTTTCAAAAACGTGTTTTCTGTATATTTTTATATACAAAGGTATTTTGGTCATTTTGAAAAGTGCGTATTTTGGAAAATAGATTTTACCGTTGAGTTCCAAATATTTTGTTTAGTTGGAGGTTGTAACAGCCCTAATTTTCATTGCTTGTCTGCTTGCAATTGTGTACTGTTTGTAATATACGATATAGGGGTATTTTTATAAATTTATAAAAGTGCGTAATTTTGAGAAACAGACTTCACAGTTGAATTCTAAATATTTTATTTAGCTAGTGGTGATATTTTAAGATTTTAATTCTGATGAAAACCGGACATCGTTTTGACTACCCGGTTAACGTTTTTACCGATGAAAAAGTCTGTTTATACTCTAACACATTCATATTTTGAAATTTTTACCGCCCGTCAATAGATGACGATCTGTGAGAAGGTACTAATTTTATTATTGCTTTGCTGTTTTTACATACGGCAGTTTAATCGCATAACGTTTTTAATCGCGCAATGAGTTTTTAAGCGGTATAATTATGATAATTCTTAATTATTATTTTTGGATAATTATTAAATATTATAAATAAACTATATTGGATAATATTTTGAGTTACATAATTATATTTGATATATATTTGAATTACATAACTATATTTAATTTATTTTTGAATTACATAAGGTTATGTAATTTATAATTTTTGAATTACATAACCTTAATTAAATAAATTTAAGGAATCCATAAACATTTATAAATTGTCAAATTATTGTTTTTGTCTCGTTTTTTTCCTTTCCTTTCCTCCTCCTCCACACCATGCTCTCTCTCTCTCTCCTCCTTCATATTTTCCATTTTCCTTTCAAATTTCCATAAACTTCCTAGAGTGAGAAAGTGAAGGATTTAGGTTCATTTTTCATCCAAATTCAATTCCAAGATCATCATTGTGATCCTCAAGGTATGATCTTCCTTTTCTATTTCACAAGATTTTCCATTTTAATGATTTGGGAATTAGGTTTTCTTGGGGTCTTGGAGGAAAAAAATTCATAACTTTGTATTGGTTTTGATTTTGGTTTTGAAAAATGGTATTTGAACTTATTTTATCATTTATATCAAGTGGTTAAAATGAATTGAAAAACAAAATTGATCTTGGCCAATCTTAGGGTTGGGCCGAATTTTATTTTGTATTTTTTGCACTTGATGTTGTCGATTTTAACTTACCGAAGTGTTTTAATTTGGTATTTTAAAGGTTTGATTTCAAATAAAGATTTGGATTTGGTTCTGGAAAATCATTCTCTACTAATTTTGGCTCTTGGCCGAATTCATAAGGGATGTTTAGGTGTTGGTCTTTTGATTTTGAGTTAAGATTCTGCGTTTATGTTTGGTGTTTAGGTGATGTATAAGCTTGTGTTGATCTTTGAGTTAGAAGGAATTTGGGTAAGGAAGTGAAATCTTAAAGACCTAAGGTAAGGGGAATTTCTCTTGGAGTTTTGAGAAAACATAAGTTGTTGTGTGTTTGTGTGTTATGAAATAATGTTGGGATGAAAACTCCTTAAGAGTTTCTTCGCTTGTTGTTTTAGAAATGGGTATTAAACTTTGATACATAATTATATAGGGATTGGATTTAATGTATGTTTAGTTATGTGTGATTTACTTGACATATGATTTTGTATGTGAACTTATTATACCGATTGTTAGTTAGTTTGACGACATAGTTACACTATAACCTAATGCATTGATTATGTGTTGGTATTGAATTATGACGGGCTTGACTGGTCGACGAGTGATGATACTCAAATCGTGATGACAGTCGGATTATGCCTGAAATGGTATACTTCTTACTATTTTTGGTGAGACGTGTTTTAGTTATCATACTCTTAGATTATAACATAGCCCCAGCTAGAAAGGAATTCCATGATATGTTGCATAACGGAATGTGGTCAAGCATAGCCACTCATAATGAAGTTGTAAGCTGATTGGAGGTCAAGCGTAGGCTGTCGTTATGAAGCAGTAAGCTGATTAAGTGGTTAAGTATAACCTATCATGATGAAGTGGTAAGTTGACTGAATGTTACATGTAGTTTGTCGTTATAAAGTGGTAAACTGACTAAAGATCACGTATAGCCTGTCGTGACAAAGTGGAAAGCCAACTAAGGGTCCAGTGTAGTCATTGTTACAAAGTGGTAAACTGATCAGAATAGAATAGACAACTTGCATTTAGAAATCATGAGACTGTGCTGGTATGGGACGATATAGTTGCAGGAAAGATTACCTGTAGTTAGGATTGAAGTAAACATAGTTGGAGAGGATTGCCTGTTTGACTTGTTTGTTTACATGATATTATAATTATTATGTCCGTGTATAATATTTATTATTATTTTTATTTTACTTATGTGAGTATCGCGATAAAACTCGTTAAGTGAGATTTTCACCTTGCATTGTTTTGTTGTTGTCCTGTTTTTATTTATGGATAGGTGTAAACGGGATGTGAGGAATCGATTCTCAGTCAGGAGTTCTTAGGTTATGGTTTAGTCTTGTTGGTTTTTGTTCTTAGTACCACAGCCAGTGGATTTCATTTTGTAATATCTAAACTTGTATTTTCTTCTGCATTACTTTAATGAAATAAAATTATGTGCGTTTCGCGTTTTTAAAGTCTTCCATTATTTTCAGTTTAAATAATTTTACTTCCATGTGACACCTTTATTTTCGGAGGGTGTTACACTTATCATGCCACATCATTTTTAAGTAACTCACATCTTTTTTACTCCAATGGTGAATTCTCAAGAACCCAAGATGGGTCCCACAACTTATCCCACTTTTATAATTTTTTATTTGCATTTGACTTTCTTCCAAATTAGATTATTAATTCATTTATTTTAAATATAATACCTAACTTATTAATTAATTTATTTTAAATAATACCTAAATTCATTTATTAATTTGTTTATTTTAATTAATACGTAAATTCCAACGATAATAAATTGTGTCACTTAACCAAATTCTCTTCATATTCTATATTAATATTTTAATATAAAAGAAATAACACTATATTATTTAATCATAATTGGAACTATTTTCAATTCATAAAAAAAACTAGAAACTTCAGATACACACACCCATTGGCCATTGCTAATTCTTTTTTTCTAACACAACACCCTTTTCCCGAGTTTCCCGATTGCTAATCTTTTTGACGCAAGACACAAAATTAATTGGTGGACTTCAACGTACACACACCGCATTACTCGCTGCTTTTTCCCCAATTAAAAAAATTGAGTGAATACTCAAATTTGTCCTCGATAAAAATTACGAGATCAATTTAGTCTCTGAGAAATAAAATGTATTAATTTGGTCATTAAAAACTTTAATTGCGGGTCAAATTAATTCTTTTTAAGATAATTTTTAGGAACATTTTAGTCTCTATTAGGGACATATTTGACTCATATTTGAGATTCTTAATGACCAAATTGATATTTTTTATTTTTCAGGGACTAAATTGATCTCCGTAATTTTTGTTAAGGATCAATTTGGGTATTTACTCTTAAAAAAATTATATTTGTGCCACAAGAACACGTTACTTCATGACGAACTGATTCACCGATGGCGAACTCCAACAGCAAACGATACAAACGTTGGTTTTCACGAACGCACCGTTGGAGGTGCTCTTACAAGTAACACTTGATGACATTAAAATATACAACTCCCTACTTAAGAATCATAGTGACTTTAGGTCGAATGACTACATGTACAACGGTTGTTTTGAAAACACTTACGACACTCATATAACATTCTATGTAGCGTTTTCATTGCAGGTCAATCCAATACCAATTACTCTAACACTTATACCTATGTGAAGACTTGATATTTGGTATCCATGGCCCATGAATGTGGTCATCAATATACTCACATACTAGTCTCATGCATTATTGTCCTCATCATTAACAATAATACTTTGACTAGGGACATCTAAAAATATTGTTCTATCATTCGATAGGATCTCACGATCATGTCATATGCTCGATGTCCTATGGAATCAAATTTACTATTCTAAGGACTTTATCATGTTCAAATAAAGCAACTTGATAAATGAAATGCCTCATATTATTAATAAAATCAAGTTACAAATATAAGTCTAGGTGAAAACACATTGGCCTCTACGGATTACACCATCAATATGGACCTAAATCCATTATTGTTTTTAAGTATATTTTGTTTTACACTTAACATTCATTATTGTGTTAATATCACCAAAAAAGAGATTTTTATATACATTATATTGTAATTATGCCTTAATAAATTGTCTTCCTAATATGAAAAAGGTCCCAAAATATACTTCGTTTATTCCGTTAAGATTAACTTTATATGTTGATAAACTAAAAACTCCATACTATGCCAATCTTGGAAGATCAATAATTGATTCCAATATATATTTCCCTATCAAGATATGAGGCAATTAATCTCTCCGTACCATATTCTTGACTTCTTTTAAAGATATGATCATGTGGTATAAGAAATGACAGTTATAGTCAAATCATGAGTCTTTCCCACATCTCATTAGTATTATCGATACATAGTGGATATTGCCTTTTAACTCAAGTATCCCACCTAGATAATTAGGGTCGGCTCAAGAATAAGGTTACTAAAGTCCTAGTGTGACATCCCAATAATTTTTAACAATATTTTTTTCCAAAATAAATAATAATTTTAAACCATAAATTTTGATAAGGGTAAATAATATTTATATATATAATGAAATAAAATAAAAGGAATAATAAATAATAAGTAAATCAAAGTAAATAAATAAGTTTTTTCCCAGTTGAATACCAATAAAAAGTAAATAAATAAGTATTACATAAAATAAAATAAAATAATTTTTTTTTAAATAACAACAACAACAACAACAACAACAATAATAATAATAATAATAATAATAATAATAATAATAATAATAATAATAATAATAATAATAATTGGGTTTAGAGATCTTTAGAGAAATCTAGAACCCAAAATAGAATAAAACTAAATTTTATTAACGTCGTGACGCAACAAAAATATAACTAAGGGCACTCGCTAAGCGAGCATACCCTGACAGTACTTCCACGCGCGCGTTGACATGTGTAAAGTATGTCAGTGCCTCGCGACGCGAAGCACCCAGTGCGACGCGATGAGCCTTTTCCCCACACTATAAATATGTGGTCTTACCACCCAATTTATGGTATGTTCGGCCCAGCTTTTTTCTGGCTTAAAAGCTAACTTTAAGTTAAAGCTAACAAAAAGAGCTTTATAATTAAAGCTAAAGTTGTTTGGTATTTTTTATTTTTTATATCTTAAAAGCTGCTTTTAAGGTTTGGCAACATATGTTAATAAAAGCAATAATTTTATTTAAAATTTTCATAAAAAATATGTAACAGTAAACTTCTATATTAATAATTAATAAAATATTGTAAAAATAAGCAATAATTTCTTTTAAAAATATATCGATAAGAGATAAACACATTTTATTGTTAAAAAATTTGCAAACAAAAGTGGTAAAATATTTGATAAATTCTTGAAAAAATAATAGAGAAATTCTTTTAAGGAGAATTTAATTATATTAAATGAGTTTACTAAATATATAGTAATTTATGTAAAAAAGAATATATGACTGAATAATAATTATATTTCTTTCTATTAACCAAATAAATAAATAATAATTGCAGCATATATTATAAAAAATTGTATTTGCAAAGTGAATGAAGAATAAAAGAGATTCATGTCAACAACCTTACTTTAATTAGATACTGAAATGCATTGGGCAGGATGTGAGAACGAAGTCGTATTTAGGACAGCAACACTTGCATTGATTTTAGGAAGAAAAAAATAAATCGCATAAAAGATGAGATTTTACCGTATGACGGATTCGAAGGATGGCTGATCCGAAAAAGCTCCGGAAAAACTCCCGACACTAGCTTTTTTTGAAGCTCCTTTTTTTCATGTTTTGTTCTCTATAAAAAAGCTCCTTAATTTTTTTTAGAGCTTCTCCTAAAATTTGTTTGGTCCAGCTTCTCCTTTAACCAACCAAAACCTTCAGAATCCTTTCCCTACTCTAGTATTAGCCTTCTAGGGTTACGAGTAGCGGGACGCCCGAAGCAAGAAAGAGCAGTCCTCTAGTCAGGTAAGGGAGACAGTACCCTATCCACTAGGGAATAATAGTATTAAAATAAGTGTAGTAAGTGTAGGGTGCCCTAGCCCTACTAGAGGGGTGATAATAACAACACCTCAGGAGAGGGGTTGTGACCTGCGATGATCGATGGGGATCACTACTAGTCTATCAACCCATAGGCCATATATTAGGTTACGTATTGATAATTGGTAGTAGGTCGCTCCAGTGACGATAGGTACATAAAATAAATAATGAATTGATGTTTGTAATGTTCTTCTAGTATACTTGTGTGTTATGATATGTTTGTGTGTTATGGATGTTCTAAATATTAATAAGTGGTATTCTGCTAATATGTTTGTGTGTTGTGGATATTCTAACACTACAAGAAATCGCAGGATTACCGACGGCCAAAAGCCGTCGGTAATCCACAAATGCCGTCGGTAATAAAAAAATTCCGACGGATTACCGACAGGCTAATGTCCGTCGGTAAAATGCGCGTCGCAAATACGTACCGACGGCTTTGGCCCGTCGGTATAATCGTTAGGTCACTTCCGACGGCTTTAACCCGTCGGTAAATTTTCGACGGCTTTCTCCGACGGATTCAATCCGTCGATAATTCCGATGACATTTCCGACGGCCATGACCGTCGGTAAAGCCGAACTTTAAATTTTTTTTTTGAATTGAAAATTGTTTAAATTTTTATTAAAAAATTATTTAATTTTTTAAATTATTTAATTTTAATTTCTGTAATCAATTTAATTTATTTATCCATTTAATTAACGATTACTAGTTATCACATTTAATTATTAATTTATTCCTGTATTTAAAAATGCAATGCGATAACATAACTATAAAACAAATTAAAAAAAACGTAACAAATAAATAAAAAAATTCGACGAACAAAACAGTAATAAAAAATATCCGAAAATATAAAAAAATATCGATACAAACATACTTAATTATTAATTTATTCATGTATTTAAAAATGCAATGCTATAACATAACTATAAAACAAATTAAAAAAAAGAAACGTAACAAATAAATAAAAAAATTCGACGAACAAAACAGTAATAAAAAATATCCGAAAATATAAAAAAATATCGATACAAACATAACTAATAGTTCTGATAATCATGATCATGATCACCATCTGCATCATCGACATGATCACCCGATTATGAGGCGAGGAGGCGAGGCGGTTGGCGAGCTAGCAAATGGTACAGATCCTCACCGCCGCAAAGACTGAGCCAACATGGCGGCCGTCCGGCGGCCTCCTCTATTTCTTTGGGCCGCGATCCGCCGCCGGCCGCTAATCGCCGCCGCCGGCCATGGCCCGCTTCAACTCTGCTATCTCCCGCTCATCCGCGGCAGCACGACTGCTAGACGACTCTCCAGCAGAGAGGCAATGGGCCCCTTTCTTGTAGTTCTTTGGCAAGGTCGCCAAGACCGTATAAGCGACCCTTCTTCTGCCGCCAACAACATTCGCTTCAAACCATCGGCCGATGCGGATCCTCACGGGCTGCGAGGCGGGATAGCGGTGATGACACATACCGAAAAGTTAATTACAGTGATGACACATACCGAAAGTTTATTCACTTGTTCAAAACTGTTTTTCCCCCATTTTTTTCTTTTCGGATGTGTTGCGCACCCGTGAATCACGAGTATTTGCGACTAGTTGTCAGGATAAAGTTGAAAACAAGATGACCTTTGCATCATGGAATTATACTTATTAAACTTCAATAAAACTCAACCATTCTATATCCTTTGTTGTACCCTTTTCCTATTAATTAAAAACTAGGTTTCCAACTATAATCTACGACCACAGTTACAAATGCAATATTAAGGTTTTGAGGACTAACATGGTGTGGAACCATTGACAGATAATGAGATCTTTTAAGCATGTGGTCAGTGGTTCGATCCAAGGCCTTTGTATATGAAAAAAATCTATTAAAAAAGTTCAGATCTTTAAATAGATCTTAGTATCTCAAGAGATTAGTTCTAGCACCTGGCCGAGAAATACCCCGGGTTCCCAAAAAAAAAAATCAAGGTTTTGAGGTCTCTGTAAATACATAGCCCAATTATAAGCTGCACCACATTTGATCACAATTTTTTTCCCAATTTCAAAGATGGAGAACCATATATTAAAACCTTTGTTTATTAGGAAGTAAAAATTGAACATATATCTAGCAGAAGAGCCCAAATCAGGTCCTATTGAGTGGCTTTCAATCTTCATCAGTATTACAACATTTCTATGTCAAATTCTTTTCAATGACTGTCAAGTCTTGTCATATTTGTTCTGGTAGAGTGAGTTTATACTAGCAAGGAACAGTTTTCACCATCAAAATGTGTCCCAATTGGTTCAGTCCTAATAAATTCAGCCACAGAAAATAATGAAAACAGAAAGAATGTTCTGTTCAAGTACATTTCAAAGAGCAATGCTGCACAAGTGACATTGACTTGCAACACATGACATTGCATAATGGCGTGGTCTCTGAAGAAACGTGTGGATTCATTGTTTAACAACAGAAAAGATAGCTGAGAGAATGATTTGTAGCCTTAGCTTAATGCACGGTTAGTGTTTGGCTTCGTAATGGGAAATGTGGCAGCATAGGACACATAAATTAAGCACCTCATTGTGTATATGAATGGCTATGAGTGGTTTCAATTTTGATCCTACTCGCTTTATGTTCTGATCTGAATATTTTGATGATAAGCCTAGGAATAAAAATTGAAGGGTATTTTGTCTTTTTAATTATCATTTCTGAGCACTGGTTCAGAACAAATCCTTATCAACAAACAAGAGAAAATCTCAAGATTTCAGCTTGTTTTGGCAATCTATGGATTTTGTTTTTTTTGTTTTTTCCCCCCCCCCTTCATTTTGTAGTTTAATGAGAAGAAAACTCTAGAAATTTGGTTGAAAGAGATTGATAATACAACAAAAGGCATAAAATATTACTAGTTTTCTATTTTCACTTGTAGGTCATAAAATATACATCAGACAAAATTCCCTCTGTTGAATAATCTACATGCTACCTTACTCTAACATAAAATATACATCAGACAAAATTCCCTCTGTGGAGAGAACTATACATCACTTCAACATAAAACATCCATTGTTAGTCAAAACACACATCACCTCAAAATTCTCTCTCTGGAGAGAACTATGAAGCAAATCAAACTAAATATGTCGGTGTGGGGGTCAACAGCCAACCCTTTTCCACCCAATGAGTCAACCGACATTTCGTTAGAGTGCATACCTAATTCTCAGAACAAGAGAGTGTCCACGTCCTTCGATGTCAGTGGCAGTCTCGGAGCAGTGTGGTGGCCTCGAACTAAAAATACTGAAAAAACATAGAAAATTTTAACTAACAAGCTACCAAATAGCAATCAACAAAAATGAAAGGCCGTCAATACTTTTCATAGAAATCATAACTATAAGTAAATCATCTAACACAATTTATTATTATGTGTATTTGAATTAATTTATTTTTTTTCAATTTATTATTATGCCGCAGTCCACTTCTCCAATCTCTATTTCATCTTCATTTTCCATTGCCTTCCCCAAATCATCCCACAGTGAACCAAGGTTCTTACTAGCAAGCAATCATTATTATTATTTTACAAGTTAGCAAACAGTTCTTTTTCTCGATAAATAAATAAAAAACAGCAAGTTAACATCAAGTTTGGACTATGAAAGAATTACTCACCAATGCTTGCACCAAGGAACGCAGAATTTCACAAACTATGCAGTGTCTTTCTCCTTTATCTGGAGATCAAAAAAAATGTAAATTGAGACCATAGCATTAATAACCGAGATAAATTTCTATAACATATGAAGTGGGTGCACAACAACTAAAACATATTCAGACCAAATACCAAATAAGTTTATTGTGTAAAAAAACAGTCAATCATAAAAAAAGACCTCAACAAAAAATACACCACACCAAAAGAGGGGAAAACATGGTAAGGGTACAGATCCAAAAGAGAAAGAAACACTAAGTTACCTTTTCAAGTTCCTCAAAGAAAGATTCGAAAACCTGACCTTTTTGCCCAAACAGCTAATCCAAACTCATCCTCAGAACAATAGCATGTGCCATTGCAACAACAACAAACCACACACACACAACACACCCCATAAAAAAAATAAAAAACCTGCGTGAAAATAAAAGAAGAAAGCAATTGCACAAACACGTTGTCCTGCCAACAGCATCATTTTATATTTCTTACATTCCAATAACGATAAAACCTTTATCATTGTATATACCAATATCCACAATCTAGCAACCATTGTATATACCAATTCAGCAGAAACAATCGTAGATCCAAGGTTGAATACGTACCTAGCTTAGAAGGAAAAAGGCAGACCGGTCCAAACTATAGAATTTCAGCCAATCGTTGTCGTGAGGTCCATCGTCGATGCTTCCAGGAACTTCTGATTCCAACCCATCATTCCTTATTGTGCAGAGCATCGATGGCTGCTCCCCATGTGCGATTCATGCTCCTTTGGCGATTAGGGTGGCAGTGACTTCGAAAATGGAAACGGCGGTGGAAGTGAGGCCACAAGTGGTGGTGGCATGGTGGTTCTCAGGGTTTTAAAGAGGGAGGGATAGTAGGGCGCGGTGGTGGAAGCGGCGGTGGTGGAATGGGAGAGGTGACAGTGGGAGATTAGAAGAAGAGAAGAGAAGGAGAAGGAGAAAAGGGAAAGTGGAAAGAAGGGCGAGGGCTTCTGATTGTATTTAAAACATACCGACGAGCTCATTAACATTACCGACGGGTTTAACCCGTCGGTTCATTGACGGTATTACCGACGGAAATATTCAAATACCGACGGCTTAATTTAAAAAAGCGGGAACCATGGTGGCCCGTCGTATTCTCTCTTTACCGACGGGTAAAAGCCGTCGGTAATCCCGCGATTTTACGACAGTCAATGGTCGTCGGTAATATCTGTCGGTATATGCGTGTTTTCTTGTAGTGTAAATAAATGTTGTTCTGATACTCTTGGTGTGTGTGTGGGTGTAGCTAATATAATGAAGCTTATAATACTAAATGAAGGATAAAATAATATGATAAAACCTGTCAAAGCCATTGAATGTATAGCTTCTGAAAAAGTGAATAATAAGCTGATAGGTGTTGAGGTAAATAAAATAAAAAGTAAGAATCATGTGCATAGCTGTAATCCACCGTTGTACGCATAGGTTGTATACGAGGTCAGATGCCAGAGTACAAGTACAATGCAGTCAGTACAGGACACGTGGGTCCTTGAGGATAGTCTGGGTCTGACAAGTCTACAAGTGACGGATGGCTCGCGACTATCCTGTCGGGATGTTGGAGTGCCTGGTCATCCTGACGGGGTACTATTGTATCACTGTCCATAGTGACGATCCCGAGTGCCGCCCCGACACATGTTTCTATCGCTGAAGTTGGGGAACAAAGATGCACTCTTAGGGGTACGATGAGTGGGATATGTGGATGGACAACTGACTTAACTGCCCATCACAGGCTGATGGAAGGTAGCTTTTAACTATAAAGGCTAAGGTGGGGCCGTCATTACTAGTTGTGGCCACGTATGCATATAACATTCTAGGATGCATCTCATACATAACAAATTAAAAGAAATATAATAATTCATCCTATTCATACATAAGTTCTATTTACTATTATTTCCAATTATTGATTTGACTGGTGTGTTCTAATCTCCTATTTTATTTTTGCACAATCACACTATCACTTTACACAGGAAAAGCAAGATCAGAAGCAGGAGTTAACTGGTGGTCACTTACACATTCATACACTGCACACTCTGTCAAATTGTATAAAGAATTTACATGTATTTTGTATGAAAAGCATGCATATAAGAATTCGTAAACAAATACATAATGGGACGGGGTCGTCTCATTTAAATAATGGGACGGGGTCGTCTCACCTAGCTTCAAGCCAACAAACAAAATATTATTTATCATTAATTATATAAAGCAAAAAGGCCTCATATGCTGATAAAAAAGCCTAATCTAAAGCTTTTTTACTTAAAGTAAAAGGGTCTTTATCAAAACTTGCTTTAGGCCTCACTTACTATTCAACATTATTAGGCTGGCCCTGCACATAACATACCATAAACCAAAAAATAATCTATTATCCACATTAGGCTACCTCATTGGTCTTTAAGGAAATTATTGATAATTTGGAGACTATCGAAGTTAAATAAGATGAAGAGGATTTGGGGCTTATTCTGTTGTGTTCACTACCTTATTCATATACCACATTTAGATATATGATTTGGTAAAATTGAGATTCTCTCACACTGGAAGAGGTTTATGAGGCGCTGTAATGAGAGGATGAAACAACTCGTTGGTGACTCTGAGGCTCAACCAAAGGGTCTTGTTTAAAAGATAGGTTTTGGTAGTAATGAAAAAGGCAAATCAGAGTCTAAAAATAAGCATAAATTCTACAAGTATTGTAAGAGAAAAAGATACATCATAGATGACTATTACAAGCTACAGAACAAGAATAAGGTAATTACAGATCATAAAGGAAAACAATCTACAAGCGTCAGTCAAGCCAATGTTGCAGAAGAAAGTTACAGTGATCAAGAACTTCTTCCACTTACGATCACTCCAAACCTAATGAGGAGCATATTCTTGATTATGGTTGCATGTTTCATGTGTCCTAATTATTGGGAATGCTTTACAATATATGAGACTATGGCTAGGGGTTTTGCTTTGATGGGTGTTGAGATCTATGCTATATATCCACCTTTATTGATCCACACCTTAGATGTACAACCTTGAGCGTGAGAGAGTGTATTGAGAGTCCCACATCGACTATAGATATAGTCTAAGTAGAGCTTATTAGGCTTGGGCAATCCTTCCCTTATAAGGTTGTGATTAAAGTTCAACACTAAAACAAGAAAGACTTTTGTAATTAAACCTCAAACTTTGGACACAATTGCCATTGCTAGTTGACCCAAACATATTACTCACAACTGTCTACTAGAATTCAGTAAGTGCTATCATTCATTAGGCATTATATATATATATATATATATATGACACAAAATATGTGAGAAAAACCAGAATTTATTCTAGGATTAATTTGTTGTCCAACATAGATAATTGATTATCTCTTTTTCATACTACTTATTTTGAATCTATCTTACTGTAATTTAGATAAATCATTCAATTATGTGCTTTATATTTTTTTTTGTTGAAACGCACAGATGAAAAACCATCTCTAAATATAAAGAAAATAGAACCAATATTGTTTGTTTTATTTGTTGTATTTTAAAATTGGAGTATATGTATAAATACATATATTCTCTATTTCATAATGAATTATCTATAATATTTTTTGAAAAAAATTAAATTTGCTAATAATTTTTTTTTAAAAAAAACTTCAGATTTATTCTTGCACGTTGGATACTTTTACAACCCATACAAATACCTCGTGCGAGTACAGGTAAATATACTAGTAAAACTAAAAATGAAGTGACAGGGTCGTGACATATATATACTCCCTCTGTCCCCAAATGTAAGCCCCTTTGACAAAAACACACAAATTAAGAAAATTAGTTAACTCATTTAATTTGTCTACAATGTGTAATATTTTTCCAAAACTGCCATTCAATTATTGACTTAAGAGAGAGACATAGTCATCTCATTTACTATTAAAAGTTTGCCACTGACCCAGGATCCTAGGTCTGCCACTAGTCATTGGAGCTTTGTCCATCCGCGAGCTCTCGTGAAAAACCTCGTCGGTGTTGTTCCACAGTTTTATCTGCGGTCTCAAGGCCGCAAAGCCTCAACTGCACTGAAAACATGACCCCCATCAGGCCGCGAGGACCGCCCCTCCCTCACATCGTGCGCGCTCTACCGGAGATCCCTTGTGAGCTGAGCAGCGCACCATCGATGCTCCGCCATCAGGCTTAGTCACATTCACCCCCAGAGCTCCACCGCGGGCTGTAGCCACTGTGCATCCCTGAACGGCGACTGTGAAGCCCTTATACAAACCCCATCTTCCTCTTTTGTACACCTAAAACCTAATACAAACTACTGATGTGCCGCCATTGAAATGAAAGGATAACTTTACTTGGAGTTTTTTTGCAATTATTTTAAATTTGTAAGGAAGCTGCGCCTCCTATGTGTTACCTTTCTTATGAGTCAAAGATCTGAACCACTCAATAAACTATATTAAATCAACACACAAAACAATTAGTTCACCTGTGAACCACATAGTTGATGGTTCACTGTAAATGCCACACATAAAATATATACTCCCTCTGATTTCAAATATAAGCAACAAAAAAAATAACGCTAATTAAGAATAATACTTAATCTCATTTAGTTTTCTTGGTGTAATAAAAAAAATAATGATATTCTCTAAAATGCCCTCCATGAAAACTTGTTTCATAAGAATACAAGAAGTTAGAAAATAAAATCAAAATTAATTAAAGGGCATTTTAGAAATAATATTAATTAGTTGAGATTTACTTATATTTTATACTATCAAAGTTAGAATTTTTGTTGATTATATTCGAAACCAGATGAATTAGAACTTACGTATAAATAAATGTGTTTACATAAGCTTTGAAATTAATTGAAAGTGAATACTTTTTCAATTCCAAGAACACTAAAACTAAAATCAAAGTAGTTCCGCCGTTTTCTTTGAAAAAGGAGGGCTGAAAACGACCATGCGCAGAAGTGCAGGTTAACCATGTTATTGTTACAGCATAGGAAGCTTCACCATAAAAAAACAAACATTCACAAAAAAAAAAAGAAAGAAAAAGAAATACCCTCACAAAAGAAACAGATGTGTTATTTTGGCACCAGAATTCGACAACTGTATACGATACCGTATGTCCGTACATGTACGGATCGTATATCCGTATATATACGGATAATATTTTTATTTTTTTTACTATCAGGATATGTATCCTGATGGCATGATACATTTTCAAAATACTGTCATTGTGTCCGTATATATATCCGATGCGATGCAATTTATGCCTTTATCTGATGTCGTTAAATAGATTGTCGAATTCTTGTGTCAAAATATCATTTTTGCAAAAGAAAACATAGGAAAACAGGCATATATTATTTATTACTGAACTATGCGTGATTAAATTAAGAGAAATGATTTTTTACACACAAATTGACATAAAAGTGGACACAATATATTTTCGTACGTGTACGAACCGTATGCCCATACATGTACGGATAACATTTCTTTCAATTTTTTTTTAGATTTTTTTAAACTGGTTAATTTTTTTGTTGTCATTAACCAGATAATGAACTGCATTAACCAGATATTTGAACTTGATTAACCAGATAAAAAAAGTTTCAGGATTTGACATTAACCAGATAATGAATAGCATTAACCAGATAAATGAACTTCGTTAACTAGATAAATAAAATGTTGGCATTCACCAGATAATGTGAACCATTTATTTATCTGGTTAACGAAGTTCACTTATCTAGTTAATGGTTCATATTATTTGGTGAATGCTAACCCTGAAGTTCATTATTTATCTGGTTAACGAAGTTCATTTATCTGGTTAATGCAGTTCATTATCTGGATAATGACAAATATTTTTTTAAACAGCTAAAAAAACTAAAAAAAAATTAAAAAAAATAAAAATAAAATACTGTATACGTACTGTACGGACCGTATATCCGTACCATACGGACTGCGTGTCCAAAATTGTGTTTCTTTTTTTGTACAAATAACGAGACCCTTAAATTAACCTTGTGGGCGTTGTTGATTCATTAATTAGGAATCACCAAGTCATAAAGAAAAACTACTATTTAGGAATCACCAAGTCAAAAAAAAAAAAAGAACTACTATTAGGAATCATCATATTCTCTTTTCCCTAACAGCCTACGTACCCTCAATCAAGAAGATAGTATAGGCATTAAGCAACTTTTCCTTCCTTTATTTGGCTAGTACAACGACAAAATTATATATATTCAGATCACCATTTTCTTCGTCACGTAGAATAGGTCATAGGTTGCACCCCCATCTAAGTTAAAAGGGTGAGAA
Organism: Calophaca sinica; assembly: GCA_037113605.1. Classification (NCBI taxonomy): domain Eukaryota; kingdom Viridiplantae; phylum Streptophyta; class Magnoliopsida; order Fabales; family Fabaceae; genus Calophaca; species Calophaca sinica. Next base: position 52,018,671 of record CM073735.1, on the reverse strand, counting down.
AGTTTGGTTGGCGTGCACAAGAGTATCTCTTGTCCTTTACTTGCTTATGGAAGTAATGTCTCTTATTTTGTACTATTATATTATATCTATGTAACCAATGGAAATTATTATCACTTTTCACTGAAGGCAAACTAAGAACTGTTTGAATTCCCTGAAAGGAAAAATTAAAAGGGAAAAAAAGAAAACAAGAAGAGTAAGACTTGCTACTTATTGTTTTATCAATAAGAAAACAGCAAAAGACAAAAAAGAGCACTAATTCCTAATCCTAGCAATCCACACAACATCAGTTAACAAGGAAGAGGACAGAGCAGGATGACACCGCTGCCAAAGATGAACACCTTGATAAATGGTGGTACTATTCTTCGCTAACCAATCAGCACAAGAATTTCCCTCTCTCAAAATATGAGTGAAAGATAGATGTCAATCAAGATTCATGAGAGATATTATGTGATCAACAATTGGAGCATGTGGATGAGTCTGATAAACACCTTTCTCAATTAGCGACAAAACAGTTTGGGAGTCAGATTCACAAATAATATGACGATAACCACTGTTCTAGGCTAGACTAAGACCTTGAGCAATGGCTTGAAGTTCAACATTTATATTTGTAGTATGACCAAATCCACCAGAAAAACCAAGATCCAATCACCAAGATGATTTCTAATCAGTCCCTCATAACCAGACCGCCCAGGATTGCCAAAAGAGCTCCCATTCATGCTCAATTTAAAGCAATTCTCAGGAGGTGGTAACCAAGCAACTACTTAATTTTATACGGTGAATAAATAATTCATCAAATGAAATTTGACTATTCAGAAATCGATGGATTGACACCCTTAAATGGGAAAGGGTTAAAACCCATTTTAGTTTTTCACCTTGAATACAAATTCATTTTAAAGAGTGCGAGTATAATAATTCAATTATCCAATTTACTACCACTAGCTAATGGGGAAAATTAGCTGCATTTCTTTAATTAGTGTCCAATGAAGTATGTTTTACATTAATTAGCTAGTATTTGGCCATAAACATCATTAATGAAATCAAATGATTAATCAAATGATTAATGAAATCAAATGCTGTCAATATCACATGTTTAATGGACGTAAATCCCTTTAACTCCGCTCATTATATGTTACCTTTATCTTTCGAAGTAAAGTTGTGAAAGAAAAATGCAACACTATAACAAAATTATTGGATGCCGTATGAATCAATAATATTATATTATATACCAACATTTACCTCCAAATATTAATTTGTAATCAATGAATAGAGTGCATCATGGCATTGACTGACACACTGATACATTATTTTGGCTTGAAAAGGGACAAGTTGACCTGGTTAATGAATCATGCATACATTCCATATGTAAGATGGATTGGCATTTTGTTACAAAAAAAAAAAGGAAGATGGATTGGCCTATATAATGGTAAAACTATTTTTTTTTAAAAGAATAAGAAAGTTTCTAGTGTCTGGTGAAGGACATGAGACAATGAATTACAGTTCACTGAAAAAAAAAGAAGGTATAAATATCTAGGAAACATGTAAACAAGTAAAGAGAATCTATAAGGTATAACAGGCTAGTATAGAAAGAATTGAGGAAAAAAAAATAGCAGGCCCCCCTTAAATGAAGCATTAGTAAAGTAAGATTTACTATTCCCTGGATGGAAATTTGGAAAGGACTAGGCACAAAAATTCAAATCAAATGTGAAAACATACAAAAGAAATAAAATAAAAAAGGTGAAAAATCTAAAAGGTCAAGATGAACTGTCCATGGGACCTACATTGTAGACAAAAATGCCAGAGTTAATTTGACTTTAGTGAACCTAACTTTGGAAGCAAATGAAAATAACTGATGCAGATCTGTTCCTCACCTATCTACGGATTTGGATTTGGTGCATCGGTGATTGCGTGCAGTCACGCAGTCACGCGATGTCAGTCGTTCGATCTTGATCGAATGATCTAAATTTAATCACAATTTTTTATTTTTTTAAAATATAAAATATCAAAATTAAATATAGACCGTTCGATCTCGATCGGATAGTCGACATCGCGTGATTGTACACAGTCACCGACTGCACACAAGCACGAACCTCTGCCATCTTTTTTTTTTGGGTATACACTATCTACCATTTTCTATTGCGTACTATTATACAGGCAAATTACATTCTCTCTCTATCTATCAATTTTCGTCCACAGGGATCATGTTGTGCCTCCCCATTTACACCTTTTCAGTGTACTAATCCAAGGCAGTACAAACACAAGGACCATGGTTACACATCTTGTTAATCGGTTGCAATAATTGTGACAAGTCTCCTAATTTCATTTTCCCTAGTAATTAGACTGATAGAACCCCATTTGACACACTAATTAGGCCTGCTAATAATGAAAATTACAGTAGACACACAGAACACTATCCAATTCCAAATCACTGCTGATTGGTCAAATACAATAATTCCACCTTTTAATTCTTGTTTGGACTCCAAATTGGAAACATCAATTTTGCTGCAGTTTTCTTTTATGGTCAAAAAAGAAACCGATGCTAAAATGAATAATTGTATCAATGAAATAGGAATTTGACTGTATTTTCCAAATTGCAGCACATGGTTAGGACTAATTGACATATTAAATTGTGACAAAAAATAAATTGTATTTAAAATACTATCCATTTTGTACCACAAAAAAGTGAGGTCCTGTAATTACGGATTGATCCCTAAACAATAGAGTACCTACCTTTATGAGAGAGACAACTGGGATATAGTTTGGTCCAAAAGACCAGAATGGCATCTTGTGCTGCTATGCATAATTATTGTATTAATATTTATTTACGATGATTACACGGCTAGCACAAAGAAAATGGCAATGCAGGAAAGGACAATAAGAACATGCGGTAATACTAGTGTTTTCTTTGAGAATAAAACTTAGACGATTGAAAAAATTTACAAGCCATGTTTTTAATAAAATTTACAATAAAAGCATGCGGTAATACTAGTTTTAACTATTAAGTTCGTCATGTTTTTAATTAAAAAAAAACTGTCGTTAACTGACATATCATGTTTTAAGGAATAGATAAGGATAAACTATTTCATGAGTATCTATGTATTTAACAAAAAAACAACACGAAATAGACCGATAAAACTTTAGATAAGCTTTGTCATTTCTTCTATGTGACTTAACAAAAAGAGGAAATAGCATGTGATGTGGTGTACACGTGCACATGAGTTTAAGTTCTAAAATTTACAAGCCTCAATCCCTGCAAAAATGCACGACCTACGAAGTGAATGGAAGAAGGAAACAACGGATTCACCAAATCCTTACTACTAACAAACAAAGGGTACCCATAAAAGGAAGAGAAGAGAACCTCTCCCTCCTTCCACTCTGTCTAATAAGCTGTTTCTTTCTTATGTTATGTTCTTCTGTTCAGACACTTGAGAGAGAGAGAGAGAGAGAAGGAAAAAAAAGCATCTTTCTCTGCATTCTTACCTCTCTTCAATCATTTTGCTGTTAATGATAAGGTTCCTCCACCTGTTGGGAAAACCAAGAACTTTCTTCTGTTTCCTTTGTCTCCCATTCTCTCTTCTCTTCCATGAAACTACAACATGACAATGGGAGAAGACTCCTTGGTAGCAGCAGTCCCATTTGACAGAGCTCTTGAACAGGTCTCATTTTTTACACTTATTCTATAACCTTTCTTAACCTTCTCTTTTGGCACAATTTCAAAGCTTTTCTTCTCTCTTGTTTCCAAAATTTCATATTGGTGTGCTTCTGGAGTGAAATCATTGGCTTCATTGCCAATGATGTATACTTCAATTCGGCCTTTCTATTTTATTTTTTAGTTTTTTGACCTTATGATTGAAGTCTGGTTTCCTTTGCAATGTGCATAAACTGTTTAATGGGAGTCCAAACCTTGGAAGGTAACCCCTGGTTCTAGTTCAAAATTTAGAATTTTTTTTTTTTGTTAATTCTACTCATTTTTCTTTTAAATTTAAATATGCATTGCACACATTCCTATACTGGTGATATACACACATGGATGTGTGTGTGAGTGTGTTATGGTGTGAATCAGTAAGAAAGGTAGACTTTTAGTCTTTGTTTTGAAATAGCCAATGTGATTGATATTTTGATTTTGTTTTGGTATTTCCTTTGTGCAATATTTTCTGCAGTTTGTCTACTTTACCTCCTAAAGAACTGTTTTTCCTTTCTCCACAACTGAAAAATTGGTTTGTATTTTGATAGAAACTGGCAGTAGAATAAATGTTACACTGAATATGCTTCTTTTATTATAGATAATTCTCTGAGAAACTGCTCCAACAGAGAATTACAGTACATAGAAGTTAGAAACTGAATAGAGAAAGAGAAGGAGAATAAGGATTCCCTAGGAGTTCGAGAGCCTAGTCTCTCCCAACCATCCAGTACCAAATAACCGAATGCCCTTCCTATTCCCTCCTACTCTAATTTAAAACAGAACAGTTACATAAGCAGTTACCTAAATATAACAGTTACTAGTAATGAAATAAACTGACTAATAATGAAATAAATTGACTACTAAGCATTTCTAGGCCTTCTCCTAACATAAGTCCTTGTAATTGGAGGCCTATTACTAACAATACTCCCCCCCAAAAGTTTCACCTTGTCCTCAAGGTGAAAATTAGGAAATTGATCATTGATGACCTCAGCTGATTCCCAAGTGGCCTCAAAGGCTGGTAAATCTTTCCATTGAATGAGTACTTCTGCTATCCCAGAGGTGTGATTGCGGGCTGCAAGAACAGTAGCTGGTTCAACTTGGAGTTCCACGTCTTCTGTTAACATATGCGGCAAAGGTTGTGGAGTCACAGCAGGAGCTAGAGCCTTCTTCAAAAGGGAAACATGAAACACTGGATGAATTTTGCTTTCTTGAGGCAAGTCCAACTGATAAGCTACCTGACCGATGCGCTTCAAAATCTGGTATGGTCCATAAAACCGTGGGCTCAACTTTTCATTTATTTTTTTAGCCAAGGACTTCAATCTATATGGCTGCAACTTGAGATAAACCCAATCTCCAATTGCATAACTGACTTCCCTTCTACTCTTATCAGAATAGGCTTTCATTTGATTCTGAGCTTTGACCAAATTAGCTTTCAAGTCATTTAGGATAGTGTCCCTGTCAACAGTCATCTGATTAACTTCTTCAACTGCGGAAGGAATGGTTGTGCCTTTGAGAAGGTGAGGAGGGTCTCTCCCATATAGAGCTTTGAAAGGAGTACTTTTGGTGGAACTATTATAATTGGTATTAAACCAGAATTCTGCCCAACTTAACCATTGGATCCACTGTTTTGGCTTAGAGCCAGATAAACATCTTAAATAAGTTTCCAAACATCTATTCACAACTTCTGTTTGGCCATCAGATTGGGGATGATATGCAGAACTGAATTTGAGTTTTGTCCCGGCTGCTTTAAATAATTCTGTCCAGAAATGACTGAGAAAGATTTTATCCCTATCTGAGACAATAGTGGATGGAAACCCATGCAATTTAACCACTTCTTTCAGAAAAATTTCTGCCACATCTCGGGCTGTAAAAGGGTGGCCAAGGGGAATAAAATGTGCATACTTAGTAAGCCTGTCCACTACCACCATGATTGTATCTTTACCTTGACTTTTAGGGAGTCCTTCTACAAAATCCATTGAAATATCAGCCCATACTTGAGTTGGAATTGGAAGTGGTTGGAGGAGACCGGCCGGAGAAAGAGTTTGGTACTTGTTCTGTTGACACACTTCGCAAGTTGCCACCAATTGCTGAATATCTTTCCGCATTCCTTCCCAATAAACCAAAGCTGCCAGTCTTTTGTAAGTCCTGAAAAACCCAGAATGACCACCAATGGCAGAATTGTGGAATTCTTTGAACAAGAGAGGAATTTTCGGTGAAGCTTTTGGTAGAACTAGCTTTCCTTTGTACAACAACTTCCTGTTTTGGAAAGAAAATCACGGATGTGAAGCGTAATCCGAATCAGGTCTTGAATAATGGCTTTGAGTTTCTTTGTCCAACTGAATTTCCTCCTCCCATTCCTCCAAATCTGAAAAATGAACCATGGAAATAGTGTATAAGTCATTCTTCGGGACAATGCATCGCTGACCTTATTGTCGCGACCAGGTTTATACCGATTTCAAAGTCCATCCCCATTAGTTTAGAAATCCATTTGAATTGCTCTTCACCCAACATTCGTTGGTCGTCGAATTTCAAACTTTTACGATCCGTATGAATAATGAAATGTCTTCCCATCAAATAATGTCTCCATTTTTGCACTGACCATAACAATGGCCATGAGTTCCACTTTCATAAACCGATTTCTTTTGGGCTCGGTCAGACAAAGCTTGGCTAAGAAAGGCAACTGGGCGGCCTTCTTGCAATAAAACTGCACCCAAGCCTTTGTTGGAAGCATCAGTTTCTATGATAAATGTCTTGGAAAAATTAGGAACTGTCAAAATAGGTAAATCTGCCATTGCTTTCTTTAGGGAGTTAAAAGCATCTTGGGCTTCTTGTTGCCAGGTAAAACTGTCTTTTTTTAACAGTTGTGTCAATGGCTTTGCAATTTTTCCATAATCCCGCACAAACCTTCTATAGTAACCTGTGAGCCCAAGGAAACCTCTCAAGGCAGTAACATCTTTAGGTATAGGCCATTGCATCATGACTTCCACCTTCTTAGGATCGGCTGCCACCCCAAACTTAGTAATAACATGGCCCAAATATTCAATCTGTTCTTGCCCAAAAGTGCATTTCTTTTTATTAGCAAACAACATGTGCTCCCTCAATACTTGTAGAATGGTGTGCAAATGACTTCTATGCTCCTCTCTGTTCTTGCTATAAATCAAAATGTCATCAAAGAAGACTAGAGCAAATTTCCGTAAATAAGGCCTCAACATTTCATTCATCAACGATTGGAAGGTAGAAGGAGCATTGGTGAGGCCAAAAGGCATCACTACAAATTCATAATGCCCCTCATGTGTTCTGAATGCAGTTTTAGGGATGTCTCCTTCCTTCATCCTAATTTGATGATACCCTGATTTAAGATCCAGTTTGGAAAAAATGGTAGCTTCCCCCAGTTCATCCAACAATTCATCAATTACAGGTATAGGGAATTTATCAGGGATTGTGATTTTATTTAGAGCCCTATAATCAACACAAAACCGCCACCCTCCATCTTTCTTCTTTACCAAAATAATGGGGCTAGAATAGGGACTTACACTTGGTCTAATAACACCAGACTTAAGCATGTCATCCACTAATTTTTCTATCTCATTCTTTTGGTAATGGGGGTACCTGTAAGGTCGGATATTGGGAATTTCTGCTCCTTCCTTCAGCAAAATGGCATGATCGTGCCTTCTAGGTGGTGGTAGACCTTTAGGTTCTTGAAAAACATCTGAAAAATCTTCCAAAATCCTGTGATGTCACTTTGGAAATGGTCTGGCAGCATCGGTGTCTTCCTCCAAAGCATAATATTCAATTAAGAACCCTTGGCCTTTATCTTGCAGGCCTTCACCATTGACTTGTAGGATGCATTGGCTCTTGACAAAGCCGGTTCCCCCTTCAACACTTTTATACCTCCCTTAGTTGGGACTTTCAAAGTGAGTTCTTTGAAATTAGCCCGAATTTCTCCCAAGCTTGCTAACCATTCCATTCCTAGCACCAAATCCACACCTCCCAATTCAAAAATATAGAAATCTTGTTGAATTTCTAATCCTTGAATATTGATGCCGAGTTGTTTGCACACCCCTACACATTTTATCTTTCTTCCATCCCCTACCTCCACAGTATATGTTGGTGTTTCAATGACTTGTAATCCCTCCTCTTCCACAATTACAGAGGAAATGAAATTGTGTGAAGCTCCACAATCAATAAGGACAACCACCTTCCTGCCCATTAAATTTCCCCACATCTTGATGGATTTCTTTGAAGTTAAACCCGCAATGCTGTACATAGAGAGTTGCAGATTTTTGAACTCTTCTACATCAGTTTCTGGTTCATCGTCCTTCTCCTCTTCTTGATCTTCTTCCTCTAGAATCAAGACTTGCATCTGTTTATTTGCACATACATGCCCGGGTCCAAACTTCTCATCGCACCGAAAACACAACCCTTTTGCCCTTTTCTCTTGCATCTCCGCATCACTTAACTTCTTGAATCCCCTGCCTCGGAATGATCCCGTAGTTCTTAAACTATTAGAATCACTGCCCGAAGGCACATTCTTTGCTCCTGCAGAATGCTGATTTCTGGTCCCTGTTTCCCATGTAACAGTTCTGGAATTAGTGTAGGTCCTATTGGATCCTCCTCCCTTGTTGTTCCAAGTAACCCCCTTGTTGAGTATTGCATTCCTTTCATCAATCTTACGGGCATAACCCATTAATTCGGTAATGATTTCATAGGATGTAATTTCAATTCAGCCTTAATCAAATCATTTAACCCATTCAAGAAAATCCCTTTGAGATACTCAGGATTGGCTCCTTTGAGTGGTCCAGCATAGAGTTCAAACTGTTCTCTATAGTCTTCCACCGAACCAGTTTGTTTAAGGCCCATCAACAATTCATAAGGATTCTGAGAGATTGTTGGTTGAAACCTCTCAAGAAGAGCACTTTTGAATTCTTCCCACGATGGATTTACAGCACAAAACTCCCACCATTGATACCAGTGGAGAGCCTTTCCTTCCATCGCAACCATGGCAGCCTGAAGCATTTCTGTTTCTGACACCCCCTTCAAATCGAAATATCTTTCAATTTTGTTCACCCACCCATATGCATCCTCACCGGAGAATAAGGGAATCTTCAATTTCCTCCATTTCGCCACATTGCGGTTGTCCTCTTCTCCCACTACGGTGTCGCCATCATCGCTGATGTTGTTTTCAGAATGATGTTCAGGCCTATCATTCTGTACAGAATTCCGATTCAGAGCCTCCAAAATCTCTGCAAACTGCCTTCGATTTTCTGCTCTATCCTCCTCGAGAACCCGCCTTTGGTTCTCGAAACCGCGCTCCAGAGCGTCGACCCGTGCTTCCATTCTTCGCGTCAGTACCATGTAACACTCCCAGAACCGAGTGCTTTGATACCAGTTGATAGAAACTGGCAGTAGAATAAATGTTACACTGAATATGCTTCTTTTATTATAGATAATTCTCTGAGAAACTGCTCCAACAGAGAATTACAGTACATAGAAGTTAGAAACTGAATAGAGAAAGAGAAGGAGAATAAGGATTCCCTAGGAGTTCGAGAGCCTAGTCTCTCCCAACCATCCAGTACCAAATAACCGAATGCCCTTCCTATTCCCTCCTACTCTAATTTAAAACAGAACAGTTACATAAGCAGTTACCTAAATATAACAGTTACTAGTAATGAAATAAACTGACTAATAATGAAATAAATTGACTACTAAGCATTTCTAGGCCTTCTCCTAACATAAGTCCTTGTAATTGGAGGCCTATTACTAACATATTTCTGTTCAGGCAATTGTATCTATAAAGAAAGGTGCATATTTACTGAAGTGTGGTCGTAGAGGAAAGCCAAAGCTCTGTCCTTTCAGACTTTCTCCGGTAAGTGTATGAAATTTACTAATGATTAACATCAATGTGTATGAAATTTCATTGATTTGTCTTATTTTCTTCATTACCTAATGAAGTTACTATTATATATCCTTTTTACCCTTTGATTCTTTCTAGGATGAGAGAAATTTGATTTGGTGCTCAGGGCAACAGGAAAAGCATTTGCGTTTGAGCGGAGTTACAAAAATTATTCAAGGACAGGGAAATGTATGTAACAAACATAAACAGCCATGAGTTATTGCGCGAATGTGAAGGTTTGAAACAGAAATGAAAAGAGTAAAATTCATGTTTTGGCCTAATAAATTGCTCACCATTTTCAGATAAAGTCCCAGAGGCAAAATGAAACCGGAAAGGAGTGCCATTCATTTTCATTAATCTATGCCAATGGTGATCGGTCGCTTGATCTGGTAAATATATGTGATTCACACGTGACATATACCTGCATTTGTTTTCCTATATATGTAGTTTGAGTTATTTATTTTAACTATAGATATGCAAGGACAAAGCACAAGCTGCTTCTTGGTTTGTTGGCTTGAAAGCTGTGATTTCTAGGTGCCAGCAACCTAAAGCTTTTAGTAGTTTAAGAAGCTGCAAAGGGGTGCAGAGTTGTGTTAGTAGTCCAGCTGGAATTTTCAGAAGAAAGAAAAATCTTGGCCTTCTGGATGAGACATCTCAATTTACTCAGGTTTCATACATCTTCTTTGCTGCTTTGATTTATCAATATATATTGAGTTTTAGTGTAAAACTATGCCATTTTTGGTTGTTCTGTTCAATACACAGTAAGTTATAGGGTTTTCATGTGTTGAAACATCAAAAATGTTTCTTTCACCTCCGTTTTATAACTAACTCTAACAGCTTGTTTTGTTATCAATTCCTCACTGCTCTGAAGGATAGTAAATGCTAGACAATAAGAAGAGGATAATTAAAGCAACAACTAAGATTTAATATTGCTTCTAGTGAAGATATCTCATTTTGGACTATTCAGCTTCAAAAGAGATATACTCTATTGTTGAAGAACATTATGTTCATGGTTATTGGTCTAATTTTCAGTAGGTTCCATGTCCATACACATCAGGGAAAAGAGAAGGAATAAAATGGATGTATATAGCTACATATGTGTTTGAATTTCTACACATGCATTTTCATGATTAGCATAATATCTGAGTATTATTTTGTCCTCTTCATTTTCATTTAGATTCTTAATTTTAAAATCAAATTGATCATTCCTTGATGATAGAGCACAACTCATCATCATTACTCTTCAAATGGTATAAAAAATTGGGTTCTGGGGTAAATGGATTTAGACAACAATAAAATTTATTGCTCAAGCTAAAAGCAGAAAGTTATAGGTTCAGTAAGAGCTTTCATTATGTTCTGAGCATTCTTGGGGAAAGAGATGCCTATGATTTTGTATCAGAAATTTTGACTCTTTAATATTTTCTCTGGTGCATGTGAATCAATGTGGTAAATTTTACATTCGCAATGATTTGGTCACTGGGTGTAATATTATTGATACTACTGCGATGCAATCATATAACTCCAGAGTAATTTAGATTACAAGTAGCTTGAATGTATTCTCTTCTCATTTCCTTGTTAATATGAATCACTTAGATCTTACTTTCTCTCCATAAAAGAAAATAATCAAAATAATAATTCGTCTCAGACATAAAATGTAACCTTTTGTCATTTGCTTTGAAGGTACATAGTGTATGTGCAAGTCCTGCTTTGTCACTTTCAGAAAGGTGCTTTTCTGAAGGCTTATCATATACATCAGATAACTTTCATTCAGCGGCATCTTTCATCTCCAGCACTCATGGCATAACAGATAATTCAGTACCAAGTTCTCCATATATTGATCCAGATATTCATAGAAATATTAAATCAACTCGTTTTGAAAAGGAGTACAAGAAGGATTTGTCATATAGGTCTATCATGCCTCCTACCTCCCCACATGTAGGAAATAACAATGTATTGAAGGATGTAATGGTATGGGGCGGAGGGATTGGATGTCTTGTGGGGATTGTGAATGAAAGGTTTGTCCAAAATAGAATTTATTCTTTAGTGCCAAAGTTACTGGAATCCACTGCAATGTTAGATGTACAAAGTGTAGCCGTAGGAGGTAACCATGCTGCCTTAGTTACAAAACAAGGGGAAGTGTACTGCTGGGGTCAAGGGAAGTGGGGAAGGCTGGGGCAAAGAATTGATACGCACATTAGCTCCCCCAAAATAGTTGATTCTCTTAGTGGTATTCATGTAAAGCATGTTGCCTGTGGAGAGTATCATACATGTGCGTTGACAGATTCTGGTGAAGTATATACATGGGTGAATGATGTTTGTTCTTCAGATTTGGTTGATGATGGGAGAATTAGAAGTCAGTGGATACCACATAAACTTTCTGGACCATTAGATGGTATTAGTATTTCAAGTGTTGCTTGTGGCGAATGGCATACCGCAATTGTCTCTAGCTGCGGGCGGTTATTTACATATGGAGACGGTATATTTGGAGTGCTTGGGCATGGAAATTGTCAGAGCTTTTCTAGACCAAAAGAAGTTGAATCTCTTAGTGGTCTAATGGTGAGGTCTGTTGCTTGCGGAACATGGCATACAGCTGCTATTGTTGAGGGTGTCATTGCTGACCGTTTGTGGCACAAAAGTTCTATTGGTAAGCTGTTTACGTGGGGTGATGGTGATGAAGGAAGGCTTGGTCATGCTGATAATGGAAGCAAGCTTGTACCAACATGTGTTTCACAACTTTTTGACTATGATTTTGTTCAAGTGTCCTGTGGAAGAATGTTGACTGTAGCACTTACTAACATGGGAAAGGTATTTACAATAGGAAGTGCAAAATATGGACAATTGGGAAATCGACATGCCAGGGATAGAGGCGCAGTTATGGTTGAAGGACAGCTTAAACAAGAGTTTGTTAAAATGATATCATGTGGTTCATATCATGTTGCTGTTTTGACATCTGCAAGGAGTGTGTATACATGGGGCAAGGGTGAAAATGGACAACTGGGGCTAGGTGATACTGAAGACAGATGCACACCTTGTTTTGTTGAGGCTCTAAGAGATAGGCAGGTAGATAGTATTACTTGTGGTCCAAGTTTCACAGCTGCAATATGTTTGCACAAACCTATTTCTATTAGTGACCAGTCAAGCTGTAGTGGTTGTAGGTTGCCATTTGGGTTCACAAGGAAGAAGCATAACTGTTATAACTGTGGTCTTTTGTTCTGCCGCGGTTGTAGTAGTAAAAAGGTTACAAATGCATCTCTAGCACCAATCAAGAGTAAGGCCTTTCGGGTTTGTGATCGGTGCTATGAGCAGATACTAAAGCATGAGAACAAGATTGGTGATCTCACTGAGGATAGAGGAGAAACAAATGTGACACATGGTCCTTTACTGTCTGTTAGTCAATCATGTTATAGGAAAAGCATGCCTAGTGGAAGGAAGGACTGGAAAAACCAACAAGAAAGCCAGCATGATTCAGAAGATAGTTCTTCTAAGTTAAGTGGAGTGTCACAATGGGGGCAAGTTCCATGCCCGGCCCTATTTTCACTATACAACCTCCCCAATGTAGAGATAGATACAACAAAGTCTGATAAGATGCTCATAGAAGAAGTTCAGAGACTGAGAGATGAGGTAATGACTACACCTATATCCTTCAATTGTAAATTAAAGTTTTCCTATGCATTTGGTAGTTGAAATCTCATTTCATTTGTATTCTGTTTTGAATGTGTTTGCTTACAAGTGCTACTATTTCATATCTTTGGGTAGGCTAGGAGACTTGAAAAGCAATGTGAGCTCAAAAACCAAGAAATACAAGAGTGTCAACAAAAACTTGAGGAGAGTTGGTCTGTGGCGAAAGAGGAAGCTACCAAGTTTAAGAAAGCTAAAGAGGTCATAAATGCTTTGGCACTACGGGTAAGTTCTTTAGTATTGTTGTTTAGGTTTTAAGTTGGAAAGCTAGAATTTTCAATCTCCTTGTTAATTGAATTTATATATTAAGCACAGAGCGGTGGAAGAGATAATAAATATGACATTTGAAGTTATTATGTTACTATATTAATTGTAGCATGCACAGCCACAGGATTCAAGATACATGCCTTTGTCTTTCCAAAATTAGGTTTCTTAGTTAAAAAAAAGATCTCCTATAAGGTATATATCAGATAATTAAGCCATCATTAAAACTCATAGCACGCTTTGATTAAAGGTCTCTTAAAATTTTTGTATTTGAACTATAATGCCCCAATTGCTCTATAAACTATATAACATAATAACACTAAAGTAAAGAAATGAAATTTATGCAGGGTATGAAATGTTAACTTTAATTATGTAGTCATTATAATTTGGCCTTACATTCTTGTACTTAAGGTAATTGATATATAGCTATCATCTATGTAGCTTCACACGATATCCGGAAAAGACAATGCTGCACAAGAAGGAAAGGTTGGGCTACATGAATTTCTTCCTAATTTGGCACCTATACATACAAATATGAATAGTCCAAGAGAGAGCAACATGGACAATCTATCCAGTTCCTCTATTGTGTTCTCTGACAAAATAAAATCCAAATTTTTGAGAAGTGTGCTCCTCAAAAATGAAAGATTGATGGAGAACTCTAACTTCACCACCAGAACAGAATCTCAACAAGACACTGCCAATGACTTGAAGGTCGAATCCGTAGAACAGTATGAGCATGGTGTTTACATAACACTTTCAAGCCTGCCATGTGGAAAAAAGGGCCTTGAGCGAGTGAGATTTAGGTAACTCTTTTTATAAGGTTAATGGTAACTAGTACTCTTGAGGCACTAGTTAAGAAATCAAAACTGTAAAGTACTTAATAAAAAGTACTGACTCCACTTATGCAGTCACGCGATCCCAACCGTCCGATTTTAATTGGATGGTTCGTATTCCAACTTTATAAGACAGTTCTAAAACACGAAGTCGGAATGTGGACCATTCAATCTAGATTGGATGGTCTAGATCTTCAACAACGTGAATGCGTGACTGTAGTCATTCCATTTCTGTAGTATTTGATGTATAGCATTTAATGTTCTTACATATTATGCATAGAAAAGTGTAGAACATAAAATACTGCACCCTAATTTCATAGATACAAATATGTTGTCTGAATTTATTTATTTATCTCTATATAATTTCTTGGCAGCCGGAAGCGATTTTCACAGAAGGAAGCTGAACGATGGTGGGAAGAGAATAAAGCAAAAGTGTTCAATAAGTATGAGATTGAAGGGTATCTAGATTTTAAACACTAGGTGAAAGGCTAATTTTTTACTTGCCATTCATCTCTAGCAGTTTTCACTATAGTTCTTGGTGTAGGAAGGAGGTGATGTTGGCTTCATGATTTAGATGAGAGGCTTACTGCAAGAAAGATCAAATTCTTCTTGTATCTAAGCAAGCATCCTTTATTCATGAGTATCTTGGGACATTCCATCATGTGTACAGTACAGTCATTAATAACAGATGTCTCTTACTCTTAATTTTCTCTATTCCATTTCAGTATTATAAAGTTGTTCAATTTCACCCCCTGCTATTTTAATTTTCCTAGTGTGGAATGGCCAAAGACTCAATAGTCACTACAAATAGTGTGCAACTGTGCATGCTATTAGCTTAAATTAACTGATGTTAGTTATGTATTAACTACTGTTCAATTATTATTTAGCTAGCTTTAACCTTAGTTAGTAACAGCTTAGTTAATTCCAGGTTAATTAGTTACAGCTGCTTGTTAGTTAGCTACAGCAGCTTGCTCTGTTTCTGTTTGTATATATACATTTTCCCATCTAATGCAAAATCACTTTTGCCAATTACATTTCTGTAATATGGTATCAGATGAAAACACTTTCCGCATAATTTTCTCTCTGATTCTCGTGTAACCGCTTTGGTTTTCTTCTTCTTTCTCGCATTTTCCCTTTTGCATTAGTGTGTTCTTCGCGATCAATCTCTGTTGGCGATCTTCTCTGCTCGCGATTCCTTTTTCTTTGTTCGCGATCTTCTCTGCTTGCGATTTCTTCTTCTCTGTTTGTGTTTCTTGCGATCTTTGTCTTTTCGGTTTGCGAATTATCTTTGTTCGCTGTTCTGCGATTTTGCATTTTTGTGATTTGCCGTTCTGAGATTCTGTCATTTCGTGATTCGTTTTTGCTTTGCCATTCCTCGATTTTGTGATCTTGCGATTTCTTGCAACCCTAACACAATGTTCGAATCATCTTCTAGATCGAATTCACCGCAATCACAACCGAAATCTGCATCGGTTGAATCAGTGATTCCTAATCTTGCTTCTGTGAAATCACAACTCCAAGATCCATTGGATGTTTACTATATTCATCCTAATGAAAATCCATCTCTTGTTCTGGTTTCTCCTCCTTTGGAACCTTCTAACTACCATGGCTGGGCGAGAGCCATGTCTAATGCATTACAGATGAAGAACAAGTTTGATTTCGTTGACGGCTCAATTCTGAAGCCGCCTATTGATGATCCTCGTTTCAAGGCGTGGAAGAGCTGTAACACGCTGGTTCTATCATGGCTTCACCATTCGATGACTACTGAGATTGCTTCAAGCATTATCTGGTTGGACACTTCATATCAAGTTTGGCAGGAAATTCGTAATCGATTCTCTCAAGGTGATTTTGTCTGAATTTCACAATTACATTCTGAATTGTATTCTCTCAAGCAAGGAGAGCTATCTGTGATTGCCTATTTTACTAAGATGAAGATCATTTGGGATGAGCGTTGCAATTTTCTCCCTATTCCTGGTTGCACATCAACTATTTCTGGTTGCTGCAATGCTCATACTCAGGTTCAACAATATCGTGATAACAGCTTCGTTTTGTCTTTCCTACAAGGCCTTAATGACAACTATGTTGGAGTTAGGTCTCAGATTTTACTGCTTGAACCACTTCCTGCATTGTCCAAGGTGTATTCTATGGTGATTCAACAAGAGTGCCAATTTCAGCAACCACTTCTTCCTACACCTGCCGCTTTGGCTGTTTCATCTAATTCTGGTTCTGGTTATGCTAACAATTCTGCACAGTTTGGTTATGCTAATAATTCTGCACAATCATGGAAATCTCGTCCTAATTCCAAGCCTTTTAATCAGCATAATCAGAGGCCTCCATGGCAGTGTACTCATTGTGGTCGTCTTAACCACACAGTGGATACTTGCTTCATTAAGCATGGTTTTCCACTGGCTACAAGTCCAAGAAATCAGTCAATGCAGTCAACCTCATACTGCTGTTGTTGCTACTTTAGTTTCCATACCTGGTTTCACTCAAGAGCAGGTTCAAGGTCTCATGTCCTTACTGTCCACAGCATTTGTTGCTGCCTCACCTCAGCCAGCCAATACTGCTTCCACCAACCTGATTAGCTCCCACCATGCCTCAACTGTGACTATTTCAGGTAGTAATTCTCACCCTTGGATAATAGATTTAGGGGCAACCGACCATATTTCTTCTTCCTTTCAATATTTTACCACATATAGAACAATTAAACCAATTTCCATAAACCTTCCCAATGGCCAACAAGCTCTCACTAGCATTAGAGGCACCATTCATCTTACAAACACCATTACCTTATTTGATGTTCTATATGTTCCTCATTTTTCTTTTAATCTCATTTCTGTCACCAAGGTTACTAACCATTCACCTTGTTTTGTTTCTTTTTTTAATGATCATTGTTTTGCACAGGAAATGAATACCTTGAGGATGATTGGCAAAGCTAGAGTGGCTCATGGACTATATGAAGTGGTTCTTCCTCACTCCAATCCGGTTCCATCTCCCTTTTTACATTTTGCAAATAACACTTGTACACACATTCCTCATTCCAATGTATGGCACTATAGATTAGGCCATCCATCTTTGTAATGTTACAATCTCATTCAAAGAAATATAATGATGTTTCCTCTTTGACTCACTTTGTATGTGATACTTGTCATTTTGCTAAACAAAAGAAATTATCTTTTCCTCTTAGTTCTTCAATTTCTCAAAATGTGTTTGATCTTGTGCAGGTTGACATTTGGGGTCCCTTTGAGACTCCTTCCATCACTGGTCATAGATACTTCCTCACAATTGTTGATGACAAATCTAGATTTACTTGGATTAGATTAATGAAGTCTAAATCTGAGGCTAGACCTTGCTTAAATCAGTTTGTAACTTTTGTAGAAACTCAATTTTCTTCCAAAATAAAGACAATAAGGTCTGACAATGATCAAAATTTTTTGTTTGAGTCTTTGTACAAAAGTAAGGGTATTCTTCATCAACTTTCTTGTGTAGAAACACCCTAACAAAATGGGGTGGTTGAAAGGAAACACCAACACATTTTAAATGTGTCAAGAGCTTTAATGTTCCAATCCCATCTTCCTATATCTTTTTGGTCTTATGCAATTTCACATGCTGTTCATCTCATCAATTTTTTACCATCCTCCAAATTACAAAATCAGTCCCTTTACTACATTCTTCATAAAAAACAACCTGACATCTCTCATCTCAAGGTCTTTGGATCCTTGTGTTTTGCTTCCACCTTAGCTTTCCATAGAAATTTTTTTCAATCTAGAGCTAGAAAATGTGTCTATCTTGGCCACAAAGATGGTGTTAAAAGATTCATTTTGTTTGATCTCATTAACAGAGAATTTTTCCTATCTAGACATGTCATAATCTATGAAGACACTTTTCCATTCATTCTTGATTTTGAGTCTTCCAATTCTTCAACTCTTAATTTTCCCATTTGTCTTCCTCATCACAAAAATTCTACTGATGTTACTCCTTTACCATTTGTTCCTCTTATAGCCAATGATGTTGTCATTTATTCCCCTTCTACATCTGTTTCTGATTCTGCAAAAAATTTTGCTTCTGCAAAAAATTCTGCCCTTGCAGATAATTTTGGTTTGGCTTCTATTTCTGCACAAAATTCTGGTTTTGTCTCTATGACTACAGACCATTCTGGTTTGCAGCAACTTCTTCTCCTGTTCTTAGGGTGTCTACCCGATCCAAACATCCACCTAAGTACCTCAGAGACTACCACTGCAATATAGTTCACACTCAACATTCACCAAGCCAATCATCAGGTATTTCTTATCCTCTTACTAATTACATGACTTTTGATCATTTATCTTCTTCTCATAAGTCATTTTGCCTTGCTATTTCTCATGCCCCCGAACCTAAAACATATAAACAGGCTGCATAGTATCCTTGTTGACAGCAAGCCATGGACCAAGAAATTTCTGCTTTAGAGCAAAATCACACTTGGCAACTCACTGACTTACCACTTGGTAAGCATCCTATTGGATGCAAGTGGGTTTATAAGGTGAAATATAAGTCAGATGGTAGTATTGAGAGGTATAAAGCCCGACTAGTTGCAAAGGGCTATACCCAACAAGAAGGTCTTGATTATTTTGATACATTCTCGCCAGTGGTAAAAATGACAACTGTGAGAATTGTGCTTGCTCTAGCAGCTGCCAAAGGTTGGCATATTCACCAATTAGACGTAAATAATGCCTTCTTACATGGGGACTTACATGAGGAGGTCTATATGACCATACCTCCTGGCTTTAAAACTTCTCAACCTAACAAAGTTTGCAAATTGCTCAAGTCCCTTTATGGACTTAAGCAAGCTAGTCGGCAATGGAATTTCAAGCTCACTTCTACTCTTTTGAAGCTTGGATACTAGCATTCAAAATCTGACCATTCCCTTTTTGTTAAGCATCTTGGTTCAAAGATTACTATATTGCTTGTATATGTGGATGATGTTGTCCTTGCAGGGAATGACCTTGATGAGATTAGTTATGTTAAATCTTAGCTTGATTCTCAGTTTCGGATCAAAGACCTTGGCTCACTTAAATTTTTCTTGGGTCTTGAGGTTGCAAGGTCCACTAAAGGCATTTCTCTTTGCCAAAGAAAATATGCTCTTGAACTCTTGGATGATGCAGGCCTCCTAGCATGCAAACTAGCTTCAACACCAATGGTTCCGAACCTTAAACTTTCAGATACTGACAGTCCTGCATACTCTGATCCAACAGCCTATCCAGCAGCCTATCGCAGACTCATAGGTCACATGATTTACCTTACAAACACTCACCCTGATCTAGCCTTTGCAGTTAACAGATTAAGCCAATTTGTTTCCTTTCCTACTGAGTCACATCATGCAACTGCCCTTCATGTTCTGCAGTATATTAAAAGATCTCCTGGAAAGGGCTTATTCTTTTCTGCATCTTCAAATCTGAAGCTGTCTGCATTGAATGATGCAGATTGGGCTTCCTGCCCTGATTCTAGAAGATCAGTAACTGGGTATTCAGTGTTTCTTGGTCCATTATTGGTCTCTTGGAAATCTAAGAAGCAACCCACTGTCTCTTGTTCAAGTTCAGAGGCCGAATATAGAGCATTGGCATACACTACCTGAGAGATTCAATGGCTTCTCTACATCTTACAAGATCTGAAATGCACATGTACTAGTTCTGTTTCACTGTATTGTGACAGCAAGTCAGCCATTTCCATTACCCAAAATCCAACATTTCATGAGAGGACGAAGCATATAGAAATTGATCGCCACCTAGTCCGAGAAAAAGTTCAGATTGGTGTCATCAAATTAATCTCAGTTTCCTCTGCCAACCAGTAAAATGTTGACCAAATGATTACATAGCTATTAATGTCCAATTTATTTAAAATTTTGTATACATGATCATTAACATAATATGACGATAATAAACGGTTGGATTGATAAAATTCAATATCTATAAAGCGATATTAACCGGAGTAACTCAGACAAGAGTTACTCTTGGTGTAACTTGAACGCCCCTAAAAATGAGAGGCGTTCAAGTTACTCCAGGAGTAACTCTTGTCTGAGTTACTTCAGTTAATATCTTTCAATAGACATCAAATTTCATCAATCAGACTATCAAATTAAAAGTTCTTATTGAGTAGATTAACTCAATAAAATTTCATAAAATTTTAAAAATATTTGATATTTCATCAGATCACTTCAATTCAATGTATACTATACATTTTAATTTACAAGTAAAATGTTGACCAAATGATTACATAGCTATTGATGTCCAGTTTATTTAAAATTTTGTATAAATGATCATTAACATAATATGACGATAATAAACGGTTGGATTGATAATAAATTAATAATGATAATAAATTAATAATTGTATTGTCAAGGTGAAGGGTTCCTTTTGGGGGGAAAAAAAAAAGGTGAAGGGTTCCTTCATAATAATAATAATAATAATAATAATAATAATAATAAGTTGTAGTTTATCAGACAACTCCTAAAAAAACAATTTGTCACCAGTCAAACTTTTTTCCAGTGGCTTGAATGAGGTTAGAGCTTGACTTCTTTCTTAATTTTTCTAAACCTTACAAATCAAATTATACAAATATTTATTTTTCACTATCTTTTACTCGATGTTTTTGGTCCATGTTGTGGGGCCTGCAGTATGAATAGGCATTTTCTTTTAGGGATTCAGATTTTAGTCTGAAAAAGACGTACGCATGAGTTTCTTTAGCCAACAATGTGTTCGTAAATTTAATGCAAAATATGCAAGTGTGTGTGTGTATATATATAAGACTAAACTATAATTTCGTTATTTTAAATTATTTTTGACATTAATTTTATTTTTATAAAAATCCTGACATTGAACTAAACCTAAAAAAAATAAATATTAAATTGATTATTTGGGTCAAAATTAAAATAATTAATTCTAAAACAATTTTTCTCTGTTTGATATTAATCAAGATTTTTAAAGATGAATGTAATGTCACGTATCTTTAAAAAATAAATTAATACTAAATGTATCTTCCTAGGATGTTATATTTATATAAGGTCTATAAATAGCAATCAAAAAAAAATATAAGGTCAATAAATAATAAAAAGAAGTCAAAAGTCATTATATGTGCATACATTTAGAGTTCAAATGGACATTGTTTTCTTAACGTGGGAGAATATATGGAATACACCGACGTTTCTTTTTATTTTCTCGTCCAATATGGGGGCATAAAGCTAACCAAAATTTACATTATCATAATCTTACGGGGTATGGAAGCCCCATACAAATCACCTAACAAGAAGTTACTAATGTCTTTGGGAAGAGTATTCACAAAGTGAACTCTTAGTTGTTCGGCGGATCCCATCTAACTAGCCAATCAACTACTCCCTTCGTCCCAAATTATAAGAACATTTTGGTAAAATCTCTCTCACAAAGAAATGTGATTAATATAGTTAAAAATAATAAATTTGTCTACAATTTTTATTGTTTTACCTAAACTACTGTTAAACTCATTAAAAAGGTAAATTAGATTACACTTTATTTAACTTATTGATTAAAACAAAGGTAAATTAAATAAGGAGCAAACAAGGTAAAACAAGGAGTAAATACTGAATCATGAAAGGCAGCAGCAGGGTTGGGGAAAATACAAAAAAAAAAAAAAATTCTAGATCAGAGCAATGAATTAACACAAGAATGTGTAATACACCGAAAAAGAGGGACTGCATAAAATTGACAACTTCAAAGGAGTCTTATAAACTGGGACAAATAGAAAAGCCAAAATGCTCTTATAATTTGAGAAAGAGGGAGTATAACATTTGTTTCCCTATACATATGATTGAGCACTACGTTTCTATTCTGTCATCAAATGTACAAAAGCCTTGAATGTTTGTTTTCTTTGGGTGCTTACTAGGGAGTACCCTATGGGAAGGGTATTATAGTACCCGTCTCATACCCGCGTTAGAAAAAATCACTCATACTTGTACCTGTATGGGTAGCAACTTTAGTATCTTACATGTACCCTATGGATACCTATAAGTATTCAGTACTCACACTCGTTATCCGCATTTTAACTATGAAAAAACAATAAAATAACAAAAGAAACATTATAACAATTAAAAAACGATTCAAAGATATTTTATATTTACTCATAAAATATTACAAATCAAAATATTTAATTAAATAAAAAATCATATATAAATGAGTAAATATCACAATAAAAAAGTATAGATGATACTAGGTTTAGAAAGTTTAGAATCTCTAGCTTAGTTTTGTTTTCAAAAAATTGTATTATAGTTATATATGTGTGTGGGGGGAAAAAATCCGCACGCGGCACTCTGATTTACTCACACACGCCCAAGGATCTCCGATACCAGTGTTGGGAAATCTCGACACACACACACACACAAAGGAATAAAAAGGACACAATGATTTACGTGGTTCGGCACCTCTTGCCTACGTCCACAGAACACCTCAACAATATAACAAGTTTTCTGGCACAAACTTGAAACCTATGCCAAATAGTATATCACCTTACAAACCCGAATCCTCACTCAAGAGTTACAAAGAATGATAACACTCACCCCACAATACAAGTTTTTTGGTCTGAAACTTGGAAACCCACCCTACATTTTTTTTCTCACGTGCTTGTGTTGCACGGCTACCCCTCTCTCTCGGGTGCTCTCTACATTTTGCACCACCTTTTATCTCCTATGTCATACCCTTTATAGAAGAAAGCAACAAATATAAGCAATATATTTTGATCTGATTCTGTTGAGATATGTCACTAATTTGTTTCATATTTATTGAATATGCTTTCTCTTATTTCCTCTGTGTAAATGTTCCTTATTAATTTCATTGTTTCCTTTTTTTATTGGAAAAACACACTGCACCATATCTTTCACTTATCTCACAAATAAACAAAACAACACCATATCTCGTGGGTCCCACTTAGAAGAGAACCCACCCAACAAATCTCTCCCTTCTCGACTCAAGTGGGACCTCAACGATGTCTGCTTTCTTCCTTCACAGTTCCACCTGCAATAGACATAGGCTCCCCCTCAATCAAATTTCACTACAAAAGAAAAGGTAAATAATGGCGGCCAAAATTACAAATTCTGGCGGTTTTAACCGCCCTTTTTAGCACAAATGGCAGTTTCCCGTACCGCCAGAATTCCGTCCGCCATTTGGTAAAATACGGCGGTTAATTTTGAACCGCCACAATCCACGTTGCAAAAAACGGCGGTTCAAATTGCCTTAATATACTGTTAGGTGCAGTGTTTCCTGTGGTAAATACTGGCGGTTTCAACCGCCATAATTCGCAGTTAATAGCGGCGGTTGAAACCGCCATAATTCGCGAAGCATACCGGGCGGTTTCAACCGCCTAATTCGCAGAATATCGCCCAAATTCGCAGTAAATAATGGCAGTTTCAACCGCCCTAATTTTAAGCAAAATTTTTACGGAATCCTGTTTTTAAATGCGCCTTTTTACCCTCCTAATGCGTCTATTATTATTGATTGCGATCATTTGTTAAACCTAAACCATCTTACTTTATCTAATTTACATTTCATTAATTTTTAAAATATACGTGCAAGACTAATTATAAAAATAATAAAATATCACATTTAAGAGGAAATTACTCATTTAACTAGATAATTAATAATATGTAAGTAGCACAAAGATGTTTAACAACTCTCGCAACAACAAAAAAACATGTTTAGCATATCTGAAATTACATAATAAGTCGAAGTCTAGTAAGCATCTTAAATTACATAATAACTCAAAGTTTAAGTCATATGCCATTAGGAGGAGGTAAATCCGCGCCATTTGGAGGAGGTAAATCCGCGCCATTTGCATTGCTTCCATCTGATGATTTTTTCGTTGGTGAAGCCCCAATTCTAGCATCTGGTGCCTATAAGACATGATAAAGAATCCAATATTATCATCCATGAAATGCTATAAACCTATAAGGCAATAAGAGCTCAGATGGCAATTGGGTAGAGCAGTTTTAAATTCTGGTACAATTACAAATCTACAAATTGCAAATTCTGGTGCAATTGCAAATCCAATATTATTATCCATGAAGCACCAGTGCTACCAGTGCACAATCAACAAAGAACTCATCTTAGTTGAAAAGAATGTTATTTTACACTCTATGAAGACCAGAAATCAAAGTAGAAAGGACTTGAAAAAAAATCACTTTCTATTACCAACAAACTTGAGAGGAAAGCAACAAATTACACTATATTCATCTCCATCTTCATGCAATGAAAATGCATCAAGGAGATGAAGAGGCAAGGCAACCACATCATATTTGCAAAAATTAGTTTATTATATAACATACAATAATCCTATGCAAGTACTACAATAGAAATGGCAATAAATAAATCAGATTAAATCAATCTAACAAAGATTAGGAAAATCATCACATGCAAGCTAATTTAAAACACCATAAAGAATAACAACATAATAAAGAAGGGGAAAAAAAACCTCAAGCATGACGAATAACAGATAAACAAATCATCAGAGACCCCACAAGATTTGAGATCACTGGTCCATAAAAATACCCCAGAAATGTTTATAAAATGCCAAGTCTTGGTTCTGATGAGAAACATATTAATCAAAATAGCATCTCTTTATAGTACTGACAAAAAAGTTCTTTTTTTCTTCTCAAGCTGAACAAACCAACAAAAATAGATCTAGAATAGAAAAGAAGAAACAGAATAGATAATTGACTTCTTGATGGTCATCTAGGTTCTTTCCTATAGAAACCAATGGATTTGCCAGAAAGATAACAATTTGTACATTCATGCTTCTGATTTTTATGTCTAAAATTCATGAGTTACCATATTTTCCACCCCATGTTTCTCTCCCTTGCGGTTTCTTCTAGCATAAACCTTCCCAAATCTATTAAGTGGGTTAGTTACTATCTTATCAGGAACACAATTTACCATCCTACTCTCAGGTTCAAAAGGTTAATCAACTATGCATGGTTTCATTTCATGTCCTCTAGCTCAATTGTTATTCCATGGTTTTATTTGTCAAATACTTGAAACTTGATAAGGTGTTTAATTAATTACAGAAAAGCAAATATTTGGTTGATCAGGAAGATCTATTTCCAAAAAAGCAAAACAGACTCAATCCAAATCATTTCCATGCAAGTTTCCTTCTTCAGTCCAAGCAAAGGAAACTCCTTTCCCAACAGTGTCACAAGTTCATTAGCCCCTCCAAGAAACAAAGCCTCAACTGAGGCTCTTATGGTTTTCTTCCCCTTCAAAACCTTTGAACTCACAGGCTCCAAGACCAGCCTCATGAAAAGCCTATCATCTATGTGTGGTGCTACATGCTGCCACTGGAAAACAAGATCAGTAGCATTCTGTTCTAAAGTCTTGTCAACTTGAAAAACTGTAACCTTTTCTGGTACTCGAACTAGTTTTACTGTGTATGATAATATGACTCCAAAACTTGCTCCTCTACCTCCTCTAATGGCCCAAAAAAGATCTTCTCCCATAGTTTTCTTGTCAAGAATCCTACCCTTGACATCAACAATTTTAGCATCAACAACATTATCAACAGATAGTCCATGTTTTCTCAACATGTTACCATACCCTCCTCCACTCAAGTGACCGCCTACTCCTACTGTTGGACAAACCCCTGCAGGAAAGCCATGAACTTTACTCTTCTCCCATATTCTGTAATAAACTTGTCCAAGGCTTGCACCAGTTTGAATCACAGCAATTTCGTTTTGTATGTCCACAGTGATATTCTGAAAACTGAACATGTCAAGGATGATAAAGGGTACCTCAGAGACATATGAAATGCCTTCAAAATCATGGCCTCCACTCCTGATTTTGAGTTGGACACCGATGCTTTTGGCGCAAACTACAGTGGCCTGTACTTGGCTTTCATGCTGAGGGGTGACAATGAGTAATGGTTTTTGGGTGGAGGGGGTATTGAACCTGGCATTTCTAACAAAGGCTTGAAAAATAGAGGTGTATGATGCATTGGTTTGGACATAGACTAAGTTGGAAACTTGATCTTGTGGGTTTGTGTGGTTTTGAAGACACTGAAGAAAAGTGCCATACACTGACTCTCTTGATGGGGCTGCCAGGGAGTTAGAGACATGGAGAAGAAGATGAAGAAATAGTAGAGGATTGAATTTTTCCATTTCAATTCTGGAAAGACAAGACAAGTATAATGGTGGTATAGTGGGTACGGCTTTATTTCAAAGCAAGTATTATATTTGTTGTGACCAACTCAGTTGTGACCTGGAGTGTTGAGTGAGTGCATCTTGAGAAAATATTTCAAAGCAAGTATTATATTTGTTGGGAGCTGATTTGTGCCTTAATATAAACCATTTGCAATCTCAACTTTATATGCCTATTGATCAATTTAATTTTTAGTTGAGTGATGATCATTTTAATGTATAGTGGTGTTTTAGTGGATGCATTCAAAGTCAATGGATTCTCACACACCTAGAGCAATACTGAATAATGCCTAAAATCATTTATACTAAAAACTGATATTCATCTAGTGATATACCTGCTGTGCAGAACTAGTAAATAAGCTAGCTAACTCGTCAGGAATTTTGCCTCCTTCCTTTGCACTAATATAGGCAAACAGTGCTTGCATTTGAGTTTGCATTTGAGTTTTCACAATTGCTACCTCTTTTAATTCAGATTCCATACTTTCCACCTTTTTTTCTAAGTCTCCATAGGATGGACCGCTGCTAGATGAACCAAAGTCCATACCACTCAGTCGCGTGGTAGTTGCCTTAAATACAAGGGTAGGTACCGCTCCCATTCCTAATGCTCGAACACGACCAGGATGTTCTTTCCCAAATATCACACCAACAGCATCATTTGGAGAAATTTCAGAAGAAGCTTCTGAACTACAACTAATATGGTGTTCAATTGTCTCCTGCACACAAGACCGAAAAATAATAATTCTTCTTTAATATCAAAACAATGCACACATTAGGAATGATAAGGAAAAAAATCATTAATTTACCCCTATCTCCATAGCCACGTCATTCACATAACTTCCATCCTTTCTCTTGTGAGTTATGTTCCACATTGGGCCCCGACCAAGAGTCTTACCGGTCTCAATTTTCTAAAAATTTTAGTGTAGAACATAATTTAGAATCAAATAAGGTTATACATTATGCAAACAATTAACTTAATCAGGGTAATGTTAAACTACCAGTTCCTGTCGCCTTCTTGCTAAAGTCTTAGCACCACAAGTATGAGGAATAATTTGTTTTTTCCTTATTTCTCGATTCCTCTTGCAGAGCTCCTGCAAGCAAAAGTAGCTTAGTTTCTACAATTTAATAACAAGTCATTTATAAATAATAAATAAACATTCAATGTGTATGAAGTATTCACCATTGTCGCGGGTTTAAAACGATATTTAACAAATGCAGCCCATTGTTCCAGGCTGACACCTTCAGGAACATTTTTGATAATATCATCATTACTCATAGTTGGATCATAAAATTCATCCCACAGCTTAAGTCTGTATTCTTTCCATTTTTTCCCAATTGATTGTTCAACAAATCGTTTTGCAATATCCTCATGTTTTACCTTGAAACAAAATCGAGGCTTCAAATAAAAAGTGTTAGTTCATTACATTTTCATACGTGTAATCTCAAAACAAAAAAATAAAGTACGGAGTTTAAAATGTTTTACCACAAAGAGAATATCCCACTGCTTGTTAAAGAAATCTTCCGGCAAATCTGACCACTTATCAAAACTTATAGGAAATAAGGTAGTATTTGTTGCTGCTTGTCCGCACACTCCTGCAAGCAACCCAGCTGCCTCTCCAATAGGTGAGAAACAATCATCAAATTCCACCACAATACGCCATCCAGCAGCCAAGTCATGGACATCCTTGACATTCAACTTCAATTTTTGAGTTATATCATGTTTTTCATCTATAGTATACCAACAAAATTATGTTAAATACCAGAAAAAAGAAGATATAAACCAAAGAAAAACAAAAATACCCGATCAAATTAGATTTATGTATTCTACCTATAGCATCCACAAACCAGTAATGACTGGAATGTCGTCCAACTTTACGGCCAGACGATTGAGTGTCTGGTTGTGCAGATTGAGATGAGACTCCATTAGGCGATTGAGAAGCCACATTATTAACAACTGGTGACAACTGCGGTGGGTGTGGCGGAGTGACAACTGGATTATTGGAAGTCGAATTAGGTTGTTCAAATGTGTCCAAGGATGGATGTTGATGTGATGTGCTCCCAGAAATTAATTTGCGCAAATTCCTAAACCGCTTTTGTTTTGGCATATCTGCACAAGTACAAATTCAAATAGTAACAGTATTAGGTAAAAGTCTTCTCGACATGGCAAGAAGGAAACTTGAAGAAACTTGAAAACCTTTCAAAGTAAAGTGGTTTAAGAGGTCAAAAGAACTAAAGTACTCACCTAAAAATCCTCCAAGAGAATCCTCACAACACAATAATGATTCTAAAAATCACCAACCATAGCACTAACAAGAAAAGCAATACCCAACTTTGCCAATGAAATAGAATAGAATCCTCCTCCAAAGTCATCTAAAAAAAGCACGGATCTGAAATAGTGAACAAGTTAAGGTCTATGAGTTCACAATTTTTATGTCGGTATGATAATAAGTTGAGCAGGTAAGCCATTTTCACAAAATAATTCAACTAAGTTGGTATACCTACTTTATACAACAACTAAACGAAGAAAAGAACCAAAATATAACTCTATTCTGACATAAGTTCATCTTCTACTTCATCATCGGCATTTCCTGAGCTTAATAATTCATCATCTATGTCCTCCCTTGACAATGGTAAATCATCAATGTTTGCAAAAAAATGATTTAAGTCTTGCTCTGGGAATGGCACATTCTCACAAACTTCATTATCTCCTTGTTCTCCCATATCATACAAGTCTCTTGGCTTCAAATGGACAACAACACTCCAGTTTTCACTCATCTCATCATTTACATAATAGACCATTTGAGCTTGTGAAGCTTTGATGTATGGGTCATGTTCTTCACGATCACCAGTGTGAATCAATCGCGAAAAATTAATAGAAGTAAAACCCCATGCATCCTTTTTAAAACCCCTATCTCTAGTGGTGTCAGCCCATTTACATTTGAATAGAGTAACCTTAAACCGACCACAATAATTAAGCTCAATGATATCTTCTAATTTTCCATAGTATGACAAATCTGCTTCTCTAAGGTTTCCATCAACGCTACTAGCAACACAAGATGTTGAAGATATTAGGAAAACTCCACTATTTTGGGTTTTGAACCCATGTTCCCGATTTACAGTTCGAAATTTGAACCCATTAACATTAAATGCAGAAAATCTTCGAGTATGTGATGTTGGACCTTCAGCTAGATACTTGAGATTGTCTAACACTGTACTTGAAATGTTCGGGTTCATAATCTAAAACAACAACGAAAGAACATCTTAGATAATTTGGACAAATTTATAAACTTCTATTAAAAAACTAACAACAAATTTTGTTACATATTTTACTTACTCTTCGAGGAAACCAATCAATGAAATCTTTGTTAACCCTCTTCTCTATCTCTGTAGCTGTAGGCCTTCGCCCTTTAGATCGCCTCCGCAAATGGTCCTTAAATTCACTATATAGACGTTTGATATCAATGTAACATCTTTAATATTATTTAGAGCTTGTCTATGATTAATATCATTTAGGGTTTGTTTAGGTACTCACTCAATGTATGGCTTGACTTGTGGACAATTTAATAACACATATCGATGTGCTTGAATTTTCTCCAATGTTGATAGCTCAATCGTTGAGAAAGCTCCTACCGGTTTACCAATAGATGGAAAAATACTAGACGAGTTTGGATAATCGCTATTATCAGGATAGTCAACAACACGTGCAGGCCTATTGATTCGTGTCTCAATCCCTTCTAGGTATTGAGAGCAAAAGGTAAGAACTTCTTCCGCTAGATATCCTTCAGCAATAGAACCTTCTGGTTGGGCCCTATTTCGTACATAGGACTTCAAATGACCCAAATACCTAAAATGATCAAGAATTAGTAAACTGGAATCACTAACATTTTTGCGTCAATGAAATAAGAGATTCACCTTTCAATAGGATACATCCAGCGATAGTGTACGGGGCCTCCAAGTTTTGCTTCACCAACTAAATGACAAGTCAAGTGAACCATCATTGTAAAGAATGAAGGATGGAATAACATTTCCATGTGACAAAGAGTGAGAACGATTCGAGACTGGAGCCTATCAAGATCTAGATGACTTAAAATTTTGGCACATAATTGTCGGAAGAATGAACACAACTCTATTAACACCGCGATCCACGTTGTCTGGTAACACATTACGTATGGCAAGAGGTAATAATTGCTCAATAAGAATATGACAATCATGACTTTTCAGTCCAAAGAGCTTTCTATTTTTCAAGTCAACACACCTTGAAATATTGCTTGAGTACCCATCTGGCACTATGACATTCTTCAAAGTCCGCAAAAAGACATCTTTCTTTGCATTTGACAATATAAACAAAGATGGGCGGAATCTTCCACTATCATCTGGCCAAAGATCCTTCCTTATACCCATTTCTTTAAGATCCTGCCGAGCTTTAAGATTATCTTTTGATCTTCCAGTCTCATTAAGCAAAGTGAACACTAAATTATCACACACATTTTTTTCATAACATCAAGATTATGACGCAACAAGTTAGATTCCCAATAAGGAAGGTCAAAAAATATGCATTTCTTCCTCCATTGTCCTGATCCATCTTCAATCGGTCTATTTCCTCTAGCTCTTTTACGTTAATCAGTAGAGTCTAGTATTTTTCCAAAGGTAACATTAATGCCCTCAAGTTGTTTCAAGATGTCCGACCCAGACAAAGTTACTGGTGGATCCCTTTGCTCAACTTTCCCGTTAAAACGAGATCGAATCAATCGAAATTTATGACCTTTTTCTAAAAATCGACGGTGGCCCATAAAACTCCATTTTCCACCATGCTTTAGTCTACAAGATTCTGTGTCAAAATTACATGTGGGGCAAGCAAACTTTGTGTATGTGTTCCATCCAGATAAAACACCAAGCCCAGGAAAGTCGCTAATTGTCCACATTAGAGCTGCACGCATTCTAAACATCTCATTTTTTGAAGAATCAAATGTCTACACCCCATCCTTCCATAATTCATTTAACTCTTTGATGAGTGGTTGTAAGTACATATCTATGTTATTACCTGGCATTTGTTTTCCAGGAATGATCATGGAGAGGATAGATGATGTTTGCTTCATGCACTCCCAAGGAGGGCGATTGTATGGGAGAAGAACCACTGGCCAAATACTATAGTTAGTACTCATGGTTCCAAAAGGGTTGAAGCCATCACTGGCAAGGCCAAGTCGTACATTTCGAGGATCTGCAGCAAAATCTGAATGAAGTAAGTCAAATGTTTTCCAAGCCTCAGAATCTCTAGGATGCCTCATCAATCCGTCTTGGTTATCTTCCAATACATGCCATCTCATAGACTCAGCAGTCTTAGAACACATAAACAGTCTTTGCAGTCTTGGCTTTAGTGGAAAGTAACGCAAGATCTTTACGGGTTGCTTCTTCTTATTATCCTTCCACCTAGATGTCTTGCATCTTTTGCATTCTTCTAAGGCTTCATTCTCTTCACCCCAATATAACATACAATCATTTGGGCATGCATGTATCTTGGTGTAATTAAGACCAAGTTTGTTGATGATTTTCTTGGCCTCATAGAATGAACCAGGAATCTTGGCAAATTCAAACACATCTTTTAACAATTCCAAAATCATAGTCATTGCTTTGTCACTCATCCTACACAAGCACTTAATATGATATAATTTAACTAGAAATGACAATTTTGAATACTTTGTACACCCTTCATATAATTGTTGATCATTGTCTTTCAGCAACTCATAAAACTCTACATTATCTTCATCACGCACCATATTATGCTCTTCAGAAGAATGCTCAGAAGATGCACCAAGATCATTATGATTGTGACTCACAAACCCAAACGCATCATTGATCATGTCTTCCATGGAATTTTGAGTCTGCAAGGTATCTTCTAAGATATGTGTGCTTTCAAAACCCTCAGACTTATCTACATTTGAATCTTCACCATGCCAATACCAAATCTTGTAATTTTTTGGGAATGGTCTACGAGTTAGGTGTTCATGAACTACACCCCTTTTTTTCCATTTCGTGAAACCGCATTTTGAACATGGACACTTAATTGCGCGACCATCAATAGACTTGTGTTCAAATGCAAAATCCAAAAATTTATTTAATCCAGATTTGTATGCAACTGTGTTTCGTGGTTTGCTAATCATGATTTTTCGATTGCCATGACTACAAAAGAAAAGATAATATTGCGTATAAAAATTAACGAGCATCTAAAATTAAATATTCATATATGAGGAGATAACAATACAACACATCAGAAAAAATAAAACATGAAATGCTTAACGTTCATTCTAACTCTATTTAATTATGTCCAATATATATGTGCTGCATTAATTCGAAACCAGCAACCACTTCCACATTTCCCAGCTGTACCCATACACATTACCTCTTTGTTGGTGTTAGTATCCACCACTCCATCTTTGTTAAACAAAGATTCAATAGCACATGCCTTGCACAAGCACTACTTAATTTATTTCTCATTATATCATATTGAACAAGAGAAATTGTCTTAGTTTACACATGAATTAAACTTTGTTATTTGAATCTCAAGAATCTATAACTTGAGCTTAAGAAAGTTGTTATACATGCCTTAGAATTTTATAGCAGAAAGTTGTTCCCTACTACATTTTTGCTTGGTCTATTATGCAGTGTTCTGTTTTCCTATGATTTTTTTTTTCCAATTTTACTTGTAATACTGCTGTCATAGATGAGTTTCAATGTCCTTTTCAGTGTCTTTATTTTTAAGGGTCTCTTCTCAGTGTCTTTGTTCTAGATTTGATTGATACTTATTTTGTTTGTAACAAAAGTGCTTACTCACCATGGAATACAACCAAGGTAAGGACATTTTAAATTGAGCTTAGTAGTTAATAGCATACCCGAAATGAGAGTGATGAAATTTTTGGCTTAAACACTACTGATTAAATGATTTAATGTAATCTCATGTAGTTTTCATGGGTTGCTAGGAAGTGAACCTGAAAGAAGCAACAGAAACTTTGCTAAAGTGCATTGTAGGGCTCCTGGCCATTCTAGAGTTATGCCTATTTATCAGGGTGGCTAGGAAGAAAATGATAAAGAAAAGTACAGAACCAGTAGCTAGTGACTAACATTAGGAAATGCTTATTATTTTCATTTACTTAAAACATGAAATAGAAGAGAGAGTGTAAGTTTAGAGACAAAATTGATAGTTTACTATAAAGTTAATAGGAAGGAAGATAGTAACGACAAGATACGGCAAGGGCCAACTCATTTAGTCTTGGAAAGAAGATAGTTTATCTTTGCTCCCTTTTCCCAATTTACAATTGTATAAATAATGAGATATGCACTTCATTTGAATATGGATGAATGAGATATAGCTCTGAAAGTCACTTACATGATTACTTTCAATTGTTTAGACTGTGTGTACAAAGCTGGGGGTAGTCTCGAACTCTCGCTTCTTCTATAGCTTCCTTCACAGCTGCCTCCTCAACAGTTTCATCATTCTCCCAACCTCCCTTTAAACTCTAGTGTAAAAATAAAAGGACATGAAAATACAATAGCTAAGTCACATATCAATTAAACTTTAAACAAGCATCGCTACGCATAATTAACCTTCTTACAAAGTGGGAAAGAATTCCAGTATACAATCTAATTTAATTGAAGGTCTCTGTTGTTGTATTATATGCTAAAGCTACTTCGTTTACTGTACGTGAAATTGCATTATCCTACGCGAAACTACGCAGTGGTTTCCAATCCATATTCCATGCAAGTGTAAATTGTTATTTTGCAACAACCAAAGTGAGAAAAAAAAAAGCATGGAGCAAGCTTTATGTTTTTTTTGGGTAAAGGAAAGGATGCGAATGAACCGTATCATCACTTGGTTACGTTTATATATATGAAAAGCTTGTTAACATGCTAAACTTGGATTGGACCAGATGACTTGAAATTAATATGGGTTTCAAGTATTTGCTGATTGTGATTTGCCTATTTGCTTGGTTCAGATCCTTGGCATTTGCAACTTCTGATGATATAAAATCAAATAAGCTCTTTGAAGCCCCTAAAATTCATAAGGAACAACAGATAATATTTTCTTTTTGTAAAAGTAAATTAAATACATACATAATAAACTAAAACAATAGTAGAATTTTGAAAACAAGGCTACCGAAACACCTAATTTAAGTTAAATAACATTCAAACTACAGGGGAATTACAAATGAAAACAAGGCTACCAAAACATCCATGCCTATTACGAAATGATTTCTGAGAAGCAACAATTTCAACGAATTCTATGGATTACATAAATCTCAGCTCATAAATAAAAATACAGAAATCAGGAATTTTCTAAGCTTGGCATGATATACAAACTAAGTACCATTAAAAGATTATCTTTCAAGTTTCAGAATAAAATTATTCAATCAAATTGATGTAAAAAGGCATGCATGTACTTTGCGTATTATATATCAAAGAAAAACAAGGTATGAAATTCACTGACTATTGAAACATGAGAACTGAAAAGGCATTGATTCACAGCTTACAATTCAAAAGAAGACACGACCAACCATACGACCAACAATAGAGAAAGTAAAACGATATTACCCCAATTAGTAATGCTAATTCCAATTATCAGATAATGAATTGGCAAGACTTAAGTCAGCAACCTCGGCATAACTTCAAATCAGTACCAAACACCTTTTATCAAACATTGAACCAGACAAGAATACATCTCAGACATTTTACGAACCAGCATAGATGAAATATATATCACTATTAGGGTAGACAATTCAAACGAGAGTGATTGAGAATTAGGGGTTCAACATCGTACATGAAATTCTCACAAACAACCACCTGCGCTCGAAGAGAGAGAGTTAGAGACGATGAGAACAGCTGAGGGAGTTGGAGACGAAGAAGCAACGGTGGAGATTGCCGGAGACGAAGCAGCAGAGCTCCTGGAGAAAACAGATGCAACAGATTTAGGGATTTGGCTAAGCCGAAGAGAGAGAGAGAGCAAAGCGTAAGAGACAGAGAGAGAGAGCAAAGGAAGACGTTACCGGAAGAGACAGAGAGAGAGCGCCGGAAGATGTTACTGGAAGGAAAAACAGCTGTGGGATACCAAATTGAGATTTAGGGCATCCAGTGGGAAGGAAAAGCAAAGCGCGGGGTAAAACGAAAAAGAAGAGCGAGGGCTGAAAACTGAGCATGTTTTTGTGAAAGAAAAATGCAAATTCTGGCGGTTGAAACCGCCGTAATAAATGTAACATTAAGGCGGCTCTGGAAACCGCCGCAATATACAGTAAAAAACGGCGGTTTTATGAAACCGCCCTAATGAAACCGCCGTAATTTACCTGCTTTTTTGTAGTGTTTCCATCTTTGTGTGTTTTTTACCAAATCTCTCGTCTACGAATATTGAAGTCTTCAATGGTGACACTACTTGTACGTGTACCGTCGTGATCTACCATCAACGGGATATGCCGCCTGACCTCCATTGCCAGGAAGACTTTCGACACAAGGATCCACACACGAATCCACCTGCTCTTCAATACTCATCCCATTATCTCAGCTAGTCACCTGGTCGCACCAATGGCTTTGAGCTGGTCCCCTATAGTTGCATCGTTGTTTGAACCATTAACTCTGATAATACTGCTGGGGAAAAATCCGCACGCCGCACTCTGATTTACCCACACATGCCCAAGGATCTCCGATATATATCAGTGTTGGGGAATCTCCACACACACACAAAGGAATAAAAAAGACACAATGATTTACGTGGTTTGGCAACTCTTGCCTGCATCTACGGAACACCTCAACAAAATTATTCCACTATTATAAAAAGAGATTACAAGATAGTATTGTAACCCACCCCACAATATAACAAGTTTTCTGGCACAAACTTGAAAAACCTACCCCAAATTATGTATCACCTTACAAACCCGAATCCTCACTCAAGAGTTACAAAGAATGATAACACTCACCCCACAGTACAAGTTTTCTGGTCTGAAACTTGGAAACCCGCCCTACATTTTTTTCTCACGTGCTTGTGTTGCACGGCTACCCTTCTCTCGGGTGCTCTCTACATTTTGCACCACCTTTTTCTCTCATATGTCATACCCTTTATAGAAGAAAGCAACAAATACAAGCAATATATTTTGACCTGATTCTGTTGAGATATGTCACTAATTTATTTCATATTTATTGAATATATTTTCCCTTATTTCCTCTTTGTAAATGTTCCTTATTTCCTTGTTTCATTTTTTTATTGGAAAAACATATCTGCACTATATCTTTCACATATCTCACAAATAAACAAAACAACACTATATCTCGTGAGTCCCACTTAGGAGAGAACCCACCCAACTATATATATAATGAATAAATAATATATAATTTCAGTTATTATCGAGGAGGAGAGGAGGAGGAAGAAAAATAAATGGCAGCATAAACTCGAAAAGGAGAAAAGCACCAAAAGATGGATTCATGAAAGGGAAAGCATGAGATAGCTAGACATAATGAGGGAGACTTTAGCTTGGATAGGAAAAGGATGAGATAACTCACAAGTGATCCTACCATGCCGCGTGGATGCTTTATTTAAATTTCATTTCACGTGGCAAAAAGCTGGTCCCACATGGGTCCCGCTTCCGAATTACTATTAGTGTATTGGTATCATTGTCCATCACACTAGCTAGCTATGCAACATGATCAACTTGTGCATGATTTTCAGTCACATTATTTCTTCGTATATTTTACGCGCATCTTATTATCTGAGATTAATTGTCAAAATGATTTATCGAGTGCATTAAAAGATAACTAATAAGGCTCAAAATTAATAGTTGTTAGGGCGTTGAGTGTGTGAAAATATTTTCAACCATCAAGGCTTATTAGACCCTCAACATGCATGTCTGTAAGATATTAGTCATCTATTATCTACTGAGAAAACTTAATTATACTAAGAACACATGCTAAAAGTCTATTAATTTGTTTTCATGTCAAATTTTTTTTCCACAAAAAACTTAACTACACTATAAATTCCGTTTTTCTCCATTATCCATGTTGAGCATGAGTTTTCTGAGCTAGTAAATAGATGAAAAACTTAAGGAAAATAAAGCCTCCTTATATCCAAAATCTAGTTTACCATTCATTATTTTTTCTGATGAAAATCTCCTTTCTCATTTTTTTGTCACATTCTCTGTCCTCCACCAATGAAAATTTGTAACATAATAAAATAAAATTATAAATTATTAACACATATACATATCTCTAACCTTTAATTGATGGGAGACAAGGAGACATCATTTTTTTGGGACAACAGATGTTTGTTCTATTTTTTCCCGTCATCAAATTTATAATAGACCAATACTAGCATTCTTTTGATGTTTTTGCTTATGTAGTAGAAGTAGGTCATTTGAAATTTTGCATGTTATTAATACAAACATATACACTCATTAAACATGTTTTAGTAGCCAGTCATTATTATTGTTTGATTATATATCTATATCGATGCATGTATCCATTTGGAAAAAAAAGTTAGTTAAAGAGAATATAAACACAAAAATACATAAAAAGGCCATTGGACGAATTAAGCTGGAGCTGAAGAGAATGAATGGCAAGTAGCAACAAAAAGGAATGTGAAAGGGTCGTTTTGTTCAGTAAGAAAACAGCCGCCAAAGTTAGTTGGCTACGGTTTCCTCATGCACGTTAATGTTAGATTCTTAATCCAAAACAAAGTGTGAAATGCATCCATTCCATGCATGCAATGTGGAACATATACCACCCAAAGAAAGAACAAATAAGAAGCATGGGATCATCGAAGGAGAGAAGAGAGTTATATTATTGTAATATATTAATATAATAAAGTAATAGTAATAATCATTTAATTCAAGCTTGAAGCCAAAGATATCAGGAATCATCCATTTGATCAAAAAAACAAATGAAAAGTAGTTCAAAGCAAAAAAGAAAGAGAGGTGGAGGTGGGCACACCCCCCAATTATGCTTTTTTGTTTTTCCAATCTTCTCTCTCTCCTCTTCTCTTTTTGTCCTCTTTATCAAAACCCCAAGCAACCCCAACATTCCACCCTCTTCCTCCTCTTTCGCCCCCAACATTCTCTCACCTATTCTTCATCTGTGTTTGTCTCTCTCGGTTTCTTCCTTTGGATCTCCTTTCTCCTAAATTAAGGTCTCTCTCTCTCTCTCTCATACTATCATGTTTTTCTATGTACATGTAACCATGCAACTTTGCTAATAAGGTTTTCTTTTTTATGGCAGGGTGATCACCACTTAGAATTGAGGCCTTGTGGCCCAGTTTTTTTTTTGGGATCACGAGGAAGCTAGCTACTTGTAGATATCTCTATACTCTTTGTTATCAATTTATTCAAAAAAAAGAGGGGGTGCATTTAGTTTGGTGAGTTAGATTCAGATATATATATATATTCATATATGGCACCTGTTTCATTGCCTCCTGGGTTTAGGTTCCACCCCACCGATGAAGAACTTGTTTCTTATTACCTCAAAAGGAAGATTAATGGCCGTAGGATTGAGTTGGAGATCATCCCTGAAGTTGATCTCTACAAGTGTGAACCATGGGACTTGCCAGGTAATTACACACACACACACACACACACAAACATTATAACAATAATATTTTTCAAAAAAAATATATTTCATCATGTCATGCATGGAAAAGATACAAGTTTCAAAAATTAAATTTGTTCAAACTCATGCATAAGTTTTGAACATGCAATAAAAGAACACTGGCAAAATCATTATTGGTTAATATGGCTATATACATCTTGCAAAAAGTGGTAATTTTAACAATCCAACAAATTTAAAAGAATCTTAATCAAAAAAGTGGACGCACATTTCTTTAGACACGATGGATTTGCTAGCTTGTGATCTTTATTCAATCATATACGTACGAAACACATGCTTGCTTTATTGGTCAAGTATATTTTTCCACTTTGGCATAAAATATTTAGGGATCGATGTGCTAATTAACACTATAGGGAGAATGGTCCTTCAACTATAGGGTTGGTTCCTAGCTATTGTGAACGTCAAGACATAGTAATGAGGAAATAGTTGGATTCCCAAGCCAAAAAATCAGTCAACAAAAGAAAAAGACTACATTCTTCTACATGCATCATCCATGACTCCCATGCAATCTATACTTAGCGTTTAACTAACATATGCTTTATCACTCATCAAGTTTAATTTGATATTAAAAAAAAAAAGTAGCAAAAAAGTGTTATGATTATTTACGAATTATTTTTTACATTAATTATTACAGGGAAATCATTGCTACCGGGAAAAGATTTGGAATGGTATTTTTTCAGTCCTCGAGACAGGAAGTACCCAAATGGGTCAAGAACAAACCGAGCAACAAAATCTGGATATTGGAAGGCCACAGGGAAAGATCGTAAGGTGCACTCTCAGACACGTGCCGTTGGAATGAAGAAAACCCTAGTTTACTATAGAGGAAGGGCTCCACATGGATCTCGCACCGGTTGGGTTATGCATGAGTACCGTCTTGATGATAGAGAATGTGTAAATGCTTCTTCTGGCTTGCAGGTTCACCTCCTTCTTAATTTCCTTGATCTCCTATGATATCCTCCATTTTCTTTTTTCTTTTTAT
This sequence comes from Calophaca sinica, assembly GCA_037113605.1. Lineage (NCBI taxonomy): Eukaryota > Viridiplantae > Streptophyta > Magnoliopsida > Fabales > Fabaceae > Calophaca > Calophaca sinica. The sequence continues at coordinate 51,978,537 of CM073735.1, read as the reverse complement.
TCTCCCACTTTTTTTTATCTTTAGTCCATCCAAAAATTTCATCGATTTTTATTTCCCAATTTAGCGATTTCAGGGAAAACATCGATGAAAATTTTTATAGGGACTAAACTTGATAAGAGAGTATTTTATAGGGTGTAAAAACGTACTTAACCCTTGTTTTAATTTAACTTTACTTTTTCTAGAGTGTCTGAATTAAACCAAGTGTTATTATAAATATAATACTAGTCTTAGTCTTAGCTAATCAATTATCTAAAAAGTTTAGAATTATTCATTTAATTTAACAAATATATATATAGTTTCAATATTTTTTTTCGGTTTGGTTTTTAGACAATAAAATTTGATTTTATTAAAAAAATTGTAATTTCAGGATGCATATGCTCTTTGCCGTGTGTTCAAGAAGAGTACAGTGATTGCTCCAAAAGCTGGGGAGCAGTATGTTAATGTCAACAACAGGCATGCAAATCAGATTACAAGTGATCAATCATCAAGCATTAATGAGTTATACTCTGAAGGAAGAAGTGAAGTTTTAGAGAGCTCAAATTATTTGATGCCTTGGGATACAAGCCCAAACCATAATATAAATGGGACTAATACTGTCAACATCAATGGTGGGACAAGAGATAATGGAATATGGTCACAATTCTTATCAGAAGACTTGCTCAATCTTCCAACTTCTTCTCAATTTCCCAGTTATGGAGCCACCCCCAATTACCCTCCATCCAAGGTACTATACTAGTTTCTTTCACACCATAATTGAATTAAATTTTACCTTATAAATTCAAAGGGACAACAAAGGTTTTAAAAAAAAATGTCTGCGATCGACTGCAAACCGGACTGTGGCATCAAAGTTTTTGATGTCTTCGCGACCGCACCGCGACTGTGATTTTCGGCCGTATCTGATTGTGATTCTTCACAATATCAAGAATGCGACCGTTATTTAAAACCTTTGGTACAACATTGCTATCTTTTCTCTTTAGATGGTCTTGTCCTTTATACACATGATTTAATTATTTGCAGGTGGATATAGCACTAGAGTGTGCAAGGATGCAGCATAGGTTTTCCATGCCTCCATTGGAGGTGGAGGACTTCCCTCATGTTGGTATTTCTGAGCTGAAGATGACACAAGCCTCAGGTTCTATGTGTGGAAGCAGAAATGAAACAGATATCTTGCAGGAAATTCTTTCAGTTGCACAGGCTTCTCAGGAATTGATAAATCAATCCAACTACTCACATGCATTTGGTGGCAATGAAAATTATGCTACTCAGGAAAGTGATTTTACTTTTATGGTTGGCACTAATTACAATCATGTGAATGATATGAACTCCATGAGATATGATGAAAAAGCATGGGAAGACCCAAACACAAGATCAATAGAGATTGGGGATCTTGATGATGAATTCAAGGCAGAAAGGATGGTAGAGAATTTAAGATGGGTTGGAATGTCTAGCACAGATTTAGAGAAGGTATGCTGTGATGCTAATATTTAATTAAAAAGTGTGATTTGTGTATTTAAGATCTTATATCCATCTTAGAAATTCTCATAGGCTAGCTTTAGGTATGGTTCCCTTTAATGGATTTTAAATACTACATGTCTGGAAATTGCATTACTACCATATAGCTTGGGACAATATATTTAATTTAATATTTAATAAATTAAAGTTGTACTTTATATGATTAATTGAATAATTTGACAGAGTTTTATGGGAGAGCAAAAGGTTGTTCCAATTGAGGATATTTCAAGCTTCCAAACAAACAGGGAAGAGAATGAGGTGCAAGGTATTAATTAAAAATTCCATACATTATTGTTTTTTATAATATGGTCATGTAAGATGTAATTAATCATAACATTTTTTTTTAACTTCATATTTGTTTTCCTGATCTAAATTAACAATAGCCCCTTCCTTTGTAGCAGAATCTGAGCAACAAAATAGCAACAAGGAACTCAATGATCACACTGACATTGATAATTTCTCGCTGGGGTTTATCAATGATGATGACCACAATGAGAACTTTATAGATGATGGTAACATTGACTATTCAAATTCTACAAGCTTTGAGGTTGTTGAGGAAACAAAAGTAAGTCATGGAATGTTTGTTGCGACACGTCAAGTAGCCGACACATTCTTTCACCAACTAACTCCTTCACAAACTGTCAAAGTTCAACTCAATCCAGTTATGGAGAACAAATCCATAGAGAATATTGCAGAGACACAGATTATACTGAAGAATCAAGGGTACTCTTTCTTAAGGAAGTTTAAGGCCTATATGACGGGGAACATGAATAGGCCATCAAAGACAATAGTAAGTGCCTTTGTATTCATGTTTGCACTTTTGTGGATGCTTTTTGTTCATTTGAAGGAGCAAGTGGATGATTGGAAATGCTGCTATGGAGTTAACAACATGAAGAGAATGAGACAACCAGCTGAGAAAACCATTTGGAATGAGCAAGAAAAAATTTGGTTTGTTGGTATCAAAAGTGGGAAAGGATTTAGTGTGGTCTTGAAGAAGATAGGCATTTTCCTCACCATATCTTTGGCTCTTTGTACCATGTGGGCTAACCACTTCATAGTTAACCCTTGATCAGCTCCTAATTTCGTTTTGTTTTTTTAGCTTCTAACTTGAGAATTTGCTATAGAGAAGGATCAAATTGGTCTTCTTCAAATTAGGAGACTGATGATTTATCCAAATACTTGTATTTTAATTACTGTTGGTCACACATATGTTATTTGATTAAGATTTTATTGAATTCAATCATACTAATAGAATATTTCCCTTCATTTTTATTTAATCCAAATATTATTCAAGCTATCGGAAAGAATCAACATGAGAACAACATTATGTTCAATTTGTTTGCATATCACATTTTGTGGTCGACAAATCATCGGGCCTATTGGTTGACGCAGGTCGACCATCGCGCTCAAAGGTGGACGAGCCTGTCAGGCCGGCCACCATACCCAAAGTTGGATCGGGTCAAATTTTTTAAGGGAGCAATTTAAATCGGACCGAACCTCATGTTGTTTTAATCTTTGAATTGGATGACTTTTTGCCTCAAAACCGATCCGCGAACACCTATAATCAAGCTGAATCCTAACAAAGAAATGATCTCGAACCCAAGTGGTAGAGTTGTGATCCTCTTTTTTTTTTTTTTTGGGTCAAAGGGTGAAGGTGTGATCCTCTTCTAAAGGGAATCCTAACAAAGAAATGATCTCGAACCCAAGTGGTAGAGTTGTGATCCTCTTTTTTTTTTTTTTTTGGGTCAAAGGGTGAAGGTGTGATCCTCTTCTAAAGGGAATTGCTAAGGGCACCCAACATTTTGCTCGGTGCACCCTACATTTGACTGTGGTGACCAATATACCCTTAGTAAAAATATTAAAAGTGAATTTTTTCCCCATTCTTCCCTTCACTCGCAATTGCGAAATTTCAGAGGCCTAAATTTTTTCTTTGCTTTCTCGCAAATTTGAGACAGGAACTCGCAAATTAGGTAATTAAATTTCTTCACTCGCAAATTTGGTTTTTTCGAGTGAAAACAATTTATTCACTCGCAAAAACCAAATTTGTGAGTTCCTGAATCCCACTCGCAAATTTAGTTTTTGCGAGTGAAGGAAATTATAAAATATCTTCACTCGCAAAAGCTAAATTTGCGAGTGGGATTCAGAAACTCGCAAATTTGGTTTTTGCGAGTGAAGAAATTTTTCCTTCACTCGCAAAAACTAAATTTGCAAGTATGTTTTAATTTTTTTTTAACTTTTGATTTTAATTTTTTTGTTTGTTTTTGTTTCAGTTATGCCATGCATGAGAGGAGTAGCTTAGTTGGCTGGTAGGGAGGCTGTGATGGAGGCTAATAGATAGGCGGTTGAGGATGTGAGAGAGGAGGCTCAGCGACAGCGTCGAGAGCATCGGGAGGCCATGACTGCGTCACACTATCGGAGACTTGTTGACGGTAGACCTGGCACGAGCAGACAGGGACGACGTAGATGGCAACCTTAGTACGAGCCACCTCAGTACGAGGGACATCAAGACGAGGGACATCAGGACGAGGGATATCAGCACGAGGGATATCAGCATGAAGTTCCTAACGAGGAACCAGTTCAGATGCATATAAATGCCCAAGTCGAGGAGGGACCATTTTCTGGCGGACCTTTTGATACGTCGCTGCTGACTTCATTCAGGGACCACATCGCTTACGGCTTGTGGTACGGAGAGGTAATTATTATTTACTGATTTAAAACATTTAAGGGTTTTTTTTAGTTGTGTAATTCATGACAAGGCTTTTATTTTTTTGTGTGCAGGACCGGGAGGAACTTCTTAGGGTTTTTGCTCACGGCAAAAAGTGGCAGAAGTGGTTTGGCCAGCGTCAGCCCACTACAACAGATTTTGTAAAATATGACACGACAGCGCTTTAAACTAAAGCGCTAGCTAAAATTGCGGAAAAACATTCAATAGCGTTTACTTAAGAAAGCGCTACTGAAAGTTCATTAATAGCTAGCGTTTCCCCAGGAATGCGCTACTAATATTTTAGCGTCAAGAATCACTACCGCTTTTCCAGGAAAGCGCTTTTTTTATCAATATTTACTAGCGATTCTCCAGGAAAGCGCTAACGCTAAACAATAATCGCTAGCGCTTTCCCACAAAAGCGCTATCTATGCCAAAAAAAATTATATCCCATATTCTGTCTCTGTTTACTCAGTTTGTTCACTCGATATTTTGCTCTCTTTAGCTCTTTCTCATAGCATCCATCTCGTTCTCTCTCTCTCTCTCATCGCCGTTGAGCTTGCTGTCGTCGTCTCTCCTTTTGAGCATTTCGTTCTGTTACTCGTTCGTTTGCTCTCTTTCTCATAGTGTTCATGTGTTTCTCGCAACGACGCGTCTCTTTGTCATTGGATTGGAGGGCTTCAAACTCGTTTCCTCTCATTATTATTTAAAGGTTTTGTTCTGTTCATTTGATTGGGTTTTGTTTTGATTGTGTTTCCTTGTTTGTGTAGGTTTAAGCCTGCTACTGTGGTTGTCTCTTTTAGGTTTGGGGCTTGGTTTCGCACTAAAGAAGAGAGGTTCGATTCTTGGAGGAAAGGCTCTGTTTGGTTTTTCCTGTTAGTAAGTCTTCCTTCTCCTCTTTCTTGCTTCTGCTGCTAGCTTTTTGTTTGCATCTCACTGTGAGGTAGAAAAAAATTAAGTGTTGTTTGATTTGTATGGTTTTATAGAGTTTGTTTTGATGTTGGGGCTATTTTGATGTTATTGCTTTGCTGGTTCTTATAATGTTCTTTTGGGTTGAAAGAATAGGAAGTTTTGGTTACCTTGGTGGTGGTTTACAAAAGGAATAATTGTGTAAAAAGATTGAACATGTGTTGAACTTTGAAGTGTTTTATGTTTGATTGGAATGAATATATTTTGGAATGTTCATATTTTAGAGGAGAGTCTGCCAAATTTTTGTTAAAAATTCAAACTATGAATTGAATATGAACTGTGAATTGTGGATTGACGGCATAGCATTAGCTATAGCCCGATGCGTTAGATTATCAAGTTTTGACCTTGTTTAGTGGTAAAATATTGATGTTTAATATGATGTTATATTAATGGGAAAGACTGTTGAATTTGTAAAGGTTGAAGTTAGAATGGATCGGAAGTGGATGTCTGCCAATTGTTTGTCGAAGGAATATAGGGATTGAGTGCAAGATTTTATTAGGTTTGTAGTTCAGTATGAAAAAGAACTAGATTTGAGTAGAATCGTATGTCTTTGTTTGAGTTGTTGTTATGTAGGCCGAGTTAATGTTCAGGAATTGGAAGGATATCTAGTGAGTAATGGAATTGATCAGAGTTATACCTGTTGGACAAAGCACGGTGAGAAAAGAGGTGAATCTTCTAATATGGGGAAGAGTGGGAGATATGCGTCAGATGATGCCGATACAAATGCATATTATGGCGACCGTTTTGAAGAGATGGCAAATGCGGTTGAAGAAGATCTCCGTGATTGTCTTCAAATGTTTGAGAAGTTGGTAAGTGATGCGGAGAAGCTGTTGTATGAGGGTTGTACGAAATTCACGAGATTATCGGCAATATTAAAGTTGTGTAACTTGAAATTGGGCAATGGATGGACTGATAAGAGCTTTATGGACTTACTCACCTTATTGAAAGATATATTGCCGGATGATAATGTGCTTCCTAGTTAGACATATGAGGCTAAACAAATGTTATGCTCTATTGGCATGGGCTATGAGAGGATACACACTTGTCCTAACGATTGCATTTTATTTAGAAATGAATATGCATCGTTAAATTCGTGTCCTAAATGTAAAGCCTCACGGTATAAGAAGAAGGATGCTCCAGAGAAGGTTATGTGGTATTTCCCCATAATTCCCAGATTCAGGCGCATGTACCGTAGTTTAGAAAATGCAAAACACTTGACATGGCATGAGGATGAAAGGATTAAGGATGGCATGCTGCGGCACCAGGCAGATTCTCCTCAATGGAAAAAAAATTGATATTGAGTATCCTGATTTTGGGAAAGAACCAAGAAACCTAAGACTTGCATTGTCTACTAATGCGTTTAACCCGCATGGTGTTCAGAGTAGCTCTCATAGTACTTGACCAGTGATTTTGGTGATTTATAATCTACCTCCATGGCTATGCATGAAGCGCAAATATATGATGTTGTCTATGTTAATTTCTAGGCCCAAACAACCAGGAAATGATATAGACATATTCTTGGCGCCTTTAATTGAAGACTTGAAGCAAATGTGAGAGACGGGTATAGATGTGTATGATGGGTACAAAGAAGAAAGTTTCATCTTGAGGACTATGATCTTTGGCACAATTAATGATTTTCTGGCATACAGTAATTAGTCTGGATACAGTACCAAAGGCTAGTGTGCATGCCCTATATGTGAAGATGGTACTGATTGGATGCGATTAGAACATGGTAAGAAGAATGTCTTCCTTAGGCATCATAGGTTTTTGCCTCAAAAGCATCATTATCAGTCGTGGAGGAAAGCATTTAATGGGAATACTGAAGAACGTAGAGCTCCTTTGATTTTGACGGGTGCACAACTGTTTGAAAAGGTAAAAGATTTGAGTATTGAATTCGGAAAACCTTTTGCGGGAGAGCTTGTCACACGAGGGTGGAAGAAAATGTCGATTTTCTTTGAGTTGTCATATTGGGAGTCATTGTACGTGAGACATTTCATTGATGTGATGCATGTTGAAAAAAATATCTTTGATAGTGTCATTGGTACCTTACTCAATGTGCCCGGGAAGACTAAAGATGACATCAATGCAAGGCGGGACTTGGTTAGTATGGGACTGAGCCGGGAAATGGGACCAGTAAAAAGGGGAAACTACGTACATATCTACCTCCAGCTGCTCATACTTTTTCTAGAAAAGAGAAAACGGTTCTTTGTAAGTTTCTTCATGGAGTTAAGGTTCCAGAGGGTACTCTTCAAACATTATGAACCTCGTATCAATGAGAGATCTCAAGTTAAAGGGTCTGAAGTCCCATGATTGCCATGTTCTCATGGAAAATTTGCTATCTATTGGCATACGATCCATTTTGGCCATCAAAGTGCGTAATACCTTAACTAAACTTTGTTTCTTCTTCAAGGCAATCTGCAGCAGAGTGATTGACCTAGGAAAGTTGCCACCATTGCAAACAGAAATTGTTTTGATTTTGTGTGAGCTTGAGATGTATTTCCCACCTTCATTCTTTGACATGATGATTCATCTGACAATTCATCTGGTTAGGGAGACACAATTGTGTGGACCAGCTTACATGAGATGGATGTACCCGTTTGAGCGTTACATGAAGATATTAAAAGGGTATGTGAAAAACCGATCATGGCCAGATTGTTGTATTGTTGAGTGGTACACAGTCGAAGAAGTTGTCGAATTCTGCTCCGACTACCTATCTAACGTTGGATGTAGCATAGGGATGTCGACATCTTGTCACACAGGAGGAAGTGAAGGGAAAGAGATTACTGGATGTAAAATATTGACTATATCAAGGCAACTGATGGAGCAAGCACACTTATATGTTTTACACAATGCCGATGAGGTTGAGTCCTATGTTGTAAAACACAACGAAATTCTCAAGCGTATGTACCCATATAAGAATCAAAATTGGTTAACAAGAGAACACAATTGGTGTTTTATAACGTGGCTAAGAGATCACATTTCTGAAGAGTTTAATGTAAATCCTAGCTCAGTTTCAGAAAGATTGAGATGGCTAGCTAAAGGTCCAGCTATATATGTTATTTCTTACACCGATTATTTGATTAACGGGTACACAGTCTATACAAAAGAACATGATGATCAGAGTAAAATGCAAAATAGTGGGGCCATTCTTGTTGCTCAAGCTATGCATATCTCAAATACCAAAGACAGAAATCCCATTTATGCGAATATATCATACTTCGGGGTCATTGAACACATATGGGAGTTGGATTATGCGATGTTGTAGGTGCCTATGTTCCAATGTAAGTGGGTTGACAATAATTACGGTGTAGAAACGGATGACTTGGGGTTAGTACGGGTGAATTTCAATAAGTTGGGATATAAAGATGACACTCATATTTTAGCATCGCAAGCTCGACAAGTGTTTTATGTCACCGATCCATCTGATATGAATTGGTCCGTTGTTTTGTTGACTAACAAAAAAATTGTTAATGAGATTGATGATCAAGCAAATGAAGATGCTGATATTGAAGATGACCCGTTCGTTGCGATACAATCACTGTTTGGTGAGGAAAGTACATCAACAGAGGATGATACATATATTAGACATGATCATAAAGAGGGGCTTTGGATCAGTCAGATGAAAAGAAAAAGGAAAGGTAAATTGTGTTTTTTTAGTTAAATGACTATGAATTATGTATTGTTAAATTACTTGTGTGTCTAATTACTTGTGTCTAATTTTTTTGTAGTAAGGAATCATATCCTTGTTTGTAATTGGTTTGGCATTTCATGCACTTTGTCTTGATCTCATGTTATCAAGCTGTAAGATATATACCATCAATATCTGGCTGGTGTTTTTTTTTCCTTCTTTTTTGTGAGGTGTATTGTTGCTATTTGACATGAGTTTCTAAGTTACTATATAGTAGTAGTTAGATGTATGTTGTTGGCCCATGTGAGGCATTATTTTGGTTGGCATTGTTTGTTGTAATTATACATATACTTATGTTATTTTGGAACGTCCATGTTTTAGGGGAGATTCTGCCAAAATTTTGGTAGAAATTGTATTGGCTGGGTTTTAAGAATTATCAGTAGCTATAATATATACTGCTACTGTAAAAAAAAAGGAGAATAGCTAGCACTTTCTTGAGAAAGCGCTATATATTGTTGAGAAGTTCTGTTAATAGATAGTGATTTTTCAAGGAAGCGCTATCGATTCTGATTTTCGTTAGCGCTTATAAAACGCTGTCTTTTTGATGTAGAACACTAGCGACTGAATAGGAAGCGCTTTTAAGCGCTAGCGAAGGCAAAAAATAAGCGCTATCTATTTCATTTTATGTTGTAGTGACCACTACCACATGCAGTATAGGAGCATGTTGATCGAGCTGGTCTTTCTCGTCTGATGTATTGCAGCTACACGATGATTGACAACTCGCTGCTGATTGCGTTTTCTAAGAGGTGGCACGCAGAGACCAGCTCGTTCCACCTTTCAGTCGGAGAGATGACCAGCATGCTGGATGATGTGTTATGCCTACTGGGCATACTGGTCAGAGGTTCCCTTTTCATATCCCCTGAGATGGATATAGATCTTGCTATATATGTTCTACAGTCATTGTTGGGGGTACCTTATGGGGAGGCCCAAGCGGAGGTGGGAGGCTATGGGTGGGCTGCTGTCAGTTTATCTTGGCTGAGGGACCTTTATGATAGACGGAGGGATGAGGATCAGATGGACAAGGCAGCAAGGGCGTTGATATTGGTGCTACTCGAGATGACTATTCTGACGGACAAGACTAGCACCCATATTGACTGTAAATATATAGAGCTGGTGCGTCAGTTGGACCAGGTTGGACAATGGTCATGGGGAGCGATGGCCCCATGCTAGTTGTACGGTTATCTTGGCGACGCCACCAGGTTCGAGTGTCGTGGGTTAGCGGGCTACCTAACACTCTTTCAGGTACCACTGTCATATTAAATTAAAAAATTACATTTACAATTGTTTTAAATCTGACACGATTTCGTAACTGATTCATTATTTGTGACAGGTGTGGATCTACGAGTATTTTCCTACTTCTGTAGTAGATCGGAGGCTGGTCGAGGGTTATGAGAGTGATCGTGTACGCGCCTGCCGCTGGAGACCTAAGAAGGGTCAGTGAAGAGTGCTTCCATACAAGCAAGCACTGGATGTGCTGACCACTGACCACATGTGTTGGACACTGTGGGCCCCCATAGGCAGCGCTGCCTACTCCCTGGTGTGGCATACTTTTCGGGGTACCTTCGGTGTGGGAACACCATAGTGTCGTACCTGTCGGAGAGGGTACTGCGACAGTTCGGATACAGGCAGGAGATACCTCGACAGCCACCACGACGTCTCTCGGGTGATGCTATTAGTCTTAACTGGATGTCGTCTCACCTGTACTCTATTAGATACCTGCTTCGGTTCAGGCAGGCCGCTCATCCAGCTGAGTGCGTCTGGGGGTACCTGGATTGGTACTACAGTACAGGCACTCGCATCCACTGCTGATACCTCCACAGGCTCCACCTCCACTCACTTCACCTCCACAGACTCCACATGATGCACATGCTGATTATGCCCCTCGGGTAAGGAATAATAAGTTCTTGCACTGTATATATTATGTTCATTTGTAACATTATCTAATTTTTTGCTATAATGTATTTATGTCATTTGTAGGCGGATTATGTTCATGCGGTAGGCAGGTTGGATAGAATTGCCGCTATGCTGCATCAGGTCGTTGATTACGCACAGGAGGGAGATGACATGTGTGACTACCTTCAGGAGGTGCTTCGGATAGCGGAGAATCGCTGAGTAGTTGTCTTTTATGTATTTTTTTTATGTGAACACTTGTTTTTTATTTAAGTATTATTATTATTATTGTTATTTATTATTATTGTTATTTATTAGTAGTGAGTTTAGAAATACAAAATAATAAAAATAAACTTAAACATGGCTATTTATTAAATGCAACTACTCATTCAACAACAACAAAACAACATTACATGATCACTAAATACAACTATAACACCGAACTATAACATTAAAAAAATCAAACCCAACAATTTATTAAATTCAACTACTCGTTCAACAATAACAGAACACAAACGCAATGGCTATGGTTAACGACATGCCAAGGATCTCATCAACTGTTCCTGGTGCACGGCATGATGCTATGATCTCGTCGATCGATCTTCCAAGCACAACATACAACTCTATTGGGCCATGGCTAGAATGATCATTGAATGCCTCCCACGTGCGTTGTATGTCACTGTTGGTTAGAAGTGTCATATTCATATACTGAACACGCCCACTACCTACCGAAACAGGGCATCGATAGTAGATATCTGACATTGTACGTGATCCAGCTCCGAGCTTTCGCCGTATCTTTTGCTTCAGTTCTTCAATGGTGATGGATGTCTTGATCCTAAATATTTTTGGAACATCGCATTCAAAAACCACGCCGTCGGCACTTGTTGTGATTCTGCCATCGGATAGACAACGGCAAGGCTCGAATCCATTGAGAACTGGGTTGGCTGAGTGTCTGACATGACTCACGAGCGGGCTAAGGGATGATGAAATCGATTTAGGGTTTATGCCACTCTTGGGTGTGTGAAAATGGTTCTATTTATAGAATGTTTGATGCGATCTGAACCGTTAAAAGTGTGTTAGTCGCATCTCATCCGCTGATATTTTTCAACATAAAAGGAAAATTTTGCGAGTGTTTTTTTTTACTCGCAAAAATGAAATTTACGAGTGAACAAAAATTTTAATTTTGTTCACTCGCAAATTTTATTTTTGTGAGTATTTTTTTTTCCCTCGCAATAATGAAATTTACGAGTGAACAAAAATTTTAACCTTGTTCACTCGCAAATTTCATTTTTGCGAGTATTTTTTTTCACACGCAAAAATAAAATTTGCGAGTGAACAAAAATTCGCAAATTTCATTTTTTTCGAGGAATACAAAAAAAATGAGGGGTATAATTATCAACACAATCCAATGTAGGGTGCACCCAGCAAAATGATGGGTGCGCTTAGCAATTCCCTCTTCTAAAACTTTCTACTTTTACCCCTCAAAGGACGAGATAAGTTGTTCTTTCTTAGGCCTAGATAGCCCAAAAGTGCTAGTATCCTGGGTTGGTCTCTTTCCTCTGGGCGATCCCCAGAACAAATTTCATTGAGTTTAATTTTTATTTTTATTCAAAATCACCATAGCCCAAAATCCAATCACCATAGCCCAAAAAAATATATGTAGTAGAACCTCACGTGACATTATCAAATGCATGATTATTATCAACTAAAAAAGGAACAAATGGATCACCACCAGCGGATTCAGCGGGACAATATTCTTTAGATAGATAGTATAGCTTCATTGATGATCAATTCAATACTTTTTTTTTCTAATTTTTTTTTGGCTAAAGATGATCAATACTACCGTCTACCAACCAATAATAAATGTATTATTGATATTAGTATCTGGGTGCTATCATTTTTATTGATGATAAACTTATTCAAACGTCCGCGTACTCAGGCTCTTCTGTCACGTGATTCATTCTGTCAACGTTATAATTTATGAGAAATTCTTTTATAAATCATACCCAATTTGAGTACATCAAACTAATAAATAAGTGCTGATCATACATCACTAATACATCTAAATATAACATTTATTTAATTTAATATATAATTATTAGTATTATACTGATTGAATTTACTTATGGGTAGACTGAACTTATCGAAGACCAAGACGTTTATTGAGTTTATGACCAATTTCGTCTTTGAAATTGGCGAAAAATTCAATTTGGTCCCTGACTTTTTCGATATTCCAAAATAGTCCCTCATTTTTGCAAATTAAATGCCGGTTTAGTCGCTTAGTCGTTTGTATGCATTAAAATTATTCAACAACGCCCTATAATTTATCACTTAGTGTCAAATTGGTCCTGAAATACCAAAATACTGAGGGCGTTGTTGAATAATTTTAATGACACAAATGACTAAGCGACTAAATCGAGCATTTAATTCAGAAAATGAGGGACTATTTTGGAATATCAAAAAAGTCAGGGACCAAATTGAATTTTTCGTCAATTTCAAGGACGAAATTGGTCATAAACTCGACGTTTATTGTTATATTGCTTAGTTCTGCCTTCATTGATATATGCTATTAGCAATCAACAGCCAATGCACATCTATCTTTCTCCGTTGGATTTTGTCACCAAACACGAACTAGCAGTTTTCACAAGAATGCACTTCAAATGTTTGATGAAAAGCCCAAGAGGAGCTTGTTGCTGCAAATCTCGAACACGAACAGAAAAATAAGGCTGAGTCGCGGACTAGGTCGTTCTCTTTAAGGCGTTTTGTGACTCTGCCTGAATTGTGCAGCAGTGTACAGCCTCGTCGTCCTCAGGATAAAACAGCCTCTCTAGAGATATGATCTTCCCTGCACAAATAAGAACTACCAAATTAACATCCTCTTTTATTTTTTCTTTACTGCTCGGAACCACTCTATGAGAAATTAGAACATCTTTTTCAATCTTTTTTGGTCAGCTAGTAGAAATGGTAAATAACAAACACATCTTTTTCAATCTGACCGTGCTTGTTTTATAGCTGTTCTAAAAGCTTAGTTTTTTCTATTACCAAAAGTCCAAAATCAAAAAAAAAATGTTTAACGTTCATTTTTATAAATCAGGTCATGAATAGATATAATGACTAAATAAAACGGGTGGAATATCAATGTGTATCATTACCAATTAAATGATTCTATAACAGCTGAAAAACGGGAGGAAGTTCAACTGTACAAAACATAATGTAACAATGTTTTTTCTTTATTTATTTATTTAAATAAAACATAACAATCCCCCACTTGTTTTCTTTAAAAATATTTCATCGAGCAGTAATATAATACAAAATAAGATTGAACATAAGCAATGGTGTCCGTAGACTTGAACCATCACGTAGTAATGATGTTTTAGATTTTATTAGAGTGACTCGTAGTCTTGAACTTTATTTCTAACAGCATCACACACACAATCTTTCAGGGTGTAGCTTAAAAGCCCGTGCATTACGGCCATACACGTATATCTCAGTATAGTGAATACTCTAGAGAATTTTACCCAAAATTCCATAGGAAGCAGCCTCATTTCCACATTCACACAGGTGAGTCAATCAAGAGTACTCTAGTAGCTAAATATCCCACTCCATATGAAGTATAGAACTCATTATAAGAATCAAGATTTGATTCAACCTTTTCAACACTACTAGATATCATGCTGTAAAATATATGAATGAGACTTAGAAAATTATTATAGCATGATTCTCATATCTCCTTATAACCCTTATAAGAGAAACTTTAATCTATGGGCATCAGTCTCATTCCTTTTGAGGTTTTGAAAACATTCTCTTTTGTCAATCTTTTCGTCAAAGGACAACCAAATTTTCTTCAAACCTCATATGATCTATCATTACCATTATAATAACGGTTCTAAATCTTTGCAATAACCGCAGTACTATCACAAATGATCAATAAGGCTGGAATCATTTTTACACATAAGAATATCTGAAAGAGTATTCCAATCAGCATCGTTATAATATTCTAGTACAACAATTTTTTTTTGATAATGTACTCCTAGGTTCATGGTCATTATAAGTTTTAAGGTACTTCATGATCTTCTATCAGTGCTTATTTTACTTGATATACTATTACAAGTAGAGCCCCTAATATTTTTTCAATTTAAATCGAAAGGTCTTCATAGATATCAAAGGGCTAAGACAATAAGTTTTATATTTTATTGGAAGCCACACTTTTCACGTATTCCAAACTCATCTTTTTATACTTGTTACAAAATTTGAAGAAAAAAAAATTAACCAAAAAAGAAAACTTTTTTTTCCCTCTTCTAGCTTTTCCTCGTATGGTGTGGCATATATATTTGAAAGAAAAGAAACATAACTTGTAAATAGTTAATCGGTCATAATACTCATTTTTTTTTGTTACAATCGAGAAAAAGGGAAACAAAAAACAGCAACAAGCGAGAGACAACTAAGGCCTCAAAAACGATATGCCAAGCGCATCAGCAAAAAGGAGCCTCTCCATTTCAGCAGGGGCCTCTCCGATCGTAACACTAGCCAAATCACTCCTAGTGCCCATCTTAGCGAGAAAATCTGCACACTGATTACCTTCTCGAAGGGTATGATGAAGCTGGATATCCCAGTTACAACACGACAATCTCTTCAGGAGAGCAAGCTCATTACCATACATACGTATGAAAATTTGGGTCTCCCTCCCAACCGACTAACTTCAAAACATTCAAAGAATCTGTATAACATACAACTTTCTTGAACCCCTTTTCCCAACAACAACTAATGTCGTGGAAAAGGGCCATAAGCTCCGCATGAAGAATATTGGAGTGCCCAACTGAGCCATAGAAACCACCCAGAAACGTTCCGTTATGATCACGAATGAGGCCTCCAAAACCAGCCAAACCCGGATTGGTAATTGCACTCCCATCCACATTTAAAGCCACGTACCCAAAAGCAGGCTTCCTCCATGAAACCTCTCTAGGCCCCGTCATCAAATTTGCACCAGCTCCTCCAACATGGAAAGCTTGCAAAGTATGATGGTGATGAGTTCTTGCTTGAGCAATGATTCCCGACGCTGGAATGTTAACATTCTCAAACACTGCAGCATTCCTTGCACACCACAACTTCCACAAGACTATGATAACCAAAACACCGTGCTTCTTAATCACCTCGTGCAGCCACTCTAGAGGCTCAAACGATGCATCAGGCAACCGCAAAACCAGACCAAAGCAGCCACGCCATACCTCAATGGCTCGCCTACAAGCAAAGAAACAATAATGGAGCAGCGATTCTGGTTGGATGCCACAAATCGGACACACAGTGTCTAGAGGCACACCCCTTCTAGCAAGAATTTCTCTAACCGGAAGAGAAGAATGACAGAATTGCCACCCGAAGAATTGAATGCTAGCTGGGACATTAAGCCGCCAAATCCAACTCCAGCTCACCGTCTCGATAAAAACTGCTCAACACTAAAGCCATTTTTTTTTTCACGTTACCTTTCATTTAAATGGTTTTAAAACCATTAATTCATTCAATTATTTTAAACGGCTAAAAGAAATTAAAGAGCAATTAAAATGAAACTTACAAAATTAAAGTTGTTAAATAATTCTTTTTTTAAAAAACAAATCATTTAACAATCCAGGTATATAAATGAGAAAATCACAATAAAATTAAAAATTTCTCATTACATTTTCTCTTTAATGAAAAACAACCTTAAGATATTAGCACTAAGTACTATGATATTATCATAGGAAATAACCTTAATCAATTATTTATCAAGCTGCAACTTTTCCATTTGAAACAATAATATCCTAACAAATTATCTTATTCTACTAAATTCAGTTTGAACATTCCATCAGTAGCATAACTCTTCCCCACAAAAATATTGTTCTTAGTGAGGGTATACAAATCAGCCCCTATGGTTTGAGTAAACCCAGCTTTGTTAAGAAGATAGCCTGAAACTAAATTCTTTCTCATCTCTGGAGTATACATAACATCTTTAAAAACCACAGTCTTTCCAGAGATAAACTTCAATTCCACTTCCCCTGTTCCAGCAACAACTGTGGTGTGAGAATCTGTCAACAACACTTTCTGATTCTCAGCAACAGAATAAGTCTTAAACAAAGATTTATCATAGCAAACATGACGTGTAGCACCAGTGTTTACCCACCACCCTGCGGATCCACTAACAGCGTTGATTTCAGAAATCATAGCAATAAGTTGGTCCTTAGTAAGGTTGGCCTGTGGGGCAGGACGACCTTTGAGTCGGCAGTTCCTAGCCAAGTGGCCAAGCTTACCAGAGTTATAACAGCCAAACTGTCCTTAGGGGGTCTTTGATCATTCTGATTCTGATTACCATTGTTGTTGTTGTTCTGATTACGACTTTGAAATTTCATATTTTTACCTTTCGATTTCAATACAGCAGAAGTGGATTTGACAACAACTACTTCCTCTTTTTGATCTTGTTTTCGGGCTTCCTCCTCTATACGCAGTCGAGTAATTAAACTCTCTAGTGAGAACTCCTTGGTTTTATGTCTAAGGATATTCTTAAATTCTTTCCAACTATGAGGTAATTTATCAATCATTACAGCCACTTGGAATTGTTCATCTAAAGCCATACCTTCAAAGATGATTTCATGAGCAATTTTTTGGAGTTCGTGAGACTGAGCTTCTGCAGATCTGTCATCGGTCATGAGAAACTTGAGGTAGCGGTTGACAACGTATTTCTTTGATCCAGTCTCTTCAGTGTTATATTTTTTCTGCAGTGCCTCCCAAACTTCCTTGGCCGTGGCCTTTGTACTGTAATAATCATAGAGATCATCAGATAAACCATTTAAAATAAAATTCTTGCACATGAAGTCATTGTCATTCCATGTCTCCAGTTCTTTTTGTTGAGCTTCAGTTGGATTTTCTGGTAGAACAGGCTTGTCAGTTGTGAGAACAGAATTGACTTTGCGCACGGTCAGGAAGAACAACATCTTCTGCTTCCATCTCTTGAAATGTGCACCTTCAAAGCGAAATGGCTAGTTGAGATCAACTGAAATGATATCGTGCTCGGCAGCCATGGCAGAAAAATTAATGTCTTAAAATTGTTGTTGCAAATCTCGAACACGAACAAGAAAATAAGGCTGAGTCGCAGACTAGGTCGCTCTCTTTAAGATGTTTTGCGGCTCTGCCTGAATTGTGCAGCAGTGTACAGCCTCGTCGTCCCCAGGATAAAACAGTCTCTCTAAAGATATGGTCCTCCCTGCACAAGGAAGAACCACCAAACTAACACCCTCTTTTATTTTTTCTTTACTGCTCGGAACCACTCTATGAGAAATTAGAACATCTTTTTCAATTTGACCGTGCTTGTTTTATAGTTGTTCTAAAAGCTTAGTTTTTTCTATTACCAAAAGTCCAAAATCAAAAAAAATAAATGTTTAATGTTCATTTTTATAAATCAGGTCATGAATAGATATAATTGTTGGTGATATTTGTGGTGGGAACGCTGCAACTACTAAGAACAAACAATCAAAAAATTGATAAGTTCAAATAAAGATAAGATGTTGTAAAATAAAGAACAAAGAAGAAAAAAAATGAGCATTGCGCAAGACTCCAAGGTGTGTGTAAACACTAAGCTTTAGGTTCGATTCACCCCCACCAATCCCTTTAGATTGGATGCAATAGGATAACCAGCGAATCCCCTTCAGAATACAATGGAGTTCCCTTGACATGGTTTACACACCCACACCAAGTGTATCGTCAATGATCTTTTACAAAATAATAGTTTCCTTCATTCTCTCTGCGCACAAGGGAAGAAAAAAAGTGATTTGGTGTAGTCACTAGATAATTTTCTCTTATCAAATCTAATGCAGAGAGCCTCTGTTTATAGAGAAACTCATGCCACTTGATAAGGAAAAACAACCTTTCATGTAAAGGAATGCGACCTTTCATGTATGTATCTTTTCATGTAGAGACACATACACTAATGATAGAACACATCTATTAGGAAGGATTTTAAATTCATGAAGAGACACATTTCCTCTTGGATGCTTTTGGACTTCCATATTTTGAAAATCCCTCACAATCCCCCACCATTTTCAAAATAAACCCAAATCCCATTATTCTGGAAATCACATGTTTTCAGATAAAGGTATCTTGCGATTTGAACCTTTACTTAGTAAGTCATTGTTTCACTTATCCCAAATAGATTGGTAGACAAGCTTTGAACCAATTATTCATTAGAACAAGCGTAAATTAACTTATGCATGAGATCTCGCTACCATTGAACAAATTATAAGTTGACACATTTGATTAGGCCTTGTGTCATGTATCCTTTTCATGAGAGCTTTAAGAGTCAAGCCTTTAGTCTCCAAGAAGCGGCCCCACTTCACTCTCATATAGGTAGACTCTATCGGAAGTGCTCCCATAATAAGCACTTCAGCACATAGGTGCTATAGGTCCATTAAGAGCAAAAACTCAACCTTCCAACTTTATACTTATGGTCCAAGTACTTATAAACCTTGGGATGTATCTATTGTTAAGTACTTGCAATTACTCTAATAGTGTACTCTCACCATTGAACTCAAGACTTAATGCTACTTAAGTGTGAGTTGGGTTTCCACTATTGGTAATTATATATATATGAGCTTGAATCTCATCCCCATTGATGTTTTAAAAACACCATATCCCTTGTCAATCCTTTCGTCAAAGGGTTGCAAGATTTTTCCTTTCATTTTCTTATAAGATACAAAACATTACTTCTTCACATAGCTATGTTTTAATCCAATGTCCCATAACATCTCATTATTCATTATTTAACATATTCTTGATAGTATTTAATAACTATCACAAACTTGGACCACTTGTCCCATTGACTTTACATTATACACTTGGCTATATGCCTTTGATAGTCTTGACTATCACCATGTATGTATAGTTGTACCATTGGTTTTGACCAAATTAATATGTCATACATCAAGTTTCTAGATAACTTTATTTCATTGCTACTAAGGCATTCAACACACATTTCAATATGAAATTCTAATTTTATTTTAGCTATCTTAATTTATTTAAGATATCATACATTGAATGCATTAAATGTACTAAACAACAACTAGTACAATCTTGTTTAAAGATCATAAACTACCTTTGATTACTTTAGGTGGGTCAATCATGTAAATCATAAATAACAAATTTATTCTAATATTTTAGAATTCATGTCAACTCTATTAGAATCATTGTCATCTGACTTAACATACAAATAATACATGCATCATAAATTCTACTTGTTAAGTATTAAATATGAACTCGTCATAGCATTTAAATGTATCAAGAGAGTAACCCATCATAACATAGTATCGATAGAGAATGACTATAATAAATATTTCCATCACAATGCCAAAATATTTTCCATGCCAAAATAAATAAATTAAAATCACTATTTGCAAATTTTAAATGATTTAAAAGGTATTAAACAAAATAAAATTATTAAAAAATAAATTTATATGTTCATCAAATATGAAACCTAGTTATTCAATAAATAGAGCTCAAGACAAACACAACACAAAAAAAGGGCACAAAAAACAGAGTTTTCTAGACTCCACACTCTCCCGCACTCCCCAGAGCCGAGAGTGGGTATTGTCGCGCGATTACTGTTCATCTTCTTCATCCATCAGGGTCAATTTCGACCCAGGATGCAGCAAAACGGGTTTTGCGACCTACTCACTTTGGGACATGTTTTCTCCCTCGTTTTGGCATCGTTTTAAGTGATTCTTGAACCAATTTTATAGTAACAAAAACAAGGATTACAATGGTGCAATTTTTATGGCTTGAAATCGATTAAAAGTAGATAAAAATTGTCACCAAAAATCAAAAACGGAAATTGGACCAAAAAACGGGTTCAATCACGACCCATGATGAAACAATGTGTTTCTTCACCAAACTTTGTAATATTTCATCCGAAAATGAATGGGTTCATATGTGTTCACATTATAGAGTCCTTTTACATGTTTTTACTGAAGAAATCAATATGAAAAAATTGATCAACATGGTACCAAAAAATGAAAACGAGTGTTTTTTCCCCTCAAAATTTGCATCATTTCAACCAGAAAAACTGTTGGCATTTTCATTTTTTTTTCCCGAAACTCTAAAAGCAATTGGTTGTTGTTCTCGCAAGAAATAACAATTTCAATAATGCATGCACTTTATATGACAATTCATATACACTACTTTCATATCAAAATGCAACAATATACAAGCATGCATCATAAACAAAATATATTCACACTTATCTAAATTCACATACTTGAATGGATTCTAAACCATGCATCCAAGGCTCTTTCACCATGGCCATAAATAACAATTTTTGAGGAAGCATGTGAGTGTTCATCTCTCCCAAGTTGTAAGAAAAAATGCATCTTTTTCCACCATCTTAAAAAGTTGTCATCATTGATCCTCTCAATCTTCACAAAATAAAAAATCATCTCCTTCAAAATTGCAGCCATTGTTAATCACAAATCCAAAATCGAACCTAAAGATTGTTGGTGATATTTGTGGTGGGAACGCTGTAACTACTAATAACAAACAACAAAAAAATTGATAAGTTCAAATAAATATAAGATGTTGTAAAATAAAGAACAAAGAAGAAGAAAAAATGATCATTGCGCAAGACTCCAAGGCATGTGTAAACACTAAGCTTTAGGTTCGATTCGCCTCTACCAATCCCTTTAGATTGGATGCAATAGGATAACCAGCGAATCCCCTTCAGGATACAATGGAGTTCCCTTGACGTGGTTTGCACACCCATACTAAGCGTATCGTCAATGATCTTTTACAGAATAATAGTTTCACTCATTCTCTCTGCGCACAAGGGAAGAAAGGAAGTGATTTGGTGTAGCCACTAGATAATTTTCTCTTATCAAATCTAATGCAGAGAGCATCTATTTATAGAGAAACTCATGTCATTTGATGAGGGAAAACAACTTTTCATGTAGAGACACATACACTAATGATAGAACACATTTATTAGGAAGGATTTTAAACTCATGAAGAGATACTTTTCCTCTTGGATGCTTTTGGACTTCCATATTTTGAAAATCCCTCATAATAATGACTAAATAAAACGGGTGGAATATCACTGTGTTTTTTTTTTTGGTCTTATGGCCCAGCGGCCTACTATGCACTCCAAAGAGCACTGAAAGGGGGGCGTAGCGGGTTCGAACCGTCTGCGGCGTCAGCGGCAAATACTTTCTTGAGTTGTCAAGACCACGGACAAATACTGTGTATCATTACCAATTAAATGATTCTATAACAGCTAAAAAAGGGAGGAAGTTCAACGGTACAAAACATAATGTAAGAGTGTTTTTTCTTTATTTATTTTTTAAATAAAACACAACAGAGCTTGATAGGTTGGAATAATATAGCGATTGCATATTTAAATGGGGCTGACACCATTCTCAATATCTTCTCCACATTTTAATTGGCTTCCAATTGAACAAATCCAAGACCACCTTTAATCGAAATATGTTTAAAGAAATAAATGATTTGTAATTAGATAAGGATAAAGAGTGTGGAATTTCATTTCTCTTTTGTCATTGAACGTGTGTAGAAGAAATTAATAGGTTGGAATTTAGGACCTAATTATTGGTTTGGAAATGCTTTTTTGTTTTTTCAACTTTCTATGTGTAGTGTTGCTCTTGACTTATTGACTTGGCTAATAGAGTTGGCTCTAAAACTTAGACAAGGATTACCCCAACACAGTTTTTTTTTTTGTTGTGATTGTAATGATCTTTCTTTTAGCCAACGAATGAAGTTGTTTATAGTTTAAAAAAAAAAAAAAAAAAAACCTATCACGGGACCATTGATCATCTTAATTTGTATGTGTCACTCACATCAAGATGCTTCTTATAAAACTTCGAAAATGTGATTTTCTTACTCAATTATTATACTGGGAAAAAAAACTATAAATACTACGTTGTCCACTTTATAAAGACGCAGAACTGACAGTTTTGATAAAGAATTATAAATACTATGATTCGTTTTGTTGACTGAAAATACTATGATTAGTTAATCATAAAATATGACCTGATTAAATATATCATTCATATTTTATTTGGTTCCCTTATTACAATGCACTTCTCAATTAAAAATCTGAGTAAAATCTAGTTTTTGCTTACTGGGCTTGAATTCGGATCCCCTCCTGTTACTTTTTTGACGCATTCACGCGGTCAGCGCGATTTCGGCCGTCTGATCAGATTTAAAGTCTGTATTTTTAGATTTTAAGAAAACAATAAATACACGTATTTTTTTGAGCCCCAATTTAGATCGGACGACCGAGATCGCGCTGACTGCATGAATACGTCCACAAGAGGGGATCTGAATTAACTGGGCTTAAGCCCTTTTGTTTAACCCATGAAAAAGTTAGAGTCCTTTACAAATTTTATTTTATCAATTAATATCAAGATGTCACATGACAGCATTTTCTTTCTTTTTTTTTTTTTAACTTCCCTGAACAAGTCATGTGACAATTTCTTCATGCCCATAATTTTTAAAAAAAAAATAAATTAAAAGGTAGCTAATTTCTTGTGAGTTGTTGGTTGAGAAAAATGAAATAAAACAACCGATCAATAAATGGTAGTGTAACAAAATTGTTTGTGTTATAAGCTGCTAGCCGGGTATGAATGATTTTGAATGTGGAGATGAGATGGGTAGTGGTTGAACTATGGTGAGTGCACAGCACATGGATGATGCCTAGTGGATCATTCGTATTCACAATGGTATCAAATCAAAGAAAGTGACAAAAGAAAAAGATGTAACAATTGGGAATTAACAGAATAAAGGGATGAAAAAAAATGACATAATAACCCAAAGATAGGTTCACGGGTCACTCACTGTTTCCTCTACTTTGTTAAATAATATAAAAAGTGTACACCACTAGCTACCTTCCAACAATTCATTCACACCCTCCTATGATTTCACCATTGTTCCAATCCATTTATCTGGAAAAAGCTGCAGAGTGCACCACTCTTTCTCACACAGAAAGAATTGCTGCAGTTTAGCTGCAGATTATTTCCCAAAAAGCTAAATAGCTTTTTATCTCATTCTAAAAGTGTCTTAAAATAATGAGAATGAGCAAACATTGTACATATAATTAGCTTCATTGGTTACATTATTTTTACATAGAAAGTGGTAACTCGTTTAGCTCATGGATTCAGCTTCTTCTTGTTGTTGGTTGCAAGCCTTTTTCTTCTTAGGATTGGTTTGGTTTTTTAACTGTGGAGGTGTTCATGGAGCCTCCGCTACAGTGAAAGTAGGCAACTTTTCAAAGGTGGAAGATGCTGTAAACTTCCATATTTACTATGGCCAGACCTTCAAAGTCATTAAGAATGCTGTTGATGGCCAGAGCTACCTTCTTCTCCAGGTACTTCATTCTGGAGATATGTTAAGAAATCATTGGAAACAACTTGGTGTTTTTTTTTATTGTCTTTGAATTCTTTTCTAAGGTTGCCCTTTTCCTACACTAATAGGTCCTTAAGTTTTGTTTTGTTTTGTTTTTTGTTTATATAGGTAAACAATTAAAAAGTGTTACATTAGTATGTTCAATCTATGTAGCTGCCCAATTTGTCTTTTCAAAAACATTGATTATGGATAGTAGCTGCCTTTATTAGCAAAGTCAGTTGTAATAAAAATTAGGAGCCTTAAATGGATTTTCTTTGTCCTTCTGTTGGGAATTAAACATAGGAATTGCATTTTTTTTCCCCTAATATTTTGCATTTTTGCTGAATTTTTCCTGTTAAGTTGTGTTTCTAGTTAACTTGTTTTTCATACATAAATTCCTCTCATTGGCAGAATAATTCAAGGATTGCATCAAGGACTAAATATTGCACTTCAAGAATCAAATCATTTGTCATACCATTGTCTAACTTTTCTGTTGATACTGATTCTTTTCCGGGTATGCCATACATATTCCTATTACCAGAAAACCAATTTATAACTAGTTCAATGTGCCAATGCTAAAACAAATGATTTGGAAAATCAAATTTAGTCATTATTTTGAATCATAAACTTCAGAATGTCTTACTCTTTACCTGCAATTTCATACATTTGTTACTTCTTTCACCTTTGTTGTGCCTAACGTTTGATTTTTCTTTGTTTTGGCTCCTGTGATTGGAACTCAAGTTTCTTTCTTAGAGGTGAGAATCTCCTACCACTGCAAGTCTTCTATTAATCTATCTATCTATTAATTTATTAACTATTTTAAGGAAATTAACTATACATAGTTTGATTATCCACGTTGCGCCACGAGGCAGCATCTCCATCTTTTATATAAAAAAATTATTTTCCGCTGATTTTCTCGCACCCTTGTTGAGAACCGGTCCATTTGCTAGTTTACATATAAAACTTCAAGGCTTTCATGTAGATTTATAGTTGTGTTTTCATGATCAAGATAAAAGGGTTTTAGTTCTTGCTTTGCCTTCTTATATTTCTTCCTATTCTTGTTTTGATCAGCATTTAGGTTTACTAGAGAGTTTGAAAGGCATAACCTCAGACTCTGTGGCTTCTCCTTGTGTGTTGAAACTATATAAAGGAGGACAGATAGAAATGTTCAACAAAAGTGATTATCAAATGCTTGCACAGTTTTCTGCACACTTCTTTAGTGACATTGATCAACAGCCAGCTTGCAATTTCGCAACCATGGTTCCTTTTGTGGAGGATACCCCTTTGCAGGTAAGCAACTGAAGATTACTCTGAAGATAAATTTTTCAAAATCCAAAAGGATCAAAACATATGTTTTATGTGGAATGCTTAATGATTTGTTGTATTTACTTTGACAGAGAGCAGAATGGATCAAGTTCATGGGAGCTTTTGCAAATGTTGAAGCTAGAGCCAATCAAGTCTATACTACAGTAAGAACACTCTTCAGTTCAAGGTGTAACTATATTACTACTATGTGAAATATTTTTTCAGAAACTTTTACCTTTATCATTATTTTGTAACTTTGTAGGTTCTTCTTGTTTGGTTTAAAGTCTCGATTGCAAATTTTATCAGAAGTCAAATAACTTCTACTCTTTTAGTATTAAATTCAGTTGGCTCCCTAGTTCCTTATTGTTTTCAGTCTATATTACTGTGCCAATTGTTGTTTAGAATGAAAAACTATAGACTTTCTTATATTTGTTATGATGATGTTACTTAAAAGCTAGTAGCATATTGCTACCAATTTAGATAAATCCATATCAAGACAGCACAAAAAGTACTTTTATTTGTGAGAGGACAGACATTGAGATTTGCACTGAGAATCCTATAGTGAAAGAGGGCCAAATATTTAGTATTTTAGTATAAAGTAAAAGATAAAATAAATAGAATTTAACTAGGTAAGATCTTACTTTTCCACTTTTGTGAGCATTATATGTAAATATTTTGCCCCATATGTGTTAGGATATAGTATAAGGAGTTTGTTAGGATATATGATAAGGAGGAGTTAGTAACAATATAGGATAAGGATTAGTTTGTTAGGATATGAGATAAGGAGGAATTAGTTAATTGATTAGTTAGAGACTTATCTTGTATAAATAGGAGGATACTAGCATAGAGGGGAAAATATTCAGATTTGTATCTTTTGGGAAATAGAGCAGTGGCTCTGTTGTAAAAGGGGAGAGATCATCTCCTATTCCCTTCCATTCTTTACCATCTTTTCAATAAAATAGATCTTCCATTTCAATTCAAATTCTTTGGTGCCTAACAATATGTCAAACATATTAGTTTCCGACTTTTTTCATTGTTTGAAGTTTGAACATTACACCATTGAATTGTAAACAAGAAAAAATTAGGACCAGTTTCTCTGGCAAAAACATAGCTGAAAACTGTCATTATTTAATTATAAGATTTCAATCACATACACACTGTGTGCAAAAATTTAAATGTGGAATGCATCAATTAATGGCAATAGAGCAATGTTCATTGACTAACGAACCATGTTTTTCCTTTCTGCCAAATTGATAATTTCCTTCCTCATTCTTGCCTTGACTGGTAATCAGAATATAAGCATTTCTAAATTACTTTGTACTTGAAAGTTCATTTTCTGTGTGCATAAAAAAAATGCACTTGAATTTCTGTGCTAATCTCCATGTAACTGATTAGATTTTGTAATTTATGTTACTTTGACCAAATGGTGGGTTATTTCACAGGTTAAGGAGAACTATTTGTGCTTGGCTGAAATCGCAAAAACTCGAACTTCATTCAAGCCATCAGTAGCTTGGATGAAATATGATAATGTATGTATCTCCAAAGCACACATCCAGTTCCTCAATTGTCCTCTTCAAATTAAAGCCAACTTCTGATACAAGGCTTTTGTTTATTGACACAAAATGAGTTAATATTGTCTAACATTCAATCGAAATGTCATCTTTGCAGGGTGTTTGGTCTTTTACAAAGGAAACATATCATTTGAAGGTATGAAACCATAGCTGTTTGAGAAACATGGCTAGTGAAACTTCAAAATTGTCCCCCCTTACCTTTATCCCAAGTCCATTTCCTAAATGCTTAAATTGTAAATATATATTATACTGCATATACTTCCTATTTTCTGGTAATTTTCTTATTATATCATACTTAATCTGGTGCTTGTGCCTAATGTTTTTCTAATCATTGTCTATATTTATTTTTAAAAAAAAAATTGCAAACAGTATGTGGAAGATGCAGGTGGAGAGAATTTGGATGCCTCTATAAACAAGAACACTTACAATGTCTCTGATCCTGATGACTTGGAGGAATTGCATGCCATCCTATGTGTAAGTTGAGATATTCCATCAAATGAGAAAATTAAATGCAGTCTACCTCTGGACATTGATTAACAAATATTATCCTAAATTTTACATTCATGTGTAAAGCTGTCTAGTATGGATCCCCCTGCAGTAGTCAGGGAATCCCGCATTTGCTGCATTCAAGCCATTCGGACTGTCAGATCAAGATCAGATGGTCTATATTTCAACTTGATAAATCGGGTCCAAAATGCAAAGTTAGATGCGAATAGTTCAATCTTAATCTGATGGTCTTGATTGACAGATCGTGTCAAATGAGAGATTCCCTGACTGTAGGGAATCCAAATCCGGGTAGTACTTGGCAGAACTCCTTAACTACTTATTGAAACCAAAGCTTTCAATGCTACATATAATTTTTGGAATTGAAAAAGCTATTTGTAAATTTTGAATGTGACTTTATTGCAAATTACCCAAAGTGTTTACCACTAGCCGAGTCCTAGTGACTTTAAAATTACTAAGAAAGGATCTTTTTATTCTTTGCTGTTCTGAAAATGCAAATTATTTAAAGAAAGGCATATCATCATATTGGAATTATTTCCTAGAAATACATATTTCCACAAAACAATAGGGTTTTTTTTTTTCCTAATTGCTTAAGTTTCCTTTTATTTATTAGTTTTTATTGAGTAAATATTATTTCTCATGTAGACTGTGGAAGTAGTCATTGATGAAACATTAACTTCTGATCCAGTCAACTACACATTATCAACATTTATCCAAAATCTGAATGTTGAAGACCGTTCTTGTTTTTCCTTTCTTACAAACACAAGCCTATGGAGATATGACAAACGGTTTCAAAGTTCTTCTCTTGGTAAGTCTGAAGATCCAAAAACACTGGCTTTTTTAACTGTACATAATTTAAACTACATGATTTTCTAGTGAAGTATACTCAACATTTATTTCATATACTTTTGTGGAATTTCATATTCATGGCCAAGAAAAATGGATAGAAAAAGAAAAAACCTCTTTATTAATTGTGATAGGCTAGAATATCCAATTGATAATTGAGTTTATTTCTATTCATGCTTGAATATTGTGCTACTTGATAACTTACTTTTCAATTTTCATGTATTGTGTGTGCATGTGTAATCTTCTGCATGTGAAGACTGGTACAATGGAGCAGTCTCCCAACCTCAATTGGTATTAGCAGATCTTATTGAAGTTTTATTTCCAACTGGAAATTACACGATGACTTATTTTAGAAACCTTGCAAAGGTATGTTAAAATTTTGAAGAACTTGCATGATGGTTTTTTGTATCTACAACCTCTCATGTTATTCATGTAATCAATCATGCAGGGAGAAACACCTATAAATATTGGTCCTGAAATGTGTGACAGGGACACCTTCTCAACAATGGATCCTACAATAGTAGCATGTGGATGATTAACTAATTTCAAGTTCTAAAATAGGAATTTTGTTATCAAAACTATTCTTTTTTGAAATTTCGTTTTTTGAATATATATTATCGTTGTTGTTGTTTACAATCAGCAACGAGTATCTGTAGTTGATACACAAAATTTAATACTTCTACCTCTTTCTGGTGACAGTTTAACTGTATTTAATCTTTTCCTTTTGAATAAACATTACACAACGGACAAAACTTAGACCAAGTTCCAACTATTAAGTTCATTCTGTTTTTAACTGAGAAAATCAAAAAAAACTACCGCTAACTGACATACCATGTTTCAAGGGGTGGATAAGATCAAACTGTTTTATGAGTATCTGTATGTATTTTATAAAGAACATGACGAAATATACCAATAGAACTTGAGGAAGTTGGCTTTAGGATTGTCGTCCTTGTCTTTTTTGTACAAGGTCGACTTCTCTTGATCACTACATAATTTGGAACCAAGCGCATTTACGTAATTATATTTTTTAAGATTAGCAAGTATTAAAAAAGTGGGAAAGGCAAAACTATTAGGAACTTCTGAATTAACGAAGGCTTAAAGATTTTGTTAACGAAGGTCATTGCAAACTGCTTGCGGTGTTTCTTGCCTTATGTTGTGTCTCTCTTCCTAAGAAGCTTGCGGGTAAAAAATGAATTCGGAGATGGCTTTTGTTATTGTTAATGAGTTGCAAATTGAACCAACTGAGGATATTGGAACTTATAAAAAAAAAAAAGGCTTAAAGATGCAGACATGGCATCTCCGACCACTTCATCATTTATATATTATAAATAGATTTCCTCACGAAACATTTTATTGATCACATAGCAACAGTTGCCATTTCACAACAATTACAGTACATTTTTTTTTGAGTTAACAGTATGTGTGTGTGTGTGTTTGTGACAATATCCAGCATATATATATATATATAAGCTCCAAATAAGCTGAAAGGAAGCAAGATTTTCTTGAATAAGTTGTTACACCGATAAAAATAAGTTAATCTTAACTTTGCAATCTGGACTTTAAACGCCTGCAAAACAAAACAAGTGCACATTTCGTAAGGAGAAAAAGTTCTAGTGAAAAAATTCAATATTTCAGTAACTTGATTTTTTTATTTTTTTCCTTTCTCAAAAATCCTATGAGATACCTTCTTGTTGTTCCCTGCTTTTTGAGACTCTCCTGCTTGGGCACTGGTTCTTGAGGTTCATCAATTGGAAAAGGTATAGTCTTCACCTATGACATTTACATATAAGAAATTGTTGTAGCCATCCCAAAGTCTCATTACATTACACTAACTATTATATATGCACATAGATATTGCTAACCAAATTCTTCAAATATATTGCTTACCAAATTCTTGAACATTAGATTATAGAACATCCCAATGTATCTTTGCTTAGCCTCTTTTGGCTCATTATTCACTTGCCTCCAAAAGGTATAAATGCTTCCCATATTCAATAACTTGTTTGCATAGATCTTCCAGGTATAGCTACAAAACAAGGCCATGAAGTTTTAGATTTTGATTGTAGCTGACTAAAATTTAAAAGAAAAAGGAATCTTGACTCAATGTTCCAATGCTATGCAATCGGTCTATTATCTATATAAGAAAACTAACTACATTTAGTTTAGTTATCCACATTGCGCCACGTGACAGCATCTCTATCTTCACTTATTTTCTTCTATTTAAGAAAACTAACTACGCTTAGTTTAGTTATCAATATTGCACTATGTGACAGTATCTCCATCTTTTTATATAGAAAAATTATTTCTTGATGATTTTCTCACACTTGTACTAAGCACGGGTCCCATCTGCTAGTGCATTATATTTGTAATAGCACAGATGTTAATAATTGTTCTAATCTGGAGCTAGGAAATTGGTGTTGTATTTTTACCATTCATTTATGCGCTGCAATCCAGCTGCTGAAATCACATTCCAATATATTGAATCTACTTTGCATTTTTCAAAGAAATCAGCCATCTTGTTACTTGATTCTTCTCCATTGAGGGGATCAATATGGAAACCAGAGACACCATCAACAATAATTTCTGCTGGACCTCCATGGTTAGTAGCAAAAGTAGGCAAACCACAGTTCATTGCTTCAATGACAGTAAGACCAAATGCTTCATACAAAGCAGGCTGCACAAAAGCTCCCTTTGTGTCAGCAATGAAGCGGTAGAGCTCTCCGTTTCGATGCCTATCAGTCTGTGCAGCAATCCATCTGAATTGACCCTTGAGTTTGTACTTTTCAACTAAATCATGCATCTTTTTTATTTCTGCCATTTCTTCTCTGTCTTTGGATTTCAAAGGGTCAAAGAAGCCTCCAACTATGACAAGGTTCACTAGGCTTCTCAATCTTTGGTTCTTCCCATACCATTCAACTAACCCGGTTATGTTCTTCACAACATCAAGCCTTGCCATTGAGAAGATGATTGGTTTTCTCCTGTTTTCTAGATATCCACTGTGTCCATAATAATTTCAGTAGATAAAATTAATCATTTTGGAAGAATATTGTAATTTTTTATTATCTGAACATTAATCACAAAAGAGTAGCAACTATGTGACTTACATATGTTCTTTGTTATCCACTTTACTGTATAGTAAGTCTTCAATGGCAGGATGAAATTGAGTGAGTCTTTTTTCTTTTTCTGTGTAAGGAAAATATACAGACTGGTCAGCTCCGGGTGCAGCTATGTTGAACTTGGGATCAAATATATTTATCCCTGAGACAACCCTGCAAAGCCCTGGGAGTGTAAATGTAGCATGACTTTCATATTGTCCAGGTTTGTCTTTGCTGCATAGAAAAACATTCACAATTCAGTATGTTACAACTTACAAGCATCTATTGGGTTCTTTTTTATTTATATATTTATTTATTCATTTTCATTTTTAGGTTTTCTTGTTTCCCCCAATCTTGACATTGGTGGTTTTTAAACTGTGTTAGTGAATTTTCTCGAGTGTGCCAAAATAACTAATTGTTTTTTTTTTAATGGGTCTAACCTTCCAGCAATTTCCTGATATGTGCTGGTTATGATGAAGTCTGATGCATTCATTGCAATTGTATCAGCCATGAATTGGCATGAGAAGTGATACTTGGGGTCTAATTCTTTCCACTTGACATCTGAATCGTCATACTTAGTTTTCTCTAAAGCATGTGCTATAGTTCCCTGGTTTTCAAGCAAAATCAAGAATTAGTTCATACAGCAAAAAGGACATCCCTAAAGTCACAAAAATTGTTGAACAGTAAGAAATTAAATTTCAAAAATAAGATCTTAATTATCCCAAGTTTTAATAAAAGGATAGTGACCTGAGTTATCCTAAGTCTGCTAGCCATAAGAGATGCTACCAAATTCCCATCAGTATAATTTCCAATAATAAGATCCGGTTTTCCTTCCATGAGGTTTAGAATCTTGGCTGTGGCATCCTATAACATGAGACAAAGAACTAGTCAGATGGAAAATTCATTAGAGAAAAAAGATTCTGATAGCAAATATACATACCTTAGTAAACCTCTCAAGATAAGGATAAATGTCGAAGCGAGAAACCCATTGACGCAGGATTCCTTTATCTGTGTGAAAAGGCACACGAAGAATGTTGGAGTGCTTGGTATCAATGATTGATTCCAATTCCTGGTTGCATTTGGTTCCTTGAGCATCAGGTATGAGCCTTGTGACCTGTAATTGTCAATAACACTAGCATAATTCTATTAAAAAGTAAGTTGTATATAGAAAGGAATCATCATCCTTTTGCATGAAACATACCACAAGAATTTGAGGCTTCACTTTTAGGCCTTGTTGCTTAATTCTGAGCAACAACTCGGCTTCCAAAGCTCTAACTTGATCTAATATGTAAACTACCTGTTTCATATTGTGCAAGTTCAATGTTAAAAGGGTTGCAACTTAGGGTTTTAAAAAAGGAAAAACTTAGGTACAGTGACCTAAGTTTTATCCTTGTAAAAAACAGTCCGCAACCACCATTTAGGTCGCGTCATGATGATTTTTTATGCTTTTGCGACTGCGATTAGACCCACATCAATCATATTTGATTGCAAGTCTTAGCAATATCAAGGATCGCGGCACGACCGAGATTTAAAACCATTCGCTTAATAACTCAAGTATAGAAATGTTACCTGTCCACCGGTGTCTGGCAAGCCAAGAACATCTGCTTGGCCAAAATAACCATGAATAGAGAATATCACAACATTGAATATAGTGGGAACTCTGCTGAAAAACTTCTCCAAGTTTACTGGGTCTGGAGCTTGGAGTATTTCTGACAAAGCTCTCATTGTGTCCTTCACTCTTCCTGCAGTATCTCCCCATCCTCTCTCAAAACCCCACTGCTTGAGCCTGTGAATGAAAATTGTATTGAATTAGTGAATCACAAATATCTCAGGATGCTAGTGCAGTGGTGACAGTCTAGCCAATGTGTTCAAATCTCCTCGAGAACAGTTTGTATGACCTAAGTATCTCCCTCTCCCCCTATTAATAAAAAATCTCATCCTTGGCCCTTTTAAAAAAAATAAAAATTTAGTGAATCACAAATAGTGTTCCACTTTAAGAAGTATAAAGGGGTTTACCTTGGCTCAAAATCATGATAAGGAGTATCCAGTGGAAGTGCTGAGAGGTATGCATCAGCCACTGTAAGTGCCAGCTGCAGCTTTGCAACTGAGCTTAGGGTGTCATTTATCATTAGACTCTGCCAGTGTAGATGACAAAAATGAAGTTGAATAACCAAAAGCATATTACAATATGTCTGTGTGTGAATAATCAATGTGATGTTACTCTACTTACTTCTCCTTGATGATTTAATGATAACAAGTAGTCCACTACAGGCTGTGTTTTTGTCAATTTCCCACTAAACCGTGAAGTTAAGAACTTTGAAACAAAATGGAGTCCATTTCCAATTGAAGAAGGCAGGGTTAAGTTTGGAATAGGTAAGTCAAATGCTCCAAAATCTGCTTCAAATGCGTTTTCATCGTTTGCCCTGCAACATAGACCCAACCCAAGTTAGCCATCAAAAAGTTGCTGGAATACGTATTATTTGTACAAACGATTTTCATGTGTTGTGTGGTATGAAAAGTTTGAACACTTTTTCCGGTCCAAATAGTTGGAAAACATGTCCTCCTTCTGTCCTACACTTCAAAGAAAATAAAGTTTTAATGTGATGATAACACATATTTTATTTTTGGTTTCCCATATGTTACCTCCTCCATTGGAAGTAATCTTGTTCGAAGCACCATCAGACACTAAATGTGAACATCTCTCCTAGCGGCGTTTCGAACCATGATTCGCCACGTTGTGAGAGACTAGCCACTTCCATTAGACTCAATCCCCATTGGAGATAACATACATTTTATAGCTCGAGTTCTATTTCTTTAATGATATATGATATGATTTGTCTCTCTAAGTTAATTACAGTATAAAGAAATTATGCTTCCAAAGTTAATCAACATGTAGACATAATTTGCGTTTTGTCAACAAAAAAAAAGATGGAGACATAATTTCCTAGTTCCGTCCAATAATTATGTAAAGTATACATTTCTTTTGATTTGATATCTAATGAAAAAGAAAACTAATAATAATTTTTTTATATGAAATTTCAGAATATGTAT
Source organism: Calophaca sinica (assembly GCA_037113605.1). Taxonomy (NCBI): domain Eukaryota; kingdom Viridiplantae; phylum Streptophyta; class Magnoliopsida; order Fabales; family Fabaceae; genus Calophaca; species Calophaca sinica. The sequence continues at coordinate 51,944,004 of CM073735.1, read as the reverse complement.
TTTAACTTGAAAAAAGAAAGATACTTGGCTTTGTGAGAACGATAGTAAAATAATATAACTTCATAAGAGAAAAATTACTAATCAATAATGAGGAGTCAAATGTAAATACAAGAGTAGAGTTTAGCATGCTATTCAATTTTCCTGCATATTTTTCACTTTTTTTAAAATTGAAGAGAAATGATATACCATTTTTCGTCGTATATTCTTTCCTTGAATTTGAGGTAATCGGTGGAGGTGATAGGTTCAACTGAAAGGTTCTGAGAGCTCACTCTTACAAATTCCCAAACTCCAGGTTCTGGCCTTACTGCAAAGGCAACATATGGTGGATCAACAACAGCTTCCTACAAGTTTCAAAGGAGGGCACATCATTAATTAAAAATCCTCATTAACTAAGGCTAATGATATCACATTGTAACATACATAAGGCTAATAAAAAAAACCTGTGTACAACTCAATAAGAAGCCAAGATTGCCCTCCAATATTTGATTCTTGTCACTCATGTTATTTATAACTTGCTCCATTTCTTCCATCAAGTCATGAAGTTTTATAATCCTTCTACCCTTCTCAATGTACTTGGCAAAGCACTTCTTCATATGGTACCTACTCTGCCTCGATTCATCTGACATGTTATCCGTTATTGATTCTGTGCGCTTCAAGGCTGGTGTAGAAGCCATTAATTCACGAAAGGGTAATGATACCTCGAGGAATTGAAGATGGGGTGTATATATGGTTGCTGCTCTAAGAAGATGTGTCTCAATTCATATGCACACCTATATAATATTTATACGTGTACATTATGAATTTATTTATGTTCATGAGATAATTTTTATTGGGTCCCATGCATAGGGTGCAAGAGTGGGAGAAAGAACAATATTTGCAAGAGTCTGAATTATTGGTATCATTCTTTTCTTCTTTCTGTCTAGTTGTGGTGCTATGTGTTCCCGTGTGACCATATGTATGCCAGAGAGAATATGAAAAGTTTCCATATATCTTCAAGCCAAGCCATTTGCCTTGTGTCTCACGTACACATAATGGATATACCTAGTAGTTGAGTTTCTTCCACGATTGATCATGACATCAGAAATGTGGATACCTAGAAAAGTTTTTTAATTTCAATTTTCCTGTTTGTATTTTCAGTAATTAAATAGAATAAGAGAGGATAAAAAGGCAACAATAACAGAATGTGGACGTGCCGGAGTGGTTATCGGGCATGACTAGAAATCATGTGGGCTTTGCCCGCGCAGGTTCGAATCCTGCCGTCCACGTAATTTTTGCAATTTTATCTGTACATGTTTTTTAAGTCACCAAAAGAAAGAAGAGGGGGGGGGGGAATAATAATATGAGAGTATCATCTGATATCTTGTCGGCCTTCAAGAAACCTAGTAGTTTACTAGCAATCATTACCTCAACATAAATGGATGGTTCCTAGTCATGCAATTGTCATGACTTATGCGTGGAAGGTCGACTAAGTTAACCAACAGCTATTTACTCCCTTTTAGTTGGAATATAAGGGGGAAAAAATTAAATTTTTTAGTGAAAAATATAAACAAATTTCAGCTAATTATTATATTTTATTGAATATATCATTCTTAAAATACCTCTCAATTAATTTAGATTTTATTTTCTAATAACTTATTGTATTCCTATTAACCAAGTTTTCATGAATGATATTTTGGTGAATGCTATTATTTTTTATTAAACTAAGTAATTAAATGAGATTAACTATTGGCTCCTGAGTGAGCAAGCATTGCAGGCTTCAGGTTCATCATGGAGCTGGATTTGGAAGCTCTAAATCTCAGCGAATATTCAATTTTTTGCTTGGCAATTCAGTCACGCGGCTATTCACACAAGAAGCGTTCTTGCTCATAGAGGGATTCTAATAAACCCGCATTGCCCTTATTGCGGGGTCACGGAGGAGTCTATCATGCATTGTCTGTTTGTGTGTCAGAGAGCCCAAAGCATACGGTCCGCGGTGTTGCAGACCTCCTTGGTTATCCCGCCTGATAATTCCTAGTATGTTAGCTAGCTACGGGATAATATTATTACGTATGGTATTTTCTTTCTGATTGTCATGTGGAAGGTGAGATGTGGCCATAACTTATTCATTTTTGAGGAGGTTGACACTCCAGTCTTGTCTATTGTGATGCATGTGCAGTCTTTATTCTGGGATACTATTGCAGCTTACGACACTTCTGTTCTTGGGAAGAATAGTTCTATTCTCAGGGATGTTTCGTGGATTAAACGGGTGGAAGGGTTTGTTACCCTCAACATGGACATGAGTGCCGTTAATAATCTGGGGTTGGCAGGTTTTGGCGGCCTCCTCAAGGACCACTCTGGGTCCTTTCTGAGGGGTTTCTTTGGTTCAGTAGGTTACTCAGATATTTTACATGCGGAGATTATCTTCCTGTTTCATGGCTTGTATTTGTGTTGGGACTAGGGCTACAAAAGGGTGATTTGTTATTCGGATTCCCTAAATGTTATTAACTTGATTCTCATAGGGAATCAGGATTTTCACAAGTTTGGGAATGAGATTGCTTTGATTAGGAGGATGATGGATAGAGATTGGGAGTTTCAGTTACGCCATACTCTCCGAGAAGGGAACCAATGTGCGGATTTCATAACAAAGATGGGTGCTTGGTGTGACGTGCCTTTGGTGTGTTTGGATGCTCCTCCTGTGGGGCTATCTAGTCTTGTCCTGGCGGATGCTATGAGGATTTCTTTTGTAAGGTCTTGGGCCCTTTTTTCTTTTTGTTTCCTTTTGTAACCAAAAAAAATATTAACTACTATTCTTAATTATAGTGATTTTTTGTTGTTGCTTATATTCGAAACCAGAGGGAGTACTTATAACATGGTTTATGTAAACTTGTAAGCCTCTGGTCCTTGTTATAAATAACAAAACTCTAATTCACACAAACCAAGGAAAAATATTGAATTTTTTCTTCTAATTAATACTCCTAAAGATCTATTTTTTTCTTCCAAAAATATATTTTTTATGAACCAATTCACTTACATAGAAAATGAGTGTATCTCATTAATATAAGTCTTACTATAATTAAGGTATAAATGGAAATTAGGTGTTTAATGTATTTGAAAGCTGATAGTATTTCTTATAATTAGAACCAAGAAATAGACTCTTTTGTTCATTATAAAAAGGATCGGAGGGAGATAATATACATGTGTACTCGTAACATATAATATATAATATATAATATAATATAATACAAATAGAAACATTTTTAAAAATATTAAAACCTTTCTTTTAATTTTTCAATTGTTTTTGTTATTAAGAGAAAAATATAGAACTATTTTTGTCCAATTAGTTCTTAGTTCAACCTTGGATATTTACCTTAAAAGAAACATCTATCTAGTACTCTTGGTATTGACAAGGAGAAAGAGTAATTTCGAAGTCTTTAGAGATATGTATTATGAAAAGGGAAAGTTTAGAAGCAAGCACAGTGCCATGGTACAGCTGGTACAGAATAAGTACACCATTTTTTGAAAACAAGGCCTTGTGTTATTTCTGTAAAGCAACTACTGTAGCAAAAGGACACATCAACTGATAAATCATTTAATGATACCCAGTGGCATTTAACGCGGATTTCATAAGCGTTTGTGAGCCATTACTGACAAACATGAAGATGAGTCTCAATAGGTCTCAAAGGGCATCCTCATTATTGGTTATAAATACAAGTTGAATGAAGAATGAAAGAGCTGGTCGACCAACAATAGAACACTACAAATTAATTGCTCGAGCTCTACCGATTTACTTGACCTTCTATTATATGATTCATTGGAAAAGCTTAACTGCTTATGCTCTATGTGAGAGTTATTTCATTCAAGGCTTAACTGCTTATTCTCTATGTGAAAGTTATCATATTTAAGTTGCATTATTGTTGAGAATGCATTTACTCTTCAACACAAACCTATCATTTGTTTGTAACAGTTTGTAACTACAAGAACGTGTCAGTTTGGCTAGAAGGTTCTTGTGTTTGTCAGGATTCTACCCGAACAAGTTGGGTTGACCGGGAGGTTTAGTAGAGGCATTGTTAGGATTCTACTTGAGCGTGTCAACTTGACCAGAAGGCTCAGTAGAGGTATAGTTTACTAGGATTACTTGGACATGTCTATTTAACCAGAAGGTTCAATAGAGGCATTGTAACCCATATACTATTGGAACGGTCAGTTAGGCTAGAAGGCTCTATAGTGGTTGATTAGTGAATTCCTTCAGGAGAAGGGACAAAACTAGCTTTCAATTTGAAAGTGAGCCTGTATAAACCTATGTGTGTTATTCTCTATCTCTCTCCTTTATACGTTTTCATTATATATGTTGCCTCCTAACAAGGGGTTGATTTGTATATAATGTTTTATACACAACTTGTTTGTGCCTACTCATTGGTATTTGAAGTAAAGCTTACACATGCTATCATTGATTTAGTATAACAAACTTCTATAAGACATTGTTTTAGAAAACACCAGAAAACATTTTTAAAACATAATTCAACCCCTTTGTTGTGTTTTCTTATTCTTCAGAGGTTGGAACACACAATAATAATATCATCACCAATGGCAATCTTAAACATTAACAAACTCTTCCATATCACTTCTTTCGATAACATCTTAATTACTCCTTTGTCTCAAGTAAAGGGTCAATTGCTCGTGCACATGTAGCAAATAGAAACAAACAGAAAAAGAGAGGATGAGTACTCATGAATTACTAGCATGGTAGTGAAGCAGGATTGAAATGATTAAAACATAATAACAACATAAAATCACAATCATTCAATAACATTACAAATAACTCATATGTATAATGCATGATATTGAAATGCTCCATCAGACTCTACACCATGTGGTATCAATATCATTTTACTACTCTGGAAAGTTTGACTAAGAGTACATGTTCGATTTTTATGAGAAGAATACCTCTCTTAGTGGGTGAATTCTCAAATACCCACACTCTCACTAATCGTGATAGTGCCCAGCTATCCGTCTGTTCTAGAACACAAGCCCTCAACAAGTCTTCTAATTAGTCTGGATGGTTCTCTCGAACTGACTGACCGTCCATCTGTGGATGGTAAGCCGAACTCAATCTAAGCTTGGTTCCCAAGGCTTCATGTAAACTCTCCCAAAATCTAGAGATAACTGTTGGAATCAAGTGGATTCAGAAACAATGACCCTTAATTGTTTTGATGAAAACAAATAGTTAATAGAACAATTTATCCTCTGATGTGTTTGTTAGTGTGCAGAAGTCATTATTCATCAGAAGGAATTATCTTAGAAGACTAAGTGAAAACGTGTATTTCACTCTCAAATCTGAGTTTGGCATTAATCCTCTGAAAGTTGCTGACGTCATCGTCTGATAGCCTCACTCTGTTTTGGTCAACGCTCTGTTAGTAGTCAAAGCTCTGGTGAGACCATGCTCTGTCTTGGTCAACGCTCTATTTTTGGTCAACACTCAACAGACTATGAACAGACTACTCAATGGAAGTATTCGTCTATTTCTACAAGACTCTGTTATATGAAAGGCCAACAAATTTAGTACTGAAGAACTTGCCTTTGGTTCAAGCTCTCTCTGGTGAACAGAGTACCTCAGTAACATGCATTATCTATTTAACAGATGTTCTGATTGGAAATCAGACTGAGTGTTCATTTAAGGCTACTTCAAGTATTAAAGAGACATCATTGATGAGTATTTTATTGTACAAGGGATCAAAGGCCAAAAGAAATGTCAACAGATATAATCATCAGAAAACTTGCTCAAGAAGTGTCTCATATTCAAAAAGCTCACAAGGGACAAGATCCTGATATTGTCTGATGTATTAGTATGCAAGAGCAGAGTGGAAAGCGACGTGACTTGCTAAAAGTCACAAAAAGGGGATCTGAAGTTTTGTCCATTGGTGAAAAGAGCTATTAAGTCACAATGACACTATTCATAACCCTAGCTATATATATCTTACCTCATTCACTGAAGTAGGTTAACAATTGAGAACGTAGTGAGCAACCAAGATTCATTCTAAGTCTCTGAGATCACATTGAACAAGCACTTAATTGTTTTATTCTTTCTGTTTAAAAGTTATTTCTTGTGCTTAAGTTCTTCATTGTATATTCTCTCTGTTGAGAGTTATTTGATATTGTTTCAAACCATTTCTGAACATTGTATCTAGCCCAGTAGTGGCTGTATTCCTTAGAGGCTTGACTGCACTAAGTCGTTCTAAGAATTTGTGAGTATAGCCAGTTTGGCAGTATTATACTCTCAAGTGTAATCAGGTTTATTATAGTGGAGAAATCCTTCAGGTGTGTGAAGGGACTAGACGTAACTATCAGGTGACAGTGAACTAGTATAAATCATTGTGTCATTCTCTTCTCTTCTCTTTACTTACTTACTTTGTTATTTTATTAACATGTTGTTTTTTAAACAGTTTTCATAAACACTCAAGTTTTACGAAAAGATTTCTAAAACCCAATTCAAATCCCCCTTTCTTGTGTTTTTGCCATGTTCAATTGGTACAGAGCTCGGCCTCTTGGTTGAGCACTTAACAGTGTAAAAGGAAAAGATCTTATTCTTTATACATGGTAAGCAACGAAGTCGGTGGTCACGTTAATCGTCCTCCTTTATTCACTTGAACAAACTGCGACTAAAGGAAAGATAAAGTGAAAACCTTCTTCGAGTCTCAACAACTCAAACTATGGGATATGGTTCAAAAACAATATATTGAACCAATTGATTCCAAGAATAAACTCATTCCTAGAGAAAAGTGGGAAGATGAGCATAAGAAAGCCTATCAACTAAATCAGAAGGCAAGATATTTTCTTATCTGTGCTATTTCTGAGAAAGAGTATAAGAAATGTGGGAAGAGTGAAACTGCCAAAGAAACTTGGGACTCATTAGTCTTGGCCTATGAGGGTACTTCCTAGGTGCAAGAAACCAAGGCTAACATCTTGGTAAGACAATATGAACTCTTCAAGATGGAAGAGGGAGAAGACATTGAAACTATGTTTGGAAGATTTCAAACATTAGTTAATGGTCTAAAAGTTCTTAAGAAAAGCTACACTACTGCTGATCACATGAAGAAAATCTTAAGAATAACCAATTTTGTACAACAGTTACCATAGAGTTCTCAACACCATCGTCTTGGCACTTTTTTAAGAAATATCAAGCCAACAAATTTTGGTAGAATTTCAAGATGTTAATTTATAAGGATTTATAAAAGTTTAAAATTATAAAACTTAGTTAAAAATTTAATAAAACAATAGGAACTTTCAAATTAATTTAACAAAAAATCAATGGAAAAGTGACTTAGTGCATATTCAATCTGCATATCAAGTGATAAGAGTGTCTTATTATCATATGTGAGAGTAATGCATAACAATCGTAGGATTAAAATCAACGGTTGAGATACTTTTTCTTAAAATTGCACGTTCTGCTCCTTTTTTCTCGTCTACGCGTCGCACGTGTTGATCTATGTCCCTGTTCCAAGTTCTCTCAACAATACTGCTTTTCTCCCTACTCTTTCTTGTGCAAGACTGCGCATATCAGTGTGGTCAGTCTCCGGTGTCGTCGCCGACCACATCTCTGACCGTCACCGATCCTGCTACTTCTCGCCTTTGTTTCCGTTTTGCCTATATCTCTGAACCCTTATTCTCATTCCGACACTCACAAGCACATTTGGCCCCTCCTTCTGGTGGTCAATAACTCACATCATTGTTTTATGGATGCACACGTTAATTGAGAGACAATCACGAACGCATAATAGATGAAAATCACAAATAATTAATCATTTCTTGTTTCCTTCAATTTTGACAAACATGAAATCACTTATAATCTTCTAGTGCAGGTCACGAAGAATTAAAAAGAAAAAAGATTTCTTGAAAAATGTTTATCGGTGACCCTTGTTTTACAAATCAAATCACAACACATCAATTTTTGAAAATTTTCCACCAATTCAATTTATAAAAATTGATGGGGGCTTCCCACACTAGAATCTCTTGTTATTAGGGTGTGTTTTTTTATTTTGGGGGTGGGGGAGAAACAAGCCAAATCTCTTACACTGTGTTTGTTTCCTGTGAAAGTTAGAGGAAAGAAACTGGGAGAAGGGATTGCACAGATTCCCAAAATCTTTCCATCGTTTGATTGCAGCACTATAGAGAAAGGAAAGAAGAATATTAATGTGGGACCCACACAAAAAATTTCCCCACAGCTGGCGAGAAAACTCACGAACTAGAGAGTGTTGATTACTGTTTCGTTCTGCCCTTGTGTTATTCACTTTTTTTATGAGGTGTTGTTCACTTTCTAATTTTTTTTTACGAGTCTGCAAACATATTTATCTGACTATTACTACTATTATTTTTTTCTTGGTTTGCTTTTTTTTTTTGATGGAAGAAAGGTTACAAGCTAAGAAACAATCCTAGAGGTACAAACACCTCTAATATCAGCAACTAACAGCAAATCAAGTAAAGGAAAGCTAGAAACAATGTCAACACCATCATAGGAACTAGTGTGACCCTTATTAGCAAGAAGATCCGCGCAACCATTGGCTTTTCGGTAGACATGGACGAGAAATGTTCTCCAAGTAGGATTTTGGAGAAGAGTAATAACCTCTTGAAGGAGAGGCTTAAGGAAAGAGATGTGGGTGTCTCTTTTATGCACCATGTCAACAATCACCTTAGAGTCCATTTCAAAAACAACCCAAGATAAATGCAACTCACGGGCCATCTTAATCCCCAACCGGAGGGCCCAAAGCTCAGCCCACACCGCATTACAAGAGCTCAGTTTCCTGTAGAAACCTTTAATCATCCTTCCATTCGAGTCCTTAACAAGACCACCACAAGCAGAACTACTTGTGCTCCGTAAATGCGAGCCATCTACATTTACCTTGCAGCATCCCTCAGGAGGGGGTCCAACAAACATCAATACTATGTGGACCCATAGTAGTAACCGAACCAGTGGGAGAAGTAGGAAGCTGTAAAATAAAATTAGCTTGACTAAGGACTTTAAAGAACAAGTTGCGACCCATATGAGAAACATGAGAGAAGACAAGAGAATTTCTATCCTTCCAAATTTCCATAGCTGTAACTCCAAAGACAGTAGACCAGCTTTCATTATCAATGCCAATGTGACTAGAAGTTAAGTTCCAATCAATCCAAGGATGAAAGCCAAGACTAAAAAAATTACTCCATTGCTCTGGATCAATTAGACTAGTTCATAAGTCTTTTACATCATCACAGTCTCTTAACATATGCATGATAGATTCAGGACAGCTCTGGCAACATGGACAAAGGTCATCAACTGTCATACTGCGACGTTTCCTCTCCACATTTGTCAAAAGTCTACCATGTGTAAGCTTCCACAGGTAGGACTTTATTCTGCTAGGACCATTCCACTTCCAAACCTTTTAAAAAATTGGACTGCAGCCCCCAGTATCTAAATTCGCAACCTGCATACAATCATAGGCGGACTTCAAAGAGAAGTAGTCGTCGGAGGTAATGTTCCAGCAAGGAAAGTCTTGTACAGTAGGCTCATGCATAGGAGGTTTTAAAAAAGAAATTTTGTCACATATGGCCTCCAGGACAACTCTCATAATGCTTGGCCAATTCCAATTCCAATCCTGGGTGTAATGAGATACAATAAATTCCAATTCAGAAGGAGGGATCGAGGAAGCTAAAAAATCAGCCAGGACCCCTACACCAGGGATCCAATTATCTTTCCAAAAGCAGACATCATGCCCATTCTTGATGACCCAGATGATGTTTGAATTCACATCTTCCCAAGCATCAACAATTGCTTTCCACGTGTTAGCGGAGCAAGCCTTATGAGTAAACTTCGGAATAACAAAAGAACCACAAGAGTACTTGGCCTTCATAATTTTTACCCACAATTTATTAGGATGAATAAGCATATTCCAAGCAAGCTTCATCATGTGAGCCTTATTGAGCATTCTAAGATTTTGAAAGCCCAAGCCACCTTCCTCTTTGGAAGAGCAAAGCTTATCCCAAGCAATAAGATGGCATTTCCTGGCATCAGCTGTGGACCCCCAGATAAAATCCCTGCATATTTTCTTAGCATCATCACAAACCGAGACAGGAACCAAGGTTGATTGGAAAACATACCCTGGGATATTAATGAGAGAAGCTTGTGCAAGAGTTACTCGGCAACGAAAGATAGAGTATTAGCCTTTCAACTAGTAAGTTTTCTCCGCATTTTATCCAGCATAGAAGAGTAAGATTGCTTAGACACTCTTTGGTGAAGCATAGGGACACCAAGATAAGTACCCAAGTCCTGAGTAATGCGAACACCCAAAGCTTCACTTAAACAAGTAGCTTGATTGTCATTAACATTACTCGAAAAGAAAACTTGAGACTTGTTAAGGTTTATTTTCTGGCCAGAGAAGGTACAGAATTGTTGCAAGATAGAGTTGATAGTCGATACTTGATCCATTGTTGCTTCAGCAACCAGAATCAAATCATCTAGAAAACACATATGACTAGGCATGTTGGAAGATGCCTCATGGTTTAAAACGAAAAACCGAGAATCTTGGATAATATTTTGCTTGACCAAATTCAATTTTGAATTCCACTGAGGTCCACTTTTTGCACCAGATTTGGAATGATCCTTTTGTTGACAAGTGACTCCAAACACAAGAGGGGGGTGAATTGTGTGTGAACGGTGCTTTCAAAGACTTTTGGAGAAATAAGTGCTAATTATGAGTTGCGGAAATATTAATGTGAAATAGATAAATCACTTGAAGAATAAATTGCAAACGAGTTAAAAATAAAGTAAATAGTAAGATATAAATAACAATAAAATAAAGTACAGAAATTTAATTGACTGAAAAGTAGAGAGATAAGGAGTAAAAAGCACACAACAAATTATCCAGGTTCGCCACCTAACACCCCTGTGGCCTACGCCCGTCCCCAAAGCAAACCACTATGGGATTTTCACTAAGACACTAGCTTTTAAATCAGGTTCAGCTAGAAACCTTTACAACTCTAAACCAGAGCAATACGTTCAAGAGATATCACCTCTCTATGAACACCTTGGGATTCCTACCCAAAAATAAATGATTTTAACAAATAAAATGAGACGAGAAAGATACACTCAATAGTGCAGATATAACAAATTGAAGCTCAAATAATACAACTCAAATTATGTAGAATAAAAAGACTCTCAGAAAATTGTGCTCAAATAAGTGTGAGTGATGAAAAATATTTGACAGAGTTTTTGGCACAAAAATTAAGCACTGCGTTGTTGTGTTAAAACAAAGCTCACGAGCTGTGTTTATATAGGCAATTGAGGAGCGTCGAAATGACCGTTGCAGGATTTGTCCGTTGCAGCATTTGCCCGTTGCGTTTTGAGAGGAGCGTCGAAATGTCCGTTGCAGGATTCGACATCGTATTTCCATACGACCTCTCCCCAGCTCGGCATACAATCTCCCCAGCTCGGCATACGACCTCTCCACAGAGCTCGACATACGACCTCTCCACACAGCTCGGCATACGATCTCTCCACAGCTCGGCATACGACCTCTCCACAGCTCGGCACTTGACAAGAGCTCGGCACGCGACCTCCTCACAGCTCGGCACGCGACCTCAGCTCGGCACGCGACAAGAGCTCGACACGCGACAAGAGCTCGACACGCGACCTCCACAGCTCGACACGGAACCTCAGCTCGTCATTTATGAATATCATAAAATCACTTTTAGAATAAAATTCATTTTGTGTGTGTGTGATTTTATTTTAATTGAGAGCTTTTTATTACTACTTACAAATAGTCTTAATAAAAATAAATAAATACCCAAAACCCAAAGACTTGAGAAACTATCATTCTTGATACGCGTCTTAGTATTCTTTTCCACTTTTTGCACGGTTGACTATTTGCAAAGCTCCCTTTTGTCAATCATCAAAACCATCCTGTCAAGGCATGTATTCACACCTTTCCTAATGTAGGAGCCACGCTTTTAGCTTTATCTTGTTTCCCATTGGATTAGTTTCCCTGAAATTTAGCCTTTGGGTGCTGATCCTCCTCCTTAGTTTTAGCAATAGAATTAATGACAGGATCCTCCCTCATCTCCTGTACCACGTCAGCCCTACTGCCACTGGGGTTTCCAGCACCTGCCGTCATGGTCTCAACGTTGATAGCATGCGCCGTTGCATCCATCAAAGGTTTTCCTTCATCAGGAATTACACTATGCTGGGAAGAGGTATCTGCGAGAACCACTCCATCAGAGGAATCCAAGATGTGTTGGCACTTATCTGCTCTATGACCATAGATACCACACCTAAAACAAATAAGGTGGAAACCCTCATATTCAATGAGTAACTTTTCACCCCTAATGACAATGTGAGATTCCAAAGGCAAAGCCAAATCAACTTCAACACAAATTCTTGAGAACTTGCCACGAGAATGTATTAAAGTTAGTTTATCAATCTTTAGAGTAGTGCCTATAAATGAGCCAATTCACCAGAGGAATTCCGCATTTGAGAGCTCAAAAGGTAGCTTTGGAATACGAATCCAAATTGCCACCTTACTAGACCTCTGTGCACTTTGTAGAAAAAATGGACGCCATCTTTGCACTATTAGGTAATGTCCTGCAATCATCCAAGGACCCTCGAATAGAGCAAGGTTATAATCTTCATCCTTAGAAAAGTAAACCAAATAATACCCATCTGCCATATCTACTATTTTAATAGATCCTTTCTTTGCCCATCTGCGCTGTAAATACATCTCCATGGTTTTAAAGCTAACCTTTTTACCCAAAAGTATAGTCACTAGAGTTTTCTTCCATGGCAATGACCATTTCTCCAATTCTTCATCAGATAATGGAATTTCTATGCCTTGTCCCTTTTGTTTCTCCTTGTTAACAGCAGAAACAATCATTGAGACATCAACCTCATATTTCTCTTTCATAGCTTTAGCGTCTAACTTCTCAGGAATTTCCTCCCCAAAAAGATTGATCAATTTCTCCTTATACGAAGGAGGTGGTCCTTGCGGCACATTGCATGGCGCTGTTTCCCTTAAGTGATCGTCACCTTCTTCCTCCCGTGTTCTTACTTTCTTCTTGCTACGCTTGAATAAGTCTTCCTCTTCACTACTTTTGCCACGAATAGCAGTAGGAGGGTCAGAAACCCTAGCAGAGCCAGTTGACATCGCTAAAACCCTAAGCCTTGGTTCGCTTGTATTATCATACAAGTATAAAGATAACATTATTATTATTGTACGAGTTATATATATTTGTATGTATTAATATATTAATATAAATATTATAAATATTATATATATATATAAATATAAATACATCTCATTTTATGGATAAGGATATTTATGTAATTTAATAAATATACCTATTTCTTTCCTCTCGCTTTTTACTCCACTTTCACTCCTACCAAACAACTCAAAAATCATCTCACTTTCTATTTACTTTCTACTCACTTTCATTCCTTCATCATTCTTTCCTTTCACTATCCAAACAGAGTGTTAGTGTTGCAAGTTATAACCACCTCGACATACAACAACCTTGCACGAGAAAGAAGAGAAAAGCTGCCACAGTAGCATGAGAGAGAAGACAGATGTGCACCAGAGAGAAGATGATAATAGAGACCACGTTCAACGCGCGTGGATGAAGCAAAAATGACTGCATAAGCGGTTTTAAGGAAAAATTAAATCTTGCCCCTTCATTTCAATCCAATGGTTATTATCTGATGCTCTCACCTCTCACGATAATATGGTCCCCTCACTTAATATGCCCTATATTTTTTTTTGGTCTTATGGCCCAGCGGCCTACTACGCACTCCAAAGAAGCTGAAAGTGGCGAATGGTTCGAACCCGCCGGCGTCAGCGGCAAGAATACTTTGCAACATAAGCACCACGGGCACCCTATATATATATATATATATATATATATATATATATATATATAACAAATTATGAAAATAAAATACCTAGAAAACAATTATAACTTATTAACCTTTGATCTCCAAGAATCAAATTTTACGACTTTGCCCATAATATAACCTATACAATTTTTTTTGGTTTCCCACCCGGTTCACCGATTAACGGCTACGTCCGGATCCGACCCGGGTCGCACACCTGGCGTTGGTGGGTGAGTCTCCCAGCGAAGGTTTTCTGCATCCCCAAGGAATCGATCCCTCGACCCCTGAGTAGCGGTACCGAGCTGCTTACCACTCGGCCCAACCCCCGTATAACCTATACAATTTAATTCCTTAAAAAAGAGTCATCCTCTACAACAAAAAAGAGTCATCCTTGAATGTGAAATATTAAAAATTAAATTTTCATCAATACTTATAATCTTAGAATATATCTAGTTTTTTTTTAATTTAAGAAAACTTGGTTATTATTTATTTCAATCTCCATGCAGGCCCGTTGGATATGGACTGCAACACCGACCCATTAGGTTTTTTGCGCACAAACTACATCAAATTAGGGTTTCGTCGGCGCACTCTTCTTTCTCCCCCTTTATAAACACCTTCGCCTCTCACACCTCTCACTCACACCTCTTTTCTATCAAAGGTTCAATCTTTCAAACTGTTTTCGATTTAGGCTTTGCCTCTGGGTTTTGTGTTTGCTTCATTCTTTTCGATTCATGCGTCAAATACTGATTACCAGTGCTCCAAACCTTGTCGGCACTGTGTATGAGTTGACGCCACAGCAATTCCTTTCTGCAATCGTTTGTGCACTGTTTTTCAGTTCTTATTGCAGAGTAGGAAAAATTCTCTGCTGATTTAAAAAAGCTTCATGTTTACTATTTTTTTTAATTATTTTTTCTGTTTGGTGCATTGCTATTAATTTTTTTATGCTGATTCATGTCTTTGTGATATGTTCTTGTCTGTATGTTTGCAACTTTGATTATAGATATAGATGTTGATAGAGTTGGATAAGATATGATGACACTTTCCCCATATGATCGAAGTTGATTCTAACTGTGCTATACACATAATTCAGTCTTCTATCAGGAGAATTGAATTTCCAAGCCAAAACTCTGATCTTTCTACCAACTCGATTTGATGCATCTGTTTATTTGATTTAGTGCTTCAACTAGATTGATTGTTAAACGTGCTAATGTTTGATTTAAACGTTGAGGTGATGTGTGTAGGTTTGTGTTGTTTATGTGAGTTTCTAGTAATGGGTTGTATTGGAAGATGGAAGTGATGATTAATTCAGCCCTTTTATTTCAGTTCTTATTGCAGAGTAGGAAAATTGTCTGCTGACTTTAAAAAGTCTTCAATTTTACTTTATTTTTTTTTCAGTTGGGTGCATTGCTTTTTGATATTGATTTATGTTTTTGTGATATGTGCCAGTCTGTATGTTTGTAAATTTGAGTTTAGATGTTGGTAGAGTTGGAAAAGATATGATGACACTTTCCCCATATGATCGAAGTTGATTCTAACTTTGCTATACACATAATTCAGTCTTCTATCTGGAGAATTGAATTTCCAAGCCAAAACTCTGATCTTTCTACCAACTCAATTTAATGCATTAGTATATTTGATTTAGTGCTTCCAATTAGATTAATGGTAACTTGTATTAGTGTTTTTTGTATAAATTTTGATGTGATGTTTGTGGTTTTTGGTTTGGTGTTTTTTGTTGATGTGTGTCTCTAGTTATGTGTCTTTGGAAGATGGAAGTGATGACTATTTCCCCAGATGATCGACGCTGAACATACTGTGCGAATTTTTTTCTCTATAGAGAAATCAAGCCAAATAATCTGATCCATCTCATTCATGCATTGCATTCCATGGTCTGCATAGATTTCCAAAAGGTTTTCATCTGTTTTATGGCTAGTTGCTTAATGAGTTTTTGTCTATAGATAAAATGTGTAAACGATTTTTTTGTTCATGATCCTATTGTATCCTTTTGGAATGGTAGATTACATTTGAAAAATTTTGCTGCTGTTTTTTTGTTGCATCATTGAGCTGGTGTTGGAAATGTCAAAGCATAATTAACTTTTTTTTTATCATCCATGAATCATGGAGGATTAAGCAAAGGGTATTTGACTCTAAAATTTTTTATTTTAGGTATTGAATATACCCATTTGCTTGTAGAATGCGTTCTCCATATAATAATGAACAGATCTTTAATGCTTGCACTGCTTCCTGTGTGGTTTGCAAGTTTGGCTTTTCTGTTACATATACACTGTAGACTACTTATTTTTGGGGGTTTTTGTAAAATTAATCAGCTTAATACTTGTTCCAACTCAATTTTAGGGATAGGCTTCCATGTTTGGTTGAATCCTTGATTTTATAAATTTTTTGGATCATCAGATTATTGGTCAGATTTGCAACTAATTTGGCAGATCTTGCAAATTAAGTTTACCAAATCCTACCTTATGGTGAGTATCATGTACTTGTTATCCCCACAACTGATAAGAACCTACTGTAAAAACAATCTTTTGCATTTGATTCTGATATGGTACTTTTAATAGAAAATGAAAATGGGACAATCAGGGGCGGAGCCAGAACAAAACAAATGTCTTAATGTAAAATTTTAAATTTCCACTTACATAACATATTCAAAAAATTTATTATGTACTAACTAAATTGAATTTGACGCAATTTAAAAACTTAAAAGACCTATTTGACCTAACTTAAAAACTTAAAGAATTTATTCGGCCGAAAAAATAGTTAAAGGATTTATTTGGCTCAATTTAAAACTTAAAGAATTTATTTAACCTAAAAAATAGCTAAAGGACCAAATTGAATTTTAAAAATAAATTAAGGAATTAAAATGGTGTTTAAGACAAGTTGTTATAAGCAAGTGCACCTAACATATGCTAGTGTCAATTGACCGAATTTCATGTATATGGTGTTAATTAAATTGGAAAAGATTTTTTCACAAAAGAAAGAGTTAAATATATATGTACTGATACCGTATAAAAGTTTTACACGGTCATTCAAGTGTATATCACTATAGTGATATTTGTTGAGATGTTTTAGAAAATAATTTTATTTTATTTTAATATTTTAGAAAAATAACATAAAGTCTCAGTATAATGAGATATGATTGAATAGTCGTGTAAATTTTTTTACACTGTCGATATATATAAATATAAATTAAGGGTGACCATGACATCACTCGGTCACCCCCTGAATAGCCTGGGGACAATACCCAAATTTTCAAAAAGATCCTATTGCAGACTTTAATACCCGTCTTTAAACTTGCTGGGAATTTTTCGTGTTTTATTTGTTGTAATTTCGATTGTTGATTTATATGATTTCAACTTAAAAATAACTTTATTCCACCCAAAAAAAATATAAAATTAATGAAAGCAAATTGTGCGGAATTTCTAGCTTTATATGTCATTCTTTAGAATCAATTCTATTATAATTTTAAACAAATGGACCCTAATTTGAAAATCAGCGAGAGAAAAGAAATAAAATATGCAAGTTGATGCCATTGCATTTGTGACGTTTTTGTGATGATCATCTTCGTGAAATTCAGCATTATCCCGAAATATTATATTCCAAATTACACACGTTAACATATTATTATGAAATATTAACGTGTTTAATTTAGGATATAATATTTCAGAATAATGTTGAATATCACGAAGATGATCATCAAAACATGTGAAAACACTTTAACATATCAAAACATGATTGTACCAAAAAAAAATCGAATCATGATATTTGTACAAAAAAATAATTACAAACTAAAAATCAAAGTCATTGGGCACGTCTGTCCTTTTCCTCCTTATCTGATAACTTCAAACATTTCGTGCCTTGTCTATTGCTTGCTATATACTCGGTTAGGCTAAGGTCTCTCTTGGACCTCCACTCTATCAAGTATGCCTTGGAGGACGTCCCGCATCCTCGCTATCATTGCCTACAAACAATAATTTAATATTAAATGAACATTAAAAATAAAGTGAAATGTTGTGTAAAATAATATAAGTTAATAATAAATTACCATGAGGTTGAGTGGAAGTGAAGATGTCCTAGGCAAGTAAATAGCCTCCATGACCTCCCTGACTGCCTCTAAGGTATTTGCCCTGGACGATTAATCCTCAGTTGCTAGTAGCAGGTACAAATGTGAAATCTGCACATGTACCCCTCAACGCAGTCATGTAATCGCGTGACACGCTCACCTCACACGACCTCATCCACCAGGTGATGCCCAAACTGTAGGAATGCAATATCCATCTCTGGTATCTAACTGGTTGTGTAGCCTCATGAGGATCCCACAAAATGTCCTGGACGTACCCGACTTGCGTAACACTCGCTCCAGAAGATGTGAGTGCATCATCCAACAGCACCTTGATCCATCCCAGGTACCAAGAGATCTATTGAAAATGACATTGTTGGCGATGGTCTTCCAATGGTTACCTGGACTCGTCATTTAGGGCTAGTCGGTCTATAGCAGTCTGGTAGGCTATGCTATTCGTATGGTGCCCACCAGATATGCGTTGTTAGCCTGTGGGAGATGCTCCTCCCCAAGGGTCAACTTGAACTTTGTAGAGTTGTAGCAACTAGCTAAAACACACATGTACGCTTCTCGTTGCCTCGCACTCCAACGTAGCTTTTACATGGGTGCAAACGAGGAGTTTCTGCAACATCTTGCATGCATTCGCTCTACTGATGGGAGCATGCGATAACAGATGGTCGACAATCGGCTGATGCAGAAGGGTCGAGATGCCGTCCATCGTGATGGTCATCTCATTACATGGTAGGTGAAAGGTGTTGATTTCAAGGACGGACCTACCTACAGTGTTTTGGGGGCAAATGCCCCCACTTTGATTTCAATCTTTTATATATAGTGTATATATGATATAATATGTTGGGACTATGTGTAATAGACTGAAACGACAATACTCTCCTTATAGCCAATGTGCTTACTTACAAAATGTCATGCATTGCAAAAGTATATTTTCCAAAGGTCGAACCATGTTAGTTGGTGTTTTAAGAAGGAATAATTACCACTATACAAGGCTACCATGGTATTAATTGTATGACAATTAAATAAAATATATAATTTGTTGTTTTTTAAATATCCATATATATAATTTTTTTTTGGTATATATATATATAGTGTTTTTTCATACCATTGGGATTTATATTTGTACTTTGATACACTTTAATATATATTAATATTTTCTTTTAAAAAAATTGTTATATTTTTAATATTATATATATATATATATATTTAAAAATAATATGTTAAATGTTTATTACTATATATTGCCCCAACAATTTAAAATTTTTGGGTCTGTCCCTAGTTGATTTCCTTCTGCCACCTCTTAGAAATGGCAGACAGAAGACCCTTCTCCATCGCCGTATTGCTACAATGTGTATGGGGCGCCAGCCCAGATGCCTCAATGATCTCTCACAACCATCCATTGTCGAGATTGATGGTCAGTCAATTCAACTTGCTAGTGAGGTTGACTACTTTCAGAAGACCACGCTCCTGCAAAAAAAAAATTATGTTAATTATAATAGTAATTGTAACTAATGAACATATCCTAAAAAAGTAACATTTATTACCTCTCTCACCCATATGCGGGTTGCGACATGGTTTGGAAACGAGTAGAGGGATAGACATATGCTCCAGACCCTCGAAAATGGTTTCGATACCTCTGCTACCTGTGTGGGTACCTCTAGTTTCAGTACTGCTACCGGTGTCTTTGCTGTCCGTGTAGGTACCTCTACTGCCTATGGTGGTACCTCTGGTGCCGGTACACCTGGTGTTGGTACCTCCGATATGGGTACATCCTCAACTTGCCCCACTCACGTCTGCGGGCAGAGGCTATAGGCCTCTGATGTGGTTCAACAAGCCTACCGCTGGTGTTTGCCATATGTGGATTGAAAATATTACAATTAGGTACGTTACTTAATTCTTTTTTCAAAAGATCGACACCTTCTGGAAATGGGGATGGGTCCTCTCAATTTCTTATTCTCTCCATTTCCTCTATTACTATAGTTTTGAGAGTATAAACATGATCATGTGACTTTAGGCGGGGTCCAAATATTCTCTAATCTCTATACACTCTTAAACACCCTAAAAACTATAGTAACTCACACAGAAACACTCCCGTGTAGAGACCTCTCCCCCTTTTTTTTAGTGCCCATGTCTGTAAAATGAGGGGATGCCCTTTCTTTTCTATATTTTTTATTATTTATTTATTGTTATAGTTTATTTTATTATTTATTATTTGTAATTGTAAATGTGTTGAATTGTGTGCATGCTAGTGATTACGATTATTGTACAGATGGGAAAGGTGAGAGAGTATTGTGTGAGTGTGTGACATTATAGTGCGATGGGGTTGATTTTTTTATTAACTGTTATTTTATATTTTTCTATATTTTATATAGTGAAATGTTTAGTACCATATATTTAATATTATGTTTTTATTCTTTTTAATTTATGACCATTTGGAATTGTTATATTTTTATTTGATGAATGCTTTTATAAATAATTAAAAAGTAACGATAAATTCAAGTTTTCATCTCAAGTAAATTTATTTATTTGAATAATCAAAAAACTCAATTTTTTTAAAATAAAAAATTTATCTATATAATATAAATAAAGTAATTTACTCTTTTTAATGTAAACCATGTAAATCAAGTTTTACACAAATACAAGATGTTCCGGAACACCAAAAGTCCCACAATTCTTGGAAATCGAGACTAATGGTAGTTTATAAACACACACTTACCTCAACCTCACCGAGACACCTTTTAAGAACAAAACCGTGAAGGCCCATATTTGGGCAAAAGCAGACAATATCTTGCAAAAACGATGCTGCGGACTTTAGGTCGGAACATTAGCGCTAGAATGAGGCTTTGAACCTCCGACCTTGTGGTTAACAGAGATGCATATTCAGATCAAGGAGATTTGATCGGTGCCGACGTTGACGGCGTTATGAAGACGACAATGTCGCAGTCGACCACCAACTTTGCTCAATAATTCTTATGATTTACTCAAGAGATTCAATATATGAACAGAAACCAATTTTAAACAAATCTAAGAAAGCATCTACATCACATCATATGGGTGATGCGCTGCGCATCGGCTGAAGCATGTATCGCAAAATCTGAGAGGTTTAGGCGTGGGAGTGTGGAGGCTACTTCTTCACTTGTAACGCCAAATTGTTCTATTACGAAGTGTGTGGCTGTCCTTGAAGAGCTTGGAGACATTTCAGATGACATCTATATGAAAGCCTTGGAAAAGTTTTGGGATACTAATTGGAGGGAAATGTTTCTTGCCATATATGGCTAGTTAGACTTTAAGGATAAAACCTTACCTGCATATGTTGTGTTAGTGATGAGACACACGTTTCCTTAGTATTTTGTTTATTGTCTTTATGGTTATGTTCTTCTTACTGTTTGGTGAACATTTGGATGTGTGTGTTTACGACTTATTATGAATTTTATAGTTATGTTATTGGACCTTTTATTTCGTTTTCATTGAATATTTCTTTCTTAAAGCTTTGTTATGAATTTATATGACAAGTTATAACCAAGATGCAAGCGATGATAGTGATGATGAATTAACAAAGTTTCTCTTTATTAATATGATTTATGATTATCATTAGAAATACTTGAATAAAACTAAGGTTCGAACATCTGCATTGAGTGGTCGTGAATTTGTTGCTAAAGTATTAGATGGAGAAGGAACAGATTGCTTTGACTTATTTCGAATGGAGAAGGACTGTTTTCTTAAATTTTGTAATGAATTGAGGGGGAAGAGCTGCTTAAGTGACTCAAGGATGTGCTTCTTGAAGAAAAAGTTGCTACATTTTTATTCATAATTGGTCATAATATTCGTCAGAGTTGTTGCAGTTCACTTCCAGCATTCCACGGAAACAATTTCACGTTACTTCAAGGAAGTATTAAGAGCAGTGTGCCGATTGAGAAAGAACTGATAAAGCAAGAGTCCACAGAATTGCCTGACAGAATTAAAAATAACCCAAAGTATTATCTTTGGTTCAAGGTATGTAATTTAATTGAGTATTTTAATTAATTCGTTTTATTTATTTATTTATATTATCTTGTTTTGATTCTTTTTATTTGGGTTAGGAGTTATAGAATTGCATATGTTCAATTGATGGTACATATATAAGTGCATGGGTTCCTACTGAAACAAATTGCATGTGGGCATAACGTAACAACTAGTTGAACCCCATTTGACTTTTTTTTATAGACCCATTGGACTTTATCACCATATGCTACTTTAAAGAGTGAATTATGTATCACTTTATCATTATCCTCAAGTATCGTTTTGCTTTGTTTTTTCCCCTAAAAAAAGTATTGTTTTGTTGGGTACTCCAAGTGTTGTTTTAATTACTTTTACTTTATTAAATTGTGATTAGAGGGTGAATTATATATTATTTTTAAAAAAATATATCTTTTCTTATCAAGTTGTTATTCAATGGATTAATATTTTCCTAAATATTCGCTTGCAATGACACTCATTTTGAAAATATGTATCAAACAATTTTTCTATTTTTTAGTTTACAAAATATATTTTAAAAACAATTCTATCAAACAAGTTTTTTCATTTTCTCATTTCTAAAACAGTTTTAGAAAATAGTAATACCAAATAGATTTTTTTTAATTCTCTTCTTAAAAACAATTTTTAAAATTGATTTATAAAATAGTTTTCAAAAACAAAAAACTAAAACTAAATCAAACAGACCCTTAATTTCCGCCTGAAACATACATCCAGATGTTGATTTTCATCAACTCCGAAAATATATTTCTAGAAAGAACAAAAACATACACCTCAACGTTATATCCAGAAGTTATTTTTTCAAAATTTTTGGATATATAATTCTAGTAGTGATTTTAAAATACACTTCTAGAGTTATATATCCGAAAACTCAAAATTTTGAAAAAATAACCTCCGGATAAAACTTTTCGAAGCATACAAGAATGGAGGGAAAAACCCTTTGTTTACCTCGCAATAGGACGATGCAGAACGACAACATCGTGGTTTGGGACGACAATTGGGATGAATGGGTGTGGGGTCACAATGTGAGTTAGGGGTTGTGTTGGAGGTAAGAGATGGAGAAGATGATGAGGATGGAGAAGATGAAGAGGATAGGTGGTTGGGCCGCAAATTATCACGTATTTATTTAACTCAAAGTTATCTAAGTTTTACATATCTAAGCATAGTATAAATATCACACATAACATGTGTTAGGTTATGAAGCTAGTGAATAACTTGGATATAACTCGATCAATGCAATTTACGAATTAAACTAAAGCTAATTCAAGCAATAATAACAATCATTTGGTGCATTATGATTAAATATTTGACAACCATTGAAAACCTTCATTCCTTAATTATTGTTTGCTAAACATACAATACATATCCATAGACAATTCATATATTAGCCAAACAGAAAAATATATGAAGATAACCAAACATTATTTTCACTCTCCATTATTTCCCCCCCTCCCCCTCTTGTAGGTTACAATCACACATTAATTAAAACGAAGAGGACAACAAACTCCCAATTACCGAACCAAGTCCATTAATTTCTTCCAAGCAGGCCTACTTGAAATTTTCTCCCACCAAGCATTCACATTCTTCCTCTCAGTAACTAAGTGCCCCATTTTGGCATCGTCAATCAAATGTCCAAGCCCTGGAAGGTGGCTAAGATCAGCCAAAGTGAACTTATCTCCAGCAAGATATGTGCTTTGAGAGAGCCTATTTTCATACACATCAAGCACCTTCTCTAGCTTCTGCACACAACTATGAGCCAAGGCCAAGTTTCCAGGCTTACCCATCCTTGGTAGTATCACAAGCTGAAACATGATATTGAAGCATAAGTCATTAAAATTGTGTGCTTCTACTTCAAGCCACTGGTCCACCATAGCTTTTTCCTCTAAAGTTGTGCCAAGTAGGTCTGGACCACGGTCTGCATACTTTGCTGCGTAGTACCTTACAATAGCCCTTGATTCTGCGCAAATCAAGAAAGAAAAAAAACAAAGATATTGAATGCGTGGAATGACATTGGACCGCATGAACTTAATTAACACTGTTGGGTCACAAACCAAAACGTTCTCCTAAAAGGGAAAAAAAGTAGAGAAGAGAGATTGGTGTAATTTCAACTAAATTCCAGTTCATGCATTTATTTATTGGCTATATATGTTGATTATTAAACTAGGGGTTTAGAATTAATCCCCAAAATTACTTTAAAATTACATTTTTCTTATATAAATCTCAAAAAGTATATAAACTTTCCTTATATTCATCGAAAAATTCTTTCTTTTATCTTTTAAAAGATATAAGCGTCATGTCAACCAAAAATTGAAAGATATAAGTGACATCATTTTAATTATCAAAATATTTTTTTTTATGGAAAAAAGTTTAGATTGGGGGAGGCTCACCCCCGTGCAGGGCTAGAGAGAACCACCAACATGAGTCAAGATTTACGGTAGAATTTACGTATCGCCCACCAACGCAGCTACCTGGAATCGAACCCAATAAGTCGCAGCGTGTGCGAGCAGAAGGCCGAAACAGTTGAGCCAAGCTACGTTGGCAATTATCAAAATATTATAATTATTAATTCCATCATTCAAAAAAATGCAAAGTGTCATATCTTTATTTTTTATAATTTATGTTGATTTAGTGTTCTAATATAAAATAATATTTGGCTTATAAAAAAAGTAATGGAAAATGTTATCAACGTAATCTCTCAATATCCGCAAAATGTTATCATATTAGTCCCTATGAATATTTGTTTATTACAAAGCATTTAAAAATTTATCAAAGGACAAACTTCGGTCTAGTTCTTTGTGTATAGTTTTTACTGTTCTCCAATTACTATTCAACATTTGGATTATATATCTACTAGTAAAAATAGGATTATTTTAAATTTACATTTAAGTGAACAATTTAATCTACATAGCATATTATAATTGGTAAACAACACAAACAACACCTATTAAATCGCACCTAAGTTTTTTCCGTAATCACCGGTTCACTTAACGAATTTGTTAGATCTAACAATAGTTTATTTTACAATTAATTTTCCTATTTATATAAATATAAAGGGATATTTCGTGTATAATTTTAAAATAATTTCTATACACAAGTTGTGTAACTATTGAATGTGCACAAGTTTAATCAAGAGAAATTAAAAAAATAAAATGGCACTAGTCAGTAAAGCATGTAAACAAAATTTTTTGGTTGCTTGCTCACCATAGAGCCTGAAGTCTCCATCCTCCACAACCGGAACTTGACCAAAGGGCTGCAAAAAATGTAACTTCCATTAGTTATCAAGGCCAAGGGCAAATAAAGTTGTTATATATAATTGCATGAACATTTCTTGTGGAAGAAAGTCTCATGAAGTGCGAGTTGAATCCCCATGTCCATTAGGGTGGGAATAGGCTGAGACGAGCTAAGCTTTGCAAGGCGCAAGCCTGATCTGTATAAAAATTTTAAGCCTAAGTCTAGCATGTTATTGTTACCTGTCATAGGCCTGGTATGACCTTTTTGAAAGAATGGTATAGTCTTTTAGCCTACTTAATGGCTTATTTCATATTGACGTCTATGAATAAGTCATCTGACCTATCTTTAAATAGACTAACGAGCTAATAAGTCAATGATGTTAAGTTCTATTTATAAAAAACTAAAAAATAAATAAAATCACTACTACTAAGAGTCATGTGACATAAGGGGTGAAATAGATACGATGAGTTGGGCTTTATAAGATTTTATTTTGATTTATCCGTATGATATAAATCTTTTTGAAGATCTAACCCGACCTTTTATAAAATATGACCTTATATGATAGCATATTTAGATTCTATTTTGCAATAAGGCTTTTAAATATGTCAAAAATTTATGTAACCTAATATGCTTAAATTATTGAAAAGGTTAGCAAGTATACGATTTAACACAATGTACAAAATCTATAATAATAATAATAATAATAATAATAATAATAATAATAATAATAATAATAGTAATAAAAAATTATTATTTATATTTACTTAAATAGGCCGACCTGTTGGACCTAAAAGGCTTTTCGGTGCCTGACCTTTTTATCCAAATATGCTTTTTAAAAAGCTTTGATCTTGTCTATTTAAAAAAAAGTTTGATCTGGGCTTGACGTAGACAAGGTCGTAGGCTCTTGTCGAGTGGTCTGGTCTATTCCCATCCCTAATGCCTATACAAGTGAATCCCCAAGCCCAAGATATAAAACAAAAATTTTAAAAAAGTCAAATACAACAAATTAAATTGAAAATTTATATATGTAACAAAAAAAAATACTCTTTATATGTATGTGTGTGCATACACTTTTAAACTCTACCTGGAGGAGAAGGAACTGAGGCTCCTTTTGTTCTCCTCTATCAAGATCAACATGCACAAGTTCAAATTCTACTCCTTTTTCTAAGAGGCAAGCCAACACCTTTTGAGGGCAGGCTGCCCTTGCAGGACCATAGACTTTCACCACCATTTCCCCCGCTGCTTTGTTAGGCAAATTGAAAAGCTCCGACACTTAAAAAGACATACTACGCTATTAAGAGTGAATGATTATGTTGACATGGCATATTGATTTGGTACTACCACTGCCGTGTATATATAGCAATAGCAAGAGGTACATGCATGTTCTCCCACTTAAGTGTTTTTTCTGCACTCAACTGCCCACGAACCACCGGGTGTTCAACCATCAGCTTGTGGGGGTTAACACGTGATGACTTCTTCGTCCCTATTATGCCATGTGGGAAATCGATCCTAGATATTGATTGGTCTCCGGCCATTAGTTTTGACCTTTTTAGTTGTTGTTTGACCCTCTTTCACTACAACCAATCACCACGAAGTAAATTTATAATTTTTTACATTTTTTTAATGACAAATTATTTATATTAATAAAGGGTACAAGGAGTACCCCAACCCAATACAGCCAATCAATGAACGGGCTCCAAAAACGGAAGCCTAGGCCCACAACCCAACAGAGACTAAGACCTCGCAATACATTCAAGTGGCTTGGTGAACCACTCATAATACATGCACAGTAAGGACTTTGACCTAGACAGAAACCACTTCCAAGACAATGATCGATCGATCAACTGTAATTTTTTAGATAAGCTAACATATATTTGTTTATTGGTAGAAAGTTGTCCATTGTATTCTTGTAGTCCAGCAGAAAATTGATTGTAAGTTTAATGAGGCGGATTAATTTGTATGCTACATCCCACGAAATTTTTTTAAAAAAAAACTAAAATTTTATTTTCATAAAAAGATTTCTAAAAATATAGAGACGTGCTCATTTTAATTTTTTTTTGTTTTTACTAATAATTATAAAAATAACATCATGTTTTTTATATTTATTATTTTAATGATTTCTACAAATAGTAAAAATAAATAAAAACTTCTTTCATTATTTTCTGTACATATCTCTAAAAATAAAAGATAAATTGAGAAAAAATATTACTTTTATTATCAATAATAATACATAATAAAAATAAAAAATATTTTTCAAATCAAACACGTCAAAATTTTGTATTACTTGTAAGAAGGGATCATCCACAGGGAATGTTGAAGTTAACAAGAACTTTCACCATTTTGTGGTAACTCAGTCAATTTAGCGTTGCCCTTATCTGATTTGGCTTTGGGTTTGCTAACAAAATATGAGATCATAGCAGGTAGCTGAAGCTCATGACCAATGGCAAACTGGGTTTTTTTTTTTCAACTGAGGAAGAAGATAAGGGTTAGTTTAATTCACCGGTTTTAGTTTTTATATTAATAAAATAATAATTAAGTTAATAAAAATGTTTAATCATACAAAATAATAAAAATGTTGACTCACTTGCCACATTGATGCCACATCAATTAAAATGTCCACATGGCATTAAAATATAATAATATAATAATACCGACTCACACTACAAGAAATAAGGCTATTTCCTACAAATTTTTCCTAGGGCTACTGACCCTAGGAAATTACCCAGGGCCAAAGTAATAGGAAAAAACACACACCTTAAATTCCTAGGGCTTTTAAAAAACAAACCCTAAGAAAATTCAAGTAAAAAAGCTGTCTAACTCTTTTTTTTAAAAAAGCGGGTTGTTCCTAGGGCCAGACCTCTCGAAAACAGCAGACTCAAAAAATATTTAAAAAGACCGAGGGGCTGAGCCCTCAGGACGCCTGAACGAATCTTTTTTTTTTTTTAATATTAGCACACACTGACGGGCAGCACCCTCGGTTTTAAACCAATTTTTTTTTTAACCGTGAATCTTCAAACCCTAGTTAACCCTCACACGCCCCATCCCCATTTTCCTTCACCTATAATTTAAAGCTACTTCAACAACAACAACATCATCATCACAGAGACCCACTCGTTCATTCCTCCCCACCTGTCCACCTCTCACAGCTCCGCCCCTCTCTTTTTCAAATGCCGCACAACTGAAATTTGAAGCTCCGAAAGAAGGAGCTTAGTTGAGAGAGAGAGAGAGATTACATTTTTTTTGTTGCTGCAATTTTGAGAGGGATGGCTCCTTTGAAGATCCAACCTATTGGCATCGATTCAGAGAATGTGAAGGAGGTTCGAAATGAGCCAGTGTCGAAGTGACGACTGAGAAGGCTCTTCGCGTTGGAGCGACCCATCGCGGCGTCGTCGTGCTCCTCCACCGTGCGCATCATCGAGCCGAACCACTGTTGTAGGTCCTTTTAGACAAAAACTCTATTACACGTTCCCACCGTCGCGAGAGCCAAGACCTCCGCCGGCATACGCCATGAGCCACCGCTGCATCTCACTCACTGTCACGGGATAACTTGCTGCTACTGCAACCAAAGGGATCCATTTTTCCCTCTTTGACTCCCTCATCTTCTGTTTCTTGAAGCATCCGACCCTTTCTTTCTTTTTTTTCCCTTCTTTTTTTGGTAATTTCTTTCTTTTTATTTTATTTATTATTTTTGTTTTGTTTGATTGTCTTGTTTATCTGCTGTAGTTTGTGCAAGAGTTCTTTCAACAGTCTTCCTGTTTGTCATTATGTCTTTGTGCAGATTAGTTTGGAAATTCCATATTTTTATTTTTGTGCATTTATTTATGCAGGGCCAAGATCACGAACTACACATTGGAAACAAACAGTTTTATACCTGGAAGATGTCTTGACCATTTGTGAGAGGGAGGCAATTGTTGGGAGCATGACTGTGGCTCCAAATTAAAAAAAAATCCTCGTGATGTTGATATAATGCTCAAGTATTCATTGAATGGCAAGCAATGCAATGCTTCAAGGTTTCAGTATTACAAGATGCATTGAGCCTGAATAAATTAATTTTTTTTATTAAAACATTGGCATTATCTAGGGCTAAAAGCCTTCGGTAATGACAATCCTTTACCTAGGGGCAAGGCCCTAGGAAATTTCCGAGGGCTATCCCTCGGAAACCATTTCCTACCAGTGAAAAACCTACAGCCACACGGCCTTCGGTGGGCCCTCGAAAATTTTGGCATTTCCTGTGGTTTTTTGACATTTCCTATGACTTTTGGCCCTAGGAAATGTTGTAGTGTCATTTGACGGAAATGACTAACTTTGTGTAACGTTGTTCACTTAAAGGAACAATTTAACACAAAAGAAAAATTATGGACCAACTTGCACTTTAAAAATAAGTTAAGAAACCAAAAAAAAAAAAAAGCCTTTTTAAGGTTTCAATTTGATCTGTTATATATTATTTGTTTCGAATTGGTCCAATACGTTACAAACATTATGCCAATTAACATGGTCCTTTCGTTACTAACGTCGTGAGAGTTAGCACATGTGGCAGTTAAATGATGATCTGATAGCTGAGTCAGCACGTGAGGGACCAAATTGAAATCAAGTAATAAGATAAAGAACCAAATCGGTATTTTTCTCCTGCTACCCCCAAATTGATGACATAGGGTTTTCTGCAAGTGTCTTTTTCCCCAAATTAGTCCTTTATCTTTTTTTTTCTTCAATTTAGTCCCGTATGGTTTAAAACTTTAATTTCGAGGCAAACTGTCGGATGGTCTACAACAAGAAATACATATGTGTGACAAGCATAATCTGCTGTATCAATTATGGCACAAATCAAAACCCAAAAAATTGTTGCAAAAAACTAAAAACAAACAAATTTGGCCAACATTGTCAACATTAATTTTAGAACATGTGTGACTAAACTGAAACTAAAATTAACTTTAAATGATCAACTTGACATAAAAAAATAAATAAATGACCAAAGTGAAACTTTAAATTAAGATAAATGACATCTCTAGTAATTTCGTCAAATATTTATAATGTAATCTTATATTTATATTTAATATTTTGAAAAGTAATAAATTTTTTATATTTTTGCATTTTATGTTTATATTTAAACTTTTAAATGAGTAGTAAGATGCATTTGTAGTTTTTAACTTTTTCTATTTTTTATTGGTCAAAAAATATCTTATTTATATTTGTAAATTTTTAAATGAGTAACTAATAACAAAAAAATATTCGAAACAAACGTTGAAATGAAAAAGGACAAAAATTTTGAATTAGTCATTTATCTTATTACTTGGTTTTAATTTGGTCTCCCATGTACTGACTCAGTAGTCAGATCATTAGTTAACCTGTCACATAAGCTAACTTTCACTGCCTTAGTAACAGAATGACCAAGTTGGCATAATGTTTGTATCATAGGGGACCATTTCAGAATAAATGATACATAAGGTGTCAAATTGAAACCTAAAATAAACATAAGAGATTAAAAATATAATTTAACCTTTTTCTTTTGTGCATTGTTATATGATTATCCTATAATTTTATGTAGCTTATACACTTGGAGTCAACATGGTATCGTCTTACTTAGACTCGATCTTAGTTAAACCTTAATTATTCAATTTTTGTTTGTTTTAGAGTTGGATTTGAGTCTAAAATTATGGTCCCGTCAAAATTTAGGATCGGGTAAAGAAAAAATATAATATGTTTTAACTCGTCTCAAGCTCACACTTAGCCCCATGCGAGGATCGGCGTGGGAAGGGCGGAGGTCGTGATGGAAGAGACCGCATACAAGTTTTGGAGGGCAATAGCAGTGGCAAATCTAGGACCCTGAGTCATTGCCGATAGCAGTGGCATAATATAAAAATTAATATGGTGGATGAAAATATATAAAATAGAGCAAATAAAATTCAAAATTTTGATATATTACTTGTAATTTTTTTATAATTTAATAAATTATTTGAACTTTTTATGGATTCGGGGGTGCACTTGCGCACCAAGATTACAAGCTAGGTCCTCTATAGACTGGGAGGGTAATAAGAGGAGCGGGAGGCGGCCGACCGCTCGATCATGGGTTGGGAAAGATGGTCACTTGGCGACAATGGCAGATCCACCTTCAAAGGGTTGGGGGCAATTGCCCCACAACAGAATTATTTTTTTACTTAAATATGTTTAATAATTTTCATTTTGCCCCCAATACATAAGTTGCGTTAACGTTTATTAGCAAAAACTAAAAGTTATCTTAACAGTAGGGGTGAGAATATGTCAGGTCATCCGATAGGGGCCTACGGTCTAGCTTACATCAGGCCTAGGCCGAACCAGCTTTTTTTTTAAATAAACAAGGTCAAGGATTTTTGAGAAGCCTATTTAGTTAAAAGGTCAAACTTTAGGTCATTCAAAAAGTCTTTTAGGCCTAATAGGCCAGCCTATTTAATTAAATATAAATAATATTATTTTATTGCTATTATTAATATATTAGTTTTTGTGTATTGTGTTAAATCATATACTTGCTGACATTTTCAATATTTTAAGCATATTGACTTACATAAATTTTTGACATATTTAAAAGTCTTATTACAAAATAGAATTTAAATAAACTATCATATAATGTCAGATTATCTAAAAGGTCAGGTTAGACCTTGAAAAAGATATATATATCGTACGAATAAATCAAAATAAGATCCTATAAAACTTAGCTCGTCCCATCTATTTCAACTCTTATGTCTCATGTCTCTTAATAGCAGTAGTTTTAATTTTTTATATTGTTTATTATAAATAGAACTTAACTTTATTGGCCTATTATCTCATTAGTTTATTTAAAGATAGGTCAAATGACTTGTTCAAAGACGTCAATATGAAATAGGTTTTTAAGCAGGCTAACCGACCATATCAAGCTTTCAAAGGTCAGGTTAGACCTAAAAAAAAACTATGATATTTAACAAACTAGACTTGAGCCTTGAATTTTTTAACCAAACTAGGCTTGGGCTTGCAAAATCTAGCTCGACCCAACTTATTTCTACCTTTTTTAAGTCGAGATGTCTGAAAACATTGTGGATGTTCAAAACATGGTGGATTGATGGATTAGAAACTTTAGATCATCTAATTAATTAATACTCCTTCTAGTCTGAAGTATAAGTAAAAAAAAGTCTATGTATTTGATCCAAATTTTAGACCAAATGCATAGACTTTTTGCTTATATTTTAAAGATTTTTTTTTGGAAGGAGTATAACACTAATCAGTTAGGATAAATAACTGTTTTGAAGGTTGCCACGTTAATTTACTTTAGACCATTCATGTGTGGCATCTTTTTTTTTTTTTTGGGTACAATTCATGTGTGGCATCTAATTATAAAAGCTTTATATCATCTATAATTATATGAATATGATACTCTTCTCATATACTACAACGTACATTAGAAGAGTTACTATCAAAACGTACATTAGAGTAGTCGGCCGCATTCAGGTGGCGTCATTTGCTTTGAAATTCTAATATTATTTTTATTTTATGTTTTCTAAGAATTATAGTCTCATTTTTATGTCATTTTAAGTATCTAAGATGATTTAACCATTTCAGTGAAAAAAAAAAGATTTAATCATTATTCTATTCATTATGTGCTCTAGTTTAATTAATTTATGAATAAGAAAACAATAATAAAAAGATAACATTAACATATTTAAAAAATAATATGTTACAAAATGTAAGAGCAAATTTAATATGAAAAAATATTAATTGTATTTTTTAATATACAGTGTTGTCTATTCTCAAAAAAAAAAAAAAAACACTGTTGTATATTCACCAACCATTCGCTGTCCCATTTCGTTACGTAGTTACCAGTAGTTGGCATCTAGTAATTGACTAGCTTTGATAATTGAGATGGAAGGGTTGAGTTAAAAAAAAAAAAAAGACAATTGAGATGCGGGTGGGAAACTGAAATCCACATGTAAGCAACTCCTATTTTAGTGAACTTTAGAGCTCCAGCAATGTTAGGTGCTTGTGGTATTTTTTTTTTTTTGACGTGGAAATATTTCATTCAATAACCTCCCAAGTCAGAGGCTAAAATATCATAAATACAATTAGGAGTTTCTTCTATCCAAGTATTATCACCACACTCTAAAGCAAACTTTGCTAAAGTATGAGCTACTTGGTTAGCATTTCTCTTTACATGAGCAAATTAAATTCTAGAAAAAAGAGAGGACAAAGCTTTGCAATCCGATATCACCATTCCAAAGTGGAATGGAATATAGGAGTTTGATGTGATTGCTTGTATCACATTTAGAGAATCAGTCTATGCAAAGAGGTTAAAAAAACCAAGATCTTTCGCAGAGCCAACCTCATTCCCAAAGCTTCCGCCAAATCCGCATCAGGGAGAACATTAATCCGCCAGGTAGCTGCTGTATATATAATTCCATTGTCATCTCTGACTACCACTCCAATTCCCCACAAACCATTTGAAGGGCCAGCTGCATCGACATTTGCCTTATACCAATTAGATGGTGGGAGAAGCCACGTGATTATAGGAGAAAAAAAAAAGAAAATTCATTGGATAAATTGAAATTATGTTTGCCAACCCAAGAGTAACAGTGGGATGGGATTTAGAAGTTTTGGGTCATTCAATATGGCCTTGCTAGCTATTAAGGGAAGAGTAGGCTTACCTAGGTATTATCTAGTTCAGTGCACAGGGGATCATATACCCTGTTAACTACCATCGATTGTAACAAATTTGTAACTCATCACAGTGACAAACTGACCGTAATCGCTAGTTTGCTATATATATACTTGTTTCACTGTTGTATCAATTCAAGAATTGAATCAATGAAATCATTTCAATGAATGAAGTTCAGTTTCAATCTATGTTAGGTTTTTAGAAGTTTTACATGGTATCAGTAAGTCATCACGATCCAATGGCTGATCAAGATCCTCCTGGCGTCGCCGCCGTCGCCGCCGTTACAGTTCCACTCTCCGCCGTGAATCTTGCTACTTCAACGACGGTACCCTCCTTTTCTGCTATCTCTAAGAAACTTGATTCTGAAAATTACTTGTTGTGGTGTCAACAAGTTGAGCCAGTGATTAAAGCGCATCAATTACATCATTTTCTTGTTAATCCAATGATTCTGCCAAAATTCATCACCGTTGACGATTGCCCTGCAAATCTTGTGAATCCTGAGTTCAAGAAATGGGAACAACAGGATCAACTTCTTCTTTCTTGGCTACAATCTACGATTTCTAAGGAAATGTTGCGTCGTGTTATCGGTTCCAAGAATTCTTGGCAATTGTGGGATAAGATTCACGCATATTTCCAAACTCATACGCAAGCCAAGTCGTATCAACTTAGGTCAAAACTTCGCAATACCAAACTTGAGAACAAGTCGATCTCAGAATTTCTGTTGAAGATTCAGATGCTTGCCGATTCGCTCAATGCAATCGGTGAACCTATTTCGATGCGTGAACAACTTGATGTTATTCTTGAAGGCCTACCTCAAGAATATGAATCTACAATAGCTTTAATTTGTGGCAAATTTGGATCTGTTTCCATTGAAGAAATCACAACACTACTGCTAGGTCATGAATCACGCATCCTTCGTTTTCGTAAATCTGAGGTGCCTTTAGTGAATCTTGCTGCTTCTTCAAAGGCATCTAATTCTTCATAACCTACTGGTTCACAAGATGTCACTTCTGGAATGCAAGCAAATTCCTCACAGAATGATGATAGTTCTGCTATGATGCAATTCCCCGGCAACCGTGACAGAGGAGGTCGTAGCTCGGTGCAATGTCAAGTATGCAATAGGTTTGGCTATGCGGCCTCAGTTTGTTATCATAGGTTTAAGCGGGATTATGTTCCAACCATTCCTGCTGATGATTCTTCTCAGCACAACAACTTCACTACACCTTGGCAATCCCAAGCAAGCTCTCAACCATCATTTCCAAATGTTCCTGGCAGTGCTATGTCATGTCCCCTGCCTTGGCCATATTCTACTTGGGCCTACTATGGTGCTCCAAGAGGACCTCCGACTCCATACTCCATGTTCTCTCTGCCTCAGATGCAAAATTCTCCTCAAATGCAGCAATTGCCTCAGATGCAGAATTTCTCCCAAATGATGCCTCAGTTCAGTGGTTCTAACTCAGCAAATGTGCCAAGGCCACAAGCATTTTTAGCCAACACCACTCAAGGTCTTTCCACAAACTGGTATCCAGACTCTGGAGCATCACACC
Source organism: Calophaca sinica (assembly GCA_037113605.1). Classification (NCBI taxonomy): domain Eukaryota; kingdom Viridiplantae; phylum Streptophyta; class Magnoliopsida; order Fabales; family Fabaceae; genus Calophaca; species Calophaca sinica. Next base: position 51,908,614 of record CM073735.1, on the reverse strand, counting down.
ATGTGACCTCTCAAGCTCAAAATATTCAACAAAAGTCTCCTTTTGAGGGTCCCGATCAGATCATCATTGGCAATGGTCAAGGTGTGCCGGTTTCTAACTGTGGTAGTTCTGTCTTTATGTCTCCTTTAAACCCTAAAGTCAGTCTCACTCTTAACAATCTCTTGCATGTTTCCACAATTACTAAAAAATTGATTAGTGTGAGTCAATTTGCTAGGGACAATGGTGTATTCTTTGAGTTTCACCCTAACACTTGTTTTGTCAAATCACAGGGTTCCAATGAGATACTTCTCAAAGGAGACCTTGATCTTGATGGACTCTACAAGTTTCCAAGTTTGCTTTCATCTACTACTCCTGTTAATTCTGCTTTTTCTAATTGTGCAAATTCTTTGCCTACTGTTAACACATCCACTGCTGTTTCAGCATCTTTTTCACTTTGGCACTCAAGACTTGGACATCCAAGTTCTGAAATTCAAAAACTTGTACTAAATCATTGTAAGATACCAATGAATAATAAGAGTGTCCTTGATTTTTGTACATCTTGTTGCTTAGGTAAAGCACATAGATTACCTTCCCAGTCATCAACCACCATTTACAATTCACCTTTGGAGTTAATTGTTAGTGACTTATGGGGTCCTGCCCCAATCACATCAACTTGTGGTTATCAATATTATATTACATTTGTTGATGCTTTTACAAGGTTTACTTGGTGTGACAACCACCTTAAAAATTTAAATAGAATGGAGCCGCCACCAATATTTTATTTTCATAGGAAAACATTGGAAAACCTATTTTTGAATTTAATAGAAACAAGAGGGTCTTTGGACCAGATTCGGGTTCGGGAGTTAGTTCTGCAGAGGAAGGATTAGCACCCTTCTGCCCATTAAAAACATAGTACCCGTTAATTGTTTATAAAAAAGTGTTTGCCTTTTAAAAAATAATTCCTTTATCAAGCTTTTTAAAATAATAAGAAAAAGAACCAAAAAGAAAGCATTTTTATTGTATTTATTATTATTCAATCTTTTCTTTCTTAATAAGGCAGGTATATAAGATAAAAATAGTCCCTAAGTCATTAAAAATGATTAAGTGAAAGAACAAAATTAAGGAAACTTCTATTTTACTTTTAAATCCCTTGTTAATATCTTATTCATTTATAATGATCTACTTAAAATAAATAAGGAATAAATTGCAACTAAGTCCCTGACTTGAGTTTAGTCCCCTTGGAAGACTAAACCCTAAAACATGATTATATGGAATAAAAAAACCTATTTTTGCGTCTATGCCCCTATTAATTACATATTTCCAAATTGACCCTTATTAATTACGTATTTTCAGTTTAGTCCTTTTTATAATATATTTTGCAATTTAATCCTTATTTATTATATATTTACAGCTTAGCCTCTTTTATAACATATTAACAAATTAGTCCCTATTAATTATATGTTTACAGACTGACCCCTATTCAGGGTTTGGCCCTGTTGGAAGGCCAAACCCTAAACCTAATTTTGTTAAATAGGATCCAACAACAGGGATAGCACGAAGATAACTGCGACAACGACAACGCAGTCAACAAGGCGGTAATGAACAAAGCGATAAAATCACATTCATTGCAATTCATAGGTTCATATCGAATTCACATTGAGATCAAATCAAGACGAGTGCCTAAGCGAGAACACTGCCAGGTTTACGAGAAAAGAGGAGGGCGAAGAAAAAAACTTACGGCTTTGATCCAAAGAGAAGGATGGAATCGAAACCTAAATTTCTAATAGTGTTTAAAAAAAATAAAACTCTCCTTCACTTTAACTCCGGCTTCCTTGAGGATCTTCAAGTCTCTTCCTCTCACTTTCTCTGCGTACTCTCAGGTTAGTCTCGGTTCCCAGTCTCTCCTCTCTTTCGGGTTCGACCTCCAGGCTTTTTTCTCGGCTCGGTTCCCCCTTGGTTCCCTGCTTGCTTCCCCTTTTTATAGGCACCGCATCTGCGAAGCAAATAAATCAGATTAGTTCAAAAATAAAAATAAAAATAAAGAGAAATAAAGAGATAAACTCCCTTATTCAGGTTTTCTTCTTCCTCCTGCTTACTCACCTAGCCGGGTCTTGGCGGCTTGAGGCGATGTTGGCAGTGAGATGGAGGAGGGTGGGCCCAGGGCAAGGTGGAGAGACCACTGAGAAGAGGGAGAGAGAGAGAAGCGGCTGTGGTAGGAGAGAAGAGGGTTAGGGTTGGGTGAGAAGTGGAGAAAGAAAGAGAGAGATGGGGAGGGATGTGTAGCGGCCAGGGAGAGTGAGGAGAGGGAGTCTAGGGTTGTGGAGAGAAGGTGGCACTGGAAATGTTTTAGGTTAAAAGAAGAGATGAGTTAGGTTTAAAGGAATGAAATTTGTGCGTGATTTTTGAAGCGAGGGTGTGCCTTGAAAAGGGGGTGCAGAAGCGACCCAGGGAATGGGGCCTTGAGGGGATGAAAAAAAAAGGAAGTGTCTGAGTAAAAACAAAATGGAGGTGTGTCTTCTTGGGTTGGGTTGTGTCGAGTTTGATTTAATTGCTGTTTGCACCACCAAATTTTATTTCTTACACACCACTTCTCAAAAAAAAATTCATTTTTCTTTTCTTCTTCTTTTATTTATTCTTTTCTTTTCTTTCTTTCTTCTCTTTTATAATCTCCAAAAATATTATTTATTACTACTACTACTACTAAATAAAAAGTTAAAATAAATAACAAAAATAAAATAAAAAGTAGGACAAAATTAAGTACTTCTGTTGCCCTCCTTAATTACATTTTACTGAAGGTCTTTGTGCGTTCGTTGTAAAAGGTAATTAAGGATAAGAGACTCCCTGATTTTGTCACTAATAAGCTGGCTTGAAATTGTGAGATTGGTTCCGACCTTGTTGGTTTGGGATTGCGGGATTGGGCTCCCAGGCTTTGTTTTGGGATTCAAAGTGCGATTCTAGTGAATTCCGTCGACATAGGTTTAGCTCCTAACTTTTAAAATTGGTGAGAGATTCACAGGTTCGATTCTAGCGAATTCTCGAAGGCATGGGTCTGATCTAAACTCTTTACAAATTGGTTGAGATTCGAGTTCGGTTTCTGGTGAATTCTCATCGGTAAGGCCTAGGTTTGGCTCTAGCTCTTCCAAAATTGGTGAAGATTCAGTTGGATTCTAGTGAATTCTCGGTAAAGCCTAGTTATGACTATCTCTTACAAAAAATTGGTGAGAGATTCTAGGTTCGATTCTAGTGAATTCTCGGTAAGGCCTGAATTTATGACTAGCTCTTACAAAAATTGGAGTGAGATTCTAGGTTCGATTCCTAGTGAATTCTCGGTGAAGGCCTAGTTATAAATAGCTCTTTACACAAATTGGTGAGAGATTCTAGGTTGATTCTAGTGAATTCTCGGTAAGGCCTAGTTATGACTAGCTCTTACAAAATTGGTGGAAGATTCCGTGATTAGGTTTCTGGTGAATTTTTCAATGGCGTGAAGGCTTGGTTTCCTAGCTCTTACAAAATTGGTTTTGGACTACTTCTCTACTTAGGAAGGTGCAGGTGTGAGCTTCTCGTCACTCATCACAAGTTTTGGGTGATCCCACCAGGTAAGTCGATTCTTAACGCTTGTTGAAAGTGAATTAATTTTCATGATTGAGGAAAATCTGATATGCGAATCGGTTCTGACTAAAGACTTGGGTCGATTCCCAAGGTGGTGGGTCAGATTCAGACAAGGTATAGAGGTTCCTAACTCAGCTAATAAAAAAATTGGGTAAATTTGAGTACTAGTTCTTCTTGAGTAACGCAGACCAAGCTGTATGTAATTTTTGAGAGGTGGGTCAATGGACCAAAAACTTTGATGATCATGCGGATGCAATGAATAGTATGCCATGCATGAAATGAAATTTTTATTTTTTAGAGAAATGATTTTGAAAGTGGATCTGAGGCCCAGAAGTAATGGTGATCATGCTAGATGCAATGAGTGATGTGCTATGCATGAATATTATTATTGGTTTGAAATTTTTTGATTTCCCTGAATTCCTTTGAGGGCTCGCCTAGACTCATGGGATGATAACTACGTGATTGATTGTCTGAATGGTTGACTTAATCTTGCATCGAGGTTTGCATATTTGCCCGCCGACAAATCATTTTGTGGTTCTTCAAATTTTCACCTTCATGCTTTGGATATGCGTTGGAAGGGTTAAACTTGACAATTTTGATCCATAGGGACTTTTCAGTGTCTCTTTGGCCTTCGTTCAGCCATGATGGGAAAGATCTATGTTGAGAGACAGATCATCTTGCGTAATTGGAATGAAATCTTGAGTGCGAAGCTTGTAGATGATGAGCACAGCTTTTGCCCCTAGCTTCTTGGTTTATATCTGTGAGGTCCAATCTGGGTGGACATGTTTGTAAATTTGACCCTAACTTTTGCCTAGGCCGCTCTTTGTGAGTTTTCAACTTAGCGGGTCGCTCTAACTTTTGCCTAGACCGCCCTTTCGAGTTTTCAGCCTAGCGAGCATTTTATTTTATATTCTTCTCTTTTTTAAGTAAAGCAACTGCACTGAGGAGTTTATATGGATCTCCTCCTTCAAAAATAAAGTTTTTTTTGAGAAAATATGAGCAATTGACTTTGATCAGAATGGACTTTGTTAGGGTTGTAACGTGGCCAGGGATTAAGGGTTATGAAAGAAAGGATATTTCAGGCCCAAAAAGTGTTTAAGGGTTTATAAGAACAAGGATCTTTAGTGTAAAGATGCACTTCATTTTTGCTAGCACATTTGTTTCACCTTGACGGTTTCCTTTTTTATCTTTGCCAGTGTCTTTGACACGTTTTTGATATTTCTTTGAATTGCCTTTGATACTTTATTGCTTACTTTGCTCCTCTTCTTTTTTAGAGGACAAAGTTGATTGAAGATTTGTGCTATTCTCCATTGTATGAATGATCCTTATTGAGGGTATTTGAAATAAAATTTCATTTTAGGCTCAAAAAGGGGTAGTGATAATAAGTGTTTGGATGAAAACGGCCAAACCTCATCTCAAAATCTCATTGTTCACATCTTCACTAAACTTAACTTTTGATAACTTGTGCATTTGCTTTACCATAAAAAGGAAAATTCAAATTGCAATTTTATTGATGAAAAGATGAGAACATAATGAGCTCTTTACAAGATATGCCCCAGGGCTTTGGGAAAAACATAAAAAATAAATGAAGATTGCTTAAACAGGGCTATTTCTTGAAGTTTTATCACTTGGCGTTGATCAAAGCCCAACAATTCTTAATGGGGTGGCCTTTGCCATCGGTTCGGTACATGTCGTGGATGAACGTCACTTGTTTCTTCTTCCATCTCTTGGCTCATCTGCGTGATGGTTGTTGAATGTTGTGGTTGCGATCCTTCCGCTTCTTATCGACTTCCACTCTTTCTCAAACAACAGCATAGTGCGAAATTTGAAAAGACATTTCTCATCATCGGATCATAGAAAGGTTGTTGAAGAGTGTCAATCATGAGCGTGGTAACCATCTCTTTTCGGATAAGCGGGGGGTTCCACTTGAGTGCAATCCCTCTCCATATTTGGGCATACTCTTTGAAGCTTTCATTGCCCCTTTTATCATGGTTTGCAATTGGGGGCGGCTAGAGCCACGTCCATATTGTACTTATCTTGTTTGATGAAAGCTTTAGCTAAATCATTCCAGGAATTGATTTTGCCTGCTCTAAATGCATATACAGTGTAGGGATGCCCCTGTAATACTCTCTTGAAAGAAGTGGATTAAGAGCTTATCATTCTGGAGCAAAGAAGGTCATCTTCGGCGAGTACATGATGAGGTGACTTTGGGACAAGTTAAGCCTCATACTTGGCGAACTCGGAACTTTGAATTTTGGAGGAATCACCACACTCGGGACCAAACATACTGAAGCTTTGAACCCAATGTGATTTGCCCCTTCAATGGCTTTTCAGTCATCTTCCATAATTTGGAATCTCTTCGATCTAGGGAGTCCCGCTGATGCCATTGGAAGCCTCTTGATACTTATTGGTCTTTGGTATGGTTCTCACCAATAGTCAATTTTGAATCCAAGTTCATGAGAAGGTCAAATAATTTGTCTATCTTTACCATTGATTTGGTCAAACTCTCTCATCAAACTTCGATTCTGTTCCAACAAATCCATGAGTCTAGATTGGGCTCGAGTCCGGTAGGGATGCAGGGAAAGCTTGTTTGTATCTATTTTCTGTAGTGGAGGAAAAAAATGAGTTACGTATGTATGTGCCATGATTATGCATGTCATGAATTTTTTTTTTATGTACATTTTATGCAAAATAATATGATAGATAATGGAGAGATGTTTTTCTATTTTTTATTTCGGTTTTTTTTTTTTACAAAAAATAGAATGAATGCAATGATGTTGCTAAAAAGAGAAAATGCCTTTTTTTTCGTTTTTTTTTTTTTACAAAAATGGAATGGATGCAATGATGTTGTTAAAAAAGAGAAAATATTTTTTTTGAAAATTTATTTATTTTATTTAGAGAGAAAAAGGAATGGAAGGGGAAAGTAGATTTTTTTTTTAAAATTATGTTTTTTTTTTTGCAAAAAAAAAACAACTAATAATATTTTTGGAGAAAAATATCATTTATTATTTTTCACAATTTTGAAATGAAAAATAAATGGGTGATGAAAAAAAGTTGAGTGTGCCCCTTGCAATGTAGGCCGGTATTTCTTAAGATCTTAGGTCATACGACTTTTGTTACGTGGAAAATGGGATAAGGTATGCTCCTTTTGTGATATGGGCCGGTAATTCCTTAAAAGGATCTAGGGTTTGTATTGTGTACCTTTCCATTGGGTGGATTGAAGGTACTAATTTAAAAAGGTCCCTAGAGCCAAGGGTCCCATTTGAAAATGTTACCACCAATAATATGTATACTATTAAAGGATGGTTTTTTCTCAAATGGAGCCAAACTCTAGGTGAGGCTTTCGTAGGAACCTCTTGGCGTCGTCCAGTGAGAGCACCCATTACACAGCCTCTCCTAACTTAAGGTTCACTCGGGCCCGGGTATAGGGCACCCACTCATAATGTGTGTAAATAAAGTGTATAAAGTGTAGTGTGTGAAGGAGCAAATTTAGATCTACCCGCTGTAAAATAAAAAAATGCAATATATATACATGTCTTCTACCTCAAGGTTTTAAATACACAAACATATATAATATTTACAAGAGAAGAATAAATGAAAGAGAATAAATCACAAACAAAAATAGAATTTTTTTTTTATGCAAGTTTTCTATCCTAGGATTCACGTATACAAACACATATACAAATGAACAAATAAAAAACAAAAAGGGAATGATTCATTTAATAAGGCAAACAAATCATATAAACAATTACAGGGCCTAACTCTCTAAAGTCCCAAAATTGGAGTCGTATTTGTGACAACCACCTTAAAAATTTAAATAGAATGGAGCCGCCACCAATATTTTATTTTCATAGGAAAACATTGGAAAACCTATTTTTGAATTTAATAGAAACAAGAGGGTCTTTGGACCAGATTCGGGTTCGGGAGTTGGTTACGCGCAAGGAAGGATTAGCACCCTTACGCGCCCATTAAAAAACATGGTACCCGTTAATTGTTTATAAAAAAAGTGTTTGCCTTTTAAAAAATAATTCCCTTTATCAAGCTTTTTTAAAATAATAAGAAAAAGAACCAAAAAAGAAAGCATTTTTTATTGTATTTATTATTATTCAATCTTTTTCTTTCTTAATAAGACAGGTATATAAGATAAAAATAGTCCCCTAAGTCATTAAAAAAATGATTAAGTGAAAGAACAAAATTAAGGAAACTTCTATTTTACTTTTAAATCCCTTGTTAATATCTTATTCATTTATAATGATCTACGAAATAAAAAAAGGAATAAATTGCAACTAAGTCCCTGACTTGAGTTTAGTCCCCTTGGAAGACTAAACCCTAAAACATGATTATATGGAATAAAAAAACCTATTTTTGCGTCTATGCCCCTATTAATTACATATTTCCAAATTGACCCTTATTAATTACGTATTTTCAGTTTAGTCCTTTTTATAATATATTTTGCAATTTAATCCTTATTTATTATATATTCTGACTTAGCCTCTTTTATAACATATTTACAAATTAGTCTCTATTAATTATATGTTTCTGTGACTGAGCCCTTATTCAGGGTTTGGCCCTGTTGGAAGGCCAAACCCTAAACCTAATTTTGTTAAATAGGATCCAACAACAGGGATAGCACGAAGATAACAACGACAACGACAACACCAGTCAACAACAAGCAGTAATCAACCAAAGCGATAAAATCACATTTCGAGTGCAATTCATGAAGTTCATATCGAATTCACATTGAGATCAAATCAAGGCAGTGCCTCATGATAATTGCAGGTTTACAAAAAAAGAGGAGGACGAAGAGAAAAAAACTTACAACTTTGATCCAAAGAGAAAGGATGGAATTTAGAAACCTAAATTTCTAATAGTGTTTAAAAAAAATAAAACTCTCCTTCACGCCTAACTCCAGCTTCCTTGAGGATCTTCAAGTCTCTTCCTCTCACTTTCTCTGCATACTCTCCGGTTCGTCTCCGTTCCCAGAGTCTCTCCTCTCTTTCGGGTTCGGCCTCCAGAGCTTTTTTTTTTCTCTGGCTCTCGGTTCCCCCCCTTGGTTCCCTTTGCTTGCTTCCCCTTTTATAGGCACCGCATTTGCGAAGCAAATAAATCAGATTAGTTCAAAAAATAAAAATAAAAATAAAAGAGAAATAAAGAGATAAACTCCCTTATCCACCGGTTTTCTTCTTCCTTCTCATACTCACGCGGCAGGGTCTTGGCGCTGAGGCGATGTTGGCGATGAGATGGAGGAGGTGACCAAGTGGCCAAGCGAGTGGAAGACAGTCTGAAGAGGGAGAGAGAGAGGCGGTGTGGTAGGAGAAGAGGGTTAGGGTTGAGTGAGGAAGTGGACAAAGAGGGGTTAGGGTTGGTGAGGAGTGGAGAAAGAAGAGAGAGATGGGAGAGGGATGTCTTGTGCGAGAAGTGAGAGAGGGAGTCTAGGGTTGTGGAGAAGGTGAGGGCTGCGTGGAAATGTTTTTAGGTTAAAAAGAAGAGATGAGTTGGGTTTAAAGGAATGGGAATTTGGGTTGCGTGATTTTGAGGCGGGGTGTGTGAGAAAGGGGTCTGCAAGAACACCCAAGGGAATGGGACGCAGGGGATGAAAAAAAAAAGGGGGTGTGCGAGTAAAAACAAAAATGGAGGTGTGTGCTGCTGGGTTGGGTTGTGTCCAGTTTGATTTAATTGCTGTTTGCACCACCAAATTTTATTTCTTACACACCCCTTCTCAAAAAAAAATTCATTTTTCTTTTTCTTCTTCTTTTATTTATTCTTTTCTTTTTCTTTCTTTCTTCTCTTTTATAATCTCCAAAAATATTATTTATTACTACTACTACTACTAAATAAAAAGTTAAAATAAATAACAAAATAAAATAAAAAGGGCCGGACAAAATTAGGGTACTACACTTGGATTTATCTTCTTAAAAAGAAATCAGATGCATTGACTGTTTTTGTTCAGTTTAAAGCTCTAGTTGAGAACCAATTTCCACATAAAATCAAGGCTATCCAAACTGATTGGGGAGGAGAGTTTAGACCTTTTACACAAATCCTAAACCAGTGTGGAGTTATTCATAGACTTATTTGTCTTCACACCCATCATCAAAATGGCTTGGTTGAGAGAAAACATAGGCATATTGTTGAACTTGGCCTCACTTTGATGGCTCAAGCTGCCCTTCCTTACAAATTTTGGGACTATTCCTTTTTAACAAGTGTCTATCTCATCAATAGACTTCCAAGTTCAGCTCTCAATTTTGAAGTACCCTACACCAAACTATTCAACCAAAGTCCTGATTATCACTTTTTGAAATCTTTTGGTTGTGCTTGTTTTCCCTTACTTCGACCTTCAATAGTCACAAGTTGGAGTTTAGGTCTCAAGAATGTCTTTTTCTTGGGTATTCTTCCTCTCATAAGGGCTACAAATGTTTGGCTCCTAATGGTAGATTATATATCTCTAAAGATGTAATCTTCAATGAGTTTAGATTTCCTTACAAAGATCTTTTTGAAACTCAATCAACTACTTCTGTAGACTCTTGCTTTGCCTCTGCATCAATACCTATTGTTGCTCTAATCCAAATTTTGTTGATCCTAACTGTCACAAATTCTCTTCTTTGCACTGTCACTAACTCAAAGATCACCTATGTCTGTCCCTTCTAGTTCTGCAGCTAGTTCTCCTCCCGGTTTTACTCCTAGTGTTCCTCAAGTCTGCAGAAACCATTCCTCTGCAGCAGCGATCTCTAATTCGGGCATCAAGTCCCACTGCACTGCGGCATCCAATTCCTCAAAACACACATGCTATGCACTGCTAAGTCGGGGATATCGTGGTCCCAAAATTCATCCTACTCTTCTATTAGCTCATCTTGAACCAAAAACCACTAAGCAAGCTTTGTCCACCCAACTTGGTCAAAAGAATGAAAACCGAATTTGATGCTTTAATAAAAAATCAGACTTGGTCTTTGGTTCCCTTACCTCCTCACAGAATCCCAATTGGATGCAAATGGGTATTTAGAACTAAAGAAAACCCAGATGGATCAGTTAATAAATACAAGGCAAGGTTGGTTGCGAAGGGGTTTCATCAAAAATATGGAGAAGATTACACTGAAACTTTCTCACCAGTTATCAAACCTGTCTCGGTTAGAACTATCTTAACCTTAGCTATCTCAAGAGGTTGGAAGCTTCAACAACTTGATTTTAACAATGCCTTCCTCAATGGCACACTTGAAGAAGAGGTTTATATGATCCAACCACCAGGTTTTGAATCTTCTAATAAGAGTTTGGTTTGCAAATTACAAAAAGCACTCTATGGCTTGAAACAAGCTCCAAGAGCCTGGTTTGATAAACTTAAAGCTACAATTATGCATCTTGGTTTTAAAGCAAGCAAGTGTGATCCATCTTTATTTGTTTATGCACACAATTCAGTTTTAATATACATGCTAGTCTATGTTGATGATATCATCATCACAGGGAACAACTCTGCATTTCTGCAACAGCTTGTAAATAAGCTGAATTCTGCTTTCTCACTAAAGGAATTGGGTGATTTGGATTATTTTCTTGGCATTGAGGTCAAGTCTCAACTTGATGGTTCTCTAATTCTCACTCAAGGTAAATACCTTAGGGATTTGCTAGGCAAAACAGGCCTCCAAGATGTTAAACCACTACCTTCACCTATGATTGCTGGTCTTAAATTGTCAAAAGAAGGATCAGCTCCTGTCTCGGATCCCAGTTTTTACAGATCTGTTGTAGGAGCTCTCCAATATGCTGTCATCACAAGGCCAGATATCTGTTTTTCAGTAAACAAGGTGTGTCAATTCATGTCCAATCCTCTTGAAGCTCATTGGACTGCTGTAAAGCGTATCTTAAGGTATCTTAAAGGTACTACAAGCTGGGGTCTACACCTAAAACCGATTTCCCTTACTTCTCCTATTGCACTACATGCTTATTGTGATGCTGATTGGAGTTCATATCCTGATGACAGAAGATCCACCTCTGGTGCTGGAGTATTCCTTGGTTCAAGTCTTGTTTCATGGTGGGCCAAGAAGCAGCCAGTAATTTCTCGATCTAGCACTGAAGCTGAGTATCACAGCTTGGCCTTGGCAGCTTCAGAACTTCTATGGGTTCAATCTTTGCTAACCGAGCTAGGCATTCCTTTTACAACTCCAACAGTCTTCTGTGATAACAAAAGCACCATTGCTTTGGCTTACAATCCTGTGTTGCACGCCCGAACTAAACACATGGAATTGGATTTGTTTTTCCTAAGAGAAAAAGTTCTACAAAAGCAACTTCATGTTCAATATGTTCCTGGTTCCCACCAATGTGCTGATGTACTAACAAAGGCCCTCTCTCCAACTAAGTTTGCAGATTTTCGCTCCAAGCTCACAGTGTGTGATGCATCTGCCTATGTCCCTACCCACTGCTGAGCTTGCTGGGGAGTATTAAGGGAAGAGTAGGCTTACCTAGGTATTATCTAGTTCAGTGCACAGGGGATCATATACCCTGTTAACTACCATCGATTGTAAATAAATTGTAATAACTCATCACAGTGGCAAACTGATCGTAATCGCTGGTTTGCTATATATATACTTGTTTCACTGTTGTATCAATTCAAGAATTGAATCAATGAAATCATTTCAATGAATGAAGTTCAGTTTCAATCTATGTTAGGTTTCTAGAAGTTTTACACTAGCTAAGCAGGGTTGGAGAATTTTAAATAAGCCTGATTTTGTGTTAGCCCGCTGCTTAAAAGCTAGATATTTTCCTAGAGGATATCTATTGAATTCCAAGCTGGGATATTTACCTAGTTATTCCTAGCGTAGTATTCATCATGCACTTTGGGTGTTAAAGCGTGGTTGCATTTGGGCTGTTGGTAGAGGACACATGATTGATATTTGGCAAGACAGGCCCCCCCTTCAAAATGGATACAAGGCCTGGTCTAAAAAGCCTATTGGTTGTGACATTTCTAAAGTCAGTGAGTTGATAATACATGAAACGGGCACTTGGAATGAGCAGGTTATTAACCAATTATTTTTGCCTTTTGAAGCTATGCAAATTCCTACTCCATCTACAATGCAGTTGGATAGATTTTCTTGGGGATCAAATAAGCGAGGCCAATTTTCTGTCCGAAGTGCTTACCATTGCATTAAGCATTGGGAGGTGGCTAACAATTCCCATACCTCAAATTATGATCAGAATTCAGGTCTTTAGCAGAAGATGTGGAAACTACAATCTGTCCCTAAACATATTCACCTAGCTTGGCGCATTCTTCACAACAGATTGACTTCTAGAATGAATCTCATCTCAAGAGGTATTCATTGTTCCCCTCTTTGCCCACTGTGTGATGAAAAATGTGAAGATATTGAACATGTTTTCTGGAAATGTTCCTCGGCTGCTAATGTTTGGTTTGTATCGCCTCTTGGTATTAATATTCGAGAACTCAATCTTTCTTTCCTACAATGGTTGGAGCAGAACATTTTGACAGATCCCTGTGACACTATATGCCATGTATTAGCGCTGTGTTATGAAATATGGGTGGCTAGAAATAAGAAATGTTTTGAGAATAAATTAATCTCACCTGCTGATGTTGCAAAGAAGGCGTGGCATGCTGTTTGTGATTTTCGAACAATGCTAAATTCTCAAAATGAGTAGCAACAGGTGATCAATATGCAGCAGGCGACTCCTATAATCACGGGTGCTTGTGGTTCTTAAATAATAAATAATATAGAGTTATTGATAAAATGTAAGGATGTAGGGTCAATTGTGGTACTATATAATAAATTTTTTGAAGGTGTTGGGTTGGATAAATGAAATGTTTAAGTTGTAAAAAATAAAAACTAGTGATTTTTAATAGTAGGACCCAATTAAGAATCCAAAAAAAAAAAGTGAGGTGGTAGAATGTGGATGTGGATTAATAAGAAGTAAAATTTGTGATTAAATCAGATAAGGTTCAAATTGAAGAAATGAATTGTGCATAATTCAACCAATTTAATTGCATGGTTGGATCTGATTTTTAAAACATCAGGACACCTTATATAATCGAGTGTGTAGAGATATAGTTAAATATTTGAATTGTGAAGGGGTGATATCTCACATAAGTAAACCTTCTTGATAGAACTGAGTCCAAATATGTGTGTTCCAAGAGTTTGACAGTGAGAAAATTTTTATGAAAATGAAGAATATTTTTTTGGGTCTAAGAAACAATGAAGAATATGAGTGTTGATCACCAAGTTGATAATGAAAGATTGTCTATATATACTTTTTTTTATTACTGAGACTATTTCATGCGTCGAGCATAATAACAAAGTTCTATATAATTTAGTGATTTTCCTTGTAGGCTATTGATTGAGTAATGAGTTGATTACTACCAACAGAGAACAAGAATTCTCACAATGGTTCCGTTAGTTAGACCCCTCATCATGTCGAATAGGTGGGTTTGGATTTGGACACTGAAAGCTAACCCATTAAACACGGGCCTCTTAGGGAAGACTTGCAGAGCTCCCAAGCCCAAGCTAGTACAACTCAAAAGCTATATATTTCGTGAACGTGACCCAATATAATATAGGGTTAATTGTTGGTGGCTACTATTGACACCTTTAATTTTTATAACACACCCCACCTTTTCGGAAGTTTATTTTGTACGTACTCGTTTTGCCATCTAAAAGTTAATTTCCCGACAATTTTTGTCATCCGAAAACAAACTTCAAAAAAGGTTGGGGTGTATTATCAAAAAATCAAGGTGTTAATAGTTATACCCCCAGTTTTTTTTTTGGGTCAAAGTATGAGAGGTTTCATTTAAACTGGGCAAAGGCCCAAACCAATTACACAATAGTAATACATACAGGCCCAACAAGGACCCGACAGAAAACGCCAACCCGAATAGAACACTAACAGGTACAGGCGCAAAATCTAAAGGCTGTGAAACTAATCAAACAAAGCATCAAATTAGGTAAATTTGGGGATCTCTTTTCGAAGACCAGAACTCACGACAGAGGGACATCACCCCAAAACCAGTAACCTAGCCGTAAGGACAACATGGAAGAATGAATTGCCAAGCACAAATTTTGGGTAGCCACAGATCGAACCAGAGCATCAGCCAACCACAAGAGCAGCACGAAGACAACCACAACGAAACAGCGAGCTCAACAGTCAACCCTCGATTGAGAACCAGATTTATCCCTTATCAAGCAATTCCTCAAGACCTGAGGTGGGTTCTAACGCCAATCAGCTCGGAGAGCGCCCTTGTCCGATAGATCTGCAATAGTATGAGCAACTGAGTTTCCCGATCGACCTACCCAGGTGAATCCACATCTCTCAAAGTCATGTTTCATGTTTACAATATCCTGGATAATGTGGCTAATTTCTCCTTTGGTTATTTCTCCCCTGCACGCTCTAATGAGGGTCAAGCAATCCAATCCCATGACTACTTTCCGGACGTTAATATTTCGACCAAGAGAAAGAGCTTCCCTCAATACCAAAGCTTCGGCGAAAAGAGCATTAGTGGAAAAGAAGGAACAGGTGTGGCCATTGATGACATCCCCCCAGCTATTCCTCGCTATGACACCACTTGATCCCCTGCCTAAGTGTATGTTGAAGCTAGCATCAACCTTGAACTTAGTGGTCCCTAATAGTGACACTCTCCATAGGTGAGGGGTACGAGTAGTAGGGTTGATAGGTCTCTTTGGATTTTTCTCAGAGTGAGTATGAGTTTGATATTCTAACCATATAGATCTGGTAGACTGGAATACTTCCATGGGGTTAGGCTTACCACCTTCATGAACAACCTTATTCCTCCCCTTCCAGATGCCCCACAAAGTATAGATAACCCAGCAAAAGCAAATTCCTGGCCTTCTGGGTGCTGACCAACATTCTGGAGGTACTCTTCTAACCAGTGAACCATAGATTGAAAGCCTCTACAATTAGGGACTTGAACAACTTGAATACCAAACCAGATTGGTCTAGTCCAATCACACAGCGAGAAAGTATGTTCAGGGGTTTCAGCCTCCTTATTACAGATAGGACACAGACTAGATCGGGAAATTTTCCTTCGATTAAGGTTGTCTTTGAGAGGGAGTGCGTTATGGTATACTTTCCACATGAAGACTTTGAGTTTTTGAGGAACAGAAGCCCCCCAGATACCTTTCCAAAGGGACTCAGAGATAACCTGGGAGCCAGATAGACCTTGAGGGGGGTCACTTCTAAGGTGTCTAATAGCATGGTAGCTAGATTTTACTGAGAAATCCCCATCCTTAGAAAGTGGCCACCAGAGCTGATTTGAGGGGGTAAGCCAACTCCTAGTAGTCTGAAGGGCTTCTATTGCAGATTAAGGCTCCAGGTGCTGTCTTAGTTTTGATCTATCCCAATTCTTCTTCTCTTCATCTAGCAATTCCACCACATGAGTAATATTGGAGTCCTGTTTAAGTTGAGCTTTACTTCAAAAAGCCAACCAATTATCTTCTCTAACGTCAATGCCTTCTCCATGACCAATCAGCAATCTCCTTTCTGACTTGATTAAGTCCCTACCTTGAAGCAAACTACCCCAGATCCATGAATCCCCATTCTTCCTTTTAACAGACCAGAAATCATTGTTTTGGCAGTAGACACTAGTAAGAATTTTGACCCATAGGCTGTTCGGGTTTTTAATGAATCTCCATGCTTGTTTAGCAAGGAGGGCAAGGTTCATATCAAGGAAATCCTTGAACCCCATACCTCCCTGTAATTTATGAGAGGTCAAGAGATTCCAATTTTTCCAGTGAATGCCTCGCTTTTGGCCATTAGAACCCCACCAGAACCCTGCCACCATAGAACAGAGAGACTTAAAAAATGTTTTTGGTAGCCTGACAATAGACATAACATAGGAAGGTATTGCTTGTACCACTGCTTTGATAAACATTTCCTTGCCTGCTTGATTAAGCAATCTCTACTTCCAGCCCTCCATTTTAGTAAGCACCTTGTCTTTAATCCAATTTAGAGCCTGAACCTTAGAACGATCCCATTCAGTAGCTAAACCAAGGTACCTTCCAGTGTTGTCCCACAGAGGAATTTGAAGTATTTGAGCAAGTTGAGCCCTCTCCTACATAGGAATGTACCTGCCACAAACAAGACCAGATTTTGCCAAATTGATTCGTTGTCCCGAAGCTTGAGAGAATTTGTTTAGTAACACCATAATCTGGTACATGTCTGCTAAAGTAGCCTTAGAAAATAGTAGGGCATCATCTGCAAAAAATAAGTGGGTTAGTGGGGGGGCTGAATGGCCCAAGGTAATTCCATGGATGAGTTCTGGATCATTAGCTTTGGAAAGCATTCTTGAGAGAACGTCTAAAAACTAGGATGAACAAGTAGGGGGATAAAGGATCTCCTTGTCTTAGGCCCCTCTAGGGGTGGAGCCTATCAGTAGTAAATCCATTCACTTGGTAAGTGTAGGAAACAGAGGTGACCAACAACATAATTTTACTAACCCAATCCGGTTGAAAACCAAAAACTAACAACGTTTCCTTTAGAAAGGACCATTCCACTCTGTTGTATGCTTTGTTCATGTCCAGTTTGATGGCCACACCACCCTGACCGCACCTCCCTCTTCTTCTTTTAAGAGCATGGAAAGCTTCATGAGCCACAACTATATTATCTTGAATCAATTTCCCACCCACAAAAGCACTTTGGTGTTGGGAGATAAGACCATCCATGTAATTCTTAAGTCTTTGAACCACAATTCTTGAGATAATTTTGTAAATAAAATTACAACAGCTTATAGGTCTAAGCTGGCTTATGGCTTTAGGCAAAGCTGGCTTATGGCTTTAGGCAGGGTAACTTTTGGAGTGAGAGCAACAATAGTCTCATTTATCTCATTAGGTAGGTAACCATCTGAGAAAAAACTCTTGATAACCCCACAAACATCTGTTTTAATGGTTTCCCAGTTCTTCTGGTAAAAGAGTCCACATAGCCCATCTGGACCCGGAGCTTTAAGGCCACCCAAAGAGTCAATGGCTTTTTTGATCTCAAACTCGGACACTACTACATTCAACTCAGTGTTCATATCATCAGAAACAAGGTAGGGGATGTGCTGAATGCAGCCTTGGATAGAGGGGGTGGGTTCAGCAGTGTAGAGTCTATGAAAGTCCTGAAAAATAGCCTGCATGATATCCTCAGTGCCTTCTCGCCAAACACCATCCTCGTCTTTAATTCTATGTAATCTATTTCGGTCTCTTCTTTGAATCGTAGTGGTATGGAAGAAACGAGTATTGCGGTCTCAGCTAATATTTGATGAACTTGGATTTTCTATAGTCAAATTTATCCATCCTCTTCGTCTCTCCATTTTTTCTTTCTCTTCATATCTCCTCATTTTCTCTCTACTCTCTCTCTCCTCCCTCCCTTGCTCATATTTGACCCCATCCCGGAAAAAATATTCATGGGGTATATTTTTTCAGTGAAGTTGGCTTCTAATTAAGTTTTCAAAGGCAATTCAAAAACAATTCTAAGTAATACAAAGTTCTGACTAATTCAAAGTACACAGGGTAGGAGAATGATATCAATATATGTGTGTCATCCTAATAAATTTTTAAATTTTCTTCTTAATTACTTAAAAAATGTTCTCAAGAAAATTTTCCGAAATACTGGTATTATTATAAAATGTTAAAGATAAATCATCAGAAAATATAAATTTTTTTTTCTAAAGATTTCTTTCGCCATAGCCAAGCTTCCTACCCAAACTTGCTTTCAATAATATATTGGTATAATATGGTGACCTTAGTGGCAAAAGAAAAAATCATACACCAGTTTGATAAATCATATAAACTGTATTCGCATATAAGAAATGGTATTGCTTTAGAAAGATTTACTCTCTCGATCTCTTAATATAGAATTTTTTTGACCATTTCACGTTCTTTAAAAAAGTAGATTTTGTTAGTTATTATCATTAAATTTGTACAAAATATATGTTATTTTTTCCAAGTTACCCTTCTCATTTTTCAAGACTACTAAGAGAGAGAGAATTAATGCACCTTGGTATGGGGAGTAATTTTGTAAAAAAAAATAATTAATGTACCTTGGTATTTGAAAATGGTCTTATAAAATAAAAAAATAATTAAGAGACAATTTTTTTTATAAAAAATTCTTATATTAAGGGACGGAAAAAATACTAATTAAGAAGTCAAGTTTGAAATCTCTCCCAGGACCGTTGAAATTGTAGCTTTTGAAAGTTGAAACTATCGTGAGGAAGTAGAGTCAAAAGATAACACAATTTTGCACGTGAAAGTCAACTAAGGCAGCTCATTAACTTAAACCATTGAGGACCTTTGCGCCCACACCATGCTAATAACATGGCCATTATTAAATGCACTCCTACTTGTTGAGTATATCTTTGGATTATATTATTTGACCAAAATATTTTTAAAAAAATCACAAAACTTGCAAAAATTTTGGAAATTCAAATTTTTGGTAACAAAAAAAAATTTATCGAAAATTCAAATTTTTAGTATATAAATATGAATTTTTGGTAAAAAATTGTTTTTTAAAAAAAATACCGTAAATTATCAACTTTTGATACACAAATAAAAAATTTGTGTATCAAAAATTCGGATTTTCGGTATATATTTGTATACCGAAAATTCGAATTTTTCGTAACACAAATTTTTTTTTGCTGACTTTTGTCCCTCTTCCTTTTGCAGCACCAAAAAAAAGAAAAAGAAGCAGAGAGTGACAGATATTTGTGTGGAGAACGTTGCGCACAGGTGATGTGAAATGTGACATTTTTTTATCGTAAATTGAACGTCTGTACCGTAAATTGAATGTATACAAAGTTTTCAGGTCGTAGCAAAAATAAAAAAATTTGTGTATTAAAAATTCGAATTTTCGGTATATACAATTTTTTTATATCAAAAATTCAAATTTTCAGTATAAATTTTTTTTACCATAAATTACTAATTTACAGTATTTTCGGTACATAAAATTTTCGGTATATATTTGTATACTAAAAATTCGAATTTTTTGGAGCTTCGCGGGTTTTGTATTTTTTTAGGAATATTTTGTTCAAATAACATAATTGAGAGTGTACTCAACAGGTGGGGTGCATTTAATAATGGCTTAATAATATTAGTGATTATTCTCTGTCAAAAAAAAACATTTGCGATTATTCAGATTAGTAGACAATTAACAGATGTGACGTGCATTAGAAGTTTCGAAAGCCCGTCTCCTCTCATTCTAATTCTTATGTTTCTCATTTGATTTGATATCTAAAGTTGTGTCTGGTAATTGCAAGTCGAAAATTAGCTATATACTCTCTCAAAAGATGGTTAAGAAACCAACCCCAGTCCAATATATTGACCTTTTATTATTACTAGCGGCAAGACGAGCACTCACGTGCCTATCTTTTAGTATTTTTATTGCGTTACAATATTTTGTATTATTAATTTTTTATTATCTATAACACATTTGCCGTGTGTGAGAGAGAGGGGCAGTTACAATTGTTGGTGTTGGTTTCTTTGAAATGAAAGTGCAACAGTTTAAAAAAAATTATTTTTTAAATTTACAAAACAGTTAATTGAAGAATAAAAGTGGAAACCAAATTAGTACACCAAAAATCCGGTTACCTTACCTTATTCTCTTTATATAATGGTATGGATATTTTGAAGGTCAAAACTACTAGAGTAATTCTATTAGTGTTGTTCGTTGGTCATGATAAAAGAAACGTGATAGGATAAACTATCATATCATGTCTTAATTTAGCGCTTGTTGAGCCAGTAGAATAGGAAGACTTAATCATGTCACCTATCATATCATGTTCATCTAGTTAAAATCATATCCTGAAATGAGGGCTAAGTTAAAAACCAACAGGATAAGATAAAAAAATTTGTTTCTGAATTCAACCTTATAAAAAATAATTTAAAATCTAATACTTTTTTTTTTTAAAACTAATAACTAATATTAAAAATTATAAAAAATCACTATAAGTTAAAAATATATAAAAAATATCAAAAAATAATTTTAAAGAATTATATATAATTTTGTCATAATGGTAAAAAACCACTTTGAGTGTTTTTTTTGAGTTGATGATTTTGAGCTTTGGTAAAAAACCACTCTTTAAGTGAAAAATATTTTTTAACTAGTTTAATTGTGTTTGCTTTATTTTTTTTAGAATAATCAAAATCTAAAAAAATGTTTGTTATGATAAAATGATAAGGTAATTTGATTAGCTTTTAGAAAAGTTCAGTTGCGACAGAATAAAGAGAAAATTATTTAGCTGGCACTAAAGTATTTTGGCTAACAAAATTAACCTCTCTATCTACTATAAATATAAGCCCCTAAAGGGCAGGCATAATTACTAAAATAGACTACTAGATTCTTGCCACCTGTGATTTAAAGGGTAAAGCTGACTTTTGCAAAGTTACAATTATTGATCCAGTTTTTTAAGTAGTCACGGTTCTCAAAATTTGAAATCTATGTCTTCTCTCTCTCACACTGTTAAGCCTTGTGGATATTCAATCGGTTATTAGTTAGTTATGATTAGTTATCTGTTAGCCTAGTGATAGTTGGTTGTACCTTTGGTTGTTAAGTTAGTTAAGGATCAGGTTTGGTTGTAACAGATCAGAAACCGACTTGTAAAGGGCATAGACTATATAAGTCTTGGCTTAGTGTAGAAGTACACTGTAATCAAACTTGTAAATCTGAGTGTTCATATTGTAGAAACTGTGAGGAACTTTGAGTGTGAGATTGAGCCATTTCTCAATCGGTTTTCTTTGTATTTCTCTGTGATTCTTGTGATTAATAAGAACGGCAAACTCAGTGAGGACGTAGGAGATCAATTGCTCCGAACCTCGATAATTCCTTGGTCTCAATTGTTCAATCTTATTCTCTGAATTGAACTTATGCTATCGGGTTCAAGGGTATCTTGCTGGTGAAGACATCGAATTTCTTGGAGTGTTACTCAACAATTGGTATCATAAGCTAGGTTCAAGAAAAATTATCTGTATTCTTGACAATTGGATGAGCCAAATTCGATGTGGAGAAGTTTACTGGAGACAATGACTTTGGTCTTTGGAGAATCAAGAAAAGGCATTGTTGGTTCACTAAGGTCTTGAAGATGCATTGCTGGGAATCTCCAGAATGCCTACAACAATGGCCGATAAGGAGAAGAGGGATATGATTAGCAAAACTCACAACACGATAACTCTCTCCCTGGGTGATGATGTTCTTAGGGAGGTCTCGGGTATTGAAACTGCGGTAGGCTTGTGGTTGAAACTTGAGAGTCTATACATGACTAAGTCTCTAACTAACAAGTTATACTTGAAGAAGAAGCTGCATCAGTTGAAAATGGAGGAAGGAGCATCGATTAAAGAACATGTTTCTTGTTTCACAAAAATGATTCTTGATCTGAAAAGCATTGATGTCTTGATCAATGAAGAGGATCAAGCCATCATTCTGTTGTGTTCTCTTCCACCATCATATGAGAACCTTGTAGATACTATGATGTTTAGGAGGGAGAGCCTGTCCATTGAAGAGGTCAAGGTCACATTGAACAACCGTGAGATGAAGAAGAAGATTATTGACATCAATGGTGAAGGAAGTGCTGATGCAGAGGGGCTGCTTGCTAGAGGAAGAACTGAGAAGAAGGAAGGAAAAGGAAAGAATCGGGGCAGGTCCAAGTCAAAAACAAAGAAGGCTTGTTTTAATTGCCAAAAGGAAGGCCACTTCAGGAAAGATTGTCCTGAAAGGAAGAAAAAGAACAAAGGCAAGGGCAAAGAAGATAGTGACTTGTCTGTGGTAGCCGATGGCTATGAAAGTTCAGAATTGCTTGCTGTCACAGTAGACAATTGCTGTGAGGAATGGATCCTAGATTCAGGATGCACATTCCACATGACACCTAATAAAGATTGGTTTGACTCCTATAAGGAGATTGATGCAGGAAAGGTCTTGATGGGGAACAATGTTGCTTGCAAAATTGTTGGCATCGGGACAGTGAAAATCAGAATGGATGATGGCACAACCAAAGTGTTTTCTGATGTAAGATATGTTCCAGAATTGAAGAGAAATCTTATTTCTCTTGGCATGCTCGATCAGGCAGCGTGTACATTCAAAGGTGAAGGAGGCACTCTCAAAATCAGCAAAGGATCTATCCAATTGCTGAAAGGAATCAGAAAGCATGGCCTGTATAGGCTCCAAGGTAACACAGTCACTAATTCTGCTAGTCTAATTTCTGTTGCTAAAGATAATTCCACAAGACTTTGGCATGCTAGATTAGCTCATGTTAGTGAAAAAGGGTTGAGGGAACTATACAAACAGGGTTTGATTGTTGATGGTAATCTTGAGAAACTTGAATTCTGTGAATACTACTTATATGGAAAACAGAAAAGATTAAAATTTGTGACTGCATCTCATACAACCAAGGAAAGACTAGATTACATACATTCAGATATTTGGGGACCTTCAAGAGTTAATTCTCTAGGTGGAGCTAGATATTTCATCACATTCATTGATGATTGGTCTAGGAAGGACTGGGCGTACATGCTAAAACACAAGAGCCAAGCATTTAAATGCTTCAAGCAGTGGAAGGCACTTGTGGAAAATCAAGTTGGGAAAAAGATTAAGGTACTTAGGACTGATAATGGCCTTGAGTACCACAGTTAAGAATTTACTGATTTCTGCAAAAACAATGGCATTGTAAGGCATAAAACTATGAGGTTAACACCTCAACAAAATGGTGTGGCTGGAAGAATGAATCGCACCATTTTGGAGAAAGTTAGATGCATGTTGTCTAATGCCAAGTTGAGCAAAGGATTTTGGACAGAGACAATCCAAACTACATGTTATCAAATCAACAGATTGCCCTCATCAGTGATTGATGGAAAGGTTCCTGAAGAATTGTGGACAGGGAGGCCTCCCAGCTATAATCATATCAGAGTTTTTGGCTGCTCATGTGAATAATGGCAAGCTTGAGCCAAGATCTAATAAGGGTGTGTTTCTAGGATACCCTGAAGGTGTCAAGGGTTACAAAGTATGGCTGACAGGGTCTAATGGTGGCAAGGCAGTGGTCAACAGGGATGTTATTTTTAAGGAAAATGACATGTTTGAAGTTAATGAGAAGAATTCAATTGAAGTGCAAACAGAACTGAATCCAAGTAAGAGAGTTCAAGTGGAGGTGGAGTAATTTCACCAAGAAGAAGTTCACCTAGCAGTGATAATGACTGCAGTGAACCAGAAACAGCTAATACACAACCAGAAACAACAGGTCCAGATTGGAACTTGGCCAGGGACAGAGAAAGAAGGGAAACAAGAGCACCAGAAAGATATGGTTATGCTGATATCATAACCTATGCTTTGAATGTGGAGGTTGAGGATAAAAAACACAGATCCTAGATCCTATTCAGAAGCTGTCACAGGGTCAGATAAGGAGCATTGGAAGGCTGCTATGAAAGAGGAATATGATTCCTTGATGAAGAATGACACATGAGGCCTTGTACAGAAACCAGCCAATCAAAGATCTATTGGATGCAAGTGGATTTTCAGAAGAAAACCAGAAATTCCAGGAGTTGTAAAGGGCAGGTTTAAAGCCAGGCTTGTAGCCAAAGGCTTCTCTCAAAGAGAGGGAGTAGATTTCAATGAAATCTTCTCTCCAGTTGTGAAGCAAACAAGCATAAGGTTCATTCTTGCTTTGGTGGCTGTTCACAACCTTGAATAGGAACAAATGGATGTAAAAGCAGCTTTTTTACATGGTCACTTGGAAGAGAAAATTTACATGAATCAGCCTGAAGGTCACATTGCAGCAGGCAAGGAAGATATGGTGTGCTTGTTGAAGAGATCCTTGTGCGGATTGAAACAATCTCCTAGACAATGGTATAAGAGATTTGACTCATTTGTGGTTTCAAAGGGATACAAGAGGAGCTCTTATGATAGCTATGTGTATCTAAGAAAGGAACCTTCAGGGGCATTCATCTACCTCTTACTCTATGTAGATGACATGCTGATTGCAAGTTCAGATTGCACTGCCATCAGTAAATTGAAGAAGCTTCTCAATTCAGAATTTGAAATGAAAGATTTAGGGGCTGAAAGGAAAATCCTAGGTATGGAAATCATCAGGGATAGGTCCAAGGGAATGTTTTGTGTGAGACAATCAAGCTACATTGAAAAGGTGATTAGAAGATTCAATATGCTTGATGCTAAATCTGTCACTACTCCAATTGCAAGGCATTTCAAATTGTCCATTACTCAGTGCCCAAAAACTGAGGAAGACAGAAAATACATGAGTGATATCCCCTATTCTAATGCCACTGGAAGCCTAATGTATGCCATGGTCTGTACTAGACCATACATGGCTTATGCAGCAAGTATGGTGAGCAGGTTCATGTCCAATCCGGGAAAGGAGCATTGGCTTGCAGTGAAGTGGCTGTTTAGATATTTGAAAGGCAGCAAATCTGTTGGATTGTTCTATGACAGCACCAAGGCAGAGCACAATGAAATGGTAGGATATGTTGATGCAGACTTTGCTGGTGATGTGGACAAAAGAAGGTCATTGATAGGGTATGTGTTCACATTGTATGACTATGCGATTAGTTGGAAGGCAAATTTGCAATCAATTATTGCCTTGTCAACTACTGAATTAGAATATATAACTCTCATGGAAGCAATCAAAGAGGCTATATGGTTGAAAGGATTTGTCAATGAACTCGAGGGAAGGACTCACAGTGTGATAGTTTTATGTGATAGTCAAAGTGCTATATGCCTCTCAAAGAATCAAATGTTCCATGAGAGGACCAAGCACATTGACATCTAGCTTCATTATATCCGGGACATTATAGCTGAAGGCATCATCAAGGTGGAGAAAGTTTCAGGTGAGGATAATGCAGCAGATATGTTGACCAAGGTAGTTTTAGGATCCAAGTTTGCTCACTGCCTGGAACTTCTGAATGTGAGAAATTGTTCCTTGTAAAGGTCTCTACTTGAGACCTGAATCGTTGCTAACTATGTTCCAAGGATTGAAGATCCAAGGTGGAGATTGTTAAGCCTTGTGGATATTCAATAAATTATTAGTTAGTTATGATTAGTTATCTGTTAGCCTAGTGATAGTTAGTTGTACCTTTGGTTGTTAAGTTAGTTAGGGATCGGGTTTGGTTGTAACAGATCAAAAACTGACTTGTAAAGGGCATAGACTATATAAGTCTTGGTTCAGTGTAGATGTACACTGTAATCAAACTTGTAAATCTGAGTGTTCATATTGTAGAAACTATGAGGAACTTTGAGTGTGAGATTGAGCCATTTCTCAATCGATTTTCTTTGTATTTCTCTGTGATTCTTGTGATTAATAAGAACGGAAAACTCAGTGAGGACGTAGTAGATCAATTGCTCCGAATCTCGATAATTCCTTGGTCTCAATTGTTCAATCTTATTCTCTGAATTGAACTTATGTTATCGGGTTCAACGGTTTCTTGCTGGTGAAGACATCTAATTTCTTGGAATGTTACTCAACACACACGGTTTCCCACTTTATCTTCTCTCCTCTTTTCAATCGGGTTTTCTTCTCTTTCACCCACAAAATTTTTCCTTCACCGCACCTTCTTCCTCTTCCCTTGCAGTTCCCTTTTTTCTGTCTCTTCCATTCTCCTCGTCTTTTTTTTCATTCTTTTTTTCTGTTGCTTCTCCCTGTCTTTCTCACTTTGTTTTGAGCAAAGATGAAGCCCTAGAGGATCAAAGGAACTCCTTCAGCGCCGATTGATTTCAGTTCCGAAACTAGTTTCCATTTTCTTCGACAGTTTCTTCTGCTTCTTCTCCAGAGCTCGATGGTTCTTCTGCATGTTGTTATTTGGAAAACAAAAAAATTAGAACTTGGTATGAATTTGGCTCCTTCTTCTCCTTCCTCAGATCTTGATTTTTTATTTCATTTTTTATTTCCCTCAACATACTAAGCAACAATGGTGAGAGGGTTATTTGATTTGCTTTTTAATTCCTTTATGATTTGCCTGCGTATATAATATTATGTTTTTAGATTTAGTGGTGGACAACCCGCAAAATGCTCACCGCTCAGTGTATTCAGATTTAGAGGCTTCATATTTGTTTTCCAGTTTTATGATTTGTTACATGCATGAAAGCTTAGCTGAAACCAAATATTTTTCTACAATGATTCTTCTGTTCTGAATATTTCTACATCTATACATAATGATTTTAAGTGGAATAAAGCATAACTATGATGCTAAATGTGTCTTTAAATCACTGTTAAAGTTTGGTACCTGGCATTAACACACAATTCAAGCTCACTTTCAATATAAAATTATTTCCCTCAATCACTTTTTTGTGGTTGTTCCATCTAAATTTGCAGTTTGTTAGTTCATAGCTGAATCTCATACTATTGCAGCCCTCAGACTGGCTTAAATGCCTTAGAACAGAGGGAACCTTTTCGAGGTAAGAACTTGTCCTCTATTAAAGACAACAGGTTTATTTTGTATTGGTAGAATACTGAACTTGCCAATTGCTTCTACTGGTAATATTAAAGTTGCATGATCAAATTTGAATGATCAGCACTGTTAATAATAGATTCAGAATTGAATCTTTGAAACACCTGAAAACAAAACACAAAACAAGCTGCAGTACCTTGTTGCAATTGATTGTTGCAAGATTCAATGAAAACAGTAACTAAAGAAATCTAAAAAAAACAGAATTGAATAAGAACAAGAGAAAGGGATAGAATGAACACCAAAACTTGTTAACCCAGTTCAGAGATAATCTCCTACATCTGGGGGACAGAATCCGACTTGAAGTTGCTTCACTATGTGATCAAGAATGATACAGCTGCAGGATACATTCACAAGAGCATGATTTTGCTCCACCCAAACCCAATCCTCTCACAGTGTTTTCTTCTCTTCTAATCACTACTTTTCTCTCTGTGTTTCCCTTACAATGTATTGAATGAATTAATCACCCAACCCCCCTAGCATGGAGCTTTATAGACCAGCTCATAACTACCCTCCTAATCGCTCGCTAACGTAAAAATCGCCGCCAGATTACAACAGAAAGCAGAGGCTTGGTTATATTGATTCTTCATCGAATAAGGAATGGGCCACAAAGACAAAAAAGGCCAAACACTTTGACACCAAAGCCCTGTGAATACATGCCTTGACAGGATGGTTTTGATGATTGACAAAAGGGAGCTTTGCAAATAGTCAACCGTGCAAAAAGTGGAAAAGAATACCAAGACGCGTATCAAGAATGATAGTTTCTCAAGTCTTTGGGTTTTGGGTATTTATTTATTTTTATTAAGACTATTTGTAAGTAGTAATAAAAAGCTCTCAATTAAAATAAAATCACACACTCACAAAATGATTTTTATTCTAAAATTGATTTTATGATAATTTTCTTAAATTATTTTTAGGCACAAAGTATTTTGAAAAATTCTTAAGTTGTGCTCAAAATATTGTTTGGAAAATATTTCAAGTTTTCTTTGGAAAATATTCTCCGTGTCGGCAGTGATATTTTGACATGCAAGTCGTGGTGCCGAAATGAGGTCGCGTCGAGCCGAGGTCAGCGTGCCGAACTGGGGGAAGTCGCGTCGCCGAGGTCGCTGCGCATCAACTGGGGGAAGTCGCGTCGAGCCGAGGTCTCGTCCGAGCCGTGTGAGGAGGTCGCGTCGAGCCGTGAGGAGGTCGGTGTCGTGCCGAAATGTGAAGAGGTCGTATGCCGAGCCGAGGAGGTCGTATGCCGAGCTGGGGAGAGGTCGTATGGAAATACGATGTCGAACTCCAAGTGTGTCAGAGAATCATTTCGTCTCCTGTTTTCAAATTCTTCATAATCAAAGCATAGCAGGCGATTTCCCTTTTAATCTTTTAACGGACAAATTATCCTTTTAATAATCAAAGCATAGCAACGGGCAAATTTTTAATGCTACACGCTCCTCCATTGCCTATAAAAGCAACAAAGACCGGATGTTTTTAAACAATACACTCACTTACTCTTTGTGCCAAATCTCTATCAAATATTCTCCATCACTCACACTTATTTGAGCACAATTTTTTTTGAGAGTTTTTTTTATTCTACATAATTTGAGTTGTATTATTTGAGCTTCAATTTGTTATATCTACACTATTGAGTGTATCTTTCTCATCTCATTTTATTTGCGAAAATCATTTCTTTTTGGGTAGGAATCCCAAGGTGTTCATAGAGAGGTGATATCTCTTGAACGTATTGCTCTGGTATAGAGTTGTAAAGGTTTCTAGCTGAACCTCATGTAAAAGCTAGTGATTTAGTGAAAATCCCATAGTGCTTTGCTTTGGGGGACGGGACGTAGGCCACAGGGGTGTTTGGTGGCCCCACCTGTATAATTTGCTGCGTGCTCTTCTTTGCTCTATGTCTCTTTATCATTCAAGCACTTTATTTATTTTTGTTCTTTTTTTATTTTTTGGTCATTTATTTTCTGTCATTTATTTATTGCAATTTATTCTTCAAGTTATTTATCTTTTCGCAAGTTATTTCTTTCAAGTTTTTTTTTTAATTCAAGAATTTATCCGTAATTTTTTTATAAGCACCGCTTATCACAATTCACCCCTCTTGTGTTTGAAGTCACTTGGTAACAAGTGGCATCGAGCTAGACTCTTGTATAAAGGACTTAACCGTCTCAAGAGAATGACTTCAAACAATAACGAGGAACCTCCATGAAACAGACCCCATTTTTCAATGGTGAGGGTATGGTTATTGGAAGGATAGAATGCAAATCTTTCTTGAGGGTGTTGATCTTGATATTTGGGATCTTTGTGGAAAATGGTCCATTTGTCCCCACTCAATCAATTAATGATGCGATGGTAGACAAACCAATATCACTTTGGACCGAAGATGATAAGAAAAAGGTCCAATACAATTTGAAAGCTAAGAACATCATCACTTACGCTTTAAGCTACGATGAGTTCTATAGGGTCTCAAATTGCAAGATCTAAAGAAATGTGGGACACCCTTCTATTGACCCATGAAGGTACTACAGGAGTCAAGAGGGCTCGAATGAACACATTAACCCTTGAGTATGAGTTATTTAGGATGAAACCAAGTGAAAACATACAAGATATGCAAAAAAGGTTCATCCATATAATAAACCATCTCAGAGCTCTTGGGAAAGTCTTCAGTAATGAAGATTTAATTAATAAAGTTCTTAGATGTTTAAATAGAAACTGGCAACCCAAGGTTACTGCTATATCTGAATCTAAAGATTTATCTACTATATCATTGGCAACCTTGTTTGGAAAATTGCAGGAACATGAACTTGAACTAAATCGACTCACTGAGAGTGAAGAAAGTGATAAGAAAAAGAAAGGAATTGCTCTCAAAGCAATCGTAAATGAAAAAGAGGAATCTGACAACAATGATAGTCTAGATGAGAATGAGGAAGACATAAGTCGATGGTTCGAAGGTTCAAAAGGTTCATGAGGCAAAAGGGAGAACGAGCAAGGTACAAAATCCTCAAAGAAAAATGAGGAAGGAACTTCTTTTAATCCAACTTGCTACAAGTGTGGTCAAAAGGGACATATAAAACCCGATCGCCTCATGGTCGGAAGAAAAGCGAAAAATTTGATAGAAGACCACAAAAGGAATCAAAAGGAAGAAGAGCCTACATTGCCTGGGATGACAATGATATGGACTCGTCGATGAATCGAGAAAATGAGGAGGCCAACTTATGTCTCATGGCAAAACACGAGGAGGATGAGGTAAATGCTCTTGAACTCGAATCTCCTTTAACTTATGATGAGCTGCTTATTACTTGTGAAGAATTAAATAATGAAACGACTAGACTTCGAAAAATTATATCTTCTTCTAAGAAAACCATCTCTTCTCTTGAATCTAAAATTATTTTCTTAAACCAAGAGATGGAAGTTTTTAAGGAAAAACAAGTTGTTGTGACTGAAGTTTCTACTTGCACCTTTTGTGAAAACCAAAAGATTGATACTTTCAAGTGTGATGAATGCAATGTTTTGAAAAACAAGATTGAAGATTTGGAAAACAACCTTGCCAAATTTACCATGGGAAGGGATAACTTAAACATTCTATTGGGAAAACAAAAGGGTACTTTTGGAAAAGCCGGTTTGGGTTATAATCCACAAACGCATGAAAAATCCTTTAAATTTGTCAATCACAATAACACTTCAAGCAGCCCTTTCATTAAATGCTTTCACTGTGGTAGAAATGGTCACACTGCCTCTATTTGCAATATTAGAAAGAACAAGAATGTGGTTGGCAAAAAGATATGGATTCCAAAGGGTACTTTGCCAAGAACTAACTCATCTGGACCCAACTTAGTTTGGGTACCAAAGGTTAAAAATTAATCTGTTGTTGTAGGTGTGCTTGAAAGCCAAGGACTTAAATTGGTATCTTGATAGCGGCTGTTCAAAGCACATGACAGGAGACAAAAGCAAGTTCTCCTCATTGGTACCTAAGAATAGTGGTTATGTCCGGTATGGTGACAACAACAAAGGTAAAATTCTTGGGATTGGTTCTATTGGTAAGAGTCCTAATCCCACTATTGAAAATGTTTTGTATGTGGATGGTTTGAAGCATAATTTGCTAAGCATTAGTCAACTTTGTGATAAAGGAAACACAGTGGTTTCCGATTCTTCAAAATGCATGGTCATGGATTCTATAAATGAAAATGTTATTGTTATTGGACCTAGAATTGGAAATATCTATATGCTTGATTTAGATAAAATACCTTCAAATGATGCATGTTGTCTTATTAGTAAAGAGGATGAATCTTGGCTATGGCATAGAAGAATGGCTCATATTCACATGGATCATCTTAATAAATTGGTTCGAAAGGACTTAGTAATTGGCTTACCAAAGCTCGCTTTGAAAAAGATAAACTTTGCGATGCATGTCAAAGGAAAACAAGTAAAGGCTTCTTTCAAATCTAAAAATATTGTTTCAACAAATCGGCCTTTACAACTTTTACATATGGATTTATTTGGCCCTTCTAGAACTAAAAGCTTTGGTGGCAATTACTATGCTCTTGTTATTGTGGGCTGACTATTCTCGCTATACATGGACCTTATTTATTTCTCATAAAAATGACACTTTCTTTGCCTTTCGAAAACTTGCTAAAGTTATCCAAAATGAAAAAGGAATGAACATAGTATCCATCCGAAGTGATCACGGTGGGAATTCCAAAATGAGGCATTTGAGGCCTTTTGTACTGAAAATGGAATTGAGCATAATTTTTCCGCACCTAGAACACCACAAACAGAATGGAGTGGTGGAAAGGAAAAATCGGTCTCTTGAAGAGCTTATGAGGACGATGCTCAATGAGACCAACCTTCCTAAGTATTTACGGCAGACGCAGTAAGCACCGCATGTTATGTAATGAATAGAGTCCTCATAAGACCTATTCTAAAACAAACGCCTATGAAATTTACAAGGAAGGAAGCCCAACATTTCCCACCTTCACGTATCTGGATGAAAGTGCTTTGTTCTAAATAAAGGTAAAGATAGCGTTGGTAAATTTGATGCTAAAGCTGATGAAGGTTTATTTCTTGAATATACCACTTCTAGTAAAGCCTTTCGAATTTTTAATAAACGTGCTTCAAGCTGTTGAAGAAATGCATGTTTCTTTTGATGAATCTAACCCCAAATCTTGATGAAGAAAGTGTTGATGATCTTGCAGAAGTGTTAGGAGATACCTATTTAGAGGAACAAGAGAGATCAAAAGTTCAAAAGGAGGATCAAGAGTCCTTGCCTCAACCCTCTCAAGAACTCTCTCACTCAAATCTTCCAAAGGAATGGAGAGTCTCAAAGAACCATCCTCTTGACAACATAATAGGTGATATCTCAAAAGGGGTAACGACTCGAAACTCTCTTAATCATGCATGTCATCATATGGCCTTTGTCTCTCAAATTGAACCAAATAACGTCAATGAAGCCATCTTTGATGAGCATTGGACCCTTGCTATGCAAGAGGAATTAAATCAATTTGAGAGAAATGATGTTTGGGAACTTGTCCCTAGGCCTAAAGATCACCTAGTCATTGGGACCAAATGGGTCTTTCGCAACAAGCTTGATGAAAACGGTATCATTGTTAGAAATAAAGCTAGACTTGTTGCAAAGGCTATAACCAACAAGAGGGCATAGATTTCGATGAAACCTATGCACTCGTGGCTAGATTAGAAGCTATTCGCATGCTTCGCATTTGCATGCATCATGGATTTCAAACTTTTTCAAATGGATGTTAAAAGTGCATTTCTTAATGGCTTTATTCAAGAAGAAGTATATGTTGATCAACCTCCGGTTTTGAAAATTTTGAATTTCCAAATCATGTTTTCAAATTGAAAAAGGCTTTATATGGTTTAAAACAAGCTCAGGAGAGCTTGGTACGAGAGGTTGAGCAAATATTTACTTGAAAAAGGTTTTGAAAGAGGAAAAGTTGATACCACTCTTTTCATTAAACACAAAAATCATGACATTTTACTTGTTCAAATTTATGTTGACGATATCATCTTTAGTGCTACTAATGAGTCCTTGTGTGAAGATTTTTCCAAAATCATGCAAAGTGAGTTTGAAATGTCCATGATGGGAGAGCTCAACTACTTCTTTGGTCTTCAAATCAAACAAACAACAGAAGGAATTTTTATAAATCAATCCAAATATTGCAAGGAGTTGCTTAAAAGATTTGGAATGAACAACGCCAAAGAAATCTTAACTCCAATGAGCACATCATGCTATCTTGACAAAGATGAAGGTGGTAAGTCGGTCGAAGTAAGTAAGTATCGAGGTATGATAGGATCTCTTCTCTATCTCACTGCAAGTCGTCCGGATATTATGTCTAGTGTTTGTATGTGTGCACGTTTTCAAGCAAATCCTAAGGAATCACATCTCTTAGCGGTAAAGCATCATGAGATATCTCACCGCACACAAACTATGGGTTTATGGTACCCCAAAGGTGCCGATCGCACACTTATTGGGTACTCGGATTGATTTGCGGGTTGCAAAATGGACCGAAAAAGCACTAGTGGGACATGTCACTTACTTGGGAATGCCTTGGTTTCATGGCATAGTAAGAAACAAGCGGTGTGGCTTTGTCCCTTCTTGAAGCGAATACGTTGCGGCGGTAGTTGTTGTGCCTGGATCATTTGGATGAAACAACGGTTGAATGATTATGGAATCAATCGAAAGCTGTTCCAATTAAGTGCGACAATACTAGTGCCATAAACCTCACGAAAAATCCGGTTTATCACTCCGGACCAAACACATAGAAATTAGGCACCATTTTATTAGAGATCATGTTCAAAAAGGAGATTGTGTGATTGAGTTTGTGGAAACATCTAAACAACTCGCAGATATTTTTACTAAACTTTTGCCTAAAGAAACCTTCTTTTTATAAGAACCGAGTTAGGAATTTTAGATCAATCATGCATTGAATGACTGCGTGTGAGTGCATTTTATTATGAATAAGTTCTAACTTGGGCGTTGGAGTGTGCTAACATTTTTATCTGAGTTAGTTACCAAGACTAAAAGTGGAGAAATGCAACCGTCCTCTTGTAATCGTTAAAATAAAAGTTTGTGCAGGTTATGTTAACTACAAACAATTATGCGCTTAATATCAGTGAAGATGAGGAAACAATTGACGATGAGAATGAGTTGAACGAGGACTATTAACTCTTATCCTAGTGCTTTATTTTTGCTATCTCCCTGAATAATTTTTTTACCAAGGATTTCTTATGCTTCATTGAACCCTTGATACTCTATTATTTTTCGCCATCTAGTTACACGTATATGCATACGTTTTACATGCCTTTCCCTCTAATCTTTTCCGCTTTTTGATGTTGACAAAAGGGGGAGAGTTTTATGATTCAGGCGGAGTAAATTATATTATGCATATTGTGAGGGGGAGTTTTTCTAAATATTGTGCTTAAACTCTGATATCTTTTATTGAAAAACAATGCTTATATCTCATTGCTATATCATGATTATATGTTACTAAAGTTGCTCCATGAAATGTTTGCCATCATCAAAAGGGGAGTCTGTGAATACATGCCTTGACAGGATGGTTTTGATGATTGACAAAAGGGAGCTTTGCAAATAGTCAACCGTGCAAAAAGTGGAAAAGAATACCAAGACGCGTATTAAGAATGATAGTTTCTCAAGTCTTTGGGTTTTGGGTATTTATTTATTTTTATTAAGACTATTTGTAAGTAGTAATAAAAAGCTCTCAATTAAAATAAAATCACACACTCACAAAATGATTTTTATTCTAAAATTGATTTTATGATAATTTTTCTTAAATTATTTTTAGGCACAAAGTATTTTGAAAAATTCTTAAGTTGTGCTCAAAATATTGTTTGGAAAATATTTCAAGTTTTCTTTGGAAAATATTCTCCGTGTCGAGCAGTGATATTTTGACATGCAAGTCATGTGCCGAGCTGAGGTCGCGTGCCGAGCTGAGGTCGCGTGGTCGAATCGTGGGGAAGCCGGCGTCGAGCCGAGGTCGCGCGTCGCTGAGGTCGCTGCATCGAATCGTGGGGAAGTCGCGCGTCGAGCCGGTGAGGTCTCGTCTTGGCCGAGCCGTGAGGAGGTCGCGGCCGAGCCGTGAGGAGGTCGTGGTCTGCGTGCCGATTTGTGAAGAGGT
Source organism: Calophaca sinica (assembly GCA_037113605.1). NCBI lineage: Eukaryota > Viridiplantae > Streptophyta > Magnoliopsida > Fabales > Fabaceae > Calophaca > Calophaca sinica. The sequence continues at coordinate 51,873,477 of CM073735.1, read as the reverse complement.
CGTATCTTGGTGAGGAGGTCGTATGCCGAGCTGGGGAGAGGTCGTATGGAAATACGATGTCGAACTCAAGTGTGTCCGAGAATCATTTAGTCTCCTGTTTTCAAATTCTTCATAATCAAAACGCATAGCGGCTGATTTCCCTTTTAATCTTTTAGCGGACAAATTATCCTTTTAATAATCAAAGCATAGCGGGCAAATTTTTTAATGCTACACGCTCCTCCATTGCCTATAAAAGCAACAGCACCGGATGTTTTTAAACAATACACTCACTTACTCTTTGTGCCAAAAACTCTATCAAATATTCTCCATCACTCACACTTATTTGAGCACAATTTTTTTGAGAGTTTTTTTTATTCTACATAATTTGAGTTGTATTATTTGAGCTTCAATTTGTTATATCTGCACTATTGAGTGTATCTTTCTTATCTCATTTTATTTGCGAAAATCATTTCTTTTTGGGTAGGAATCCCAAGGTGTTCATAGAGAGGTGATATCTCTTGAACGTATTGCTCTGGTATAGAGTTGTAAAGGTTTCTAGCTGAACCTGATTTAAAAGCTAGTGATTTAGTGAAAATCCCATAGTGCTTTGCTTTGGGAGACGGGCGTAGGCCACGGGGGTGTTTGGTGGCGAACACATATAATTTGCTGCGTCCTCTTCTTTGCTCTCTGTCTCTTTATCATTCAAGCACTTTATTTATTTTTGTTCTTTATTTATTTTTCGGTCATTTATTTTCTGTCATTTATTTATTGCAATTTATTCTTCAAGTTATTTATCTTTTCGCAAGTTATTTCTTTCAAGTTTTTTTTTAATTCAGTAATTTATCTGTAATTTTTTTTATAAGCACCGCTATCACAATTCACCCCCCTCTTGTGTTTGAAGTCACTTGGTAACAAGCCCAACAATCTCCACCTTGGTGTAAAAGAGTTTAAACAGAAACATAACTTCAAGTACAGATTCATCTAGTCCACAATACTTCATCCATCATCAATGTGTAGCAAATCCAAACATAGCTTGAATTTGCTAAGTGGCACTGGTTTAGTAAAGATGTCTGCAGGATTGTCCTTGGTGTGTATCTTAACCACCTCAATTTCATTCTTTTCAACTATATCTCTGATGAAATGGAACTTCACACCTATATGCTTTGTTCTCTCATGATACATTTGATTTTTACACAAATGTATGGCACTTTGAGAATCACAATGAATCTGAATTAATTCTTGCTGCATTCCCAATTCTCCTACCAGACCTTTGAGCCACAAAGCTTCTTTAATAGCTTCTGTGAGTGCCACATACTCGGCCTCAGTAGTGGAGAGAGCCACAATATGTTGCAAGGAAGCCTTCCAACTAATTGTGTTGCTAAATAGAGTAAAAACATAACCAGTGAGGGACCTTCTTCTATCAAGATCCCGACAAAATCTGAATCAACATAACCCGTGAGTTCTTTGGTGATTCCTTGCTTCGTAGTACACCAGTCCCTTGTGCTGAGACCCCTTTAGGTACCTTAACATCCATTTCACAGCTAACCAGTGATCCTTGCCAGGCTTTCCCACAAATGAACCTGTAACACTAAGCGCACGAGAGATATCCGTGCGCAACATACCATAGCATACATGATGCTACCAATTGCACTTGCATAAGGAACATTCTGCATTGAAGCTTCTTCTTCTTCTTCTTCTGTTTTTGGAGACTGAATTGAAGACAGTTTGAAGTGTGGAGCCAAAGGAATGCTTGCTGGTTTGGCTTCACACATGTTGAATCTTTTCACCACCTTGCCAAGATAACTCTTCTGAGTTATAACCAATCTGCCTCTATCTCTGAACCTTTCAATTTCCATGCCTAGAATTCTTTTGGCTGCACCTAAGTCCTTCATGTCAAATTCTCTCTTGAGTTGATTCTTGAGCATATCAATCTGAGACCTATCTTTACATGCTAACAACATATCATCAACATATAATAGCAGATATATGTATGAACCAGTGGATAAATGTTTGAAGTAAACACAACAATCAAAATTACTTCTAACATAATTATGTTTTAGCATGAAAGAATCAAACCTCAAGTACCATTGCCTTGGTGATTGTTTAGACCATAAAGAGACTTCTTCAAGTGGCATACCCAATTCTCTTTACCTTGAACTTCAAAACCACATGGCTGCTGCATTAATATGGTTTCCTCTAGATCTCCATGGAGGAAGGCTGTTTTAACATCCATTTGATCTAGTTCCATGTCATAGTGTGTGTAGTACCCTAATTTTGTCCGGCCTTTTTATTTTATTTTATTTTATTATTTATTTTAACTTTTTTTTTATTATTAGTAGTAATAATAAATAATATTTTTGGAGATTATAAAAGGGAAGAAAGAAAGAAAGAAAAAGAAAAGAATAAATAAAAGAAGAAGAAAAAGAAAAATGGAATTTTTTTATTTGAGAAGGGGTGTGTAAGAAATAAAATTTGGTGGTACAAACAGCAATTAAATCAAACTGACGCCTTGACCAGCAAAGAAGACACACCTCCATTTTTTGTTTTTTTACTCGCACACCCCCTCTTTTCTCCATGTGTAACCCCCAGCGTACCTAACTCCTTCCTGTTACTTGCCGCACCCCACGTTTTTTCTTACCAGCACCCCCAGCCCATGACTTTCTTTCTTCACGCCGCGGCCCAATTATGCGCACGCTGCAGCCCATCACCCATCAACCCAAACCTAATTCATTTAACCTAACCCTAAAATCTTCCCCCTTCCTTCCTTCCTTCCACGCAGCCTCACTCCCTCTCCTCATTCTCCCTTCACGCGGCGCACACCCCACCCCCCATCTCTCTCTATCACCATCATCTTCTCTCCTTCTCTTTCTCTTCTTCCTCACTCAACCGTAGCCCTTCCCCTCCTACCCTAGCCGCCAACCATCTCTCTCTCTCCCTCCTCAGACCACATTTCTCTGCCTTACTCAACGGTTATCTCCTCCATCTGGCCCATCTCACCTTAGCGTCGCGTCACTCTCCTGCAAGCCGCCCAAGACCCGGTTTTCGCGTGAGAAGCAGAGAAGGAAGAAGAAAACCGGTGGATAAGGGAGTTTATCTCTTTATTTCTCTTTTATTTTTATTTTTCTTTTTCGAACTAATCTGATTTATTTGCTTCGCAGATGTGGTACCTATAAAAAGGAAAGCAAGCAAAGTGAAAAGAGGGGACCGGACCCTGAAAAAACAAGAGAACCCGAGCGAGAAAAGAAAGAGACAGAGAGACAGAGAGGTAGAAGGAGAAGGAGGAGCAGGACCCAGAAGATCCGTGAAACCCCCCAAACACTGAAACTTAAATTCTTAGTTTTAGGTCTTTTTTCCTTCTTTCTTCTATTTGTTGGTTTTCTGGAAAGCTGTAATCCAGGTTTCTATCCTCTTCTTCCTATTCCTTTCTTCATTTTTCATTTTTTTTGTTCTCTTTTATCATGGGTTGAACAATGGACTGAGACATATGCGTTTACAGTGTTCATCTTTGTCATTGTAATGTTATTGTTGTTATAATTTTGTTATCAACATTATTGTCTTTATGATTGTTATTCTTGATTGTTATAATTGTTATTGATGTTGTTTCTGTTGGGGTCACGGCCTGGGTTGTAATCTAATCTGTAATTAGGTTTAGGGTTTGGCCTTCCAATGGGGCCAAACCCTAAATTGGGACTAAACTGTAAATATACATTAAATAGGGACTAAACTGTAAATATGTAATTAATAAGGGTTTAACTGTAAATACCTTATAAAAAGGACTAAATTGTAAATAGGGGATAAAAAGGATCAATTTGTAATTATTATATTAAAAAAGGACTTGAAAGCAAAATTGAAATTTTTGGGTTTGGTTTGGTCTTTCAATGGGGCTAGACCCAAATCAGGGACTCATTTGTAATATTATTATTATATTTATTTCATAATTTGTAATATTATTATTATTTTTATTTCATAAGCAATCAGAAGATTGTGAGGATATAAAAACAAAAAATAAGTTTCTAAATTTTGTTTATTCATTTAAGTTATTAATTTAAATGAATAAATTAATAACTTGTGGAAATAATTATCATTTTCAGTCTTTATTTCTATTTTAATTTTATTAAAAGGAGATGAAATAATAGTAAATACAATAAAAAGGTTTTTTTTTTTAAATAATTTTTGTTGTTTCTTTTTCTTATTATTCTGAAAAATTTTCAATAAAGGGAATTAATTTTTTAAAGGGCAAAAAATTTTGTTACAAACAATTAACGGGTACCATTTTTTTTAAATGGGCGTGTAAGGGTGCTAATCCTTCCTTGCGCGTAACCAACTCCCGAGCTCAAAATTTGGTTCAAAGACCTTCTTTTTTTTTTAAATTCAAAAATATTCAAAAAAATAGGTTTTTCCAATATTTCCCATAAAAATAAAATATTGGTGGCGGCTCCATTTAATTTTTAAGGTGGTTGTCACAGCTGGCGACTCCGCTGGGGACTTTAGAGAGTTAGGCCTTATAATTGTTTGAATTTGTTTGTTTGCCTTACATGATTTATTTCCCTTGTATTTTATTCTACTCCTATTTGGTCATGGTATATTTTGCTCATATGCTTGTATATTCGAACCCTAGGGTAGAAGACATTTGTATATATTATATGTTTATTTTGCAGCGGGTAGAATTTTAGGTCATTGCTCCTTTCACACACTTCACTTTGCACACTTATTTGCACACACTATGAGTGGGAGCCCTATACCCGGGCCCGAGTGAATATCAAGTTAGGAGAGGCTGCGTAGGGGGTGCTCTGTGGACGTCTGACGATGGGGTTCCTACGAAAGCCTCACCTAGAGTTTGGCTCCATTTGAGAAAAAACCATCCTTTAATAGTATACCTATTATTGGTGGTAACATTTTCAAATGGGACCCTTGGCTCTAGGAACCGTTTAGTTTAGTACTTTAATCCACCCAAGGAAAGGCACTTAATGTGGACCATAGATCCTTTAAGAATTACCAACCTTGGTCACAAAAGGAGCATACCCTCCCTTATTGTCCTTTTCGCTTATTTATTTCAAAAAAAAATCACAAAAATAAATTTTTTTAAAATCTTCTCTTTTAGAGCCCCAATCAATTATTTTGAAAATAGATACTTAGGTCTTTTAAAAAGGGGGTATGATAATAATAGTAATAACGGTAACAAATTTTTTTAAAAAAAAATAACTTAATGTGTACTAAAAGGCATATTTATTAAAATGACTGTGTTTTCGGAAATGAAATAAATTTGCAATTTTATTTTTCTTTCACTTTTGGAAAACAAAATCATACTCATTCATTCATGCATACGCCATAACACTAATTTCCCATTCGTTCAGGCTTATCGGAAATTTCAAAAAAATCTTTGGAACAAATGTCTTCGGTGAGCGCAGTTACAGGGTTAGAGAGGAGAAGCACTTTGAAATTCAAGATCGAACCGCCTCGCTTGATGCATCTAAAAACTTTGGTTGATTTCATAGCTGAAAAGTGGATACAGTTGGATCGGATTAGCTTCGTGGGGAAATTTGGGAATATATTGGATCTGATAAATGTGGACGTACAAGTGGGAGCCCTAACGGCACTAGCCAGTTTATGACCCTCCTGCGAGATGTTTCACGTTAGGAACTTCCAAATGGCACCGACTTTAGAAGAATATCGAGAAGATCTTGGGGATCCCGGGGAAGGACTAAAGGCGTCTGCATCACGCAAAACATACTCCAACTATAGGTACCATTTCCCTTGCTTTGGGTATCTACGAATCGATTTGAGCATTGCACTAAGGGTAGAAGGAGATCTCGAAGGTTACTCCAGGAGCTTTCTAGAAGAAAAAGCTAAAGACCTTCATGCCGAAGGAAAATTGAGAGAATCCATGGATGTAGTAGCCCTGATTATTTACGGAGTGGTCTTGTTTCCTCATGTGGACCATTTTGTGGACAAAACCGCCATTGACGCCTTCCTAGCATTTAAAACCCAAGGTATGGATCCCACTACCGCCGTGCTTGCGGACTTATACTATGAGCTCCACACACGCCATGAGAAAGGAGGAGGACGAATTCGTTGTTGTGTCCCCATCTTGTACCTATGGTTGAAAAGTCACTTGGTAAAAAGGGGACATTCCTTCGGTCCTAGGAGTAATGCGGAATGGGCTGCTTACTTGATGAGTCTTAGTGAAGAATCTGTGATATGGTATTCCAGAGAACAAGAGATTAAAGAGGTGATCTATCGGTGTGGAGAATTCCCCAACGTACCCCTTATTGGAACTATAGTTGCATCAACTACAATCCTACGGCCTGAGACAACTCGGTGCACCCATGCTAGGAGAACTCAGTCGAGAAGAAGAGCTAGCCGCTTTCATTATACATGATCGGGCTCCTCGGATTTGGCATTGTTCACAAAAGTGTGCCGAGCTTGGAGGAAAGTAATCGAGGAAACCACTAGGGCGCAAGAACACCCATACGGATGAAAAGTACAGTCAATGGGTTGCGGCGAGTTCGACAAGTCAAGTTACCTTTACGAAACTTGTTTTTAGTCCCAGACATCCCGCCTCCACCTCTTGCAGAGAATGAAGAAGTGGAAGAATTGAAGCTGGCCTTAGAAAAGGTGAAAGAGGATAAGAAACTTCTCTGGGAGAATTTGAAGAGGGCATATCAAGACATAGAAGTCCTACGAGATGAATGTAATGAAAAATTTGGATTTCTAGAGGAGACCCAAAAGAGAGCCAAGGATGAAAGGTAAGTCGGTCTCAAACTCAAGGCTGTCTGAAAGCAGCAAATCAACAATTGGACTTAGTGAAAAAGGAATTAAGTTTGGTTCTCTGCGAAAAGGGTGATTTGAGGAAAAGGTGGACTGATTCTCAAAAGGCTAGTAAGGCTTTACAAGAACGGGTTGAAAGGTTGACACAACAGGTTGAAAAATACCATGCGGTTGCACGAGGCCCAACTTCGAAGCGAAAAGAGAATTGCGGAAGAAAAGTTCATAGGCTACCATATAGATCTCGAGGAGGAGCGTGAGAAGGTCCTCGGTATGCAAGGAAAATTGATGATCAGCGGGAAGTCATTAGTTGGTTTGATCGAGAAACCCGGTACTGGATGGATCGTTGCTCTAAATTGGTCTGGCTCGCAAATAGGGGTATCCAAGATATGCCAGAACTCTTGGAAGAAGCAGAATCCGCAATAGATTTCCGACCTTTGCCGAGGAAAGTGATGAACTTCATAGAGTACTGCAAGATCTTAGTGGGAGAGTTGGAGAAGCAAATCCAACGTGACCGTTAAAAACCCTATCCCCTTTAGTCTTTTGTCGTTTATTTGAATTCTCGCAATTTCAATTTCCGTCTCAATTTTGTAAGCCCTCAGGGCAATTTGAATTATGGTATTTTCTTTTGATGGGAACATTTATCCTTGAAATACGCAGCAACCCGACGAGACGTTTACAAAGTTTTTGCGATTCTCCGATAAGCCGATAAAACAAATTAAATAAATAAATAAACGTGCATGGCATACATAAAATGATCATAACATAAACAACTCCTCCATACTCATATTGTCCTTCTGAACCCAGAAATAAACACGAAGAACCTGCATCCTTACAGAACAAGGTCGCAAGCCAGGCTCATGGACGCCTTAGAACAAAATCAGCAGGCCATGCAACAAAGTCAAGAGGCTATGTGGGGAGAACTTGATCAGATGAGTGCACGAATGGGCCAGATGTTCGATCTGTTGATGGCCCTAAATGCCAAGTTGACCCCAGAAACAGAACGACTTGTCGAACACCACATGCATAATGGGTCGGGGAAGAATCAGCCGGAAGAGAACGAAATACCTATCCATAGTTCACAAGGGCGGACACCTCCGAATGATGGAAACCCGTTGAACACAAGTACTCAGAATTCTGTACCTATCTTCATTCATCAGGAGGATGCTCAAGCCAAGGAAAGGTTTCAGATGATGGAGGAAAGGTTAAAGGCCATTGAGGGGGCAGATCACATTGGCTTCGAAGCTTCGGACATGTGTTTGGTCCCTGATGTAGTTATACCTCCAAAGTTCAAGGTACCCAAGTTCGACAAGTACAAAGGGGAGACATGTCCCAAGAGCCACCTGGTCATGTATTGCCGGAAGATGGCACCCTACTCCAGCAATGATAAGCTCTTAATCCACTTCTTCCAAGAGAGTCTTACAGGGCATCCCTACCTTTGGTATATGCTGATTAGAAGCGAGGGCAAAATCAACTCCTGGAATGATTTGGCCAAAGCTTTCATCAATCAGTATAAGTATAATATGGACATGGCTCCTGGCCGCTCCCATTTGCAAACCATGATAAAAGGGGGCAAAGAAAGCTTCAAAGAGTATGCCCAAAGATGGAGAGGGATTGCAGCCCAAGTGGAACCTCCGCTATCTGAGAAAGAAATGGTTACCATGTTCATTGACACACTTCAACAACCCTTCTATGATCCGATGATGAGAAATGTCTCTTCAAGCTTCTCAGACTTAGTCATTGTTGGGGAAAGAGTGGAAGTAGGGATGATAAGCGGAAGGATTGGCAACCACAACATTCAACAACCATCGCGCAGTATGAGCCAAGAGATGGAAGAAGAAACAAGTGATGCTCATTACGACATGTACTGAGGCAGTGGGCCACCCCGTTAAGAATTGTTGGGCTTTGATCAACGCCAAGGAATAAAACTTCAAGGAATAGCCCTGTTTAAGCTACCTTTATTTATTTTACGCTTTGCCCAAAGCCCTGGGGCATATCTTGTAAAGGGCTCATTATGTTCTCATCTTTTCATCAATAAAACTGCAATTTGAATTTTTTTTTCATTTTTTTTATGGTAAAGCAAATGCACAAGTTATCAAAAGTTAAGTTTTGTGAAGATGTGAGCAATGAGATTTTGAGATGAGGTTTGGCCGTCTTTCTCTATCCACAAATACAAAAAGTACTTATCCATTGCTACCCCTTTCGAGCCTAAAACGAAATTTTCTTTCAAATACCCTGAATAAGGATCGTTCATACAATAAAGAGCAGCACAAGTCTTCAATCAACTTTGTCCTCTCAGAAAGAAGAAGAGCAAAGTAAGCAATAAGATATCAAAAACAATTCAAAGAAATGTCAAAAACGTGTCAAAGACACCTGCGAAGATCAAAAAGGAAACCGCAAAGGTAAAACAAATGTGCTAGCAAAAATGAAGTGCATCTTTACACTAAAGATCCTTGTTCTTATAAGCCCTTAAACACTTTTTGGGCCTGAAATATCCTTTCTTTCATAACCCTTAACCCCTGGCCACGTTACAACCCTAATAAAGACCATTCTGATCAAAGTCAATTGCTCATATTTTCTCATAAACTCGATTTTTGAAGGAGGAGATCCATATAAACTCCTCAGTGCAGTTGCTTTACCTGAAAAAAAAAGAGAATATAAAATAAAAAGCTCGCTAAATTTGAAAACCCGAAAGGCGGTCTAGGCAAAAGTTAGAGCGACCGCTAGGTGAAAACTTCAAAGAGCGGCCTAGGCAAAAGTTAGGGTCAAATTTACAAACATGTCCACCCAGATTGGACCTCACAGATATAAACCAAGGAGCTAGGGGCAAGAGCTGTGCCCATCATCTACGAGCTTCGCATTCAATATTTCATTCCAATTTCAGAACTACACAAGATGATCTGTCTCTCAACATAGATCTTTCCCATCATGGTTGAACGAAGGCCAAAGGGACACTGAAAAGTCTCTATGGATCAAAGTTGTCAATCTAATCCTTCCCGAGGCATCCAAGCATGAAGGTGAAAATTTGAAGATCCACAAAATGATTTGTCAAGGGGCAAATACGCAAACCTGGTGCAGTACAAAGTCAACCATTCAGACAATCAATCTGACAGAAAGTTATCATCCCATGAGTCTAGAGCGAGAGCCTCAAAGGAATTCAGGGAAATCAAAAAAATTTCAAAACAATAATAATATTCGTGCATAGCATGCCATTCATTGCATTTTGCATAATCATTAATACTTTTGGGTCCCCAACCCCCCTTCAAAATCATTTCTGTAAAAACAAAACAACATTCATGCATAGCATATCATTCATCGCATCTAGCATGATCATCATTACTTCTGGGCCTCAGACCCACCTTCAAAATCATTTCTCAAAAAAAAAAAAAGATAATAAAAATTTCATTTCATGCATGGCATACCATTCATTGCATCCTGCATGATCATCAAAGTTTTTGGGTCCATTGACCCACCCTCTCGAATATTACATACAGTTAGTCTGTTGTTACTCAGCAAGGACTAATACTCAGCCTACCCGATCTCTTTATTAGCAAGAATTAGGAACCTGTCCTATACCTTGCTGGGAATCTGACCTACACCTTGTCGGGAATCTGACCCGAACTGTTTCGAGTGACAGAGAAGCTCGTACACCGGACGTTCACCTGCAATAGGAAAACCAGTCCATACTTTTGTAAGAGCTAGGAACCGAACCTATGCCTTACTAGGAATTCACCAGGAAACCGAACCTGGAATCTCCCACCAATTTTGTAAGAGCTAGGAACCGAACCTATGCCTTACTAGGAATTCACCAGGAAACCGAACCTGGAATCTCCAACCAATTTAGTAAGAGCTAGTCATAACTAGGCCTTACCGAGAATTCACTAGGAACCGGACCTGGAATCTCCCACCAATTTTGTAAGAGCTAGGAACCGAACCTATGCCTTACTAGGAATTCACCAGGAAACCGAACCTGGAATCTCCAACCAATTTAGTAAGAGCTAGTCATAACTAGGCCTTACCGAGAATTCACTAGGAATCGAACCTAGAATCTCTCACCCGTTTAGTAAGAGCTAGTCATAACTATGCTTTACTAGGAGCTCACCAGGAAACCAAACCTGGAACCTCTAACCAATTTTGTAAGAGCTAGGAACCAGACCTATGCCTTACTGAGAATTCGCTAGGAATCAAACTTAGAATCTCTCACCAATTTCGTAAGAGTTAGGAACCAAACATATGCCTTACTGAGAATTCACTAGGAATCAGACCTAGAATCCCAAAACAAAGTCGGGAGCCAATCTCGCAATCTCAAACCCCTTATTACGGACAAAATCAGAGTCCTTTATCCTTAATTACCTTTTACAACGAATGCACGAGGACCTTCGAGTAAAATGTAATTAAGGAGGGGCAGCTGTAGTACCCTAATTTTGTCCGGCCTTTTTATTTTATTTTATTTTATTATTTATTTTAACTTTTTTTTTATTATTAGTAGTAATAATAAATAATATTTTTGGAGATTATAAAAGGGAAGAAAGAAAGAAAGAAAAAGAAAAGAATAAATAAAAGAAGAAGAAAAAGAAAAATGGAATTTTTTTATTTGAGAAGGGGTGTGTAAGAAATAAAATTTGGTGGTGCAAACAGCAATTAAATCAAACTGGACGCAGCCCAGCCCAGCAGCACACACCTCCATTTTTTGTTTTTTTACTCGCACACCCCCTCTTTTCTCCATGTGTAACCCCCAGCGTACCTAACTCCTTCCTGTTACTTGCCGCACCCCACGTTTTTTCTTACCAGCACCCCCAGTCCATGACTTTCTTTCTTCACGCCGCGGCCCAATTATGCGCACGCTGCAGCCCATCACCCATCAACCCAAACCTAATTCATTTAACCTAACCCTAAAATCTTCCCCCTTCCTTCCTTCCTTCCACGACCTCACTCCTCTCCTCATTCTCCCTTCACGCGCACACCCCACCCCCCATCTCTCTCTATCACCATCATCTTCTCTCCTTCTCTTTCTCTTCTTCCTCACTCAACCGTAGCCCTTCCCCTCCTACCCTAGCCGCCAACCATCTCTCTCTCTCTCCCTCCTCAGACCACATTTCTCTGCCTTACTCAACGGTTATCTCCTCCATCTGGCCCATCTCCCTGCCAACGTCGCGTCACTCTCCTGCAAGCCGCCCAAGACCCGGTTTTCGCGTGAGAAGCAGAGAAGGAAGAAGAAAACCGGTGGATAAGGGAGTTTATCTCTTTATTTCTCTTTTATTTTTATTTTTATTTTTCTTTTTCGAACTAATCTGATTTATTTGCTTCGCAGATGTGGTGCCTATAAAAAGGGAAGCAAGCAAAGTGAAAAGAGGGAGCGGACCCTGAAAAAACAAGAGAACCCGAGCGAGAAAAGAAAGAGACAGAGAGACAGAGAGGTAGAAGGAGAAGGAGGAGCAGGACCCAGAAGATCCGTGAAAACCCCCAAACACTGAAACTTAAATTCTTAGTTTTAGGTCTTTTTTCCTTCTTTCTTCTATTTGTTGGTTTTACGGAAAATTTGTAATCCAGGTTTCTATCTTCTTCTTCCTATTCCTTTCTTCATTTTTCATTTTTTGTTCTCTTTTATCATGGGTTGAACAATGGGTGAGACATATGCGTTCTGATGTTCATCTTTGTCATTGTAATGTTATTGTTGTTATAATTTTGTTATCAACATTATTGTGCTGCAGTTGTTGTTACTGATTGTTATAATTGTTATTGATGTTGTTTCTGTTGGGGTCACGGCCTGGGTTGTAATCTAATCTGTAATTAGGTTTAGGGTTTGGCCTTCCAATGGGGCCAAACCCTAAATTGGGACTAAACTGTAAATATACATTAAATAGGGACTAAACTGTAAATGTGTAATTAATAAGGGTTTAACTGTAAATACCTTATAAAAAGGACTAAATTGTAAATAGGGGATAAAAAGGATCAATTTGTAATTATTATATTAAAAAATTACTTGAAAGCAAAATTGAAATTTTTGGGTTTGGTTTGGTCTTTCAATGGGGCTAGACCCAAATCAGGGACTCATTTGTAATATTATTATTATATTTATTTCATAATTTGTAATATTATTATTATTTTTATTTCATAAGCAATCAGAAGATTGACAGGGATATAAAAACAAAAAAATAAGTTTCTAAATTTTGTTTATTCATTTAAGTTATTAATTTAAATGAATAAATTAATAACTTGTGGAAATAATTATCATTTTCAGTCTTTATTTCTATTTTAATTTTATTAAAAGGAGATGAAATAATAGTAAATACAATAAGAAGGTTTTTTTTAAAAAAAATAATTTTTGTTGTTTCTTTTTCTTATTATTCTGAAAAATTTTCAATAAAGGGAATTAATTTTTTAAAGGGCAAACAATTTTGTTACAAACAATTAACGGGTACCATTTTTTTTAAATGGGCGCGTAAGGGTGCTAATCCTTCCTTGCGCGTAACCAACTCCCGAGCTCAAAATTTGGTTCAAAGGCCTTCTTTTTTTTAAATTAAAAAATATTCAAAAAAATAGGTTTTTCCAATATTTCCCATAAAAATAAAATATTGGTGGCGGCTCCATTTAATTTTTAAGGTGGTTGTCACAGTGTGCTACCATAGAGAGAATAACCCGAATTGAAGAGTGTTTAACAACAGGAGAGAATATGTCATTGTAGTTTATTCCTTCCTTTTGTGTGTATCCTTTGGCAACCAACCTAGCTTTGAATCTAGGAGGTTCTACACCTGGTATTCCTTCCTTTCTTTTAAAAATCCACTTGCTGCCTACTATCTTAGTGCCCTTGGGTTTGGGAACAAGTAGCCAAGTGTTGTTCTTTTCAAGAGAATTCATTTCTTCTGTCATGGCAAGCATCCACCTATCACATCACTTTGCTTTTCATGGTCTTTGTGAAGTCTTTAGGCTCATCACCGCTTACCTCTTCTCGCTATCTATAGTGCATAGGCGATCATATCGGCATGACCATACCTTTGTGGTGCTCTCACATCCCTTCTTCCTCTATCTCTGGCTAGCAAATATTCAGTGAGATCGGTTTGCTCCTCATTACTTCCTGAATCCGAGTGCATCACTCCCTCTGCGGTTTACGGTTGAGTGTCATTCCTCTTCTTAGGCTCCACCTCAATCTCAAAATTTTCCAAATCCTTACGGTCACTGACTTGATCTGCGGGGGCTTACGTGTGTCTTGTACAAAATTGCCTCTTGAAACTTCACATCTCTACTTATGATGCATCTTTTATCTTGAGAGACCAAGTGCGCTTCCCTTAATTCCACTAGGATATCCTACAAAATATCCTTTCCTTGCTCGAGGAACAAGCTTGCCTTCATTAACATGGAAATAAGCTTCACATCCAAACACCTTGAGATGGTTGTAGCTAGGAACTTTACCTGTCAATTTCTCATGAGGAGTTTTAAGACCAATGGCAGTTGAGGGACTCAAATTTATTAGATGTTCTGAACAGAACTTCAGAGGATGACCGGAGGGAAGCAGTGCGGTTGTGCTCGCGACGGATGACGACGGCGTGTTGGGTGGTGTACTTGCAAACACTCCGACGCTCAAGTCAGTGTGTGTCGAGGTGAGTAAAGAGGTGGTAGAAAAATCATTACCTCGACCGTTCGACGCGGTCTTCTTTAAATATGAGTTGAGGGCCAGTTCATCGATGTGTAACCGTTCCGTGAAACCCGGGAGTCGGAAGTAAATTCCTTTAAGACTGAGAACCGTTGGGTCGGCAGCGTTGAGGGAAGGCGGAGAGGCATGCGGACGACGAGGCATCGAGGGAAGGCAGAGAGGCATGCGGAAATGGGCCTGTGAATCTTGGATCTCGGATTGGGCCTCGGCCCGATCCGAAACGATTACCTCAAGTCGCTAGCTCGAATGTCGAGGTGGAGACTTGTTGAAGTTCATTGATGTCGGCGTTCGACGTCTTTGTTCGTAATGAACCGCAAGCGTCGTCGGGTCGTGCTTTGTTTATCGATTCGTTCGGGACCTTCGTGTTCCACCTCTGCGGCGATTCTCGACCACGAGGCTTGGCGTGCTTGTGCAAGGTATAAGGCTTTATCACGAGTTCGTGCCGCAGCGGTCTCGGCGAGGTCGATCTCTTCGAGCTCGTGCACGCGGTCTCGGCATGAGGTCGATGTCTTCATCAGTGCTTGTGCCCAGCGCGACAAGGCTTTATCACGAGCTTCGTGCACGCGGTCTCGACGCGAGGTCGACAAGGCTTTATCACGAGCTGCGTGCACGCGGTCTCGACGCGAGGTCGATCTCTTCATCGGATGCTTGTGCCAATGCACAAGGCTTTATCACGAGCTCGTGCACGCGGTCTCGACGAGGTCGATCCGCATGTCTTGTGCCAGCGCCGCAAGGCTTTATCACGAGCCAGCGCGACAAGGCTTTATCACGAGCTCGTGCCGCGCGGTCTCGGCGACGAGGTCGATCACGGTGCTTGTGCCCAGCGCTAACGCGAGCTTTATCACGAGCCTGCGTGCACGCGGTCTCGACGAGGTCGATCTCTTCATCGGTGCTTGTGCCCAGCGCAAGGCTTTATCACGAGCTCGTGCACGCGGTCTCGACGCGGTCGATCTCTTCATCAGGTGCTTGTGCCCAGCGCCGCGAGGCTTTATCACGAGCTCGTGCACGCGGTCTCGACGCGAGGTCGATCCGCAGGTGCTTGTGCGATGCACAAGGCTTTATCACGAGCTCGTGCGCGCGCGGTCTGCCGACGCAGGTCGATCTCTTCATCGGTGCTTGTGTCAACGCGCAAGGCTTTATCACGAGCTCGTGCACGCGGTCTCACGCGAGGTCGATCACAGTGCTTGTGCCCAGCGCGCAAGGCTTTATCACGAGCTCGTGCACGCGGTCTCGACGCAGGTCGATCTCTTCATCGGTGCTTGTGCTAACGCACAAGGCTTTATCACGAGCTCGTGCGCGCGGTCTCGACGAGGTCGATCACGGTGCTTGTGCCAACACACGAGGCTTTATCACCAGGCTCGATCTCGGGGCTTCATCTTTGCGCGTTCCAAGTTCTTGGAATTTGCAAGCTGTTCCTATCAAAGTATAGACAATTTGCAACAACTTGATGTAATAAAGTTAGCGTTAATTTTTATCTTTGAGTAAAGTGCTCGTGGTCGAAGTTTTATACTTCCACTGTGGGAGTAGTTGATCTGGCTGTCCAAGCGGCAAGGTTGAGGTCATCAAAAATCAAGGTCAACGGCGTGGCGAGTTTAAAGCCGTCTGAATATTGAAATTGCAGAGGTGGGCCTGGTAGGTCGCCCGAGTACTGGACTGCGTATCCACCTGTTGCAGAGGTGCTTGTGCAAGCGCACAAGGCTTTATCACGAGCTCGTGCACGCGGTCTCGGCACGAGGCTTGATCTCTTCATCAAGTGCTTGTGCAACGCACAAGGCTTTATCACGAGCTCGTGCCGCGCGGTCTCGACGCGAGGTCGATCTCTTCATCGGCGCTTGTGCCCAGCGCGCAAGGCTTTATCACTGAGCTCGTGCACGCGGTCACGGTACGAGGTTCCATCAGAGGTGCAAGGTTTTGATAGTAAATAAATGCTGATTGCGTATTTCTTCAATCATACTTCACTGCTTCACATTTATGTGTTTAGGATACATTTGTTTTAACTATAATATTTCTTCATCTTTGCTTGTCAGTGTTACTCTGGGGATTTGTCTTTGGCTTTTGATGCCATCAACTTCTCTTCGTAATTCATAAATTTCTGAGCTCGCTTCAGGAACTCGTTCAGGGTCTTCGGTTTGTCGACACCAACGTCGACGCTGAATAGATTTCCTTCGATCAGGCCTCGCTCTGGCGAGTACGGCTTCATCTCGTCGAGCATTTCTTCACCAAAATGGCTTCTTTGTTGAAGCGCTCGGCGTAGTCTCACGATAGACTCATCTTTCTTCTTGAATTGCGGCGGTGCGGCTGTCGACTGGTTGGACTTTAGGCGATGAAATGCGCGGAGAATTGGTCGACGAGCTCGATCCGAGAACCAATGGAATTTTTCTTAAGAGTGCGGAACCAAGACAACGTTGCCTTCTTCAGAGTGAGGAAAGATTACGCACTTCACCGCCCTTGGCGCCTCGATAGTCCATGGCGGTATCAAAGCAACCAACATGCTCGTCGGGGTCGGTGGTGCCGTCGTATGAGTCAAAAGCGGGTGGTTTACGAAGATGCTTGAATCGGAATTTCATGATCTCGGATGTAAAGGACGAAAGGCCGCTCGAGTCACTCGTGTCATTGCTCAGAAGGAGTTGATGAAAGCAGAATGAGCATGGCGGAGTGCTCTATGCCCAGGCGGCGTGGAGTCGTGCCCGCGGTGGTGGCGATGAGCAGATCTGAGACTTTCGGACTCCTTCGATCTCAGGAGAGCGAGACTTCGATCTCTTACTGTTTTCGACCTGTGGCAACGCCTTGGCGGAGAGTTCGCTTCTGCTGATTCTCCATTCGATCGAGGCGTTGATTACGAGCACGCATCGGCGGCGTAACCGAATGAATTCGCGGAACTCGCGAATGAGGATGGCGGCGGTCTCCGTTCCGGCATCGGTTTGAGCAGCAACGATCGGAACGGCGTCATGCTGATGCGGAGGCGGAAGGTTATTCCTCTGTCCCTCGTACTCACCGATAAAATCAACAGGTTCATGGTGAGGTGGTTCGAGATCTGCGTTCAGCGAGTGGAACTACTAGTCGCGACTGATGCTTCAACCCAGTCATCGTCGAGTGAAGAAGGAGACTTGACAAAGAAGATGAAATCGAAGCGATTTCCCACAGACGGCGCCAATGTTACGAGCGAACTTGAGAGGATGACCGAAGGGAAGCGATCGCGGTTGTGCTCGCGACGGATGGCGGCGGCGTGTTGGGTGGTGTACTGCAAACACTCCGACGCTCAAGTCGATGTGTGTCGAGGTGAGTAAAGAGGTGGTAGAAAAATCATTACCTCGACCAGATTCGGCGGTCTTCTTTAAATATGAGTTGAGGGCCAGTTCTTTGTCGATGTGTAACCGTTAGTGAAACTTGAGTCGAGTAAATTCCTTTAAAGTGAGAACCAGATTGGGTCGGCCAGCGTTGAGGGAAGGCGGAGAGGCATGCGGACGACGAGGCATCGAGGGAAGGCGGAGAGGCATGCGGAAATGGGCCTGTGAATGCTGGATCTCCGGATTGGGCCTCGGCCCAGTCCGGAACATTAGATAACAAGCTGTATGAACAGCTTCACCCCAAAATTTAATAGGCATTCCAGAATTTGATAATAGGCACCTCATTCTTTCTAACAAAGTCCTATTCATCCTCTCGGCTAAACCATTTTGTTGTGGTGTCCCTCTTACTGTTCTATGTCTATTTATTCCAACTTCTTTACAAAAGTTATTGAAATCATTTCCACAAAATTCTAAACCATTATCTGTTCTCAAAATTTTAACCTTTCTACTAGTTTGATTTTCAACAAGAGTTTTCCTATCTTTGAAAGTTTTAAATGCCTCATCTTTTCCTCTCAACAGATATATCCAAACTCTCCTACTAAAATCATCAAGAAAAGTTATGAAGTAGTAGTTACCTCCATGAGAAGAGACCTTTGATGGACCCCAAAGGTCACTATGAACATAGTCAAGAATATCTTCTGTTGTATATTGTCCAGGGGTGAACTTCATCCTGTGCATTTTGCCAAAAATGCAGTGCTCCTAAAGCTATGACCTATCAATTTTATCAACGCCAAACACTCCAAGCTTACTCGGAATTTGCATGCCCTTTAAGCGATATGCCCCAACCTCTGGTGCCATAAACACAGTAGTGTCATTGCTTGCGATGAGATCTTTGCTGCCACGATAATTTGAAATTACACGCCTTTGAGGAAGTAGATACCACGATCCCTATATCCTTTCATGACCACAAGATCCCCTTTTTCACCTTAAGAATCCCATCTTGAGCCTTATAAGAGCAGCAGTTCTCGAAGCATTCCCAAAGAAATCAAGTTTCTTTTTACATCAGGGACATATCTAACTTGAGATAGAATTCTTTCATCCCCATCATCCATTTTCAATCTAACCAATCCAATGCCTTTAATTCTGCAGACTGTGTCATTTCCCATGATAACCTTTCCACCATCCACTTCCTTGTAACCATTGAGCCATTCCTTATTCGGGGTTAAATGGAAGGAGCACCCAGAATCAAGAATCCAATGGTTACTCGAGATTTCAGAAGTGGCCATGAGTACATCAGCATCAAAATAACCACCTGCTGCCATAGAGACATTTGCAACATCACCTTCATTCTCATTTTTCTTTTTAAACTTCAACTCGGGGCAATCTTTCTTAAAGTGCCCCTCTTTCTTGCACTGAAAACACTTCTTCTTGGATTTATCTTTGTCCTTTTCCTTTGTCTTGCCTTTATTCTTCTGTTTCGATCCTTTCTTTTCATACTTTCCTTTCACAAACAATCCTTCACCATTGCTGTCCTCCCTTCCCTCTGATCTCTTTTTCAGTTCTTTAGATATAAGAGCTGATTGGACATCATCAAGGGATAAGGAATCTTTACCATAGACCAATGTATCACTTAGATTTTCATAGGCACTTGGTAAAGAACTAACAAGGAGAAGGGCTTGATCTTCATCATCAATTTTCACATCTATGTTCTCAAGATCAAGAATGATCTTGTTGAACTCGTCCATGTGTTCTTCAACTGACCTTCCAGGCTGCATCTTGAAAGTATAGAGGCGCTGCTTCAAGTATAGACGATTTGCCAATGATTTAGTCATGTAGAGGGTCTCTAGTTTGAGCCAAATTGCTGCTGCTGTCTTCTCCTTCGATACTTCTCGCAGGGGTTTGTCACCAAGACTGAGAATTAGAGAATTGTGTGCTTTCTCCATAAGATCCTTCTTTTCTTTATCCGAAAGGGTTGCAGGTAATTTGTCTTCGCCGGCTAGAGCTTCACTGAGCCCTTGTTGCACTAACAAGGCTTTCATTTTGAGCCTCCAAAGGCCAAAATCGTTCTTCCCATTGAACTTTTCCAGATCATACTTTGTAGATGCCATAACTCCAAGATCGATCGTCCTTGCTCTGATACTAATTGTTAATAACAGATTCAGAATTGAATCTTTGAAACACCTGAAAACAAAACACAAAACAAGCTGCAGTACCTTGTTGCAAGATTCAATGAAAACAGTAACTAAAGAAATCTAAAAAAAACAGAATTGAATAAGAACAAGAGAAAGGGATAGAATGAACACCAAAACTTGTTAACCCAGTTCAGAGATAATCTCCTACATCTGGGGGATAGAATCCGACTTGAAGTTGCTTCACTATGTGATCAAGAATGATACAGCTGCAGGATACATTCACAAGAGCATGATTTTGCTCCACCCAAACC
This sequence comes from Calophaca sinica, assembly GCA_037113605.1. Lineage (NCBI taxonomy): Eukaryota > Viridiplantae > Streptophyta > Magnoliopsida > Fabales > Fabaceae > Calophaca > Calophaca sinica. The sequence goes on along the minus strand of CM073735.1, from coordinate 51,853,352 downwards.
CAATCCTCTCACAGTGTTTTCTTCTCTTCTAATCACTACTTTTCTCTCTGTGTTTCCCTTACAATGTATTGAATGAATTAATCACCCAACCCCCCTAACATGGAGCTTTATAGACCAGCTCATAACTACCCTCCTAACTGCCTGCTAACAGAAAAAACTGTCAGCAGTTACAACAGAAAGCAGAGGCTTGGTTATACTGATTCTTCATCGAATAAGGAATGGGCCACAAAGACAAAAAAGGCCAAACACTTTGACACCAAAGCCCAACAAGCACAATTATTTTTCTTCAGAAATTCCACACCCTCATAATCCACACCTCATGCTCAATAAGTGTGTATCAGTTGCATCAGCGTGTATCTCTATGTAAGACATGTATCAACTTGCAGCTAGCAGTAGATTTCAATTAGAGCTCTACCATATCACCACGTAAGTATTATTACTAATTCCTTTGTATCGTTACAGAGCAGTTCTGAAGGTACATATCAGCATCATGTGTTACTTGAAACACAAGTACTGGGGGCAAAAAAATAAAGAGTGCTAATTTTTTTTTTCAAGACACTTTTATGCTCACTTCACACATGGTGATAATGTGCTCCTATTCGCCGTGAGTATTCTTTACCTTTATCTAATTTCCATACTTTGGTCTGTATTGTTTAAAATTTTATATATTGCTCCTTTTTTGTTACTCTTTCTATACTACTTCTGATTGCTGGCTTTCTACTATATATTATTTAGAATAGGGAGAACACGTAGCAGTCCACGAAGTTGGTCAAAGGTGAAAGAATATTTGGCATACTCATGACTCATGAGTGAAGTATATTGACTACTGACACTAGGTGTCACAAAAATTCAATTTCTAAACGAGCATGAAGAATTATACATGAAGAGAAGAGTCATATACTCAAAAACAGGAATGCAAGAAGTGGGTACCAACAGAATAACTGTGTGTGTTCTCATCAGTTGAAAAACTGGAAAAGGAAATCCAGAAGCAAAATTTAATCATCGGCCGGAACAACAAGTTAAGCATGCATAAATGAACCTTGATACCTTAGAGAAACAACAACCTCTGTTAGTTTCTCTTTTACTGACTTCAAACCATGTCTTAGGTCCTAATTATACCATTATTAGTTCATATTGATGAATTTGATTTGTCTTGAAAGGAAATTCTATTTACAAGTTTGTTTGAAATTGTATTAGTATTAAGCATCATGCCAGTTATTTTATAATCTCTTTTTCATCGATTAATAAACTAGGTGATTCGATGACATGACGTATTACTGATACCGCTTAATCTCTAGAAATTGGTTTCAATACAATTTATGCCATGCAACACATGACTTAACAAACTTGGTTAAGTCATTTGGACTTTGATTCCTATTTGTTTTGGGGGGTCTGTCTATCAAAAACCTTGGCTCCAATTTCTAGAGAGGTCTTTAAGCTTCTTAGAAAATATGAAATTGTTTTAATATGGGAGAATAGGTCAACAACTTGGTTAGTGTTATCGTGAGATATGTATCTAGATGCTTTTGAGTTTCTATTTGATAGATATTGCTATAAGATTGTCTGAATATGATAAGTCATCTGTTGTGTATTTCATGACAAACTGTTTCAGTGTTGACCTCACTGACAGGCTTGAGAAGAAAGCAACATATGAGCAGATCAAAGCTGCTAGCCAGTAAGTTTTAAACTTTATGCTAATTTTACTCTATTTTCATTTTAATGCTATACAAATTCACTTTATAGCAATACTATGAGGCTAAGAAATTCATATTGAGATCTTGGTGTGGCTTAATAATAAACTTTCCTTTATATTTTTACATTTATTTATTAATGAAGCGGAACATATTACAAAGTTGTGCTCGATGTGTTCTGCACTAGCTGGGGTTGAATTCCTTTGTGTTGATTTGTATATGATATAAGCCATTATTTTGAACTGCTATAACTATTCCTCTCATGTTGACGGTCATGTTTCCTTTATATGATCACGAGAGGAAGAAGAAGAAGTACCAATGGTATTCTTTGTTGAGTTGAAGGCTTGATTATTTGTTTAATGGTAATAATTTCTCCTGTGTAGTTATTCATTCTCCTTATCCTTATGCCTTTAGTAATTCAGGACAACTGCTAAGTTTAATTTAAGCTTCACTTATGATTTGCTGTTAGTAAACGTAAAAGTTGATAAGTTGGAGTGAAATAAGTGGTTGTCTCCGGTGTTCAACCAATACCTCCGGTGTCAATTCAAAAGAGGATTGAAGTCATTACTTATTTCGTTGATGAAGAAATGTAAGAAAAACTGAAGGTAATATGTTAGGGCCAGTGCTGATGTGGATGGGCCAAATGTTCAGGTAGTACAACAATTAGCTCGTGGCCCAAAGATATGGAAAGTTTATACTCGTAAAGGGAAAAAGGACGCTTGAAGAGAGTGTGTGCATATGCTATGCTAGCAGTTGCTGATAGAGAGAGAATAACGGATTTCCATTGCATCAGTATTGTAATAAAGGGATGGGGGCGTGTAGTGTGGGCATCTTTTGAGAATCTAAGAGTTTGTTAGAACGGAGAGCACCAACTCTCTATAGGGGCCCAGCCCTGTGGCAGTAGGATTGTATTCCTCTGTAATCCCTTCTAATTTCATCAATAAGATATAGTTTCTCTCTCAATTTGCTCTTTATTGCTTTGATGAGTTTGTGCCTTATTTCTGGTTCCTAACAAACTAGTCAGACCTGCCGGATATGCAAGGAGGGTTCAGCGACGACCTAAGGTGAATGCCACCTAAGAAGAAAGTTATGGAGGCAAAGGTAGCTGCGTTAGAAGTAGAGTTATCAGAAGTGCGGTCCGCTCTGGCCGAAGTTCAGAGTACCGCGAAGGAGAACCAGAGCAACCTCATCGCCATGCTTGAGAAGTGTTTGGGCAAATCACTCCAAATGACTCAAGATGAGAGTGTGAATGGCGACAAAGATAAGAAAGGGGAAGACGAGGAGAAGAGCGATGGGGACAAGGAGTCTACGATGAAGTCGTCGCCCTCGGGGTTGCGCAAACTCCAGGGAGGGGAGTTGGAGGAATTTCGGCGATCTGTGAAGAAGATCGAGCTTCCGGCCTTTGATGGGGAATATCCACCTTGATGGATCTCACGCGCAGAAGTTTATTTCCGGGTCCAAGACACTACTCTAGAGCTGCGTGTGAGCCTCGCACAGCTTTGTATGGAGGGACCGACTATCCACTTTTTCAAATCCTTGCTTGAGGGAGATGTAGAGTTAACGTGGGAGAGGCTGAAAGATGAGTTATTGAATCGATATGGTGGAATTGGGGATGGTGACATTTTTTAGCAACTCGTAGATCTGAAGCAACGCGGCTCTGTTGAAGACTACACACAGGAATTTGAGTTTCTGACCGCTCAAGTACAGAGGCTACCTGATAAGCAGTACTTGGGGTACTTACTTCATGGGTTGAAGACGGAGATAAGGGGGGGCGTGCGGAGTTTTGTGGCCTTAGGACCGCCTTCTCACTCCAAGCTGATGCATGTGACGAGAGCAGTGGAGATGGAAATCAAGGGATGAGATAGTGGGTCAAGTACGGGGATCCAGATCTGGGTACGAAGGCGAGCCTCTGCTCCGCTCCAATTCTTTCCCAGCGGGTCGGGGTGGTAACACGGATTGGGTATTGGTAAAGGGCGATAAAGAAGGAGGGTCAAGTACATCTAGTGGGTCGAAATCTAGGCATGTTGGATCTAAAGGGATTCGAACGGCCCAAGAAGAGAAAAAACGCACGGGGCCGAGAGACAGAGGTTTCACTCATTTGTCCTATCAAGAACTAATGGATAGGAAGCAAAAGGGCTTATGCTACAAATGTGGTGGGCCATTTCACCCCATGCACCAATGTCCAGACAAACAGCTTCGAGTGATGGTAATGGATGACAAGGAAGACGGTGACGGCGAGGGTCAATTGCTGGCGGTGGAAGTAGCCGATGAAGAGGAACGGGTGGATGGTGCGATGAGCGTGATACTGAAGGGCTTAGATGTGGCGAGAGGGGGTAAGCCGCAAACTGTTAAGCTACAGGGGAACATTCATTGGGTGTCTGTGTTGGTGTTGGTTGATAGTGGGGCTACCCATAACTTCATCTCGCAACAATTGGTGAGCAAATTTGGGTGGACCATTGAGGATACCCCAGACCTGACTATCAAGCTAGGCGATGGCTACCAGGCGATGACTCGGGGTAGGTGCGTGGGTTTGGGGTTGGATGTTGAAGGGGTGACTTTTAGCTTGGATGCACATCTATTCATGATAGAAGGAGTAGATGTGGTCTTGGGTATGTCACGGTTGAAGTCCTTGGGTGATATGTTGATCAACTGGGATAAACAAATTATGCAGTTTTGGAAGGGAGGTAAATGGGTCACGTTGAAAAGGTTGGGAGGAAAACGGGAACACATGGCTTTGCAAAGCATATTGGTGAAGCCTATGAAGCAATTAGGGGGGAAGTTATGGTCATTTGAAGAAAAGGAAAAGAATGAGATGAATAAAGAGGGGAAATTCGCCGCTTTAACTGAGGCACAACAAGAGGAGCTGAGCAGGCTCCTGACCCAGCATGAGGTGGTCTTCCAGGAACCTAAGGGGCTTCCTCCCAAGAGAGGCAGGGACCATGCCATCACACTAGTGGAAGGTCAAGGGCCTGTGAATTATATTAGGCCCTACCGGTATCCACATCACCAAAAGAACGAAATAGAAAGATAATTCAAAGAGATGTTGGCTGCAGGCGTCATCAGGAACAATCAAAGTTCATTCTCTAGTCCGGTGATCTTGGTCAAGAAGAAGGACCTGTCTTGGAGGATGTGTGTGGACTATAGGGCGCTTAATAAGGTAATTGTTCCCGATAAATTTCTAATTCCTATTATTGATGAATTGTTGGACGAGTTACATGGCTCACAATTTTTCTCTAAATTGGATTTGAAATCTGGGTACCATCAAGTGAGGGTTAAACTAGAGGATGTGTACAAAACAACGTTTCGGACGCACGAAGGGCACTATGAGTTCTTAGTAATGCCCTTTGAGCTCACGAATGCACCCTCAACCTTCCAAGCCTTGATGAATGAACTTTTTAAGTCAATGTTAAGGAAGTACGTGTTGGTGTTTTTTGACGATATCTTGGTATATAGCCGTGACTGGAAGACACTTAAGGCATTTGGATTCAGTTTTGGCAGTGTTGCGTGGAAATGGGCTGGTAGCCAACAGAAAGAAATGCCATTTTTCTCAATCCACCATCGATTACTTGGATCATATGATTTCAGGGGCGGGTATGGCTGTCGACCCCAGCAAAATCAGTAGTGTGCTGCAGTGGCCAGTGCCAAAAAATGTGAAGGGTGTCTGTGGTTTTTTGGGGCTGACCAATTACTACCAAAAATTTATCAGAGACTACGGGAAGATAGCTAGACCCTTAATTGAGTTGACCAAGAAGGATGGGTTCCACTGGGGGCCATTAGCACAACAGGCCTTTGACAAATTGAAGGAAAAGTTCACCACTGCCCCGGTTTTAGCCCTTCCCGATTTTGGGAAGGAATTTATTATAGAGTGTGATGCTTTAGGAGTAGGTGTAGGAGCGGTTCCTATGCAGGAAGGGAGGCCGCTGGCTTTCTTCAGTAAGGCTTTGGGCACCGGGAACTTGCCTAAGTCCGCCTATGAGAAGGAATTAATGGCAGTGGTTTTAGTAATACAACATTAGCGTCCCTACTTGCTTGGAAGACATGTTAAGGTGTCAACCGACCAAAAGAGTCTGCGTCAATTGCTGCAGCAGAGGATTAGCACGCCTGACCAGCAAAATTGGATTGCAAAATTGTTGGGGTATAACTTTGACATTGTTTATAAGCTAGTAGTTGAGAATAGAAAAGATGATACGCTTTCACGGGTAGGGGAGAATGTCGAAATGCAGTCATTAGTCTCTTATCCAGTGTGGGAGGAGGGGGACCAGCTGATTAAGGAAGTGCACAGGGATGATTTTTTGCTCAAGATAATCGAAGAACTAAAGTCAGATGCTAAGAAGAGGCCCAGGTTTGAGTACAGGCAGGGGGTGCTATTTTATGAAGGAAGGTTAGTGATTTCAACCCAATCTGATATGATTCCCAAATTGCTCCATGAGTACCATACTTCCCCACAAGGAGGACACTCCGGTTTTTATAGGACGTACCAGAGGTTGGGGGCCAATGTGTATTGGGTGGGGATGAAAGGAAGGATTCAAGAGTTTGTGAGGTCTTGTGATGTGTGTCAAAGGCAAAAGTACTTGGTAACCTCTCTAGGAGGCTTACTACACAGCCCCTACCTGTGCCGGACATGATATGGGAGGAGGTATCAATAGATTTTATCACTGGTTTGCCTAAATCTAAGGGGTATGAGGTCGTGTTTGTAGAGGTCGACAGGCTTCCAAAATATAGCCATTTTATTCCTCTCAAACATCCTTACACGGCTAGGATGGTGGCTGAAGTTTTTGCCAAAGAAATTATTAGATTACATGGAATGCCAGCAGCCATAGTGAGTGACAGAGATCCGATTTTTGTCAGTAGTTTCTGGAGAGAACTGTTCAGGTTACAGGGAACGCTTCTGAAGATCGGATGGACAAACGGAGGTAGTGAATCGGTTCCTTGAGACTTATTTATGCTGTTTTATCGCAGATCAACCCAAGACTTGGTCACATTGGCTTCATTGGGCCGAGTTTTGGTTTAATACGACCTATCATGCTACCACAGGAAAGTCTCCTTTTGAGGTGGTCTATGGAAGAAAACCCCCAATCATTGCGAGTCTTATGTAGGGAGAAACAAGGGTGGCTGCAGTGCAAGCAGAATTGATTGACCGTGATGAGGCCTTGAGGCAGCTGAGGTACCATCTGAGCAGAGCACAGGAGAGGATGAAGGCACAAGCTGACAGCAAAAGAGTTGAAAGAAGCTTTGGTATTGGTGAGTGGGTTTTTATGAAATTGAGGCCACACAGGCAGAAAACTGTGGTTTCACGTATTAACGCTAATTGACAGCACGCTATTATGACTCGTACCATGTCCTAGAGTGTGTTGGGGCTGTAGCTTATAGGCTTAAATTACCGGAAGGAGCCAAAGTGCATCCAGTGTTCCATGGTTCGCTCTTAAAGAAGGTTGTGGGTGATTATCAAATAGAGGAAAACTTGCCTATAGACATGGAAGGTGATTTTCCTGGGATGTTTGAACCAGAAGCAGTGCTGGAAGCCCGGGCCATGAAGCAGGGAAGAGAGGAAGTGTCTCAAATTCTGGTGCAGTGGCACGGGAAACCTGTAGAGGAGGCAATGTGGGAAGATGTTGTCATGATCAAGAGTCAGTTCCCACATTTCAACCTTGGGGACAAGGTTGCTGCTCAAGGAGGAGGCATTGTTAGGGCCAGTGCTGATGTGGATGGGCCAGATGTTCAGGTAGTGCAACAATTAGCTCATGGCCCAAAGATATGGAAAGTTTTTACCCGTAAAGGGAAAAAGGAAGCTTGAAGAGAGTGCGTGCGTATGCTGCGCTGGCAACTGCTGATAGAGAGAGAATAACGGATTTCCGTTGCATCAGTATTGTAATAAAGGGATGGGGGCGTGTAGTGTGGGCATCTTTTGAGAATCTGAGAGTTTGTTAGAATGGAGAGCACCAGCTCTCTGTAGGGGCCAGCCCTGTGGCAGTAGGATTGTATTCCTCTATAATCCCTTCTACTTTCATCAATTAGATACAGTTTCTCTCTCAATTTGCTCTTTATTGCTTTGCTGAGTTTGTGCATTATTTCTGGTTCCTAACATAATATCTCTGAATAACAACATCTAATTTCACTTATTTAGTAATACACTTATATCTTTAATTTGTAAATGCTGAGAAGAAATGATTTCATATTAATATAAGTTCCTTTTTTCATTCATTAAGAATATTCCAAAGGCTAATGCTTATATGATCTTTTTAACACAATAATACTGGCTATTTATGTTATGTCCATGTTTTAAGTAATGGACCGATTGACTAACAGAACAAAAGCCTGGGGGAAGTGACATTTTTTGGGGAAAAGTTTCTTCTTAAACATATATAAAATGGTGTTATACCCTAATTTTGTCCACCTACTTCCTGTAATTTATTTTTATTATTGTTTTTACTTTATTCTTAGTAACACATTTTGGGTTCATTTTCGTGTTAATCCTTTGGGCTAATTTCAGCCCAATTACAATAAAAAAGGAGGTGCAAATAGTCAAGCAAGCCGAAAATATAACCAGTCCATTACTTGTCCAATAAATCCAATAAATACAAATCCAGCCCAAAACAAAAAATTACAAGAATCAGATTGAAACACAAAAAAGAATAAAAATAACAAAAATTGCAGGGAGCATCCTGCACAGAAAAAAAAAATAAACAGAATGCAGCATCTGCGGCGATGAGACGCTGGGACAAGGGGAAGGGGACAAATTGTCTTCCTTTGAGGCAGCTTGTTTCTCTGTCTTGCTGCTAGTCAAACCTACAAAAAGAAAGGCAACAGTCTATTATGAAGAAATTGCATTGTCTAATTAGGCACAAATAGAAAAAAGCAAAGTCAAAATGTGCATACAACAGGGTTTGGGGGATGCAACCATCCTAGAACAGAGCCACAGAGCATCAAAATAGGAAAAATGGGATGAAGCAAAATTGTAGATTTTGACTCATCTGGTCAAGAAAAAGAAACGAAGAATAAAAAACCAGTTTAACACAAAAGTCCTCATCCTCTATAAATACAACCTCAATTCACAGAAGAACAGGGGGCAGAAATTTTGGGGCATTTTTTTGGCTACCAACAAAAGAATTAGGGTTCCACACTGAAGCCCTAATTCACCAAATCAAAACAAAAAAAACGAAAAAGCAGTAAAAAGCAGAGGCAAAAACGCAGGAGAAAAAAAACACAGAAGCAAAAAATAAACAAGGAAGAAGAATAGAAGAAGAAGAAGAAGGGGAAGAAGAAGAAGGTACCTCTCCCATGATCTCTCTCTCTTTTCTCCCTCCCTCCTCTTCTCGTTGAGCCACCCCCATCCTCCCTTTCTTCTTCTCGCCTCCCTCTCCCCCAGCCACGTTCTCCACCTCCCTCGGCCGCGTCCACCCCCTCTTCCCCCTTCTTCTTCCTCACCATCTCACTTCTCTCTCCCTCTCTCTCTCTCTCCCCCTCACCTTCTGTTTTTTCTCTGCAGCGCTTGCATCTGTTTCTTTCTTCATTTGATGTATTAATGTGTGTGTGTGTTTTACTTTTAGGTTAGCATCCCCCCTTTTTCCCTCGTGGCCCCCTGCTTCTTTCTTTTATTATTTTTATTCATTTTTTATTTTTGTTTTGTGTTTCAGCCCCACGCTTTCCCCTTTTTTTGGTGTTCTTTTATTTTTTTATTTTTTGTTTTGTTTTGGCGTTCAACCCATTGCCAATCTTTTTTTTTTCTTTGTTTTTTTAGTGGGCTCAGCCCATTCCTTTTACTCTTTGGGCTTTAGCCCACTTAGCTCCTCTCCTTTTTTTATTTGTCAAACCCTTATTTTTTTTTATCATTTATTTATTAAACGTGAACATTTTTTTTACTAGTCAAACTAATACAATTTTATTCAACAAAATTTCACATACAAGTTTTGAGACCCTATTCTTCTTGAAAATCACATGATAAAAATCACGAAAATTAATTTACTAGCAACGATTACTCGAGATTGCTTCCCGTTTAGTCATTGCGAATATTTTAATTTTCTAAACAAAATGGGTTATTAGTGAGAACCACTATTGATTGCTTCTTGTTTGGTCCCCATGAAAACCTATCTTCTTTATAAAAATAAAATCAATCTTTTACTAGTAATAATCACTCGAGATTGCTTCTCGTTTGATCATTACGAACACTGTTAATTTTATAAACAAAATAGGTTGTTAGTGAGGACCACTCTTGATTGCTTCTTGTTTGGTCCCTACAAAACCTACCTTTTTTCCATCAAAAATGTACAATTAAAATCAACCAACACGCAACTATTTTCTACCCAAGAACTACGTAGCCTTTGATTTCTCCACTGCACCCGGAGATACGTAGGAGCAGGAGCATACTCCTGTCAAGCACAAAAGTAAACAACTTTTATTAAGCCTTTTTTTTTATTTCATCATTGTAAATCCTTGTCTTTTTTTTTAATAAAAGGGAAATAAATATTTTTTTAGAAGCTAATAAATTTTGCACAATCAATTAGAGGTAACCTTTTTCGAAAGGACGTCGTGGGGTGCTAATACCTTCCCTACGCATAATCGACTCCCGAACCCAAATCCGGTCTTAAGAACCACTTTTCTTCAAAAAAGGTTTTTCCAATATTTTTCCTATGAAATAAATTATTGGTGGCGGCTCCATTAAACTCGAATAAATCCCTCCGGATTTTTCGGTCGCAACAGCTGGCGACTCCGCTGGGGACATTTTTTTAGAGAATCAAGCCTAAATAACTGATTGTGCTAAATAGTTAACTTTTATGTTTAATTTCCCTTGTTTTTATTTATTTATTTATTTATTTACTTATTCATTTGTTTATTTACTTATTTATTTATTCATTTATTTATTTATTTATTGTTCTTTTGTGAATATTTGTTGTGAATATTATGCATATATTGAACCTTAGGATAGAAGACCATATGTTGTATATTTCATTTGTTTTGCAGCTTGGGTAGTGTTAGGGTGTTGCCCCTCTCACACACCGCACCTACACGTTCGCACACACATGTGAGTAAGGCCCTATACCCGGGTCAGAGCAAAGCTTAAGTTGAGTGGAGGTTCGGTGATGGTCAATTGGAATTTGCTTTCCTTCTGGCTATTGCGAGAACTTCATCTAGAGTGTGCTCCCTCTGAGTATTCCGCACCCAATAGTTATCTATCGTTGTGGTTAATATTCAGGAGGAGACTTTAGCTCTAGAGGCCTTTGGCGAGAATGTGATTAGAGCCACCATGAGATCTATCACTCAATACAAGACTATAGACCCCTTAAGTTAGAAAATCTCTGACTTTAGGTTTAACCCATTTAAGACACAAGGGGCATCATATCATTTTTGTTCTTCCATCAAAAACCTGTTATATCACGTCCATGCATAAAAAAGGGTCTACTAAATCATATATTTTTGTGCATGCTACATGAATAGTCATCATCATCACTCAACATTATATCTTCATGCATTCATGCTTCCAAAAAAAACATGTTGAATTTTTTTAAAAAAAGGGTCATTCATTCTCATTTCATTTTAGGTGCCAAGAAGCATAGGAACTCAAAGTTTGGCTGCAAGTATTTTGTGAGATAATATGGGATCAAATTGTGAAACAGTTTCAAAGAAGCTCATACATGTCAAAACAATGAGGCCTACGGTTCCTTGGCACAAATAAATAGATTTATGCATCCACATTCATTCATATTTCTTTTCTTACATACTCATATCATTTTTTTTAAAATCACCAGAAAATAATTAAACAAACTGGTTCCTCGACACCCTTATCGAACTCGCTCTCAATCAAAGATCATGGATGACCAAGAGATGAAAGAGGACGTCAACCAGCTGAAGGAACAGATGAGCAAAGTTTTGGAGCTTCTGCAATCCCTAAACAAAGACAAGGCTGCAGATGGGGCTTCTCCAGCAGTGAATGATGAAAGTCAAGCTACACCTTCCCACCCACCTGGCTTCGGTCCTATGCAGTTGCAATATGGTCTCAATACTCAAGGATTGATGGTACCTTTTGCAATTTACCCGCATGGTCCTACACACTCACCAGTTAGCAACCCTCAGAATCAAGTACCACAATTCCCACTTTACGGACTCCCACCTGGTTACACGCCACCTATGGCCAATGATGATACTGCAAACCATAACCCTCAAGACCCTCAGAATCAGGCACAACAGTTCCCACTATTTGGTCTCCCGCCCGGTTACACACCGCCAGGTGCTAACAATAACTCTGCAGAAGCTGATTCCCAAGCACTTGTTGTGCAAGATGTGGCTCAAGGATCCTGGCCCAGATCAAACCACACCAGTTCAAAGCTCAACTCCTGGCTTCATGACATACACATTTCCACCTGGTTATGCACCATCTCATCTCGGGAATACTCAAGGAGTCAGTACGCCTGTAGGGGCCCCCATGGTGAATCCCCGACCATTTGGTTACCCCTACTATATTCAAGAAAATCCGCTGAATCCCCAAACTAACCGCATTGCCTGGTCTCCAGCTGTGGGGGGACCCAATCTGAGCATCCCAGTTGGGAATCAGTGGTCTGATACGAAGTTGCAAATCCTCGAAGATAGGCTAAGAGCTGTAGAAGGAGTAAGCTATCTCGGTTCAAGTATCGCTTCGGATCTTTGTCTCGTACCAGATGTGGTTGTACCACCGAAGTTCAAGGTGCCAGACTTCGACAAGTATAAAGGGACAACTTGCCCGAAAAGCCACTTGACCATGTACTGTAGGAAGATGGCGTCCTATGCACATGATGATAAACTTCTGATTCACTTTTTCCAAGATAGTTTAACAGGGGCAGCGTCGAGTTGGTATACACATCTTGAGCGATCTCATATTCGCTATTGGAAAGATTTGGCGGATGCCTTCTTGAAGCAGTATAAGTATAACATTGATATGGCTCCTGATAGAATGCAATTGCAAAACATGGCAAAAAGAGACAATGATACCTTCAAGGAATATGCCCAACGATGGAGAGGACTGGCAGCCCAAGTGGAACCGCCTCTGATTGAAAAAAAAATGGTGGCCATGTTCATGGATACTCTTCAATCACCCTTCTATGACAAAATGATCGGAAGTGTATCGTCAAACTTTTTTTCAGATATGGTCATCGTAGGGGAAAGAGTTGAAGGAGGAATGAGGAATGGAAAGATTGCCCAAAGTTTTGCTGAAACCAGTAATATCAAGAGACCCCCAACAAACTTCGTAAAGAAGAAAGAAGGGGAAACCAATGCTGTGATGACGAGCCCGGGAGGACAAGCACAAGGAAAACCACCCCAATTCTTTACCAATTTCCCACATCCTTTCCCATACCCTCTCTACCCACCTCCATACATCGCCGCCTCTCATAATCCTAGCCCCCGGCCAAACCAACCAATGATGCCCTTTCGACCACCTTCCCCCATCCAAACACAAGCACAACCAGTTGCTCCCACCCAACCAAACCAAAACCAGAAACAACCAAATGACCAAGAAAAGAAAGCAGTCCAATTTGATCCTATTCCCATGACCTATACGGATCTGTTCCAGCACCTCATCAGCAACTCCTTGGTCTCTCCACGCTCAATGAAACCACTTCAACCTCCCTTCCCAAGAGGATATGACCCAAATGCCAAGTGTGAATTTCATGCAGGGGCAGTAGGTCACACAACTGAAAATTGCAAGGCTTTGAAGTACGTGGTTCAAGATCTGATTAATGCCAAGTGGTTGAGTTTTAAGGAGGATGGGCCTAATGTGGGTAATAATCCCCTTCCAGGTCACGGAGGTCCAGCAGTCAATACCATTACTGAGGAGTTTGGGGACCAACCCCTGATAGCTAGATTGGAAGGCAGGGAGCCAAAAGATGAGAGTATCCCCATCTGTGACATCAGGCAAAGCCTTTGGAGTGCAGGAATGTTGAATCCGGATCAGATAGCAGCTATCAAGGACGATCGCAGTGCAGAAAACGACAATGTCAACCTTGTCCACCCTTGCTCGCCGAATGAAGAACTTGGAAATTGGGATATCGTTGAGTTTCCCGTGATCTTTGATTCAAAGTAATTATGTAATGCAAATTCTATTGCTCTGCCCAAGGCTTTAGAATAATTTATTGTCAAAAGGGCGCACATGTTTCATTTCAGTACAATTATCAATAAAATGCACTTTGAATTTTCCAATCATTTATCTTTTCTTTCCTTTTCCATCTTTTCCATCTCTCTTCATCTTTTTCCGCTTTTCATTTCGTCATTTTTTAACTAATGCAGATCCAAAAACATTGTCTTTGAAAATAACGATGCCAGTAACTCACACTATAATTTTGAATACCCCATTAATCATACTGAGGAAGATAATGAGGACAATTGGGAAACCCCTCCTGAATTAACGAAGTTGGTGGAACAAGAAGCTAAAGTGATTCAACCCCACGAGGAAGAAACTGAAACAATCAATCTGGGCACTGAAAACGACAAGAAAGAAGTTAAGATTGGCACCACAATGAAAAGCAGCGAGCGAGAAAAATTAGTTAAACTCCTATTTGAATATGCGGATGTTTTCACGTGGACATACCGAGATATGCCTGGATTAGATAATAGCATAGTCGAGCACAAATTGCCATTAAAAGTCGAGTGCCCACCGGTCAAACAGAAGTTGAGAAGAATGAAGCCGGAGATGTCACTCAAGATTAGAGATGAGGTGAAAAAAGCGATTCGGCCAGGCTTTACGTTTGTAGCAAAATACCCTCAATGGGTGGCTAATATTGTTCGAATCCCAAAGAAAGATGGAAAGGTTCGAATGTGTGTTGACTATAGAGATCTAAACAGGGCCACCCTAAGGATGACTTCCCTTTGCCACATATTGATGTCTTGGTAGATCGTGACCGCTCAACACTCTGTCTTCTCTTTCATGGATGGATATTACGGCTATAATCAAATCAAGATGGCTCCAGAGGATATGGAGAAACCACATTTATCACTTTATGGGAACCTTCATTACAAAGTAATGCCGTTTGGATTAAGAAATCTTTGGGGCAACATACCAAAGAGCAATGGTGGCTTTGTTCCATGACATGATGCACAAAGAGATAGAGGTCTATGTGGATGACATGATTGTAAAGTCCAAAACAGAGGAAGGTCATGCTATTAACCTACAAAAGCTTTTCGAGCGACTGAGGAAATACAAACTCGGTTAAACCCGACTAAGTGTAGCTTTGGTGTAAGGTCGAGCAAGCTGCTAGGGTTTATAGTCAGCGAGAAGGGAATAGAAGTTGATCCGGCCAAAGTAAAAGCAATCCTGGAAATGCCGACTCCTCGCACCAAAAAAGAAGTTCGTGGATTCTTGGGGAGATTGAACTACATCGCCAGGTTTATATCCCAGCTAACTGCTACTTGTGAGCCAATTTTCAAGCTGCTGTGTAAGAATCAGGAAACCAAATGGAACGACAATTGCCAGAAATAGTTTGAGAAAATCAAATAGTACTTACAAGATCCACCGGTTTTGGTTCCCCCTGTGCCAGGAAGACCCCTCATCATGTACTTAACAGTATTGGACGAATCAATGGGTTGTGTGCTAGGACAACATGATGAATCTGGTAAGAAGGAGCATGCCATTTACTACTTGAGCAAGAAATTCACCAGCTGCGAGACAAGGTATTCATTGTTAGAACGAACATGTTGCGCGTTAGCCTGGGCCGCACATCGCTTAAGACAATATATGTTATCCCATACAACTTGTTTGGTGTCCAAAATGGATCCGATCAAGTATATTTTTGAGAAGCCTGCTCTCACAGGAAGAATTGCTCGTTGGCAAATGTTGTTATCTGAGTATGATATTGTGTATGTCACCCAAAAGGCAATTAAAGGCAGTACCTTAGCTGAATACTTGGCTCATCAACCTGTGGAAGACTATCAGTCAATGCAGTGTGATTTCCCAGACGAAGACATAATGGCTCTATTTGAAGGAAAAGAAACCCCTGACGATGAAAAATGGATCTTGTTGTTTGATGGTGCTTCTAATGCATTGGGACATGGGATTGGAGCTGTGCTGATTTCCCCAGAAGGTCATTTCATCCCATTTACTGCGAGATTGTGTTTCGATTGTACAAACAATATGGCAGAGTATGAGGCATGTGCCATGGGCATTCAAGCGGCCATTGAATCGAATGTCAAAATTCTTAAAGTATATGGAGACTCAGCTTTGGTTATCCATCAGTTAAAAGGCGAATGGGAAACGAGGGATTCCAAATTAGTTCCTTACCACGATCACATCAAAGAATTGATGGAGCAGTTTGATGAAGTCACCTTCCATCACATTCCGCGAGAAGATAATCAGCTAGCTGACGCCTTAGCTACTCTATCATCAATGTTCAAAATCAGTAACAGGGAGAACCTACCGCTCATAAAAATACAGAATCATGACCAAAGACCGCTGCTTGCTAGCAATAGAAGGAGAGCCTGATGGCAAACCCTGGTATTACGACATCAAACAATACATTACAAGTAGGGAATATCCTCCTAATGTCTCAGAGAATGATAAAAGGGCATTAAGGCGGTTGGCAATGGGATTCTTTCTAAACGGTGAAGTGCTTTATAAGAGAAACCATGACATGGTACTTCTCAGGTGTGTTGATAAGACTGAAGCGGAAAAGATCATGCGAGAGGTTCATGAAGGTTCCTTTGGGACTCACGCAAATGGGCATGCAATGGCAAGAAAAATGTTGAGGGCTGGCTACTATTGGTTGTCTATGGAGACTGATTGTTTTAGTTATGTGAAGAAATGCCACAAATGTCAGATCTACGCCGATAACATCCATGTGCCACCAGTCTCTTTGAACATCTTAACAGCACCATGGCCTTTCTCAATGTGGGGATTGGATGTCATTGGACCCATTGAACCTAAGGCATCAAATGGACATCGCTTCATTCTCGTCGCAATCGACTATTTCACTAAATGGGTTGAAGCGGCTTCATACGTGAGTGTGATAAAAAATGTGGTTGTCAAATTCATCAAGAGAGATTTGATCTGCCGCTATGGTTTGCCAAATAAGATTATCACTGATAATGGGACCAATTTGAACAACAAGATGATGAAGGAGCTGTGTAATGACTTCAAGATCCAACATCATAATTCATCAACTATCGCCAAAGATGAATGGGGCGGTTGAAGCCGCAAATAAGAACATCAAGAAGATTGTCGGAAGATGGTTGTAACATTTAGAGATCGCACGAAATGCTCCCTTTCGCCTTGCGGTTATCGAACTTGATTCGCACCTCAACAGGGCAACCCCTTTCTCATCGGTGTATGGAATGGAAGCGGTGCTTCCCATTGAAGTCGAGATCCCTCGTTAAGGGTATTGATGGAGACAAAACTAGAAGAGCGGAATGGGTTCAGGCTCGGATGGATCAATTGAATCTCATTGAAGAAAAGAGAGTGATGGCCTTATGTCATGGGCGGCTATATCGGCCACAGGATGAAGAGGGCTTACGAAAAGAAAGTTCGCCCTCGGGAATTTCAAGAAGGAGACCTAGTGCTCAAGAATATTTTGCCCATCCAAAAGGATTCCCGTGGAAAATGGACTCCGAATTATGAAGGCCCGTATGTTGTGAAAAAAGCTTTTTCTGGAGGAGCCTTAATCCTCACAAGGATGGACGGTGAAGATCTCCCGCTCCCAGTAAACTCTGATGCAGTCAAAAAATATTATGCCTAAAAAAGAAAAACATATGAAAAGCCAAGCAAAAGTGAGCTCGCTAGGTTGAAAACCTGAAAGGGCGACCTAGGCAAAAATTAGAGCGACCTGTGGCATTGAAAACTTGAAAAGGCAATCCAAGCAGAAATTAGGGTCTAAAATCAGATGTTGAAGAAAGCTGGTGCATCAAGGGGCTCTTACCCAACTGGGGCAGTTCTGCAGTAGAGTAATGAGTAATCAAAGTTATGGATATAGGAAGCTGGCATTTGTTCCTACGAAGACATAAACTATAAAATATCTGCTTAGTTATTGTCTCTCCTTGTTTTTTCTTCTTCCTGCATTTTCCTTGATGTATCTTCAAGTCTATGTAACTTCAGTCCTTGTACACATAACTCATTTTTGAATATCAAACACCTCCGTTCTCGTATTTCAAAATGTTGTTTTATGATAATTGGCACTGAATTGTGAAGCATGTGATGATATGGAAAAATATTACCGTTATTATATACATCTTAAGAATCATGGGAAACGCCAAATCTCGACAAATAAGTTTCAAAAGGCAAAGGGATTACCTTTAAAAAGCAACTAGCGCTGCATCGATAACTCGCGCTCCCTCCCGGTCGAAGGCGTAGCATGACTAAATCCGATGAATCTCAATCTGTCCCATATCTTTAAACACTAGAGATTATACGGGACGAGGAATCAATAAAAATAATAATCACATTGCATACATGCATCATATACCATATATTCGTGCATCATCTTCATATCACCACCTTTTAGCCGTTTTGTTACACCTGGTCCGTGCACCAAGTTTTTGATCCTTCATTCTCGTTTACAAACAATGCGCCTAGCGTTAGTCCTTTATTTTGCTTTCTAAGTGACACGCCAAGTATCGCTCACTCTTTATTGCTTTACGATCACCGCGTCAGTACCCGACCTGGCGGAGATCCTTCTTTATAGTTTTCTGATAAACGAGCCTAGCATCACCCCTTTTTATTGCTTTAAGATTACCGCGTCAGTACCCGACCTGGCGGTAGTCCCTCATTATTGCTTTTTGACCAACATATCAGTTCCGGACCTGATGTTGATCCTTCTTTATTGCTTTCCATCGACGCGTCAATACCCTACTTGGCGTCGAACCTTCCGATCACCGTATCAGTACCCGACCTGGCGGTGATCCTTCTTTATTGCTTCCCATCGACGTGTCAATACCTTACTTGGCGTCGAACCCTCATTATTGCTTTCCGATCACCGGCGTCGATGCGACTGGCGGAGATCCTTCTTTATAGTTTTTCGATAAACGCGCCAAGCGTTAATCCCTCATTATTGCTTTTCGATCACCGCGTTAGTACCCGACCTGGCGGTGACCCTTCTTTATAGTTTTCTGATAAACGTGTCAAGCGTTAATCACTCATTACTACTTTTTCGATCACCGCGTCAGTACCCGACCTGGCGGTGACCCTTCTTTATTGCTTTCCAATAAACGCGCCAAGTGTTAATCCCTCATTTTTGCTTTTCCTACCACCACGTCGGTACCCGACCTGGCGGTAGCCCCTTCTTTATTGCTTTTCGATAAACGCACCAAGCGTTAATCCTTCCTTATCATTCCTCACCCCATCCCTTGTCAATCCTGGTTCGGGACAAAATTAGTGTCTTTATCTTTACTTCTATTTTATGACGAAAATATGAAAACCTTTGTTATTCACATTTTTTTAATAAAATATAACTAAAGAGGGGCAGCTGTTATACCCTAATTTTGTCCACCTACCTCCTATAATTTATTTTTATTATTGTTTTTACTTTATTCTTAGTAACACATTTTGGGTTCATTTTCGTGTTAATCCTTTGGGCTAATTTCAGCCCAATTACAATAAAAAAGGAGGTGCAAATAGTCAAGCAAGCCCAAAATATAACCAGTCCATGATGTCCATTACTTGTCCAATAAATCCAATAAATACAAATCCAGCCCAAAACAAAAAATTACAAGAATCAGATTGAAACACAAAAAAGAATAAAAATAACAAAAATTGCAGGGAGCATCCTGCACAGAAAAAAAAAATGCGAGAAGATCTGCTGCGATGAGATGTTGTTACAAGGGGAAGGGGACAAATTGTCTTCCTTTGAGGCAGCTTGTTTCTCTGTCTTGCTGCTAGTCAAACCTACAAAAAGAAAGGCAACAGTCTATTATGAAGAAATTGCATTGTCTAATTAGGCACAAATAGAAAAAAGCAAAGTCAAAACGTGCATACAACAGGGTTTGGGGGATGCAACCATCCTAGAACAGAGCCACAGAGCATCAAAATAGGAAAAATGGGATGAAGCAAAATTGTAGATTTTGACTCATCTGATCAAGAAAAAGAAACGAAGAATAAAAAACCAGTTTAACACAAAAGTCCTCATCCTCTATAAATACAACCTCAATTCTGAAGAACAGGCGTAAATTTTGGGGCATTTTTTGGCTACCAACAAAAGAATTAGGGTTCCATATCAAGCCCTAATTCACCAAATCAAAACAAAAACGAAAAGCAAGAAAAGCAGGCAAAACGCAGGAGAAAAAACACGAAGCAAAAATAAACAAGGAAGAAGAATAGAAGAAGAAGAAGAAGAAGGGAAGAAGAAGAAGGTACCTCTCCCATGATCTCTCTCTTTTCTCCTCCCTCCTCTTCTCGTTGAGCCACCCCCATCCTCCCTTTCTTCTTCTCGCCTCCCTCTCCCCCACCCACGTTCTCCACCTCCCTACTGGCCCACCCCCTCTCCCCTTCTTCTTCCTCACCATCTCACTTCTCTCTCCTCTCTCTCTCCCCTCACCTTCTCGCTTTTTCTCTGTGGCGCTTGCATCTGTTTCTTTCTTCATTTGATGTATTAATGTGTGTGTGTGTGTGTTTTACTTTTAGGTTAGCATCCCCCCTTTTTCCCTCGTGGCCCCCTGCTTCTTTCTTTTTATTATTTTTATTCATTTTTATTTTTTGTTTTGTGTTTCACCCCACGCTTTCCCCTTTTTTTGGTGTTCTTTTTATTTTTTGTTTTGTTTTGGCGTTCAGCCCATTGCCAATCTTTTTTTTTTCTTTTTTTTTTTAGTGGGCTCAGCCCATTCCTTTTACTCTTTGGGCTTTAGCCCACTTAGCTCCTCTCCTTTTTTTATTTGCCAAACCCTTATTTTTTTTTATCATTTATTTATTAAACGTGAATATTTTTTTTACTAGTCAAACTAATACAATTTTATTCAACAAAATTTCACATACAAGTTTTGAGACCCTATTCTTCTTGAAAATCACATGATAAAAATCACGAAAATTAATTTACTAGCAACGATTACTCGATATTGCTTCCCGTTTAGTCATTGCGAATATCTTAATTTTCTAAACAAAATGGGTTATTAGTGAGAACCACTCTTGATTGCTTCTTGTTTGGTCCCCATGAAAACCTATCTTCTTTATAAAAATAAAATCAATCTTTTACTAGTAATAATCACTCGAGATTGCTTCTCGGTTGATCATTACGAACACTGTTAATTTTATAAACAAAATAGGTTGTTAGTAAGGGCCACTCTTGATTGCTTCTTGTTTGGTCCCTACAAAACCTACCTTTTTTTCCATAAAAAATGTACAATTAAAATCAACCAACACGCAACCATTTTCTACCCAAGAACTACGTAGCCTTTGATTTCTCCACTGCACCCGGAGATACGTAGGAGCAGGAGCATACTCTTGTCAAGCACAAAAGTAAACAACTTTTATTAAGCCTTTTTTTTATTTCATCATTGTAAATCCTTGTCTTTTTTTTAATAAAAGGGAAATAAATATTTTTTAGAAGCTAATAAATTTTGCATAATCAATTAGAGGTAACCTTTTTCGAAAGGACGTCGTGGGGTGCTAATACCTTCCCTACGCATAATCGACTCCCGAACCCAAATCCGGTCTTAATGACCACTTTTCTACAAAAAAGGTTTTTCCAATATTTTTCCTATGAAATAAATTATTGGTGGCGGCTCCATTAAACTCGAATAAATCCCTCCGGATTTTTCGGTCGCAACAAATGGATATAGATGTGGCATGCTTAAAGCTAATTAAAGACTTACAAGAAAGAAAATATATATTTCAGTGAAAATGTAATAAAAAATGACTTTTGAAAGCTATAATTAAAGACTTCCTTTTTGAAACTGTTTGTTATGAAATACACAACAGATGACTTTTGAAAGCTATATTCAAAGATTTTTTTTTTCAAAAAAAATTGTGCAATATATATAGTAAACAGAGCAAATCACTTTGTGTTTTCGTTTTTACACCTTGTGAGAGATAACACTATTGAAATAATTTGTTTTCTGATGTTTACTGTGTTTGAAACTTCATAAGTTTACATGCTCATTAAAGAGCATCAGATTATCTACTCAGTATAGAGCATCGGATTACCTGCTATTAATATAGTCAACTTTTTATTTTCTGAAGATAAGATAATTTTTATTTTCAATTATAGTTACCTGTGCTTATCTCAATGATGAAAAAGCATGAATTATTAATTTGTTTTCCTGTTCCTTCGATTTCCCTTTGGGGTTTGGAGCTACATTAAGAGCTTATCTCCATTTGTTGCGGGCTACATGGACAATTAATTGAACCGTAGGAAAATCTTTGACAAGCCTAAAAATATTGTAGATTGGCTGAAGGCATTCTTACAATTATGGTAACCATAACTTTATGGTATAATCATAGGCTTTATACTGGAAATAATGGGGATGGTTCAAGTTTTGAAATGTTGTATCTGTAACTTTGCTAAGTGCTTATATTTCATGATTTCTTATATTTGCTTGGTTTGAAGTAGGCAATGATGTTGTTATCTAATTTTGTGACTCAGAGGAAATTGAAGGTTTAAAGGAGGGAATCATATATAGAATACGGAAAAGAATTAGTAAATCATTCCTTTTAATCAACGTGACAAACGGCTTTAAAAGTTTTAAACATCAAAGAGAAGTTCCAATATGAATAAATATGGATGTGGAACAAGGTATCAAATAAGGTCTATTTAATGGCATATTATGAATCTGCCACATTTAGTTGACAACACAAATAATGTCATATTGTCATGTTATGAAGGTGATGCAATATTGTTATTTAGTGGTTTATGTAGTTTTTTTAATTTGTTTTTGTATAGAACACAAGTCATGAGGAATGGTTGAGACTTGATAAATTGTTGATCTTGCAGGTTCTGTCATGGGAATAGTTCAAAAATGCAGATGGAATTGAATTTGAAAAAGCTGTATAGGAAGAAGGGAAAAACAATGACAAAATTGTTGCAAACCATTGAATTTGAAAGATTAGAGAGTGATAGAGCAGAAAGCTTATCAAAGGAAAAGGATGGACTAAGAACATAATTTGAGTTTGAAGCAAATGTAAAGAAACCCTTTATTATATCAAACTAAACTCCTTTTTTTGTTTGTTCTTTTCCTTCTTTTTGTTGCCTTATTATATTAACTTTTATGATAAGGAAAACCTCATTCTTGTTTCAAACTTAATATTTTTTCATCTTCGAATTCCATTGTACATTTTGTTGATTTTTATAGTAATACAAAATAACTTAGTAACACAAAAAAATTAGTTGATTTTCATAATAACATTCTATAGTAATACAAAAGAACTAAAAAAAGTAATTTTTTTTTTATTCTTATGATATGCTTATAATAACATTATTTTCCTTAATTCCAATTCAATATTTTAGCACATTTACTTACAGGGACGGATTCAGAAATTTCGACTAGTGGGGGCAATATCATATACTCTCTTTGTCCTTTAATATAAGACCCTTTTGTAAAAAAAAAATTGTCCCTTAATATAAACCATTTTCAAAGACCAAGGTGCATTAATTTTTTTTATAAAATTACCCCTATAAGCTAAGGTACATTAATTCTCTCTCTCTTAATAGTTTTGAAAGATGAGAAGGGTAACTTGAAAAAAATAGCACACATTTGGTATAAGTTTAATGCTAATAACTAACAAAACCCACTTTTTTAAGGGGCGTGAAATTGTCAAAGGGGTCTTATATTATGGGACGGAAGGAGTATTATAAATGTATTTATAAAAAATACATTGATACATAAATGATAAAATAATGACATCATTATCATTAAGCAAAAAATTGGAGATTATAAAAACTACAATATATCATTATATACTAAAAAAAATGAAGACATGTCAACATCTACAAATTATAATTGTTCTCTAAGTGTCTTTATATTTTAAAATTGTTATATGATTTTTTTCATTTTCAACACTATTAAAAATTTCTCTTTGTTTATATGACCAAACAGTCATTCAACAATTCATCTCTAATCGTATAAAAAAGAGTAGCTCATGTTCTATTTTTTCCTCTTTAGTGGGGTCAACAATAAATTTTAAGTGGGGTCAAAACAGCGCTTGAAATTTAGACATTAGTATGTCTTCAACGAAATTAAGAATAAAATCAGTCAAAAAAAGGAATTAAGAATAAAAATTTAAATAATTTAGAATAAAGTTATTATTCATAATTTATATTAATTAAATATTTATAGTATGATTGTTCATGTTGCACACAATATATAATATTAAATTAACATGTTATATCTATTAAAATATTTATTCATAGTAATTTAAATAATAAATGTTATTTCATATAAAATATTCAATCTTATAATATACTTTTACTCTATAATTTAAGTATTAATAGATTTTTATGAAGATATTAATATGATTTTCTGTAAAATATTTATATCTATGTGATATATTTTCACTCTTAAGTTATTATAATTTATTTTTATTTACTTTTATGGTTTAGACATTAATGTGTCTCCGTGTAACAAATTTTAGAACCTTAATTCTATTAAAACTAGTGAAATTACTCGTGTCTTGCACGTGTGTTAATTAATTAAATTAAGTAATAATATAAAAAAAATAACCGTTGTCATATAATATATAATAATTATTAATTTTGTAAGACAAATTGCACAAAAAAAAACTTTGTAAGACAAGTTAATAATTATTTCATCATTAGTTTTAAATATAATAACACTACAAGAAAAAACGCGGTTACCGACGGCTCAGGCCGTCGGTATCAATCTGAGTATGACGAATTGGCATTACCGATGACCAAAGCCGTCAGAAAACGCGCGTTTTTGGCGACGGGCAAAGGCCGTCGGTAATAGACTGTCAGTATCCGCGCGTTAGGTTTTAGGATTCCCGCTGATTTTTCACATACCGACGGCCTTGCCCGTCAGTATTTGAATATGGTCGTCGGTAATCCCGAGACAGTTGATCGACGGGTTTAGGCCGTCGGTAATGTTAATGAGACCGTCGGTAATGTCCGGATACAACCAGACAGCGACCGCTTCCCCTTTCCCATTTCTACTCCTCTTCTCTCCTCTCTCTCTTTCGTCCTCCCTCTTCCAGCGTCGCCGCCGCTCTGCTGTCCACACCGCCTATCTATCTTCCGCATCGCTACTGCTACCGCCACCACGTTCTTCCCAAGATCGACCCTGCAACCACTTCGTTAGTCTCGGTAAGCACTTACTTCTCCTCTACTTCGTTAGTCTTGCATCTCTATCTTTCTACCTCATCAATCATCGTTCCTACTTCATCGCTGTTCATCTGTATATATAGCAACCAATGTATTAGAAACTCACTTGATTCAACTAAATCAATTCAGTTTACAAATCTTCTATTATTAGACCGACCCCATTAAAACCTGTTTTGGTGATGTGTTGAGAGATTTGAATGTGTTGAAGCTGACTACAAGAACGAAATAGAAGTTGGTGAGGCACTTAAAGAGGCTTTTGACAGTGGCCTTGTGAAGAGGGAGGACCTTTTCATTACCACCAAGGTCAATTTCATAACAAATCCTGCTGATTATCTTTTTTGTTTATTTGTGACTTTGTTTGTACCGGTAATTGTAATGGTAGTAGCGGTTAGTCTGATAATTATTGTCTTGTGAGTTACCCTTGGCATTTGAATTTGCTTTCAGCTTTGGAATTCTGATCACAGACATGTTCTTGAGGCCTGCAAAGACAGTCTCAAGAAGCTTCAGTTAGATTATCTGGATTTGTATCTTATTCCTAAAACCCTAAGCTTTCTCCAAGTCACAGTTGAAGCTTGTGCTGCTTTACACCGCCGTAAGGTAACATCAACTTCAATCTTCAGTTAAATTTCCCATTAGAAAAATCTAATTATTAGTTATTGAAAGTGTTCGGCTCTCTGTTTTTTTTTCATTGGGTTTCTGCTTTGCATTTTGATTTGCATTGGGTTTCTGCTTTGCATTCTGATTTCTAGGTTTGTTCTCGCATTTCTGCATCTCGAATTTCTGGGTTCATGTTCACTTTTTTGTTGACGGTTCTGCGTTTTTGCTTCTGCGTGTGATTTTTAGTAAGGCTATCTCTGTCTCTTTCATATTTTTTATCGCAAATTTCATTTGATTTGAAGCTTCTGGACTATTGTGATAAATGTGGAAGAATCATCAGGTGTAAAATGTCATAAAACTAAATTAACTGCTCGTAGGAGACATGGTTTCCATAATAGAAGTGTATTTAGAGCAAATTAAATTATATTAGAATCTAGAACCTAAGGTGCAAAATATGTGAATGAGTCATATGATATGATGTTAGTCTTAAATTTTAGTGATATTGATCTTGTGTTGATTTCGCTTTGGGACTTGTATAAGTTGTGCAAAATTTTTAGTTGTGAATGACTGTAATTTGAGGGTGTAGAGCAGTGAGATACAAAAAGTGATGTGAGGCTTCGGTAGTTATTTTTCTCATTCATTTTTGTTTGTGGGCATCTGAAACTGAAGCAAATGACAATACACCTTCCATCCTCTTTAACTCTCTGTTACTCTCACCAAGGGAATTTGCATGTACTAATAAACTCTTATTTTTCTATGTTTTTCCAGTATTTTTTGTCCGAGGCCACCACACTGCTCCGAGATCGCCACTGGCATCGAAGGATGCGGATGTTCTACTTCTCCTTGACACTCTCTTGTTCTGTACATTAGGTATGCACTCTAACGAAATGTCGGTTGACTCATTGGGTGGAAAACGGTTGTCTGTTGACCCCCGCACCAAAATTTTTTATTTGATTTCCCTCATAGTTCTCTCCACAGAGGAAATTTTGAAGTGATGTATGTTATAATATTATTTTGTTGTTAGTGATTTCGTGCTTTAAATAGTATTATTGAATATTTTTCTATCATGCTTTGATGTTTGAAATGTCGGTTCTTTTTTGGTGGAAAATGGTTGGTTGTTGACCCACACACCGACATATTTCTTTGAACAGATACATAATTCGGTTTGAATCTTTCGCCTCTTTCGTGTCCCTGTTGTATATGCCTTTGATGGTATTTGGAAGAAGTGTCTGCTTAACCCATCTCTTGTCACTCCTATAAAAAAACCAAAATCAAAGTTAGGTCGACTTAGGTGAACTAATTAAAAAACAAAACCCTCTTTCTTCATCAAGTTGTATTTTAATTTAATATAATTTCTTATGATAAATATCTAATTAAGGAGAGAAATTTTATTGTTAATATTTAAATTAAATAACCTGGAAGTTTCTCAGGATGGGTATAACAAATCCCATCTTCTCCTTCAATAGTGAGAATGAACTCATCTATCAAAGGGTGTGATTTCATGTTCTTTGACTCTACTTTGGCTTCAAGATGCTCTATCAGTTCTTGATCTGTTGGATCAAACTTCACTCCTGCTGGTAGACCTAGCCAATCCTGTTGATTTGTTCCATTCAAATTCAAATTAAAATTAAAACAGAAAGCAAAAAGGAGAGATGTAAGAATATAAAAGACAGAGAGAATTTTTTTTAAGATGATAGAAAACTTTAGTAATAGCTAGGTTGGTAATGGAGAAAAGGGAAATCCATAGATACACCGTTAAATTAATTACACTATTATATTGGTATGCTTTTCTGGTATGATTCTTCTTCTTCATATATAATTGTCAAAGAGGCTTATAGTTGAAGGCAAGAATATTACTGAGATTGATATTTTTTTTTCCTACCGATTTTCCTTCAAACTTGTGTCCACAGCCAGGGCACTGTTTGGATCCACACAACTTATGCTTTTCCAGCTTTGCATCTATGAGATCAGAGCTCCTCATCTTATTATTCATGATCGTCTGCTTCTATCTAACGTGCTTCTGAAGGATGCTATCTATCTCTTTTGATGAAGTGATCTTGAATTAAAATTAGAACAGAATAAAAAACAGATCTAATTCTATCCTTGGCTGCAATTTGCTTTGCATATCTCTATGTACTTCTTTCCCTTGCCACTTCTGCATGGCATCCAGTCACGGTAATATACTCAAGTTCAAACAAGAAAATTAGAATGATTAGCATTTTACAAGAGTTTGGAATCTCCATCTTGTTATGAGATCTATCAGTTGCAATGGCATCTCCTTTATCCTTCATCAGTATTGCAACTGCAGTTGTTTTCCGTCCAAGTGCAGCACACATGTCTAGTATCCGCTCTCCCATTTGTGGATCTACATATCACAAAATCAATCTATATAAAGAAGTTAAGGAAAATAATTTAAAGACTTAAGAGGATGACAAATCCTCCATAACATAAGAACAAACACAAATCGGCAAAAGAAAAATAAATAGCGCATAGTAAAACACTTATATTATCATTTAGTTTTATCAATCAAGTCTTTTGCTGAAAAGATGAATTGAATGAGACCATAGCAAGACCTAGCTCACGAGGATAAATTATAAGTTATTGATAAAATGTCCGTGACACAAATGTTGAAGTCCCTTTTCAAGATAAAAATGAAACTTTTTATAAAGGCAACCAAATAAGAAGCAAAAAGCAAAACAAACTGAAAAATCAAGATACAAAATTTTTATATTTGTCAAATATAAATGTTTAAGCAAAGAAAATGTTGAAAACAAAGGAATAAGTAAACAGAGGTATCTATATTTACCTTTTCAAACCTAAAATTAAAAATATTTGTAAATGCATATTTTTAAGAGAGTGTAAGGAACTAATAGAATTAATAGGAAATAAACATTTGATTAAGAGTATAGTACTATTTTAATGATACAAGTAAATGCAAAAGAAATAATACAAAAGAAAACTAGAAAAGTATATTGGCTCAAAAGATCTCTCTAATCCCTTTGCAACTCTGACATAGAACCTCCGCTCCCCCACTAAAAGGCTATGAGTTGAGGCCCACATGAATGCCAGAAAAATACTATCCTACGTGGGTTTTTCAAGTACCGATGATATTTCTATAGAATGAGTGCAAACAATTGACTAAAAAATAAAAGAAAAGAATTAAGACAGAATCTATAAGCCACTTCTACTTGTGTAATTATATCCTTTAAGAGGATGTCAACTTCCAACCTGTTTCTTTTCAAATGACCAAGTCGATTTTCTAATTCAACCTTTGCCACTTCTGCTTGTCTAATTGTTATGTTAATTATTGATGAAGTGGATGTTTGATTATTGTTATTAGTATCGGAGAAAAGCCTTAGCTTCCCGTTTGAGGTTCAATATATTATTGAGTGCATGTACTCTTTTAGGGTACCACGTGCTCATTGTATATTGAACCTTGAATTGTCCAAGTCGGACAGTTTGGGAAAAAACTTTTTCTTTACTCGTATAATAGTTGTTGCTTAATTCTCGTATCTTCATATTTGATGAAATTTCGGTTCGATTCATTTCCTTTTGTTCTCTGGGTGCATACTTGATCGCGGTATTCATAACTGTGATCATTTAGTTTACTCAGAGACTAATGGGAAATGCTGCCGAAATTTTGTCAAGTATAAGATATGAGAATTAAGGAATGACTATTATACGAGTTCTGAAAAAGTTTTTCCTCGAATGGGATATGGCCATACCATTTAAAGAAAGAGAGAGGTTGTAAGAACAGAGCCAGCACAAAAATTTTATAATCTCTTGTTAGAAACAAATAAGTTGTTGTTTGAAGGGTCTGCAGACTCTAAGTTATCAATGTGTGTGAGGCTTTTAGCTCTTAAGTCCAACTGTGGTGCTACAGATGTGTGTTTGGATCTCATAACGAAGATGATGTTGGACCGTCACCTATCAGAGATGGTTTGACAAAAAGTTATTACGAGGCTAAAAGCTTAGTGTCCAAGTTGGGGTTGGAATCTAAAAGGATTGATTGTTGTGTGAGAGGGTGTATGTTATATTACGACAACGAATTCAGTAAAAATGATGGCGCGCTGGTTGAATGCAAATTTTGTGGTGAGCCAAAGTATATTTCACACACTGATAATGGGAAGGGTAGGCAAAAACTAGTTCCACGGAAGTCAATGTTTTATTTGCCAATTATTCCAAGGCTCCAGATAATGTTTGCATCAACACAGACTGCAAAAAAAATGATGTGGCACTATGAGAATAGAAGCACTTCAGGTATGTTATGCCATCCATGTGATGATGAAGCTTGGAAGCACTTCGATCGTGTGCATCCCGAATTTGCAGCAGATCCACGTAATGTACGACTTGGCTTATGCTCTGATGGGTTTACCCCGTATGTTCAATCAACGGCAAAACCTTATTCTTGCTGGCCAGTTATTGTTACCCCATACAATCTTCCTCCCGAAATGTGCATGGCCTTATATGTTCTTGACTTGTATTATACCAGGTCCAGATAATCCAACAGATGGTATTGACATCTACTTACAGCCTCTCATTGACGATTTCAAAAAGTTGTGGAATGGTGTTTTGACTTATGATATTGCACGAAAGAAGAACTTTACAATGAGAGCAGCTCTTATGTCGACCATTAATGACTTCCCTGCATATGACATGTTGTTTGGTTGGGGTACTCATTGTAAAATGGCATGTCCCCATTGCATGGAGCATACAAAGGCCATTACCTTAAAATTCGGGGGGAAGAGTTCTTGGTTTGACTCAAGTCGCAGGTTTTTACCAGGTGATCATCCATTAAGACGGAATAAGAACGCTTCGAGAAAGGGGAAGTTGAATTAGATGGCCCACCCCCAAGGTTGACATCCGAACAGATTTGGAGCAGAGTTATGGATCTGCCAAAAATCACAGATTTTGGTGAATTGGATCGATTTGAAGGATATGGACAATGGCATAATTGGACTAAAAGAAGTATTTTTTGGGATCTGCCATATTGGAAAGATAATTTATTGAGACATAACCTTGATGTTATGCACATTGAGAAGAACTTTTTTGACAATATTTTTCTCACAGTGATGAACGTTAGAGGAAGAACGAAAGACAACGATAAGGCCATACTGGATTTACCACTTTACTATAGGCGAAAGGACTTGCATTTGATGACTCGGTCGGATGGGAAAACCCTGAAACCCAAAGCCTGTTACTCTTTAACTGCTGAGGAAGCAAGGTCAGTCTGTCGGTGGATAAAAGAACTTCGAATGCCAGACGGTTATTTTTTTAATTTGGCAAGATGTGCCAATGTGAACAAAGGAACCATGATTGGGATGAAAAGCCATGATTGTCATGTATTCATGGAGTGTTTGCTTCCTATTGCATTTAGTTCCTTGCTGTCAAATATTTTAAATCCACTTACTGAACTCAGCCAATTTTTTAAAGATTTGTGTTCTGCGACATTGAGAGAGGATGATCTTATAAAGATGGAACAGAATATACCAGTCATTCTTTGTAAGTTGTAGAGAATATTTCCCCCTAACTCTATGGAGCATCTCCCAGTGCATATTGCACATGAAGCTAGGCTTGGTGGACCGGTTCAATACAATAGATGTATCCATTCGAAAGGTAATGTAATAAAATATTCTTTAAAATAAATATTCACTTGAAGGGTTAAATGTATCAATTTTTATCATCAACCTTGTTATTTTGTAGATTTATGGGTGACTCAAAACGGTCGGTAAAAAATAAGGCCAGGGTTGAAGGATCTATTTGTGCAACTTACTTACACTGTGAGATAATCCATTTCTGTTCCCATTATTTTACGAACTTCATGCTGACACCAACAAATAATAGGAATGAAATAGAAATTGAAAGTGAAAGACACCCACTAGCCTTATCAGTATTTTGCCTTCCCGGTCGTCATGTTAAAAAGGAGCTGACTTACTGGTTAATGGGAGAAGAGTGGAAGTCAGCCCACGTTCACGTGTTGATCAACTATGCCAAAGTATCACCATATCTTACGTATGTATCATTTTGACCACTTTCAATTTCTTTTATCCACAACTACTCATGATCATTTGTTTGATAATGACTTGAGCAAGGCATTCTTGTTAACTAAGCCCACAAACGAACAAGACTCTTCTGCCTATATTCATGAATATTTCCCAACGTGGTTTATGAATCAGGTATGTATTTTTAGTCCTATTTCAACTATTTATTGTTTGAAAATACAAAAGATTGTCTGAAAAAAGAAACCATAAATCACTTGTGCATGTGTATACGCAGGTGTACAGTGAGTCAGAATCGCCTAAAATCGAACATTTGAGAAATTTATCTCATGGTCCTAAATCACGTGTAAAAGAATGGCACACGTTTTTTGTAAACAGATACAAATTTCAAACCCAATCAAAAACAGAGGGGAAAAAATAGTTAACAGTGGAGTTTATGTAAAAGGTGCCACAGATGGAGGTGAAGACAACTTCTAGGCGTGATTCAACATATATATGAACTGGCGTACAATACTTTAGACTATACTAAAAGAATAGTGTTATTTTATTGTAATTGATTTGATCCGTCAAGTAGAGGCACAAGAGTGGATCGAAAATATAATACTGTTGACATATGCATGAGCAGAAGATACCAAATGTTTGATCCGTTTATCATGGCACAACATGTAAGACAAGTGTATTATGTCCCTTATCCATCAACTCGAAGGGACAAACAAGGTTGTTGTGTTGCAATAAAGACAAAACCAAGGGGTCGCATTGAAGCAGATGATCCACAGGAATAAGTGGCTTATCAAGTGGATAAGATGTCTCATGTCAACATAGTAAATGAAGTGGAACCCATTTCTCGACTACATGACGATCCAATCACATATGAAGATGTAGATGGAGATGAGGAATTAAATGAAAAAGTGGCAGAACCATCAAGATCTGAAGAAGATGCCGAAGCAGAGTGGGCAGAATGAAATTGTTTAACTTTTTACAATTAGAGAAATTAATGTCTAACAATATATTTTAATTTGTCAGTTATTTTCATATAACTTGTTTATTTTTATGGAATTCATTTTTAGTATTGTTATGTTTAAATATAATATTTCATGACTGTTATTGTTGAATTGCTCTATGGACATATATGACATCAGGAGGTCCAGGATCCGCCCCCCCAAGACCACCCACTGGTGGTAAACGAGGGGGGAAGGTCATCGCCATCGACCCCTCTCGTAGTCGGCGGCCGAATATTATTAGGATTGACGATGCTGGCTATGCGACGTTGTCATCCACACAACGTCCGCATACATCTACGCCTATACAGGCTCCAGCGCGTTCGGCCCCTACATAGCCTCCAGTGCGTTTGGCACATACACAACATCCAACACCTTCTGCACCGACACCCGATTTGCCTCCCATTTACATGGTCCCCACCCCGGGGTTCCAGCAGACACTTGGCACTTCTTCCTCCCATTTTGTGCCTGAGACGGTGCCCGATACTTACTGTCCGATCATGAGTATAGTACGGGCCATACACTTGATCAGACCGGGGTTGAGTAGGAGGAGGTTCAGTAGCAGGAGGTCGTTGAGTATATTCAGATGTTGCATGATGGCCGAGTTGCTATCAGGCCGGCTGGTAAAGGGTAAGTATTTACATTTTTTTTCGAGTTATTAATAATTTATATGTGTGTGTGTATATATATATATATTTATTATATTTTTTTTAATTTGTTTGACATCTTGTTATTGTTCAGGTTCCTTCCCTCAAAGCCAACTGCGACGGCTATCACAGCAGTAATTAAGAATAATTACCACACGTTTTGGCCCACCTGGGGGAAGTTGAAGGAGGAGGAGCGGAATCATATGTTCAAATCTTTCAAAGTAAGTTGTAATTTTTATTTTGTTGCATATTATTTTTTTATTTCATAAAATTCAATTATGTTTAATAATGTATTATATTCATACAGGAGAGGGTTTCTTGGAAGGAAGAGGATGAAGAGCGGATCGAGAAGAACTTCCATATGAAGGCCTCCCACCGCCTCTCTAATATGCTTAAAGATGCCCGCCTCAATGGACAGCCCCACTGTATAGGGGATTAGCTCTAGCAGCAGCTGCAAGTGCACTAGAACTCCCCTGAGTTCAAGGCGGTAAGCAAGAAGGCGAAGAAGAATAGAGTCTCTGAGAATGGTGGGAGCTTGCACACTGGAGGTTCGGTCAGTCAGGCGCAGCACGTAGCTCGACTTGTACGTTTTATATTATTATTATTATTATTATTATTATTATTATTATTATTATTATTGTTATTGTTAGTTACTATTTATTATTTATTATTTAGTTAAGGTTTTTTATTAAATAATTACAGTCGAAGCGGTTGGGTAGAAAGGTACAGTTGCACGAGCTCCATCGTGCAACTCATATTAGGAGGAATACCAGTGATTTCGTCGATGAGCGGTCGATGCGGACCCAGGTAATTATAAAATATAATGAATAGTTTTTTTAATAATGTTTATATTGTTTTATTACCAAAAAAAAATTGACTTATTTGTTTATGTTTGATAGGAGGAGTTTGAGGGGAGGATGTCTCAGATGATGTCTCAGACATCATCATGTTCCCCCTCTCAGAGCCCTGAGGATCCATCTGCACCGCTCAGGGTATGGGCAGATGTTGTTGGCAACAAGAAGAATGGTCGCCTATACGGTGTTGGCGACTTTGCCAGCAACTACAAGAAAGGGACCCGTCGCCCCCACATAGGAGAGTCGTCGAGTAGTAGTGCTGCCACTGGTCGCTCTGTCGCGAATAAGCAGGAGATAGCCGAGCTGAAGTGGATCGTGGCCGAGCAGCAGCGGGTCGTGTCCCAGCAGCAGCAGGAGTCCCGTCGGACGAGTGCCATTTTGCTCAGTCTTTGGGCGACAGAAGCGAGATGTACCGATTGCTGGCGGCTAGCGACCTCCTCCACCGCCTCCGCCTCCGCCTCTTAGTACTGATGATCATGCCGATGATGTAGAGCATCTCGATCATGATCAGGACTACCATGACTATTAGTTCTGTTTGTACTTATATTTTTTCATATTTTCGGATATCTTTTTAGTTACTAATCTTTGTTCGTCGGATTTATTTATTTATTTATTATGTTTGTTTTTTTTAATTTGTTTTTTAGTTTACGTTATCACATTTTTAAATATGGGAATAAATTAATAATTAAAAGTATTAATTAAATTAAATTAAATTACTAGTAATAGTTAATTAAATTAATAAATAAATATTTTTTAATATGGGAATAAATTATTTTTAATAACTAAATAAATAAATTAATTTAATAATTAATAATTTAATTAATTAATTTAATAAATTAAATTGATTTAAATTAATTTAAAAAATAATTAAATTAATTAATTAAATTATTTACAGAAATTAATTAATTAAAATTAAATATAAATAGTAATCAATTAATTTAATTATTTAAAAAAATAAATTCGGGTTTACCGACGGGCTGAACCGTCGGAAAAAAATTGAGGCTTTACCGACGGGCATGGCCGTCGGAACTCTACCGAATGGTCTAACCCGTCGGAACTTACCGACGGTTTCCGACGGATCTGCACCGACGGTTGAGCCGTCGGTAATACCGACGGTAAAAAAAACCATTGGTAAGCATTTGCGACGCCAGTTTTATCGACGGGCTTATCGCATTACCGACGTCTTTTTGGGGTTACCGACGGCTTTTGGCCGTCGGTAATCCCGAGTTTTCTTGTAGTGTAAATGATGATTGATAAAGAAGAATGATATATAATTTAAAATAAATAAGTCATTTAAGAAAATATATTTTTGATTCTAATGACAGTTAATTGAGATAATGTAATAATTATCATCTTAAAATAGTAATAATTAAAAATTACTTTTTATTTTAGGTGAGAAAATAGATGAATATGGAGGTAATACGTGGCATAATTCCACGCGACCAAACTCTATTTTATATAATACAGTAGATAGTAGATGATTGCTGAATAAAAACAGAGTATTTTTTTCCCTTTTGTTTGGAGGTTCATGAAGGTGAGGCTTATGGTCTACTCACAACAATCTATTGGATTAGAGAGCTTGGTTACTCGAATGTTATTTTTGAGCTCGATGCAAAGACGGTAGTGGATAACGTTAACAAAGCCCATGATGATTTTTCTGAATTTGGAGCTATTATACGGGATTGTAGACAGTTGTTGTCCTTATTTTTACCCAACTCTTTGGTAGAGTTTACTAGGAGAGAGGCTAATGTAATTGCTCACACTCTAGTGGGGGTGGCTACATCTACGGCTAGCTCTTATCCTTTTGATGACATTCCCAGTTGTATTGAAGATTCTATTTTAAGTGAAATAATATGATTTTCCTTCCCTCAAAAAAAAAAAAAGTAGTAATAATATCATAAAAAAAGAGTTTAGGCCCACACGACCCGAACCGACCATGTCCAGCCGTAACCACAACACTAATTTTCCTTATTTACTCTTCCTCTTCTGCATCAAGGATTTGCATGGATCAATTACTCACGAATAACGTTGTTTTTACTTTTAAAGTCAATAGCGGTCTTTAAGGAGTAAAAAAAATGAATTTTTGTATACCCGTGGAAAACGAATATATTGATTACATAATTTTATAAAATGAAGTATCAAATATTTGAATATTACAATTCAATCCTTGTATTTTTTTTTGGGAGGTCTAATCACAAAGCTGGAAAGAGATTTTGCATTTTGCGATGGGGTCAAGATGGGGAGGTAGGGCCGAAGTGAATAGAGGTGTGTTTTTGCAAAAGTCACAAAGGTGAGTCCTAGTTTACTTTTTTTTTTTTACAACAAACTTATAACATTTCATTCAAAATAAATCTAGTAATACAAGTCGACACTACATCAAAATTGTGGTGACTAGCAAATAATTTTGCCGCTCTAGGTAATATATGAACAACAAAATTTGCTTGTCTTCTAATAAAACTAACCTTCAAGTTGTTACAAGAATTCAAATTAGCCTTACAAAGTTCTAGCATAGCTCCTAGTTCCGTGTCACGGTAAGACATATCATAATAATAGAATATTATGTAAGGAATACTTTGTTCACTATTTTTTTTTTTGACTATTTACTTCTTAAAGTAATAGATAATTAATCCTGTCCATTTATTTTTATAATATTATTAAAACCGTCGTAAGTGCGGCCTATCCTACTATCCAGAACCTTCCTTTTTGCTTCTCTTTATCAATGCTTTTTGGGAGGAAAGAAAATACGAGGGAGAGATGTTGACGATTCCTTCGTTCCCACACGGTTGTTGACACTGAAATGAAAAGCATTTTGATGCTTCGGTCTAGCTTTGAGTCTCCAACGGGCGTTTTACTTTGTATTAGCGTTCGTTTGGTTCCGCGTTGATTGATGCCCGAAATTGTCGGCATTGTAATTTTGTCTGACTTTAATTTGAATGTCATGGACAGATGATAATAGCAATGCTAGACATGTAGTATTATATACATTTTCTGTTGTTAATTAAAATTCGGATTTGGCTCCATCGATACATTATTAGATCAAGCATCCATGGAATACAATATTTTTGAGAAAAAATAATATAATAAATTGGATAATTTAAAGATATTATTATTCATTTCAGATAAATGTCAATTTAAATGAATTTTTTTCCTTATGACGTCATTTAAATTATTCAAACTTTTCATCACTAATTTAATTTTAATTTCTTATTAATCTTAATGACTTTTTCCATAGCTTAATTGTGCTTCTATTGCTTCCTTCCCATCGTCATTGAACCAACGTTGTACTTCAATTTTAAACGCGCAAATATTATTATATGTGCGGACGCGGAAGTTATACATGTCGCCAAACAGGTCCATCAAAGAAAACCGTCATTGTTAAATTAGAATATTTTACCCATAAAATTGATACTTATATTATTATTATTATTATTATTATTATTATTATTATTATTTTGACACCCTCTTGATCAAAGTCAAGCTCATAATTTTCGTTTTCTATGATTAATGTTAAGTATATAATATTAAAAATTACAATTAACCATAATTCTATATAGATTAAATATGATTTTATTCCTCCAAATTAGGTTAATTTCTGGTTTTAGTCCCTCAAACAAATTTGTCAGCTTTTGGTAGAGACCACTTAAAGAATCCAAAATAAATTTGGGGTGACAAAATGGGGATTCTAGCTGGTTATGTCTTTGAAAGAGGTTTGGTTGTTGTACTCTTTTTCTTTTCTT
Organism: Calophaca sinica; assembly: GCA_037113605.1. Lineage (NCBI taxonomy): Eukaryota > Viridiplantae > Streptophyta > Magnoliopsida > Fabales > Fabaceae > Calophaca > Calophaca sinica. The sequence continues at coordinate 51,815,619 of CM073735.1, read as the reverse complement.
GGTCTTTTTCCTACTGGGTTTTGGCCTTGAGAGGTTTTAATGAGACACTTCCTTCCTCGCAAATTTGTAATTACGGGTTCAGAGTACCCTTTATACTCCCGTTAATATCATTTCTTTGCTTATCAAAAAAAAAAGAAACCACCATTAGAGCAAAATAATCAAGTGCATCTTAAAAATAATATAACATGTAGAGACCACTTAAAGAACACAAAATAAATTTTTAAGTGACTATGTATTGGAATGCTCTAAGTGCTCTTGTGTTTGATTACTTAAAATATTTTATTTTAAGTGACAATATAACAAGACTACTCACTCAAACTTTTATTTAATCCGTAAAAATAAAATATTCCTTGCCGTGGTCTTGTGTTTGATTGGCCCTTTTGGTATTGAAACTTCAGCGCACACTCAATTTATAATTGGACAAGGCTCTGTTCCTTCCGGCACAATCAAACACACCATCCATTTCTACCTCTACAGTTCTTTCTCTCTCTCCACCATGGTTCTCTCCAAGACCGCCTCCGAGTCCGACGTCTCCGTCCACTCAACCTTTGCTTCTCGTTATGTCAGGACTTCGCTTCCCAGGTACATACAGGGTTCTTTCAACCATATATATCCACTAGGAATATTATATAGGATCACCGTCATAAACACATTAAAATTTTCATTCCTCCTATGTTTATTGATTACTAGTAATCAGTTAGTCACCATTGACGGATCTAATTTTTGCATAAAGGAAGTCATATTTAATTTTTTCATATAAATGGATCTGTATATATATTTTTTGATATAGGTTCAAGATGCCGGAGGAGTCGATCCCGAAGGAGGCAGCATACCAGATAATAAACGACGAATTGATGTTGGATGGAAATCCTAGACTGAATCTGGCATCGTTTGTGACCACATGGATGGAGCCAGAGTGTGACAAACTCATCATGGCTTCCATTAACAAGAACTACGTTGACATGGATGAATACCCTGTCACCACTGAGCTCCAGGTAAGTCTACCTACCCCAGTTACTTTACCTTTTGCTTCTGCGCGCATCTTTAGCTAAATTACAAAATTGGTCATCTATATTTATTTTAGGTTTTAATTTGGTCCTCTATGTTTTATTTGTTTTGTTTTGGTCCCTTACGTTTTAAAAATTACAACAAGTTGATCATTTCCGTCACTAAAAGCCAATTGTCCGTAGCTAAAAGCCAAATTCTAGCTACGGATAATTGACTTTTAGGGACGGAAAGGACCAAATTGAAAACTAAAATAAAATGTAGAGGACCAAAACAAAACAAATAAAACGTAGAGGACCAAATTAAAACTTAAAATAAACTTAAAGGACCAATTTTATAATTTAACTTTAATTTTTTTTACTTAGTAGTAAGAAACCTAGGATCACGCTTCAATCCGTATAAAATATTTATTATTTTTTTGAAAAAGAAACACAGATGTGGGGGTTAGGTGTAGCTGGTTGATTAAAACAATTCCTTTCTTTTATATACTAGGTTCCTTCTCTAATTTTCGACTTTTTTTGACCGTGTCTTAATTGATTTTTTCAATGCTTTAGCTCTTCATTGACTAGAGAGTAGAGATTCCCTCCAGTACCCGCTAATTTAATGGGTGTCATTAATAAATCACTTAAGATATTTTATCAAACATTTTTTAAATAAATATATAATAATTTAACTTTTTCGACAAAATAATATTTCAATTTTTAATATAATAGTTACATGTTTATTAATTATTTTTTCTTTTTTTCCCGGTTTTATTTTTATTTTTCTTGATAAGCATCTATGCACATTTGTATTAATTACAAATTTAAATAGTCAATTAAATAATAGAAGTCTTGCTAATTATTTAAAGTTACTATAATGGAGGTTACTTAATTCATTTTGTTGAATCTTTTTAATTAATTTAAAAATAATAATGAAATAGTCTATTAAATAAGTACTCTAAAAAACATTGTTTTAAATAAATAAATCTTAGAAATAGTTATCATTTACTAAATATTATAGTAGTTGTTCATTAATTGATAGAAACCTATCGGTCAACCAATGAAAATTGATACAATTGGTAAGGATACAGCTCATATCTCACTAGAACGTGAGTTTGAATCAAACATACCTAAACTTTTATTAATAAAAAAAAACTACCGGTCAAACTCAAGGGTCCTAGGTTTTAACTTTTTTATTTTTTTTAAAAAAATGTCTTGTTAGGTACAGTGTCTTGAGAATATTGATTATGGAGAATTAAATATAGTATTTTTAATTTTATAAATTATTTAGACATTAAATAAATTTGATGTTATTAATATAATTCTTACTCCTTCCATATTAAAACTTTGGTTGTTTAAGATTTTAGCACGCGGTTTAAAAAATAATTAGTTGAGATAAATTAATATTTTTTAAATGTTAATTTTCAAAAATTTTAAAATAATAAATATTTATTAATGTGGATTTCTTAAATACTACTCCCTCCATTACTTTTTATAAGCCATTTTAGACAAAAAAACGCATATTAAGAAAAGTAGTTAGCATAATTAAATTGTCTATAATGTGTATATTTTTCCAAATTTATCCTTCAATCATACTTTTAATTAATTAATGCATGTCTTGGATTTTTAAACACTATGCAACTAATTAGGGGTACTTTTGGAACAAAATAATTAATGTATCTTGTAATTTGAAAATGAGCTTATAATTAGTTAACAATTTTTTTTCTAAAAGGAACTTATAAAAAGTAACAGAGGGAGTATGTTCGTATTCCATAAAAAAAATGAATTATGTTTGTATTACTTTTGATGTAATTAACGAAAGTCAATCTAGTTAGTAAGGAAGCGATGTCAAACAAGAACATGAATTCGAATCCCATTAAATACTTTTGTACGTGGTCATTGAACTTTAAGACTTTTCGTAATTCGGTGAGCCTGAGACCAATCTCATCTCAACTTTTTTTTTTTTTTATAAAAAACGGACATGCTAACAAGTGTCTTAAGGGGCACTGTTTAAGGATTCCAAACAAGGTAAATACGCATTTAAAAGCTAAATTAATATTTTCCCAATGTATTAAATACATAACTTCTCATAAAAATTTACTCCCTTCGTCCCATTATAAGTATCACATTTGTAAAAAAATTAGTACTAAAACAAGTGTCATATTAGGTTTTTAAAGTAATACTAGTACTCCCTCTGTCCCATTTATTTATCGTTTTAGCAAGATAACTTTGTCCCATTTTGATTGTCGTTTTTTAATATAGATAAAGTATTAAATGTTTTTTTTTTCTATTATACCTTTAACTATTATTAATGTGTTTTTTGATCAACGTGTTTTTTTTAATTCTCGTAAATAATAAAGAGATAAAGGGTATATTAGGAAATCACACAATACTTTTTATCAAATCTAAAATATTAATTGCACTTCTTAATTCCTGTGTAAAACCTTAAACGACAAACAAAATGGGACAGAGCGAGTATTAATTACTTTTTTTTAGTTTTACCCTCAAATTAATAATTACTACATTACTCCCAATTCGTTATACTCTTATGTATTTATGACAATTGTTAATACTTAATGGTTAATTAAGATAATTTTATAAAATTATTATATTCTTTAATTTATTTATAACATCTGTTTAATATAACATCTGTTTAATATGTGTGAAATATACCAATGTGACATTTATAATAGTATCGAAGGAGTACTTCTTTGGATTTTTTAAGAAATGACCTTAAGACGGTCATTAACATTAACATTTTTTTCCTATAAAAAAAACACCTGAGACTCATAGAAAACATATGAAAATGACAACCACTCTGCGTAAAATCAAACCGTTGGTCTACACGCGATTGAAGGCGAACGCTATGCAAGCATGGAAAATTGTGGCCCACGAAAGCAAAAAGGAAACAAGTTGCACAGCAATCTATATGCTTTTTTTCATTTTTACAAGCATGGAAATTGTGGCCCACACGAACGTTTATGTGAAGCACAGATCTTAATTTTTTATTCCTAAACTAGTGCCTTTTTTTTTTTAAACCATAAAGCGTCTTTATTTGATATGCTAGCAATTGACATCATTGAGGGGAATGTGGGACTTGGATTGGGGCCAAAACAATGGAGGAGGCTAACCGTAATCAACGGCACAAAATAATATGGGCCACAAATGGTTCGGCGTGGTTGAATGGCGTTATACAATTACTACTCCGGACTCATTTATAGACTAAATAGATAATAAATTATTCAATAAACCAAAAAAAATATTTGTTACTTATAAATAAGACTGGAGTAATATTAAAGTTGGTAGGTAAGTACATTTAATTTTTTTGATTTCATGTAAAAAAAGAAATACATTTACTAAACTACCCTTAATCATAATGGTCATCTCCTCACAACATAAATAAATTAAATTAAGGGTATTTTTGAAATAATAGCATTAAATTTGAGTAAATTTGTTGATATTTGCTTATATTTGAGTCCACCAAATATAGACATTTTTTTGCTTATCATTGAGTCCAGATGGAGTACTTCATTCAATAAATGCTTAAATTTAGTTAAAAAAATATAGGTTTAAATATGTTTTTAGTCCCTATAAATATAGTGTGTTTTGATTTTAGTCCCTATAAAAAAATTTATTTGTTTTTAGTCCGTACAAAAATTTTATTTTGATTTTGGTCATTTTAACCAAAATTCATAAGAAAACTGGCAGGAAAATGATGTTTTTTTTTGCAGATTTTTCTATGAATTTTGGTCGAAATAATAGTTTTTAGTTCTTCGGATCAAAATTCACATGAAATTTGGTAGAAAAATGAAGTGATTTCTACGAATTTTACTATAAATTTTGGTCAGAAGTACCAAAATCAAAATAATGTATTTTATAAGGACAAAAAACAAATAAAAAATTTTACAGGGACTAAAATCAAAACACTTTATATTTATAGGAATCAAAAATATATAAGCCTTCGATAAAATATCAATACACATTTGACCAAAAATAAAATAAAATATCAATACACTTGCTCAAAAAAAATATCAATACAGGTTTAATTTGAAAAAATATTTCATGTTTTATTTTTTTGTTTCTATTAATAATTATAAAATATCCTTTATTTTTCACTTTATTTTTTTTAAATTTATATAAATAGCTATAAAATTAATAAAATGTTGTTTTTATACAAACTTTTAAAATTGAAAACAAAAATAAAGAAATAATTTTATAATTATTAATAAAGCATTAAAAAAATTTCTCAAGCAATCATTTTTTATATTTTCTAAAATTATAAATTAATCAGTCCTATTAGCTAATTAGTAAAAATTATAAATGAAGTGATAGACGTTTACAGTTTTATTGAATATATAATTTTTGTTATTTATTATATAATATTTGACATATACTTTATAATATTTGAAAAATAATATGATGTTTTATCAAACTAAAATGTTCTTTGATATATTTTTTTTTTAAAATTATTTAAATAATGATTGATTGAGTTTATATAAATTATATAACAAAAGTAATTTTAACAAAGTATATATATTCACTCTTGTTAAAAATATGGCAATGTGAATCAGCAATGAATTATTTTGTGTTTGTGAGAAAGAGAGAGAAACATGATTAAGAAGTTCATCTGGCTTGGGTGCAACCCAAACATGCCATTGGTGCCGTGGTCGGTAGCACCAAGAGGGAAGGCTACAACTTTTTTTAAGGAAAAAAAATAAAAGTTAGTGATGAGTCACCACTCCACCCATCTTGTAGTTGTATTAGGGTGTTTGGTTAATAGAGTTTGCTATAGGTTATAGGTATTACAAATTAAATTCTTGTGTCAAAATTTTACTTTACAAGAATGTTAAAATTCTGTGTTTATTTTTCTTTTCATTAATATTCACAACTTTTGATATTGGAGCAATCTATTTAATATGAACAAGGAGAAAGAAATTAATAGAGAAGTTTCACATGACACTGGTAATTGTTTTGGTTGTGATTTTCTTGTACCACTAGTTGAGTGAACCCGTGCGCACCATGTGATTTTCATGAATGAGTTTTTGTCACGTGTCCTTAGTATAGTTAAGTTTCTTATATAGATAATAGATTTTTGACTTGTATGCCTGCAGAATCGGTGTGTTAACATGATAGCTCATCTTTTTAATGCACCACTTGAAGAATCTGAGGCTGCAATTGGTGTTGGCACGGTTGGTTCATCAGAGGCTATAATGTTAGCTGGATTGGCATTCAAAAGGAAGTGGCAGAACAGAAGAAAACAAGAGGGAAAGCCTTGTGACAAACCCAACATTGTCACTGGAGCCAACGTCCAGGTACATAAACATTAGTAATTCTTTTGTTGTTGGTGTCTTTCCAAGCATTAATTGTTTGATGAGTAAGGAATTGATTAATTAGAGCTTCAATTAATTGTGTTCATGTGAAGGTTTGCTGGGAGAAATTTGCAAGGTACTTTGAAGTGGAACTGAAAGAGGTAAAGCTGCGTGATGGATATTATGTAATGGACCCTGAAAAGGCCGTGGAATTGGTGGATGAAAACACTATCTGTGTTGCTGCAATCCTTGGTTCCACACTAAATGGAGAGTTTGAAGATGTCAAACGATTGAATGATCTTCTAATTGAAAAGAATAAGAAAACTGGGTATCTCTCTTTCTTTCTTTCACATGTTGCACCGATTTCTTGAGTGAATAACCGATTTAGTCTATCAAATCGTATGACACTATCAATTGAGTTCATCAAATTATTAATATTCTAAAAGAGTCTTTGGAATTAAAAATCTTCGATTATGTTAAATTTTTTTGATCGGTCAATTTAGTCTCTGAAATATTCTTGACATAGACTAATGTGATTGAGAAATTTCAAATTTAGAGATCATTTTGAAATTTTGTTATTTTCATAAACTTAGTTGGTAATACCCTACCATTTCCAGGGCCGTGTTTAGACATTTTGAGGCCTTAGGCAAAATTAATATGTTAAATTTAGTTTAATATATCTTTTTAAGTTTTATTTTGTTCTTCTAATTTTTTAGCTGTAATTATTTTTCAAAATTTTATAATCAAATAATTCTAGTTAACATTTCATTTTCATCAAACAATGTGACAACTTTTTTCAATCTATCTTGTAACACACTTGAAATAGGATTTAAACAAATTTAATTCTGAAAAGCTTCTTTGAGTATAAACAATAGTTATATGTAATTTAGTAATATAAAATAGAAATTGAAAAGATATAAGAGATCAGTAAGAATGAAAAACTAAAAAAAATAAAAATATTATATATTTAAAAAAATAGAAATCAACAACAATTATTTTATTGATAAAAACTTATATTAAACTCCTAAAAAAACTTATATTAAAGTAACATAGAAAATGCAAAAAAATTAATAAAATTCTCGCAATAATAATTATTTTAATCATAAATTTTTTAAAGTATAATCTTTTTAGGCCTTGAAAAATTGGGGGCCTAAGCATATGCCTTAGCTGCCTAGTTATCCCCACGGCCCTGACAATTCTAAAGACTAAATTGGTGATTCACTCGTCGTTTTATATACCAAGTTTACTGTTTTATAACATGTGAAATTGTTTTGGTAGATGGGAAACTCCTATACATGTGGATGCAGCTAGTGGTGGCTTCATTGCCCCATTTTTATATCCAGAGCTTGAGTGGGACTTCCGCTTACCACTAGTGAAGAGCATCAACGTTAGTGGCCACAAGTATGGTCTTGTCTATGCTGGAATCGGTTGGGTTATCTGGAGAAGCAAGGATGACTTGCCTGATGAACTCATCTTCCACATCAACTATCTCGGAGCTGACCAACCCACCTTTACCCTTAACTTCTCCAAAGGTAACACATAATTGGATTACTCGATTCCACTTCTAGAAGAAAAAAAATGTAATTAGCAACAAAAATTAGAGAACAAAAAAAATAAAACATGTCTCTAATTTCCTTGTCACTAAATTTAGTGATGTAATTAGAGAGGAAATTCATATTTTTCCGCCATAGCTAATTCTATTTTTTAGTAGTGTTGGTCTAAGAATTACCGCTACAACAAACCCAATTGACGTGCACTTTCTATATCTTAACCTTGTGCAAGCAACTAAAGACATCTCCGGTTTTTGCTAACATGCACCATCTTTTCGGAAGTTTATCTCCGAAGGTGAATCATTTTGCCGTCAAAAGTTTATTTCTAGACAAACTATGTTGTCCGAAAAGAGGGTGCGTGTTAGAAAAAAAAAGAGGGTATCTTTAATTATTCCTTAACCTTATTATTTTAAACACGAGTATACTCATTTTTTCACAATACTATGCAATGCAGGTTCTAGCCAAGTCATTGCTCAATACTACCAACTAATTCGCCTTGGTTATGAGGTATTAAGATCAACCAAACACACCCTTTTGCACACTCATCATTTTGCTTGTAAAACACATATAAACTAAATGCTGTACTAATATCTTTGCATTAAATTTGATTGCAGGGGTACAAAAATGTGATGGAAAATTGTAGAGACAACATGCTAGTACTAAAAGAGGGACTCGAGAAAACGGGACGGTTTGACATTGTGTCAAAAGACAATGGTGTGCCATTGGTGGCCTTCACATTGAAGGACCACACACACTTTGATGAATTCCAAATCTCTGACTTGTTGAGACGCTTTGGGTGGATAGTGCCAGCATACACCATGCCTCCAGATGCTCAACACGTGACGGTGCTACGTGTCGTCATCAGGGAGGACTTCTCAAGAACCCTTGCGGAGCGTCTTGTGGTTGATGTGGAGAAAGTGTTGCACGAGCTTGATTCACTTCCAGCTAGGGTGGTGGTAAGTAGCACCAGTGTTACAGTTGATGGAGAAGTTGTGAACAACGATGGTAAAGTAGTGGTTGCTAAAAAGAGTGCTTTGGAGACTCAAAGGGAAATAACTGCGGTTTGGAAGAAGTTTGTGTTGGAGAGGAAGAAGCTGAATGATAAGATGAATGGTGTTTGTTAAGGTAAGCTTTGGAATGGAACAAGAACAAGGGCGTGTTGTGTCTCTATATCGGCATTAATAGCTTTTTATTTGATTTAGGTAGCAAGTACATTTTATTGAGTCAAGCCGTTTCTCTGCTGCTCTTGTTGAATGATCTCAGGACAAAAAAAACATCGTGTTTTCATCTTTATAACCATGATTTACTTTATTTCTGAATTCTGATGAATGAATCATATTTATTTTCCCTATAATTTTGATAATTTGTTTAAATTATGCTTGTCTCTTCTGTGTTTACATAACATACCAATAAACCGGTTAGTAATAGTGTTATCAAAATCGCCTATCCAATAGGGCAAAAAGCCCAATCAACCCAAAAGTATTGGCCCATTTTAGTTATCGAAATTGTTGTTGGGTTACTATTTGCACCTGTATTTTTGCATTTCTTTTCCTCTCTCGAAAATACCCTGTCCGAAACTCAACATCATTCTCTCCTTCCTTCTACATTTGCCATTCTCGCCCCATGCCTCCGGCTGAGTGCAAGTCGCTGTCGTTTATCACCAATCATCCTCACTGAATCCCTCTTAGGTATCATTGCGCTCTACAATTTTTTCTTCCGTGCTTTGATACATCCAAAAGTAAACTTTCAGAACGTATTTTTATATCTAAAAGTTGTTAAGTCACTGAAGCAAAAGTTTCCCACCCAAAATAGAGGTGGTTTTGTGATTTAACTTTTAGTATTTTTATAATTATAATTTTTTAATAAAACAATGTATATAGTAGGTTGCAAAATCAGTTTCCAATGCTGTCTCAATTTGAAATTTGAAAGGCACAGCACACCAAGTGATTACAATAGAGAGTAGCACAGATAGATTGGTCCGATGAGCAGTAACTATACATCTTTATATCTAAAAATTGTTAAGTCACTGAAGTAAAAGTTTCCCGCCCAAAATAGAGGTGGTTTTGTGACTTAACTTTTAGTATTTTTATAATTATAATTTTTTAATAAAACAATATATATAGTGTGTTGCAAAATCAGTTTTCAATGTTGTCTCAATTTGAAATTTGAATGCCACAGCACACCAAGCGATTACAATAGAGAGTAGCATAAATAGATTGGTCCGATGGGCGATAACTAGATATCTTTATATTTAAAAGTTGTTAAGTCCCTGAAGCAAAAGTTTTCCGCCCAAAATTGAAGTGGTTTTGTGATTTAACTTTTAATATTTTCATAATTATAATTTTTTAATAAAACAATGTATATAGTGGGTTGCAAAATCAGTTTCCAATGCTGTCTCAATTTGAAATTTGAATGGCACAGCGCACCAAGTGATTACAATAGAGAGTAGCACTGATAGATTGGTCCGACGGGCGATTGGGAAATTAAAAAGTACTTAAAAGGCAATTAATTAATTATATAGTGGATATTGGAAAGGCACATGCCTTTCACCGATAGAGCTTCCTTCATTTTAATTGAATCTCTCATTTTAATTTATCCTCATTTGTTTGCTTCTCGCCTCTAGAGCGAGCATAAAGGAAGTTATCCCCTTTGTTTTTCCTTCAACTCACGTCTCTTCGTTTCTATAGCCTGTTGCACGTGATCTGCCGCATAAACTTCCACCTTTATTCTGAACAGTACTATGAATCCATAGCTTGAGACCATTTCGGGTTCCGCCTTTTTTTCTTCCTTCGATCACTTTTATGGGTTGCATGTGAGTGGTTTTAAATTCTTGGTCTTCTGTGCAGCAACGCGTATACTCTTCATCGAATCTTCTACTTCGACGTTCTGTTTCGGTGAGTCTAGAATTTTATTATTTTGGGTTTTTGCATATGGGGTTTAAGATTTTCTGAGAATTTGGATTACATTTTTTGGGCTTTTTTTTGTTCTTACTCTTATTCTCTTTTTGTTATTTTTTGAACAGGAGACCGCAAGGAAGCTCACGCCAAATATGGCTGTGATCACACATAAAGTTTTGACAAGTTGTATGGTTTTTATTTATTTAGTCTAAATTCTCTTACATGAAAACCAATATTTTAATGTCATTTTAATGGGTTGTCTCTACGATGTTTATCAGAAAAATGTTGCAAATTTTTGTTTTTGTTCTTTGTATTGTTATGTTAATAAACCTTGAAAAAGGAATTGAAGTTCCCTTTATTATTGTTGTTCACAGAATCACAATGTGTTATACTCCCTCCGTTTTCATATATAAGCAACAAAATACTTTTTTGGTTCATTGAATAACTCATGTATTTGGTCCATAATAAAGACTAAATACATGAGTTATTCAATTGTTGACCAAATATATGAGTTATTCAATGAATCAAAAAAATATTTTATTATTTATATATGAAAACGGAGGAAGTATATTCTTTCATGTGATCCCTCTTCATCTTTCATCTTTCCCTAGGTGAACCTTCATTAAAAATTGAAGGGACCTCTGATCAACTTGAATATGCAAATTAATTGGTTAACCAAGTCGTTTTCCCCCAAGAGTAGAGGGAGAAGCTCTTCAAGAGTTGCGGTAGTGGTAGGAGATAGTGTCGGTAAATGAGATGGTCTTTAGCTTTATTTGATCTTTTATTCGAAGGTAATAAAAAGTTATGTTTTTTAAAATCTTGATTAATAATAATAAGATTTTTCTATCATGTGCAATATTGCACATGTTAAAAAATCTAAAAATAGTAACTATTTATTAAAAATAATAACTATTTATTAAAAAGTTTAGTATTTAATATAAAATACACAAATTCTAATATAAATTTACTATTTTAGATTTTTTAACGTATGCAATTTTTTATATGATACAAAAATCCATAATAATAACTATGATGCAGTTGGGAAATATTGTGACTGATGATTACTCTGATGGGCTTTGAATCATTATGTATCAGTGGAGTCACTCCATGATATCTAGTCAATCGTATAAATATATCCTTTAAACTGTAATTTCACTGGGAAAAAAAATGTGACCATGATGTGAGTCATGTGGTCCCATAAATATCCAAATGGTTATCTAAAAGAGAAAAACCCCGCTTACATCTTAAACATCATCTTATGGCTTATGCCAAAGAAGTTTGTATTCTTTTAGCTTTTACTGTGAAGCTGCGCAATCTATATCATTGTTTTAAGTTTGTCTGACTTCATTATACTTCCTCAGTTTTTTTTAACGTATCGATTTTTTAGAGAAATTTTGTTTCTAATTACTTGTTATTCTCAAAGTTTAAGATTGTATTAATTACTTGTTTGTCAATTATATTCTTAATTATTTATTACAGAGAGGAAAATATGTTTTATAGAATAATGAATGGTCAATGGTACCACATGGAAAAAGACTAATAATTTCATAAAAAATAACAAAATTTATTGATTATTTTTGTTTGTGTAAAACAACTTTAAACGTCATGTATAAAAAAACGGAGGGAGTATTGCTCAAATCTCCTAATTGCGATGTCTTGGTGTCCCAACGATAGCTGTTATTTAGCTGTGGTAAATAAAGTCGAACCATATGCTGGTATATAATTACTGGGGAAGTATGAACTAATTATTGCATTTGTGTTATGTTTTACTTTCAGTGACTGTCGATGGGATGTACCAATTCTGATGAAACTGCAAAAATCATTGAGATTGTGGAACTTTTGTCTTGATTTGGAGCAAATGAGTGGAGATTGGGTTTACAAATAGCCATGCCTCAAACAATTATTTGGATTTTACTTTTTTTGGTTTTGGCTGATCGATCAATTGTTATATTGATTTATGCATGAACATGATTACATTTTAAAAAGTGTATCAAAGGCCCTTTGTTTTTGGGCCAAATGATGCCATATTTGATTGTTAAATAAAGTGAATAAGTTGGCTTTATTTTTCTTGAAATTTCTCATCCTTCGTTAACAAGCAATAGTCTTCTTAGGAACAAGCCTGTGGTTGCGGTTTGAGCATCCAATATTTCCAAATAATCCATCTATTTGCGTAAGGGTTGCAACACAGAATACAGAAACTTAATATATAACAAAATTTCATATTTTTTATGTTTCAAATATAATTTATTTAATATAGTAAAAAATATTAATACGCAAGCATAACTTAACCCTTGCATTGCACGGGTACAAGTGCTAGTTTTTATAAAAATTGAATATTGTTCTTTTAAGTTCCAAAAATATACTATCAGATCAATGTTTTCTTGACTTCCAGAAGTTTCGGAAGCAATCATCAAGTTTGTTTGCAATTCCTTCGATCACCCCAGCTTGAGACATCAAGCCCAGCAGTCAATAATACAAAATAGGTAAAAACAAAAAACAAAAGAAAGACCGTTGTAAACAATTCACTAACACCATGCATAAATAATTAAATATCCACGATACAGTTGTGATGTCGCCATAAAAAATTGTAAGAAAGATTAATGTTAAAGACTTGCAAAGGTATCACCAAACATAAAAAAAGAAGCAAAAATAGCAGCCAGTCACAGAAGAAGTAAAATAGGTAATCTGTGTTGACTATATCATATTTGTAGCTAGAAGATTCGGTTAATTTGTATAGAAAATGTACACCAGTACTTTACCATAAATTAAGAACACTGGAGACAAAATTGCAAAAAACTCCAAAACTTTTTCCTTTCTCAGGGCCTTTAATTGTATGCTATTGACATTTTAGTACATACATGAACAAAAGAATACATATCTCTATCTATCTACATTTTGAGTCAAGAATTAAAAATAACAATATCCCAGCCATAGACTTTCCATCAGACTATATTTCTATCATTGAAGCTGTTCCCTGATGAGGAGGTAGAGATAGTGATCACAGCATTGCAGTCAGAATCACTGTCTTGCAAGCTCATCAAGAGGTGAGAAGTACTATAACTAGTAGAAGGATTGGTTCTAGGGACAATAGGCACTTCAGCCTCACCCAGCAGCATTTGAACTACACCCCTCATAGTAGGTCTAGCAATTGAATCAGGATGTGAGCAAGCTAACCCAACCAAGAGCACCCTCCTCATCTCCACTTCTTCAAACTCACCCTCAAGCCTCGGATCAGCCGCCATCAGCAACTTCCCTTCCTGATGCAAACTCCAGACCCATTCTACCAAATTGCTGCTAATCCCAACTTTACCACCTCCAGTTGCATCTTTCTCTATAGGCCTTCTCCCACTGGCAACCTCAAGAGCCACAGCACCAAAACTAAACACATCAGTTTTCTCAGTGGCTCTACCTGTAAGCACATACTCAGGAGCCAGGTACCCCATTGTCCCGGCCGCCACCGTGGCATCAGGAGACTTGTCATGCTCCGTTTGCCTCGCCAAACCAAAATCACCCAACCTGGCATTGAACCCTTCATCTAACATTATGTTACTAGTCTTAATGTCTCTATGAATCACCTGATTTTCACACTCATGATGCAAATAGGCCAAAACAGAAGACACACCTAACAAAATTTTAACCCTATGAGGCCAAGGTAAAGGTGTTCTAGCCTCATATAAAGCCTTATCTAGACTCCCATTTGGCATCAAGTCATACACCAACAAAATCTCACCTTTCTCTTGACACCAACCTTGAAGCCTAACAAGGTTTCGATGCCTAAGGCTCCCAATTATGGACAATTCAGATAAAAACTCATTCTTACCCTGACTACTATGGTTACACTTCTTCACAGCAACAATGTCACCACTCTCTTGCAATATACCCCTATAAACAGTCCCAAAAGCACCGTGACCAATGATCCTATTAGCACTGAAACACTTAGTGGCCAATTTAAGCTCCTTGTAGGTGAACTCTTTAGGAGTTCTTATGATCTCTGATTCAAGTGAATCAAACCTCTTAACCCGCTTCACCTTCTTGGAATACACCCAAATCAATGCACCAGCAAATAGAGCAAAAACAAAAGCACTAGCAGTAACAACCCCAGCAACCGCTCCGATACCTTGCTTACACAATCCACTATGGCACGAAGACTTTTTAGTCTCCTTTTGTTGACCAGAAGGAGCCAACGAAGGTGCTGTTAAAGTAACCGTTGAAGGAGGTGACGGCGCCGCCGTGGAATCAAAATTGGAGGTGAAACTCCACCACTCCACACTGTGAACCTCCGTGCTACCCTGTGTGGACCCAGAAAAACCCACGTACATGAACTCGTTTACGTACATACCCACATCGAGATCCAGCTTCAAAATTGGATCTTTAGGCTTCACATTTGAGTACGAAACCCAAACGCGAAACCCTTTGGTGTTTCCATCGTAGTCGATCCACGCGTTCACTGAGTCACCGCTTTTGAGATCGATTCCGAGGGTACCCAAGTCGCTGACTTGGGTCGAAACGACTGTGTTGAGGTCCAAACCGACGTGGTTTCCGTTAATGTCGTTGAATTCAACGTCCATGAGGGTGTCGAATTCGACGGCGAGGTAAGAGGAGCCGCCAAGGCCGAGGAACCCGCCGGGGTCGCCGACGGCGGTGTTGTCCGGCGCGATAAGGAAGGCGAGTCCGCCGCCGACGGAGGAGGGGTTGAGGTTGGTGATGGAGAAGGAGAAGAAGGTGGTGAAGCTTGCTGGAATGGGGTTGCCAGGTTGCCGGAATCTGACGGGAGTGGAGTAGAGAGCTCTGCCGGCGGCGGAGTTGGGGACGGCGGGGTCGTCGGTGAGGCTGACGGTGTTGTTGTTGAGGTGGGCATCGCCGAGGAGCTTAAGTGTGCTCAAGGTTAACGTGCCAAAGTCGAATTGTGTGGCGGCGGCGGCGGCGGCGGCGAAGTTGAGAAGGGAAAGGAAGATGAGGAAGAAGATGGAAAGTGGTGGCATTGGGAAAACGGTGATAGATACAATTCTGATTCGGCGATGCCGAGAAAACGGTGAAAGTGAAGGATGGAAATAATTTTCTGTTTAAGCTTCAGTGTGTTTGTGTTTTTGTTGTGGTGTTGTAAAAAGTCTTCAAAATTTAGTAGAAGGCAGGGAATGTAAGGGGAGGAAGCAAGGCATGGCACAGAATTCCTAGAGGAAGTGGGGCTGACAGGTGGGTAGCACCACTCTACTTACTATCTCACTCTCGCAACGGTTATTTCTTCTATCATAAGAAAAGGCAAATTTTAAAGGAATAGTCAGGAGGTGCTCAAAACAGAATAGCTTAAATTAAGTAATCTCACCTATTAATTAAAAAGTTAATGGTTAATATTATATACATAATATGTGCTAATTTTCTTATTAGTGATTAAGATTACTTATTTTACACTTCATTCACTTTAGAGAAATCAAATCTAATTTTAAATTGGATTACATTATCGTATAATTTATCGATGATCAGTCTTTTTTACAATTTTATTATTGCATATAAGTCCTTTGGCTATTAAAATTTTAAACTATTTACCCAAAAAAATCCTTCTATTAGAGACTATTTGTCGCACAAATGGTTGGTCCTCTCACTACGGTGCCTGACAAGCACCGGTTGTGGTGTAGTGTCTGCTCCTCATCATTAGAGCACGTGACATACGCCCCCAACCTCAAGTTAGCACCGAAATCTAATGATAAGGATCTCATCCTTTGTCTTGGATTTAGCATGACAGTCGCCGTCATAAGTAGCATTGAGGATCGTCGTTTCATGTCGTGCGTGTCTAGGCTCCATTGCGTAGCCACTATTGTGTGTATTTTAGCTTTAACGTAGGACTCAGAACCACTCCATTTCTTCAGATGGTATGACTCTATCCCATTCAAGAATAAACTTTTTTCGGTACTCATGTAATAGTTATTCCTTAATTATATCTCATTGATCTCTAAGTGTAACACCCATGCATTCAAACTCAATTGAAAGTAAGATAATTAACATCAGATACAGAGATTACCAAGCGAATTCAAACTTAAATATTATATCAAGTCTAAATGTCCACAAGGTTCCTAATCCCACAATGGGAAAATACCTCACATTTCAAATTTACATAGCTATCTAAGAAATTTAACACAAAGTACTAGTCTTTTTGTATCAAATAACTTAGAGTGTTACATAATCCGAAATACAAAATAAGAAGATTTTGGCCTTCAAGCCTCTTTAGTCCTCTTTCTCTACCTGCGAATCTGAAACAATGAAAGGAAATGGTGAGATAAAAATCTCAGTGAGTCCTTCCCGAGACTCCTCACTATCTCTCGTCGACTCATACCATTTTCCAGGAAAAATAGGTAATACTTAAAATGCAATGCAATTTAACTAAGGACATATAGTCATTCTTTACTTTGTGCTTAGCACGGCTGAACTATTCCCATAAGGTCGAATCGATATTCGACCGGGAATCTACGTTACCGGGTTTTGTCATATGCTTTGGTCCATAGACCCCGATCAACATAGCTACGGTATGGTGATTAGACGTCAATAACTTTCAAGTGGCGTCCCACGAGACTAACCATATAGTTCTCTTCTCCTATGAGGAATCTTGCAATGTCTTTTAAGTGATTTCATCACAACTTTATCTCATCAATGCATGTTTACAATAAGGTAAATTAGCAAGTAAGGATTCTCAATCCCCATCATCATTTAACTATCCAGACTAACTCCAATGAAATTTACAACAAAATCTAGAAATCAAACTTAACATGTAATTGAACACTACATTTCCAAAAACATGCTTCTTTGACAAATCTTATGACTAAGACAACACAAGCTCATTTGAAATCATCAACAATCATAAAATCAAACGTCACTAAGAACATCTATTTCACATGCTTTTCGAAAACCCTAGACTTGAACCAAACATTCGTAGAACATTTAGGGAAAAGAAAATCCTAATGTTGGACTTATGGGTGCCCAACACCTAGAGGAAGAAAGAACTCACAAACAAACACCAAGAACTTGAGCTAGAGGTGATGAAGCTTGGTCCTCTTCTTCTTCTCCTTTTTCCCTTCATGTTTTCCTTCTTCCTTCATATAGGGTTCCACCAAAACTTCCACCCAAAGCTCAATCTCAACTCTCAAACTCTTATTCAAGCAAGGAATTGAAGAAATCTAACAAGAATCTCTCAAATCTCTCTCAAAACCATGAAACCCTAGTTTTTCCCCTTTTTTTCTTCTCCCTTCTCTCATTTTCTTTCCCTTTTTCGTTCTTTTTCTCGTTCTGCTTGATTCTACAGCATTTTTGAGCATTTTGCTGTCCGTGAATCGATTCACAATTAAGTGTGAATCGATTCATGCAGTCAAGAATGCTGCAACGCCTTTTGTGAATCGAATTCGTGAATCGATTCACTGTGCCAAATTCGATTCACAAAACCACCAGGATGGCCTGGAGCCTTTTGTGAATCGATTCAGGCTGGCATGAATCGATTCATGCAGTACAAAATGCAGGAAAAACTGAATTTGACAGCAAATCTTGTAATTTTCTCCCTAAACCAACTTCAATCAATTCCTACTCAACACTTCCAGTCATTTAAAGGCCAAATTCAACTTATTTCTCAACTCAAGATCAACAATTACACACTAAAAACAATATGCAATCTTATTCACCAATTTGAAATCAAGTTAAAGTTAAAAACAATCATACAAACTTCATACAACTTATAATCAAACTAAACTTGAGGGGCTTGGGGCGTTACACTAAGTACACAAAATAATTGTGGTTATGAATACCATAGTCAAGTATGCACCCAGAGAGCAAAAGGAAATGCATCAGACCAAAATTTCATCAGTAGTGACCAGCGGTTTAGAGAGAGATAGGGTTATAGCCCATCTCTCTCTGTAACCCAATTACAACCCAATTATAGTCCAATTACAGTCTAGTTAACCCAACTCAGACCAATAATAATCTAATATTAGAGACAAAATCGAACCAGAAAAGCGGTGACGAAGACGGTTAGGGGTTATCGGTGCTCCTGCAGGCAATGACGCAAGGTGTCTACAATGTTCGCTTTTTCCTAGCAATAGTGGCATGTCTCTAAAATTTACACAAATTCAACCATAGGTATAAAAATAGTGGAATAGCATGGTGAGAAAATTAAGCCAGAGAGCAAATGGAGAAAACTGAAGTGTAATAGTAATACCAGTGGTAGTGACGGTGGGGGCTCCGGTAACAACTCCGGTGGCTGCTGGCGACAGTAGTGACCAATGGTTCAGAGAGAGAGATAGGAATGTCGATGGTTCAAAGAGAGAGACATCATAAGAGGTGTTCAAAGAGAGACACACGGGACTGGTGTGACTGACAACGACAATTTCAATCATAAAAAGAGTGAGAGGTTGAGAGAAGTAAAAGACAGAGAGAGGCTGAGAGAGAAAGTATTCTGCGAACGTGAAGGGAGACAGTTCATAACTTCATTCTAATTGAAGCGTACCGACGACCAATTTAACATTATCGACGGGGTAGTCTATCAGTACGTTCAACAGTTACATGCAGTTTTTGATGGGCAAGCCCATCGAGAACATGTATATGACCGTTGAACGTAGTCTGTCAATATTTGAAAAATACACTTACCGATGTTGATGCCTGTAAAAAACGAGCTGGGAAATAAAGGGCACAAATATTAGCGGCGGTTCAGCCCATCGGTAATCCTGTTGGTACGGTAACGACGAGCATGCCAGTCGGTAATATTGTCAAAAAATTTTGGTAGCTTATTTCATAGACTTAATTTCAAAATTTAGTTGTTGGAACATGGGTGATGCTAGAGTGGGGAAATGTCATATGTGATCTATGGTGGACCGATACTTGAAAATTGCTCGAAACTCTAATGACGACCAACGCCAACCCTTATAAGTAGAAGCTCACGATTCTCCATGGCCTCACGGCTGGGCCGGTAATTTGATCGGTGTCGATTCGACAATAACAAGAGAAAACAAATATCATTTGATTTTTGAGACATATATATTCCTTTTTCTTATTTTTTGACGAACCAGCATTGATTAGGTCATCGTCCCAGTCGTGAGGATGAGGAATACCGTGAGCTTCTACTTACGGGAGGCGAAATCAGTCGTTGTTGGAGTTTCAAACGATTTTCAAGCATCGATCCACCATAGACCACGTGGGACATTTCCCTACCCTAGAAGCCGCCATTGGAACATACTTAAACAAGAAACGTACTTCTGAAAACTAATTTCCAGAAATCTTAGCAAAATAAACTTTTAGAAATTTGTTTTTAGAAAAATGAAGAATAGTGGAAAAAATACCCGTCAAATATCTGCAATTGGGGGTGCAACATTGGGGGCACAAATGTGTGCGAGGGGGTTGTGTTGCTCGCAAGAGAGTGGTGGTTTGTTAGAGAACAAATTTCCTCTAAAGAAAAGGTAGGTGTCAGACAAGAGGTGATGAGGGGAAGGGTTGTGTCTAAGCTGAGGAAGGGTGTGGATGTGGGAAGGGGTGTGTGTAAAAAGGGTAGGGGCTATAATGGTCATTTCGTGTGGTAAAAATAGAGGAGGGTGCCAAAAGAAAAAGGGAGGGGTGCGGATAACAATTCCCGCAAGTTTTAGATGTGGGATTGAACAATGTGATTAGTCATAACTTACACATTTGTACCCAATCATATATAATAGGGGTTTGCTAAAGTCACCCAGCAAGTGCACCCAACATTTGGGCAAATTGACTAAAATGTCCCCGGTAAATTTTACACTACTCGCAAATAACATATTTGCGCGTAGTGTAATTTTTTTTTTCATGGCAAATAAGCTAGCAAATAAGCTATTTGCGAGTGAATTTTTTTTTTACACTCGCAAATAGCTTATTTGCAAGTGTAAAAAAAAATTCACTCGCAAATTCCAATTTGCGAGCGCTGACAGGACATGGAAATATGGGAGTGAAAAAAAAAATTTACGCTAACAGAAGGACATGGAAATATTTCCTCGAAAAAAAAAAGAAGGACATGGAAATATGTTGTTTTAGTCGGTTGCTTCAGTAACAGAAGGCCATGGAAATATGCACCGACAGAAGCACCTAGCAAATTTGTTTTTCACTGGCAAATGCAAATTTGCGAGACAGAAGGACATGGAACATGTTATTTGCGAGTGGTTTCTGAAATTTTTTTTCACTCGCAAATTGCCAATTTGCGAGTGTTGAAAAAATTCTTACACTCGCAAATAAGCTAATTGCGATTGTAAAAAATAATAAGCTATTTGCGAGCAAAAAAAATTTTATACTCGCAAATATGCTATTTTTGTACACTCGCAAATATCATATTTGTGAGTGTCCAAATTTTTACCAGGAACATTTTAGTCAGTTCACCCAAATATTGGATACACCCAACAATTTACTGGGTGCCTTTAGCAAACCCCTGTATAATATAGCCCATGAAATTGATCAAAGTGAGCCAGTCTGGTTTGCTGGTTTGACCAAAAATATAATTGCTTTGGTCCTATAAAATGTTCCTTAATTAATTCCTTCATGAAAAATGTTCCGGGACTTCATATATATAGCCAAAAAAATTCTGAATTACCTTTTTTTTTTGTGAAATTTGAATTACCTTGTTTGGGATAGGTAATATCATCACTTTTTTTTAGGTTGCAAAGGTCTTAGCATTTGAATCTGTTACCATTTTCGTATTTACAAATATTATATTATGTTTATTGTTTAATGCTGGTTGAAAAAAATTAATTATAAATTCAAAAATTTAAGGTAAGAAAAAATATTCAAATTAATATTTATTTTCTTCATATAACGTTCCTTTCAGCTTGTTATCTTCTTTAATCAATTCCTCGTACGAAAATACATACTGCTAGTCAACATCTCTTTCTACTCTTGGTGTAGCTAGTAATATAACCACCTACCTTACCAACTTAAATTGTTTAAGAAAAATAAAGCAAAGAAACAAACGGATAAACAAAGGTAACAAAAATAAAAATTATTCAAGAAAAAAGGTAACAAAAATAAAAATAAAGCCAAGAAATTAAGGGATAAATAAATATAGATAAAAGATAAAAAAAAAGGAAAAGAATCAAGGCTGAATTATGAGAAGCTACAAAAGCCAAAGTATTTGGTAGCTTCACTAGTCCTTCACTTCCCACAGGGAACAAGAATAAGAAGAAAACTACACTGAAGAAAAAGAAGTAAACTAATAAGGAAAAGAAGATAGTACTCACGCATGCTTTGAAAATCCATACCAAAGAAAAAGATTTGTAGCGAATTAGAAAAGCAGAAAGTGATGCTTTGAATCTCCTTTGGGACAATATCCTTCTATTGTCCACTTTGTTTATACCTTCCAGCTTTGATAATATGGTTAATTCAACTCTGCACCACCATAATATAATCAAATTTTGGGTGGCCTAACTGGTTTCCAGTTGCTAAAAGATATTTTTTTTGGGTGCATATATAGTTGCTAAAAGATATCTCTACTTATTATTATTGTTATAAAATATTTTTAAAAGAGGAAAAAGAGTAAAATAATAAAGAACCCACATCTGTCCACAGGCATCTTTTAATCTCTTGTTGTTTTTGTAATCAATATGGACATTAGGACAAAGAATTAAAGAAATTAAACATGTTTCTAGAGATGCCTTGAGATCAAGCGACCTTTCAATCTTTTTTTTATGGGTACATTACCTTTTAATCTTATATGATGTCACATTGTTGCTCCTGATGCTAATCCACCATAGAAAAAGCAGCATAATCCGCAGAAGTGACTAAAAAAAACATTTCTTCAATTTTGATTAATTAAAGACGTTCCTCAAATAATCAGACCAAAAATTTTATCAACATGTAATCACATTGCATAATCAACACTCTAATTAATATAGTCCATTTATTATTTTGATTGCATTGACTATAATGTAAGGTTAGGTAGGTGGGTATGTATTTTCAGAGCATATAAGGGGCCCCATAACAATAATTTAAAGTGAAACACAGTAGTCCTTTTGTTCACATATATATGATGAATGTTCTGTTAACCAGTGTACAAAGAGTGCTTCATCTTGTGTTCTCACTGCCTTGCCTCCATGGAATTGGACATTGGGGTAACACACTCAGATCTAACTCTTGGTAAATATGCTATCCTTTTCAGTTGCCTTTTTATTTTCAATTTCCTTTTCTAGCCTTCACTTGTTTCCAAATAATAGACTACTAGTTGGCACCACTAGTTCTACTTGTTTGTGATCTTAATTAGTCTGCTTAAGCTTATTCTGCCTGTATATTGCTGTAGCTGATTCCTGGTTTGCATCTGATACATCTACTGGGTATCTTGAAGATGCAATCACTGGCTGGGGTATTTGGTGCAAGCAACACAACTTACCATCCTATTCTCAGGATCAAAAGGTTAATTAACTATGCATGGTTTCATTTCATGTTCTCTACATTTGCTCAATTGTTATTCCATAGCTTTATTTGTCAAATACTTGAAACTTGATAAAATGTTTAATTAATTACAGAAAAGCCAATATTTGGTTGATCAGGAAGATCTATTTCCAAAATTTTCTTCCACAGCAGCCCAAATATTCCAAGGTATGCCCTTGTTGTACCACTTTCAATCTTGCTTGATTTGGGAAATCACTCCACTGAAAATGTTTGTGGTTATTAATCTAATCCGATTTTTATTCTCTAATTTTTCTGCTTTTTCTCCCAAGACTGCTTGTAAACAGATTCTGTGGCTATAAAAAGGAGTTTAGTTAGAATTTGCAATAAATGACCAACCTAACATTACAACTTTAGCCTATAAATTTGTTTCCAACTTTGGTAGCTATGAAAGTAATTGAAACATACCCATCACTGACACTGCTGATTATTGCTTTGCAGACCGTGAAAACTTCAGCACTAGGAACCTCTCATCATCACAAAATCATACACATGTCAAACATGATTCTGCTCAGAGGAGTTGTGCATCTAGAGAATCAGATGAAAATGATGCTTCAGTTTTAGGTACCACATTCTTTTATTCTAACTCCAACAGGATTTACTTGATTCAGCATTCCGTGTCTCTGCTCTCTTTATTACACATCACCTTTATTTTGTTGCCAAAGTCATTATGCATGTTTGAATTCACTTTTTTGAGAGTCAAAAAAGTTATTTTTAGAGACACAAAATTGATTTTGACATATTTGAGTATTTTTTAAAGGAATTGATTCTGTCTTTAGAATAGATTCTAATTTGAAGGTGAGATTTGGAGTTTTTGCCTCCAAACATGATTTTTAACATCAAATTTATTGTTCTAACTCACTTTTACATAAATATATCCAAACATAAATCACTTTATGTTTATCTCACTTTTAACTAAAATCAATTTTTGCCGCCGTAAAACCAAACACACGTTCAATTTTACAAAATCAATTTATTCAAAATCAATTTTCGCCACCGAACACACATTGTTCACTGAGGTGTCCTATTGTCCCTTTTTGTTATGGTGTAACTAGGGGGTCAATGGAAGAAAATAGCTTATCCATTTGAGTTGGTGAAGCCTGGAGGAGTTGAAGGGGAAACAACACTGAAAGATATAAACAAGCAGATGCTGATGAACCCATCAAAGCCAATTCCACACCCTGTGGGAGATTCTTCTGTGACTCATCCATGCATTTCAACCCGAGGTTATGGCATTTCAGGAAAAGCAGTGGCAGCTCTTACTAGGATTCACACCCGGGGTAGAGGCTCCATTACCATTATCAGAACCAAGGGTTGAATTGAAGTGAAAGCTCACTGATATGTCTCTGCTTGATTTTTGTACCATAGTCCTAGTATGCCTTGATATATATAGTTTATACAAATATGTTAAAATGTACTGAGATAAAAAAAAAAAAAAAGGCTCCCTTCTAGCCAATGAGTTGTGGCGGTGTAAAGTTAATTTGGAATTTTGAATGAGTGATGAATTATCTAGATGAAAAGGCTCCCTTCTAGCCAATGACTAAACCGTCTGAACGATTTGGTGTTGGTAGTTTTGAGCAATACAGAACTGGGAATTTATTATCAACGAGCCAAGGGATTAGGTAACGGAGTCACAGGTTCAACGAGTAGTTCAGTAGTCCAATCACCTATACAATAAAATTATTAAGCAAAACTTTGAAATTATACCTAAAATAATTGACAAGCAATTTTATATGAGTTTCATAATTATGCATCGATTTCCAGTCAAAAAAATAAATAAATAATTATGCTACGATTTACATAATATAATTGGGTTTTTTTGTTCCAAATAATTGGTTGAATTTTAAAATACCCCCTTCAGCAAGGTATTCATGATTTGTAACTTCAACATAATTACTTTTAAATAAAAATATAATTATAGTGTTTAAAAAATAGACACACATGCACGCTACTCTATAGTCTCGGATGCTTAAGCAATGTTCAGTTGATTCACATGGTTTAATCCCACGGCTGAGTCAGACGACTAATAAATAAATACTAAATTGGGATAAAAGTAACAAAAAAATAAAAATAGTGATTCAACCGAAGTCAATTCACGATTTAACCCTAGATCAACCTGGTTCAATCGGTATTTGGATGGTTCAATTAGACATAGTTCAAAAGGACTGAATTGGACCATCAATCTGGCCGATTCCTAGTTGTATTGGTCGGTTTGATCTGATTTTTAATACACTTCCCTTAAGTAAGATCTCGAATTTCAGCCTTGTGGATAAAAAAATGATGTTGGGATGAGAGACCCCACAAAAGGTGGCCAGTAAGATTCCTCAATAGAGATTAATCCTCGACAAAACTAGTGAATACTTCGCACATAAGACATGGTAAAAAAATAAAATTAATTGAAAATCCAATATTGAAAAAATATTACATATAGCTAATGGAGTGCTCCATTCTTTGGCCAATCATTTGCCAGAAAAGTAAGTTAATGTCAACTAAATTTGATTAAGTTTTATATAAATAAATTGATTATTACAAAAATATTATCTTGAGAAAAAAATAAATTTTCTATTCAAAATATAAATTCATCGGAAATTACTTTTGAGTGACTCATTAGTATAAAATTTAATGAAATTTACGACATACTGACAGATTTATATAAGATTAATTTTCAGTCGATATTCAATTTGCCTATATAAATTAAGCAATCTTGAATACACATTTTTTCAAGCATTTGTCTCTTCCATCGCTGAATCACAGAAAATGTATATGAGAATCTTTGAAGGGATTATATAGACTAGTAGTCAGAGTTAATGCATCATGTTGCACCAAGCATGATCCTGAAAATTTGCTTTTATGTTTGTAGCTCACCAGTCACTGTCGTGAAACATTCTCGACTGTGTTTGATGCCATAAAACACAACTGGTTTGTACCACGACACAAAATATTTGCTAACTAATTAACAGCGTAACATAGAAGATGAATCAGAAGCTTCCACTTGAGCACATGCATGCACCTTCACCAACCATGCAAGTGGAGAGCCACTATTTTTGACTATTTACATTTCTATTGATTTTTCTTTACAACTTGTTTTAATTACCTATTGTATTCCAAAGAGATTACACCAGATTCTAGCTAAGATTTGGCTCATAGAAATGCTATAAATAGGAGCAAGAACCTCATGTATTGGCATCTTGAAGTTTATGAGAAATTGAGTATTTTGAGTTAGAGAGTTTTTCTCTCTTGTTTCTAAGCCATTTTGGTATCAGAGCCAGGTTCTTAGATCCCGGAGTTGAGTTTGAGTGACAAAATCAACGGAAAGTTGAGTGTTTTTGGTGAGCAAGAGAGTTGTCCGCCCAGAAACTCCACTTTGTGGCCATTTTTTCGCAAAACTAACGCCGCCATCGCGTCCGGAAGGGCCAAAAACCTTGGGAACCAAAGTTTCGCGCCAATCTGAGCCTTTCCACGCCGGCCACGAGTCGCCGAAAGTTCGCCGAACTGCCGCCGGTGTGGCAGAACCACCGTGCCGGAATTTCAGAACCACCGTGCCGGAGTTGCAGACCATCACCGGAAAATCTGAGGTTGAAGACGACCACGTCAGCGTGCCACGTCACAGACACGTGTCACCTTCAGCCACTCTCTTCGCGCCACGTGTCAAGGGAGCCACATCACCAGTCAAAGTCTACCTTTGACTCAACAACCACCTCACCAGCCACGTCATTCTACCAACCAACCAGAAATCGCCACGCGTCACGTTGACCAGTCATCTGCCTCGCTGTCCAAAGTTACTGAAATTACATATAAGCCCCTATACTTTTCTGTATTTATAGTTTTACCCCTGAACTTTTGTATAATTGCTATTTGACCCCTGAACTTTTAAAAATTGTATTTTGACCCTAAACTTTTGTATACTTACAATTTGACCCCTAAACTTTCAAAATTGTATTTTGACCCCTAACCTTTTGTAAATTGCAATTTGACCCCTACAAAATTGTAAAATTACCCTCTTTATATTTTTCCCCACACAAAGTACCAAATTGTTCTTTGTTATTGGAAAAGAAATTGTGGAATTATAAAAGGTGCATTTCAAGAAAGGTCTGGCTAAGGAAAGACAAGGTTATTAAGACGCTAATGACACCTCTCTTTCCCCGGGAACTTCCTTGGTGTTCTAATTATAAAACTACAATCTCTAATCCAGAACCCAGATTTCAAATTTTCTCCTACATCCAAAATGCCTCCTAGAAGACAACGATTGCATGACCTTACTATGGAAGACATGCGGAGACAAATAGAGGAATTACAAAACACCGTCTGACAGCCCAACAAGCTCAGTTGAATGAGCATGCTTAGGCATTCAGCGATGAATCAAAGTACTTGGTGATTCCTCATCACCCGTAACTGCACGATCCCAGAGACAACCAGTCAGACGTGATGACATCAAAGTAGACATTCCAGATTTTGAAGGAAGACTTCAACCAGAAGAATTTATTGATTGGCTTCAGACTGTTGAAAGGGTGTTCGAATACAAGGAGATTCCTGAAGAAAAGAAGGTAAAAATTATTGCTGTGAAGCTAAAGAAACATGCTTCCACTTGGTGGGAAAATCTTAAAAAAAGGCGAGAACGAGAAGGGAAGAGTAGGATCAGAACATGGGAGAAAATGCGGCGAGAACTATCCAGAAAGTTCTTACCTCCTCAATATTATCAACAAACTTTCATTCAACTACAAAATCTTCGTCAAAAGAATTTGTCGGTTGAAGAGTACGCCAGAGAATTTGAGAAGTTGATGATGCAATGTGATGTTCAAGAGAGAGAGGAGCATAATCGCTCGCTTCCTTGGAGGACTAAACCACGATATTGCTAACCCTGTTGAACTTCAACAATATTGGACATTAGAATATGTTATTAGCCTTGCTACAAAAGTGGAGAAGCGATTACCCGTAAAGTCTAGCTACGTAAACTTCTCCTCCGCTAATAATCCTCCTTACCCCAAAAACACCCACAGATCAACCCAAATTTCATCGAGTAAGCCTCCATCCAAACCCATCACAACCGAAAACAAAACCAAGGCCATCAAATGTTTCAAGTGCCAAGGTTTTGGTCATATAGCCTCCAATTGCCCAACACGGAGAACCATTACCATCATCAAAGGAGAAGCTTATGAAGTATCAGAACAAGAAGAGGTTCGAGTAGAACCTGAAGGAGAAGAAGAGTTAGATCCAATATACGATGAAGAACTCACTGTTGCTGACCATGGTGAATCCTTAGTAATCAGACGAAGCTTGCATACAGTATCGGCAAAGGAAGAACCTTGGTTGAGGCACAATATTTTCCACACTCGTTGCACTTCTGCCGAAAAAGTTTGTGACGTTATTGTAGACAGTGGAAGTTGTGAAAATGTTGTTTCCAACTATATGGTGGAAAAATTGGATCTACCAACCCAGATACATCCACACCCTTACAAGTTGCATTGGCTCAGCAAAGGAAGTGAAGTGAAAGTTGACAAGCGATGCCTTGTGACCTTTTCCATTGGCCAGAAATACCAGGATCAAGTCTGGTGTGATGTTGTACCTATGGATGCTTGTCATCTTCTCCTTGGAAGACCCTGGCAATATGATCGTCATGCATTATATGATGGTTATTCCAACACCTACTCCTTTGTCAAAGATGGAGTTAAGGTCAAGCTAACTCCCTTACCACCGAGTGAGCTTGATAAAGGCAAAAAAGAAGTCAAGCCATTGGTGTCCTTAATCACAAAGGAACAACTTAAAGAAGCTGCAGAGGAAATTCAGACCATGAGTTTTATTCTACTGTTCGAGTCAAATGAGGAGACAATTATTCCAAAGAGAAATTAAGAAGCTACTTGCGTAATTTCCAGATGTTGTTCCGTAAGAAATTCCATCCGGACTACCACCAATGCGAGATATCCAAAGACGCTTATTGACTTTATTCCTGGAGCGGTCATTCAATGCATCAGACCTACGTAATGAGTCCTCGGGAGCATGCCGAGATCCAGCCAAGTTGAAGGATTATTGAAGAAAGGATTGATACAGAAAGCATTAGTCCGTGTGCGCTCTCGCCATCCTAGTGCCCAAGAAAGATGGAAGTCGGAGAATGTGTGTTAATAGTCGAGTCATCAACAAGATTACCATCAAGTACCGGTTTCCCATACCCGGACTTGATGATTTATTGGATCGATTACATGGTGCCACTATCTTTTCAAAGATTGATCTTCGTAGTGGATACCATCGATCGTGCTAAGGCAGGAGATGAATGGAAGACTGCCTTCAAAACCAGAGATGGCCTTTATGAATGGACTGTTATGCCTTTTGGGTTGTCCAATGCCCCAAGTACATTCATGCGCCTGATGAATCAAGTCTTTCGACCCTTTATTGGTAAATTTGTCGTCGTCTATTTTGATGACATTCTGATTTTTAGCAAGGACAAAGAAGAACACTTGGAGCACCTTCGGAAAGTGCTACAGACTCTTCGTGAACAGAAACTCTATGCCAACTTGAAAAAATGTTCTTTCTTAACCAACGAAGTTACTTTTCTTGGTTATATCATCACATCCGAAGGCATACGAGTTGATCCAGAAAAGATAGAAGCGATCAACAGCTGGCCTGTTCCACAATCAATCCGTGAGGTGAGAAGTTTCCATGGATTATCCTCCTTTTACAGAAGATTCATCAAGAACTTCAGCTCAATTGCCGCTCCACTCACAGATTGCATAAAAGGAGACAAGTTTCAATGGACAGAGGTCGCACAGAAAAGTTTTGATGAACTAAAAGGTGTTTGACTGAAGCACCAGTATTAGGCCTTCCCAATTTTGATCAAGTATTTGAAGTTAGTTGTGATGCTTCCAACACTGGAATTGGTGCTGTTCTAAGTCAAGAAGGTCATCCCATAGCCTTCTTCAGTGAAAAGCTCAACGATGCTAAACTCCGATATTCTACATATGACAAGGAGTTCTATGCAATTGTTCGTGCTTTGCAACATTGGAGCCATCATTTGCTGAATAAGGAATTCATTCTTTATTCTGATCATGAAGCATTAAAGCATTTGAATTCTCAACAGAAGATTAATCGCAGGCATGCTGCTTGGAGTGAGTTTTTACAACCTTACCCTTTTCTGATCAAGCATAAGGCTGGAGTTCAAAATGTCGTTGCAGATGCCCTCAGTAGACGTTATACTTTGCTTTCCTCATTACAGACAAAAGTCATCGGCTTTGAGACTATCAAGGAGTTATATCCAGATGACCCAGATTTTCAGAAGTTCTGGAATGCCACTGAATTACAATCCTCACATGACTACTACCGGCATGAAGGATTTTTGTTCAAAGGAAAGACTTTGTGCATTCCTCAATGCTCATTACGACAAGCTATCATTCGGGAAGCACATGATGGAGGGTTAGCAGGCCATTTTGGCCGAGATAAAACTGTGGCCATAGTAAAGGAGAATTTTTATTGGCCAAGACTGGAAAGAGATATAAATCGGCATATTCAAAGATGCAGAATCTGTCACTTGGCTAAGTCTAAAAGCCAAAACACCGGATTGTATATGCCACTTCCAGTTCCAGAATCACCCTGGGAAGATGTTAGCATGGATTTTGTCTTAGGACTACCACGAACTTCGGCGTCGGAAGGATTCCATAATGGTAGTGGTAGATGATTTTCAAAGATGGCCCATTTCATTCCTTGCCAGGAAGACCAACGATGTCGTTCAAGTCATTGACCAGATTTCAAAGAAATTGTTCGTCTACATGGAATTCCAAAACCATCACTTCCGACAGAGATGTGAAATTCTTAAGCCACTTTTGGAGAACCTTGTGGAAGAAGATGGGTACTAAGCTTCAATTCAAGAGTGCTACCATCCCTGCATCGATGGGCAAACAGAATCTATCAACAGACTTTTGGGAAATCTACTTCAAGCTTTGTCGGTAAAAATCAAGCGGTGGGATCTTATTCTTGCACAAGTTGAATTTGCTTACAACAATTCGACTAATCAAGCCACCGGAAAATGCCCTTTGAAGTAGTATACGGCACCGTCCGCTAAGTCCGCTTGACTTGACTCCTACCGATAAGCAACAATATAGTTCAGATGCAGAAAGTAGAGCCAAGGAGATCAAGAAGCTGCATGAACACGTTCGAGAGCGGATTCGAAAGCAGAATTCAAGAAAATCAACGACAATGCTTACAAGGTAGAACTGCCAAGAACATATGGTGTCTCTGCAACTTTCAACGTCGCTGACATTTCACCATATTTAGATGATGAAGCAGAATTAAACTCGAGGGCGAGTTCTCTCCAACCCGGGGAGTATGAATCAGAAGCTTCCACTTGAGCACATGCATGCACCTTCACTAACCATGCAAGTGGAGAGCCACTATTTTTGACTATTTATATTTCCATTGATTTTTCTTTACAACTTGTTTTGATTACCCATCAGATTCCAAAGAGACACAAACAGATTCTAGCTAAGATTTGGCTCATAGAAATGCTATAAATAGGAGCAAGAACCTCATGTATTGGCATCTTGAAGTTTATGAGAAATTGAGTATTTTGAGTTAGAGAGTTTTTCTCTCTTGTTCCTGAGCCAGAAGAAGCTTCGCATGCAGATAAATCTCTGAAATAATATACTTTTAGCATTACCAAATAGTAATTTTTTTATAACTTTATTATCACAGGCTTCAGAATGTAAAATTGGTATTTAATCATAGAGAAGGCAACATGGTAGAATTCAACATATTGACAGTAGTTTATTTTCTAAAATATTAGGTATTTAATTTTGTGAACAATAATAATGCAAAATTTTCTCTAACAGTGTTGATGAATTATTTTGCTTTGTTAGTAAGCGATGAAGGAAAATGTGAGGCCTTGTGGTGTGATAGCTGAGATGACAGAAGTGGTGGGTGCCATGCATTCTTGGGAAGGGTACATTCCTTGGCGTATGCAGAGAGACTAGGTGATGTGAACAGTATTTGATTTCATTCGTGTAGTACCTACATGGTGTCTATATCACGGTGTCCTACAATATGGAGCATATTGGTGGCCCATAGAGGGTTGGGGTGGGGGCTTCCAGCTTAAAGAATCAAGAGGTTGAAAGGAACTACTAGTGGGCCTCTAATGTTATTTTCTTTTGGAGGAAACCATCTTCAATCATATCGTCCTCAAATTTTGAACAATTTTTCAACACAATTGAAAAAAAAAAAGATTTGAAAAGACAAAATGAAATCAAGAGCTCTTTTTGTCAAAATAAAAATAAAAATACAAGGTCAAAATGAAAGCATGTTACACAAGTAAAGCAGTTAAACCCGGGAAGAAAAATCTCTTGAAAAATATACACCCTTTGTCGTCATGAGAAATGCTAGCGACACATATTCTTTCTAACACTCTCTACATGTTTGGTTGAAATTCATATGAGTTCTACTATTTTTGTTGTTGGGCCACATGGTTTAGTGGGACACAAATGAATTCCAATCAATCATTAAGAGAGTGTTGGAAGGTGTGTGTTATAAGGTGTCTTGTTAGCACTCCTCTTGTGGTCATTAGTCATCACCACTTGGAAGAAATTCTTGAAATAAATGAAAACTACCGGGTCCTAAAGACCGCAAAAGCCTAAAAATTAGAAATCATGGATACGAGAGACATATGCCATAAGACATGGACACTAGATACTAAATTTTCAAATTAAAAGAACAATATGAGACTGCAATTTAACATGTAAAACTAGTGTATTGACCCGAAAACATACATTCT
Source organism: Calophaca sinica (assembly GCA_037113605.1). NCBI lineage: Eukaryota > Viridiplantae > Streptophyta > Magnoliopsida > Fabales > Fabaceae > Calophaca > Calophaca sinica. The sequence goes on along the minus strand of CM073735.1, from coordinate 51,782,712 downwards.
CAACTAGGTTTTTTTAGCCTTCCAGAAATAAAATTTCGGAATTCATATGTAGTTTCAAAAACATTCTTCCAGAGCCATATTCATTTTTGGAAAAATTACATTTCGGAAGTTTATTTTCAGAATGTGTCCAAAAATAGCAGAGCACAATGGTATGTTTGAAAAAGTAAAAGGGGTGTATTAGAAAAAGGTGGTGCAAAAAGTAACCCCCATCGTTGTATAGGTAATTGAATAGGGTCAAAGCCCATGGGTTTCTCGCTGAAGCAGGCCGCAAGGCAACAACATGCGCCGTACTCCACCTCTTGGTCGTATTCGCGTTTCGTTTCGGTCTCTCTATCTGGCGCCGCTTCTTTCATTTTTTCACCCTCCTTCAATCATCGTTCTCTGCTCTGCAACATCCTAGAGAGGCCGCACAACAACAAAAACCTCGTCCTTCTCGTACCTGTCTGTCCTGCAGAGGCAAGGGTTACTGTTGCAGCTACGCCGTGCGAACTGCCGCCAACTTCCCGAAGGTGTGGAACATTCGGAATCTTCTAACAGACACTGAACAGACTTTAACTAAGAAAAGAGAGAATGAAGCTCGATGTAGATGTGTTGAGATATCTATCCAAAGATGATTTTAGGGTTCTCACTGCTGTTGAATTGGGCATGAGAAACGTCCGTCTCTCTCTCTCTCTCTCACCGCTATCTTTTTTGTATTTCAATTTGAACCTACGTATCTATGAGTTGAGGTTACTAAAATTCTTCTTTTGCTGCAGCATGAAATTGTACCCACTGAACTCATTGATCGAATTGCTCGTCTCAAGTACTTTTCCATGCTCTTTTGCATTCAGCATCTCTCTTTATTGTTATTATTATTATTATTACTGAGTTTAGTTTTTTGATGTTAATGTGTGTTACAGGCATGGTGGCACCTACAAGGTTTTGAAAAATTTGCTGAAGCATAAATTGTTGCACCATGACTCTTCTAAATGTTGGTTCCTTATAATCTATGCTTATTATTATTATTATTGACAAATCATAATAGTTATATTGTATATTGAAGTTCATAGCAATGACCCTCTAATATGTGAAAGCTTAATTTGCTTTCAGATGACGGGTTCCGCCTTACCTACCTTGGTTATGATTTTCTTGCCATCAAAACCTTGGTGAACAAAGGAGTGTTTGTGGCTGTTGGTCGCCAAATTGGCGTTGGAAAGGAATCTGGTACTTAATTAAATGTTCTAATATATCGTTTCATATGGTGACATTTCAGTCACTTCCTTCTGATTATGGCATTTGTGCTCTACTAGATATATTTGAGGTTGCCCGTGAAGATGGAACAGTTTTAGCTATCAAGCTACACAGGCTTGGTAGAGTCTCCTTTAGAGCTGTCAAATCTAAGCGTGACTACCTAAGACATCGAAGTAGTTATAATTGGCTCTATTTGTCTCGCCTTGCTGCACTTAAAGAATTTGCTTTCATGAAGGTTTTCTCTCCCCCTGCCCCCTTCCCCTTTATTTCCATCTAGCTGTATATTTGAGTGGTTTTTTTTAATGTGTGCTTTGCTTGGGCAGGCTTTGGAAACACATGGCTTTCCTGTTCCAAATGCTGTAGAACATAACAGACATTGTGTAGTCATGTCACTCGTCCAAGGTTTTCCTCTGTAAGTGTCCTTTTATTTTATTTCATCCAGCAAAAATTAGTTAGGGCCCACATTCCTGTAAAGTGTATCTGCCAATTTTTGGAACAAGATTCACCAATTCCGCCAGAGGATATTGTGGTTGCCTAGCTGCTATAGTACTCTTAGTGATGGTATCTGTTTTATGACTCTCAGAATTGTATAACATTTGATACATGAGCTATAAATTGGTATTACATCAGTACATGGTTATGCTTGAGCTTGACCCTTTGATCTGTGCTTTTCTTTCTTATTCACGTAGTATGTGCAACATTCCTTAAGCAGGGTACTTGTTTTATGATTGTAGTAGTCCAAAAGCATTGGATGCATGGGCTTTAGTTGCAACATTGTGTGATTATACTTGGTTTTGGTTTGGTGCTTCTCTGTTTTCTGGTGCCAAATAATATTCATTCAGTCTGTGCTGCAATTTTAAGTAGCATGTTATCACTTGTGGTTCATATTGTATTAAGTATCTAATGTGTCGTCTCTGAAAGTAGTCATACAAGATTCCTATTTAATACCGCAATCTGTATTTCTAGCAATGTTGTCAATGGCGGATAGCGGTTTATGGCGGATGGTCAAAATTCCGCCATATAAACGTGGTATTGCGGCCTACGGCGCTGCAATGGCGGGTGGCGCTTCACAAATTGCCTATGGCGGTTGGCACAAAATCTGCCATGCCATGGCCGCTATTTAACAACACTGATTTCTAGGTCCTCTTTGTTTTTCAGAACTTGTAGTAGTTGCAGATCCGTTTCATGATCTTTGCTAACTTCTAACATTCTTTCCATTATTCTTTGTTCAAGTTATAGGGTTTTAGTTAAGGAAGGAAGAAATAGAAACAATAAATATTTTGAACTGTGTTTATGGTTTGGTATAAAAGACTAAGCACTAACCCTTACTAAACTCTCAATCTAAATTCAATAAGAAAACTAATCATGATACTAGACTTCTAATCCTAATTAAATAATGAAATAAATTATGAAATCTAAAGAAATATGATCGTTCCTAAGAGATAATCTGAGATATTTTAAATTACTTTAAGATACACTGCGAGATATTTTCATATATTGTAACAATCTTTTGTTCTAAAGCTGGTTTCTGGTTCGTACTGTGTAGTCTTTTTTCCCTATTTTACAGTGTTTTTTGTAAACAAATGCTTGAATTTGCATATTTTTTCTGCTAATGCAGGGTTCAGGTCAAGCAATTACAAAATCCAGAGACGGTTTTTGAGACGATTATTGGTATAGTTGTTCGGCTGGCAGAATATGGTCTCATTCATTGTGATTTCAATGAATTTAATATCATGGTATGTTTGGATTACTTGTGCTGACTTGTCAGCATTATCATTATTTATTTCATGATGTGCCATTTTTCTTGCCTTCTGCCTCTGGTTTACACTCTGGCTTTATTCACCGTAGATTAATGATGAAGAAGAAATTACCATGATTGATTTTCCACAAATGGTATCTGTGTCGCATCGTAATGCAAAAATGTAAGAGTCTCTTCTTTGTATGATACTATGTCTTTCTAATATTTTTTCTTTCTGATTTCATGCTTGTATTACTGCTAACATTTGTTATTACCACAATTATGAGGTGAACCTCACTTTCTATGTTTTGTTTGAATATAAAAAATATATTTTGTTTACCGTTTGTTATTTGTTAAAAAAGTGTATACGATCTACCTGTCATTTATATTCTAATCCCATTTTATTGAGAATTGAATAGCTCACACATAGCTGGACCAGTAATAAGCTTTTTCCCCCGTAGTTTATAAAAAAAATCTATCTTTAATTATTATGTTAAATTGTTTATGTAAATACATTTATCTTTACATTTATGTGGTATAATACTAAAGTGGTAGCTTTTTATATTCTACATCTCATTTCAAATCTTTAAGATATCATAAAATATAATTTTGGCAAAGAAATTTGTGAAGCTAATAGAATTTTTCTTATATCTATTTTTTTGGGGGATTAATATCGTATAAATTTACCTATATATATAAGTTTTCTTCGTTTTCATACATTTTATTAAGTATAAAAAAGTATGCCTTAGTGAAAATGAAATTATGAAAATTTACAAATAGTAATGCAAATGCAACAGTAGTGTATGTCTTAAATGTATGGTATTAATGGCAAAGCCAGCAATTCAGTTTTCATCTTCAGCTTCAAGATGTTCAACAAATATATTCCCTTTTGGGCTTAGCTGCTTATTATTTATTCTTGTTTCAGGTACTTTGACCGTGATGTTGAATGTATCTTCAAGTTTTTCAGAAAAAGGTTTGTAGTTATTTTGGCCTCATGTATTTGTGAACTTCACTAACTGTTTGGTTTTAAGGGAATGGAGTGCAGGGGTTCTAATAAAAATTCTTTATTTGATTCAGAAGTTTGTAGATGAGGGGAGGGAAATTGGGGTAGTAAAAGTAGAGTTGCTTTTGCATATTGTTTTTAACGTATGACCGTGGTAACTCAAGTGATGTTAGTCGAAAATTGAAATGATATCTCATCACTTTCTCCAATTGCTGACTTCTAAATTTTGTAATTAACTACTCCTTCTGTCCCTTAATAAAAGACACACATGCACTTATCAGATAGATCAGTTATTCAATGAACCTAGAAAGTACATATGTCCTTATATTAAGGGACGGAGGGAGTATTAACTATGTCTGGTGTTCCAGTTGAGGTAAGTTGTTAGAAAGTGCATTTACTGCACGATATATCAAGGAAATAGTTGGAGGACTTGGACTTCAGTTTGTGTCCTTTGTCCATTACCTTATCTTTCAAATAAAGAGCCTTCCTATGGTCATACCCTTCATTTTGGAAATATTTGTGATTATATTATTGAATCTCTTCTGTCTAACATTTTGGAAATATCTGTGATTATATTCTCGAATCTTTTCTGTCTAACTTGCATTTGTGTATAACTGCTCTGCGATTTACAGTTATCACTGTAATAAACTATCCTATTGTTTAGATGTATTTATGTGATGTTGTACTATATCCTGTACAATTACATTGAATATAGCTGGCATCAGTGTTGTCAAATAGCGGTATAGCGGCCGCTATAGCGCTATTACATAGCGGATTTTGGCCTGTCCGCGATGAAAACCGCTACGCGATGAGGATTTCGCTACAACCGCTATCGCGCCCGCTACGCCGCTATCCGCCGTCGATTCCGTCGCGGCCATAGCGGAAGTTAGCGTTTTCAGGATTTGTTTTGTGAAGAATTCGAAGAATCGGGCCCAGTTTGGTGCGGCCCTTTTAATAGGAGGTAAATCCACATGTGATAAATGAAAAGGGCGGTGTTGTATCGGCTGAATCGCGAATCTGTGATGTATTGCACGATTCTACTTCATGAAGAAGATGAAGCCTGAACCGGGTCGGGTCTCGCGACCCGCTGCATTTGACCGCTTCTTTTTTCGTTTTTTTTTCTTTTTCTTCTTTAAAAATTGAGACAGAAGGCACTGATATGTGCAAACCGACCCGGCCCACTACTTATAACTCAAATTTTAGGGTTTATTTAATTGTTTTTAAGTTTTGAACGGACTGAACGGGTTTGCGTGTTTGCCTCTACTGCCTGTTACAGTGTTTGCGTGTTTTGCTGTTGTCTTTTCTCCTCTGTTATATTGTTTTATATTTGCTGCCTGTTAGTCTGTTACTATTTAATCCTCTTTGGTCCACCGCATCTTATTGTTTTATATTTGCTGCTTGTTACTACCCCACGTTTTCCACTTGCCATTATATATTGTTTTATTGTTCTGGACTTCTTGCATATGCCTTTCTCCTGCTTTGTTTTTACTATCCTTTCCCTTGTTGTATTTATACTGTTTTTTTTTACTGCTCTATCAATTTATTTGTTCTTGCTCTGCTTTCTTCTCCTTCTGTTCCTTATGCTCTTCCGTATTCCTCTGTCTTTTTTTTTTGGTTCTTTCAATCTATTTAATTATGTCATTTCAGATTTTGTTTAGAATAATTGAGCTTTCAAATTAAGTATTATGTCACTTTTTTATATATAATTTTATTTATTTTACCCGCTATTTAATTTCTGCTATTTGCCCGCTACGCGATCTGCTATTTCACATAGCGGATTTTTGGGTCGCCGCTATTTTCCGCAATCCGTGATTAACAACACTGGCTGGCATTAAAGTCATTTGAAAAACTACAACTTGAAAGTTTTAAACCTTGTTATATGGTTTATGATTCGTTCATCTGATGATTTGTTTTGATTAAAAGTTATCAGTCAGCCAGGCTGAGCTATCTTAATAGTCATCCTATAAATAAATAACATAATTTGGAATTTTTTTTTTTTAAAAGGCATCAGCTTTGAGAAATCATAGTTAAGTGAAAAATAGGAAGATTGAAGGTCTCCTGTTAGGTGTTGTTTTTTTTTTGGGGGGGGGGGCGCTTGATCCCAACTCATGCTATTTCCCCATGTTCCCTTGGATCCCAACAAGGGGTCTCCCTAGTTACCAAGGGTGCATTTAATGCACATTGATGGACAGCACAGACAGAGCAACAAAGGGCAAGTAGTTACAAAGCCATTATGTGCTATATGTTGTTCGAAATACTTACATACTGGACAGAACAATGTGAATTTTATTACAATACCTTTTCTGCCATGTAATGTTGTGCATCAAGGAAAGACATGGGGTTATACTCTTGTTTCCTTGCCTTTTTCATGCTAGTATTCTACTTTATCAGATCCTAAATTTTTGTCTTGGTATGTCTGGTGGTTATATGTTTGGATTTTTTTAACGATACTTGAAGAGTTGGTAATTGTTATTTTATTTTTCATTCATTTTTTAATACATACTACTAGTACACACTACTCTTAAGCATATTGTATCTCTTATTTTGATGGAATGTTTAATTTATCTGTAGTTGCTCAAACTTATCGAAAGATTTTGGTTCTTGTCTGTGGCTGCTCAATCAGTTATCTTCGTATTTATTCCCCTCTTCTCTGTTTTAGGTTCAATCTTTCTTTTCAAGAAAGCAGAGATGATATTGATGATTCTGATGAAGGGAGAGGCGAAGCTGGAAAACTCTCTTTTTCTTCAATAGACAGAGGTGCTGGTTTTCTAGATAAAGAACTTGCTGCCAGTGGCTTTTCTAGAAAGGATGAAGAAGATATTCAGAGGGTATAATGGTTTTTCTGTTCTATGTGGGAAGGGGAGGAAAGTATGGAATTTTGTTTCAAAAAATGCAACATAATTTGCTGTTATATTTTCATCTCTTTTGGCTTAACTATCCACACCCAGCATTGGAGAGCCAATGGGCATTACATAATATGATTAATATCATTATTGTACTTGGGAATTGGAATTCTGTCTCCAGTTGCATGGATTTTCAAACATTCATTATATTTTTTTATTCTGCCTCAAAGCTCTTCAAATCCATGTGCAGTTCATTGAAGGTGGGGCAGGGAGTGATACAAATTCTGACAGTGAAGATGATGACTCAGTGAGAAACCTGAATGAAGCAGACGTTATAGATGGTGATTCGTTGCATTTGTTGGAGCAGGTAATATCTCCATTAGCTTTTGCTATCATAAAAGATATACAGGCTATGGAAAATGGCATTGTTATTGATTCATTTGTTTTATTTTGGTAAAATTAGATATGAAAGGAATGCAGGTAAAAGGTAAAGACAGATAAAACAGTAGCAGCTTAACAAAACAAATTAAACAATCTCATCTGTTAGGGAGGTTGCCTTTGAGGAGTATGGGCTGAGAACCAAAAGGAGTTCATAGAATTGTAGCCCAAAATAAAGGGAATTCGTAAAAGCAGCAATAACATAGCAAATCTAATGACTGAGGTGTGCTCTTGAAAATGAGCAATTTGTTCAAACCAAAAACTGTAATATGGCATAGATAGCTCATTGCTATTAATACCTTTCTCTTTTTAGCTCTGGAAATGGCCTAGAAAATTATCAATACAAAATATTCAAAGCTTAAACAAGTAACAACAGACACACCCCAAGATTTCAAATCAAGTGCTTGATGTTTGTTCTAGATTAGCATGATCACTCTGGGCATCATGTTTAGAATAATCTTAAATTTCAATTTTTCTGCCATTTTTTAAGCGCAAACGAAATTCTGATAAATATCATATCCCCATTCTAAAAAAGGATTTTGGAAAATCACAGATTTCTTTTTGTTTGTACAGATATTTGTAAACAAATAATCACTTGTCATTTGTCACTTGTTACTCGTTCGGCAATTGGCAGTCCTAAAGTGAAAGTCATTTCACATGGAATCCCTTTTTGTAATTTTCTTTCCTAAGGCTTTGTTTGGGAGGGAATTTTTGGAGGGGGAGAGTAGGGGAGGAAGGGTTTATGATAAGCTACCCTTGATTGGGAGTTTTTTTCAAAAAGGGGCAAGGGTTTGGGGATCTTTTAAAAACCCTCCAAAGCCCATTCTATGTTTTTTCCCCCTCCAGTTCTCCCAATTTTGGGGTTTACCCTCCCTTCCAAGCAAGGTGAGGGATTACCCTCACTTCTATATCTCTCTTTCCCTCATCCCCCCTTTCCTAAGGAAAGGATTGTCTCTTTGGCTGATTGAATGATTGGACTGGGTCAAGTTCACTAGTACTAGGAGCAGAAAGGAAATTTTTTTAGTACAATATTGATGCTTAACTATGTATCCACAAATGCCTAGAGTGGAGACTTACCAAAAAAAATGCCTAGAGTGGAAAAGCTGGTGTCAGCTTTGGTGGAAGTGATAGGTGCTAACATCATGTGGCGGTGAATCAACAAATTGGAGGCCTCCCTTTCTGCACATGAAAGGGAGGAGGTTCAAACTGGATATTACTTGATTCGTGGCATAGAAAATATTACACATCAGCAAACTCATCACTTGGGCAAAGGAGAAGCTATATAAAAATTAAAATAGCTAGGTCCTTGACTCCCAAATAAAAAATGACCCCACCTGTGGAGGACTGGCCAGAATAGGTTACGTAATTTGTTACCTAAAGAATAGTGACTTTGTTAAATCTGTTGATGTCCTTGACTCTAACATACAGACACAGCATATAGCAATAGAAGGTTATAGGTATTTGTTTAGGTTACCAGTGCTGGAAAACTCAGGAAGGATATCAAACTTGCTTTATGCGATATGCTAAGTGAACCGTGAGATGTAAATTTGAACATCCAGTATTTCATTTGAAATTTATTTTTAGTTCATCAATTGACTACTGGGCATATACAGTCTGCCTCTTTTTCTTCTGCTTATTTCATTAGTGGCGCAATTCTGTTTTCTGCAATTTTGATTGATGAATGTTAATGAAACCATGTTTTAACCAGGATGAGGGACATGAAAGTCGGGGAAAAGAGGAGAGCTGTGAAGGAGGTGAAAGTAGCGGCCCTGAGAAGGAAGATGCAAATGACGAGGTAAGCTGATTTCTATCTTTTAATTCGATGATTATCACTGTTTTGTTCCCCTTCTTCATGCTGAATCTTTCGGGAAATAGCATATGTCTGCCTTATTAACGAGGAATGCTATGCCTGTGCTCTTTAGTACACCTTCTTAATTTCTTTATGAACACCATAGTTTGTTATCAATGAATGCATTATTCAAGGATTTAACCCCAAATAAGGATATTGCTAGGGTAAGAATGGGAGCATGATGAATCACCCCATCAGTATTGACTTATTGTGAAATATGGGAACAGGCTCCTTTTTTTAATATGATATTTACTACGGTATTCCAAACCTAGAATTTTCTCAACCTTAGGCTCACTGTGTTATTTATAGCAAGTTGTTTATTATATAGAATTTTATTTCCCTGTATCGCTTCTTGACAAGCATAAAAAATGTATTTGAATATATATATATATATATATATATATATATATATAAATGGTAAAAGTGTGATGTGAAAGGCACCTTGCATGGCTCCTTGATTCAGTTCAGAAGGGTAGTGGTAGGCCAATATCAGTTTGGTTTAATTTTTGGTCAAGATCGAATGAATGATTTATTTATTTCGTGAAAATCTAAAGGAAACGTATATTATTCTAGTTTACGGAACCCTTGTTATCTAGCCTTTACATGAAAACCATAATGATAGTAATTTTGATTTACAGGAGGAAAACAATGAAGATGCAATAGAAAATGAAGCTGAACTCGTGAAGAGCTTGAGTAAGCAAAGACAACGTGCTATAGCAGCATCTCACAGAGGACGGAAGACACTTGCATCCAGGAATTCCTACAAAGACAAGGGTGGTAGGTCTTCTCACAATTCTAAAATCCAAAAGCAGTTGAGCAGCTGGTGAGATATGGTAGACAAAACCCATGGGATTGACCTCATGTCTGTCAAAATACGTTGAAGTAAACTAAGCCATGTATCAGAAGGCGTAAATTATCTGTTCAAAGTTCACACATAAATATAGGTAGGTTATTGTTGAGCCTGTTATGAGTGTTTTTTCCTTCAGTAGAGAATAAGTATTTTTTTTTTTGGAATGAAAATTTTGCCTTCCTAGTTCCTATATATTATTGGAAAATTCTCGCAAAGTATTTTGTATGAACTTTAGAAGCAGCTATCAGTTATCTCAGCTGTGCAGTGTTGTCTACCAATTTCTACTGTCAGACATATAAGAATAGGGCTTATTATTGTGTTTAGTGTAAAATGAATGTTAAAGAATGTGCTTTTGATTTTCATGCAAACCAAATTTGCTTTATTATTAGTGCAAGTAATGGCTAAAATTTTATAATGATCCTTTTTTTTCTTGATGAATTTCGTTGAAACCCTGATAAATTGCTCAATCAGAAATTCAATTTTTTACAACTTGATGAATCACGAATTACTTGGGCTAGTACCTTCCATCCAGAGACTTTAATATATAGTTTTGTAGATTGCTGCCTATATCTTAACTAGCGTCCTGAAAGTTACATTCCATGTCATGTTTCCCACTTCAGTTTCAATTAAGTGGTTCTTAGAGTGACTCGTTAATGTTATTTTTCCATGAGTTTAATATCTCCTGTTTCTTTTTCTTTTTTCCTTTCTGAACTGTCATTTTCGAACAACATTCAGGTTCTATCTAACATATTTTTGGCTTGAATAAATTAAGATGAGGGAATATTTGTCACAAGATAGAGTTATCAGTGACTTCAACAAATAGATTTTACAAGGAGGGTTGATCCATATCATTCCATTTAACCATGCTACCAGCTTGCCATAAACGGGAGAGGGCAGTTGATTTGTTTCTTAAAAATGAATTGATAAAAGAGTTGTGTTACGTTGACACCAAAAATCAACACCAAAATGTGCAAAAGTTTGGTTAATTCAGTTGAGTAGTTGGTTAATGATTAATGGTTAATGACGTGCAAATGTTTGGTTAATGACGTGTAAAAGTTTGATTAATTCAGTTGAGAAGTTGGTTAATGGTTAATGACGGGTAAAAGTTTGCTTAATGTATACAATTCACCATTAACCAATTACTGAACTGAATTAACCAAACTTTTGCACATGTCAACCAAACATTTCTCTTGATAAAAACATATATACCAAAAAAAAAAAAGAATTGATAAAACATTAAAACCAATCCATTCCGTTATTGGGGAGTCAGCGGTACAACACATAAATAATGGAAATAAATAATTATGGTTAAGTATAAACAATAATTTTCTGAAAAACTGAATGGCATAGGAGGTACAAATGTGAATAATAGAAATTAGAGAATAAAAACCAAAGTTTAGGTTTGCGTCTTTAAAATCTTGCACTTATTTTTTTTTTTTTTGGTTTGTTAAATTTTGCACTTATTCTTTTTTTTAATTTTATTTTGTACTTCTATTTTTTTTAATCTGACTATCGGAAGTGATTTTATTTTTTAAAATTTGTCACTTAGGGTGCGTTTGGTTCCGGAGAGAAGTTGTGAAGAGAGAAATATGTGAGAGAGAGTATATGAAGAGAGAAATAGGTGAGAAATAGAGTAGATTTGGGGTATTGTTTGGTTTATGAGAAAGAGAAGAGAAAAAGAGAAGAGAGAAGTGTCGGTTATTTTTGAAAAGACATTAATGTCCTTGACTAAAAATTTAAATAGTTTGAGATATAGAGAGAGAATATGGGTATTAAAACACCAAAACATGGTATTCGTATAAAAAACATTATAAAATAACAAAAAGAGATGGAAGTCACTTTGCCGATTGTGTCCTCTCCCTCCTCCTCCTCTAGTAAGTGAAGGCACTATGCATGAAAATGAGAGAAATGGTCAAAACTCAAAAGAATGCGATGGCGTGTGATTATGTTACGATTGGAATGTCCATTGATACCAAATTTTGATGAATTGAGTTATAATAATAAGATAAGAAAAAACCCACAATAATACCTACTTTACATGAGAGAGTAATGATAGTGGTCCGGGACCGGGTTGTTCCCCCCAAAAAAAATAAAAATGATAGTGGTCCGGAATCATGACAGGTAAATAGTAACAATGATGACATAATCACAATCACAATAATAATAGCCATGGTTGTACTGATGATACAATTCCATATAGTGCATGCTCGCGTACTCAATTATAAGTAAAATATGATAAAAAGTAAATTTTAATTAACTTACTCATATATAATGTTATTGTTCCAAAACTACATTTTAGTTCAACTTTTGTTTTTTTTTCTTCAAGAAAAATCGTAAAAACCATTATGATTAAGCGTAGTTTAATAAATATAGTTTCTATTTTGTATGAAATCAAAAAAATTAAATACACTTAACTATCATCCTTAATCAGCGTAAAATTAAATATTTTTGCTTATATTTCGCAAAATATTATTAAGTAACATAACTGTTAATTTTATAACTGTTGTAGCGTCAATTGATCTTATTTATCACACACACATACATTGTCAAATTTGCTTCATTTCTTATTACAGATTAATTTCCATCAACTCAATTATTGATGTGAAAATTTGTTTTTATTAAGTAAATTAAATATATAAAATTTTATGTAATTTAGAAATAATTAAAACTTCATCAGATAATTTCATTTTAATATGTGATATATTTTTTAAAAGCATAAATAAATATCGATTTAAACAAACACAATTATGGATCTTGTAAAAGAATTGAGGAAGCTCTTGAATAAGTAAAAAGCATGATATTCTTTTTGGAGTCGGGAAACATATTAATGACACATTGGTGGTATCAGTTTTTTTCTCCCTCTATATGTAGTATTTCATTTGCTTATTGTTTTAAGGCTTCGATGAGCTTCATAGTTCATAGAAAGAACAGGGCATGTAAATTGAAGATGTATATGAATCTAATTTACAGAAGAAAAAGACGATTTGTGATGATTCTATTCTGTTCTTTTCATAATGGTACAAGTCATGGTATGAAACGACCCAAGATCAAAGGACACAACAAACAACACGATTGATCTTTATTTGTGACAAAGAAAACATCAAAAAATCTCCCTATCTAATAAGTGTTGTTAAATGGTATGGTACAAAACTCTCAAGTTTTCTCTCTATGGATAGTGTACAACATGCATGAAATACAAAGAAAGAATATGAGTACATTTTACAGGCTCCTTCCCACAACCGTATAGAATTTCTTCTACCTAATAGGCTTGAGAGCTTGATGACCACAATGGTGCAAGTTATTGTAGAATGCATTGCCAGATGTGCAGCTCCAGCACTTGCTACTCATCATGTGGAGGCACGATTCTCTTGGAACTGTCCTGCTTGATCTGCAAGTCAAATTTTAAGTGTTTGTTCTTCAAATTTACCATTATTACTACTATTGTTTATGCCAAATGTACTCCAATTCTACAAATTCTATGCAAAAAATGTGTTTAGATAACGACGTTAATTATCACTTAAAGGATGATGCGTTATATAAAAAAACACGGAGCTTTTAGATAACACGAGGTTGGAAAAGCGTTATCTGAATCATTATTTCACATAATGATTGTTTGGGAAAATATTATCTGAAATAGCACATTTTCTTATTCTTTCATTCCATTCCATAAGAAACTACTACCTCCGTTTTCATATATAAGCACCAAAGCACTTTTTTGGTACATGAGATATTCAATGAACCAAAAAAGTGTTTTGTTGCTTATATATGAAAACAGAGGGAGTACTTCAAAAATTTCTACCCATCTTATAGTAGATATATCCTATGCAATTCACCCTTTGTTCTTACCTTTGTGGGAAGAATGGCTTATCAAAATAAGGCATCAATTGAGCTCTTGGAACCATTTCCTTCCTTAGCAAACGTATCTCTTCCTCTTCAATCATCTGCTCGAGATTGAATTAATTAATTAGTTAACTCTCTCAAATATTGCTTTTATTCTCATAATAATTAGTGTCATATATCTTCATTACTATGTGCCTGCCTAGTACCTTTTGCAACTTCTCCTCTTGTCTCTTTTGCAGTTCCATGAGATAGATTTTTGTTGTCACCTATGCATATATGCAAAACCACACTCATTAATAAAAAAGTTGCTAACTTCAGCATTGATCAATCACTATATATATCTTACTGCATAGTTGAACATTGCACGTTTGACAGCTCTTTCTTGGGTATGAAGTTTGAATTCTTGTGGTTTAGTATTTTCTTTTGGAGGAGACCTTCTTGAAGCCTACACTAACACAAAAAGGCTCACCAAATTTGAAAGAAAAAATTAATATATTTTACTGAGTTACCATGTATGTTCCTTACCTTAATCTTGTCATAGGACCTGTCTTTGAGTACATCTTTTGTCTGTGAAACATCCAATTATGTCTATTTAGGTGGCAATTATAATTCATGTATAACAAGCTAGAAAAGTTATTAGAAAACCAATCATGGATAAAATAATGGACAGGAAACAGAGAAAGGTGCATGTGTTAAAGCATGATAATAATAAAACTGGTAAGAGACAAAGAGTACCATGTGATCTTAGTGAAAAATAATAGTGGTCCAAAATAACTATCTAAAATAAGACATATCAATACCATCCTCTTCTAAAACTATGTGAAAATAAAAAATTGCCTTTTCTATTTATAGAAGTAAATCAAAACTTGAAGAAAATATCAAATGGGAAAACATAAATAAATAAATTGAAGTACATAAGTCTTGGAGGGTTATGTTATGCTTTCGAAATTTAATAATTTTTTTTATTTGTGAAAAAGCTCTCATTGATTGTAGCCTAATACTTTACCATATTTTAAAGAGATATGAGTATGTACTTTTAGCCAATTCTGAATTCAAGAAATGATAACATTAGGTGGATAGGGTTATCAAGACAACTTTAATGATAATATTGTAAAGTTAAATGGGTTACTCATGCTTCTGACATGTGTGCATGCATTTCTAAAATGAATTTTATATACGTAAATTATCATTTCAAATACATGTGTTTCGTTATTAATAAATTTGTAGTGTGCTGCATATGATAAATGGAATTTCTGGCACCAATTACATAGTTGGGATTACATTCCTCGTTGTGATGCCTTTAGATGCTACTTTATGTAAAAAAGTACATGCGTGTGTATTAGAGTAATGATAATGACACAACCCGTAGTGGCACAATTTATCCATATGCAGGTACTGGATTAGAGGCACAAGGTGGCAATCCAACTAGCTCCATACATATATAGGTGTGCTTTTCTCAAAAGAATGTTTATATGTATCACCATCTATTCAAGTATGCAAGAGGTGTTGTTGCTTAAAAAACACCTCCCATTAATCTCATTTCTTTCACTATCTTTCAGACATGATGTTGTTGACAGTTTCATAACTTTTAACCTTAAGATGAATCATGAATAATAGGAACAAAACAAGTGCATGAGAAGTATCTTTAATAACTTCTCTTTGATTTGTCCTACAACATTACAATATTGTAAGCTTTAAATCCCAACTCATCCATGCATGCCTGCCAAGGAATGAAGTTCATTTTTCATGGTGCAACTAACTAAATGTGACAACCAAAAAAGAGAGGCTTCATAAGGACTATGTGAGAGGGTAGAAAAAAAAAAGCTAGGCATCTCACCATTCCTTTAGAATTAGTACTGCTCCATTGAGATGAAGATTGTGAAGTGTTCTTGACAAACTTTTCGCCATGGAAAATTAAGGAATTAAGATGAAAAAGAAGTGAAAATAATTAGACATACTATTCTACTACTAACTAAGAGGGAACAGAACAAAACATTAAGAAAAAAAAAATTAAGCACCCCAACCTTAAAAGCAGATTTAGTGTTTGCTCTCTCCATGTTTAATTAAGTGGGATGTGTGTGTGTGTAACTATGTAGCCGTTATTGAATTGAGGGGACTATATAAAGAGTGAGAAAAGATGAAGTTTGGAGGTTGGTAACTGTCTGAAAATTTTCTTTTCTGTTGCTACATCACCAACATGCTCTTGGATTTGCATGCTCTCTTGCACCAAACTTTCTGATTAAACCTCCCTCTCAACACTATATTTGTCAAAAGCCCTACAATGTTCCTTCAAATTTCCACTTAGCTTAAGTGAAGGGTAATCCCTGCCTGGTTCACATTAATTAATCCAAAGTTTATTTACATGTTGTATTTGATCATTTGGAGAAAAACACTGAGGTGTCTGTTTGTTGATTGGAAATTAGTATACTCTGATAGTTGTTAGTGTCACATTAAGTAATTAGTAAAACTAATGTTCGATCCTTATACTTAAAAATGGAAGTTTAATACTATTTTGAGAAGTGAAAATTCCATGTTCATTAGTGTATGACAAGTTGACAAAACATGGTACATATAAACATATGAACTGTACGTCTGCATGTAAAGCAAGAAAAAAAAAATCAACTTCAGAAAGCAAGAACATAACAGTGTTACAAAAACTAAAAAAGTTGGCACTCCATGTGTTTACCATTCCCTTTATTTTTTAGTTTAAGAAAAAAACAAAACAACCAACGCGACGCTACCCGTGCATACCGCTAGTTTTTATTTATTATAACAAGAACATAACGGTGTTATAGAAAAAATTTCTAGGTTCTATTAACTTCTGCTATAGAATATATAAATGATTATTATCTCTGTTTTTACTATGCTTTGAGATGTTGAGTCTTCTTCAAATCCCAAATTTTAACCCCCCCAATGTAAGCATCATTGTTTGCTTGACAGCTATACTCCATAATAAAGAACAAAATTTGATGCAGATCTGTTTGTAATTGACAGTAGCTTAACAAATACTGATATCTCATTACAATGTCTTTTGTTTTAGTTACTAGAATTAATACAATCAACAAGATTAACATAAGATATCACACATGCAATCTTTTTTTGGCCCCAAATAAGCAATGACTATTGACTACTGCTCTCAATTCATATATAATATCTGGGTAAGAATATAAATGTCCTCATTGGAAGTGCATTTTTTATGCTTGTTTTTTTTTTCAATTCCAATCAACTTTCTTAGTTCTTACACTTCATCTCAAATACAGTTTAGAGTCTTTAGACTTACTATGAAAATGTTTGCCCCTTGTTTACATTTGTATTATAAGACATTTATATATCTGAATGACTATGGCACAAATGGTTTGAGTCACTTTCATTACCACAGAAAGAGTACAGTAGTACAATGCTTTTGAAAGTGCAAAAGGTTGTTAATAGCACGCTTTCAAATGTTTCTTGTTGAAGCCGTCAAACCAACCAAAGAAGACCACCCTCCAAATCCTTCAATTAGTAGTAATCCATGCACTGCCTCAGCTTCAAATCAGTGCTGATGTGTGTCATTTAATTAATCCTTGACACTGTCATGAACTATTGCTTGTTAAATGCTCAGACCAAGTAAATGGTTTTGTTATCTAACATATACACTAGTCCATTGTAGTATTTGTTAGTATAAGATTTTCAAAAAAATGCATTTATTGCTTAATTATTAGAGTCTCGCATTAAATGAGAGACATTTTTCTTTGGCAACGTTCATGTCAGTGAGGAAGAGCAAATTTGCAACTTAAGTCACGAGTTTTGTAAATTTAAAAACTAAGTTTTACAATATATAATTCAATTTTGATAGAAGTAAAAAGGAATTTAAGACAAAATTGTTATTTATCTTTGTTTAACCCATTTTTAACCAATGTGAAATATCATTACTCACAATGAATTTCTAATCAGAAGAAGAACCTGACAATACGATAGTCTCAATTTTTTTCTTGCGCAATTTATAATTATAGACAAGATAATTAAATAAAGAGTACCAAAAATTAGTACTTTGAAAGGAGAAAATTAATCAGATGCTTTAAGGTCACAAAACGACAATATATCAATCTATTTTTGTTGAAAATAAATGTTAAATTCTGGAGCTGTAGGTAGTTGCTGGTCTAATTAACACCCTGATAACTTTTGTTACACACTATGTTTTCTTAATCAGTTAGTTAATTCTCATGTCACTCAGATACAGTGAACAATATGTCCAGTCACGTGCATTCTTTTCTTATCTTTAATAATTCATTAATTCTTTCATTATCCAATTCCCAATATTCTTTCAACAACACCGTCATATATTAAATTATCAATATTGTGAAATTGCATTGGCAGTCTTTTCAATCCCAGTCAAGCTTTCTATAATGCTTTGTCTTGAATTTTAAGTTTTGTATTTCCATTTCCACAACTGAATATTCACACATAATTTTCTTCCTTAAATATGAAATTGAAGGTTTATCTTATGGGTTTTGATTTTTGGACACCCACGACACCTGGTTAACGTAATTCAAAATCGTAATTAATTTAGTTTAGTAGATGGTTATAGGTGGGTAATTCATTAACCATCAATTGAACTGAATTAACTACGAATTTAAACGTGATTAACCACAATTTTCAGGTGTTCAAATCTACAATGTAGTTGAGCACCTGAAAATTGTAGTTAATTTAGTTCAATTGATGATTAATGAGTTACTCACCCAATTAACCACTTACTAAACTGAATTAACCACGATTTTAAACTGCGTTAACCAGGTGTCGCGCTGGTGTTTTGGGTGTCCAAGAAACATTTTCCTTATCTTATTGACCCTGGCACAGTTGGACCAAGTCATTTTCATTTCCACAGCAAGAGAGAGACATGCACTCATGAAGACTAAAAAAAAAAAAAAATGGCCACAAGGTTGTTAATAGCAAGCTTTCAAATGTTTCTACTACAAGGGTAAGCAGAATGTCATCCAATTCGTTAGGTTGTGAATGGAAAATCAACCTACTAAAACAAGGCACAAAATATAATGCTTGTAGTTGAAGTTGTGGGGTATACATCCATGACCATGATAAAGCCTTCAACAAGACTTTAACAAATTAGTACACCTCTCTCTTTTCAATTTCACAGTGGAAAAGACACCATTTTAACTGAACATGATCACTAAGTCTCAACTACCGCACTCTGTAGTATGCAATTCTAGTTATTCCCCTCTCACACACAAATATCAGTTGACTCATTTTTTATATAATTTGAATTTGTATATTGAATGTTTGGTGGC
Source organism: Calophaca sinica (assembly GCA_037113605.1). Taxonomy (NCBI): domain Eukaryota; kingdom Viridiplantae; phylum Streptophyta; class Magnoliopsida; order Fabales; family Fabaceae; genus Calophaca; species Calophaca sinica. Next base: position 51,763,639 of record CM073735.1, on the reverse strand, counting down.
TAAAGCCAAATTACAAAGTTTTGTTTATCAAACATGATATAATTTGTTTATTTAATTTTGAACATTTTAAGGTGTAAAATTGTCAGTTAAAATTTTGTGATCAATAGAAAATCATTATTAAGGATGATTAGAGAAAATATTATTTTCTATAACTACTTTCATTGATTGAAATAATTTTCTTAAAAGGCTTAATTGCACTTTTGGTTCTCCATGTATTACAATTGTGCAATTTTGGTCCTTCTGTTCAATTGTCATTCAATTTATAACCGAAAATACTGTAAAGATTTTTAAATTTTTAAATCAATTAACATGCCACCTAGATTAAATTATGCGTTAAGTCATTCTCACACGTGATACATCAACATTTTTTATTAGAAATTGAATGGCAAAAGGGACCAAAATCGCATAATTGCAATAACTGAATGACTCAATTCACACAATTGAAACTTGATGGACCAAAATTACCCAATCAAGATGCCTTAGAGACCAAAAATACAATTAAGCCTTCTTAAAATGATTCTGGTGCAGCTTTTCATTAGTCAATAACTATAAAATAAAACTCTTTTCGTCCTTTAACACAAGAACCCTTTAACTAATTCACTTCAACTAAAAAAATTAGTTAATTTAGTTAGTGATATTAAATTTATACACAATTTATATTGCTTTTCTAAAATTACCCTTGAAACTCATAATCTCACTCTTTTCACTTAATTAATTATTCACTTCAGCTTCTTAATTCTCATAAGAGAGAAGAAGAGTTTATCTTAGTAACTCCATAAATATCCTATACAGATGTAAGACATTACTAACGCTTGGAGCATGTCTAACAATGGAACGGAGAAACTTTCTATCACCTGTAATTTTAATAGAAATACTAATAACAAACTCTTTCCAGCAAACTTTTTTCTATTAGTTGAAATTCATAAGTCCCACTAAATTTATGTGAGATCCACATAATTTAATAGGACCCATTTGAATTTTAACCAATAAAAGAGTGAGTATTAAAAAGAGTACTAGAGAGTGTATTGATAGCACTCATCGTAATTTTAAATAGCAAGAACAAAAAAAGCCAAAAAATGCGCTTTACGTGAAAATTAAGTGACATCAAAAGAAAACTAGGAGAATTTTATTAATGCATACATCCAACTTAAACTAAATGAGATATTATATGCCCTTTTTTCGTAATATAGATGCAAACAGCATTTCATTTTCATAAAGTAATATAATGAATTTAGCTAAAGATTTATATAGCTGTCTATTCATAAAATTCTGAGAATTCATTTTATTGTAAACTGAGACTGAATGAAATTCTACAGAGGATTACCAATATAGCTTTATTTAGAATGTTGTATAAAACAAATTACAAAATGATGTCTAGTCCTTCATCGGTCACCAAAAACAGGTAACACAACATGAGCTTCATGGATGTGCTAGGCATCTTATACCCTTTAAAAGGTAGGGACCCCGCAACTTAAATCTCATGTGAACATTCAAGTTAGTCTTATTCTTCAGAAACCTTGAAGAAAGTATATGATAATATTATGTTATTGATACCATCCATTCTAGGATCTGTCTCAATTTCTGGGTCAATATAAAAGAATACCTGCAACACAAGCGACACACAATCAAGATGTGTGTATATTATTATACTCACGTGGAATTCAGTTTTAAAATCACTTACAGGCATGTCAATCTGCTCTCCAGGAAGCAGTCGCTGCTCCTCAAAACAGAAGCATTGTATTTTATTGAAGTAAACTGCAGCCTGTACAAGAAAATCTGTGATTTGGACATTTTTGTAAAATGGCTACTTTAGGAGAGTTTTAGGCAGGGGATAATGGGGAAGAAATGAAAAATAATTCTTCAAAGTCAAGCTCCTCAATAATTTCAGCAGAAAAGAGATCTCAAAGTACTTTAAACAGGTAGACTTGAAAATTTGATATTATGTTCTTAGCTGAAAGAAAGGGTTTTAATCAAGTGGTATTTTGTAGTATAAACTTCCGAAAATCTCAGGTTGTCATGGTAGATAGACAAGTGATGTGAAGAGTTCAAGGGCAACTTCTGTTATACAATATAGAGTATTCTTCAGCAGTCAGTACCTTCATAGGAGTGACATTATATGCAGAAACACCAGTTATCGGAGTAGAACTTTTGTTTTCAGCAGTATAAAATGCGAGGGCACTTTCTCCCGGCTTCACCCTAACCTGATAGAGCAAATAAATAATGCTACATTACAATTCTTACTTGTTCTTTCTCTTTTTTCCCCCTAGGTGTCAAGGGGTGTGTACAACATCCAACTTTTCAAATGACATGAAAATTTTGCAACTACGATTATATTTAAAAAATACCATCGCCCCACAAAAGATTAGATTAATTATGACAAACCAAGACTTTAGAGCAATGCTCAGGGCTTTAACTTGAGTTTCAGTGGTTCTCTTAGAGTTGCCAGTATTAAATTAACATGGACCATTATAAATAAATTTATCAGTTCCAAGAAATAAAAATAAAAGTCAAATAATTCTTTCACATGTAGTTTTATATTCTTTTTTGTGATGGAAATGCAGCATATTTGCTGTAAGGTCCAGATATTAAGTAAAGAATAACCTCTCTCTGTGTAGGAACAAACTTCCATGGCATCCCATCAGCAATATCAGCATTGAACTGTACCACAATTTCCCTGAAAAAATAAAAATAGTAAATCATAAACCCATTAGTTGTTTCAACAACAAAAAACCCATTACAACTAGAAAAAAGCTAGCTTCAAAAACACCACACCCTAATTGAGGTCTATTGAATAATGCCTTGTAAGCACATCTCTCTGCTTAATTGTCCCTTGACATACCAAAAGTAAAGTCCTGTGGGCTGTGGCTGATAATATAAATATATTTGACGGTTCAGAAAAGGCAAGTTTTATGCAGCAAAATGTTCTCTAAGTACAGCATAAAGCTAAGCAAAAATATTTGTAGGTTAATCTTCCGTTGTTTAGGTTTTTATCGGAAAACTATTATCTTTTGTGAATGCCCAGTCTGTGTATTGGAAATTGAACAACTTCTAAAAACCATACACTCATCAGCCTGAAAAACAAAAAATTAATCCTATCACAACCACTGGTAAAAACTGAAGTCTAAGGAGTAAAAATGACACCTTGTGGTGGCTGTTTGATTGCTATCATGCCGTGCGATCTTTTCTTCAACAGTCTGTAAAACTGTGAAGTTTTGTAATCAACAAATAAAAAGTAAAATTGCCAATGAATTTGATGAGAAAATGAAAATCCATTGAAAACAAACTAAACCATACCTCACGCCGGCTAACAGTTCCCCCATAGCCAGTTGCTTGGCAAAATCTCCTGTAAAGGGGAACTGCAGCATATGAGCATCCAACCATCACAAAAACCAAGCCTGTCAAGTATAAAAGCATCTTTTGTGATTTCTGCTCTTTAGACGCATTAGATGAGAAGTGTCGAAAACCAGGCATGGAACATGACCTTCCAACATTCTGCGAAGCAAAAGCTGAAGAGCGGTAACACTGATGATGGAATGACTTTGTACTCAATTCCTGCTCGAACCTTGATAATCGTATTTTACAAGTAAAATTACGCTGGAATCCAGTTTTAGAATTAATGAAGTTGTAACTTGGTCCTTCGGGAACAATAGATAGGCACCTGAATCTACAACAAAATTATAAAATTAGAGAGAAACTTCGGTTTTAGAAGTCTGCTCAAGTAGTAAAGTATAACTTTTTTTAATTTTATTAGAAATATGATTTGGAACATTCCCTATAGCAACATTCATCAATAACCCACTTAAGAAAAAGAACAACAAAATGTTAACAAATAATGTAGCATCAAATTACCGGGATTCAGGAGACGCGTTTTGCAAAGCCCTAAGGTATGGTGAGAGATGAGTTCTCCTACTTATCGTTGACAATAGCATGATTAACAAGACTGACTTCCCTGCAATAACTGGACATTCAGTACTATCTGCAAGAAAAGAAATAAGTGTGACTTCTCTGAAGCAGTGTAAGAAATGCTTGGGCCTGCAAAATTGGTCATAAATGAAAACAATAATTTCTTTTACTAAAACAACTATAAATGCAAAGCTGTACAACTACAAGCATCAAAATATATGAAATGAATCATTTTTATTAATTTTAGCAGTAGGAATCAGGAAAAGAATCAAAATGTGAATATACTACACAATACATACACAAAATGGAACGCAATGCAGCAATGCTCTTAAACAATGCCATGTGTCAGTGTCATAAGAAATTTTGTAGAAAACTGTGCCTATAAAAAGTAGATAAATAACAGAATTTTCTATTGACTATTTTATAAGAAAAATATTATTTATCTGGAATTGGATTGCATCAAATTTTCCATTCATAAATTTTGTAAAATTATTACTTACGAATAAATAAAGCGCCTTGCTAATGCATGCCCTAAGAGAAATGGTTAAGAAGCATTTGATACACTCTATTAAATCCTCTCTTACTTTGGATCAGGTTTCATTAAACTAATATCCCAAAAGCCAAGAAAAAAGCATAAAACTCCCAACATAAATTAACTAACAATCATGCTTTCAGCACATATACATAATACTCCATGAGCTGTGAATCAACATGCAATTAATTCAAAGAAGCATGCTAGCTCAACCAAGCACAAGCAGCCAAAGAAAATAATAACCTTAAATATAAAAGCTCTACAAAGGCATCCAAAGTCAAGGGCCCAGCCAGTGAGTTGCTAAAATCGCGAGTTGACTCTGTTACACGATCGCCAGCCTGTAGAATCGCTGTAGGATCGTCGTTCCGGCTCGAAAAATCGTAGGATCGTCGTCACTCCATTTCGATTTTGCGAAGAAGACGTATCCGTGTCGAATTTTGCGACCCGTTTCAGAAAAAAACTAACCTAACCCAACCTAACAGAAGTTCCCTTCTCTCGCTCTCTCTGCAACCTCCGTCGCTCTCTCTCTCTCTCTCTCTCTCTCTGTGTGCAGCCTCTGAGACGGTTCGTAGGGTAGAGACTTGGAGATCAAGCTTGTGTTGGTGGGCCGGATCCGCCTAACAACAACAGGCCCAAGCGGGTTAAAAAAACCCAATTGGTTAGATGGGTTCATTTCTAAATAGAGATATTTCCGGCTGTGTCAAGGCGCATGTTGTTTATACGTTTGTTTGTTACGATACAAATTTCATTTATAGTTTTATGACTCGTCAAATTCTTATCACTCTGCATTATGCACCCTATAGATGACACATGATGCTAAATATTAGGATTTAGATATCTCTATTAATACAATAGTGACTCATGAATAAAATATTGAATATTAAAAACCCCAAAACTTTGTCTCAGTCTCTAATCTCTCTCAAGTCCTTGGTACTTGAATTTTGGAAATTCTTGTTGTTCATCATCTCCAATTTTAGCTTGCATCAACCTCCCTTTCTCTTCTATGTGTTGCGACTTTATCTCGTTCTCTCTATTGCGTATGCAGTGCGGTATATGTCTTTTTTGTTCTCTCTATATCTATTCTCTGCACTTCCCATAGAATACCATTCTTTTTCTTTACGTTTCCGTAAAATATTTTCAGGGCTATTTATTTTTTTCGCTAACAAACAAAAAAAAACTACCACGTCTCTTCACTTTTCATCCTTCCCATAAAATCATCATAAAATATTGTATTTTACTCTCAAACAAAATACATGTTTCTTTCTTTCTTTATTAATTAATTTAAGGGTTTCTATTTTTTATTTAAAAACACACACTTATATATGTTCCAATGTGAATAACTAATGAATAAGTGGTTCATTCCATTTCTTTTGACCCGTGACCCATAAATCTCGATCCACCAGATTTGGAGCACCCACGTCAGGTGCATTTATATACAACTTGGAAGATCAATGCTTTTTATCCAATTTTTGCCCCAAACATAAATCCTATCGCCGCCTCTAATCCATGGTGGTCCAGCTTTCAACAAGCACTAGTAAGATACTCGTGCTAACGCCCGGGACGTGCGTCATTGGTTCTGATTAAAACATGTAATTTTTTAAGGCTTTAGCATATATGTATTAATAACAACAAATAGCTATTGATAAATATTAGACTTGATCATGTACAAATCATTCTAAAGTACTGTTATACATATATCTCGTAGTCTATGTGTCACAAATCATTCTAAAGCCCATACAAATCATTCTAGAATACCTGTGTGATGCACTGGGCGCACGACATTGGTTGCAAAATTTCACTGTGATTAGCATATCTAATAATGTGTAATGCAAGGTTTTAATTTATCTTCACATTTGATACCAAGACTCATTTAACTTTACTCTTGCTTGAGGATTGTAAAATAATCCAAAAGCACAAATATCCCATACATGTGCAACAAAATCACAGAAATTTCATATATAACATATATGATAATAATTGAGGTTCTAAACATGGCATAAGCATGTCCTTGTGATATTTTTACAATTTAAGGATCTAAACATCATACATCCCCAAAAGACATTCTTAACTTCTCATACATACCAAAAGCCACTGCATAATAACATAATATGAAATATAATCGGACTTTTTTATGGAGATACTTTCTCCACTTTCACTGCATTGTTAATTCCAGTATTGGTGAAGACAAACCTAAGCACATCACCAGATTTCAGATTTTGTTCTTTGCAAAAAGTCTTTCATCCCTTGCCTAACTTGGTAAACTTTTTGTCACCATCTCTAATCAATATTTTGCAATCAGTTTGGGCACCTGTAGGTGCAAACAGCAACAGACTTTCATACGGAGTATTCCTTACATGTGTACCAAGTTGTTGTGATAAATCCTGTCAATAAAGAAATGAAGTATAAAACAAATTTATAAATTCCAAGGATGTTAAATATTATTCACATTAGCAGTATGAAGCATTACCAAGTGACTGGCAGTTGCATTGAACATTGACAAAGTATGAGTAAAGGACGGGCTAGGACGGCGAGGGCAACAACTATGGAATTTGGGAAAAGACGCTGGTTGACATGGTGTGGAAACAACCCTAAGCTTAAATAGGTCGTCTCCCATATCCTAAATACACCATATGATCCCTAGTCATACCATAGAAAGCTCTTTACTCCTCCCAACCATTAGTAATAAGTGGAGCTTTCAGGGACTTGTTGTAACCAACCTCGTGAATATTAGCATTTTCATCAATCAAAGTCCATATTTCAGGGAGTTCATCAAAAAATTGCTCATTGAAGTTCGGTTCTATCTCTGCATACACCTTTAACAAAAAACACTGAATATATTATGTTTTAAGTCGGTATAAGTCGCATTCTATGACATTAGATGCAAGGCAATAAATAGGATATCAAATACACCATTAAGCATACAACTGAAGCATCAGAAAGTGTTATTTAGCTTACACTAACCAATAAGATCTGGTAAGAAGTAAGAGCTGGTATAAATATAAGAAAAAGCAGTTTGCAATAGAACTTGATAAGAAATACTTGCACTCATTCATTCAATTTGGTTGATAGTAAATCAACTCCAGCTATTAATAGGGACTTTTAAAATGAATGTTTAGTTTTATATTGCCCAATAAAAAATTATATACACATCATTCCTAGTTAATCTAATATGAAGATCTTACAAAATATACTGCACATGATCAAGAAAGTTGGCATATACAGGAAATGCCCCTTTCATTTTGAAGACATAAATCAGGACAACAAATCCCTTTGTTTACTGACGAATAATTAAGGAAAGGTAAATTATTATGAAGTTGTCATCTACGTTCACATTCAAAAGGGAAAGGAAATGTTGTAATCATAAGAAATATTAGAGAAGTTAAATGACAAACTGAATATTCGAAACATTGAGTATTCTGATGCATTGAGTATTCTGAAACATTATCAAACTGAATATTCGAAACATATTTCGTTTTCTTGATGTACAAATGGATTTCCAAGTTAGGGATTTATTTGGTTGTTGATGTGAACGGTCATGAAGCAGCTTTTGGGCTCCATCCATTGAAACCTTTGAATCCATCTATATTGCGACATTGTTTTGCTGCAAAACGGAGACTATTCCAATGGAGACAGAACTGGTATTCTATAACCAGTAATGTTGTTGGAAGTGACGATGGGAACCTCAGGGTGCTTCTCGGTCACGTTTATGTGTTCTGTCCTGGGCTTCAAGTTGGAGTTAAATTAAAATGACAAAACGTGTAATTGGGCTGCAAAACGGATTCCTGTTTAACAGTGACTATCGGCCCAATTGTATATAACAGGTAGCTTGAATGAACATAAGTTATTTTTTAAAAACACCATGGTCTCTAAAGAGCTAGTTATCTTCGACCAAAAAAATAAAAAAAAATAAAAACAAAGTTAGTTAAGATATTAAATACCCTAAGCCATTTTTTATGGTATTTGGAAATTATAATATAAATAATAGTAAGAAGTCCAATATTCCTCTCTTGCTACCATGCATAACAACTAAAATGTAAAACAGAGTGAACTGATGCAAGATGGTAATTGATGCATACAATAGGACCACGATGAAGTTAAATGACAATCTGAGTAGAATTATCAATAAATATCAAGGAATAATTGAAGCACTTTCATAAATTCCAATAACATTGAAAGTACATAAACGGTCAAAAAAAGGGTGACAAAGCATTAAACGTCCAATAAAATGTGGTATGGCCCTTAAAGAATACATCCAGTCAATTTGTGGTAGCTCCCTTAATCTGTACATATGTCTGTGAGCATATTATGTGGTTTAACCTGCATTATATGGTCATGATGTTATAGCTTTCTACTATAGTTGTAGTTTGACATGCTATTTAAGTAATTTGACGTTGCAACGCTAGACAAATGTTACCTGTTATAAGTTTTGGAAGACCTCTTTGTAGATAATATTCATAGTAGTGGTCAATGGATGTTTTTCCTTGTTGTGAATCAAGATCTTCAATCCTTGTTTGCTTTGTACCCTGGACAGTGCAACATATAATTGACCATGACTAAACACAGGTCTAGGCAAGTATAGACCCACATTTGCTAGAGATTGCCCCTGTGATTTGTTGATTGTCATAGCATATGAGACTATTATAGGAAATTGTCTCCTAATCAATTTGAAAGGCCATGTGATTGGGACGGAGACATAGACACCTGAGGAATATATGTTAGATTTCCAATGTTTTTCCCAGAAATTATTTTGGCCTTCAGTACATGATTTGCCAGTCTAGTTACAATCAATCTAGTTCCATTACATAATCCTTCTGATTGGTCTAGATTTCTCATCAACATTATTGGTGTGCCAACTTTGAGTTTTATCCTATGATTTGGTAAACCTGAACATCTTAGAGAGTTTAAAATTCAGGAGTGAGTATTTCAAATGCTTCACTATTATTTGCTTCAGATTTATCGATGGAATCAGAACTTAGGTATTCCTTTTTATCTCCTGCAAAAAACAATGCAACATTATAACGTACAGCCTTTGTTGAACTATATATAATTAATTTGTATAGCCATGCATGGTTATGAGTAAAATAAGTATATAAAAGCAATTTCATAACATATTCATTGATTTCATCCACAACTTCAATCGTCGATGCTAAAATAGCTCTTGACTTCAAATAATCCTCATTCATGAATTGGTTGAGAAAATCTGGATATATGCTCTCAACAATTGCATTTATGGGATCATGAAAATTTGTTATCAACAATTCTTGTGGAATTTCTATTTCCGCAAGACCATTATTTGGTTCAGAAATCTTACCAACCCCCACACTCAATATCCATTGAGAGAATTCCTGAAGCTCTATTATACTGTTGTTTTCCAAAACATGCTGCAGACGCATGTTTTTTGTAAGAGTTAAGACCTGGCAATAGTCCCAAAGATATGATGCGTTAATTGATGCATTCACAATGTCAATGTCAGAACGTCTTCCTCCAGGAATGACAGGCAATATTTGTCTAAAGTCTCCCCCAAACACAATCACTTTGCCTCCAAAAGCCTTATCTCCATCTGGGGTTCCACTCATAATGTCTGTTAGAGTCTTATCCAGTGCTTCGAAGCAATATTTATGAGTCATTGGAGCTTTATCCCATATTATTAACTTTGTTACTTTCAAAAGCTCAGCTAGTTCTGACCCTTGAGGAATATTGCAAGTTGAATTTTGTTGAGTTGGAATAGGAATTTTAAATTTTGAATGTGTTGTTCTACCTCCTGACAATAACAAAGATGCAATTCCACTGGATGCAACAGTCAATACAATACCACCTTAAGAACGCAAGGCAAACGCTAATGTTCTCCACATAAATGTTTTTCCTATACCGCTGTACCCATATAGGAAAAACATTCCACCTTGTCTTTGTTGATAGCTTCCATGATCTTGTGAAATATCTGCGTTTGCTCCTCTGCATTAGTTGAGAGTTTAATAAGTTAGATCGTTTTGAAATGAATAAACCAAAAATGTAAATTACTTATTATTGTGAGACCAAATAATATCACCTGTTAGAGCAGAAAACATATTTTGGAATTCATCGCGTAATTTATCCATATCATAATCAAGCTCAGCAACTATGAGTCTATTCCCTACATGACTTACCATATAACCTTTTGGATATGGCATTCCTGGAAATTCCTTTAGGCTCATTCTATTTGCTTGCAAAATTTTTTTCTATCTCCACTAAGGTTAGATCCTTAATTTCTTCATTGCCAAGTTGCAATTCTGTTACAACAAAGTTCATGTATAAGGTTAAAAAAACTAAACTAACATTCCAAAGTTTATTGAAGTCAGGTTTAGTAGAGCATACCTCGGTTATTGCACTTAATTCTTTGGTCATACAGAATTCCATCTGACAGCCACTGCCATGTTTTTATCCACACATCGTCTGGTCTATTCATGCTACTTGATAACAACATTGTAACAAATAGTTTCCTCAAGTAGTGACCTGAACCCCATTCGTTGGCTTCTCGTAGAGCTTCTATATATTTTTTATCATCATGAAGCAATCCCATAGCAAAGCATGCTTCCCTGTAAGTTGGATATTCAACACCTGAAACAGTCCTAATTTCCTCATATGAAGTAGGATCTCTTGCTACAGTAAGCATTATCCTAAAATAAAACAGTTCACCAGTAGATAGAGGAACCCAAATAAGCCTACCGATGGTAAAACCTTTAGTTCTAGGTTTCCACTGTCTTTTCTTCTTGACATAAACAAATTTGGATAGATATTCAGCATAAGTCAAGTTTCTTCCATTAGTGTATTGTGCGTTCGCTTGCAACCAAGATGTAAACATAGATTCCGTAACACTTGGCTTTGAAAGGACATCGTCAATGTCTTCATGATCATTAAAGTAAACAAATTGCTCACTGGAAGGTGGAAGAACAACATTTCAACTGCTGGTTTTCTACTGTGAATTAGGAATTTAAAATTCTCCAACATGCTTCAGATGGTGAGACATACCTACGATCGAGGTATTGTTTAATCTCGTCGATGTTCTGACGATTAGATTGTCCTTTATTTTCTGTTGGAGTAATAACATCAGTGATCCTATCGTACCCTTTGTTAATGTATTTAAACAAATACTTGATTGACGTGCTTTGGTTACACCACTTCATGTTGATGTGTGCTTGATACTTCAATAACAACCTTGGATTGTACGGTACAACATGACAATTATCTAGGCAAATACCATTCTTGACAATTGTGTTACCATTATCCCTTCTTCTATACACTGGATATCCTTCTTGATCAACAATTGTTGTGCTTTGGTACTTTTTGGGAAAATACTTAGAACATTTACCATCCTTCATACATGGATTTGAACGATTAGCTAAACCACATGGCCCATGGATCATATGTGTTTTGACTGAGTTGTATAACTATTGTTGCTTTCTTTGGTCTGGTATTTCAGCTGAGATAATACTGTCAATATCATCAGGAATAGGGTACTTGCTACAGGGATGCAAGAAGATAAGCAAGTGTGCATGTGTCAACCCTCTTTTTTGGAATTCAATTGTGTACATATCTACATTAATCACCATGGAAACATATGTGTAAGTATTCTGGTAGTATATATTGGTCAACAATGAAAGTAATATTTATAAATTGGGTTGATGAATTTGAAACTTATATGCAAGTACTTTTCCTAAGATATGCTTCTTTCTTAAATCTGTCAACATCTCCTCAAATTTTATTTTGAACAGTCTTGCTACAATATCAGGCCGATCATGTGGTTTCAAATTCATTGACCCAAGGAGTCTGGTAATTTCAGGCCAGTTAGGATTGCACGTAAATGTAATAAATAAATCAGGAAATCCAACATGGCTACAAATTGCCATCCCATCAAAATATAATTGATCCATGTATCTACGGCTACCCACAAATGAAGAAGGTAATATAACCTTTTTCCCTTGGTTTGATCCTTGGCTCTGTGTGACGTTGCTTGATTCATTCAAATTCTGGTATTTATCCACTCAGTTTCTTTTGGTTTCTCCTGATAAAAGACAATCTTTCCGACTCTACCATAGAATAAGCATCAACCAAAAACTGTTGAAATAATCTTCTTGATCGTAACAAAGTTTGTGCCTCAGCTGCCCTTGTTTGGATCCTGAAAGAAATCCATTCTCTGATGGTAAGTTTCATTCTTTTTTTCCTACTAGTAGTACCTCTGTCTCTATGAAGTACATTATCCTATAACCATCTTCACCATAAACAAATATAAGGGGATATTGGTAAGCTAGATAGCTTGCATGCAACTCATCTATTCGCTTAAGTTGTCCGGTTTGTGTTTCCGTAATGATATCTGTTTTGGAAGCATTATCAACGTCACCAACAATAAGAGCTGCTACTTCAGAGACAGTTGGTAGGTTATTTATTCTACAATCGGAAGATCTCTCAGAAATTAGTTTCAGTTTAATATCAGGTACATCTCTTTAGTTTAGCCTATCCCTTGCCATTCTGAAGGACTGTGCATGCCGATTGTGCTGGTCTAACATGGCTGACAATTTCCTCACAACTTCTGTATCAATCTTGTTATTATCCCTGAGCATGAAAAGTTAGTTGATATGATCTACATTAGTTGGGTAGATAGCTGCCCATTTGATTAAATGTATAAACGGGTGTATTTGGTGGTTGATTTACATACCTTACTCCTTGGATTCTATTTTGGATCTCATTGCCAGTGACATAAATATAAAGTTGTGCAAACTTTGGAGATTGTCCAGGCATAGGCAACATGCTACCAATTCTGTGGCATGGTTGACCTTGTATCCTAATTGTTGGTGGTCCTCGACCATTATTAACAGCCCAGTCAAGTTTTGCTCCTTGAGATGTGAAGGAAAACATCATATTGTAGAGTCGAATATTTTGTTGAAAATTTTTGTTGTCTAAATCAGCCGCATTCAAAAGATGTTGAAGGAGTGGAGGAGGATCTCTCAGCAATGGTAGTTGAACCTTTTCATGACCACAACAGAGTTCATACTTAGGACCTGTAGTATGCCTGTTCTTTTTTGTCCTTTCTTGGTACCACATAAAAGCACCACAATTCTCACACTCAATTAGTGGATCACCAATGTCCCAATATCCTATATAGTAAAGAACCTTTAATTATTACTGCATCACAAAAAAGAATAGTTTTTATTTATGAAGAGGGCTAATATTAAACAACAACTAACCTTCAAGAACAACATTAGGCTCTGTTGAAATTATATGTTCACATTCTTCTTCTTCGTCATCACTTTAACTGCTATCTGAGCTCGATGCTTTCCATATAAATATACATTATATTATTTATTCAGTTTAGAAATAGTGTATATAACTGTATATGTACATAGATAATCCACTAAACTATTTTGATCATGTAATGAAACCATACCTTGCACTGAGGGTCCCTGAAATTCAGAGTTATCCTCCTCTCCATCATCAAATGGATTAATTGTGCTGTGTGTTTGCAGATGTGTTCTTTGATGAGTAGATCGATGAGAGTTAGCAGTTGACCTTATAGGACTCTGGTTGAATTGTGAAAATCTGCTCATTAGATTTACTCCAATTGAATTCACATTGATGGTTCTTCTTTTTCTTAATGCTTGCTGCTCATCAAGATCTGGTTGTGTATGGATGTAAGAGTTAGAGCTTTGATTAGCCTCCAATGCAGCAGTGTTCTGGTTATTCAGGTTCAAGACTGTGGATGTGATACCTGATAGTGGTATTGTACTTTGGCTTTTTTTTGTCTCATAGGACCTTGTTGATTTTGATTCTGAGTACCTGTTCTGCTTACTGCTCTAAAGTAGTTTGATCTCTTTTCGCGCAACACATTCTTTCTTTTTAAACGTGCATTCAAAGGCACATCATTGGGTATATTATTTATGTCCCTATTCATTTTTGTATCAAGGTACCTAATGCAGAATCATTAATAGGAAGTTAGTCAGAATATTGCTTTTTTACACAATCCTAATGTATTTCATGACAGATATAAAATTGGTGTTTTTTTTTTCAAGTAACTCCTATAGTATCAATAGAACAGTAAGCAAAGCAAATGAATGCATGTATTTATAGCCAATGGTACCTTAACATGACAATGGAACATGTCTGCTTCTTTGTAAATCGCTCATTCACAATGTTTGCAGATTTGTTGTTACTAAATCACCAATTTTCCTTCACAGCTAATGCAGAGCATGTTAAATATATCATGGCCACTTAATTTGTGTTACCTTGTTTTAAAACTCTAATACTTAAAATTGGTGTTACCTTGTTTTAAACTCAGTTGAATATAAGGTGTTTGTCACTCTAATACCTTATGCTTTTATTCCATGTAAGTATTTCACATCTCAACTTAATTAGCATCTGTTATAAGCATGCACATTTGAACTACATCCATAACAGATTCAGAGATTTACAACTGAAAAACAACATACTTTGCATAAGGGAAACAATTTTTGTTGTGTTTATGCAGTAACTTACTTCTGTGTTTAAGAACTTGGTGGAATCTTTTGATCTACTTCATGTGCAGCTCTCCTCAAAATGACTTTGTAAGCTGAGAGTCCTTGGTTGTTTACTGCTGATAAGTGCCATTAGCTAACCCAATCGATGGTATCTAGTCATTTGTGTTAATGTACCTAATGCAGAATCATTAATAGGAAGTTAGTCAGAATATTGCTTTTTTAGACAATCCTAATGTATTTCATGACAGATATAAAGTTGGTGTTTTTTTTCAAGTAACTCCTATTTAATCAATAGAACAGTAAGCAAAGCAAATGAATGCATGTATTTATAGCCAATGTACCTTAACATGACAATGGAACATGTCTGCTTTTTTGGGTTACCTTGTTTTAAAACTACTTCGAATCCGCAACTATTGTAATGTAACTTACTTCTTTATTTAAGAACTTGGTGGAATCTTTTGCTCTACTTCATGTGCAGCTCTCCACCACACCAGACAGCTCGAAGTGTAAGACATAGGCTATGAACTTCCTCTTCATTTCAGTAAATGCTCAAAAGTGCCACACACATAATTATCTTTGTTATTTACTGCTGATAAGTGCCATTAGCTAACCTAATCGATGGCCTCTAGTCATTGCATCTTTCTAGTCCTTGGTTGGTCAAAGTCAACTCTTTCCAACTCTTAATTTGTGGATTAAATTTTTTTTGAACAACAAAGATACTGTTCTATTGGTTCACCTTATTTGTGATTTGACTTTTTTTTCTGCAAGCTGCTAAGACACAGCAGAATTTCTGCTGCTTTCTGATATCAACAGCTGATTGACAGTTCTCTTTCACCATAGAGTTGTTTGAAATTTTTGCAAACAAATTTGCTAAAACTTTGCTTTACATGTTTGTTGACTTGTGTGATAGCCTGGTATTAGTTGCACAAATTCCAGTGTGGCAGTTTACATCTATCCTTAGGTATGCAGGGATAATTGCCCTTTTCATGTAACAAATCGTGTGGCAAGATTTAAAGCCAAAGCACATATGGCCCTTTGTGAGTATTTGATATATTCTGCTGGTTTTTGTACAGTGAACAACACCATTTTATTGTTTATCAATTAGACAATTCTCCTCAGATCTCTATGTCAATGTCAGAGATGTTGAAACTCAAGTCCCACATCGGTGGGATTTTATTTGGTTGGCTCCTTTGTAGTGTATAAAAGGAGGCCAATGTGTGATGTTTAAATCATCCCAAACATTTCTCTTCTTCCTCTTTTATTATTTTTTATACTCAACAAGAGTATTGTGAGAGTATTTGTGAGGTATTTTGTGAGAGGTATTCTTGTAATATTTTCCCACATAGTGAAATTCTTCTGGTTTTGCCCCGTGGTTTTTCCCTTATTTGTTGAGGGTTTTCCACGTAAATTTTGTGTGTTCATTTCCTTATTTTCTCGTCTCTTATTTTAGTTGTGTGACACCATTCCGATACTCTGGTACCTAACAGTGGTATCAGAGCTCCAAGGTTGGTGATACTATTCCGCTGCGTCACTTTAGGAAGGTGTTGGTTCTTAGTATGCTCTGTGGTTGCAGCATTGACTGATCTGCCACATCAGAAAAGAATTGTTACCGGAAATAGTGTGGTAGTGTAAAAGTGTATGTCTAGTAAAGTTCTGGCTAAGGAAAGACAAGGTTTTTAAGTACGCTTAGCGACACCTCTCTTTCCTGGGAACTTACTTGGTGCACTCTTTACGGGCTACAGTCACTTTTTCGGTATATAGTACTATTCACAGACACGGTTACTATTCACACTTGTGGTTGTATACTTTACGAATTGTTAACATATCTTGGATTTGTTCGGTATACGGGATACGTGCAATCTTGTTTCACGATCTTTGTGCTATTCACGGTGAAATAGTGTAATCCGGTTGGTTCGTGTACAACCATGGCACAAAATTTGAGATAGAGAAGTTCAATGGGAGTAATTTCTCCTGTGGAAATTGAAGGTAGCGGCGATTCGAGGAAGGATAATTGCTTTGAAGCAATTGAAAGCGAGACTCACGATATATGGTGATGAAAAGTGGAAAGAGAAGGATGGCAATCTTTGTTGCCAATTTGCACCTAGCAATGGCAAATTGATTTTGTCAAGTGTTGCGAGAAAAGAAGGCGCAAAGGAGATTTGGGATGTACTTAACAAATTGTACGAGGTTAAGTCACTTCACACAAGAATATTCTTGAAGAGGAAACTCTACACTCTTCGAATGAGTGAATCCACATTGGTGACGGATCACATTAACACCTTGAATACGCTATTGGCTCAGCTCACAGCATCAGATTTCAAAATAGCAGAAAATGAACGTGCAGAACTTTTACTTCAGAGTTTACCAGATTCGTATGATCAACTCATCATCAACATTACAAACAACAATGTTGCTGACACTCTTCACTTTGATGATGTTGCCGGTGCAATCCTTGAAGAAGAATCCAGGCGCAAGAATAAGGAGGAAAGGTCAGAAAGTTTGAAGCAAGCAGAAGCTTTAACGATGACGAGAGGCAGATCAACAGAACGTGGCCCCAGTGGGAGCCAAGATCGTGGTAGATCAAAATCTCGAAGAAGAAAGAATCTCAAATGCTACTGGCTGTGGCATGAGAGGGCACTTGAAGAAGGAGTGTTGGAACAAGAAGAATGGAGAGAAGACCTCAGAAGCATCAACCTCACAAGGTTGTGTTGCAAGTACCTCAGATGATGGAGAAATCCTGTATAGCGGAGCAACAAGTTCTAAAGGTGGAAGGAAGCTCAATGATGTCTGGATAGTGGATTCAGGTGCGACATGGCACATGACTTCACACCGAGATTGGTTTTGTACTTATGAGCCTGTCTCGGTAGGATCCGTGTTTATGGGAAATGATCACGCCTTAGAAATCGTTGGAATAGGTACTGTCAGAATAAAGATGCAAGATGGTACTGTTACTTAAGATACAAAGTGCGACATGTAAAGGGCTTGAAAAGGAATCTATTGTCCACTGGGCAATTGGATGACCTCGGGTGCAAGATCCATATTGAAGGTGGAATCTTGAAAGTAGTGAAGGGCAATCTTGTGGTGATGAAAGCAGAAAAGATCACAAGCAATCTATACATGCTTTTGGGAGATCACGTTACAAGAGGCGGATGCATCAGTTGCATCAGCGAGCCATGAAGAATCAACGATGATGTGGCATCGCAGGCTAGGCCATATGTCAGAGCGTGGCTTAAAAGTCCTTGCAGAACGCAGTCTCTTACCCGGGCTCAAGACGGTAACTTTACCCTTCGTGAGTCTTGTGTGACAAGTAAGCGACATAGATTGAAATTTGCAAAAGTAACTACCAGAAGCAAACACATACTAGACTTGATACATTCTGATGTGTGGGAGTCGCTGAAAACATCCATGGGGGGAGCAAAGTATTTTGTATCATTCATTGATGACTACTCCAGGAGATTGTGGGCATACCCGATTAAGAAGAAGTCAGATGTGTTTCCAGTATTCAAGGAGTTCAAAGCACAAGTAGAGCTTGAGCGGGAAGAAAATCAAGTGCTTGAGGACGGACAATGGAGGAGAATATGTAGATGGTAACTTTCTATCATTCCGCAAGCAAGAGGGTATTACGAGACAATTCATCATTGCACATACACCTCGGAGAATGGTGTAGCGAGCGGATGAACAGGACTCTCCTAGAAAGAACAATAGCTATCTTTGAGAACGGCAGGATTGGCCAAATCTTTTTGGCGTAAGCGATCCGCGCACATTACGTGATAAATCGATCGCCATCAACAGCGATTGGTTTGAAGTCACCAATGGAGATGTGGAAAGGAAAGCCGGTAGATTATTCTTCTTTACATGTGTTCGGATGTCCTGCGTACGTAATGTACAACTCCCAAGAAAGAACAAAGTTGGATCCAAAATCCAGAAAATGTATATTCTTGGGTTATGCTGACAATGTCAAGGGGTATCGCTTGTGGGACCCCACTGCCCGCAAGCTTGTTGTTAGCAGAGATGTAGTCTTTGTAGAAAATGAATTACAAAGTGAGCAGAAAAATGACAGCACTTCTAAAGAGATTGCTATACTGCAGTTGGAGAGAAAGACTCAAGAAGATGATTCTTCTGAAGCAGAACCAGAACACATAGAACAAGAACCAGATGAGGTCAATGATGAAGAAGTTCGACGATCAACACGTCACATAACGGCACCATCGTGGCACTCAGACTATGTTATGGCCTACCATGATGCATACTGTCTTTTGACTGAAGAAGGTGAACCATCAGCTTTTCAAGAAGCGTTGAACAGTTCAGATGCTTCTCAATGGATGACAGCAATGCAGGAAGAAATGGAAGCCCTACATAGAAATAAGACTTGGGAACTTGTTGAACTTCCAAAGGGTCGGAAAGCCATCGGGAACAAATGGGTGTTCAAAATTAAACGAGACGACAATGATCAAGTGGAACGGTATCGTGCCAGACTTGTAGTCAAAGGTTATGCTCAGAAAGAAGGGATAGACTTTGACGAGATATTTTCTCTAGTTATCAGACTTACTACTATCAGGGTAGTGTTGGCAATGTGTGCTGCATTTGATTTACATCTTGAACAGTTGGATGTAAAGACTGCTTTTCTTCATGGAGAGCTTGAAGAAGAAATTTATATGCTCCAACCAGAAGGCTTTAAAGAACAAGGAAAAGAAACTTTGGTTTGTAGGTTGACCAAATCTCTGTACGGTCTAAAGCAGGCGCCCAGATGTTGGTACAAGAGATTTGATTCCTTCATAATTAGCCTTGGTTACAACAGACTGAGTTCAGACCATTGTACGTACTACAAGAGGTTTGATGATAATGATTTCATCATTTTGCTGTTGTATGTGGATGACATGTTGGTGGTAGGCCCCAACAAAGATCGAATCCAGGAATTAAAGGCACAGTTGGCTAGGGAGTTTAATATGAAGGACTTGGGACCCGCAAACAAGATTTTAGGGATGCAAATTCACCGAGACAGAAATGATAGGAAGATTTGGCTTTCTCAAAAGAATTATCTAAGGAAGGTCTTGCGGCGCTTCAACATGCAAGACTGTAAGCCAATTTCTACCCCGCTTCCTGTCAATTTTAAATTATCCTCAGGTACGAGTCCTAGCAATGAAGCGGAGAGGATGGAAATGTCTCGAGTACCGTATGCATCAGCGGTGGGAAGCCTTATGTATGCCATGATATGCACAAGACCAGACATTGCACAAGCAGTGGGAGCGGTTTGTCGGTTTATGGCAAATCCAGGTGATCTTGATAAAAGGAAATCCACTACTGGGTATGTATTCACAATTGCAGGGGGAGCGGTGAGCTGGTTATCTAAGTTACAGACTGTTGTAGCTTTGTCTACTACAGAGGCTGAGTACATGGCAGCTACCCAGGCTTGCAAGGAAGCTATCTGGATTAAAGGTTTAATGGAGGAACTCGGGCACAAGCAACAGATGATTACTGTGTGTATTACGGTCAGTGCCTTGCACATTGCAAGGAATCCAGCTTTTCATTCCAGGACAAAGCATATAGATACCCAGTATCACTTTGTTCGTGAAGTGGTAGAGAAAGGAACCGTGGATATGCAAAAGATTCACACCAAAGATAACCTAGCAGATGTGATGACGAAGCCAATCAATGCTGACAAGTTTATTTGGTGTCGATCCTCCTATGGCCTATCAGAAACGTAAGTGACACGGAATGGCAAGGCAGAAAGAGTGGTGTGAAGATATGATTGACTCAATCAAAATCTTCAAGTGGGAGAATTGTTGAAACTCAAGTCCCACATCGGTGGGATTTTATTTGGTTGGCTCCTTTGTAGTGTATAAAAGGAGGCCAAGGTGTGATGTTTAAATCATCCCAAACATTTCTCTTCTTCCTCTTTTATTATTTTTTATACTCAACAAGAGTATTGTGAGAGTATTTGTGAGGTATTTTGTGAGAGGTATTCTTGTAATATTTTCCCACATAGTGAAATTCTTCTGGTTTTGCCCCGTGGTTTTTCCCTTATTTGTTGAGGGTTTTCCACGTAAATTTTGTGTGGTCATTTCCTTATTTTCTCGTCTCTTATTTTAGTTGTGTGACACCATTCCGATACTCTGGTACCTAACAAGAGACACCCTAAGGCTATTGGTAAGATTTTCTATTAGGCTTAGCAGCTTGCAGCCATATGTTGCTCCCCTTTTACAGTGGCCAATTTAAATGTAAGTGTATTTAACCTTAATCACACTTTATATTTTTTAATGTTGATTTGCAAGGATAAAGAAAGTTGCTTATCTACCTATTACTGCATTGAAGCTTAATTTCTTCCCCTCCTTTAAACCATGTTTCTGATAAGTTGTTACGTTTTGTCTTACTCCTTTTAACCTGAACAAAATCAATTGTGCACTTTATATACACCTGCTTCAGTTCAGTTTTCACTTTGCATTCCCTCCCATCATTTTTCTCTTTTCTAACATTTGTATCTAATTGAATATCCAACATGGCTGATTGTTGTTCGATTTTTCTTACTGACAAGACATTCCTTGTGTCATGTTAAGCTATGATAGAAGAAGAAAAAGACTTTATTCAGTAAACTAAGCTGTCTGATGAAAACGTAAATTAGGCCATTATATCATATGTTAGCCAGTGTCAATGAAATCTTTTAACATCCTTTTCCCTTAGCCAGTGGTCATTTTTTATGCAGTAAGACCTTTTTTTTATCTGCCCCTAATGAGTAATTCAAACAGGATGATTTATTTGAACACTAATCAACTCCTTGAAGTATTATAGTCATTAAATCTAATGTTGCAAAATTACAAAGAAATTAGCCAATCATAGTTATACACTTCGACTAATTAGGATATCTTGGAAGTTCAATCAACTTTTCTCACTTCGTAAGAGTTGAACAAATACAAAATAATACTCAGCCCAAAAAGAAAGGAATCATGAAGACTTAATTCACATGGGTTATGATTCCAACTATTCAAGCAAGGAACTATAAGATAAAGTAGAGAAGTAATTAAAGACAACAAAATCTGTACCAACAGATAGGAAATGTGAGATGAAAATGTTTTAACATTTCTAATCTTCCACAAACAAAATAATAGTGTGGACAACCTGATATGCTGTAAGGTTAAGCTTGTTAAAGAGAATTCACTTTACAATGCCATGTGTTCCCATCAGAGGCATAGGCATGTCTAGTGTATATGTCTTCTTGAATATATTTTGTTCCAGTCTTTTGGCAAGTATATTGCCTATCCAAGTGACCTATTTTACCATGTTATACTCTTAAGATTCCCACAAACTCGTGGCTATTCCAGCCACTATTATGATAATATCACTTAGTTATAGACAATAGCTAAATTTCTTGTTGGTTTTTGTGTTTATGATAAAAACACTAACAATAGTTATAGAGTAGCCTAATAAAAACTCTTGAAATGATGATTACTTGGAAATTCATGGGTAAGCTTGATAGCATAACACAGGTTACAGACTTAATATGGTCTAGCAGTACATAAAACGGAATCATAGTAATCCATCCTTGTGATATGTCTTAAACTTTCAAAGGTAGTCTCCAAAATATAGAAATACAAAGGCAATTCCCAGTGTTCATATATAGTTTTGTTTTATGACTTCAAAGCTTATGATCACTCCTTTTTTATATGCTTTGTCAACTTTGTAGTTGAAAGCTGTGCAGATCCCACATTTGGACTTTGATCTTCATCTTCTGCATTATGAAGAGATATTCTCTTGGCTGCTGTCATTGAAGATAGAAGCTTAGGATCATGATCTGCAGTGCCAGACAAAGACTATTGTAGAAATAAATCAATACAAACATGTTTAGTTCAATGGCCACATGATTTCTATATGTCACTAAACAGTAATACAGAATTTCCTTTCAGTTGAACATATCACTTACAGTGTCAAACTGGACAGATTCCTCTACACAGGACACTACCTTGTCAACTTTTGATGTTGCCTGATAATGAAAATAAAACATGTAAATATATTTGACATACTAAGTTATGTAAAACATTTAAAGTAATTAGAGTGCATTCACTATACCTCATCAGCTGGAAGTTGGTCCAAGATGGACTGGATTATTGTTGGATTTTCAGAAAATCTCTGTACAGATGAATTGTTATAGGTTGGATTTACTCTGACTCTTAGAGCTAATATCCTTGCTAACATTTTATCCATTTCCTCTGGGTATGCCTTTGGGTTATCTTCACCCACCTGCCCAAGATTCCAGTCTCAAAGTTCAATAGTGCTGAAGTTAGGAAAAAAATCTTTGGTATCAAGTTTAATAAAACTTACCGCAAGCATAGCATCCCTTAGACAAAGTGCTGACTTTCCTATAATCTCAGAACAATCATGGTCCCAAAAGACAAATTTTCCACTTCCATTTTTATGAACCACCTTGATGTCTAACTTATATCTGTCAACATAGTACTTGAGTTAGATACATGGAATGGATCTACATCATATTAAGACCTATGCATGTAACAAATATGTGTTTGCAAACCTTGGAATAGACTTTTCACTGTAGTGCATCCCACCACATGTGAATGGACCATTAGCTACCTCAGCTCTTCTTGTGCAACTGGAGCATCCTTCATAATACCAACCATTCTTGTTCAGGCACAACATTACAGTTGTCCCCAGTGTGACTATATTTGGTACCTATATTCATTTTTATTTAGTTATGGTTATTCTTGATTGTTAATACAGATATATTTAAAAATGTGAAACATCTTTAAATGTGAAAAAACAGAATGTTACATGAACAAGCCAAATATATACCTCTTGCTTGATATGGTTAGTTATCTCAAAAATACTATTCACCTGTGCCTTATATAAAAATCTCTCTTGTTTAGAGAACTGTGAAGACCCATACATTTGACTAACCATCTGACTCGATGGTTGTTGCGTTTCAGTGGAACAAAGCTTAAAAAATTTAAAAGTCAGATGATTTATAATAATTGTATAAGCAAGACACAAAATATTTGCAGTTTGAAAACACGGTTACCTGGCTTTGAAGTTTTGTATGTCTGCAGTGTCTTCATTTATCAACAGTTTCGAACCACTCCATGAGTTAGACACCTCTGCCGGGAAATTACCTATAAAACAATATTAAGGAATTGATGAAATGCGACAATATGATGCAGTAATAATAAGGGATTTGTACATTATAACCTTAGGCTTCCTTGATTTTTGCTTTTGTAAGTATGATAATAATAGTCAGTGTTGGATCATTTCTTTGCTTCATATAGCTTATAAACTGTATAGCTAATTCTTCCTAAAGAGTGCATTGTACTACATCCCCACTACAACAGCATGAAAAGGAAAAACAGATGAACAATAGACCTCAAATGCAATAAAAACAGTAACAATAAAAGCAAGATGATCATATATGGAAGCATACTACCTAGTATCTTTAAGGGTCATAACAGCCTTTTGCAGTTTTCCAGCAGGGTGGGTATTAAGAACTTGATCAACAGCTCCAATGATATCTGAGTACAAAAAAAAAGAGTTATTCCACTAATGCCTACTTTGTAAAACAGATTTCAAGTGTTCTGGAATCAATATTACTTACTAAATACTCTTTGCGGTAATTCCCGGCGTTAATATCACAAATTTTCTGGAAATTTTATTGAAATAAAGGTATCGCAGGAATGTCTATTTCTTTCAGAGTTGTACAATCTGTGAAGAACATTTTGAATGCATGGTCGCAAGTCTTAAACTTAGCTGCATTGGGTACTACAACAAAATTCTGCATGACATAGGTACTATGTTCTTTAAGCTTTGAACTCCATTCAACAACCTCTTGATTTTTGACACCAACATGTATCTTATCTCCCTAATAAAAAGTAACAATAGTAATCAACATCCTGAGATGTCCAACAGTAATCTACTATAAACCACAATCAACAATCAACAAATGAGTTATCATTTCATCCAACGGTTTCATACCTTTTCATCCATCACTATCATTTCAAGATGTCCTTGCTTAGGATGTTTCTGGACATACCAAAGATCAACAATTCTCACACTAATTTTCCATAAGGGTTTGCTGTCATTTAGGTCCATGATTGGGTCGCATTTATGTGCCATTCTTTACACTGTGACAACAATACACAAAGATAAATCACATCCTCTTAAAATAGAAATGTAAGGTAATGTCTTAAAGCATAAAACATAACACAAATTTATCTACTGCGAAAAACAATAGATAATCTGTGGGGTAGGACCTAAATGTTAATACACATGAAGTCAATAATGTGAAACATCTTTTTGACTGAAAAAACAGAATGTTACATGAACATGCCAAATATACCTCTTCCTTGATATGTCTTAAAGCATAAAACAGAAAGCAAACACATTTCCTTTGTCACAAAACATAAACACCAGTTTTATACCTTGGTGACAGAACACAAACACATTTCCTTTACATAACAAAGCTGAATAGCACTATTTATTGGTGGGAAGGGAGCATAAAAACCCAAGCTCTGTTGTTTATATATGTTGGTGTTGGGACTTTTAGTCCCACATCGGGTAAAATAGTAAAGAGGAGTGAACCTCTTTGTTATAAAAGGAGGCTTGGGCCTTGGTTTTATGTACACCATTCAAAAGCTTGTCTAGCAACTTTTGTCTCTAGATAAATTCCTCTATTTGTTTTAGAATTTAATAGAATTCTTAGTATGCTCTGTGGTTGCAGCTTGGGCTGAACCTCCACATCAGAAAAAGAATTTATTAGGAATATTTCTTGTAAAAGGAGAGGTGTGAGGAAAAAGGATTGTTAGTAGGGAAGCTTTGGGAGTATGCGGGGGTGAAGAGAGAAAATTGTGTAGTTGTAATAATTTTCTACATAGTGGATTTTCTCTGGTCTTTGGTGGTTTTCTCCTGGTTTGGGAGTTTTCTACGTTAAATTTTTGTGTTGTTATTATTTCTTTATTTTGTTTTTCCAATTTTCCACAAGTGCAGTTTCTGGGGAAGAGAATTTGAAGAGTCAAATTCCCAACAAGTGGTATCAAGAGCACAGGTTCTACCAAAGAGGATGTCGGGAAGCAGAGTTTCAAATGCAGTCAGATTTGATGTAGAGAAATTTGACGGAAAGATCAACTTTGGCTTGTGGCAAATACAAGTCAAGGATGTGTTGATTCAGTCTGGTTTACACAAGGCTTTGAAGGGCGAGGTTACTCTGAAAGTAAGCGGTGATCTTTGGTAAAGCGCTAGTAAAGCAGACAAAGGCGATGATGATTGGGAGGATCGGGATTTGAGAGCGCAAGTGCAATTAAATGCGTGCGACCAAAAATGTTCTTGCAAGCGTGAAGGGAGCATCCACGGCAAATGGACTGCAGGAAAAACTCGAGGAGTTGTATCGGACAAAGGCGTCTCAAATCGGTTGTATCTGAAAGAGAAGTTTCATACGTTGCAAATGGATGAAGGTACTACTATTTCGGATCATTTAAGTATTCTCAATGGCATTGTTTACGAGCTTGAATCTATTGGAGTTAAAATTGATGATGAGGATCGGGCCTTAAGGTGATCGTGTCTCTTCCACGGTCCTATGAGCACATGAAGCCGCTATTAATTCATGGGCATGGTAAGGAGAAAATAATTTTCTCGGAGGTTACTAGTAAGCTTCTTTCTGAAGAGAGGAGACTTGGTGGGAGTAACAATCCACATGAAAGTTCTGCATTGGTAGCTCGTGACTGGAAGAAGAAGAACTCCATAAAGAATGTCTGTTGGGGATGTGGGCAGTCTGGCCACATCAAGAAGAATTGTAAAGGTAAAACAGGTTCGGCAAAAAGCTCTGTGTCAGCAAGTGGAGATACTGAGAATGAGGCTAACATTATCTCCGATCTTGATGTCCTTTGAAAGAAGGACATGTATATCCTTATGGCATGGGTCCCAAAGTTGCCATGATAAAGGATATTAAATGTTAGCGGGACCACATTTTGCACACGGGCATTGGTTGACATTGATGCAGGATGTGTGGTGAAATTTATGTCGATGGCTGATTAACTTCCATGAGAGTTAAATATGGGAGTTGCACCATAGTTTTTTCAGCAAGGTTATATTTCGACATGTGCCGAGTTTAAATGCTTGGGATGGCTAGTTCTGAGTGATTATGCTTTTATGGTGGAGCATGACTGCGTTGCAGTGATAGCGAAAGCTATGAGAATCTTCATCAAGGTGGAGCGTTGTGGGACCACAAAGTCACAAGGTGGAGATTGTTGGTGTTGGGACTTTTAGTCCCACATCGGATAAAATAGTAAAGAGGAGTGAACCTCTTTGTTATAAAAGGAGGCTTGGGCCTTGGTTTTATGTACACCATTCAAAAGCTTGTCTAGCAACTTTTGTCTCTAGATAAATTCTTCTCTTTGTTTTAGAATTTAATAGAATTCTTAGTATGCTCTGTGGTTGCGACTTAAATTTGAACCTCCACATCAGAAAAAGAATTTATTAGGAATATTTCTTGTAAAAGGAGAGGTGTGAGGAATAAGTTTTGCTAGTGAGGAAGCTTTATGGGTGTGCGGGGGTGCAGAGAGAAAATTGTGTAGTTGTAATAATTTTCTACATAGTGGATTTTTCTCTGGTGCTGGTGGTTTTTCTCCTGGTTTGGGAGTTTTCCACGTTAAATTTTTGTGTTGTTATTATTTCTCTATTTTGTTTTTCCAATTTTCCACAAGTGCAGTTTCTGGGGAAGAGAATTTGAAGAGTCAAATTCCCAACAATATACCTTTATAGCAACATTATAAATAACTTTAAAACTGGAACTTTGCACATTATCCCCCTAAGCCTAAACTGACCTTCAAAGATATAACACATCCTCTTAAGACATAACATTGAGGAAAGAAATATATAACATATAGACATGGAAAGCATAAATCAGAACACAAACACATTACCTTCACATTTTAAAGCTAAACAACACCATTTTTTGGTGGTTAGTGAGAATAAAAACCAAAGCTTTGTTGTTGATATACTTTTATAGCAACATTTATAACGAAATATTTTAAAACTGACCTTCAAAGATTGGAGAAGCAAAAACTGTGCGATTAAGTGCAAGAAGAGTGAGGGACAAAGCATATAGACATGTAAGGTGATGTCTTTGTGACTGGAAAGCATAAAACTGAACATAAACACATTACCTTCACATTTTAAAGCTGAACAACACCATTTTTTGGTGGTTAGTGAGAATAAAAACTAAAGCTTTGTTGTTTATATACCTTTATAGCAACATTTATAAAAATAAAAATAAAAAATTTAAAACCGACCTTCAAAGATTGGAGAAGCAGAAACTGTGTGATTAAGTGCAAGAAAGTGAGGGACAAAACCAGTTCTTGTATTTGTCAATCAGATATCTATTATTTTTTCAGATTGTTTCATGTAAAAACCAGCTGAAACACAACAATTTTTGGTTGGTGACAATGCAGCAAAACCCAAGTTTTGTTGTATAGAAACCTTTACAGCAAAATTTTAAAGCAAAAAAACTCTAAAACATCCCCTTTACACAGAAGCAGAAGCTGTGCGAGAAGAAAGGAATAGTGAGGGAGAAACCGGTTCTAAGTTACCTGAGTGAGGAAGATGCAATCCCGATTTTTATAACAGAGAAGCTATCCGCTGAAATGAAGTGAAGAGTGAGTTAGCAAGATTAAGAGCTAGAGAGAAAGAGAGATGCATGGGTGAGAGATGCAGTTTAAGAGGAATAAGGAAGAAGCATCAGCCGCATGAGCTTACCTGAGAGATGCAAAGAAAATACAAGCCAAATGAGTTCCCTCCAAGGTAATAAAACAATGTGATCAAACATCATGTAATACCCAGTGGATATAATAAAAAGTGCATGACAGGTTGCTGCCTGAAAGGCACCGTGCGTTTTTTGAACCTGAATTTGTGATTACATTTTTAACCTTCAAAAGTCCATGTGTCACAAATCTAATAATCTACTATAGTAAATTTGCTTGCCCTGTATAGGCTTATATTAATAGTAGATAGTAGATAGATATGTGACCAAGTCTAGCTGCGACAAAAACTATTATTAGGGAAATACCTTGCTTTAATAACCCGTGTCACAATTGCATCCATATTTTGCATGAACTTCCAAGCTTGTTTCCTAACATTGCCAAGTTAAAGACATACAAATTTTGAAATATTTATTTTGATAAAAACATTTTTTTGATAAGTGATAAAATATTTTATTTTATTGAAATGTGTACCAAAAAAATATATATTTTATTGAAATGAGAAGAAATAAATAAAAATACAACATATGTTTGCTTGTGTTGGGGAGTCCATAGCCAATGCGGGACTAACCACTCACAACTTGAGTTCCAACAATCCCCTCCCAAGTGTGAATCTCTCACATTTGAAAGATCTAGCAGGATCTACTCCTGCTCCCCCATCAAGCCTAACCCGACTCTGATCTCAATTGTTGAGGAGTCTGGAGGAGCTCACAGGAGCAACGACAGACTAATGACCAGGACCATCAAGAGACTATGACACCACATCTCCACCCAAAACTTTAAGGCATTAGGTATATAAGTCACCTCTCTTATATATATCATTTATTTATCCCAATCCTAACAAATGTGAGACTAACCGCTTACACTTTTGAATTCCAACAGCTTGTACGGTAGAAAATCTCTGATCGTGGAATGACTATGAAGCTCCATCGGAACACGAGAAAACTTGTGTGCATGGTGGATCCAAACATATGCATAATCTTCTAAAGGGAAATATAATTAAATGTAATATATTGATGAATTATATATAACAATATTTATAACCTTAACAAATTAAGTATTATAATATTTTTTTTCTATTTTCAAATTCTTAATCAGTGTGACACTCGTTTAATATTTGCTTGTTTATTTAATAATAATAAAATTGAAACATGTGTTAAGGAAAATATTCAAGTATTTTATCATTGGACAAACTATAATAGTTTATCACTTAATTACTTCTTTGCATCCTATGTTCATTTTTTTAAGAGAATGGCCATGGAAGGTGCTCTTATTCTTAATGCTCTATTTAGCTAGATATAAGAAGAAAATAAAAAGGAAAAAAAATAAAGAGACGACAGAATAAAGAAAAAAAGAGTGAATTTTATTGAACATTTTTATAAAGAAAATATAGAGAAAAATAAAAATAAAAAATTTCCTATATTTGTTTGATTAGATAATAAGTGAGAAAAAAAGAAAACCAAATCAAATATTAATATAAAAAAATTTATACCTTATTATTTTCTCTTCCCTTCTTTTATGCAATTTTTATTAAAATTTTTGAAATAGTGTGGGTTTGAGTGAACGTTTGATAAACGTGCTTTTAAATGAAATTGATTTAGATACAATTGAATTTGAGTAAAGTGACTTATGTTCGAATGTTTTCACTTTGTTGATTTTAAATTTAGTGTAAATTTTTCTACTCGATCCAAAAACTATTTTTTATCACTTTACTTGAGGGAATATCAACTTTATTCAATGTCAACTTTATCAGTATCCAAACACCTTTATTTTCACTGAATCATGTTTAACAGGAGGTAAAGTGTCTTTGTCCAGCTCCTACTTCCTTATGAACAACTTTCCCACTCTTCGCGCAGCTGCCTCAACTCAAGGTGCATCCATATATAAAGCTAATGGCCCGAATCCAATATGCAAGCCCATTTCTAATTGTAATACTATTACTATGCGTGGCCCATATAGGCACTATCAAGTACATAATTGATCGCTTTCGTTTTTGGGCCATTTGACTGGTACTAGTGAATGCAAAGAGTTTTATTGAGCGGGAAAAAATGTCCACACACACACGATTTTAGAATAGAATCACAATCAGGAGCAACTCAGGTGCTTAAAGATTTAGCTTAGAGTTTGCATGATTCCTGTACTGTACTATGCCCAACTAGTGGGTTGTTAATTGCACTTTCTACTAGGTGTAATGTTTTGAGGCTTTTGTCCATGATGAATGAAATAATGCACCGTTGACCAAAAAAAAAAAAAAGAATAGAATGACAATATTTGCATATACATGATTTTAGTCAAACTCTTTTAGGAGATCTCTATAGTAGTATACTGCACATCAAAAGGTTGAAAAGATGGGATTTAAAATTTTTGTATATAGGACTTGGGTAAAGTATTTAAATTTATAAATGTTTAAGAATGCTGTTTTAGTTATGTATGTCTTCTATTTTTTTTAGACCCACCTTAATTAGTCTTTTGGACCGAATGAGTTCGTTAGGTTTCCTCACAACAAAGCCCTTTGGGCCCGTATGAGACTAATCCCGAGTCGGCGAATCGAAGCGAGGTGTTTTACACCCGGTTAGTCGCCTCTCCAAAGTGGCTTCTCCAGGATTCAATCTTGTGATCTCCTCCAGGAGTTGTGCTTCGCTTACTAGCTTAACCACCCACAGTTGGGTGTATGTCTTCTATTTTTATGTATTTTTTATATGGTTTTGTTAATAAAATAATTACTTTAACCATTTTGTAGGTTGAGTTTGATCTTCTTTACAATTTAAAATTATAGAGATGTGATGATTAATAGTCATTGTTCTTAATTACGGTTAGCTTAGCCTATGCTTCCTTGTCTGTTGGTTCCTCTCGGGCAGCTAGCCTTTCTGACCAGAAGGTTAAGGTTTTGGGAAATATTTGCTCCATGAAGGTAATTACTTTCTCATGGCAAATTCTTCTGGATAGGATCCCAACTCGGGCTAATTTGTTTCGTACGTTAATTAGGCTATCAGATGTGTTTTTTTGTGGCTTCTAGTAGGAATCTGAGTTAATTGCTAGATGTGAATCCTACTATAGATAATTGTATGATGTCTTCAGGTGGCTGGGTTGAGAGCTGGTGATGTCTCAGACCATATTTCAGTTGTACTCTCTGTTTTGCTCTTTTGGTGCGGGGACTCGAGGAAAACAAGGATTAGCCTTGGTTTAACATTCGATGTTGTGAACGCTTGGGTGTCTATGAAATGGGTGTATATGTTCGCCAATAGGGTTCCTAATTTTGCAACTATTGTGGATTACGTAAAAGTTTTATCTTGGCAGTGGTTTTTGGCTAGGGCCAAGGGTAGCCCCTGACTCTTTTATGAGTGGTTTGAGGATCCCTATGCTTGTATTCATGGAGTTGGTGTCTCTTTAGTTCTTTGATTTTTCTATCATGTTTCTTCTTTTGATATGGTCGTGCTCCTTAGTTGGGTGTTCCCCTTATGTATTCCCTGCTTAATATATACTCTTTGCTTCTTAAAAAAAGTTCTTAATTTCAACTCTAATCTCTCAAGCAGTAGTTAGTTGATTAACTTTTATTTCTAGTTGAAATATTCCTTCAAAAATGCTAAATTGATCTATTAAATGATATTTGTAAGAAAATAAATTGACAACTAAGTCACATTGGAAAGAAATATATAGAAAATGCTAAATTCCCAAAAGAAAATGAAAAAGAACCAAAAAAAAAATAAAAATAAAGAAGAAATTATGAAGGTGAGAAGGACTGATGAGGACGATTCCTCATAAGCCAAAACCCTATCTAGTTATAGGCTTCTATCGAGGACCATTACTTCTTATACACCCTAGTCCCAAGAGCCCTATATTAAACCAAATATATATTCAGACTGAATAAATTGCTTCATTCCATTCTCTTATCCCTTTGATACATTGCAGTCCCTTCCTTGACCTTATTATGTGGTAGACATAGTGCATTGTTGATATTAAATTTTGCAACAACTTGAGGGTGAACATATAGGTATTTAGAGATACACCCCTAATTGGTATATACTATTTCCAAGGACAAATCTCACTCTATTTAAGATGACCCCTGCAATATAGCTAGATAGAAAAGTATAATAGGGACTGATGAATAATCTTCTTGATGCCTAGCTGAAGCGCTTTCTAAGTCCGTTATTATTGTTGGGTCTGGGTCCAACTA
The DNA here is from genome assembly GCA_037113605.1 of Calophaca sinica. Classification (NCBI taxonomy): domain Eukaryota; kingdom Viridiplantae; phylum Streptophyta; class Magnoliopsida; order Fabales; family Fabaceae; genus Calophaca; species Calophaca sinica. Next base: position 51,730,801 of record CM073735.1, on the reverse strand, counting down.
AGAATTGGACCACCCTATCTGTTTTCAACCTTATTGGTCCCCATTATTTATCTTTAAAAAGTTTGGTTTAAAAGATCCATGTTGAGAAGGAAAAAAAAAACATATATCTTTTTATTTAGTTATTATCTAAATTGTTTTGCTTTTCTAGGTAGTAAATTAAATACTACAAAATAAAAAACCACAAAAAGGTCTATCATAGAAAGTATTTTAATTTAGATTAGCTCAAGTAATTTGAGAACATATATAAGAAGGAATCTGAGATCAACCCAATTACAAAGCATTAAACCAAAAGTACAAACACTCTGGGGGAGAGCATGCAATTAAACCTAATTAAGTTCCAAGAGAATACCTCTTGAGGTCCACCACTCCACCTTAATGACAAATCTAAACTAGTAACATTTTGTTTCATCTTGCAACTCGTCCCACCCAACATATCCCAGATGATATAATTGAACTGGACTTCAATTTTCCTATTCTGGTACCCCAACTAAAAAAGGAAAAAAATAAAATAGAAAGTACTATAGCTTTTAACTGTACCTACAATATTAAACTATATTCAATGTTAACTTTATATGTAGATTTGCTTGAAATTAGCTCTAAATGCATGGTGATTAAATATTAAATAAGGGTAAATGTTGTTTTGAAAAGAAAAAAAAAGGGTAAATGTTTCCAATTGATGGTAGTGACCTTGCATATCTGCATTTTTGTTTTGTGGACAACAGAACAATGCTTTGCGAATCCCATTTCTGTTAATGACAAAATGTTCAAATTAATGTGAGGCATAAAGCCCAACTTTGGTCCCAGAAAGAAGTCGCAAGAAACAACAACAACAACAACAACAATTAATAAAAATAATTCCTTCACGCCATAATATATAGTACTACTATAGTGATTAGCTACAATAATAGGAGGAATGAATATGATGTACTAACATTTTGTTTCAATAACTTTTATAGTGCGCAAATAATTGTGTGAGAAAGCGGCTCCTTTAAAGAATCGCAATTGCAAATTTGCAACTTGAAGAGGATATAGCACACATAAATGTGTGGGAAATGCAACTTTATCAATACCTTGGCCAATGTGAAGTCGAATACAATGGGCGGTTTGTTCCTATATTACTCAATTAAATTTCAGTCTTTAATTCATGAGAAAAAGAAAGGCGTACCAATTTTAATTGCTAAGTTCTTTTTTTTTATATATCTTTTTTTTAACAAAAAAAGAAAAGAAAAGGAGGAAATAAATAAATAGCCAAATTAATATTAAAAAAGTACAATACGATCATATTAGTCTTAAAAAAAGAAATTATGATAAAAGTTCTTAATTATGTGCCATTTTATTATCAAATTAATTTTCAAATGCATATTTTTTCAGTCAAATAAATAATCATAATACGTAATACACGAAAATTCATTTGATCACAATAGATATACTAGTATTGAAAACTTCAAATATAATTTCAATAATAATAAAAAAGTAATATCAATTCTTAGAAAATTCATTTAATAAGTTACTTGAGAAAAAAGACTGGGTGGGTAGAGAAGTCGTAATCAAGAGAAGAGAAAAGATGAAATGATAGAATGGTAGTAGCATATTAATTAATACATGAGGATGGATGAGATGCCAATACAATAGTATACGGTACAAAGTTACAAAGAGTTGGACATTACAGAAACAGAGCGCGCTTTAAATGCGGGGCAGACAATAGAGTCAGCGACTTTCGGGAAGGACATTGTCAGCCTCGCTTCTCAGGGCCCTTAACAAGCCACGATGTGAAAGCTCATGACTCACTCCTCTCATTATCTCTCTCTCTCTCTCTCCCCCACACCATGCACATCAACACACACATACACGCTCACAATGCAAAAGAAAATTGCACACACATCATACATACCGTGGTGATCGCTAAAGGTGGAGAAGTGTCACATGTAATTTATGATGGACCGATATATAAAAATTGCTCGAAATTTTAATGATCATTGACACCGTTCCGTAAATAGAAGTTTAGGGTTCTCTATGTACTCACGACTGAGATGGTGACCTGATCGGTAATAATTCGATAAAAACAAGAAAAAACGAATATAAGTTGAGTTTTGAGACACTGATATTTGTTTTTCCTTATTTTTTGCTGAACTGACACTGATTATGTCACCATCCCAATCATAAGGACGATGAATACCATGAACTTCTACTACGGGGGCAACGTCGGTTATCGTTAAAGTTTCAAACGATTTTTAGACATCGATATACTATAGACCACATGAGACACTTATCCACCATAGAAAGCGGGTATACACACATACCCTACACACACTCTCTCCCCGGTGTTTTCGGCTTTCACTAATCTTAGTAGCAGTAGTAGTAAGAAATTGAAGGGCAAAAAAGAAAAATCCAATTAAAAAGCACAACAGCAATGTGTCCTTTAGCGGCATAGTACAAAATGTACAGCATTAAAACAAGCCAACTAAACCATGCATGGCCTGCATTGTTGATCATATGGTCATCATAACCTCATAATTAATTGCTCCCTTCTCTGATCGCTTTTCCTCATATGTCAGAGTTGAAAAAGTGAAAGTTAAAATAAAGAGCTTTTTTTTCCTCCACTTTCAATTCTCTCTCTCTCTACCTCACTGTCAATTGCACACTTTTTCAATGTTCGTCAATCATAAAGCAATCGATTACAAAATCATTTCCTCACCTCTCACATCAACACTTGTATTTCTGTTCTGCCAAAGAAGTACTGTATCCTTCTGGCCCCTTTGCATTTATTATTCTCCTTTCGAGGAATGGGCCATAATTGTGTTATCAACTATCCCACTTGAATTTTTTTTTTGTACTATAAGTTCAATTCAATGTGTTACGTTTTTTTTAAAACCAAAAAGTGAAAAAACTATTAATTTTTATTCAAGACAAATACTAACCCATGCTCTTACACATTGTTTGGATGGCAAGAAAATAAGAGGAGACAAATTGAAGCACCAAACAAGATGTTGAACTCCGAAGCGCTATTGCCAAAAAGCACTGAGTCAAAGCTGGAAAAGACTCTTGGATATTAATCAGTAACAAATGTCCATGTGAACAAGACTAGCCTGCCATTCATACAGTTAATCAGTCTTGCACATTTTAATCGATTTTGAAAGGTGGAAACATAACTTCATTGCATCGATTTTTTGTTTCATCATATATTATTTTAACTTAATAATAAAATTTTCATATAACTAAAGATACATAATAAATATTAGTAAAAAAAAATTGGCAATTTTTTTTGAACAGCAATAAGTAGTGGTAATTGATTACAAGAAATGTTATAACACACATAAAAGGAGGGATGTGTGTGTGTAATAGACATACATAGATAGATACAATGTGCTAGCTTGTGCAAAGAGGTAGATGAAATGAAATTCTATGATTGATGGGAAGGTGGGTGGTTGGGTTGGGTATGTAGGTGGTGGACACTGCACGGTACATTCTTTGGGTGGTGCTCTTTCACCTTCAATATATTCGGTTGTCAAAGGGGATGAAAATTTGGCCCCTACTTCCTTTCTTTAATTACTCACATCACAAAACAGAAGTGGACTTTGACATGTCTTTCTCAAGCTTTCTATTCATATATATATATGAGTTACTCTTGTTTTAATCTTACATCACATACGCTATTTTATGGTGGAGATATTTCATTAATAACAGTAAATAATTATTGGGGTAAAAAACCATTTCTCTACCTCAATTATGTAGACACATGAAAATATGTGCAATTTGGGCCTTTGGCCCTCTTGTTTTAAAAAAAATAATACTTTTGGTCTCTTGTGTATCGCAATTGTATGATTTTGGCCTTCTAAGTTATAATTTAGTGAATTGGATCCTCCAGGTATCACAATTGTGCGATTTTGGTCCCCGGGTTTTAATTGAGCGAATTTGGTTATCTAGGTATCGCAGTTGTGTGATTTTTGTTCCCTCCGTTCAATTGTCATTCGATTTATAACTGAAAATATTGTAAAAGTTTTTTAATTTTTAAGCCAACTAACATGCCACATAGACCAAATTATGTGTTAGGTCATAGCCACACGTGATACATCAATATTTTTATTAAAAACTGAATGGCATGAGGGACAGAAACCGCACATTTGCAATAACTGGAGGACTCAATTCGCACAATTGGAACTTGGAGGACCAAAATTGCACATTCACAATATATACCTGGAGGACTGAATTCGCACAATTGAAACTTTGAGGACCAAAATCGCACAATCGTAATACCTGAAGAACCAAAAGTACAATTAAGCCAAAAGAAAATATATGCAACTAACGGTGCTTTAAATTGGAATTGTATAAAGCATTTGGATCCTCTCTTGCATCTTGCCTCTATAGTAGGGGAAAAAAGAGCAAGAGGGGAGAGACAATAGTGTCAAACACCTCATTGAGACTGAGGTCTTTGAATTGGTAGAGAGAATGCTTTAACCAATTATGAACACATAATAGTACCTCTTCTATTTCTGGACTTAGAGAGCTCCTAAATGTGTTTGAAACTCTACCCCCAATACTGAAAGTATATATTTTATGAAGCCACGATAGAAACAGGAGTGACCAAAACATCCATAGCCATGCTAGTGATGACTATAAGAAATCGAAAGGAATTTTTCTTCCACCGCACAAGCAAGTCGAATTTGTCATCCCCGTTAAACTTTAGTCAAGTACATGTCAAATTCATTTTTCTAATATATAAATTCCCTGCCCCTCAAATGCTTCTTAAAAGCATCAACCCTTACGAAATGTGTTGTATTTTAACAGAACCAGATGTTTCTACATATAAACTCTCTTCTAATGGACCATGGGATGTTTTCTTGGTCCTATTAATTGTTTATGGATTGTAGTGTATGCCTTATACATTCTAGATAATTTGTGCTTTATACTAGTTGTCAATTCATTAGAGATATTTGGTTAATCTCTATACATGTGTTGAAATGACCCCCTCCATATACCTAAACTTATAACGGGGTCAAGAAGGACACAAAAATAAGCTAATTCATATGTAGAATGTTCTCCCAATGCTTGTCATATTTTTCTTCATTTCCCACCCGATATTACTACACTACAAGAAAAAATTCAAATTGGGACGGAAATTTGGGACGGAAAATATTTCCGTCCCAAAATAAATTGTTTGTGACGGAATTTGCGACAAAGATTTGTCGCAACATTTTTTCACCACATTTATTTATATGTTTGGGACGGAAGGCACACTCTGTCTCGATTTCGGGACGGAATTTGGGATTCTGTCGTGTATTGGAGACGGAAAATCTTTTCTGTCACAAAATAATTTAGAAATTTTTTTGACGGGAATGTTGGCGCCAACATTGGGACGGAATTTGGGATTCTGTCGCATATTGGAGACGGAAAATCTATTCTGTCGCAAATTAATTTAGGAAATTGTGGAAGGAATATTGGTGCCAACTTTGGGACGGAATAGTTATCACATTTCCGTCCCAATGTTGTTATTATTATTCAACACCATTTGTTGGCGTAGGACGGAGTTGATATTCCATCTCCATTTTGTGATAGAAATTGAATTTCCGTCTCCAGTTTGGGACGGAAGTTGAATTTCCGTCTCATAGTTCAGACAAATTTTTTATTCTCTTTTAAATACATTCAGAAATATGATGGAGGGAAGGTTTGCGCCAAATTAGGGGACAGAAATTTGAAACTTTTTCCATCCCATTTGAATTATTATATTTAATATTATTTTTATGATTTTATTTATTTATTATATTTCTGATTATTTAATATCATTTTATTTTATTTTTCATAATATGAAATAATTTAATTGATTTGTTACCCTAATTGGATTAGCCCCTTTCCCCCCATTTTGTTAACTGTTTCCTATTGCTTTATTTATATATTTTCTATTCTATTTCTAATTCATTTAAAAAATTAATTCTAATTCATTTAAAAAAATAAAACTTGTTAAAAAGAAAAAAAAGAAAAAAACTAATCACAGGAAACCCTCATTCTCGCGTCTCTCTCGTTGCTCTCATTCTCGCGTCTCTGTCGCTGCTAATTCGCGTCTCTCTCGCGGCGACCTGGGACGAGCAACCACCGCGACCAAATCAAATCCTACGAGTTCCACCAAATCAATCGTGATTCTCCTTTCTCTTAGCAAACTGGGAACTCTAAATCGCTGCTCTAAATCGTGATTCTCCTTTCGGTGACAATCTCTTCTCTTCACGTCATCTTCGTTGTTCTATTCAGCACCCTATTTCGTGACTTCATCTTTATCACTTGGGGTGTTTCTTCAGTTGCAGTTTTCTTTTCTCTCATCAGGTAAGCTCGTCTCCTTCCCTCATTAGGTAATCTCTTCTCCGGTCATCTATTGTTCCTGAGTGCGGGTTTTGCTTTTTAATTTGTCCGTTCAAGATATTGAACAGAGACAAGAGACAAGAAGGGGTCTAACAGTTTTGTGTTCTTCATTAGTTCTATGTTCATGGGTTGCTTCTGTAGTCCGAGGGTTCACATAATGGTCTTATTCTATTTTCCCTTTCATTTTAACTTTTGTAGCTTGATCAGCTTGTATATGAGCTCTATATGCTTAGAGATCATTTGGATTGGGGTTACAATTATCTAACTTGTGCATTATTGTGAATACATTTCTTTGCTTGGTATGAAAGGGTATCTCGGATGTGAATTTTTGGTTACTAATATAACTTTTAATGATTTGTTTATATTTTATTTTATCATGATTTCCTTTTAAGGGTATCCCGGATGTGAATTTTTGGTTACTATTATATGTCTCCATATTCATAATAGTAAATTAAATGAGATGATGTTTAATTTAAATTTCTGAAATGTGGAGTACTTGTGAGTGTTTTTGGTAATTGAACTAAATAGTGTTATTATGATGTGGTGTTCTTGTGTCTAAGTTGCCTTCTAAAGTCCCCTTGATGACTAATTGTACATGACTGACAGACAATGAGTATGTTGGATTGATACCATTTGCTATATTTATTTCATACATTGCATGATTTTTACTTTCTTTCAAATAACGTTCATGATGTCCCATTCAATTGATCTATTTGTTATGTTTCATACTCTTTCATGTGCTTGTACACTTCACACATTCTTAATGGATCTTGGTCTATAAATAATTATATCTTTTAGTTGATTAATGATATATTAGTTCTGATTGTTGCTTCTTCTGTATGATTCTGAAGTACAATTTAGATGCTTAACACTGATAACTGTGGATTTCTTCCACTCAAGTGAAATCTAATTTTTCTTTGTTGTTAACCATGTCAACTCAAAGTGTCTGTCTTGTGGTAATTTTTGTCTTGTGTACATTTTTATTTTGCCGTTTGTGACTCAGTCTGGAAAATAAGACCTACATCTTAGGAATTGGATATTCGCTCAACACTAATATTTATAAAAACAATTAACTTGAGGATAAGTTTCCTTTGTTTACTCAATGCATAAGTTTTAATGTTATGTTAATGATTAAAATTAAGTGTATGTATCTTGTGTATAGACAATGGACGTGCCTGCACATAGAGAATGGATGTATAATAGGGTTTTATCTCATCGATTCGGGCTAGAAGATGTCTTTTATGAGGGTGTTGAGACTTTTATTTCACATGCTTGTGGATTAGATCTATTTAAGAATGAAGGAAAAATTAGATGCCCATGTGTTACTTGTGATTGTAGAAAAAGCAGAGAACCAAATGAAGTGAGGGAACATTTGTATAGGAAATGGTTTAGGTCAAACTATTTTTATTGGACGGCACATGGGGAAGAAGAACCTAGATCAACTCATACAACACATCCTCAACCAGCTGTCTATGGGCAAAATACTTATAGAGAAAACTTAAATCCGTATGAGACATTGGTAACGGATGCAGCAGGTCCAAGTTTTGCCCAGGGTCTTCAGGAAAGTAGAGATGAGACACCGAATGAAGAGACCCAATCTTTCTTTAATCTTTGACCAGCAAGACAATCGCCTTTGTATGAGGGTGCACTAGTCATTCGAGTTATCTGCAACATTACGATTGCTTTCAATTAAAGTGAGCATAATATATCTCAAGAAGCTTTTAATAAAATCGCATACCTCAGAGAGAGACTTTGCCCTCTAATAATCATATGCCATCGACATCTTGTAGGACAAAAAGTGGTTGAAAGTTTGGGTTTGAGTTATGAAAAAATTGATTGTTGTGTGAATGGATGCATCTTTGTATTACAAAGACGATATTGAAGCAAAAGTTTGCAGATTCTCAGAACGAAGAACGATATAAATTGAAGACAACTAGTTATAACAGGGTAAAAGAGGTTTCCAGGAAGCGAATGTGGTACTTGCCTCTTGCACCGAGGTTGCAAAGATTGTATGCTTCTCCAACTACTGACTAGTAATATGAGATGGCATTTTGAAAATGTTCGGGAGGAAGGTGTCTTGATTCATCCCTCGATGGAGAGGCATGGAAACATTTTGATCGGACATATCCCGACTTTCTTTGCAGAACCACGAAATGTAAGACTTGGTCTATGTTACGATGGTTTCAACCCATTTAATATGACAAACAGGTCATATTCACGTTGGCCCGTAGTTGTCACTCCTTACAACTTGCCTCCTTCAATGTGTATGAGAGAAGAGTATCTATTTTTGACGTTAATCATTCCAGGGCCTAAAAGTCCAAAAGGAAAAATAGATGTCTTCTTGCAACCATTGATAGATGAGCTTAAATTGCTATGGGATGTGGGTGTAACCACATATGATGTCTCATTGTCTCAAAATTTCCAAATGAAAGCTGCACTGATGTGGACTATCAATGATTTTCCAGCCTATGGCATGTTGTCAGGTTGGTCGACTGCAGGTAGATTATCTTGTCCCTATTGTATGGAACAAACTCAGGCAAAGATCCTTAAACATGGTCGAAAGACATCATTTTTTGATTGTCATCGACAATTTTTGCCAATGGACCATCCGTACAGAAGGAATAAGAATAACTTTACCAAAAATATACTGGAAAATGCACCACCCCCACAAATTTTGCTTGGTGATCAAGTTTGGGAACGTGTATCAATGTTACCTAAAGTTCCCCAAAGTGGAGTCATTCCCATAGATGGCTATGGACATGAACACCATTGGACCAAACAATCCATATTTTGGGATTTGCCATATTGGCGAACAAACCTCATTCAACACAACTTAGATGTTATGCATGTTGAAAAGAACGTCTTTGACAATGTGTTCCTTCTGATTATGGATATAAAGGACAGAACAAAAGATAATGTAAAGGCAAGAATGGATATGCGCGATATTTGTAGGCGTCGGGAGTTGGAGCTTGTTGACTTGGGAAATGGTAAATTGAAAAAGCCAAAGGCACAATACGCTTTGAGTGCATCCCAAACAAGAGCAGTGTATGAGTGGCTTTTACAGTGAAAGCTTCCTGATGGCTATGCTTCAGATATTCAAAAATGTGTGGACTTAAGAACAGGAAAGCTACTTGGGATGAAGAGTCATGATTGTCACATTTTCATGGAGCGGTTGCTTCCTATAGCATTCAGCTCATTGCCAGAGCATATTTGGAATCCTCTAGTTGAATTGAGTCATTTCTTTAGAGATCTATGCTCAGCTACATTAAAAGTTGATCACTTAGAACAAATGGAATTAAATATCCCAGTCATATTGTGCAAATTGGAACGAATATTTTCCCCAGGTTTCTTTGACTCAATGGAACACTTACCAATTCACTTAGCATTTGAAGCAAAAATGGCTGGGCCTGTGCACTATCGTTGGATGTACCCATTTGAAAGGTAAAAACATTATTTTATCATAATATAGTTTGAAATATTTCATGACATGTCAAATTATAACTCACCATTATATCTATTAAGGTTCCTCCATACCTTAAAGGAGAAAGTTGGAAATAAAGCACATCCAGAAGGCAGCATTTGTGAATCTTATATCACACAAGAGACATCAACATTTACTTCATACTATTTTGAGCCTCATGTCCAATCAAGAAGAACTAGAGTGCCAAGAAATGATGAAGGCTGTGAAGATCAGTTGATTCAACCTATATCCATTTTCAATCAACTTGGTCGAGCAGCTGGACAACAAAGACGAAAAGTTATTTTAGGAAAAGAAAAGGATGCTGCTCATTTGCATGTACTTTTAAACTGTGAAGAGGTTGAACCATATCAAGTGTAAGTCAAAACTTATCCAATAACTTAGTATTAACTATCTTACACATAAATCTTATACACATGATTGATTTTGCAGTTTATTTGTGGAAAATTTACGGGTAGCTAGGCCAAACATTAGTGATACCGATGTCGATCGGTATATTGAAAATGAATTTCCTCAATGGTTCAAAAATCATGTAAGTATTTTGTGATTCCAAATATGTTTTTGATAATGTTAAAAGTATTAATTGATGAACTTAAAGCTTCACTTTTTATTAATTAGGTGCATCAATCAAACAACACAACTCATAGCCAGTTTATACATGACATCGGCAGGGGCCATTGAATGTTGTATACACATATCCTATTTATTTTGTCAATGGCTATAAGTTTCATACAACGGCATGGAGTGAAGGAAAATCTACTGCTAACAATGGTGTTTGTGTTAAAGGAACTGACTATGGGCAATGTGAAAATGATTATTATGGTACACTTGATGATATTGTGCAATTTGAGTATCCGGGGGAACCAATTAAGAGAGTTATGTTGTTTAAGTGTACATGGTTTGATCCAACCCCCAATATTGGAACAAGAGTCCATAAGCATCATGGAATTATTGAAGTTAATTCACAAAGGAGGTATTCAAAATATGAACCATTTATTATTGCTCAACAAGCAATTCAAGTGTATTACACACCATATCCTGAAAGACGACGTGATAATTCAAACTGGTGGGTGGTTATTAAGACAAAAGCAAGAAGCACGATTGATGCAAGAGGCTACGAAATAGGCCCTACACATGCTTACCAAGAGGTTGAGAATGTGCAAGTGTTTCCTGTCATGCCTGAAACTGAACAAATTGGCAACTTGCGAGATAATGATGATAATTTTGAAGAAGTAGATGGTTACCCAATGAATGACACAAATTACGATGATGAAGCATTTGTTGAAGTGGAAGATGAAGAAGATGAAGAAGAATATGATGATAGTGATTCGACTAATGAGGATGTTCCAGATGACTATGTTGAATATGATGATGATTAAATTAGTTGATTATTTTTGTTTCTTTATTTTAGTTGATAAAGTGACTATCAGTTTTTTGTTATTATTTATGAAGTCTTATTATGCATTGTATTGTGTCGTTTTTGGATACTTGGATGCTATATTACTGTATTTATATATTTATAAACATGATGTGATTAAACTATATATATCTTCATTATTACTTTAGATGTCAGGTATTGGTAGACCTAGAGGACGACCTCTTGGATCTGGAGGCAAACACAAGGGTAAGGGTACAACTTATCCTTCTAGTTCACAACCGAGGAACACACCTTCTAGTTCACAACCGAGGAACATACCTTCTAGTTCACAACAGAGGAACACAACTCAGTATATGAATCCACCTGTTAGCACACCATCTCCACCATCTAGTAATGCAAGTGTTCCTTTTGGTACTTCACCTATTCCATCTCCTGCTACAGAAAGAACATCAATGCCACAGAATCCCCAACCACCACCACCACATGTTGAGGCTGAAACCATGCCAACTACAGAAGAAGATAATAATCACAATGGCCAACCACAAGAATTTATCCCATTTGGAGATCCTACCTTACCTGGTCCTCATAACATGCATCTACCATGGGGCAGGGATCCTTCTGATAACAAAGTTTGGATCTATACGCTAAAAGGATAGTAAGTCAAGTTATTTATTTAATTTAGTATGCTTTTATATTTAATCTGTTATTGATATTTTATATACCTTTACATTTAACTTGTTAATGTAATTAATTCTTTCAATTTTACAGCTTTTATCCTGATGATAGTGCTACCAGGGATATATCAAGGGCAATAAAATCTTTGTATGATGGCCCTTACAACAATTGGAAATATTGTAACGATAATATCAAAGCTGCGTGGTTTAAAGAGTGGGCGGTAATGTATTTTGGTTAATTGCTATGAATTTTTAGTGTTACAAATTTTATGATTAGTTTTGAATTGAATTTTGTATTGTTATTTTCAATAATTATAGAAAGGTTACAAATGGATTGGTGAGCAAGAGTCGGCTATCAAGGTTATGTGGGAATCTAAAGCAAATGATCTACTAAGAAAGATAATGTCTAGAGCACGTGAAAATATATCGCATCAACCCTCATGGATTCTTGATAGTGTATGGGCAACGTTGGTTGCTCAGTGGCAAGATGAAGATTATGAAACATTACGATGTGTGGCAAGTGCAAATCGTCATTCGGATACCGGAGGTTCATTGCACACCCAAGGGTCTAAGAATCAACTTAAACATGAAATTGAATTGGTTAGTTATATGTTACTTTTAGAAATATCTTAACTCTTTTTACTACATTCTTAGTAAGTGTATATCTTCAAATAAGTGCAGGCTAAGAGTTTAGGAAGAATGCCACACAAGGGTGAACTATTCAAAAAGTGTCACACTAAGAAGGGGACAGAAAATTTTGTGGATAAGAGGCCTAACGATGCATATGTGAGTGTTAATTTATTTTATGCAATGCATTTCTTTGCAATTTCTGTTGTTTTTCCGGTTTCTTTGGTTCTGTTTTTGTTTTCTATATCTGTGATTTCAAATTAGTGGATGTCATTCGTTCCAAATTCACACTACTTTGTGATGTTGACTGAATTATTGAAGATTGAAAGAACTTATGCATATTCTTATAGTCTTTGTTTGGAACTTATGCATATACAATATAGTATTTTACTAAACTATATTGGAACTTATGCACCCATCAACTCATAATTTCCTATAAGAAAACACAAATCACAATGTTACTAAACTAATTTAAGTATTTTACTGCTTACAGTTGATTATAGCATATTGAGTACTCATTTATGAACTAGAAAATGCTACCTCCAAGAGCTTTGGATTATCTCCAATGGCATTGTGCACTTTTTACTGGCATTTGGTGTTTGTTGTTTAACATTGAAGCGTGATGCAGAAAATTTTTTATAGCCTTTTCTGCCATCGCATTATTTTTTCCTTTTAGACATACTTATGTTTTTGGCTTCATTGTAGGTTAAGGCTCAGTCTATAGGGGTATATTCTTTGACAGTTTCGTAAAGGGATCAAGTTTATCCTCTTGAGTTGTATAAACTTAACAATGCATAAACTGGTGATTCTCTTTTCTTTTCTTTTTTTTTGTTTACAGGAAAACTTTGAAAAGTTGTTTTCACAAGTTGAGTCTCAACCACAATCTTCTGAGTCTGGTGATAATGGAAGTTGTACTCAACCTAAGCCTATTGATTATGATGCTATAATGATTGAAGCTGTTGGAGGAATAAATGCAAAAGGTAGAGTATATGAACTTGGTTTGGATGGAAGCATGCGTGCCAAGGCCTCAACTTCTAAATCAAAACAATATGCAAATTATACTGATATTGTTCGTGGTATGAGTAATGAGCTTGAGGCACGACTAAGGCAGAAAATAGCAGAACAGCAGCAAACAATTAATCGCATCTTATCCCGTCAAGAAAAAATGTTCTCTTTGTTTGCAAAACATGCTAACATCGATTTGGATGCAATGGATATTGATGAAGATCCTTCCGTAGGTGATAATACTCTTGGAAAAAATGAAGCCAATGACATTGATGAGGATGACTTATGTTGATTTTGGAATGTAGAACCTTAAAATCACTAGAACTTGGATATTTTATTTTGAGAACTTTAGTCTTTTGCTTTAATATTTTGGTCTACCTATGTTAACATACTTATTATGTTTTATGATGAGACATATATGGATTATTATGGGTTATGGAGACAATTATTGTGTTGTGTGGATTGTTATCAATTAGTTTGAAATTTTATATTTACTAGGAAACTAATGTAAAGTAATGTGAAATATTATATTTTATATTTTCTAAAATAAAGATGGGACGGAATTAATGTGAAATAATTTGTCACAAAAGCATGGAATCTGGAACAAAATATGTTGATAGTATTCCGTCGCAACATTAACAAATTTGGGACGATTTTTTTTTTTTACAAAAATCCGTCCCAATTGGGACGGAAACACAGTATTCCGTCACAATATTTATCTGCCTACTCTGCGACGCAGTGATAAACACAGTATTCCGTCACAATATTTATCTGACTACTTTGCGACGCAATGATAAATTTCGTCCCAAAATTGGGACGGACTAAAGGAATTCTGTCCCAAGAAATAATTATTTTTCGTCCCAATTTCCGTTCGAATATGCGACGGAGTAAAATATTCCGTCCCAAAGAATTTGCGACGCGCAAATTGCGACGAAATATTTTTGTAGCATATTCCGTCCAGAAAATGTTTTGGGACGGAAATTTCAACTGTTGTGCGACGAAAATTTCCGTCCCAATTCGATTTTTTTCTTGTAGTGCTAAAAACTGAATTGGTTTTCACGATGGAATGCCTAAGTTCAGAACAGATTGAGGACAATTGGTGGCCAACAAAATGTATGTTTACATGCAAAAACATGAAAATGACTAAGTGGCCTCATAAAAGATCTTAAGAAATTTCATAAATGCTTGTGCGTTTTTTCCAATCTATACTGTTAGGGGATCTAACAACCCCAAAGTATTCCGAATAACTTGTATTTTCGTATTCAAGTTTTCAAATGTAGCTTGAAACTTTTACGTAACATCTAACATCAAGTACGTTGAATTCCATCTAGTAGGAACATAAAGACAAACAAATCTTTGAGTTGAAATTCCAACAAACTCTATGCACTTTTTAAACTTAGCAAGCCTTTGATGTGAAGACCTTACAAACCTAACAATATTATAAGCACTAGTGCAGAAAAGTCATTTAACGTCGGTTAAATCAGACATTTTACATCGGTTATTCAACCGGCGTGTATAGTCCCGACGTTGTATGTTGGGACCTTTTACGCCGGTTAAATAACCGACGTTAAAAGTCACTTTTAACGCCGGTTCTACCTATAACCAGAGTTAAAAGTGATTCAAAAAAATAAAAAATAAAAAATAAAAAATAAAACTTGACTTTTAACGCCGATTTTATAAAAAAACCGGCGTGATAAGTCCCTTTTTTTAAAACAAATAAATCATTCTATTGATATTGGCAGTAGCAGAACATTTCAGAACCCCCAACCCAGCAGAAATCTCTAGCAAGTAAGCAAACACCATGAAATTTTTCTGAGGCATATGACTGAAGATCGCCTCCACGGCATCCTTGAGTTTCACAACCGTTGTCATCTTCGAAACTTGAATATCTGTAAAGCGTGAACAAAATCACAAACTCTTGCATTCCATCAATTTCCAATAATAACAAAGCAAAAACAATAATAACAATAAATATCAAAAAAATTAAGGAAAAATGGAGGGAGTAATTAAATTGCCAAAGGAAGAGCCATC
The DNA here is from genome assembly GCA_037113605.1 of Calophaca sinica. Classification (NCBI taxonomy): domain Eukaryota; kingdom Viridiplantae; phylum Streptophyta; class Magnoliopsida; order Fabales; family Fabaceae; genus Calophaca; species Calophaca sinica. The sequence goes on along the minus strand of CM073735.1, from coordinate 51,715,260 downwards.
CAATTTGAGGACAGAGAGTTTGAAGGGTTGAGAAGGAAGCTTATCGTTCTTCCTTGAGAATGTGGCGAAGCTCTGATAATGTTTAAGAGGGTTGTGTGCTTATCAGCCCCGCCTTTACGGTGGTGTACCTGTCTCCTTGCCGCCGCGTGACTCTCATTCTCCTTCTCCTCGGCGGTGGTGTACCTGTTTCGGTCCTCTGTTTCCAAATTTGGGAATTCCACCTTGGTGTTTGATCTCAACGCAGTAAGCAAGATTTCAACAAATCTGTCGCGGATCCTCGCACGGCCTTCGGTCACCTTCTCTGTTTCAGATCTGGTGGTGGTCCTCTGTGGCGGTCCTTCTCTCGTTGCCGGCGTACTTCACTTGTCTTTACTCGTACCCCACTTCTCTCGCTGCCGGCGAATGCTTCTGGAAGTTTTGTCTTTCTTTTTGGCGACGATCTTTTTTGCGAGCTGCTGTGTTGATTGGGGTCTCAGGTGACTATGGTTTGTGTGTTTGTTTGCGAGCTGTGGTTTTGATTCGTGAGTGAGAGTATGTGTGTGTCTGCGTGTGGCCATATATTAGTAATAGACTTATAACGCCGGTTTTAAATAAAATCGGCGTGAAAATTTGGACCTTTAACCGTGATTTTATATTTAACTAGCTTGAAAACATTTACATGCTTTGGGATCACATTTATAACGCCGGTTTTGGAAATAACCGGCATAAAAAGTGATGTGTTGATTTCAAAAATACCACCGCGTCACTTTTTACGCCGGTTATTGCCAAAACCGGCGTTATAAGTCTATTTTTATGTGTATTTCGCACTAGTGAAATGTTTGTAATGGAATGATGTATATCCTTCAAGCCATCATTAACTACTAGATTTAAGATGTGTACTGATAAGTGAATATTTTGTGGTATTTTGAGGGTATTTTAAGCATATTTTCCCATATTTCTAACCCATTTTATATGAGAAATCCTCATATTTGCTCATATTGTGCAGAAAAGGGTAAAAGATCTCTCTTGGAGCAAAAGTACGTAATTCTGGGCAAAAAGGATCAAAATAAGCGAATTTCTGAGCTTTTGGATAGGCAGTAGGACCACACATACCCTAAGTACGGCCATACACCCCTATGGTGAACAGTTAGGGCGTACAGTGCAACATGTACGGGCCAGCGCCGAAGTCTCTCAGATGTACGACCGCACATACCCTAAGTACGGTCGTGCATACTTGTGCGCAAAAGTAAGAATTCAGGTGCAGGGCGAAGTACAGTCGTACATGTTAAGGATGTACGGTCGTACATATATACTGACGAATCAGGAAAATCTGAATGCCTTTTGACCTAATTTGCCTAATTTTATAAATAGGGGCTCAATCCTCTTTTGGGGGGACACTTTTGGAGATAGAAAAAAGCCAAATCCTAATTTTGAACCTGTGAAGCCGTCAAGAGGACTTTGGAGCGCGAGCCAGGTTTCGTCTGGAGATTAAAAAGGGGGTGATGGTTCCCTATAATGCTCATTTTCATGCACTTAATTGAAGGGAATTCTCTTGCAAACTTAGACTTTATTCCTTGTTTGGTCTCTAATCTTAGGAGTTTGAGTCTTTGTTGTTGGAGATATTCTAGTTGACAATCATGTTAACTCTTTTGTTATTTTGACGGAAAAATGTCCTTATTGTGGTCTTGATTTAATGTAGGTAAGAAAAGGATTGAGTGGGGACATATCCTAAGTCTCTAGGAGCCTTTTGAAGTGGAGAAGTTGCAGTTGCTCAGAGCGCAGGGCGGCCAGACAAGCCAGGCACAGGGCGCCTGCTGGGAAGAGCATGGAAGCAGAAGTTCCAGGGCACAGGGCGCCTCAGAAGCAGGGCGCCTAGCGCCTGCTCTAGGGAAGCTAGGGCGCAAGGCGCCCTAGGGGCGCAGGGCACCTGCTGCTGTCAATTTTTCTGTCGCGTTTTGGGCTTTCTTTCAGGCCCAGTTGGTATAAATACCTAACTAATGGCTGACCTAAGGACATTCACGACTTTGAGGCTGAAAGAACACTTGGGAACACAAACTCTAAGGGTGGAACTCATTGGAGGGTGTGAAGTGAAGGCATTCATCAACATTTCTCTATGGATTCTACTAGTTCTTTTTTCTTTAACTCTTCTTTTTATTCATTTCTCTATGTCTAGCTAGACCCCTTGGTATTAGGGATGAGTGAATATTGATGGAACACTATTGTATTTGGTTTGGGGTACTCTAATGACATATTTCCTCTTGCTTTGTGTATTCAATCTCTGTTTTTAATGCTTTTCATGATTTGATCACCCATGGAATGATTTATGGTTCATATGTTGAATGGAAGTTTTATGTGTGAATGCTTGAGATTGTATCCATGCAATTCTTAGTCTAGGAATAGTCTTTGGATTGTAGTATCTATGTGAACTCTTGGTCTTAGTGCTTGTTCTTCAACTACATTCACCTAAGGAATTAGGGTTTCTAGTGGAAGCAAAGATTCAATTGCCTAAGAAATTAGGATTTGATTACCACTGTGAGTTTGATAACAAAGCTAGAGAGGGAATTACTTGCTAATACCAAATCAACATGCAATAGTGGGAAATCAATTGAAGCTTGTCCCTAATGCCTTTTATTATTAAGTACATTTTCAAAGAGCTCTATTTTATTCAAACCCAAAAATACAAAAACAATTTACTGCTTCTCTTTTAATTTCACTGTCACTTGATATCTCCAGCCATATTAAAATCTTTTGGTGTTCACTTAGTAGTCGCTAACGTATATTGGTATTTGGCCTTCGATCCTTGAGAACGATAACCGGTTATTTACCGAATTTATTACTTGCAACGACCTGTTACACTTGCCGTGGTCCTATCAGGGGGTTTCTTCCCAGTTTCTCTTACTTTTCTAAAAAATGTTTTCTGATTGTATTGCTTTTCTATTTCGAGACATGAGTAGATAAGTTCTCTTCTAGTGTCTTTGGTATAGTTTACCTTAGTAGTTTCTTAGCTATGTCCCGACCAAAAAGCCGTCGGTAATGCAGAATTTCCGACGGGTTACCGACGACCTCAAGACCGTCGGTAAAATGGGCGTCACGACGGCGCTTTCGTGGCCGTCGGTAATACCGACGGTTAATGCCGTCGGAAACATACCGTCGGAAATTTCCGACGTCTTTGGCCGTCGGTAAACGGGCAAAACATTTCTGACGGCCATGGCCGTCGGTAAATCCTTTTTTTTAAATAAAAAATTAATTAATTAATTACTTTTTGTAATTAATTTAATTTATTAATTTATTTATTAAATTAAAATAATAAATTAAATGACTAAATTAATTTATAATTGAATTTAATTTATTGAATTAATTAATTAATAAAAAGATAATTGAAATATTTATTTAATTTAATGAGTTTAATTAATTGAAATATTGTAATTTATGAATTTAATTTATGAAATTATTTATTTATTTAATTATTAAAAATAATTGATTATTAATTTAATTAACTATTACTAGTAATTTAATTTAATTATATTTATTACTTTTAATTCTTTATTTATTCCCATATTTAAAAATGCGATAACGTTAACGAAAAAGATCAGTAATAATTAAAAAAAGAAACATAATAAATAAATAAATAAAAACCGACGAACAAAGATCAACGGTAACAAAAAAGATATCGAAAAATATGAAAAAATATAAGTACAAACAGAACTAATAGTCCTGGTAGTCCTGATCATGACCATCGTTACTAGGAGGCGGAGGAGGCGAAGGCGGCGGCGGTGGAGGAGGCGCCTGGCGAGCTAGCAACTGGTACAACTCCTCCTGTCGCTTCAGCACCTCAGCCAACATGGCACTCGTCCGACGGGCGTCCTCCCGCTGCTCGGCCATGGCCCGCTTCAGGTCCGCTATCTCCTGCTCATCCGCGGCTGAGCGACCAGTGGCAGCACCACTACTCGACGACTCTCTGATGTTGAGGCGATGGGCACCTTTCTTGTAGTTGTCGGTGAGGTCGCCAGCATCGTATAAGCGACCCTTCTTTTTTCCGCCAACAACATCAGTGGTGGGGTAGCAGTGGCTGCGGTGGACAAAAGAAAAAGGAGAAAGGGTGGTTGTGGTCGCGACCGTGAGAGACGATGGTTGAGACGGTGGGCGAGAGACAGGGACGGTGGCGGTGTGGGTGGTGGGGTAGCAGTGGCTACGGTAGGGACGGTGAAAGAGAAAGGAGAAAGGGCGGTTGTGGTTGCGACTGCAACAGACAGATAGTGAGAGACGGTGGCCGAGAGACAGGGACGGTGGCAGTGGAAGTGTGCTGGCGGCGGTGTGGTGGCCGGACTCACGTTCCACAGAGAAAAAGATATGAAAGAGCGTATGTAAACAGTGACAGGGCGAGAAGGTCGCGTTCTACTTCATAAGAAGTGTACCGACGGCCATACCGACGGCTCAGCCCCGTCGTTAAATAACGCGGCCTTATCGACGGGCAATAACATAAATAACATATGCACATGTACATGTAAAATAACATAAATAAGCAAAATAACCTTAAAATCACATTTAAATGACATTTCACTATATCAGCAACCCCACTAGATAACATTTTCATATCAGCAAAACAAGAGCGTAATTATTGCCAGAGAGACCAAAAGCGAATCACAGCAACAGAGCACAATTAAGATGAGATCAGTACCCACAGCTTCAATTACAACTATTGGCTGGTTAGTGGGCTGAACTTCTATTACCATCTCTTGTTGTTGGTGCTGAAATCGACCAACTAAATCTGCACTTGATATGATATGTTTTTGTTGGTGGTTAGGGGTTGATGTAGTTATTTGTGTAAATTTTTGTCCTCCCAAGTTTTTTAAATTTTTCTACTACTCACTATAACAGAAAATGAAATAAACATCGCTTATTTTTTTGCCTTCGCCAGTGCTTAAAACCGCTGCCTAATTGCCCACTGGTGATTGTGATTCGAAAAGACAGCGTTTGGCAAGCGCTGCGGATTTTGGAAATAGACAGTGTTCTTTGAAAAAGCGCTATCTATTTCCTGATATAGACAACGTTTCTTTGGAAAAGTGCTGTCTATTATCAAAGATAGACATCGTTTTTTCAAAGAAGCACTGACTATTTGGTTTTTTTTTTTTTAGATTCAGTATCCTATTGCCGCATTATGTGATCCAATTCCTGCATCAAACATTCACAACAAAGGAAATAATCACACATACAGAAAATATAATCACACACACACATACAGAAAATACCAACAAACATCACACACACATACAAAAAATACCATCACACACACATACAAAAAATATCAACCAATTAATCATTGACTTGTATATTTTTATACTTCAATTTGAATTTCTAACAAAATTTTAGCAAAGTCTCCCCTAAAATATGGACATTCCAAAATTTGTCTAATACCTATAACAATAAAAAAATACCATTTACCAGCCAACACAAGTCACTATAAAGTCTGCCTAGTATGCAACATAGCCACTAGACAAGTATACTTAGTTACCAATTCACAAATACTAATTAATTTACCAAATTCTTCCTTTGAAGTAATTTGATTTATTACCTTGTCGAGCTTGCGATGCTAAAATATGAGTGTCATCTTTATATCCCAACTTATCTTGGATTGTGTTAAATCTCCAATCCTATCCTAATGCTTGCACTTGGATATCTGGTTTCCCGCATTTTTCATTTTAGCAAGTTATTAAAGATGATGATAAAAAGCTGAATGGGCTGATAAGAAGGTTTGGTAAACCAGCTTATAATATCATGCTGTCAGCCTTCAAAGAGAGAAATGAATACAATCCAAGTGGGTGAAGTTACATACCCCCCACTCGGATTGTGTTCATTTCTCTCTTTTAAGACTGGCACCACGGCATTATAAGCCGGTTTACCAAACCTTCTTATCGCCCATTCAGCTTTTTATCATCATCTTTGATAACTTGCTGAAATGAAAAATGCAGGAAACTAGATATCCAAGTGCAAGCATTAGGATATGATCGAAGTTTCAACACAATCCCAGAGGAAGTTTAGAAGAGACAACCAGAGTAGTAGGCTTAAACCTACACAGACAAGGAAACACATAAAGTACAGAACCAAATAAGGAGACCTAACCATTTTTTTTTGAAAGGAAAAGAGACCTAACCTTTATCAAGCTAATGGTGCAAGAAACCCTTTAATGATGAACCTGAGATATTTCTGCAAAGAAAAATCCCAATCTATAGTATAAGGAATGTGTTAACTTAGAAATTCATGTCAAATAGCAACTTTGAAGTAATTTGATTTATTAACTTTGTCACTTAAGAATGCAACTATCTCTGGCGCTATCTCTGGCTCGAAAGATATTCTTCTTCACAGTTGGTCCGGAAGAAGCCCTCTAGCTATCTGCAAAAAAAAATTAGACACACAAGTAATTAGACACACAAGTAAAATTCATAGTCATTTCACAAGTAAATAAAAAAACACAATCTACATACATGCAACTTCTTTTCCTCCGATAGATCCAAAGCCCCTCTTTATGATCATGTCTAATATATGTATTATCCTCTCTTGATGTACTTTCCTCAACAAACGTTGATTATATTACAAAGAAAGGGTCATCCTCAATATCAGTAACTTCATTTGCTTGATCATCAATCCCATAACCAATTTTTTTGTTAGTCAACAAAACAATGGACTAATTCATATCGGTAGGATCGGTGACATAAAACACTTGTCGAGCTTGCGATGCTAAAATAAAAGGCTCATCTTTATATCCTAACTTACTAAAATTCACCTTCATGAGCCCCAAATCATCCATTTCTACACCGTAATTATTGTCAACCCACTTACATTAGAACACAGGCACCCGAAACATAGCATAATCTAACTCCCATATGTGTTCAATGACCCCGAAGCATGACATATTCGCATATATGAGATTTCTGTCTTTGGCACTTGAGATATGCATAGCTTGAGCAACAAAAGAGACCCCACTATTTTGCATTTTACTCTAATCATCATGTTCTATTGTATTGAATGTGTACCCGTTCATCAAATAACCGGTGTAAGAGATAACATGTATACTTGGACCCCTCGCTAACCATCTGAGTCTTTCTGAAACCGAGGTAGGATTTAAAGCAAACTCTGCAGAAATGTGATCACTTAGCCACGTTATAAAACACTAATTGTGTTATCTTGTTAACTAATTTTGATTCTTATTTGGGTGCATACTCTTGAGCATTTTGTTGTGTTTTACAACATACGACTCAACCTCATCGGCGTTGTGTAAAACATATAAGTGTGCTTGCTCCATCTGCTGCCTTGATATAGTCAATATTTTACATCCAGTAATCTCTTTCCCTTCACTTCCTCCTGTGTGACGAGACTTTGGCAACCCTATGGAATATCTACCATTAGATAGGCAGTCAGAACAGAATTTAACAGCTTCTTCGACTGTGTACCGCTCAACAATACAACCCTCTGGCTGTGATCGATTTTTCACATACCCTTTTAATATCTTCATGTAAAGCTCAAACGGGTACATCCATCTCGTGTAAGCTGGTCCACACAATTGTGTTTCCATAACCAGATGAACTGTCAGATGAATCATTATGTCAAAGAATGAAGGTGGGAAATACATCCCAAGCTCACATAAAATCAAAACAATTTCTTTTTGCAATGCTGTCAACTTTCCAGGGTCAATCACTCTGCTGCAGATTGTCTTAAAGAATAAACAAAGTTTAGTTAAGGTCTTCTGCACTTTGATGGCCAAAATGGATCATATACCAATGGGTAGCAAATTCTCCATGAGAACATGGCAATCATGGGACTTTAGACCCTTTAACTTGAGATCTCTCGTTGATACGAGGTTCATAATGTTTGAAGAGTACCCCTCTGGAACCTTAACTCCGTGAAGAAACTTACAAAGAACCGTTTTCTCTTTTCTAGACAAAGTATGAAAGGCTGGAGGTAGATATGTACGTTGTTTCCCCTCCTTTACCAGTCCCAATTTCTGTCTCAATCCCATACTAACAAAGTCTCGCCTTGCATTGATGGCATCTTTAGTCTTCTCGGGCACATTGAGTATGGTACCAATGACATTATCAAAGACATTTTTTTCAACATGCATCACATCAATTTCTGTGATAAGATCTCCCGCAAAAGGTTTCCCGAATCCAATACTCAAATCTTTTACCTTTTCAAATAGTTGTGCACCCGTCAAAGGCAAAAAAGCTCTACGTTCTTCAGTATTCCCATTAAATTTTTTCCTCCACGACCGATAATGATGCTTTTGAGGCAAAAACCTACGATGCCCAAGGAAGACATTCTTCTTACCATGTTCCAACCGCATCCAATCTGTACCATCTTCACATATAGGGCATGCACACTGGCCTTTGGTACTGTATCCAAACAAATTACCGTATGCCGAAAAATCATTAATTGTGCCGAAAATCGTAGTCCTCAAGGTGAAAATTTCTTCTCTATACCCATCGTGCACCTCTACATCCGTCTCCCACATTTGCTTCAAGTCTTCAATTAAAGGAGCCAAGAATATGTCTATATCATTTCCTGGTTCTTTGGTGCTAGAAATTAACATAGACAACATCATATATTTGCGCTTTATGCATAGCCATGGAGGTAGGTTATAAATCACCAAAATCACATGTCATGTACTACGAAAACTACTCTGAACACTATGCGGGTTAAATCCATCAGTAGATAATGCAAGTCTTAGGATTCTAGGTTCTTTCCCAAAATCAGGATACTCAATATCAATTTTCCTCCATTAAGGAGAGTCAACCGAGTGTCGTAGCGTGCCATCCTTAATCTTTTCATCCTCATGCCATGCCAAGTGTTTTGTATCTTCTGAACTACGGTACATGCGCCTGAATCTGGGAATTATAAGGAAATACCACATAACCTTCTCTGGAGCCGATTTTTTCTTCTTATACCGTGATGCATTACATTTAGGACACGACTTCAACGATGCATATTCATTTTGAAATAAAATGCAATCATTAGGACAAGCATGTATCCTCTCATAACCCATGCCAATAAAGCGTAACATTTGTTTAACCTCGTATGTCCGACTAAGAAGCACATTATCAGCCGACAATATATTCTTCAATAAGGTGAGTAATTCTGTAAAGCTCTTATCAGTCCATCCATTGCCCAATTTCAAGTTATACAGCTTTAACATCGTCGATAATCTCGTGAATTTCGTACAACCCTCATACAATGGCTTCTCCGCATCACTTATCAACTTCTCAAACATTTGATGACAATCACAAAGATCTTCTTCAACAGCATTTGCCATCTCTTCAAAGCGGTCGCCATCATATGTATTTGTAGCGGTGTCATCTGACGCATATCTCCCACTATTCCCCATGGTATTAAAAGATTCACCTCTTGTCTCACCGTGCTTTGTCCAACAGGTATAAGTTTAATCAATCCCATTGCTCACTAAATGTCATTCCAATTCCTTAACACTAACTTTGTTTGCATAACAACAACTTAAACAAGGACATACGATTCTACTATGGTCTGTTGTATGCCCAACCACAAACTTAACAAACTCTTGCACTCTATCCTTATATTCCTTTGACAAACGATTGACAGACATCCACTTCCGATCCATTCTAACTTCAAACTTTAAAAAAACTAAGTTAGTCCTTCAGTAATATAACATCATATTAAACTTATTTGTATCTTGACTAAACATAGTGAAAACTTGATAATCTAACGCATCAGGCTATAGCTAATGCTATGCCGTCAATCCACAATTCACAGATCGTAGTCAATTTATAGTTTGAATTTTTAACAAAATTTTGGCAGGGTCTCTACTAAAATATGGACATTCCAAAATATATCCAATCCAATCAATGTGTTTTTTGTATTTCACTTAAGACAGACATACACCACAGTTATGCATAAAACACTAAGTTTTCAAACAATTCTTCATAGTTCTTAAAACTTTAACAGCTAAGAATGTATAATCTACAAACTCCATTCCCACATATAGTATACAATATACATATTAGACAAACTTCAACTTCAAAATCATACCATTTTTTTCCTTTAAAACAAATGGCTATGGACCAAGTAAACAAAAAAAAGTACTATCAAGATATAATAATAAAAATTCTAGATCAGAAATGTCTGAATTTGAAGTATCAATAATCACTGATTAGTAAAATCTTAAACATTTGAATACTCTTAAGAGGGTTCAAAGACCACACTGGAAATCAAGAAGATCAAAGTCAAGTATACCAATAGAAACATAACTTGTGAGTATTACATTACCTATTGAGAATCGCTGCTGATTTGGCCCAAAGAAAAAGAATGGCAACAAGGAGGAGGAGAACACTAGAATCAAGATACAGAAGGGTATAACCAGATCCCTCAAACACAACCCAAGCAGCTACTGTGATCAACAATACTCACATTTTCAGAATGAGTTCATCATCAAATGAAAAGGAAACTAGATTAGGGTTCATACCTGGATGAAAAAGAAGAAGAAGGCGATAGCGGCGTGGAACGACGGCGATAATGATAGAAGCTTCAGAACTTTAGCTTAGCATCGTCAACAGTCACAGCTTCAGAACTGAAAGATGAATGGCGAAGGTGGAGAGGAGGAGGAACGGGGAAGAGGGGCGACAGTGGAGAGGAGGAAGAAGCTCAAGGAATAGGGGCTTTCATATGCGATGGAGAGGGAGAGATAGCTGACGACGGTTGAAGATGAAGACACGTCGTAAAGATCAGACGTTGAAAACGGTAAAGATCAGACGTTGAAAACGGCGAGGAAGAGAGATCTATGTGTTATGTTTGCGAGAGAACGGGGGAATGAGAGCTGTATTGTGATTTTAGAAACGCAAACATCCAGCGTTTCCTTAAGGAAGCGCAGGTCATAAATATAATAGACAACGCTTCTTAGGGTAAGCGTTGATTAAAAGTTAGCAATAGACAACGCTTCCTAGGGAAAGCACTGTCTATGACCCTGAGTGTCTCTTTAACAGCGTTTGCTACAAAAAGTGCTGTCTATTTCTAACTTTTAATTAGCGCTTTCTCTAGGAAGCGCTGTTTTAGGCCTTCTATGATTTTTAAACAGCATTTTCATTATGTAGCGCTATTTAAGGTGGCGCTTTTTTTTAACAATCTGTTGTAGTGACTGTAGGGGGAATGTTAATAAAAAGGTGTAGATGCCAATCTAGAATGTAGTTATATGATGCATTTGGGAACTTAAGAATGAGATTGTTTTCTCTAACTACTTTGTAGATTTTACATAATTTACTCGTTCATTGAATATAATTAATTTTACTTTTTGGAAATGATTTATAGGCAAAAGTAGGGGGGCTCTTGCCTTTTTTTTAAGGGCATATATAACAATGTTGTGGATGTACTTCTCGATGTTGAACAGTTGTAGGCTTTTGACAACTTCCTTTATTGCTGCTTAGGAGATACTCCCTTTGGATCTAAATATAAGCAAAAAACACTATTTTTTTTTTGAACTCAAATATAAGCAAAACACAATTACTCATACTATATTTATTATCATTGTTTCAAAAACACCCCTATTTAATTCTACTCTTGTTTTCCATGACATTGTAACTCCCTAAGGGCAACTTAGTAATTTTAACTCATTTTAATATAAAATCAAGGAAATTAATTAAGCTAACTAACTTTCTTAATAAGTGTATAAGTATGTAATTAATTTTGCTTATATTTAGGTCCGAAGGGAGTATGTATATTAGTTTGAGTACTCGTTGCACTCTTCGTTATAATGTGTTTCGGTTTTCAAAAAAAGTACTCCACCCGTTTCATAATAAATGTTGTCCAAGTTTTTTTTTACATAAATTAAGAAAAATATAAATAAAAGAAAGAGTATAACAATTTTACAAAATTATCCTTATTAACCATTGCCATAATTGCATAGTGGAACACTCCCTCCAGTCTCGAATATAAGCAAATAGAAATAAAAATAAAAATTACATCCCCCCAAATTACCCTTCATCAGAACTTATTCCATGAGAATAGAGTTATTAAAAAATAAATTCTAAATTAATTGAAGGGTACTTTAGGAATGATATCAGTAAATAATATGAAATTAGTTAAGATTTTCTTATATTTTAGACTACCAAATATGAGTTTGTTTGTTGCTTATATTTGATATTGGAGAGAGTGCAATGACTTGGGAGTGATACACACATCACTAATTTAGGGAAACAAATAATTATTACTATTACATTGAAAAGATAAAAACGACACTTATTTTGAAACTTTTTTTCTTCCTAATACTATACTTATTATGGACAGAGGAAATACCTTATATTTTTCTGTATATTGTATATGGATATGCTTTTTGCAAATCAAATAATGCAACTTTCGGATCTTTTAATTTACCTTCATTGAAATGACAGAATTAGAATGTAAATACTTAAGGAAAAATTAATTATAATGTTATAATAAATCATATTATTATAAAATGTATGCGTGGAATTTTTTTTTTAATGCTAGCTAGCGTATATGATGATTCCGACAAAAAAAAAAAGCGAGCCTAGCTACTACGTATATGATTCTATAGCTAAAAAAAGTATGAATTTAATTTTATATACACTTTCAGTATATTTTTTTTTACACATACATCCAAAGATATGTTGTCACATTACTTAATAAGTATATCAAGTTATGTATTTTTAAACTCATTAAATAAAGTGACAACATATTATTGGATCACTGTGTAAAATATTTTTACACCGAAAGTGTATAGAAATTAAATTCAAAAAGTATAGCGGACCAGAAATTATAGAGGCTTCATTCTACAGTGTCATGAGGGTCGCATGCATTTTACAACTAGAGTGTATCCAGGTGTTTGACTTTGTAAATCACGTTTTGCACGACAATGATAATTATGGTCCCTGTTAATTGTCTTCCTGGGAATATACAAATACTACTAATATTTTTTTTTTTGATTATACGCAATACTTTAAAAGTAGTACTAATATTTTTTTGATTATAATGTAGTAGTACTAATATTTATATCTTGCTTTTCATTTCAAGATTTAATAATTCGACATTGACATTCGTGCTATAGTCCAAATATCATAAGGATGCAAGTAAAACCCAGAGAATATTTTATCAAAAAAGAACCAGAGAATATTTGAAATAGCCAAATCCATATAATTAATTATATATGTCGCCACGTGAAATCAATAAAAATGTTACAGGTTTTACAGACATCCCTGCCCGCTTCCTTACTTTAATTTTCAAGTATATGCTGAAATGCGTCCAAAATGAGAGCTCAATTTCCCCAATGATCAAATGAAGTTGCTAGCTTGGTTCAAAACAAAAATGAAGTGCTAGCTGGCAGCACAATGAGTATGAATGGGAGTGAATTAATGCATAGTCCAACCAATGCTTAAAAGAAAAAAATAATCCTAGCAAACAGTAGCATAGTTTTGAATGGCGCAACTGCCGCATTTATTTTTATGAGCGCGGCTATATATCACGAATTTTTTGATCGTGAAATTTCACGAAACTAAAGTGTTGAGTAAAGGAAACGTGAAACCGCTCCACTTCCGGATTTGGTGGAAAACAATGTGAACAAAGGTGATAAATAACCAATCACAATTATTCGTGATCCGCTCGTGATGGCAAGTCTCATGAGATTCAGCATTTCCGTGTTTGTATTTGTAATTTCAGTCGTGCTAAATAATTTTTTCAGGGTATTATTTTTTTTTTGACAGGGGTTTCAGGGTATTGATTAAAAATTGATAAATATGATATTTTATTAAAAATCATGTCGTTCAATAAATTATTTGTTTTAATTTTTTTTTATTTTCAATCAAAATTGTTATTCTTAAAGAGCACCGGCTAATATTCTTTTTAATTACACACACACACACCAAGATCGTTAAAGAAATATACACACAAGCAAGAAGATTATATAGGGCACACACATCACGTATATTTTTGAATAATTTCCAGGTAAACTTCAGTTAGAATTATTTTTTTACTGAAACTTCAGTTAAAAAAACTGAAGTAAAAAATTCTAACTGAAGTTAACCTGAAATTTTAGTTAGAATTAGGGAACTCTCACTAGTATTGGGGTAAACTCTGATTTTTGTAGTTAGCAGGACTGCAGGAGTAGTCGTGTAAATGGTACGTTAGACAATTTCAAGTCAACATCATTTTTGTCCTTTCGTTTTTAATGCATGCCAGTATTGTCCTACATAAATAGCAAGGTGTACATTCTGTAAATGACCAGATTCACAGGAGCCTATGTTTATTTTTTATTCTTCAAGCATGGGCGCATATAACAGATTACAAGCGTTGTGCTTCGCTTCTCCTCTTTAATGATTCTTTAAAGATTTTGGAAATAAATCAATTTTAATTCTTAAAGCTCTAGAATCACCGAGATGCTCTCCTTAAGATCAGGAAGCATAACCGTTTTTTAAATCATAAACACAGCTCAATCTATATATAATTGTAGTAGTCTTTTTTTTTCCCTGCAAGTCTCCTCGAACACGGAGACAATCCTGTTCGAGGCGCGTCGGACACTAAATATGGGTATATCTCCCAACAGATCCTAACTTTAGTTCTCCATGCTATGGGAGACTAGCTAGCTCTTTCCGCTAGACCCAACCTCCGTTGGTATAATAGTAGTAGTCTATATAACACAAAACAAAACCCAGACTTTAACTTACTTCACAAATCTTAAATCCGTCACGTGACCAAGTTAATTATTTATTTAATTGTATATACGTGGCTAGGGGATGTATCAAGTGAGAGGAATGTTTAATATGAGAGGGTGGGAGGAATAAATCTGGACCATACAACCATACATAGATGGTCATGATTAAAAGTTATTTAGTGATCACATGACCACTTAAAAAAGTCACATGACTTTTTGTTTTAATCTTAACCATTCATGATTTGATTTATGGCTAGGATTCACTCCTCTCACCCTCTCATATAAACACTCCTCTCACTTGATGCGTTCCCTACGTGGCTAAACTAATCATTCCTTTTTTTTTTCCTTCCTAGGTTTGTACCTAGGTCAGGGTCGGCCCAACAAAAAGTGAGGCCAAAAGCGAACATATTGACTATGAGGCCAAATTTTCAAGAAAAATTTCAAGACCATATTTAAAAGAAGATTATTTTTTATTATATAAAACCAGAGAAACGTCATTGCACTGTATTTAAAAAGAAATTCTTTCAGTATTTTTTTCAAAATAAATATACCATTATTTTTGGTAAGTAATGCACACTATTTTATCATAATAACCTATTTATTTAAAATGTAAGTAAAAAAAGAATTGTTCATCTATATTTTATTTTAAAAAATAGATGTAACAAATGGAAATGTAAAATTTCTGATATGACAAATTAATGTCCTTGTTTTTCGACATATCCTGCTTTTTTTTTTCACACAGTACATACCGGTTTTAAAACACTTAATTTTCAGCATCACCATAACTAAGTTTGTAGCTGATAGGCCTATCATCAATTATAGTGGGGGTAAATCAATTACAGTGGGCCCTATCATCAATTAGAAGCTGGGAGTTGGGTGCACAACATTAGGCTTTAAGTTGTAAAGACTTTGCTATATGAGACCTTTTTTTTTTGGGTACAAATAATAGGAGGCTTTTGATCAGTATATTAAATAACATTTTTGGGGAGAGGCTTAAAGCCCTAGCTTTAGGAGCCTCCCTTTGGCCGGCTCTGATCCAGGTTATCCTATGCTCGAGACTAAGCAAAGCGGGTCGGGAGCTTGCCAAAAAGGGGACGGGGCGGGTTGAGAAAGTGAGCACAGCCCGCCCCGTCGCCGGTTGGCCGGTCGGCGGGTTGACCTGCCTTAAAAATACAAAAAATAAAAAATAAAAATCGAATTTTGGCCTAGAAAAGTGGTGGGTTAGCCGGTCTAAGCCTGCCATAAAACGAGCCAAAATGGCGGGTTGGCGGGCTGGCCCTCCCAAAATAAAAAAAATTAAAAAATTTAATTAAAAAGATAACATATATATATTGGCGGGCTGACCCACCCCGCCCCGCCGTGACCCAGCAGGCTAGGCGGAGCGGGTTATGCGGGGCGGCGAGCTGACATATCTCACCCCAAGCATATGCTGTATTCACAAGCACTATGAATCGTACCTTAGACCTCTTGCTTAAAGAATCCCACTCCAACCAACTTACACTACACCAAAACCACAGATAGACAATAATATCCAGATAATGCGTAAAATATGACCCGCTATATGAAAAAATACAAAGCTTTCAAATAACATTTGTCCAAACACACGTTATCTAAAAATCTCAATTTTTATTTAAAAATAAAATTGAAAAAGGAGCTTACATATAACACACGCTGGAAAAGTTGCCCAAGAAAACGTTATCTGAAAGCTACTCCAAATAATATTTGTCAAGTCAAACGTTATTTGAATGTTCAAATAGTTTAAAAACAAGATGATTGTCTGTTTCCTCCTTACTCTTTCTCTGCAAACACTTCCTCTCTGAACAATTTGAGTTTCCTTTCTCTGCATGCCCTAAACCTTCATACTCTTTTTCTTTTGTTTCTGTTTGCCCTAATATTTATCTTTTCGTTCTCCCTACCCTATACCCGAACGTTCCCTCTGCCCTAATATTTCAGGTTTCTATTTGGGACGTTCACCCCTATACCCTAACATTCTCTTTGGTGTGTTCTCTCTGTTTTGTTCTCCCTAGGTTTGGGTTGTTGGGTTTAGAGGAAGGAACTAACTTTGGTACCTTAACTTTCCTTGTTGTAGGTGATATTTTTTTGCCTTTGCATTATTTTTGGCCAATTTCAGTTCAATGTATGCGATTTGAAATGAAACTATAGGATTCTTTTATTTTATTCCCAATTGAATATGAAACTCCAAATATTAAAAAATAAAACTCAGGGTAATAGAGATATATTATACTTTATTTCTTTATAAATTAAAAAAGTACAATTATATGAAGGTCGCACTACAGAAATGAAAATACAAAAGAATGCCCTAAATCGATACAGTACAATCCCTTCGAAAAAGAAAGCTATATCAAAATAATGTCAAGGAGATATTTAACATATTATATACCTCCATTAGCAACTCATGAAAGCATTCCAAGAATCACCTTCAACATGGGGCATCGTGATTCCATGAAGCTATTTTTGTGTTAGCCATCTGAACATCAAAGCATGGGAGTGTCACCATCAAAGCACGGGAGAAAAGGAATGAGGGCTTGAAGAAGAGAATGAGTAAAGAAGGAGTAGAAGAAGACCTATTTATAGGGAACCAAAGCATAACAGTTCAATGTATTCGATAAACATTGCAATAAATGCACATCTCTTTCTCAACTAATAACATTAATGATATTTATAAAATTATATCAAAGATCCTAGCCTTAAGATTGAAAAATGTCATGCCTCATCTGGTTGGAGAAACTCAAACAACTTTTGTGAGGGGATGGCAAATCTTAGATGGCGCCTTAATAGGAAATGAATTGGTTCATGGGCAAAAAATACAAAGAAGAAGGTAGCCATATTGAAACTAGACTTCCAAAAGGCATATAATACCATTAATTGGAATTTTGTGGACCACATTTTGCAAGTCATGGGGTTTGGAGCAAGATGGAGGGGTTGGATCAATCAATGCCTAACTACAGCTTCGATTTTAATTCTGGTAAATGGCTCTCCTACACTACAAGAAAACATTCTGGCGGTCTTTGTGGTCATAAAGTAAATCTGAAACAGGGGTTCGCGAGTGTAAACGGCCGCTAGCCCGTCGGTAAAATGGTCGTCGCAAATGATTACCGACGGGTTTTTTTTACCATTAGTATTACCGATGGGCTAACCTGTCGGTTAAAAATGGCGGTAATTACCGACAGCCACGGCCGTCAGTAGTTTTTCGACGGACGCAACTGTCGGTAATGACAGACGGTGATTACCGACGGTCGTACCCGTCGGTATGGTTATTTTTTTAATGAATTTAATTAAATAATTAATTAATTTAATTAACTATTAATTTAATTTAATTAAATTGATTAATTTTAATTATTAATTTATTAAGAAATGTGATAACATAAACTAAAAAGCGAAGTAAAAAAGAAACGTAATATAAATTAAAAAAATATCCAAAGAATATCAAAATATAAAAATAAAAAAAAATAAGTACAAACAACACTAATAATCCTGATAGTCCTCATCATGCATGAGATGCTGTAAACCATCCGCGTCCTCGACATCATCAGTACCAGGAGGCGGAGGTGGCAGAGGCGGCTAATGATGAGGCTGAGGCTGCTGGCGAGCTAGCATTTGGTACATCTATTCCTGTCGCTCCAGCACTAGAGCCAAAATTGTGTTCGTCCGACGAGTCTCTTCCTCAGAAGCGGGCAGTCTACGCTTCACCTTGGCTAACTCCTGCTCATCCGCAGTAGAGCGACGACTGGAACCACTACTCGATGATTCTCCGATGTGGAGGCAGCTGGTCCCTTTCTTGTAGTTGCCGGCAAGGTCTCCAACACTGTATAGGCGACCCTTCTTCTTGCCGCCAACAACATCTGCCCAAACCCTGAGCGGTGCAGATGGATCCTCAGGGCTCTGAGACGGGGAACATGATGATGTCTGAGATTTAATCTGGGATATTCTTGCCTCAAACTCCTTCTGTCATGCATAAACAAATAAGTCAATTTTTTTTTAAGAAAACAATATAAACATTATTAAAAAAATATTCATTGTATTTTATAATTACTTGGGTCCGCCTCGATCGATCATCAACAAAATCACTGGTACTCCTCCGAATATAAGTTTCACAATGGAGCTCGTGCAACTGTATCTCTCTACCCAACCTCTTCGACTGTAATAATAATAATAATAATAATAATAATAATAATAATAATAATAATAATAATAATAATAATAATAATAATAATAATAATAATATAACACGTACAAGTCGAGCTGCGTGCTGCGCCTGACTGATAGAACCTCCGGTGTGCAAGCTATCATCCTTTTGAGGCTCTGTACTTCTTGGCCTTCTCGCAGATGGATTTGTACTCAGAGGAGCGCCAGTGCTCTACCAGCCCCTGCCAGATATGATCCCCCATCCAGTGGGGCTGTCCCCTGAGGCGGACATCTCTAAGCATATCAGAAAGGCGGTGGGAGGCTTTCATATGAAAGTTCTTCTCGATCCGCTCCTTATCCTCTTCCCTCCAAGCACATCTCTCCTGTATGAATATAAGACATTATTAAACATAATTGAAATTTATAAAATAAAAAAATAATATGCAACAAAATAAAAATTGTAACTTACTCCGAAAGATTTGAATATATGATCCCGCTCCTCCTCCTTCATCGTCCCCCAGGTGGGCCAATACGCCGAATAATTCTTCTCAATTATTGTCGTGATAGCCTTTGCAGCAGACTTTGAGGGAAGAAACCTAAAGAATAAAAACATGTCAAACAATATATATATATATATATATACATGTAAATTATTAATAACTCGACAAAAAAATGTAAATACTTACTCTTTACCAGTCGGACTGATAATAACTCGACCATCATGCAGCATCTCAAGATCCTCAACCTCCTACTGTTCAACCTCGTCCTCCTCAACCTTGGTCTTATCAGGTGTATGGCCCGTACTATACTCATGCTCGTATTGATGAGCATCAGACACTGTCTCTGGCACAACATGAGAACTAGAAGTGTCATGTGTCTGTTGGAACACCGGGTTGGGGATCATGTGAATGGCAGGCAAAAGGGGTGTCGGTGCAGAAGGTGCTGCAGGCTGTGTAGGTGCCAAATGTGTCGGAGGCTGTCTAGGCGTAGATGTACACGAACGTTGTGTAGATGACAACGTCGAATACCAGTAGGGTCATGCCTAATAATGTTCGGCCTCCGACGACTGGGGGGGTCGATGGCGATGACCTTCCCTTCCCTTTACCACCAGTGGGTGGTCTGGAGGGATCGAATCCTTGTCCTGATGCCATATATGTCTATAGAGCAATTCAACAATAACAGTCATAAAATATTATATTTAAACATAACAATATTAAAAATGAATTCCAAAAAAATAAACAACAAGTTATAAAAATAACTGACAAAATTAAATATATTGTTAGACATTTCTATAATTGTAAAAAGTTAAACAATTTTATTCTACCCATTTTGCCCACTCTACTTCGGCATCATCTTCAGATCTTGATGGTTCTGTCACTTCTTCATTTAATTCCTCATCTCCATCTACATCTTCATATGTGATTGGATTGTCACGTAGTCGAGAAATGGTTTCCACTTCATTTACTACATTGACATGAGACATCTCATCCACTTGATAAGCCACTTCTTCATTTGGATCATCTGCTTCAATACGACCCCTTGGTTTTGTCTTTATTGCGACACACTAACCTTGTTTGTCCCTTCGAGTTGATGGATAAGGGACATAATACACTTGTCTTACATTTTGTGCCATGATAAACGGATCAAACATTTGGTTTCTTCTGCTCATGCAAATCTCCACAGCATAATATTTTTGATCCACTTTTGTGCCTCTACTTGACGGATTAAACCAATTGCAATAAAATAGCACCATTCTTTAGTATAGTCTAAAGTATTGTATGTCAGTTCATATATATGTTGAATCACACCGTAGAAGTCATCTTCACCTCCATCTGTGGCACCTTTTACATAAACTCCACTGTTAATTGTTTTTTTCCCTCTGTTTTTGACTGAGTTTGAAATTTGTATCCGTTTACGAAAAACGTGTGCCATTCTTTTACACGCGAGTTAGGACCATGAGTTAAATTTCTCAAGTGTTTGATTTTAGGCTATTCTGCCTCACTGTACACCTGCGTATACATCCATAGGCAAACAAATTATGGTTCCTTTTTTCAAACACTCTTTTGTATTTTCAAAAAATAAATAGTTGAAATAGGATTAAAAATACATACCAGGTTCATAAACCACATTGGGAAATATTCATGAATATAGGCAGAAGAGACTTGTTCGCTTGTGAGCATAGTTAACAAGAATGCCCTGATCAAGTCATTATCAAAAAAATGATCATGAGTAGTTGTGGATAAAAGAAATTGAAAGTGGTCAAAATGATACATACGTAAGATATGGCGATACTTCGGCACAGTTGATCAACACGTAAATGTGGGTTAACTTCCACTCTTCTCCCGTTAACCAGTGGGTCGACTCCTTTCCAGCATGACGAACAGGAAGGCAAAAAACTGATTTGTTGGTGTCAACATGAAGTTCGTAAAATAATGGGAACATAAATGGATTGTCTCACGGTGTAAGTAAGTTACACAAATAGATCCTTCAACCCTGGCCTTATTTTTCCCCGACCATTTTGAGTCACCCATAAATCTACAAAAGAACAAGGTTGATGATAAAAATTGATACATTTAACCCTTCAAATGAATATTTGTATAGGCAGAATATTTTATTATATTACCTTTCGAATACATCAATCTGTATTGAACCGGTCCACCAAGCATAGCTTCATGTGCAAGATGCACTGAGAGATGCTCCATAGAGTCAAAGAAACCAGGGGAAATATTCTCTCCAACTTACAAAGAATGACTAGTATGTTCTGCTCTATCATTATAAGATCACCCTCTCTCAATGTCGCAGAAAACAAATCTTTAAAAAATTGACTGAGTTCAGTAAGTGGATTTAAAACATTTGACGGCAAGGAACCAAATGTAATAGGAAGTAAACACTCCATGAATACATGACAATCATGGTTTTTCATCCCAATCATGGTTTCTTTGTTCACATTGGCACATCTTGCCAAATTAGAAGAATAACCGTCTAGCATCTAAAGTTCTTTTATCCACCGACAGGCTGACCTTTGCTTCCTTAGCAGTTAAAGAGTAACAGGCTTTTGGTTTCAGGGTTTTTCCATCCGACCGAGTCATCAAATACAAGTCATTTTGCCTACAATAAAGTGGTAAGTCCAGTTTGGCCTTATCGTTGTCTTTCGTTTTTCCTCTAACGTTCATCACTATGAGAAAAATATTGTCAAAAAATTTCTTCTCAATATGCAAAACATCAAGGTTGTGTCTCAATAAATTATCTTTCCATTATGGCAGATCCCAAAAAATACTTCTTTTAGTCTAATTATGCCATTGTCCATATTGTAGTACCCTAATTTTGTCCGACCTTTATTTTATTTTATTTTATTATTTATTTTAATTTTTTTAAATTAGTAGTAGTGGTAATAATAAATAAAATAATATTTTTGGTTTTATAATCAAGAATAAAAGAGATTAAAAAAAAGAGAAAAGGAAAAAAGATTTTTATTTGAGAATGGGTGTGCAAAAGGGAAATATGGGCGGTGCAAATAGCAGCAAATCAGGCTGGTGGCCCAGCCCAATCCATTCACGCTGCAGCCCACCTCCTTTACTCGCACACCCCTTTTTTTATTTTTTCCAGCACCCCTACGCATCCTCTCCACAAAGATCGCTTCGCACCTCCCGTCATTTATGCCCACCCAGCCCAGCTCCACGCACCCTAGCCATTTCACACGCCCAGCCAAAGGTCCATGCGGCCCAACTCAAAAATCACGTTAACCCTAATTTGATAACCCTAAATTCTCACTCATCTTCATTCCCTCGTTCTGCACTCTCTCGCTCTCTCTCAATCCCTCTCCATCCGCGGCGCCTCCACCTTCATCTTTCCCTTCTTCCTTCACCCACGCTCTCATTTCTATCCTCACTCTTCCAACCCTAACCCTAGCTTCCAAGCCACGACGTCCCCATCTCCCCTTCCTTTCTCCCTTCATTCTTCCACCAAATTCCTAATCCAAAATCCTAGCCGCAACACTGCTCCCTCTCTCCCCTTCCGGTCTGTCTTTCCCTTCCCAAAACCCTAGCTTCTCCTCCCACCATTTTTGCCACCATTCTTGGCCTCCCCTTTTCAACCAACCTCAACCCTAGTTTCCAAGCCGCAAAGAACATACGCACACAAATCCCTCATCTTCTTCATCCTCACCCAAACCCTAATTCCTCTCGCGGCGTGCTCTCCTCTCCCTCGCCTCACTCTTCTTCTTCTTCTTCCTCTTCCATCCATGCTTTCAAAACCTAACCCTAATCTTTCCCTCACTCTCTCAACCCTAAGCCGCGGCCGTAACCTACCTTCCCCACAATCTTTTCTTTCCTTTTTTCTTCTCTATTTCCACAAAATCGAATCAAATCCTATCCACGATTCGGTCCAAATTCAAGATGTGCATGAGGAAAGCGTGTAGATTTGACGAATCAGGGAAGTTTCTATCCCCTTTCTTTTCCTTTAATTTTTATTATTATTCTGATTTGATTTGATTTTTGTGACAGGGACCATGAGGCTATAAAAGCCAAGCTCGAGACCACGCAAAAGGGAGGAGAAAACCAGAGAGAAAAAAGAAGAAGAATGAAAGGAGAGCAAACTGGATCCAAAAAATAGCACAAGGAGAAGGAGAGGCAGAGCAAGCAGAGTGAAGAAGAAGAAGAAAGAACCCGTGAGGCCACCTAAACCAAAATTTAAACACCTTCTAGTTCTAGGTTTTCTTTTTCCTCCATCCCTCGTTTGTAAATTTCCTGGGAAGCCATAAAACCCAGGTTCCCCCCCTTCTTCTTCGTTTTCATATTCTCTGTTCCTTTTGTCATGTTTCTGTAAACTGGACTGAGGTATACATGATTGTTGTTGTAATTATTGTTGTCATTGTTATTATTGTGTTGCTGCAATTGTTGTTGTCATTATTGTCGTGATTGTTGTTGTTGTTGTTGTACGAATCTGGAACTAGATTAGGGTTAGGGTTTGGTTTTCCAATGGGGCAAAACCCAAGCCAGGGACTTATTTGTAATTTACTTTTTTTTTATTTCATAAATCATCAGAAATGAATAAAGGATTGATGAGGGGCATAAAAGCAAAAAAAAAGAGAAGTTTTCATTTTTATTTATACGTTTTTCTATATGATTAGTTTTTACTTTCTAGATTTTTTGTATTTATTATTTCTGTTATATTAAAAAGAATAAATAATAATTTTTATATAATGGTTGAGTTTTCCTTTTATTAAGTTTCCTTTTATAACCTTCATAATATGGTGATTAATAAACTTGCATTTTTTTTTGGAAAATTTGTTTGGGAATAATTCATTTAATGATAAACAAGTATTTTTAAACAATTACAAGGGTACCGTTTCTGAACGGGCATCGTAAGGATGCTAACACCTTCCTCACGCGTAACCAACTCCCGAACCTAAATTTGTTTCGAAGACCATTTTTCCAAATTATCTTTATGAAAGGGTTTTTCCTATTGTTTTTCCTTAATAAACATTAGGTGGCAGCTCCATTTAATTTTTAGGGTGGTTGTCACAGCTGGGGACTTTAGAGAGTTAGGCCCTATGTTTGTTTATATGATTTGTTTGCCTTATTAAATGAATTATTTCCTTTTTGTTTTTATTCCTATTCGTTCATTTGTATATATGTTTGTATACTTGAATCCTAGGATAGAAAACATGCATTAAAAGAAAATATATTTTTCTATTTTTCATTTGTGATTCATTCTCTTTCATTTCTTTTTTCTTTCTTGTAAATATTATGTATGTCTATGCATTTGAAACCTTAAGGTAGAAGACATGTATATATATTGTATTTTTATTTATTTTGCAACGGGTAGTTTTAAGTTTGCTCCTTCACACACTTCACTTTATACACTTTATTTACACACACTATGAGTGGGTGCCCTATACCTGGGCCCGAGTGAACCTCAAGTTAGGAGAGGCTGTGTAATAGGTGCTCTGCTGGACGTACGACCAGTGGGTTCCTATGAAGGCATCACCTAGAGTTTGGCTCCATTTGAGAAAAAACCATCCTTTAATAATATACTTATTATTGGTGGTAACATTTTCAAATGGGACCCTTGGCTCTAGGGACCCTTTTAGTTTAGTATCCTGAATCCACCCAATGGAAAGACACTTAATATAATCCCTAGATCCTTTTTAGGAATTACCAGCCCATATCACAAAAGGAGCTTACCCTACCACTTTTATTTGTTTACTTATTTTTACTAATTTATTTCAAAAATAATACTTCCAAAATAGTTTTTTAAAAATACAAACTTTTAGAAACCTAATCTATTATTCCAAAAATAAGATGCTAAGTTTTCTTTTTTAACTTCACATAGGATGTGAACTTCTTATAAAAAATAGAAGTATATTTCTTTACACCTTCATAAATAAAATAAGTACGATGCTTTCTTTATTTATTTTTCATTTCCTTTTTCTCTTTTTTTTTTCTCCTCTTCATTCTTGAAATAATAAAAATAAACACGATCATACCCATTTATATGCATGTCATAACACTAGTTACCCCATTTCATCAGGCTTGTCGGGAATTTCAAAATAAAAAAAAAACTTTGGTGCAAATGTCTTCGGAAAGCGCAGTTGTGGGTTTAGAGAGGAGAAATACTTTGAAGTTCAAGATTAAACCCCCCCCCCCCGGTTTGATGCATCTAAGAACATTGGTTGACTTCATAGCTGAGAATTGGATACAAGTGGATTGAATTAGCTTCGTGGGGAAATTTGGGAATATTTTGGAATTAATGAATGTAGACGTGCAAGTGGGAGTCTTAACAGCTTTGGCCCAATTTTATGATCCTCCCTTAAGATGCTTCACGTTCAAGAATTTCCAAATGGCGCCAACCTTAGAAGAATATCGGAAAATCTTGGGCTTCCCAGAAAAGAAAAATTGTCCGTATCGCCATACAAAGCATCCCCCGACTATGAATACTATTGCTGATGTTTTAGGCATCCCTAAAGAAGATTTGACGCTCGCGGTGAAGGTAGAAGAAGACTTCAAAGGTTTCCCCAGAAGCTTCCTGGATGGAAAGGTTAAGGACCTTCATGATGCAGGGAAATTGAAGGAGTGCATGGATGTGGTAGCCCTCATTATCTTTGGAGTAGTCCTATTTCCTCATGTTGATCATTTTGTGGATGAAACAGCTATTGATTCCTTCATAGCATTTAAAACTCAAGGTATGGATCCCACTACTGCCGTCCTTGCAG
Organism: Calophaca sinica; assembly: GCA_037113605.1. Lineage (NCBI taxonomy): Eukaryota > Viridiplantae > Streptophyta > Magnoliopsida > Fabales > Fabaceae > Calophaca > Calophaca sinica. The sequence continues at coordinate 51,689,245 of CM073735.1, read as the reverse complement.
ATTTATACTATGAGCTTCATATGCGCCACGAGAAAAAGGGAGGTCGAATTCGTTGTTGTGTCCCTGTCTTGTACTTATGGCTAAAAAATCATTTGGTAAAAAGGGGGCATCCCTTTGGCCCTAGGAGCAATGCAGAGTGGGCTACTTATTTATTGAGTCTCAGTGAAGAGTCTATAATATGGTATTCCAGGGAACAGGAGATCAAGGAGGTAATATGTCGATGTGGAGACTTTCCCAATGTGCCCCTCATTGGGACCATAGGCTGCATCAACTACAATCCTACTCTGGCTTTAAGACAACTCGGTGCCCCGATGCTGGGTGAACCTGCTGAAGAAGAGCTAGCCGCTTTCATTATACATGATCGGGGCTCCTCGGATTTGGCATTGTTCACGAGGGTATGTCGAGCTTGGAAGAAAACGATCAAAAGAACACTAGGGCGTAAGAGTACTCATGCGGATGAAAAAAACCGCCAATGGGTCATAGCAAGAGTTCAACAAGTCAAGCTGCCCTTCCAAAACACATTTTTGGTTCCCGAAGTGCCGCCTCCACCCCCTGCTGAGAATGAAGAAGTGAAAGAGTTAAAGCTAGCCTTAGAAAAGGTAGAAGAGGAGAGGAAGTTTCTTCGGGAGAATTTGAAAAGGGCATACCTAGATATAGAAGTACTGCAAGATGAATGTAATAGAAAAACCGAATCTTTGGAAGGATCCCAAAAGAAGGCCAAGGCTGAGAAAGCAAGCCGGCTCCAGACTCAGGGTTGCCTAAAAGCTGCAAATCAACAATTAGACTTGATGAAAAAAGAGTTAGATCTGGTTCTCTGTGAAAAGGGCAGTTTGAGGAAAATGTGGGCTGATTCTCAAGAGGCTAGTAGGGATTTGCAAAGACGGATTGAAGACTCAATACAACAGTTGAAAAATACCATGAAATTGCACGAATCCCAACATGAGGAAGAGAGGAGAATCGCTGAAGAAAAGTTCATAGGCTACCACATAGATCTTGAGGAAGAACGTGAGAAGGTCCTCGACATGCAAGGGAAGATTGACAACCAACGAGAAGTCATTACTTGGTTTGACAAGGAAACTAGATACTGGATGGATCGTTGCTCCAAACTAGTCTGGCTTGCAAATAGAGGCATCCAAGATATGCTAGAACTCTTGGAAGAAGCGGAATCGGCAATAGGTTTCTGACCTTTACCAAGGGAAGTGATGAGTTTCCTAGAGTACTGCAAGAGTTTGGTGGAAGAGTTGGAGAGACAGATCCGACGAGATCGTTGAAGACCGTGTTCCTTTTGTTTTTATGTGTTCTTGCAATTTCCATTTCTTTCTCAATTCTGTAAGCCCTTCAGGGCAGTTTGAATTATAATATTTCCTTTTAATGAGAGAATATGTTTTCGCAATACACAGCAAACAGATAAGACATTTGCAAAGTTTTGTGATCCTCCAACAAGCCGACAAAATAAAACAAATTAAGTAAATAAATGAGCACCTTACATAGCATGCATAACCATGGCATAAATCATTCATCCATACTCACAGTATCCTTCATAACCCAGAAAAATAAACACGAAGAAATTGCATCCTTACAGAACGAGATCCCAGGACAGACTCATGGACGCGTTAGAGCAAAACCAACAGGCTATGAGAGGAGAGCTCGACCGAATGAGTACACAGATAGATAAGCTATGCGATTTGTTGGAAGCCCTACATGCAAAAAGGACATCTGAAATGGAGCGGTCCGAAGAGGATCAAGAGGAAAGTCAGCCAAGAGAAAATGACACGCACGCCCACACCTCACAAGGGCATGCGCCTCTAAATAATGGGACCTCGCAGAACACAAATACTCAAAATTTTATAGCTATCATCACCCCCAGGAGGATGCTCAAGCCAAAGAAAGGCTTCAAATAGTTGAAGACAGGTTAAAGGCAATTGAAAGGGCAAATCACATAGGTTTCGAAGCTTCGGACATGTGCTTGGTCCCCGATGTAGTTATACCTGCAAAATTCAAAGTACCCGAGTTTGACAAGTATAAGGGAGAAACATGCCCCAAAAGCCACCTGGTCATGTATTGTCGAAAGATGGCTTTCTGTTCTAATGATGACAGACTCCTAATTTACTTCTTCCAAGAAAGCTTAACTGGGGCATCTTTGCGATGGTATATGCAGTTAGAACGGTCTAAAATCAACTCGTGGAATGATTTAGCTAATGCTTTCGTCAGACAATATAAATACAATATGGACATGGCTCCCAGCCGTAATCAGTTGCAAAGCATGAAGAAAAAAGACAGTGAGAGCTATAAAGAATATGCTTAGAGATGGAGAAGAATGGCTGCTCAGGTGGAGCCACCCTTGTCGGACAAAGAAATGATTGACACGTTCATTGACACGCTCCAATCCCCCTTTTATGACATGATGATTGGAAGTATGTTCTCAAGCTTCCCTGACTCGATTGTCATAGGGGAGCGCGTGGAAATGGGGATGCAAAGTGGGAAGATCCATAATAATACTTCATCATCTAACACTCAGAAGCCCTTCGTCAAGAGAAAGAAGGAAGGAGAGACTAACGCGGTGAGTAGTGCCCCTCTATACGTTGCGGCAACTATCACACCCAAGTCTCCTATTCAAATGACATCATTTGCTTCTGATAGTCAAGGAGGTCAGAACCCCAATCAATCAAGAGTTCACAACTCTCAAGGGAGAAAGCCGACCCAGTTTGATCCAATCCCCATGGCTTACAAAGATCTCTATCAGCACTTACTCAAAAACTCATTGGTAGTCCCGTGTCCACAAAAGCCCATGCAACCACCTTACCCAAAATGGTATAACCCAGATGCCACCTGTGAATACCATGCAGGGGCAGCTGGCCACTCTATAGAGGAATGTCGGGCTATGAAGTTTAAAGTTCAAGATCTAATAAATGGAAAGCGGTTGAGCTTCCAAGAAAACAATCCCAATGTGGGGAACAACCCATTACCTAACCACAGAAATGCATCGGTAAATATGATAGACGATGAGCACGAAGGAAGAATAATAAAGGATGTTGCCAAGATAAAAACCCCTATAAGAAAAGTGTTCATCGAGCTTTACAAGGCTGGTCTGATAGAAAGAACAGATGTCAGCAGGATCTATGATGAAGATTTTCTGTCTAATAAAGAATGTGAGGAATTTAAAGGCATCCTCCAAAAACTGCTTGATACGAACATAGTTCAAGTTATCTCTCAGAGAGAAGAAGAAGTATCTATGGTCCAATCTGCTCAAAGTTCAGGAACCACGGTCCCAAAACCCTTGGTGGTTCAATTCTCTAGAAATACATCCCCCACGATGCCTAATGCTCCCAAAGCTATTACTGTTCAAGTACCATCTCCTTTTCCGTACAAGGAAGACAAGGCAGTTCCTTGGATATATGATGTAAAAGTCCAAGTTGAAGGAAGTAATGCACAACCAAGCGTTCCGACTGTTACCAACATTGTGGGAATAGGCGGGATAACTCGGAGTGGGCGGATTTATGCCCCGGAAAAAGAACCAATAAAAGTAGCTGCAAAAGGACAGGAAAAAGATCAAAACAAGGAAAAAGAAGTTGCGGTAGAGAAAGGAAGCACAGAGAAGGAGGACAAGAAAGATGCCTCCCGTGAGGAAGTTGCTGAATTCCTCAAATTCATTCAACAAAGTGAGTATAAGGTGATAGATCAGTTAAACCGCACACCAGCGAGAGTTTCTCTACTTGCCTTGTTGATGCACTCTGAGAGTCACAGGAAAGTATTGATGAAAATTCTGAATGAAGCTCATGTATCTCAAAATATCACTTTGAATCAGTTCGGTGACCTAGTTGGCAACATCACCGCCTGCAACTACCTTTATTTCAATGATGAAGAAATGCCTGCAGAAGGTAGAGGACACAACAAAGCACTACATATCTCGGTTCAGTGTAAAGAGCACCTTATAGCTAAAGTCCTTGTAGACAATGGATCCTCCCTAAATGTGATGCCTAAATCTACCTTGGATAAATTACCCATTGACAAGACCCATATGAAGCCCATCTCTGTGCTCGTGAGAGCCTTTGATGGTTCTAAAAGAGAAATAATGGGTGAGATTGAGCTGCCGATCCATATCGGCCCTTTCACTTTTACTGTTAATTTCCAAGTAATGGACATCAAGCCCAGCTATAGTTGCTTGTTAGGAAGGCCTTGGATTCATTCTGCTGGGGTAGTACCATCAACTCTGCACCAAAAATTGAAGTTTGTAGTGGATGATAAGTTGATTATCGTATCCGGAGAAGAAGACCTGCTGGTAAGCAAGCCAACATCGACGCGTTATATTGAAGCCGCTGAAGAAGCCCTTGGGACTTCATTCCAGGCACTGGAAATTTTCGATAGTGCTTATATAGGGTTTACAGTTAAAGAACCCTGTCTATCCAATAATGCCCTAATGGTGGGCGGAGTCATGCTGAAGGGAGGGTACCAGCCAGGAAAATGACTAGGGAAAACTCAAGAAGGTATCACCTCAATTTTAAGGATTCCCGAAAACAGAGACCGATACGGCTTGGGATTTGTCCCCACTAAAAGGATAAGGAAAGAGTAATCGAAGAAAGGAGAGAAAAGAGGAAGGCTCGACTTGAAAATCGGGAACCCGAGTTTGGGAAAATGTCTATTTGCGATCTCCATCAGAGTTTTCGTAGCGCTGGGTGGATCTATGCAGATCAAGTAACTGCTGTGGAAGAGGATCTTGTTGCTCCTGAAGAGGAATGGGTTCGCCCATGTTCCTCAATACCTTGCAATTGGGAGATCGTGGAAAGTCCTAGGATCCTTAATGCATTTTCAATGTAATCCATTTAATGCTCACCTCTCCGCTCAGCCCGAGGCGGTAAGGGAAATGTTAAAGGGCCCCGCATGTTTTTCATAAGCGTATTTCGGGTATTAATAAAACGCATTTTGATTTTATTCCAAACGTCTCTTTTCCTTTTCCTCCCTACTTCTTTTCCTTACTCTCTCCTTATTGCTAACCTTGATAATGCAGGCTCATGGGTAATACTTTTGAAAACGGTTGTGCTGAAATTTCGTTACCAGATTTTGATTGCCTAATTAATCATACTGACGAAGATTGTGAAGAAGACTGTCCCGATGAAGATCTCTCCCCTGAATTAATGAGAATTATAGAAGGGGAGTCCAGAAAGATCGAACCTCATGAAGAACCGACTGAGTTGATTAATTTGGGAACTGAGGAAGACAAAAAAGAAGTGAAGGTTGGTGTTACCATGTCACAAGAAGTAAGAGCTAAACTGATTCAACTCCTCCGAGATTATAAAGACGTATTTGCCTGGTCTTACCAAGATATGCCAGGGTTGGATACCGATATTGTCGAACACAAACTACCTCTTAAACCTGATTGCCCTCCTGTCAAACAGAAGTTGAGACGCATGAGACCTGATATGTCCTTAAAGATTAGGGAAGAAGTTAAAAAACAATTTGATGCTGGATTTTTGGCCGTGGCTAAATACCCCGAATGGGTTGCTAAGATTGTCCCTATCCCGAAAAAGGGTGGAAAGGTTCGAATGTGCATTGATTACCGGGACCTTAATAAAGCAAGTCCCAAAGACGACTTCCCTTTGCCTCACATTGATGTTCTGGTGGATAATACAGCTCATCACGCTTTTTTCTCTTTCATGGATGGTTTTTCAGGGTATAATCAAATTAAAATGGCCAGAGAAGACATGGAGAAAACTACGTTTATTACATCTTGGGGGACTTTCTGCTACAAGGTGATGCCTTTTGGATTGAAAAATGCTGGGGCAACATATCAAAAGGCAATGGTGACTCTATTTCATGATATGATCCATAAGGAGATAGAGGTCTACGTGGACGATATGATCGCTAAGTCGCAAACTGAAGAAAGTCATGTAATTGATTTACGGAAGCATTTTGAGCGATTGAGAAAGTTTCGCCTAAGACTCAATCCTGCCAAGTGTAACTTTGTTGTCAGGTCAGGTAGAGTGCTGGGATTCATTGTAAGTCAGAAGGGAATAGAAGTTGATCCGGAAAAAGTAAAAGCCATATTAGAGATGCCAGCCCCTCGCACAGCACAACTCACTGACACTTGTGAGCCAATTTTCAAGTTGTTGCGCAAGGACCAAACTATCGAATGGAATGAAAAATGCCAAGAGGCCTTCGACAAAATCAAGCAATACCTACAAAACCCCCCTGTGTTAGTACCTCCAGTACCAGGCAGACCATTAATCCTCTACTTGACAGTGTTAGACATATCTATGGGGTGTGTACTTGGACAACATGATGAAACGGGTAAAAAAGAACGTGCCATTTGTTACCTGAGTAAGAAGCTTACGAGTTATGAAGCTAATTACTCGATACTGGAGCGTACCTGTTGCGCCCTAGCGTGGGCCGCTCACCGTCTATGACAATATATGCTTTCTCATACAACTTGGTTGGTGTCGAAGATGGACCCGATCAAATATGTATTCGAGAAACCTGCTCTCACTGGAAGGATTGCCCGGTGGCAGATGCTATTATCCGAGTACGATATTCAATACGTCTCTCAGAAGGCCATCAAAGGTAGTGCCCTCGCCGAGCACTTAGCCAACCAACCAGTATATGACCATTCACCTGTCCACTATGAATTTCCTGATGAGGATGTAATGTCCGCCGAAAAAGAAGAATCAAGAAACGAAGAGTGGACCATGATATTCGATGGGGCTTCTAATGCATTGGGGCACGGAATTGGGGCAGTACTAATTTCTCCAAAAAATTAGTACACTCCTGTTACGGCTCGCTTATGTTTCAACTGTACCAATAACGTGGCAGAATATGAGGCGTGTGTCATGGGAATCAGAGCTGCCATAGAAACTAAGGTCAGAGTCCTAAAAGTATATGCGGATTCTGCCCTAGTTATCAACCAGTTGAATGGAGAATGGGAAACTCGAGATTCTAAGTTAATCCCTTACCACGAGTATATCCAAGAACTCGCCGAATCCTTTGATAGGATCACGTTTCAACATATCCCACGAGAAGATAATTAGTTGGGCTGATGCATTGGCCACGCTGTCATCTATGTTCCAAATAAACTGTGACAAGGAAATGCCTCTCATCCTGATAGAATCGTGCTAATCCCGCTTATTGCCAGGTGATAGAAGAAGAATCCGACGGAAAACCGTGGTACCACGACATCAAGTGCTACCTCAAAAGCAAGGAATACCCTTCGGGTGCCTTAGAGAATGACAACCGAACTTTGAGGAGGCTTGCTATGAGTTTCTTTTTGAACGGCGACGTACTCTACAAAAGAAATCACGACATGGTACTCCTCTGGTGTGTGGACTCTGCAGAAGCAAGACAAATTCTTGACGACGTCCACGAAGGTTCCTTTGGGACCCATGCCAACGGTTACGCAATGGCTCGGAAGATTCTCAGAGCTGGGTATTATTGGCTTACAATGGAAAGTGACTGCATCAAGCATGTGAGGAAATGTCATAAGTGTCAGACTTACGCTGATAATATTCATGTACCTCCAACTTCCCTAAACATCCTCAGTGCACCCTGGCCATTCTCCATGTGGGGTTTGGATGTCATAGGAATAATTGAACCAAAAGCCTCTAACGGACACTGATTCATCCTTGTGGCTATTGATTACTTCACAAAGTGGGTCGAAGCAGTCTCCTATACCAATGTGACTCGCAGTGTTGTGGTCAAGTTCATCAAAAAAGAAATAATTTGTCGGTATGGTTTACCAAGGAAGATCATCACGGACAATGGGACTAATTTAAACAATAAGATGATGAAAGAGTTGTGCGATGACTTCAAAATTCAACATCACAATTCTTCCCCATATCGTCCAAAGATGAATGGGGCAGTGGAAGCGGCCAACAAAAATATCAAGAAAATTATTCAGAAAATGGTGGTAACTTACAAAGATTGGCACGAGATGCTTCCTTTTGCTTTACACGGGTACCGAACTTCTGTACGCACTTCAACGGGGGCAACACCTTTTTCTCTAATGTACGAAATGGAAGCGGTACTCCCCATAGAGGTAGAAATCCCTTCTTTAAGGGTAATTATGGAAACTAAGCTCGAAGAAGCCGAATGGGTCCAGGCACGATATGACCAGTTGAATCTTATAGAAGAGAAAAGGTTAGAAGCAATTTGTCATGGCCAATTATATCAAAAGAGACTCAAGAGAGCGTACGAGAAAAAGGTACGTCATCGAGAATTCACAGAAGGGGAATTGGTGTTAAAGAAGATTCTACCTATTCAGAAAGACCAACGCGGAAAATGGACTCCAAATTATGAAGGTCCATATATAGTGAAAAAAGCATTTTCGGGAGGAGGCCTCATTCTCACAGATATGGAAGGGCATAACCTACCACTGCCGATAAACTCAGATGCAGTCAAGAAATACTACGTCTAGAATGGCACAATACCCAAAAAAAAAGCTCACTAGGTCGAAAACCTGAAAGGGCGGTCTATGCAAAAGTTAGAGCGACCTGGTAGGTTGAAAACCCGAAAGGGCAGCCTAGGCAAAAATTAAGGTCAAATAAAAACGCTAAGTTGAAAACCCGCAAGGGCGATTTAGAACAACCCGCCAAGTCGAAAACTCACAAAGAGCGGCTTGAGCAAAAGCCGACCTGAATGAGTCAAAAGTAGCCAGGATTGGGCTCTGACCAACTGGGGCAGAGATGGTCAAAACTAACCGCAGACACAAAATTTTGAAGTTGATCAAGAAGGCTATCGGGGTCTGAATTACAGAATGGCAGCATGATTTGTTTTCAAAGGGATTATATGTAGAACTGATATTTCTCACCAGTTTCTAATTTAGCAAATACGAATTTGTTCTGTTTGTAATATTTTATCTCCCCCACCATAGTGGAGATTCATTCTTATCCATATTGCCATCTATTAAATACCACCAGCACAATAGAATGCTTATTTCAGCCTCTCCAAATTCGATTTGGGATTTTTTTCAATTTGCATTTTCTTTCTAAAGAAATCTGTGCTAAAAGACAAACATGTGCAAATCAAGACATAAGAGCATTGTATAATTACTGAAAATTCTAAAAGGATCTAAGGAATTTGGCGTCTTCACATCAAGGAAAAAGAGCTAGTAGGGCATCTCACCTAATTCAAAATCATCAATGTTGAATACGTTACGAAAGGGCCAATTAGCTTGTTCAGAATTCGCCAACTAAAGAGATCTGGAGCTAACTTATCAAGAAAAGTTTCAGAAGCAGTCAAGAGGATACTGCCTATCTCTAATAAAACAAATAATACTCATGCATGACATGCTATTCATTGCATCTTGTATAATCACCAATACTTTTGGGTCCACGACCCACTTAAAAAAAAAATTCTAAAAAACAAATAAACAAAAAATTTCATTTCATGCATGGCATACCATTCATTGCATCCTGCATGACTATCAAAGTTTTTGGGTCCATTGACCCACCCTCTCAAATATTACATACAGTTGGTCTGATGTTACTCAGTAAGAGCTAGTACTCAGCCTATTCAATCTATTAGCATGAGTTAGGAACCTGTCCTATACCTTGCTGGGAATCTGACCCAAACTGTTTCGAGTGACAGAGAAGCTCGTACACTGGACGTTCACCTGCAATAGGAAAACCAGTCCATACTTTAGCAAGAGTTAGATTCTGACCTACATCTTGCCGGGAATCTGACCCGAACCCATATTGAGTAACAGAGAAACTCATATTACGGACATTCCTTAAAGTAAGGTAGTCAATCTGTACCTTTTAGCGAGAGTTAATAACCTGACTTACCCTTGTTGGGAATCTGACCCAAGCTTCTGTCGAGTGATGAAGAAGCTCGCACCCCGGACTTACCCTAAGTAGGGAAGTAATCAATACTAAAGATGTGAGGGTTAGGAACTAGACCTATACCTTACCGAGAATTCACTAGGAACCGAACCTAGAATCTCTCGCCAATTTTGTAAGAGCTAGGAACCAAACCTATGCCTTACCAGGAATTCACTGGGAATCAAACCTAGAACCCCAAAGCAAAGTCGGGAGCCAATCTCGCATCTTTAAACAATTTCATTCTAGACAAAATTAGAGTCATTTATCCTTAATTACCTTTTACAACGAATGCACAAAGACCTTCGAGTAAAATGTAATTAAGGAGCGGCAGCTGTAGTACCCTAATTTTGTCCGACCTTTATTTTATTTTATTATTTATGTTAATTTTTTTAAATTAGTAGTAGTGGTAATAATAAATAAAATAATATTTTTGGTTTTATAATCAAGAATAAAAGAGATTAAAAAAAAGAGAAAAGGAAAAAAAACATTTATTTGAGAAGGGGTGTGCAAAAGGGAAATATGGGCAGTGCAAATAGCAGCAAATCAGGCTGGTGGCCCAGCCCAATCCATTCACGCTGCAGCCCACCTCCTTTACTCGCACACCCCCTTTTTTATTTTTCCAGCACCCCTACGCATCCTCTCCACAGCACTGCTTCTCGCACCTCCCCTCATTTATGCACAACCAGCCCAGCTCCACGCACCCTAGCCATTTCACACGCCCAGCCCAAGGTCCATGCGGCCCAACTCAAAAATCACGTTAACCCTAATTTGATAACCCTAAATTCTCACTCATCTTCATTCCCTCGTTCTGCACTCTCTCGCTCTCTCTCAATCCCTCTCCATCCGCGGCGCCTCCACCTTCATCTTTCCCTTCTTCCTTCACCCATGCTCTCCCTTCTATCCTCACTCTTCCAACTCTAACCCTAGCTTCCAAGCCATGCCGTCCCCATCTCCCCTTCCTTTCTCCCTTCATTCTTCCACCAAATTCCTAATCCAAAACCCTAGCCGCAACACTGCTCCCTCTCTCCCCTTCCAGTCTGTCTTTCCCTTCCCAAAACCCTACCTTCTCCTCCCACCATTTTCGCCACCATTATCGGCCTCCCCTTTTCAACCAACCTCAACCCTAGTTTCCAAGCCGCAGCAACATACGCACACAAATCCCTCATCTTCTTCATCCTCACCCAAACCCTAATTCCTCTCGCGGCGTGCTCTCCTCTCCCTCGCCTCACTCTTCTTCTTCCTCTTCCATCCACGCTTTCAAAACCTAATCCTAATCTTTCCCTCACTCTCTCAACCCTAAGCCGCGACCGTAACCTACCCTCCCCATAATCTTTTCTTTCCTTTTTTCTTCTCTATTTCCACAAAATCAAATCAAATCCTATCCACGATTCGGTCCAAATTCAAGATGTGCATGAGGAAACCGTGTAGATTTGACGAATCAGGGAAGTTTCTATCCCCTTTCTTTTCCTTTAATTTTTATTATTATTCTGATTTGATTTGATTTTTGTGACAGAGACCATGAGGCTATAAAAGCCAAGCTCGAGACCACGCAAATGGGAGGAGAAAACCAGAGAGAAAAAAGAAGAAGAACGAAAGGAGAGCAAACCGGATCCAAAAAATAGCACAAGGAAAAGGAGAGGCAGAGCAAGCAGAGTGAAGAAGAAGAAGAAAGAACCCGTGAGGCCACCTAAACCAAAATTTAAACACCTTCTAGTTCTAGGTTTTCTTTTTCCTCCATCCCTCGTTTGTAAATTTCCTGGGAAGCCATAAAACCCAGGTTCCCCCCCTTCTTCTTCGTTTTCATATTCTCTGTTCTTTTTGTCATGTTTCTGTAAACTGGACTGAGGTATACATGATTGTTGTTGTAATTATTGTGTTGCTGCAATTGTTGTTGTCATTATTGTCGTGATTGTTGTTGTTGCTGTTGTACGAATCTGGAACTAGATTAGGGTTAGGGTTTGGTCTTCCAATGGGGCCAAACCCAAGGCAGGGACTTATTTACAATTTACTTTTTTTTATTTCATAAATCATCAGAAATTAATAAAGGATTGATGAGGGACATAAAAGCAAAAAAAAAAGTGAAGTTTTCATTTTTATTTATACGTTTTTCTATATGATTAGTTTTTACTTTCTAGATTTTTTGTATTTATTATTTCTGTTATATTAAAAAGAATAAATAATAATTTTTATATAATGGTTGAGTTTTCCTTTTATTAAGTTTCCTTTTATAACCTTCATAATATGGTGATTAATAAACTTGCATTTTTTTAGAAAATTTGTTTGGGAATAATTCATTTATTGATAAACAAGTATTTTTAAACAATTAAAAAGGTACCGTTTCTGAACGGGCGTCGTAAGGGTGCTAACACCTTCCTCACGCGTAACCAACTCCCGAACCTAAATTTGTTTCGAAGACCATTTTTCCAAATTATCTTTATGAAAGGGTTTTTCCTATTGTTTTTCCTTAATAAACATTAGGTGGCGGCTCCATTTAATTTTTAGGGTGGTTGTCACACATATCCTTCAAAACGATCAAATTCACCGTAATCTGTGATTTTTGGCAGATCCATAACTCTGTTCCAAATCCGTTTAGACGTCAATCTTGGGCGCGGGCCATCTAATTCAACTTCCCCCATTCTTAAAGGCGTTCTTATTCTGTCTACATGGAAGATCGCCTGGTAAAAACCTGCGAAGTGAGTCAAACCAAGAACTCTTCTCCCCGAATTTCAAGGTAAAGGCCTTTGCATGCTCCATGCAATGGGGACATGCCATTTTACCATGAGTACCCCAACTAGACAACATGCCATATCCAGGGAAGTCATTAATGGTCCACATAAGAGCTACCCTCATTGTAAAGTTATTCTTTCGTGCAATATCATAAGTCAAAACGCCATTCCACAACCTTTTGAGATCATCAATGAGAGGCTATAAGTAGATGTCAATACTATCTGTTGGATTATTTGGACCCGGTATAATACAATTCAATAACATATAAGGCTTAGACATGCACATTTTGGGAGGAAGATTGTACGGGGTAACAATAACTGACCAGCAAGAATAAGGTTTCGCCGTTGATTGAACATACGGGGTAAAACCATCAGAGCATAAGCCAAATCGTACATTACATGGATCTGTTGCAAATTCGAGATGCACACGATCAAAGTACTTCCAAGCTTCACCATCACATGGGTGGTGCAACATACCTGAAGTGCTTCTATTCTCATAGTGCCACGTCATTTTGTCTGCAGTCTGTGTTGATGTAAACATTCTCTGCAGCCTTGGAATAATTGGCAAGTAAAACGTTTCCTTTACTAGAACTGGTTTTTGTCTACCCTTCCCATTATCAGTGTGTGAAATATACTTTGGCTCACCACAAAATTTGCATTCAATCAGCGCGCCATCGTTTTTACCGAATTCATTGTCGTAATATAACATACACCCTCTCACACAACAATCAATCCTTTTAGATTCCAACCCCAACTTGGACACTCAGCTTTTAGTCTCGTAATAACTTTTTGGCAAACCGTCTCTGATAGGTGACGAGTCTAACATCATCTTTGTTACGAGATTCAAGAACACATTCATAGCACCACAGTTGGACTTAAAAGCTAAAAGCCTCATGTACGTTGATAATTTAGAGTCTGCAGACCCTTCAAACAACGACTTATTTGTTTCTAACAAGAGATTATAAAATTTTTGTGCTGTCTCATTTGGAAGTTCATCTGTGCCATCATACTGTTACTCATCGAATGATATGTTGACCCCCAAGGCATCACAAACCATATCTTGCCTCAATTCAATTTGCTCACCATATCCCGTATCTACGCAACTGCTTGAAGTACCTGTGCAATTATCGCCAACCCCTAAATCAACCCGAGACAACTCTTCACCATGTCTAGTCCAAATCCAGTAATTAGGCCTAAATCTAACTGAATATAGGTGATGCATGACCTGACCTGGGCTCTTAATCCTTCTGCAATCGCAATTAAGGCACGGACATCTAATCCCTCCATTAGTTATGAAATCTTCATGTGAGTCAAACCAAGAACTCTTCCCCCCGAATTTCAAGGTAAAGGCCTTTATATGCTCCATGCAATGCGGACATGCCATTTTACCATGAGTACCCCAACCAAACAACATGCCATATGCAGGGAAGTCATTATAGTCCACATCAGAGCTGCCCTCATTGTAAAATTCTTCTTTTGTGCAATATCATACGTCAAAACACCATTCCACAACCTTTTGAGATCGTCAATGAGAGGCTGTAAATAGATGTCAATACCATCTTTTGGATTATCTGGATCTGGTATAATACAAGTTAAGAATATATAAGGCTTAGACATGCACATTTCGGGAGGAAGATTGTATGGGGTAACAATAACTGGCCAACAAGAAAAAGGTTTCGCCGTAGATTGAACATACAGGGTAAAACAATCGGAGCATAACCCAAGTCGCACATTACGTGGATCTGCTGCAAAATCGGGATGCACACGACCAAAGTGCTTATAAGCTTCACCATCAGATAACATACCAGAAGTGTTTCTATTCTCATAGTGCCACGTCATTTTGCCTGCAGTTTGTGTTGATGCAAACATTCTCTGCAGCCTTCGAATAATTGGCAAATAAAATATTACCTTCATTGGAACTGGTTTTTGTCTACCCTTCCCATTATCAGTGTGTGAAATATACCTTGGCTCACCACAAAATTTGCATTCAACTAGCGCGCTATCATTTTTACCGAATTCATTATCGTAATATAACATACATCCTTTCACACAACAATCAATCCTTTTAGATTCTTACCCTAACTTGGAATGCTAAGCTTTTAGTCTCGTAATAACTTTTTAGCAAACTATCTCTGATAGGTGATGAGTCCAACATCATTTTCGTTACGAGATCCAAGCACACATTAGTAGCACTACAGTTGGACTTAAGAGCTAAAAGCCTCACACACATTGATAATTTAGAGTCTGCAGACCCTTCAAACAACGACTTATTTGTTTCTAACAAGAGATTATAAAATGTTTGTGTTGTCTCATTTGGAAGTTCATCTGTGTCATCATATTGTTGCTCCTCGAATGATACGTTGACCCCCAAGGCATCACAAACCATATCTTGCATCAATTCAATCTGCTCACCATATTCCGTATCTACGCAACTACTTGAAGTACCTGTGCAATTATCGCCAACCCCTAAATCAACCCGAGACAACTCTTTGTGAATACATGCCTTGACAGGATGGTTTTGATGATTGACAAAAGGGAGTTTTGCAAATAGTCAACCGTGCAAAAAGTGGAAAAGAATACCAAGACGCGTATCAAGAATGATAGTTTCTCAAGTCTTTGGGTTTTGGGTATTTATTTATTTTTATTAAGACTATTTGTAAGTAGTAATAAAAAGCTCTCAATTAAAATAAAATCACACACTCACAAAATGATTTTTATTCTAAAATTGATTTTATGATAATTTTTTCTAAATTATTTTTAGGCACAAAGTATTTTGAAAAATTCTTAAGTTGTACTCAAAATAATATTGTTTGGAAAATATTTCAAGTTTTCTTTGGAAAATATTCTCCGTGCCGAGCTGTGGGGAAGTCGCGTCTTGAGCCGAGGTCGCGTTGAGTGTGGGGAGGTCGCGTCGAAATGAGGTCGCGTCGAGCCGTGGAGAGGTCGGTATCGAGCGTGTGGAGAGGTCGTATGCCGAGCGTGTGGAGAGGTCGTATGTCGAGTGTGTGGAGAGGTCGTATGCCGAAATGGGGAGAGATTGTATCGAAATGGGAGATCGTATGCCGAGCCGGGAGAGGTCCTTTGGAAATACGATGTCGGACACCAAGTGTGTCAGAATCATTTCGTATCCGTGTTTCAATTTTTAATGCCGCAACGGACAAATCCTTTTAATGCTACAACGGACAAATCCCTTTAATCTTTGAACGGACAAATCCTCTTAAATGTGACGCTCCTCTCGGTGCCTATAAAAGACCTTGCACCATGAGCATTGTTTTAAAAAACACAACGCTAGTGCTTAATTTTTATCTTTGAAACTCTGTCAAAATATTCTCCATCACTCACACTTATTTGAGCACAATTTTTGAGAGCTTTTTTATTCTTCATAATTTGAGTTGTATTATTTGAGCTTCAATTTGTTATATCTGCACTATTGAGTGTATCTTTCTCATCTCATTTTATTTGTAAAAATCATTTCTTTTTGGGTAGGAATCCCAAGGTGTTCATAGAGAGGGGATGTCTCTTGAGCGTATTGCTCAGTATAGAGTTGTAAAGATTTCTAGTTGAACCTGATTTAAAAGCTAGTGATTTAGTGAAAATCCCATAGTGCTTTGCTTTGGGAGACGGGGCGTAGGCCACAGGGGGTGTTTGGTGGCGAACACTGTATAATTTCTTGCGTGCTCTTCTTTGCTCTCTATCTCTTTATCATTCAAGCACTTTATTTATTTTTGTTCTTTATTTATTTTTTGGTCATTTATTTTCTGTCATTTATTTATTGCAATTTAATTCCTGCAATTTATTCTTCAAGTTATTTATCGTTTCGCAATTTATTTCTTTCAAGTTTTTTTTAATTCAGTAATTTATCTGTAATTTTTTATATAAGCACCGCTATCACAATTCACCCCCCTCTTGTGTTTGAAGTCACTTGGTAACACTCTTCACCATGTCTAGTCCAAATTCAGTAATTAGGCCTAAATCTAACTGAATATAGGTGATGCATGACCTGACCTGGGCTCTTAATCCTTCTGCAATCGCAATTAAGGCACGGACATCTAATCCCTCCATTAGTTATGAAATCTTCATGTGCCATTGTGGCTTGGACAAAGTGATCAACCACATCACAAAAGATTGTTTCAAACCCCCTCTCTCCGATACAACTACGATTCGAAGGAAAAAATTTCATCTTTTGCATGTTAAAAAAATGACAATTTCAGCAAATCGACGTTCTTAGAACCGCTCTCTTTCTTTAAATGGTATAACCCTATCCCATTCGAGAAAAAACTTTTTCAGAACTCGTATAATAATCCTTCCTTAATTCTCATCTCTTATACTTGACAAAATTTCGGCAGCATCTCCCGTTGGTCTCTAAGTACACTAAATGATCGCAGTTATGAATACCGCGATCAAGTATGCACCCAAAGAACAAAAGGAAATGAGTCGAACCGAAATTTCATCAAATATAAAGATACGAGAATTAAACAACAACTATTATACGAGTAAAGAAAAAGAATTTTCCCAAACTGTCCCATTTAGACAATTCAATGTTCAATATACAATGAACACGTGGTACCCTAAAAGAATACATGTACTCAATAATATATTGAACCTCAAACGGGAAGCTAAGGCTTTTCTCCGATACTAATAACAAGCACAGACAAGGTACCTAGAAAACTATATAACTTGGGTACTCATCTTCCCCAAGGCTCCAGCACGGCAATATTACGGCTACGATGGTTTATATTATTCCTCAATTGTGCAAAACAAAAGTAATTCACATTTACCCAAAACTCAACCAGACAAAGTATCTCATATAGTCATAACATCATTCACCATTTTTCTTTGAAGCATCTATTGTAATCGTTAAGTATCCAATTATTATTTCACCTTATATATGTAACCAATTTCAATCTAAACATTACTTTCTTGTGCGCATCATCAGTGGTCTACAACCCATTATTTCTCATTCTCTTGAAGTGCTCCCTCCGGTATGATTTCTAGACATTCTTATTAAAAATTATCGATATAATATATTGCTGATTTTTTTTGGTAATGATATAATATATTGCTGATAATAATGAGAGTTATTTTCGTTCTCATGTTTTATTTTATTTTTATTTAGTTTGGTCTACATGCTCACATGACTATTATTGTTAATTGCTTCAAGTAGTTAAGGGAGTTTAGGCTTTTTTACAAAGATTTATGTTAGCTAGCATTTGTTTTTTTCTTTTATTTTCTATATGGTGGGTATTTGTTCATTGACTTTGAGCTTTATCATTTTTTTTTAATTTCCTTTTCAAATATTGTGAAACAATTATCTGTTTTTTATAACAAATTAACAATGCAAGATGAATGCATAGTCAAAACTAGCTAGCTAACCCAATACAACCAACAATGAGGAGTTGAAAGAACTAAGCAGAGCTAAAATTTCACTATCAGGTAACCTTAAAAAGTCGCACGGTAACTGCGATTTTCCAAAAATTAAAGAAAAAACACTTTCAATTTCAATATACCACAATAGCAATTCAATTATGATCCATAGCACATCACACTCTTGTATTGTATTGTATCTTTCAAGTTTTGACAAAATCAAGGTTCTTAGAAAACTATATAACTTGGGTACACATCTTCTCCAAGGTTCCAGCACGATAATATTACGGCTACGACAATTTATATCATTACTCAATTGTGCAAAACAAAAGTAATTCACATTTACCCTAATCATACAGTCTTTAATTACAATTACAATCCCAAATATACAAAATTACATAATAGTCACAAATCATACAATCTCTAATCATAATTACAATCCCTAATCATACAAAATTTCAACTAAATTACG
This sequence comes from Calophaca sinica, assembly GCA_037113605.1. Taxonomy (NCBI): domain Eukaryota; kingdom Viridiplantae; phylum Streptophyta; class Magnoliopsida; order Fabales; family Fabaceae; genus Calophaca; species Calophaca sinica. Next base: position 51,670,877 of record CM073735.1, on the reverse strand, counting down.
GTATCTAATACGGTCTCTAATCATACAAAATTTCAATTAAACTACGGTTCTTAATCATACAAAATTACTCGAATGATAAAAACTTATAACGAACCAACCTCGATCGCAGAGTAGTGGTAGAGGCACGGGCGGCAGTGGTGGCAGCTGTGGTGGCGCGACAAAGTGGCGAAGGAGCACCAACAACACTAATTTAGGGGGGAAAACCCCTGTTAATCTACTTCTATTTTTTTATTTTTTGAAGAAGCCAAACAGATTGATGGTCTATGCGGCATAATTTAGGGGGAACATATCACTGCCAAACAAATTGAAGACGAGCAGATTGAAGCCAAAGAAATTTTGATGTCCAAATTAGGGGAAAATTAATAACCAAACAGATACTCTGCAAATTGAAGCCACTCAAACTAAGAAGCCAAATAGATTCAATGACGTTCAGATTGAAGCCAAACAGATACAAGAGGTAACCGATTGAAGTCAAATTAGGGGAAAATACACGAGCATGTTTGGGGTTTTAAAGGGAGACTCACCAGCGGCGCGGCATTCGGCGGCAGGAGGAGGATGCGACGGGGGGAGAGAGAGAGAAAGAGAGAGACGAGGCTGAATGGCCTGTTTTGGCTTTCTTAAGCAATCGGGTTGAGAGAGAGAAAGAGAGAGAACAGAGGGTGGTGGCCGGAAAGAAAGAAGGAGTCGCGACGGAGGCGAGACGCGTTCAGGCTACCGGCGGTGGAGAAGGAAAGAGTCGCGACTGAGAGAAAGAACACAGGGAGGTGGGAGGAAGGAGTCGCACAACAAAGACAGAAATGTTTTTCTCCAGAGTGTGACGAACGAGAGTGAGGTGAGGGGTGAGTGAGTAGGTCAGAGAGGAGAGAAGAGAAGACAACGTAAAACTGGGAATGGGGGAGAAGAGTCATCCTCTGGTTGTATTCGGAGGTTACCGACGACCTCAATTACAATACCGACGGCCTAAACCCGTCGGTAAACTCGATGCGGCATTACCGACAACCAACTTTCAAATATCGACGGTCGAGCCTGTCAGTAACCTCAACAGTGAATTGACAGTCGAGATTACCGACAGGCAAATGTGACCCGTTGTACGCTAATTGTTACCGACGGTAGAGATGGTTCCAACAAGGTTGGCGCTTATAAATAGGGAAGTTTTAGTCTCAAATTTTGATGTCTCGTTTGTGTTTTGTTTTAATCATAGTGAGAGCTGTAACCACCTGCTTTTTACGTGTTCATTCTCATATAAAGTGTGCTTAGCTAAACATGCTTAGCTGGGTTTCAAAGGGGTTCATGATGGGGACAGTGTCGATCATTTCTTACAACATGGAGGTTTAATTAGAGTAAAGAAAGATAGGAGTTAGACACCTTATTTGGCAAGCGGTCACATGGTTCTTGTGGATGCATACGAATAAATTTGTCTTTGATGAAGTTGTGGCAGATTGTCAGGCAGCAATTACGCAAATAAAAATTCTGTCCTGGGGGTGGTTCATATGTTGGGAAGACAGAAATACTGGTTTACCTTTTTCCAATTAGTGTACTAATACGTTGATGTGCATTCAATCCATTTAGAATAGACTCAATCGTAACGGGTTGGAGTATTCTTTTATACTCTGTTTTAATATATTTTGCTTATAAAAAAATTCAAACATAAATCACTTCAAATTTAACTTTAATCAAATCAATTTTAAAAAATAAGATGAAAGAAAAACACATTTGATAGAGGTTCACCCAACAGAAAATGGGTTACTGCCTCCTCAAATAAAAGCATTATCGTGGGGTTGGTTTATTTGTCAGGAGAGTAGAAATTTGGGGAGGACATTTTCTGATTGGTGTATCAACCAAAAGGGTTGTTTTAACAACATTTAGCTTTGTATTTTGATGTAGCGGGTTCAAGTACCCTTGTACTTGCTATTAATATTAATATCTTCACTTATAAAAAAAAAACTTTTAGGAGAGGTAGCTAATTTGGTAATGTTGTCTAAAAAGTGAGCCCATAGACGGCGTAGTGGAATATCTTTTGAAAGAAAGTGGGGAGTCCTATTTTACCCAAAAATAAAAGTAAGGTTGGGCCTTTATTTTAGTCATGTTGTTATGCGTAGTATTTTGCTTTATCACACATGCAGAACAAAAGACAGATTGAAAATATTCCCCCATGCAAAAGATAAAAAAAGAGAGATACATCATCCGTGACATGAAATGAATAGGTATACAACTTTAGCCTTTAAGGGATAAAAAAAAGAGAGGGGAATTAGGTTAGGTTTGGATATAGTGGTGGTGTGGTAAGCAATGGTGAAAATTATAAGAAAAAAAGAAAGAATAAGGACCTTCCCATAATGCTCACTTTGGTTTTGGGAATTACGCAAGCTCTTTATTTCCCTCTCTAACAGAGAAATAATGGGGAAGCGCACAAGAAGCAAAGTTATTTCCAAAGTTATATTAGGATACAGGACAGAGGTGGGGCCAAAAGGAAAAGCAAGTTATAAATAAATCCCGTTAGAGATGGGAGTTTGGACAGCTGTTGGACTTGGAGGCCGTATACATGTGTGTGGTGGGTTTGGACTTTCAGTCTACACACAAGAATGTTGAATTGAAACTCTTTTTTTTTTTGTTGCAGTGCATGGAGAAGCACAACACAACTGGATTGGAATGGATTCATTATCTCTTTCTATCTATCTATGCATCTTATTAATTTCAACTTGGAAGAATCAGAAGGTAGGGTCCGGCAGAATCATCGGAGACTTTCATTCCCCAATATATTCTTTTTTCTCTCTAGCTTTTTTTTGACAATTTTTCTCTAGCTTTGAGAAGGAAAGTTCACACATGCACATCAACATATATAATTTAAAATTTAAGTTAAAGCAATCATTATATTAGTAATAATTTAAATTTTTGAACTAATTTTTATTATGGAGTATATTTATGGTTTAATTATTTTGTAACTCCCCTGAACTATTTGAAAATTTTCAAATAGGTCCCTGAACTAAAAAATTGTAATTAAATCTTTAAACTTGTTAAAAATTTGTAATTGGGTCTCTGAATTTTAAACGGATTCCTGAACTTTTAGATAATTTGTCATTATATTCCTGAACTTTTAAATAATTTGTAATCGTGTCTCTCGGTTGAGGGACTCAGTTACAAATTATTTGAAAGTTCAGGGACTCATTTAATATTTAAGGACTCAATTACAAATTATTTTACAGTTTATGAACTCAATTAAAAAAAACTTAGTTCAGAGACTATTTAAAAATTTCCAAATAATTCAGAGACTAATGGAGTATTTAAACTGATATTTATTTATTATTTTATCCACTTAACATTATGTTAATGATTGTTAATATATATTCCCTCCGGTCTGAAATAAAAAATAAAAAAGTCTCTAAAATATAAACAAAAAATCTATGTATTTAGTCCAAAATTTAGACAAAACACATAAGTTTTTTGCTTATATTTTAGAGACTTTTTTTTGTTTATATTTAAGATCAGAGTGAGTATCATACAAGGACATTTTAGATTCTTTCGCTACTCTCTCTCTTTCACACATGACCTTCCGGGAATCTAGCTTCTCATCAATCTTAAAATCTAGTATTAGTTCCACCTTCGCTTTTGATTTGTTAAACAATAATGAAATTTTGTCCTTCCAAACAACACTGAACTATCTTTCTTTTATTCTTTCAAAATTCCTCCAACTCATTCTCTTTCTCCAAATTTATCATATATCCCAACAAATATATACTACTATTCTGTTTTTCCTTCTTCTTTCTTTTGACTCATATTGCCATCATCACTCAATTATTGCTTTAAAGTCCTAAATATCTTCAGTAAAGGGACAACGTGGCAGGTGGATGTTGTTTATTTATCCTCTCTCTCTCTCGCTCTCGCTCTCTCTCTCTCTATTACACACACACAAACACAGTCAGCCAGCATTCGTGTTCTCTTTCTTTCTGCTTTGCTTTTGTTCTGTTTGGTACCCTTTATTTCCTTTTACATAATGTTTCCATAGGCACTTTCTTCGAGCAGTTATTGTTCATTTGTGGCTTCATATAATTCATGGTAAAAAGAAGTCCTCCTTTCTTGATTTTGGAATATTGTGTTTGTCACACTTTTCTTTCTTTCTTTCACCTCAGTGCCTCATATGAGGGGACCAATATTAAAATTGGGGTTACTTTTATTTCCCTTTGGTACATCAGATTCAGAATGTGTGTCTCTGTGACTCTCTGTATATAATGTCTCTGTTAGAGAAAGTCAATTCCCTATACAATCAATATGTATGGTTTCATTGATTCAACAGTTGCTTTCCAATATATATATATATATATATATATATATATATATATATTACAGATTGAGAAGTATATAAATAAAACTCACTTGACAGTTGACACTTTTAATGGCTTAGGTTGTTAGTTAGATCAGTGAAATGCAGAAGCAATTGCTTTTGTTTAATGATTGTACAGTTGCCCCCCAAAAAAAATGCATTAATTATATATTCAAACTTATATTTAACCATTAAAATTGTAACACCAGCATAAGTTTAATAATAAACCCTTAATTTCGTTCTGAACTTACGCTATTTCTCTTACTTCATCTCTCAATTAAATGAAAATACTAGCTTTTAACTTTTTGTCACATTCGTCCCGTTAGTCCCTATAAAGGATTAAAGTGACGGATGTGACAAAACATTACAGACTACTTATAAAACGTTAGGCACTATTTAATATTTTTATTTATTTGAGAGACAAAGTAGGGGAGAAGATATAAGTTTAGAGATGAAATTGGGGGTTTACTCTAAATTTAAAAGGACAAGAATTTTTTTTTGAAAAAAAAGACAAAATACAAGGTCTAATTAATTGAAAAAAAATGAAATGGAAATTGGATTTAGAGGAAAATACAGAAGACCCATTTTGGTATTACAAAATGTAGATTCCAAGCTTGTCAATGGTGGCTTCTGCTAATTAATTATACAGACCAAGCATGTCTCTGTTTGGTCATCAATGGGGTCCATTATTGTCATTTCAATGAATTATGCTTTCTGGGTGTCTCAGTTCTTTAAAACCACATCTCTTTTTGCTTTTTATATCTACGGTTGTTGGTGCATGCTCTCAAACCGTGTCAATAATACCAAATCCTCTCTCTCAAAAGATAAAAATGTAAGACAAGTACCTCAGCCCAAGACAATGTCAAGTCTATTTAAATCAATGCTAATTGCTAGCCTTTAACATTCACAATCAAGTGAAAAGGTTACTCCTTGCAAATAATTAGCTCAGTGTTCAGTTGAGTTTCATTAGTTAACCTATCCTACATGGAAAACTAAACTCAATTTTGTTAACAGTGTTATGCGGAGCAACCAGTGGTGGACTTAGGACCCTAGATCAGCGGGTGCATAAAATTCTAAAATCATCGAAATTATAATAAGAGCATTGACACATATTTTTTTTAATTTTTAAATAACAATCGTAAATGTTTACTTTTCTTACAAAATAACAGGAACGTGATTTCTCATAACTCAAAACAGGTTTTCAGACTTAAATAAATAGAAAAGTTTCGGAATTAAAAAGAAAATTACAAGAGAAAATAACAAAAAAACATAGACCGAATTAACAGATACCCAATTACAACAGAAAAAATTACAAGAGAAAATTAACAGAGGGTTCAGATTAGGGTTTTAGTCCAAATTGGGAGAAATATGAACCTAGTAAAAAATGGAAATAGAGATTGAAAATGACACTCACCAACAGGAGGGAGAGTAGGTCGAGAAGTGAGACAGTAAGAGGAGTTTATTTTGAGTTTTGAGTTTTGAGAGAGATGACGGAATTTGACTGAATGAGAAGAAAGAAGTGAGTAAGGGAGGGTACTTGGTGCAATTTATTAAACTGAGAGGAGTCAAAATATAAATTTTATAAGGGGGTAAGTAGTATTTTTAATTTTTCAGATAGTGCAAATGTACACCCTCGATAACAAGTAGGTCCACCTCTTAGGGTGTAAAATATAAAACTGAGAGGGGTCAAAATAAAAATTTCATGTGGGAGTAAGTGAAAATTTTTAAAGTTCAGGGGGTGCAAGTGCACACCCCGATCATAAGGCAGGTCCGCCTCTGGGAGCGACCTGGTCCTACACGTGCCAGAGGAAATCAAACTACAACTCTCAAACTTTTAGAGGAAAAATTCTAACTAGTTCGCTTGGACAATAGCAGACATGCCTGGACTAGATTTGTCATTCATGTCTCACCACTTGGCAGTCGACCCAAGATTCGAGCCCATGGCCTAAAGATGTTGCAAGATGGGACTCGGCAAGAGAGATACAACTAACAAACTATTAATCGTGTTGTTAGAAGCCAGAATCATCAAGGAGTTGAAATACACGACGTGGCTCCCTAATGTTGTGTTAGTTGAAAAAACAAGTGGGAAATGGAGGATGTGTGTTGATTACACTAATCTCAATAAGGCATGTCCTAAGGATGCTATCTCTTGCCCAACATCGACAAATGGGTTGGCAATTCATCTAGCAGTTTTTGTTTACTCTCTTTCATGGATGTGCATTCAAGGTATAGCCAAGTTCCCATCAACCTTAAAGACAAAGAGAAAACGACCTTCATGATCATGAGGTCCAGTTATTGATACAAAGTAATGCCCTTCGGCCTGAAGAACACGACGACTTCTTAACAGAAGATGATAAATAAGGTCTCCGAATTTAAGATCATGAGTATGTTGGAAGTTTGCATTGACGACAAGATCGTCAAGAGCATATATGAGCTAACATACATCACTGTTGTACGCGGAGTGTTCCAACAGCCGAGGGCACACAACATGCGACTGAACCCCTAGAAGTGCACCTTCGGGGTGAAACCTCTAATCAGTCAAGGAGATTCAACAACTCATGGGGAGAATGGCCGCTCTGACGAGGTGCATCTCTAAGGCAGCTCAACTTGCGCTTCCTTTCTTTAAACTCATGAAGAACTGGGATTCAAACTGTGAAAAAGCTTTCACTAAAATAAAACAGGTGCTCTCAACCCCTCCCGTCCTCACGATACTAGACTCTAGTGAAACCATGTTCTTCTACATATCTGTTGTCGAAGATGCAGTCAATGTTGTGTTCGTTCCCGAGACGTTTGAAGGTCAAAGATCATTGTACTTGTAACCAAGGCTCTCCAAGGACTCGATATACGATATCAACAGGTGAAAAGATTTGCATATTCTCTGATCATTGTTGCTCGACATTCTAGGCAATATTTCTACAGCCACCCAATAGTATCATCCCATCAGATAGATTCTACACCGACCTGATTTGGTTGGACAAATAATATCATGATCAATTCAATTATCAAAATTTGGATCGCGCTACGATCCAAGACAAGCTATCAATGCACAAGCTCTAATTGATTTCTTAGACGTGGTGACAACTCCGAGTTCTCGTCCCACAAAAGGAAAGTGGACTATTCATGTTGATGGTTCGTTCAATGTTAGAGGAAACAGAGTTGGAATACTCTTAAAAACGGCCAAGGGGTAATGATTGAGCAGTCCTCAAGCTTTGGTTTTATAGCGTCCAATAACCATGCGTAGTGTGAGGCTTGTATATTGTGGGGATCCACATGACATTCGAACTGGGGGCAACTGAGGTCACTCTATGTAGCAACTCTCAGCTTGTCATGTCCCAAATTAAAGAGGAATATCAAGCTAGCAGACTGCTCCTCCAAACATACTTGCTTAAGGTGAAAAACTTAATGGTTCAAATCGATTCCGCCGAGATCATGCATGACTAGAACTAATCTTGACCTCAACGGCCCAATAAAGACAAAGTCCGAATGGTCAACCTATTGACAAGGTTGGCATGCTCTACTCCATCTTGAAGGTAGATAGGACTATTGGATGCACATCCAAGTATCCAACGACTCCCTACATGATACAAAAGCAGTTAACGAGGGCAGTTGCCCCTAAACAACAATTCCCTCATAGAATTAATCTGGAGTCACTATATATACTCTTCAGAAGCAAAAGCTCACATATGCATTCAATCAAATCTCTGGCACTCTAATTTCCCACTGATTTAAGCGTCAAAGTGTTTTGCATGTACACACCACTGTCTCTTCCATGCAGGGACGGATCTAGAATACATTGAACAGGGGGCTATACAAATTTAATATATCATGCATATCATTCTTTCATATCATAAAATGTATTAATAAATTTTGAATAAAGTATAAAATATTAATAATAAATTATTCCTTAAAATTTTAAACTAATAATTAAATACTTTTTTGTAAAAAAAATAAAAAAATATAAATTTAATTTTATAAATAGTTATAGCTTTTAGTGACACACAATGATTGTAGATATAAGTTAAACACTTTTACTTACCGACACTTATACCACTCAATAGTTAAAACTTATAACCGTGGGTTTTTAGAACTTCAAGAGACAATCAATATAACTTTTATAAAAGAAATGTTCTATACATAAGACGTTTACTTATGGACAATGTCTGTCACTAAAAATAATATTTATATATTTTAGTATTTTAAAAGAGAGAGGGGCTAAAACTCATGCTTACCCCTCCCTAAATCTGTCATTGCTTCCATGGTCATCTTCCTCCCTCCTCCACAGCAGAGCTCTGAGGTACTACCGGAAGATTCCGATCCGAGAGATCAAACTAATTCCATTTAAAAATGAAACAAATATACTCCTTATAAATGTGAATGACATATATATGAATTATTGACGGGTGGGTATGATACCTGGAAAGGACATTGATAGAAATTTTTGCGGTCCAAAATCCTCACAATATTGTTTTACTTAATTACTCCAATAAATCGATGATATATCAAAAGGGCATTATATGCAGTTGTAGTGCACGATGTTTCACTTTCATTATGGGAGTAGATTTCTTTTCAGCCATGTATACATATTTGAGATTATTAAGAATTAAATTAATATTTTTTATTTTTTAAAAATTAAATTGGTCTCCGTGATTTTTATCGGGACCAATGTGAGTATTTTGGAGAACTTAAGCTGCACTTATATCCGTAAAATTTAAGCTTTGTGAGATTCGTGAGTGAATTCCCTCGTGTGATATAGCATCGCTTATGTATATATATACATATACAGCGGTGCTATATCACACGAGGGAATGACCTGCTTAATCTCAGATTTGACTCATATTTTATTTTTTTAATGACCAAATTGACATTTTTTATTTCTCAGAGATTAAATTGATTTTCGTAATTTTTATCGGGGATCAACTTGAGTTTTTATATTAAAAATAGAGAGGTTAAAAAAAGAGAAATAAGAGAGTGCTGAATATATATTTAAACTGACATGTGACTCGTGATGTTTCTCACGAATTCTTATTCGTGACCTTTAGCATTACTCTGTTTACATATATGTTGTAGTGACATATCATCAATTTGGTTTTACACAACGCCCTCGGGTCTTGGGACCCTTAACAGTATAATTCCCCATACGAGAGGGAAATGTCTTTGGCCTAACGTCCAAAACGTAGAATTGGACAACTCCTGATAATATCATCTACAGTACTAGTATATAGTGAATGTCGTGACTATGAAATTATACAACATTTTGTACGCATAGGCCTAACCAACTATCAATTTAGTTTTAAAAAAGGACAAATAATAGGACGTTACCTTTCGTCTTCTGCTTTTTTGTTTTTCTTTCTCGCAAATTTTATTTTCTTACACGTATATGTGCATGGAATTCTTGTAAAGTACCTTTCAAAGTCAAATGATTGCATAAATATAGAAAGCAAAAGCTCTAAAATTACATTGAAAATGGCATATAGCTGGTGGTTGGATGTGGGGTATATTGTTTTTAAATCTCAAATTTACTACATGTCCTTCTTGAGGTTCAATTAGTCATATGTCAGAGACCTGCTTAATTATACCATGAAAGCTAAAGATATTTTAATTAATTTACAATACTTGACGTGCAGAATTAATTATGTTTATTTAGGCCATGTTGATGTTGGCTAGCAAAGGCTGTATCGTAGATGAAAATATTTTGATTCACTTTCCTGTCATATTCTATATCTCTTACTAATGACAATTTATCACATAATAAAATAAAATCATAACGTATTAACACAGAATTTGGCTCCACTAAAGTAGCCTTCTCACTTTATGGAGTAAAATGAATACATCTACACCATTGATAGGTTTTAATGGTCCAGATCAATAGTTGTTTTATTTTTAAGTTAATAATTTTGAAAACAAAACTGTCCCCGAGAACAGGTTTTGTTCTGAACTTCCACCGTCACCGTTGTAGAAGGTTTCGATGCTGCCGTCATTGTTGAAGAGGGTGTCGTTGCCGCAGCTGATCTCCATTGCATTTCTCTCTGATTTTTACCATTAACACGGATTAATCCCAAGTTTTATTAGTAACCCCCGAACATTAAACCTCTATCTCCTGTTACAGCAAGTCCCACATCGGTGGGTTCTTGCTTTGGTGAAGGCTTTGGAGCCTATATAAGGAGGCTTAGTAATGCTTTTGTAATCATCCCAAACATTTCTCTTCTTCCTCTTTTATTATTTCTTATACTCAACAAGAGTATTGTGAGAGTATTTGTGAGGTATTTTGTGAGAGGTATTCTTGTAATATTTTCTCACATAGTGAAATTCTTCTGGTCTTGCCCCGTGGTTTTTCCCTTATTTGTTGAGGGTTTTCCACGTAAATTTTGTGTGTTCATTTCCTTATTTTCTCGTCTCTTATTTTAGTTGTGTGACACCATTCCGATACTCTGGTACCTAACAGTGGTATCAGAGCTCCAAGGTTGGTGATACTATTTCGCTGTGTCACTTTAGGAAGGTGTTGGTTCTTAGTATGCTCTGTGGTTGCAGCATTGTCTGATCTGCCACATCAGAAAAGAATTGTTACCGGAAATAGTGTGGTAGTGTAAAAGTGTATGTCTAGTAAAGTTCTGGCTAAGGAAAGACAAGGTTTTTAAGTACGCTTAGCGACACCTCTCTTTCCTGGGAACTTACTTGGTGCACTCTTTACGAGACTCTGATCACTTTTTCGGTATATAGTACTATTCACGGACACGGTTACTATTCACACGTGTGGTTATATACTTTTACAATAATTGTTAACATATCTTTGGATTTGTTACGGTATACGGGATCGTATAATCCGTTCACGATATCTTTGTGCTATTCACGGTGAAATAGTGTAATCCGGTTCGGTTCATGTACAACCATGACAAAAAATTTGAGATAGAAGTTCAATGGGAGTAATTTCTCCTGTGGAAATTGAAGGTAGCGGCGATTCGAGGAAGGATAATTGCTTTGAAGCAATCGAAAGCGCACTCCACAGATATGGTGATGAAAAGTGGAAAGAGAAGGATGACAATCTTTGTTGCCAATTTGCACCTAGCAATGGCGGATTCAGTTTTGTCAAGTGTTGCAGAAAAAAAGACTGCAAGGGAGATTTGGGATGTACTTAACAAATTGTACGAGGTTAAGTCACTTCACACAAGAATATTCTTGAAGAGGAAACTCTACACTCTTCGAATGAGTGAATCCACATTGGTGACGGATCACATTAACACCTTGAATATGCTATTGGCTCAGCTCATAGCATCTGATTCCAAAATAGCAGAAAATGAACGTGCAGAACTTTTACTTCAGAGTTTACCAGATTCGTATGATCAACTCCTCATCAACATTACAAACAACAATGTTGCTGACACTCTTCACTTTGATGATGTTGCCGGTGCAATCCTTGAAGAAGAATCCAGGCGCAAGAATAAGGAGGAAAGGTCAGAAAGTTCGAAGCAAGCAGAAGCTTTAACGATGACGAGGCGGATCAGCGAGCGTGGCGGTGGGAGCCAAGATCGTGGTAGTTCAAAATCTCGAAGAAGCAAGAATCTCAAATGCTACAACTGTGGCATGAGAGGGCACTTGAAGAAGGAGTGTTGGAACAAGAAGAATGGAGAGAAGACCTCAGAAGCATCAACCTCGCAAGGTTGTGTTGCAAGTACCTCAGATGATGGAGAAATCCTGTATAGCGGAGCAACAAGTTCTAAAGGTGGAAGGAAACTCAATGATGTCTGGATAGTGGATTCAGGTGCGACATGGCACATGACTTCACACCGAGATTGGTTTTGTACTTATGAGCCTGTCTCGGTAGGATCCGTGTTTATGGGAAATGACCACGCCTTAGAAATTGTTGGAATCAATCGAGAATAAAGATGCAAGATGGTACTTGTTAAGTAAGATACAAAGTGCGACATGTGAATGGCTTGAAAAGGAATCTATTGTCCACTGGGCAATTGGATGACCTCGGGTGCAAGACCATATTGAAGGTGGAATCTTGAAAGTAGTGAAGGGCAATCTTGTGGTGATGAAAGCAGAAAAGATCACAAGCAATCTATACATGCTTTTGGGAGATATGTTACAAGAGGCGGATGCATCAGTTGCATCAGCGAGCCATGAAGAATCAACGATGATGTGGCATCGCAGGCTAGGCCATATGTCAGAGCGTGGCTTAAAAGTCCTTGCAGAACGCAGTCTCTTACCCGGGCTCAAGACGGTAACTTTACCCTTACGTGAGTCTTGTGTGACAAGTAAGCAAAGATAGATTGAAATTTGCAAAAGTAACTACCAGAAGCAAACACATACTAGACTTGATACATTCTGATGTGTGGGAGTCGCCGGAAACATCCATGGGGGGAGCAAAGTATTTTGTATCATTCATTGATGACTACTCCAGGAGATTGTGGGCATACACGATCAAGAAGAAGTCAGATGTGTTTCCAGTATTCAAGGAGTCCAAAGCACAAGTAGAGCTTGAAACTGGGAAGAAAATCAAGTGCTTGAGGACAGACAATGGAGGAGAATATGTAGATGGTAACTTTCTATCATTCTGCAAGCAAGAGGGTATTACGAGACAATTCATCATTGCACATACACCTCGGCCAGAATGGTGTAGCGTAAACGGATGAACATGACTCTCCTAGAAAGAACAAGAGCTATCCTGAGAACAGCAGGCTCGGCCAAATCTTTCTGGGCAGAAGCAGTCAAAACTGCCTGTTACGTGATAACTCGATCGCCATCAACAGCGATTGGTTTGAAGTCACCAATGGAGATGTGGAAAGGAAAGCGGTATTATTCTTCTTTACATGTGTTCGGATGTCCTGCGTCACGTAATGTACAACTCCCAAGAAAGAACAAAGTTGGATCCAAAATCCGAGAAAATGTATATTCTTGGGTTATCTTGACAATGTCAAGGGGTATCGCTTGTGGGACCCCAACGCCCATAAGCTTGTTGTTAGCGAGAGATGTAGTCTTTGCAGAAAATGAATTACAAAGTGAGCGAGAAAAATGACAAGCACTTCTAAAGAGCTGCTATCGCGGTTGGAGAGAAAGACTTCAAGAAGATGATTCTTACGAGCGAACGAACACATAGAACAAGAACCAGATGAGGTCAATGATGAAGAAGTTCGACGATCAACACGTCAGATAACGGCACCATCGTGGCACTCAGACTATGTTATGGCCTGCCATGATGCATACTGTCTTTTGACCGAAGAAGGTGAACCATCAGCTTTTCAAGAAGCATTGAACAGTTCAGATGCTTCTCAATGGATGACAGCAATGCAGGAAGAAATGGAAGCCCTACATAGAAATAAGACTTGGGAACTTGTTGAACTTCCAAAGGGTCGGAAAGCCATCGGGAACAAATGGGTGTTCAAAATCAAACGAGACGGCAATGATCAAGTGGAACGGTATCGTGCCAGACTTGTAGTCAAAGGTTATGCTTAGAAAGAAGGGATAGATTTTGACGAGATATTTTCTCCAGTTGTCAGACTTACTACTATCAGGGTAGTGTTGGCAATGTGTGCTGCATTTGATTTACATCTTGAACAGTTGGATGTAAAGACTGCTTTTCTTCATGGAGAGCTTGAAGAAGAAATTTATATGCTCCAACCAGAAGGCTTTAAAGAACAAGGAAAAGAAAACTTGGTTTGTAGGTTGACCAAATCTCTGTACGGTCTAAAGCAAGCGCCCAGATGTTGGTACAAGAGATTTGATTCCTTCATAATTAGCCTTAGTTACAACGGTGAGTTGAGACCATTTATGCGTACTACAAGAGGTTTGATGATAATGATTTCATCATTTCTTTGTTGTATGTGGATGACATGTTGGTGGTAGGCCCCAACAAAGATCGAATCCAGGAATTAAAGGCACAGTTGGCTAGGGAGTTTGATATGAAGGACTTGGGACCCGCAAACAAGATTTTAGGGATGCAAATTCACCGAGACAGAAATGATAGGAAGATTTGGCTTTCTCAAACGAATTATCTAAGGAAGGTCTTGCAGCGCTTCAACATGCAAGATTGTAAGCCAATTTCTACCCCGCTACCTGTCAATTTTAAATTATCCTCACGTATGAGTCCTAGCAATGAAGCGGAGAGGATGGAAATGTCTCGAGTACCGTATGCATCAGCGGTGGGAAGCCTTATGTATGCCATGATATGTACAAGACCAGACATTGCACAAGCAGTGGGAGCGGTTTGTCGGTTTATGACAAATCCAGGTAGAGAGCATTGGAATACTGTTAAGAGGATCCTTAGATACAGCAAAGGAACCTCAGATGTTGCATTATGTTACGGAGGATTAGAATTCATTGTCAGGGGTTATGTTGATTCAGATTTTGCAGGTGACCTTGATAAAAGAAAATCCACTACTGGGTATGTATTCACAGTTGCAGGGGGAGCGGTGAGCTGGTTATCTAAGTTACAGACTGTTGTAGCTTTGTCTACTACAGAGGCTGAGTACATGGCAGCTACCCAGGCTTGCAAGGAAGCTATCTGGATTAAAGGTTTAATGGAGGAACTTGGGCACAAGCAACAGATGATTACTGTGTATTGTGACAGTCAGAGTGCCTTGCACATTGCAAGGAATCCAACTTTTCATTCCAGGACAAAGCATATAGATACCCAGTATCACTTTGTTCGTGAAGTGGTAGAGAAAGGAACCGTGGATATGCAAAAGATTCACACCAAAGATAACCTAGCAGATGTGATGACGAAGCCGATCAATGCTGACAAGTTTATTTGGTGTCGATCCTCCTATGGCCTATCAGAAACGTAAGCGACATGGAATGGCAAGGCAGAAAGAGTGGTGTGAAGATATGATTGACTCAATCAAAATCTTCAAGTGGGAGAATGTTACAGCAAGTCCCACATCGGTGGGTTCTTGCTTTGGTGAAGGCTTTGGAGCCTATATAAGGAGGCTTAGTAATGCTTTTGTAATCATCCCAAACATTTCTCTTCTTCCTCTTTTATTATTTCTTATACTCAACAAGAGTATTGTGAGAGTATTTGTGAGGTATTTTGTGAGAGGTATTCTTGTAATATTTTCTCACATAGTGAAATTCTTCTGGTCTTGCCCCGTGGTTTTTTCCTTATTTGTTGAGGGTTTTCCACGTAAATTTTGTGTGTTCATTTCCTTATTTTCTCGTCTCTTATTTTAGTTGTGTGACACCATTCCGATACTCTGGTACCTAACATCTCCCACAAATTGAACCACCATTGTTATGCTACAGAAAAATTATAGTATATGTATTCCACCATCCAGTCGAGATTTGCTGAAATATTTGTAATGGAACTTCTACAATTGATATTATTAATTAAAAAATAAAGGACAATTTGTTAATTAATAATAATTATGCTAATTATTAATGGATCACAATGGTCCTCCTCCTGCTCCACATATCACTACGGCGCGGACGACAACATTGGCATTCACGACGACGATGCTGTCGCGGAGCGTGATTGCTTTCCAGAGGAACATGGGCCGATGCTCCGAACACGTTGAAGGTGTCGATGTTGGGGACAACCGCCTGCTAAAGGCGACGACGAAAGGAGAGTCCGACGGTAATGAAGCCTGAACGGTGTTTCCTAAAAAGAAGGTTGAACGTGTGCACCTTTAAAGTGAGAAGACTCACTTTAGAGGAGCCAAATTCATTAACACATATGTATATTTCCAACCTTTGATTGATGGGAGACAAAAATACACTATTTTTTGAGATAACAAATATTTATTCCTGCATTGCACACCAAAATATTAGACTTCTTAGATTTACTCTTCATACTCTGTCGGTACATTTTGATATTTCATAGTTGGATTTTTTATTCTCATTTTGAAACATTTTTATATAGTAAAATGTGAGGACCGTATATAGTTTATAAAAAAAAAAAAATTGGCCAAAGATAGTGTGTTTTTCGACTTTTTCTAAAAATATATTTTAAAAAATAAATTCTTGAAGTTTTTAAAAATGTTTGGTGTTGAAGTTATTCTCCAAAAAAATTATGAAGTTAAGGAAGAATAGTGTTGTTTCCTGGTTGAAAAACTTTTAAAATAAATATATGGTACTGATATAATTTATCGCTACTGATATATATTATAGTTTTAGTTTGAAGTCAAATTTTGTACATATTTGTAGTTGTATAAACTGGATTGATGAACATGTTTTTTTGTTGTAGTTTTATAGTATATTGGTACTGGTTCTGTCTGGAATTGTGTTTTGTCTAATGGTTATTTGTATATTCAGGAAATCACAAAAGAAGAGTATTATTTTTAAAAAAACCGTCTGGATAATGTTTGCTTGAAAAGCGTTATTTGAGTGATCATCTGATAACGCTTTCTTCAGCATGTGTTATCGAAGTGTCAACACATGCACAAACACTTGTCTTTGAATGACACAACCAGATAACACATGCTTAGGTACGCATTATTAGAGGCAGCTTAAGATAACGCTTTATTGAGCAAGTATCATCTGGATGCCACCTCTAGAAAACACTTGTTTAGGAAAAGTGTAATCATACAGTGCTTCAGATAATGTTTACCAAGTCGCGTGTTATCTGAATGTGTCATTCAGAGAACACACATGTGTTTTTGGTGTGACATTGGTAATGCTTTGGAAACATTATTTGGAGTTATATGTGCATCAAGTGATGCTAATGTGCATAACGCTTCGACGCATTATTTAGAGTAAAAATCAAATGCTATTCGAGTTCTTTTTCAGCGTGGTGAGAACTTGTATGAAAAATTACATCACTTAAACAAATGGAGCTCTAATTTATGGCTGCTCCCTCACAAAACACAGCCAATCACATCAATATCACCTATGGCCCTTCTATGGAATAGGTTGACTCACGTGGGAATCCTATTTAGTAGAAGTTGGCAGGTGAAGTCAATTACCTTAGGAGGGGAGTAACCCTTCCACTTCTTGTCGAAGACAAGGATTCCAAAAAAAAAATGCCTACAGAAGTAATTAGTTACTCGACGAGAACTCAATGCAAATTTTATCGAGAACACTCCCTCGTTATAAGGTTCCCAAAACCACCTATCATCAATCATAAGCACCGTGTGGCAAGTAAAGCGAGGAAATCATCCATGAACCCCTCCTCCCAAGCAAAGAAAACCACCCCTAGGTGAATGCCCACACCCATACTCTCTCCACCCAGCTACCAAGGGAAGCTACTTCCCTTTTGGTCAGAGATAGAGTAAAGCCTAGGAAATACCTAACTCAAAGGAGAGTGCCCTACCCAAACATCATGTCAAAATGTTACAGAGGCCCCGTTACCCATTTTTTTCACTGCACACTCAGTAAACCATTCAGAATCAGAACCGAGACAACGACCCACAAAACTGAAATTCTTCCACCATACCGACGAATAATAAGGAAGATATAATTCCCTTAAATCAGACTAGCAACTGCTCCTCTTCCATATTTAGCATCCAAAAACTCCTTCCACTAAGCTGGCTCATTTACCAGAAATCTCCACCTCCACTTACCTGGTAGCCTGAGGTTAAAATTCCTCAGTTTCTTGATCCTCAACCCCTCACTCATTGGCTTACAGACATCTGACTACTTTAACTAAGGTATCTTATTGGCCCCTTTCGTCCCACCCTATAAGAACCCCTTCTAGGTTTGGGTTGTCACTCTCCAGACCTTCACTAGCATCCCGAGGAAAGATAGATAGAAAATAGGAATACTATTAAGGATCGAATTTATAAGGACAAATCAACCCTGAAGACTAACATATATGTTACCCTAAGATCCAAGCCTACTACGAAGTACCTACCAAGTCACCAAATTCCTAGGATTAGCTCCAACTAGGAGACCAAGATATTTGAAGGACATCAACCCGCTCCTACAATTAGAAACCTAGCAACCATATAGAGGAAATAGACCTACACATTAATCCCGAGAGGATTACTTTTCCAAAAATTGACCTTCAAGAACAATACAAACTCAAAACACCGCAGAACATACTTCATTGCTCAAAGATTCTCAATTGATGCATGTCTTACTAATCAGAAGCGTAATCATCAGCATACTGTATATGTGAGGCCGTCAAATCAGTACTACTCACTTTGAAACTGCCAAACCTACTCGAAGCCACTGCATTTTGAACCAAACAACCTAATCCCCCATCCACCAAATGAAAAAGGAAGGGACCCCAAGGATCACCTTTCTGAAGACCTCGCTGAATGCTTATCTCCTCTGTAGGACTACCATTGATAAGCACTAGGAGGCTCCTGGAGAAGACACATGCACAAATACAAGCTCTCCACTTCTCATGAAATTTAAACCTCCCCAACATATAATCCAAGAAAGCCCAATTGAGAGAATCATTAAGTTTTCTCAAAGTCCACCTTAAAAATTAATCATTATTTATCAGTCTTATTTTCATAATCTACCACCTCATTCGCTACCATCACCACCCCATCAAAAAGTTGCCTCCCCCAGATAAAAGTGGATTGGGTTGAGGACAACTGAGTCCATCACCTTTACCATCTAATAGCTAGCACCTTTTCCACCACCTAATACAGACAACCTAGGAGGGAAATAAGCCTAAAGTCACTAAGAGAGAAAGGACAAACCACCTTCAGCAACAATGTTACAAAATAAGAGGAAAAATATTTAGGGACCATAGCGTTATGGTGGAACTCCTTAAACAGAACCCCCACTTTTATCGAACTCATCTGGGCCCAAACTTTTATTCCGGTTATAAGAATTCATCGCCTACTCTATTTTAGTCATAGAAAAAGGGCAGATAAAGCCACATTGTCAGCTTCCTAGACCAAAGGGAAATCTACTCCATCAAGATTAGAACGATCCCAATAGTATGAGGGAAATGCTCAACAAAGTAGGTTTTGGCCTCCCTCTACGTACTTAATATGTTTTGCACTTATTTTGTCTTGATGATTTCTCTTTTCAGATATGGCATCTCGATCTAGGGCTATTTTGTAGAATCTGTTTCATCATCTTATTTAGTATTTATATGCTGGTAATGGTCTTGGAAGCAAAAAAAAAAAAAAAAGAGTCTTAGGGAATGGTAATATTTTAGGGAAAAATAATGGTATTATTGGGTTCGAGTCTTAATCAAACAATTCTAGACTCCTATTTAGGTTATTTAGGTCATTTTTCCTCTTAAATCTATGTCTCTGTACAATTTGATCATGTTTATTTAAATTTTTATTTTCTCATACACACACACTTCTCTCTCTCTCTCTCTCACACACACACGCGCGCGCGCATATATATATATATATATATATATATATATATATATATATATATACACTAGAACGTGACCTGTACGATGTACAGGTGTTATGCATCTTTTTTTTTTTAAATATCATTGTTCTAGTTGTAGTTGATGATATTACTGACCTAATTTAAAGAGTTTTAATATTGTATTTTGACAATTATTGGTTAATTTAGTCTTTACAAAAGTAATGTTTTCTATATAGGAGGTACGATGTTAGACGCATGTCATAATTAATTTGGCAAAACTTGTGCATAAAAATCATTCTACTTGAAGATAAACATGTTAGGCGGTTTGTAAGAGCATTGCCTAGAAGTAAATACATTTGTAAAAGAGAAATTTGAAAGTAGTTAATTGGAATAAAGTTTAATATAATGCATACGACATAGAAGTAGATTGGAACAACATTATCATGTTCATCAACTGGAATCTTTCTTTGAGTTCTACCACAAAAGTTAGAGAAGACTGAGAGAGGGTTGTTAACAAATGCTCATTAAAGTTATGGAAAGACTATAAGAAATCGATAAGTATAACCTAGGTGGCTTTAATACTAATAAATATTTTAGAAGATATCACTTCCTCAATTATTATTTATAAATATTTTAGATTCTAGATGACAGGATCATATTTACCTTGGCAACACTCTATTGATATTTTTTGGGACATATCCATCAAAAGAAAAAGTTGTCCCATTAAGAAATATGAGAAAAATAGTAAATTATATGAAATATAACATACCTGGAAAAATATTAACATGAGCTTTGTGTTTAGAGTTAATTTGTCTCGAGAAGCTTTAAAAAACTCAAATAGTTTGCTCTAATTTGATTTTTATTTACTGGTCAAGTTAGATCAAATCCAACAAAACCTAATACTTTAACAGACTACTGGCCAATCATAAAAAGTAATAGAAAAAACAGTCAACAACTATTAGATAGTTACTCTATAGAAACATAATTGTAGTTGTTATTATTTTTTGTTGAAAAGGACCTAAACTATTTTGTTTGCTTTATCGGCAAGACGTGGAATCACATGTAGAGGCAAATGTGCATTAGTATTTTATTAATATATATTTTACATTATGAGTATGAAAATAATATAAGTTTTAGGTATTCACACTTGACAGCCCTTTACTTCATTTTAAAGAACAGTAAAGGAAATTGTTATGTGACTCAGAAAAAAACTGGACAACAAATATCGAAAATAAAGGTTGTATGCGGCAATGAAAGCACAACTTTAAAATATAAGAGATTATAATTATGATGACGTTCTATAGCATATGTTTCTCACCTCAGCTCTAATTCACAGGCATAAATCCTCAACAATTGCTCCTCTTGTTGCTTACATTATAATGTAATCTTCAATGAGCTCTTCTACTTTTTTTAGGAAAAGTATATAGCTTAAAAGAGCTTGCGAGTTTCTACTGTAGACCTGTTGCCTTTTCATCTCATTCAAATAACCAAGTTGAACCGATTAACATTTTAGTGGCCTAAACTATTTTTGACACCATTTATGGTGCAAAAATTTCCCAGTTGTCATGGTTGAAGATGGTGAGAAATGCCTTTTATAGTAATTAGGTAAAAAAACATTTATTAAAGATTCTAGGGAAAAATAGAGAAGTTAAATAGTTTAAACTGAAATCATTAGAGAACTTAAATAGGATAATAAGTATATAGAAGGGTGAGCTAATGAAGGAGAGAAATTAAATAGACATAGTCACAATTAATAAAAATATAAAACTGGTTAACCAAGTCGTTAAGACCTTTACGGTTTTTTTTTTGTGTGTGTGTGTAGACCTTTACTATCTATCACTACCAAAAAGACCTTCTTGCCTTATAAATGTGATCAATAACGAATTTATAATTCATAATCTCACCAAATTATTTTATACAAATATTAACCAACTTATAAATATATTATGCAAATTATTCTATTATTTTATGTTTTTTACACAAAATATCATTTTTTCGTTAACTCCTTATTTTATAACTTATAATTAATTTGAATTTTTTATGACATGATGAAGAAAATAGTCGGTAGTCAATTTTTTGGTGTAAAATTGGTAAAAATATTCTTATTATTTAAATTTATTGAGTCAATTCCCCATGATTTAAATAATAAATAATAATATTTAAATTGCTATAACAGAAATCTTAGTTAAAACTATGCTTCAATAAGTTTTAAAAAAGCGCAACATAAATAATACTCAATGATTTATTTATTTGGAAAGGGAAAGGTCAATTTTTTTATGTGAACTAATAAATTAAATGCATCACACACTAACTTATTTAATTAATATTTTAAGATGGAATATTATTTAACTATTTATAAACTTACTGATTTATCCCTAAATTTGTTTCTGTAAATTACCAAAATGCCCCAGACAACATGACCAAGGTGGTAGTAAGTAAGTAATAACATTTCTTAATGTCATTAATTATTGTATTAAAATGACATAATTGCCCTCAATTAGATAGGAAAAATGACTAAATATACCCCTAGACAACCTTCTTTATATTTATATATATATATATATATATATATATATATACACACACACACTAGCATGTAGACCCGTGCTATGCACGGGGTATAATATTATATTAAAAGTAATATAACATTACAAAATAATAATATTACAAAATAATAATAATAATAATAATAATAATATAACATCATCAATATTATGTGTAAATAATAGTTAATTATAGTCTAGAACATTGTTTTAGTATCAGTCACATAATTTAAATATTAAGTGTTATCTACATAGATTTGGCGTCAAATTGATTAATATAAGATAAGAAGGTATGCCTCAAAACAACAAATTACTTCACTAACTGGCTATTATTTAAATATTTTATAATTCTCTTAGGTTGTTTGTGTGTGTATGATGTGATATTGTCATGCATGAGTACAAAAACATTTTTCATGCAACGGAATTAAAATATGAGAATATTTTAATAAAATTTGCTATTATTTAAAAAAATAGTTAATTTTTTTATATTTATTATATATTTTAAGTTTTATATATTTGATATTAAAAGCAAAACATATACTTTATACATGTATATAATATAGTAATAAATGAAGTAACTCTCACACATACACGCACGCATATATATATATATATATATATATATATAAATTTGGGCAAAATTATTCGGTTGGTCATTTATCTTATTTTTCAGTTTCAATTTTGTCATCTATCTTTTTAGAAAAAAGTAGGCTCTGGAAGAGTTTTGCTCCCTTATATGAGTCCGCTCAGCTTGACTCAGATGATAGCAAAGATCTAAATAAAAAGAATGGTATTATTTTTTTCAAACAGATATGCAGATTTTATATTTCTACTAGATTGAATAAAAGTTCATAACTTCTAGAAGATGGTTTACATCAAAACTAAAAATTGTTTATTTTCGTAATGGTGTTCCAATCTACGTCTCTGAAGTTCTCTGTGTCTTTAGTTTGACAATTGGATGCTAGTATTTTTTTGGCGAATAACATACGTGAAAAAAAAGAAAAAGGAGAAAAAAGGGCTAAGGGGGGCAAGCTTTAAAACATCTTTAAGAAGAAAAGATCCTAGACCAACAGGGGGAGTGTCAAGTCTTGTAAGCCACCGAAGAGAGAACAGCTTTACCAACTGGATTCTAGTATGGGACTGTAATATGTGAATTTATTATTTATGAACTTGGGTATGCCTTGTACTCGTTATTAATAAATTTTTCTTTGTTTAAAAAAAAAACAAATGTGATTTTTTTACTATACATAAAATTCTTAAAAAAACTAAAGGCTTAAATATATATTTTTTTGACTGTAATATTTTTATTTTTAGTCTCTATATACCCTTTTTGTTTTAATTCCTTGAATTTAAGTTTTTGAAATAGTCTTTGTAATATATTGTTTTTCCATTTTGGTCCTCGTTTTATTTGTGCCTATATTATATTTTTTGTTTTGTTTTTAGTCCTGTAATATTTGGGTCACGTTCAATTAGTTCCTTCATCATAGGTGCTCAAACAAAAAAAAAATCATTTCCAAAAATAAAAAGTATATTATAGGTATTGAAACTAGGAATAAATTATATTGTAGGTATTAAAACAAAACAACGGCGACCAAAATAAAAAAAAATCTTTCAGGGACTATTTTGAACATTTTTTAAGGACTAAAACAATAAATGAGTATATTACATGGACCAAAAACATATTTAAGCAAAACATGAATCGCATTTTTAGATAACTTCAAAACTACTTTTTTTAAAAAAAATAACTAAGAGATATATAGACATTTTTAAAAATTCCATTAACAAGAATATATTATAGCTTGGTTTTGGAAAACTTATCCGCATCATAGTTTTGTTTTATTTTTTATTAAATTTGATGTACTAATAAAAGTGTCGAAAGAAAATATGCATAATTAATTTATAATGAAGTATTAGATTAGAAAATTAGAATATGGCGCATTTTGATACATGCAAAATATATTTTGGACAATAAAGCGTGAAGTTCATTATTAATTTAAATTAAAGCAATTTGAAAATATTAAAATACAATCATTTTGAAAATAAATTTGTGGAAATCCATTTCATAATTATTTTACTAATTAATTACCGTACTTTAAACTTTTGAGAATCTTTTTTTGTTGAGAATCTAGGTATGCCACTGGTGCTAGTATATACTCCCTCCGGAATAGATTATAAACAAATTTTATCTCATGTTTTTTGAAATAAAGTATAAGCAAATATTAACTACTTTTTTCCTATTTAATGATAGTATCTCTTAAATACCTCTCATTTAATTTAATTTTTTGTATTTCAAATGAACTAATTTATTAGTCATGGATGGTAGTTTAGGCAATATAGTTAATTTTTTAATTAAGATTACATAAATTAAATGTGATTAACTAACTAATTTAATAACCGTAAATTAGTCAATTTTTACTTATAATTTATTTCGAAGGGAGTACGTCGAGAGTCTTTGTTTTACCGTGTACAATTAATAAGTCAAGTGCTTAAAATTTCATCATAAACACGGATCTCTTCAATCACCCATTACGCTAAAGACAAATGGTTTCCATGACTGGAATCACTTTGAAATTCGAGTGTTCCCCCAATTATATGATGAGGGCTCAAATTTGACTTCATAACAAACAAACCCCTATGTATGTTGTTATTGACCTTTTCATTCCTTAAATTTAATTCTGCGCGACATTGTAATCCGGGATACTTAAAGAGTTACTCTACGGTTTCACCGTGAACGATGTGTAATGTTTTTTCACAAAAATTTAAAAAAACAATAAATAGTTTAATGAGTAAAATAATTTTATTAAATTATTCCTATTAACTATTGAAATATTAATCATTATCATCAATATATATTATAGTATATAGTATATTGACTTGAGGGTAATGTACAAACTATTTATTTGGGACAAAATTGGGAAAAAATAAATCATGATGCAATGAAAACATAAAATGACACTTAATTTGAAAGTTTTTTCTTTTTCTAAAATGACAGTTAATTTGAAACGGATTAAGTACACTGTTTATAAATTCTGCACGACATTGTAAACCCAATGCAATCAATATTCCCCCTCATTCCTAAAACTGAGTGTTTTAGCTTTTGGTTTTTGTCTCAAAACCTTGGTTGTTTTAGAAATACAATGTATAATTCAACACCTTTTGTCCGTTATACTCTTAGATTTATAACATACATTAATTATAATTTTTTTTACTAAGTAGCTTTAGTATAATGTTAGTAATTCCAATAGATTTTTCATTGAAAAGTACGACATTTATCTAAGGCATTTCTGTCAAAATTTGTCTAACCAACCAATTTTGGGACGGAGGGAGTACGTAAAGAGTTAAAGACGAGTAGACGACGTGGCATCAGAGTCTTTGCAAGTACACCTCTACCGTCGCTATTGTTACTCTGTCATATCGTCATTTACTCCGGCCACTGCATTTCATCAAATCCGATCACCTTCCGAGGTTCGCTCGATTCAACATGTAAACCAACATGCAAATTGCTTGTGGCTAAAAAATATCACTCAACGCATTTTTATAGAAAGCTATTTTGAATGTATGAATTCCAAAATTTGTATATTAACTATTGGGAAAAATCCAAGTCCCACATAGGCTAGAGGTAAGGTCTCAAAAGAGTTTATAAGTAAGTGGCATCCCTCACTTTACAAGCCGGTTTTGTAAGGATGAGTTAGGCCCAAAAACCTAATATGGTATCAAAGCCTATCCTAGATCCACTGGGCCACTCACCGTATTATATACATGCACCAAGCCTAATAGTTCTGAGCGTGAGGGGGTATATTGGGAAAAACCCAAGTCCCACATAGACTAGAGATAAGGTCTCAAAAGAGTTTATAAGTAAGTGACATCTCTCACCTTACAAGCCGGTTTTGTAAGGGTGAGTTAGGCCCAAAATCCTAATATTAACGATATTTATAGCTATTGTTAGGATGTCATGATAACAAATTGCTCATTCAACATAACATGGTGATGGTGGTTGGGAGCGCATTTGAAAATGAAGGAGCGTTATACAGTGGTACGAAACCAATGACGTATTTACATAGCAAAGGAAAAAGGAAAAAGCTCTCAAAGAATGAATCCAAAGACCTTTTTGAAGTACTACTTGCTACGATAAGCTTTCAAGAACGCAAAGACCATCACTTGTAAAAGGTAATGCCATTCTAAGGCTGTGGGAAAAGGTAGATGCATGGGGGGATCACCAAAAACACTATCAAAGTATGAAAAGAGCATTTACTTCGTGAGAGGAGACGTTTCAGAGTGAATTTTTGCCAATTTAAGAGGGAAGGATGGATGTTTCTGTCATGTGGTTTGGTTGCTCATATTCAGCTTCAAAAAGGCATAATGATATCTATTTCTCTCCCCCCCACTCTCTCTCTCTCTCTCTCTCTCTCTCTCTCTCTCTCTCTCTCTCTCTCTCTCTCTCTCTCTCTCTCTCTCTCTCTCTCTCTCTCTCTCTCTCTCTCCCCTCCATGTTTTAGTTGGGTTTGATTTGAATTTGTTCAAGTAATCACACATATGGGAGAGCATAGGGGGTCGGATGACCATACTACGATGAGTAATGCTATTTGAACATCACTTTTTTTGACATCATATACACACCACTCAGTCTTTCACTCACTTTTCCATTTTTTCTCTCACCTACTTTTTACTTATACACAAAATAGCAAGGAGGACACCGTATGGGTGTCCCGAAAGTGATGTTCATTTATCTTTTCTGTACTATGATTCCACATTTTCCATTCTCATGTTCAAGACTAAACAAGTCCGAACTAATTGAATCCTTGTGTCGGAAATTCCCCGAATGGATTTTCCATTTCCATAAAGAATATAATTGAGAACTTTAAGTTCCAGATTATCCCTTTCCTGGAACAGATCTTGGGGAAAAAGTTTTACAAAATGGATACTGTCCGGTATTTCATATAGAATTACGGGTCGAACCAAAACAAAATACTTTTTCTTGGTAGTTGCGATCCATTGGACATAGGTCCAATTGTTCATTGAGCAACTTTTAATTTATTATGAGCCCAAACGATGGATTCAATAAGTTCTTGCCAATAACCACGCCCGCTGAATAGAAACATTAAACTAAAAGCCCATACAAAATGGGCACCTAAGAAAAAAAGACCATATGCAGATAATGAGGAACCATAAAGTGAATTACAGGGATACTGCGCCCATAAGAAATGTGAGCCAACCATTAATGGTAATGGAACTCTGCGCAAAGTTTCCTCCTGTGATATGAGTTACTACCCCTTGATCATTTATACTACCCCAAACATCTGACTGCATTTTCCAACTGAAATGGAATATTACTACCGAAATGGAATTGTACATCCAAAATAGCCCTAAGAAGACATTTATTGATTTTATGTGGGCATATATATGTATGTTACTTGGAAATCGTACCCTTTTCCTCATTTCAATTTGTTTTAAGTTGTCAACTCCACAAGAAATCTACTATATATATATTCTATCTACTATATATATAATCAATTAAGTTACTACCACAAATATAATTTTAAACATCTTATACTAATGATACATATAGTTTTTAGTGGCAAATATGTCAATCTAAATAAAAATAAATTAAAATAAAAATTAAATTCACATAAAAATTATTTTTCGTCCCACTTTTAACTTCTCTCCCACTTTTCACTTTTTTCTTCTCTCTTCTCTTTCTTCTCTCTCTCACATGATTCACTCAGTGTCTCTCTCTCATTCTCTTTCTTCTTTCCCTCTCTCTTTCTCTTTCTTCACTTTTGCTATGCATGAAGAATCAGAACTGTCATCAATTCACTTACCCCTTACCCTCTATTTTTTTATACTTATATTTTTTTATTAACATTTTTTAATTTCATTTTTTATATTTTTATATTTTATCATTATAATTTTTTATTTATAAATAATTTTTTTTGATAAATATAATTTATAAATAAGAAAACATTACATATTGTTAATATAATTTTATCGTATTTGATTGCGTATCAAAATTTATAAATATCTTTATTATATATTATTTATAGATGATTATTTTACTTGTGATTCTTAACGGGGGGAAACATTACATACTATCGGTATAAATGAGTTTTTTTTGGGATCCAGACGAAGAAACATAAAATGTTATCGGTATAATTTCATCGTCTTTTAGATTTTATACATCTTATACTAATAATACATGTACTTTTCAGGGGCAAATATGTCAATCTAAATAAAAATAAATCAAAATTAAATTTAAATTTACATAAAAAAATTATTTTTCCCTACTTTTAATTTTTTCTCTTTCACATTTTATTTTTCTCTCTCTTCCCTTTCTTCTCTCTCTCACATGTCGCTCTCTTCTCTCACGTTGATCTCTTTATCTCTTCTCTTTCTTCTCTCACCTTTCTCTTTCTTCTCTGACTTTCTCTTTTTTTTTTATTGCATTCTCTTTCTCTCTTTGTCTCTTTCTTTTTTTTTATTAACATTTTTTTATTTTTTTTATATTTTTATATTTTATCATTATAATTTTTTTATTATTTATAAATAATTATTTTATTTATAAATATAATTTGTAAATAAGAAAATATTACATATTGTCAATATATAATTTTATCGTATTTAATCACGTATCAAAATTTATAAATAGCTTTATTATATATTATTTATAGATGATTATTTTACTTGTAATTCTTAACGAGGGGAAACATTACATACTATCGGTATAAATGATTATTTTTTTTGGTCTAGACGGAGAAACATAAAATGTTATCGGTATAATTTCATTGTCTTTTAGAATATATCAAATTTTATAAATATCTTTATTGTATATTAGTTATAGATTATTATTTTACTTTTGACTCTTAACGGGGGAAACATTATATACTAATTTTAGACCTCTTATTTTAATGACACATTGTATGTCGGTATAATTACTTTTTATATTCTGTTTTTATGAATGTTGTTATTTTTTAAAAATGATTATTTTGCTTTTGAGTCCCGACGGGAGAAAATAACATGTTGTCGCTATAATTTCGTTATCTTTGAGCACATATCAATTTTTATAAATGTTTTTATTATTTATAAACGATTATTTTACTTTTAAGTCTCGACGGGGGAAATATTACACGTTGTCTGTATAATTTTATCGTCTTTGACACAGATCAATTTTATAAATGTTTAAGTTATTTATAAATGATTATTTTGCTTTTGAGTCGTAACGGGAAACATTACATGTCGGTATAATTACTTTTTATTTTTTTTATAAATGATTATTTTGTTTTTGAGTTCTGGCAGGAAAACACTACTTAAGTACATATTAATTTTCATAAATATTTTTATTATTTATAAATATTATCTTACTTTCAAGTATCGGCTGGAAAACATTACATGTTGACGGTATAATTTCATTGTCTTTGAGGATAAATTAATTTTATAAATATCTTAATTAATTATAAATAATTATTTTGTTGTTGATTCGTGACGAAAAATATTACATATTGTAGGTAAAATTTCTTTGTCTTTGAGCATATATCAATTTTATGCATGTATCTCTATTATCTATTTTATCTATCTATCTAATCAAGAAAACCCTAACCATGTTTCTTTCATCTTAGCCATATATGGTCACTACAACAAAAAAAAGAAATAAATAGCGCTTATTTTTACCTTAAATAGCGCTTAAAGGCGCTACATATTCGACCGCTACTGATTGTGTTTTAAAAAAGTAACGTTTTTACAGCGCTATTTAAAATCGAGAATAAAAAGCGCTTCTTTCAGAAGCGCTACTTATTGCATGGGAATAAGTAGCGCTTTCTAAAGGAAGCGCTACTTATTCCATGGTAATAAATAGCACTTCCTCAAGGAAGCGCTATTTATTCCCATATTTTTTTTACCATTTTCTATCAGCATATACATACAGAATGCATTCCCTGCATATTGTCATACGTACCAAACAACCAAATTTTTAAACAATAGCTAGTAGACTAGTGTGGAAGGAAACTTAACCATGCCAAAGAAGAGAAACAAATAATAGTACATTTTATGACACGTCTGACGTACACTATCGCTCAAATCCTACATCATGTATGAAAAAAAATTCTTGCTTAAGAGAAACAAGTAATAGTACATTTTAATGGTTGAAGTTATAGTACACGTAAATAATCCAACAACTAACGGATAAGGAGACGTCACAACTCCATTCCTTGACCAAATTCTTCAATTGTTTTAGTTGCTAGTGTAAGGACATCTACAAAAGCACTAAATGATGCCCGAAGAAATCTGGCTTCTATTGCCTCAAAGTGCCTAAAAGAGAAGGATTTAAGGGGAGAGGAAAAATTAAGCAAGACTGCACATTCAACATGCCCTTCAAGCTAAATTAACAAAGGACAACAGTTAAACAAAACACAATGCAGTGCTTATATATCTATGCATAGAATCTCATACACAAATTTGATGGTTGAAAATTGAT
The DNA here is from genome assembly GCA_037113605.1 of Calophaca sinica. Lineage (NCBI taxonomy): Eukaryota > Viridiplantae > Streptophyta > Magnoliopsida > Fabales > Fabaceae > Calophaca > Calophaca sinica. The sequence goes on along the minus strand of CM073735.1, from coordinate 51,640,333 downwards.
TACAATGTACACTCACCTGAGTAATCAAAACAATGTATTTTAAACTTACCCTTTAGCACACAACATTTATTGCATTATGACGAGAAATGATGAACTACTCAATTCGCTTTAAACTCATTTATAAAACCAATTATCAATACCAAAGAGAATACTCACACTGATAGCTTTCCATTAGAGACCGTCATGAGTCATTTTACTTTATCAGGTTGCAGCTGCAGAAGACATGGAAATAATGAAAAACTAGTTAAGAAACTACTGCTAAAAAATCAGAAAGCTCATATCTTCAGACATTCACCTCCTTGTCAACGGCTAAGGTAGCATGCACAATGAAAGCATTCTCTTTGGATCCAAAATCCACTTCCAGGTCACTGCAATTGCCATTCAATTCTTATTAATAACAATTGACATTACTAATTATACACAAAACCAGACTTATCATAGGACACAGAATGAAGTCATGCATAGAAAGAAAGAAGGATTTGAGAAATGCCAAGCACCTAGGGAATTCTTGCTGCAATATACAGAACACACAAATGTACACACAAATTTCTTCATAAGAACAGAACATACATTTAAGTCACTTGAATTTTTCTTGCTGCAACATACAGAACACACAAATGCACACAAAATTTCTTTACAAGATGCATCAATATGTTTGAAAAATTGATAACAGGGGAAACATTAAATGAACAACCATTGTTCCAAAATTTTATATCAGCTTACCATTGACCCAACTTCAATAAATAATTAGTGTTCGTCCCAAGTTACACAAAACTAATAGGAAAAATTACAAATTAGAAAATTGTAAAAATGATGCTTCTGTTCTTCCATTCAGTAGCTATCCCATAGCTATGTTCTAACCTTTATCTCATCTTCAACAAATCTGTCAACACAACAAAACAAAGAAAGTTAGAATAAAAAAGAGAGGTGGAAGAAACTTGGGTAAAAGAACGCAGGAGCATTAACAGGAAGTAGAGCAGAAGTTAGGAAGGGGTAAAATAAGGAAGAAGATAAAAATGGAGAAAGAAGAGAAGGCTACTTCCCCTTCGCCATCGTACCAGCGTTCGCCGCATATGTGCACGACCCTTTCTGTTCCGTTGTTCTTCTCTCTCCGGTGCGGCTAAGGGTGGTCACCACCACTCCATCTTACTCTTTGTTTCCTCACTCTATCATCGCTCAAAACCCTAGATATAGCAGAGATCGAGAAAGAGAGAGATGTGGAAGAAGCGCAGGCTTGCAATGCGGTTAGGTTATCTATGAAGGAAGCCAAACCAACAAGAACATCAAAAATTTAAGATTCATTACTTTAGGAAGAGAAGAGGTTTGATTACAAGAACTTACCAAGGGAGAAGAGCAAGAAGGAGAGGCGACCTGACATCGTGGACGACCATGGTAGGCGGTGGCTATTGAGAGAAAAGGATGCATACCATCGAAGCGTTCCTCAAAGAAGACTTTGGCGGAAGCGATCACCAAAAGGGAGAGAAGAACGAGAGAGCAAAGGTTAGGGCGTCGCACCCTGAGCGCCATTGCTATCAAATTCGGAGATAGAAAGAGAATGAGAGGGCAAGAGATGTTGAGAGAGAGAGAGAGAGCGAGAAAGAGGGGCGAGGCAGCGATGGAAAAGATGGAATTTTGCTGAATAAATTAATTTTAGGTCTCAAGAATAAGTAGCGCTTACGTAGGAAGCGCTACTTTAGGTCTACAATAAGTAGCGCTTCCAGCTAAAAGTGCTACTTATTGATATTGCCTAAAGTAGCGCTTCTTACAGGAAGCGCTACTTATTCTTGTTACACAACCATAAATAGCGCTTGGTGTGAGAAGCGCTACTTATTCCTATATCCTTCAATAGCACTTCTTTAATGAAGCGCTAGTAAAAGCATTCTACCTAATTTTAAGTAGCACTTCAATAGTTAAGTGCTATTTAAAGTGGCGCCATCTTTTAACTAATTTGTTGTAGTGGGTACACAAGTCACACAATTACATAAATAATAATATTTGATACACATTTAATTTTTCTTTCATATTCACTATAAAATTAGTTAATTTTTAATACATTGAATCAAAAATATTATTTACTATAAATAACTACCGTTTTAAAATATTAAGCGTAACAAATAACGCACTCCACGTACATTATCACGAGTATCGTACTAGTGTGGGTAAGAAAGGACACACGTACATAAATAAATTTGGCTGACAACTGCGATTACTTTTATGTGCTCTAAAATATTCTAATAAATATTCTAAGTATCTTCACATTCTTATTTTGCAGAGAAATGCCTAGATATATGCTTTTTTTTAGGGGAGTAAAATTAGGACATTTCATTTGTAATCAAATCCGAAATATTTGGTCTGTAAGGCCTAACACAATTGGTATAAGACGACGTTGTTAAGTTGGATATTTTTCGTGGTTGTCCGGGTTCGAGTCCAGAATTCCCACTTTACATGTGTGAGTTTATGGGTGGTGTTTGTCACTCCATCTGTAGACAAAAAAAAATCTGAAATATACCTGATACTTTTAATATGCTATCTTTACTTTTGAGCTACAATAATTTAAATATACATTTGATTTGATAATTTAAGGTACCACTTAAAAAGTTTATCAAACTATTAAGTGAATGTTTGTTTTAAATTCTGGGTAGTTCAAAATTAATTCTTGAAGCAAAAACAAGGCCAATATAATTGAAAATTACTATTCTTCTGTTTGAGGTGATAAAATCTCGACCGATAAAATTGATTTTAGGGTGGGTAGAATTAATTCTGATGAAAGCAAGAAGTTTCTAGCTTTTGTATTGAATAAAATCTATTCTGAGTATGGGACCCACAAAATTCTTTATATTTACACTTTAAACGTGATTTTACTTTTAGCATCCAAACAAAATGAATTCTTCTCAACTCATTTTTAAAATATCATTAGCAAACACAAATCAATTTTTTTGAAATCAATTCTTTCGAAATCAATTATTCAGAATCAATTCTATCACAATCTAAAACAAACGGAACTTACTAGTCTCATGCACAAGTTTGATCATGCATCGTTTAAATTTATGTGAAATGTTACACCGTTTCACTTTCTTGATCATTATTTCACATGAAAAAAATTAGATATTGTTAATATTATAGTCTACGTACATATATTAAATTAGATTACACTAGTGATTTAATTTCTTTGTTTAACTTTTTAAACAATGATGTATACACTAGTATATAACAAATTCAAACCCTCTTTCTTATACCTGACTAATCTCTACACTTTAATCCATTTTAATATGATAAAAAATAAAATAATTTATATGTCTATTTCTCTATTTTTAATTCTCCGCATCATCAACGTGCTGTTTTGAATCTCTAATATCAAAATTATGAAACAATAAAAGATGAAACAAAACTTTCGGGTGAAGTTATGAAATTGATAAAGTGTATTTAAAACTTCAATTTACCATCTAACGTCACGAGATTAACATAAAATATTCAAAGGGGTAGCTCAACTGGTTTGAGCTATTAACATAAAATATTCAAAGGGGGATGAGTAGCTCAACTGATTTGAGCTAAAGGTATGAAGGAGTGAAGGAGTTAAAGGTGCATGGTTCAAATCCTGCCGAAAGAGAAAAAACTAATATAACAACTAACATACTAACATTTGTCTATCAAAAATAAATAAATAAATAAAATATTCAAAATTAGTTACCTGTGACATCAAAATTCCTTTCATAAACCAAAATATTTCTTTTAATATATACATTGTAGTATACTTAACTAATTTTAAAACTATTTGTTTTTAGCATTTATATCATAGTTGATTGATTCAAAAAATAGGTCTATGGTTATTGGGGAAGCAAGGATGGAAGCTCACAACGGATCATAACTCTCTTCTAACGCGTGTATTCAAAGCTAAATATTTTCCTAAGATAGGTTTATTGGATGCCAATATTGGTCATAATCCAAGTTATATATGGAAAAGTATATGGAGTTCTATACCTTTAATTGTCTTGTGGTTATAGATCGATGGAAGATTGGAGATGGGTCACAAATTAATGTGTAGAGTCAACCTTGGATCCGTACCCGTGATAATATGAGGCCCCTCACTATTATGCCTCCTCACCTCTCAAAGCTCACGATTAGTCAATTAATTCACCAAGACATTAGATCATGGAATGTTCAAATTTTAGAATCTATTTTTAACCCTCCAGATTGTGCAGCAATTTGTAAGATTCCTCTCCATTGTCATGACATGGATAGCATCATGTGGAAGCCAACTACAAATGGATGATATATTATGAAATCCGCTTTCTATTTATGCATGACCGAATTGCATGATCTCGGCTCCCATCAATTACCGCCTGCACCTGCTTATAATTGGAAATCCATTTGGAATTTACAAATTCCTCCTAAGATGCGGTCTTTATGTTGGAGAGCGGCTAGGCATTGCTTGCCAACTAGAGAAGCTTTGCAAAGGAAGCACGTGTTTTGCCCGCAAAATTGTTTAATGTGTATTTTTTTTTGTTGAGAATTCTTGGCATGTAATGTTCTCTTGGCACGTGTTTAAATTGTTGAATGTGCTCCCAAAAGATAAGTGTGATATCTTTGCAGCTAGGCTTTGGAGTATTTGAAAGTGCAGAAATACTAAGCTTTGGGATGGTAATTCAATGACTCCACATGATGTATCAATTTTAGCTCAAGAAACTCTTAGAAATCGGCAATGGATTCATAACCGGGTTCCTACAAATGTCCATCAAGTTACTCAAGTTACAACTGATCTGGTGAATTGGCAAAAACCTTGTGAAGGCTTTCTCAAGTGCAACATGGATTATGCTACTTTTCCAAATCAAAACCTTTCTGGTGTGGGTATTTGTTTGCGTAACTCTGAAGGTCATTTTATTGTTGATGTTGTCTTCGAGACCCAGATATAAGTAAATGAGTTAGGAACCTTGATTGATCAAATCAAGACCTTACTCTCCACTTATGCAAACTCTAAGTTAGCTTTTGTAAGGAGGCAAGTCAATAGAGTTGATCATGCTCTAGCAAAGGCATCTCTATTATATCCTAGCCCCCATTGCTTTTTTTATGTTCCACCTTGTATTGGGCTCCTTATTCAGGATGAAATGATGTGAGTGCATTTTCCCTCCCAAAAAATAGTTCTATAGTTATTGTAATTAATGGTAACTACTTATCGATCCAAAGCATTCCTTGATAGTTTGAAAATAACTAACCAACTGGAGTTCACAAAAAAATTCTAAAAGGAAACTCGTCAAACCCTTTTTAAGTATCCAATACAGTTCTAGTTTTATATTTGGGTTATCAAGCTTGCCTTCGTATAAACACATGAAGTGTCATCAAAATAATTTTTTAATGAACAAAATTGACTAGATCTTTAGTGAGTGATGTGGCTTTTTTCTAAAATATTGTTTCATTATTGGCAATAGACTTTGAGGCTTCAGTCTTAAGTCTGTGATTCTCTTCGAATGTCAGAGCACTTCACTACTACAAAAAGTTGAAATAGCGACAAAAATTATAGACGAAAATTAAAAAAAGCAAAACAAACGCATTGGCTATTAATAAAAAAGACTCGGAATTGGTACTTAGATCTCCCTTCGCCCTCCCCATGTTGCCTCCTATAAACTTAGAGTGGATCCCACTCTGAAAAGACATTGCGATAGATCACCAGCCGGCATCGTCTCGCAATTCGCAAGTACTTAGCAGTTTTGGCCCTCTTGCCCTTGCGAACAAAACCTCTCTTACTACTAGCGTATGAAGTTTGGGGAGAACCACAGTCCCTATGGTGATCCTATGGGGACTACTACATCTTGTCAAATGGGAGCTTGTGCGATATTCTAAATTCCTCAATCAAGCAAGCCCTAGGGGAATCACCAAATCTTAAGAACACACTAACAATCCTAGTATATACAACTATAAATATAGGAAAGTCAATTTATGACTCAACATTATCATGGTAGCACAACTTAAGTTTGGGGAAGCTTTGGTAAAGGTAGTGGGTGATAGAAGAGATACTCTATTTTGGGAAGAGCCATCGATCGAGGGGGGAGTGTTGAAGAATCGATTCAGCCGATTATTCAACATATCTTTGGATAAAATGGCGAAGATTGGGGAAGTAAGAAATCAAGTAGAAGGGGGTGGGAATGGGGGTGGAATTGGAGGAGGAGGTTGTTCCAATGGGAGGAAGACTCATTAACTGAACTTAGGGAGGTGGTGGATGCGATTGTGATAAGGGAAAACAAAGAGCATAGGTGGGATTCGAAGGAGGGGGCGTGGGTGTTGGAATACACGCAATCGGGATTGTAAAGGTAAACTAACGGCGAACACACGCACACACGCGAGAAAGTAAAGAAGACAAGATTTACGTGGTTCGGCAAATAGTGCCTACTTCCACGGGAGCTGTTACAGCTGTCCTTTCACTATATAATAATAGGGTTACATAAGCGCAGTATATATACTAATCACCACTGCGATAGAAATTACATCAATAACCCCCTCGTCACGCCCCGCCAGTATGGCCCAAGCCCAAGGGGCCACGCCCTCGCCAGCTCGGGCGTCGACCCAACTGTCAGTATCTATATGAGCCATACTTAACAATCTCCACCTTGGCGAATATCAAGCCCTTTGAAGATAACAGCTTCTGCCAGGTTGAGGGGTTCAGCTCCTGCTTAGCATTGAGAAACATGTAACAAGTCCAAGCAATGCTTGAACTTGTCAACAGTGACTGGCTTTGTGAACATGTCAGCTGCATTCTCTGAGGTGTGAATCTTTTCAAGCAATATCTGTCTAAATGTCTGCAACTCCCTGATCTTGTGGAATCTCACATCAATGTGCTTTGTTCTGGCATGATACACCTGATTCTTTGCCAAGAAGATGGCACTCTGATTATCACAATGCAACCTGACTCCACCTTGCTCTATGCCCAACTCCTTCACTAGTCCTGTAAGCCACAAGGCTTCCTTGGATGCTTTAGCTACTGCCATATACTCAACTTCAGTTGTGGACATTGCCACTATAGTCTGAACTGTCGATTTCCAACATATAGGCCCACCTGCAAGGGTGAAAACAAACCCAGTCGTAGACCTTCTGTTATCCAAATCACCGGCATAGTCTGAATCCACATACCCAATAACTGAAGGATCACTCCGCTGACTGCCAAACATTATACCATGACCTGTAGTGCCCTTCAAATATCTGAAAATCCACTTGACTGCCTCCCAATGCTGCTTACCTGGATTAGACATAGACTTGCAAACTTGGCTTACTGCTTGTGCCAAGTCCGGTCTAGTGCAAACCATAGCATACATCAAGCAACCAACTGCACTGGCATAGGGAACCTTCGACATGTACTCAGCTTCCGCCTCTGTCTTTGGGCACTGTTGCACTGAGAGCTTAAAGTGATTCGCCAATGGGGTACTCACAGCCTTAGCATTGTTCATATCAAATCTGTCTAACACATTTTGAACATAGCCCTGTTGAGAGAGCCATAGTTTTCTTGCTCCCCTGTCCCTGTGAATATCATCCCAAGAATCTTCTTAGCAGCCCCCAAATCCTTCATATCAAACTCTTTCCCTAGCAGAATTTTCAGCTTATTCACATCATGCAAACTGTTAGCCGCAATCAACATATCATCGACATAAAGTAACAGAAAAATAAAAGAACCATCATCAAGGCTCTTCACATAAACACAGCAATCATACTCACAACGCCTATAGCCAATCCTAAGCATGTAAGAGTCAAAGCGCTTGTACCACTGCCTTGGAGACTGCTTTAACCCATATAGAGAACGTTTCAACTTACAAATCAAATGGCCCTGTCCAGCTGCACTGAACCCTTCTGGCTGCTTCATATAAATCTGTTCCTCTAATTCACCATGGAGGAAAGCTGTCTTCACATCCATCTCCTCTAAATGCATATCCCGACTGGCTACCAAGGCTAGCACTGCCCGAATAGAAGTATGTCTCACGACCAGAGAGAAAATCTCATCATAATCAAACCCCTTCTGCTGTGAATACCCCTTTGCAACAAGACGAGCCTTGAACTTTTCCCCTTCTTTTTCTGATATTGCATGTTTCCTCTTGTACACCCACTTGCACCCAATAGCACGTTTTCCCTTAGGAAGCTCAACTAACTCCCAAGTTTGGTTCTTATGCAAAGACTCCATCTATTCCATCATGGTACTCATCCATCTGTCCTTCTCTTGGCATTGAATTGTCTCTTTAAAAGTAGACGGATCACCTGAACTGATGAGAAGTGCAACAGAAACCAACTCTTCGTAACCATATCTAGTGGGTGCCTTAGTAGTACGACGATCTCTATCTCTGGCAAGATTATAATCCTACAAAACATCTGGGCCATCTGTTTCAACATCAGATTCATGATCCTGCTCATGTACATACTCATGTACTGGCTCAGGCTGAGGCACTGGCAAACCACGAGCCACTGGTAGCTCTTCCACCTCCACCTCAACTGTCTTGGAACTAGAGTCCACTCCATTTGTCACTGCGGCAGGAGCATCTGTCACAACTTTCTGCTTTAACATGAACTGCTCATCAAACACTGCATCCCTGCTGACCACCATTTTTTTTGAAACTGGATCCCAAAACTTGAACCCCTTCACGCCTTTGGCATAACCTACGAAAATGCACTTTTTCGACTTTGGATCAAGTTTAGATTTTTCATCACTGGATATATGCACATAAGAAGGACATCCAAAAATTCTTAAATTATTAAAATCAACTGGGTTACCTGTCCAAACTTCCTCTGCAAACTTCCCATCCAATGAGGCCCTTGGTGAGCAACTGATGAGATAACATGCCATACTAATTGCCTCAGCCCAGAATCCCTTTGAAAGTCCAGCATTCAATCGAAGACATCTGGCCCTTTCTGTGAGAGACTTGTTCATCCTCTATGCAACACCATTCTACTGTGGTGTTTTCTTCACTGAGAAGTGTCGTTGAATACCATTTCTACACAGAATTTCTGAAACTGCTTGTGGGTATACTCTGTGCCATTGTCTGATCTCAGATACTTGATTTTCCTGCCCGTCTGATTCTCTACCTCTGCCTTCCATAACTTGAAGTTATCAAAGACCTCTGATTTCTGTTTCAGAAAATAGACCCAAATCTTGCGAGAAAAATCATCAACAAATGTTACAAAATACCTAGATCCTCCCATTGAGGGCTCACGGGTAGGCCCCCATACATCAGAGTGCACATAGTCTAGAATACCCTCGGTTTTATGCTTTTCGGTAGCGAACTTCAGTCTGCTTCCCAAGTACACAGTACTCACACAATCCCAACGTGCAGCTTCGAACACCCTCCAACAGATTCCTCTTATGAAGTGCTGCCATCCCACGTTGACTGAGATGACGCAAACGCATATGCCACAGTCTAGTAGCATCATCATCTGACTCAACAGAAGCAACTCCACCTACAACTGTACTTCCTAACAGTGTGTATGTATTCCCTGCAGTCCTCCTAGCTTTCATCACAGTCATAGTGCCCTTAGTTACCTTGAGAATGTCCTTATCTCCATCTGCCCTATAGCTGAAGCCATTTGCTTGCAAAGTGCCCAAGGAAATCAAGTTCTTTCTCAGGTCAGGAATATGCCTAACCTCACACAATGTCTTGACACCACCATCATCCATTGAAACTCGGATCTATCCCAAGCCTACAATAGCACAAGCTTTATCATTGCCCAAATAAACAAAACCGAAATTACCTGACCTGTAAGTGGTGAACCACTCCCTGTTTGGAGTCATGTGATAAGAGCATCCTGAATCAAGTATCCACGCATCGTACCTTGAATAGAGAAGCGAGAGCATGTCGCCTTCACTGAAATCTGAGTCATCTGACTGGACCACATTCGCAGCACTAGTTGTCCCCTTTTTCTGGTTTGGACAATCCTGCTTCCAATGCCCGATCTCGTTGCAACCAAAACAACATGTTGTTTTCTTGGATTTCGACCTCTTCTTCTTCTTCTTGCCATCTCTGCCTTGTTGCCTCCCACGGTCCTGATGCCCCTTCACATACAGACTCTCCCCCTGGGATGGACCCTCTACTACGTTATGTTTCCTCTGACTGTGAGACAGAATTGCAGCGGTAATATCTTCTAGTTTAATAGTGTCTTTCCCGCACGTAAGAGTGGTCACCAGGTGTTCGTAAGAACTCGGCAAAGAGCACAACAGAATTATCGCCTTATCCTCGTCATCAATCTTCACATCCAGATTCACCAAATCCCTAATGATCTGATTGAAGTTATTGACGTGTTGTTGCAAATCCGAACCCTCTTGCATCTTCAGGCCGTAAAGCCTCTGCTTGAGATACAGTTTGTTCGTCAGGCTCTTGGACATGTACTGGCTCTCCAATGTCTCCCAGACCTTGAGCGGACATGTCAAATCCATGACGTGATACATCACCTCGTCCGCCAGACAAAGTCGAATAGTCCCAGTTGCCCTCTCCTTCATCTCCGTCCAGTCCAGTTTCTCCATTACAGCAGGTTTCGCCTCACGCAGCGACTTTAGCAAACCTTGTTGTGCCAACAAATCCTTAACTCGCCTCTGCCATAGCCCGAAATTGTCAGTCCCATCGAACTTGCCCACATCGAACTTCGTACCGAAATTAAGACTCATCTGATACCAATTGTTGGAACACACGCAATCGAGATTGTAAAGGTAAACTAATGGCGAGCACACGCACACACGCGAGAAAGTAAAGAAGACAAGATTTACGTGGTTCGGTGAATAGTGCCTACTTCCACGGGAGCTGTTACGGCTGTGTTTTCACTATATAATAATAGGGTTACATAAGTGCAGTATATATACTAATCACCACTTCCAAGCCCAAGGGGCCATGCCCTCGCCAGCTCGGGCGTTGGCCCAACTGTCAGTATCTATATGAGCCATACTTAACAGTCGGGATGGTATTCGGTGAGGGATGCATATAGAGTACTTATGAAGAGTTTGAACCGAGAGGAGGCCACGGTTAAGAAGAATATTTGGCATAAAGCAATACCATTGAAAGTGGTAGTATTTGTGTGGATGGTGCTTCAAAACAGGGTACCAACAAAAGACAATCTGATCAAGAGGGGAATTATAGGTAGCAATTCTTCCACCTGTATAGCAGGGTGCGGTAAGGAAGAGTCTGTGGCACACCTATTTTTTGAATGTCTGGTGTTCTCAGCAGTGTGGTCTGAGATTCTGAGATGGCCGAGACTGTATTCTACATTGTATAATGAAGGAAATGTGCATTTAAATTAGTTTGCGGGTCTGTTAAACAGTGGGAGGGTGCAGCAAAGTAGAATTATGATCGTGTGGTTTGCATGCATGTGGTCAATTTGGAACGTACGAAATAAGGCGGTATTTCAAGCTAAAGCAGTTGCAGCTGCAAGTGTAGCAAAGGAGAAAATTTTGGCCTAGCAATGGTTGAAATTCAGAACAAAGAGTTTCTGTTATCCATTTGTACTCTGGTTCGGTAACCCGTCGGCATGCTTTGGCATTGTAAGAGAAGAATGAGGAGGTAATGAATAGGAATTAGTATGTAGGATTATGCTGGAATTGTTATCTGGAAGGGAGTGCAATATGGAGGAGTAATCGCTACTGTCAATTAAAAAACAGAAGAGGAGGAATTTATGGGACCGTGGTAGCAAGGGTGTGATTCATGCATTTTGAATTGCTTGCAAAATTAGAGATGAATCAGCTGGAAGCAACATTGAAAGTACTTCCATCAAGTGTGGCGCAAGATGGAGACTGATTCTTGGAATCATGGAGGACTTGGTAAATAGTGGAAGTCCAAATGGGTGTTAATTTTCCATGCAGCAGCAAGTGATGAATAGGAGAATAAGAGTGTAGTGGATCACATGCATTTTTTTCTAGACAATGGTGTAATGTAGGATTGAATTTCTCTGCATAATAGCTGTGTATTACATCTGGTCTAGCAAATTATGAATAGGTGATATGGGTGTAAAATACAATTGTGTAATTGTGTTTGGATTGGCTTTCCTTGAGCCTTGATCCAATTTATATCAATAAATTATCCTTTTTCCTTTGCAAAAAAAAGAAAAAGGTGTCTCCACACCAGCATCATAGGCACCCACTTCGTCGGGCAAGACATGTACGATATCTTCCTCCTCAGCAATATCTTCTCATGATCTAAACTGTGACACCCTCTACCCTGTAATGACATTTTAGCAATGTAAAAAGAAAAGAACATGAAATAAAATTTTGGTCCATTTAAAAATTTTCATTTCAAACGAAGTAGAGTCATCACGCTCACAACTTGCGGAAATAGAAAACGAGTATGAAATACAAATAATAACAAATAACCCAAGGTTTCCTGATGTCACAATAATTCAGAGCTTCTCCCTAATCATTACATCGAAAAATAATGAATTCAAATAAATCTAATCTTCTTTCTAATCCAACAAGCTATCACGACCACTCATCGGCATCTATATTCTCAACACCTGCAGTTTCATCATCTATACATAGGATATGCATAGCCACAATAGGGGTTAGTCATCATAACCTCAAATAGTACATACAATAGAGGAACAAGGATAAGCAATGCGCATAACATGTTCATTTTAACTGACAACAACCATCGAAGTACAACGACGCATAAGAACAACAATTAACTAATCATCATGCATGTTCAACTTAACTAACAACAATCATCGAAGTACAACGACACATAGGAATGACAATCAACTATTCATCATGCATGTTCAACTCATGTATTTCAATGCAAATCCTAAGACCATGAGGAAATGCATGTGGATCCATTTTCAACGAGGCCAAGATACCATGTCCGTAATGCCCCAATGACAACAAGGCTAGGATACTAAGCTCGTTTCGGAATACCATGTCCGTAATGCCTTAACAAAGAAGAGGCCGGGATACCATGCCCGTTTCGGAATACCCCGTCCGTAATGCCCCATAAATAGTAACAACACTATGGACCCCATGATGCATGACACAAGTAATGCGGTGTCTAACAATAACTTATATCACAATATCTTTGATAGAATAACAACAACAACATCAAGACACAAGTTAGTATGTCAACGAGTGTCTTCAATCAATGAATGAAATAATCAACACACTTAGCCAATTAAGTTTTAAGCATACAACACTTGGATTAATTATAGCCAAGTACACCAACCTTACAACCGTGAGCATTTATCATCTAATCAATTAATTCAAACATAATTCATAAGGAATAAAATGAAAATAAAATCCTCAACATAGCCACATATTGATAAGGATAATACATCAGCTACATTCACTCAAATGTATCCAAATTTGGTATGAACGAAATCAGTTCCAATCATCATTTCCAAGATTTCCAGCACAGCAGTTAGATAAAAATCTGAACGAGCAGCTAAACATACTCTAAAAATTCTAAAGTTTTTATTGAAGATAGCTAATGCATGCATGAACAAAATTCAATTAGTTCCATTCCAAAATTTGAATCCTAGAATTCAAGAAAAATCACGCACTGAGGCTGTTTTACATAGGATTTTCTAGTAACAGTAGTTAGAGAAAAATTTGAACTAGTAGACAATCATATTCTGAAAATTTTAAAGTTTTTATTGAAGATAGCCAACTCATATATGAACAAAGTGCAATTGGTCCCATTCCAAAATTCGAATCCTAGAATTCAAGAAAAATCACGCATTGAGATTGATTTACATAGGATTTTCCAGCAACACCCTATTTGTCCTACAAGCATTCCAGAATTTTTTTCACATAGTAAAACTTATCAAAATTCATTAAATTTTAATATGAAATATCTCAACACATATAGGAACACCTGAATATTTTTATTTTCACAAAAATCATCAAATAAATATACAGTTTAATTTTAAACAAAAACAGATTTTTGGGAAAACGGTAATAGCGTAACATGCACATTTATCATATTTGAGCCATCAAATGATATCAATTTAAATTATCCATATAGAAAAGCAATTCAAACTGGATAACAACAATTTAAATTAATCCTACATAGTCCATTCTAACCCATCTTTAACAATCATAAAAATTCTATTTTTAATACATAGCATTACCTTCTAAGTCATTACGACAACAACTAATAGAATTAGGCAATTCAAAAATTTGTACATGAGATCAATACCAATACCAAGGCATAAACAACACTAATCATATAGCATCTCATCAAGGTATGTAGGATTCATGCCATAGCAACTTACAACAACAACCAAAAAACTCATAAAATCATGAACAATAAGGGGTCATCAAGGGTAGCAATCATATAGGGAGTCAAAGACTCAACCTCCACACCAAATCCATTGATTTAATAAGTTTACCACATCACATTACAGTAATTATTTCAAATCAAAGATTATAATTCAAGGATTCAAGTACTTTCCTATCACGAAGGTGGTAGTATTCGTTTATCGTTACCGCTCGAGGCGTAGGGGTCTTGAGACACCCCTATTGCTCATTCAGGTTTCATAAACTCACTAGATGAGAAACAACTATCCCTTACCTTAAGAGAATTTCGTGCTCCTAGAATAGGTTGAGAGAACTCCAAGCTTTTCCTCTCCCTTTGTTGTTTTCTCACTCCAATACGTGACTTCCCGAGCGAGCAAGATGATATGAAAGTTTATTTACTAGTTCTTAGGAGTTTTTCTCTTCCTAAATAGACATATAGCAAGATTAGGAGGTAGGAAATTGTGTCCTGGTCACAGCCTTTCAAACGGTAACGGATTCTGACAAGAAACGGAAGAGAACGATAAAAAACGGTATTAGGATTCCGAAAACATCACGTATAAGTCAAAAAAGAATAGAAAAGGGCTTACCCACGAACTCTCCTTCTCCAAAATAGATACAGAATGATATGAGATGGTAGAGAATCTCCCCATAGTCGCAGCACGACAGACGGCGTTGAATTCCGATGAGGAATGAGCGAGATAGAGCAAAAAGGGTACCGGCGACAGTTGAAAACCACACAGCAGCTTAAGCACAACTTTAGATGGTGTTTCTAACTAATTAGACCTAGGTTAAGGTCTTTTAATCATGCCCCATGGGTTGTATTCATTTTGGGTCGAAAATGGCTCAAACACATCGAACGGGTCAGATTACATGTGCCAAAACACATCGAAACGTCAAAAAAATTGCGTAACAGCACGCTGCCACTGTTTTAGCTATATCTAGAGCTACGAGTGTCTGATTGAGGCATTCTTAGTGGCGTTGGAAAGCGAAGAGAATTTACTATAATTTCCTCTCTATTAGGCTTAACCAAATTCGGACTCTCACATGGCTAAAAATGTAGATGAATTTCACTCCAACATTCCTAAGTACTACACTTGCGCTGCGTTGACTCCGAAAAGATTATCTTGAATTCTAGGCATTGGATTTGAGTCAAACCAGAGCCAAAAGAAAGACGAAGCATAGGTCTACAACTTCTTTGAAGGAGCTTAAATCCAATTAAGTCATTAGAGGGTTCGAAAAAGAGGAATACGACGATCGAATTATACTAGGCATAGGAATAAAGGTGCATCTAGGTACTCAATCGATTGGAGAGATGTTAAGACACGTGGAACCCTTTCCAAACAACTTTAAACATATTCTAATCCTATACAACATATCCTAATCTAGGAGGATGAAAATCCTGACTGTTACAAAAACCACAATTACAAGGACAAATACAGAAGAACCATGGAGATAAGAATCTGCTCAAATAATGAATAAGAATAAGAATACAACATACTAGATGTAATCTCGTGCGTTGCACGAGTTTTTATTTATTTTACACAATTTTTTTTTTAAAATGTGTGAAAGATATATAAATTAAATATATGAAAATATTTTATACAAAATCATCTTTTAGCATGTTTTTAATTTTTGTTGACGTATTTCCTCATACCGAAAGATTAGGTTTTAGTTTTTTTTTCCTTTGGAGCTTAGACCCTCCTTACCAGGAAAAATGTAAATAGATAAAATTTTATTAATTATAGAATAACATGTAATATTGAAACATTATTAACTAACTCATTTATTTATAAATTATTTTTCGTATATAATATTTGTTATAATGTTTAATAATTAGAATTATTAATTTTTTTGTAAGATTAAAATTAAAACTTTAATATGTCAAAGGGTAACTCTATCAAAGAAGTCTATCAACCACATTATGGTATTATATTTTTTCGTATGCATATTTCTTATCTTAGTTATCAGAAAATAATTTCATTCTTTATGGTTATATTAATGTTAATAATAAGATATGCTATTGTCCATAATAAAATATAGATTTTATCAAGTGTAATCTATATTTTATCATCGCTATATAGAATCTAAATATTGAATATTTTTTTCTACAAATAAAATTTCATTTGGATCATTTATTTGAAATTATTTACAAAATAAGTATTTTTACTTTGGTGTCACCTTCTATAATAATCTTTATTTGAATTATTTAATCTATTTCAATAAGGAGCTTTATTCCATTACACATTTGTAATGTAATAGTAATATTTTTAAGTTTCACAATTGATATTTTTTTTTTGTAAATATAGTAATATTTAAGTTTTCATTAATCAAATGAATTATTGTCTTTCTCATCTAATTTTTTTCATAGATGGTTTTATCTAAATTTTGGTACTATATTTTTGTTCTCCAATTATGCTATTAAATTATATATTTATTTTTTAAACTATATTTTATATGTTAAACTTTTCTGTGATATTTGTCATTGAACAATATAATATTTAAATAATAATAATTATTTTTAACATTAATTAATCAAGCATTAATAATAAGAAGTTTAAATAAAATTAAAAATGCACTAAACAACAACATGATAATAAATTTGATCATAACTTAAGATGAAACATATTTTTAGTAAATTCAAAAAACTTAAAATAACATGCGTGAAAAAAACTTAAAATAACAATATATAAGATAAGATTAAGCATTCTCTTGATATAAATATTATTGTAAGACTGCATAAAGTTCTTTTAATATTTTTAAAAAAAAATAATTTCAAATATTTCTCTTGTTGCGATGCTCTAGAACATATGACATAACTAATAAAGGAATTTGAAAAAATAATAAAGTTGATCAATGCTAACATAAAAATATTTATTCTTTACTATTTATTTGCATGACATAATTTCACTTATTAGAAACATTTTTAAAGAATTTTAATCACTAATTCGATAATGTTAATTGAAAATACATCTAATTTTCATTATCAATATAATATTATAATTGACTTCCAATTGGTATAACCTCCGGTGATAATAAAGATTTTTTTGAACATACTAATCACATTAAAAATTGAAATTGAAAACCTTTTATTTATCCCTTAAAATTCATGTTGAGCTATCTTAGTATGTGACGTATTATAAATATCATTCAATTATTTTTGAGGTATTTTTTAAAATATAAATATCACTTAATATTGTCATTAACTAATTTTAATAAATAACAATACACTTTATATCTGATAATAATATTTAATAACGTAACTTAATTGTATTTTTTAGTTTTTTTAAAATTGTAATTAATAATAAATAATATTACCATTATGCAATTTTAATATTTAATAGAATGTCTTAAAATTTTTATATTTAATAGTTAATACAACTAATATTTAATAGAGAAATGAAATCATAAAATTAATTAATAAGAGCAATTGAAAAATTGTTACTCATGAAGTAAAATAATTTTGTATTTAATTCTAAAGCTTGAATTTCTTTTGCTTATATATATAGAATAGATAGATTGATAGATGATATATTTTTTATTTTATTTTTTAAGGACGTCTACAGTTATTAAGTAATATTTTAGCAATTTACTTGTATTTTTGTGTTTTAATTGATATATTAGCTCAAAATATTCTCAATCTATATAAAATTATTGTATGCTAATATATTATAAAATATAATTCTTAACTAAATTAATATATTTCATTGTCATTTTAAATTTTTTTTACACAATAACGTTAAAAATATATTAATATTTTTTGTAGCAAATATTTAATAATATATTGTGACATTTGATTTTTAATCAATTTTTAAATTCAATTCTTTATGTTAATTTTATTAAATTTATTTTATTTTGGTGATTTGTATCTTCATTATTAAATTTTATTTTAATGATTTCTATCTTCGTTCACTAAATTTATGTTTAATACATTTGAAGAAATAATAATGTGGACAAAGCTAACATAAAAATAATTATTCTTTACTATTTATTTGCATGACATAATTTCACATGTTAAAAACATTTTTAAAGAATTTTAATCACTAATGGGATAATGTTAATAGAAAATGCATCTAATTTTCATAGTCAATATATTATTATAATTGACCTCCAATTAATATAACATCCGGTGATATTAAAGATGTGTTTGAACATACTAATCACATTAAAAATTGAAACTGAAATCTTTTACTTATCCCTTAAAATTCATTTTGAGTTATCTTAGTATGTGGCACATTATAAACATCATTCAATTATTTTTGAGGTATTTTTTAAAATGGAAATATCACTTAATATTTTCATAACTAACTTTAATAAATAACACTATACTTAATATTTTTAAATATTGTCAATTAAAAATTAATGGAAGCACTTATATGTTATTGTAAAATAATTTTTAAATATTATAATGGGAAGATATTAATTTTTGTAATAAAAATATATTTAATATATTTCCATAAAATATTTCATATAAAGTCCGAATAGATTTATGATTAAAACTTAAAAAATTAAATTATTATTTTGATATATGTATTTTGATTTTAATAAAATTGTCTAAAAAAAGTAGTCACTGTAAGTACTAAATATTAACTTAAAAAATAGAACTATATATCAATGTTGTTGTAAAATATATTAAATGATTTGTTTTATTATAAATAATTTATGTATAATTTGAGTATTAAATAAGAGTGTAACATATCTTTTATTATTGGATTTTCAATGTACTAATGAATACTATATTCATCACAACTTGCATACAAAAGATGAAAGAAGAGATAATAATGAATAATATAAATAATATATTCATTGACACAGTATGGCAGATGAATAATTGATAATATATTCACCACTAATTCCAATAATATAAACAACTCTTTATAATGAAAAATATATGTGTTGACACGTTGTGACCGATGAAAGAAGATTTAGGAAGGGATTACAAAGGATAAAGACATGAAATCAATTGTACATAAAAAACAACTCAAGTGTTTCCAAGTCGACTATCATGTATGACTCAAGGCTGAGTCCATTGTGGTAAAATAAAATGTGATCCATAAGGTTAAATTTTTGCTGTCACTTAGGCTTGTTTGTTGGAGCAGAACCATTCTTACATGCAAAAGTGACCACATTGAATTTCGAACCTGAAAACAATGACAAAAATTAGAGCAAGGCATAAAAACAAACTCAAATAATAGGATATATATATATATTTCATATTAGGAGATAGATCAAACGTACCTCTTTTGCAATGAGAATAGCTTTGATGCGCTGCATAAACAAATCCATATACAACATAAAAATAAAAATAAATTATGGTCAAAATGATACGAAGCGTTTGTCTCTGTATTGAGTACAATGATCGACTTTCTGTCTACACAGAATGGTAGAAGGATCTGAAAAGAGAGGGTCCATAAAGCGAATGTCTCTTGCGTTTAATTTCAACCAGTCACATAATCGGATACTCGTTGATGCTGCTTTTAGGGGTAGCCATGGATTACATTAGAGAGCTACTACAACCTGGAATGAGAGTACAAGATAATGGAAAGCATTCAATGTCTAGGCGTGGTGTGAAGCAAAATTGAATATGTGTGTATGATGAGCGGTGTTTATAAACTGAAATGCTAATACAGACAATTAAGCAATTTAATGTGTTTATTTTTTGTATTGTATATTTTCATTAATGTAGGATGTAAAACGTTTCCAACTGATGAGTTGCTTTATTTTTTTCATTCTGTGTTTGGTCTGACACTATTCTCTGCGGTTTCCATCTAATTTTTTGTTACCAGGTTGTCTCTTATTAGATATTGTTTATAATATTTGTTTTATATATATAATAAATCAATCGAATTACCCTTGGACAATTATTAGTTATATATATATATATATATATATATAACTATTAGTTTTATATATATGATGATTTGTCATTTAAAATATATATAGAATATAAGATTCCCTTTCTCTATGGTATATATTATCTGGAGATGTATGAGAGGAAGTGGAATGTGAATTAAACCATCAGTTACATCAATATTAATTTTTTAACGGCAATTGGCATGATTTAAATGGAGCATAAATGTATAATTTCATGGTCTTCAATTATTAGGGATACATCAGTTTTTTTTTTTAAACCCGAGAGTGTCTTTTCAAATGGAATATGTAGCAAGTTTTTATTATTGTAAATGATTAATTATTAAAAAGAGATTTTGAAAGCCGATTTGATTTAAATGTGAAACTGGTGTAAAAATTTATAATAGACTATTGCAATTATTTTTAAAATGTAACTGATGTTCTAAAATCCATTGGGCCTCTTCTATGTAAAAATTAGTAGGCCGATGGCAGCAAAAATTTTAGAGACACCCAAAGGAAACATGCAATAAATTTAAACTAGAACCGATGAAATTAAAAGCAGCCATGATTTAATACTATATTTAAGTTAAAACTCAATCTTGGTTTACGTATTTATATAATATAATATAATATAATATATATAGATTAACAAGAACACACAAACATCAACATACACATCGATCTCTCATGTCAAACTCAACAAACATCCTCCACATCATGATTCATCATTCTCAACACTCACTCTCAAATGCTACTTGACCTATATGCATGTCGGTCGATACACAACTGAATATGTTTATCCCTCATTCCTGTTAGGGAATAGAGAAAGTCGTTTAGATAACCTATTCTGAATGCCATGACCAATAAGAATGCAATGTCAAATCTTTTATTCCCATTAGGGATGACTATCTTGGTCATACCTCCACCTCGAACATGGAACAACGAGTACCCTATTTGGATAATGAGGGCTTACCAACACCCATGACACAAAAGGAGCTACCTATTGGTCACATATTGTTTACATATCAAACCCAGTTGATATCCCCAAGGATCATCAAATCGTCACCTCTGTGTTCCATATCCTGCACTCAGCTACACTAACCTCATGTGAAAACAAATTAAACGACTATTCACAGCAACAATGTAAATGTGATGCAGACATCCATATCCAACTAAATCATTCACTTTGACATATGAACCTAGTATCTCAACCTGACCCTATCAACAATTTAGAATCACAACATAGAGTGTGACACTCTTTACTCCACAAAAAAATTGAACACGAAAACATGATTAGGAAAATTTGGGATGTTACATCTTGGTTGTATTTTTTAGTATGTTTTTGTAGTTCATTTGGTCATCTTTTGAAATGATTGTCATTTCTTCAAATGGACTAGGATTTAGTATTTTTAGTAGGAAGTTACGTTAGGGTTACAACAACTCTTTAGTTTAGTATGTTCTAGTAGTTATTTGGACGTCATTTCTTGAAATAGTTGTCATTTCTGTTAATTGGCTACGATTTTAGTCTGTTTTAGTGTGTTTCAGTAGGAGGTTACATTAGGGTTACAATAATTCTCTAATTAGTACGCTTTATTAATTTATTTGATCTTGAAATGGAAAAAATTAAAAAGAAAACATTCAAAGAGAATAACACAGGTGGAAGCATACCATAAAGAAAGAAGACAAAGATGAAAGTCTTACCTTTAAGATAATTGGAAAGGAGTGAAAATAAGAAAAAGGGGATTATATAATAGATTAATGATATTGATAAGAGAAAAATTTAGGATTGTAGTTAGAATGTCTGCATTTTATAATTAAAAAGTGGAATATAAAAGTAATAAATAAATTATACCTTTGTAAAAGAATTAACACTTTCAATGCTCCACACACAAAATCATGCTACATATCGAACATTCAAAAACAAATAATGTCAACGAATAAAACTCATATGAAGTAGAAAAACCCATTAACCATAGGAGAGGAAGAAAAATTGAAGAGACGAAAAATTAGAAGATCGATGAAACCCTGATAAATGAAGAGACGTGCAGAGAAATACAATATTGATAATGGGTGACATAGACTAAAGAAAATATAAAATTTGAAAAAAAAATTATTACGAAATCATAAATAGTAAAAATGATTGTGTTGATATGATTTATATGATAAAATCAGTTATTAATGAAAATTAACCAAACTTTTATCATAAAATAATAGTCAATGATGATTGATGTATGATATAATAATAAAAATATTTAAGAAAATATATTTATAACTTTGTTTAGCATTATTAATTGAAATGATTTAATAATTACTATTTTAAATTATTAATAATTAAAAATTATTTTACAATGTGGCCAAAAAATAATAATAATACTACCACGTGACACGAGTCTACGTAGCAAAACTCAATTTTATATAATATGCTAGGTTTTGTATTTTATATGGTGCTTTCATCATAGATAAATTTATGAGGCGGGCCTATGTTATGTAACGTGGGACCCCGTTGATCAATGGTCTGTGATTGCCGAAGGAAGCAGCCAGCATCGTTTTAATGGTATAGGGTCTGCACCGAATACCAAGTTCGATGGTACAGGCTATTTCATATTATCGACCATACATTCTTGTCAACCTGACAACCAATAAATGCCATGCATGTGGGGAAAAACTTTGTTCTCAGATGATGATAACGATGGAGTATTCGGAATTGCGAATTTCTGAAAGGTATATGTTGTCAACCAAATATTTCCCGAGGCCTTCCCGTGGCCAGCTTTCCCTACCATTCTTTTTGGATAAATCATGATTCATAAAGCATACGCTAATGAGTAATGACATAACCATGCTTGAAAAATTCGGAGCCCGAGCCTTCGGCTTGTTTGCAGCTTAGTTAACATTTAAAATTTGTTAAGATAGTAGATGATTAAGAAAATTATACATCATCCACGATTCTTTTAAACTAGTCTTGACATCGACTAAGATTACGACTTTGTTTAGTTATTTTTTTTGACGTAAAAGATAATTTTAATAACGAAAGTCCGGCAATAAATCAAAATTCAAGACTGCAGAAATACAAGGTGGAGTCTCTTCAATCCACATGCAATCCGGATTATAAAGAGCATATTTAGCTAGATAATGGGCAGCTTAGTTAGTCTCACGCCTAATATGTAAAAAATTTAAACTATGGAAGCAAGCTTTAAAATTAATACAATCCCCAATAATAGAACCAACATATGTGGGAGATTGTTAATGAGTGTTCAGCACCAAGACCACATTTGAAGTATCAGATTCCGCTATAAGATCCAAGAAAAACATATCTTTTGCAAATTATAATCCCTTTCGCATAGCTAAGGCTTTCGCTACCTCTGAATCTGGTAATGAAAGGACCTGCCAGCAACTAGCAGCAATCATGACACCATCAACATCCCTCACCATAGCTCCAATACTCTACTTACCTCCCACTATCGGACCTGCTGCGTCAACATTAAGCTTATAGCAACCACTAAGAGGGGGTGTCCAACGAACGTCAGATATAGGTAAATCTAGACCTCCACTTAGCGTCTCTAACAGCACCGTACTAGCACTTTTAAAATTAGCAATAGATCTTTGTGCCTTTTGAACAATGGTAGCAACATCAACATCAGTTCTCTCAAAACATTTTTTATTTCTAGCACACCATATTTCATAACACAAAGCCAGCACATGGACTATAACACTCTCAGATGCATCAATAATATTTTCTTCCAACCACTCCCGAAATGGTGCGTACCTGGAATCATGCCAATTAAATACCACACCTAAAGGGGAAGCAAACCAGACCTTCTTTGACCAATGACACTCCATATAAAGAGATGAGAAATTGTCTCATTATGTTGCCCACAAAAAACACACAATGGGTCATAGCTGACTCCTTTTTTAAAAAGATCATTTTTTACTGGTATTTTTGCATGTAGAATCCTCCAAGCAAAATGGGTGTGTCTTGGAATAGTCTTTATTTTCCACAAATTTTTTCCACACTTGCTGATCAGTATCCTGCACTGAATTATGGGAAGCAGCTACTTCACGTCTTGCTTTTAAGAAACGATACGAACTCTTCACAGAAAAAATAGCAGATCGTGAAGCGCCCCAAACAAACTCATCCTACAACTAAGAGAACGAAAGTGGTAATTGAAGAATTTGCTGAGTTTCCAAAGGGAGAAAAATTTCATTAATTAAAGAAGCATTCTAACATCGAATATCGTGATGTATGAGATCCGAGACCAACATAATATCACAACTGGGGGGGTTTTGGTGACCAAATCTTGTGACCATTTTGATAAGGAAGCCAATTATCCTCCCATACACGAATTAGATGACCATCCCCTACTCTCCAAATACCAGCTTTGTCAATAACATCCAAACGAGCATGCAAAATACTTCTCCAAGTATAACTTGGGCAATAACCAATCGAAGCTCTCAATAAATTGCTCCTAGGAAAAAACCTTGCTTTCAAACATTGTGAGATCAATAAATCGTCATTATGCATGACACGCCACCCTTGTTTAGACAACATTGCAAGGTTAAATTCATGGAATGTTCTAAAGTCCATCCCACCTTTCTTTTTTTCCTTACATAATGTCTCCCATTTAATCCAATGAATTCTACGCTCACCTTGTTTGCTACCCCACCAGAACTTGCTAATCATGCTTTCAATATGCTCACATAAACCCATCGGAAGTAGAAAACAACTCATCATATGGGTAGGAATTGCTTGAACCACTGCTTTGATCAAAACTTCTCTCGCTGCAGTTGATAAAAAATTTCTTTCCAACCCTTCAGCTTCTTCCACACCCTATCTTGGACAAAATTGAATACCTGTTGCTTAGACCTACCAACAAAAGCAGGTAGCCCCTGATACTTCGAGTGACACTCAACAGCCTTAATTTGCATCCAACTTTGAAACATGATTTTACAATCATCAGGTACATTTCGGTTGAAAGAGATTTCTGATTTATCCAAATTGATAAGTTGACCAGAAGCAAATTGATAAGTATTAAGCACCCCTTGCAAGGTTTGAGCATCTTGAAAAGAATCCCTACAAAAAATGAGGCTATCATCTGCAAAAAATAAATGATTAATATTTGGAGCCCCCTCTAGCAATTTGAATTCCATGAAGAACCTTATCCTCCTGTGCCTTATTTAGAAGCCCAGAAAATACCTCAGCACATAAGATAAACAGATAAGGAGACAAGGGGTCCCCTTGACAGAGACCACGCTGAGGACAAAACTTCTGACAAGGACTTCCATTAAGCAAAACAGAGAAAGACGTCGTGGAAATACAATTAAAAAATCAAGCTCTGTCATTTTTGAGAAAAACCCATAGACTGAAGCACCTCAATCAAAAAATTCCACTCGATGCGATCATAAGCCTTTGACATATCCAACTTTAATCCCACACACCCCTTCTTGCCTTTATTTTTTTCCTCATATAATGAAAAGATTTAAAAGCTAGTAAGGCATTATCAGTGATTAATCGTCCCGGCACAAAAGCACTTTGAAATTTTCCAATGATATCAGGAAGAATCAATTTCAACCTATTTGCAATTGTTTTTGTAATTATTTTAAAAACTTCGAAAATCACCTGGCACCTTAGGCTTCTTCTTTTTCGGAATAAGACAAATATAAGTATAATTAATGTTGCTTGGATTTCCACCACCATTGAGAATCTCCAGAGCAAGAGAAGTCACATCCTTACCAACTATACTCCAAAACTGTTGATAAAATAAAGCTGGCATTCCGTCAGGTCCTGGGGCAGCATGAGGCTTTAAAGTTTTAGCAGCTAAGAAAACCTCGTTTTCTGTAAACTTTGTTTCTAATATGTCTCGCATAGAATTTGACAGTCTATCTTTGACCACCTCCACAGCTTCAGAAATTCTTTCAGGATGACTAGTAGAGAAAAGATCCTGGAAGAAATTAGTAAAAACCAATGCAATGTCTTCCTCATCATCAACTTTTTCCCCATGATCATCCCAGATATAATCCACCCAATTTCTTGATTTTCTCTAAGAAGCTTTTTGATGAAAAAATTTTGTATTTTTATCTCCATGCTTTAACCACAAAGCACGAGACCTCTGAGCCCACCAAATCTCCCCACTCTCCACCAAGTCATCCAATCTAGCCTCCACTCTCCTAATTTCTGAAATTACTCCCTCCAGCTGGGATTGTTTATTAAGATCATCCAACTTTTTTTGAGCAATTTTTATCTGATTGGGAACATCACCAAAGCAATCCTTACCCCAGTTAGAAAGATCATTCACACACCGACTAATTCTATCAGGCATAGAATCCCCTGCCCTCTCCCAAGCACCCTCAGTGCTTCCAAAATTCCACTATCACGCAACCAGCATTCTTCAAACCATTGTAGCTTAAGATTATTTCATTTTTTCTTTGGCTTCCTAGAAGCAAGCCGCAGCCAAAAAGGCAAATGATCTGAAGCATGCCTCGTTAAATGCACCACTGAAGCCGAAAGATAAAATGAGGACCAGGCTGGTGTAGCTACCATCCTATCAAGGCGAGCCTTAATATTAGAATCGTCGTCCTGGTTATTATGCCAAGTAAATTTATCACCCTCAAAACCCAAGTTAGAGAGATTGTGATTTTGAAGAGTGTCCCTAAACATCGAAATCAGAGGAGAGCTACCAAAATTCCCACTTTCCTTCTCATCATGTGAAAGAATCAGATTGAAATCCCCATGAGAAGCCACTTATCAGTGCTTTCCACCAATGCTAACTGATCAATTAACTCACAGGTTTTATGCTTCATTTGAGACTCCCGAAAAACCATACACCCTAGTACACCTCCATTTCTCATCTCCATCCTCCATAGCAATTAAGACATCAATATGGTTAGGAGAAAAAGATAATACCTCCACTTCAACACCTTCCTTCCAAAACATTGCAAGACCGTCAGCACGTCTTCTACCTTCTCCCGAACAACTAACAGCAACAACCCCAGATAAACCTTGTACATTTCGAAAATTATTCATCTCAAAATCCTTTTTCTTAGTTTCTGAGAGGAATACACAGGTGGGATCGTTATCTCGTAAGAGCTTTTTGAACGCACTAACTGTCCGTGGATCTCTAAGCCCATGACAGTTCCAAGCTATGCAACTCATTGTCTCCAACAGACCCGAAAACTCCTTATTGAAAGGGAAAAAAACACTCCTTATTAAAAGGGAAAACCAAAACTCCTTATTGAAAGGTAAAAGGAAAACACCACAAATTTCACTGAAGCCAGACTGAATGAAGAAGCAGGGCGCAAATCACAGACCTAAAACAGAAGCGAGAGGAAGTAGAGGCCGCGAAACTGAGACATAAATAGAGGCGAGAAAGGGAAACAAAGGCCACGAAGCAAGCAAGGGCGGAGAGGGGAACAGAGGCCGCGTGCAGATCTACCGCTGCCAGATGCAGGTAGCAGTCCCTTCGTCGTTTACATTTTGTCAAATCCTTCACCGTTCAGAGATAGGGTTCTGGGTGGGCGGCGTGAAGAGGAAAGGAAAAACGGGTTCTGGGGGGTTTCACCTCATTAGCTCTCGGCCCAGCACACAAAGGTGATGCGGCGCTGCGAATGGAGGGGAACAGCGCGGCTAGGTCAGCCACAACAAAAGGAATTAATCGAAAAGAAAATGAGAGGAAAGAAATTTCAAGTCGGATCCCCTTAATTTTTTCCTTTCTTTTTATAATATGTTGTAACCAAATGAATGAAAATATTTCGATTAAATTATACTTTTGATTCCTTATTTTATTTTTGGTTTCAGTTTAGTCCCTTATGTATTAAAAGTTTTGAACTGGTCTCATACGTAGTTATACCAATGTACTCCCTCTTGTTTTTTTTTCTTCCAAAAATGTCTCTTATGTTACAAAAATTATACACATATGGTCCATTTTTTGCTAAAAAAAGAACTAAATATGGACCACATTGATATGATTTTTATAACAAAGGGATCAGTTCGGGAAAAAAAAACAAAAGGGACCACATTTGTAGAACTTTTACTCTTAAGGGACCAATTCTGAACTTTTAATACATAAGGGACCAAACTAAAACCTAAAATAAACTTAAGGGACCAAAAGTATAATTTAGTCAGATATTTCTAATATAAAAAATGAATGAAAATATTTAGTAAAATATATTTCCGTTCTTGGCCTTTCTTTTCAGCGAGTTTTCGTTCATACTAAAACTGACGCTAAATTTCTTATCAAATAATCTTAAATGGATCATCTCCCCACATTTATTAGTATAGTATATTTAAAGAAAAATTTAGTTGCATATTTGGTTTTTCAGTATCGTGATTCCCTAAAAAAAATAAAAAATAAAGCCATCATCGACAGTTAAAAGTCGTCGCTAATGCCCAAAATCCATCAGTGATATGCATTACCGATGCAATTACCGATGGAAAGGTAAGTCTAATGGCCATTTTTTAAAAAAATAATTATATATATAATAATGTATAATATGCATAATATAAAATAAATTTATAATAATTATATATTAAAATAATATATATTATGTATAATATATTTAAATGTATAATATATAGTTAATTATTACATATTATATAACTAAATATATTATATATAGTATAATATCTATAATATTAAATATTATATATGTGTGTGTGTATGTAAAGAGAGAGAGAGAGAGTTGATGGACAGAGAGAAATGAGTGAGAGTAAGAAATGAGTGAGTGTGTTTATACAGAGGAGAGAGGGTGTTGATTAAAGGGTTTAATCTAATGGTGGAGAGTGATTGGTTGGGTTTTAATCAAGGGTGGAGGGTGGTTGGACGAGTTGCACACGATTGCCATTATCAACGTACAGGTCATCGGTAACAATTCGTTGGTAATTCATCGGCTAAGATTCAACAATCCAACAGTTGAAAATCAAATAAGGGAAGCACACATATCGCCAACATTTCCCGACAGCCCAGGGCCATCGAAATTCTAAATTGTGGGAGTCAGTAACGTGTTTGACTTCTTTGAATTTTTAAAACTTAAGGCGCTAACATTATCAATGGTCATGGCCTTCAGTATTACCGATGAGCGTTGTAGGTTGTCGATCACTAAAAAAAGGTGTGGTCGTGGGTAACGTTCGCACCTTAATTTGTCACTTTACCGATGATCATGGTCATTGATAATGTTGACACATTAACTTCCAGCCTTAATACCGATGAAACTACCCGTAGGTAAATATTACTGACGATGATGGCTAGGAAACTATTATAAGGAGTGAAAAGGACTCTAAGAAGGTAAAATTAAAGCCATTAGGACCAAGACTTTTATTACCATCGCTAGAGGACACCACTTTTTCAATTTCGGCCGAAGAGAAATGGGTTGCCAGTAATATACTCTTGGTCTGGGACACCTGTAGGAATGGCACTCCATCCAATTTGAGACTCACCCATATAACCGAAGAAAAGTGGCCTATCTTTTCACTTACCTACAAATCCCAACCACATCTTCCACCCAGGCCCACCAACCTTTAGAGCAGAAATATGATTGGCCTTTCTCCTTGTATTTACAAAGACATGGAAATATTATGAATCATCATCCCCTCCTTCAACCATCTGGATTTAGAACTCTGATACATCCGACTATCCTCACTCTTCAAAAGCTATCAAAGATCAGAAAAGTTTCGCTTCCTCAACTCTATCTTCCTCACTAAGAGACCAACCCCTTCACATTTGAGATCAACCGCTTTGATTTTCTCAACCAACAATTGAGTCTTAGTGTCTACATTCCAAAACACCTCACGTTTCCAAGCTTTGAGGGTTCCCTTAAGCGCCTTAAGTTTCTTTTTCAGTCTGAAACCCATCCAACATGGGAATGAAAATGATGACCAACTCTTTTGCACAACCTCCCTAAACTCCCTATATGTTGAATCCAATGATTATTAAAACGAATTGACGTAGAACCCCATTCGGATGAGCCATACCGAAGTACCAAAGGAGGCTGATTTGAGACATCCCAAGGCAACCAACCATCTGACACTAGAATCTGATCCATAGAACTTATTGTCATACCATTTGGATGGCACAAAGTAAACTTTCTGCCCAACAGTGGTAGATAAATCAAATGAATGTCTTCCAGGAATCTCTCAAACTCTCTGATCTCACATCAACATGTCACTTGATTCTTCCCCGATACTCCCTTCCTGTCGGACGGTCAACATACTGAGTTAAAGTCACCAAATATATACTAGAGATTTCCCACCAAACCCTCTTTTGGACATAAGGATATTCCTCCAGAGAAGCCTCTTCGCCATCAAATTACACTTCGCATAAACATTAACTACAAAGTAGCTTTTATTCTTCACCCTCACTCCAAGAAAACCCCATAAACCCATCTACTTTAATAGCGGGGAGCGATCTTACTTTGGTATTATTCCAAATAGACAAAATTCCCCCACTATTCCCAACTACTGGAATAGTTGACCATCCAATGAGTAAATATTTTGTGATATTTAGAGGGGTATTTTAAGCATATTTCCCCATATTTTTAACCCATTTTATATGAGAAATCCTTATATTTGCTCATATTGTGCAGAAAAAGGGTAAAATGACTCTCTTGGAGCAAAAGTATGGAATTATGGGCAAAAAGGATCAAAAGGAGTGAAATTCTGAGCTTCTGAGTAAGAGGTACGGCTGCACTTGCTTGATGTACGGTCATACATCCCTTTGGTGAGCAGTCAGGGCATACAATGCAGCATGTACGGGCCAGCGCCGAAGTCTCTCAAATGTACGGCTGCACATACCCTAAGTACAGTCGTACATACATGTGCGTAGAAGTATAGATATAGGTGCAGTGCGAAGTACGACCGTACGTAATGACGAATCAGGCAAATTTGAAGGCCTGTTGACCTAATTTTTCCCAACTCTATAAATAGGGGCTCAATCCTCTTTTGGGGAGACTCTTTTGGAGAGAGAAAAAAGGTCAAATCCTGATTTTGAACCTGTGAAGCCGTCAAAGGGACTTTGGAGTGTGAGCCAGGATTCGTCTAGAGATTAGAAAGAGTTCCCTCCCGGTTTCTTTTACTTTTCTTGAATATGTTTCCTGGTTGCATTGCTTTTCTATTTTGTCACATGAGTAGCTAAGGTCTCTTCTAGGGTCTTTGGTGTAGTATGTCTTAGTAGTTCCTTAGTTATGTCTTAGTGGATATTTTATTCTATTTCTATTATGAATTTATTAGCCATGTCAAAGTCCCTTAGCATTATGATTTCTTGTGGTTTATTTATTTATTTATTTATTTATATATGAGTTGTTGCTTTATCTGCGGAGGATCCAGGGTTTTACAATGGGGCTATGAAGGAACCTTCAATAAATAAATTGCATGTTTTAGTTAATTAATCTGTCGGAGGATCCGAGTTAACTAATGGATCTATAAGGGAATTGGGGACTTATAATGGAACCAAAAAGAAGAAATATAGGACCCTTTGACCAACTCAAACTCCTAGACTATCATAGGACTTAATGCTTTCAGCCAAGGTTAATTCAGGAAATTAGTCTTTGGGAGAAAAGATTATTGGTTGTTTGAGGATCAGGGCTAATAGATAGAATGGGGTCAATAACTTGGAGTGAAGGAAGAATATGATAGAATAGGATTAAGAAATGAACGAACAGGATAAACGAAAACAAGGCCCTAGGCTCTCACTCTATTGTTATTCTAAACGCTTTTTACGCTTTCTTTCTATCATTGCGGACTCAAACCAACTATTCAAATGCCTAAATAATTAAGACGCCTTAAGTAGATTAGTACTTATCCTTATTCTCAGTGGGTTCGATAACTGGGACTTAAAATCCCAATTATTTACTACATGTGACCAGGTACACTTGTCTGAGATGCAATACCACCCACAATGCAATCAACCCCATAGAGTACGACACAAGGCATCATAAACCTCCTTCATCTTAGTTTCTTGGATGGCTATAAAATCCAAGTGCTCTTGTCTGACCAACGACCTTGTTTTGTTATTCTTTCCCCTATACCCTAAGCCCATTATATTAATATAACAAACGATCATTGATCATCATTCATCCTTGTTGTTCTTCCGCAACCTGATTCGTTTCATCCATAACCACTGACTGGTCTACATGAAGGCCCTCTTGAAGCATGTCAGAGACTCTCAGCTCCGACCCAATCGCCAGTAGCTTCGATGCCTTACATCTCACACCACGCCTTAACATTCTATTGGGGGACATACCTACAATAGGGGAAGCCAGATTACCCCCTGACCCTAGAACAAGAGTTCCATTGGGAGAAACAACATGCGAGAGAAATTGGATCCCCTCATCTGTATGAAATGAATGAATCGGGCTGACCTATAACCATTGAGGCCAACACTTGCTCTAAGCCAAAGGTTGGACCGCCCCTAGCTAAAGTTGGTGCTATCTTAATGCGAGACTTGGTAGACCCCACAACCGCTAGCCTTGTATCCATCAAAAACTAAGAATCCAACACCCCCAATCCAGGAGCACCATCAATGTTAGTCCCATCAACTAAGTGAATATCTGGGGCCAAACCCTGCCCCACATGTGAGACCGACCCGTACCTAGCACTACTAGAAAATGCGGCGTTACCAACAGCCTCAAGCCTGTCGGTAAAATAGTCGTCGCAAACGATTACCGACGGGTTTTTTGTAGCCGTTGAAATTACTGACGGGTCTACTCCGTCGGTGAAAGGCCGTCGGTAATTTTCGACGGAAAAGGCCGTCAGTTCGAACCGACGATCAAAGCCGTCGGTAATGGGGCGCAGTGACTACCGACGGGTAAGGCCGTCGGTATTGTTATTTTTTAATGAATTAATTAATTTAATTAATTAAATAATTTATTTATTTAATAATTTATTTATTTATTTAGTTATTTAATGATTGAAATTATTTATTTATTTATTATTTAGTTATTTAATTATTAATTTATTCCATATTAAGAAATGTGATAACGTAAACTAAAAAGAAAAGTAAAAAAGAAACGTAATATAAATTAAAAATATCCTGAGAATATCAAAATATAAAAAAAAATAAGTCAAAACATCACTAATAATCCTGATAGTCCTGATCATGCACGAGATGCTCTAAACCATCTGCGTCATCGACATCATTAGTACCATAAGGCGGCGGAGGCAGCTGATGATGAGGCTGAGGCTATTGGCGAGCTAGCATTTCGTACATCTGTTCCTGTCGCTCCGTCACTTTAGCCAAGATTGCATTCGTTTGACAGTTTCCTCCTCGGAAGCGGCCAGTCTCCGCTTCATCTCGGCTAACTCCTGCTCCTCCACGGTAGAGCGACGACTGCCACCACTACTCGATGATGATTCGATGTTGAGGCGGCTGGTCCCTTTCTTGTAGTTGCCACCAAGGTCTCCAGCACCGTATACGCAACCTTTCTTCTTACCGCCAACAACATCTGCCCAAACCTTGAGCAGTACAGATGGATCCTCAAGGCTCTGAGACGGGGAACATGATGATGTCTGAGATCTAATCTGAGACATCATCGCCTCAAACTCCTCCTGTCATGCATAAACAAATAAGTCAATTTTTTTTTGTAAGAAAACAATATAAATATTATTAAAAAAATATTCATTATATTTTATAATTACTGGGTCCGCCTCGACCGATCATAAACGAAATCACTAGTACTCCTCCTAATGAGTTGCACGATGGAGCTCGTGCAACTGTACCTCTCTACCCAACCTCTTCGATTGTAATTAAATAATAAAAAAACATAAATAATAATAATAATAATAATAATAATAATAATAATAATAATATAACACGTACAAGTCGAGCTGCGTGCTGCGCCTGACTAATGGAACCTCCAATGTGCAAGCTTCCACCTTTCTCAGAGGCTATGTTCTTCTTGGCCTTCACGCGGATCAAGTTGAACTCAGGGGAGTTCCAATAGTCTACCAGCCTCTGCCAGATATGATCCCCTATCTAGTGGGGCTGTCCCCTGAGGAAGGCATCTCTAAGCATAGCAGAGAGGCGATAGGAGGCCTTCATATGAAAGTTCTTCTCGATTCGCTCCTCATCCTCAGTCCTCCAAGCACATCTCTCCTGTATCAATATAAGACATTATTAAACATAATTGAAATTTATGAAATAAAAAAATAATATGCAATAAAATAAAAATTGTAACTTACTCCGAAAGATGCAAACATATGATCTCGCTCTTTCTCATCCATCGTCCTCCAGGTGGGCCAAAACGCCGAATAATTCTCCTCAATTGTTGTTATGATAGCCTTTGCAGTTGGCTTTGAGAGAAGGAACCTGAACAATAAAAAAATGTCAAACAAAAATATATATATATACATGTAAATTATTAATAACTCGACAAAAAAAATGTAAATACTTACCCTATACCAGTCGGGCTAATAATAACTCGACCATCATGCAGCATCTCAAGATCCTCAACCTCCTGCTCAACCTCTTGCTGCTCAACCTCGGTATGATCAGGCGTATAGCCCGTACTATACTCATCCTTCGACTGATGAGCATCAGGCAACGTCTCAGGCACAACATGAGAACTAGAAGTTTCATGTGTCTGCTGGAACCCTGGGTTGGGGATCATGTAAATGGCAGACAAAGAGGGTGTCGGTCTAGAAGGTGCTGGAGGCTGTGTAGGTGCGGAACATGACGGAGGCTGTGTAGGTGTCAAGCGTGCTGGAGGCTGTGTAGGCGTAGATATAGATGGACGTTGTGTAGATGACAACCACTACAAGAAAACTGCATATTACCGACGGCCCCAACTCCGTGGGTAAATAATTATTTTATGTCAAATTTAGTTTTTAAATTTACTGACGGCTAATTATCGATAGTTTCAAAGCCGTCAGTAGGCTAAACCGTCGGTATTCTGGGTGGTAAAATAAACACATTTTCTTATATATGTCGTTACCGACGGCTTAGACATCGGTAAGCTTGAGACTATGAATATGATTTACACCTTTCCTTTTCCTCTCCCTCGTTTTAATTCCTTTTCCTCTCTCTGCGCTATCTGCCACGCTCTCCCTCTGCTTTCCTCGCCACCGCCGTGCTCTCCCTCTGCTTCCCTTGTCGCCGCGGCGCTCTCCCTCTGCTCCCTTAGCCACCGCGGGTCTCCCACTTCTCCCCTCTCATGCGCAAGGTTCTCCCCTATTGCCTTTTAATCGAAGGTTTTCCCCAAATTTCTAAGGTTCTTGTTGCGGATTGAGAGAGAGAGAGAAGAACGCAATAATGTCTCAGAACGGGAAACTGATGCCGAAGCTTCTTAACCTCACTGTTCTCCAACAAATTGACCCTGTTGTCGAGGAAATTCTCATCACCGCCACCCACGTCACCTTCTATGAGTTTAATATGGGTTTTGTTTAATTTCAGGAACACACAACCGCGATTTCAGTTTATTGTGATGAACCATCACAATACTTGTTAGTGAGACCATGTCTATCTACTTTTGTTGATTGTAGTCTTTTAAAAATTGATGGAAATTTACTACTGTTGTTCACAATTGGGTGTAATGCATAAATGGTCTTCTATGATAGTATGAATCTATGGCAATTGATAATGTGTTTTTTGGATTTTGTCTTGGAAACTTACCATTTTGCTTCAAACCATGTGTCAATCTCAGGTCTATTGGATTCTTAATGCTTGAGTTAGTATATCATCTCTCTTCTAATTGTTCTTGCTCTTCATGGATCAATGCTTGCTTGTTGTTTCTTTCAGTGCAGCAAAAGCCTAAAAATGGAGGGGACTACTGTCTTCGCTCCTGCACTGGAAGAACTTGAGCATGTAAAGTCTGAGCAAGATCTTAATGAATTGTTCCCTCTTTGAGCCATGGAAGATGCATAAAAGTGATCTTTTCCACAAGGATCTTCTGTTCTCTTGATCCCCCTCTCATAGCATTCATCACTAAGATATATTTTTCATCACAAAAAAGGGGAAAGTATTTTTATTGCTTTTAATATATCTATCTCGGTCGCTTAGGTATCTATATCATTAATTTACAAGGATATCGTTCATTAAAAAGAGTAAAGATGTACAAAACAGGATGATAGCAGGCATAACAAAGGTTCTGTCTTATAGGTGTTTGATAATTGTTCTTGTTGCACTTGCTGTCAATTTGTCTGTGCCACATAATGTATGAGACTCCAAATTTTAGGTGATTTTCCTATTTTGTTCCACTCAAATAAAATCAATAGTGACTCCATTAAACTTTGTTTTTAAATTTAGTTGCCTCACTTGTAATGTGAAACTTTTGTGACACTTGCAACATAAAACAAAGTTAATTTTTACCTATTATTATTTAGGAAATAGCACAAGATTGTAGGTTCTTTTAAATTGAAATTGTGAAATTTGGTTGACACATGATATGAGCTACTTGGTTGGATATGGAGCAACGTATCCTCTTCATGTTCACCATAGAGGTGCTTTAATTGCTTCAATCTTGGTCTACCTAATGTCATATATGGTGACTTTTCTGCAGGGACCCTACCCTAAGAACCTTAAAGTCAACTACCTTGTTGAACTAGAAATTTATGACTTTGCTGATCTTTGCTGTGAAAATTTTGTCTTTGTTTTTAGGATGATTCAAAACTTTAAATTAAGGAAACAAATAAGAAATTTGGATAATAATAAGATTTGGATGCAGAAACTACCTTGCTCTTTGCTTTCTGAATGAGGTTGTATCCCCTGTGACCCTATTTCTGTTTGGCCAAGTCATGAATATGTCTACCTTGTTCTTTGCTTTCTGAATGCATGATTCTATTCACATATATAATTATATTTTTCTTCGCAGGCTGATGTTGAAATTTCATTTGAAGTTAATGATTTTGGAAAGGCCGAACTATTGGACCATTGGATAGATCCCCAAATTGTGTGGTTAAAAGGGTGCAGCTGTAAAAGGTGGTTTGGGACCCTTTGGTCTGCTAGTATTTGCTTCTCAAGGCTTGCAAGAGTATACAACAGTGTTTTTTAGAGTATTTAAATACCAACATATATATATATGCCCTTTTTCTCTACCCCTTTCTGCAAATTTCTCACCAAACTTAAAGATGTTGTAATCTCCTTTTTCTTGTTTCCCTCAAATTTGATGCTTATGCATGTATGATGATCCTATACATAGAAAACAGTAATTAACTTTTATGTAATTATGTGGATTGAAATTCGTGGTTAGGTTTTGATTTAATTTCTGTGAGATCCCTGTGAGATTTTTTTTTGTTTTAATTTCAAGATTACAGTGGGCTTAGCCGTCAGTAAGTTCATTTTTTTTTGTTTTTTGTTTTAACTTACCGACGGCTTGGCCGTATGTAACTTACAGGCTTCTTGGCCGTCAGTAGATTACAAACGGTCCAGCCGTTCGAAAACTCTGGTAGAGCCATCGGTAATTCGCCACCATGTATGGAGCCGTCGGTAACCACACCAAAAAAATGGTAACATTCCACCAATTTACAAATGGCAGTGTATAATTTTCCAACGGCTAAGCCGTCGATATTACCGACGGCTTTAAATGGCCGTTGGTAACATATTTCCAACGAGTCATTAGCCGACGGCCTCGAGGCCGTCGGTAATCCTGATTTATCGACGGATTTCGTGATTTACCGACAGAAATGGCCGTCGATAACAGCGAAAATTCTTGTAGCGAACGTCGAAAACCCAGTAGGTTCACACCTAATAATGTTCGGCCTCCGACGACGGGGGGTCGATGGTGATTGCCTTCCCCTTCCCTTTACCACCAGTGGGTGGTCTGGGGGGTTGGATCCTGATCCTGAAGCCATATATGTCTATAGAGCAACTTAACAATAATAGTCATGAAATATTATATTTAAACATAACAATATTAAAAATAAATTCCATAAAAATAAACAACAAGTTATGAAAATAACTAACAAATTAAAATATATTGTTAGACAATTCTCTAATTGTAAAAAGTTAAACAATTTCATTCTGCCCATTCTGCCCACTCTACTTCGGCATCGTCTTCAGATCTTGATGGTTCTGCCACTTCTTCATTTAATTCCTCATCTCCATCTACTTCTTCATATATGTTATTGGATTGTCACATAGTCGAGAAATGGGTTCCATTTCATTTCCTATATTGACATGAGACATCTTATCCACTTGATAAGCCACTTCTTCCTGTGGATCATCTGCTTCAATGTGACCCCTTGATTTTGTCTTTATTGCGACACACTAACCTTGTTTGTCCCTTCGAGTTGATGGATAAGGGACATAATACACTTGTCTTACATTTTGTGCCATGACAAACGGATCAAACATTTGGTATCTTCTGCTCATGCAAATCTCCACAGTATTATATTTTCGATCCATTTTTATGCCTCTATTTGACGGATCAAACCAATTACAATAAAATAGCACTATTATTTTAGTATAGTCTAAAGTATTGTACGCCAGTTCATATATATGTTGAATCACACCGTAGAAGTCGTCTTCACCTCCATCTGTGACACCTTTTACATAAACTCCGCTGTTAATTGTTTTTTCCCCTCTGTTTTTGATTGAGTTTGAAATTTGTATCCGTTTACGAAAACGTGTGCCATTCTTTTACATGTGAACAAGGACCATGCGATAAATTTCTCAAGTATTGGATTTTAGGGGATTCTGCCTCATTGTATACCTACATATACACCATATGCAAAAAAATTATGATTCCTATTTTCAAACAATAGTTTGTATTTTCAAACAATAAATAGTTCAAATAGGACTAAAAATACATACCTAGTTCATAAACCACGTTGGAAAATATTCATGAATATAGGCAGAAGAGTCTTGTTCGCTTGTGGGCTTAGTTAACAAGAATGCCCTGATCAAGTTATTATCAAACAAATGATCATGAGTAGTTATGGATAAAAGAAATTGAAAGTGGTCAAAATGATACATACGTAAGATATGGTGATACTTCGGTATAGTTGATCAACACGTGAATGTGGATTGACTTGAACTCTTCTCCCGTTAACCAGTGAGTTAACTCCTTTTCAGCATGACGACCGGGAAGGTCAAAGACTGATACGACTAGTGGGTGTCTTTCACTTTCAATTTCTATTTCATTCCTATTATATGTTGGTGTCAACATGAAGTTCGTAAAATAATGGGAACAGAAATGGATTGTTTCACGGTGTAAATAAGTTGCACAAATAGATTCTTCAACCTTGGCCTTATTTTTCACCGATCGTTTTGAGTCACCCATAAATCTATAAAATAACAAGGTTGATCAAAATTGATACATTTAACCCTTCAAATGAATATTTATATTAAAGAATACTTTATTATATTACCTTTCGAATGGATACATCCATCTATATTGAACCGGTCCACCAAGCCTAGTTTCATGTGCAAGATGCACTGAGAGATGCTCCATAGAATCAAAGAAAGCAGGGGGGAAATATTCTCTCCAACTTACAAAGAATGACTGGTATGTCATGCTCCATCTTTATAAGATTACCTTATCTCAATGTTGCAGAACACAAATCTTTTGAAAAAATTGGCTGAGTTCAGTAAGTGGA
The DNA here is from genome assembly GCA_037113605.1 of Calophaca sinica. Lineage (NCBI taxonomy): Eukaryota > Viridiplantae > Streptophyta > Magnoliopsida > Fabales > Fabaceae > Calophaca > Calophaca sinica. Next base: position 51,600,737 of record CM073735.1, on the reverse strand, counting down.
TTTAAAACATTTGATGGCAATGAACTAAATGCAATAGGAAGTAAACCACTCCATGAATACATGACAATCATGGCTTTTCATCCCAATCATGGTTCATTTGTTCACATCAACCCATCTTGCCAAATTAGAAGAATAATTGTCTGGCATTCGAAGTTCTTTTATCCACCGACAAACATATCAGCTTCCTGAACAGTTAAAGAGTAACAGGCTTTAGGTTTCATAGTTTTCCCATTCGACCGAGTGGTCAACTGCAAGTCCTTTCGCCTACAGTAAAGTGGTAAGTCTAGTATGGCCTTATCATTGTCTTTTATTTTGCCTCTGACGTTCATCACTGTGTTAAAAATATTGTCAATTTTTTTTTTCAATGTGCATAACATCAATGTTGTGTCTCAAAAAATTATTTTTCCAATATGGCAGATTCCAAAAAATACTTCTTCTTGTCTAATTATATCATTGTCCATATCCTTCAAATCGATCCAATTCACCATAATCTGTGATTTTTGGCAGTTCCATAACTCTACTCCAAAATTGTTCTGATGTCAACCTTGGGGGCGGGCCACCTAATTCAACTTCCCCCTTCTTGAAGGTATTCTTATTCCGTCTAAATGGATGATCACCAGGTAAAAACTTGCGATGTGAGTCAAACCAAGAACTCTTCCCCCCGAATTTTAAGGTAAACGCCTTTGTATGCTCTATGCAATGCGGACATGCCATTTTACCAAGAGTACCCCAACCAGACAACATGCCATATGGAGGGAAGTCATTAATGGTCACATTAGAGCTGCCCTCATTGTAAAATTCTTCTTTCGTGCAATATCATACGTCAAAACAGCATTCCACAACTTTTTGAGATCGTCAATGAGAGGCTGTAAATAGATGTCAATACCATCTTTTGGATTATCTGGACCCGGTATAATACAAGTCAAGAACATATAAGGTTTAGATATGCACATTTTCGGGAGGAAGATTGTATGGGGTAATAATAACTGGCCAACAAGAATAAGGTTTCGCCATAGATTGAACATACGGGGTAAAACCATCAGAGCATAAGCCAAGTCGTACATTACGTGGATCTGCTGCAAAATCAGGATGCACACGATCAAAGTGCTTCCAAGCTTCACCATCAAATTGGTGGCGCGATATACCTGAAGTGCTTTTATTCTCATAGTGTCACGTCACTTTGCCTGCAGTCTGTGTTGATGCAAACATTCTCTATAACCTTGGAATAATTGGCAAATAAAACATTGCCTTCACTGGAACTGGTTTTTGTGTACTCTTCCCATTATCAATGTGTGAAATATACCTTGGCTCATGACAAAATTTGCGTTCAACCAGCACGCCATCATTTTTACCAAATTCGTTGTCGTAATATAACACACGCCCTTTCACACAACAATCAATCCTTTTAGCTTCCAATCCCAACTTGGACACTAAGCTTCTAGCCTCATAATAACTTTTTGGCAAACCACCTCTGATAGGTGACGAGTCCAATATCATTTTCGTTACAAGATCCAAACACACATCGGTGGCACCACGGTTGGACTTAAGAGCTAAAAGCCTTATACACTTTGATAATTTAGAGTCTACAGACCCTTCAAACAATGACTTATTTGTTTTTAACAAGAGATTATAAAATTTTTGTGTTGTCTCATTTGGAAGTTCGTCTTTTTCATCATACTATTGCTCCTCGAATGATACATTGACCCCCAAGGCATCACAAACTATATCTTGCATCAATTCAATCTGCTAACCATATCCCGTATCTGTGCAACTGCTTGAAGCACTTGTGCAATTATTGTCAACCCCTAAGTCAACTGGAGGCAACTCTTCACCATGTTTAGTCCGAATCCAGTAATTAGGCCTAAATCCAACAGAATACAGGTGATGCATGACCTCACCTGGGCTCTTAATTTTTCTACAATCGCAATTAAGGCACAGACATCGAATCCCTCCATTAGTTATGAAATCTTCATGTGTCATTGCGGCTTCGACAAAGTTATCAACCCCAACGTAAAAAGATTGTTTCAAACCCCTACTCCCCGGGTACAACCTATCGTACATCCAACTACGACTCAAAGGAAAAAATTTCATCTTCTGCATGTTAAAAAAATGGCAATTTCAGCAGCACGACATTCTTAGAACCGCTCTCTTTCTTTAAATGGTATGACCCTATCTCATTCGAGAAAAAACTTTTTCAGAACTCGTATAATAGTCTTTCTTTAATTCTCATCTCTTATATTTGACAAAATTTCGGCAGCATTTTCCATTGGTCTCTAAGTAAACCAAATGATCGCAGTTATGAATACCGCGATCAAATATGCACCCAGAGAACAAAAGGAAATGAATCGAACTAAAATTTTATCAAATATAAAGATACGAGAATTAAACAACAACTATTATACGAGTAAAGAAAAAGTTTTTTTCCAAACTGTCTCACTTAGACAATTCAAGGTTCAATATACAATGAACATGTAGTACCCTAGAAGAGGACATGCACTCAATAATATATTGAACCTCAAACGGGAAGCTAAGACTTTTCTTCGATATTAATAATTATTCTTAAAAAAATTCAGTAATCTAAGACATTTAATGACATTTAATATCGGTTTTACAGTGATATTAATAATATTTAATATATTTAATACCGATTTGTTACCTATATTAGTAATTTTTAATATATTTAATATATCTAACATATTTAATATATCTAATAATAACAAATTTAAAATACAAATTATTAATTAAAAATACAACCTAATTAATTTAAAATATATCCTAATTAATTAAAAATACAACTTAATTAATTTAAAATATATCATAATTAAATACAACCTAATTGATTTAAAATATATCCTAATTAAATACAACCTTAATCATACAAAATTCAGTTCCAAATATACAAAATTACATAACAGTCACTAATCATGCAGTCTCTAATCATACAAAATTCAGTCTTAACTATACAAATTTACATAACAGTCACAAATCATATAGTCTCTAATTATAATTACAGTCCCTAATCATACAAAATCCAGTCTCAAATATGTAAAATTACATAATAGTCACAAATCATACAGTCTCTAATCATAATTACAATCCCTAATCATACAAAATTTCAACTAAACTACGGTCTCCAATCATACAAAATTACTCGCACAATAAAAACTCATAATGAACCAACCTCGATCGCAGAATAGTGGTAGAGGCACGGGCGGTGGTGGCAGCTATGGTGGCATGGCGGTGTGGTAGAGGTTGCGGTCTCAAAGGTCGGCTTCACAACGATTACTCAAGTAGTCTCCAGCAACTAACAAGTCAAATTCATAAAACATTTTGAGAACTAAATCCTTCAAACACAATTTAAGGTTCTTAAACAAGATTGAATTCCCTATATCTTTGGATCAAATCATGAGACACAAGAACAATTTGATAATAGTTACAGATCACAAAATGCAAATCATTCAGAGAAATTGAATGAAAAAACCATTAAAACAGATGCTATAGATCACATCTAAAATTACCCAATCAACAACTGCAATGACAAATTTTATTTTCTAAACTTGTGCATATTCCTTATAAATGAAATCAATTTTTCCCTAAATTGATGAAAAAAAACTACCACACATAAATAAGGGGATATCAAAATTCATGCAAGAAGCAAAGGGCAATTATCATTAATTATACCCTAAGAGACAATAAACAGCAGAGAGAAAGCATAACCAAACCCCAACTGAAAACTGAGAATAAGATGAAAATACAGCACTTGTAATCAAAGCACAATTTATTTTCAAATGGAGCTTCAATTAATCGATACCCATTTACTCCAAGGGACCAAATTAAGTTCAAAATCATTCATAATCGAGTGCAAAGAACAAAGAGTCTAAAAAGAAGAAAAAAATTGCAGGACAAGGTTGAAAGCTTCAGGATTTATCGAAGTGAACTTACTAAAGGAAATTACAAAAACTCAGCACAGTGGCGGTGCCCAACGGCATCAGTGGCAGTGGCTGGCGAGAGGCTGCACGGTGGCTGGTACGTGGTGGGCGACAACATTGCAGTGGTGCGCGACGGCTAGTGGCTGGTAGTGGCAGTGGTGGATGGCTGCGGTGCGGTGTGAGACGACAGTGGCAGTGGTGGTGCCTGATGTCTAGTGGTCACGCCGGACAAAAATGAGTGGGGGTGGTGGCGGCCGCGATGGACAAAGGGAGAAGGGGCGGTTATGGTGGTGGCCGCGACAGACATATGCAGGTTTGTGGCCGGAGTGTGAGAGGGTGGTCGCAACGGACAGAGAGAGATAGACATGGACGGTGGCCGTGACAGACAGAGAGAAAGAGACAGGGACAGAGACGGTGGTCGGCGTGGACGTGTGGTGGCGGTGGTGTCGTGGCTGGAGACAGGGAGGAGAGCATTCCACAGAGAGAGAAAGAGATGAGAGAGAGTGGTTTCTGAACATTGAAGGGGAGAGGTTGTGTTCTGCTTCATAACGCAGGTTACCGACAGCCTCTTCTTTATTTACCGACGGCCTAAGCCCGTTGAAAAACTACGCGGCCTTACCCACGGCCACATTTCATATACCGATGGCCATAGCTCATCGGTAATCTCGATGGTCAATTGACCGTTGACGTTATCGACGGTCTAGGGTCGTCGGTATTTGAAAACATAGAGGGAATAAAAAAGGCGGCAACTTTACCAACAGGCGAGGCCTTTGGTGCGTGTTACCAACGGGCAAAACCATCGGTAAGGATCCGTGAATGACAGGCTAGGCTTACCAACGGTGTTGGCCGTCGAAAATGCTCTTATTTTTCGACAGGCTTGGGGCCATCGATAATAGGCCGTCGGTGCGCCCGGTTTTTCTTGTAGTGTAGGTAGCTCCACAACAATACCCTCAGGTTCAGAGGTCGGATTTCTAACATTAGCCTCAGTCAAAACAACATCTTTCACCATAGGATTGCACCCTGCCACACCCACCTCACAAAGGTCACCACAAAGTTCAATCTCCCCTTTACTATTCTTTGTACACCACCAAAATCTTGGCCAAGCCCCACCACAAGGTGCACCCCTTACCACTTTTATAATTGACTCAGTGTCTCCTACATCGCCTCCAAAAACCTCCCTAAAAATAGGATGTAGAGGGAGGTAGGGGAGTTTACTCCCTAGCCTCTGGATCTTACGATTTTGGGACAAACCACCCATTTTTTTGATATTTCTTTACTTTTTCCCCCCTATTCACCCTTATTTCTTGGTTCGTAACACGCCTCGATCGAGAGCCAAACATGTCCCTACAATATTTTCCCACTTGAAAGGTGGAAGGGAAATAGAAGACTAGTTCTTCAAAAGACTTGAACCGACACCAATAGGGCTGAGGCTTGAGTCAAAACCCAAGGAAGGTTGGCCCACTTGCGGCCAACCATTAGTAATAAAATTGCCTTGCTTAGCCACCGCCTCAATTCTACGCACCTCGAAGCAGTTGAATCACCCTAACTTTAAGTAAATAAGGCACTAACATGGCAAGGGGTTGGCGCCAACCCAACATTTTTCCCACCCACCAGAAAGACACGCCTAGGTTCCCCCACCTGTCACACCTCACCACTTCACAATACCCACCAAAGCCTCATTTGAATTTGTTACTCTGTCCCCCTCAACAGATACACCATGTGACTCCTCCCCCATATTGACACATTCAACTTCCTGCCTCAAATTCATACTATTTGAGCTCTCACCCTCATACACAAAATAGGTACGTCACGTACCTGCACCCGCTGTCTATCTAAAATAATACCCTCTTTCCTAGCATAACCTAGGGGTACAGCAGAGCAAACCTGATAACTCACTATGCATCCCAGACCCAAACGTGTTCCCAAAAAAGGATAGTTGGTGCGTTAGACCCACATCTGATTGGGCCCCACCACAACTTCCTCTTCACCATACTCAACTAAGAAACTAACATTACAGCCATACTCGAATCCCTCGCCATTGCTATAACCCGACAAGGAGACGACATGATCATCACACCTGGATCTCCACCTCCTAAAGAATCCTCCACTACCTTAATATCAAAAACCATCCTTTGGACCAACACCCTGCTCACTGTATCGCTGGAAGGTAGCCCATTCACAAGATGTTGGAAACTTGCAACATCCATTCTACATTTTTCTTTAGCTGACAGCCCCAGGGAAATAATGAACTCACACGCCAAACTTGCGAAAAATCATCCACCCAAATGTGAGGAGGAACACCATAACATCTAACCCACACTATCCTTCTATTAGAGATAAGCTCAGGAACCACAAATCAAACTGCATCACCCATTCATAGAACCAGTTTTTATTAGCCTCCACAATCCCCATCACCCCCTAATCAGTCGTACTAGTTAGCAGCACCAAGGAGCCACCTAAAGGAATGGTATCCAGCGAGCAAATGCCATTCGTCAAGAGAATTTCATGGAATCTAAAGGCATCAATGCCATCCACAAAGGTGACCACCATGCTCCTCTTTCCTCCACCAACCCCACCAATTGGTCGGGTCCCCTGCTCCTTGTGTGTCCACCTTGTGTCGTTTCAATAAGAACCCTTGCATATGACCTCCCCTGCTTGCAGTGGTAGTGTATGGAAACCTATATACCTTTCCCCACCCGAGCCCTTGACGCATCCCTCATGTACTCTCCCTTTGAAATATAGGAAGATTTACTTGGAGTTTAGAGTCACCAACCCAAACATCACTGAGTTTCCACTCTAAGACCACACTGTCACCTACAACTTCGAAGCGTACAAATCTGAAATGTTGTCCATTCTTATCCTACTTCACCGGAATAAAAACACCCCCACCCTCCTAAACTTAAGGAAGAGTTTCCAGAGATCAGCGTTTCAAATGCCTTCAGGAAAATTTGAGAAAAAGAACTTGCAATTCGTTTCCGAAACCCGAACAAGACGTCGCGAATAACCAGACCGGCAGACACCATCACCATCTCCGACCCTAAACAGTTTCCCTTTCTCAACCCACGCTCTCCCTCTCTCTACTTTTTCTCTCATCTCATGAATGCATTTCTTTTCTTAAAAGTGGGAAATGATGAGATCGATGTATTCCTCTCTTTTTGTTAAAAAAATTCTTTGCTACCACAACTTGATTTCTGGCCAACTTTACTTACCTCGTGGCCAAACTCTCGATTAGTTAAGGCTTTTTTCCATGGACACCGCAATAAAGTCAAAGACCTACGGACAATTTTTTTTTTTGTTGGAAAAGGAATTTATTTAAAGTAGTTAATAGGATCTAATCAAGCAATATTATCACTTTGAATTTTACCTCCGATGACCAATTTGTCGGCTCCCTCACTTATACATTCTTATAATTGATTAATTGACTCTCGAAGGACCTAGTTGCCGACTTGTATACATATATTTCGGACCATTTCATCGTCATATTGATGTTTTTTGACCGTTTTCTCTGAGTCACGGCTATTTTGAATGCCAGCATAATAATATAGAGAATATTCATGCGGGTGTTAGGACAGTTATTTGACTGTTAAGCTCAAAAATCATTTTTTTTCAGATACATTTCAAAGCTCCTTTTTTTTTTTTTATTACATGTCAAAGCTCCTTTGACAATGAGAACGGAATTCTAATAAATATAAACTACTACTGTTTACTTTTTTAATGTGGATTCCCCAAGGAAAGGTAATGTATATCCTGTTCTAGTTCTAGTAAATTTTCATCCCACGTCTAGCTCCTAGTGAAATTTCAACAAGACCTTTTGAGTAGACAATTTCCTTTTACTATTGGAGATTATATATCAAATTGTGAGTCATGATTTTGACATTATACTTGTTGATGACAGAATTATTATTTGATTTATAAGACAGAGTTAGCTTAATTGGAAAATCCTTATTAAAATCGATGTTTATATTATATCTAAATGATCATGATGTTTAACTCTTAATCAACCAAGACTCTCTCTCTCCCTCTCTCTCTCTCTCTCAAATACACACCAATTTGGGTTAGATAACTGCATGCATTCAGCACATCTGGACTGTCTGATTAAGATCAGATAGTCTGCATTTTAATTGCACTCACTTTAAATAAAACTTAAAATACAGACTTTCTAATCTTGAACGGACCGAGATATGCCTAACTACATAACTACATATAGTTATGACCGCATCTAATCCAAATCAAACACACAAATAGACTCTTAATTTCTGCTGTAAGTTCCTGTGTGTGATGAAGACAAAAGTCTGATTCAAGGTGTTATGTAATTCCAATATCATGCTCTGTAAAACTGGTAACTAATTAATATTTGCCATCATACGACGAACAATTTGAATGAAATATTTAACAACTTCACTGTACATGTCGGTTAAAAACCATGTCTTACAACAACACGTCAAAAATACGGTAGAAAAGAAGAAAGAGAAAGGGTAGGAGGGGTTATTAGAAGGAAAACACTGTAGTTTAAAGAACCAAAAAAGCCATTCCCAGTATCCAATTTCAGCATTTACTGAGCCTTCCGAACAGCGTATTAGAATTAGTGTTTCCTTCGGTACATTGCAGATGGTAGCACTGGCACTGTGGCACACTGAATAATAAAAAACCTTCATAGTTAAGTGCTTGATTATAAAGTTGACACCCCACCCCAAGGCTAGCCAGAAGCTACAAGTTTTATCTACGGCTACCCAAATTGTTTATGCCAATAAATTTATATGATTATGCTTGATTTAGCCTAGGGTTTCGGAAACCTAACACCTCCTTCAACTTTGGTCAATGCTCAAGGTGTTTTCAATCATCCCAAGACAAAAATGCAGAAGGCATAAAAGTTACTCTCCGAACTCAATTATAAAAAAAAAAGTGTCAGAGTCTAGTGGACTCAAATATAAATAAATTTCAACTAACTTACCTATATCTAACGTCATTAATCTAAAAAATACCCTTAAGGTAATTCAACTTTTGATTTACAATAAAAGTTGCAAAGACAATTATGATTAAAGGTAGTTTAGTAAATATAATTCCTATTTTATATGAAATCAAGAAAATTAAGTGTACTTAACTACCAAGATCATTAATCAGTGTAAAATGAGGAAATTTTGCTTATAATTGAAACCGAATGGAGTACTCCCTTGCGTCCATATTATAACAAACAAAATGGTTCATCTTTTGTTCAAAATATAAGAAACATACATGAATTTTCAAATATTAAATGCTAATTTCAAATTATACTCTTATTTATAGTAGTATGATTAATTACAATTCATCATTTCACCCATTTCATAGAAGAGGTACTTTTGAAAAAAAAATGAATCTTTACGAGTATTAATTGAAATTAGTATATTTCAAAACTTTTCTTTGGTATTGAACTAGGGTTTAGTTTCTTATAATATGGACCAAAGTGAGTGAAATATTGATGTGTCAATAACCATAATTAATCAATGTTTTTTTTTTGGATGAACTCATGAACCCAAGGTATCCTAACCGAAAGCTAATTAAGGAATAACCCCTCGAGGTAGTGAGATTCATTTAAGGGGTTGACCTCTCCCAAAAGATTTTTTTTATCTACCAATTGTGTTGTTGGTAATCAATGGTTTTGTTTTATTTTTGGATTTCTCCACATGTAGGCTGTAGGCATGAGAATAAGAAAACAAAAAAAAATCAATAAAAATGAATAATTTAATATATTAAAAGTTTAGTACCATTTTTTAGATAATTTAAAACATTTTATAAAAAAAATAAATATTCCTTAACTAATACTAGTATTCCTAAGATATTTATGAGTCAATTTTATTTTGTTTTCTGCAATATTTTTTGGAAGGGGTTTAGGCTTTCCATGGAATTAATTACAATATAAGTACTATATAATTTATACCAAGTGGGGGTCAACAATGAATTAGCATTAGTCATCGAGATGCATACAAAATGGAGAAGCGGACGAAAACCCCTTTGTGGGGGTCTTTCTCACTTTCACTTGAGTCGATGGTTTTATCTTCTTTAATTTTTCTTTTAATTACTATAAGTAAACATTATAAAAATCAAGTCCGACCTGAGAATTTAAAAATTGCAAACAACATAAAGGCATTGTCCTATAACTGAGCTTTCCCACTTAAGCAAGAAACTGAGAGGGATATATATATATATAAACAGTGAATAAAGATATATAGATATATTTATTTATATATAAACAGTGCAGAGAGGGGAGAAGGTATATTTCGCACATGATGCTGTCTTTATGTTTCTAATACGTTTTTATCCAAGGTCAGCATGGTCTTCGGCAGAATATAAAATTTGTGGGTTTTGACGAGAAAGATGCAGAGAGAAACAGAGAAAGACCTCTGCTATTATATTTTTAAGAAATATAAAAAACATTTAATGTTTGAAAACATTTGGTTAAAATGTTCATTATTTTTTGTCACAAGTTTTTTTTTATAAGCAAATGTCAATTGTTTGTAATTGTTAGAATTGTTATTTTTCTGGGTTTGAACCCAGGACCTTCAGTTTGTACTCCTTCAGCGTCCCTTAACTCACCAACCGAGCTACCTATTTTGGACAAGGTTTTTTGACTCCGCTTCCTTGGATAGAGAAAATGGGTCCTAACGAATCCAATATGTCAAAAAAAAAAAAATCTGGAGTTCGACTAAAAGCTAAGTAAAATCTGGTCTTAAATTGATTCATCACTCAAATTCGGGTACTAACTGATTTCGTCCCTTTAGATGTTTATATTTAATACCTAAGCATGATAATTATGTCTATAGAGTTTTTTTTGATATATTAATTATAGAGTTTTTAGATCATGCTATTCAATAGAAGATTTTTTCTGACAATTATTCAATAGAAGTTATATTTTCTATTGGTTGTATAAACTATTTTAAATTTTATGTCTATGATCTGAGTTTCAAATTTAATATAAAGATATTTAATACACGCTCAAATTATTTTTTTGTGTGGAAAAATATAATCAAAATAATCTAAACAGAGTTTTTAATTGTAAAATTATTTATGCATAAAATTAATAAGTTAAACCAGACACATTTATACAATTAAAAAAAAAATTTGTCTCGAAGCTTTGATTGTTTTCCTAATATTTATATGAACTTTTTAAGATAAAAGACTTTTTGGTGTGCAAAAACATTATTCTAGAGAAAGAATATCAACTATGTTAGTACACAGATTCTAACAATCAATTATTTATATGAACTAATAATCTAATTATATACATAATTTAATTCTAACGTTCAATCATAAATCAGATGGGATGCAAAATCAAATCACGCAGGGTGGGGTAGAAAGTGGATTCATTGAACCTAGTCAACATTCCCTAAATTCTTCTATCCCCCCCCCCCCAAAAAAAAAAATTTACTAGTGACACACTTGATGTTACTAACACCATTGGTAATGGAATTGGTCATGGAAACAAGCATGAGGATGAGAATTTTTTATCAGTCGGCCCTGGCAACCCGAGAGCAGTTCCTATTGTTTGGGACCTCGTTGGGACGTACCATCCAGATGTGATGTTTTTGTGTGAAACTTTGGTACAGGCTAACAGAATAGAAGAAATAAGGGCGAGTCTTGGTTTTGACTCAGCGTTCGCGGTAGATAGACTTGGTAGAAGCAGAGGGTTGACACTTTTGTGGAGGCATCCATTTGTCTGTCATGTTATTAGTTACTCTAATAATTTCATCAATGTTGAAGTAGAGTATCAAGATAGACCCAGGTGGAGGTTTACCGGATTTTATGGGTACCCAGAGCTGATCGAAGAAGGGAGTCATGGGATCTTCTTTGATCGCTTTCAACCAGTGTTTGAAAAACCGGACCGGACCGGATCGGACGGTCCGACCGGTCCAACCGTCGACCGGTACACACAGCGGTCGGTTAAACTATAGTTGGGCCGCAGTCTAGTTGGACCGCCCAGAACCGGATCGAACCGGGTTGGACCGCGATCGGACCGGGTTGGACTGGTCAATTGGACCGGGTTGGACCGGTTTAGTTTGTTTTTTTATTATTTTTATTTACTTTTTCCTTAAAATTGGTACTTTTTTATTTATTTAATTATTTATTTATCATCCGGTTCGACCGACGGTTCAACCGGCTGAACCAATTGAACCATGACCCGGCAGTCTCACCGGTTCAACGACCGGTCCGGTTTTTAAAACATTGCTTTCAACTGACACTTTGCTACCATGGTATACTATGGGAGATTATAATGATCTCCTATCTAATGAAGATAAGAAAGGGCCTGAGCATCCTCTGTGGATGTTGAAGGGTTTCAGAGAGGCAGTGCTGGATAGCAATCTCGTGGATCTCCCTACGGAAGGCTATCAAATCACATGGGTGAAAAATAGAAATGCTTTGAATTCTACAGAGAAGCGACTTGATAGAGCATTGGCAACACAGGTGTGGATAGATATGTTTCCCCAGTTTCGCTTCATGAAAGGTAGTGCAGACAGATCAGACCATTATCCTATTATTTTGCGTCTAACTAATAGAGAAAGAAGAGGTGGTGTTAGAGTTTTCAAATTTGAAAATTCTTGGTTGGATGAAGAAGGGTTGGATGATGTGGTAGTTACGGGGTGGGAGAAGAATGCAACAGGTGACTTACTCTCAAAATTATACCATTGTACGGAGGAGCTTAATAGTTGGGGGAAGAGGTTGCGAGGTCGGTTTAAGGCAGAAATTGATGATTGCCGCCAGAAACTGGAGTTGTATCGGGATGGTCAAGATGAGCAATACGTAGCGAGATATGTTGAGCTTAGAGACTGATGGGGTACGCTTTTGAAACAGGAGGATACATACTGGAAACAAAAAAGTCATTGGATCAGAGATGGTGAATTTAACACAATTTTTTTTTCATGCAGTAGCGTCAACAAGAAAGAAGCATAATCATGTGTATAAGCTATTGCGAGATGATGGTTCAGTTGTTGATGACCAAGAAGGCTTATGTGAAGTTGTTAAGTCATACTTTGAATCTGTATTTCAGTGTGGTAGTAGTCAGTATGATCAAGTGTTAGATTATGTCAGTAGCCATGTGACTTCTGAGGACAATGAAAATCTCACAACTCCTTTTAACATAAAGGAGTTTAGGAAAGCTTTATTTCAGATGCACTTTAATAAAGCTCCAGGTCTGGATGGGCTTAATCCAGCATTCTATAAGTGATTTTGGGACTTATATGGCTTGGAGATTTTTCAGGCTTGTGTGTCTTGTCTAAATCAAGGTACCATTCCGCCCCATTTGAATGATACAAATATTGTGTTAGTACCTAAAAAAGAGAGCCCCACATCTATGCGATATTTGAGACCCATTTCTTTGTGTAATATTGTCTACAAAATTCTCTCTAAAGTTCTTGCCAACAGGTTGAAGCCATTAATGTCTAGATGCATTTCTCAAGAGCAATATGCTTTTGTGGAAAATAGATCTATCCTAGACAATGTTCTTGTGGCAATGGAGACTATCCACCGTATGAAATGCAAGATTAATGGTAAAGTGGGGGAGGTAGCCCTCAAGATTGATATTAGCAAAGCTTATGACTGGGTGAATTGGGGGTATTTGAGAGGTATCCTATTGAAGATGGGCTTTTACGAGAAATGGGTGGGTTAGATGTCTATGTGTTTGGAGTCTGTCCAATATTCTATCTTGATGAATGGGGATAGTGTGGGTCCAATTATTCCAAGGAGAGGCCTTCGTCAGGGAGACCCTTTGTCTCCTTATTTGTTCATTATTTGTGCGGAAGGCTTTTCCTCTCTTATTCGAAGAGCTGAGGCGCAAGGAGACATCCATGGTGTGAGGGAGTGTAGGGGAGCTCCATCCCTTACACACCTTCTTTTTGCTGATGATAGTTTTATTTTTTGCAGGGCCAATGAGAAAGAAGCTACTTGTTTAAAGGAGGTCCTTACTACTTATGAGAGAGCATTAGACCAAGCCATTAACTTGGTGAAGTCTGGGATTTTCTATAGCAAAAATACTACTCAAGATATGAAGGAGAAGGTGACTGATATCCTTGGTGTTATGGAGTGCTTAGGTACGGGTAAGTACTTAGGCTTGCCATCTATGGTTGGGAGGAATAAGAAACAATTGTTTGGTTACCTTAAGGATAGGATGTGGAAAAAGATTCAACATTGGTCTGGTAAGCATCTTTCTAAAGCAGGAAGGGAAGTGCTAGTGAAGTCAGTCGCTCAAGCAATTCCAACATATTGCATGAGTGCTTTTATGATTCCTTCGTCGTTAGAGGAGCATATGCAAAGAATGCTTAACTCATTATGGTGGGGATCTAATAGAGGATCAAGAAAGGGCATAAACTGGATGAGTTGGGAGAGGTTGACTATGAGGAAAGAATATGGAGGTATGGGATTCAGATATTTTCATGGTTTCAACTAGGCCATGCTAGGGAAGCAGGGTTGGAAATTAACTACCAACCAAGATGCTATTGTATCTAGAGTTTTCAAAGCTAAATACTACCCAAAAGCGGGGTTTTTGGAAGCACGCTTGGGCCATAATCCAAGGTTTGTTTGGCGTAGCATCCACTCTTCACGGGCATTGGTAAAGGAGGGCATGATAGTGCTTATGTAACAAGCATACCCCCGGTAGATGGATAAGAAATGACTGTTTTTTATTTAATTGATCAACAGAGGTTGTGTTGGAATTATGAGGGGATTCAACACTTCTTCAATAATCGTGATGTGTGTGACATTACTAAGATTCCAATTAGTTGGTTTGGTTTTGAGGATCAAAGAATTATGAAGCTAAGCAAGGATGGGAAATACTCAGTCAAGTCAGCTTATTATCACACAATGGAGCACATATGCGATAATACACATCTTAGAGTCCCTGGTGATTGGTTAGTAATAAGGCGATTGAAGATCCCTCACAAAGTCTGTATCTTCCTTTGGGGAGTGAGACGACCCCATCCCATTTTTCCAAATTCTCAAGTGCATAATTCTTAAGCGTATTTAAAAGAAAGTAGTAATGTAAAAATGAGAATAATATAAAATATATTGTCGCATGCGGAAGTGTACAAGTGTATCTAAAGGTACCCGTCCGTAAGGCCCCAACTATACAGTGTGTGTATAGTGACAGTAATACAATTACCAAGTAAAAAGTAACTCGTACTTCCCACCTACTAACTCTGGCTTACTGGCTGTCGAACAACTCAAACGATCTCTCCACTAAAAATCGTCTGGCACTGCTAAAACCCGTAGACAAATACATGCAAAACAAAGAAATAAAACGGGAGATAAGAACACACTATACGCACCATTAAACGGGAAAGCAAGATTAGAACTCATGTATAAAAAGGCAAGCATATACAAGTAGATCAACTGCTCTCACACTCATGCACCTAGGATCCTATATGCCTATGTGAACACATAACAATAATCAGCAGTAACGGCCCCAACCATTGGCACTCGGTGATAGGAACAGGTGTCGGGGAGCCACTCGGGATCGTCACTATGGATAGTGATACAACAGTACCCTGTCAGGATGACTTGACACTCCGATGTCCTGACACAATGGCGGCTAACCATTGGTCACCTATGAACTTTGTCGAACCCAGACTATACTCAAGGACTGGCATGTCCTGTACTGACTGTATCATACCCGCACTCAGGTATCTGACCTCGTATGACAGCCTATGCGTACGGCGGTGGATTATAGCTATGCAAATGAAACCTCACCACGTGATGTTTTTAGTTTTATAATCTAACATCTCAATTCAGCACTTATCAGCTCGTTATAGATAAACAGCTCAGCCAATCTTAGGACAATCATCTATCATCATCTAACACATCAATCAGCATGAGGGCTAAAGTATAACAATGAGTATACAACATCAGCATAATAATGACTACTAGCATACACGGCACAACATCAGTCATCAACCATCCTTGATCAACATATGGATTAACCCTAGCGTCGCTCAGACGACCTGCTATTGACATATTATCAATCAGCACACCAGCAGTCACACACAACCATAAAGCAATCATAAGTCGTCTATCCTAAGGTTTTCACACATCAGACAAATTATTCTTATGGTTAATAGACTAGCGATAACTACCATTATCTACCGCAGGTCACAATCCTTCTCCCGAGGTGTTGTTGTTATCAACTGCTAGTAGGGCTTGGGTCACCCTACACCTAATTATACACTTGTTCTAATCCTACAATCCCTAGTGGATAGAGTTCAGATCTCCTACCTGGATAGAAGACTGCTACAGTTACTGCTACCACCTGCACCTTCAGCCTGCTACTCGTTCTCCCAAGCAGCTATTACTCACACCCTCGGGCAACTGTTACTGACATTCCCCCTTAAGGATTTCCTACTAAGAGTTTTTTGGTGCACAAGATCCTCTCTTGAGGCAAGTGCAGAGCATACTTACTTCTTAGAGGGAATTCTGGAGAAGGAACTCCTAGAGAGAGGAAATCTAGAGAGAGAAGGGGAACTGAGGAAGGGGTGAGGATGAATGAGAATGAGAGGTGCTATTTATAGGGGTGGTTCATGACTTGCTTTCTAAGTTTACTTGGTCCCCAAGTTTACCTGGTTTGCAAGTTTACTTGTTTCCCAAGTTACTTAGCCTTTAAGTTTACTTGGCCTGCAAGTTTCCCAAACTACTACTCGCGACCCCTGTACTACTACTTGCACCCCCTTGCACTACTACTTCATCCCTTTCTTTTCCCTTGAGGACTTCCTACTAAGAGCTTTCTGATGCACAAGATCCTCATTCGAGGCAAGTGCAGAGCATACTTGCTCTTTAGAGGAAGCTCTAGAGAGGAAGAGAAGAGGATTTGGTGCAAATAGAATGAAGGGGTGAACACCTAATTATAGGTGATGTTTGCCCCCATCGCGTCGCGATGGTCTCTGTGTAAGTACCATCGTCATGATGGTACTTCTACCTTTACACGTGTCGCAGCCTGAACAGAGACTGGTGCCAGACATCACCGCGTCATGATGGTTCCCTCTCACATGTGTAGTCGCGTTGCGATAGTACCTATAGGAAAATATCTGATTTTTCTTCTTCTAGAAGCTTCTAGGGGATTCCACACCCTTTCGGGGGTGTTTTCGTCCTTTTTAAGGTTTCTAGAACTTTTCTAAGGTTTATGGGCCCCACTTAAGCCCATTTTATCCCTAATCAAGGTTTTTAACACCCATTTATTACCTATTCACCGATCTAATTACACTTCTAATGTCAACATGAAATATTAGTCGAGATTATTTGAAAAATGAGATGTCACATTACTACCCCCCTTAAAATAATTTTCGTCCTCGAAAAATCGACGACGGTCATATTTCTAACAATACCCTCATTCCGAAAATTTGCTTCCTTATCCTTATAGTCTCTTTGTCCACAGATCTTTTCTTATCCATTTATTCTCCTTAACTCTTAATCCAATTTTCTTTCTTACCTTTTCCTTGAGCATCAGTTTATCCTAATTATTATGGCCTTCCTTATAACTTGCTACTAATGAAAATGTTGATGTAAACTAACCTACACTAAAGGAGTCTCTCGATGATACCTATAAAATGTCTGAATTCTACTTTTGCCGTTGCAACTTTATTATAGTGACACCAAGGTTGCACCATACTTCTGTGTATCATTCTGATCCTATTTCATCCTTAGATCCCTCCAATATCAATCGTACCTTGCTATTTCTAACTCCAAGCTTTACATCATCCTCTTGAACCATTATCCTTTATGTAATATCATAAGCACCTGTAATTTGGCTATGTCCAAAAGTCGGTTCTTCGTCTTCCATTCTTAATTTCCACCAAAGATACTTATCATCCTAATCCCCCATGTACATTAATTCCATACTATCTGTTCCTTCCTCTGACCTTGATACTTTCAATCATCATCCTATTTCATAAACTGATTCCTTCTCAATCCTCCTTCCAAAATAGATTACTTGATCCTTCTTCCCGTGTTTCACTATTCTAATCCAGTGACCACACAAATTTTATTTTAATTCCCTGAAAGACCCTATTCGCCTATTCTAGGGAAACTATTAAGAATGCTACTTAGTTTTTCTTGTTCATGTCATTACGCCCATGATCCTAACACTACCTATGCTAATATGTGATCAAACAGAGAGGGAGCAATTCCAAGGAGAATGTTGGAGTTTACCCATGAAGGATACTTTATGAAAGAAAACCAGAGATTAAACGTCTGTCGAAATGTTCAAGGAGATTTCATACCTACCTCCTCTAAGGGTTCACTTAGAAGAATAGAGTTGACCGCTGGTTCTAAAACTCGACAACTTCAGCACTTAAATTATAATTCCATTAATGAATCCGAAAATCGTCATGGATGGACTAACTCCATCTAATTCCACTGATATACTAAGTTACTCCGAAACGTATCCAACCTGAGGAAAATTATCTCTTGAAATGCTGTTCAAATCCTTGATTAATATCGTGCAAATTGATGGATATGTAGCCACACCATATCGTGATCACATTCCCAACTAACCTCTAAAAGTGATCGCCTTTTGCAAAACGACTATGATGTTAAATGGATTAGTCGATATCCCTTATTGTTCTTGATTTCTCCTAAAAGTGATGCCTCTAAATTCCCCAATAAATCCTCCTTGTAAATATCACTCTTAATCTTAAAGGTTATCTTGTTTGTACTCACTCATCATGATCCTCTTCGAGACTTATTTCCAATCCGATACTTCCTGTATCAACAACTTTTGTCTAAAGAATTTTCACTCCAAGTTACTTTCCTTTCATGTTTAACACCTTGTCTTATACTAATGCCTTTATTACTTTCGATCAAATCCTCCATCCCTTACTTTTTTGTAACTTTCATTCAAGTTACTGCCTTACTTCCTTACTCTGCCAGTCACATCTTGGCATCTAGGGGAGTCCGTTCCTTAATGGTCTATTGATTGCTTCTATACTTTATGCATTTTCTCCTTCCTTCAATGATGATGTTGTTTACCTTAACTACACTCTTTACTTGATCTACTGGCCATATAGTGGTAGCTCACTCTTTTTCTCTTGAAAGAATTCTCAAGGGTTCTAATCTAGTTTGTTAGTCGTAGGTCGATACTACTGCCTTAATATAGTGGACTCTACTCTACCTCTATGCCCAACTCCTGAATCAAAATCTATGCTAATTCCTCCTCTACCACAACATATGATTCTTTCGTTTAATTGCGAATTTAGCATTTGTAGAACTCTTCCTATGACCTGGCCTAACAAACTCTCATATCACTGACTGAACAGTTTTTAACAAGATGAGCTCCTCCACCTCTATAGCATGTCAGAACTTTCTACTGAGCATATAGACCATCTCGTCCATATCCGTCCTCTATCATTTTTATTCTTACATATTTGTTCCTATCTAGTCCTTATTGGATCCACCATTACTAGTCTGGTCTTCTTTTGGTTCTAAATTCTCCAATCCCTATATGGTGCAACTGATAGTAGTCGAGAATCAAATCCAGTGCCCCAACTATCATACCACTGAAGTCAAGGCACCGAATCCTATCTTTCTGTTGCCTAACAGTCCTAGAAAATATTTTTCCGAAAACTCTTCCTAAACAGACTTTAGGGAATATCTTGGCCCTTGGCCTCCAAAACACTCCCTCCACCTATCCACCAATTCTCAACCTTACCTACCTGTGGTATAAGTCTTCATTTTATCCTCTCGACACCGCATCATCGCAAAATCTTCTCTATTTCTTGAATCTAGTGCTTACGTTTCTCATTAAACATCTATATAGGCTTTACGTTCAGCTGGCTTATTGCAGAACGGTTGCCGCTAATTTCCGCCACGACCCTAGTAGACTCTTGTATAACCTCTTCGGTTTGAATATTAGTGTCATTAGGAACAACTGTGTTCCATATGGTAACTTCATCATCCTTCTCTACAAGAGAAACGATCTTATCGCGTTCATGAGCCATGAATCCTTGTAAGAATTCTACAGCCCACGATTCATGAGATTGAATATCTCTTGAAAGGTTAAAGCAACCATTTATCTCAACACTTTATGACATAGATAATTGCTAAGTGGACACTCTACCAATTTCTAAACATAGTCAGTATCCGGTGGGGATCTGACTAGACACAGCCAGTGACAACATCCTAATGACTCCACAGTCCGGTTAGGACCGAACTGCTCTGATACCACTCAAATGAGACGACCTCGTCCCATTTTTCCAAATTCTCAAGTGCATAATACTTAAGCGTATTTAAACGTTAGTATTAATGTAAAATGAGAATAATATAAAATATAGCGTCGCATGCAGAAGTGTACAAGTGTATCTTAAAGGTACCCGTCCATAGGGCCCTAACTATACAGTGTGTGTATAGTGACAGTAATACAATTACCAAGTAAACAGTAACTCGAACTTCCCACCTACTAACTCTGACTTACTGGCTGTCGAACAATTCAAACGATCTCACCACTGGAAATCGTCTGGCACTGCTAAAACCCATAGACAAATACATGCAAAACAAAGAAATAAAACGGGAGATAAGAACACACTATACGCACCAATAAACGGGAAAGCAAGATTAGAACTCATGTATAAAAAGGCAAGCATATACAAGTAGATCAACTGCTCTCACACTCATGCACCTAGGATTCTATATGCCTATGTGGCCACACAGCAATAATCAGCAGCAGTGGCCCCACCTTAGCCTTTGTAGTTATAGATACCTCCCACCAGCCTATGATGGGCAGGTTAAGTCAGTTGTCCATCCACATATCCCACTCATCATACCCCTAAGAGTGCATCCATGTTCCCCAACTTGGTCAATAGGAACAGGTGTCGGGGGTGGCACTCGGGATTGTCACTATGGACAGTGATACAACAGTACCCCGTCAGGATAACCAGGCACTCCAACGTCCCGACACTATGGCGGCTAACCATTGGTCACCTGTGAACTTTGTCGGACCCAGACTACCCTCAAGGACCGGTGTAACGCCTCGACTTTAATCGGAGAACTACCTGCTAAATTAATTGAGATTAAATAAAGATACATTAAAAAATTTCGCAATTGATACCCTAAAGACTTACTAATTACCAGAGTTCGCAACTTGGATAAAACATTTTCACTTAATACTCTTATAAACTTATAACAAAAGAAGATACTTTTGGACGCTAACCAACTTCGACTCGTACTTGAACATAAAGAATTAGAAGGTGACTCATGATCCGATATTAACTTGAAAGGTCTCGTCGCGAAGGCAAGACCGAACACTTCTTCATGCTCTAACTTCTTCGATGTGCTTGTACCTGAAAACAACGCCCCAACATAGTGAGTTTATAAAACACAGTAATATAGACTTTAACTTAAAAACATTTACCGTTGTTTTCAGCCATACATGGTGTGCTATGTATGGAAAACTCCTCTCATACAAACATAAACATCCTTTGCAGACTAGGTAGCATCAGAACATGTAGTTCACTTATCATAACTTGCTACATCCAAGAAAATGAATGAAACATAAATGCAATGCAACATTAACTAAGAACATATTGTTCTTCTTTGCTTTGTGCTTAGCACATCTTTGCTTTGTGTTATTGGGTTTTGTCATATGCTTTGGTCCATAGACCCCAATCAACATGCTTTCGATATGGTAGTTAGACATCATAACCCTCCAAGTGGCATCCCACGAGGCTAACCATACCGATTTCTCCTCTTATGAGGAATCTTGCTTGTCTTTTAAGTGATCTATATATATCACACTTCATAGCTTAAATGCATGTTTTACAATCAAGTAAAATAGCAACTTAGGACATTTAATCCACATCATCATATAACTTTCTATACTAACTCCAATGATATTAATAACAAAATCAAGGAATTACACTTCTCACGCATTTGGACATTGGCTTATGCATTTTATAATGCATTCACATAATGAAAGAAATATACAAGTGTAAATCAATCATTCACAACTTTCACGAATTCAAATGAAGCCACATAAGGAAACCATTACTCAAGAATTTGAAAGAAACACCAACAGACAACTTCAATTCACTACAAGCATACATTACTTAGGAAAATGACCTCAATGTCATTCCTATCTGGGAACTTATGGTTGCCCCAACTTGAGGTTGAATAAACTCACATAATTATTTATACTTCATTTCCATTGGGAGCTCTGTGGAACTCACCATTAGGCAAACATCATACATATACTTGTGGGGGGTTGGGGGCAGCCATCCAACCCTTAACCAAACCCACTCAAATATCTCAACTTCAACTCAATAGACAATAAAAGCAAGGATTAAAGCAATTAACCCTAGCATACCCTAAGAGAGGTTTTTAATTGGGGATTTCTATGTTACCTTAGGGCCTTGATGAAATTGGGGTAAATCCCCAATTTCTAGGGCTTGAATCTTCATCCTCCAAGCTTGCTCCTTCCACCACCATCTTCTTCTTCCATGGAGTCCTCTTCCTCTTCCTTCTTCTCTCTTTCTCGCTGTCTCCCTATCTCGCGATCTCTCTGTTTCCCTCTGTCTCTCTCTTTCTCTTGCGGTCTCTGTCTTCTTCTTTTTCTCTCCCACTCTGGAGCGCCACCGCGCTGCCGTACCTCCAAGGCCGCGCCGCCGCCCTTCTGCTTCCTTCTCCTCCACGCTGTCGCACCCTTCTTCCTTTTTTTTCTCTTATTCTCTTTTCTTTTCTCCTTTCTTTCTTTTGTTTTTTTTTCCTTTTCTTTTCTTCTGCTTCTAACTCACGCAGGAGGGAGTAAAAAGAGGGAAAGGGGGTGCTAAGGTGGAGTGCAAGGAAATGTGGTGTATAGTGGGACATAGGACTTGATTTGTTTAGAAATTAGCCAACAAATCCTATTTTTATTTCTTAATTTATCATTTGGTCCCTAATTCAACCTTAAATAAATTAATAAATTAAGCTACTCATAAATAATTAGTCCCACATTTCCTAAATTCTTGGATAAAATTACTATTTTACCCCTTAGGCTTAACTTTGGGTCAATCTAATATATTAATATAGTCTTCTATGCCATTAACCCCTTAATTCCTTAAGAATTAAATCCCCTATTTACTTAGGGTCTCTAATTACTAAGCTTAGGGAAAATTGGGGTGTTACAACTGGCGTGTCTTGTACTGACTGTATCGTACCTGCACTCAGTTACTGCTGCAGTTACTGCTGCTATCTGCACCTTCGAGCCTGCTACTCGTTCTCCCAAGCAACTACTACTCACACTATCGGGCAACTGTTACTGACATTGCCCCTTAAGGATTTCCTACTAAGAGTTTTCCGATGCACAAGATCCTCTCTTGAGGCAAGTGCAGAGCATACTTACTTCTTAGAGGGAATTCTGGAGAGGGAACTCCTAGAGAGAAGAAATCTAGAGAGAGAAGGGGAATTGAGGAAGGGGTGAAGAGGAATGAGAATGAGAGGTACTATTTATAGGGGTGGTTCATGACTTGCTTTCCAAGTTTACTTGGTTTGCAAGTTTACTTGCTTCCCAAGTAACTTAGCCTTTAAGTTTACTTGGCCTGCAAGTTTCCCAAACTACTACTCGCACCCCTTGTACTACTATTTGCACCCCCTGCACTACTACTTCCTCCCTTTCTTTTCCATTGAGGACTTCCTACTAAGAGCTTTCTGATGTACAAGATCCTTATTCAGGCAACTGCAGAGCATACTTGCTCTTTAGAGGAAGTTCCCAGAGAGGAAGAGAAGAGGATTTGGTGCAAATGGAAATGAAGGGGTGAACACCTATTTATAGGTGAACTGTCGCGTCGTGTTGGTACTTTTACCTTTACACGTGTCGCAGCCTGAACAGAGACAGGTGCTAGACATCACCGCGTCGTGATAGTTCCCTCTCACAGGTGTCGTCGCGTCGTGATGGTACCTATAGGAAAATATCTAATTTTTCTTCTTCTAGAAGCTTCTAGGGGATTCCACACCCTTCCGGGTGTGTTTTCGTCATTTTTAGGATTTCTGGAACTTTCCTAAAGTTAATGGGGCCCAGTTAAGCCCATTTTATCCCCTAATCAAGGTTTTTAACACCCGTTTATCACCTATTCACCGATCTAATTACACTTCCAATGTCAGTTTGAAATATTAGTCGAGATTATTTGAAAAACGGGATATCACAGAGAGTAGCTCACTGTTGTCTTCCAACGCGATCAAAACTCCAAAGTAAAGGTATCGTGTGTCCTCAAACATGTATGTTTTGTGAGAATGGTCTAGAAATTGATTGGCACTGTTTTATAGGATGTGATGATGCTGTTACTTGTTGACAATTAGCGGGATTATGGGATGTTATTGACCCTTTCATTTATGTAGTGGGTAACTTTACAGATTTGTTATTTAAGCTTTTGGTTACATTGACTAAGGAGCAAATGAAATTTGTGGCCATGATTATGTGGGCTTTGTGGTGAAGAAGGAATAACAAATTATGGGAGCAACTGATAGTAATCCTTTTGAAGTGGTGCGCCTTGCCAAGAAGGTGTTACCTGATTGGGAGAAGTTTAAGAATAGACCACATTCACCAGCTTTGGTTCGGACTGATCACAGTGCTCCCACAACTGAGTGTGTTTGGCGGTGGCAAAGGCCACCTATGGGGGAGGTGAAGTGTAACGTTAATGCAGCCTTGTTTGTAGATAATCAATGCTATGGACTTGGTATGTGTCTAAGGAATCATAATAATAACTTTATCAAAGAAAAATCTGTTTTGTATCATGGAATCCCACTAGCACATGAGGCAAAGGCATTAGGTTTGCTTGAAGCTATTCAATGGTTGAAGGGGATGGGGGTACAAATGGTAACCATTGAGTTGGATTGCAAAGTAGTGGTAGACGGATTAAAGGAGGGGTGTAACAAACATGGCTGAATTTGGAGCCATTTTTTCTAAGTGCAAAAGATGAATTGAGAGATTGTCACAACTATAGGACTAGTTTTGTTCGGAGGCAAGCTAATTTTGTTACTCATTCTAAGGCTAGAGCTTCGAGATTATATGCTAGTCACCATGTGTTAGAGAATGTTCCTAATTGTATTGAAAACCTTATTTTAAGTGAAATGCAATGATTTGATTTTGGTCAAAAATAATATAATTCTTATATTTTGTTAATGATAGAGAAGAAAATGTCAATTTAATTTATTTAAACATGCTTAGTGACTCGTTCTTATAACATGTTTATTTATTTTTAGCAAATTTATAACCCATGATCAATCTTAAATTTTATTAATTTTATCAATTAAGTTCTCTTAACATTTAAATACATTTAGGTATATATATGGACCATTTCCGGTTAACATGTTAATGTTTTATTAAATATATAAAATTAATAATACTAAGATAACAACTAATTACTTCTAGAAATAATCATTTACATACATATTACTCCTTCGTCCCAAATTAAGTGATGTTTTAACCCAAACAAACTACATATTAAGTAACCTTTTATTTTTTTCAATTTTACCCCTAAATAAATATCGTGTGCATCACTTTCAAACCATGTACTCTATTATGCATTTATGAGGCTTTTTTAAATTTTTATATCATTTTTTTTATCTTCCTAAATACCCCCTCCCCAAATTATTCTCCCTATTGCCCTACTTTATGGGCCAGTGAGAAATTGGTTTTTGCATAGCCGATTTCTCACCATGGTTTTCCTTTTTTTTACTTTTTTTAATATAATGGGAAATTGGCTTTTTGCATAGCCGATTTCTCACTTATCTTTTTTATTTTATTTTTTCATTTTTGTTTTAATTTTAATTATTTAAAAAATTAAAAAATTAATTTTTGTGACTAATTATGCTATTTGGTGATTAATTATGCTAATTTGGGTGTTAATTAGAGAAAAAAATAAATATATTAATTAAAAATATTAAAATACAACGGTTAACAAGAAATTAATCTCCTAAGTGGTGTCCAGTCCCACATCGTGGAGATCTCCTATTACATGCTGGTTGTTGACAGCGTGGACGACGTCGATTAGGTTGTTCTTCAGCAATAACGAATGGCTCGTCATGTTGGCCATCCTAATTTGATTGTGGTAGCGACAGTGAAGCTATTAACTCCTCGATGTACGGCTCTGAAGAACTAGAAGCACCATGGTGGTGAAACGATGGTTGATAAAATGGGGTGTATTGTTGTCCAATTCGGGGAAGGGGGCACTGCCATAGATATTTTCAAAGGCCACAATTACAGACTTTGGCGTTTTGCAGCCTGCACCAAACAGGTTCGTAATGATATCCTCTTCGCTATATGTGAGAGAGTGCCAACGAACGTTGTAATATTCATGAGCCCCCTCTGGTTGGGACAGAGTGAAGTCGAATGTCTCTGCTGGTGTGAAATGAAAAGAATGACGATGCGGTTGAATGTCTTCTGTCTGCACGATCTAGGGAAGCAGGGTGGATTGTCAAGGTGCACGGTCTAGGGAAGCGGGGGTGGAATGTCTTTTAGGTTGTTTGTACTGTTCCCAAAAATGGGGAGGAAAACAGAGGCAATAATCACATCTGACAATGTTTACACTCCTCTTCTCACCAAAGCCATTGAGAAAGAGCTAGTAATGGCCAACACTCATAATGTTTGTTCATTCGACTGGCGACACAAGCGATTCTACGTGGAGGAGGTGATCAACCCACGGGAGGGATGGCCTGCATGGAATTTCGTTGTTGACTTGGAAAAAGGGTGATGTGACTACGAAAATTCCAGGCGTTGCACATCCCCTGTTCTTGTGTAATTGCTGCTTGTTCACATTATCGTCTTTACTACATGATGTTGGTGCCGGATGAGTACAGGTTGCAAAATGTTCTAAATGTCTACAACCAAGAGTTCCTGTTGGTGCCTAATGAAGGATTTTGGCCACAATATAAAGGAGATATAGTGTGCCATAATCCAGCCATACGGAGAAATCCAATGGGTCGTCTGAAGTCTATTCGCATTCGTACTGAGATGAACCTCAGGGAAAAGGGTCAACCTAAAAGACGCGGGTTGTGTCGGCCGATGGTCATTCCAAAAATAATTGTCCAAACTGTGTTGGAAATCGTACCTAAACTGTGTAATTTAATTAGTATTTCTTTGTTTTTTTAATAATATATTTAATTTTTTTTAATTTATGTATTGAGTGTTTTAATTAATTAATCACCAAATTAGCATAATTAATTACCAAAATCAGTTTTTAATTTATGCATTAATGTATTTAGTTTAACCATTGTATTTTAATATTTTTAAATAATGTATTTAGTATTTTCCCCTCTAATTAACACTCATATTAGCATAATTAATCATCAAATTAGCATAATTAGTCACCAAAATTAATTAATTAATTTTTTAAATAATTAAAATTAAAAAAAGGAAAAAAAACAAAGACAAGTGAGAAATCAGCTATGCAAAAGCCAATTTCCCATTTATATTAAATAAAAAAAATGGTGAGAAATCGGCTATGCAAAAGCCAATTTCTCACCGGCCCAAAAAGTAGGGCAATGGGGGGAATAATTTGGGGAGGGGGTATTTAGGTAGATAAAAAAAGGGGCATATAAAAATAAAAAGGCCATTGATGACAATAGTTAATACTCAAATATTTGTGAAAAAAACTTTAAATGTCACTTAATATGGGATGGAGGGAGTATTTTATACCTTTTTGAAAATTTATGAAATTAATGAATCCAATCATTGAATCTTAAGACTTCAACCTTCCCTGGGTGATGGTTTGGATGCCCCTTAAGGTACTAAAGTTCTCTGTGGTAGGCAATACTCCCTAGGGACATTTCCTGATGCCCAGGGAAAGTTTAGTAGTTGCGACTAGGTGAGACTGTTTGCGGCCTGGACATATGCACTTGTCCATGGAGGCTATAAGGCAACTAATTAGGGCAGTTAGCCTTAGGCCCAAGCTCCTTAGTTACCATTTGGCCCTTCTAATACCTAAAAAGAACTTTATAGTTTAAAAAACAATTATAGTTTATTATTAATTTAAATTATTAAAATAATTTTATATTTTTAATTGTTAAAAATAATTATAGTTTATTATTGTTATTTTAATGACTTCTCATTATTAATAACTTTAAAGTTTACAGTTTAATAAACTTTATAGTTTATTATTAATTTAAATTATTAAAAAATTATTGTGATAATTTAACTTTAGTTACATTAATTAATGAGAGTGAAACATTAACTATAATTATTTGATTATAAAATATTTATCAAATTATGACTAAAAAGTTAATTAAATAAAATAAGATTAACAAATTATAGTGAACTAAATTTCCCATATAAATTTTGTCCAATGCTTCAAAGTTCTAGACATGGCCCTGTGATTGTGAAGTAATAGGCCTCTGTTGGCAGCCCCAGCATGTTTTAAGAGTGCCTTTACTAGCTACCAATTTCTTTAAAAAAGAAAAAAGAACTATGATATAAGGATAATAATTATATAACTCAGATTGTAATTGATCTACTATTTATGGCATTATTTTGTGAGTTTGTGCATAAATGCATATACATAATTAAGTTATTACATGCAATATGTGTAAATAGGTAACAACATATAAAATTGTTTAATAGTATATGTCAAATTGCATTTTTATGATATAAAACCATTTCAATTTTATAATTTTAATACTTTTAAATTTTAATTTATAATTTTGATTTTTGTACTTTAATTTATATTTTCACAAATAGTCATTCGTCCTTGCTTATTTTACTTTAATTTATATTTCACAAATACTTTAATTTATATTTTCTATGCACTGTGTAAAAATATTTTACTCAATCTTCTAATAATATGTTGTCACCTCATTTAATGATGAGTTTAAAAACACATGACTTGACATACTCATTAAATGATGTGACAGCACATCATTGGATGCATGTTTACAATGTTTTTACACTGATAGTGCATATAAATTATATTCTTTTAAGAAGTATAAAATTGCAACGTGATATAATAGTAAGATAAAATTAGACGTCTGTGTAAAACTATTTTACACTATCTGTGCATAGTTTGTAGTTTTTTTTTTTTGGGAGTGATAATATAATTTGGTGGTTTAGGAGAAGAACATAGGGGTTGGTCCTCACTAACATTTGTAACAAATAACTATTGGAATTTGTCATTAAAAAATTTTAAATATATATTTGGATGTATCGATTATAAAAGAAAAAGAGCTGACTAATCGAGGTATCTTTCACTAAATCATCATCTATCTCTTTTTTTATATGTTTTAATTTTTTCATTAGGTAAACGCGCGATGAGCTAATTTTTAAAGGGTCTTGCTAATGAGTGTCTTTAGGACACTTGTTAAGGAATCAAAAAATAGAAATTTTGTATATAAAATAACAATTTTTAAACTTTTAAATAATTAAATGCACTACTTCCAACATAATATTTCTATATTTAATTCTTTAAAGAGTGTCCTTAGGACACTTGTTAGCATTTGCGATATTTAAAATATGATCAATCATGTCAAAAGTCTATATTCTTCTTTTGGTATATATGAATTTCTTATTAATTTAATGTCATGTGTTGATGAAATTCAAACACCGTCTACTCAAATCAACAAATGTCGATCACCTGTCTATTTTTTTAAAATTTTATATGCTTGCACCTTATAATGTATTAAATATTAAAAATTTCACATACTATCTCTAGTAATCTTTTCTGTCAAAAAAAAAAATCTCTAGTAATCTTATCCTCTAAAATGGTCTCATTTGTAAATACTTTATATCCGTGAAGATTTTAAAAATGTTTGCTTATCATTCATACGTCTCACTAGTGTCATTTTCCAAGATATACTCTCGACTCGAGGAAAACAAAACCCAAATCCACCAGTTTTCTTTTCCTTACCTTTCTGGAATTCTTTTTCCCTTCCATTTCCACTTAAAATAATTAATTCCTTCCTTCCTTCCATCTCTCCACTGCACAACATCAGTCTCTTCCTCTCTCTCTCTCTCTCTCTACCTCCCATCACACTTCCACGGTCGGTCTCTTCCCCTTTCTCTTTGAGTATGTCTGTTTTTGTTTTCCAAACATTGCTATGACTCATTCTTCCTTTTCTTCTTCTTAGCTTTCTTTTTCCCCCTCTCCAAGTTTCTTCTCTTTTTTCATTTTTTTATTAATTTTTTTGTATTCAAAAGCTAGCACAAGGTTTTGGTTTTCTTCTCAGATAGCTAGCTAGAGTTAGCTTTCCAGATTCTTTCCAGGGGAAAGCCTAAAAAAAGGAAAGAAAGACACAGAGAGAAGGAGGAGATAAAGGAAAAAAAACAAAAAACAAAAGAAAAGACTCAATATTATGTTTATGTTGTTAGAGGCACTGAACAAAACAAAAGCATTACAATTTACACACTCCCTCTTGCCTGTGAATATTGCACTTTAATTGCTTAGTTTTTAATAAAGGGACAAAAAAAGAAGCAGCTCTACTCTCTCATATATATTCTGTAACCATTAAGCTAGCTTCCCTTTTCTAAAGAAGATGCCCTTGGAAGGGATTTTCATTGAACCAACTTCAACATCATCATCAGCATCAGCATCAGCTACTCCTCCTGATCTTTCCCTTCACATAAGCCCACCAAGCACTTCATCTTCCTCTTTCTCTTCTTTAATTCGCAACAACACAACCAATTATGAAGCTCACAATCCAGCGAACACTACTAATTTCCCTTCAAGAACAGTGGCTCAAGCTCACACTGAGCTTTCTCTTGGAAGAAATTTCACTAGTGGTGGTGAAGAACAAACACCACTACCACCACCAACACCACAACCACATAACCCTTATTTTCATCACCTTCACCCCCAACACCACTACTCCAACACAACAACAACAACACCAATACCAACAACTAGTTCCACTCCTCACTTGAATCACATAAATTATGGGGTTTCATTGCTTGATGTGTCATCATCAGAAGGGTTGAGACCAATCAAGGGGATTCCGGTGTATCACAACCGTTCATTCCCTTTCTTGCCTTTAGAAAATTCAAGAGACAAGGATCCTAAGATGTGCTTATATCATCACATGCCTAATTCCCATCCCTCTTCTTCTACTACTTCATCTGCTTCCTCCCTTTCCCCATACTTCGCGGGGGGTTTGGATCCCATGTCCTTTTTGAACTCCGGTGGCTCCGCGGCGGCTTATAGGACCGCCGCCGCGACAAGGTTTAACGGGATTTCCGGTGAGGCTTTCAAATCTCATCATCCATTGCACCATCATCACTCACACTATGGGGTTGGACTTGGACCCTCAGATGCTTCTTCTGGGTTGATGAGATCAAGGTTTTTGCCTAAGTTGCCTACAAAGAGAAGCATGAGAGCACCAAGAATGCGGTGGACAAGCACCCTCCATGCTCGATTTGTCCATGCTGTTGAGCTTCTCGGTGGCCATGAAAGTAAAGATAATATTTTGTTTTTTCTTTTATTTTTTTTTTTTCTTCCTTCAATATGTCCTTTTTTTTTTTTTTACAAAAAGAATTACTATTTTTTTAACTTGACTTTAGTTTCATTTCACTTGCTGTCTTTTCTTTTAATGAAAGAATGAGTGTTAGACTATTAGGTGGGTTTTTTTTTTCCTTTTTTTTTCGGTTATTGTTTTAACTGTTTTAGGATTTTGGCTAATGTAATTAGATGGTGAATTTTAGGAGCAACGCCAAAGTCAGTTCTGGAACTAATGGATGTGAAGGATCTAACATTAGCTCATGTAAAAAGCCATTTGCAGGTATATGGTTTTTTTTTGAATAATTAATTGAATGTCCCTTTTCTTCTTCTTCTTCTTCTTCTCCTCTTTAATTTGGTGTATCCAATTAAGTGGCACGGTAGCCGATGAAGAAAGCAGTGAATGTGGGAGTGGATGAATTTAAAGACCGTAGTAATAGATAGATAGAGTAAGCTAAGAAAGAAGGAGGGAGCCTTTATCGTCTGAGACGACCAGACACAGAGAGAGAGAGAGAGAAAGAGAAAGAACAGACAAAAAAAGTCATCATTTTCCAATAATTCATCTCTCATTACCACCTTGTATCAAACATCAACCTCGTGATTAATGAGCAAACCCAGACAATCCAGATGCGGAGTGAGTAAGAGAGAGAGAGAGAGAGAGAGAGAGAGAGAGAATGTGCTTGCAAAGGGATCTAAATCGGAATCAATCACCCAGTTTCTAATTGTTTTTCTTTAATTTAAAGTTTGTAATTTTTGTATATGTTTTTATGCATACTAGCTTAATTAACTTTTCTTTCAAGTGTTGAAATCAAATATTGCCTTTAATTTGTAAGTAAAATGTCTTGTTTTGTTTTGTGATTTCTTTCACAGATGTATCGAACTGTTAAGACCACTGACAAGCCTGCAGCTTCTTCAGGTACTAATTCGTATTGCTCAACCCATCAACCATTTTTTTTTCTTTTTATCATCTTTATTTTTTCCCTTAAGCCTACGCAAGTATTTATTTATATTTATATAAAACTAAAACTAAATAAAAGGAGAATGTCACTTACAGTCTTACCTTATGCTTTTCAGACATTTTTTTTACTGTTACCTTTTTTTTATTTTACCACAAATACCCTTCTTTCTATGGTCTCTTACCTTTAAACTATATATTATTTTAAAATTAATATAAAAATTATGAAGATGCGTGCGTGCATGCACTCTAACATAGAAACATATATATCTTGGATTAATTTCATTTTGGAGTCATTAATTATTAACATTTGTTTTAGGTTTTTCAGATGGATCTGGAGAGGATGACATGCCTCCAATGGGAAGCAATGGTGGTGTTCGTCAATTTTCAGATCAAAGAGGAATACCGGATCGGCCAGGGCAACAAGATATGGACTACTCTTCAACCACTACTCTATGGAGTAATTCTTCAAGGTACGGTCACCAATAATATTGTTCCTATTTCTCTTTTTTTTTTTTTTAATTAGAAACCGTAAATTAGTTAGTTCATATATGTTTTCTGTGTATAGATACATATTTTAATGATTATTTTTGGATGTCGCGTTGGTTGATTTGCTTTTGCTTTTGCATGGTATCTAGTAGCTCTTAGAAATCAATGCAATGCAAACCCACGTCCACCACACTCTTTTTTTTGTCAAGAATAAAAAGGGTTCTTGTGGCAGCTTTTGCTTTTCTTGTTGGTGTTTGATTTTCCTCTTTCTTTTCTTTCCTTTCTATATCTTTTAAATTTGTACCTTAGCGAATTTTTTCACCTTATATATATATATATGTTGCCTTTGGTGTGGGTGTAACAAAAGAATGCTAGTACAAGACATAATCAAACGTTGATTAGGATAAAAGGAAAGCAACCCACAGCTTCATTCGCCTTTTTTTCCTCTCTTCTTTTTTCTCCCTTTGACTTGTGTGTATGTTTGTCTCCTACTATTACATATTAACTCCTCTCAATGCTTACTTGATCATAACTGGAATAATATTGAAAAAATGTGGCTCTTTAAACCTGTAGTCACATAATACACAAATGATTAAATCCTTCATATAATTGACCTTGTATTCCTTCAGGTATAGTTATTGTTACTTACTCCCTCCATTATATAATTTTGGTAGTTTTAACAAATTTTTTTATTTCAAAACTATGGGTGTTTTATAAACCCAATATATAATTCACATTTTTTTCTAAGTATATCTTTCATATATTTATTGTCTTTATATTGAAAATTGACACAACTCCATTATTGAAAAAAATCCAAGTCCCACATAGACTAGAGATAAGGTCTCAAAAGAGCTTATAAAGCCTAGGCAATCCTCATCTTACAAGCTGGTTTTGTAAGGATGAGTTAGGCCCAAAATCTTAATATAGTATCAGAGTCTATCCTAGATCCATGGGCCACCCACCGCATTATATACACGCACCAAGCGCAATAGTGCTGGGCGTGAGGGGCTGTATTGGAAAAAATTCAAGTCTCATATAGACTAGAGATAAGGTCTTAAAAGAGCTTATAAAGCCTAGGCAATTATGTTAGACCTAAAATCCTAATATCCATAAATACTTAATTGATTATTTTGGAACCTGCAGCAATTAATAAGGTTATTTTGGTAAAAATATATTTTAATTAAATGATTCATTGGTCTGTGTGTAAAAACCTTAAACCACCAAAGTTATAGAATGGAGGGAGTATTTAACAATGTACTGTATTTTGACATATATCGTGATCCTCTACTGTGTTGCACACGATGCAGTTGCTGCAAAGTCGTTGGATCAAAAAAGAAAGAAAAACTTCGTGCAGCTGCTGCAGAGTCGTTGGATCAGAAAAAGAAAAACTTTTAACTCAGATCAACAACTCTGCAGCAACTGCACACGTGCAATCGAAGATCCAAGTTCGAACTCATTGCATGATAAAATTTGGTCTTGATGCATGGCGAAATTACTCGCATCCAGTCGTTATTTGGAGTGATTATTGTCATGTTGGTCTGTGAGTAATTGTCCTAATTGTAACAGATATATAAGACACTGTGCAATGATTATTGTTCTGTAAAACTTTGGCATGGTTGGTTAAAGTGACATCTGTGACGCCATGTGATTGTAATATTTTGGTGGGAGTATGTCTCATACTCTTGTACACAGAATAACTAGGTGATGAAATTCTGCAAAGTTATTGATTCATTCATAACAACGGAAATATACACATACAAATATGTATGTCAATACTATTATGTCAAAGAAATAAGAGCAAAAGATTGATTTAAATTCAAATGCGTATTCTGTAATTCTTTCAACAACAAAAAATGTGCGTTCCGCTTATCAAAAAAAATTGTGCATTCTGTACTTAAATTTTTATCTCTTGCAGGTAAAGTTTTGAAGTCAAGGTAGCCCGTAAATATTTTTGTCTTCAAGCAGCTTTATGTAAAAAATCTTCCAAATTGTTAACTATTTTGACGTTGACACTCGACATTCTCTGCAATAATCTATCATCATATGACTAGTAATACCTTTATAGTAACCATTAATTTTTGAAAATTGAGAGGTATGTCTTTCTCTTATTCGGTAATTTCTGGATATATTAAAACTTATAGAGTAACACCTATTGTACTACTGCTGTTTGTCATGATTGAAAAACATTTCCTTAAGTAAACTTAAAAATATTTCCTTGTGAACTTAAACAAATTACTGGTCTATAAGTCTCATTAAGTCAAGATCAGTGGATCTGGTGGCATGCCATGCAAGGTTCATAATAGTAAGTTTGGAGCTATATTGTACGTGTAATTGGCAATTTGGCATGTGCCTTGCTTAACCATATCAATCAATATATCATACATGAGTCTTTTGTTTTTTCTTGTAGTGTACATATTGAAAGTTCTTGTAACAATTTTATGTAAATTTTATCTTGTCCATGTTTAATTATCATTGTTGTAATACATAGCTTCCAAATCTGGGTGCAACTATTAACACCTTGAGTTTTGATAACACACCCCATCTTTCCAAAATTCAAAAATTATTTTCGAAAGTTTATTTTTTCGAACTCATTTTGTCGTTCGGGAAGTTAATTTCTAGACATTTTTGCTATCCGGAGATAAACTTCCGAAAATATGAAGAGTGTTATCAAAACTCAAGGTGTTAATAGTCGCACCCAGATTTGAATGCTATATATGGTCTTAAAGCTCATTTGCGGCATGCTGTATATAGTTTCTTGGGCCGGAAGTGTAGTTTGTTTCAAATCATACATATATTTTGTATGTGTATATATAGGAGCGATGGAACTGATGTAATATTTTTTTTTCTTGGTTGTGTTCTTCTGATTTTAATTAAACTATGATCAGTAGTAGAGAACCATGGCCACAAACTATTTCTAACATGGACGTAGATGGTCTCAGAACAACTATCTTCCAGTCACAACCAATTTCAGGAGGGCATCAAATTCAGGTACTAATAATAATGGGTTATATTTATTTGTAATCAATTATCATTATTTTCATATTATTATCTCATTTACGAATGATTGTTTCCCTTCCCCAACAGGAGTGTGATTCAATCCAACTCAAGAACAATTTGTCAGGATCTAATTTAGAGTGTAAGAACCCAAGCTTGGAGTTCACATTAGGCATACCAGATTGGAATGGCAAAGGACAAGCCTAATTTTCATTGGTTCTCTTAATAAATATTGTCTCTATTTTGCATTAATTTAATTACAATCCACGGTGACAACTTCATCATGCAGAGGTGTACTAGATATAGATAATTGGTGTGAAGGAAAAGAAGAAGAAGAAGAAGAAGAAGAAGAAGAAAGAAGCCCTACATAGGTCTGCTACTAAGTTCCTTTCAGAAGTAATTTTTTGAGTTTATGAACAATTTTGTTTAGCCTTTTCTTGTATTTATTTTTTATTTATTGGTGAGGAGGAGGTATGAATCGGGAGGAGCTGATGTATGTAGCTGCATGTGTAAGAAAAACAAGGAAGAGATATAGAGATAAGGGGGAGGAACAGAAAACTTTATTTTGGTCAAACCAGTTCTCATTTTACTCTCTCTTGCTCTATTCCATTTTCTTTCTCAATAACTGTGTGCGCGCATCTGTATATATATTCTCCCTCTTTGCATGTTGTCCAAAGAATAACCAAAACTTCGATGTAACTGTGAACTGAGAAAGAAGACTGACATCATTACAGTCGTGAAGTTTTTTTTTTTTTTTACTAAATTACTTTTTTGTTTCTTAATTTATTTTCGAGGTTTTGGCCAATAACTTTTAAAAGTGTCAATTTATTCTTTTAATTGAACAAAATTAACTCAAGTTACACTAGCCGTGCTTTGGACAACGTGATGCGGACGAGGCAAATCATGATATCTGATGTGGATAAACATATTATATTTTAGGTGACAACTCCCATACCCGAGAGTTTTGTTGGGTATGATACCCAGTGGCCAATCATTTGATGTCACATAATTTTTTTATATTTTATTTTTAAGTGAAATTAAGAGTCTGTTTGTTATAGTTTTTTTATGAAAAAAATCATTTTTTTCCCAAAAATAATCATTTTTAAGATTTTTGCATCTGTTTGTTACATCTTTTAAAAAAAATAAGAATTTGAAAATAATCTAAAAACTAATAAAAGTTAGAAGTTATTTTCACTAGATTCTCATAAAAATCATTTTTTTGAACCATTTTAAATTGCTATTTTATCCCATTTTGAATTACCCCCATTTTGAATTCATTCCATTTTGAATTATTACAATATTCAAATATATATAAAAATTAATTTTTAAAAATAAATATGCTTTCTTGAAAATGATTTTTTTATGTCTTTTATATTTTTTTTATAGAAAAAAGCACTTTTATATGGTTGTATCTTAATAAGTTAAAAATAACTTATTTTAAAAAAAGTAATTTTTATGATTTTAAACAAACATAAATTAACATTTACTTTTCTTAGAAATCTCAAACAAAAAAAATAATCAATAAATTATTTTATATCAAAATCACTTTTTTTTAATCTCTAACGAAATGATACTGAGTTTTAAGTTATTTTTGCTTCAAGGGTATCCATACCCAACTTTCTTTCGGGGTATCTAAGAATTCACCGATATTTTAATGTCACGTGGACTAAAATCCTTCTTCTCAATCTTTTCTTTCTCTATCTTCCCCTCACTTCTCCATGGATACTCCCTCCCCCGCCACCGCACCCCCTCCCTACTTTATGTCCACCCAACCAACCCTTACCCCAATCTGCAGAGAAACAAATTAAGGAAGATGAGGGAGAAAACCCACTGAAAGATAATACTATCAACAGCCTCAAGCCTTTTCCCTGCAATACAACACCCAAATCGACCTCCTCTCAGCCCATTGCAGTTACGTCACGCGTCCTCATCCCCACCATCGACGACCATGCTCGCCGGAAATCATCTTATGTGCACAATCCGAAAAAACCCAAAACTCAATTAGGAAAAAAAAAACACCAAGAACTCAACTACACATAACCCAAATTTTTGAATTACGTAGTATTGATGACTTAATGAGCGTTGATACAGAACCAAAAAAAAAAAATAGAATCAAACTCCAAGAATCCAAATTTTTGTTATTTTCATCAGAGAATGTAAAAAAAACAATAGAAAAAGCAAAAATAAACTTAAAAAACGCATTTTTCTCTTATATATGGGACCAGATGTAGTGTTATTTAAAAGATTAATATAAAAGGTCAAATATTTTGTTCCTTATTAGCGTTTCAAAATGATCTTGACCCCATGGATTGACTCGTTCAACCCAATATAAAAGGTGGGTTGCGTTAATAAAATTTGAGCTCGAATAATTTTTTCCTGACGTAAGAGCATGTGGTGCGCCGGCCAGCTCGTTGGCTAAAAATATTTAAATTTGAATTTATAAATTCGAAAAAAAAAATTGCTTGAAGATGTCCCGAGTGATGTAGCGTACCACACACTCTTCTCCACCCTTGTGTATGTTTTAAGACTATTGTGTATTATCCTTTTTTTTAACCTTCCGGCAACTAGATGCTGAAAGTAAATTCTTTTATGTTTTGACAACTTGTTGCCAGTAGACAAAAAATTTGCTTCTAATATCTAGCTGCCGAAAGCTTACAAAACCAAAAACTAAAAGGGGGTTCAAGGTTGGTTTGCTGTGGCAGGGTTTGGTGAAGGGAGTTTCAAGGAAGGGGTTGGGGGTCGGTGGGGGCGAATAGGAGGAGGGCAAGGGAAGGGGAGTGCAGATTGGGGTGGGGGTGGACAGGGAGAAGAGAGGGGCAGTGGGGGTTGGGTGGGGGATGGGAAGAGAGAAAGTGAAAGGGGTAGTGGTATTTTGGGTAGGGGTGAGGTGCTGTTGGCAGAAACGTGTGGTGCTGGAAGCAACCACCTTGCTTTTATTTCTCAATTCTCGGGTCACTTATAAAACGCAACATACATGATGCAATTGAGGCGCGGTGTTCATTGATTTAGCTCGGCCCATCAGATAAAAGGCACTAGACCTCAATCAAATCTTCTTGGGAATTGCTAAGGGCACCCAACATTTTGCTGAGACATCCTACATTTTCCAAAATGCCCTTGTCGAAAATTAAGCCTTTTTTTTTATCATTCGTGTCCCTCACAAATATATTTGCGAGTGAAAAAAATACTGAAATTTCCTTCACTCGCAAATATGATGTTTGCAAGGCTCGCAAACATCATATTTGCGATGAAGGAAAAAAAAATATGCTTCAATTTTACCAAGGGCATTTTCGTCAAGTCATGGCTATTGTAGGGTGCCCCCATCAAATTACTGGGTGCCCTTAGCAATTCCCACCTTCTTCAAGTCTCATCAACTCATCCTTCCTGTTTCAATAAGATTTTAACCCAATAAATTAAGATTCGAGGAAATTAATCCTACATGCTACGTGTATATCTTACACGTAATCAAGATTTCAAACAAACATTAGTAGTAGAAGATGTGCTTAATAATGGAAATGGTTACGATTCCCTTCTGACAATAGCTCATACAAGGATCAACATGAAGTTAGTCCCGCAAAATTAATTCTTCCGGCTTCATTACTAGCTGTAGTTCACGTTCCCCCACTGAGTGAATCGCTTTTTGAGGTTGTAACGCCTTTACCGTTTGGATCTAAGTTTCCCTTTGTTCCAAGTTTTCTTGATACTTCTGATTTTGTCAAAAGCCTGTTATGGTTATATCCTTGTGGTGGGATAAAATCCCTATTATCTTTGGTAAATGATTAAAAAAAAAAAAAAGGAAAACGAATTGCAATTCTGCACTCTATTTTTGTAACAGAATATAAATATATAGTAATATGATCTGATTATATTCTGCACTCTATTTACATGTGTGCTCGGCAAAGCATGCGCAGCAATTATAACTTGTTTCAAATTACATCGTTTACACACGAATTTATTTTGATACTGCTACATATTGTACAACTCTAGGCTAGAGAGGAAAAAGCCACTTATATTAACATCAAAACCTCAAACGCAACACACAATAACCTGAATTATTAATGAAAACAACTATCATTCGATAAGTACAGAACAAAAGATAGGCACTGAACCAAACTGTGAAAGGTCTAGGTGCAGGGCATCTTACCAGGCAACGGAAGCTTGGATCATTCCAAAACATGCAAATGTAACTAAAGATTTGTATATAAGCTTCTATTTGTGATTATCCCCTAATCTGAATCTTTTTGTAATAGATAGTTGGCATGCCGAGCAGTAGAG
This sequence comes from Calophaca sinica, assembly GCA_037113605.1. Taxonomy (NCBI): domain Eukaryota; kingdom Viridiplantae; phylum Streptophyta; class Magnoliopsida; order Fabales; family Fabaceae; genus Calophaca; species Calophaca sinica. The sequence goes on along the minus strand of CM073735.1, from coordinate 51,560,706 downwards.
TAACTTGCAATTGCAGAGCCAGTCGCACTCAATGAGTGTTTAGCAAACCCAAAGCTCTTTCTAGTTACCAGCCACAGAGTATAAAAGAATCCAACCCAGCCTGGCTCACATCGATTTCCATGTCAAAGGAACATGACAGTGTTATCCCACAGAAAACAAAAATGAAAAAGATAAAGACACATTATAGAAATTTATCAAGGAAATGTCAACATAATCTCTTATATTTTAGAATGAAGGGGGAAAATTAGTTGCATTTGTGTTATAGATGCCACAGAACCTCCCTTGTGGCTGTGATCTTCACAAAAATAGTCTGTGATTTGTTGAAATTTTAAGGAACCACATCAGGCAATTCTAGTCTATGACAACTGCTTTGGACTGGTAAGCAGCTAAGTGTATCAACATTTGAACAGTGGACATATAACCCATTACATCACCCATGCCCATCTGGGGGGGTTCAGTAGGTGGTCTTATTCAAGAAAATGTGCCTAATACCAGTGTAATTATACGCAAAATTATAAACATTGGCGATGTATATATACCGCAACCCGGAGGGAGAAATATTCTTACTGCTAGTACACACACATGTACCTCTCTACACTGAAAAGGACAACAAACTACTAGTGTCATTATTCCGACACGATGTCTGCCTAATTGCCACAAAAAGATGCAGTTTATATCATTTAAAATCTTATTTAGAGAGACATCTTGTTGAAGATTAATGTCAATAGCTGTACTCAAACAATCGATTTCACACCACTGCTGAAAGTTTTCTTAACAATGTAGTAGCAAAACAACATCAAACCTAAAACACGATATCTGGACAGTGAAAGAGAAAAGGGTGAAGTGGCCACTTGTTACCTGAGGTGATCAGAATAGCCACAACTGTCCAAAATGTAGTAACGGAAATCACAAATATGGCTGCTGATAGCGCTCCAATGTATATAGCAGTAGCAAAAGCAAAGAAAAGAGCCAAGAACCCTCCAGCTGCTGCCAAAGATATCAGCAGCGATATGACAATGGCATTTATGGTCGCAGCCAGAAAGAAAAGCATAAATACAAGCAGTCCTGTCAGAGCAACACAAGTAACCATCCCAACCTGCAGCAATAAGGAAAAACAAATCATACGCATTCAAATCAAAAGATCAATTTATCATTCCCTTTTCCTTGATATGAATATCACGCAGCCGAGGGAAGAGTGTGTTGCCTAAAAAATCTATTCATATGGCATATCAGAATTCAGAAAACCTTTTTGTATTGGAAAGCTGGGAAAGGTATAATCATTAAATTTAAACGTGTTTTCAGTCATAAAAATATGAAGTTTTTCGAAATTAGTCCCTAATAGAATTTGACTCAGTTTTAGTCCCTTCATATTTTTTCCATGTTCAATATCATGAAAAGAAACAATCTTACATGCTTTGAAATGTAATAATTCGACCCTGCATGTGAACAAATCCATCGAAGCCCTATATAAGCATTGTAGGGTACCGGGAGTTCTTGCATGTCTCCACATTGGTATGATATTGTCCACTTTGGGCTTTAAGCCCTCATGATTTTGCTTTTGCACATTCCACAAAAGGCCTCATACCAATGGGACATTTCCTTACTTATAAACTCGGGTTTTTCTCCTCGTTTATCCAATTTGGGACTTTGTTTACTCCTCAACAATCCTCCTTTCAAACAAAGGACCATGGTTCATCCTCCCCTACAGCGGAAGCCTCTGAGTATTTAGCTATGTTTTATACTTGTACCGCCGACTAACGGGACACGCCGCCTGATCACCACTCAGGTGTGAGTCTCCCACTTTTGAGAGAACTGACAGGATCCACTCTCGCTCCCCCATCAGGCCGAACCACGGCTCTAATACCAATTGCTAAGGAATCCAGAGAGCACCTGAGAGCAACAACGGGCTAAGAACCAGGACCACTAAGAGACCCAGACACCACATCTCCACCCTAAACCTTAAGACTTCGGGTATATGGGTCATCTCTCTTATAAATCTTTCACTTAGCCCAATCCTAGTCAATGTAAGACTAATCACTCATACTTCAATTCTAACAAGCATGCATAATTTTTCATTACCGTATCTTACATCTACATGTTATAATTAACTTCAACTACTACTTAGTTCAACACATGAACACAATCCAAGTAAAATGCGTCTTTACTTAAACCCTCTATTGCCAATCCAGTGTTTGATTTGTTTTCTAATTTCATCTTAGTTGATAAATTTTCGTTAATAATGATTAAAAACACTTCCTTATTTACACTGTGTTGTCTATTTCCAGACTTGAAAACAGAACATAATGAAGAACAATGATATCTTCATAATCATTAATAAAAAAATTTAAAAAATAAAACAAAAATATAAAAAAACCAAACATTGACCATCAAAATCAACTACTCACAAGTCAATCTGTAAGATTGTTTTGAGAAAACAAATTAATTCGAAGAAATTTATGAAGGAACTAAAAACGTATCGTGATCTAGAAATGGTTGAAGATTCTTAAACAGTGAGAAAACTCGATTCAATCAACAAACAGAAATTGGATTTTGCTTACGGAGATGACAAGGAGGGCGCGGAGGGGGCTGCCGCGGCGAGTCCAGAGGAGAACATCGCGGGCGGAGTTTCTAGAAGCTTCTGGAAGGAGAGGGACGTTGTCGGCGACGGATTTTTTGATCCGGCGAAGTAACGATCCACCATCGGCGGGTTCCGGAAACAGAATGGCGGAAGCGAGACGGTTAAGGACTTCGGGCAAGGTCTGCGTCACCCTTCCTTTTCTGTGCTTCAACTTCTCGTTTTTGCCTTCGTGTTCTTGCTCTGTGTCCTCCACGTAGACATTGTTGCCGTTGGACGTCTCCGCCATTTTCAGTTGCAGTGAGTCAGCAAGGGAACGAAGAAACAGAGTGCTATGGAACGAGATTTAAATTGGCAAATATTGCTGCTAATAGTAATTGCATCAAAGTGGGTCCCGTGATTTGATTTATAATTTATTGCGAGTCCTTAGTTTAATCATGTGGGGGTGACTAGGAACAGCGACAAGTAAGCACGTCGGCAACTCATACTTTCCGCGTGGACGGTTCTGATTAAATACTCTAATCTTCTGGAGTCTAGACCAAGACACACGTTACTTCACCAGACTTTGTTTTTTAAAAAAAATCGCATGTTATTATTTCGTAAAAGATACTCATTTACGGTTTATTAATTTGATTGAATTAGTCAGGGTCCCTTTAAAATTAGCCAGGGTTTATTAATTTGATTGTGATTTTTTCTACTAGGTGTGAAGTATCAGTATCACCGGGTTTTTTAATGGCTAATTTTTTTCGGGACATTTTTAGTGGAATTTCTTTTCTCACTTACTTTTTTTTTTATCCATAAGACTCAAACTCGAGATATTACTTAAGGAATCCGAGTCCAATTCCATTTGGACCAACGTAATGTTGATTAATTTGATTGTGATTTGAAAGTAATGATTAAATATTTTTATTTTCTTGCATAAAAAAATAATTTTTTGTGATATGTTAAATTATAAATTATCATACTAACATTTGCTTCCAAGAGAATATTATGGCCTGGAATTTGCTTTCTTTTCAGAACATTTTTCATCAGAAACATTGTATTATGGCATGCATCGAAGGTTTTGATCGTAAAATTGGATCTAATAATGATGTTGGGCATGTGAAGTTGCAGCATAAATTGTGGTGTGAATATCACAAGATACATCATCATTGGCGCCAACGAGCTAGACGCGATTAGTTGGTGTTTGGAGACAGTAACACATCCTTCCTTTGAGCTAAACAGATGACACGTGATCTTCTTGGTCATTAATATGTGATATCAAGTTAGTACACAAGTATAAATATTAAGAGTAATATTTATACTGGATTGATCCACTTTAAAAGATTTCATAATAATTATGTAAGTATCATAAGCGCACGTTTCTTATGACAACCATAGTAGAATTGTCATTCGACTTGAGATCACTACGATTCCTACAAGGAGTTGTAGGCTTTAATGCTATTAAACGTGATCCGTAATAGGATAATCACAAAGGTAGTAATTGGACCTATAATGAATCTTGCTAAGTCATGTGATTGATGTAGATATGATTCGTCCCTCCTACATAACGAGAGTATTGCTTAGGGTCTCTCGATAGAGTTACACGTGAAATATGTGTGGCCACACGAAAATGGACTAACATGGAATGTTGGGTCTATTTGTGATTATAGATCTACTTGAAAATCAAGGGAAAAAATAATTGAACTTGACGAGGATGACGCATTTATGTCTTGGTTCAATCGAGACATATGAACGAAGGGACAAACACTACACATATGTTGGTTGGTTGTTGACAGGTTGGAATCGGATCACAGATTCTGCCATGGGCTGGGGTAGCAGTGATGTATTGCTAGATATCAATCACGATTTATGATATTCAATATTATATTGAATATTTGATAATAATATTATTATCAGTCTAGTGGGAGCCTATAGGGTCACACACATAGAGCAATTATTTGGAGCAATTGGTAAATTAAATATGATTTAATTTTTTAAAAAAATTGATTAAAATAAATGAGATTTAATTTAATCAATAGATTAATTAATTAAATACAATTTAATTAATTAAATGTAGATTTAATTAAGTAGGATTAATTAAATAGAGAAAAACCGAACTTGTAAGGTACAAGGCTCATTAAGGGGGTCAGGTAATTCCTTTACTATAAAAGGAAATGCTTACCTCATTATTTATATCACACATATATTATGAGAAGCCCCCTAGATGGTAAGCTAGCATTGACACTACCCTCCGAGATTGCTCATGTGAACCAAGTAGAGCCGTTGTAGCTTCGACACTGATGATTGTGAAAGCACGCTACAAGGGTAAACTCTAATCCCGTATATGATTCTAGTGTATATGCGAGATCTGGGTAATCGATGATTTTTCCGCTTAAAGTTTTTGGAAATTAATTTTTTGAAAGTATACCTTGAATCCCCAATAATACGCATCAGACATCATCTAGAGTGGCAATCGACTCCTTAAACGGCAAGTGGTGTCACTGTGCCCCACTCATGAAATGCAAACAAGAGGCAATCATCTACAATCTGGTAGCTGCATCGTTGGGGTAATGCCAATCCAAATGCATCCACTATAACCTAAATCTCGTCCTGGCCACGTATGTAACACCCTCAAATTTTGTTCCTAAGAATTAGAATTTTAAGTGCTTGCAAGTGTGTGGTTAGATGCATATTATAGTGTCTTAGTGCCCATATACACAAGGACGTGTCTAGACCCATCTTTACCTTTATGTTTAGTCAATTCGGTCATCGTATTCCTCATTCTCGAACCCTCTAACAACTTAATTGAATTTAATCTCCTTCAAGAAAGTTGTAGATCTGTCCTTTATCTTTTATTTGGCTTTGGTTTGACTCAAATCTGATTTTTAGAACTTAAGATAATCTTTTCAGAGTCAAAGCAGCGCAAATGTATCACTTAGAAATATTGGAGTAAATTTCAACTGCATTTTTAGCTGTGTTAGAGCCCCATTTTGGTTATGCTATTAGAGAGAAAATTGTAGGAAATTCTATTATCTTTCCAACGCCACTAAAAAGGCCTCAATCGGACACCTGAAACTCAATTTATGGCAAAAACAGTAGCACAGAATGCCCACCAGGACGTAGGGCGCCCAGGGAGACAGAGGCAGGGCGCCGAGCGCCCATCTGCCTGTGCCAGGAGCCTGCTGCAGTATTTTTTCTACACATTTTGTTGCTTTTTGGTGCGTTTTAGGGATGTTTTCTAACCTTATGGGACCCTCTTTTGACCCATTCAAGGAAGTTACTAATTAGGGGACTTAAACCTCCCACTAACCGTTAGTTATTAGCTCTAAACACATTCATAAACCACCTCCCAAAAGATCAAATCAGGAAAACTGCTATTCTCTTTCCTTTCTCAATTTTTTGAACTTGGAGGTTCCACCCTTGAACCTTAACAGTTGAACTCGAATTTGGGCTTCATACCACTGACATTCTCCTCTCATTCTTGATGTGATTAGTGCAAGGTAAGTCATTGTGGTTAGGGTTTGATCACTCTTTCCTTCCTAGGGTTCTAAACTCACCATTTTTTCATTCTACGTTATGTTCTTGTGTTTTTAAAGGAGAAAAGACTACTTTTTGGGAAGAAAGGAACCTTCTTTTCCACCCTTGCTAGGGATCACGAAATTGACCAAGGTAATGGGGTAGAATGATGCTTGAATAGTGAATGTATGGAATTAATTGAGCAATAGGGATGTCCCATGATCCCTACACTTGGCGCGGTTGAGCGTGCTTGAGTACCACCGCCATTGTGATGGGAAATTCACAATTATGGTATTGTCATGAATAGAGGGTTAATTAGGATGCCATTGTGTTATTTATGTGAATTAATTATGTGTTCAATTGCTATGTTAAGAAGTAAATATGTGTTAATTGTCATGTTGTGAATGGTTTGGTATGTTGGTTGCCTTGATATGAGTACTAGTTGAATATGTGTCTAAAATGGATGTTTGGATGTCATGTTTAATTGTTAACTCTATGACCATTTTGATGTTGATATGTTGGTTGTTGTCATGTTTGGGTTGACATGTTGGTTGTATGATTGCTCATTAGTGTTTATGAGTGGTGATGGTTGTAATTATACAGTTATGAGAATGAATGTATGAGTTAATCGTCTAAGTTAAGGCCTAGAGTAAGTCTTAATCACTAGGAATGGAAGTGGTATTCATAGAGTACTAGTTTGAGTGAGTGAGTGTGGAAATAAGTAGGATTAAGTGATTTGAGAACCATTATGCAGAAAAACTAGCAAGGAAAAATGACTAAGTGTTGGGAGATAATGCTAGAGATTGACTAGTTGAATTTTTAAATTCAAGATAAGTTAGATAATGACCAAAGCTCTTTAGATTAGTGTTTCATAATTAATTAGGAGTAGTACGGTACACCCCAGTCGTCCTTGGATGCGTGGGGACCACATAAATAAATTTGTGTAAAGTTGGAGAGACAGAGGTGAGGCACCAGGCGCCCTCTGGGCAACCTTGTGCATCCATGTTCTCGTGCAGCCTTGGATGTAAACTTTTGATTATGTTTGGTGTTTTGTTTGAATTTTGGAATTGGATGTAAACTTTTAGACAGAAATTCTGTTACTTCCAGGTTTAATATGCATAAATTTAATATCCATAGACACATGTGGATACCCATGCAGGTTACGGGCGGGCATGGGGCGGATTTTCATTCCACGGGGTGGGTGGCGGGTGGCTACTACCCTCACTCGTGGAGCCCCATTGCCATCCCTAGTTTCACGTCGTTTCGGCTTAGGGCAGTATCCTATCCGTATTTTAAGGGTTTTTGAGGTTTGACGGGGTATCCTAAGGGATGATCTTCCTTGGGTGAAATTAATTGGAAATGATTACTAGAGAAAAATGATAAGGAGTTAAGGAAGGTTAGCTTAAAAACTTAGTGTTGTGAGGCAGGTTTATTGCTTGGACTTCTTCCAAGGCTGCGAGAAGCTTGTTGACATACTGACGAGTGGTATCGTGATAATGTTGTTATTACCAATAAGTTGCTAAGGCTTGATGGTTATGCTAAGTGTTATAAGTTAGCGGGCTTTCTCGCTTATGGGTACTCGTTGCGAATGATTAAAGGAGGCTCAGCTCTATGGAGTCCGCTTATGGGTGCTCATTGTGAATGGTTAAGGGAGACTCAGCTCTACAAGGCCAGCTTATGAGACTCAGCTCCGAAGGGCCCGTAATTTATGGACCCAGCCGATGAATGGCCCGTTCATTGGATCCAGCCTGAAGAGCCCGTGTATGGGACCCAACCTCTAGAGAGCCCGTTCATGAGCATTCCACCGTTTATGCTAATAAGTTCGAAAGGACCCAGCTAGTTAGAGATGTAAGACCTATGCATAAATAGAGAAAATGTTAGCTCGAGTCTGGTACTGCGTCGTTTACGTCGTAGCCTTATGTTGTGTGTTTATGTTAGCTATGATGTTAAATGGTTGGTAGGGCTATGTGTTATGTGTTAAGCGCATTGCTTCATTTAATTCCTATGTTGTTAGTGCTCTTCTATTATATGATTTCTAACCCCTTTGTTGTGACTATTCATACATCATTGTGTATGTCTAGACGATGAGCTTGCAGGTACCGATGACATCAAGATCGAAGTGTGACTACTTAGGCGTAGTCACTTGCGTAGATTAGGATTTTCGTTATTGTTGGTTGAAGTTAGTAGATTAGATATTGATTACCGATGTATTAACTTAGGGGTCAGCTCTGAGATACTTGTGACACCGGGGTATTTGGTTTATCTAAACCTTGATTGTAATTATTTTTAACTATGTTTTCTTTTCGCATGATATTGTATGAGCCTGACGACTCTATCCTTTTGTTTGAAATATTTTCATTTGGTGTTAAATTTTTATTCATGTCAATTCCACCGAATTTCTATTTAATATCAACATGTAGGGTAGAGGGTGTCACAACGTAATCCTTCAATTTCTTTTTGTTGTTCACCACTTTCAGCTTGTCTGAAACCATAAAAGTTTTGTTATGTTCATTCAAACATTAAAGCAAAATCTTGTAATTGGTGGTTAATTACTTCTACGCTCTACAAGCGAGTGGCAGTGTGATCTGAAGTGAAGACTGACATGTCTTCATGATTTTTAGGAAACGAGTTTGCAGGTGCAAGGATGTTAGTGACAGGAGTTAGGATGTCGGGCGCAGGTAATGGGATGTCACGTGCATGAACCTAGTGCTTCTCATTCTTCTGAGCACCAACACGCTAGAGCTTTGTTAGGCCTACACACCATTTAATTCAAAACAAAGAATTTTCAAGTTATAACACAGTACTAAAGATTGCGAAAACATCATTCGCCCTAGTTTTCTAAAATTTTGGAAACTAAGCTTTCAAATGTTATATTTTATTTTATGCGTTTGAAAAATTAATTTTCAAAACACAAATGTACTTTGGATATACATGTGTTCCAGAAATTAAGTTTCTATACATGCAAAATGAAATATAACGTCTGAAAACTTTTTTCTCTTATCCCAATGACACCAAACAAATATATATATATATCTTTCAGCTGCCATTGCTTAATGACATCCAAGGAATTATTAATACTCCTTTTGTCCTTAAAAGGGTATTTATATTTCTTTTTGATGGTATAGTAATTGAACCAAATAAAGAATGGTATATTGGCTTGAACGTGTTCAAGATCTTGAAACCATTGATCACGGATCTCATCCCTCTTAGATCCATGGATATTTTGAAAGAACCAGTCTCTATGGAGAGACCATTTCTCAGATTTCATCTCTGTTGCCAGAGACTCTTTGTCAATAATGAAATCAGAGGATATTGTCATAATATCATAATTATCATTAAGGGGGGAATAGGTTGGAGATTGGATAGATTGATCCTCTTCATCCCTTTGATAAGAGGTTTTTACTGGGGTTGTGGCTTCAAATCCCTGTAAATGGATTGTAGATCCTTCATGAGAAGGTTCAGGTTCAAACCTAGGGATAGATCTGGGAATTGTTCTGGAGACAGAAAAGGATCTCCTAGAAACATCAGATTGAAAATTGCTATCAGTCCTAATAGAACTAGACCTAGACAAAGAGAAAGAATTTCTCCTATCGAAGACTAAATCTACATGCCCAGTAGGATGCTGAAGGATATCTTGAAAATTTGGAGTAACCTTGGGTAGGGCTGGAGTGGCTCTATCTAAGATCCATTTGTCTGGGAGTGTGACATCACTCCACTGGATTGTTTTGGGCACAACAATGTTGGCCTTGGAATTGTCAGTGAGAAACAAAGTGATTTCTCCATGTTTGTCACAATTGGTTTTGAGAAAATTGGAACTAATAGAGTTCATAACCTTGTACTGAACTTTATAGATTAAAGAAACTGGAATTGATCCCTACTTCATGTCATAGCCATGAAGTTTGACATTTAAAAATAAAACGTCAAGGCTATTCTTGTCATCCAGACTAACAGTTAAGTCTAGGAAGCAATTGAAGAAGTTTGGGCCGTGACAAAGGCTAGTTTCTACAGTTCCTAAAAGGGAATCATGGAAACGATTGTGTCTTTTATCCCTAAGGCAGAATAGAACTGCAACATCTAGAGATTCTCTAGTTAGGGGTTTCATGCCTACTTGTACACTACCTATGTGTAAGTAATTGTACTTCTTGGCTTTTTTGATGATTGATACTATCCTGGGATAGGAGATGAATTTCTTCATCGTCAGATTGAATCTTATATTTTTGTTCAACATTTTTATTATAAAATCAGATTGTCTATGCCATAGGCTTTGGAATTGAATAGATAAAGATCTTCATCTTTAATTTTGGGAATATCCCAATTGTCAAAATCTTGATTAATGTCTTCAAAACGAATTTCTTCTTTGAAGACCTTTTTTGAAAGAGATTGATTGTTTGAAATAGAAGAGGATGAGGAATCAGAAGACTTGTTAGGAGAAAAACGAGCAGAAAAAGAGCGAAACATACTGGAAATAAACAGAGATCACAAAAAGCTCAAATAATAACAAGCCTTCCTCACCCATTGAAATATCATTGCCATCATTTAGTACTGATAGGGATAATGGTATTAAGAATGAATAAAACAACAGTTACATTCTAATCTACTTAACTATGTTTAACCGGGTATATTTGCTTCAAATCAAAGAAGAGATAATTACCAGAGATATTGTTTCTTAAAAACAACTTAAATTACCAGAAATATTGTTCAACAACAACAAATTAAAGGAAATCATTCTGTGGTAAATGATATTAAAGCTGTATCTATAAAGTATATGCTTGTGATGACTTTATAAAAACTAAGGCTAATAGAATACTTTCAGATTAACAAGGAATATGAAGATACTAGTTCTTGCCTTTTCAAAGATTAAAGAAAACAGATCGAGGATCTATTCAAAATATTTTCTAACAAAACTAAAGCTTTAGAAACCATTCCAGATCTCTGCCAGTCGTTCAACTTCAGAGTGGCACTCGTCGGCCTCCACTGCCCTATCCGTCGGGACTTACTCATGCCTTTTCCCAGCTCCTTACCTTTACTAATCCTGGCATTAATCTCTCATGAGATCTATCACTTTAGTTCTTAACAGTTAAATCATATTTCTTCAAAAAACTGATCCTTTCGGTTTTCAAATAATCTTATGAATAAATACGTTTTGAACAATGGCAAGTCCTGAGTAAACAACATATTTCCATCAGATACTGAAAGATTGCTATTACCTAAAGCATTTTTCATTTTAATCATGTTTAGGTTAAAGAATATCCGCATATGACTAAACAGTCCAAAACAGTAAGATCATGGACCCAGAACATTGGATTCCTTCGTACATTGTTTAAACGAAGAACAATAAACAGTAACTTTCATTGTAATGTTTGTCACAATAAACAGTAATATATCCACCAGATCTTAGAACTTTAACATGGTTATATCATGTTAAGTAACTCAGAGAAGTAACTCAAGTATTCAAACTTAATAACACATTCCTACTTTCCCATCAGGCTCTGATACATATACATATATATATATATATATATATATTATTTCTACATAGGGGTATTTATGTCAATCACTAAATATACATCTTTCTTTCTTCTCACTTTCTACTCCATTTTCTCTTATACCAAATAACCAAAACAATCCTGTCACTTTCTGCTCTTTTTCTTTCCTTTTACAACTTTCCTTTCACTTTCATTTCCCAACCAAACATAGTGTAAGTTTTCAGATATTATATTATATACCTACTAGAAATTAAATTTTGGACGATATATATATATATATATATATATTATAACATTCAGAAATTAGCGTCTAAACATTTTAAAAATTTGAACATTCAGAAACTAATTACTGCAAAGCTGCAAAACATGGAAAAAATGCGAACTTACCTTTCGTCGGAGAATAAGAAGTTGACGTCGGAGAAACAAACAACTTGGTGTGCCGTTGTGCTCGTTTGCTAGCGGAACACCTTAGATGTGAGGGGTGCCGGTTCTGCTTGGGTTGGCAAATGAGTGTGAGGGAAGATGTATGTGAAGGTTAAAATGGTCTTTTCATTTATTAAAAAGGGAAGGGGTGCATGTGAAAAAAGGGGGTGCGGGTAGCTGAGCCATAGAATCATAGCATATGGACGGTAACATGTAGGTAATAGGGCTTTTGTAGTATTGGGTCAAAGCCCATTGGTTTATCGCTGAATCAGGCCGCAAGGGAAACAACATGCGCCGCACACCACGTCAGACGTCTTTAATTTTAGGGCTGGACAAAGAACCGACGCCGAACCGAAACCGAACAAACCGAGAAAAAAAAACATGTCTTTGGGTGGGTTCTTTCGGGTGAACGGGTTTTCGGGCTGTTGAAACAGGTTGGTGCGGGTGTCATCGGACGGATTTAGTTTCCATAAAAATGTTCGTCGATGACCGAATCTGACCGACGATAGAAGCAGAACGTTGGATCTGAAATGGAAAATAAAGTATTGGGAGGGTATGTGCCAAAGAAGAAGAAAGCTAGATCTGAGTCTTGAACAACAAAAAACAATGTTTCCCAAGAGGCTTCGCATGTTCCTCACCTGCACCAAGCTGGATTATCACACCTACTTCTGTTTGTAAGCCGCCAATGATGGTGAGCTTTTTGAGCACTGTTAGCCCCTTTCTCTAGGTTAGGGAAGAAGATGTTGGGCTGAACCAAATGCTTCAAACACATTTTCTATTCGGCCCATATTAAAGACACGACCCACCTTTTTCCACACCCCCTCAATTTTCCAAAAACCCCAAAATACCCTTACTAATTTTCAACTCATACCCCACTTTCACATTCTTGTCCCCATTTTTTTGAAAAAACATAGTCCATCCCGTAAATTAGAATTTACGGTACAATGTGATAATACCGTAAATACGAACTTACGGTTATATACCGTAAATATAACCGTAAATTTGTATTTACGGTATATATTTTTTAGGAAATAACTTACGTACCATAAATAATGAATTCACGGTATAAATAATGTATACCGTAAATTCATTATTTACGGTACATTTTTTCATTGTTTACATACCGTAAATACCGTAAATAATGAATCTATGGTATACATTGTTTATACCATAAATTCACTATTTACAGTATGTACTGGACAAGTTCAGAACGTACCAAAAATAATAAATTTACGGTATAAACAACATTATACCGTAAATTCATTATTTCCGGTACGTTAGTGAATTTTTTTTATTTTTTTCAATTTTTTTTCCACATAATAATTTTTAATATTTTATTTGTATACGTTTATTAATGATTTTTTATTTTTTTTATTTTAGTTTTATTGGAAATGGATTATTTTAATGCCTTCTATTCTAATGAAGCTGACAAGCCTACCAGCGTTTCCCAACTTGTCGATTGTAGTGACGCATTCACTACTACGCAGGTAATTTAATTATTATTTGATATTGTGAATATATCATATTTTTATCATCAAAACATTAAGTTTAATTTTTTTCCAGATATTTCCTACACGAGATGACCTTTTGTATTGGGCTCGAGAGGTTGGGAAGCAAAATAATATAGTTGTTGTCATTGCAAGATCAGACACAAAAATGAGATAAAGAGAAAGAAAAACAAAAATCATTCTGGGTTGTAAAAGGAGTGAAAAGTATAGACCCAAGAATTCAAGTTCTTCAAAGTCAACCGCATCTCATAAGTGTGAGTGTCCGTTCGAGCTTAAAGGAAGACCTTTGTCAACGGGTGAAGGCTGGATACTTAGGGTCATTTGTTGAATTCATAATCATCGGATACCTGAAAGCATGACGGGTCATTCATTTGTTGGTCGGTTAAGCCAAAATGAGAAAGAAATTGTTCATGATATGACAAAGAACAATGTCAAGCCGGGAAGCATTCAACTGACACTGAAACAACGCAATAAGGACAACCTCACTACCATCAGTCAAGTATATAATGAGCGGCATAAGTTTCGATCAACTCAGAAAGGTCCAAGAACTGAAATGCAACATTTGTTGAACTTAATACAACGTGATCGATATGTGTTCTAGTATAGAAGACATCAAGATTCGGACGTTGTGAAAGATATTTTTTGGACACATCCAGATGCCATCAATTTATTGAATACATTTCATATTGTCTTGTTCATGGACAACACTTACAAAACCAACAGATATCGACTACCACTGTTTGAAATTGTTGGTGTTACTTGTACAACCCTTACATGCACAGTGGCATTTGCCTATTTGGATTCTGAGCAGCGGGATAACTTTGTCTGGGCACTTGAGAAGTTAAGAGGACTGTTTGTGAGAGAGGAATCAATTCCTCAAGTTATTCTGACCGACAGAGATCTTGCTTTGTTGAATGCAGTTGCGTCCGTTTTTTCCAACTTCGTCTAATTTGCTGTGTTAATTTCACATAGGTAAGAATGTCTATGCGAAATGCAAGAAGTTGGTATTTCGTGAAGACAAACATGAGGCAGTGAAGGATGCATGAGATGATATTGCTAATGCTGCTGACGAGGTTGAGTATGAGCAGCGCTTGATGACTTTTGAGTATGTATGTTCAAAATTTCCTATTTTTATCAAATATGTCAAGAATACATGGTTGAATCCCTACAAGGAAAAGTTTATTGCGGCATGGACCAACCGAGTCATGCATTTAGGAAATACAACAACAAATAGGTATGCTGAAACTAATAGATAAAATTGGTTTGATAAATATTTTTTTAATTGTGTCATTGTATCTGATGTGGTTTAATTTTTGTTTGTTATTAGGGCTGAGTCTGCACATTGGGCATTGAAGAGGAATCTGTAAAACAGCAGGGGTGACTTGTGTAATTGTTGGGAAGCTATGAACAATATGCTTGCACTGCAACACAACGAGATAAAGGCATCATTTGAGAGAAGCATAAACGTAGTGGAGCACAGGCATAACACCCGTATGTTTATCAGATTACATGGATTTGTATCAAAGACTGCACTACAACATATTGCCGACGAGTACAGTAGAGTCAATACTGTGGATATTGATAAATCTGCTTGTGGTTGCACTATCAAAACGATACATGGGTTACCCTTTGCTTGTGAGTTGGTGGATTAAAGTAGGTTGTGTGTACCTATTCCATTGGAGGTAGTTCAATTGCATTGGAGGAGTTTACATTTTGGTCAACAACAGGAGCAACAACATCAACATCAGACAGAAGACGGGGTGTCAGAGGAAGAGCTTGCACTTCAGTGGGATGCATTGGTAATGCGATTTCGATCACTTAACGTTATTGGCAAGAGGACACTATTTGCCGAAGTGCATGAACTTGTATTTCCAGACACAACTTCAATGTGTCCACCTCCGGAAAAGGTGAAGACCAAGGGAGCACCGAAAAAGGGTAAAGGTAAGGCCCCAGCAATGGATGGATATGATGTTAAATGCGACTCATCATATTTGAGCATGTGGACAAGATGTATTCTGACGTACCATATGGAGCTACATCAAAGGCATCATCTAATGTACCCACAAGAATAAAGAAACGATTGTCTTACCAGGTCAATTTCCTGTGCAGTTTCATCCATATATTGAGGACATAGTGGACGTGAAAGACGATGGAAACGGCGGATATCATTCGATTGCAGCATTACTTGGTAAATCTGAGGACGAATGGCCTATAGTCCATCAAGACTTGGAAAAAGAGAACAGAATGCATCCTGATTTATATGGCCGGCTTTTTGGAAATCGATATCAAGAATTGAGGGAGTCGTTGCTAGGTGTAACTGGTACCTGCTTTCATGACAAGTGGATGTCCTTACCAGACACGGGTTTCGTAATAGCAATAAAATATAAATTGATTCTAGTCTCTTTGAATGAGTGCAGTCAGACATGTTGGACATTTTTTCCTCTTAGGGGCATGTGTCACCCAACCCAGTCAAGTAACACTGTAATTTACATTGGGTTAGTCAACCATAATCACTAGGTACAGGTAATTTTTTTTTACAAGAATGAGTTATTTTTAACTTAATTTTAAATTTTTTTATGTAAAATGTGTCTAATTAATTTGCAATTTTCAGTTAGTTATGAAGCCCGGATGTCCATTGCCTAATGTCGCTCCAGTTGGCGTCAAAATTGTCGTCCTGAGGCTCATTCATGGGCAACATTGTATGTTGCTCGATTGCAGGAATGGGTTACATTATTTCCACCACCACGTCAGGATACACCACAGGATCCAGATGACCCTATAGACTTGGGCGACGATTGATTATATTGTTGTGATCTGAAGTGAACTTTATTATTTTTAACTGTGCGGGCTTTTTATTTATGGTCTTGTCCTTTGCTACTGTGTGTGGGTCAGAAGGAATCAATTCTTTTTTGTCCTTTCTGTTGAAAAATATCAACGGACGAGATGCGACCGACACTTTTAACGGTTCAGATCGCATCAAGCGTTTTATAAATTCACGTAAACCCTAAATCAATTTCATCCCTTAGCCCGCTCGTCAGCCATGGCACTCACTCAATCAACCCAGTTCTCGATGGATTCGATCATGGTCGTTGTCTATCACGATGGCAGAATCACAACAAGTGTTGATGGCATGGTTTTTGAATACGACGTTCCAAAAATATTTTGGATTAAGACATCCACCACCATTGATGAACTCAAGCAAAAGATCCAGCGAAAGCTCGGAGCTTGATCACGTATAGTAGCAGAGATCTACTATCGGTGACCTATTTCGGTAGGTAGTGGGCGTGTTCAATATATGAATATGACACTTCTAAACGACGGCGACATACAACGTATGTGGGAAGCATTCAGTGATCATTCTAGCCATGACCCAATAGAGTTGTATGTTGTGCTTGGTAGATCGATCGACGAAATCATTGAAAAATGCCGTGCACCAAGAACAGTTGATGAGATCCTTGCAAGATGTCGTCAACCATAGCCAAGGATTAGAACTGGTGACTTGGTCATGTAATGTGTTGTTATTGAACGAGTAGTTGCGTTTAATAAATAGTTGGGTTTGGTTTTTTTTAATATTGTAGTTGGGTGTTGTAGTTGCATTCGGTGATCATGTAATGTTGTTTTGTTGTTGTTGAATGAGTAGTTACGTTAATAAATAGTCACATTTAAGTTTTTTTTAATGTTTGTCTATGGTGTGATAGCAACAATGAAAAAATAACTTAAACAACGATTAAACATAAAAACCATGTGCAGTGTTACATATCTGATAACAAAAAAAATAACAAATACAATAAAATAAAAAATAACATATCGTAAATTATGAATTTACGGTATGATAATTTAAAATCGTCTTACCGTAAATAAATAATTTACGGTATGAATATGTTTAAAAAGATGCATATTGTAAAGTATTAATTTACGGTGTTAAGAATTTTTTACTGTATATCGTAAATTACGAATTTACGGCAAGTAATCCATACCATAAATATCAATTTACGTTATGAAATTTCATATATGTGTTGGGTACCAGAGTATCGTAATAGCAACACGCAATTAAAATAAGAGACGAGAAAATAATAAAATAGACACACAAAATTTACGTGGAAAACCCTCAACAAATAAGAGAAAAACCACAGGGCAAGACCAGAAGAAATTCACTATGTGAAAAAATATTACAAGAATACCCCTCACAAATATATCTCAAATACTCTCACAATACTCTTGTTGAGTATAAGAAATAATAAAAGAGAATAAGAGAAGATTTTGGGATGAATTATATTGCACCCTTAAGGCCTCCTTATATAGCCTCAAAGGGGAAAACCAAAATATAAACCCACCGATGTGGGACTCGTTCAACATTCTCCCACTTGAAGATTTGATTGAACCAATCATATCTTCACACCATTCTTTCTGTCTTGCCATTCCATGTTGCTTACGTTTCTGATAGACCATAGGAGGATCGACACCAAATAAACTTATCAGCATTGATCGACTTCGTCATCACATCTACTAGGTTATCTTTGGTGTGAATCTTCTGCATATCCACGCTTCCTTTCTCTACCACTTCACGAACAAAGTGGTATTGGGTGTCTATATGCTTTGTCCTGGAATGAAAGGTTGGATTCCTTGCAATGTGCAAGGCACTCTGACTACCACAATACGTAGTAATATTCTGTTGCTTGTGTCCGAGTTCCTCCGTTAAAATTTTAATCCAGATAGCTTCCTTGCAAGCCTAGGTAGCTGCCTGATAATCCTCTAGATTATCTAATTTTTCTATTCTCTTTGAAGTGGAGATCACCGTGTATTCCTAACTTATGCTTTGTTTATACCACAATTTAATGTTGATTAAGCATGCATCAATTGTTAATTCATTTTGATGTTTTGGTTGATTTGAATGGAAATCTTGAGCATAATAACCTCATTTGTGATGTTTTGATTGAAGGTGTTGAAAGAGACAAGAAAGGTGCACAATTTGATAAGAATGTGGTTTCGAACACTGACAAAGAAGATTTCAAAAGCTATATCTTGAGCCACACTAATCCAAATGAGATGATCTTGGTCTTGTTGGAAAGATAGAAGAATTATCTTCAACTTTGATGAAGAACTCGAGACCTAAATCAATTTATAAGTTGGGATAATTTGTGCTAGACGTTGACATGGTGATACTGTCCTAACCTGACAACTGTTCGATGTTTCAATCATATCTGGAGTTTTAGTTGTCCAAATGAGCTGAAACCGGTGCCATTGGAAAGCTAAGATCCATATCTTCAACTTTTGTGAAGATATCTTGAGCTAATTAAGACTTTAAAGAGGTGAAAAAGGTAGCACAACATGGAAGAACGGGTGCAGAAGGGCGCCCTGCGCCTGCTGGAAATCGTTTTGATCAATTTTGGGCGCCCTGCGCCCCAGAACCCAGCGCCCTGCGCCTCGTCTCGGCCTGACACTTATTAAAACACACTTTTAACTCATTTTGGTCATTCCCTTTCATGTGTTCTCACTCCCAAACCCTAGGGGAGCCAAGAGGCAACCCTAAATCCATCTCATCTCCATCTCCCTTGAAGATTCAAGCCTTGGAAGAGACCTTGGAGCTTCAATGGATCATCCACCACCTCTCCATCTATCTAGTTCTATCTCTCCTATCTCTTTTATGCATTTCTAGTTTTTCCATTTGGTTAGGAATGATGAACCTTTGTTGGATTCTTGTGTAATATGACTTCTAATGTTTAATACTTGTTGTATTTGTGTTGATTGAGCAATTTCTTCCATCCTTAATGCTTTTCATTGATTGACCATCTTTGAATTGATTCTAAGTGTGATTTCACAATTGGAAAATTGGTTGTTATGCTAGATATGAAGTTGATTGCCATATTTGTGATGATCCTAGGGATAGGACTTCATGCTTATGTGTTCCTTTGAATTCTTACACTTAATGCTTAGTTGAATTAAGAAGGCCTAAGGAATTAGGGTTCTTGGTTTAATCTAAAGAGGCTTTTGCTCAAGGAATTGAGACTAGTCTAACTAAGTGAATTTGAACTTCAATTGCATGAATTTGACTTGTATTGGGATTGAGTTTGATTGCATGAGAAGAGAAAAACAAAGGGGATTCAAATCCTAGCCACTTTTATCTGTATTATTTGTGCACACCAAGTGTTTGATATTTGGTATTGTTGACGCACACCAAGTGTTTGATATTTGGTCAATACAAGAAAACCAAAAAATATTGTTTCTTGCTTTCTTTAATTTCATTGTTAATCAATTCAAAACACCAAAATATATTATTTCTTGTTCAAATAGTAATAAAAATAGTAAGTTGATATTTGACACGCAATCCTTGAGGACGATATCCAGTACTTAACCGATTTTATTACTTGCAACGATCCGGTACACTTGCCGTGATCCCATCAAGTTTTTGGCGTCATTGCCGGGGATTGCTATTTCAAGTATCATCTAGCCTATGAGATTACTACTTTGAACATTTATTTTTCTTGCTTGTGCATATTTTGTTTTCTTTTAATCTCCCAAATCGCTATCACTTCTTTTGATTTTGTGCAACTCAGGTAAATCCACTTCAAGCCATAGAATCTGTTTTAGACACTATTCTTCATCAGCAAAAGTTTATGTCTGAACAATTGAAGTTGTTGACTATTCTTGTTCAGAAAAAGCGTATGTCTCAACAATTAGAGTGGTTGTCTAACCAACTCCAAGCTATGCAAGTGAAGGTCATCCAACCCCTCCCACTTAATTGTGATTTTATTGGGGAAGATCATATAAATGGCATCTGTGAGGAACCATATGAGGTCTTTTATACGGAGGACTATGTATGTGAGCAATGTGCTCAACCTCACTTTTGTGAATATTGGGGAGGAGATCATCCAAATGACTACTATGAGGATGATGTTATGCCAAATATGGGACAAGGAGGCTCTTCCACTTCACCATCCGATGAAGAAAAGCAGCCATGGAAAATTGCTATTGAAAAATTGGCTTTGCAATCTTCATCTTTTATGGAAGAGACAAGGACACGCTCCAGAAATCAAGAGGCCTCCATCAGAAATCTAGAGGCTCAAGTTGGGCAACTGGTCAAGCAATTAGAAGAAAGGTCTCATGGTTATCTACTGAGTGACATCATCCCAAAGGCTAATGGAGCTAAAGTCATTGAGTTAGAAGAGAAATCTGCAAAAGAGGAACATGGCCCAAGAGAAGAGGAATTAGAGAAGAAAGATGATGAAGGAAAAATGATGCATTTGGATGAATATTTAGTTTGGAGAGAAACAAAAATTCTCAAAATTTGGGAAGATGTGAAAGTCCAACAAGATATTCACCACCAAATCAATTTTCTTTCTCATCATTCGAGCATCAAGGAAGAGAGGGATGAAGAGTTTGATCAATTTTTAGATACCCTCAATGCCTTATTCATCATCCTCCAACTTGAGAGGGCATGGAAGAAAAATCATTTATATCTCAAGTTCATGGAGTTCCTGCCTATGCAAAGAAAGAAGAAGGGTGATGTGTTCTTTGTGTCATATTATCCACCCTAACTTGGGTGTTGAAGCGTCAAGCTAATGACGTTAAATAAGCGCTTCTTGGGAGGCAGCCCAAGCAATTTTTTGATTTCATGCTTTATTATGCTTATTTTGTTTTAGCTTTTAATTTTGTCTTCTTCTTGGTTGAACTAAAAATAATTGGAGAGGCTGGACATAAATTCCTTTTTCAGGGTCACAAAAAGAGAAAGAGAAAGAGAAAGAGGCAAGAGGCATGTGTGTAGAAGCGGTGACTTCACCCTCCTGATCACACTCTGTATGCTTCATGCAGATTCTTCTTATGAGAAGTTTTCTGATCCCTATCTCTTTATTTGAGCTTTAATGCTTTGGGTTAGAAACATGGCTTGATATTAAGTTTGGGGTGGCGTTCACCTAATTTTGAGTGGTTGCATTGTTGAAATTTCTGCTTGCATTTCTTGTCCATGCTCGAAAACTGTTAACAATTGGATTCAAGCTTCTGTATGATCTATATGGCTTAAATTTTAAAAAACAATGCATAATTGTGGATCTTTCTTGCTTGTTTGATGTGACTAGACTGTTTGAGATTGAGGGCACATGATGCATGATTTTCATAACCTGTGAGTGTTTGAGGCTAAACAGTGATTTTTCATTCTCTTGAGCGTAATTCCATGTATTTCTCAGCAGAACTTGGCTTGTTTCTTTCCACTTTTGCATGATTTTGTTGCACACACTTATACTTGAGGCACCATTTTTTTGTAGAAAGATTGAGCCAAATACGCCTACCCATGCATGTTATCCATTGTGTGAGCCCTTTGAGCCTGTAATCCACTTTTCTGATTACTTGAGCCACACTACAAACCAATACCCTAAAAAAAAAAGAGTCCCTGCTAGTTGGAGTTGGGAGATGTTCGGTCTTATCTTAAGTTTGGGGTTGCTTGAGGGCAAACAACATTCTAAGTTTGGGGTGCGTATATATTTGATATTTTTTTTTAACTTTCTTTGTTCAAAAAAAAAAGAAAAAAAATCAAGTACTGAAAAAGAAAAAGAAATCAAAAAAAAAAAGAAGAAGAAAAAGCAAAAAAAAAAAGGAAAAAAAATCCAAAAAAAAAAGTGTGTGTAATTTTCCATTTTTCTTTCCTTTTAGGGATTTATTTGTAAAAAAAAAGCGTCGAACATTAGTGAGGAAATAGTATCTCTTAACTCCAACTATGTTAGCTAGTTCCCAAATCTTATCCTACCCTTACCCAAGCCTCATTAAAACCAATAAAGCCCTCTTGTAGTGTGTGACATTGATCTTGCATTTGTGTGTCTAGAAGCTTGCCAAGCTTATGATAGGGATTGCATGTGAATGATCATGAGTGTGCTTCCTTAAACACTTGAGAGATGAGAGAAACACATAATCTTGTGAGGAGAATGATTGCTTTGTGTTGCTCTTGGTTGAGAATGGTTTGAGTCACTAAACTTGCTTGATTGTGATGCATGAGTGTTGACGAAATGACTTTGTCTTATGGTGATTGCATATGCCTTGTAGAAAATTTGAGATGGTAATTGAGTTACAGATGAGAGTGTAGAGTGGGGATAACTTCATGTTTTCCACTCCAACCCCTAGTTTTTGATTTATTTTGCTTGAGGACAAGCAGAGGATTAAGTTTGGGGTGGTGATAATCCTCTAGATTATCTAATTTTTCTATTCTCTTTGAAGTGGAAATCACCATGTATTCCTAACTTATGCTTTGTTTATACCACAATTTAATGTTGATTAAGCATGCATCAATTGTTAATTCATTTTGATGTTTTGGTTGATTTGAATGGAAATCTTGAGCATAATAACCTCATTTGTGATGTTTTGATTGAAGGTGTTGAAAGAGACAAGAAAGGTGCACAATTTGATAAGAATGTGGTTTCGAACACTGACAAAGAAGATTTCAAAAGCTATATCTTGAGCCACACTAATCCAAATGAGATGATCTTGGTCTTGTTGGAAAGATAGAAGAATTATCTTCAACTTTGATGAAGAACTCGAGACCTAAATCAATTTATAAGTTGGGGTAATTTGTGCTAGACGTTGACATGGTGATACTGTCCTAACCTGACAACTGTTCGATGTTTCAATCATATCTAGAGTTTTAGTTGTCCAATGAGCTGAAACCGGTGCCATTGGAAAGCTAAGATCCATATCTTCAACTTTTGTGAAGATATCTTGAGCTAATTAAGACTTTAAAGAGGTGAAAAAGGCAGCACAATATGGAAGAACGGGTGCAGAAGGGCGCCCTGCGCCTGCTGGAAATCGTTTTGATCAATTTTGGCGCCTGCGCGTAACCCGATGCCTGCGCCTCGCCTCGGCCTGACACTTATTAAAACACACTTTTAACTCATTTTGGTCATTCCCTTTCATGTGTTCTCACTCCCAAACCCTAGGGGAGCCAAGAGGCAACCCTAAATCCATCTCATCTCCATCTCTCTTGAAGATTCAAGCCTTGGAAGAGACCTTGGAGCTTCAATGGATCATCCACCACCTCTCCATCTATCTAGTTCTATCTCTCCTATCTCTTTTATGCATTTCTAGTTTTTCCATTTGGTTAGGAATGATGAACCTTTGTTGGATTCTTGTGTAATATGACTTCTAATGTTTAATACTTGTTGTATTTGTGTTGATTGAGCAATTTCTTCCACCCTTAATGCTTTTCATTGATTGACCATCTTTGAATTGATTCTAAGTGTGATTTCACAATTGGAAAATTGGTTGTTATGCTAGATATGAAGTTGATTGCCATATTTGTGATAATCCTAGGGATAGGACTTCATGCTTATGTGTTCCTTTGAATTCTTACACTTAATGCTTAGTTGAATTAGGAAGGCCTAAGGAATTAGGGTTCTTGGTTTAATCTAAATGGGCTTTTACTCAAGGAATTGAGACTAGTCTAACTAAGTGAATTTGAACTTCAATTGCATGAATTTGACTTGTATTGGGATTGAGTTTGATTGCATGAGAAGAGGAAAACAAAGGGGATTCAAATCCTAGCCACTTTTATCTGTATTATTTGTGCACACCAAGTGTTTGATATTTGGTATTGTTGACGCACACCAAGTGTTTGATAATTGGTCAATACAAGAAAACCAAAAAATATTGTTTCTTGCTTTCTTTAATTTCATTGTTAATCAATTCAAAACACAAAAATATATTGTTTCTTGTTCAAATAGTAATAAAAATAGTAAGTTGATATTTGACACGCAGTCCTTGAGGACGATATCCGATACTTAACCAATTTTATTACTTGCAACAATCCGGTACACTTGTCGTGATCCCATCACTACCATGTACTCAGCTTCTATAGTAGACAAAGCTACAATAGTCTGTAACTTACATAACCACCTCACTGCTCCTCCTGCAATTGTGAATACGTAGCCAGTAATGGATTTCCTTTTATCAAGATCACCTACAAAATCTGGATCAACATAACCCCTGACAATGAATTCTGATCCTCCGTAACATAATGCAACATCTGAGGTTCCCTTGATGTGTCTAACGATCCTCTTAACCGCATTCTAATGCTCTCTACCTGGATCTGCCATAAACTGACTAATTGCTCCCACTGCTTGTGCAATTTCTAGTCTTGTACATATCATGGCGTACATAAGGCTTCCCACCGCTGATGCATACAGTAATTGAGACATTTCCATCCTCTCCGCTTCATTGCTAGAACTCATACTTGAGGATAATTTAAAGTTGACAAGAATCGGGGTAGAAATTGGCTTACAATCTTGCTTGTTGAAGCGCCACAAGACCTTCCTTAGATAGTTCTTTTGAGAAAGCCAAATCTTCCTATCTTTTCTGTACCGGTGAATTTGCATCCCTAAAATCTTGTTTGCGGGTCCCAAGTCCTTCATATCAAACTCTCTAGCCAATTGTGCCTTCAATTCTTGGACTCGGTCTTTGTTAGGGCCTACCACCAACATGTCATCCACATACAATAGCAAAATGATGAAATCATTGTCATCAAACATCTTGTAGTACGTACAATGGTCTGAACTCAGTCTTTTGTAATCAAGGCTAATTATGAAGGAATCAAATCTCTTGTACCAACATCCGGGCGCCTGCTTTAGACCGTATAGAGATTTGGTCAACCTGTAAACCAAGTTTTCTTTTCCTTATTCTTTAAAGCCTTTTGGTTGGAGCATATAAATTTCTTCTTCAAGTTCTCCATGAAGACAAGCAGTCTTTACATCCATCTGTTCAAGATGTAAATCAAATGCAGCACACATTGTCAACACTACTCTGATAGTAGTAAGTCTGACAACCGAAGAGAGTATCTCGTTAAAGTCTATCCCTTCTTTCTGAGCATAACCTTTGGCTACCAGTCTATGATGATACCGTTCTACTTGATCATTGTCGTCTCGTTTAATTTTGAACACCCTTTTGTTCCCGATGGCTTTCCGACCCTTTGGAAGTTCAACAAGTTCCCAAGTATTATTTCTATGTAGGGCTTCCATTTCTTCCTGCATTACTGTCATCCATTGAGAAGCATCTGAATTGTTCAACACTTCTTGAAAAGTTGATAGTTCACCTTCTTCGGTCAAAAGACAGAATGCATCATGGAAGACCTTAACATAGTCTGAGTGCCAAGATGGTCTCGTTATCTGGCGTGTTGATCGTCGAACTTCTTCATCATTGACCTTATCTGGTTCTTATTCTATATGCTCTGGTTCTGCTTCAGAAGAATCATCTTCTTGAGTCTTTCTCTCCAACTGCACTATAGCAGTCTCTTTAGAAGTGCTGTCATTTTCTTGCTCACTTTGCAGTTCATTTTCTGCAAAGACTACATCTCTGTTAACAACAAGCTTGCGGGCAGTGGGGTCCCACAAGCGATATCCCTTGACATTGTCAACATAACCCAAGAATATACATTTTCTGGATTTTGGATCCAACTTTGTTCTTTCTTAGGAGTTGTACAATACGTACACAGGACATCCGAACACATATAAAGAAGAATAATTTGCTGGCTTTCCTTTCCACATCTCCATTGGTGATTTCAAACCAATCGCTGTTGATGGCGATCGATTTATCACGTAGTAGGCAGTTTTGACTGCTTCTACCCAAAAAGATTTGGCCAATCCCACTGTTCTCGGCATAGCTCTTGTTCCTTCTCGGAGAGTCCTGTTCATCTGCTCTGCTACACTGTTCTGGTGAGGTGTATGTGCAACAATGAATTGTCTCGTAATACCCTCTTGCTTGCAAAATGATAGAAAGTTACCATCTACATATTCTTCTCCATTGTTTGTCCTCAAGCACTTGATTTTCTTCCCAGTTTCAAGCTCTACTTGTGCTTTGAACTCCTTGAATACCGGAAACACATCTGACTTCTTCTTGATCGGGCACACCCACAATCTCCTGGAGTAGTCATCAATGAATGATACAAAATACTTTGCTCCTCACATGGATTTTTTGGTGACTCCCACACATCAGAATGTATCAAGTCTAGTATGTGTTTGCTTCTAGTAGTTACTTTGGCAAATTTCAATCTATGCTGCTTACTTGTCATACAGTGCTCACAGAAGGGTAAAGTTACCATCTTGAGCACGGGTAGGAGATTGCGTCCCGCAAGGACTTTCAAGCCACGTTCTGACATATGGCTTAACCTGTGATGCCACATCATCATTAATTCTTCATGGCTCGCTGATGTAATTGATGCATCCGCCTCTTGCAATGTATCTCTCAAAAGCATGTATAGATTGCTTATGATCTTTTCTGCTTTCATCACCACAAGATTGCCCTTCACTACTTTCAAGATTCCACCTTCAGTATGGATCTTGCACCCGAGATCATCCAATTGCCTAATGGACAATAGACAATAGATTCCTATTCAAGCCCTTCACATGTCGTACCCCTTATATCTTGCGAACAGTACCATCGTGCATCTTTAATCTGACAGTACCGATTCCAACAATTTCTAAGGCGTGGTCATTTCCCATAAACATGGATCCTACCGAGACATGCTCATAAGTGCAAAACCAATCTCGGTGTGAAGTCATGTGCCATGTCGCACCTGAATCCACTATCCAGACATCATTGAGTTTCTTTCCACCTTTAGAACTTGCTGCTCTGCTATATAGGATTTCTCCATCATTTGAGGTACTTGCAACACAACCTTAAGAGGTTGATGCTTCTGAGGTCTTCTTCTCTCTATTCTTCTTGTTCCAACACTCCTTCTTCAAGTGCCCTCTCATACCATAGTTGTAGCATTTGAGATTCTTTCTTCTTCGAGATTTTGATCTACCACGATCTTGACTCCCACTAGAGTCACGTTCCGTTGATCTGCCTCTCGTCATCGTTAAAGCTTCTGCTTGCTTCGAACTTTTTGACCTTTCCTCCTTATTCTTGCGCGTGGATTCTTCTTCAAGAATTGCACCGGCAACATCATCAAAGTGAAGAGTGTCAGCAACATTGTTGTTTGTAATGTTGATGATGAGTTAATCATACGAATCTAGTAAACTCTGAAGTAAAAGTTCTGCACGTTCATTTTCTGCTATTTTGAAATCTGATGCTGTGAGCTGAGCAAATAGCGTGTTTAGGGTGTTGATGTGATCCGTTACCAATGTGGATTCACTCATTCGAAGAGTGTAGAGTCTCCTCTTCAAGAATATTCTGGTATGAAGTGACTTAACCTCGTATAGTTTGTTAAGAACATCCCAAATCTCCCTTGCAGTCTTCTTTTCTGCAACACTTGACAAAACTGAATCCACCATTGCTAGGTGCAAATTGGCAACAACATTGCCATCATTCTCTTTCCACTTTTCATCAGTCATATCTGTGGGTCTGCCTTCAATTACTTTTAAGAAATTATCCTTCCTCAGAACTGTCACCATCTTCAATTTTCACAGGGAAAAGTTACTCCCGTTGAACTTCTCTATCTCAAATTTTGCTGCCATAGTTGTACACGAACCGAACTGTATTACACTATTTCACCGTGAATAGCACAGTATACATGAACAGTATTATACGTATCCCGTATACCAGAACAAATCTAGTATACGTTAACAATTACTGTAAAAGTATACAACCACACGTGTGAATAGTAACCGTGTTTGTGAATAATGCCGGACTTTTCTGATATGGAAGATCAGACAGTGCTGCAACCACAGAGCATACTAAGAACCAACACCTTCCCAGGTTGACGCAACGGAATAGTATCAGCAACCTTGGAGCTCTGATGCCACTATTGGGTACCAGAGTATCGTAATAGCAACACGCAACTAAAATAAGAGACGAGAAAATAAGAAAATAGACACACAAAATTTACGTGAAAAACCCTCAACAAATAAGGGAAAAACCACGGGACAAGACCAGAAGGATTTCACTATGTGAAAAAATATTACAAGAATACCCCTCACAAATATACCTCACAAATACTCTCACAATACTCTTGTTGAGTATAAGAAATAATAAAAGAGAAGAAGAGAATATTTTCGGATGAATTATATTGCACCCCTAAGGCCTCCTTATATAGCCTCAAAGGAGAAAACCAAAATATAAACCCATCGATGTGGGACTCGTTCAACAATATGTATACCGTAAACATGAATTTACGGTATGCATCTTCGGACATGGATGCCGTAAATTCATATTTACGGTATGAAATTTTTTTAAAGTACATTTCTACCGTAAATTATGAATTTACTGTATGAAAAACCCATACCGTAAATTAGAATTTCCGGAATTGAGTGAGGGTGAGAAAAATTGGATTGGAATTTTGTTATTTTGGGTAGGGGCATTTTGGGGCTTTTGGAAATTGGGGGGTGTGGGAAACAGGTGAGGGGTGTCTTTAATATGGCCTTTCTATTCTAATGAGTATCGGCCCATTTTATATTCTATTTTTTGGCCACGTTACCCGTTTTCTTCTTCTTTTTTTTTTTAATTCAAACCTTAAACACATTTTCTAGCAACCGTGCAATTATCATTATGTTGTAGTGCTAAAAATATGCTTTGACTTTTCAATTAATTAATGATTCTGTATAAAAAAAATTAATTAATGTTTGTGCGATATTTAATTTAAAAAAAAAACACGTTTTCTATTTTGATGAGTAACGGCCCATGTTTCCATTCCATTCTAGTATTCTAATTTTTGGCCCATTATGTCAACCCGAATACTAAATACTTTCTAACCAACCCTAAAACGCATTCCACTGTTTCAACTTTTCATCAGCCGTCACACACACTTCAAGCACCGCCACCACCAGTGCAACTTCTCTCTTCTTTTTTCCCCAACCAATCTTCGTCTTTTTCCAGCATATTTTCTCCGATTTCTGGTCCTCCTCCTCCTCCTCCCCTTCACCCGGTGGAGAAGACACGCCAGTCTGCTTCCGTTATTCTCTTCCTTCCAACCGCCCCAAACCACCCGCCCAAACCGCCAAACCGAATCCGACCGGTGTCCACCCCTATTTAATTTTTTGATCCTATTCGTCTTTCGGTTTGGCCTCTCTATTTTACGCCGCCCCTTTCATCTTCACCCTCCCTCTATCATTATTCTCTGGTCCTTCTGTACCTGTCTATTCTGCATAGGTAAGGGTTCCCCCTTTCTTCTGTTTATTCATCAATCAATTTTCCAATCTGAAGTTTTGTATGCTCATGCTTTTTTTTTTGGTACCGGCGAATATTATTTTCAGGTCAAATAATTAGGCATGGCAGGAGAAGCCGGTATGTTTATGGTTCACCAAACAGTCGGCAGTGTTTTGTGTTGCAAATGCGGGATTCCGATGCAACCAAACGCTGCCAATATGTGTGTCAAGTGTTTGCGCTCTGAAATTGACATCACAGAAGGGTTACTAAAGCGTCTGGTTCTCGTTCACTGCCCCGAATGCGAAAGCTACTTACAACCACCGAGAACTTGGGTCAAACTCCAATTAGAATCAAAGGAGCTCTTAACCTTTTGTCTGAAAAAACTGCAGAAGAATATGAACGCCAATAAGGTGAGGATGGTGAATGCTGAATTCATTTGGACTGAGCCACATTCCAAGAGGGTAAAAGTGAAGGTCAGCATTCAGAAGGAGGTTATGAATGGAGCAATTCTTGAACAGTCTTACCCTGTTGAGTATGTTCAACAGGAACACATGTGTGAGTCTTGTTCTAGGGTTCAGGCTAACCCTGATCAGTGGGTTGCTGCTGTGCAACTCAGGCAACATGTTTCTCATAGGCGTACTTTCTTTTACTTGGAGCAGTTGATTCTGAAACATGGTGCTGCTGCTAGTGCTATTAGGATCAAACAAATGGATCAAGGTATTGACTTCTTTTTCTCTAATAGAAGTCATGGTGTTAAGTTTGTTGAGTTTATAGGGAAAGTAGCTCCTGTGAAGAGTCGTAGTGATAAGCAGCTTGTTTCTCATGATTCCAAGAGTAATATTTCCAATTACAAACACACATTTTCTGTTCAAATCAGCCCTATTTGTCGCGAGGATTTGATTTGTCTGCCTCCTAAGGTTGCTGCTAGTTTGGGAAATCTTGGTCCTCTTGTGATTTGCACTAAGGTTACCAACAGTATTGCTTTACTTGATCCACGTACCTTGAGGCACTGTTTCTTAGATGCTGATCAGTATTGGAGGACATCCTTCAAGTCTTTGCTTACTAGCAGACAGCTAGTGGAATATATTGTGCTGGATGTGGATGTTGTTTCAGCTGAGGTTACTGTTGGTGGCTCGAAATATGTTTTAGCTGATGCTCAAGTGGCTCGTGTGTCGGATTTTGGAAAGAATGACACGATATTTAATATCAGGACTCATCTGGGCCATCTTTTGAATCCTGGTGACTATGCTCTTGGTTATGATTTGTATGGGGCTAACAGTAATGACATTGAGTTGGACAAGTACAGAGGACTTGTCCTTCCTGAAGCAATCCTAGTAAAGAAGAGTTATGAAGAGAAACGCCAGAAGAGACGTGGGAAGCCTCGTTCTTGGAAGCTTAAATCACTTGCCATGGAGGTTGATGATAAGGCTAGAGTTGATCAAGATAAGGTGTACTCTGAATATGAACAGTTCTTGAAAGATCTAGAAGAAAACCCTGAGCTGAGGTTCAACATATCATTGTACCGAAATAAAGACTACCAGCCATCGGAGATGGCATCAGTGACTGATGGTGAAGAGCTACCTTCCGTTCCATTGGAGGAGTTGCTGGCTGATCTTGAACTGAGTGAGGACGAAGATGACGAAGATGACATGGCAGAATAAGCAAAAATTACTTCTATCCTGATATAAAAATTTATAGAATCTTGGTTTTGTTGATGTCAAGGGTGCTTTTTTATTTTTATTTTTCATTTATGTTGTGTTAATTTGCAAACTATGTTTTGATGTTTTGTTTATTGCAAGAATGATAAGATGGTTATTTTTCAGGATATAGTAATAATACATATATTATTATTGTGTCAACATTCTTTTATTAATCTTCCAAAGAAACTAGTGATGTTCTTTGTGTTGAGTCTGTTTCATTCTCCAATCATTGCACTTTCAGGGTCACTGGCCATTGCAAGAGAAAGTATAATTGTCATACGAGAGCACAAGCAAAGTTCTTTTTTAAATTGTAGTTTTTCTTCAAACTAGCTTGCCTGAATCTTTATCCTTTTTCTATTTAAAGTTTTTAGACCTTCTAGGAAAAATATGATTTTCTCTTGCTATGAGTGAGATGAATGCCTTTATTTTGTCCTTTTTTAATCGTTGTTCTTTTGAATTATTTTTGGTCAAAATATTGATAGCTTTAAACAAGTGAGATGTTGCTTATTTGACCTCTGTTACACTTGATCATGATTGAAGGAGTGCTTATTTTTCTATTTGGATTTTAGGACAATCGTATATTGGGCATGCAACCGGCATATAGAATTGTAACAATTTATTTTAGTTTTTCTAATTCTAACTGTGAAAATGTGTTGCACGATGTCTTTCAGTAATGAATAGCTTATGAAACTATGCAAGGCTCATATATGTTGAAGAGGGGTCTCTTTGCTATTGCTTTCTTCGGTTCTTAATTGCTTGGTTATATTGTGTGCTTGGTTAGATTTACATTTATGTGGGAGTTCCTTGTTTCACATAGGGATCAAGTTCATAAAGATCTTGTCTTTGTAGCTTGTAGTCTTCATTATAAGTTGTTTTCCAGTTCTGAATTTTCTGTTTTGCACTTATTATATTATTACTCAGCTTCCAACTCTCATGACGCAATCAATAGACTACTGGATGTAAGATTTTTTTCCCCCCTTTCTAAGCTGTATTTACAAAATCCATGTGGAAGAAGACAGAGAAGAGTTTACATAAGAAACCATTCTTCCTGTTTGGAAAAGATAACTTGATAACTATCATTTTTTCATTGAAAGGGAAAATACATTTTTTACAGAGCACACATATATCCAATAAATATCATTTTTACATGACTGTCAAAAATTGAAATACAAAGCAAAACAGACCAAGTTGAGCTCTTCATGGTGAACATTTCTTCAAGGCACTCGTTTTTATATCTGATGACTTTTTTAGAAATAGAAATAGCATGCCTTACTATAGATTTTCCTAGTCTCTTTTGGGCTAGGTTGTCGTTCCCTAGATTATTTGATGTCCTTCTGGATTGTTTTGTTTGCTTTTTCGCTCCGCTCTTGGGTTTTGGCCTAGTCCCCCCAGGAACTCTTTGTCACTTCTTTTTTCTCTTTTTTAATAACAACAGGGGGGAGTACTCTTTTTCCTTCTAGGTGTTTTTTCCCTAAGGAGGGTTTTACATCAGAAGGTTTTAACGAGGCTCCCTTCCTTCATTTATAAAAAAAAAGTATTTCTACCTGATAAAAAAAAATATACTGCAATCTTCAAGGTGAACATTGTTTCTCTTGTATATAGTTCTTTGCATCCCCTAGATCCTTGTTAGCCCTTGTGACAACTGACAACCACACCATTGAGTCCATCCTCATCGGTATTATAGAAGATTTATGTGGCATTTCTACCAACTTGTTATCCAGTGCCGGCAGCACCTTACCAACTTATTGATTAGCTCACCAGTCCTTCATTGATGTTGTTAATGTAAACACTGGATGACCCAGACGATTACTCAGCAGCATCAAGATCATTGTTCCCCAGTTCTGTCTCAAGTTCTCCATTGGGAAGAACCTCAGATGGGTCACTGGCATCTGAAGACTCCCTCCATTCAACCCATTCGACTGGTTTATCAGTTCCACTGCTCTTATTTCAGTCCTGCTTCTGGAGATGTTTCAGTATTAGTCAAATCCTCATCTTCACCAGCAGCAGCATTGTAATCTCTACCGGCATTGTTAGCGGTTAGCACCAACCTTGGCTGCTTGATCGTTCATTGGCTGCTTGATCTCAATCCTCACCAAAAGCAAGCCAGTTGATATTGATATATGTTTATAGAATGTAGAAAAACTTCATATCAGATACCAGGCATGACAGCTTGAAAGAGCATTGCGCTCTCTTCTCTGTGCAGACACGACACAAACCTCTGCCAAACCATCCTGTTGATCCTGTCATAAACGCAGCTGTAACAAAAGTTGGAAAATTACATTTCCAACTTTTGTGATACACATTTATAACATGTTGATCGACAGAAATCATGTGTTTTATTAGTAATTAATTATCCTTAGTACATCATATATTTTGTTCAGTTCAGTTTCTAAAAAGCACTCAGCTTATATGAACCACACAGTAAGACTCATTGTTTATCTCTTCGCTGTTTCCTTCTCAATTGCTTTCTAACTAATGTATCCCTTGATAAAAATTTTGTCACTAGCTCAAAACTAAATAGGTGAGTGAAACTTCCAATCTGTCCGAGCACTTCATGAGCTTCAGTTTGTCATCCTTGAATAAATATATAGCAAACGCATCCACCCCTTTGATGCACATTGGCGTTTCCTATCGAACCATTCAATATCTTTAAGACTTGCTGAGCATGTAAACGTGTGTGAAATTTTAGAGGCGCTCTTGTATCGCCAATTCACAGGGCACCACCCACCTCCTTGGCAATTGAATGTACCCAAAACACCCATGTACTTTAATGAACAAAACAAAACGGGTTAATTCAACTTCAAGTGCCATGTCGTAACAGTGAGCAATCATGTGACTTACACCAGATTTTTGGGTGACTAAAAAGCCTCCAACGTTGGCCATTAAGAGATGAATGAATTTTTTTTCCCCCCCCTGAATTTCTTTGGTATATAATGATGATCACGTGTCATTCTTTTGGGACATTGAATCTATTATTATCAAGAATCCTACGTAGCATTCTTTTTCGCAAGCTCTGGTTCTATAATATTCATTTGGTTTTTTTTTTTTTGGTCAATTTGACCACATCACAGGCTTTCAAACAAGGAATTTATTAGGAATTTACTGACTTCATGACTGGTTAACATTATAAATTTATAATAAAATTCTAGTGGATTTGACTTCATTCATCTTCTTGCACAGACCACAGGGTCTTGTCGAAATGTGAACATGTATTTGAGCCTTACAACATATAGATACAAAGTTCAAAATTTTCAAAGCCCTTTATCCTAACAAGTTCACCATTGTCTTGTAAATATTAACCAGTACTCGTTCTGACTTTTTTTTTGGGGGGCAACATTCAGACTTTTTTTAGTCACTGATTTATCAACTATGGGTTGACTGAAAAGAGTTACTGTATTACAAAACAAATATTGAATATATTCGGATTCACCGAAGACTATAAGCTGCAATTAGACAGCCAATAGCCATGAACCAACCTACCCTGTTATATGCAATACAGATTGGAAAAATTGACTATCATTATTTAAAAAATTGACCATAACAAAAAACAAAAGGAAGCCAGTGTTCTACTTCCACCACACGATTTTGTGAGAGCTTAATGAGTAGGGTCTATCCTATATTCCTATCCACAAACAAGTGAAGTAACTGATAACTAGCAATATGGCCGAGGGCGATGCGGTGCGTTTTGGCATCTTAGGCTGTGCCAACATCGCTAAGAAAGTGGCTCGAGCCATTGCTCTTGCACCTAACGCCACCCTCTGCGCCGTTGCAAGCCGTTCCAGAGAGAAGGCGGAGAAGTTCGCCGCAGAAAACAGTTTACCGGCGAGCGTCAGGGTCTACGGGAGCTACGATGCGGTGGTGGAGGACCCGGCCGTGGACGCCGTGTATCTCCCCCTCCCCACGAGTCTGCACGTGCGGTGGGCAGTTACTGCAGCGAGTAAGAAGAAGCACGTGCTGGTGGAGAAGCCCGCGGCTGTCGACGTGGCAGATCTCGATCGGATCTTAGAAGCGTGCGAATCCAACGGTGTGCAGTTCATGGATGGTAGCATGTGGTTGCATCACCCTAGGGCTGCCCACATGGAACACTTGCTCTCTCTTTCTAATTCTACCGGTATTGGACCCGCTCATTTTGTAAGTGAACCATTTCATTTTTACTATTGTATCTTTTTTCATTCAGTTATTTGACCAATAATAAATCAAATTACCCATTACTCCCTCCATTTCATTTTACTTGTCCTCTTAGATTATACACACCACTTAAAAAAATAATTGAGTTTGCTAATTTCTATGATAAAATAATTTTATTTGACTAAAATACCCTTTATTAATTAGTGGAGTTATTAGGTAGAAAAACTTATTAATATAATTAGTTGAGATACAAGGGGTATTTTTAGGGAAAAAAGTAATTAATACTTGATTTTCTAAATGAACAAATAAATCGAGACAATGAAAATTCTAAAGAGGACAACTAAAATGAGACGGATGGAGTACCATCTAGACATCATGTTATAGATATCCTATGCCAGTACATATCATTTCTTAGAAACAAATTACTACCTTGTTATATAATTTTGGTGAAACCTTGTAACATAATTTAATTCACTTTATTGGGATTAGTATGGATTTAGTAAAGTTTGAAATATTTATTTACTATGCATACTGACAATGTGAAAAGAAAAAAAAATACTTCACTATAAAATTTTACACTAACATTTAAATATATCTTATCACGTAGATAAACATTGTATGACGGTGAAATATAATTGAAAATACGTGTAAAACATTTTTACGTCGTTAGTGCGTGGTTATTAAACTAAGGTTGGGACGTGACTTTGTGATGGCTCCAGACGTTTTCTCGTTGTTCTCCCAGTTTGTTAGCTTCTGAAGAGGGTTGTGGTGTGGACAGGGGCTGACATTAATTTGACACACTGTTCTTTGGGCTATTTGGGATCTGCGAAACTGGTGCATATTTTCTGGATGGGTCCCTGACATAGGGTATACAATTGACTGTGTTAGATCCTTGTCTTGGAGGTGGTTTTTAGTCCAGGGAAAGTCCTCTCTGTGTTTGTATTATGAGTGGTTTATTGACCCTCTTGAGTGTTGCTCTAGGTGTTAGTCTTTGTCGTAGGCCTAGTACGTCTTTATGTTGTTCTGTCACTCGGTGTGGCAATCTGGTTCTCTTCTACCATGCCCACCTAATCATGTGTGATTGGGTTGATGTACCCCTATTACATCTCTATTAATAAAATTTTGTCATTCGAAAAAAAAAAAAAAAGAATTACATGTTTAAAGAGTGATTTATATCTTATAACTTTATACTCATTTTTGTGCTAGTTTTGATTTATATGTATATTTATACATTTGCACTGAATAATGTGCTGTGTTTTGAAGATCCACAGCACATCAACAATGCCAACAACACCAGAATTCTTGGAGAACAACATTAGAATAAAGCCAGAGTTGGATGCCCTTGGTGCACTTGGTGACTTGGGCTGGTACTGCATTGGTGCTTCCTTGTGGGCAAAGGGCTACAATTTGCCAACCACTGTCACTGCCCTTCCCGACATTGTCAGAAACGCGGCCGGAGTCATATTGTCAGTCACAGCCTCTTTGCAATGGGACCAACCAAACCAAACAGTTGCAACCATTCACTGCTCATTTCTTTCCCACACGTCCATGGACCTGGCTATATGTGGTTCCAATGGGTCACTGCATCTCAGGGACTTTATAATCCCATACCAAGAGACTAGTGCTTCATTTGACTTCACATTTGGTGCCAAGTTTGTTGACCTTCACATTGGGTGGAACGAGAGACCAAGGGAAGTTCATGTGGCCACTAAGCTCCCACAAGAAGCTCTGATGGTGCAAGAGTTTGCTAGGCTTGTTGCAAGTATTAGAGAATGTGGGTCTCGCCCTTCTACCAAATGGCCTGAAATTAGTAGAAAGACTCAACTAGTAGTTGATGCTGTGAAGAAGTCCATAGAACTTGGCTGCAAACCTGTTGCCTTGTAGGTAGTTGCAAAATAAATTACACAATTTCTGTATGTAGCCGGATACAGTTGAAGACATTTATAAATTTGACGTAGGAGTAAGTTTTGAATTTAAATTTCACAAATTTGGGAAGGCATCATTTGTATATTTCCATTATGGCATTGTCGTTTTGAGTTAATCTTCTTTTTGTTCTCTATTTGTTAGTTTAGTCATATGTTGGATTCCTTGCTGTGCTGCACGATCAGAATAAATGCTCAAATATTACGTTATTTTTCCCCCTTAATTGGCTGTAAATGCTTAGATATATCATAATTTTAACAGTTGAAATTAATGCTTTAATTTTGCATGAACTAATAATAAAGCAACAAACACAAACCCTGTACGAGTTATGTACTAGTATATATACATTTTCTTCTTTATTTTTATTTTTTTCAAAAAAAAATAAAAAAATACTAGGATGATACCAACGGCAATAATAATTCTCGTTGCTGAGCAGTCATGGACAGTAAAATTGTATCAAATGCACTGCGAGGAATGTGTTGCCCAAGCTGTCTCAGCAAATTATTCATCTGGTTGATTGTTTGTGCGGTAGCCAATTTATCACCCTTATCAATGACCTGAAATAAAAATATATTCCACCAGATACAAAGGAGCACGTAAAGTTGTCAATGCTTGGTAAAATTAATGGACCAAGCTTATATAGTCTGAGAAATGTGTATTGTTTTTTTTTATCAAAAAAAAAAAAAGTTACAAGCAGTGAAGGTGGTTTCATTCAAAAAGTCCAAGATTATTTGGACAACACACCTCAACCTTATATTGACGGGAATTGCCCCTCTATTGTAATTGTCTTTTCGAGCAATGTTTTAAAAACCAAATCGAACATTAAAACAGCGATACTTCTGGATTATTGTTCAACCATATTAAACCGCTCGAATCAGGATGAAATCGCGGTCGACGAACCGTAGACAATGTCGGTTCATGATTCAACCGGTTGACCGGCTGGTTCGGTTTTTAAAACACTACCTTCAAGTCCAACGAGCTTATTTGTTTTTCTTTTTGGCCCAGTTATGACTTGGATAATTGCTTTTTTTTGAATTTCCTATGGGCCGTGACACTTATAGACTCTGATACCGGTTAGTGTTTTCAGAGCAGCTCCAGTCCGCACAGCAGGCCCAATATTGCTAACCAACATTCATAGAGTGCCTAAATATATGCAAGCAAGATAGGGGATTCAGATTGGTTGTATCTAAGAATGTCATGATTTTTTGACCAAGTCCCATGCTTGTACCAGGCCACCAAGTCTGCACTATCCTAAATATTGTGATTGTGTGAAATTCTACTAGTATCAGAGCCCAATGCTAAAAATCTAAAAAAACAAACTATGCCTCGAGCCTCTGACTCAAACACAAAGGAGTACAATAGGCAAATGCATGTGGATAACTCACCTCAAGAAACACTGCAATAATCTTAACAAGGTTTTGATTACCAGCTCCTAAAAGATCCTTATCTAATCTGAAAAGCATTAAAGCATTCCATTAATACATTGCTTGTTGTATTGAAAAATTAATCATTCAAAAAGAGATTCTTTTGAACTTCCTTACCTTGCAACCATTAAACAAAGCTGTTCATGCATAATTTTTGCTTCCACCAAATCATCTTTAAGTGGCAAGAAACTTAACCAGGCAGGAACAACCTGCAAGTATTAAAACGGTAAAAATTGTACTTCATTTTGTAACTGTCGTCACCAATTGAGTAAATAGATAAGTGGATCGGATTCAGATATATCATCTTGAAATCAATAAACATTTTTTCTGATATAACCCGTGTTTGGATAGCAGAAAGAATTAGTAAATAAAATTGTAAAGTTCAATTCTAGGTAGAGATTAAACTGAACAGTTATTTTCTTTTGACAGAAATATTTTAACAAAGGCAAATGCCCTTTACCTCTAACTATTAGATGACAATAGACATTAGAATGAAATTGTATTACCTGAGAGCCATCAATGCTATCACGATGGAATTCACAAATTCTTCCTAGAGCAGAAACTGCAATATCATATGCTTTTGCGTTCTCTGAAGGTGATCGATTTGGATCTTTCATTAAAATACTGAGTTCTGACAATATCCCTGAAAAGCACAGAAAATTAGTTTTAGTTGTGAAATTATTGTGATAATACAGTGGGAGAATTATGGAGCAAACAACATACTATTGACAAAAGGCTTGAATTGCGGTGTTCCAAACTCAGCACAAATTCGAATTCCCCGTGCAGCCTCCTGAAAAAGAGACAAATTAAATAATTGGATATACAACAATTTCAACAAATGCATTAAGAATGAAACCAAGCTAAGATGGTCAAAGACAGGGGAAACCTCTTTGATTTCAGAATTATGGTCACTGCATGCTTCTAGTAAGATTGGAAGATAATTTACACAATACCTACCCAGAAAAACAAATAGAAACTTTTCAATTGTATCATTCATCAAATTAATTTTTGCATCGATAAATATATCGAACATATATACAAGAAGTAAAAATATATCGAACATATATACAAGAAGTAAAAAAGAGAGATAAAAAAGACTACTTGTGAGCTACTTCATGACAACGTTGTGCAACTATGTTAAAAGTTGATAAAGCGATACTTCTCTGGTTAGCACTTTCTTTGTCCTGAAAGCAGAAGGCTGAAAAACATCAAATCAGAGGATTATAACAGCAAGTTTAGAGGGAAAATTTTATGAAGAAAATGTAGGAATGACAAAATTCCGAGCAAATTAGCAATACTAAATTATGTGGTAACTTTTTCACAGATACTGAATACCAGCATACTGTGAGACAATAAATTTTACCTGAAGTAATGATAACAATTTGCGCATTACAGTATCCGCATTCTGGTATGATGCTAAGCTTTCTGGAAGAGTGTTCTTTAGAAAAAATAGCATTGCTGAGGCAGCTTGTTCCTAGAAAAGCAACATAAGATTACCAACTTATAAGAGATGTTTTAAAATGTGTTAAGAAACACACATGCTGATGATAACATTAATAATGTGTTTCGGTGAGAGTGAAAATGCAAAGAATAGAAGGAGTAGGAAAGAAGTAACTAAAAATATATAGACACTGTTCATGCTTCCAAGCATTGCAGATGTTTATTTCATAGAAAAACTATAATAAAAATTACTCAAGGGATTTGTTAAAGATGCTGCAATTTTCTAGAATTTTCTACAAAAGCCTAGGATAGCTTATGCCTAGAAATAGCCATATAAGCCTAGAAGTATCTAATACAAAACAATGTAGAAAGACTAGAGAATTCCTAGAAATATCTACCATAATCAAATGTAAAAATAAGTCAAGAAAAGCCTAGAACCATCTATTGCTAGAACCATCTTCAAGCACCTATAAATAGGCAAGTTTGGGTGCATTTGTAATCAATCAATTTGAGAGCAATACAAACTACATTCTAGCTCCAAATTGTAAAGCCTCCCATCTTCTAATACTATTTGACTACATTCCACAACTTACCTCTACTACTTTTCTACTCCAACTACTATCAGTGGTATCAGAGCCTGGTTCGGTCATATACTGGGCGTAAAAAAATTACCCAACTATTTTCCAAAAAAAATTCCTCCTTACATTTTATACTAGTCCCAAAAATTTTCTTAACTCATGGCTAATACCATTCAATCTCCATCTATTATCGTTCCTGTTTTTACAGGCGAAAATTATGATTTTTGGAGCATTAAAATGAAGACATTTTTTTGCTCCCAAGATTTGTGGGACGTTGTAGAAGAAGGATTTATCAAGCCGAGACACTTCAACTCTTACTGCAGCCCAAAGAAAAAGAGTTGAAGGCAAATAAACAAAAAGACGCAAAGGCGTTATTTTTTCTACAACAAGCGGTAGTCGTATTATTTTTCCAAGAATAATGGGAGCTACAAGTGCCAAAGAAGCATGGAGCACACTACAGGAGGAGTTTCAAGGAAGTGACAAGGTCGTGCCACAAACTTCAAACTCTAAGACGTGAGTTTGAGTTAATAAAAATGAAGGAGTCCGAGACCGTAAAAGATTACTATTCTAAAATAAAAGAAATAGTTTCAAATGAGAGCCTATGGGGAAAATATTCTAACAAAAGAATTGTTGAGAAAATATTAATTTCTATTCCTCAGAGTATGATTCAATCGTGACTACGATTGAGCAAACAAAAGACTCGCTTTACTTTATCTGGTGATGAGCTAATGGGCTCTCTTGAAGCTTATGAGCAAAGATTGAGTAGGCATGAAGATGACTCAATAGAAAATGCCTTTCAATCAAAGCTCAAATTACGGTCCTCAAAATAAAGGATATGGAGGAAACAAAATAGTGGAGACAATCCTAGAACCAAACAGAATCCTAGAAACTTCTCAAAGAAGAATCAAGATGAGTATCCTCCATGGCATCGCAAAGAGACAAATCATGCCGAGAAAGGCCGCTATCGTGGAAAGACACAGGTCGACATTGCAAGAGATTTGGGGCACTGAGAAGAAGCTGCTTTCAAAAATAAACATCGTGCCAATTTCGTGAAGAGCACGAGTGTGAGCAAAATCCACATGACCGTGAGCAACATCTATTCTATGCTACCCAAGATTCTAGTGACGAAATGTGTGGAACCGGTACTTGGATAGCGGTTGCAGCGAATCACGTGCGAAAGATGGGAGCATTTTTCAAGGATATTGATGACTCGTCAAAGTAAAGGTTCGACTAGGAAATCCACGAAATGTGGAGTCAAAAGGAAAGGCAATCATCATGGTGGAGACAAAGAAAGGTACGAGATTCATTAAAGATGTCTTACTAGTTCCTAATCTTAAAGAAAATCTCTTGAGCATTGGCAAATGATGGAGAAAGGCTATGCCATTCACTTTGAAGGAGATAAATGCACAATCTATGATAACAATAATAAAAAGGGTTGAGATAGCCCAAGTAAAAATGGAGAAGAGAATAGAAGTTTTCTCGATAAACTTTAAATATACCACTAACATTGCCATGAAGGTGCAAGTTGATGATTCCTCGGCTATGGCATCGAAGATTTGGCCACTTCAACACTCAAGCCTTGAAGTTGTTATATCGTAAGAATATGATGAGAGATCTCCCACGCTGGAAGAAAATAATGGAGTTTGTGAAGGATGTCTTCGGGAAGCAACACAGACATCGTTTTCAACCACCAAAGATGGAGAGCAAAAGACTTGTCGAGCTCATCCATACCGACGTTTATGACCAATGAGGACACCATCACTTGACAACAACAGTATTTCATCCTCTTTATTGATGACTTTTCTAGAATGACTGGGTCTACTTCATCAAGGAAAATCAAGTCTTTGGAACATTCAAGAAGTTTAAGGCCCTTGTCGGTCGAAAAAGCAAAGCGGTAAACATATAATGAGGCTTAGAAGTGATCGCGAAAAGAGTACAACTCCACGAATTTGATAAATTCTGCGAAGATGAAGGCATTGGCTTGACCTACGTGATATTCTCCACAACAAAATGGAGTGTCCAAAGAAGAAATCGTGACCATGGAGATGGCGAGATCAATGCTGAAGGAAAAAGGATTACCAAACACTTTTTGGGTCGGCGCCTACACTGCAGCCTACATACTCAACAGTGTGTCCAACTAAGGCGCTTCAAGACAAAACTCCTATCAAGCCTGGAATGGGCAAAACCATCGGCTAAACATCAGGGTCTTTGATCCATATGCTATATTCATGTGCGATCAAAGAGACATAAGCTTGAAGACAAGACAAGACGAGGAATCTTCTTGGGTACAAACACGCAAATAAAAGGCTATCGAGTCTACAACTTACAAACAAAGAAGCTCATGTCACCGAGATGTTGAAGTTGATGAAGGTGCTTCTTGAACCTGATAAAGAAAAATTGAGAGAAGCGGTTTTTCGTTGCCAAGACAACAACCTCAAGAAGAAGTCACGGCTTAACCGCAGTTCAGATCGCGCCCTTCATCTCCACGACAACGACAAGATTCTTCACCTAATCTACTCCGATAAAAGAAAAATCGCTGGTGGATATATATCAATCTTGCAACTTGGGTTATACTTGAGCCTGAAAAGCTATGTAAGTAGCTTCAAGGCAAGAAAGTATGGGTCAAGGCAATGGAGGAAGAAATAAAATGATAGAGAAAAATAACACGTGGGGAGCTAGTAGACTGTCAAAAATAAAGATATTATTGAGTCAAATGGGTTTATAAGACAAAGCTTAACCACGATGGCTCAATACAAAACACAAGGCTAGGGTCAGCAAAGGCTACTCAAAGAACTTTGGAGTCGACTACAATGAGACATTTGCTCAGCTTGCTCGAATGGATACAATAAGAGCTTTAATAGCTCTAGCCAAAAGGCCGGAATATTTTCCGCTTAGATGTCAAGTCACCTTCCTCAACGGGTACTACAAGAAGAGATTTATGTGGAGCAACCAAGGCTTTGTCAAAGAAAGGCAATGAAGGCAAAAGTGCTAAGACTAAGAAAAGCTTTATATGGTTCTAAAACAAGCTCCTCGAGCATGGTATAGCGTAATTGATCGACACTTCGCCGATCGAGGATTCAGTAGAGGAGCAAAGTGAGCCAACACTATACGCCAAGACCCAAGGTCAAGAAAGATACTCTCATTGTCTCCCTATCGTAGATGATCTTATCTACACTGAAACAATATAGAAATGATAACTAAGTTCAAAGAAGACATGATGAAGACATTCGAGATGACCGACCTTGGCTCTTGATGAATTATTTCTGTGATAGTAGTAAAACAACAAAAGAAGGGATATTCATATGTCAAGAAATACAATGTAAGCATTATTAAAGAAATTAGGATGAATGACTGCAAGCCGCCAAGCATTCGGCCAGAATAAATGAGAAGTCGTTAAAGGAAGATGGAGCACGGTCGATGCATCGCACTATAGAAGCTTAATTGGGGAGCCTATTATATCTTACACCACGTGACTGCACATCATGTATCTACAAGTCTTCTATCAAGGTTCATGCAGAAACCAAGTCGGTTCACTATGGAGTAGCTAAAAGAGTTCTAAGATATTTACAAGGCACAAAGGAGTTTGGTATATGGTATAAAACCATGACCAACTCAAAGTTGATCAGCTATACCGAGCAAGTGATCGAGTGTTCGGTGATGACATGAAGAGCACATCGTGCGCTATGCCTTACTAGAGATCAGTTTTTTCTCAAGGGCATCAAAGAAGCAACTATGCTGCAATCAACGCGGTCGAAAGATTGTGCGTGGTACAGGCGACAAATCAAGCTTATATGGCTTCGGAGAATACTGAGAGACATGGGTGAACAAAGCAGGATGACCCTACCATAATCTCTGCGACAACAAATCGACAATAGCAATGGCAAAGAATCCAGGCATCACAAATAACAAAGCATATAGCAATCAAATATCACTTCATCAGGAAGCAGAGGCAACTAAAGAAATCGAGCCTAAGTACGCACGATCAAGACCAAATTGGACATATTTACAAAGGCATTGCCAGCAGTCAAGTTTGAGGAACCGAGGACAAAG
This sequence comes from Calophaca sinica, assembly GCA_037113605.1. Classification (NCBI taxonomy): domain Eukaryota; kingdom Viridiplantae; phylum Streptophyta; class Magnoliopsida; order Fabales; family Fabaceae; genus Calophaca; species Calophaca sinica. The sequence continues at coordinate 51,515,920 of CM073735.1, read as the reverse complement.
CTCGAGTTTCCAAAAATTGCATCAAGGAGGAGTGTTAAAGATGCCGCAATTTTCTAGAATTTTCTACAAAGCCTAGGATAGCTTATGCCTAGAAATAGCCATATAAGCCTAGAAGTATCTAATACAAAACAATGTAGAAAGACTAGAGAATTCCTAGAAATATCTACCATAATCAAATGCCTCTAGAATAATCAAATGTAAAAATAAGTCAAGAAAAGCCTAGAACCATCTATTGCTAGAACCATCTTCAAGCACCTATAAATAGGCAAGTTTGGGTGCATTTGTAATCAATCAATTTGAGAGCAATACAAACTACATTCTAGCTCCAAATTGTAAAGCCTCCCATCTTCTAATACTATTTGACTACATTCCACAACTTACCTCTACTACTTTTCTACTCCAACTACTATCAGGATTGCTAATATACGCTTACTTATTTTATAGGACAAGTATCTTAACAAGTTATACCTATAACAAATTTAAAGGTGTAACTTACTAATGTATTCCTTCTTAAAAAAAAATGTGGAAGTACATCAACAAACAAACGACTGAAATACTCTCACTTGTCAAAGAAAAAACAAAAGAAAATCACTTCAGTAAGACTAAATAAACTTTCCATCATGTGTTGTTGGGGCATTATTTTCACAACGATTGGAAACTTAAATTAATATCAATTTTGGTTGAAATTTAAAAAATCAAAAGGGAAATTGTTTTTCCATAATATCCCAAAGCTTATAAAAACACAATATATAAAAGGGTGAAAGATAAAATAAACAAAGCATATACTGTTGGCGAAAACTTGCTTTTTCAAAATTAAAAGGCTAAATTACAAAATTGGTCCTCTAAGTTTATTTTAGGTTTCAATTTGGTCCTCTACGTTTTATTTGTTTCGTTTTGGTCATCTACGTTTTATTTTAGTTTTCAATTTGGTCCTTTCCGTCACTAAAAGTCAATTGTCCGTAGCTAGAATTTGGCTTTTAGCTACGGACAATTGGCTTTTAGTGACGAAAAGGACTAACCTGTTGTAACTTTTAAAACGTAAGGGACCAAAACGAAACAAATAAAACATAGAGGACCAAATTAAAACCTAAAATAAACATAGAGGACCAATTTTATAATTTAGCCAAATTAAAAGCATCATTGGATTTTAAATAAGTGGGGAAGGTATCTTGATCCTAAAGAGAGCAGGTTCCTTTTAACTACTAGTGGTGATATATATGTTTGTTTACTTATTATTGGCGTAACATAAAATCACTAGAAAAAAATCATTAAGATCTGAGTTGCTTAATTGATCTGGGCAATGAAGCAACTATCTATGGATCATAAAAGTTCTAGATCAAAGACAAAAGTTGCTTTAGCATGATACCAGTCAATTGTAACATTTACCATACCTTCACTTTATTGTCCTGATCATTGCCAAGTGCCATGGCAAAAGCATGCACAAACCTATGGTGATAAAGGATTTGCGCCACTTGGACAAAGTTTATAGGCATCTCCATCAAAGTAAAAGCTGCCAACCGAACTTGAACATGGGGGTCTTGAAATAACTTCAAAACTTTGGTTACCACTTCCGCTAGAAAATTTTCCATCAATACCTGCACAAATGTAGGTATTCAAATAAATGCCAGACATCGAGGAAGAAATCATCATCTGCAAGTCAAACTAAATCATCACGAAATATAGTGTATTTGTCACTAAAGTCTTGCAATCAACCATGATAACAATTTCTGTAAGAATATGTTGAGTTAGCTGCAATTAGCACCAATTATTATATATAAATGTTTACCTTAATACAAAAAAAAAAAAAATTCAATAGGTTGTGAAACTTGTTCAAGGATCAATTGAAAGTGAACTCAACTTTGTTTATATTGAATAACCGATTTCGACTAGTTAACCTGATTCCAATCGGGATTCTCACTTTTTAGTTCTATTTAGGTTCACAAAAGGTGTCGAATTATATATATATATATAGAAGTTATTTAGATATTTCTCAATTTCTTAATACATGCTAAAAATGTTTTATATGTGCAATAGAGTCACTGTTTTCCGAAGAATCAATACATAGTGCACTGTGAACCATCATTTGCTATAGCACTATCCAGACAGTTTTAAAGCAATCAAAAGGAACAAAAACTTTTTATTGAGCAATTCTTAACTGAACACAATGCCTAGAGTACTAAAATTAAATTAAAATTAAAATAATTTCAATGTCATCAAGGGTTTTGTCATCTTTTTCATCATTATTTTATGAACTTTTGATTGTCAATTGTACCTATGATTAGGTAATAGTATATTTTCATGCATGTATCTATGCAAAGAGAACTAGAGAGTGAGAGAGAGTAGTTATGATGCATGAGGTCACCAATAATACCATTTCATCGGAGAACTCTTTCGCAAACACAGTGAGCAATGTAATCCCTGCATGGCGCGTTTTCCAATCAGTTGCATCCAAGTAAATCAACAACAGTTCATAACCAACTGGCACAACTTTGTTCCCTCCCAGTCCGACACAAAGCTTCTTCAGACACTTGATTCCAAATCCATACACGTCATCAACCTTCTCATTCTTATCTCCTCCTCCTCCTTCTTCTTCTTCTTCCAATTCACGATCACCACCGTCCTCTTCAACACAAAGCAGCAGCGTCTTCATCGGAACGAGGAACAACCTAACCACCGTCTGATGAGGCAGGTTCACCAACACCTGCTCACACTCCTTCAACTCCGTCATCGCCAACACCAACTCAAACACCAAACGATGCGTTTCCTCGCTAACGCTATTGTTCTCCGCGATCTGAAGCACGTCGAGAACCATGTCGCTCATGTAAGGCTTCAACAGCACAGGCTCCCGCGAAACCAGCTTTAACAACTCCGCAAACGCGCTTTTGAAATAGCTCCGCTCGAAGCCATGCACGAGTTCAAAAACGCCAACCATCATCGCGCGTAGAAGCTCGTGGAACAGGGAAGGATCATAGAACAAACGCACCAAACTCACAACTGCACCAAACGACGCGACCTGAACTTCGGGATTTCGCGAAGCGAGGGAGGCTAAAAACGACGAGTGAAGGACGCGAACGGCGCCGTCGCGATCGCGGAGAGAGTCGGAGATAAGTAAACGGCAATCGTTTGAAAGCGAGGCGAAGACTGACAGTGCGAGTTCCCGAAACTTATCGTCGTTTGAAGCGACGGAGGATAAGAGGAAATCGAGGATCTCAGGCCAGTGTTGGTGGGTTTGGTAAATAACGGAAACGGTTTCGGCGAGGATTTGGGACGCGAGTTTGAGGACGTGGACTGAGGTTTCTAAAGTTAGGTAGTTGATGAAGTGGGCCTGGAGACGGGCCTGGGCCTGGGGGCGTAATTTGGGCCAGAGTTGGGAGGGTTCGACGAAGAGGAGGGCGCGTGCGGCGTTGGTGCGCGTGTGGACGTCGGGGCTGGAGGTTAGGAGGAAGAAGAGTTTGATCATGAGGAGATCGGGGTGGTGGTGTTTGCAGCATTGGAGGAATGTGAGTGCCTGGGATCGGTGTTGGTCTTCTTGTTGTTGGGGAGAATAGAGGTGAGAGAAGAGAGATTCCATGGCGGTGTTGTCATTGGAACTCAGCACCTTGAAGGTTTCGGATTGCAATTCGAGTGGGAATAATTCGGACTCCATTGCAAGGGTTAATAAGGGTTTCCGCTTTCGGCTTTCTTGAGTAAACGATGTGTTTGGTGTACGTGTGAGAGCATGCGAGGGTGCTTTCTTGCTATAACGAACCAAATCTTTGATTAGCAAAACGACAGAAGGGTATGGTGGCTGAATCCCTCTTCTTGAACTCCAATTACTCGCCCACAATTTTTTTTTATCCCGGTCCAGAGCCAAAGACTGATCTTGCTGATTTCTGTCACTCCCACCACTTCTATATATAGAGGATGACATTGAGTAGGGTCTTGTATCCATTAAACAAAATATCTTTATATAAAATGTTACTTACAAAACTATTTAACTAAAATAAAATTCAACATTATTAGGTTAAATATAATATTATATTTGAACGTCGAGAATGTTATAATAAACTTCTGATAGAACAAAATCACAAATTTGTAAGTTTTGATTAATATTAGTTTTAGTTTAATTTTATTTTTTAATTTAATATTTGTTCGGGTGAAAAAAACATATTTTCAAAGCATGTAGTTTGTATAACAATGAATCTCGAACTCTTTCGACGAGGTAAACGATTTTATATTTTCAAGGCATATTTGTCATGAAATTATGTCTTTGGAGTGTGTTTATTTCAAGTTATCTTTTAACACTCCTGGGAATATGTAGCGAATTTATATTCTCATGTTTGTTACAAGGTTTCGAAATTTTATTCTAGGTATAAAAAGTTCCTGGAAAAGAAATAATTTCCATATTCCAATGGTTTTATTTCCATGGGAAAGGGGTGGGAAAAAAGATTCCCATAAAGGTGGGAATAAACATTATCTGTAACTACCTATATACCCACCCTTACAATAATTGGGAATGTAATAAAAGTTTGCCAAACACGATTTTTAGAATACCCAGTAATAAGATTCTCATCATTTTATTCCTAGGAAAGTTATTCCCCAGAATAAAATTACCAAACTTGAAACAAATGCCCCCATGGAGTTAAAACATTGCTATAGTTAACTAGCAAACAAAGTTACATCTTTTTGTGAATATCAAAATTACGTGCATAAGTGTTACAGCAAGTCCCACATCGGTGGGTTCTTGCTTTGGTGAAAGCTTTGGAGCCTATATAAGGAGGCTTAGTAATGCTTTTATAAATCATCCCAAACATTTCTCTTCTTCCTCTTTTATTATTTCTTATACTCAACAAGAGTATTGTGAGAGTATTTGTGAGGTATTTTGTGAGAGGTATTCTTGTAATATTTTCCCACATAGTGAAATTCTTCTGGTCTTGCCCCGTGGTTTTTCCCTTATTTGTTGAGGGTTTTCCACGTAAATTTTGTGTGTTCATTTCCTTATTTTCTCATCTCTTATTTTTAGTTGTGTGACACCATTCCGATACTCTGGTACCTAACAGTGGTATCAGAGCTCCAAGGTTGGTGATACTATTCCGCTGCGTCACTTTAGGAAGGTGTTGGTTCTTAGTATGCTCTGTGGTTGCAGCATTGTCTGATCTTCCACATCAGAAAAGAATTGTTGCTGGAAATAGTGTGGTAGTGTAGAAGTGCATGTCTAGGAAAAGTTCTGGCTAAGGAAAGACTTGGTATTTAAGCGTGTCCATTGGTGACCCACCTCTCTTTCCCTGGGAACTTACCTGGTGTACTATTTACGGTCTACAGTCACTATTCGATTATCACGATACTATTCCCATATATGGTTACTATTCATCGTGTGGTTGTATACTTTACAGTAATTGTTAACATATACTTTGGATTTGTTACGTATACGGGATACGCATAATGCTCAATGTTCACGATTATCTTGTACTATTCACGGTGAAATAGTGTAATCCGGTTTGGTTAGTGTACAACCATGGCAGCAAAATTCTGAGATAGAGAAGTTCAACTAGAGTAACTTCTCCCCTGTGGAAATTGAAGGTAAGCGGCGGTTTTGAAGGATAATTGCTTGGAAGCAATTGAAGCGAACTCCACAGATATGGTGATGAAAAGTGGAAAGAGAAGGATGGTAATCTTGTTGCCAATTTGCACCTAGCAATGGCGGATTCGTTTTGTCAAGTGTCACAGAAAAAGACTAAAGGAGATTTGGGATGTACTTAACAAATTATGCGAGGTTAAGTCACTTCACACAAGAATATTCTTGAAGAGGAAACTCTACACTCTTCGAATGAGTGAATCCACATTGGTGACGGATCACATTAACACCCTGAACACGCTATTTGCTCAGCTCACAGCATCAGATTTCAAAATAGCAGAAAATGAACGTGCAGAACTTTTACTTCAGAGCTTACCAGATTCGTATGATCAACTCATCATCAACATTACAAACAACAATGTTGCTAACACTCTTCACTTTGATGATGTTGCCGGTGCAATCCTTGAAGAAGAATCCAGGCGCAAGAATAAGGAGGAAAGGTCAGAAAGTTCGAAGCAAGCAGAAGCTTTAACGATGATGAGAGGATCAGCGAGCGTGGCCCCATGGGAGCCAGAGCCAAGATCGTGGTAGATCAAAATCTCGAAGAAAGAATCTCAAATGCTACAACTGAGAGGGCACTTGAAGAAGAGTGTTGGAATAAGAAGAATGGAGAGAAGACTCGAAGCATCAACCTCGCAAGGTTGTGTTGCAAGTACCTCGGATGATGGAGAAATCTGTATAAGCTGAGTACAAGTCCCTAAAGGTGGAAGGAAACTCAATGATGTTTGGATAGTGGACTCGGGTGCATGGCACATGACTTCCACACCGTGATTGGTTTTGTACTTATGAGCCTGTCTCGGTAGGATCCGTGTTTATGGGAAATGATCACGCCTTAGAAATCGTTGGTCCAGTCTTGTCGGAATAAAGATGCAAGATAGTGCTCGTAAGATACAAGTGCGACATGTGAATGGCGAAAAGAATCTATTGTCCACCGGGCAATTGGATGACTCGTGCAAGATCCATATTGAAGGTGGAGTCTTGAAAGTAGTGAAGGGCAACCTGGGGTGATGAAAGCAGAAAAGATCACAAGCAATCTATACATGCTGGGAATCGTTGCAAGAGGCGGATGCATCAGTTGCATCAACGAGCCATGAAGAATCAACGATGATGTGGCATCGCAGCTAGGCCATATGTCGAACGTGGCTTGAAAGTTCTTGCTAACGCACTTACCGGACTCAAGGCGGTAACTTTCACGTGAGATAATCGTGACAAGTAAGCAAAGATAGATTGAAATTTGCAAAAGTAGCTACCAAGCAAACGCATACTAGACTTGATACATTCTCGATGTGTGGGAGTCGCGGAAACATCCATGGGGAGAGCAAAGTATTTTGTATCATTCATTGATGACTACTCCAGAGAGATTGTGGGTGTACCAATCAAGAAAAGTGAGATGTGTTTCCGGTATTCAAGGAGTTCAAAGCACAAGTAGAGCTTGAAAGCGGGAAGAAAATCAAGTGCTTGAGGACATAATGGAGGAGAATATGTAGATGGTAACTTTCTATCATTACGAGCAAAGGCAGGTATTACGAGACACCATTCATTGCACATACACCTCGGCAGAATGGTGTAGCGAGCTGATGAGCAGACTCTCCTAGAAAGAACAAGAGCTATGGCCGAGAACATCGGGATTAGCCAAATCTTTTTGGCGAAGCGGTCAAAGCGCACATTACGTGATAAATCGATCGCCATCAGCGGCGATTGGTTTGAAGTCACCGATGGAGATGTGGAAAGAAAGCGTCAGATTATTCTTCTTTACATGTGTTCGGATGTCCTGCGTCACGTAATGTACAACTCCCAAGAAAGAACAAAGTTGGATCCAAAATCCGAAAATGTATATTCTTGGGTTATCTTGACAATGTCAAGCGGGTATCGCTTGTGGGACCTCTACCACCCAAGCTTATTGTTAGCAGAGATGTAGTCTTTGCAGAAAAATGAGCGCAAAGTGAGCGTAAAATGACGGCACTTTCCAAGGAGACTGCCATAGTGCGGTTGGAGAGAAGACTCAAGAAGATGATTCTTTCCGGCGGAACGAGCACATATAGAACAAGAACCAGAGTCAATGATGAAGGAGTTCGACGATCAACACGCCGATAATCGCGGCACCATCATGGCACTCGGACTATGTTATGGCCGCCATGATGCATATCGTCTTTGAATCAAGAAGGTGAACCATCGCTCTTCAAGAAGCGTTGAACAGCGATTCAGATGCTTCTCAATGGATGACAAAGAATGCAGAAGAAATGGAAGCCCTACATAGAAATAAGACTTGGGAACTTGTTGAACTTCCAAAGGTCTGAAAGCCATCGGGGAACAAATGGGTGTTCAAAATTAAACGAGACGGCAATGATCAAGTGGAACGGTATCGTGCGGACTTGTAGTCAAAGGTTATGCTCGAAAGAAGGGATAGACTTTGACGAGATATTTTTCTCAGTTGTCGGACTTACTACTATCGTAGTGTTGGGCAATGTGCTGCATTTGATTTACATCTTGAACAGTTGGATGTAAAGATCGCTTTTCTTCATGGAGAGCTTGAAGAAGAAATTTATATGCTAAACCGTAAGGCTTTAAAGAACAAGGAAAAAGAAAACTTGGTTGTAGGGTTGACCAAATCTGCAGACGGTCTAAAGCAGCGCCAAATGTTAGTACAAGAGATTTGATTCCTTCATAATTAGCCTTGGTTAAACCGGCATCGAGTTGAGACCATTATGCATTTCACAAGAGGTTTGATGATAATGATTTCATCATTTTGTCATATGTGGATGACATGTTGGTGGGTAGGCCCCAACAAAGATCGAATCCAGAGGAATTAAAGGCAATAGATTGGCTAGAGTTTGATATGAAGGACTGGGACCCGCAAACAAGATTTTAGGGATGCAAATTCACCGAGGCGAAATGTTAGGAAGATTTGGCTTTCTCAAACGAATTATCTAAGGAAGGTCTTGCGCTCAACATGCAAGATTGTAAGCCAATTTCTACCCCGCTTCTGTCAATTTTAAATTATCCTCGTATGAGTCCTAGCAATGAAGCGGAGAGGATGGAAATGTCTCGAAATGCAAGTATGCATCGGTGGGAAGCCTTATGTATGCCATGATATGTACGGACGGACATTGCCTGGCTGATGGGAAGCGGTTACGGTTTATGGCAAATCCAGGGTAGAGCATTGGAATATCTTGTTAAGAGGATCCTTAGATACATCAAAGGAACCTCGATGTTGCATTATGTTACGGAGGATCGAGAATTCATTGTCGGGGTTATGTTGATTGATTTTGCGGGTGATCTTGATAAAAGGAAATCCCTCGGGTATGTATTCACAATTGCGGAGCAAGCTGAGTGGTTATCTGTTGCGCGATTGTTGTAGCTTTGTCTACTACGAGGCCGAGTACATAGCGACTACCCAGGCTTGCAAGGAAGCTATCTGGATTAAAGGTTTAATGGAGGAACTGGGCACAAGCAGATGATTACTTGCATGTATTGTGGCGGTCGTAGTGCCTTGCACATTGCAAGGAATCGACTTTTCATTCGAGGACAAAGCATATAGATACCCGATCACTTTGTTAGTGAAGTGGTAGAGAAAGGAACCGTGGATATGCAAGATTCACACCAAAGATAACCTAGCAGTATGTGATGAAGCCAATCAATGCCGATTTATTTGGTGTCGATCCTCCTATGGCCAATCGTAAACGTGGCGACATGGAATGGCAAGGCGAGAAGAGTGGTGTGAAGATATGATCGCTCAATCAAAATCTTAAGCTGAGAATGTTGACAAGTCGCACATCGGTGGGTTCTTGCTGGTGAAGCTTTGAGCCTATATAAGGAGGCTAGTAATGCTTTTATAAATCATCCCAAACATTTCTCTTCTTCCTCTTATTATTTCTTATACTCAACAAGAGTATTGTGAGAGTATTTGTGAGGTATTTTGTGAGAGGTATTCTTGTAATATTTTCCCACATAGTGAAATTCTTCCTGCCCTGAAGTGGTTTTTCCCTTATTTGTTGAGGGTTTTCCACGTAAATTTTGTGTGTTCATTTCCTTATTTTCTCGTCTCTTATTTTTAGTTGTGTGACACCATTCCGATACTCTGGTACCTAACAATAAGTGAATAATCTCGAGAAGAAAATAAGAGAGGGATCGGGAAATTGCAAGCTTAGCGGTAAGATCGAAAATTTCAAGGAAGCAAATGTTGTCAGAAAATTCAAGTTACCAAGCGAACCAAGTTGCTTCGAAGGACGTTGTTGGCTGTTGCAACCAGTTCCAAAGAGTTTGGAATTAAAGTTACTTCAAAACAAAAAGGGCAGTTGCGAGCAATTACTTAAAAAGGCGCTACATGGAGATTACATGTTAGAATTTTACAATGCCTCTAGTCATTAGAATTTTTGTCTATAAATTCGTTGAGAGCAATGTTTTCAGGGTTGGGATCTTATCATAATTTTAAACGCCTAAATGGCTATAATTTTTCCGCTCTCACGATACATAGCTCCTTGGCATCTTATCTTTTTGTTATCATTGTACTCTTCTACTTTTTCAAACCTTTGTGATCATTATCAATCATATTTTCGAGATAGTTTTGTGTTTTTTTTACTTTGTTTATTGTTATTTATCATTACTGTACTTTCATCATCATTAATCATTGCTCAATCACTATTCACATGTTTTCACACTCGCAATTCATTTCATATTAGAAAATCATTAACATATCAATACACATTCATACATATATGTTTGTTGTTTAGTACGAAAATTTTGTACCTTATAGTCTCTGGACTACATTAAAACTATCAACATAGATTTCTACTTTGAAAATAATTAATAAAAACACACTGTAAGCCTGTCAACTTGTGTTTCCTTAACAGGAACTGATTCGAGTCCCTAGATTGCTCGTCAAATTAAACTAGTAATGAAAAATCACTAGAAACAAATTGCTACGTTCGGTGGGACCAAATTAGAGATAGTTGGTGTCACATGAAATTGAGAAGTGGTCGAACAACGGCAAATTCAAACAGTAATTGAAATTCTACACATTCCCCAAACGGAAACAATTATAAGAGAAACAATCTAGAAATTAATGAGAATAATAACAATGAAGTTAGTAATGATGGTGATGGGAGTAGTAACATTCCAGAAACAACTCTACCTCAAGGCAAAATAGTTAACACTACGTACCCTTTTTGTATCCCAAGAGCATGTTAACTTACTCCTTCCGTTACTTTTTATAAACCCTTTTAGAAAAAAAACCCATATTAAGAAAAGTAGTTAGCATAGTTAAATTGTCTATAATGTGTACACTTTTCCAAATTTATCCTTCAATCATACTTTTAATTAATTAATGCATGTGTTGGATTTTTAAACACTATGCAATTAATTATGGGTACTTTTAGAAACTGTTTATTCAGAGAGTGAGAGGATGAGAGAGATTGAGGGAGGGCGAGAGCTAGCAACAGACCGTGAGAAGAGGGAGGAAGAGTGGACCTATGTGAGCTCTAGGAGAAGGAAGACTGCGAACTCGGGGGTGCTCAGGATTGAAGATCGTCGTGCTTGTGACAAGGAGCCTAATGGAACAGTGACTTTTTACTTCACCAACTTTCCTGATTCTGTTGGTGATAAGGAACTACAAAGAAGGTTTGCACTCTGGGGTCATGTGGTAGACATTTTCGTTCCAAGGAAGAGGAACAAAGAGGGGAAGATCTTCGGCTTCGTCAGATATGCAAAGGTGGTTGATGCAAGGTCATTGGAACGGAGGCTGCGAGATTGTTGGTTTGGCTCGTATAAACTATGGGCGAATATAGCAAGGTTTAGTAGAGGGATGGAACATGGGGAGGTCCAAGTACAGCAGGGGAGATCAGGACGAAGGGAAGCAGAGGCAATGGACTGCGAAAGAAAGAAGCAGAAAATAGGGAGCAAAAAACCTATTTTTTCTCGCTGCAGGGTAAATGGTACTAGCTACGCCGAGGCTGTGAAGCATAAGGGTACACAACTGTGGAAACCTAAAGAGTCAGCTAAGAGGATGGTTGCAAGAAAGTTGGAGTGGCAAGGGCTTGAATACAATGTCGCGGAAGAGAAGATGGGTTGGTTGAAAAAATGCTACGTGGGGGAGGTGCATAACCCCGAAGAGGTATTCTCATTACAAGCAAAGATAGTGGATGCGGGTATATTATCCGCAAAGGTAACACCTATGGGAGGTAGCAAGGTGCTTGTACAACTATCGGAGGAAGAAGATTTTGCGGAATTAGTGAAAGATTCTGAGGATTTCTTCCAAACGTGGTTTGTTGATTTGAATGCATGGTCTCCTGAAGAAGTGGCTCGAGAAAGGTATGCATGGTTACATATTCAAGGGGTCCCACTTCATGCTTGGGAGAGGGATTTTTTTGAATTGATAACCTATAGCTTTGGAAGGTTTGTTCATGTGGATATCAATACAGAGAGGAAGCAGAGATTTGATTTTGCAAGAGTTCTTATACAAACCTCATCGTTGGAAACCATTTTCCGTTTGTTCAAGGTGAAAATTAATGGTTCATTGTACTCAATTAGAGTAATGGAAGAACCATTCTCGTTTCTAGTGTGGAACGATGGTAGAGAACATGATTGTCGATGCAGATTTCTGGAGTCATCGGAGACGGAGGACTCAGAAGATGATGAAGCTTTTTTTCAGGCAGCCATGGTGTCTCTGGAGGCTGAGGAAGACGCTGAAATTGGGAATTACGGGGATTGTACTGAAGCAGTTAATGTGGTGGGAGTGGAACGAATCAAGGATAACCATTCGGCTTCCCCAACAACGAGTGCAATGATGGGGGATGTTGGGGAGGCAATGCGTGGTGCCGTTTGCGAAAACCAAGGGGTTGGAAGTAGTGGAGGGCGGCTAATTGATGGGGTGAGAAGTGATGATAATGATACTGGGACAACTGGTGTGTGCATCGCAAATGGTGAGGCACTTGGGGCATCAGGTGGTCATTCGTTGGGCGAATCCCAGCTACACCATCCCGGTCCACAGAGATCGGCCCAATTAACTGAGGGTGTGGATTTGGTAAGTGATAGTGGGCTAAACGTGTGGGACGGCTTGGGCCGGTTAGAAGTGGTCTTGTTTGGCCCACTGTTAGAAGACGGACCGTTGGGTCATGGTGGAAAAAATCACATCATCAGGGGTGATCCAGAAAAGCAAGGAAAGTTCGAGAGAGTGGGTGAGATGGTAAGAACCCTAGTCTCTAACGACAACGGTGCAGTGGATCTAGAAGGGAATTCTCCGCCACCAGAAATTGAAGGTGAAGAAGCAGTGCCGAGGTCAAAGCGGGGCCGAGAAGGGATCCAAAAGATGGAAAGAGGCAAGTGACGCAGTGAGAACCAAGAGGGGGAGCACATGAACGTCAACCGTAGAGAGTCTCAGCAAAGGAACCTTTCGAAAGCCAATAATCTCCATCGAAGCCAGGTACCTTCAACATCTGAAACTTCTTCTTCTTCCAACAACATAAACAATTGTTGTTGGGCTAAGCTCCATGGGGAGACACAAGATGTGGCCTCAGATGTGTTGGAATTTGGTAAAGAAGTAGACTTGGTTTATAAGGGTGGAGAGGGGGAAACGATTCAACAATTAGATGGGTTGGAAGGAAGAGCTAGGGTTGTGGCAGGTAGATATACTGCAGGGAGTGAAGAAGGAAGGTAGCGAGGGAGACAAGAATTGTGAAGGGAGGTGAATAAAAGTCAAATAGATGAAGATATTGTCATATAATATCAGAGGTTTGGGTGAGAGAGTAAAGAAGAAGGACATTCAAAAGTTGGTATCAGCTCATCAACCAGACATGGTGTGCATTCAAGAAACGAAATTAGAGGTGGTGGATGAGAAGTTGTGCTCAATCCTATGGGGATCTAGACAGTTCGGCTTTAAGTATAAACCTGCAGAAGGAAGAGCGGGTGGAATCCTCACAATCTGGGATAGTAGTAAATTTGAGCTGCAAAGCGACAGTCTGGGCGATCAATTTGTATGTGTTGAAGGTGTTTGGGGAAAGGAGAGAATTCCTGTCGGGATTGTCAATGTTTATGCATCCTATGATCTAGCAAAGAAACGGGTGTTGTGAGGGGGACCTGTCAAGCCTATTAGAAGCAAACAGTGGGGGGAGGTGGTGCCTAGTTGGTGATTTTAATTCCATCAGGAGTCAGGCAGAAAGAAAAGGCTCCAGTACATATTCCAGAAATGAGGAGATGACGTTGTTTGACGAATTCATAACTAAGGTGGGACTAGTTGACTTACCATTGACAGGCAGGAAATTCACATGGTATAGGACGGATGGGTCAGCTATGAGCCTTTTGGACAAATTTCTACTCACTGAAGAGTGGTTCAATAGTTGGCCAAAAACAACTCAGTGGGGATTGAGTAGAGAATTATCTGATCATTGCCCAATAATACTAAAGGAAAATAACATTAATTGGGGTCCCAAGCCTTTCAAGATGCTACAATGCTGGGGAGAGGTGGAGGGGTATCAGGGCTTTGTTAAGGAGCAATGGAAAAACATATGTGTAACAGGGTGGGGGGGTTATGTGCTAAAGCAGAAGCTGAAAATTATAAAACAGAAATTGAAGGAGTGGCACAGGAAACATTGCAAGAATTTAGGAGAAAGAATCAAGGAAGTTAAGGCTGAATTAGAAAAGTGGGATAAGAAAGGAGAAGATTCAGCATTGCAGGAGGATGAAGTGATGGCTAGGAGGGAATGTCACAACCAAATTTTTAGACTCTCAAATTTACAATGCAACCTTTTATGGCAGAGGGCCAGAGTCAAGTGGTTAAGGAAAGGAGACGCCAACTCAAAATTCTTTCACGGATGTATCAACAAAAGATGGAGGACGAACGAAATTCTAAGTATAGAAATTAATGGCGAAAAGGTTAAAGGAGCGGAGGAGATGAAGCAGGAGATAATGAAATACTTCGAACAACAATTCCAAAGTAGGAAGTGGGAAAGACCGTCATTTGAGCGCATGGAGTTTAAGCAGATTGGGAGCGAAGAGAATGAGATGCTAACAGATACCTTTTCGGAAGAAGAAATAAGGAGGGCGGGGTGGGATTGTGAAAGTTCTAAAAGTCCTGGACCGGATGGAGTAAATTTTGGTTTTTTGAAAGATTTTTGGGAGGAGATTAAAGCTGACTTTATGCGGTTTCTAGAGGAATTTCATGCTAATGGGAGGCTCGTTAAAGGTTTTAACTGCTCATTCATCGTGTTGGTTCCTAAGAAAGAAAACTCGCAAAGGATTGGTGAATATAGGCCAATTTCCCTCATAGGATGTATGTACAAAGTGTTGGCGAAAGTTCTTGCAAATAGACTAAAGAGAGTTGTGAATAAGGTCATCTCAGAATCACAATCAGCTTTCATTCAAGGAAGACAAATACTTGATGGGATACTCATTGCAAATGAAATGGTAGATGAGGCAAGAAGAGAGAAGAAAGAATTAATGATATTCAAAGTGGACTTTGAGAAGGCCTATGATTCAGTTGAATGGGGATTTTTGGATTGTGTAATGGAAAAGATGAATTTTGGGGAGAAGTGGAGGAGATGGATTGGTGGGTGCTTAAGCACGGCCTCGGCATCTGTATTGGTTAATGGGAGCCCCACAAAAGAGTTTAGTATGGGGAGGGATTGCGACAGGGCGACCCTCTTTCTCCTTTCCTTTTCTTACTAGCGGCTGAAGGGCTGAATGTTTTGATGGATAAAGTGGTGGGTAAGGGACTGTTCTCGGGGTATAAATTCTGCAACCAGGGCCCTCAAATCTCGCACTTACAATTTGCTGATGACACACTGCTGGTGGGAGACAAAAGTTGGGCGAATGTGTGGGCCATAAAAGCAACCCTGCAGTTATTCAAATTGGCGTCGGGTCTAAAGGTTAACTTCCACAAAAGTCAATTGGTAGGAGTAAATATACCAAGCTGGTGGCTGGAAGAAGCAGCATTTGTGCTAAATTGTCGTGTTGGAAAGGTTCTGTTCAAATACCTTGGACTCCCAATTAGAGCTAATCCTAGAAGAAAATCAACATGGGCTCCAGTGGTGGAGTTGGTAAGACAAAGACTGTCGAAGTGGAAAAGGCGGAATCTGTCCATGAGCGATAGGGTGGTCCTCATAAAATCAGTTTTGTATGCACTCCCGGTTTACTATCTCTCATTCTTCAAGGCTCCATCAGGTATTATTTCTCAACTTGAATCTCTCTTTAAACAGTTTCTTTGGGGGGGCTTGTGAGGATGTGAGAAAAGTGAATTGGGTGGGGTGGGAGAAGATATGTAGAGAGAGAGAGACGAAGGGGGTCTGGGGGTAAAAAAATTGAGAGCGTTTAACATAGCATTATTAGGGAAATGGCATTGGAGAATGAAAACGGAAAAGCATAGGCTATGGTTTAGAGTGCTGTCATGTAGGTATGACAAGGTGTTGAGAGGTGCAAAGGGCTGTGGGAGAGAGGGTTCCTTGTGGTGGAGGGATGTGTGCTCGATTGGGGAAGGGGTTAGGGGAGTTGGACAAAACTGGTTAGCTAAATCTTTGTATAAGAAAGTGGGAAATGGGGAGGACACTCTGTTTTGGTATGGCCCATGGTGCAGGGGGAAAAGTCTTCAGAACAGATTTGGAAGGCTGTTTGGATTATCTTGTGAAAAACAGGCTGTGATAGCTGATGTGCGGCGGCTGACGGATCAAGGTTGGGTGTGGGAGTGGCGTTAGCGGCGAAGGTTGTTTCAATGGGAGGAAGATCTAGTCCAATCATTAGTGGTGGAGGTAGAGCAAACTGAATTTAAAGGTTGAAGAGGAGGACAGGTGGATGTGGAAACAATGTCCCGTCTGTGGAAAATGTAATGAGTCGGTCAGTCACTTATTCTTCCTTTGTGATATATTTTATAATGTCTGGGCGAAAATTTTTAAATGGCTGGGGTTAAACATTGTCTTGCACTGTGAGGGGTGGTCTCATTTCGGGCAATTTGAAGGCTTGATACAAGGAGGGAGAGTGTGGAGAAAAAGGTTTATCACTATTTGGTATGCATGCATATGGTCAATATGGAAAGCTAGGAATAACATGATCTTCCAAGCAAAAAATGTTGTCATTTCTGATATTGTGGAGCAAATTAAACTACTGTTATGGCAATGGATAAAGGTGAAAGGCAATGTGCATAACTTGTTGTTGGGCCAATGGTTCTTGAACCCATCGGCACACTTTGGTATGTCATAAAGGAAAGGTTTAAATGCATAGCATCTTTGGTCAGCAGTTGCGGAATCAAAATTGTGGCAGCAGCAGCTGAATCGTGGGGGTTTAATTTATGCAGGGGGTCTAAGTCTTGCAGCAGCAGAACAGTGGTACACTACATAGGAGAAGTCAAACATGGTATGGTTGAGGCTTCACAAAGGAGCATGGAAAATGTATTATGTAAAGGGGAAATGGGAGATGTTTCTTGTAATAAGGTTTTGGTGTATTAATCTTTGTCTAATTTTGTGTGAAATCATGCTTGGCTCTGTCAGTATGCTGAGACAGGTGATAACCATTAGATAAGTATGTATAATCCTTGTAATTGTGGTGGGCTGGGCTTCTCTTGAGCCTGGGTCCTTTCTTAATTATTAATATAATTCTTTTGCCTTTGCAAAAAAAAAAATTAGGGGTACTTTTAGAAAAAAAATAATTAATGTATTTTGTAATTTGAAAATGGGCTTATAATTAGTTAACAATTTTTTTTTTCTAAAAAGGACTTATAAAAAGTAACGGAGAGAGTATAAGTCAAATAATTCCATATCCTCGCATGGGTATAGGACATAATATGTCTCCTAGGGACCAAAGAATGCCTATGTATGGTTTCGTTCCTCAAGTCAAGACACAACCAATGGGTGTATATCAGGCAGTTTATTCGGATCCTCTAGTAACAATTGTGCTTGCAGGACATGCTAACAATGCTTTGGTTGGAAATGGGATCAACAATCCTAACTCGAGTGTTAGAAATATGAACATGCCTCCAATACAGAATGTGCCTGATGAGAACATCATGTTCTCTCCTATAACAAACAACACTTTAAACTTGATAAGACAACAAATTGATGAAATTAATCATGATATGGTCAATAGGCTTGACACAACATATGACTACTGTTATCAACCCATTGATAGCAATAACAAATCAAAATTATCAAACTGTGGCCAGACAAATGGGTCGAATTGTTGATGTCTTCGAGGCCCTGATGATCCTATTGTTAATCAAGCGGCCAACACAGTCCCTTGTGAGGATAACAGAAACAAACAACTGGTTAGCACAAATAATTTTAATCCTGAAAATTTGGTGTTGGTAAATATAAAATCAAAATTATGAGAACCCTCTAAACCAAGTAAGACAAAATTTTAGGGTATCAAATTGAAATATGGTTGAAAGAATCTTAAATATACATGGATTTAATGTAGGATACGCTAATCAACTGTATTACGTTTCAACATTTCCAAATATAGTTTTACAAACTAAATCACCTAAAGGTTGGAAAGTTTCTAAGTTTACTAAGTTCACTAGGGAAACTAGAAAACCCACTGTAGAACATGTAGTCAGATATTAGATTAAATGTCGGGATTTGGCAAATAATGAGTATTTGAAAATGAAGTACTTCCCAAGATATTTGACAAAAAATGCTTTCACCTAGTTCACTACTTTGCCACCAAATTCAATACACTTTTGGGTTCAATTAGAAAGGAATTTCCATAAACAGTTTTTTCATGGGGAAACGAATGTCAGTGTTATGGATTTAATGAACATTAAGAAATTTTTGAATGAGATTATTGATGATTACCTTGATAAGTTTGGGCAGATGAAGGCTAGATGTCTGACAAATATGTCTAAGCATGAGTTGGTTCAGATGGTAGCTGTCGGTTTAGATTACTCAATTAGGAAGAAATTGATAAATCAACAACTAAGAAATATGTCGCAATTGGCTAAGATGGGCTTGTTTGATGGTCATGTTAAGGGAGATAGAATATGATAAACTATTATATCTAGTGTTTGGTGAACTAACATGATAGGGTAGGTCAACCTTGTCCCTTTACCCTATAAAAAGCTAATAGAAAATAATATTATAAATTATAAAATAAAAAATAATTTAAATTTATAAAAAATATTTAAAATAAAAATTATGAAATAAAAGCAAAATTATAAAAATATATTTAAATTAATAAAAAATATAAAAGTTATGTACAATTTTGTCACAAGGGTAATTTTGTCATTTATATTAATTTTAAAAAGTAAAAATATATAAAATATAATAAAATTTAAAATATTTACAATAAAAACTAAAAGTTAATATTAAAAACAAAAAATTAATTAATTTAAGTTAAAAAATTATTTACAAATATCAAAACTAATTTTAATATATTATATCTAATTTTGTCAAAAGGCTAATTTTGTCATTGCATATGATTTAAAAATTAAAAATTATAAAAAAATAAAATCTTATAAAATATAAGAATATTTAAAATAAAAACTTTAATTTAAAAATTCATATTAATATAATGATAAAATTACTAAAAAATATTATAAATAAAATTTAAAAATTTATATATAACTTTGTTGCATGTGTAGTTTTGTCATTTTATTTAGTTTATATCATATCGTACTATCTTAAACACATAATAATAATAATAATAATAATAATAATAATATTATTATTATTATTATTATTATTATTATTATTATTATTATTGCGCATCAAACATATAATAGGATAATATATTATCATGTCTATATCTTATAATATTTTTATCCAACTTTTTTATATTATATGTCCACATCTTATCCCGGCCATCACCCTAATCTTTTCAGAATCTAGATTTTATGGTAACTTCACGTAATATTGTAACCGTGAAATGTCAATCTTTTCAGAATCCCAGATTTTATTTAGAGAGTGATAGTACTCCTCTTTCACTATATATTGTGATTTTAGTTTAGGGTATTCTCAGCGAAAAGGTGTTTGCACATCTGAAACAGAGTAAAAAAAACTACTTTACATTTGTAATATTTGTATGTACACATGTCGTGGTACCTTTACACATAGGAAGACCAAATCTTCTTTTCTTATTGTCTCCTGTACAAATCAATGGAAAAACAAGTACTGCATCCCCACTTCATGAATAATTCTACAGGGAAATTGAAGCCTATTAATTAAAGGAAGTGTTTCATCCCGTGGGCATATAGTGCTTTTTTTTTTTTTTGGTTCCTTAGTACAGAGCATATATTATTCCATCCCACCATGTTGATTTATGAAGTCAGTCATCTGATTAATAGCTTCCTCAGTTGCCATACGGTCAGGTTGAGATAAAATCTACAAGAAAATATATATTGTACCAAGATGATTGAGATAAATCTACAAGATATATTTCAGTGAGGTTTAAGAGAAGTTCTACTTACTTCTTTTACGACGGAAATAATCTTGGGAAGATTCTCATTATCACGTCCAAATAAGTGTTTATCTGACCTGATGCATACAGTTTTCAACTTTTGCTTAGCCCAACACGTGAAACAAAGTATATGCATATGCAATAATTTGAATATAAAACAACAAGTGAAGTGGTCAAATTAAAAGGAGAATTTAACACCTTGCCAACATTTTAGAAAGCAGTCCATGTGCATATCTGGCTTCGTTGAAATCACTCTTTACTGGCAAGAAGCTTAACCAGTTTTTAACCACCTGCATGTTTAACAGCATCGTGATTGAGGATAACCCAAAAAAAAAAAAAAAGGGTGGCAAAGCAGTAAATATTGCATATCAACAGTTGACATCAAGCATGTTGATAAAGTAAAAAAAGCTGGAACAGATCAACAATACATGCATAAAAGTCTAATAATTTGCATTGTGTTTATGTTTTAGGCTTTGTTACAAAATTATTAATTGTAGAAGTCATAAGGACAAGGGTACTGTTAATGACTGAAATTGTAGAAGCTTGAGAAAAATTAGCAATTAATCAAATTGAAGATTCTTATGATAAGGTATTATATGTAACATTATACATCCTAAAACCTGCACAGCAATTTTAATTTGTATATTAAACATAATTTGAAACATAAGGTGAACTTAAGGAACAATGTCCTGGTCTTTTTTTTTTCCTTCTTGAAAAGCAAAACAATATATATACAAATAGAAAAAGCGGAGTACTAAAGGTACTCCAACCCATATACAAAACGGGAGAAGGGAGCGGGGAAGGAACCCACTACCCTACCAACCATCAAGAAACCAGCAAAAACCAAGAAGGAGGACTATTGTCTCACAATACAGCTAAGTGGTTGGACGTACCATTCATAATATAAACGGGGCGGGGATTTTCCCTTAGCTAAAAATCATCTCCATGATAGAGATATAATACGACTAACCATATGTCCAATATCTGGCACCCTACCCGAGAAAATACAACCATTACGAAGATCTCAAATCACTCAGAGGACAGTATGCCAAATTAAAGCCAAACCCCAGCAACATCGTGAGGTCTCACCCAAGGAGCAGAACAAAGGGAAAAGGGTGAGCAGGTTCGGAGGCATCATAAAACCGAGCCCTAACCAACCCACTATTGCATACCACACTGCAGAGGAGAAGACACATGTACAAAAAAGATGGGCATTTGTCTCCTGGTACCCCGGCCCCCACAGAAAATACACGTAGCAGCTGGAGGATCTAAGATGATTCATCTTTTAAGCAAGTTTATCTGAGTCGGGACTCTATCCAAAAGCAATTGTCAGGAGAAAGCAGTTACTTTGGAAGGAATGAAACTCTTCCACAACTTACTTAACGTCAGAACCCCATCATCCGACATACGTGACTCCTCGGGAGAACCCTGAGAAAGAAAATCATAAGCCGACGAAACATAAAACATATCACTCGGGTGCACTGTTCAAATCCATCGATCCGACTCTCCAGACATGGTAAAAGCAGCCAATGTGTCCTAGAAGCCAGATAGCAGTAGCTCCTCGCAGATGAAGAAGCGCCTCCGCCACGAGATATCCCAAACCCAGATATCTCCCTCAACTCTACCACACCCACTGATCATAGCCCCCGGATCCACTGCAAGTGAGAACAATCTAGGGAATCGATAACTCAAGGGAGAATCTCCAAGCCATGTATTGAGCCAAAATGTCGTAGATCTCCCATCCTCAATCTTCCTCCTAACACAGCCCAGAAATCAATCTGACCCCTGCGCCCCCACGAACCCCACTCAGCAGATGTCCTTCCACCTTACTGAGCCAACAAAAGGAACTCTCAGATTACCAAAATAAGTCCAGCGAAACACCTCAGACCCATACCTCGTAGCCAATGTCCTATATTCCAGCTTTAGAAGGTCAATCCAAGCATGAAGAACAATTAATACTTGTATCAGCCAACAAGCCTGAAATGATATTTCTTCTGTTTCTGTCATTAATAATTTGAAATTTTACCCTTGGTTGGATATTATTGGTAAAAGGCTTTTTTTTTTTAACTTTCTGATAGATATTTTATATTTTATAGATAAAAGGTAAGTAACTGCCCTCTTTTTCCATTTTGTGATAAACCAATGTTCGGAAATTCCATGTATACACACTTTTCATGTGTTTAGCTCTTTCTGCACACAAATAAGCATAATTTTTTTAGACGAGAAGAGCCAGTAGGTAGAAGTATTAAAAAAAATTGCTTTGTTGTTCTAAGGAAGACATCATATATACCAAACCAGCCAATAAGATTTTGACTATCCATTTCGTATTGATATTTGGAAGATTAATTATTACCGTAGGGCCATGGATACTGGCACGATGAAATTCACAAATTTTCCCAAGAGCTGCAACTGCCGCATCACATAAGGGAATTGAAGGTCTTTTTATCAAAATATCGCATAGTCTGGAGATACCCACTGCATCAAATAAAACCTATTACTTGTCATCATATTCAAAAAAGCAAGTATATACTTTAGTACTTTTAAGAGCTTAAAAAAGTTACCAGCAGCAGTAATTTTGAATCTATGTCCTCCCAACTTAGCACAGATACCAATCGCCCGTGTAGCATCCTGGAAGAAGAATTAATCATTATCCAAAAGCAAATGTTCATTATTCATATATAAATAAGTAATTAAAGAAGCAAAATTATTGGCACATTTTGAAAATACCAGCTGGCCATGAGGATAATCTTCCCTTAATAGATGACAGGCGGTACAAACATATTTGTTATGATACCTGTTCAATTAGCACACACAGACTTATATCAACAACAAAAAATTAGCACACAGAGACAAGATACATTATTATTATTATTATTATTATTATTATTATTATTATTATTATTATTATTATTATTATTATTATTATTATTATTATTCGAGGCAATTATATATCGCCATAACTTCAGACAAAACTGGTAAAAGAACGAGATTTACTTCGGCAATTTAGATGGGAATCGTGGCACGATAATGTTGAAAACGGAAAGTGCAATAGCTATCAGTCTATCTGGGATGTCCTCGACCTGCCAAAGATCATGCAGAAGCAATAATAAAAGTTTTATTCTTAAATTAATGATGATTGGTCAGATTGAGAATGATTTAATGATGAAATATGACTTCTTTTTTTAGTAAAATGATGAAATTTGACTTGAAAATAACGTAATTGTTGAGGAATGAAATAAATTTCAAAGAGAAAATTGATTTGAGTTAATGATGAATGACGATTGAGGATGAAAGATGACTTAAAAATAAGTTACTAAATGAAGATTGAAAGCAATTTCCACAAACTGCCATTCCTAGGGACTCTCCACCGCCACACTGCCTTGTGGCCCGTTGCTGCCACCACCATCGGGCACTGTCACATACCATCCGCGATAGTCGATGTTGTTTGACACTTTTCACCACTCCTATTACCATACGACAACTGCCATTACTCTTGCTAATGTTTGGTTGGGGGAACGAAGAAGAGAAGAGAAAAAATGAGAGATTATTTTAAATTTTATATGTTTGGTTTAATTTTTTGAAAGGGAATGAAGGGGAAATGAGAGAAGTAAAATCCATACTAACTCAATTTTGTCTCTCCTTTAATATTGGAGGATTTAGAGACAAGAAATTTTTGCGTAGTCACGGTTATAACATGTCATCTCTGGGCATAACAAATAAAAAAGCGACACATCAGTTAAAGAAAAAATGTAAAATACAAAAAATGAAAGTCGTCCTTTTTGTTCCTCTTTAAACCATTGTTATCCGCGAGCCTTCTCCACAACATAGCGGGTCTACTTAGAAAAATACAAGCAAAATATTTTTTTTTGACGAAAAGTTACGAGTAAAAGTTTATATTTTGTATTTTACCTCTCTATTTTTATATATTTGAATCCACTAACTTTAGTTTTTATATTATGCTCTCACTAACTCAGGGTCCTAAGTACGACATTGTCCATCGCCATAACCAAGTTGTGACATTTGGAGCTCCAATGTTTTCGTTGTTAATATATCGTGTTCTCTAATCGGTGACCGAAGCTTTCTCATTATATTTCAGAACCAAAAAAACTATAAGCAATAGGAAACTCTCACGGTTTTCCAATGTTTTTGTTGTTCCTGAATTTATTGCAGATGGTTTTGGTATAGTGGTTATGCTTAAGGCTTCAGACTCGCCGGTTTCTCTTGCTTACTTATGGAGGCTCTCACATTAGTGTGGAGAAATTTCATTGATGTCGGTGAACAACGAACTCGTGACAGAGGTTGAGGGAGAAAACGAAGGACGATGGAGATCGACAACAAACTCGTGACAAATTTCATCGCGTGTGTACGTGTGAACGTGATTGACTTGATGGTAGGACGTACTAACAACACCTAAACGACATGGCAATGCTGTCATGGGGAAATTTCATGTGGCCGGTTATAAATTACGAGTGGAGGTTTACACTGGAAATGACTTTCATTGAAGGGTTTGACACAGAAACTAATTATTTTTTAGATATTTTTAACTACATGTCGTTTTTTTATTTGATGTGCCTAAAGATAATGTGTTATAAAATGACTTAAGTATCATTATATAAAATATAATATATAAAAGTAAATTAATTTATTACCTCCATTAAAATCTCTCTTTTCCCCTCCTGAACTAGACAATCAAAGGCTCTCCTTCCCTCCCCTCTTCCAGATCAAACACAAAATCAAATTAAATCTTTCTCCTCCTCTCGTTTGAACTAAAGAGACCTTTTGCCACCAGCACACCATAATAGAAGAATAATTTTATCATTTGGTTTTTATGGAAATTTTAGCATTTTTTACAATTTACATCATATTAAGTCATTATCTAATCTACCTAAAATAGGAATGGTACACATCAAATATTAAATAATGTAATATTTATCAAGCTATCCTACCTTCTGTTAGGCCGTTAGGCGTTTGCTCTCCTATGTTAGGGTTTCTTTTGTTGTTGTTGTTGTTGTTGGTTTCGTACGATGCAAGGCATCGTCTTCAACACCCAACTGACGGATTCTCCACCTCCAAAACCACCAAATGCTGGTGGTGAAAAGGAAAACCAAAGGATTTATTTCAGGGACAAACTGATGGGAACTCAAGCGGATATTCCACAACGCAAAAAATGGATCTGATTTAGAACAATTTGTTTCGGGTTGAATTGGCTGAAGGGGATATACTTCGGCCACGTTGCTATCTTGATGATAATTACATTGAAGTGTTGTGATAACCCTGGAACATGCTGTTGTCATCAAACTTCTTAGAAAATTACTCAGATTCCTCATGATTCGGGAGTGTGTCAAGTTCATGTGGAATCTTTCTGTCGGATATAATATGGTTGATATTGGGAATGGTTTCTAATAGGTTAAATTCGACCTTGCTGTGGATAGAGAGAAAGTTGTTGGTGGTGGTTCGGTGGCACTATAAATCTGGACCCAAAGCTTATCAGGCTGAGAGATCAAATGCCAAGCAAGCTTCATAAGATATGCTTGATTGAGGACACGAAAGGATCGAAAGCCCATATTCATCTTTAGGCTAAGAGATTAAATGGTACTTGCGATGGTCATTGGTGCTACCCCAAATGAAATTACGACAAAGTCTCTCCCCCTTCTTTGCAAACAGAATTAGGAATGTAACAAGTTGCAGTACGTAGCCAGGGATACCTATGAGGGATGACTGGGTTAACATGATTCGGCCTGCAAAGGAGAGAGTAGAGTATTTCCAACCACTAAGCTTTTTCTTCATCTTGCCAATCATGAAAGAATAAGATGCCTTAGAAGGTCTTTGGTGCAGCATAGGAGCACAAAGATTGACCCCTAGATCATTAGTAGGATTAATACCAAGTTGTGTACTGAGGTCAGCTCTAAGATCATCATTGATGTTGTCAGAGAAAAAAAACACTAGATTTATTATGGTTTATATTTTGTCCTAAGGCAGCGCAAAAGCGGTCCATACAAGCTTTAATTAATGACATCAACTTGAGAAGGAGAAACTTCTGCAACTAGACAAATATCATCAGCAAAGAAAAAACATGGGAGAGTTTTAGCTAGCAAGCTCGATCAAAAGAGAGAGGATTCCAAGTATTATTTGTCACGGCATCTTGGATAAGATGGCTCAAACGGTCTAAACAAAGAATGAAGAGGTATGGTGATATAGGGTCACCGTGGCGCAGGCCTCTAGAGGAGTTGAAGCTTTGGGTATTCCTTCCATTCCAATTAATAGTGATCACAACTGTAGAAATACAAGATTCCATAACAGCTTGGAGATGTTGAGGAATGCCGAGAACTTCCATGGTCTCTTTAATGAAATTCCAGTTGAATCTGTCGAAGGCTTTCTCAAGATCTAGCTTAGGGATCATAAAGCCTTTCTTGCCCTTTATATGAGACATTGTGTGGATGGCTTCTTGGAGGACTAAGATGTTGTCAGTTGTGCTTCTATTTGGAACAAAGCTACTCTGGCAATGGGAAATCACTTGGGGCAGAATACTGCAGAGTCTCTGAGAGATGATTTTGTGATTACCTTATAGATTACATTGCTAAGGGCAATAGGGCACAAGATTGAGTAATCCGTGTTGGATCATCACATTTGGGAATGAGCGTGAGAACATTAGCATTGACATTCTTGATGATGCTGGGATTGGCAAAGACGTCAAGGACGAACTGGTGTTTCATGGATTCAAAAAACTTCTCTACTATATAGTATTTCTGTCGTTGCACTTTACGCAGTTCTAGACGATACGTACTGGGCAACGACTCACTCCTTTTAACTTCTCCTATTATATAATTACTCTCATTTGATATGTAGGTTTTGTGGCACAATGATTATAACAATCCTTGTATGAAAAACATCTAGATGGAAAGAAATAACAAAGGTGAAATATTTTTTTTTGAGGGAAACAAAGGTGAACTTACTAAAAACAGTGCAACATTTGTCATAAGGTCATCAACATATGGCAAGAATCGAGCCTTAAATGTTTCAATTGTTGTTGATAGTAAGTACTTTCCATCCTGTAATGAGTGAAAAAAATTTAATTAATGTTCCCACTCTATAGATCAATAATGTAAAATGAATGTTAAAGTTTAATAATTATACATTAACATTATAAATAAATTATATATATATATATATGTCCAATCATATTTCACAATTTTTCTAATATATACAGATTAAGAAGTATTTTTATAATGCGACAAGATGATGAAATACGATTATCGATTGAACATATATATGAAACTTATTGACACTGTATTAAATTCAAAATATTAAGCTATTAATTTTAATTTTAAACATAAATTATTAGAGGCCGAGACTTCTGTGTTTTTTCATGTAAATAATTATGCTGTCAAGCAATGAGTGGAATACCAAATTTCCATTCAGTGTCGTTTTTTTTTTTTGACTCAATTGTCATTTTTTTGTGTGACTATTCAATCTCATATTTAATCAATTAATGAAAGCACAATCTAGCCTGTAGCACAATAGTATACAATTAACCAGAAATTGAAAAATATATTTCGTCATAAAAAATAAAAAAGAAATTGAAAAATATATACAAAATCCAATTCATATATAACTACTACAGAACTGTCGCTATGTACAAGTCTTTTTATTATATTTTTATTGAATAAAATAAAGCGAATATATAAATATTATATAATTAAAACTAATTCATTTAAAATTAATTGAGTATATTTTTTAAAATTTATTATGTCTCATTATATTAATCGTCTCTTTTCCATTTACAATTGATAAACTTATCCATTAGACTTAAGTAATTGTTACATTGGCTAATTTTTATAACTGTTACATCGACTATTATTTAAATAAGCTAGAATTTACTTTATTTAAATAATAGTGCATTTGTATAATGCTAAATGTACTATTATTTAAATAATTTACATTGGCTGTGGAATTTTATAACTGCACTTAAATAAAAATGTATTATTATTTATAATTGTTAAAAAATTGGTCGGGTGAAAACAACTTGTCCCTATGAGGAGGAGAACCTAAGAAACCCAATACAAGTGTAAGTATTAGTATTTTTTTATGTAGAGCGAAAATTAGTTTTATTTATATTTTCTCTATTTATTTGTTATACTTTTTAATTTATTCAAATAAATAAAAATAAATCTATTCATATTTATATTTATCTAATCAATGTAACTTTTTTTGTTCGTACTACGGCCTAGCACAACTAGCGTAAGCCGATATTGATAGGCTAGACATTTTCCGTAGTTGCCCGGGTTCGAGCTCGAGATCCCCACTTTGCGTGTGTGAGTTAACGGGTGGTGTTTGTCACTCCGTAATTTTATTTTTTTTATTTTCAATTGTTTTTTTCTTTTGATCTTTTCATCCTATTTCTTGAACAATCAATTAGGGTTCAAAATTGAAATGAAAAAAGTTGCTTTTGTTTGGTTGATGCATGAGCACGAAACAAAATAATAAGAACAGGGCTTGAACAATAACGGACGTTGAAAAAAGGTTGAACCGTATGAACTGTGTTTAGTGCAGTAAAAAAATAAAGATTGAACATGGTTTTTTGGTCAAAAAACAGGGTTTAAGTTGAACAAAATAATAACGACTATTTCAGTTGGAGCTCACGGCAGATCACTGTACAAACATACAGATGTAGAAGACAATTAACATAACGGAGATAAAATAGTAATATGATAATTTTTTTGTTTTTTTTTTTTAACAATTCTTAGAGAAGTTTTAGAGGTTGCTCTCCCTTAGCTTTTTTCTTCTTGTTCTTTTTCTTTCTTTCATGTATGTTCTTTACCAAAAAAAAATTAAAAAGTCATTGCATCGTGGACGTCACTTACTGTGAGGAAACAAGTGGCAAGTGAGTGTGTCTTTTTTTGGTAGACAAAGGGAAAAAGAACAAAAAAGAGAAAAACACACCAGGACTACTCCCTTCTAAAGGAAGTATTCATAACATCTGCTAACAAAAAATGATGCAACCCAGAAGGTGCTCTATCAAGAATAACTAAGCTCTCATCACTCCTAGAAAATCGGCACAAAAATTGCCCACTCTAAGAGTATGTTGAATGCGCAGCTCCCAATCCTTATCTAACCACTTGCGAATAAGCGAAATTTCATTGGCATACATGTGATAGTTTGACACTCCCTCTTGAATACACTTCACTGCCGTTAATGAGTCAGAGAAACAATGTAGTTTCCTGATCCCAGCCTCCCAACACAGCTTCAAACCATGGAAAATAGCCATAATCTCAGCATGGATGATGTTAGAAAATCCCACATAGCCATAGAACCCCTTCACCCAATCACCATTGTTGTTTCGCACTAGACCTCCAAATCCAGCTTGACCTGGGTTTGTAACAGCACTTCCATCAACATGCAGGGCAAATTCTCCAGCATTGGGCCTGGACCACACAACTTCACAAATCTGCCTCCCCTGCCCCTCAGATCCTCCAAAAGCTTGATGAATATTGACCGCTGTGGCACAGCAAGTGAGTGTGTCTATTAACATATAATTTAAAAAATAATTTAACAATTTAATAAGCTGGTGGTGCAGAGGGCGCAGGGGGAGTTATTTTCCAAAGATTGGTTACAATTTGATTGCATGTTTTGTATTGTGGATTAGGGAACTAGGGTTTCGAATTGTTGTTTTGTGGTGACGTTGACGCATCCCTGGGAGATCCAATTGGCCGCAGGCGGAGCAAATGTTGAAGTTAGAGTTGAAGTGGTTGATGTAGGATTGGAAGGAGGTCCCGCAGGAATTGGAGGAGTTGAGGGGAGGGAGGAAGAAGCCAGTACGGCAGAGGTAGTCGGATTGGACTAGGCGGAGGGCTTGGTGGATGAACCGGCATGGAGTGGAGTCGAAGGAGGAGGGTCTAGCGCTGCCGCTGACGGTGGTGAGGATGGTGAAGTTGAGAGGGAAAGTGGCGGAAAGGGAAGGGAGGGGGAAAGTGAGGAGGGTGGTGAATAGGATGATGATGAGAATGTTCATCAGAGTTATGGGTGAGAATGAGAGTGGAGTGGGTAACGACGGTGCTGTGGGCCTCGAGTGCAGGGTGAAAGAAAGGAAGGAAGAGGCGATGCCGATCGAGTGCAGGGTGAAATTAAAATGACCCACTCACTTGTTCTATTTTAATTTTATTCATCAGATTATTAAATCATTTATTTATTAAATTGTTAAATTATTTTTTAAATTATATGTTAATAGACACACTCACTTGCCACATATATCAAGGTTTTGTGATGGTTCTTGACTAGAACTAAGTCCCGTCCTTGTCTTTTCTACAAATTTTCGGTTGGACCATTGAAGTGTATTTGTAGAAAATAGCTAAGGACGTTCCTTAGTTTGCATGTTTTGGTATTGTCATTTGTAACTACTTTTGAATCTGGGTTGTATATGGGTTTGAGTGACCCTTGTATTGTCTTCTCAATATATTAGTTTTGCTAATTAACAAAAAGCTCCGAGAAAAAGAATATAAAGATGGAACCTGAATTATTTCTTCGGTTGGTGGTAAATATTCGCTTCCCCCTTCAGAAGTCCCCGCTTGTTGATCTGCTCTCTTTGTCTCAATTTCAAAGGCCATTTTTAGTATTCGCTTTATCTCATCGGCAATCATCTTGATTAGTTGACTAGGGATAAATGAACCGGAGGTCTGCATAAGGAAATGGGTTATTTGCAGAGTTGCAGTATACATTAAAATTATACTAAAGAGGACAGAGTTAACAAAACCATGAGATCCTTAAGGAAATTTTGGCGTCAGTCGAGAATTTGACATACCTGAATGCATTTGGGAAGTAACCTCAACATTCTTTTAGACAAAGCACTATCAGTTTCCTGCATGTAATTTGAACATCAAAGTAATATACTGAACGAAATTGTTATTCATATATATATTAATATATTATATTAAGAAGCAAGAACCATGACCAATATACCTGTTGTAGCTCTTCAATCAGAGCTCGTACACTGATGTCAGTCAAAGCTCTTTTAGTCATTTCACTATGGACGCTTACTTTAATTGAGAGCAATATGTTTGGAAGAGCTAGAAACAGAAAGTGAATTATTTTATCAAAAATGGTTTACACACAAATTTCAAGACTTTGAGTTGAATCAAATAATTTAAATTTATATTCACCTGAAGCAGAAGCCTTGCGAGTTTCTAAACTAGAACAACCAAGCCAGCGCACAAAAATTTTAGTGACCTAAACATTTGAATACATGTTTAGTCACGTGTTTGTTTTTTAAGTAGAGGCTTCTATGCAAATCACAATCATCAGATGTATCAGACCAACCTTGTCAATGTGGGGGGACATTCTTTTGGATGACCGAACAGCGCAGTGTGACAGTATATAACAAGCTCGAACTCTCACACTTTCGACCCATATCTTGCTATCATCTAGGCTGCAATTGAGTACATCCATCGGTTAATAACAGTAATTGAGATAAATTGCTTAGAAAATTTAAAAATAAATTATTAGAATTCTAGATGTCAATGCTCATTCTTGTGGGACCTACTCACGTTCCAGCCAAAAAAAAAAGCAAGCGGTGCTTCATTTTTTTCAAAAGCAAAATGTGAGCAGTGCACATTTTTCTCCGTGCGGTGCTTAATTTCAAATGGTGTCAGGATTGTGTTGAAATTGTTCACACAATGCATTTAATGCTCAACATCCACCTAATTGCACTCGGTGAAACTCTCCTATAAATAGGAGCATGCAGAAGGCTTTGAGGTATCAGAAAAAATTACGAGAGTTACATATCCTCGTAGAGAAAAATAAAGAGATCCTCACGTGAGAGTGGGAGAAAAATAGTGAGCCAATTTTGTGAGAGTTTTAGCCACAAATTGAGGGTACAAATTATTGTATTATTTTGAGAGGTCCACCTAAGGGTGAATTTTGTATTCCCATTATTATTATAGTGGAGATCTTAAGTGGCCTACGGGTCCCGTGGTTTTTACCTTCACATTGAAGGGTTTTCCACGCTAAAAATTTTACGCGTGTTTCCGTTTGCCTTACTCTGTTTAATTTTTTTTTTTTTGCCCATTTTAAGTTACACAGAGAGGGAAATTTATATCGGCATTTTCCAACAGTGGTATCAGAGCCACTGTACCGGGGAAGTTTTTTTTTATCCTGTGTAATTCAAGATGGAGAGTTCTACTGTTCATGATGGAGACATGTTCAAGCTTACTGTCGACAACTACACTTACTGGAAGCCGATGATGGAAGACCATTTATACTGCAAAGATTTGCATGATCCAATCACTCAGAAAGAACTACCAACAGGGAAGACTGACAAAGAATGGGAGACCCTGAATCGAAAGGCAGTAGCTATGATCCGGAAATATATTGACCGGAGTTTATTCGAGCATGTATCAACTTATACTAATGCGTATGAGTTGTGGACGAAACTTGAATCATTGATTCAAAAGAAGACGCCCAGGAATAAAGCCCACCTTGTCAGACGACTGGTAAAGTTGGAGTATTCGGACGGTCAGAACATGATTGAGCATCTAAATACCTTCAAAGGTATTGTCAACCAATTGATGAATGCAGAAATGAAGATAGATGATGAGTTGCAGACTCTTCTACTCCTCAGTTCTCTACCTGAGAGCTGGGACACTCTAGTTCTCACTCTCAGCAACTCTGCTCCAGACGAAAAACTCAACATGGATTCAGTTACAGACTGTTTGTTGAATGAAGAATCAAGACGAAGGGAAAGAGGCTTGAACAACGATTCAAGCCAACATTGTTGACAACAGAGGAAGGAGTAAGAATCGCGAAAAGGAGGTCGCGGAAAATCTCATGGTAGATCCAAGTCTCGCACTAGATCGAAGTTGCTACTATTGTGGCAAACCGGGCCACAGAAAGTCCGAGTGCAGATTCTTGAAGAGAGATCAACAGGCTGGAACAGTCCATCCTGACCAGATTGACCCAAAGAAGAAGAAGGAAGATGGAACCACTACTGTAGGGGCTTCGGAAGATGAAAATGTGTTTTTTATCGGAGATGAAAATTATCTAAATGTTGCATCTGATGACTGCATTTGGATAATTGACTCGGGAGCATCCTTCCATGTAACTCCTCATGAAGGATTTTTCTCATCATATCAAAAAGGAGATTTTGGTACGGTGAAGATGGGCAACCATGTCACAAGCAAGATTGTTGGCATTGGTGAAGTAACTCTCATTACAGAGAATGGAAGCAAGCTCGTGTTGAAGGAGGTGAGACATGTACCAGACATGCGTCTAAACCTTATCTCAGCAGGAAAGTTAGATGAAGTTGGGATGATAAACGGTTTAGTCTTTGGTAGATGGAAACTTCGGCAAAGGAAGCATGATTGTTGCTCGAGGCAAAGGAAGGCTCCCTGTACATCATACAGGAAAGATATGCAAAGAAGAGATGAACGCCGCCAAGACGCAACCAAAGAATTGTGGGCACAGATGACTAGGCCACATGAGCGAGAAAGGTTTGGAGATTCTTGCTAAAGATCATCTTCCAAACATAAAAGGGCAGCCACTTGAATCCTGTGAAGATTGTCTAGCAGGCAAACAACACAGAGTATCTTTCAAAAGATCAGACGATGCAAGAAGAAGAAAGCATATTCTAGATCTTGTTCATTCAGATGTGTGCTCAACATCTGAAAGGTCCATTGGTGGTGCTCAATATTTTGTTACCTTCATTGACGATCACTCTAGAAAGGTGTGGGTGTATCCATTGAAGACGAAAGATCAAGTTCTTCAAGTTTTCAAGGAATTCCATGCTTCTGTAGAACGCGCAACCGGAAGGAAGCTGAAATGCTTGAGAACTGACAATGGAGGAGAATACATAGGTCCTTTTGAAGCCTATTGTAAAGCTCATGGGATACGACATGAGAAGACACCTCCCAAGACTCCTCAGATGAATGGAGTAGCAGAAAGGATGAACAGAACGATTGCAGAGAAAGTTAGAAGCATGCTTTCTCATGCAAAACTTCCCAAATCATTTTGGGGCGAAGCGGTGAAAACAGCGGTTGATTTGATAAATTTGTCTCCTTCAAGACTTTTAAATGGAGAGATACCAGAGGAAGTATGGTCTGGAAAGAAAGCCTCCTATGGTCACTTGAGAGTCTTTGGATGCAGAGCATTTGTCCACGTTCCCAAAGATGAGAGAGCAAAGCTTGATGCTAAGACGAAGGAGTGCATATACTTTGGTTCACCAAGAGATGAACTTGGCTTTAGATTATGGGATCCTTCAAACAAGAAGATTGTTCGAAGCAGAGATGTGGTATTTTATGAAGACCAGACAATCCATGACATTCAACAGTCCAAGAAGCCAAAGACCATTATAGTGCGTAACTCAGGGGGAGAGATTCCTCAAAAGAATGATGAGCCTAATCAGACAACACAACCCCATCAGATGGAGCAGCCAAATCAGACAGAACAACCTGACCAGACAGGCGGATGATAGAGCCAGATGAGACGGAACAAGAACCTCAACCGAGAAGGTCAATGAGAGCCCGACAACCCTCAACAAGGTATTCCTCGGAGGATTATGTCACTCTCACCGATGAAGGGGAACCTCAAAGCTTCATGGAAGCCATTGAGATGGAAGATAAAGAAAATGGATGCAAGCCATGCAAGAAGAAATGCACGATCCCTGAAAGAAAATCGACGTATGATCCGGTAGAATTACGAGAAGGAAGAAGAGCGTTGAAAAACAAGTGGGTGTTCAAACTCAAGAGTGAAGAGAACAGTCCAAATCCTGTACAAAGCACGAATTGTGGTGAAGGGGTGCCATCGTAAGAAAGGCATAGATTATGAAGAAATTTTCACCGGTGGTGAAGATGACATCCATTAGAGCAATCCTTGGTCTATTGCAAAACTAGATTTGGAGGTACAACAACTCGATGTTAAGACAAAGATTCTTACATGGAAACCTAGAGGAAGAAATATATATGGAACAACCTGAAGGTTTCACAAAACCAGGCAAAGAACATCTTGTGTGCCGTCTGAAGAAAAGCCTCTATGGTCTGAAGCAAGCTCCAAGACAATGGTACAAGAAGTTTGATCTCTTCATGACCCAACATAATTTCAAAAAGACATCCGCAGACGACTGTGTGTTTGTGAAGAACTATGATAATGGTGAGTCCATCATACTTCTGTTGTATGTTGATGATATGTTGATTGTTGGGAAAGACAAAATGAAGATAGCTGCTCTCAAGAAGGCATTAAGTAAATCTTTTGCCATGAAAGATCTGGGTGTAGTAAAGAAGATTCTTGGAATGAAGATCACCAGAGATCGTTCTCGAAGAATGCTGTGGATGTCTCAAGAAGACTATATCAAGAAGGTTCTTCAAAGGTTCAACATGCATAATGCCAAACCAGTGCATGTTCCATTACCTGGTCATTTCAAGCTCAGCAAGGCACAATGTCCAGAGAATGAAGAAGAAAAAGAAGAAATGAGCAAGGTACCCTATTCTTCTGCTGTGGGTAGCCTTATGTATGCAATGGTTTGCACAAGACCAGATATTGCTTATGCTGTAGGAGTTGTTAGTAGATTCCTATCGAATCCAGGAAAGGAGCATTGGAATGCTGTGAAATGGATACTACGGTATCTAAGGGGAACTGCCAACAAGTGTTTGTGTTTTGGTAATGGAGATTTAAAGCTTCTTGGGTATGCAGATGCAGATATGGCAGGAGATGTAGACTCAAGAAAGTCTATATCAGGATATTTGATTACTTTTGCAGGGGGAGCTGTCTCATGGCAATCACGACTACAAAAGTGCATTGCTTTGAGTACCACAGAAGCTGAGTACATCGCAATCACTGAAGGTTGTAAGGAAATACTGTGGATGAAGAAGTTCCTGCAAGAGTTAAGCCAGACTCAAGAAAGTTATGTTCTTTATTGCGACAGTCAGAGCGCAATACATCTCAGCAAGAACTCGACATTCCATGCAAGGTCGAAACACATCGATGTAAGGTATCATTGGATTCGTGATATGTTGGAAAAGAAACTGCTGCAGATTGAAAAAATTCATACTGATGATAATGGGGCTGATATGATGACCAAAGCTCTACCTAAATAGAAGCTTGAAGTCTGTAAAGGAGTTGCAGCTTAGCATCAACCCCAAATTGATCCAAGGAATTTTTCCCTTTGACTGGAGGGGGAGAATTGTGGGACCTACCCACGTTCCAGCCAAAGAAAAAAGCAAGCGGTGCTTCATTTTTTTCAAAAGCAAAATATGAGCAGTGCACATTTTTCTCCATGCGGTGCTTAATTTCAAATGGTGCCAGGATTGTGTTGAAATTGTTCACACAATGCATTTAATGCTCAACATCCACCTAATTGCACTCGGTGAAACTCTCCTATAAATAGGAGCATGCAGAAGGCTTTGAGGTATCAGAAAAAATTACGAGAGTTACATATCCTCGTAGAGAAAAATAAAGAGATCCTCACGTGAGAGTGAGAGAAAAATAGTGAGCCAATTTTGTGAGAGTTTTAGCCACAAATTGAGGGTACAAATTATTGTATTATTTTGAGAGGTCCACCTAAGGGTGAATTTTGTATTCCCATTATTATTATAGTGGAGATCTTAAGTGGCCTACGGGTCCCGTGGTTTTTACCTTCACATTGAAGGGTTTTCCACGCTAAAAATTTTACGCGTGTTTCCGTTTGCCTTACTCTGTTTATTTTTTATTTTTTGCCCATTTTAAGTTACACAGAGAGGGAAATTTATATCGGCATTTCCCAACAATTCTAAGGCATCTATTGTAAATAATTAGAGTAAATAGTAAATATTTACCTTTTGTACTATAACCTAGTTTAGTTATTCGGTCCATTGTTCAGGCCCATTAGGTTAAGTCTAGCGTAGTCTATATAATAACATTAGTGTGTGTATTCAAAGTTAAGTTAATGAAATATTATTCAGATATATTTTCTACATGGCATCACGAGCTCTCGTTCTTGAGGGCCTCGCTTCCGCATAAACCCTAGCCGCAACCTTTATTGTGGTGGTTGTTTTTTTCCTCACGCTCTATCATAGCCTTCGCTTGGTCGCTTTGCGGTTTTTGTTTGGATTGCAGCCGTACTGTTCACCACACACACTGCCATCGTCTGTTTGCTTTCGTTCCACATCATTTATTGCCGATCTGGTCTCACCACCCACACCATCAGCCTCGCACAGGAATTCCGAGTCAGGCCCCACAAACCGCGCCGCCGTCCGACCACCCACGCCGCCACCGCCGGGCCACCTCACGGCGCGCAGTGGCTCACGCGCCGCCATCCGCACTCCGTTCGACGCCGTTTTTCAACAGTAGCATCCCCGGCACCTCCTCTTTCCGTTTTGGGGGTCCACTCTCCGATCCGAGAACTTTCATTTTTGTGGGTTATTTGACGTTCATTCGTTCGTTGCCCTGTTTTTTACTACGTCTGATCTGTTGTTATGGAAGGGGACGGAACTGTTCAGAATCCTCCACCACCGCCTCCTCCTCCTCCTCCTCTTGTGGACTCGTCAAATTTGATGAATTCTAATGCCCTGCCAACGCTGCATCCCAGTTATCGCCTCAATGGGAAGAACTACTTCAATTGGGCCCAATTTATGCGCACGAATCTGAAGGGTCGTGGCAAATTGAATCATATTGAAGGGACTCCTCTTCCTGCCACTGATCCTGGATTCCCTACTTGGGACAATGAAGACTCTCTCATTATGTCCTGGATGTGGAACAGTATGATTCCAGAGATCAGCGGGAATTATATGTTTCTTGCTACTGCCAGGGAAATTTGGGATAGCCTCAGCAAGACGTACTCCAAGAAAAAGGACCTCTCTGCCCGCTTTGATTTGAAGAGCAGGATCTTCAATACTAAACAGGGAAATATGTCTGTCTCTGATTACTTTGCCATTATGAAAGGGTTCTGGATTGAGTTGGATCAATATCAGACTCTCAAGATGGAGACTCCCAATGACACGCTTGCTTTGAATACTTGCATTGAAACTGATCGGATTTTTGAGTTCTTGGCTGGTTGAACAGTGAGTATGACCTTGTTTGACTACAGATTTTGGGCAAGGACAGCCTTCCTTCTCTTGATGAAGTGTTCTATATTGTGCGAGGTGAAGAGAGTCGTCGAAGTGTCATGCTAGGTCCCAAACCTTTTGAAGGATCTGCATTAGTTGCCAGCAAGACAGGCAAACAAGGAACATCCAAGCCTGGGATGGAGGATCGCTACTGTGAACACTGTAAGAAGCCAGGGCACACAAAGGACAGATGTTTGAGACTGCATGGGAAAGACAATGTCCTTAACCGTATTGGAGGTCTCAAAGGTACTCAAGCACATGTGGTAGCATCTACTCCCACACTTGCTCCTCTATCTGGTCCAACTGCACCTTCCCCCTTGGGCGCTGAAGACTTGGACCGCTTGCAGAGCCTCCTCGACTCTTTGCGTAAGCCTTCTAGTTCTAGTTCCCTGACAATGACTGGTAAGGCTCTATGTTCTCGATCGTTTACTGCCTCTGGTACTATTCCTAAGGATGCATGGATTCTCGACTCTGGTGCTACTGACCATATGACCTTTAACTCTAAATTGTTTTCCACTTATAACCCTCATTCAAGCATTCCCTATATTACTGTTGCAGATGGTTCTCACACTCCTGTTGTAGGTTTTGGAGATATTAATCTCCACACCCCTTTCTATTTGAGAAGTGTGCTTTATGCTCCTGGACTCTCAAATAACTTAATTTCTATTCGCAAACTTACTCAGGATATGAACTGCACAGTAACTTTTTCTCCTACTCATTGTCTTTTTCAGGATCTTACCACGGGGAGGACGATTGGAGTTGCTAAGGAACAGGGAGGGTTATACTTTCTATCTGCTGAAGAGAATGGTCTGAAGGTGCTGTCTTCCTCCGTCCAGTCTCACCATACTTCCTCTCAAGTTTGGGCTTCAGCATAAGCGTCTAGGACATCCTCCATTTTCCTTACTTAAAACTATGTTTCCAGCTTTGTTTTTACAAGAGTCTGTTGAGTCTTTTAAGTGTGATGTTTGTCAATTTTCCAAACACAAACGTGTGTCTTTTCCTTCTAGTTATAATAGAAGTGCTGAACCTTTTGATCTTATTCATTCTGATGTTTGGGGGCCTGCCCCTGTTTCTAATATTTCGGGTGCGCGATGGTTTGTTACTTTTATTGATGATTGTACTCGCGTTAGTTGGCTATTCTTAATGAAAGATAAATCTGAAGTATCTCAGTTGTTCATTCAATTTTATCACATGATAAAAACTCAATTTGACAAATGCATTAAAAGACTACGGTCGGATAATGGTCGAGAATATGTCAACCAATCTCTTTCTTCATTTATTAGTAAAAATGGTATTCTTCATGAACTAACGTGTGTTGATACTCCACAACAAAATGGAGTTGCAGAAAGAAAAAACCGTCACTTACTTGAGGTTGCTCGTGCCCTTCTCTTCCAAACATCAGTTCCAAACTCGTATTGGGGAGAAGCAGTTTTGACTGCTGCTTATCTCATCAATCGGATTTCATCCCGTGTTCTAGGTAATCTCAGTCCTGTTCAGTCTATGTTATCTTTTTACCCGTCTGCTCCTATCATGCAGAGTCTAGAGTCCCGAATTTTCGGTTGTGTTGCATTTGTTCATATCCACAAGCAGCATCGCAATAAGTTGGATTCGCGGGCTGTTTGATGCATCTTCTTGGGCTATGCGCCTAACAAACGGGGATACAAGTGTTACCATCCTTCCAGTCGTAAACACTTTGTCTCTATGGATGTCACTTTCCATGAACATGTCCCGTTCTTCACTCGTCCTCAGCTTCAGGGGGAGAATAGTAGTGATTTGGAATCTGATTCCGAGTTTCTTCTCCTTGGTCCGTGGCACCCTGAGTCACCATCTTTGTCAGTTGATCCTCCCGAGTCTGCTGTTTCTTCTGAGTCTCCTATCCCTGAGTCTCTTGTCGCTGTTCCCGAGTTACTACCTCCCGAGTCTCCAGTTGTTTCTGAGTCACCTGTTATTGTTTCTCCTTTACCTTCTATTTTGCAGGAAACAGCACCTTCAGCACCAGCAAAGACAAAGGCTAGTGAGCCAACTTTGACATATCAGAGGAGAGGAAAACCCGACCTGGTCCAGAAACAACCCCAACCGTCTGAGCCGGAGGTAAGTACTGAAAGTAACCCTTTTGCTTCTGATTCTTCTATTCCCGATACACTTGATCTTGATTCAGTTGACCTACCTATTGCCTTGAGAAAAGGGAAAAGGTCTTGTGCCAAATACCCTATTTCTCAATTTGTTTCATCTAACCATGTTTCCAAAGATAAGGCTTTTATGATGATTGACTCTATAAGAATCCCTGCATCTGTTAAGGAGGCACTTAAAGATGAAAATTGGATCAAAGCCATGAATGAGGAAATGAAAGCCCTTGAAAAGAATAGAACTTGGGAGATAGTTGAGAAGCCAAGAGGCAAGAAGCCAGTTGGTTGCAGGTGGATTTATACTGTCAAGTACAAATCAGATGGCACTCTTGATCGATATAAGGCCAGATTAGTAGCAAAGGGGTACACCCAGACTTATGGCATTGATTATGAGGAGACATTTGCACCGGTAGCTAAGATGAACACTGTCCGTATCTTACTATCTCTTGCTGCTCATTCTGGGTGGGAACTTAATCAGTTTGATGTTAAAAATGCATTCTTGCATGGAAATTTAGAGGAGGAAGTGTATATGGACATCCCACCGGGATTTGATCCAACCCTTGGGATAAATAAGGTGTGTAAATTGAAAAAGGCCTTGTATGGGCTAAAACAGTCTCCCCGGG
Source organism: Calophaca sinica (assembly GCA_037113605.1). NCBI lineage: Eukaryota > Viridiplantae > Streptophyta > Magnoliopsida > Fabales > Fabaceae > Calophaca > Calophaca sinica. The sequence goes on along the minus strand of CM073735.1, from coordinate 51,475,125 downwards.
CATGGTTTGGAAGATTTACAAAGGCTATGTTGGGTCTTGGTTACAAACAGAGTCAAGGAGATCATACCCTCTTCTTCAAACATTCACATGGAGGAAAACTAACAGTACTTCTTGTTTATGTTGATGATATTATTGTTACAGGGAATGACTTGGTTGAGAGACAACTCCTCAAGAAGAAATTATCTGCAGAGTTCGAGATGAAAGATCTGGGAACTCTCAAGTATTTCCTTGGGATTGAGGTAGCTTACTCAAAACAAGGAATTTTTATCTCTCAGAGAAAATATGTTCTTGATCTTCTGCAGGAAACTGGCAAGCTTGGGTGTAAACCTGCGCAGGTGTTCCCATAGAGCAAAATCATAAAATGAGCACTGAAGAGGAGAGTGCTAGAGTTGACAAGCCTCAGTATCAGAGATTAGTGGGGAAGCTAATTTACTTGGCACACACTAGACCTGATTTAGCTTATGCAGTAAGCGTAGTCAGCCAGTTTATGCATGATCCGAGGATGAGGCACTTGCAGGCAGTAGAGCGGATTTTGCAATACCTTAAAGCGACTCCAGGAAGAGGTCTCTTGTTCAAAAGAGACGGAAGACTGACATTGGAAGCCTATACTGATGCAGATTATGCAGGCTCAGTGAGTGATAGAAGGTCCACTTCTGGCTACTGCACATTCTTTTGTGGTAATCTTGTTACATGGAGGAGTAAAAAACAAAATGTAGTGGCCAGATCAAGTGCTGAGGCAGAATTCAGAGCAATGGCTCATGGAATTTGTGAGCTATTGTGGATGAAGATTATACTTGATGATTTGAAGGTGAATTATGAAGGCTCAATGAGGTTGTTTTGTGACAATAAATCAGCAATCAGCATTGCTCATAATCCTGTACAACATGACAGGACCAAACACATTGAGATAGACAGACACTTTATAAAGGAGAAGCTAGATTGTGGACTGATAACAACGTCCTACATTCCTACTGGACACCAACTAGCAGATGTGCTTACAAAGGGGCTATCTACAGACCGATTCCGCCAACTTACTTGCAAGCTAGGAATGATTGATATCCACTCACCAGCTTGAGGGGGAGTATTGTAAATAATTAGAGTAAATAGTAAATATTTACCTTTTGTACTGTAACCTAGTTTAGTTATTCGGTCCATTGTTCAGGCCCATTAGGTTAAGTCTAGCGTAGTCTATATAATAACATTAGTGTGTGTATTCAAAGTTAAGTTAATGAAATATTATTCAGATATATTTTCTACAGCATCAATACCATAAAACATTATTCATTCAATCAAAACTAACGGAAAATATAAAGGCAAACCTTTCACCCGTGGGCATATTAGCCGTTAAGTCAGTATCAAGTTGAGCAGATCCAAGCAACATTGGCATCACTTTATTAATAAATCTGTCAACATTCACTTTTGGGCATCGGCAGAACTGATCCAATGCCTGCATAGTGTTTACTTAATGTAGGAATGCAAACTTAAAACCTCAAACTAGCAATACCAGATATTGTTTAAATGGTATGTACCTTTAAGATGACAGTTCTTGTTAAGTAATCTGTATTGCTCAATTTTCCTTCTAGTGATACCAGAGATTCCATGACCTTCAAATGTTATAGGATAATTTAGCATAGAAGGAAATTATTTCATAATTATTTGAGAGCCTTTAAGAAGAATCTATCTCAAATTTAACCAGATTTTGAATGATATGTAGGAAGATCTTAAGGTAGAGCAAGATTATTAGTAAATCTTTCAGCTTTTGAAGGACTCCATAAGCATTAAAATTTAAAACTTTAAATATTTCAGCTTTTGAAGGACTCCAGGATGTCAATACAAACATCCTTAAGCCTTTACAATTGACCAAATTAATCTTTCACTTCTAAAACCACTATTAGCGCAAATTTATCCAAAGAATACAATGAAATTTTGGCAAGCAAAAATCACACTGAAATGTAATCTTTTGGCAAGATAAGCAGACAATAAAATACTGCTATTGCCAACTAATAGGATCACTTATTAGTAAGATTAATTTTTTTTAATATACATGCAGATCCGTTCCTCCCTACATGAAGAAACCATACTCCTAACAATTCTGTGTTAAACCAAATCATGCTGCACTTCAAATCAAATTATTAGAAGCAACATCATTTAAAGTTGCTTCTCAGATCCTCAAGTTTCAAATTTTTGTACCAGTGATGCCTTATATGAAAACAGACGTTTTCCAAAGTTCACGGTCTTAAATTGTAGCTATAATTATATTACCCTCCTTGAAATTATAAAATAAATAAATAAATAAAGGAATTAGCAGAAATACTCACCTGATCAGCTTCCTGATCTTTGAATTTATCTTGTTCAATTTTCCTAACAAGATTACCCATGCATTCTAGACATTTGGCACGGAGAAACAATTTGGGTGAACTGTAGTCATCAAACAGAATGTCTTTCAGTGCTTTCATTGTTATATCATAATAACTTTGACGAAAAGTGATCTGCATGGAACAAATTGCACATCAATTCACATTGGGATAATAATTTAGTGCAATCAAAACCTATATCATGCTTGGACTTATATATATATATATGTACCGGTATTAAAACTGCAATTGATGCCAGGGTTTCAATAGCTTCTTCCTGTAACTTCTGCTTTTGATGCTGAAAACTCACAAAAACCTGCTCAGCTTATTGTAAGTACATAAACCATAGAAAACTACGGGCGAGACTACACTAATACGGTGTGTAAATGAGAAGTTGATACTGAAAATTGCAGGTTATATATGTACCTTAAGAAGTACAATCAATAATGCTACAATCTCATCCGCAATAGATAATATTTTGTCGAAGCCACAACTTGTAACCAAGGAACGAATGGCAATAACAGTATATACCTGCAGAAAATATTAAACAACTGAATAAGTAATGTAACTAATAAGGGATATCTTGTATAGGCAATAAACAACTTAATGCTTCGATGTATACAGAGAATAATTTCATTGGAATCAGCTTCTAAGATAATTACTGTGTCAAAAATTGGGGATAAATCTTAATGTACAGATACCAATACCAGTAATACTAATTAATAAGTAATGTTTAGGAAAGCAAAACTGAAAAAGAGGCGAATAAATACAACATGTTAAAAATGAGATAAGTATCAACATTTCAGATCCCCTAGTCTCTTTAAATGATAATCACTGTGTAAACTAGCTAGCTATGATCCGTGATTGCATACAATATAAAAAGAATCAATCAATTGTGAGAGGGCTGTTTTAGAAGCAGTGAAGCACCACTAGCACTAAAAGTTAGCTGCATTGTTGCTATGTCATGGTGTCCTGAGGTAAATAGGAAACATATAAATATGATCAATTGGGAAAATGGACCTAACAAAGAAAACAAGCAACTCTTCATTAACAGTCAACAGATGTCAAGCTGCAGCATTAATCTGTTTGTAATTGTACCTGTACACGGGCACAAAGGCTATACTTAATGATGGGAACTAGTTTAGCCAAGAACTTCACGTGATATTGAGCTTGCTTTAATTGTTCCTTATATCCACTCAAACACTTAATTGCATGCATAGTAGCCCAAAGTACTCGGTGGTTTAGCTCATTCAGTGACTTAAGGACCAGACTCACAACTTGCTCAAGGTACCGAATCATATCCTGTGGTAGCAAGTAAAAGAGAGAATTATATATGAATGAAATTGTTAGCATCACAAATAACAGGATATGAACAAAATCAACAAAAGAAAACACTTTCAGAGTTAAATAGAGCTTTATTGAATCACATATCATGATTCATAACCATATACCCCTTTGAAGCGTCCAGCTGCAATTGTACCAATGGCAAGCATTGCTGCATAACGTACCCGCCAATCGCTATGAGGTGCATATGCCATTGTTATCATCTCAATAACCGTGGGAACAACCACACTTTCATCCCCTTCAAAAGAGAGCCAATTCAGCAAGAACGTCCCCCGGGAGAAAGTCTCTGTCATCCCAGCCTCTTGACAATTCTTATCATCCACTTCATACCAAAGAGGATCGTCCACAACACACGACATCATGCCCATAGCAACCGAAAAGACCCTCTTCACTTCCTCACGAGAAAGACTATGAATCAGGCTCTGCATCGCATCCATGTTCAACTCATCAAGCTCCTTGAGAACAACAACCGCCACACACCTCAGCTCCTCACTCGCCCCTTTCACCTCCGCGAGTCGAATCATACACCAAAACACGTCACGTTCTTTCCCCTCAAAGATTTTTCCTATGTCCAGCGTAACCAAATCCGTCAAGAGTCGTACCTTATTCACCACAATCTCTTCTTCCGCGTGACGATCGATGAATCGCAACAAAATCGGCAAGAGAGAATGGCACGCTTCGATTCTCTCCAGCTCCTTCGACATTATCATCAGCGTCACCGATGCATCGAATGTCAACACCTGCAGATTCTGATCTGGCAAGTCAACGAGCTTCAAGATGTTCTCAAAGAGCGCGTTATAGTTCCCCTGATCTAGCCAGAACTCTTTGTTTTGAACAACTTCCATCGGCAATTCCGCTATCAACTTGAGTCCTTTCTTATGGTTCGATTCATCGTCGCCGGAAACGCACGTGCAAACGTACTCGAGAAGCTCCTCCCAACCGCCGACAGGATACTCGTACAACCTGGCGGCGACGAGGCCGGTGATTTCGCAGAGCAGAGGGATTAAAGACTCTTCGGATTCTACTACCTTGAGGGAATGGAGGAGAGGGATTTTGAGTTCTATGAGGATGGAGGAGTTCATTTTGACATCGCTGGTGAGAATGTGGCGGAGGAGAGAAACTGTTTCGGTTCGGATTTGGAGCGGAGGGTGGGATTGGAGGAGTTTGGCGAGTTTGAAGGATAAGGCGTTAGGGTAATGGAGAGCGAGGGAATGGAGTATGGTTATGGATGTGGCGTTCTTGGATTTGATGAGGTCATTTATCGCGTCTTGAAGCGACGAGAGATCGTTGGATTCAAGAATCTTGGCGGCGTACGGTCGGAGTTCGAAGCCGTGGAGGAGTGACTTGTCTTGGCTTTCTTCTATGCGCCTTCTCTTGCGCGACCTTTCTTCCAAGTAGTTGGTCCGTGGTGGAGTCTCTGCCGCCTGCGGTGATAACCGGACGCGTAGGGAAGATTGTGGCGGCGGCAGCGGGGTTGACGGAGGTGGCGAGGAAGGCCTCTGAGTAAAGTGAGAGGTTGATGTTGACGCCATTGTTGAGGAAGGTTAGGTTCGTTCAAACACAGATTTTGGAGGGAAAAATAACGGTCAGTTTCATGAAATCTGTTTTATCTGTTGTGGTAGTGGGTAGCGGCAGTTGGCCACGTCAGCTCTTCTTTTGGTTTTCAAGAAGGATAATAACGCTGACGTAACGCATAAAACGGCACCGTTTGACGCTGCGGTTCTCTTTCGTGAATATATCAGCAGCTAGCTACTAATTCCAGCAATCATGTAGGCTATGTTTGGTATGTAAGAAAGTGGGAGGAAAGAAAATTTATTTGTTAAAGTGTAAAATTGATAATGTGTCACATTATTATTGGCATGTCACACTTATTCATGCACACTTTTTACATTTTTCAAGAAACTTTCTTTTCCCTCCACTTTCATTCCCTCCTCCCAAACATAGTGGTAAAGTTGGTATCAGTGAATTTTTATTACTTTTTGAATTTCACTATATTCAGCAAATGGTTTCAATGTAGCTTTTGCTTGGTAACACTAACAAATTAAGAACTTTCAGTTTACAACAAAATTCAGTGTTCCAATGAGAATTCAGTAGGACTGTTCAAAAATTTGAACTGTTGAACCGAACTGTAGAACTGAACCGAACTAACTATTACCGAACCGAACGATTGTTTACAGTTTGCAAACTGAACTGATATTTTAAAGATGGTTCTCGAACTGAACCCTTATACCTGGTGCAGTTAATAAACTCAAGTGAACCTTATTCATGCACACTTTTTACATTTTTCAAGAAACTTTCTTTTCCCTCCACTTTCATTCCCTCCTCCCAAACATAGTGGTAAAGTTGGTATCAGTGAATTTTTATTACTTTTTGAATTTCACTATATTCAGCAAATGGTTTCAATGTAGCTTTTGCTTGGTAACACTAACAAATTAAGAACTTTCAGTTTACAACAAAATTCAGTGTTCCAATGAGAATTCAGTAGGACTATTCAAAAAATTTGATTGCTGAATCAGAATCAACCGAACTAACTATTACCGAACGAACGATTGTTTACAGATTTGCAAATCAATCGATATTTTAAAGATGGTTCTAATCCGAACCCTTATACAGTGCAATTCAAGAGGACTGTTCAAAATTTGAAGCTGTTGAACCGTAGAATGAACCGAACTAACTATTACGAATCAACGATTGTTTACTGATTTGCAAAGCGAAATGATATTTTAAAGATGGTTCTCGGCGAACCCTTATACTGGTGCAATTCAAGAGGACTATTCAAAAATTTGAAGCTGTTGAACCGAATCAAGAACTAACTATTACCGAATCAACGATTGTTTACTGATTTGCAAAGCGAAATGATATTTTAAAGATGGTTCTCAATCGAACCCTTATACCTGGTGCAATTAGAGGACTGTTTCAAAAATTTGAACTTGAACCGAATCAGAATCAACCGAACTAACTATTACCGAATCAAAACGATTGTTTACAGTTTGCAAAGCGAATCGATATTTTAAAGATGGTTCTCGAACCCTTATACCTGGTGCAGTTAATAAACTCAAGTGAACCTTATTCATGCACACTTTTTACATTTTTCAAGAAACTTTCTTTTCCCTCCACTTTCATTCCCTCCTCCCAAACATAGTGGTAAAGTTGGTATCAGTGAATTTTTATTACTTTTTGAATTTCACTATATTCAGCAAATGGTTTCAATGTAGCTTTTGCTTGGTAACACTAACAAATTAAGAACTTTCAGTTTACAACAAAATTCAGTGTTCCAATGAGAATTCAGTAGGACTGTTCAAAAATTTGAACTGTTGAACTGAACTGTAGAATCAATCAGAACTAACTATTACCAATCAACGATTGTTTCTGATTTGCAAACTGAATCGATATTTTAAAGATGGTTCTCGAACCCTTATACCTGGTGCAATTCAGTAGGACTGTTCAAAAATTTGAACTGTTGAACCGAACTGTAGAACTGAACCGAACTAACTATTACCGAACCGAACGATTGTTTACAGTTTGCAAACTGAAATGATATTTTAAAGATGGTTCTCGAACTGAACCCTTATACCTGGTGCAATTCAGTAGGACTGTTCAAAAATTTGAACTGTTGAACCGAACTGTAGAACTGAACCGAACTAACTATTACCGAACCGAACGATTGTTTACAGTTTGCAAACTGAACTGATATTTTAAAGATGGTTCTCGAACTGAACCCTTATACCTGGTGCAGTTAATAAACTCAAGTGAACCGAACCGTAAATAAATTCACATTTAGCAAACACTAAGTTGCTCTGTAGTAGTTGGCGGTGACACTCGCTTGTCTCTCTCTCAGATGTTTCTCACTCAGTCCCGTCTCTCTCACACGTCTGCCTCTTTCTTGCCTTTTTTACAATATTTTTTTACAGCTTTTTTATTTATTGTTTCAGTTGAGTATAGATTTTAAATTGATGAATTGACACAATAAAATTTTTGAGAATGGCACGTAACCTTACCTTTTTGTACACCTGTCTTGTCAACAGCTTCTATCTGTTCCCTCTTTTTTTTATTGGGGTACAATCTGTTCCCTTTTCTTTATTCATTCACAAACAATTTATACATATCACAGTTTTAAGTTTTAACAATTAAATTAGTCTTGTAAAAAAAATTATAAACTAGTAAATATTTATTGCATCACATGGTCCATTAACGATGTCTTTTTTTTTGTTATAAGTTTTATGGAATTTCGTGTTACTATTTCGATTTTATTTCACAAGTTGCATTTTTTTTAAAGGATTTATTATTATTATTAGTAGCAGCAGCAGCAGCAGTAGTATTTGTTATTTTCTTAAGCAAATTTTTTACCGTTGGTATGTGATTTCATTTTATGCATATATATTATTACAAAACTTTTGAATATTTTCAAGTTTGTTTGGTATTTAATTCTCTTTCTCAGTTGGTCAAAAAGAAATTCGTTTTTTCGGTGAAACCAGTCTAGAAATCTCGCAAAAGTATATTCTTAAAGCTAATACAGGTTTTCAGACAGTAAAAAAAAAAACTAATACAAGTTCGGTTTGAGTGTTTAAGAACCGGTGCACCAAACTACATCGACAGTTCAGCTCGGTTCAACGTGGCACACAAACGGTTCGGTTCAGCTCAGTCGAACCAATTTTCAGTTTGGTTCAGTTCGGTTCAGTTTTCACTGCTGAACTGCACCATGAACACCCTAGAATTCAAAGGCATGCAGGGTAATTTTCTGATTATGTTGTGAAATTTACTGGTATTGTCAAAAAGAAACGGCAGGTGTTCATGTTGCTTGTGCTTACATTTTTTTTTACTACATTATTATGCTCCTTCACTTCAAGAGGGTGCAGCTTATTGCTTTAAGTGTATTGCTTGCAGAGGTGATGATGGGTTGGCAATTGAAGATGAAGAAGACCTGCGATTTGTGTGCATGCAACAAATGCTATAGCCTGTAGTGATTCGATGAGATTTCAATTCAATGATTGTAATTTCATTAATTTTATCAAAAGTTTATATATTCCTATTTGAATAAGAAGTACACATACACCATGCAGAATCTGGATTTAAAAGGAAACAAGTCCTTCGTACAATAACTTCATTAGGAAGGTACTTGCTAACTGCTCAAAATTACTTAAGCTTTCTCTCCATCACAACAATCTGCTGAAATCCCCCAAGCGACTGGAAACCTCACTTCTATCAATGTCTTCAATGTGCAAAGGAAAATACAAACTACTCATAGTCATAAGTTGAAAAATATTTTTATCAAAACAAATCCCGACTTCAAAAATTACGTTTTGAAATTTAAGAGGCAAATCTCAGGTATCCTCGGTAAATGGGTGCGCTTGCAAAAGGAAAAGGCACATCTGAAACAGAGTAGAAAATTACTGTACATTTGCATTATTTGTATGTGCGAATGTTGTTGCACCTTTACACATTGGAAGATCAAGATCTTCCTTTCTTATTGTCGCCTATACAATTCAATGAAGAAACAAGAAACAAATCCCTACTGTACAATTCTACAGGGAAATTGAAGACTAATAATTGAAGGAAGTGCATCATCCCGTGGGCATATAGCGCTTTGATGTGCTGAATAAATTCTAAGCTATTATTCCATCCCCACCATTTCGATCTATGAAGTCAATCATCTGATTAATAGCTTCCTCAGTTGCCAGACGGTCAGGTCGAGATAAAATCTACAAGAAAATATATATTGAACCAAGATGATTAAGATAAATCGAATCTACAAGATATATATTGTAACAAAAAGTTCTACTAAACTCTTTTACGACGGAAATAATCTTGGGAAGATTCTTGTTATTACGTCCAAATAGGTGCTTATCTGACCTGATGCATACAGTTTTTTCAACTTTTGCTTAGCCCAACATGTGTACTATGGATGTAATAATTTGAAAATAAAACAGCAAGAGGTCATAAGGAGAATTTAAAAAGATTTAAGACCTTCTTAACATTGTAGAAAGAGGTCCATGTACATATCTGGCTTCATTGAAATCACCCTTTAATGGCAAGAAGTTTAACCAGTTTCGAACCACCTCCTTAATAAAATCGGGATTGAGGATAACAAAAAGTTCAAAAAGGTGGCAAAGCAGTAAACACTGCAGATCAACAGTTGACAGCAGGAATATTGATAAACTAATCAAAGGTCTCATGGTAATAAAACTAACAATTTGCAATTGCATGGTGTTTAAATTTTTTAGCTTATAAAGAAATAGCAGTCATAAGGACAAAAGTGTAATTACTTAAATTGTAGATGCTTGACAGAAATTAACAATTAATCAAATTGTAGATTCTTGTGAGGAATTATATGTAGCACGTTACTTTCAAGGCTTAAATACGCATTCCATCCCTTGCAAATATAATGAAATCTGGTTTTTGTCCTTGTAAAAAAAATTAGATTAGTTGATTTTTGGTCCACTGACGTCATCTCTCCGTTGAAAAACGACGACTGACGGAACGCCACCTGGACCTGCTGGCATGGCCTATTTAAAAGATTTGGCACCCATTGAATGTCTGACTCAACATTTTTCGTTTTAAATAAATTAAAAACAAAATAAAACCCAGAAACTCATTTTTACCTTCAACAAAAATCCTCCCCCTCCCCTTCGGCCACCACAATTGCCATCCCATCTCTCCCCATCCATATCCCCATCGGCCACCCAGAAGAAGAAAAACGAACATAAATCCATAAATAAACACAAAAACATTGGAAACATGCTACTGGTTTACATACAAGACGCAGTATGGAGGAGCTGAGGTTTTGGAGTACATCAACACTTTCAAACAAGCTAAGCTTGCTCTCCCCCCCCCCCCCCAACCCCAACCCCAAAATGCTCCACCTCGCCACCATTGTGCACTCCACTTCGGAAAACACAACACGCCATCAGAACCCAAAAATTCATCCCTAGAAACCCAGAAATCCTCTCCCTCCCCATGGGTCACCCTCCCTCACCATCTCCCCCACCCCTTTGGCTATCTTCTTCCCCATTAGGGTTTACGACACCCCACCCAACCCTCATCCCCACCTTTTCTCCCCTATCCCCATTGGACTCCCCCAATTCCACCTCAATCAAACACAAAAAGCAACCATATCACCACAAAAATCATACACAACCAGAAAACAGAGGAAGATCTCCCCCAACAGTGGCAAACCCATCTCATCCCTTGCAAATATAATGATATCTGGTTTTTGTCCTTGTAAAAAAAATTAGATTAGTTGATTTTTGGTCCACTGACGTCATCTCTCCGTTGAAAAACGACGACTGACGGAACGCCACCTGGACCTACTGACATGGCCTATTTAAAAGATTTGGCACCCATTGAATGTCTGACTCAACATTTTTCGTTTTAAATAAATTAAAAACAAAATAAAACCCAGAAACTCATTTTTACCTTCAACAAAAATCCTCCCCCTCCCCTTCGGCCACCACAGCTGCCATCCCATCTCTCCCCCTCCATATCCCCATCGGCCACACAGAAGAACAAAACCCAGAAGAAGAAAAACAAACATAAATCCATAAATAAACACAAAAATATTGGAAACATGCTACTGGTTTACATACAAGACGCAGTAGGGAGGAGCTGAGGTTTTGGAGTACATCAACACTTTCAAACAAGCTAAGCTTGCTCTCCCCCCCCCCCCCCACCCCAAAATGCTCCACCTCGCCACCATTGTGCACTCCACTTCGGAAAACACAACACGCCACCAGAACCCAAAAATTCATCCCTAGAAACCCAGAAATCCTCTCCCTCCCCATGGGTCACCCTCCCCACCATCTCCCCACCCCTTTGGCTATCTTCTTCCCCATTAGGGTTTACGACACCCCACCCAACCCTCATCCCCACCTTTTCTCCCCTATCCCCATCGGACTCCCCCAATTCCACCTCAATCAAACACAAAAAGCAACCATATCACCACAAAAATCATACACAACCAGAAAACAGAGGAAGATCTCCCCCAACAGTGGCAAACCCATCTCACCACTAATACACCCCCACTCAGAACCCCACTTCCTCTTCATCTCCGATCTTCCCCTTCATCCCCTATAATGCCAAAATCAATCGTGGAAAAATGGCAGAGGTAGAAACCCACAAACAAAACCCTAGTGTAGAACACAGAGAGGTGAACGAGAGAAATATACAAACGAAACCCTAGTGTAGAACACCACCTCTATGCGTAAACAGCTAGGAGCACCATGATGATTTTGATGTTGAGCTTATCTCGGATAGTATAGAGGGGCGCAAAAATGCGAGCTGTAATAACTAAATAGTACAGGACAGAGGCAAAACGCGGGGCACTCGCTGACCGAACTGGGTCAAAACGGGGACAGAGAAGGCCGACGAGTTGAATGGCAGAGGCGATGACGTCGCCGGCGGTCTAGAAGGTGGCAAGTGGACCCCAGGCATCAGCAAGCCTTATGATAAAGGCATGTGACGACGCGTGGTGGTGGCACTTCAGGGGAAGACAGATCTAACTCCGACGAACCTAATCGGGTGGTCGCCGTGGAACCCAGGGCTGCCGATTCTGAACAGTCGGCAGACAACTAGGGTTTTGGGACTTTGGGACTTGACAACTAGGGTTTTGGGACGTTTTTATCAGGCCCACTGATCGTGAGCTCTCGTACTAACTTGAGACTAGAGGTTTGGCGCTGAATAGCTTGAGAGATTAGCTCTCAGCCTATTGTATTTATAATGCAAAATCTGTACAACAGAATCCCATGATTATGGGGATGAAATTTGTCCTATATCAATCCTAATTACAGCATAAATATATACATGAAAATAGGGAATATTTACAAAAAATAAATAAGGGAGGGAATATCTCAACAATATAAATCAGGTATCTCAACAATTAACACCATATCTCAACAATTTTGTCGATAAGAGGAAAGTGCCCTCTTTTTCCATTTTGTGATAAACCAATATTTGAAATTTCCATACATACATAAACTTTTCATATGTTTACTTTTCAGATGTTTAGCTCTTTCTGCACACAAATAAAAAATACTACCTTTGGTCCCTTATATAAGGAAAAAAAAAACAAAAATCACCAAGACCAAGGAAGACTATTTAATGTTATAACATTGAAATCTTATCCCAGATATACCCTTAACATTAAATATTTTATACCCACCATGTGAGTTTCTAGTAAACATACATCTCACATTAAATAGGGTGTAAAAAAAAATTGTAGCAATTAATGCACCTTGAAATGAATTTATTTTTCTTATAATTAGGAACAAAAAATACACCAATTTTTTTTTATAATACGGACTAGAGGTAGTATAAAAAGTTGTTTTATTGTTCTTCGGAAGACATCATACCGATCAATGATCATACCTGCCAATAAGATGTTTACTATGTATTGGTATTTGGAAGATTATTACCTCATGGTTGTCGATACTGTCACGATGAAATTCAAGAATTTTCCCAAGAGCTGCAACTGCCGCATCATATAACAATGATACACCTTCAGATTGTCCACTAACTGAAAGCCTTTCTGTCATCAAATCGTGTAGTCTGGCGATAGCCACTGCATAAAACCTATTACTTGTCATATTCAAAAAGAAAAACCAGTACAACATACTTTAGTATACTTTTAAGAGCTTAAAGAAGTTACCAGCAACATTAGTTTTGAATCCATGTTCTCCAAACTCAGCACAGATACCAATCGCCCGTGTAGCATCCTGGAAGAATCATTATCCAAAAATAAACGTTCATTATTCATATATAAATACTTAAGTAAAGAAAAACAAATTATTGACACGTTTTGCAAATTAATAGCAGCTGGCAATAAGGACGATCTTCCCTTAAAGCATCACAGGCAGTTACAACATATTTATTATGATACCTGTTCAATTAGCAGACAGAGACAAGATATATTATTATTAGAGGCAATTACTGCCATAACTTCAGACCAAACTGATAAAAGAAATTAGATTTACTTAGGCAATTTTTCTGGGAATCGTGGCACGATAATGTTAAAAATGGAAATTATATAAGCTGTCACTCTATCTGGGATGCCATGGACCTGCCAAAGATCATGCAGAAGCAACAATAAAATTTATGGGGAAAAAAAAGCTGCGTAGAGCCCAATTTGTACTCAAGAATACATAGAACAGATAACGCTTTTCATAATAACAATATTGTCCAATTCAAATATGAATATTTCGTAATTTACCAGTAGTTGACATTTGAAAGTATTTGTACTAAGTAGCACCAAAAGCAGCTTCTGAGGAACTACTTAAGGGCCAACTAGCCATTGTGAGATAATCAGCGCAGGATTTAGTACTGGCTTAAGTAGAAAAATGTAGTTGCAAAATTGACACAACAGAAGTTGATGCCAGCTTCAAAGTTGAAAATGCTTTAAAGTCCTTGATTTCTTCTGAATTAATGATGAATGGTCAGACTTAGAATCTCTGAATGATGAAAGATATGACTTATGCCATAGAACGCAAACATAGACACATTGTAGATTTGGCCTTTCCCTCTTAAGCCATGCCTCTCTTCCCTTAAAATTTTGGGACCATGCATTCGTCATTGCAGTTTATCTCATAAACCAATTACCTTCTCAGCCTCCCTAAATTTCCAAATTCCTTATTCTATTTTGTTCAAACAAAAATCCTAATTATACCTTGTGCATGCGTCCCCCTCTCAGACCCTATAATGCCCATAAGTTCAATTTTAGGTCTCATGAATGTCTTTTTTTAGGATATTCTACTTCCCACAAGGGAAACAAATGTCTCTGGCCAACTGGAAAAAAATTCATCTCCAAAGATGTAATCTTCAATGAGATTAGGTTCCCATATGATGGTCTTTTCTCACCCAAAACATCTGTTCAGGTCCCTCCTCCAACTACTCCTGTCACCATTCCTTCCATCATTCCACTCCCCACATCAATTCCATTCACTACTTCCAACACCCCACAGGTTCACTCCCCTAAATCCACTCCTGCCACTGCATCCACTGAAACTGCCCCTGCATCACAGTCTTCTAACTCAACCTCTCCATCCCCTGTCCATATCACTAATTGGTCATCTTCTGTGTGCAGTTCAGTATCAGCTACTGTCCCTCCTTCCCCTCAGTCCCAGCCTTCCTCTAATCAAAATCTGGTCATCCCTTATGAGTCTAGACCCCCTAACACTCACCCATCCAAAAATGGCATAGTCAAACACCAAATTCACCCAACCTTACTCCTTGCACATGTTGAACCAAAGTTTGTGAAACAAGCCTTGCAACATCCGCAATGGTTACAAGCTATGCAGACAGAATTTGAGGCCTTACAAAAGAATAACAGATGGTCTCTAGTCCCTTTATCTCCTAACCAGTGGGTTGTAAGCGGGTTTTCCGAGTTAAGGAGAATGCAGATGGCTCCCATAATGAATACAAAGCCAGACTTGTTGCCAAAGGCTACCAGCAATCAGTTTGGTCATGATTTTAATGAGACTTTCAGCCCTATTGTGAAACCAATCACCATTAGAACAATTCTCACTTTGGCCTTGACTCATAAATGGGCTCTTCAACAATTAGATGTCAATAATGCCTTCCTCAACGGGCTCCTTGAGGAAGAAGTCTACATGTCCCAACCACCCGGGTTTGAGGTTTCTGACAAATCCCTGGTATACAAGTTGCACAAAGCTCTCTATTGGCTCAAGCAAGCCCCTAGAGCATGGTTTGAAAGGCTCAAAGGTACTCTCACTAAATTTGGGTTTTGGGATAGCAAGTGTAATCCCTCATTGTTCATTTACACACATCACAAGGCTATTGTCTATCTTCTAGTCTATGTAGACGACGTTATCATCACTGAGAATTCACGTCAGCTTGTGCAGTAGCTCATCACTCAACTAAATTCAGTCTTCTCCTTAAAACAGTTAGGTCGGCTGGACTATTTTTGGGTATTGAGGTTCGGCCTCAACCCAATGGTTCCCTACTACTCACACAAACCAAATACATTGGAGATCTTCTGGTCAAAACAAACATGATTGATGCTAAACCTATCTCCTCTCCAATGGTCTCAAACTGCAAACTCTCAAAGCATGGAGCTGATGTTATGTCTGACCCTTCTCTGTATAGATCTGTGGTTGGGGCCATGCAATATGACTCTATTACTTGGCTTGAAATCAGCTTCTCAGTAAAAAATGTATGCCAATTCATGGCAGCTCCCTTGGATACTCACTGGACTGCAATAAAAAGGATTTTAAGGTACCTAAAAGGCACACTGTAACATGGCCTGCACCTTCTTCCATCTGCACCTGCTCAACAGTTCAGCCTTACTGCATTTTGTGATGCACATTGGGCTACTGATCCAGATGACAGAAAGTCTACATCTGGTGCAGCTATCTATTTTTGTCCAAACTTGATCTCTTGGTGGTCTGGAAAGAAAATTGTGGTTGCCCGTTCAAGTGCTAAAGCTGAATATAGGAGTCTTGCAGGAGTTACTGCAAAAATTCTATGGATACAAACTCTATTTTTTTACCTATGTTTATTCCAAGAATTCCATGACAATCAAAGTGCAGTTGCTTTAGCTCACAACCCAGTGCTCCATGCCCGCACCAAACATAAGGAGCTAGACCTATTCTTTGCAGGGAGAAAGTCCTTAGCAAACAAATCCTAGTTCGGCATGTACCATCTCAAGCTCAGTGGGCTGAGTGCCTCACTAAACCTCTCTCTCCCACCCGGTTCCTGCAGCTTAGGGACAAGCTCAATGTGATTGAGGGGGGGTGTGAGTCTAGTATCCTAAATGTAACAGCTGGAACTAACTCTCTGAGTTAGTTACAGATGGGTGTAGGTTAACAAAGGTTTAGTGTAGGATAAGCCCAGCTATATAAAGCTGGCATTTGTGTTAATGTTAGTTGAGCCATTTGTAAAATTTCTCAATTACAGAAAGTTTTCTCTCTCTCTCTCTCTATGAATTCTCTCAATATCAATTCCCACTTGATCAATCAATTCTCACTTGATCAATCAATTCATGGCCTTCCTCGTGTGCATTCTATTTGGCACGTCTAAATGAAAGCGAGTCGATCTGCTTGTTACTTCTAATGGGTCCTCGAGTAATAAAACCTCGATAGGCGTATTGGTTTTTAGTTGGTGCACGTGTAGCGTCCACATCTAGGAACTGTTCTACAATATGATTCTTATTACTATTGGTGGGCCTTTGCATAACGAATTGTGCGTGCAGATTTTTTGTTGTAGAATGTCTGCATCTTTAGTTGTACCCTCATCTTGTTGATTCTCATATGGATTATCATTTGCAAGTACCTCAAAATGAGACCCTTGCTCATTGTTTACGATCTTCACAACCTTATCCACACAAGGGACATTAGGTTATCATCTAGCTTTTGAAAATTCTATTTTCTCCTCCTGGAATCTCAGGTGACCAGCATCCATGGTCAATCCAAATATATTTCTTGGCTCCCCGTTCTCGTGTTCTCTCACTTCCTTCACACCTAGTTTATGATCATGGATATCTGAGGCATTTAACTCCTCCCTAACAACGGGACTAGCATCTTTACAATGTCCATAGTGATCGCATTGGAAGCATACGAAATATAAGCCTTCATATTTAATTTTATATACCCTATTATGGAGTTCAAAATTGGAGGCTAGGATTTTTGCAAGGTACACTTCAATGCATATTATGGCAAACTTTACCTTGTTAATGATATACTTTTCTTCTTGTATGTTTTCTAACCGCTTCAGAGTCATATCAATGCAGCCAATAACATTTCCAAATCCCCACAAAATATGTATATCATAGAATTTAATGGGCAACACCAAGAAATGAATCCTCATTGACATCCATTTGAACTAGTCTTCACGTGCCATCTTCGAGCTAGGAGATGGTGGAATAGTATCATCCATAGATCTTCATCACAAACTCTTTTAACATCATTCCAATCAAAATAGGTTGTAGTCGGTCTCCATAGCGATCATTCCCATATCTCCTACGAGCTCTAGTTTCCAAAGTTTTCACTGATGTGCACACAAAAAACAAATTTTGAGGAAAAAGGTTGGCAAGCACTACATGTCTCTTCTTTATATATACAAACTACTAGGCATAAAGGGTCATGTGACTGTTCCTACTGTCTTGCACCTCCTCTAGGTTCCTCCTCCTCTTCTGAAGAAACCATATAATTTGATGATGTTTCCTCGTGGTCCTCCTCAATCTCTTGGACTAGTTTGAGGAATGGTTGCCACCTCTATCTCCTCCTTATTCTATGTTTATGCTACCACATAGCTCTAAGACCCCAGAACTACCTTCACCCTTCTTGTGCCACGCCATAGCTGATTTTTTTCCCCAAGAGTTCTTGACAAATCCTATCAGAGTTTATTCCTTTTTTTCCTTCATTTTCATTACTTCTCTAATCCATTATATCGCCCATGTTTCTTTCAATTATATTAGCAAGGAAAAATATAAAGAAGGCACAATCCCTCTTCTCAATATATATTATGTATATTAAAAAATTTAAATTGTTTAACATGTGCTTTGTATTTTGTCCCTGAAAAGATAACCTTTTTTTATAAATAATTTCTAATTAAATTTTATTTAATGATAAAAATGTAAAAATGATGTGTTTATGACAGAAGAAGAAAACAAATCCTAACTATCATTTATTCATGTACGAGTGTAGAATTAAAAGTTTTAATTCTTTGAAAGAATTCAATGGTTATAAGTAAGTTTTTAATATTAAGTAACATTACATGACAAAGATTGACTCCTTTTAACTTCACCTGATATGTATTCACACTCATTAATTTGATATGCAGGTTTTCGGGCACGGCCTTGCTTGAAAAACATCTAAATGGGAAAGAATAACAAAGGCGAACATACTTACCCAAAAAAATGCAACATTTGACATAAGGGCATCAACATATGGCAAGAAGTGAGCACTAAATGTTTCAAGTGTTGTTTCTATTAAGTTATTTGCATCCTGCAATTAGTGGAAAAAATAAACAAATATTGTTACCACTCTACAAATCAATAAATATAAAGAAAATATTAGAGTTTAATAATTATACATTGATCATAAATAAGTTTTGTGCTCCCGCTATGTATGGGTCTTTTATTATATTTTTATTAATTCAAAGAGAGCGATATTTGAAAATTATATAATTAATTAAATATGTATCAATAAATATTTAATTTAATATTATAAAGATATTTATTAACAAGAGTTGATTTGTCTGAAGTGATATATTGTATTTATAATTTTTTTTTAAATTATAACTATTTATTTAACAAATTAGTTATGCAACTTTTTAAAATTAATTATCCTCTCTCTTCCATTTATGTAAATGAAATGTAAAAAACAATTAACGAATGTGAAAAAGACCAAATATTTACTAGTTATTGATTTAACCTTTCTCAAAATGAAAAAAAGACCAAATAAGAAAAATGTGGAGCTCTCATAGATAGTAATTCACAGGGGACTTGGCATAATGACATTTTGTTCATATATATAGATTTGAATGTCAAAAGCACGAAAAAGAGAATTTAAAGATACAACCTGAATTATTTCTTCATTTGGTAAATATTCACTTCCCGCTTCAGAAGTCCCCACTTCTTTTGCTCTCTCTATTTCAAGTTCAATGACCTTTCCTATTATTCGGTTTATCTCATCAGCAATAATCTCAATTAGTTGACTGGTGAAAAATGAACTAGAGATCTGCATTAAGGACATGCGTTATTTGCATGAGAAAAATATGATCTAAACATATCACCAATATTAATATATATTTTGCAGAATTGCAGTGTACATTTAGATCAAGGGCAAAAGATGTTACTCAATAATGTATACTAAGATGAAATATAGTTATCAAAACCCTGAAATCCGTAAGGAAATTTTGATGTCAAGGATTTGACATAATACCTGAAGGCATCTGGGGAGTATCTTCAACAATCTTGTAGACAAATCACTATCAGTTTCCTGCATGGAGTAATTTGAACATCAAAATAATAAACTAGACGAAATTGTTGTTCATATGTATCCCGCAATGGCAAGAAATAAGTCAATGCATGAACTGATAATATTAAGAAGTAAGAGCCATGACCAAATACCTTTTGTAGCCTTTCAACCATAGATCGTACAATGATGGAAGTCAAAGATCTCTGAGTCTGTTCATTTTGGACACCTACTTTAATTGAGAGCAATAGGTTTGGAAGAGCTAGAAACAGAAAGTAAATTATTTTATCAAAAAAGGTTAACACACAAAAATTCAAGACTTTAAATGAACTCAAATAATTTAAATTTATATTCACCTAAAATAGAAGCCTTGCGAGTTTCAAAACTAGAACAACCAACCCAGCGCACAAAAATTCTACCTAAACATTTGAATACATGTTTAGTCACATGTTAATTTGAAAACAATCATCAGATGTATTAGACCAACCTTGCCAATGTAGGGGGAAAACTTTTGGGATGACCTAACAGCACAGTATGACAGTATGTTACCCGCCTGAACTCTCACACTTTCGACCAAATGTTTGGCCCCATCTAGGCTGCAAATGAGTACATCCATTGTTAGATGTGATGTTGGTTGGTTTCAAAAGTTCATTCATTTCTTGGATAGAGACACGCACAAACACACATATATCATTGTAGTTCCCAATTTACCTTCCTTTCAGGTTTCACTCTTTGCTTATAACATCCAACTTCCAATATCACTTTTCCTTACCTTTCAGCATTAACTATGGAAGGAGAATATCTTACTTGGAGATGTAATTACCGCTCTAGTCCTTTTTAAATGTCATTTGACATTTGACATAATACTAATATAGTATAAATTAAAAAATACAATTAATATTCTCAATTACTAGCGGAAAGACGGGCACTACCATTCTATTACGCTACAGTATGAAATATTTTATCGCATTTTATTGTTTAATGTTGGTTTTAAGAAATTTTATTAAGTATTCCTTGTATTTTATTACACTAATTTTGAAAATGACATATTATTATTAATTAACAGTATTTAACGCCTATTGATATGTACACATATATGTTACTTTCTTTTAATAAAAAGAATTTGGATTTGGATTTACTTTTTAGAAATTGATTTAAGATATTTGATTTCACTATGAATTTACGTGTGTATATGTTAACCGCTATCTGGGAGAAGAAGTGCATAAGTTAAAAACGGTTGATATACACAAAAGTAGGGAGTAATTTATTTGGATAAGCATAAATAAAAGAGAAATAAAGGGTAAAATTGGAAAGAAAAAAGTCTACACCAAAAAGGGATATCCCCTTTATATATAGTTATAGATATTTATATTTATATTTATATTTATACTTAAAAAACAAACGCATTGAATATAATATTTTTTTAACAAAAAAACATTATTTTTTCATTTTATAACCAATGCCCATAGGGCGCTAATTAGCAGAACTTACATTAAACAATCAAAATAGAAAAAAATATATAGGAATGTGTAACATTTAATGTTACAAACAAATGCATTAGGTATTGTCTTTTTCAATAAAAAATTTGTTTTGATATTGGTTGAGGAATTAATAAATAGAAATCATATATCGAAAACCACTACACTTGAGATATTGATAATTAAAAAAACTATTTTCAATAAATATTTTTTTATTCTCTAATTAGTACTCTTAGGACATTCGAAATATTTGCCTAAAATTATTGTTTAAAATTTACTGATATGTTTTGTTTTTTTTTTTTTGACGATTACTGATATTTTTTTATCTCTTTAACTTGATAACCCACAATTTTATCCTTTACTAATTAATTAGGTAAAGATAAATGTATATTTGACAAAATAATAATTATGTTATTTTAAGTTTTTAAATATAAATATGAACAAAAAAATTCTTTAAAAAATACTTAAAAGGAAACAGAGAGAGCATAACTGATTCTATGCACTTAAGGCCAAACTAGGGGTGGAAATAGGTCAGGTTAGACCAGGTTTTGGTTAAATAGGTCTGGCCTATTTAAAAAATATAGGATCTAAGTCTATCCTGTTACTTGACAGACAATTTTTAAGATCTAGTCTGACCTTTTTATAAGTTTGGCCTAACCTAAAAGCCTATTAAAAGGCCTATTTCTATGAAGAATTTTAAATAGGCCAATAGGCCTACTATTAAAATAGGTCAATACGCCTACCACTGTATAGGCCAAGACAATATAAAATGAGTAAAGATTTAATAATCTTTATACTCATTCATGTAGAAAATCTAGTTTCCCTATAAACTTAATTGAACTTAGAAAATAATTATAGGACTAATGTGACATTTTATATAATTTTAAAGAATCAATTTGAGCATGAAAAAGGAGATTAGTTACCAAATGGTGAATAGTTGGATATGCAATTATATGAGCAGACACATGCCTGATTGCATTTGCATACCAACTAAGGAATAGTACACCATGAATATAAGACTTCAAGGGAGCTATTTCTCCCTGATCAAGAAGATTATTTAATAACATTAGAACCAAATTTGAAACCTTTAATGCAAAGAAAATGTGAAGCTTTCAACATGGGAAATAGTGGAAAACTGAAGTTTCATGCTAAAAGAAACTTCACAAAGGTCAACTTAGTACAACAAATCTCACGAACATCAACTTCCGCATATGGCATCAAGTGGGACTCACCAATTGTTTGCTAGAGACAACTCCGTATATTTTGAATTCCACCCTGACTTTTGCGTTGTTAAATCCCAGACAACCAGTGAAGTCCTTCTTCATGGTTGTGTAGGAAGTGATGGTCTCTATGAAATCCCCAATTTGAATCTCCATTTGGTTTCCTCCACTCCAGCATCTTGTTTGGTTTCTAATTCCACCCCTAGTCCTTCATTAGTTTCCACAAATGATGTAATAGACAGTTTACCATATAGTTCACAATTTACTTGGCATTTAAGGTTAGGCCATTCTAATCTTCATACCATGAAACTTGTTCTTGATCAACGTAATATCCCATTGTCAAATAAAAATGTCTCCCATGTTTTGTTCTGCTTGCTGTATGGGTAAGGCACATAGGTTGTGATAGGACACTTGGGCCTGAAAGTGTGGATATTGGGCCTGGTCAAGTTCCTAAGAGGCCTCCTATATGGAAAGTATATTCTAGAAGAAAGAAGAGAACATCAGGTGAGGGAGAGTTAGTTACTGGACGTGGCAGTTAATTCCACCCATAAAGTTAGTGGGCAAGCAAGCGGTTAGTGGGCAGGGAATATGAGGGTAGTAGGGGAGAGAGGAGAGGATTATTCAGAGAAGTTGTAATTGAGTATTAGGAGAGTTTCTCTCTGGGATAGGAGCATTGCGCTCTGGTTGTGTTCTGTTTTCTCCTTTGTAGAGCTTTCATGCTCCATTTTCAATTCAATTAATACACTATTCCATTCTGCTGAATTGAGTTTCCTATTAGGTTGCACTCACCATCCTCAGACACTCAATACACTTCACCACTTGAATTGGTTTTTAGTGATCTGTGGGGACCAGCCCTTGTTCCATCTTCTAATAAATATCTTTATTACATTACCTTTGTTGATGCATATTCAAGGTTTACTTGGATATATCTGTTAAAAACCAAATCTGAATCCTTATCTGTTTTTAAGCAATTTAAAACAATGGTAGAACTTCAATTTGGTCTCCCCATAAAAGCCCTTCAAACTGATTTGGGAGGTGAGTTTAGGCCTTTCACCAAATATCTTAGTGATCTAGGCATCATTCATAGACTAATCTGCCCCCACACTCACCATCAAAATGGTATAGTGGAAAGAAAGCATCGACACATTGTTGATCTTGGTCCAACTCTTTTAAGCCATGCTTCACTCCCACTCAAGTATTGGGACAATGTCTTTCCAAAACCTGTTTATTTAATTAATAGACTTCCAACCACTTCTTGCTCAAATGTTCCCTATACTGTTCTGTTCAAGCAAAAACCGGATTACAAATTCCTAAAAGTCTTTGGTTGTGCTTGTTTTCCCTTAGTCAGACCCTATAATCCTCATAAGTTTGATTTTATGTCTCATGAGTGACTTTTTCTAGGCTACTCAACATCTCATATCTCATAAAAGATATAAATGCTTGCCCCCTACTGTTAAACTTTTCTTCTCCAAAGATGTCCTTTTCAATGAGACAAGGTTTCCATATAAAGATCTTTTCCCCACTGCCACTTCTGCTACTGTTCCTGTTTCTACTTCAGTCCCCTTGAATCCTATTCCTTTACTTAATTCTTCTAATTTTCGGCCTACACCTCCCTCCTCACAGTCCACTAATTCCAATTCAAATTCTTCTCCATCATCACCCAATATTTCACCTACTGCTCCTCATGTCTTTACCCCTATAGCAGGCATTTCCTCCTCTCTTCCTACACACAATTCCTCAAATTCTGTCCATTCTGCCAGTTCTGATGTTTCCTCTTCTTCTTCTCCTTCTTTACCTATAACCTCCAGGCCTCCTAATGTCCATCCCATGTAAACTAGGTCAAAATCTGGCATCATCCAACCTAGGTTACATCCTTCTATCTTCCTTACTCATTCCAAACCGAAGAGTGTTAAGCAGAGGCTCTCCAGGATCCTAAGTGGCTAGCTGCCATGCAAGATGAATTTGATGCTTTGCAAAGAAATAACACTTGGTCCCTTGTTCCTCTTCATCCTAATAGGAAAGCTATTGGTTGTAAATGGGTATTTCGGAATAAGGAAAAACCAGATGGTTCCATCAATAAATACAAGGCTAGACTAGTGGCAAAAATGTTCCATAAAATTATCAAACCTGTCACTATTAGATTGGTTTTAACCCTTGCATTTACCTATAAATGTACCCATTCAGCAGCTTGATATTAATAATGCATTTCTAAAATGGTTTTCTTGATGAAGAAGTCTATATGCAACAGCCACAAGGCTTTGTTCAGAGTGATCCTGCACTGGTTTTTCGCCTGCACAAGGCTCTTTATGGGTTCAAACAGGCACCTAGACAGTGGTTTGAAAGGCTGAGTGCACCTTGCTGGAATTTGGATTTCAGAACAGCAAGTGCGACACCTCTTTATTCACTTACAAGCTCAATTCTGCAGTTGTATTCTTACTGGTTTATGTTGATCAGTTGATGATATAATCATGAGTGGTAGTTCTTCTGCTCTTAATCATTCTCTCATTCAGAAGCTGCACAAAGTGTTAGCACTAAAGCAACTTGGAGATCTAGACTATTTTCTGGGTATAGAAGTCAAAAAGTAGCCCAATGGCACTCTTCTCTTGACCCAAAGCAAATATCTCAGGGACCTACTTATCAAAACTAATATGCTGGATGCAAATTCTATATCTCTACTCCTATGGTTTCAGGTTCTCAACTCTCCAAAACTGGTTCAGAACCTGTCCAAGATGCTACATTTTTTGGGTCTGTGGTGGGTGCATTACAGTATGCAACTATCACCAGACCTGAAATAAGTTTTTCTGTGAACAAAGTGTGCCAATTTATACATCTTTGGAAAGTCACTGGCAGGCTTAAGAGAATCCTACGCTATCTCAAGGGCACCCTACACTTTGGCCCGTTGTTCTCAGCTGCTCCTCTGCAGCATCCTTTGTCTTTAACAGGTTTTTGTGATGTAGATTGGGCTGGGGATCCTGATGACCACAAGTCCACCTCTGGGTTAGCCATCTATTTTGGGTCTAATTTGGTATCATGGTGGTCCAGAAAACAGCCTCTAGTTGCTCGCTCTAGTGTTGAGGCAGAATATAGAAGTTTAGCTCAAACTACTTCTGAAATTTTGTGGATTCAGACACTTCTTACTGAGCTCCACACCTACTATATTCTGTGATAATCAGAGTACAGTTGTTATGGCTCATAATCCGGTTCTGCATGCAAGAACTAAGCACATGGAAATTGACCTACTCTTTGTTCGTGAAAAGGTTCTCAGCAAACAGCTCACTGTTGTTCATATTCCAGGAATTGATCAAAAGGCTGACATCCTCACCAAACCCTTCTCCTCTGCTAAATTTCTAGAGTTCAGAAGCAACCTCAATGTGACTGCCCTTGCTACTCAAGTTCATCCACCTTGATCTTGTTCCGGGGGGGTGAGTATAAGAGATACTTCTCTTAGGTATACATTTTAAAAGTGCCATATCAGCCCATACAGCTGTAACTACCTTGGAAGCGGTAACAGCGGGGTGAAGGTTAGCACTACATGAGTGTAGGATAAGGCTAGGTATATATTACTTGTACTCTACTCTAAGGCTATCAGAATGTATCATTTCTGAAATAATATGAAATCATTCTCTCTGCAGATTCTCTACTCTAATACCAATATGATGGGAAACGGATTTTTTGTACAAAACAAGTATTTATTTTCCACTTGACATTAGGAATGCTTAGTTGCAAAATTCCAATAGAATATAACGCATTTCCTCTAGAGCTACGGGAATAGAAAGGATGGCATATATATATATATCGTTTGAGGGAGCTAACAGTTAGCCAAGTCATATTCGGTATATGAGCAACATCAATTCTACTTTGCTATGTAACAACTAACTAGAATATGTTACAGAGAGACTTAAAGTATAAGGGGAAATGGTCCTGCACAGCACCGAGAAAAGGGATAACTGTTAAAAAGAATTAACAGTGCACATGTCTCTCATACATTCCAATAAGGGTTTTAGCTTGACCCACAAAACCATTATAGAAACAAATACTTGGGTAGCTAAGATGGACCCCAATTTGAGAAATACAAAGGAATCCCACATCTAAAGCATTCCAACTACAGTAAAGACTCCAAAGCACTAATCAAGATAGTAAGAGAAGTAGAAACCCACAAACTAAAACACAAATCAGGGTTCTTTTTTCCTGTTTCTGCACCATTCTTCTAACGCAAATCCCAGAAAGCTAAACTCCGAAAAGCTGACCTGAAGGAAGTCGACAACCGCATCCGTGGCCCCACGGTGCACGACCATTTCTGCACAGGTTTCCGTCGTTTCTGTCTGGGAGAAGCATTTGCTCAACTGTTTGTCCTCCACCACGTCATGATTCGCGGAGATTTCCACTGCTCTGCTGCTCGTGCGTCACACCGGCAGCCGCGTTGGCCATTGCTGCAACCCCCATTGCTCTGGCTAGTTTTTTTGTTTCTTTTACGCAAGACTAATTTCCTGATTTCTCTTTTTTTTTTTTTTTTGGTATACTTTTGGTTTTTTTTTTTTGGGTTCGGGTCCACTCTAATTAGACCTTTGGCTCGAGTGGTCCCACCAGATTATCCTCACACAGTTCGGTCTTTTAGATTGTCAATGGGACTAATTTTCAGTTTTGGGGTTTAATCACAGCTTAAGCTTTCTCCTTCCTTAAAAATACGTTCTACTGAATCGAACCGATTTGCTTTTGATTTCTCTTTTTGATAGTATTTGATTTTATTTTTTATTTTACCCACGTAATTAGGGCTTTTGACTTTCTGCTGTATTCCCACAAGGTCAATTTCTTTGATTTCCACGTAAGGCTAATTTCTTGTTAATATTTCATTGATTTAAGCATATTTTATTTTATTTTATTTTTTTGACGCAAAAGCATATTTTATTTTGATGTTGTAATCTTAACATTAATATAGTAATAATGTGATATATTTTTTATGAAAAATATTCTATAATATTATATATACATAAATAAGTCGTCTTAATAGGTTTTTTTTACAGGTTTAATAGGTTCTTTTATCAGCTATTTAAATAAATAGGGTATTTTTGAAATGTCTGAGCCTAACCTTTTTTACTAATATATATATAAGTGAGGCTGGAATGACATAACGACTAAAACGCGAAGAACCATGAGTAACGCTCTGCTAGGGCACGAACGTGAGAAGATCGCACAGGTACAACCTCCTCCCAAACCGTCGGATGTAAAGGGGGAGCAAGGAAAACAACCGAAAATCTCTTTCAGGGATAAGCTGCTGGGTAATAAAGCACCGTTACCAAGAAGGGAGAAAACCGATTTGATCAAAGAGAACTTGTTCAAAATAGAGCATGAAGATGGGGATAGGCTAAAGCCTAAGTGCTACATAGATGAAAACTTCCTCAAGACTCTCTGGGAGCCTTGGAGAGATGCATTACTCGTGAAACTGTTGGGAAAAACGGTCAGCTTCTTTACAATGAGAGACCGTTTGAGAGGACTATGGAAACTGTCAGGGGGATTCGAAATCATGGATATTGGCCATGGCTTTTATATGGTCAAATTTGATTTGGAGATGGATAGAGAGAAGGTGTTGGGTGGTGGACCATGGATGCTGTTTGATCACTACTTGGCGGTTCGACCTTGGGTTACTGACTTCAATTCGGCTGAAGTGGAGATAGATAACACATTGGTGTGGATTCGATTTCCTAGTCTGGGAATGGAGTATTATGAAGAGAGTGTGCTCCTGGCTCTGGCCACAGTGGTCGGCACTCCAGTGAAAGTGGACACCAGGTCGATAGATGCATCGCGAGGGAAGTTTGCGCGTGTGTGTGTCGAAATCAGTCTTGACAAACCGGTTGTTGGGAGAGTGTGGTTCCGCAATCATTGGCTTCATGTAGAGTATGAGGGCCTTCATCTCCTTTGCAAGAAGTGTGGGGTGTATGGTCATGTAGCTAGAAATTGCATATTGCATGGCGAGGCAACGTGTGTGACGGTGGAAAGTGAGGCACCACCGACAGTGGGGAAGAGATGATCACCAACCCTAACCCTAATGCTATAATAGGAAAGGTATCAATTCCCCTGTATGGCGATAGTCTCGTGGTTGATAAGGGAAAGAAGATCATTAAGGGGCGTAATCTAGGGGGAACAAATATTCTGATAAGGAAAGTGGGAAAGATACAAAACACATGCACAATCTGGTGCAACAGGAGGAAAAAGGAAACAAATTCAATGCTTTGCAGCTATTGGAGCAAAACGAATTTAGGGTGGGCCCCAGTGTTCCAAATGTGAATCAAATCGCGGGAGGAAAGTTTGAAACACCGAAAACTTGGAGGAAGAAAAAAAGGTCGAGACACGAGGCGCACAAGCTGAAGAAAAATGTGATCATTAATGGCCAGGTTATTGATTTAGAATCTCTCGCTAAGTCAACGTCGCTCAAAGGGAAAGAGGTGATAGGTGGATCGTGTGCCAATAACAGTGAACCTCAGTAGGTGGGCCCAGTAGCAACCAAAAAATTTTACTTTTTGCAGGTCAATCACGACCATGCAGCAGCAAATAAAGGCGAGATAAGTCAATTAGGGCTTGCGAGAGCTTCTTCTTCTAAGAAAGATCCTTACACCCATGACTATGGGATTCGAACGGCGATGAATATAGAGGTGGTGGGCCCTAATCACATTCAGATTCTAGATGATGAAGTCACTCCGGTTGGTGATGGTGGGGTGGCGATGGTGGAGGACGACGAGTGTGAAGAGGTGGATACCGACGATGAAGAAGACATGGTGGCAGAGGAAACGGTGGCTGAAACGCCACTCCACCACCTGGTGTAAGCTGACCGTGGCCCCTCCTTCCCAAGAGATCAGTTTTTAATGACAGTCTTCAACGATCTCTCGATACTATCTTTGAATGTTTAGGGCTTCTGTAACCGGAAAACCCAGGGACATATGAGAGAGCTTATTCGTAGGTACAAGCCTGAACTTGTGTTTATTTATGAAACTCACACTCTATTCTCGCAGGTAGAAAATTTTTGGAGGAAGGAGGGTTATGCCCCAGTGGTGGTGATAGAGGCTCAAGGTCATTCAGGTGGATTTGGGCGCTCTCCTACACCAGTAGTTCGTTGAGTTTCAGTGTTTTGGAAACTTATGAGCAATGTATCAGTGTTACAATTGTAGGTGGGACATCCTCTTGGATTTGCACGAGGGTGTATGGTAGCCCTAATTATCAGCGGCGGTGCCATCTCTGGGATTACTTAGTTACTCTGAGAGGGAGCATTACGAAGCCGTGGGGGCTAATTGGTGACTTTAATGACATTCTCTTGCCTTCTGAGCAAAGAGGTGGTAACTTTCCAACTCTAAATGTTGAGAATTTTGCGAGGGGGATTGAAGCTTGTGAGTTAATGGATATGGACTTTTTTGAAAGTCGTTTTACGTGGCAAAGGCAGTGCAGAGGTAATAGGCTAGTATCCCGGAGACTTGATCGAGGTTTATATGACCATAGGTGGCATTTGATGTTTATTGATGCTTCTATTGAACATTTAGTGAAGAAAAAGTCAGACCATAATCCTCTTTTGCTAAGATGTAGCAATAGGGGGAGAGAGAGGCAGGTGAGGCCATTTCGATTCCAAGTTTGGTGTACTCACAGTGAGTATAACTATTTGGTGCACAATGCTTGGGGGAAGGATAGAGGTAACATTGTTAAGGCCCTCTCCAATGTGAAGAATGATTCACTACAGCATTTTTTACTTTAGCCCACGCTAAACTTGCCCATGGCTAAAAAACTGCGGCCTAAAACTGAATAGACAACGGTTTTATAGGCGTTGGTAAGAATGTACAAATTTTATCCGTCTTTTTGGATTTTGAACTTACAACCGTTGCCTATTTTTTATCTAGCAACGTTTTAAAAAATGTGGGCATGTATAGGCCACGGTTATGAAAATGTTGCCGCTTGAGGCCACACTTATTAAGCCGTGGCCTTTAAAAGTTAAAAAAGAACTGTGGGCTAAAAGTAAAGACCACACTATTTAGACGTTAAAAACCGTGGATTAAAAAAAGTGGTGTTTCATTTACCATTTAAGATAGGCAACTGTGACAACCACCTTAAAAATTAAATGGAGCCGCCACCAATATTTTATTTTTAGGAAACATTGGAAAACCTAATTTTTGAATATTTTTGGATTTAATAAAAAGGAAGGTCTTTGAACCAGAAACGGGTTCGGGAGTTGGTTACGCCTAGAGAAGGTATTAGCACCTCTATAACGCCCATTTAAAATGGTACCTTAATTGTTTGTAAATAATTGTTTGCCTTTTAAAAAATTAATTCCCTTTATCAAATTTATTATTTATTTAATAAGGAAAAAAAAACCAACAAAAGTTATTAAAAAAAAGAAAGCATTGTTATTGTATTTATCAGTATTTAATCTCCTTTTAACTAAACAAAAATACAAACTGAAGATGAAAATTGACTTCACAAGTTAATAATTTATTTATTTAAAAAAAATACTTAAATGAGGAAACCCAATTCAGAAACTTCTATTTTATTTTTTAGTCCCTTATCAATATCCTATTTATTTACAATGATTTATAAAATAAAAAAAAAAGTAAATTACAAATAAATCCCCATTTAGGGTTTGGCCCCATTGGAAGACCAAACCCCAAAACGCGTATATATGAAACAGAATCACATATGCCCCTGTTAATTACATATTTACAATCCAGTCCTTATTTATCACATATTTGCAGTTTAGTCCTTTTTATAACATATTTACAAATTAATCCTTATTTAGGGTTTGACCCTTTGGAAGGCCAAACCCTAAACCTAATTAGGATCCAAACCGTGAACACTGACACCACCACCAACAACAACAACAGCAATGACAATGACAATAACAGCAACAGCAACAATTACACAAATAAAAGAACGAAATTAAGAAAGATTGCAGAATCAATTAATCAAGTCCTTACATAGCCATATTCAGAGAAAAATAGAAGGAAGAAAAGAAAACCTGGGTGTTATGCTGTTCCCAGAAAATCAAAAAGATACAGAGAAGGGGATAAAACCTAAGACTAAATGTGTTTAATTTTTGGTAGCCTCACAGGTTAGTAGTTTCCTTTTCTTGGCTTTATTCATCCTCCTTCTTGCTCTCGGCCTCTCTGTCACTCTTGCTTTCGGTCTCCAAAGCTTTTTTTCTCTGGCTCTCAGTCTCTCGGGTCCTCCCTTTTCCTGCGTCTTTTCTCCCTTTTTATAGCCTCTTCGTTCCTCTTCAGGACCTGCAAATTAAAAGGGGAAAGAAAATCAGTGTTGATTTTAAAACAAAAATAATAAAAGGAGAAAGAAAGAAACTTCCCTTTTTGGAGATACGAATCTCTGATTGAGAGATTTGAGGATAAGTTGAGGCCGCGGCCTAGGGTTAGGGTTAGGGAGATGAGGATGAAGATGGGGATTAGGGTTTGTGCGCCGCGGAGAAGGAATGAGGGTGAGTGGGATGCGGCGTGGATAATGAAGGATGAAGAGGATGAGAAGAAGATGGAGTTGATGGTGAGGGGCGCTGTGCACCGCGGGCAGCGCCGCGAGGAAGATAGGGATGGGGATCAGGTTTTGGGAGAGTGGAGGAAGAAGGAGGATGTTGAAGAGAGAGATGGGGAGTGGGTGATGCGCCGCGGCGTGAAGAAGAAAGGGAGATGTGTATGTGTTTTGTGTTTTAGGGTTAGGGTTTGGATGGAGAAGAGGGATGAAGAGAAGAGGAAGATGGGGTTGATGGTGAGGCGAACGGCGCCGCGGGGAACGAAGAAAGGGAGGAGATTCGAGAGAGCTGCATGCGTGAAGTAGAATGAAGGGGAAGTGGATTTTTAGGGTTAACGTTTTTGGGTTGTGCGTATCAATGGTTGGGCCGCGTGAGGCGTGTGATGGATTGGGCTGGAATGTAGGTGCACTGGGCTTGGGTGTTCACTAGCAGATTGCTAGTGGCACCCCCATTTATTATTTGCAACCCACTTTCTTTTTCATTCATTTTTCCTTTTTATTCTTTTTCTCATTTTCTCTTTTCTTTTTATTCTTCTCTTTTATAATCTCCAAAAGTATTATTTATTACTACTACTACTACTAAATAAATAAAATAAAATAAATAATAAAATAAAAAAAAAGGCCGGACAAAATTAGGGTACTACAGCTGAACCACCTTAAAAATCAAATGGAGCCGCCACCAATATTTTATTTTTATAGGAAACATTGGAAAACCTAATTTTTGAATATTTTTGAATTTAATAGAAGAAAAAAAAAAGGTCTTTGACCATAGATTCGGGTTCGGGAGTTGGTTACGCATAAGGAAGGTATTAGCACCCTTACAACGCCCGTTGAGAAACGGTACCCTTTTAATTGTTTAAAAAAAATCTGTTTGCCTTAAAGAATTAATTCCCTTTATTAAATTTTTTAAATAATAAGAAAAAAACCAACAAAAGTTATTAAAAAAAGAAAGCCTTGTTATTGTATTTATCAATATTTCATCTCCTTTTAATTAAACAAAAATACAAATTGGAGATAAGAATTGAATTCACAAGTTAATAATTTATTTATTTAAAAAAAATACTTAAATGAGGAAACAAAATTCAAAAACTTTCCATTTTTACTTTTAAGTCCCTCATTAATATGATAATTGTAAATTAGTCCCTATTCAAAGTTTGGCCCCGTTGAAAGGCCAAACCCTAAAACACGCATGAACAGAAAATTAAAGAAAGGAAGATTTTTTAATTTATTTGTTTTCAGATCCCTTTTATAACATATTTGCAGTTTAGCCCCTTTTATAACATATTTACAAATTAGTCCCTATTAATTGTATATTTACAGATTGACCCCTATTCAGGGTTTGGCCCCGTTGGAAGACCAAACCCTAAACCTAATTCCAATTCAGGAACTGGGGGTACCAAAATTGGCACCCACACCAACAACAGGGACAACACGAAGATAGCTACAGCAACAACAGCAACAATGACAGCAACAAGATCAATGACAGCAACAAGAACAGCAGCAGCACAAAAATAAAAGACGAGAACATGCAAATTAAAACAGAAATTCTTGATTTACAATTTTGTTACAGACCCACATTCAGAAGAGAGATGAAAAGAGAAAGATAAAACCTGGGTATTTAGATTCTTCCCAGAAAATCAAACAGAAACTAGGAGGAGGGGGTTCAAAAGAAAACCTAGACTAATGGTGTTTTAATTTGGGTTCTAGGGGAACGGGGACCTCACAATTTCATAGCTACGGCCTCCTGCCTCTGCTTCCTTCGTCCTCTCCTCTGTCTCTAGGGTTGTCCTCTGTTTCTTTTGCTCTCGGTTTTCAGAGTCCCCTGCTTCACTTTGCTTGCTTCCCTTTTTATAGGCCTGCGAATGTAAACAAAATTCGAATCAGTAACTGAATCCAAAAATTAAAAAGGATACAAAGATAAGAAATAAAATTAAATACTCCCTGATTTTCGTGGAGATCTTCACGGTTCTCTTTCGCGTATCTCATGACCGAATCATGTGGATTCGATTCGGTTTTGACAGGCTAGGGTTTGAAGATGAGTTTATTGGGGCTTTGGTTGGATGATAAGAGATTAGGGTTTTGTGTTTGAAAGGAAAAGAAGATGAAGAGAAGGAAAGGAGAGATTTGGGGAGAAAGATTAGGGTGACGCAGCGAGATTTGTGGAGAGAGGTGTGGATGGCTTAGGGTTGAGGAAGTTGAGAGGGAGAAGGATGTGGTCGCTGCGGCTAGGGTATGAAGGGAGAGATGATGGAGGCTATGTGCGTTTCTTAGGTTTAGAGTTGAAGAGAAAGAGAAGGAGATGGGGATTAAGGTTTGGGATGCGCCGCGAGGAAGGGAAAAGGGTGAGTGGATGATGGAGGATGAAGATGATGGAAGGGAGAAAGGCGTGGGGAGAAGGGAAGCTTCCAGAGAGAAATGGGGGGATGAAGCTGCGGCGTAGGAGAGTGAATTAGGTTAAGTTTTAGGGTTAATGAAATGGGTTGGACGTATTGGGCTACAGCGCATATGATGGGCCACGCGAGTTGGCTTATGTGAGACGCTGCGTGGGGTGTGTGAATGAAAGAAGCTGGGTGCGGGAAGCAGCAAGGGAAAAAGGACGCAGGGGGTTGCAAGAGAGAAAAGGGGTGCCTGAAGTAAAAGAAGAAGTGGGCTGGAATTGGATTGTGCTGCTATTTGCACCCTCAAATTTTATTTTTTACACACCCCTATTCAAATAAAAAAAATCCATTTTTCTTATCCATTCTTTTCTTCTCTTTTTAATCTCTTTTATTATAAAACCAAAAATATTATTTTATTTATTAATACTACCACTACTAATTAAAAATAATTTAAAATAAATAATAAAATAAAACAAAATAATAAAAAAAAGGCCGGACAAAATTATGGTGCTACAGCAACATTGAAAAAAACGTGGACTAAAAGTTTAAAAAATAACAATAATAAACTCCCGCGACCCAACCCCACCCTAGCTGATCAGCGTAATTTAGAAAAATAAACTTCTCAAAGCATTAGTCAGAACGCCACTGATCGCAACCCAAATCCATCTGCTCGTTAAAATCTTTTCAATTTTCAGATTCACAAGTCATAAGTCACAACCCTATCTGCTCGTCGCCGCCACACTCATGCTTCTCCTCATTGTTGCTTCTCTTTCTTCCCACCGCCTCGTCATTGCTGCTTCTTCTCTCACCGGTGAAACGTCTCCCCTTTCCTCGCCTACTTCTCCTTCTCCTTACCATTGAGCGTCGCCCCACTTTCCTCATTCTTTGCTCCTTGCCTCACGTCTTCGGTCTCCCTCTCGCCGCCATCGCTCCTCGGCAAGACGCCTCCCTCTCGCCTCGTTTCGCATTTGTCTCATTTGGTGCCATTGCTCTTACGCTCATCTTTTTTGCTACGTATGTATATCTTCTTGCCTCTGTTATGCTTATGTTTCTCTTTTTGTGTTCTCTCGCTTCTTCACTTGAATAGGTTTTGCTTTTCTTTTTTAGTTTTTAAAAAGTTTAGTAAATAGGGTTTTCTTAGTTCAATTTGGTTAGTAAATAGGGTTTCTATAGTGGTAATGATGCTTCTATCCGAGTTCTTTCATGTGTGCAATATTATTATAAAGATTTGCTTGTAAATCGTTATTTTAGTTGTAGATAAGCTTGGAGCAGCTATTTAGTATGTAAGTGTTGAAGCAAAGAATGCCGTAATGAACTAGGGTTTCATGAATTATGTTGGTCAATAGATATCATCAAGCGGATAATTTCATTTGGAGAAGTTCATTTTTGTTTGATTAAAAATTTTGGTCATTGATTGTGTTTCGGTGTTCCTGCAGCTTAAGGCTTCTCTTTGTTACTCTGCATACTACTTATGGATGATAATATTGTGAAGGTCGACAACATATTTTGTACAACGAGCCTGTTAGCATCATTATATTCTCGACTCAGATTAGGAACTGGCATTTGTTAGAATAGAAACAAAGATGCTTGTAGTGTTCTTTAAAAAGCTAGCATTGTCATAGCATATTTTGAAGGAAAAGAAAATTCTATTAAAAGAGAAGAGAAACAAGTACAACTAAGAAATTCTGATGAAACATAAAACTATATACATTTAAATTGTGCAGCTTTATTGTTTTGAAGATCGGGGTAGTCGTCTTGTTGCGTTGAGGCCTGAACTTACTCATTCTTTGGCAAGACTGGTGATGCAAAAAAGGTAAAATTCATTTTGATATGCCCATTTTAGGTTCACTTACATATCTGCAGTTTTGATCTTAAGTCTACGTCTAAAAATTACAGTTTAACCTATATAACTAGTTTTGTTAGTTGCTGGTTAGTAAAAATTCCAATTGTTTCCTTTTAATTTTTGACTAACATTCCAATGAAGAAGGGTAGACACTTGAGGAAAGGATTGGAAATCATGTTTGAATTGGATAAAATTAGTGAGAACAGGGTTGGAGATGTAGATTGGCTTTGCTCTGTTTCAGAGTCTTATATGTTAAGTCTCTTCTAATGTTCATTAACAAGATGACTCACATCACATTATTGTTGGTTGTATTACTGATTGTGTACATGCTTTTGAGCTCTATTTTATACTTGTATGCAGTAGCTTGATTATCATGGGTAGCAAGGGTGAGGGGCATGGAGAAGGAGGGACAGTAAGCAACTATAATAGGAGTTCAAGGAGGAGACAGAGAGAATGGTGAATTTTTTCTATTCTATGTACTTCTATTATTATTACTATTATTATTATTATTGCATTGTATTCAAATTTGAGAAGCCAATATGGAGCTCTGCAACATTGTTGTCAGAAGGCTGATTCAAAATACTTTAGGAAAAAAATTAAGTGAATGTGATAGCTGTAAAAAAGGTCTTCTAAATAAATCCCAGAATTGTGACACAATAATCAAGTGAATGTGATAATTTAGGGAGTTTGTGCAACTATATCAGGTTGGAGTTCTACTTGACTGCTTGTGCTACTATTATAATTCAATTTGAGAAAGAGGATTAGATTAAATGCTCCACTTTGGCATAAAGAATACATTACCACTCAAAAAAGCCTGTGAATTACTAGAAATAGAATAGTTATGCCTTTTAGTAAGAATGAGCATATAGATGAACGATAGACCAACTGTGAATGGATGAAAAACTAACATGCTCCAAGTTTAAAATCTTTTGCTACATTGAATACTTGGAATATAAAGCAATTTCTAACCCCATAAAACATTAAATTGATTTACATATGCAGTAAATCTATCAGACCTTTGCTAATCATGTGAAATTTTACAACATTAAGTGTTTGACTATATTAATATTATTACTATTTGAGAAATGCATGATAGAAGCTGCTTTGAATATCTATGATAACTTTTATATTAAAGTCTGTATCTCAATTTCACTTTGGGCTTAGTCCATAAATATGATTTAGTTAACTTTATCATTTTGTTCTTCAATTGAAAAATGATATCAGGAGCTGCTATTTTTCATTTGTAATTTGATCTGGCGATTATTATTCACCATTTGTCTTTAATGTGTATAGCGCTCTTTTTGAACCTTTATGAAAACTCCATTTGTGATCGAATATTGTGATCCCTTGTATGGCCAAGTGTTCCCTGGCTTATTCTTGATACATTTGGGGTGCCTGGTGCAATTAATATTATCTAGCTTAGTCCACTATTATCCGATTTTACATCCATACACATGAGTTATCTGATTAATTTTTGTGTGTTTGAGGGTAATTTTCCTTTTAGGTTCTGAAATCTAGCATTAATGATTCGCATTTTTTCTTCACTCCTGGTGTGCACTGATGCAAGGAATATGATTTAATTAAATGGCTAAACTTAAGCTTTGCTTCCATGTTTTTGCTTTCAAAAAGTCTAATGCATTTGTTGATAGTATTGTTATGCTCAGCCTTAGACTTAATAATTGAATGATTCTTTTTCTTTTAGGGGTGTGGTTGATGTCGCCTGGTGGATGCATGCTCAAGGGGCTTGTGTGTGTGATTGTGGTAGAGTCCACGGTGGAAACATAAATTCTTGGAGTGCAATGAAGATAAATTTTAGGTCCTAGGGGTGATTTAGAGAATGTAAACCACAATTGTATTAAGACTTGGTTATATTAAACTCTTGTTTATTATTAAATAGCTATAAAAAATTTAATGGTTTAGTTGTTTTAAATGATAGTAATTAATTATCTATATGGTTTATTCACATTTATAATTTACCGTATTTATTTAATTGTGCGTTGAAATTATTTTATTGAAAATGAGTCGTGGCTAAAAAAGTATAACCGTGGCTTAAAATATAGGCAACGTTTATGTCACCGTGGTCTAAAACAAGACCAGAAAACCGCGGCCTAAAACAGTTCTAAAAAACCGTGGCCTGTTCTTGAAGTTGGCAACGTTTGCATATGTGTGGCCTAAAGGTATAGGCCACGGTTAAAATTTTGTTGCCCAAAAGACGAGACAACGCTAGTATAACCGTGGCTTAAAGTATAGGCAACGCTTGTGTCACTGTGGTCTAAAACAAGACCAGAAAACCGTGGCCTGAAACCGGTACAGAAAACCGTGGCCTGTTCTTGTGTTATAGGCAACGGTTATCTTTGTAGCGTGGGCGAAAACAAAAAACCGTGGCGTAAAGGAATAGGCAACGGCCGCATACTCCACGCCTACAAAACCGTGGCCAAACCGTTGCCTAAAGTTTAGGCCACGGTTTTTTCATTTCTGGCCACGGTTTTTTGTTGTTGCCTAAACTGATTTTTGCTGTAGTGATTCCATAACCTTCAATCAGGAGGTGTTTGGGAATGTATTTGTGAAGAAGAAGCATCTTGAGAGTCGGCTTCAAGGGATTCAAAGAGTGCTTCAGGAAGTTGACTCAGCTTCTCTGTTGAAATTTCAGGCAGACCTCCGCAATGAATACGAGAAAATTCTTTTTCAGAAGGAGACGATTTGGTTTCAGAAATCGAGGGAGAAGTGGATCCGTCTGTGAAGTAGAAATACGTCCTTTTTCCACACTCAAACAATTTTTAGAAGAAAAAGGAATAAAATTCATGGCAACTCTCTTCCCTCGGGCGAGTGGTGCACATAAGAGGCTCAACTTAAAGAGGAGGCAGTGAAGTTCTATAAAGATTTGTTTTGTAGTATTGAGAACCGTGATAGATCCCGGCCTGATGCTCAAATTTGTGGTCTAAATGAAGAGGATAGGATAACCCTTACTGCTGAGGTATGTAAAGGTGATATTTATAGAGCTCTCATGGGCATGAAGTCTTATAAGGCCCCTGGTCCTGACGGATTCCAACCCATCTTCTTTAAAATGTACTGGGAGGAGGTGGGGGATGATGTTTGGAGATTTGTGAAAGAGGCCTTTGCCACGGGGTCCTTTAATGGGGAGATTGTTGAGACTCTTATGGTGCTTATACCCTAAGTGGACCACCCCACTTCATTTAGGGAATTTCCTCCCATCAGCCTCTGCAATGTTATCTACAAGTTAGTGACTAAAGTCCTAGTCAACAGACTGCGTCATATCCTGGCTAGGATTATCAGTCCTCTTCAGAGTAGCTTCATTCCGGGAAGAAGTACTAAAGATAATGCCATCATTCTGAAAGAAGTTGTCCATCACATGAAGAGATCTAAGAAGAAAAAGGGAGACATGATCCTTAAGTTGGACTTGGAAAAGGCTTATAACTGGGTGGATTGGGGTTTCCTCAAAGATACTCTGGAGACCTTTGGATTTCCCACAAAGACAGTTGCTCTTATCATGCATGGACTGAATACTTCTTCCATTTCACTTCTTTGGAATGGTAGTAGGTTGCCTAATTTTACTCCACTAAGAGGTT
The DNA here is from genome assembly GCA_037113605.1 of Calophaca sinica. Taxonomy (NCBI): domain Eukaryota; kingdom Viridiplantae; phylum Streptophyta; class Magnoliopsida; order Fabales; family Fabaceae; genus Calophaca; species Calophaca sinica. Next base: position 51,435,491 of record CM073735.1, on the reverse strand, counting down.
TAAGACAGGGTGACCCTCTCTCTCCCTATTTATTTGTCCTGTGCATGGAGAGACTTAGGGCCATGATTAACGAAGAAGTGACTCAAAGGAGGTGGCAGACTATTCAGTTAACTAGTGAAGGGCCCGCTATTTCTCATTTGTTCTTTTCAAATGATATTCTCCTTTTTGCTAAAGCGAAGCCCTCCCCGGCACGCTTGATTACTAACATTTTAAACAAGTTTTGTGCATTTTCAGGTTTGAAGGTGAGTGCGGAAAAATCTATAATCCTTGCCTCAACAGGGGTGCCTCATGCAAAAAAGGATAAAATTTTGGGCATCACTAATATTCAATTCACTGAGAGGCTGGAAAAGTATCTTGGATTTCGAATCCATCATGGGAGAGCTCAAAAGGAGGATTTCTTGCACATTTTAAACAATGTATCTTCCAAACTTTCGGCTTGGAAAGGGAGACTACTCAACAAGCCAGGTAGAGTGACCCTAGCTAATGCGGTCCTTAATTCAATCCCCGCTTATGAAATGCAATTGAGTTGGTTTCCTAGTAGTGTTTGTGATGAGTTGGATAAGGTGGTTTGTCAATTTATTTGGAAGGGGTCATTAGAAAGGGGCCTACATATGATTAATTGGAACCAAGTCTCGCAACCAAAAAATTGTGGTGGCTTAGCTACTAGAAGGGCTAGAGAGCAAAATGTGGCCTTGCTAGGAAAGATGGTTTGGGACATTCTTGATAGTTCGGATAAACAATGGGTGGAACTCTTGGAAGATAAGTATATGAATGGAAAACATTTTCTTGAAGCAGTCGATAAAAAAGGATCCCACACTTGGGCTTCTATTAGCAAGGCGTGGGAGGCCCTAAAAGATGGCTTTGGCATGAAGTTGGGCTATGGAGAGGCTAACTTTTGGACCAGCCCATGGGTGGATAACAGACCACTCTACAAAGATTTGTTCTTAATTGATATTCACAATGTGCATCTCACAGTGAAAGACCTCTGGTCTGATACGGGGTGGGGTCTTGATATGCCCTGGATCAACCTGCCTCCGGAGCTTCAACAACGTCTGATTCGCACAAATCCTTGCTTGGTTGAGGGCATGCCCGATGTATGGGTTTAGAAGAACAAGATGGTGGGCGAGTACACTGCTAGAGAGGGGTACAAGTGGTTAATCAATCGGAATAGTGCCGTTGCGGGAGTGGGGAATTGGAATTGGATTTGGAAGCTGAAGTTACCCGCTAATATCCAATTTTTCGTGTGGCAGATTTGTCACTTGGCGATTCCAACAAGAGGGGTTCTGAAGAGGAGAGGAATTGCAACTTCCGATAGCTGCCCTGTGTGTTTGGTGGAAGAGGAATCATCCACTGTTTGTTCTACTGTCTGCGGGCTAAGGAGTTATGGAATAACTGTGGATTAGGGCATCTCGTTTTCCCGAGCTTTGATGGGGAAGTGAAGCAGTGGCTTGTTAATCAGGAGGAGGAGGTGATGATTCTCGGTTCAATTGTCGTGTGATCTCATTGGTTGGCGAGAAATCAAAAGATTTTTGAAGATGTTGATACCCCAATCAACTCCCTTATTGCGCAAGTGAGTGCCAGAGCGGTCAATATTCATCAAGCTTTTGGAGGATCTGAGAGGCAGGGGAGGCAAATTTGTGAAGTTGTGTGGTCCAGGCCCAAAGCTGGAGAATTTTCCCTGCATGTTGATGAAAGTGTTGTTACAAACCCAGGTCAAGCTGGATTTGGAGGTCTAGTGCGAAACAACAATGGTGATTAGGTGAAGGAGTTCTATGGCTCTGTGGGATTTTTTAACACCATCCATGCTGAGATTATGGCTATTTTCCATGGTTTAAAGCTGTGTTAGGAGGCTGGGATCAGGAAACTACATTGTTTCTCTGACTCATTAACGACAGTGAAGTGTATTCAAGAGGGAGTGTCAAACTATCACATGTATGCCAATGAAATTTCGCTTATTCGCAAGTGGTTTGATAAGGATTGGGAGTTGCGCATTCAACATACTCTTAGAGAGGGCAATTTTTGTGCCGATTTTCTAGCCAAGCTTTGAGCTAGGAGTGATGAGAGCTTAGTTATTCTTAATAGAGCACCTTTTGGGTTGCATCATTTTTTGTTAGCAGATGTTATGAACACTTCCTTTAGAAGGGAGTAGTCCTGGTGTGTTTTTCTTTTTTTGTTCTTTTTCCTTTTGTCTACCAAAAAAATATATATATATATAAGTGAGGCTTTAAACAAGCTAGGCCAAACTTGCATAATTTTTTTAGATTCTATTTTTTACGAAATTAAGATAAACAGTTTGAAAAATTAAAAATAAATTATTATACTTTTAAAGGTCAAAGCTCAATCTAAGGCATCAATGGCACAAAACATTATTTATTCAATCAAAACTAATGGGAAATATTTTATCAATATATACTTAAAATATAAAGGCAAACCTATCATTTGTGGGCATATCGACCGTTAAGTCAACATCAAGTTCAGCAAATCCAATCAACATCGGCATCATTTTATGGAGAAATATGTCAATATCGACTTTTGGGCATTGGCAGAATTGATCCAGTGCCTGCAAAGTGTTTACTTAATGTGAATATCTTTAAACTAGTAAGCGGGCGTGGTATAAATTAAATTGTCTAATGATTTCAAATACCTTTAAGATGACACTTTTTGTTATATAATCTGTATTGCTCAATTTTCCTTCAAGTGATATCAGAGATCCCATGACCTTCAAACGTTGCAGGATAATTTAGTACATAACGAAATCATTTCATAATCATAATTACTTGAAAGTCTTTAACAGAATCTATCACATGTTTTGAATGATATGTACGAAGATCATAAGGTAGAGCAGGATATTCTTGAACAATTGCAAAGGTATCTGTATGACCTTTAAAAGTGCATCTTTTATTTTTCCCAAAATTTCCGAAGCTTTCAAATCACAATTTTAACTTTAACTTCAATACATTCTACATAATCTGAACCAATTAATCATTTGCATTAGAGACCAAAAAAAGAATCAAAATTTATTCAAATGTGTAACTTGGCTTGAATTATAATCCTAAATACAAAGGAAAATCTTCTTAGCTGTTTTACACATTATTATATCCCTATTTTATATGATCATTCTAGAAACTGCGATCCTACAGATATTTAAAATATTATACAGTTATGAATTCAATGTTTAAAATATTTAAATTTGTCAAATGCAAGCAAGTTAGGTTGTGCATGGTACACAACGTTTCCCGTCCCTTCATTCTCTTCCAACGCTAGTCGTAAGGTTGAAACAATTTACAAGTTGAAAACCAAACCATAGAATTAGCAGGAATACTCACCTCAACAGCTTCCTTTCCTTTGAACTTATCCTGTTCAACTTTCCTAACAATATTACTCATGCATTCTAGACATTTGGCACGGAACAACAATTTGGGTGAAGGTGTATTATAGTCAGCTAACAAGATGTCTTTCAGTGCTTTCATTGTTGTATCGTAGTAGTGTTGACGAAATGTGACCTGCATGGAACAATTACACATCGACTCACATTGGGATATATAATAATATACTGCAATCAAAACCTACATCATTCTCGCACTTCAGTCAGATATCAAGATATATATATCGGTATTAAAAGTGCAATTGATTTCAGGGTTTCAAGAGCTTCGTCCTGTATTTTTCGCTTTTCATGCTGAAAAATCACAAAAACCACTCAGCTTATAGTAAGTACATAGATAAAAACACAAGAAACCATAGAAAAATACGGGGTGAGACTACAAGAATACGATGTGTAAATATGTAGAAACAAAACAATCATATAGATCATAAAGTCAAATGCAATAATTGCATATATATATATATATATAAAAGCACATTATTTACATATATAAATGAGAAGTTGATAGTGAAAATTGCAGGTTATGTACCTGAAGAAGTATAAGCAATAATGTTACAATTTCTTCTGCAACAGGCGACATTTCTTCTAAGCCACACTTTGCAACCAAGAAACGAATGGCAATAACAGCATACGCCTGCAGAAAATAATAAACAACTGAATAAGTAATGCTAATAAGAGGTATCTTGAATAGGTATTAAACAACTTAATAAATAAAGCTTTGATGTATACAGAGAAAAAATTCATTGGAATCAGCTTCTAGGATAATTACTTTGTCAAAAATTGGGGATGAATCTTAATGTAAAGATTCAAATATGAATTATAAAAAAGTAAATAATATTTAGGAAGGAAATACCGAAATAAAAAAGAAGTGAATATATAAAACATGTTAAAAACGAGATAAGTAGGTCCAAATCTCCCATCCCCGAGCATCAATTAATATTCAGATCCCCCAGTCTCTTTAAATGATAATCAATTTGAAAACTAGCTACTTTGTGTGATTGTATACAATTTAATTAAGAAGAATTAATCAATTGTAACTTGTGAATTTTGTAACCATGTAAGAAGGCCGTTTTAGAATAGCAGCAGTAACACGAAGAGAAGTAAACATATAGATTTGATCAACAGGAAAAATGGACCTAACAAAGAAAACAGGCAACTCTTAATTAACATTTATCTGTGTGTACTTGTACAAGGGCACAAAGGCTACAGTTAACGATGGGAATTATTCTATTCAATAATGTCATATGATATTGGACATGCGTTAGTAGTTCCCTATGTCCACTCAAACACTTAATTGCATGCATAGTAGCCCAAAGTACTCGGTGGTGCGGATCATTCAGTGACATAAGGACCAGGCTCACAACTTGCACAAAGTCCTTAATCATCTCCTGTGGTAGCAAAAGAGAGAATTACATATGAATGAAATCATTAGCATCACAGATAACAAACACTTTAGAGTAAAAAAATAGAGCTTTATTGAATCACATATGATCATATACCCCTTGGAATTGTCCAGCTGCAATTGTACCAATGGCAAGCATTGCTGCATGGCGTACCCGCCAATCGCTATGAGGTAAATATGTCATTACTAACATCTGAATTAAAGTGGGAACAACCACACCTTCATCCCCTTCAAAAGAGAGCCAATTCAGTAAGAACTTCCCACGAGAGTAATTATCTGTCATCCCAGCCTCTTGACAATCCTTATTCCACTTCATACCAAAGAGGATCATCCACAACACACGACATCATATCCATAGCAACCGCAAGGACCCTCTTCACTTCCTGAGGAGAAAGATCCTCCAAAAAATTCTGCATCACGTCCATGTTGACCTCATCGGGCCTAGTAAGAACAATAACTGCCGCAATCTTTAGCTCCACGCTCACCCCTCTCACCACCGCTAGCCGAATCATGCACCAAAATATGCTACCTTTGTTCCCTTCAAAGGTTTCTCCCATGTCCAGCGAAATCAATTCCGCCAAGCGCCGAACCTTACTCAACACAACCTCGTTATTCACCACAACCTCTTCTTCCCCGTGTCGATCGATGAACTGCAACAGAATCGGCAAGAGAATATCGCACACTCTGATTCTCCCTAGATGCTTCGACATTCCAATCAGCGTCACCGAGGCATCAAACGTCAACGCCTGCAATTTCTCATCCGGCAAGTCGGCGAGGTTCAAGTTCAAGACGCTCTCCAAGAGCGCATCGTAGTTCCCCTGATCCAGCCAGAACTCTCTGTTTTCATAAACTGTCACCGGCATTTCCGCTAACAGCATGAGCCCTTTTGTATGATTCGATTCATCTTTGTGAATTTGGTAAAATTCATTCTGAATTCTATTGATGAGCCAAAAGGCTTATATATACAAAAGCAATGTTACATTGCCAATTAAGCAGAAACAGAAAAGAGTAAAAGAACTAACTAATTAACTCTGTTTTTAACTCTAACAGAATATCAACTAATCTAACCTCTGTGACAGCTCAGCTTAGTTAAAATAATAAGTAAGATTAAATACAATTAATCTAACACCCCCCCACAAGCTTAACCATGGATGTCCCGAAGGTGAAGCTTGTCAATCAAAGTCTTGAACTGAGAGGCATGGAGAGGTTTGGTGTGGACATCGGCCAGCTGAGCTGTTGAAGGAATTGGCATTAAGTGAACAATGCCTGCTTGTACCTTTTCACGAATTAAATGACAGTCCAGCTCTATGTGCTTGGTTCGCTCATGAAAAATTGGATTTTGAGCCATTTGTATTGTTGATCTGTTATCACAATAAAGGGGAACCGAGCTGGAATGTGACTGCTGCAAATCATGCAGTAAATAGAGCAGCCACTGAATTTCACAGGCTGTAAGTGCTAACGCTCGATACTCCGCCTCAGAAGATGACCTTGCAATGGTGGTTTGCTTCTTGGACTTCCATGAAATGAGAGAAGACCCAAGAAAAATACAGAAACCAGTCACAGACCTTCTGCTGTCAAGACAAGACGCCCAATCGGAATCACTAAATGCTTTGAGTTGCAAATCAGATTTGGAAGAAAAGAACAAACCAGTTCCCGGAGAAGATTTGATGTACTTTAGAATGTGAATAGCTGCATCTAAGTGAGGCTGCAAAGGATTGGAGATAAACTGACTTAGTTTGTGCACCGCAAAGCAATTGTCCGGTCTAGTATTGGTTAAGTCGATGAGTCTCCCAATGAGGCGCCTATAAACAGTAGGATCGGGCAAAGGAGAACCAGTGGCAGCACTTAATTTTAATCCTGGGAGCATAGGAGTGGTTGCTGGTTTACATGCCAAGAGGCCAGCATCTTCAAGCAACTCCAATGCATACTTTCTTTGTGAAAGAACAAGACCTTGTGAAGACCTTGCTAATTCCAAATTTCAAGAAAAATTTCAAAGGACCAAGATCCTTGATTTTAAACTTCTCATCTAGAAGTTGTTTGGCGTAAACAATTTCTTCAAAGTTGTTCCTGTGAGGACTATATCATCCACGTATATGAGTAAAGCGTAATGCTGCCTCGACCGATTTAATTAGCAATGAATGGTCGATTTGGACCATGCAGAAACCCAAAGACAGCAGAAAAGTAATGAGCTTGAAGTTCCATTGCCTACTAGCTTGTTTCAAGCCATAGAGGGATTTTTGTAGTTTGCAAACTTGTCTTGCTTGAGAGGTTTGAAAACCAGAAGGAACACGCATATAGACTTCTTCATGGAGATCACCATGAAGAAATGAGTTATTGACGTCAAGTTGTTGTAAATGCCAATTAAGAGCTGCAGCAAGAGCCAATACCAATCGGACTGTTGTAATTTTGACAACGGGAGAGAAGGTTTCTGTGTAATCTACCCCTTCAAGTTGAGTAAAACCCTTGGCTACTAACCTAGCCTTATATCTCTCCAAAGTCCCATCAGCTTTAAGCTTTATTTTGTACACCCATTTGCATCCAATGGGTTTCTTTCCTTTGGGCAAATCAGTGAGAATCCAGGTATGATTACGCTCAAGAGCCTTAATTTCTTTGTCCATTGCTTCGCCAACACTCATGCTTGATTGCTTGAGCATAAGACTTGGGTTCAACCATACTTGACACGGCCATAACATAAGATTTGTGTGAAGAAGACAGATTATTATATGAAATGGTGAGATAAGGGATAAACAATACCTAAAGATGTAATGTCGGAAGTCAAGAATGGACAATATTACAATGATAGTCATGCAAATAAGAAGGTGCTTTCTTAACTCGAGCGTAAATTCTTGGAACAGAATTAGGAGCAGCGGTGAATCACTTGATGATGAACAAGTGGAATCAATCGAGACTCAACACTTTGGTGTATTGAAGGAAAAGAAGAGGATCGATCCTGATTAGAATGCACCTTTGCAAGATGGAACAGTAGTAGAAGACTGATGCACTGGGTTGCGAAATGTCATCTTCTTGAGTATTAGCGAAAGCGGCGAGGCGATGGGAGAAATCATATCAGGAAATATAAGGTCACATATATTGGGTTTAGAAACTTTAGGTATAGCAGATTCAAGTGAGGAAGGAAAGAAATCAGTAACCGAATTGGAAACAGAGAAAGGAAAAACAGTTTCATAAAAGGACACATTCCTAGAGTAAAAAATTTCATATGTGTGGAGATCATAAAGGAGGTATCCTTTGACACCTAAAGTATGACTTAAGTGTATGCATTTTCTAGCTCTAGGTTGAAATTTGGTCCTATGGGCTTGAATAGTGGTAGCAAAGCACAAACAACCAAAAACTCTTAAAGAAGACAAGTCAGGATGTTTATGATGCAGAAGAAAATATGGAGATAGATTTTGAATTTTAAAAGAAGGAAGCATATTAATGATGTGAACAGATTGTGATATGGCAAAATCCCAAAAATGAATAGGCAATTTGGATTGAAACAGGAGGGCTCTTGCTACATTTAATATGTGTTGGTGCTTTCTTTCAACCACCCCATTTTGTTGGGGGGTTTCAACACAAGACATTTGGTGAATGATGCCTTGAGAAAGATAAAAAGAAGACATATTGAATTCTTGGCCATTGTCCGACCTAACTATTTTCACAGAAGCATTGAATTAAGTTTTTACAAGACTAACAAAACTTATGAGGTGATTTCTAGTTTCAGCTTTGGTTTTCATTAATCTAACCCATGTATGCCTATATTTATCATCCACAATTGTAAGAAAAAATTTATTGCCATGAATAGAAGGGGTGGAGTAAGGACCCCATATGTCAACATGAATGATGTCAAACAAATCATTAGCAACAGAATTACTATGTGGGAAAGAAAGTTTCTTTTGTTTTGCAAAGTGGCATATATCACAAACATGGGAAATAAAATTTGGTATATCACAATGAATCTTTTTAACAAGTGTGTAACAATTGTTTGAGGGATGGCCTAGCCTATAATGCCAAATATCAACCTCAGAAGTATTATTATTGAAACATTGAACCTGAGAAACTGAACTAGAAACCGATTGAGACTCAGCATGCATTGTATATAGCCTTCCATTACGTCCCATTTCTCGCCAATCATCTTCATAGTATGAAGGTCCTGTATGAAACAAGAAGAATCATTAAAGAGAACTTGGCAGCCAAGAGTATTAGTTATTCTTGCCACAGAAATGATATTTTGTGAGAAATTTGGAACAAAAAGAACATCATACAGAACAAGTGTATATGACAAAGGAATTGTTCCACTATAGAGAGCAAAAGTGACATTAGCATTAGGGACAGATACTGAAATTGGCTTAATTGCTCGATATGTGGAAAAAGAATGAATGGATGAAGTAATATGATCCGTAGCACCCGAATCAATAAGCCATGCATGAGACTTACCTGAGCCGGTGACCGAATCAAGGTGAAAGGCACTTGACTAAATTGGCGAGTGTGAAGTGGTGTAGGAGCCGTAAGTGGCGGCAATGCCAAGAGACCTTGAATGCAGATGCAGTAAGACTCATCAAAGGAGAATTATCACCAGTATGTGATGAAGGAGCCGAATCAGTAGCAACATTATTGACAGCCTTCTTGGACTTAAAATTGTAGCCCGGAGGGTAACCATGTTTCAAAAAGCATGTCTCTACAGTGTGGTTAGTGCGATTGCAATGAGTGCACAAACGATTACCACGAGAATTGGCTTGGAACGATTTGCCACGCCCACGCCCTTGAGAATTATTGGTCTGCACAGCAAGAACAGCAGTGTCTGGAATCACAGAACTTTGAGACTGCCTTTCATGCTGAATTACCATTGAATACACTTTCGAAAGTGGAGGAAGCGGATCAAGAATCAAGATCTGAGACTTGATATGATCAAAGTTGTTATTAAGCCCTCTCAGGAAACAGATAACTCCATCATTATCACGGTATTGTTGAACCGTTTTAGAAGAATTGCAGCAGCAAGCAGAAGAAGAAGCACATGAGGGGATTGGGCGAAAGTTGCAGAGTTCATCCCATAGAATCTTGATCTTGGTGAAGTAGGCACTAACAGTCATGTTAGACTGTTGAAGAGAGAAAATGTCATGTTGAATTTGGGAGATGCGCACATGGTCTCCCTGAGAGAAACGGTTCTTCAGTTCCTTCCACACACCATAAGCCTCCGGAATTGAAAGAATGCTAGATGAAATCTCATTCGAAACAGAATGATTAATCCAAGAAAGAACCAACCAATTGCATCGCTTCCAAAGCTGGAAGTTTGGATCAAAAACTGCAGGCTTGGTGATTGAACCATCAACAAACACGAATTTGTTCTTCATGCCAAGCGTCATAGTCATCGCCAGCGCCCAAGAATGGTAATTAGGCCCATCAAGAACAGGAGAAACCAAAACGAGTGTAGGATTTTCGTTTGGATGCACATAATAAGGATTCAGAGATTCTAGATTGAAAGAATTCGACTGCGAAATTGAATTAGGGTTTTGAGTCGAAACCACCGTTGGAATCGATGTAGCAGAAGGAATCGAAGAAGACATTGTAGAGAAAATCGATTGAGAAAAAAAAAACGAATCGATTGAAGGAGAAGTATCGATCGCAGAAGCAAATCGACCGCAAAAGGAAGCAAGACGAAAAAAAAAACGAAAGGAGAAATGCGAACACGCGAAGACGAATTGAATCAGAGAGCAAATGCGGAAGAGAGAATCACGACTGATACCATGTGAATTTGGTAAAATTCATTCTGAATTCTATTGATGAGCCAAAAGGCTTATATATACAAAAGCAATGTTACATTGCCAATTAAGCAGAAACAAAAAAGAGTAAAAGAACTAACTAACTAACTCTGTTTTTAACTCTAACAGAATATCAACTAATCTAACCTCTATGACAGCTCAGCTTAGTTAAAATAATAAGTAAGATTAAATACAATTAATCTAACAATCTTCGCTGGAAACGCAGGTGCAAATGTACTGGAGAAATTCTTCCCAATTGTCGAGAGGACAATAATCCAACAGCCTGGCGGCGACGAGGCCAATCGTTTCGCTGAGCAGAGGGAGCAGAGAATTTTCTAATTCTGCCTTGACGGAATGGAGGAGAGGGTTTTTGAGTTCGAGGAGGATGGAGGTGTTGATTTTGCTATTCTCGGAGAAAATGTGGTGGAGGAAAGTGACGGTTTCAGTTCGGATTGGAAGGGGAGGGTGGAGTTGGAGGAGATTGGCGAGCTTTAAGGAGAGGGCGTTTAGGTAATGGAGTGCGAGGGAATCGAAGATGGTCTTGGATAACGGTTTCTTGGATTTGATGTAGTCTTTGATTGCGTCTTGCAGTGACGAGAGGTCGTTGGATTTGAGGATCTTGGCGGCGTGTGGTTGGAGTTCGAAGTCGTGGAGGAGTGATTGGTTTTGCGCTACTTCAATGCGCCTTATCTTTCACGATCTTTCTTCCAAGTAATTTACTTGCGGCAATGGAGGCTCTTCCAGTGACGATAAAGGGTCGCACAGGGTAGATTTTGGTGGCGGAGAGGTTAGTAAAGGAGGAGACATTGGAAGAGGTGGAGAGGAAGGCCTCTTCCCAAAGCCAGAGCCAGAAGTTGACGCCATTATTGAGGAAGGTTCGAAAGCAGATTTTGGTGGCAGAGAGATTGGAAGAGGTGGAGAGGAAGACCTCTTCCCAGAGCCAGGGGATGACGCCATTGTTGAGGAAGGTTCGAACGCAGATTTTGGAGGGAAAATTAACAGTCAGTTTCACGGAATCTGTTTTGGCAGTTGGCCACGTCTTGGAAAAAGCTAGTAGCTACTGTATTACATAATAGTACGTTTTTGGGCACCGTTAATTACATGCCCAAGAAGCAAAAACAAAATGGAATTTTCGTATGAGGAAGCGTATTCTCGTTCTATCAGCTTTATTGGGCCTGAAGTCCATTACTCAGAACTGCCAGATCCTCGGTTTTATTTTCCTATTTGACTCCATTCCCCTCAGAAAATCAAGGACCTGGATTCTCTACGTTCAAAATTTGCCTGCATTCATGCATTTAGATTTATTTTCCTATTTGACTCGGATGAAAATCTTTCATCTCACTTTCATATCACATTCTCTGTCTCCACCAATGACAATTTGCCACATAATAAAATAAAATTATAACTTAATAATACCTATGCATATCCCCAGGCTTTGATTGGTGGGAGACACTATTTTCTGGGACAGCATATGTTTGTTCATTTGACTCCATTCCCGTCAGAAAATCACGAATCTAGATTCTCTACGTTCAAAATTCTCTTACATTCATGCATTCACGTTAATCAAAGGTCAGGATCTCATAAAGTGATTTTTGTATTAATATATTTTGCTATTAAAAAATCAATCTAAAATCAGGATCTCATGCGGTCATAGTTTTTACTGCAGAGAATCCATTTCTGAAAATCACATGGCCATAAATATCATGAGGGATAATAACTCTGGATTATTTGTTATTTTTTTTTTGTACAAGATTATTTGTTACTTGTTACTATTCCGATGCCGTGTGAAGTGATTTATGATTAGATGTTTTTATTAAAAAAAACAAGTCGAAGTAAAATTTAGTGTAAATTTTTCATGCTAACGCAAAAACAACTTTTTATCACTTCTAACTGTGAGTTATTAATTTTTACTAAGAGTCTGTTTGGTTCAAATAAGGAGAGGGGAGGAGAGGGGAGAGATTTTAATGGAGGGGAGGGAAGAGGAAGGGAGGGGAGGGATTTAATTTGATTTTGTGTTTTGTTGAGAGGAGGGAAGGAAAGCCTTTGCTTCTTTGGTTCAGGAGGGGAGGGGAGAGATTTTAATGAAGGGGAGAGATTAATTTACTAGTATATCCTTATAGTCTTTTATATTATATTATATATAATGATATTTAAGTAATTTTATTTTAAATAATTTAATCTCCCCTCCCCTCCCCTCCAAAACCCTCCACTTTGGGAGGGGAGCCAAAATTGGCTTAGGAGAGATTTTGTTCCCCTCTCCTCTCCTTAAAAAAATTGAACCAAACAAACATAATTTAAAATAATCTCTCTCCTCCCCTCTAAAACCCCCCAACCAAACACACCCTAAAGCTTGGAAATAAAATTTTACGAAGTCCCATTTGAAAGAGGCAAAATCAATTTGGACAGGGGGCTGTCCCCTCCTTTATACCAAAAAAAATAAATCAATTTTGTCTTTATCCATGAATCCAAATACATATTTAGGATTATGATCCAACCTCCATTACTGTCCAAATGGATATTGGAAGTCTACTCTGAAAGCCATCTTTGATTCTCTGTTATTGTTCTTTTACATTATTTGTTACCACTCCATTGTTGTGGTAATAAATAATGATATACCACGTCTTTTTAAGCCATACAAGACAAGACACCATTTCAAAAGAGTGGATGGAATTGCATTGGTCAATGTAAGTAACTTTGACCACCTTCAAGTTGCTACTGCTAGCGGCTAATATTTTGGGTGTTTACTTGAGCTCATATCACAGTCTTCTGAGATGTAAATATCTTGCCTAATAGTTCATTAGTCAGTATAATCCAAAATATAAACAAATGATACAGAAAACACAGTGAAAGCTCAGTAGCTACAATTACAAAAAAAAACATTATTTATATGACAAGCATAGAAGCTCCAAATTTGTATTCCCAGAGCTCTTATACAACAAGAAACATACAGTCATTTTTGGATGGCAGTAAACGAAGGAACTAACTAACGTGTACCTCGTTTATACATAAACAACAATAAAGCAAACAACTCAAAGCTACATATGCGCCAAAATAACATAAACCCTTTCAAAGTTTCAATGTTAATTCAGGTGCTGAATTCTCCAAGTCAACCTGTGGTTTCACCTCAGTAAAACTCGGATTTGAACTTCCAGTCAGTATGCAATTCTGATTAGTATTAACCTGACGGAAACTACCTTGCCACAACAGTTCTGCCTCATCATCCTCCAAGAATATTGGATTACCAATATATCGTTGCTTGAATCTTGCACTGCTTTTAATCTCAGGAGGCCTTATTGTTGGTGAAAAACCATGGTGCAGTGAAGAGTGTGCCTTTATCCCCAGTGACCGGAAAGAACCATTGAGAGGGAGAGATGCTAGACTGGCATACCTCTCAGAGAAAAGCCCCATTCGCACAGCCCGCTTCGTCAATGTTCTCTCCCTTTTGTGTGCATTTTGGTGGCCTCCAAGAGCCTGTGAGCTATAGAATTTGCGCTGACAGTAATTGCAAGAGAAAATTCTTAGGGTTGTTGCTGCAGTAGTTTGAGAGGCAGGCTCATTGCTGCTCTCACTAGTGCTTGAGAATGAGACTAAGTCGTTGTTGTTGAAGTTGAGAGTTAAGTCCAGTGAGATAGCACTTGAATGTGGATGAAGCTCTGTTGGATTTGTGATGTTGGAAGTGTTAGTGAGGTTTTCGCTACAAGGACCTGCAGAGGTTTCATGAATGGATGATATATTGGAAGCAACCTGGCTACTAACTTCAGATTCATATTCTTCTGTGGCCTCCACTTCAAGATCAAAGTTTAGTTTCATGATTTAGCCTTGCTGAGTTCCAAATTAATAAGTCCAGTAATCTACCATTAGAGTATGATCTATTTAAAGAACTGTTTGGTCCTGCAATGAAATTCCATCAATAAAAAAAAGAATCCTAAATATGGACCACTAAACCACCCAAATAATAAATGTGTGATTGAAATTTAAGGTTGGACTAAAAATGTAATGCCAATTCAAATTGGAAAATCCCACTAAACTCTTTATGTAAGGAGTTCTTCTTGACTGAATCTTGACCTATGCTTGTTATGTGGCCCACTGTTCTGTAAGTACGTGAAAAACTTGAATAAAGTAGAAAGGAGACATGCCATGAACTATAAGTTCACCAATAGATAGAGTTTTATATCACTCATTGTGGACTAATACATCAACGATCCAGGAAATTTGCAATTGAATAAATTTGGACCTAAAGTAACTATAGAGATCTTTTGAGACAAACGTGCATTTTTCTTAGTAACAACTTACTTCTGATCTGAAATTAATTACAACATATATATATATATATATATATATATATATATGAAGATTTTTTTTTTCCCCTCCTAATAATAGATTTTCAAGAACCAAATTACTAAAGAGACTGAGCATCTTACTGAGTGTACCTCAGTCAATCCTTTGAAAGAAAAAAGAGAGGGGAGAGATAGATAGAGAGAGAGAGAGAGAGAGAGAGAGAGAGAGAGCCCAACTCCCAGTTTAAACAGGTACACTGTCAGTTACTCAGTTTGTGAAAGCAGGGTAAGATAGATAGAGTGAGTGAGTAACCACCATGTCATTACACAAGACAAAGGAAAGGAAAACACAAATATGGAGAAATAACAGCATCTGCAATTCTGCATATCCCAATTTAGAGAACTACATACAGATACATGTTTCAACTTCTTTATTGCAAATTCTAGGAGGAAAGTAAGTCTTGCATGTGATGGTTTACAGAGGAAACTAGAGTTTGATGGTGGGGTAAATAAGGCTAAAAAACTGAAGCATGAATTAGATGATGAAAATCCAGTGATTCTAACTTGCCTACAAACCAAGAAAGACTAAAGACAAGGAGAAAACCAAAACAAGAAGACAATCAGCAATTCAGTACAAGGTGACAGTATAAGAGTGTTCCATAGTACATACCCTCTCAATCCCGGGTTTCAAGATCAAGTGAAAGTGGCTTGCTTCCGAGATCACCTATGAACTGCTATAGAATTGGAGACATGTATTTCCATTGTTGCTTCTCTTTGGAATGGTTAGTTATTATGAGAAGACAAAAGAGGCCTGTGTGTGTTTTTATGTTGCTGAAGCACTAATAGAGGGTAAAGTGGAGGTAACAGTTTTTTTTATAAATAAATATTAAACAACAATTTTATTGGAAAGGGAATAAAAATAAAGGAAGAGTAAATGGGGACAAAGGGAGAGGGAGACAGTGAGATGGTGGGCATTGATGTTTAATTATGGGAAAGCTAAGGTAAGATGTGAGTGAATGGTTGGGAGAAAGAGAAGTCAGAGGAAAAGGATGTGTTGGGATAAACAAAACTATAACAACAATAATAAAAACAGTGAGAGAATACGATCAAGTATGCTATTTTTTTTATCCAACTTGCTGCGAGTTCAAGTTTCTACTAGTCCCTTTGAGGTAAGATATATCTGACATGTTGTGAGTTCAAATTTTCACTAATTCTATTGAGGTGAAATAAATGTAATTATCTTCGTAAGTGCTCAATAAGTCTGGAGCGGAGCCTCATCTTTTCATCCTAAATTTTTCAAAATATGCTATTCTTGTCAATGTCCGGTTCATTTACCTCTTTTTTATTTTTTCCGAGAATTTTGGGCTTTTCAATGAAAGCAAACACCTTCTTCGGTTACATATATAAAAAGTTAAAATCATCAACTAGGTTGATTGAACATAGTATGGGAAAGAAGCAAAAACAGTTTTAGTCATTATTCCCCACCTAAGATTCTCTGGTCTCTCATCTCTTTTTCTTTATCTCTCACTTCCCCACTTCAAAAGTGCTCCAGATAACTCCATAATGCATGGGGTCGGTTTTCATAGTTTCATGCTTGGTTCATTCCATCGATCACGTCCAGCATAAACTATGCCACAACATCATTTGTTTCTCCTATTTTTTAACAACCACATATTTGGCCATAAAATAATTATAGCACATCCCTCCCTTACCTAGATATAATTGCAAAACATCTTTCCCATTGGTTAGTCTCGGGGGAACGGTAAATCGAGCAAAACTTCTAAAGCAATTATTTTGAATGAATTTAATCAGAAAGTGCAACATCACGCGACGTCGTGGCTGCAACATTGGCATTTTATACAAGTCTTTGTAATGCAATTGTTTTGCCTTATGTATTTAAGTTAATACACACACACAAATAATATTTACTTAATTTATATTTATGTATTAAATAAATTTTTATTATTTCATTTTTTATATATTACAAGACACTTAATATGAACATTTTACATTAATCTTTTTATTGTAACACCCATCTTCCGCTCTTTTTACGAGTTCTGGTTGTGTCACCAAGGTACTGTTATACCGTTCCTCTCCCGCTCTTGTTACGGGGTCCGTACTTAGTATCTTCTTTGCCTTCCTAAGATTTGAACCCAGGACCTCACTGTAAGAGTTCTCAAGTGAAGAGTTTGGTACCATCTCATCCTTAAAATTTGATTTTCTTTAATTTATTATAATTTTTATTAGTTTATTATTTACTATATAATATAAATATTTGAAAAATATTTATTTATCATCGGTTTGATTAAGATCAGATCAAGACTAATGTTGTTACCAATCCAATAACCGGCCTATATATAGTTTTAAAAATATTGTGTTTGATTGTTTGATTGATACATGAAAAGCATGTTATGAGTGGTTAATTGCCACAACTGATACCGCTGTCGGGCTCTAATCCTTGTCCTGGATTTTGACCAGTCTTGTATGTTTCGAATAATTTTACAGGTCTTATTAACAAGTGTCTTTAAGGCACTAGTTAAGGAATCAAAAATAGAATTTTTGTATCGAAAATAACAATATTTAAACATTTTAAGTAATTGAATGCACCACTTCCAATACAAAATTTCTATATTTGATTCTTTAATCGGTGCCTTTAGGACACTCGTTACTATTTACCTAATTTTGCATATAGCAAAGCTCCATTAGGACAACAATGTGAACATGTGTGATTCTTTCTTGGAAAAGGACAACAGTTTGAGCCATTTCGTACGATTAGGAAGCTCCAAGTTGACACCAAACTGGTTCACTGCCAATTAACCCAAGGAAAAAGAGATTGGAGGGATGCCATGGCCCTCACTCAATCTCCATCATTAAACTGACATTTTTGAATGAGAAGATAATGGAATGGTCCATTATTCCATGCACGAAATTATAGAATCATCATGACCATAGGTTCAATGATGGCTCTTTAATTTCAACTTGAGACTGCCCCTTTATCTTCATTTGACCTTTAATTTCAGCCACACGAGTTTTTTTATTTATTTTAGGAATCAGCCACACGAGTTGTCATCCCATTGCTTGTGAGTTGTGACATAGTTGGATATAGATGATGGGTCTCGGAGAATATGGCAATATTCATAACCCTAATGCATGGTCTATTTATAATATTTTTTGGTCTTTTGTACAATTGGGTGGGGGAATGAGGAAGAGAAAGTGGAGCGTTGTGGGTTTGGACTCGCGCTCTTAATGTCTCGCAAATACTTTATCACTCGATTGTCTTCTCTGAAGTCAGTCTATTTATAATATTTTAAAATTGAGTTCATCCAGTAGTATTCAATTGTGATTTAAAAAAAAAATGCATATGAAAACTACCTTCACACCTTTCTATGTTTACCAAGTTTCAGGGGACCAATTCAATTTTAGGTTGTGTTCTGAGATTCTATCAAAATTTTATAATTAATCATATATGTCAAAAAACTGTACAGTTTTAAATCAGTATGACTAGCAAAGCTAATTTACATTATTGACCTGTACGGATTATGTGGCATAAACTTAAAGTCTGGCTTAAACAAATCTTGCAAGCAAACAACTGAAAGAAGTACTAATTTAACATTTATGTTCCAATCAATAATTAGATAGAATAAATCTTCCTATAAACAAATTGTTTAACTGACCAGTACTGATCGATTACTTGAAGGTTGTCACTTGTAAGATTCTTCTTTGCTGTGGGGAAGAGGGGGTGGTTACATTTCCTGTTTTTAATTTGGTGTCAGGATTATTCTAAACTGGCCAAAGAATAAATGTTAAATTAAAATCTATTATCTATATAAGAAACTTAACTATATTAAAGATACGTGTCAAAAGATCATTCATCCATTTTTCCGTCAAAAACTATTATTCAACCAAAAAATTAACTACACTCTAAAAACTTAACTACAATATAGGTTATGTTTTTCTTTGTCACTTGTGATTAGCACAGATATTCTCAGCTAGTTGGAATGAAACCCAGAGCAATATTTTGAATAGGGGAGAATATGAAAGGTAGCACTTGTGTAATGGGCTGACAAGGCCGAGTGTGTAAATTAGAGCTAGATGCCTAGATCTATTATACAAAAAGTAATTTCTATAGATATATACACAATTGGATCCTGCATCATGCTTTTGGGTTGAAACAGCCGAAGTTAAACAATATTTTAAAGGGGCATTATAGAGGCTTAAGCACATATTTAAAGGGGGTCAATTTTTTTATGGACAGACAAAGTAGAAGAGAGTGGAGAAAGAATACATAAGGCTCCTCAAATCAAAAGTATATATATTTCTATAGGCTTTGCACTTAAAATAAGACCCCAAATCAAAAGTATATTTGTATAGGCTTTGCACTTCAAATAAGAACTTCTTTGTTGGAGCCATATATAGCTACTAATTAGCTAGCCCATTAAGGCCTAAGCACATGCATGCATTTCACTAATCAGTAGCTTTTTTCTTTTTATCAGGAATCTAATTACAGTATTATATGCGCCAAAGACTTAGACAACATTGTTACATGTTTCATGCCTATCCGTCCTATTTTTGTTTTGATTTACACGATCACATACACAAATGGCACGTGACCAAGTGAGACTCCACCTTTTGGTCATGGCAGCTAGTGACAAGTCCATGTTTCCGCTGCCAAGTGCAGTTCCCATGACACCTCCCTCACTACCTTAACCTCCGTGAATAGCAAACTGGTCCCCACCATAAGAAGCCTAAATGCATTTGCATAATCAGCACAAGCATTAATTAATATGGTAATGCAGAATATATGCATATTAACTACCTCTGTTGATAATTACAATCTCTAGGGATGTATTTTAAGGCAAGTTCTTCCACTTGGTGACTATTTAACATATTCTCATGCTTCCTTACTTTACATTTGTTTGCCACAAACATGTAATTAGTGGTGCTTAGTAAGAGCCCACCAGAGACTAGGCTTGCCTTTTTTTCCCCATATTCATATTGTCAAATGCATGTTCATGATTCTAATCAATTGGAAGAGCTTGCCAAGTTAGCTTCTGAATTCTTGTCTTTAACTAACCTTGCAAATAATCAAATTTTTGAATTTTAGAAGGGTACTTGTTCACGGGTGGAACATGAGGAGTAACTTTCGGCGAAGATTGAAGGTGGTGTCTCCGCCAGTCATAGAGTTCGTCGTGGTGGTGCCGCCAATGGGTACCTACAAAATCACTTTGATGCCAAAGTTAGCTCCCCTCTCAATATAGTTTAGTGTGATTAGGGTATTAGAGTTACCTTGTCTCTGTAAATGAGTGTGCTTATATAGTTACTAAATGAGCCTAAACGTAGGTCTCATGTTTAGGCCCATGATGGATGATCAATCTACGTAAAGGCCGACCGACCGATCCATGTACGAAGACCCCGGGAGTAAATGTTTATCTTCCTGTTCGGTCAATCATATGTTTGTCTCCCAACCGTCAGTTTGAATCTGGTGTCGGGTCATATTTCTGGGTCTTTTTGCCTCTAGCCGGTAAATCTGGTACGGTCCGAGAGTAATCAAATTTGAATTTTAATTAGAAGAATACCATTGGTAGACGAGCAAACACTACCGATGCTAGAGCTTTTATAAAAACATCAATGGATGATTGACTGCTACTAATTGTTTATATCTTGGGCACATACAATCTGTACCTTGGTTGAATATAGAAATATAAACGAATACTATATATAATATAATGTCGTGAATTTTGAATCCAAACCAATTGTTTAATTGTCATTATTTTGGTTATGACAATGTAAGATGCCATGTGTGTTCAAGAATTTTTTTTATAGTTATACCTTTTATCAACAACAAAAAAATCTCGCAATCTAAAGTCGTGTCTATATGCCACATTCATTCCATGTTGACATCTTAAAGTCGATTCTATATGTCATGTGGCAACTCTTGTCTCCCTTTTATTTTATCTTTTGTATGTCGACAAATCACAAGCATGCGTAATTATTCTATCTCACAGTTACCTTTCTTCCCTTTACATTATGTTTGTTTCTCTACTTGTTGAGCATATATGCCATTCATTGATTACACCAATACGATTCTAAACTTTGAAGCAGATCTCATAAAGGCTTAAATGGTCTATAACATAGTTTTGGGCATTTTTTGAAGGGTTAAAATTGGCCTAGGAAGATGGATACAGGAACCTCATCTTAGAAAGTGACATAACAACAGCCCTTTCAACTGCTAGAAATAAGAAATAATCATACCACCCGGTCCTGGATATAGGAAGAGAACTACAAATTAGCCACACTCTTAGAGAAGGTAAATTCCATTAATACTGGCCGAGAAAACTCGTGCTCAACATGTGTGGCAAAAAAAGGAACTTACAATGTAGTTAAGTTTTTTGTGGGAAAATAATTTTTGGTTGGAAAACGGATGAATGAGTTTTTGCTATGTGTTCTTAGTATAGTTAAGTTTCTTAAATAATAATATATTTGAGTTTAATATACACAGACATTGCTCATAAAAAAAAAATACAAAGACATCCAATCATATCATATTACAATGTAAACAAGTTTTAAAAAGTAATATTACAATGTGACAAGATAATGAAATATAGTTAAATGTCTGTTTAGAGCTTGTTTGTGAGCCGTGAATGCATAGTTATTAATCTCTTAATTTTTTTATACGATTTTTAATTTGGACTAGTATTTTTTTTTGTCACAGATGAATTATGTCCTCTTATATTAAAAAAGAATAACCTTGTCTTCCCCCTCTTCAAGTACCCAAAAAAAAGAATAACCTTGTCAAAGCGTATGGCCAAATCTCCCTTCTCCTTTCTAACCTCACGAGCATAATTAATGTGGTGCGAAAAATAGACATGAAGAGCACCTATATCATTTGATAAGCCTCAAACCTTTAACATTAGGGGTGGGCACGGGTACAGATCGACCCGCGAACTCGGCTTACCCAATCCAACCCAACCCACAAAATACGGGTTGGTTTGGGTCATTGGGTTGGATCAATTTTAAAAGAAGCAAACTTAAAACCTATGGGTTGGGTGTCGGGTCAGAAGATTGCGAACCTAAGCAACCCAACCCAACCCACTACATATAATTGAACACATATATTAATTAATACTATTTGAACGAAGACGTAATTTATAAACACGTAAATTTTGTTTTGTTTTCGTTTCACTTGGTGCTATAATTTTAGTAGAAATTTTACTTCAAATTGAGGTCAACTGTGCTTTTTATGCAACCATGAAGACATAAAGATTTTCTTTATTTGAAAATCTAAATTAAGGCCTCGACAATGAGGTTTTTATTCTATTTCTCAATTTTTTTGAAAAATAAATATTTTAATAATAAACCCGATCACTTAACCCAAACCAACACATATGAGAGTGTTGAATTAATTCATCAGGTTAAAATGGCATGAAAGTGAAACAATTAACTTGTTTGTTTCAACTCAACGTATAGTTTCATAGAATAATTACTCCATGTGAAGACTGTACTGATTTTCGGAATTAAGGCTGCCAAAAACCGTCCAAATTTAAAGGCCCGTGTAAAACAAAATGAGAACAGTCTTCCACCGTTGTGGATGATGCTTTGAAACCAAGTACCTAAGGAGCCCAACAAAATTACGTAGTAGTTGGGCCCAAAGAAAGAACGACAACAACCGGACCATATTTGATTGCCTTGTTGTGGTGAGGAAGACTTCAGGGACACTTATGTCTTTTGGCTTTGAGAATTCTGTTGAAACCCTAATGGGCCTGGCCCAGTATGCTTTTAGTGCTAACAGGGTCTGTGAGGAAGAGTCAGACTTAGGTGTTGCTTGTTGGGCCTCTGGTTTTTTTGTTGGTGTTGGGCTTTTGGGCCCGTTAGTTTCTTGGTTGTCCTAGGCTTTTATGTCTTTTGGCTTTGAGAATTCTGTTGAAACCCTAATGGGCCTGGCCCAGTATATTTTTAGTGCTAACAGGGTCTGCGAGGAAGAGTCAGACTTAGGTGTTGCTTGTTGGGCCTCTGGTTTTTTGTTGGTGTTGGGCTTTTGGGCCCATTAGTTTCTTGGTTGTCCTAGGCTTTGTCCTTAGTGGTCAGGAGCATCTTTTTGCTTAAAATTATATCTTTAAGATTGCAATAATCCTATACTGTGTCCCATTAGAGGGTTGTTTACATTACACTTGATGTAATGTTTTTGGGCTTTGCCCATATGAATGAAATGTTGCACTATTGACAAAAAAAAAAAGAATAATTTCTAGTAGTGAGTTTGTTTCAAGTATAGAGTAAAACTCCAATTAGGTCCCTACATTTTTAAAAAATGTGTCAATTTAGTCCCTAACATCGTTGAAATATTAAATTAGTTCCTGAAATTGTAAAACATTAATTAGATTAGTCCATTCGTCAATTACCTCTACGTAACAGAAACGATGATGTTAATGTGACATGTTAAGTGTCTGGATTGCACCCGCGTGGATCCACATTAGCAAATGACCATTTTGACACATTTTCCCTTCTTCTCCCCCCCTCTTATTTCTTCAGTCCCGTTATTTGAAAACAATAATGGGACACAAATACAGGACACCAAGTCCGTACTGTACGGACCGCATGTACGGACAATTTTTATTTTTATTTTTTTAAAAAAATATTTAAAAAAATTTTACTGATTTTTTAATCTGGTTAATCACGTTCACATATCTGGTTAATGCTATTCATTATCTGGTTAATGCCAAATCCTGAAACTTTTGGACATCCCATTTTCTTATCTGGTTAATCAAGTTCACATATCTGGTTAATGCAAAATCCTGAAACTTTGGACATCCCATTTTCTTATCTGGTTAATCAAGTTCAAATATCTGGTTAATACTATTCATTATCTGGTTAATGATCTCATTTTCTTATCTGGTTAATCACGTTCAAATATCTGGTTAATGCTATTCATTAACTGGTTAATGTCAAATCTTGAAAAAAATTTATTTTTTCGAAAAAAAAATTTACAAAAAAAAATTTTGAAAAAAAAACCTTATCCGTACACGTATAGACATACGGTGTCGCATATTTGTGTCCAAATATCATTTTTCTATTTCTTCTTCCAATCGACCGCCTCCTTAATCTCCCTCTCCCCTTTTCTCTCTCTCCTCGTCCTTTCCTGCCGGTCGGGAAAAAATCTACAACATAGCTATAGTAACCTAACATTTTTCCTTTGCAAAGGGTAAATTGTTCCAATGTTCTTCACATTTCATATCATTTTCTTCCACCTGACTTATGTCTCCCTTCAAGCTCTATTTAGTTAGCAAACAAACACTACAAAGTTGTTTTGAGTTTCGTCGCTGCTAACTTGTAATCCCTTTTGGGTTTATGTTACAATTAATTACAAGAGCTAGTTAAGAGAATGGAGGAAACTCGGCGTACGAATTTAATTAAAAAAATACAAAGGTGAACATTTAGAGAATTAATCGAATTTAAAAATCTAAAATTACGACATACATGTCCAAATTCAAAGCCTGCAATTTTTCATAATACAGCAAATCAACAGAAAAAAGGGCAAAAATAAAAAAGAAAAAAAAAGATGAATTTTGAATTTACATTGGCAGCAACCCCATGCACCCTTTCCCCTTTGTTGCAACTTGCATAGATTGATTTGATTAAATTTATATAGATGTCGTGGGGAATTATTCATGTGAATTATGCTCGGTCCAAAGGAAGACGAAGTTTGGTCGGATAATTACATATCTGCAATGGTAAATGTGTGGTGGTTAATTATAAGGATTATTTGTCCATGTGAATAATGGAGTGTCTAAAGATAGCTATTATTTGATAGGACTTATCACCAATATTTGATTACTGCGTTGAGGGCATCACTTGTAATTAGTCATTTCAGTCCAAAGATCAGGGATTAATGGTGCATTGTGTATCTTATTTTAGCTGATTGTGTATAGATCGCATTGGGGCTATACGATTTTAGAACAATCTTGTAGGGATAATTTTGACCTAGAGGCCTATAATTAATTTTAAATTTATTATATGCTTATGTATTGTGCATGACTCATCATGGTCATGCACATTATACAACACCATTATTTAACCGCTCCTACATTGGTGAATTATATGTCATATATTTGTGTGTGTGTGTGTGTGTGTGTGTGTGTGTGTGTGTTGGCGAGTGAGCTACCACTTCGAGACCTGAAGTGAAAGATCTCACACATTTTGAGAGTATCTCTATACACATTTTTCTACTTGACAGACCTAACACACTTCCAACAAACTAAATGCTTGTTTGAAATCATGGTGGCTTACCTCTCACTGCAGAAGCTACGGTTTGTAGCTTTATTGTCACCGTGCGTTTATTATGCTGTCACCGTGTTTCTAAACACAATATATGTCATGCTGAAATAACCTTACCATAGCATTCACCAACTATTGTTACATATTTTCCCAAAAATTCCAATCATTATCTCTTATACATTTCTCAAAATATCTAAACCTCACCCCCTTTCGGTCATTACATTATATCCTTCTCAAAAGATCTAACCATTATCCCCCCTTATCCTTCTCAAAATATCTAACCATCATCACCTTCCATCTGTATGGTTTTTCTCTCTTTTCATTTTTTTAGTGAAAGAGGCGTAGAAAACGATGAAACTGCAACCAAATCAACCAAAGCAAGTTTTTTTATTTTTTTGACGCAAATCAACCAAAGCGAGTTGGATTCAAAGTATATTTTTTTACTCGATTTTATCAGTCCGTGTGATTTTTCTCTCTCAACAGAATTTTTGTCACACCTAAGACTCGAACTCGAAACTTTGGGATGGGATTTGAGCCCAATTACCACTCGGGACAACTATTGTTGGTAAGGTAAGATCACTATAACAGTACTTCACAATTACATGTCCCAAGTCCTAACGATATAAACCCTCTTAAATTTTGAGAAATATTTTTTGAACACAGATTTGGACAAAAATACGGGACACCATATGTCAGTACTGTACGGACCATATGTCTGTACAGTATGGATAAAGTTTTTTTTTCAAAAAAATATTTTTTAAATTTTTTAATTTTTAAAACTTTTTTTAATTGGTTAACACAGATTTTGGTATTAACCAGATAATGAATAACATTAACCAGATATTTGAACTTGTTTAACCATATAAGAAAAAGTTTCAGGATTTGGCATTAACCAGATAATGAATAGCATTAACCAGATATGTAAACTTGATTAACCAGATAAGAAAATGAGATGTCCAAAGTTTCAGGATTTGACATTAACCAGATAGTAAATAATATTAACCAGATATATGAACGTGATTAACCAAATAAAAAATCTGTAATATTTTTTTGGAAAATAATTTTTTTTTTAAAAAGGGGTCCGTACAGTACTGACGTGGTGTCTCGTATTTGGTGTCGACTCGTGTGTTCAATTATCAGCACCGTAAATTTTAATCAAATAAAAGGGGAAAAAAGAATGGAAAAATGCCAAGTTGGCAAATGTCCCCACTGGCCAGATTCACACCCACTGATGTCCAGCCTTTTTGCAAGGTCATGAGTCATCGTGCCAGCCCGGTCTTTCCGGTTTGTGGTCCCCACCTCCCATGTGCCCCCGCTCATTACTCCCTAATCACTATCCCCCTCCCGCCATCATCTCTCTTCCCTTCACTCTCTCGAGTGAACACCACCACCACCGCCATCCACCGCCGCCATGGTGAACCACAACCAAACCCACTTCTCAAAGCTCAAAACTTTCCCCATTTTCCTATATGGCTTCCTCTCCCTTACCCTCTCCGTCCATTCCCAACCAACCTCACTAGACACCCCCGCAATGCTCGCTCTCCGTACCTCCCTCGACCCACCCGAATCCCTCGGTTGGTCCGATTCCGACCCGTGCAAATGGAAACACGTCGTCTGCTCCGAAGACAACCGGGTCACCCGGATCCAAATCGGCCACCAAAACCTCCAAGGTACACTCCCCAACAGCACCACTCTTCAAAGCCTAACCCAATTAGAACGCTTAGAGCTTCAGTTCAACAACATTACAGGTCCCCTTCCAAGCTTAAATGGCTTGAGTTCCCTCCAAGTTCTTATCCTCAGCAACAACCGCTTCACTTTCATCCCCACCGATTTCTTCAACGGTTTGTCGCAGCTTCAATCCGTTGAGATCGACGACAACCCTTTCGAAAGTTGGGAAATCCCTGACAGCCTCAAAGACGCTTCTTCGCTTCAGAACTTCTCCGCTAATTCCGCCAACATCACTGGCAAAATCCCTGATTTTTTGGCACTTCCTGTGTTGACCCACTTGCATTTGGCCTTCAATAGCCTTGAAGGTGTTTTGCCTTTGAGTTTTTCTTCCTTGCAGGTTCAGACTCTATGGTTAAATGGACAAAAGGCTGGTGGTGGTGGTGGCGGTGGTGTTAGCAACAACAACAACAAGCTTGGTGGTACTGTTGATGTTTTGCAAAACATGACTTCTTTGACTCAGGTTTGGTTGCATTCCAATGCTTTTACTGGGCCTTTACCTGACTTATCAGGGTTGCAAAACTTAGAGGATTTGAGTTTGAGGGATAACTCTTTTACTGGTCCTGTTCCTGGTTCCTTGGTTGGACTCAAGTCACTTAAAGTTGTGAACTTTACTAATAACTTGTTTCAAGGGTCAGTGCCTGTGTTTGGTTCTGGGGTTAAGGTAGATTTGAGTGAGAATTCGAATAGTTTTTGCTTGCCCGGTCCTGGTGATTGCGATCCTAGGGTGAAGGTTCTGCTTTTAGTTGTTCAGTCTATGGGGTATCCTAAAAGGTTTGCTGAGAATTGGAAAGGGAATGATCCTTGTGCTGAATGGATTGGGATTAGTTGTAGTGATGGGAACATAACTGTTGTTAATTTACAGAAGATGGGTCTTACTGGTACAATTTCCCCTGAGTTTGCCTCACTTAAATCACTGCAAAGACTTGTGCTTGCTGATAACAATCTCACTGGTTCAATTCCTGAGGAGATTACTACTCTTCCTGGACTTATTGAATTGAATGTTGCAAACAATCTGCTTTATGGTAAAATCCCAAGTTTTAAGAGCAATGTAGTTGTTACCACAAATGGTAACAAGGATATAGGGAAGGATAAACCTAGTCCATCATCCCCTATAGGTCCATTATCACCAAACTCGACGGTTCCAAACACTAAGGAGAAAAATGGTGGTAGCAAAAAATCTTCCCATGTAGGAGTTATTGTGTTTGCTGTGATTGGTGGTGTAGTGTTGGTTTTGGTGATTGGTTTCTTGGCTTTCTGTTTGTATAGGATGAAGCAAAAACGACTAAGCAGGGTGCAGAGCCCGAATGCACTGGTTATTCACCCTCGTCATTCTGGATCAGATAATGAGAGTGTGAAGATAACAGTTGCAGGTTCAAGTGTCAGGGTTGGAGCTGTTACTGAAACTTCAACCATGCCTAATAGTGAAACAAGAGACATCCAAATGGTTGAAGCAGGAAATATGTTCATTTCTATACAAGTCTTGAGGAATGTTACGAACAATTTCAGCGAGAAAAACATATTGGGACAAGGAGGTTTTGGAACAGTTTATAAAGGTGAACTGCATGATGGTACAAAAATTGCGGTGAAAAGAATGGAGTGTGGCGCAATAGCTGGGAAAGGTGCAACAGAATTTAAATCTGAAATAGCTGTTTTGACTAAGGTTCGCCACAGGCATCTTGTTTCTCTTCTTGGTTATTGCTTGGATGGGAATGAGAAGCTTCTTGTGTATGAGTACATGCCTCAGGGGACTTTGAGTAGGCATCTTTTTGACTGGCTAGAAGAAGGACTGAAACCGCTGGAGTGGAATAGAAGATTAACCATTGCCTTAGATGTGGCAAGGGCTGTTGAATACCTTCATAGCTTGGCCCATCAGAGCTTTATACATAGGGACTTAAAGCCTTCAAACATTCTCCTTGGAGATGATATGAGGGCAAAGGTTGCAGATTTTGGTCTTGTCCGTCTTGCTCCAGAAGGAAAAGCTTCCATAGAAACAAGAATTGCAGGAACTTTTGGATATTTGGCACCAGAATATGCAGGTATGTTTTTGTTTTTACTCCCCTTCTTTTTTGCAAGTACTCTGTGAGCTAGAATTTATTTGAATTATTCCCAAAGGAGCTAGTAGAGATAGTCTGATCATGATCTAGATATTGGTTTGGTTTCATTTCCTTTAACTTTGACTATGTTTTCAAGTTAATGACTAGGTATCTCAGGGAAAATAATATCATGAAATCTAGTTTGATGAGCATGTTAATGTCAAGCTGGTATCTACACAGCTGCAACATTAATTTTTTTTTTTTTTAGTTCAGAGAAGGTAATAAGACATGTTTCTTGTATCAACAGTGTAATGTCAATATTTTGGCCAGTGATAATCTCTGCCACCATAATAGGACATTAGGGCTGGACAATTTTAACTTTCATTACTAATTCCTCCTGTTACTCGAAGGTCAAGCCTCGAGATTCGAGAATGTTATTAGTATGTATTTCACATTTGAGACATTCATTATTAAGTGGCCTTTAGAAGCTATGATTTATGAACCTCTTGTAAGCTTGGTCATAATATCCATGGATGGCGTAATTAATCTGATTTTTTGCTGCTTGTTATAAAAAAATTTGCAAGCTGCTGTTTTATCTTTCTTTGCTATTGGTTGATCTTTTGATCAAATGTCTATTAACACTGCGATACTACCTGCTTGCAGTTACCGGCCGTGTGACAACTAAAGTAGATGTGTTCAGTTTTGGAGTAATATTGATGGAACTGATAACTGGAAGAAGAGCACTGGATGAGAGCCAACCAGAGGATAGCATGCACCTAGTAACATGGTTCCGTAGAATGTGCATAGACAAGGACTCGTTCCGCAAAGCTATTGACCCGTCAATAGAACTTAACGAGGAAATACTTGCTAGCATTCACACCGTAGCCGAGTTAGCTGGCCACTGCAGTGCAAGGGAGCCATATCAAAGGCCTGATGCAGGTCATGCTGTGAATGTGCTCTCTACTCTTGTAGAACTATGGAAACCTTCTGATCACAATTCTGAAGATATATATGGTATTGATTTAGACTTGTCTTTACCACAAGCACTGAAGAAGTGGCAGGCTTATGAAGGTAGAAGCCAAATGGAGTCGTCTTCTTCTTCACTACTTCCTAGCTTGGATAACACACAGACAAGTATACCTACGCGTCCTTATGGATTTGCGGAGTCTTTCACCTCAGCAGATGGTAGGTGATAGTATTTGGTTGTAAATAGTTGTAATGGTGGAGTGTTCCGTATTGTATTATCATTCTCTTTGCTTCCTGCTGTGGTTTTTGCACTTGAACTTGTTTATCATTTTTCATGGTATAGTGAGGCTCTTCCACGGTTACTCTTATTACTTAACGTTTGTTTTAGATGTTGGTAGAATGATTTTAAAATAGTTGATGTTTTTTAATAGGAAAAAAACTGATGCCAAGTGCTAATGGTGTTAACTACAGGGGAGGTGGGTGTATTTTAAAAACTATAGGGGATGTTTGTGTCGTTAAATGAAACTAGTAACATACCCGTGCATACGCACGGGTAGGGTGTCGTTATGGTAATTAGTTTGCGTTGACAAACAAACTAATAAAAGTACATAATTAATATCATATTTTCTACATAAGGATAGAAATATTCAACATAAGTGTTCACCATCAAAAGCTATAACATAACGGGGCTAAGTTGTTTTTGTAATTGTCGTCGGAAATAACAAAATTCGATTGATGGGTCTTTCAAAATGATAACAGAAGGACATATACAACTAAACAACTAAGAATCAATTCTTTTAAGATCAGGGATCATGGATCTTGACAAATTGATTTTCTATAAGAAAATACAAAGCCAAAATTGCATGTGAATATTTTAATTGGTAAAAACCAAACACATTCAGGGAAGAGTTGTTAATCTTTAATATCACTATAAGAACATTGGATGAAAGGATTCGAAATGGTTCATGTTTATAAATAAAATAACACCAATGAGGTTTTTAAGTGTATCTCACATATCTTGAATAATGATAGCAAACTTCACGTATGCCTTGCAAAATATTTGTAGCATATAAAGACATTACAACAATGTCAATGGTATCTATAAGTAATATAGACCTCCAATCCAAAAATGAGAGGAAACATCTGTAAGTCTTGTAATCCAAAAAATGAGAGGAACATCTATATGCCTTGAAACCATTGAAGTAGCACTATTTTGTATCAATGCGCATATAAAGTAAATATAAATAAGTAGTTAACAACAACGCCAAGGTTATTGGAAAAGTTAGTTTAATTATTAAGCTACGGTGACACTTGAGTAGATGAGCAATACCTCAAAAATGGAAGCAAAAAGTATTGGAGCGGCCAGTTGTAGAATCTGGATAGTATTGAGACATCAAGACCCATCACAATAGTCCGAAATAAATCATGTGAATAATTTGCCGAAATCAAGCGTTGCCGAGATCAAGATCGAGATTGAGATCGGTCGTCGAGATCATGCTTGATTTCGACAGCTTGATCTCGACAGGTTAAAGACTAAACTATCTATTGGAGCATGAAGACCCATCACAACCAAGCTGTCGAAATAAATCAAAGCTGTCGAAATAAATCATGTGAATACCACGAGATCAAGCTCCAACCGAGATCAAGCTCGCCGCCGAGATAAAGCTCAAGATGTTGGTCTCAAGCCGTATCAACTGCTTGATCTCGACAGTTGAGCCTTGATCTCGGACAGGTCGAGCTTGATCTCGGCGAGTTGAAGACTAAACTATCTATTGGAGCATCAAGACCCATCACAACCAAGTATCGCCGAAATAAATCATGTGAATAGTCAAGCCGAGATCAAGTGTCGAGATCAGCTCAACAGATGAGCTTGCCGCCGAGATCAAGCTCGTTGTGTCCTCGTCGGTAAATCAAGCTTGATCTCGACAAATTGGCGACCAACATCTTAAACGATCTCGTGAGCTTGATCTCGATAAACGCGACGGATGCCGTGATGCACAAATAAACTATTTCAACCGGGCTGAAATGTGTTTTGTCAAGTTGGTAAATGCAAAAGTACCCTCGAATATAAAGTTTTACGAGATAGACAATTCTGATAGAGCTAAATAAACATAAATTAATTCACCTGATATCCCGATCCGCCAGCGCTGTTCACAAGATTTTTGCTAATCTTCTGCTCCAATTGGTCGCTATTTGATGAAGTAATGAGAATCTATAAAATAAAGAATATATTAGTTGCATTAAATCAATGCTTCAAACAAACATAAACTAAAAATTGAACATTGAAACAGATTTCAAAGAGCGATTAAACTACATGCTATTAATCATCACAATTGTAAAACATAAGTCAAGAAACAAAACAGGCACATTGAAAGATCTCGGCGGAGTTGAAGACTAAACTATCTATTGGAGCATCAAGACCCATCACAATCGTCAGTGAAATAAATCATGTGAATAGTCAGTCAGATCAAGCTCAACCGAGATCAAGCTCGTTTCGAGATCGAGATCAAGTCGTTGGTCCTCAAGTCGTCGAAATCAAGCTCGATCTCGACTCGAGGACCAACAAATGAGCTTGATCTCGACAAAGTTGAAGCTTGATCTCACAGGCTATGAGATGCCGGATGCACAAATAAACTATTTCAATGGTAAATAAGGGAAAAACAACATTGAAATAGGACAAATCTTAAAAACAAATTCATTTCATGGAGTTTAAGAGCTAATATGGCAATTTTAAGAAATCAAAGAAACAATAGAAATATCTTTTAAGCAATAAGAATACGGTTTTCATGAAAACAGACTTCATGAAAATAGAATATGTTTTTTATCTTGAAACTTACTTTTTAAGAAATGAAGACCTACTATGGTTTTTTGTTAAAACTCACTTTTAAGAAATCTTTGAAAATTTCTCACCCCTTCCATCCTTTGTGTCCCTAAAAATCATTGGTTTATGTATATGAAAATGCTATACTTTTTAAATCTAAATTTTGTTTTCTTGAACTGCAAATGTGCCTCAAAGAACTTTTATAAGTATTAATCACATTTAAAGCACACTTAAAAAGAGAGTTACTGCATAATGCCAACGGATGCTTCAAAGCATTCTTGGTGCTTGGGAAAAAGGAAAACAAAACATCCTTGAAAATCCTTAAGTGCATTCTGAATGTCTGACAAAAGAATGATTTGAATATTAAAAGTAGAAATATTTTGCATATTCTCTAAAGTCAATGTAGCATTAACAATAGAATACTCTTGTGTCTTTCAAATGCGAATATATATAAGGTTGGTATATCCACACCAAAAGGTATCACGTAAATATTCCACATGTTGGCTAACTTACCTACCATTGATAGGTGATTATTTCTTTGTTCTTAAATGAGTAAATATTCTGCATGTTTTTAAAAATAGAAAGTAGTATTTGAAAAATCATATATAGCATTATCGCCTAAATTTTTTAAACAATATGTCCTTATAACACCATAATAAGTACAGGCAACTCACATTTAGTACATGACATATTAATTAATTATAAGATGTTAAGAAAGTGATCTTATAAGCACAAAAGTGTAAATAGAAGCTGAAAGCTAGACACAACACAAAAATGAACATAGCACAAGAATCCAAATATTCTAACAGACATTGTCAACACCGATACTTCAAAGAATAGAAGTTTATTCGTGTCTTGTGATTTTCAAAAGCATCACAGAGCTAAATAGTATCATATATGAAATATACAGTAACACAAAAAGTTGCAAAACCATGTAGGTATCAAATAAACATGGAATTAACATTATTAGACACACCTTCTTCTCAAAGCAGTGCTGTAGTTAGTGTCTTATATCGACTACTGAATCTCTATAAAGATCTCTATGAAGTCTATGCCAATCTCATCCTTCTCAATAATCTTCAAAACAATCCCTTATTCTACTTAACTACCATAATTTCCTTTAAACTTAAATCAAACATTTACTCATTAATTAATAAAGACAGCCATGAAACCAATAAGCAAAATATAAAATTAATAAAAATAACGATTCACAGGTGTTAAAAGAGTTGTGAAACAAAGAGATGATAAAAAGTATGTCGCAATAGAGAATTAGGTAAAACCAATTTTGTGCCCATCATTTTGATGGATGCTTTCCTGCTTTCTTCAATGCAAGGTACACATTCTTGAATGGTATAGGACAAACATGAGGTTTAATAATTTAGAGACTGGATTCAACAGACGCACTCCTTAGCGACTTCTTATCTTCATAATCCATCGTAGTACATCAAGTATTCATCAACGGAACCTGTGAAGAAAATAACTTGTAGCAAATTAAAAATAAATTACACTTGAGACGTCAGCTCATCATTCCTTTGCAGAATAAAAAGACAAATTTTCTAAAACAAAAAATCTAGAAACCATGATCCTTGCATCACTCATACAAAATAAAAAAAAATTAACCTAAAAGCATACAAAATAAAGCAAATGGAGATGCAAACATAATAGAAGGTACATCACTCACCTTGTTCAAACAGAAATGTCATTAATCAAAATCCCGTAACTGCAAAATAAAAAAAAAGGTTTCAAAAAATTTAAAAACTTTGTCAGTAATTTAACCTGGAAGAAAGAGACTCACCAAACAAAGAAGAAGAAGAAGTCATCATTGCTTCATGACTCGGTGCGGCGGCGGATAATGGCGTAACGTGCTCGGCGGTGCTCCGATTGGCGTCTGCCTAGGGGTTTTGTTGCGGACCGTGTGGGGATTCCAATGATCAACTTCATTTTTTGATTGGAGGTCCACGGCTCTAAAAGCGACCTTTGAAGGTTCGCGCCAAGGATTTGATTTGTCTGTTTTGGTGCTCATCTCTTGCGATTTGGTTATGGGTTTCGTAGAGGAGGCTACGACCATCACTTTAGTGGTTTCGGGCCGCTGAAATCGCACCTGAGAAGGAAGGATGGAGATCGGGAGGAAGGGTGGAGGAGAAGGAAAATGAAACGCAGAGAGAGGAGGTGTAAAGGAGGAAGTTAAGAAGAGGTGAGAAAGAGATGAAAGAAGAGGCATGTCAAGGCCCGGAGAGGCATAAGTGGTGGTGGTGCGACGATTCTCAGGGAGGAAGAAATGGAGAGAGGGAAAAGGGAAAAAGCAGAAAAAGAAGAGGCAGGTCGAGACTGAGAGGGAGAAGAGGGTTTTCAATTTTTGAGGCAGTAGCTAAATTGACATTTGTAGCCTTAATATTAATGACGTGTCAATTAAATGAGATGTCTAATATTGGAAATCCAACTGGTATTAAAAGTTTATTATAAAGGAGATCTCAGGAGAATTCAGTGTGATTTCTCTTTTCTTTTTGTTCTCTTTACTTTTCAACACATCTTCAATCACATTTTTAATTTTTAATTTTTTTCCTTTTTTATCTTTCTTCTTCTTTTTTTACATGTTTCACACTCCATTTGACGATCTTTATATTATGAATATGAGTTCTTAGGTTGAAGGTCAACGAAGATGTGCAATGAATGGTATTTGTAGTAATAAAAATTAAATTAAACTATATAGACTTGTGTATAAGAATGGAGTCAACAAACAAGAGTTAATAAATGGAAGTGTACGTTAGATGGTTTTGTAGCTGGTTCACCTGTACTGTACATCACCTAATAATCATTTAATTGTCGCCCAATGGGACTGTGATAGAGGTCAAAATTCAACAGAAGTGTCCGTAAGGAGCAGGAGCAACTTAGCAATTAGTATTATACTACTTCTGACCCTCGATATAAGAAGAAATTATAAATATAAGAAAAAATTACAAAAACTACTAAGACCAACAAAACCTATTTAATGTTATAAAATTGAATTCTCATTCCAAATATATCCCGAATAATTAGGTGTATAGGAAAAATGTGAACTTCTAGTAAATATACATGTCTTATTAAAATATGGGCATAAAAGATAATTTAGCAATTAATACATCTTAAAATGTGTCTATTTTTCTTATAATTAGGACAAAAAAATATTTCAAAAATTCTCAATAATAGGGATAGGAGGTAGTAGTATTTTAACGTGCCGACGTCCAAACAACTTTTAGGTCCATCCATGCATACATATATAATTATATACAGATTTATGTATATTTGATCACATAGATATGAGCTTTAATTATGGAAACAGGAAAAGAATTTTAAAATGTTGAAGGAATATTTGAGATCCATAATTGATTGACGACCACGTATTATTCACGCGAAACATCGATCGGTGATTATAATATATTAATATGGCTTCAGTCTTCACCGGAGCCACCTTCGCCTAATTCGGCGAACTTGTATTACTGAATAATTTTGTTGAATCTAATATTATATAAAATAGAGTTTTACCACACGAGACTATGTCACGTGTTAAAATTATAGATATTATTTTTTTGCCGAAAGCTATTTATTTTTATTTTATTTTTTATTATTTTAATCAACTATTATTAAAGCATATCAATCATGATTTTGAGTTATTGATTATTCATTTCAATTGATATGGTAAGAAATGAATAATTTCCAAAATGGTGTCGATATTATTTCAAATCTTTTAATTTTAAATTTGAATTAATACATTTAATAACTTTTATTATATTATGAATGAATTTTAACTCTCTTTCTCCTTTTATTGTCCAAACTTTCTTTTTTCAAGTGTATGCTTTTTCTCTCTTCGGTTGCAATTTCAATTTAATATGATGTTATTCAACTATGAAGATATGTTTGACAACTTCTTAGATTACTTTATTATTTTCTCTGTAGTTCAATTAATTTTTTCTTTCTATAAATTTCTCTTTTAAGTCTTTTGCACTATCTAAAAACATGTAAGCTGCAAAAAAAAAAAAAACTTCAAATGTCATATATATTAAAAAGAATAAAAAAGTACTTTTATAAGATAAATATAAGTTTGTCTTGAAGAAAAAAAATAAAACTTAAAATTGGAGGGATTGTTTTAGTTGAGCATTATCGAGCAAATATTACGACTAACGGCATCTTTTTTTTACCGGGAATAATGACATCTTGATGATTTGATTCTGATCAATCACATATTTAAATTATAAACTCATTCAAATTAATTTTATTTTTTACCGTATTACTTAATGACTTGCCATATATAGATTATAAGAAAAATTGAGTAAATATAATTCTTCCACTATTTTATTTAATATTAGCATATAGTATAAAATAAACATATACTAAAATGTTTATAAATTTAGTTGTACTGAATTAAAATTATAAAATAATCATTTAAGTGTTATATAAAAAAAGTAATAATCATTTAAGTGATATTTTTTGAAAACCAAATTGTGTTTACATATAACATTAAAAAAGTAACATATTTAATATTAACAAGTAATTTTCTACATAAACTAATCTAGTGATAATTTTTTAGTTATTTATAGGTAAAGAAAAAGTTAAATTATACTTATTTACAATTATAAAAATGACTTATTAATATTATTTCTCATTTATTTACTACACTAAATAAAATTATATTAATGAAGTCTTATATATTTTCAAATTTATATCATCGTATAATTTAACATTTTTTAAGCTTAATTTCTACTACAGTTTTTTTTTTTGACGAATTAACTCCTACGACAATTAATTACTAATTTTTTTTTAGTTTTCAATGAATTTTATTTTCTTTATTTGTTATAATTTCATTTATTTTGTCTGGTCTATTTAGTTTACTGCAACTCTAAGAATAATTATACATTAATTATGATCATCCCAGCATCATTACCTTCATCATTAGCAGACATATTCTAAATCCATATATGTTGCGAAATATAAAATTTTATTACATAAAATATTTTTTTCAAAGCCTATTAAAATTTGAAGGCAAATAATTGTGATGCATAGAAATGAGAAATTTACAAAAATTTTATTGATATGCGAGTTATAAAAGTAATTATAAACAAAAATAGGATTCACAAAGGATAAAAATATATCATAAAAAGGTGAATATTTTAAACAAAAACATATTAATCACAATGTAAAGATTTATTAATATTAAAACTAAAGAGTTAAAAATATATTGTTAGGAAATTGAATATTTTATATGAATGAATTTTAGTATATAAATTATTATTGTTGACTATTTTATTAAAAATACATTAATATAATTTTTTAATATATACTTTTCTGAAATATAGTGTACATGTTTTTATTTTTATTACTTTTTACTTTTGTCATACTCAACTCTTTTTATGTTTATATTGTAATTCTTAAGGGTGATTTATATGATTTTAATAGGACATTGGCGTTATACAAAATCTTTTTTTATTTTAAAGCTGGGTAGCATGTGTGTGTGTGTGTCTATATATGTGTGTGTGTGTGTGTGTGTGTATATATATATATATATATATATATATATATATATATATTATACGCTACTTCATAATAATTTTTTGAAAAACTCAGATGTTCTAATAACTTTTCTAATTTTTTCTATCAAATTTATACTTACACATTAAATACATTCAAAACTGTTCTTGATAATGAGTTTCCCGAACCGGAGGTCGGGATTGTGGTGTCTTGTTTGTATGGAATGAGTTAGTTACCTCCCTTGAGGGAGGTGGTTTCCTTTAAGTAATTCGGATAGTTGATCAGCAGTTACCTCGTACGTGGTGTCTCGATGTTAACTGTTTCTAAGCACTAAGCCAATAAGGTCGGCATGCGATGGAAATGGGCTCTAGGTAAATGGGCCTACCTGTTCGTCCTTAAGTACGACATGTTTAGGGTCGAATTGGAATGGGCCAACCTGATGGACAAGTGGGCCGAGCTGTATGGGCCGTAGCGGCCATAATATAACAAATGAAGTCACGTGTGACCTTAACTATATGCCTAAGAGATCGGGTCTTACGTGTTTTCGACCAAATAAGCATGGGCCGACCTGATAAGTGGGCAAGCCGAATTGTATGAACTAAGTATATTTTCATATGACGGTCCAAAAACCAGTATTGATAATCCGTGCAAGGCACGGTTACATATAAACTAGAGGTTTTTAAAGAAGGAAAAAGACAAGATCCTTTACTTATACATACACTAGCGTATTTGGCCTGTGCAATGCACAGATGAGATTCGGGGTTGACAATTCACGTTTTGTGCACGAAATAACAAAAAATATTTCTAAATAGTGAAGAAAGATACGTGTGTGTCATAGGATATAAATATTATCAATATAAATAATATTATCTAAAACTTAAAATTTACTCTATTAAAAGTCTAATAGAAAATAATAATAAAAACTAAAATTGGAATTCTAAAAGTTCTATAAACGACTTATCTATAATACGATGGTTCGTGTCTCGCACGGTACATATCAAAATAAACAAACAAAATTTTCAGATAAACACATACTAATATTTAAGTTTTAATAAAATGTTCGTCAATAGTAATTTAGATATGAATTAAAATATTCATGTAAAATAGATATTCATTCTACATATTCTAATTAAAATATTTGTTCTTTCATGCTAAATATTAGTAGTTTTTATATAAATATTAATATGTTTTCATTTAAAATATTCATCTCTGCGTGAAAATATATGATATAGATAATTTATCTTTAAATGTTCATTAGCATGTGATGTATGTAAATACATCTAACTCTTAATACGCCTAACACATTCGTGAAAATATTTTAATTTTTTTATTTGTGACATAAAAATATCTTGATTTACTAAAAATATTAAAAAGTTACTTTCAAATATTTTTATTTAATTCTGATAAAAAAAGTATTTACATATAGCTAAATATATTACGCAAATAGTTGACAATTTAAAATTATATACATCTTAATAGCTAATCATTAGGATTTTCCAACAAAATCATTATGTAGTAATTGATTTTGAACGCTTTTTAGGTACACCTAATTATTATCTATTTACATTTTCTTATTAAAAATGAATTTAAAATGAGTTTGTTAATTTGTATCAAGTCTTAAAATGAGCAAGAAAATAGGATGTGGTGAAATGAAAATAATAAAACCTAAGTTGATTAAAAATAATATGAATTGATCACATAAAATTTTCAAAAACATTTAATATGGTTGGAACACAAGCAAAAATATAATACGCCACTTGTCACAATTAGAGAAGATTAAAGAGAACTAAGCCTACATAATATTGCCTATATAATTTAAAAAATGTATCAAAAAAAGGAACATGAATACTAATCTATAATTTAAATTGATTATATGTTTAAAATTGTAATTAAATAAGAAAGGATAAAATGGATAGAGTTTTGACGTATGACATAACAAAATGTTTTTTATATAGATAATAGATAGATAATAATGTATTAAAATTCAAAATTAAATACTTAAAAAAATGGAAAAAATTCTCTAAAATGAAATTGCAAAATTTAGCTTTAAATATTAAGATATAAAGTTTTAATACATTAATAATATTGAAATACACTTCAAAATAAGTTCTTTTAAATTTTTTGAGGGAATAACTCACAGTGAATTAAAATTCAAATTTCAAATTTCAATAAACAAAAATAATAAAAAATTGATTTTTTATAAAATTATTTTAAATAATAATTTATGAACTAAAATAATTATATTTGGAAAATTATAATTTTAAAAATTGAAATTCAATAAAAAATGATCAAATGAATAGAGTGTTGAATTTCATATAATAATTTGAGATAAAATATTTATTTTAAATTTATTAAATTTAGATCACGGAATTTTCCTTTAAAAGGACAGCCAAGTAAAGTGGAATAATTTATCTTCATCTTTTCTTGTACTTGCTTGGTCGACCACTCACTTATAAGAGGGAATAATTAGTTGCGTTATTAGCTTTAGTGGTGGGGTGAAGAACCTAGTTCTCTTTCTTTTTTCTTTCTTATGCGCTGTGTGCCCTTCTCACTCCAGGAATTCTCATTCCTGTCCGATTCTTCCCCTATGCAAGCCGTGTAGTGGTGAGAATTGGGAGAGACCTTGTAAAATTTGGAGAGAAAGTGACAACCCTTGATTATTTCCTTCTTTTCCTCATATGCGCTTTGGACAAATTCTATTAAGAGATCCCTATGCTATCCGATCATTCCATTAAGTAGTGCTAGACAGTGTGGAATTTCATATAACAATTTGAGATAAAATATTTATTTTAAATTTATTAAATTAATTAAAACATATTTTATTTAAATATTCTACATGGAATTAATGTGGCGCTGACATGTTACAGAACAATGTAACATTTTTTTTTAGAGAAAAAAATCTTCTTTTTTATATTATAATATTAAATAGATATGAAAAGGATTTAGAAAACGTTGCTAGAATAGGGAAATGAATAATATATAATTCAAATGAATTATATTTTAAAAATTGAAATGCGAAAAATTAATTTAAATAAGAAAGGATCAAATGAATAAAGTATTGACACGTTGTAAAAAAAACTTTTTTTATAGATAAATATAATAGATCAATAGATAATAGATATAATAACAACAGATAGATGATAATTGATTAAAATTCAAAATTAAATATTTAAATCTTTAAAAAAGGTGAAATTCACTAAACAAAACCAAAAAATAGAAACAAATTTTTAAATGGTTAGAGTGTTGAATGTCATATAACAATTTGAGATACAACATTTATTTTAAATATATTAAATTAATTTAATTGTATTTTATTTTAATATTCAAACCACAATGAATACAATGTTAACACGTGGTACAACAGCATATAAGAAAACCTTATTTTAAAAAATTTAATAGATAATAATAATAATAATAATAGTACTAATAGATTTCGAAATAAAATTTTAAAATTAAAATTTTGAAATAAATCATCTCTATATAAATTTCAAAAATAAAAAATCAAAATTTGAAATTTGAAATAAATTATGACTAATTAAAATTTTAAGTGAAATTTCCTAGAGTTGACTTTTGAAATAAATTTTATATGTTATATTGCATCAATTTCGAAATTAAATTTCAAATTTCTGCAATTAAATTTTAAATTTCTAATAAGTGAAAATTATATTTGGAATTGAAATCGATAATTTATAGTAATTAAATATTGAAATTTAAAAATTAATATATTATAATATATTTTAAAATTAGGTTTTTAAAATAAAAAATTTGAAATAAATTATCTTTAACTAAAATTATAAATTCAACTTTCTATATTTGAACTTTGAAATAAATATTGAGTAAAAAATCAAAAATAAGATTTAAAACGTAAGAATTGTTTAGGCAGAAAACAAAACTTGATTTTATAATATATATATATATTTGTGTGTGCGCGCATGTAAATATCTATCATAGATTTATTTTTAAATCTTTTCAATTTATTAAAAAAAAATAATTAATATATTTGTATTTGTTTGAATTTAAATTAAAATATTTTGATTTATTGTAAAAAATTAAAAATAACTAAAAATTGTATTAATTTAATTTAAAAATATTAAATTAATTTAAATAGAATTTGTTTTAAATAATAATTGATTTAAATAAATTTTGTTTCATCATAATAATTGAAATTAATTTTGGTGTTAACACGTGGCATAACCGCTTGTAGCAAAATCTTAAATTTCAATTTCAATTTTAATTATATCTATCACGAATTTATTTATGAATCGTTTTAATTTATTTTAAAAATATTAAATTAATTTAAATAGAATTTATTTTAAAATAATAATTAATTTAAGTAGATTTTGTTTTAATAAAATAATTGTGGTGGTGACATGTGGCATAACCGATCGTAACAAAACCTTCTTTTATATATATATATAATTGATAATAATAATTAATTGATTTTGAAATAACTTAAAAAAACATATCTATCAAATTTCGAATAGAAGAGTTGTTAACGATTTTATATTTTAAAATCTAATTTTGAAATAAATTTAAAAAATACAAATATAAAATTTTGAATAAAAGAGCTATTCATTAACGATTTTTTGGAGTTAAATTTTTTATTGACTTAAAAGTTATTTGAATATAAAAACTCGTTTAAATTCAAATATTTTGAATGATTTAAATGGTGACACGTGGTATGAAAAACGCTAATATAATTAACAGATTAAATAAATAATATTTAAGATTTAAAATTTAAAAGTAGGAACAAGTTATTTGAAGATTGAAAACCTTCTTTTATAATATATAATAGATGTATAACATATTAAGGACATTGAAGTTTTATCGGATGATTTGCAATTGAATTAATCTATAAAGCGATGTTATTTTACTTTAAAGGTGGATTATTTAAAGAAATGTGTTCTACAAAAAACAAATTATCAAAAAAAAAAAATACCAATTGGACACCAATTAGGGTTCTAAGGGACTAAACTATGGAAGGAGAAGGGGAAGAGAAAACTATGCTACTGAAAAATAAAATTCTTTTTCATTCTTTGGTTGTGTTCTCTAAAGAAAACAGTACATTTATATTAGAAAAATATAAAAACTTAAGAAAATAAAAATAACATGAGAAATTATAATCAGTTTAAAAAATACTAAATGAGTTAGATCAATAAGTTCACTATAAGCCCACTATCATATGTTGTGACTTAAACAGGTTTTTAATTTTAATCATCTACCGTAATTTTAATTTTTTGCATGCGTTTTATTGATTTTCTAATTAATTCATAATATATGAGTAACCTGTAAGGTAAAATATATTTTTAGTATAAGCAAGCCTCATTTTTCAATTCTGAATTTACATACTTTTTCTTATTTCTCATTTTCTATTATCGTTATAACAAATAACATTTGTTGACAAAAACAAATAATAAATGTTACGTATGTAATAATTATTTTAATCTATCCTTCATTATTGTTATATAACTAATTTAAAAAAAATACATATAATCATTAAGTCTACTATATTAT
Organism: Calophaca sinica; assembly: GCA_037113605.1. Lineage (NCBI taxonomy): Eukaryota > Viridiplantae > Streptophyta > Magnoliopsida > Fabales > Fabaceae > Calophaca > Calophaca sinica. Next base: position 51,391,841 of record CM073735.1, on the reverse strand, counting down.
ATAAAATAGAGTTTTGTCACGTAGACTCATGTCACGCGGTAACTCTACATTCATTTTTTCCCCCAGAATAAAAAATAATTTATTTTTTAGTTCATGATCAAGATTATCAAACACGAGAGTCTAAACAGACTCGTAGAGCATAAGTAGATTCGACTCGTAAACTCGTACGAGTTTACCTATTGTTTAAAATAATATTAATGAGAGAGTCTAGGCAAACTCGTGTAGCATAAGTAGACTCGACTTGTAAACTCGTACGAGTTTACCTAACATTTAAAATAATATTAAACAAATCTACACATCACAAATACTTGCGGACTAAGTACGGAACAAACGAAAAATAAGAAAACAATTTATCTTCCTCTTTTTTGTATGCGTATGAAGCAAAACTTGCGGATTAAGTATTTGTTTTTTAAAAAAGGAACGAAACGCATGAAATGGTAGCGTTTTGGTTTTTTTTTTTTAAATGTCAACACTGACTCGCTGACTCGGCTCAGACTCGCGAGTCAGTCCGAGTCTACCACGAGTCCACCCGAGTTTGCACAGAAACGAGTTACAGGGCAAGTCAACTCATTTCGTCCATATAGAAATGTAAACTCGTAGAATCGGACGAGTCGACTCGCGAGTCTAACAACCTTGTTCATGATATTTCATTAATTAACACATATCAATCAATTAATGCCCATATCTAAACTTTTATCATTCAATCAAATTTGAATTAAATCAAATTCAAATTCAAAATGTAAATAAATTAAAGCATATCAATCAATTAATTCTCACATCTGGACATTTGTCATTCAATCAAAATACTATCTAAGTCACGTGACAACATCAGAATCATTAATTTTTTTTACCTAAAATCAATTTAATTTTTTAAGTTATTGTTTTAATTATAGCAACTATTATTACCTCATGTCAAACAATAATTTCACAGTGTAAAACCTTTAAATGACTTACATATTTTTATTTATTAATTATATCGATTATCAATCACTATTCATCATTATTTTACTATACAAATTTAGTTACTTTTAATTTTATAACTTTTCATAATGATTTATTTTTTATCAAAAAATAAATAATTCTTATAAGCACAGTTAAATACACTACTAGGTAGCTCTGTTGGTGAGCTAAGGGACGCTGAAGGAGTGTAAGCTGGAGGTCACGGGTTCAAACCCGAGAAACTAACATTACTAACAACTAACATTTGCCTATAAAAAAAATACACTAGTTTTTTTTAAAAAAAATAAGTTAAAGTTGGTATGACTAATATTAGTTAACCGTGTAAATAAACTTTACACACATGATGCGAGTATGACTAATTGACTACTATTCACTGCGTCTGCGCCCGCACGGCTGGTGCAAAAAGGCGCGTATACACGGACACGACGCTGGCACGGCACGCGCAATAGACCACAACCCTCTCTGGTTCAACCCTGAAAGGCAAAGCCGATGCAAGTCGGCACTCACAACACGACCTTCAAACTCGAGACCGTAACTACTACTATTATTACTATAACCTTTCATTCTCACTCAAACCATTATTCTAATCTAATCTAATCATTTATTCCTCATTCACATTCAAATACTCCAAATCTTTGAATCTTTCAACGGTCAAACATTCAAATACTCCCTCTATACCTACACCCCCACCCCCTCAAAAAAAAAAAAAAAATCACTTATTTTTGATTTGGTTTGAAACATTCCTTATTCAACCACTCATGTTACTTACCTAGCTAGCTTTGACCCGCGTACCACACCCACTTATTATCTATGACCCCTCCTTCTCTTCCCTCCTTATATAAAAACCAACCACTCAGCCTTCTTTTCCTCATATCATCATTCATCAACACTACCAATTCCCATCCATCAACACAAAAACACACAACACCAAATCGAAGAAAATGGTTTTGTCTTGGACCAGAAGAAATGTTTTCCGCCGTGCCCGCAAGGGAAAGGACCAGCTTCCCACCGCTGATTTGGAATTGGAGGTGGAGACTGTGATCCCAACCCATTTCCGTTGCCCGGTGAGTTTAGACTTAATGAAAGATCCAGTGACGCTTCCAACCGGCATAACCTACGACAGAGGAAGCATCGAGAAGTGGATTGAATCTGGCAACAAAACATGCCCAGTCACCAATCAACTACTCACAACCTTCGACATCATCCCCAACCACGCCATCAGGAAAATGATTCAGGACTGGTGCGTCGAAAACAGTTCCTACGGAATCGAAAGAATCCCCACTCCTCGTATACCCGTTTCAAAGTACGAGGTTTCCGAGGTTTGTACGAGGTTGGTGTCTGCCGCTCAGCGTGGGGATGAAAAAAAATGCCAGGAGTTTGTAGCGAAGATAAAAGTTTGGGGGAAAGAGAGTGAGAGGAACAAGAGATGCATAGTAAATGGATCTGGTGCTGTGCTTGCAATTGCAACTGCTTTTGATTCCTTTTCAAGTTCCTCTATTGAAAAGCACGTTGTTGTTTTGGAGGAGATTTTGGAGGTGCTGACGTGGATGATTCCTTTTAATGAAGAGGGTCAATCCAAATTAAGTTCTTCAGCTTCTCTACGTTGCTTGGTTTGGTTTCTAGATGGTAAAGACTTAGGGGCAAGGCAAAATGCTACTTTGTTGCTTAAGGAAGTGGTGGATGTTGAGGAATTGGCAAAAACTGAAGGAGTTATTGAAGGTTTGGTTAAAATTATTAAGGAACCAATTGGATCTGCTTCTACCAAAGCATGTTTGTCCACAATTTTCAACTTGGTTTCCTTAGCAAACAATAGAGAGGAAATTGCTCAAATATTAGTGGAGTTAGGTTTTGTTTCATTGTTGCTTGAAACAATTGTTGATGCGGAAAGAGGAATATGTGACAAGGCACTTGGTGTGTTGGATTGCATATGTGATTGCAAAGAAGGGAAGGTGGTTGCAAAAACGAATGCTCTAACATTGCCTCTTGTTATTAAGAAAATTTTGAGGGTGTCTCCTTTGGGTTCTAGTTTTGCTGTTTCGATTCTTAGGAAGATATGTGAGAAGAAAGAGGAAGGAAATTTGATTGAGGCACTTCAACTTGGGGCTTTTCAGAAACTATTGGTTGTGTTGCAAGTTGGTTGTGAGGATGGAACAAAGGAGAATGCTACTGAGTTGTTGAAACTGTTGAATGGTTATAAAAGCAAAGCAGAGTGTGTTCACTCATCGCTGGAACTCAAGTATCTTAAGAAGTCCTTCTAAATACTGATTCTTCAGCATTCATGAGAATGAGATAATGAGATTTATTCATTCAGTTATTTTTTTGTATTATAGAGACTGAATTCTTTGATGTAAATACACACATAAACAAAGCGCATAGAAATTGTAGTATGCTCAAACATTTTATTTATTCTTGGAAATTCATTCTTGGAAACACTCATCAAATAATTATTACCAATCCACACAAAAAAAAATGAAAAATCAAGATATCAATAAATGAATCTACAGCAATGAGAAGGGAACACGCTTCCATTTTTTTTTTTATCAATATCATTCTCAGTGAAAATCAAATCTCAAATAGCAAACCACTTCAAAAAGATATTTATTCAACTTAAACAACACTTACTGAAAGTAAACATTTTTATAAACAAGATCAGATGCAAATCCTAGACCATGAACCCCCCATGGTCACTTATTTTCGTGCCGTACTGCATATTATTAAAAGATGATGGCAATGATAACCAAGCATCATACCATGATAACAAGCACACAATTTTTTCAATGAAAAAAAGTGTTTGACCAAAAACCATTTTGGTTATTGACATCTCCCAATGGCAGTGCCTCATCTCCACCACCATTATTCATCAAATTCATAAACCAATGTTGCTTTTGCATGACATCCATGTTCATATCCAACAACCCTTGGCTATGACTCCCTTGCCCTTTCTCTTCAATCTTGGCTACTCCATTAGTCACCACTGGTGGTGCAACCATTTGGGCTTGGGCTTGGGCTTGGGCATTCTTTGTCAATGTTTCAACCCTTCTATTGATGTCTTTCAAGTATTGGTCAATCAACCATGCCATATCATTTAAATCAACCATGCTTATATTGTGCATAATTTTACCTGCACTAAGGTACTGAAACATGAGTTGAGTCATCTCTTTCTCCCTATTATCTTTCCTTTGTTTTGTCAACTGTTCTTTGGCCTTTTGGATCCTCTGCCTCAAAAAACTCTCTTGATTCACCATCTTCTTGCTCTGCTCCAATTCAGGCATTCTTCGAAACTTGGCAAGCACTCGCTGGACTCCCGATGGGGATGGCCAAACCTCTGGTTGAGGATCATAGGGACTATAGATTATAGCACAAGCATCAATCCCGCAAAGGGTGCTAAGTTCACCAACCTTCTTCATTAGACCCTTCTTCCTTTTCTTGAACGTCGCCTTCCTCGCAGAGTCGTTGATTATGAATGCGAGTTTCACCTTTTTTCTAGTCATGGTGGTGATGGGAAGAAACGGGAACAACAAACTCTTCTTTATATAGATCCCTTTCAGACAACCAAATTTATTTTACATTAAGCTCTTGCTGGCAACATTAACATGAGGAATTCAATATTGAATATATGTGCTATAAATTGGAGATGTCGATTTTAAATGTTTAATATATGTGATATGAATTGGAGATATCAAGTTTAGATATACAATATTCGTGCTATGAATTGGAGATGTCAAGTTTAAATGCCTTTCTATCCATGGAGAATGAATACATAATGTTTTTGTCATTAAGATATTCAACCCATCTGTATGACACACTTACATCCACTTAAACATACTTTTTATAATTAATTTGTTTTTTTTTATATATATTTTTTAAAAGAAGTGACTCATTTATGAGATACATAAATACTTTTTTTAATATAAACTAAATATAAAAGTTGTGTCTAAAAATGTGTAAACGAAAATATTACTACTATTTTTCAGCAATACTATGGTGAATTTCAATGAGTTGAATGAGTGTAGTGAGAAAACTTATCGTCGTTAGAACTTAGAATCATCAAATTGGCGTATCCTAATTGCATTGTAATAATCGGTGTTATATTTAAGAGTCTTGCTATATTTTGGCAAACCTTTTCTGGAAAACAAATCTCTTCCACGGGTGTGAGAAAAATGTAAAACAGGGAGAGATAAAAAGAAAAAAAGAAAGAAAGTTTAAAATATAACGAGTGAAAAGATAGGAAAACAAGAGCGGATGCGAAAGTGATGAAAAAAATAGGTCCACTGAAATCTCTTTGTACCTTAGACATGATAGGTCCACTGAAATTCTCTTTGAACTTTAGACGTGTTATAGCTTTAACAGGCAATAATCTTCGGAAGTGGCTGTATTTCCGCTAATATTCATAAAATTAATTTTGTCTTTGTTAGAAATAACTAATCTTCCAACTTGAAAAATCAAATAAAATTGGTGGAAAAAAATTAAGGCATAAATCTCACTTTAAACATATTGTGCTTTTATTGTAAATTATATAATAAAGTAAGGTAAAATGCTATAAAGTATTCCCCCGGAATGAAATATAAGAAAAAAAATACTAAAATATAAGTAAATCTAACTAATTTTACCTCATTTAATGTTATCATTCCTAAAATACCATTCGAGTAATTATTTTTCCAATAACCCCTTTTATTCCATAAAACAAGTTCCCATAAAAAATTAAATAAAAAGAAATGACGCTTTAGGAAATACAAATAGTTTTGTGATTACATCAAGAAAATTAAATAAAATTAACTACTATTTTTAATTAGCATGAATTTCGTTATTTTTACTTATATTTCATTCCGGAATAATACCATCCAAGGAATATTTTTTAGTCTAAAGACCTTTGACCCCGCTCCAATGTCCAGGAAAAATAGATCCTCACTAATCTGGAGTTCGGCTGAGAGGTTAGTAAAGTCTGGCTCTAAATTATTCCATTGTCAGGGATCGAATCAGGTACTAGCCGAGTCCATCCCTTTAAACGGGGTATATTAACCGCTTGCACCCAACCTTGAGGTTACCATCCAACGAATATGAATATCGAGATTACGGCTTGTCATGAAGCTTATGGTAACAATGAAGTTAGCAATTGAAAGAAAATCCTAAATGGTTGTAATTGCAATATTTGTGATATGAAAATTTAATTTAGATACAGCAGTTTTAGTTTCTAATAATCAAAATTATGAATCAGTAAATCAACATATCCTTTGAAGATATTACAAACAATAATTTAAATTTTCATTAGTCAGTATCATTCTTATGCCTAATAAGTAAAAGTAAACAATATAAATTCCTTTTACTAAAATATCAATTATACACAAAACCAGGTTAGATCAAAACTAAATATGGAGTTAATTAATGTGATTCTAAACTCCCTCGCAGTGCAAAGAATTAATGATATTTTTGTGTGACTGGAATTGATCAAAGAATAATGATATTGTGTAATAAAAGGTGAATACATAGGAAATAGATGCAGGAATAGCAGGAAATACAATCAGAAAATATTAAATAGTCTTAATTTTTTTAATAAAAATGTCTGTCCAAATAAGTTGATGTTATATTGAAATATTATTAGATATACGAGCGTACAAATATGTTAGTTTTTAGAAGAAAATGATAAAATAGTAAAATAAAACATATGAACACTGTAATAGTCAGTTTTGGTAAAAAAATAAATAAATCAAGTAATAAAGATGATAAATAGTAAAATTGTACTGTGAGCTACAAATTTGTTTTAATAATAAATAGAAAATTCTACCACGGGTTCCTATTATGAGAAAATTTTTGGAGTATTTTTTTGTCCTAATTAATTATAAGAATAATTAACTTATTTCAAGATGTATTAATTACTAAAAATACTTTTTATACCCTTATTTTAATGAGACATGTATATTTATTAGAAGTTGATATTTTTCCTATGCACCCAATTATTAGGGGTATATTTGGAATAAAAGTTCAATTTTATAACATTAAATAGGCTTTCATGGTCTATATAATTTTTGTAATTTCTTCTTATATTAAGGACCGGAGGTAGTAGTTGTTTTTAATTAATGCTCCTTATTATAAACAAAATCATAATTTATAAAATCATAATTCACACAGACCAATAAAGAACATTAAAAATAGTTGTTTTTAATTAATGCCCCTGAAAATTTAATTTTTTCCTTTCAAAAATACCATTTTATGAACTAACTCACTTGCATAGAAAATAGATACATTTCATTAATATAAGTCTCACTATAGATAAGGGTATAAATGAAAATTAAGCATTTAATGCATTTGAAAATTGATGTTACTTCTTATAAATAGGACCAAGAAAAATGACCATTTTGTTTCTTATAAAAAGAACTGGAGAGTAATAAACAAGTCAATGGTATCACAAAAAAGACTAATAATTTAATTAAAATTAGAATAAAATAATTAATATTACCTTACAAAAATAATATAACACTTATTTTGAAATATTTTTATGATAGTCGCAATTACTAATAAAGTCAAGAAGAATTTTGTTCAGACGAACCCAAAAAAAGCGTATATTACAACGACAATTTTAATAATGGTTTTTTTAAATGTTTTAATTAATTAATTATTTTTATTAATTACTTTTTTTTGTAAACACAGAGAAAAAAGGGAAAAAAAGCAAACACACGGAGGGATAGCAAATTAAGAAGAGGGTATCTGTCGCGTTCGCTAACAGCAAATTAAGAAGACCAACAGGAGCTTCATTAAGGACCACAACATCTGCATCACTACGAGCACCCGATTTAGCTAAAAAATCTGCACAAAAGTTGCCCTCTTTCAGAGTATGCTTAATGGACAAAACCCAATCTTTACTCCACCATTGCCGAATTGAGGAAATCTCATTAGCATACAGGTGGAACGGAGATACCCCCTCCAAGATACACTTCACCGCAATCATGGAATCTGAGAAACACGTTAAATTCTTTATTCCCGCTTCCCAGCACAACTTCAGACCATGATGAATAGCCATTATTTCAGCATAGATGATATTCGACCTCCCCACCGATCCATAGAACCCCTTGATCCAAGCACCCTGTGCGTCCCATACTAGACCCCCAAAACCTACAATTCCAGGGTTTGTTAGGGCGATACCATCGACATGGAGAGCTAATTCACCAGCATTGGGCCTTGACCACGACACCGCACGAGCTATGGCCATATTAACAGGCACATCCCCAAAGGCTTGGAGAATATGTTGGACATTAGACATCACCTGGGCCACAAGCAAGCCCAACTGCGTGTCCTCATTATAAAATTTTTTCCTATTTCTTGCCAGTCACAACGACCACACCACCACAGAAATTATGGTCAACCGTGATTCCTCCTGACCCGCCAACCAATTCCGCACATCGCCCTCCGTGACCGGGAAAGAAAGCTGAGCCAAACCACACCGATCCTACAGATCCTTGGCTCGATCATAATAAAATAAACAATGCAAGATAGTCTCCTCTCCCAACCCACACACAAGGCAGGTATCAGAGTTAATGATCCCACGCCTTTTGAGCACACCCCTAGTGGGAATAGCAGAGTGACAATTTTGCCACACGAAGTGTTGAATATTAGCAGACAGCCTCATCTTCCAAATCCAATTCCAAGCCTCCGTGACACCATCGGATTATTCTTGCTAATGAGCCAACGGTACACTTAATGGTATCAGAGAGTTATCAAATGCACCTATCAGCTGGCCAGCCAAAAGGCCGGGTCATGTCGGAGAGCCACCCTTCCTGCTTTACAGGTGGTAGAGTTCCGACCCCCTCTTGGTATCAGAGCCTGATGGGGAAGTAGGAATGTGATATTGATCTTGAATCATGTATTATTCATCTGAGTTACTGGTTGCGTATAATCATACTAAAGTACGGATCTGCTGGTAGTACTTATAATGTTCTTCTGAAATGAATTTTTGTTTTTATTGTTTTATAAAAGGAAAATTATCTCTTCTGGATCTATGGTTAAGTACTCATTTATTGTTCTAAACTAAAAATTTGTTTATTAAATTATTATTAAAAGGAATTAAAATTATTTATGATCTATAGGTAGTGCTCACGTTAATATTATTTTTTACCAAGCTGACAAAAAAGGAATCTTTCAGATCTATGTAAGATTGTACGACGCAAGGCGGTAAGTCCCGACAGATAGGGCAGATAGGCCTAATTATTGTGCAGTGCTTTGTAGATCTGAAAGGGTTTTACTAGACCTTGGTGAAAAATAAGTATTTTTTGAGTGACTTTTTGACAGATCTAAATAATGGTAATTGTCCTTGGTAATGAACAATATGTTTTGAGATGACTTTAAATTAGATCTAAAAGAATTTAATAAGTCCTTATTTTGAAGAAGAAGATTATTGAGGTAGCTTTTGTCTGATCTGGTACAAATATGTATGATTAAACCTATATGAGTAATTTAGAGAATAATTATTAATTCAAGGTTAATATTTATATTTCTAACAAACCAGGTGATGGTGATGATACTTACGGGTGAGGAAGACTTGTTTATCTCTGTAAACTTGTTTATTTATTTTACCATGTTACGTTCACTTTCTTCTCGCTTTTCTTTCAAGTCTTCTCAACCTTCATCCTCCTCTCTTTCTGATTATCAATCTCACAATTTTTCCAAAAAAATCTTCAAAGAAGAAATTTGTTTTGAAGATATCAATCAAGATTTAGACGATTGGGATATTCCTAAAATTAAAGATGAACATCTTTACAAAACAAAAGGTAGTTTTTGGCATAAACAATCTGATTATGTTATTAAAACGGTTGAACAAAAATACAAAATTCAATAAGATGATGAAGAAATTCATTTGCTTTCTGATAAAAGCATTAAAGAACACAAAGCCAAAAATTACAATTATTTACACATAGGAAGTGTACAAGTTGAAATGAAACCTCTTACTAGAGAATCTCTAGATGTTGCAGTTCTTTTCTGTTTAAGGGATAAAAGACATAATCGGTTTCAAGACTCTCTCTTAGGTACAGTTGAATCTAGCCTAAGTCATGGTCCAATATTCTTCAATTGCTTTCCGGATTTAACTGTAAGTCTGGATGACAAAAATATTCTCGATGTTTTGTATTTAAATGTCAAACTACATGGGTATGATATGAAGGAAGGATCTATACCCATTACCCTGATCTATAGAATTCAATATAAGGTTATGAACTCCATTAGGTCCAATTTCCTTAAGACCAATTGTGACAAACATGGAGAAACAACTTTGTTTCTGACCGACAATAGTAAGGCCAATATAATTGTGCCCAAGACTATTCAGTGGAGTGATATCACACTCCCAGACAAATGGGTCTTAGAAAAGGCAACTCCAGCCTTACCTAGGATAACCCCATAATTTCAAGATTTAATCCAACATCAAACAGGTCAAGTAGACTTAGTCTTCGATAGGAGAAATTCTTTCTCTCTTTCTAGATCTGTTAGTTCTGCTAATGATTTCCAATCAGCCAGGTCTAGGAGATCTCTTTCAGCCTTTAGATATATTCCTAGATCAATCCATATAAATCAATCTGAACCTTCCCATGAGGGATCAACAATTCACTTACAAGGATTTGAAACCACAACCCCTGTAAGAACTTCATACCAAAAGGATGAAGAAGACCAAAGAACCATCCAATCTCCAACCTACTCCTCCCTTAATGAACCTTATGATATTAATGTAATATCATCTGAATTTGTTATTGATAAAGAAGCTCTTAGAAAAGAGATGAAATCTGAAGAGTGGTCTCCTCATAGAAAATGGTTCTTCAAGCGTTATCAAGGAACCAAAAGCAAGGAAATTCAAGAAAAAATTTATTTTTTCCTAGAGCAAGTCCAATTCAACTCCCTTTCTTTGATTGGTTCAATGCCTATGCTATTAAGAAGAAAATCAAATACCCTTTCAAAAACCAATTGATAGGTAGTAAGACCTTAGATGTCATTACGGCATGGCATTTAAAAGAAGGACAAGTAGTCCATTCTGATCTTCCTCCTAAAGGAACTTTTGCTCTTAAGAGTAAAGATCAAAGTAATCCTGGTATGGCCTCTCCTTTCAAAACCAGAAATGATGAAGGTCCTGTTTATGCCAGAGATATCAAAGATCTCATGGAACAATCCAATTACACCAATAAGTATCTCCAAACTTTAGGAGAAATCTTAGGAGAAATCAAAGGAAAAGAGAAACAGAAGGGTAAAGCCCCTCTAGACTCCTCCAAAGATAATAAGCCATCATCTTCCAACCAAATAGAAAAACCTTTGTTTAATCCCTATAGGATCTCAAAACAACTCAAGAAAAACTTACAAGCTTCCAATCCTAGGAAACAAATCAAAAAGGAAATTGAAGAAGCCAGTGATGAGCTTCTTACCAAGATCAATCAGCAATTAAATCTTTACAAATTAGTTATTCCTGAATCACCTAAAACTCCACCCTCTATAACTTCATCCACTAAAGCTGTCAATATGATAAGACAATCTCCATCTATTGGTTCTAAAGAAATCAATTCTAATGATGATCAAAAGATTAACATCAACCCAGTTATAACTGGTCCCAAACTTAATTGGAAAAACCCAACCAAACTCTACTATCCTAGAGCCACTGCTCCTGATCTCCTCTTAGAAGAAGGAAAAGAGTCCAATTTTAAGAGTTTTAGTGCCAACAACGTCTATGAATGGAACATAGATGGTGAAAATGAGTATGGCATAACCAAAATCCTCCAACATATGACCATGGTAGCTACGGCATATGAAACTTCAAATGATTGTCCAGAAACTATGATAGTAGAAATACTTGTCGCAGGTTTCTGTGGCCAACTCAAAGGTTGGTGGGATAATTATCTCACTGAAAATGAAAAACAATCTATTCTTAGTGCTATCAAAGTAGATTCTGATAGTACTCCAATTTTAGAAAATGAAGCAACTATCCCTGATGCTGTCAATACTTTAATCTTTACAATAGCTCAACATTTCATTGGAGATCCCTCCTTAATTAAAGATCGATCTGCAGAGCTATTATCCAATCTTAGGTGTAAATCTTTAGGAGATTTTAGATGGTATAAAGATACTTTCTTAACCAGGGTTTACACTAGAGAAGACAGCCAACAAGCTTTCTAGAAAGAAAAATTCTTAGCCGGTCTTCCCAAATCCCTTGGCGACAAAGTTGGAGAAAAACTTAGGAGCCAAAACCCTAATTCAGAAATTCCCTATGAGCAATTAAGTTATGGACAACTAATTGCCATAATCCAAAAGGTCGCACTCAAGATCTGTCAAGATGACAAAATCCAACAGCAACTAGCAAAAGAGAAAGCCCAGACCCGTAGGGACTTAGGTACTTTCTGTGAACAATTTGGCTTGCCCTGTGCTAAAAAGCCCAGTAGGCCCAAGCCCAAACCAAAACACCATTATGGTCTTCCCAAACCTCAATATTATAAGAAAGAGCGTTTTGTTAAAACAAAACCAAAATCTAATGACACATTTGACAAAAACAATTACGAGAAAAACAATTCTCATACCAAACCTAAAAATAAAATTGTTTGTTACAAATGTGGCAAACCAGGTCACATTAGTAGATATTGTAGGTTAGAGGGAAAAATCAAAGCCTTAAACCTTGACCAAGATATTGAGGATAAGATTAATAATTTATTAATTGGATCCTCTCAAGAAGATTATTCCACTGATGAATCTTCTGATCAATTCTCTGAAAACATCAATCAAATTCAAGATGATGATTTATGTGAATCATCTAGTCAGGTTAATGTCTTAACTAAAGAGCAAGATCTCCTTTTCGAAGCCATTAATGCTATCCCTGACCCTCAAGTTGAAAAATTAAAATCTTCTTTAGTGACTAAACCTTCCAAGAATCCTTTGGTCACTAATAAGTTCAATCTCAAAGATACTTTTAAGAGACTAGAAAAAACTAGTGGTAAGCCGGTTACTATCCAAGACCTTCAACTTGATATCAATAATCTAAAATTTGAAATCAAAGAATTGAAACAAAAGCAATCTGAACATCAATTAGTCTTAGATCACTGGAAAAACAGTTGGTTCGAGTCTGATAACGATGATCAAAATACTGCCAAGTCTTCTTCTGCGGAAGCCCAATCTGAAGCTTCTGTTTCCAATTCTCAAGAAAAGGAAAATCCTTTACAAATTGACATAGTTGATGATTTTTTAGGAATAATCAACTATGTTAAAATTCAAAAATTTTATATTAACATTAAAATTCTTATTGGAGAATTTGTTCTCAAGACCATAACTCTATTTGATACCGGAGCTGACTCAAATTGTATCTTAGAAGGGTTAATTCCCACTAAGTATTTTGAAAAAACCTCTGAACAACTCAGTACTGCTAATGGCTCTAAATTAAAAATAAATTACAAATTATCTTCTGTTACAATTGAGAACCAGGGACTTAAGATTGAAACCTCTTTCTTACTGGTTAAAAATTTAAATAATAAAGTAATCTTGGGAACACCGTTCATCAGATCACTTTTCCCTTATCAAACCACTGAGGATGGGATTATTACCCAGCACATGGGACAATCTGTTATTTTCAAATTTTTGAAAACTCCCATTATCAAAAAATTTGATATCAATCCTATCAGTTATACTAACCCAGCAAAGAAAGATTTGGGTGTTGATTTGCAGGTTCTCAATTCAAGAATGAAGTTTGGAAGATATGAACTTCTAATACTTCCAACAGATTCTAATAAAAGTTTTATTCCTCCCAAAGGAATAAATCTTGACCAGATCCAGAAATGTATTTTAGATAACCTTTGGTTGTCTAGAGATACGGAAGGTAAACTCGACAGTCTAAACTCTCTTGCAGTTTACTTTTCAAAAATTGAGCAAAAACCTTTAGGAAAAGCATTTTCTTGCTACGCTTTGACTAAAGGTCCAAGCCCTGGTTTATATCATAATTTTAATGATATAAAAAGGCAAATTACAAATTTTGAAAACCCTATTTTCAAAGGTTTTTACAATTATAATCATGCTTTAAATCATTTGATACAAAAGGTTGGATCTAATTTCTTTATTGATCCACAATTTCAACAAAAGAATTTTCAAAATCTCAAACTCAAGGATAAGGTCATTTACCCTCCTGAGGAAAATATAAACTCTTCAAAATATGTGAATCATTTGAGTGATAATAGTTTCGAGAGAATTCAAAAACTTGAAACCATCAATCAAACACTGTCCAGAGAGAATGAGTGTTTAAATAAAAAATATTCAATTTTGCTTGAAGACTTCAACAAATTGAGGAATTTTTGCAACAATCATGAAGACTTGAAGAAGAAGTTCATCCTACAGACTTCTTTAATCATCAGACAATTAACAAATCATGTGGATTTTGAAGTTAACTTTTTAATCCAGAAGAAGATACACGACTCAATTTTCCAAGATTTTATTGATGCCCAAAATTGTCTTTGGGATATTTTTGAAGGAAATACTCAGGCCCAAGTAATCTATGTTTGCCAGCCCATGGGACATGTTAAACTCTCTTCCAATCAACCAGAAGATGGTGAAGAAAGACAACATGCCTTTACTGGAATTCTAAAAGCTAGAATCAGTCTTCCATCTTATTCCCCAATTCAATATCAGAAAAAAGTTTATACAATATGGACTTGGTTAGATTTAGGAATGGTAGATCAGTTTTGGACCAACGATTCTGATCATCTAGTTTGTGGTCCAGAAAAACTCTATTTGTTTACATCAACAATCATCCAAAGAGTTGGAAGGGTTACTTTCAATGTTAAGTCATCACTTCCATCCAACAATGGTCTTTTCCCAATACAAGCAAATCATCATATTATTGCTAGTACTACCCCCTTCATTCCACATCTCAATTGGCCAGTACAAAGCAGAACATTTATTAATTCTTTTTGGTTAAGAAAAGAATTAATTGAAAAAGAGTTTCTCCCACCCATAGGATGGACTAATCTGAAGCTTATAGGAGAATCTCCGCTTTACAAGTTATGGGCATTTAGTCAATGTTTTCCGACAGAGATGACTATGCCTTTTCCAAATACCTATTCTTCATTATTTGAAGATATCAAATATCAAGAATATTTTGAAGAAGACTCAGTGGAAGAAAATGACTTCGATGACGTTGAACTTCACAATCTCCAAAACAGGATGGAGCCATAAAAAATGGCAACATACTATTTTAGAAGCAATCTTTCCATCAATCCAGCTACCAAACAATAGACTGACGATCAAAGTTTGCAATCATTCAAACTTTGTCCTGACTACATCAGAAATAACAAAGAAACTGTGTAAAAAAATAAAAGTTAAAAATAAAATTGTCTGACGGTTACTGTAGCACTTTACTGTTTAAATAGTAAAACGTGTTTACTGTAGCTAATAGTAATTTTTATTTTTCTATAAATAGGGTGCTTAGGTTTCATTGTTAGGCACCGTTTAAAATTACAGTTTTATTTTCTCATGTTCTAGAGAGAGGTTAGTGAGAGACACTCTGCCCTTTTCTCTGCTCTTCAATCTTTGTACTTGCAATCTTTCAATCTAAGTTTCAAGTTTCAAGTTTCAGTTTCTTTTCCTGTCTTTTACTTTCCAGTTCATTCATGCATCTTTAAATTTCTGCAAGAAAGAGTGCGCCTACCCTTGGCTCATGCATATTTAGTTTCCGTCATTTACTTTCAGTCTTTACTTTTCTGCAAACACACACACACACACACACACACACACTTATTTCTGTTCATAACCGCCTATATGGCTGGATAACTGCTTGCATACATCTGCATAATCTAAGTTTCAGTTCTTCGTTTTATTTTCAGTTCTTTTCCTTTTCTGGGGTTTGTTCCCCTTTTTAAGTTTATGCTGAGCCCGTCTCAGTCCTACTTCTCTCTTTAGTTCCTTTCAGCTCCTTTTAATCTGCTTCCGACCCCCTCTTGGTATCAGAGTCTATAAAGAGGTCATGGAACTCTACCACCTGTAAAGCAGGAAGGGTGGCTCTCCGACATGACCCGGCCTTTTGGCTGGCCAGCTGATAGGTGCCTTAAGGCTGCACCAGTTAGTGCTCATCCCTGCAGGACCTAACATCGCGATGGTGTCGTGGCTGGTAACCCGACTTGTTGCCTTGACAAACCCGTAGTTGGTGGAGGTAACGGCCGACTTACACTTAATGGTATCAGAGAGTTAATAAACCCTCTTGGTATCAAATAATTAATAAAAAAAATAATTAATGATTAAATAAATTGTTTTTCCCTTTTTTTTGGTACATAATAAACAAATCGTTTTGGTTAAATTATAAAATTAGTCCTCTATGTTTATTTTAGGTTTCAATTTGGTCCTCTATGTTTTATTTGTTTTGTTTTGGTCCCTTACGTTTTAAAAGTTACAACATGTTGGTCCTTTCCGTCAGTAAAAGCCAATTGTCCGTAGCTAAAAAAAGGACCAAATTGAAAATTAAAATAAAACGTAAAGGACCAAAACGAAACAAATAAAATATAAAAGACCAAATTAAAACATAAAATAAACTTAGAGGACCAATTTTATAATTTAACCAATATCTTAATAAATCCAACCAATTTTTTACTGGAATTTTAGGCAACCACGGAACCTGAACCCAAAACAATCGACGTTTGGGAACTGACTGGAAAATTGAAACCGTACGATGCACTTGATCTCTATGAAATCGCATAATCCTGCAAATTCAGAATCAGAGGAACTAAACCGAGAAGACGGAATAGAACAGAAGAGAACTCACTCTCCCTGCTGCAGCTGCGCCACTCTCACTAGGGTTTATTCAACCATGGCGCCAAGCTTCCTCTCTCTCTTCTTCCTGTTCTTCACCTCTCACCTTCTCTCCTGCATCTCCGGTACCACAATCTCACTCTTTGACTTCAATCTTTGGTTCACAATTTTCTGCGTGAAACATTGTTTGAACTATCATTTCTCACTTTTTGCATTACCTTTTTTACAGGACAATCCAGCTCCATGGAGTCGGTTCCTGATCTTCAGAACACTATGTACACGGTCGTCGATGGATTTCCTTGTGTGCGGCTGCTAAATCTTTCTGGAACCATTGGTTGTTCAAGTTAGTCTCAATTTCAGCTTCTATCGCATTTTTATGATTAATTTCGTTTTTAGGGATTAATTGCAATTTAACTTTTATTAGCAAAGATAAGCAGGTGGATTGTTCGTTCCTTTTATTCTTTTTTCTCTTCAATTTTCTTAGATCCCGGGCGAGATAAGGTTGTGGCTCCAATAGTGAGGTTCGAAAATGTTGATGACGTGTCAGAGCCATCTGCTATATTGGTGTCATTGGATGATTTTCCAACTCTCTTTACCAGGTATCATATTTCTACATTTCAGTTTAAGAGCTGCTAAATTCTATTGCTTCTTAGCTAAATTAGAAGTTAGAAATTCAGTCCTTGTGATAGTTGCATGGTCGTTAATACTGTATATTCATTTGTGATTTTTGAAATTATTATTTTTTTCGCTTTTCTGAATATGATTTTTCCCTTTCAGAATATCAGATGACTTAAGCTTTGCAAGTAAAGTTGGTGGTGTACTAGTTGAATCACAAACTGATTCGCAGAATAAGTTAAAGGGTAAATAGTATTGGTTTGCTTTTTGTCTGTCTTCAAACAAAGATAGAGTAATATTTGCCCCATGATAACATTTTTCTAGAACATGTAGGATTCTCTCCGGATCAAAAGTTTCCACAAGCTGAATTTGCTCCTTACCATAATATCAGCTATGAATGGAATCCAACTGTACGTTATGAATTTTTTTTCCCTTCCATTTTCTGGGGATAAATGTCTCGTGTAAACATTGATTATATATCAATTTTTCCCTTTGCTTGTTACTGCTAATCATTTTCCAATTCTGATTCAATTTTTTTTTTATAGAATAGAAATTATGACTAATAGATGCTTTATAAAGTTCTTAATTTCGGTGGATGTACATTGTTGGAATTGAGTTTCACGGAGATATAATAAAAAGACAAATTAATAGGTTTATTATGTCTTGGATTATGATCAGAAGCATATACAGTGGGGATATAACTAAATAATTTTTTATGGATTTAATGCTATATTAGTCTTGATACAACACAATCAATTATTTAGAATGATTAATTTATTTGTGTTTTCCTTTATGGCTCAACATCTGCAGGGTTCTGGTATTATGCGGAAATCCTACAGTTTTCCTGTGTTTTTACTTACAGAAAGTGGCACAAAGACTCTTCAAGAGGTATTGCTTAGTATTTCATGTTCTTACGCTTGCAAGATACTGGATGATGGATTATTACACTTTTAGATTGTAGTTAGAGATGTGGAAACAAACTCTGGAAACGCGTGTTTTCATTTAAGTAGAATGGTGTGTATGAAATGTAAGATTAGCAGAAGACACGCTAATTCTGGATTAATGGTTAAAATTGGAGACCATAACGTATCACAAGTCACGAGGTTTGTATCTTGGGGTCCATCACAAAAAATGACGGAAAAAGTAGACATATAAACCATATGATTCAAGCAGTGTAGATGAAATGTAGGAGTGCTTTGCGTGTTATTTGTGATAGAAAAGTAAAAGGATCATTAAAGTTTGAGGAAATTTTTTTTATTGCACAACTACAAAATCAGCAATGTCATACGGGACTGAATGTTAAGTGGTAAAAAGCCAACAATAAAATAAGCTTAATGTTTTAAAGATGAGAATGTTATAATGGATGAGTGGTCAAACAAGGCAAGATAGGATTAGGAATAAGTGTATTAGAGAAAAAGTTGGGGTAACAACTATTACGGAAAAGATGATAGGATCTCTCCTTAGATGGTTTAGAAATATGTGAGGAACACTTGTAAAAATCCCAGTAAGGAGAGTAGATCCAATGGAAGACAATATAGTAGTTAGAGGTAGAGGGATATCCAAGAAAACTTAGGCAAAACTATAGGGAAGTATGTGGATTTAAATTGTTTGTCTTTAGACATGCTTTATGATAAGACATTATGACGTCTTTTAATCTATATAGCCGGATCCACCTAGCGGTAAAAGATTTTATTGTTGTTGATCCATGTAGCCAACCCTACCTAGTGGGAACGAATTGGTTGTTGGTTTACTTTTATATTAAGTTAGTTTTTTTTTTTTTAACTGGCTAGCCTACACAACCTACATATTTTTTAACTGAAATTATTAATTCAATTGACATTAATTTTATAGTGCCCTGATATGAATTTTATTATTTTTATATAAAAATTAAGAATATTAATTATCTTTCCTGTTTGTGCAGTTTGTATTAAAGAGTGAGGACAAAAAGAAAGCTTATACTTCTAATGTGGCTGAGTTTGATCTGGTGATGCAGGTATGTTCCAGATTCTTGTAAAGAATTGTTATTTTCTGACATGAAGAAAAATGTTTCATTTGCTTGTTTTTTTTTCTTTTTTGATCATCTTGGATTAGACAAGGAAATCTGGAACACATGATTCAGAGTCTTGTTTAAAAGAAGCAACTTGCCTCCCTTTAGGTGGATACAGGTGAAGTTTCTCAGATTCTACTCTATATATTGAATGTAAAATTCGTGGATGCGACTTTTTTTTTTTTTTTTTTTGCTGGCAAAAAATTTGGGGTCAAGGGCGGCTGCCCCATTCCAGGTTTAGGGCAGGCCTCCAGGGAAATTTTTTGGGAATGTGATTTGTGCATGCAGGATTTTGCTACAAGACCACATGATATTATGAATGACATTCAATTTCAAAACTTATGTTAGATGTAGATCAGGTGTTGCTGCAAAACTAGATACAA
This sequence comes from Calophaca sinica, assembly GCA_037113605.1. Lineage (NCBI taxonomy): Eukaryota > Viridiplantae > Streptophyta > Magnoliopsida > Fabales > Fabaceae > Calophaca > Calophaca sinica. The sequence goes on along the minus strand of CM073735.1, from coordinate 51,372,101 downwards.
GGTCAATCATGCAAGATAGTGAACATGCATAAAAATTTAGGATTCCTCCAACAAAATCGGAGTCTCAGAAGTAATCCTTTTGTATATATAGAATAAATTGACATATATAAAATATAATCAGCTACGAGTTTATATTTGCCATAAGGAATGGGTGTTTATATGCAGGGAAAAACAATAAGCAGCTTACCCTTATGAATATAGTATCATCCACTATTGGATAGAGTGATCTTATCATGGACACATCACATGGTTTCCCATAGTAGAAATGGGTTGTCCTGGACCTAGATTAAGAATATCTTAATATCATCCCCTTCTCATTTTGCAGACAAATTTAAAATCATAGCATTGTTATGTTTGATAATATTAACTTTGTGTATGTTTCATATGGAAGACAATATTTGGTTGTCTCTTCCTCCAATCAACATTTCGTCCTTAAAACCGTCTAAGCCCATCATATTGACAGTCCCTTCTCATTTTGTAGACAAATTTAAAATCATAGCATTGTTATTTTTTATGATATTAACTTTGTGTATGTTTCATATGGAAGACAGTGTTTGGTCGTCTCTTCCTCCAATCAACATTTCGTCCTTCAAACCGTCTAAGCCCATTATATTGACAGCAGCCTCTATGGATTCTGCTTCTTTTTTCCGGGACAAAAGCCTTGGTGCAGACTCCCCTATTTCCGTAAGTGCAACTGCATTTACTACAGTATTCTGTTTTTTCTTTTGGCCATCATAAGTGTTTATTTATAATGTTTGTTCCGAAATCAAATTATATTAATATATCGACTATTTACAGGGTTTAATTGCATTATTGGCAGCAGTTGATGCACTTTCTCGTTTGGATGGTCTTGGTGACCTTAGTAAGCAGGTGTGCGTACAAAATAATCTGTTTTTTTTTGACTGTTCATAACTAATAGGTTCTTGGACTCGATTAGTAACAGGAAGGGCCCGCTAAGGCTCTAATGTTTGTACACAACAAATTGGAGGGAGAGTTAGTTTAATTCTGTTTATATAGGAAAATTCAGAGGGAGAAGGGGTTATAGGAATTCCATATCAGTTGTTTGGTTATAGCTTGGGGCCAAAGGTACCTTGGTCGGGAGCATTTGCTCTTACATTTTATGTACTGTTCTTCCAGTTTTCATTAATCAATACAGTCTCCCCTGTTCCATAGCAAATTTATTAATTGTCACAGAGCTTTGACTTTATATAAGTTTCCCTGTATGTCTTTTTGGTTTTCTTTACCTTGAAGATCTCTTTGTGGGGAAAATTACCCTGATAGGTCAATGTATCTAAATCATTGGTGCTCTTCTTGAGGCGTGTGAGATTATTATCTGCCATCCTTCCAAGTTTCTCGTGACGAGATTGTGGTTAAATTTTGTTGTTTGGAGAGCATTAGTTACACCGATGGTAGGAAACCTTGTGCACTGCCCTTTTTGTTTCTACATAGTGAACTTCTGGCGGTCCCCCCCTTTCTTGTGGTTCTCCCTTTTTTTTGAAGAGCATAAATGTACTGGGTTTATCATATATACTCACATTACAGTTTCTATTGGCTGGTGCTTCCTGCTTTCAAACCTACAATTAGCAGTTATCTGTTCACATGGATTAATTGGTGCAATTTGCCTATATTCGATATATTTGTTTATACAATAATTATCAGGGTTTTAAAACGTTTGTATAGGATGCCTTTGGATAAGCTTTGAAAACAAAAGAAAAGAAAACACTTATGATGTAGGCATACAACTTTTATTGAAAAACTACTCTTCCTAGGTTTTGAGAAACAAAAAGTTTTGGTTTTTTTTTTTTTTTTCTTTTGGAAAAACGTCTGGTTATGATAAAAGTTTTCAAACATTTTATATTCAAGAAAATCTTATTTCTTTAAAAAAGCATGAGCAAGCGGGCTTATAGTACTCAAGAACCAAGTAGCTTACTGACATGTTGTCACTGCTCATCTAAACTTTATTGCTGATAATTTCATAATGCAGCTTGTTTTTGTAGTTTTCACCGGAGAAGCATGGGGTTACCTTGGAAGTAGGAGATTTTTGGTAGAACTTGACATGCACTCAGATGCTGTTCTTGGCCTTAATCACTCATTAATTGAAACGGTACTCTTATGCTCCTAGTAGATATGACCGTTGAGTAGTATTGGAGGATAACCTGATGCACAGTATTTAAATTTATAAGCTAGATTGATAATAAATGTCTCCTCTAGAATTACTTTATTTGCTAACAACCTAATTAATGCTTTTGTGGCTGTGTATAACAGGTCGTTGAAGTTGGTTCTGTTGGAAAGGGTCTTAGTCAAGGTGTTAAAAACTTTTTTGCTCATGCAGAAGGGGTGAGATGATTGATCTGTTAACTGTGTGCACATTAATGCCCTTCTGCAATCTTAATTGGATATCATGCATTGTATTATATAATTTATGTGTGTGCACCATCAGAATTAGAGTATCGTGCCAAATCTGATTATGACTAACACCACATCAATGCAGGATTCTTCCGCCACAAATCAGACACTGGTTGCCATGAAACATGCACAAGAGTCACTGCTATCTGAAAACATAAGGATTGCATCTGCAAGTGTCTCAAATCCTGGGATACCTCCGTCATCTTTAATGACCTTTTTGAATAAGGTTCTGGATAATGCACTTTTTTTCCTGTTCCTATAATGACATTATTGTGAAAGGAGCTAACTAGGGAACACAGCAATGCTTAGTAGAATATAAGTAGTTTGTATGTAGTGGTGGTTTCTATAAAACAGACGCCTTAAAAGTTCAAACTTGATAAATTTCATTAGTAAAATCCTTACTGAAGAGAAGGGCATGGTGAATTGATAGTTCCTATTTATTTTCTTCCCCTTAATGCATTACATTAATGATCACTAAGTGTCTATTTTTGTCGCCTTTTCCCCCTATCTTCACCATTCTTATACCTCGATTCACACACATTTTCCTGAACATCACATTTTAAACAGTATCATTGTGTATTTAAATGGTGGGGGTGCTATCAAGTGCACATTGCAGTAATGTGCACGAGAGGGAGAGGGGGAGGGAGAACTCTGCAATTGCATCAACAAGTTAGGTGGCGGGTGCATTTGTCCCAATCATTAATGTATCATGTTGAACCATGTTATTTGTATTGACTGTACCATGTTGAATCACATAATTTGTCAATGCATAATCGAATGCTTGTATTAATGTATTATGTTGAATCACAACATTGGTATTGGTATATATTGAATTCTAAAGATTTCCATCGTTCATTATTTTTCTTCTTTTGTTCTTTCCCTCGTATTTTTTCAGAATCCTGGAGTCTCTGGTGTTGTTTTAGAAGATTTTGACTCTGTCTTTGTCAATAAGTTCTACCATAGTCATCTTGATGATTTATGTGAGTTAATCTATTATCTATGCACTTGGCATTATTTTCATTGACCTGTTTGACTTGTTCTAGTCTTTCATGGCACATGTCTTCTCATTTGTGATCAATGCAGCAAATGTGAACTCATCGGCTATAGTTGCTGCTGCTTCTCTTATTGCCCGAACCCTTTACATTCTTGCTAGTGAAACTAAGGATATACAAAATTCAACTTTGGCTGCTATAAATGTAAATGTCTCACTTGTTGAACAACTTATGGGTTGCTTGTTGGACTGTAATCCTGGTCTTTCTTGCGAGTTGGTGAAGAAATATATTTCACCCGCTTCAACCTGTCCGAGCCATTATGTTGGTGTTATCTTAGATGAACCTTCATCTACACCTTATCCAGGATACATTAATGATGTTCCCAGGTTCATCTGGAATTTTCTAGCTGACATAACTTCTATCCCGAGGGAGAATAATAGCTCAGGCTGTCAACAGGGTTGCAATGGTAGAGATGAAGTTTGCATTAAAACAGAGACTGATGGAAAGGGAGTTTGTGTTCTCTCTACAACCAGGTATTTTTCTTGTCAAGATATAGTATTTGATTTAGCAGATGCCAGTTGCTGATATTTTGTAGTTTCTTGTTGGTATTTTTTTTTTTTTTTTTCCAGAACTAGGCATGCTTGCTATCATTTAGTGTTGTGCTTCTGCTCCTATAATTTAATCGAGTTTTACTGCTCACAGAATTGGAAAAGTTTTATATTCATTTTATAATGGGAACACGACCGAACAAAACCATGGAAGGAACATAAAACTCCTGCATGTTCAACTTAGGTTAAAATGAAACTGGGATGTGTCCCTATTTTTTTTTTCCACTATATCTGTTTAACCATTATTCCCATCAAGTATCTGATGCGGACCAAGCTACTGAGGGACAGAAGGGGAAATTCACTAAGGTTTATGAGAAAGGAAAGTGGAAACCAATTAAATGGGGACCACAGGATCAGAATTGATATCGTGTAGCAAACTATTGCCTACGTGGCAGTAGTCATGCTGTAGTGGGGGGAATATTCAGGTGGTTAGAGGAGTGAGAAGATACATATAGCATCTTGAGGGTAGCTAGCATTTTTCAGGCTGGAATTGAGATAGGAAATTGGGCTGGGACTTGGCTCTTCGTGTAGCCATTTTATTGTTTCATTGCATTTCTATTTCTTCTTGTAATTCCTTGTACAATTACGAGAGATCCTCGGGGTGGAGTACATAATACAAGAGGATTATTCCATTTGTTGTTCTCTGTTTTTGGATACCCATCAAGTGGTATCAAAGCAATTTGATCTTGGAAGTGTAGGGTTAGCTTTTCGCCCACGATGGAAGCAGTCGATGGGTTGGAACAACAAATCGCGAGCTCAGAATCTCATTGTGTCCGAGTCGGATTCATGAGGGGCCTTCGCATCGGCGGCGACCTGCGTGGGGCGACATTCGAGGAAAGGAAGCGGAGTGGAGGGCGAGGACTCTCGCTCTCACGAAGCAGTCGTGATTCTTGTGATTTTGGAGGAAGGAAGTTGAAGATTCCCGTATTTAGAGGTGAGGCGCGCATATGGGTGGGATCGTTAAGCGTGAACAGTGCTAAAGCTGAACATGGTTGGCGAAGAAGAAAGCTGGGCTGACATTTGTCGTAATCGCTTTAGAAGACAAGGCCCTCAGTAGTATCGATGGTGGGAAGAAACGAACTGAATCGGTGGGAAGAGTTCAAGCGGCTTTGATTCGGCGATTGGCCGGTTAGTGCGAACCCGTTTGGCCCGCTTCTTGAGTATTAAGCGGGGACGAACCTTTGTGATGAAGTATAGAGAAATTCGAGAGAGAATCGGCTCAGCCTTTGAAGAGAGAGGAGTCATGCTCGAGGGATCTTCATCAGCGGTCTGCGAAGGATGAAATCAAAGCGAATTGAAGCTCCCGCGCTTGATGCGTTGGATGAGTTGATGGATCGAGCATTATTGTTGGAGGAAAGAATAATGCCTTGAGGAAGAAGCGGATTAATGGGCGAGGAGAAGAAAGGGTGGCGTGATCGTGAAAAGCAGCAATAGGGTAGTAGAGGTACACGAGATAAATGGACCTCTCTAAACTTGAGAGGAGGGTATAAGGAGGGAATGCAGTAGAGGAGAAGGAGGAACTCTTAGAAGAAGAAGATAACCTTGGTGGCAAATTGTCTAAGCGGCGAGAGAGAAGTAGAAGGGCACATGTGCCCGAATGTGGGGGAAAATTGGGGGTCGTGACCACGTTTGTAAAATGAAGCATTACAAGTTTGTGTTGGTTGAGCATTACGAAGAGGGAGGAGGGAGGTGAGAGCAATGAAGAAGAAGAGGAGGAGATTACCCAGGGTATTATGCGCCAGGTGATGCAACTTTCATTGAAAAGCGAGGAGGATTGACTTCTACACGAGGTCTTTCAAAGTCATAGGGAAGATTAGGGGGGTCATGAGAGTCTTTGGTATTGGTGGATTGTGGGGCTTACAGCAATTTTATCTCTAAAGTTGGTGGAGAATTTGAGCCTGGGCATCAAAAACCAGTTTGTAGTTGAAGTGGGAAATGGAGAGAAGGTTGGGAACACGAGGCATGTGCGGAGTTGGAAGTAGTGATGCAGGGCATTCCCATTTAATGCAGCATTTTTTCTCATGGAATTGAAGTCTTGACTTGGTATTGGGAATGGATTGGTTAGCTAGTCTTGGAGATGTAAGCTAATTTGAAACTTGGTTACGAGTTGGGGAAAAGAGGTTGAGTTGGGGAAAAGAGGAGACGGGAAAATGATGAGAGAGAACCTTCATGCAAGACTCGAAGCTTCTGGAAAGCTATGTTGAAAGCTCTCCAAAATGAAGGTGAGGGTATGTACTATCCTATCATGCGAGAGGCATGCCTGTGAAGAAGAAACGTTGGTGTTTGAGCGAGCTCTAGGAGAGTGTGTTGCGAGGAATTTGATGATTTATTTCGTGAACCTTGACTTACCACCTAGGAGAGGGTGTGATCATGCCATCACCTTGAAGGAAGGGGCAATGTCACAATATCGACCATATAGATACCACTTATTACCAAAAAAATGAAATAGAGAGATTTGTGAAGGAAATGCTCTCTGCTGGGATCATAAGAACGACAGCCACTCTCATGACCATACTGTGATTTTGGTGAAAAAGAAAGGATGGTGGGTGGAGGTTTTGTGTTGATTATCGGGCCTTAAACAAAATCACAATACGATGAGTTTCCCGTTCTGTGATTGATGAATTATTGGATGAATTGGGGAGGAGCTCGAGTTTTCTAAGTTGGACTTGAAGTCGAGGTATCATCGGATAAGGATGAAGGATGAAGACATTCCTAAGGCGGCATTTAGAACACATGAAGGCCATTATGAATTTGTGGTGATGCCTTTTGGGCTCACGATGCACCATCGACCTTTCAGCTCTTATGAATCGGTACTCGACCCGTACTTGAGGGAAATTTGCTTTGGTTTTCTTTGATGACATCTTGGTTTATAGTAAGAACTTAGATACTCATCTTGAGCATGAAAAGCTGTCTTGTTGGCTTTGAGAAATCATGAGTTAGTGGTCAACAAGAAGAAATGTTCTTTCGGCAAGGGGAGTTTAGAGTATTTGGGCCACATAATTTCTGCACAGGGTGTTGCTGCAGACCCTGCTAAGGTGCAAGCTATGGTGAATTGGCCGGTTCCTAAAGATGTGAAAGGACTTAGAGGGTTCCTTGGGTTAACAGGCTATTATAGAAAATTTGTGGAGGGGTATGGTAGGGTTGCTTGGCCTCTAACTCAGCAATTAAAGAAAGACAAATTCGATTGGGACTCATCCGCCCAAGAAGCATTTGATAAGTTGAAAAATGCTATGATAACAGTCCCAGTGCTTGCTGTCCCTAATTTCGAGAAGACTTTTGTGGTGAAGCGATGCATCGGGGGAAGGGATTAGAGAGTCATCACTTATGCGGGAGGGCAATGGTTGCCTATATGAGTCAAACCTTATCGGACCAGGGCTTTGAACAAATCCGTTTATGAAAAAGGAGTTGATGGCGTGGTACTAGCTGTGCAAAAGTGGAGGCATTATTTGTTAGGAAGGCATTTTATCATTCATACTGATCAAAAGAGCCTTAAATTTCTGGCTGACCAAAGATTGATGGGGGAGGAGCAACATAAATGGATCTCTAAGCTGTTAGGATTTGATTTTGAGATCAAATACAAACCCGGAATTGAAAACAAGGCTGCTGATGCTCTCTCCAGGAAACTTCAATACTTTCGGCTCGACAGGTCTGATTTTTTGATTGGGAGGATATGGAACTGAAGTAGAAAGATGGGAAGATGAAGGGGAAGATACAAGATTTGTTGGTGAATCTAATGCTCATCACAGTTCTGAGAATGCAACGCAGGCGAGATTATATTACCATAACAACTGGTCATTCCCATTAATTCTTCTAAATTGCCCTTATTTTGAAAGAGTTTCATGGCAGTCTTTAGCTGGTGGTCATTGAGGGGTATTTCCGCACTTACAAAGGATAAGCGGGGTTGTTCTTTTGGGGAAGGAATGAGGAGGAACATCAAGATTATGTCAAAAAGTGTGAAGTTTGTCAAAAGAAATAAGTATCGAAGCTCTAAGTCCAACGGGTATGCTTCAGCCTTTACATTCCCAACACGTATAATCGGATATTACTATGGATTTTATTGGTGGATTACCTAAGGCGAGGTGGTATGGATACTATATTGGTGGTTGTTGATAGGCCCTGACAAGTATGCTCGTTTTATGGCATTGGCTCACCATTATAGTGCGAGGATGTGGCTGAATTGTTTGAAAGAAGTGGTGAAACTTCATGGATTCCCTGAGTCCATTGTCTGACGAGCAGGTTTTATTAGTTCTTTTTGGTTTGAATTGTTCGAAGTTAGCGAACAAAACTGAAATTTAGTTGACATATCACCCCTGAAGCGGATGGGCAAGCAGTGTCGTCGTTGCCTAGAGACTTACTTGAGATGCATGTAGTACCAAACCAGGCGATGCTTACAAATGGGCGAGTTAGGCGAAATTTTGGTACAACACCAACTATCGTTACTGCTACAAAAATGGCTCCTTTCAAAGCTCTGTCTGAGAGAACCACCCCAGGTCATTAGAGGTGATGTTGGTGTGACTCCTATGGAGGAAGTAACTCGGATGACTCGAAAGGCGAAATGAGGTTTGAGATCTCTTAAGGAACACTTGGTTCAAGCCCGAATAGAATGAAACAACAGGTGATTTACATAGAAGAAAGTGGAGTATAAAGGTAGGGAATATGGTGTATTTGAAAATCCAGCCTTATAAACTCAAGAAACTAGCTAAAAGAGAGTTAACCAAAGCTGAGTCCAAGGTACTATGGACCTTATGAGATAATAAGAAGATAGAGGCGATGGCTTACAAGTTGAAACTGCCAGGGGCGATAAGTACATCCAGGTTTCCATGTCTCTTTATTGAAACCTACGGTCCTACCCAGATCTTGTAGTGCAGCCCTGCTGCGTATGTTTACGAGGTTAGAACTTGAGCCAACGGGAAGAGATTACGGCCATAAGAGGAACTTTCAGTGTATCGACATGGAGGTTCTGGTTAAGTGGAAAAACATGCCAGAGTGTGAAAATTCTTGGGAATCTTTGACTAGGATGATGGAGAGTTTCCCAGAGCTTCACCTTGAGGACAAGGTGAATTTTGAAGGGGAAGGTGTTGATGCGGACCAAGCTACTGAGGGACAGAAGGGGAAATTCACTAAGGTTTATGAGAAAGGAAAGTGGAAACCAATTAAATGGGGACCACAGGATCAAAATTGATATCGTGTAGCAAACTATTGCCTACGTGGCAGTAGTCATGCTGTAGTGGGGGGAATATTCAGGTGGTTAGAGGAGTGAGAAGATACATATAGCATCTTGAGGGTAGCTAGCATTTTTCAGGCTGGAATTGAGATAGGAAATTGGGCTGGGACTTGGCTCTTCGTGTAGCCATTTTATTGTTTCATTGCATTTCTATTTCTTCTTGTAATTCCTTCATACAATTCTGAGAGATCCTCAGAATTGGAGTACATAATACAAGAGGATTATTCCATTTGTTGTTCTCTGTTTTTGGATACCCATCAGTATCATTCAAGGTTGCTGTCAGATTAGAATCGTGGCTGGACATTTTGACCGTTTTAGATTGAATATTTGATATTTTATGTATCAGATTAAAGTGGCAATGGTTGTATAAAATCTGATTTTGTCAAATCTCATATTACTGTGTACAAGGTGTGCCAAATCTGATTTTATGTTCGTCAAATCTCCACACATACACGCTTACAGGTTTCATATTCATTGCACAGAAATATTCACCATACCCTGTAATGATTTAGATTAGAGGAGTGTTAGCAACACATTCTCTTTCCAACACACTCTCTCCTATTGGTTGAAACTCAAATAGATCCACTAAATCATGTGGGTTCCACATAAATTTGATGAGACCCACACGAATTTCAACAAACAGAAAAGAGTGTGTTGATGAGTGTTAAAAGGTGTTACTAGTATTTCTCAGTTAGATTAACATTTAACCCAATGGTTTTCCCATTGAACTCAAAAGAGGTGGAATAGTTCGCGATATGTCTCCTTAAATGCATTTTTTTGTTCCGGAATCTATACCATTTCTAAGGTTTACGTCATAATTGGCACCTTGTTAAGTTTGCTTGGGTAGACTGCATCATTTACATGTTTAGATTATTTACGTATTTATGTGCCAGGTTCCACTTTCCAGGTCTTGTGCTTCTTGTTGATTTGACATGAATAAATAGCTAAAATGATGTACTGTAATTTACCTCAACAATGTATAATCTTTCACAGGTATGTTCCAGCATATTCAACACGGTTAAAATTTGAATCAGGAGTGTGGAATGTTTTGCCCCCTAATTCCTCTGACAACATGGGGGTTGTAGACCCTGTCTGGACAGAAAGCAACTGGAATTCAATAGGCATGCGGGTCTACACGGTCCAAATTGCTGCTTACGATCGTATTGTTCTGTTTGGGGGTATCGCTCTGACAATCTTGGCATACCTTGCAATAGCAGTTACGAGAGCTTTCGTTGATAAAGCAATGAAGCGGGATTGACATTATATTTATGGAATTTATGGAAACTAACTACTAAATTTTGTGAATTTAGGGCAAAATTAATTAGGTTGATAGGCAAATTACTAGTTTCTGGAAAATTTTCAAGGATGTGCATTAGTTAGGCCGCATTCTTGTGCTTGTGAATTAAATTTCGGAAATTTCTGTGCAACACGGTCATTTTTATCACTTGTAGGTAAGTGTAAGGAAATGTAATGGAAAAAAATGGTCAACAGCTTCTTGTGTTGTTTTGGTTTTCCTTGTCTATCTTGCACAGCTGCACCCCGAGTGTCTAGTTAGTGACGACGCATTTTTTATTTGGTTAATTGATTTCGCTGTTAGTATCATAGCGTGGGGTTTAACTGTTTAAGTAACGGATAGAGAAAGAAAGGTTGCTCCTACTCAACATCAATTTTACAAGGGTAATAAAATAAGAGAAAACTTATGTATTCCGCATTCAGAGCACAACACAGGCAGAACAAAACACTTGTATTCCACATTCCCTAAAACCAGTTAACTGCCTTTTGCACTTCTGCAACTGCTACTGCTAATAGCTGAGAGAGGGGAAAAAAAAGTACACGTCATGTTTTACAGGAAAACAATGTTAACATGATATAAAGCTCTGCACCTAAGTTTTCTTCAAACAAATAAAGCAAAGAATGGTCGTCACAAGTGATGGAAGAGATGAACAAAATGGAAAAGGTCATTATTAAATGCACCCCCTACCTTTTGAGTACACCCTCCCATTTTTCAAAAAATCGAAAATACCCCGGTATAAAATCAGAAAATTGGGATGAATTCCGGAAATTTATAATTTTCGGTATGTGTTTTGCATACCGAAAATTAGAATTTCTGGTAGACACTTTTTTGTTTGCACCGTAAATTGAATTTTCGGTAGACACTTTTTTTTCTTACCGAAAATTCGAATTTTCGGTACGCAGAATTGTTTTCTGTATTCCGAAAATTACGAATTTTCGGTATGTATTTTTTTTTTAAAATACCAGAAATTTATAATTTTCGGAATACAATTTTTTTTATGAAATGTATTGTTTTTTTAACAACAAAACAACATTACATGACTTACAACATTACACCGAATGCAAATACAACATCAAACTACAACATTAAAAAAACCAAACCCAATTGTATTCAGATCACTACAATACAATAATAAAGTTCACTTCGGATCACATCAATCGTCGTCCAAGCATATACGGTCATCTGGGTCCTGTGGTGTATTATGACGCAACGGTGGAAATAATGTAAACCATTCCTGCAATCGAGCAGCATACAGTGTTGCCCATGAATGAGCCTCGGGACAACAATGTTGACGCCAACTGGGAGCGACGCTAGGCAATGGACATCCGGGCTTAAGAAATAACTGAAAAATGTAAATTAATTAGACACATTATACATTAAAAAAATTAAAATTAAGTTAAAAATAACACATTGTTGTAAAAAAATTACCTGTACCCAGTGATTACGGTTGACAAACCCAATACAAATTATGACGTTATTTGACTGGGTTGGGTGACACATGCCCTTAAGAGGGAAAAATATCCAACACGTCTGACTGCACTCATTCAGAGACTAGAATCAACTTATATTTTGTTGCTATTACGTAACCCATGTCTGGTAAGGACATCCACTTGTCATGAAAATAGGTACCAGTTACACCTAGCAACGACTCCCTCAATTCTTGATATCGATCTCCAAAAGGCTGGCCATATAAATCATAATGCATTATGATCTCTTTTTCCAAGTCTTGCCGGACTATAGACCATCCGTCCTCAGATTTACCAAGTAATGCTGCAATCGAACGATATCCGCAGTTTCCATCATCTTTGACGTCCACTGTGTCCTTAATATATGAATGAAACTGTGTAGGAAATTGACCCAGGTAAGACAATCGTTTCTTTTTCCTTGTGAGTACATTAGATGGTACATTAGATGTCTTTGATGTATTCTCAGATGGTATGTCAGAATACATGTTGTCCACATGCTCACAATATGATGGGTCGCGCCTAACATCATATCCATCCATTGTTGGGGCCTTACCTTTACCCTTTTTCGGTGCTCCCTTGGTCTTCACCTTTTGAGGAGGTGGACACATTGAAGTTGTGTCCGGAAATACAAGTTCACACACTTTGGCAAACAGTGTCCTCTTGCCAATAACGTTAAGTGATCGAAATCGCATTACCAATACATCCCACTGAAGCGCAAGCTCTTCCTCTGACACCTCGCCTTCTGTCTCAACCTGATGTTATTGTTGTTGGTGTTCACCAAAATGTAAACTCCTCCAGTGCAAGTAAACTGCCTCCAATGGAATAGTTGCAAACAACCTAGTGTAACCCGCCAACTCACAAGCACAAGGTAACCCATGTGTCGTTTTGATAAGGCAACCACAAGCAGATTTATCAATACCCACATAATTCATTCTAATGTACTCGTCGGCAATATGTTGTAGTGCAGTCCTTGATACAAATCCATGCAATCTGATAAACAAACGGTTGTTGTGCCTGTGCTCCACTACGTTTATGCTTCTTTCGAATGATGCATTTATCTCAGTATGTTGCAGTGCAATCATATTATTCATAGCTTCCCAACAGTTACACAGGTCACCCCTACTGTTTTGTAGATTCCTCTTCAATGTCCAATGTGCAGACTCAGCCCTAATAACAAACAAAAATTAAACCACATCAGATGCAATGACACCATTAAAAAAATATTTATCAAGATAATTTTATCTACTGGTTTCAGCATACCTATTTGTTGTTGTATTTCCTAACTGCATCACTCGGTTGGTCCATGCCACAACAAACTTTTCCTTATAGGGATTCAACAATGTATTCTTGACATATTCGACAAAAATAGGGAATTCTGAGCATATACACTCAAAAGTCATCAACTGCTGCTCATACTCAAACTCGTCAGTCGCATTAACAATATCATCCCATGCATTATTCACTGCCTCATGTTTGTCTTCACGAAATACCAACTTCTTGCATTTCGCATAGACATTCTTACCTATGTGAAATTGACACAACAAATTGGTCGAAGTTGGAAAACGGATGCAACTGCATTCATCAGAGCAAGATCTCTGTCGGTAAAAATAACTTGAGGAAATGATTCCTATCGCAAAAACAGTCCTTTTAACTTCAACAGTGCTCATACAAAGTTATCCTGCTGCTCAGAATCCAAATAGGCAAATGCCACTGTGTATGTAAGGGATGTACTGGTAACACCAATAATTTCAAACAGTGGCAGCCGATATCTGTTGATTTTGTAGGTGTTGTCCATGAACAAGACAACGTGAAATGTATTCAATAAATTGATGACATCTGGATGTGTCCAAAAAATATCTCTCACAACGTCAGAATCGTCATGTCTTCTATACCAGAACACATATCGATCACGTTGGATTAAGTTCAACAAGTGTTGCATTTCAGTTCTTGGACCTTTCAGAGTTGATCGAAACTTATGCCGCTCATTATATACTTGACTGATGGTAGTGAGATTGCCCATATTGCGCTATTTCACTGTCAATAGAATGCTTCCCGGCCTTACATTGTTCTTTGTCATATCATGAACAATTTCTTTCTCATTTTGGCTTAAATGAGCAACAAATTGATGACCCTTCATGCTTTCAGGTATCTGATGGTTGTGATTTGTGAATTCCACAAAGGACCTTAAGTATCCAGCCTTCACCTGTTGACAGAGGTCTTCCTTTAAGCGCGAACGGACACTCACACTTATGAGATCCAGTTGACTTTGAAGAACTTGATGACTTGGATCTATACTTTCCACCCTTTTCACAACCCATAATGATTTTTGTTTTTCTTCCTCTTTGTCTCGTTTCTATGTTTGATCTTACAATGACAACAACTATATTGTTTTCCTTCTCAACCTCTCGAGCCCAATACAAAAGATCATCTCGTGTATAAAATATCTAGAAAAAAAGTATTAAACTTAATATTTTGCTAAAAAAATACGACATATTCACAATATCAAATAATAATTAAATTATCCGCATAGTAGTGAATACATCATTACAATCGAAAGTTTGGGAAACGTTGGTGGGCTTGTCAGCTTCATCAAAATTGAAGGCACTAAAATCATCAATTTCTAATAAAACTAAAATAAAACAAACAAGCAAAATATAATAAATTATTATATGGGAAAAAAGTTTGAAAAAAATAAAAAAGAACAATAACGTACCGGAAATTGTGAATTTTTAGTATAAAATAAAAAATTGAGTACTAGAAATTCACAATTTCCGGAACATATTTTGTTCCGGAAATTGTGAATTTCTGGTATAAAATAAAAAATTATATACCGAAAATTGTGAATTTCCGGTAAAAAAAGCGTAAAAATGAAATCCCTCAGAAATTCCAATTTTCGGGATACAATTTGTATATCGGAAATTAGAATTTTCGGAGCTAAATTCAAAAAAAATAAAAATAAGTACCATAAATTCGAGTTTTCGGTACAATTGCAGCGTTTTCAGTTCAAAAATTTGGAATTTCCGGGAAGTGTGAGTGGAAAATATAAAAGTTGACTTTTTGATGTTTTGTGTAGGGGTATTTTGGGAAATTCACAATTTTTGGGGGGTTTACTCAATAGGTGGGGGGTGCATTTAATAATGGCCAATGGAAAACTATGAAAAATTTAGCCCAATGTTTCTCTTATTTGGATAATTTTGTATAGTGGCAGGGGTTGCTATTTGCACCCCTTTTTGTTAATACACCCCATGCTTTTTTTTTTCTCCCCTCTTTTCCAAACATATATTGTATGGAAGTTAACATTTGGACGGTACTGAAACATGGTTTTTAAAAAACTGAATTGTGCATCCCCATCATCTCTCTCTCTATATATATCTTCTTCGTTGGCTCGTTTGGACTCATTACCATTCCTCTTTTTCCTTCTTTGCCAACACCTATATTACTCCTAACCATGTCATTTTTTCTCGAGTTTCAACAGTGTTTAGAAGTATACTTTCAAACATTTGAAATTTGAAAATACATTTGGATGTTAGTTTATAACTTTCGAAAGTATACATCGGGAAGTCAATTTTATGAAATTTCAAATGTCTGGAAGTATACTTCTCGTGACACCTTTTACTCCAACTTATGTTTAATATATAGATGTTGGAATCAAGTGGATTCAGAAACAATGACCCTTAATTGTTTTGATGATAACAAATAATTAATTGAATAATTTATCCTCTGATGTGTGTGTTAGTGTGCAGAATACAGTGAGTAAGTCACTATTCATCAGATGGAAATGTCTCAGAAGACTAAGCCTATGTGTGCATTTCACCCTTCGTTTCATTCGTCTGAGTCTGGCAGTGATCGTCCTGATGACGTCATCGTATAATAGCCTCACTCCGAAGATCATGCTCTGATAAGGTCAATGCTCTGATAAACCATGCTCTGATGAGACCATGCTCTGATTAGACTACACAGTGGAAACCTTCGTCCGATACTACAAGACTCCTTTATATGAAAGACCAACAAATTCTGTACTGAAGAACTTGCCTCCGATTCAAGCTCACTCTGATGAACATAGTATCTCAGTAATAAGCATCGTCTGTTTGGAAGATGCTCTGATTGGAAATCAGACTGAGAGTTCATTAAAGGCTACTTCAAGTATTAAAGAGACCTCATTGATGAGTATTTTAAAGTACAAGGAATTAAAGGCCAAAGAGAATATCAACGAATATAATCATCAGAAATAACTTGCTCTGGAAGTGTCTCATATTCAAATAGATCACAAGGGACAAAGTTCCTGCAACAGTCTGTTGTGTTAGTGTACAGGAGCAGAGATGAAAGTGACAGGACCTGCTAAAAGCCATCAAAAGCGGATCTGAAGTTTTGTCCATTGGTGAAAGAACTGTTAAGTCACAACGACAATATTTGCAACCCTTCAACGAAACTGAATTCATCCTTGCGAGACAGTGAGCAACCAAGAAATCATTCCAAGTCTCTGAGACCAAGTGAACAAGCACTTAAACGTTTTATTCTTTCTGTTAGAAAGCTATTCTTTGTGCTTAAGCATTTCATTGTAAATCCTCTCTGTTGAGAGTTATTGTTATTATTTCAAAGTATTTTTGAACTCTTGTATGAAGCCCAGTAGTGGCTGTATTCCTTAGAGGCTTGACTGTACTAAGTCGTTCTAAGAAGTTGTGAGTATAGCCAGTTTGGTAGTAGTATACTCTCAAGTGTAATCATTGATTATAGTGGGGAAATCCTTCAAGTGTGTTGAAGGGACTAGACGTAGCTATCAGGTGATAGTAAACTAGTATAAATCACAGTGTCCTACTTTTCTCTTCTCTTTACTTATTTTACACTGTTATTTGGTTAAAGAGTTGTTTTGAAAAGGTTTTGAAAAACACTCAAGTATTTCGAAAAGATTTATAAAACCCAATTCAAACCCCCATTTCTTGTGTTTTTGCCACGTTCAATTGGTATCAGAGCTCGACCTCTTGGTGGAGCACTTAACCGTGTGAGAGGAAAAGATCTTATACTTTATCAATGGCAAGCAACGAAGCTGGTGGTCATGTTAACCGTTCTCCTTTATTCACTGGAACAAACTATGACTACTGGAAAGATAAAGTCAAAACCTTCTTTGAGTCACAACAACTTGAACTCTGGGATATAGTTCAAAGACAATATATCGAACGAGTTGATTCCAAGAAAAAATCCTATTCCTAGAGATAAGTAGGACGATGAGCAAAAGAAAGCTTATCAACTAAATCAGAAAGCAAGATACTTTCTTATCTATGCTATTTCTGAGAAAGAGGACGAGAAATGTGGGAAAAATGGTACTGCAAAGAAAATTTGGGACTCATTGGCTTTGTCCTATGAGGGTACTGCCCAAGTGAGAGAAACTAAGGTTAAAATTCTTGTTAGACAATATGAACTCTTTAAGATAAAAGTGGGAGAAGATATTGAAACCATGTTTGAAAGATTTCAAACATTGGCTCATGGTTTAAAAGTTCTTGACAAGAGCTATACCATTGTTGATTACGTGAAGAAAATACTAAGAAGCTTTCCCAGGCAATAGAGACCTAAGGTCACGGCTATTCAAGAAGCCAAGGACCTAAACAGATTGCGTCTTGAAGATCTTCTAAGTTCCTTGAGAGCTCATGAGCTTGAGCTGAATGAATAAGAACCTCCTAGAAGTGAAAGTCCATTGCTTTGAAGTCTACTAGCAAGGCTTCCACTTCCAAAGCTCTGGAAGCTGAAGAAGAAACAAACGAAGGTTCTTCTGGTGAGAGTAGCGATGGAGCAGGTGAAGAACTTTCTTTTATTTCAAGGAAGATTCAACGTATGTGGAAGAAGAAAGGAAGGTTCAGGAAACAATTCCACAAGAAGGACTCAAGGGAAAAGAAAGACTACAAAAACAAGAGCCAAGTGACTTGCTATGAGTGTAAGAAGCCAGGAGATTTCAAGTCTAAATGTCCACAACTTGAGAAGGAGAAACCAAAGAGAAGTGGTTTCAAAGGTAAGAAGAAGAAGAGTCACATGGCAACGTGGGATGACTCTGATTCATCACCGTTTGATGATGATGAGGAACAAGTGAACATGGCTCTAATGGCTACCATAGGATCAGACAGTGAAGATGAGAAGTAAAAGGTAAATTCTAACCCATCCTCTGATATTCAAAAAGCTTTTGATGAACTCTTAGATGAGTCTTCTAAGCTCTCCATTGAGTATAAAGCTTTGAAAAATAAATTCTCAAAACTTTCAAAAGAATTTTTAACATTCAATGAGGAGAATGAGAATCTCAAAGCTGAGAATCACCGTCTGGTGAGTGACAGCTCTAAGACTGAAGAAAAGATTGAATGCAACTCTTCAAAATATGAAGAGGGTTTCAAAGATTTCTTGCTGAGTGTGTGACACGAAGCAAACAAGCATCTATGATTTGGGTGTAAGCCAAAACGGCAAAATGGGTCTTGGTTACAAACCAGATGAACCCACTTTTCAAAACACAAATTTGAAACCCAAATATACCAATGATCATAGTGACTATTTGCTATATACTTAATAAGAAAGGTCGCATAAGAAGTACTTGTCATGAATTGAAAACTAAGAAGGACAAGTTTCCTTCTAGGACTAACAAAAGTGGACCCAAAAAGATTTGGGTACCTAAGGACAAGATTGTCTATGTTGCAGATCTGCTTAGCAACAGAGTTGAAACACCAGTCCTGATACTTGGACAGTGGGTGCTCACGTCACATGACGGGAGAAAGGCGTATGTTCCAAGAGCTTCAACTTAAAGAGAGTAGAATTGTTGGTTTCGGTGGAAACCAGAAAGGTAAAATCATTGGCAGTGGAAGAGTTGGTGAGAAATTTCTACCCTCAATTGATAATGGTTTACTTGTTGATGGCCTTAAGCATAACCTACTAAGCGTAAGTCAATTATGTGATAGTGATTATGATGTTGGCTTCAGTGATAATGCATGTATAGTCAAAAGCAAGAAAGATGGCTCCATTTTCTTTAAAGCAAAGAGAAAGAACAATATTTATAAAATAAAACTTTCTGAGTTGGCAAGTCAAAACGTCAAGTACTTTTTGTCACTTGATGAAAAACAATGGACTTGGCACAAAAGATTGGGTCATGCCAGCTTGAGGTTAATCTCAAAGCTTAACAAGAAAAAACTTGTTAGAGGCTTACCAAATCTTAGGTATCAGTCCGATACTGTTTGTGAAGCATGCCAAAAAGGGAAACAAACAAAATCTTCATTTGAATCTAAAAACATTGTTTCCACTTCAATGCCACTTGAACTTTTGCATTTAGATTTATTTGGTCCAACCAGAACTGCCTCTTTGTCTGGAAAGAAATATGGTCTTGTTATTGTTAATGACTGTACTAGATGGACATGGGTAAAATTTCTTGCACACAAGGATGAGTCATTCAAGATGTTTTCTGTATTCTGCAGACAAGTGCGAAATGAAAAAGGTTTTTGTATTACAACAATTAGAAGTGATCATGGTGGAGAATTTGAAAATAAATTATTTCAAAACTTTTATGAAGAACATGACATTTCTCACAATTTTTCTTCTCCTAGAACACCATAACAAAATGGTGTTGTGGAAAGGAAAAATAGATCTCTTCAAGAGATGGCAAGAACCATGATTCATGAAACTAATGTTATAAAGCACTTTTGGACAGAAGCAGCAAACACTGCTTGTTATATTCAAAATAGAATCTATATTAGACCTATCTTGAATAAGACTCCGTATGAATTGTAGAAAGGAAGAAAGTCCAACATCTCTTTTTTTCACCAGTTTGGGTGTGACTGCTTTGTTATCAATACAAAGGACAGTCTTGGTAAGTTTGATTCAAAAGCACAAAAAAGGTATCTTTTTGAGATATTTTGAATGCTCTAAAGCTTACATAGTATACAACAAAGAAACATTAATTGTTGATGAAACAATGCATGTGAGATTTGATGATAAGAAGCCTGACAATGAAATGTCAGAGCTAGATGAGATCTTTGCAGATAAGCAAATGAACAGATGATGGTGACACAGGTGCTGCCTCTGATTCTGCATCTGGTGACAAGACTCAAGCAGAGACTATAAGAGACTTGAAGTTCAAAACTCATCACCCAAAGGACCAGATCATTGGTGAAGCAAGTAATAGAGTTAAAACAATATCATCTCTAAAGGAACACTCTGACTTTGCGTTGTTGTCAGAAATAGAACTTAAGACGATTGATGAAGCACTAACAGACGATGGATGGAAACTTGCTATGCAAGAAGAGCTTAATCAATTCCAGAGGAACGATGTTTGGAAGCTTGTGCCTCCACCAGAGGATAAGCAAGACATTGGAACCAAGTGAGTTTTCAGAAGAAAAAAAACCTGATGAAGATGACAAAGTGGTAAGAAATAAGGCTAGACTAATTGCTCAAGGATATTTGCAAGAGGAAGGTATACATTATACTAAAACCTTTGCACTTGTAGCAAGACTAGAAGCAATTAGAATTTTATTATCATTTGCTACACATCATGACATAACTTTATATCAGATGGATGTAAAGAGTGCATTTTTAAATGATTTTATAAGTGAGAAAGTGTTTGTAAAACAACTACCTGGTTTTGAAGATATTGATTTTCCAAAGAATGTCTTTAAACTTAAAAAGGCTCTATATGGTCTTAAACAAGCCCCAAGAGCTTGGTATGACAGACTGAGTACCTTTTTAATGTCAAATGGTTTTGAATGAGGATAGGTAGACACTACCCTCTTTAGAAAATCATCTAAAAAACATTTTATAGTAGTTCAAATATATATTGATGATATTATCTTTGATGCTACTAATGAATATCTTTGTGAGGAATTCTCTGAGTTTATGCAGAATGAGTTTGAAATGAGTATGATGGGAGAATTGAAATTCTTCCTTGGTATTCAAATCAAGCAATGTCAAGATACAACCTATATCCATCAGACTAAATATGTGAAATAACTTTTGAAGAAGTTCAAGCTTGAGGAAATCAAACCTATGAGCACACCAATGCATCCAACATGTGCTCTAAGCAAAGAGGAGTCTAGTAAAAAGATAGATCAAAAGGTATATAGAGGTATGATTGGCTCACTCCTTTATCTAACTGCCTCAAGGCCAGATATTATGTTTAGTGTATGCTTATGTGCAAGATTCCAATCGGATCCTAGAGAATCTCACTTAATTGATGTTAAGCGAATCTTTAGGTATCTCAAAAGAACTACTAACCTTGGTTTGCTTTATAAGAAATCAGATAATTACAAGTTAGTGGGTTTCTGTGATGCTGACTTTGCTAGAGATAGAATTGAAAGAAAGAGCACAAGTAGTGGCTGCCAATTTCTTGGAGCAAACCTTATCTCATGGTCCAGCAAAAGGCAAAGCACAATTGCACTATCAACAGCAGAAGTTGAGTACATATCTGCAGCAACATGTAGCTCACAACTTCTTTGGATGAAGTATCATCTTGAGGACTATTAGATAAAAGAGAGTAACATTCCTATATACTGTGATAATACCTCTGCAATATATTTGACTGAGAACCCTATTTTGCATTCACGTGCTAAACATATTGAAATTAAACATCATTTCATTAGAGACTATGTTCAGAAAGGGATACATGAAATTAAATTTATTGATACTGACCATGAATGGGCAGATATCTTTACAAAATCCCTTGCTGAAGATAGATTCAAATTTATAAGAAAGAACTAACATTTTCATCTTATAAAGGAATAAGTGTTTAATTTGAATATATTTGCCTCTGATCTGTGTGCCTCTGAAATGTCTGTGTCTGATAGCATATATGTGTCTGATATTATGTGTTCGTCTGTTATTCACATGTGCCTCTGTTTTTGGTACTGCGTCCGATGATAGCATGTATGCATCTGTTTTAGGTTGCCTCTGCTTATATTATATTTATTATCTATATCATCTGTTGTTGCATGTATATGTTAACTGTTCATATTCATGTGAGTCTGATGCATTCATTATAAGTTCCCTCTGAGAATCTTGGTGTACACGTGTCTTTCTGAGACTGGTTGATGCGTTAGTGGATGAGAATTGCTCTCGTTGAGTCGTTATTATTCTTACTACCCGAGGACTGTTTTACTGTGCCTCTTTAAAACTGTGCTTGACACGTTTCAGTTCTGAAACGACAAATTTAACTTTTCTTTATTTTATTTTAAAAATTGATGAAGGCGATTACCTTCTCAAACACGTTTTAACTCCACTTACTTCACTCACCCACTACCCACTCTATCTCTCTGAGAAGTCTCACTCTTGAACCCTAAACCCCCTTCGCTTACTGCTCTCTGCTACTCCTTTCTCTCTGCAATGGCTGCCCAACAACAACTAGTTTTTGGTCCTAAGAATGCTCCTGAACCCACTCTGATCATTGAGCAACATCTTCTGAACGTGATGTGTGAATCACGTGTTGACTTCAAAGAGTTGGCTGACAATGAATACGACTTCAGAACTACCTTCACTGAAATGGGTATCATTGATTTCTTCTACATGGAAGACAAACCCATCTACCCAGAACTAGTAAAGGAATTTTGGATGTTCGCTAAGCCCCAGAACAACACCATCTACAGCTATGTACAAGGAAGACACATAATGATAACACATGATTTGATTTCTGAAGTCATCAAGTGTACAAACTCTGGAAGAGAAATCACAAATTAGTGGGAAAATGAGTATGGTGGAATGGACACTATCAACTCGACTATCTATGAGAATCTTGACTCTTCAAAGGTTGTGGACATGAAGAACACATTCTGGGAGCTCTTCAAGATCATCAAGAACTGTATCATGGCCAAGTCTGGGTCAGTGGATTCTGTGAGCACAGACCACAAGTTTGTAATGTGGCATTACGAACTCAAGTCAAATATCAACATGCCTAACATCATCTTCAATCACTTGCGAAGAGCCATCAGTTTCTCCAGAAAAGGGAAGAAACTCCTGCAGTTTGGGAACCAGGAAATGCGTCTGAACCTGAACCTGTCACTCCTCCTCCTGCATCAACTGCCATGGTTGCTCAGCCCCCTGCCTCTGCATGTGCTTCTACTAGTCACTCTAAGAGTGTAGTTGTTCCAAAAGATGTCTTGGATCAACTAGTTGAAGATAACAGAAAATTCAAGCAGTTCATGGAAGCTTCGAATAAGAAACATGATCTTGTTGCTGAAATGCTGCAGTCTATTCCGGACCAGCTGAAGAAACACTAGATAGCTTTAGGCTTTTTCATATTTTGTTTTTAGCCGTGTACTTGCTTTTTTTTGTTTAGTTAAAATTTTTGTAATATGGTACTTTACTTTATTAATGAAATCACTTTTTGGTACTCAATCTGTTTTAACTTTATCTTTCAATACTCTGTTTTGACTATGATGTTCTTTATATATTCTTAACCTTTTTGTTTTATGACAAAAAAGGGAGAAGAAAATAGAGAAGTATAGAGTAATTGATGAACCTAATGTATCAACCAAGTGTTATCATGCATTGCATTATAATTGCTCTTTGCTCTGATACATTGCATTATATTATGCATTGTTTACTCTGATACATTATATTGGAATATATGCTCTGATATATTATAATTGGTACACTCTGATATTAGTATGCTCTGATATTGTTTAAGTATATGCTCTGATACAATGTGTTCTGATGCATCACCTGTTAAATGAATGCTTTGATATATTATATGTATGCTCTGATAATTTATAAGCATAAATTTCATAAAATGCTCTGATATGATACATTTATCTAATGTGACATTACACTTAGAAAATATTTATATGTGCTTAATCCAGGGGGGCCTCTGAAATTCTTTTAAGTAAATATTTTTCTAGTGGAAAATTGTTCATCAATCTATGTATTTGTCATCATCAAAAATGGGGGAGATTGTTGGAATCAAGTGGGTTCAGAAACAATTACTCTTAATTGTTTTGATGATAACAAATAATTAATAGAACAATTTATCATCTGATGTGTGTGTTAGTGTGTAGAACACAGTGAGTAAGTCACTATTCATCAAATGGAAATGTCTCAGAAGACTAAGCCTATGTGTGCATTTCACCCTCTGTCATTTGTCTGAGTCTGGCAGTGATCGTCCGGAAAGTGCTGATGACATCATCATCTAATAGCCTCACTTCGAAGATCATGCTCTGTTAAGGTCAATGCTCTGATGATAGTCAACGCTTTAATAGACCATGCTCTGATGAGACCATGCTCTTATTAGACTACACAGTGAAACCTTCGTCCGATACTACAAGACTCCTTTATGTGAAAGGCTAACAAATTATGTACTGAAGAACTTGCCTCCGATTCAAGCTCACTCTGGTGAACAGAGTATATCAGTAATAAGCATCGTCTGTTTGGAAGATGCTCTGATTGGAAATCAGATTGAGAGTTCATTAAAGGCTACTTCAAGTATTAAAGAGACCTCATTATGAGTATTTTAAAGTATGAGGAATCAAAGACCAAAGAGAATGTCAACAGATATAATCATCAGAAATAACTTGCTCTGGAAGTGTCTTATATTCAAATAGACCGTAAGGGACAAAGTTCCTGCAACAGTCTAATGTGTCAGTGTACAGGAGCAGAGCTGAAAGTGACAGGACTTGCTAAAAGCCACCAAAAGCGGATCTGAAGTTTTGTCCATTGGTGAAAGAGCTGTTAGGTCACAACGACACTATTTGTAACCCTAGCTATATATATCTTACTTCATTCATTGAAGTAGGTCAACGAAACTGAATTCATCCTTGCGAGACAGTGAGCAACCAAGAAATCATTCCAAGTCTCTGAGACCAAGTGAACAAGCACTTAAACGTTTTATTCTTTCTGTTAGAAAGCTATTCTTTGTGCTTAAGCATTTTATTGTAAATCTTCTCTGTTGAGAGTTATTGTTATTGTTTCAAAGTATTTTTGAACTCTTGTATTAAGCCCAGTAGTGGCTGTATTCCTTAGATGCTTGACTGTACTAAGTCGTTCTAAGAAGTTGTGAATATATCCAGTTTGGCAGTAGTATACTCTCAAGTGTAATCGATTGATTATAGTGGAAAAATCCTTCAAGTGTGTTGAAGGGACTAGACGTAGCTATCAGGTGATAGTAAACTAGTATAAATCAAAGTGTCCTACTTCTCTCTTCTCTTTACTTATTTTACACTGTTATTTGGTTAAAGAGTTATTTTGAAAAACACTTAAATATTTCCAAAAGATTTATAAAACCTAATTAAAACCTCCCTTTCTTGTGTTTTTGTCACGTTTAATAGATAGTAACTAACTAAGATCTTTTGCAAAATTATAAATACAGATTTTTGAAACCTTTTCATAAACATTTAAGAGCATCACATTTCATAATTCAAATCTCATTCAATTAAGATTAAACGTAGATGTCATAAAGCATTTACAAAGTTTCACATAACGATCAAATATAACGTAATTTCCTAGCTTGATGTCACATTGATCAGAGCTAAACAAATTCCCATAACTAATAAAATAACAAGACTCAAAATCTAAAAATTACATCAACAAAAAAAATATCTAATGATCTAAGCATCCTCGATCCACACCCGAGTTACTTTCCTTCATCAGCTTGAGACTCGGTTGTACAATCATACATTGCACAAAGAAGAGAGACAAATACAGGGGGTGAGATACATCATAACTATGTTTAGATGGTATAAAGGAGAAGTAAGTGAATCAAATACAAACAATTCATACAATACACACTTTTACATTTATCAAGTAAAATCATGTTATAATGGTTGACATTGCATTATCTTAATCTATTTCATATGCATACTCGCATTGTAATACTAGCAACATTGTCCTTACGAACTCTAATTCATATACATGCCCGCGTCACAATATTAGTAAATTGTCCCCCACTGACTTCTCATTTATGAAAAATTTGAGTACCGACAAACAGGTCCCTAGAGGCTGCTCCCACAAACAGGTTCAAAAATAACTGAGTCCCAAAATAGGCCATTCAGAGCTGGGTCCCATAAACAGGTCATTCAGAGTTGGGTCCCATAAACAGGCCTTTCGTAGTTGGGTCCCCCCTCATTCAAGACAAATCAAGTATCCACAAACAGGCTCCTCAGAGCTAGATCTCATACATGAATACAATACATCATGTTTCAATATAGTCGCAATCATTGTTCAAGTACAATCATCTTAAATGCATTAGCTCTATGGACACCATCACCCAACTCTACTCATATGATCCTTCTCTTAAACTTCCATCATATTTTTTAAGGCATCTAATTAATCCATCAGAAGCCTAACACATAACTACTTCTAAGCACCTTAAAGAGGCACAAGACTTAAGGTAAAATCACAAGTCTAAAACCATAGATTGATGCCTTCTAGTCTACTTGGACTCCACCATTTCAATCATCACTTTGAGCATCTTAAAGTCCTCAACTCATCACCTAAGTCATTAGACTTCTAAACCATCATACTCAATCCATTATTTAAGCAATTAGGCCTCCAAACCATCAATCACAACTCATTGCTTAATATTTAACAACATCTAAGATCCATAATTCATCACTTGCACTTCTATTCCAATTAACCTTAAATGTAACTCAATAATCATGTATTATAATTTTAAACCAATACTCATAATTGTCCCTTAACTATTTTTAAACCATTGTTACCCTCAATTTACCTGGAGTCAATGCTAACTCATTTATCATGTTTTCCTTATTAGCTCTATACTTAAATTACTCATAATTGATCAACTCCCTTAACTAATAATCCCCCCATATTGTGACGCCCATATTCTATTTTCTAATAATTAAATTTTAAGTACGATTTCATAAAATAAATTGTATTATTGCATGCGGAAGTGTACAAATGTATGTGCCTAAAGATACCCTTACATAGGGCCCCAGCTATACAGTATATTCTGTAGTTTGGACTTCCCATTTACTGACTCTAACTTCACTGGCTGTGTATCGACTAAACCATTTCCTTTCTGGAATTGTCTGATACCTGTTAAGACCTGTAGACAAAAATATACAAGACACAGAAAACAAATGGGAGATAAGAACACATTATACGCACCATTCAATGGGAAAGCAAGACTTAGAATTCATGTATAAAAAGGCAATCACATACATTGACAGATCAACAATTACACATAAATAGATTAGCAGATACATATAAATAGATCAACCACTCTCGTACTCATGCACCTTGAGTTCTACATGCCTATGTGGCCACACAACTTCCAAGAATGGCAGAAGGGCCCCACTTAGCCACTTCTCCCTTTATAGTCAACAATTCCTCAACAACCTTCCACCGACATGTGGATAGGTCAAGCCAGTTGTCCATCCCCCTATCCCGCTCATCGTACCCCTAAGAGTGCATCTCTGTTCCCTAATTTCGACGTTAGGAACAGATGTCGGGGCGGCACTCGGGATCGGCACTATGGAGAGTGATACAACAGTACCCCGTCAAGATAATCAGGCTACCCGACGTCCCGACACAATGGCAGCCAAACCATTGGTCACCTGTGAACATTGTCGGACCCAGACTATCCACAAGGACTGACGTGTCCTGCACTCAATGTATCGTGCCCGCACTCTGGCACCTGGCCTCGTGCACAACTTATGTATACGGCGGTGGATTACAGCACATAGCCATGCATATGAAACCTTTCCTCGTAATATTTCATTATCCATCATCTTATTGCAGCACTTACCGGCTTATTATCAACTCAACCAGCATCAACAACTCACCTCAGCATTACTAATACTCATCAGCTTATTAGCTCATCCAACATTAGTATTTATTTTGGTATTTACCCACTCTCTATGATTTAATGGTTCAACCATATTTTCATGTACACCAATAATAACTCAATATCAAGCCAGCGTGAGCAAGACTGCCAACGTACATGACACAACTATCAACATATGACATAATGTCAACTAACAACTATCATATCAACCGGCACAACATCAATTATCATCCATCTTCAATCCACCTATAGATCAACTCTAGCGTCGCTCAGGTGACCTACTACTACAAACATGTTATAAATCAGCATATCATCAAACACACATACACACTATCATAGAGCTATCACATCATCAAACTAGTATCCATCCATAGATAACAATAAATCATTCCTACGGTTGACAGACCTCTGACAACTGTCCTCAGCCATCACAGGTCACAACCCCTCTCCTAAGGTGCTGCGGTTATCAACCACTAGTAGGGCTTGGGTCACCCTACGCCTAGTTATACACTTATTCTAATCTTATAATCCCTAGTGGATAGGGTTCAGATCTCCTATACCTGGCTTAGAAGATTGCTATAGTTGCTGCCACTCTCTCCTTCCTCGTCGCTCATGTTTCTCGTACTCCTACCTCTAGATATTCCTACCTTGCCTGCTATGCCACTTTCATCCTCCCTTCTCTGAGGATTACCAACTAAGGGCTTTCTGATGCACAAGATCCTCTCTTGAGGCAAGTGCAGAGCATACTTGCTCCTTAGTGGTCCTCTAAGTCTCACTTTCTTTCTTAATCTCAATGATTACTTACTAAGGGTTTTCTGATGTGCCAGATCCTCATTAAAGGCAAGCACATAGCATATTAACTCCTTAGATGTTCCTAGAGAGAGAAAGTTAGAGAGAGAAGGGGTTTTGGGGCGAGTTGGGAATGGAGGGGTGAAGGGGTATTTATAGTGGATTTTAACACCATCGCATCGCGATGGGTATTAGGCACAACCTCCATGGCGTCGCGATGAGGCCACGTGTCACGCACTCATTGGCTGCGTTCACCGACTTTGAAGACTCCACAAGGTTCCAAAATCTTCTGCCATCACGTCGCGATGGCCTCTACTGCAATCTTGGTCGCGTCGCGACCGTGACTAAGGAGAAACATTTGGTTTCTTTGTTTCCAGATGTTTCTAGGGTTCCTGGACTCTTCCTAGGGGCATTTTTGGTCCTTTTGAATGTTTCTATAACATATCTAAGCCTATTTCCTTTCAAATTAGAATTTCTAATGCTTATTCATCATCTAATTGTACTTTAAATATTATTTTCTAAAAAACGGGACGTTACACATATCATAACAATATCCTATCAATTACCCAATATTCAACAACACATTTAGATTGGTTTTCCAGTATTACGACACATTAGCTCATAAAGCATTTCAACAAATGTATCAACAAGGCACCATGGTTCAATAATATTTCAGCAAATGTACCCATAAGGCACCATAATTATATTCATAAACATGAGCATCATCGAAATCAATATCACAATTTAATATACAATTAATCGAGTTATTCACGTACATAAAATATATGTTAAGCATGCCAATGGAGAATAGGTCTGTGTTGCTCCAATTCTCCCCAAGCACGCTACGCATGCACATGTAATTGGACATGGTCATTGGGGAATAGGTCTGTATTGCTCCAGTTCTTCAGAAAATGCTCACAATTTAGTAAAATATCAGTGATTGTGAGAGTGTGATGTGAAAATCATTCATTCAAGTCATTTTAAACATCTACAATATTTTCAATATACACAGAACTTGTGCAATTGGTGGCAGCTATGAATTCGAGAACAATTAATGAATCAAGGTGTTCCATCTCTCCCAAGTCTCAAAACTTGGATTGTGCATCGTAGGGACTCGATTGTGCCATCAATGATCTTGAATTTGTTTTTTGACACCAAAACACGCCTCATTGTTCTTGTCCAGACATGGTAGTTATTTATAATTAATAGTGGTGACACAATGATTGCAATAGGACTTTCGTTTGGATGTACATAATATGGACTACTTGGATTCAAAGTAAGATCTTGATTTGCATTCACATTTTGCACACCAAAACCTACATTAGTGTATGAATTCAAAAGAGAAGAGTGTGAATTACTAGCCATGTTTGTGCATACATGAGTATTTATACAAAGGACTATGGGCTAATACAAGTAACTCCCTAACCATAATTCAATTATGGCAACTCTGGTAATAACTAACAAATAACCACATTAACTAACTAGTTAACTAATCATATGAAGTGAGATCTGATTCTATGGCTAATAGCTTATGATTAAACCTCTCAAGTAAGGTTGATTATCCTTTTCTATTTTACTACTAAATAATAAAATTATACAATCATATTTTTTGACATGTACCCGATAGTATATGCCATCCATTTCTTCAAAACTTCCATCCAAATAAGTATTTGGAAATGGTGAATTTTTTTCAAATTATTACAAAATAAGAATTGATATTCTTATCTTCTAAAACTTCATTTGTTAATGTCTTAAAAAAGTATCCTTTTTTATAACCAAAAATTTTGTTTCATATATGCTACTTAAAATTAAAAAAAATTGAATATAACACTATTTACTTGATTACTTAGCAATGTTTTTAAAATCTAATGGCATCACAAAACGATCTTATTTTGATGCTATTATTGTATATTTTATTATTTAAATTATTCATTGTTAAATTAAATTATTGAATTACCAGTTAAACTAACTCAATTGGAACCTCAAAAGTCTTGGGGATGTTAAGTTTATTTTGATTTTCAAAATATTAATTAATTACATACTTAAGTCAAAGTGGATATGAAATACAAACATTGTCTGAGTGTTAAAAAAAATGGACAACTCCATTAGTTCGGGTGTATAAAGGATATAAAAAACATATATTTCTAGAATTGGTGGTATATATTAGAACTTTATACATCAAAATAGGGACGGATGTATGACTATTGCATTGGGGGCATTTGATTCCACTAAGTTGTTTACTTTTTTTTCTAATTATTGTATAATTTTATTTTTGCCTACAGTAAAAATTAAGTGTTGACCCCACTAAAGAGAAAAAAATAGAAATTGAGCTACTCTCTTTTTAAGTGTTGTCCCACATCTATTCTCTTTTTAAGAGAAAGTATACATTGTTTTTTACTCTATTTTATCTTTGTCTCTCTGTTTCTTCTTCTTAAAATACTCTCTGGTCTCTATTTTGTTTCATTCTCAAAATCCATCAATTCAAACACTACGCAAAAGCTCTAACTCAACCCCTTTTTACTCATTTCTTTCATTATCTCTCGATTTCTGTCTTTTCTCTCCTTATTCAACATTCGCTCTCCATACCCAACTTCATATTTTGTTACTGGTTCATTTCATATGTTCTTCGTTTCATTTTTATTCTTTTAATTTTTTGGTTCTATTTACAATTCCTTTGTTGCTTGAGTAAGTTTCTTTTGCACCATGTTATTGCCTAAGTGGGTTAATAGAGAGTTACTCGCTGAAGTTAGCAGTTAAAAGAAATTTCCTTACAATGAATTTTGTGAAGAATCAAATGTACAACCTTATAGGAGATGAATTGTTGAATAATCATTTGATCACATACATAGAGAAACATGAAGACACGTTAAAAAGCAATTATAATCGTAGATATTAATGTGTCTTTAATATTTTGGGTATATAATATTATAGTTTTTTTAATATCCAATTTTTTGTTTAATGATAATAATGTTATTATTTTTTCGCTTATGCATTGATATATTTTTTTATATAAATATTTATAGTATACGATTTTGCCTCCACTTATCGAATTTTCTGGATCCGTCCCTACATCAAAACTATAGTAATGAAGTTGTTTAATTTTTTGAGAAATAAAGAGGATTTCTACTCTCTTGTTAAAATGTTTTTTTTTCCCTTTCTTGGTTCTCAAGTTTCTAAATAAAATGATAAGTTATAAGTCGGTTGGTATGGTAGGCCGTTCCCAGTTTCAATTTTCAACATTGAAACTGAATGGCCTGAAAGCATAGGCCAATAAATTTTTTAAAAGCTTCATATCATTTTCATTAATTTTTCACCTTATAATTTGAAGTAACGGAGCGGACGAAAAATATAAACGTGTCGGGTTTAGGAAAACCCGAATTTCATGTCGGAGCAGCCCACCCATATCTGCAAATTCATTTTCTTCTTCATCCCCTCTTCACCCCCAACACACACTCCCATCACAACTCACAAAATTTAAGATTCCTTCTATTCTTCGATCTGAGAGACCCTTCTAACAAGGTCACAAACTCACAATCTAGAAAGCGAGAGCGAGCGAGAGAGAGAGAGAGAGAGAGTGTGTGTGTGTGCGTGTGTTAGAGCGAGAATCAAAGAAAATGGGGTTGGGTTTGTTAGCTTCGAAGGCCATGAGACCAACCTCAAGGCTCATCAATTTCCAAAACCCTAACAACCTCCTCCTCCGAACCATCGTTTCCAAACCCGAGCTTCGGAATCCCGGTTCTTCCGCCGCAGAGGCCCAGTCGGAGCCGTCTCCGGCCGATCCCCCTCCCCGTGCTCCGGTCGGCGGCGCCAGGGTCCACTTCCCCAACCCAGACGACGCCATCGAGGTGTTCGTCGATGGCTACCCCGTCAAAATCCCCAAGGGTATGTCCGTTCTTCAGGCCTGTGAGATTGCCGGCGTCGACATCCCTCGCTTTTGCTACCACAGTAGACTTTCCATCGCCGGAAACTGCCGTATGTGCCTCGTTGAGGTAGAGAAGTCCCCCAAGCCTGTTGCTTCTTGCGCCATGCCTGCTCTTCCTGGTTAGCTTCTTTTTATTTTCCTTCTATTTTCCTTTTTTTTAATTTGTTTGCTGTTGTGATTAATTTTCTGTTGCTGGATTTTCATTTGATTGATGATTTTCGTGTCTGAATTGTCTTTGTCTGAGTAATTTATGTTGTTCGTTTGAGTTTGATCTTTGTCTTGATTTGAGTGATTCTGCATATTATGTGGTTCTAATGCTTTTTTTCTTCTATTGATTAGTTCTAGGCGCATATTATCAAACTTAGTGGATGACTGTGTCATTGCTTGCTGTTATTGCCGAATTTCTACTTAGTTGAACGTGTTATGAACTTCGATCGGTTTATGTTATTTGCAAATTGTAGTTCGTAGATAATGGTGATGTTAGTGAACTTCTATCCAGTTATATATATATTTAATACATTTCGCAGAGCTGACATTTCTGTTTTCACTAATAATTTACTTTTAGTCTATTGTTAATTTTGCAGTTTCTTACGTTCAATATAATTTGTGCACGTTCTCTTTGTAGTTTTCTGTTTTAATACACTGATTTTCAGGTTCTCCCTCTGTTGGTTTTCTCTTTTTCTGGTTTTGCATTGCATTATAAGTCGTACTTCTGCACTCGATTAATGTTCACACACACACACACACACAAACAGATAAGCATCATTGATTTTTTTTAGATGAGGTTTTTAACCATTTGTTGTTTTGATTCTTGTTGAAAATGTAATATAATGATATGTTCATATTTAGGGATGAAAATTAAGACCGACACACCTGTGGCAAAGAAAGCTCGAGAAGGGGTGATGGAATTTTTATTGATGAATCATCCATTAGATTGCCCAATTTGTGATCAGGGTGGAGAATGCGATCTTCAGGATCAGTCAATGGCTTTTGGTTCTGATCGTGGTCGGTTCACTGAAATGAAGAGATCTGTGGTGGATAAAAATCTTGGACCTTTGGTGAAGACTGTGATGACTCGGTGCATTCAATGTACAAGGTTAATATTGGATAAAACTTCCTTTTTTCCTGCAAACTTGAATATCTTTACTTGCAGATTGAATAAATGTGCTACACATTGGAAGTCAGAAACTCATTATGACTTTTTTCTTCCAAAACCAAGTATCAAGTACTTTGATAATTTATATATCATTTATGTCTATGTATGTGATATTCTTGCAAGAATTAAGGACCTCCTTGGGTTGCATAATATTTTTAAAATGAAGCAGTCGCATTGTGACAGTATGATAGTTTCTGAGGTAACTTATGGGTCAACTTAATTTGCATATGATGAAAATGACATTCCGGGTGATAATTTAGTCTGATTGTATTTTTTACTTGATCTTATGTCAGCTAAGGGCCAGCTAAGGTTTCTTTTGGTTTCTGGTTATAGACATTTGGTAGTAATAGCTGTTGGCAATTTTGTAAAACCCAACCTTCAACATTTTGAAGACATGTTTTTTTTTTTTTTTGTCGTCTCTTAAATGCTATATGTATTGTGAAACAATGTTATCTAAGTGCCTTAAAAGGATCTGGTGAATATCTCAATTTCTTCCAACAGGTGTGTTAGATTTGCAACAGAGGTTGCAGGGGTTCAGGATCTCGGCATGTTAGGTCGTGGCAGTGGAGAAGAGATTGGAACATATGTTGAAAAACTTATGACAAGTGAACTTTCTGGAAATGTGATAGATATCTGCCCTGTAGGAGCACTCACGTCAAAACCTTTTGCATTTAAAGCCCGTAATTGGGAGTTGAAGGGTACAGAGAGCATTGATGTTACTGACGCTGTTGGATCCAATATTCGAATTGATAGCAGAGGACCTGAGGTCATGCGCATTCTTCCTCGTCTAAATGAGGTTAGATTCTGATGAAAATGTTTTATTGAACTGTTTGTGGTTGCCAAAGCTTCAATTTTCTCTGTGGTTCTTAACATTATTTAATTTCTGTAAGAAAAACCATTGTACCGAGTTTGCTGGTGCTTAAGAAGTATTCTCCTATGATTTCATATTATGAGTTAATTTGGAAAGAGAATTGTTCATCTACAACTTATAGGAATTGATGCTTACCAAAAGAGGATACCAATGAAATCTGGCCTTGATCCATTTATTTTGTTGTAGGCTTTATTTTTTATTTTTTTATTTTCATTACAATTTACAACAATACTACTATGACATAAGCAAGTTGATTTCGAACTTCATTTACTGGCAGCTGCTGAAACACATTACACATGGTAAGAGGTACTATGGAGTGTTTGAAAAACCGATGTTTATTTTTTCCCCCTAATATCAATGTAATTACTTTCTATCATTAGCAATGATTCCATTGATGTGGTTTTGAATTTAAATAAGAAAAAAAACCTTCAATTAAGGACTGGATTGGCTGGTTATTTGGTTTATTTGGGATCAAAGGACCACTCTGAGTGGTTATTTGGTTTATTTGTAACTGAATAATTAGACTTTCAAAAGAATGAATGGGCATTTTACTCATGATGTTAAGCCTTTGGTTATGGCCAGTTGCTTTATGAAGACCTTTCAGTTAACCCGCCTTTCATTGTTATGGGAAGGGGTATAGAGGGGAAACAAGGTGGTTTTCAGTGTTATTGGGCCATTGGTCATGAATTTTTGAGCAACCATAGAGTGTAGACTATATTGTTATAAAATGCGGATGTGGGTGTGTTGTTAGAGAGTTTGTAACCCTGCCGCGCTAAATTTTCACAAGATAGGGCTGTGTTGAGAGAGAGAAGACTGTGTGGATAGATTCCCGCATCCCCTGTACATGGCCCCACAAATTTTACACCGCAAATGTTTTTGTGCCTATCTCCATATAACCATTTCATGTGAAAAGTTCACTTGATAGAATCCAAATGTTTTGCAGTGAATCTACATTTTATAGAAAGTAGTGAGGAGTCCCAGTGAGGATTAATCTTTTGGGATCAAGGGATGTGTTTTGTTGATTATTGGGTTAAATTTATTATGCTCAGTTTGGCAGATTGTTTCATATTTTTAAGCTTCTGGGAAAACTTGGTGCTACTACTATGGAAGCTCTTATTTTAGGAGTTTTGCTCTTGGTCGGAGGAGGCGCTGGTCTCTGTTCATAGTTTGCTATTGAAGCTTGTTCCTATTTCCCATTGCAGGACATAAATGAAGAATGGATTTCAGACAAAACCCGCTTTTGTTATGATGGTTTGAAGAGGCAGAGATTAAATGACCCTATGATTCGTGATCCTGATGGTCGCTTTAAAGCTGTGAACTGGCGCGATGCCCTTGCTGTGGTAGCAGAGATTGGGCATCAAGTTAAACCAGAAGAAATTGTTGGAATATGTGGCAAACTTTCCGATGCTGAGTCCATGATTGCACTAAAAGATTTTATCAACAGGATGGGGTCAAATAATGTGTGGTGTGAAGGCATTGGAGTAAATACTAATGCTGATTTTAGATCAGGATATATTATGAATACTAGCATTGCTGGTCTTGAGAAAGCCGATGCTTTCTTGTTGGTTGGTACCCAGGTATGTCTCTAATTAACTTTTGCGAGTAACTTATTTATGTTACGGGCGATCAAATGATTCCTGTTTTATTGAAAGCCATTTCTGGTATTTCTGGTATTACATGCATGCATATCTGGTATTTCTCTGATTATCTTGTGTGCTCATTCTCAAATTTGCAGCCACGGGTGGAAGCTGCTATGGTTAATGCCAGAATACGCAAGACTGTCAGCTCAAACCAAGCCAAGGTTGGGTACATTGGGCCTGCTACTGATTTCAACTATGATCACCAACATCTTGGTACTGGCCCTCAAACACTTGTTGAAATTGCTGAGGGCCGCCATCCATTTTCCAAGACTATTTCAAATGCCAAAAACCCTGTTATCATTGTCGGTGCTGGGATTTTTGAGAGGAAGGACCAAGATGCAATATTCGCAGCTGTTGAAACCATTGCAAAACAAGGGAATGTTGTCAGACCTGATTGGAATGGCCTTAATGTATTACTTCTCCATGCTGCCCAGGCTGCTGCGCTTGACCTTGGACTTGTGCCTCAATCTGAAAAAAGCCTTGAGTCTGCAAAATTTGTATATTTGGTGGGAGCTGATGACATCAACTTAGACAAGATCCCGGCTGATGCGTTTGTTGTTTATCAAGGCCACCATGGTGACAAGAGTGTTTATCGTGCTAATGTCATTTTGCCAGCAGCAGCATTCAGTGAGAAGGAAGGTATCTATGAAAATACCGAAGGATGCCCACAACAAACATGGCCTGCAGTTCCAACAGTTGGTGACTCCAGAGATGACTGGAAGATAATTCGAGCTCTGTCTGAGGTAGCTGGGGTGCGTTTACCCTACGATACAATTGGGGCTGTTCGTGCCCGGATAAGGACTGTAGCACCAAACCTTGTAAACATTGATGAGAGAGAGCCAGCCGCATTGCCATGTTCACTGAGACCAACCTTCACTCAGAAGGTGGATCCTTCTCCATTTGGGATTGCAATTGAGAATTTCTATATGACTGATGCCATTACCAGGGCATCAAAGATAATGGCTCAATGCAGTGCTATGCTGTTGAAGAATTGAAGCATGAATTTTTTATTTTTTGGTTTAAATAAAAATGCAGATACATGTTTTTGTTTTCCTGGTCAGGAAGGACCTTGCTTGTGCAAAGCTTCTCGGACGTTGGAAGTGCCCAATAATTTTAAATTAGGCTTTATCTGTTCCATTTGTATTAAGCGGTGTAAAAGCACCACCTTTTAGAACTGTTGCCATGTACAATTTGGGTTATCCGACTGATTGTGAAATTTTACTGTCTCATCAATTTTCACTAGTCATCAAACTGCAAAGTCAAATTGTTGTCGTTAACTATTGCCTTTTGCTGCTAAATAAGGTGTTAAGTTTAAGCAGTCCAATGCAAAAGCAATGTACTAGAAGGTCACCAAAGGCAAAGGTTACATTTGAAAATTTAGGAATTTGGATGGGAGGTATTCAGATTTCAAACATTACGAAAGTCACAAGGCTGCAACAAAATAGAGGGGGAAGAAACTTGGATAGAGAAAATGGTGCTTTATGCTTTGATTTATGGTTGCCATCTTGCATTTCTTCACGGTAAAATCCTTTTTGAGGTCATGAGCAGGAATACTTGTTCTACCTTCATATTATTAGCTGTGTTATTTGTGAGAGACAATAAATTGCAGCTATCGATTGCACTGTTTTATCAAACGGCAATCCGTAGTTTCTATTGTTTCTGAAAAGTTTACAAAACCATACCTTTGACGTGCAAGTTGAAACCTTGGAAGCATCAACATTCCAAAACAAGTACATCAATCAGATAAGATAATTTGTCTGCAAACATTTTTCTTATTGCATTACATCACATATATCCTGGCCAGAGTATTTGAAGTAGTAACACAAAATTTGCTGAGGGAACAAAAACTTCATGGAGGACTGCCAATGATCTCAACTAGTTTCTAGTCCCTGATGTTATGGGGGTTACTTACTTCTGCACCTTTGAAAATGAAGAGATGTTTGTCTCATTTACTGCCCGTTCCCAATTCTTCCCATCAACTTGCCTGATTTCAATATGTGTCAATGTTCCAGGGTCAACACACCTGAACGTAACTGCAACCCCATCTGGGTTTGAGCGTGGGTAATAAAATGAAGTTATACCACAGATTTTGCAAAATGTGTGCTTTGCAGTGTGAGTGCCAAAGGTATAAGTTGTAAGAAACTTCAGTGAATCTCCCAAAAGCTCAAATTTTTCAGCAGGTACAATAAAGTGAGTATTAGCTCTGATGTAGCAGTTTGAGCAGTTGCAGTCCCATGCCACCACACTTGAAGGAGCAACCACTTTCCACCTTACACTCTTACAATGACAGCCTCCTGTATGCACCACTGTTTCAGCATCCATTTCAGGATTCTAAACAACCTCTGATCATAAATGAAATGTCCTGTCAACTACAATTATTTTTTTGTGTGAGAGGGTTTATTAGAGAACAATTAACGGCTTAAATTTTTGAAATAATTAATTCATGACAGTCAAACGTGTGGAACACAGAAATTTTCATTATCTATCTATCTATCTATCTATTATCTGCACATGACAAAAGCTCATTCGTCCGTTTTTCCGCGAAAAAAAAAACTATTTTCACACACAAAAAACTTAACTACACTAGGTTCCATTCTTTTTTCTCACCTGTGCTGAGCACGGGTTTTCTTTAACTAGTTACTGGAATAAAAGCTTCCAATGCCTACTGAAGGGGGAGGAATATGATTTTGCAGTATACTTGTTTGACTTGATCAAGATCAACAATTTTGCTTCATAAACTACAAATAATTCAGCATTCTCCACCTTTGCTCATGTCCTTTCCAAAATTCACACATACATATCAGTTTCATGTACCACTTACGAGCTATTGAGTTATCAAAATCAATCATCCTTGCTGGTACCACTTTAAGGGAAGAACTTTCCATGTTTTACAGGAATTTTATCAAATTCACAATACAACTGACTCAGGCTAGGAAATAAATAACCATAGAAAAAGAGATTTCAAACAAAAACAAAAAATTGATATGAGTTCAAGAGAATGACAAAGCAGCTAACAAAAGAACCATCTTTAACAAGTAGAGCAAAAACCCATGGAAGAAGCAGAACCAAAGATTCTTAACAATAACCAAATGGCCAGTTATTAACAGAAAATAGAAATGAGGCACATGAATGAGTTGTCACCTGATCGGATCCTAGAATTTCACAGCTTTATATTAGATTAGATTAGATGAGGTGAACAACTTCGGCTTTGCATCTTCATTCTTTCTTATAATGGATAGACACACACATATATTTATTAATTAATCTGGTACTTCTTTTAATAATAAAAAACAAGTCACCTTATTTTAATTTCTTTTCTTATTTTTAAAGATTTGTACAACAAATTATAAAAACAGAAAAAAGTTGGACTAAAAAATTTTTTGGTGATGAGATGCAGTGTAAATCAGAAGAAATAGCAGAAATAATTAAACTATAATTGAAGTGTGATGTTGGCCCATA
The DNA here is from genome assembly GCA_037113605.1 of Calophaca sinica. Lineage (NCBI taxonomy): Eukaryota > Viridiplantae > Streptophyta > Magnoliopsida > Fabales > Fabaceae > Calophaca > Calophaca sinica. The sequence continues at coordinate 51,332,526 of CM073735.1, read as the reverse complement.
TGGACCAAATTCAATCGTAGCCCATCATGTTATGGGTTTGTTGGGCACACCTAGTTAATTTGAGCTGTGGTTAATGATTAAGAATATAAAGGGTTACTATTTGCGCCATCCATTTTTTGTAATACACCCCTATATACGGCTCTAACTTATTTTTGAGGTCTTATTACCTTCTAGAAATTAACCTTTATACCTTTCAAAAGTTAACTTATGGACTATTTATACATTTTGGAAGTTACCTTTCCAATGTAAAAAATATATGTTTTGAAAGTTAATCTTGAGAAGACATATGAATGTTTTTAACCTTCTGAATATTAATTTTCGAAACACATATTTTTTACATTTCATAAATTGACTTAGTTAAATTGTGGAATGCATAAATATGTGTTTCAAAAGTTAAGTTTCAGATTAAAATTAAATCATTTTTTATTTTCTTTAAAAAACTATTGTTACATTCTAGAACTTAAATTTCGGCTGTCTCCAAAAGTTAATTTCCGGAATGTTACAATTTTTACATTATAAAAGTTAACTTCCGGTTTCTTCTATGATACTTACCATTTCTTCACCCATCATACTTACAATTTCTTATGATATTTTCAGATACTTATGATCCCTAAACCAGTTATTCCCAAAAACTTATGATTTCTTATGATTTTGAATAGTTTTTTAATAAAAATTATGTTACAATACATGAGGGGGAGTGTAATGAGATATGGAGACGCTTTTTAATGTTTTGCTGGACAAAGCCATCATCACATATTCTCCGGATGACAAATGATGCCGTTCTATTTTTTGACTCGTTCATCGCCAAAGGTTCTCCATTGATGATGTGCTCTCCTTCACAATGCAATGATGTTTTCATAGTTGCAACTTGGTTTTTTTTTTTTTTTGACAAAAATTTTGCAACTTAGTTAATATAGTGAAAAAGGGAGATGCATGCATAGGAGGATTAAACATAAAATTGTTCATGTATTAAATTTTTGGGATAATTTTTCTTTCGCTCACAACTCACAAGCTTAAGAGTGTGTTTGATATATGAAAGAAAGATAGAGGAAAAGAAGAGAAAGGAAAAGAAGGGAGAAGAAGAGAAAATGAGTAGAAAATGAGATGATTATTTAGTGGTTTGGTTTAAGAAAAAATGAAAGGAAAAAGGGAGAGGAAAGAAAGAAGTATAATTATAAAATGACAAATACAACCCTAAAAAGGTGAGATATTAGATAAAGACATGGACAAAATTGGAAAAAGGAAAAAATGTAAAAAAAAAAATGTCAGAGGCAGCTTGCTTTCTCCCCAAATTGGAGCGAAAGGATATTTGTGGGGTTTATCTGTTGGAATTTTATATTCCAATAATTAATATATGTTGATATCATTAATAATTATATTAGTTATTTATCATAAATGAGCTATATTTTATGTGATCATATAAAGTTAAAATAAGGTAAGCTCATTGGACTCCTAATTTAATTGATATGGGCATTATATGAGTAGATGTAAGTGTGGCCCAATAAGGGGATAATGGGTACCCTGTTAGGTTTAACACACTATAAAGAAGGCTATGGTCCCCAATACACCGAATCGCCGTCATCCATTCTCTTCTCCCCATCTGAAGAGAACCTAAAGTCTCGTGAGAGAGCTCAAGAAGATTCGGTTAAGAAAGAACCATAAAGTCATCGCTAACGTGCTCGATGTTTGTTGCTATGGATCCAGTTGCTCGTTGTTTGTTAGTGATCATCCCTTTGGTATTCCGTTTCAGGTGATTGATTGCTATGGATCCAAGTATTCTTCTAATCCTTGATAATCCAACATGTCGTAGATCCTAAGGATAGAGAACTTGTTCTTGTTGAACATGCTTGTATATCTTGATAGCTTCCGCCTAAGGTATTTCTTCTATGCGATTTAAGCATGCTTGTTCTTGTTGTTGTTATTAATAAGGAATTAATTCCAACAAGTGGTATCAGAGCGGTCTTCATAGTTGGCTTATTAGGATTAACGATTTATGCCTGGGATTTTGTGCTTCAACGAGTATTAAGCTTTTTCCCAATTTTGCATGAAACCTATTTATTATTATTATTATTATTTTTTGAATTTTGAGGCTTTTGGTTAATCCTACCCATTTTTATGAATCCTTATTTTATGAAAATTGGGAATTACAAAAGGGTTCGAGAATTTTATTTTGTCTTATTCGATAATGCTTAAAGGGAATGATTTTGTCATTCAAGCTTTGGATCATTTTGGATTTAGGTGATATTCATGCCTTTATGATTTGGTTTGGTTACCGTAAACGTATATTTTGCCATAGAAATCTATTTATTTGATTTTGATTTTGATTTCATTTTGCTTTGAAATCAAAATTGAATAAATTATTTACGAGATCTTATGCTAATAATCAGGGCCGTCTTAAATATTTTGGAGACCATGTTCTAATCTTAAAAATTGGGCCCCTAATAAAAAAATTAATAATTAAATATTATTTCAAAATATTATATTTTTATTAAATGAAGCACCAAAAATGTTTAGAGCAGTGTTATTAAACCCGGACCGGTCATCGACTCGGTCAGGGCACTGGGTCAGTGGATCACTGGTCGGATCGATGGGTCACTAGTTGAACCGCATGACATGGTCACTATTAAAAAAATACAAAAATTTCATGGCATATATAAATTTCACACTTCAAAAAACTATAAAAGAAAAATTATAAATTAGGAATATAAAATTATTCACTCCAAGAATTATTGTTTAGTCAAGAAGGGGACATTTTATTTCCATAACATAAAACATGGTCTTTAATTGAGTTCTTACTAATGGCCCAGTCAAAAAAAAAAATCTCAAAAAAGAAATCCTAGAATTGCACGTTAATTGAGTTCTCTTACTAATGGTCCAGTCAACAAAAAAAAAATCTCTTACTAATGGCCCATATGATAAAGGCCCATTATGAAACCCTAGAACATATATTTTCTCTCAAAAGTTCAGCACCTCACTTTCGTTGTCTTTGTTCGATCTCAGCGCCGCAGTGCTTCTCTTCAAAACTTCAAAGTCACTGCTCCCCTTTTTAATCATTCCCTCCTTCAAGGTGCTACCTTTCCTCATGCAACAACATCCACAATAGTGGATCCGTCAATCTCAGTGACTTCTTTATCTTCCAGCATTTTCTTTGCTATTGTTTCGGTCATCTGCAGAGACGCCTTCTTCTTCTTCTTCTTCATTTTCTTCAGTTCATTTTTTTTTCGAGCAAAATTTGGGGCCCTCAAATTTGGGCCAAAATTTGGGGCCCTGTGCTATTGGTGTGGTTGTACAGGAGGATAGTCGGCCCTGCTAATAATGATGACTTACGTGAAACTTTTGACAAAATAATACAGATTTAGTTTTTTTTATTTATATATTGCATAAAAAAGGGAACTAATAAAGTTTTCTCATTTTGTGATTTGTTTTGAGATACATCTGATTTGGACAAAATACTTGAGCAAGATATTATATGTGATTTGTGGCATGAGGATTTTGTAATTTTTTGAGGCTTTTGCATTAAGTTTATTTGCGGTGAATCTTCAATAATATTTAGTATATATATATATTGTTGATTTTGGCCATCATGAAAAAAGGCATATAAATCTTTGGTTGAATATCTCTTTATTGTGATAATAAGATTTGATTGTCTTTGATTATTGCATACTTCATGGTTTTGTCTATCTTGAGAATGAATCAAATTATTATCGTGATATTGTTTTAAGATTTTGATTCTGAATTTAATAATAATTCATGAGATATTATTATAATTCAAATTTAAGGTGTATGGTTATGACCTTAGATTTTTTTTGGGTGTTGTTTGTTTATTTTAAATACGGCCTGCGTGTCGTGATTTAATTTAAATACGGCCTGCGTGTCGTGACTTTCTCTTTATTTCATTTTATTTTATTTTATTTTTAAATATTATAATTCACCGAAAAAAACAAAGGGGGATAACACTGTATGAGGACGCCACTCGGAGAGGCTAGCTTTTGTGCTAAAGAATTGTAATAGTCTAGTTATTTAAATCTTTTGCGTTTAGGAGGCTATAACCGTACATACAGTTTTTGAGTTTTCTACGCTTATGTGTAGAAAATGTGTGAATTAAGACCCCTCTCCCATTTTTTTTAAATAAAATTGTCTAGTATTTTTAATTGAATTGATTGAAACAACACGTTGCCAAAGTAGCATCTGTTGCGTAGATTAATTCAATTAAATTTACAAAAGATGTAGCGTGAAGTTATTCATGCGAGTTGTTGTCGACCCAAAGGAAGGCGCAACTTGGCCGAATAATAACATGTCTGTGATGGTAAATGTGTGGTGATTATAAAGTTATTTATCCATGTGAGCAATTGGGATGCCCAAAGGCAACAATTGCTTGACAGGACTTATCGCCAACGTTTGATCGTTGCGTTGAGAGTACCGCTTGCAATTAGTCCTTACAATCCAAAGATTGGGGATTAATTGTGTGTTTGGTATCTTGTTTGGGTCTTTAATTTACAGATAAAGAATAATTGAGCATGTCTTATTAATTATTTTAATTTGACGTGTCAACTAATGTTGTGTGGGTGCGTGTCCATGCAAATATTAATCGGCCCAAAGGAAGGTTAATATTTGGCCGGGTTGCATTCACACCTGTGATGGTAAACATGTGCCGATTATAAGGATAATTTCTCCATGTGAGCAATGAGATGTCCAAAGACAACCATTATTTTACAGGACTTATCAACAGTGTTTGATCATTACAACAAAATACCACCAGCAATTAATATCATTATCCAAAGACTTGGTATTAATGTTACGTCGGATATTTTGATAAGTATATTTTAGTACTTTTGTTCTCTTTGAACTACAATAGTTTGTGTATCTGCTGTTTTGAATTCAATTTAATCCTTAAAAGTTTAGAGTTTTAGGATTAAAGGCAGAACATTAAAGAAACTCTTGGATCTAGACTTTGCATAAGAATGGAGAAACCCGCTTTCTCTCACTCAATTCGGTATATATGAAGTGAGAATCAAGTATGAAAAGTAGGATCGCTCTAGCCGCATAAATCTGATGATCATAAAATACAATATTTCAGAGACCTTTAGGGGTGTTATTTTCAATGAGATAATTTATGTCGTCAATTTTCTTGCTGAAATTAAAAGTGCTTGTAAAAGGCAATAACGCGAAAATGAGCACTCGTTGGAGAGCTTAATTTTCATTAAGTATGAAAGTAAAGAGAATATGAGGAGCACGTTATGAAAATATTCAAATCTTGTCTTCAAACTTAAGGCGCTAAAACTTGAGCGATCTAACGACTTGCTCAAACATTGAGCATTGGTATTCTTTCCTGCACAATTAGATCAGATTAAATCAGTTTACAACTGTCAAAGGAAGAAATAATCTTTAATAAGATTATTTCATAAGGTGTGCAAGAAAATAAATGGTGAAGCAAGAGAAAAATAAAATAGTGCTCATTTGGCAAATACCTTAAAAGATAAGGGCAAATAAAGAAAATAAGGATGAAACTGTTAAGGGTCTCTCTCAAAAGAAACAGTTAAGGTTGTCTTAATTGACAAAGGCCAAGTGACGCTGAAAGATGCATCCATATAGGAGTTGACAAAGTTGGCGAAGATTGAGACTCTAGGCATTTTAGATTGTTGTTACTGGCTTATATTTGAAATTAAAAGACATTTGGTTGAATCAAATTTTGGGGTAAAGTTTGGTTTTTTGTTTCTCTTTGAACAAATTAAGATGATTTTGGGTTTATATTTTAAACAACGGATTCAATTTGTCTTTTAAATTCAAATATTGTTGGAGTCAATTGAGCTATGACTTGTGACAATCTATAATTTCTAAAAGTTGAGAGGTATAAACTTTGGTCCCAAGTTAAAGAAATTTTTTGAGACGAGAACTGCATAGTTCTTTAAAGATATTGAGTTTGGGGGAAAGATAAGGTTAGAGAACAAAATTGAGTGAGAAAGAAGCGGTTCTAATTATTGAACCAATGCATACAGTTGCTATTGGTGTAGCAAATTTGGATCCTCATGAGGACATTATTGTTCTTCCTCCCAATCAAGCTAAGAAAATTATTCATACAAAGTAAACTCAACACCCTCAAGAACTAGAGCATTGGGAGCCATAAAGAAATGATTGACTGTAAAGAGTCATTCTATTTGGTTTTATTGAGAGACTCTTTTTCGGACAATCACAACGCTCATTGCTCATTATAACTTTGAAGCTACATAAGATGGATGTCAAGACGGTGTTTCTTAATGGCAACATTAATGAAACAAATGTATATGGTGCAACCAAGATCCTTTGTGTCGATAGACCCAAAGATGGTTTGCAAACTGACAGAATCCACCAATTAGCTAAAGAAGTTGTCTCATTAGTGATACCACAAAGTCTCATCAGGTAATTATCTCATTTGGTCTCGAGATGAGTATTATGGACGACTGTGGGTATTACAAGGTCAGTGGGAGTAAGTTTACATTCATGTTGTTATATATCGATGATATTTTATCTAGTCAATGGCGATATAGGCTGATTGCACGAAACCGAGAAATCTCTGACGAAAATTTAGAGATGAAGGATCTTGGGGACATCTCTTTTGTATGTGGAATCCAAAATTCCGAAAGATCACTCTTGGGGTATTCTGGGATTATCACAAAAGAGCTATATCGATAAAGTTTAAATAAATTCGACATGAAACATAGTAAACCAGAGGATACCTCAGTTACTAAGGGAGACAATTTTAGTCCCAATTTTTGCCCAAAAGAAAATATGAAAATTCAGGAAATACAGGGAGTTCCATATGCTCTAGCTATGGGAAGTCTGATACATGGTCTTATCTGTACGCATCCGGAAATAATGTACATGGTAGGATCATCTGGCAGATAAGAGAGCAATTATAGTTTGAATTATTACAAAAGAAAACCATAAGGATCATTAAGGAGAACAAAAGTCTATATGCCCACATTTCAGAGATCTGAAAGATTAGAGATCATCATGAACTCTGACTCTGATATTCAGGATGTTAATATTATGGACATCAAATTATGGGATATGACTGAAATATCTATGTCACCAGGTTGCATATAGTAAAAGGTATTAAAATACCACTTAAGTTGTAGTGTGACAGATAAGTCAGTCGTATCATACTTCAACAACAATAAAGAATTTTACAATGTCTATTGACATAAAGGTGTTCGTTGTTGAAATAAAGAATTCAAAATAAAAGAAGTTCTATAGAGCACATAGAGGCTGATTCCATGCTAGCTATCCACTAACTAAGGGCTTGACACCTAAGGCTTTTCATGAGCATGTTGTTTATATGGGTGTGTTGTCACTAAGGTTGCCTTAGCTTAGTGGGAGTCTTTATTTGTGTTCTATGTTTGAGATACAAATTTTATGTTGTTTATGAATACATTATAAACATGTTTGTATCTTGTGTGCAAAATTAATTTGCACATTAAGGATTTTGTTTTGCAGAATTAAATTTTGCAAAATTGATTTCACCAAAGATTTAAGTAGGACCAGTTAGAAATAGGCATGATTGAGATCATATTCCATGTAATTTCCATGCTACTCATCCATATTGATCTATGTCATCAAGTGTGTTGGTGTGGTGATCGTCGGGGTTTAGTCACAATTTATGGAAGTAACAAAAGCCGCAGTGGTCTCATTATTGATACATGAGGTGGACCAGATTGTAAGGAGGAAGTCTAAAGATAAATAGCATTCAGATATGTGCACTAAGGAATTCTGATATAATTATTACGATATGCAGCCCAAGTGGGAGATTGTTGGAATTTTATATTCCAATAATTAATATAGGTTGATATCATTAATAATTATATTAGCTATTTATCATAAATGAGTTATATTTTATGTGATCATATAAAGTTAAAATAAGGTAAGCTCATTGGACTCCTAATTTAATTGATATGGACATTATATGAGTAGATGTAAGTGTGGCCCAATAAGGGGATAATGGGTACCCTGTTAGGTTTAACACACTATAAAGAAGGCTATGGTCCCCAATACACCGAATCGCCGTCATCCATTCTCTTCTCCCCATCTGAAGAGAACCTAAAGTCTCGTGAGAGAGCTCAAGAAAATTCGGATAAGGAAGAACCATAAAGTCGTCGCCAACGTGCTCGATGTTTGTTGCTATGGATCCAGTTGCTCGTTGTTTGTTCGTGATCATCCCTTTGGTATTCCGCTTCAGGTGATTGATTGCTATGGATCCAAGTATTTTTCTAATCCTTGATAATCCAACATGTCGTAGATCCTAAGGGTAGAGAACTTGTTCTTGTTGAGCATGCTTGTATATCTTGATAACTTTCGCCTAAGGTATTTCTTCTATGCGATTTAAGCATGCTTGTTCTTGTTGTTGTTATTAATAAGGAATTAATTCCAACACCACCAATATTTTTTCCCTTCTCTCTTGACATTTTTGAGTACCAAAAGGAGGAAAGTTTTTCGATTTTTGTGTTTTCAATCATTTCCAGTCCTTTTCCATTCCCTTTCCTCCTTCCAAACACAGTGTAAATTCCAATCACGTACAATTACAATAATTTCTTGTTCAAGTAAGTTTTCAAAATATATGTCACTATATAACTTTTTTAGCTAAACACAGGTCTAATCAATCTTTTTTTTCCCTCCTATTTAGATACCTATGAGTTGCATTTTTCTATTTAGACTTCTATAGGTGGAACACTTGATTCTATTCTACACTTTCTATATTGATTTTCAGTGAGCCAAATTAAATCCCAACAAGAAAGGGAAAGGAAAGGGGTGGGGGAACAAGTGCATACCCTTTCGGTAGTGTGCCACTGTGCTTTGAGAAGGATATGAAACAAAGCACATGGTGACCCTAACCGCACCTCGTGCCTCTTGAGGCTCCTCTGGACCCCATATATAGTGATGAATTAGGGCCCTATGCTGGTTATAGCTTCTACAGTATCCCACTATCAGGACCTGAAAATATTTATATATGGTACATACAACATCACAATTATTCAAGTTTGAGCTGGATTCACATGCCCAAGTTTTCATCTAGTACCATTTTCCTCATTTTTCAACCCTTAATTTCCTTCTTTCAGTTCTTTGCAGCTTCACCTCTTAATGTTTATGAATACCGACAAAAAAGGTGTTAGATCAAATCTTTTAAGAAGCTATAAGGACATTGATTAACCACGGTCCACGATACATTGGTTGAGCTTTTTAATTTTCTCCATGTTAATCGTGTACCTAGTCTCACTTACCTGAGCTAAGTTGAGTGTCTCGCACCTTTTAAAGAATTAGTTAATTTCATTTAAGTTTTTTTTATATAATAAAAAATGTAATTACTTCTGAAACTACCCTTCATGCGAATGTCTCTTGTGAGAATAAAATGATTATTGAAAAATAAAACCTAAATTAAGTAAAAAGTATTTTTGAAAGGATGACATTGAATGGGGTGAAATTAGTTAAAATTTACTTATATTTTAGATTACCAAAATGAGTTTTTGTTGTTGTTTATATTCGAGACCGGAATAGTATATCACACGTTTTTGTTGCTACTTGGATAAGCATTATCACTAGCTAGCTGATATATACATTGAATTGCTACCATGTCCCACATTTGAATATATCATGGTCTAAAATCTTCAGGGGAGGGATTTATTTATGGAATGCCCTTAGTGGATGTCTCTTCAAAGTGATCCAAAGATATATAACTATTAACCGCCATTCACCGGCTAATTGATGGAATACTTCAAACATAAAACCAATTTGACTAGATGACTTTATATGTGTTCAACTATGTCGGTTTTTCTTCCTACCCTTTATTTGGGTGTGAGAAGAGAAAGGGGTCCAATTCCAACCAATATTGCCTACGCGGTTGTGTGGGTCACTCTTTTTTCTTATTTTTTCATCTGCTACACCCATTTTTTCAACAAGAAATGGCATTGATGAAATTTGAAAGGTCTTTATTTGCAATAATTTATACTCCTTGACACTTTTTTTAATTTAAATTATTATCTAGTGATTTCATTATAAAAAAGAGTCAATGTTTTAATTATGTAAAATTCACTCTATAATAAAATGGCGTTACCTGTATAAAATTTATTGCTAATATTTTTTTGTCTTAAATATGTTTTTAGTCCCTCAAATTAGGGAAAAATTTAGTTTTAGTCCCTCAAAAAAATTTCGTCTGCTTTTGGTCCCTTTAGTTTGAAAATGTGTCACATTTAGTCTCTGTGAGTTTGGTTTTAGTCCCTCAAAAAAATTTCGTCTACTTTTGGTCCCTTAGTTTGAAAATATGTCACATTTTTGTTTTCTTCTGCTTTTGGTTTGGTTTTAGTATCTCATTTCTCTCTCCCCCCTCTCTGCAACGTCTTTAACACCGGGTTCGATGTTATTTTTCCCAGCAACATCAGTCGAAAAGTAGACGAAAACAGACGCAGGGACTAAATGTGGCACATTTCCAAACTAAGGGGACCAAAAGCAAACAAATTTTTTTTGAGGGACTAAAACCAAACTCGCAGGGACTAAATGTGACACATTTTCAAACTAAAGGGACAAAAAACAGACGAAATTTTTTTGACGGACTAAAACCAAACTTTTTCCTAATTTGAGGGACTAAAAACATATTTATGCCTTTTTTTATGATAAATTTATTAGGAGATTTTTTTTAGGGAAAATTTAGTAGGAAATTGAAGTTTGGAAGTTATTCAATGTCTTAAATAGGGGCTCTATTATACGAAACTCCCAATCATGGAACAATATCTAAAGTAGGTTATTTATACCATTACATATATATGCCAACGAATGTCTTTAAAATATTAGTCATAAATTTTAATTTTTTTTTAAAAGCAACAAACTTACTTTATTTCATTCAACAATAATCCAGAAATACACGAGGGAATTGAATTAAACACTTGGGAGCTAGCATAAAGCCTAGATGCTCTAACAAGGCTATGAGCAACGAAGTTTGCTTGCCTCCTAATGAAACTAACCTCATAGTTTTGTAAACTTTTTAAATGCTCTCTACAAGAGTCCAATATGGTACGTAGCTCATTGTTGTAAGATTGCTTTGTGATCATATCATCCACTACTCCCTTACAGTCCAACTCGAAAATTATATTTGGAACAACAGCATCTTTCACACATTTGATACCCTCTAGTAAAGCTATGGCCTCAGCTTCTTTTGGAGAAGGGTTTCCGGAAAACCACTGAGATTTAGCTATCACGAAAGCACCTTGATCATCACGAACACAAATTCCCACTCCAAATACTCCCTCTGCAGAAAACAAGGTTGCATCCGAGTTGCATTTGTATCTACCAACATCTGGCTTCTTCCAAATTAAGTTTACGCTGCTATCTATGTGCCAAGTCTGCAATGGCTCTCTCGTCCTCACTTTGTTCCAGCTGGTTGTGAAAGTCTTGGCCATCTCCACCGCAGCTGCTACTGGTACTTCCATCTCCTTCCACACCTTGTCATTATGCCGTCGCCAAATACACCAAAACAACATAAAGAAATCTTGCAGCTTCTCAGGTGATAGCACCGTCAGTAGCTCGAAGGTGGCTTCTTTGAAGCCTTCAGCTTGTTGCACCACGGCCTGCATCATGTTCCAAAGTCCACCAGCCATCCAGCATTCAACTACTTTCTAGCAATCATACAACGCGTGCCATGTGTTTTCCTCCGTGACTTCACAGTGTGGGCATAGCGCCAGACAATCCACCCCTTTCCTCCCAAGATTATGCCTCGTGGGTAACACATCACGCTGAGCTCGCCAAACCAGTAATTTTCAAAAAAGTTAAAAATTATTAAATAAAGAAATATTTTTTAAAATTATCAATATGTTATATTATATTATAATTTTAGAAATAATTTTATTTCTTAATCTTTTCATGGGCACCCTTAAAACATTAATTAACAGAGCCTTATAATATTAACTAGGCATCCAACCAAAGTTATTTATTTATTTATTTATTTATTTTACCAAACCAAATTTATTTGTTAATATATGTACTTATATTCCTTGATAAACCGATAGTGTATTAGATGAAATATTTATTAATGTATTAAATATTTGATATATTACTTTATATAATTAAAATAAAGCAATATATATGCCTAATGTTTTGACTAGATAATTTAAGTAATATTGATTTTTATTTTATTTTATGAGATCCACACGTATCCTAAGTCAATCTTGTTTAAGGCCGAAGAGCAACATCAATAGGATGTCTCTCCATGAGATTTATTTTTAACTATGGATGAACGAAAGATCCCTCGCTATAAGGAGTATCTTTGTACACATTCTTTTCATTGGTAGACTTAACATACTTTTCACTAGGCCAATTACATTGGCTTCTAAGTAATATTTTTTTTTTTGGTAAAAAAAGGGGTCCCCAAAAAGCAAGCAACTACAAAGCAACACTGTGGGGAGTAGAGACTCCCAATCTATCAGCAAGCACTAAGTGACCAATCTGGGGGGACACTGCTCATACATGATAAAGGGCATATTCTGAAGACAACCCATATTAGCCAATTTATCCGCACATTGATTGGTCTCTCTAAAGATATGAATCAACTTAACTTGCCAAGCTAATCTCATCAGCTTACGAATCTCCTGCACAATGCTCCAACCCACTGAGCGCTCTGAATTATCATTATTCACAATATGACAAGCAGTGGCAGCATCCACTTGGATCTCAATAGCACCAAATCCACGGTCTCTAGCCAACAACAAGCCTTCAAACACGACAAATAGAGTTAATAATACTTTCATTTCCTCTCCAAATGCGGATACAACTTACCATTTCCGTAATCAATATAATGAAATGTTAGTAAGATTTTTTTTGTGTGGGGGGAGAATGTTAGTAAGATAACGACATAATAATGTGTCTGTTCTAATTTCCGATTCCTAGTCTAATTGTCGTGTAATTTGATATCCAACACCACTTGTTTAATTTTGTCGGAAAAAATATCACTTGTTTAAGTATTCTGTTTATTCTTTTATTAATAAACTCATTAGCGAAGATTCCTTCAGCCATTTTTTTTGTCAAAATTAAAAATGTCTAATGAATCTCTTTATTCGCTCACAAATGCCAGCACCTGAGAAAAAAGACAACGATTAATGAGAGAACCGGTGACGATTGAGGAATGATTAGAACTCGAGACAAAAGTTCATTAACATTAATATATAATATTGTTATATAGTGTACTAAGAACTTAGACATGACAAATATTCCACCTAAATTCGACCCTCAGTATTCAGTGTTTATTCAGTGCATTTCCTACAATATTAAATAAAAAAATGGGAGTCATAAGGTGGTTGGCTTGGTTTGGAGGAAAGGGTGTAGGAGTTGGGAGACATAAGGTGTGTGGGTTCAAACCCATCCCAAGCCACTAATCTAACATTTACTAACAATTACTAACATTTGCCTATCAAAAAAAAAAAACTTGTTATTATCAAAAAAATTAAAAAATAAAAACTTGTATGTTTATTATTTTAATTCTCTTAAACAACAACATCATCTTATACTTGATTCTTCAATTAATTTTGTGGCGGACGTATTTTGATTCTTTGTCTACCAGTAGAGGTGATCATGGTTGAGTTTGGTCAAATCCGATACCCAACCCAACAAAGTTACTCCGGGTTGGGTTTGGAACATGATTTTTTAAATTCAACTCACCCAACAAAATTTGCTTACCTCTTGATAAAACTAATCTCATAGTTTGGATGACTACTAAGGCCCTCTCTACATTTAGCTAAAATAATGGTCCCTAATTCCATGTTATAGACTTTGTACCCCAAAACACCTTCAACCACTGGCTTTCGGTCCAACTCAACAGAAACCTAAGTTGCTTAACCATTGAATCGCTTCTATGAGACCCATAGCTTCCGCTTCTTTATATCCACAAAATACAAAGTTTGAGCATTAATAAACTCTCCTTTATCATTTTGGATGCACATGGCCACTCCAAAAGTGCCTTGATCTTTAAAAATCTCAAACGTGAAATACTGACATAACTTTATGTGGTATACTTTTATATTTGGATCTTTTTTTGACAGGAAAAGTATGTTTTGATATGATATTATAGTAAAATATTTTTAAAGTTATGACATAAAGTCCAAGTTGGGTCGGGTTGATTGAGTTTCAAATTAGTGAACCCAGCACCTGAACTAGTGGTAATGGGTTAGGCAAAATAAAAATCAGACTTACTCTCAGTTACCCAACTCAACCATGTTTTGTGGGTTGAGTCAGGTCGGATTGACCCAACCCATGGTCACCCTTGTCTACGCGCGCACATGTCCCTTTTAAGCCATCTCTACAGAGGAATGATATGGAATTTGGGTCGGGTTGACCCAACCCATGATCACCTTTGTCTATGCGCGTGCATGTCCCTTTTAAGCCATCTCTACAGAGGAATGATATGGATTTTAGCGCGAAAGTTCAACCTATATATATATATATAATTAATCTAGTAGAAAAATGATGATATTGAGCTGTTGATAATATAAAAAAAATTTGATATATATGTAAGGTTTTGGCCATGCTTAATAATTCCTTTAAAATAATATCCGGCCATTGTTTTGTTTTAGGTTGTCTTGACGCACATCAATGCATGACTACAAAAATTAAGTAAAACCAAAATATTGCAACCAAAATGAATCAAGACCCTTAATCCTTGTATAGACAATGAAACATGGTAGTACTGCATGTCATTGATTAACAAAAGTGTATTGTTTTTGTTTTACATGCCCCGTGATTAGTTTATCCCTTTCTTCTCATTATCAAAATTTATGAACACACAAGTACATGAAATGAAATGCATAAGAATTAACAATATTATATCGGTTTCTTATATAACAAGTGTAAAATGTGAACGCGGTGGTAATTTTGCAATTAATACGTGAGTTAGATAATTTACGCGTAACATTTTATACCGGTTATTTAAAAAACTGGTGTAAAATGTAAACGTGGTGGTAATTTTGCAATTAACTAGTGATATTTTCTAAACATTTTACACTGGCTTTTTATAAAACCGGTGTAAAATTTTTAAAATTTAAATTTTGTAAAACCGGTGTGAAAATTTTGTTTCCACCTTTTTATTCGCGAGCCCTCTTCTTCCAGAAACCCTTACACGGTCGCTCTCACGACGAAGCACCTCCTCCATTCACTCATTCTCACGAAGAACCACCACCACCACCTTCCTC
Source organism: Calophaca sinica (assembly GCA_037113605.1). Lineage (NCBI taxonomy): Eukaryota > Viridiplantae > Streptophyta > Magnoliopsida > Fabales > Fabaceae > Calophaca > Calophaca sinica. Next base: position 51,317,329 of record CM073735.1, on the reverse strand, counting down.
CGATAGTCATTCTTCTGTTCTTCTTCCCTGGTAAAGCTCCATTTCTCGTTTTCGTTCGCGTTCTCATTTCCGTCACCGTTTTCGTTCTCATTTACACAGCTATTACCATCGCCGCTGTTTCGTCTCCTTTATTGTTACCGCCGTTCTCATTTGACAGGTATGTTATTTCTAGAAAACTCTTATTGCCGGTTTGTTGTTATTGTTGATAAAGTTGATGAATTCGCTTCTTGTTTTTTTTTCTTGATTTCAATTACCAATATTTCTTAGTTTTGTGATGAACTTGATGATATTAGATGTTTTTTGTAGTTGATTCCATGTCCTCAGATTTTAGGTTTTATCTACTAAGTTATTTTCCTGTTTTGATGATACTCCTAGTGATGAAATTGTTCATTTTTTTTTCTTTCTGTTTTGATGATTCTCCTAAGTATGAAATTGCTCCTTTTTTCCCCCTATTTTGACAACAAACAATGTCTTCAAAGGAAAACCGAGGTCGCGGGGGCCGTTGTACTCGGATGGCTTCAAGGAGGTCACGTCCGTCTATTAGCAGGCCGATGATGATTGCGATAGAGTATCGAGCCAGCTTCATGAGGATTGAGGACCGCGATCGTCGTCTTCGCGATGAAGATCGCGATTTGATGGTTAGGGCGTATGCTGATCCCCGTGTCGGTACTGATCATTGGGGCCCGGGTTACCGTATGTGCATGGTTCAAAGGAGACCACACTCTCCCAAGAGGCCTATAGCTGCAGGGAGGTTCTTCAAGGGGCGGACATTGTTCAGATCCCCAACGATGAAGATGAGATCGAAGAGTATATTCCATCCACATCGGAGTATTCTCCCACCGCACCCGAGTACACTCCATCGACTCCTTTAGAGGAATCTACTGCCCGATTTTGTCCTAGTTGCTCCTCTAGTACTGGCCAAAACTAGCCTCAAGATGGACACTCGTCATCGCTGTTGTCGTTTGCGTCACTTCCCTCTACTGATTCTTCAACTTCAACATGTTACCGTTTAGGAGATGGAACCTTCCCAAGGCTTCATGATTCTTCTTCACATAATGCAATAATTCTAGAGTTGATGCATTAGTTGAAAAGATACAATTAAGAGCAAGTTGATGCATTTTGTCCACCAGATGGTGGCGAAACCAATGAGTTCTTCTCTGGATTCTATAATTGTGTCAAGAAAATAACTCATTGGTTTCCTCCTAGCTGAAGAAATTTGTCCCCAAGAGATGGGAAAACCAATGAGTTATTCTCTTGACACCATCATAGAATCCAGAGAAGAACTCATTGTTTTCGCCATCATCTGGTGGACAAAATGCATCAGGTTGCTCTTCATTGTATCTTTTCAACTAATGCATCAACACTAATTCATGCATTAATATGTGAAGAAGAATCATGAAGCCTTGAGAAGGTTTCGTCTCCTAAACGGCAACATGTTGAAGTTAAAGAATCGGTAGAGGGAAGTGACGCAAACGACTTTGTTAGCCCGTTTGTACATCAATCTTTCCTTGTTTTGAAAAGTTTAGTAATAATGTAGATATGTCATTGCTCTTTTATTTGTGTGTAAAATTGACTGCTAAATTAAATTATTGTTTGAATTTTCGGCAAATTTGGTACCAATATATTTTACTGTCAAATTTTGTCAAATTTCACTACAACAGAATGTTGAAAAGATACGCCACTTTAAGTAGCGCTTACGAAGAAAAACGTTACTTTAGCTAATAAACAGCGCTTAAGTGCGGAAGCGTTGTTTAATGTTGTACTAAAAGAATAAACAACGCTTAATAGAGAAAGCGCTAATTTTGTTCATAATAGAATAAACAACACTTAAGTGGAGAAGCGCTGTTTAAGGTTATATTAAAAGAATAAACAGCGCTTAATAGAGAAAGCGCTAATTTTGCTCCTAACAATAAGTAGCGCTTCCTCTGTGAAGCGCTACTTATTCTCATATGTGATTCCCTTGTACACTCGCGCTCTGCTTTTTCCCACTTCACTCCCAGCTCCTAACACGAAATGTTCTGCTTGATCTTTCTTCTCCACTACTCCCATCTCCTCCCAGCTCTCTTTCTCCTACACGCCTCCACTCCTCCACAGCGAACAGCGCACTTTCCATCTCCTCCACGCCTCAGTTCCGCAGCTCTCTTTCTCTTCCACGCCTCTTCACAGTGTTTGGGAAACTGAGGGTGAACGAACGGCGAACGGCAAACAAAGATCTCTTCATGGTGGTGCCTCCACTCCTCCACTGCAAATGGCGAACGAACGGGGGGTGCAGAGAAGAAAGAAACGAGAAATTGCTTTCTTGTGTTGATTTCTCGTGTCACACCGGATCCGTGAGCTCTATGTTGATTTTCCCCAATTTTTCTCCAAACTCTAACTTCCATTCCAGCTTCTTGTTCGTGAAATTGCTCAAGATTTCAAGCTATGTATGCGTTACATTGATTTGAAGATTCTTTGTTTAGATTGATTATTGTTTCGCTGTAACTAATTTTATTAATTGGTTTAGGGTTTAGATTGATTTGCGATTCTTGCGGTTCTTGCATTCCAGGAAGATCTTGCAGAGGCATATCTGGTGGGTTTGTTTGAGGACACCAACTCGCAAGGCGTATCCGTGGTGAATGTGCTTAAGCTGATTGATTAGTTTCTTATGCTTTTGCAGTAGATCTGGACATTGTTTGTATTTTTCAAGTAGATCTGGATATTCAACTTAGGTTTTTAGTAGTTTTCAAGTTTCTTATATAGTTCTAAACCTCAAAGTTCCATCTTGATTCTCGCTTTTTCCATTGATTCTCGTTATGATATGAGCGTCTTGTGTGATTCTGTGTATTGCTGAAAAACGAAAATGGTGTAGACGAAAAACGAAAATGCTGAATATGCTGAAAACAAAAAATAGTTTGCATGGTGTAATGCTGAAAAATGAAAACGCTGAGAATGCTGGAAAAAAAAAAAGATATAACAGCGCTTCTAACCAAAAAACGCTGCTTAAAAAAAGGGGATAAAATAGTGCTTCTTACTAAAAAACGCTGTATAAAGGTGAGAATAAGTAGCGCTTCATTAAGAAAGCGCTGTTTATTCCCTATTTTCAACAGCGCTGCTTTTTTGTAACACATTCAGCAGCGGTTGAATATACAACGCCTTTAAGCGCTGTTTAAGGCAAAAATTAAGCGATGTTTATTGTCTTTTTTGTTGTAGTGTTTGGTGTCTATTTTAATTGTATTTATAGTGCATCTATGCTGTTATGGACAAACAAAGCGATATTAAAAAAAAGATAGTTTTTATACCGCTTATCAAAACAAACTGGTATTAAAATTTTGTATTTTACACCGGTTTTAGCATATAACCGGTGTAAAAGGCCTATTTTCTACGTCGGGTAAAAAACCAGTGTAAAAAACCCAACATACTATACCTAGACTATCTATACCAGTACTAAAATCGGTATAAAATATCGATTTTAACCGGTGTTAAAACACTTTTCTGCACCAGTGACAAAGCCAGATTTAACTTTAGGATCAATTTTACTTTACAATTTGTTCTTTTATTAATAACCGTAAGTATCACATTATTTTTTATTTTTACAAATTTGGATGAAAAATAGTAAAACTAACATTTTATTATTTTTTACTACTTTTATAATTTTTTTAAACAACAAAACCAAAATGATATTTTTATAAAATGAAAAAACAAATAAAAACAATAAAGGAATAATTTTCAAACTAATTAAACATACATCTATCTTCTCGTTTTTTTAACCCCGGTTTTGTTTCCTTTTCAACTTTTTGTACTATCGCTTCATTCTTGGCCTCTCTTCATAGTTCTTGTATTTCCATCTGTTGTATAAAATAATATTTATTTTTTTGCTTGTGTTAATATTCTCGATAATTTGTAGTAAGGTAGCATGTGGCTTCCTTTTTTTCGGTGTATAACATATTTTTTTTGGTTGTTTCACTATATAAATTAATTACGACATCCATGCTTGCTAGCAAGAGACGGATTATGCGTGTCATTAACCCGGTCCTAAATTTTGACAGGCCAATTTTTTAGACCCTAACATGTCCTTAGACCCGAACAAACCTGATGATCTACGAGTCAAATTAAGACCGAATCTATTTATGACGAGACCGAGTAGGCCCAAAGGACGATTCAAATAAAATTATAAAATGATCATTCAATTATGCCTAAATGTTAGAAGTGAAAAGATTGAATATTTTTACTATTTTACTATGTACCCAAAATCAAACATGACTCTTACAATTATATTTTACTACAAGATTACTAACTAAACTAATATAGAATTCAACTTGAATATTTTGTTTATAGAAGTCTCATCACCAACATATATAATACTAACAAATTAAGGGATGTTGGGACGGGTTATACTGGACCCTAACCCGTCCCTAAATTTTGATCAGACTCATTCTTTAGACCTTAACTCATCTCTAGACATGAAACTAACCCGATACACTGTAGGTCAAATAAGACAAAAATGAAACGACTTTTCGGGTTAGGTTGGATCATGCTCACCTCTCTTATGCCATTGGAACTACATACAAAATTCTATTAAACCTCAACGGAAGTTATGATATATATACTTGCATATAGCTACCTAACTCGATTCGCTTAATGTAGCATATAAAAGCAGTCCATTTGGTTGTCTTTTTAAGAGCCATTATCTTCCAAATCAAGAAGAGTAGTGACAAAATATTAGATAAATATGCAAGTTTTGTCTGGCATATTTTCAAACGCATGCATTGAAGTTAGGAGACATATATGGTGTGTGAGCTGTTCATATATAATATCTAAAATGCAAGTAAAACAAAACCTTATATGCATATAACAAAATATGTAAACAGCTTATACTAAATTAAACTTATGAGATTACAAATTGGGACAAAGATTTGTCGCTAGCTTATCAATTTTTAGATAACACAAATAGACGACTGTCTCAATTCAAAGTTAGACCATGCCACAAATCTCATCGTAATAATTTATAATGATATTGTTACGTTTATATAAAATTGTATGAACACATATACATCAATACTTAATTTCTTTACATGTGACAGATAAATGTAAATAATTTAAATAAAAAACACAAATAAGAATGGAAAACTAAAGTAAAAATTCCATTAGATTTGAATTTTAATAAAAATAAAATCTTATTCGTGAAATAATTTTGGCATTTAATTTCTTTACCATTATTTTTTGCGAAAAACAGAAATGCTATTTCTTACGAAAGTATTTCGGCAAGAATCACAAGAATACAAAATCAGACGGATTTGCTTTTTTGAAATAAAAAACAAATAAAATAGATTTAAAAGAAAAACTTCATCACACAGTCAGTGTGTATTCATTCAATTTCGTGGAATCCATTTTTCGTATTGTTTAGCATTTTCCAACCAAAAATGCTTGCCCTAATTTTGGAGTCGCATATGTATTTGTTTTGCCAGAAAAATATTATATTAAATTTGTTGTAACATAAATTTATAGTAACCAAATAAGCAATTTTTGTTAGTATGTATTTTAATTTATAGTAAAAAAATGATACTTTTACCCATAAAATGTATGCAGAAAATAAACAATTTTTATTTAGATGAAGATTCATAAATACTTTGTCCCAGTTATACTAAACCGGTTTGGCTGGCGCTAACCACACCCCCCATAATACTAGTTACACCCCTTAATTTTTTAAAATGCCAATAATACCCTTAATTTCTCAACCACACCCTGTTAAATCTGCAATTTAAAGGACATTACGTGAACTGAGTTCACGTACTATTACATGAATTCAGCCACGACGCGATTGTATTAAATTACGGATTTATTTAATCGAAATCACGACACGCGTATGTGAACTCACCACAAACGCACGTCTGAATTCGCTCACAGACACTAATGTGAATTGAGATCACGTACGTGTAATAAATTAGTTTACGCGTACGTGATCTCAGTTAACGTAAGTGTACATGATATACCCTCTTCCCCAGAAAAAAATAGGCAGAGGGAGAGCAGAGAGGGAGAGCAGTTTAGGAGAGAGAGGGAAAGAGGGAGAGCAATTCCGGCTTCATCGTTGTCGCATTTCAAGTTCTTTTTTTTTTCAAATTCTCTAGAGGGACGGTGGTGTGGGTGTGTGACGACTGGGTGAGGTGGTGGTAAGGGTTTGGGGTTAAGGGAAGGAGATGATAAATAGTGGAGGAGAAGGGTCTAATCGTGAGAGAAGAGAAGGACTTGGGTTTGGTGGATTTGGCAAATTTGAAATGAATTAGAGGGTATTTTAGTCAATAAGGGGTGTAACTAGGAATGTGGGGGTGTGGTTAGCGCGAGCCAACCGTTTTTTTCGAAAATATAGCACAAAGAGATCTGTGGATTCTGTCCAAGGAAAAAATTTATTTTATAATAAAATGTTAAAAGTAAATGTAAAATATAGTACTCCCCTGTCCTAAATATAAGTCTTCTTTCATCAAAACACACAAATTGAGAAAATTAGTTAACTCATTTAATATATCTATAGTGGGTATTGTTTTTCCAAAATTACCCTTTAATTATTGACTTATGACAGAACTAGTCACCTCATTTACTATTGACTACAATAAATAATGTAAATTAATTATGAGTGTTCTTGTAAAAAATAATAATTAATACATCTATTAATTTGGAAAGAGACTTATAAAAGGGTATAATTTTTTTTAAGACAAATACTAACGAGTGCCCTCAAGGTACTGGTTAAGGGATCACATATAGAAATTTTATATTAGAAGTGGTGTATTTAATTACTTGAAAATTTAAATGTTATTTCCAATACAAAACTTCTTGTTTTTGATTTCTTAATTTCTCCCTCCGTCTCATTTTATTTGTTCTGTTTGGAATTTTTCATTATCTCAAATTATTTGTCCCTTTAGAAAATCAATGAGTATTAATTACTTTTTTTCTAAATATACCATTTATCTCAACTAACCTATATTAGTGAGTAATAATTGTAATTGTTCAATTTAAATAAGAGTATTTTAGTCTAACAATATCATTTTATTATAGAAATCAAAAAATTTAATCATTTTTTTAATAATTGTGAAAAGATAAAAGAGACTATTAAAATGAGACGGAAGGAGTAATCTCTTAAGAACATTTGTTAACAATAGTTTTTTTAAATAAGGCTTACATTTAGGAACTCAAAACAGTATCAAAGTTTTAACCCATTGCATAATAACTACGTTGAATCAAAAAGTGTAGTTGTTTTATATAGACCGCGTGATTGACCGGGATCCGATTATAAATATCAGTGGGTGTGGGGTCAATACTTGAAGTTCTTTCTTTATCAACGAGTGTTGACCACCTATCTCTATGTACTACACATATCACCTGCTTTCTTCTTCCTCTTGCGAGCTGGTCACCAGCTGTAGTGTAGTTGACAACAAATCAACATCCCACTTGCACCAAACCTAATGACACTCTCGAGGTTATAACAAAATCTTGCTAACCCATTGTCATTGGGTTTCACGACATGTCCTACGCATGTATTATATGCTTCCACTTTTAGAAGTTGCGTACCACTCCGCTTTCGTTTATAAACAAAACTCATTTTTTATATTTATTGAAAAATATATGAATTTAGTCCAAACTTTAGATCAGATATATATATTTTTTAATAAATATAAAAAATGACTTTTGTTTATAAACAAAAACGGAGTGGTATGTGGGATGGGTTATTCAATTTGGTAAGGCTAAAACACTAGTTTATAGCTGATAGCTTATAGAGGATAAGTTCGTAGCAAGTGTTTAGTAACCACTAGTTTATAGTTTTTTTTTAGTTTATAGCATTTTTCTAAACGCTAAGTAGCGTTTGAGCTTATAATTTATAACGTATCATTTTTTTTTCATTTTTACCCTTATGGTTTTAATTAAATTCCTCATTTATCCTCTATTAAATGAAGTAAAAAATTATTAATCCTTACACACTCTCTCTCATTTAATAAAATGTTATTTTATGTCATTTTGTATTTATCTGTCATTTCAACCGCTAATTTTATCAAACACTTTAAATTCAATTTGCTAACTTATCTGCTATAAGCTCATCCGCTAGCTTATCCGCTATCAGCTAGCTTATCTACTATCCGTTACTTTTTACCAAACAGAACATTCATTTTTAACCGAGTCAATTGCAAATCTAATCATAGATTAATAAAAAAACATAATAATAAACGAGTCTAGTTAACATTCAATTTAAATAAAATAAAATCGAGTTAACTAAAAATAAAAATTTAATTTTTTTTGATTGGATATGTTAGTTGTTATGTTATTATTTCTTTTACCAGAGTTTGAATCCCGATCCTTCAATTCCTTATCCCTTAGCTTAAACCAGTTGAGCTACCCACCCACAAAATAAAAATTAAATAAAATCATAAGAAAATCATATAATAATTATAACTGAATTCTTATACTAATTGAAAAATATATCATACATCCCGAGAGCATAGCCTGGTGGTAAAACATACGTAAGAGCTATGCGGATGCTGAGAGCAGGGTTTGAACCCGTACCGCTCCACTTCCACCCTCCTCACTTTACCAAATGTACTAGACAAAAAAAAAGAAGATAAATATATCATACTCCCTTCGATCCTTATTATAAGAAACAAGACTCTAATTCGCACATACCAATAAATTGCATTGAACTATGTATTTTTTTCAACTAATACTGTTAAAGATTCGGTTTGTTTCCAAAATTAACACTTTTATGAAATAGTGTATGATTAATGAATAATCTCACTTGTATAAGAAATAAGTGCATTGTTAATATAATTCTCACTTTAAATAATAGTAAAAATGTAAATTAGCAATTAATTTATTAGAAAATTGATACTCTCTCTGTCTCATTTTACTTGTCATTTTAAATTATGCACACTTCTTAATAAAATAATTGAGTTTACTAATTTCTATGATAAAATAACTCTTCTTAACTAAAATATTTCTTATTAATTGTAGTGATTTAGTGATGTAGTAGTTTTTTTTGTCAAGGTAGAAAAACTCATTAATGTAGATTGGTTGAGATAAAGAGATATTTTTAGAAAACAAGTAATATTTAATACTTTTTGATTTTGTAAAGGGATAAATAATTTGAGATAATGAAATATTCCAAAACAATATAAGTAAAATGAGACAGAGGGAGTACATGTTTCTTGTAATAAGGACCAAACAAAAGGATACTTTTTTCTTTATAAAAAAGACTGGAGGAAGTATTTATTAGATTTAAACGAAGGTAATCAATATTCTTAATTAGCATAAATTTAATTATTTTTGCTTGTATTTCATTTTGGAGGGAGTACTTGTTAGCAGATGCACTAGGCATCATTCACATTCATTTGTAGTTACTTGTTTTTGTTATTTTATTTTCCTTTTGATAAAAAGAAATTAAAAATAATTAACTTGTGGTGTATAAGTAATTCCATATTCAAGAAATTACTCTTTTTTTTTTTAAATCCCGATCAGCTGGTCAGACGTGTGTATATGAAGTAGTTTAATTTTTTTGGGTAAACTACGAAGTTTAATTTTTGATTCCCTTCTTTTTTTAAGGAAAAGCAGAACTCCCTTTTACTTGTACTACTGTTCTTCTACACAAATATCCTCCACACATGAAGTGTAAAATAAAGGAGGGGCTGTGCAGAAAGAGACACAATCATACGACATATGGCCATTCACATAAATGAAATACGAAATCATTAACTAAGACACACCTTCCAAATTTAATTGGGTATGATCACAGGATGTGGTGAGAGATCTATCTATGTATCTTTGCCAAAGAATAATAGCATCCACCCCCACCCCCAACCGAAGAAAACGCGTCTTCTTTTCTTCCCCTCCTCCTCTCTTCTCTTTCCTCCCCATTCCTCTTCCCTCCTCCTACTTTTTATTTTACCTCTATAAATACAACCCAACCCATCCCAAACCAAAACCCTGCAAACACAAACACACACACACACACACATTCTCTCCAACAATGGCCCTGTCGCAACCTTGCAACAACATGCTTCTCTTTCTCTTCTCTTTTCTTCTCTTCTCCGTCAACCTCTCTGTACAACTCAACCACACCACCAACACAAAGTCACTCTCACTATCTTTCCCCCTCACATCACTCCCACTCTCCACCAACACTACCTCAAAAATGCTCTACAGCTCTCAACTGTTTTCAACTCCAAAGCGCAACCCACGCCTCAAAACACCTTCCTATAACTACAAGTTTTCAATCAAATACTCAATGGCGCTCATCGTTAACCTCCCCATTGGTACCCCACCACAGGTTCAGCAAATGGTGTTAGACACCGGAAGCCAACTCTCCTGGATTCAATGCCACAAGAAGGCACCAAAGAAACCTCCCCCAACGGCGTCGTTTGACCCTTCTCTCTCTTCCACTTTCTCTACCCTCCCTTGTACTCACCCTCTTTGCAAACCTCGTATTCCCGATTTTACCCTCCCCACTTCCTGTGACCAGAATCGCCTTTGCCATTATTCCTACTTCTACGCTGACGGCACTTACGCCGAGGGCAATCTCGTCAGAGAAAAATTCACTTTTTCACGTTCCGTTTCTACCCCTCCCCTCATCCTTGGCTGCACCACTGAATCCACTGACCCCAGGGGTATTTTGGGAATGAATCTCGGACGCTTGTCCTTCGCCCACCAATCCAGAATCACCAAATTCTCCTATTGCGTACCCACCCGACAAACTCGACCGGGATCATCCCCAACCGGATCATTTTACCTCGGAAACAACCCGAATTCTGCCGGGTTCCTGTACGTCGGAATGTTGACTTTTGCACAGCGTCAACGCATGCCGAACCTTGACCCATTGGCCTACACCGTGGCGTTGCAGGGGATAAGGATCGGCGGGAAAAAGCTGAGCATCTCGCCGGCAGTTTTCCGTGCGGACGCTGGTGGATCGGGTCAAACCATGGTTGACTCCGGATCCGAGTTTACTTACTTGGTTAGCGAGGCTTATGATAAAGTGCGGGAACAAGTAGTTAGGGCTGTGGGGCCCAGGATGAAGAAAGGTTACGTGTACGGAGGGATTGCTGACATGTGTTTCGACGGTGATGCGGTCCAGATCGGACGGCTGATAGGAGAGATGGTGTTTGAGTTTGAGAAAGGCGTGGAGGTTGTGATCCCGAAGGAGAGGGTCCTTGCTGACGTGGGAGGTGGGGTCCACTGTGTTGGGATCGGAAGCTCGGATAAACTGGGTGCGGCTAGTAACATTATTGGGAATTTTCACCAGCAAAATCTGTGGGTTGAATTTGATCTGGTCAATCGTAGAGTGGGTTTCGGTAGGGCTGATTGTAGCAGATTGGCCAAGTAGAGAACGGGAACGGTTGGATACGTGCTGGTGTATGTTGAGTTTCGTGTGTCGTCGGTAGCTGAGTAGGGCAGTGTTACGAAGGAAATATCTAATGCGTGTAGTCAGTGATCATCAGATCGATGATAATGATGAAATCTGACGGTCCATGATGCCATTGCCACACGTGAGTAAACGACAAGAGTTTAGGACCGATGCCAAGATATGGGGCTTCTTTTGCAACATGAGTCAAGGCTCATATAATATAATTAATTAATTAACCATGTACACTATGAACGAGATTGATGTATGTATATACGAGGATTAGAGATATATATCATAATATAATATTATTATTTAATATGTCAACCACGTGCTTTTTTTACTATCTATGTAAATATATGTGTGTGTGAATTTGAATCTTCTGTCTCCTTATACCTTTTTCGTTTACGTTGTGCAAAACAAACTCATTTTAACATTATGTAATCTATTTTTGTAATATGGATCGGATATTCGTTGCTTGCATGATGCGTTTACAAATTATTTATAGATCACTTTGGGTTGGTCTTTTAGAGGCTTAAACTGTGACTGTCATAAGAAGTTTGTTCTGCATGTCATGCTAATTAACGCTTTGAGAATCGTCCGAATAAGTTTAGCAACCCTCAAATTAAACAAGATTCACGTTAACATTTGGGTTGTACGCGTATTTTTAACACAAACGTTGATGACTTGATGCTTTTATGGTAAAAGAAAATGAGTTTTTGTGTGTTAGTAATAAAAGAGTGATATACGTACGACACCTAAGAAGTCTCTAGATCCCATTAATTGCATGTTTTTTTCCCTCTCTTTCGCTTTTTCTTTTCTCTTCAATAGCTAATAATGGCCATCGAATTGATTTGTGCATTATGTAATTGAGAAAATATTTGTATATTATTAATTTCAAAATTATAAATTTATTTAATTATACTGTTCTTTCGTTTTACTATTATTAAATATAAGAGTTATTTTATGAAAACATGCTTTATAAATTTTAAATAAAAAATAAATTTAGATATATAATTCAATTGTTTCAGTGTTTCACCCATTTACATATATAATTCAGTGTTTCGCCCATTTACATATATAATTCAATTGTTTTCATTATAATTATTATATTTTGTTAGTTTTAATTTTTTATGCGAACATTAACCAGGGAAAATTATTTCGTTGTCCTTTATTTTTAATAATTTCTAGTTTTAAGTTAGTCTTTTATTATTATTATTTTCAATTTACTCATGTTTTAAAACATTAACAAAATTGGCCTAATTGGCCTATTGTTACCTTTATACAATAGTTTTTTTTGTTTTGATTCGTGGCACAATTAATGTTATATATTGTGCTTTTGCACACTTGAATTTCTCCTCGTAGATTGATCCGAGCGTGATTTACTGTCCAATAGAGAGAAGCATTTAGATAGGTGACTAAGGTCGCACCACAGTATGGGCTATTGAATAGGCTCAGCTCATAGCAGAAATGCTCATCATTAGGAAAGGCTCTTAAACACAAGAAAGAGAAGATCAACACGTAGAAGAAGACATTACCACCTAATGAGTAAGACTGACAACAGGGAAGTGTCTAAGAAATCACAAACAGTATCCGAGAGAGGTGTGTTATCTCGACAAAAGAGGATATCTACCCGAAAAAATGGATGTAGTATGATTCACGTAAATATTAGGTGAATCAGGTCAACACTATATTATAAAGATACTTTCATCTTCATGCAAATGTATGATGTCATTCGTATTCTCTAGTTTAAGGCTAAAATATATACTGACTTGAGCGTCAGAGTGTCTTTACAGAGATACTCACCTTCTCTGTTGATCAACATGCCAGAACAAAGTAACACACTTGTAGATCATACATTAGGAGGTCCAATCCATTATCCAGCCTAGTAGAGAATTGGGATAGAGCATAGATAATTCAATAATTTGCCTCAAAATTATTGTTGTTGTAGAACATGTAAGACTGAAGTAAAAAAAAAAAAAGATATAGATTAACTTGAAACTGCAGGATAAAAAACTTGAAACAAAAAATTAAGACAAAAGACCAACAAAATAATTTTATCAATTTGAAAAATAAGAGAGTAAAACAAATGCCTTAGCGTCCGTTTGATTTGCGGTATTGTTCGACGACGAAAAGCGAAAAAGAAAGAAAGATTTTCGAAAATCGTGTCTAAAGGACTTGGACATCTAAGCCAGAAGGGTTGTAACTAATTAAATAGTGGGTCCAAAGGAAGAAACACTTATCATGGCCCATAATTGAGTAAAGACCACATAATTCAGATTCAGTGATATGTTTGACAAACAAAAATATACTGTGATTTCTCTATATGTATGCCGAATCAAACGCGTGATGTAGCCGATTGTAGTATAGACACTTGGCAGCTATGTTTTCGTGAATGTTCACATGTGAGGACTCCGGTACCCTTTAATTTTGTTGGGTATCGGTACTTAAGTGAGTTAGATCAATAAAATAATACTCATTTTTTTTTTTCAATTTACCACGTTCTTAATGATATTTTTATGTCTAAACATTACGCATATAAAATGTATATATAATCACCTATTAAAGATTTAAACTATGTTCACAAATTAATCCCTAAACTCAAGCTTGTTATTGTTTAACTATTTTCTTGGCTTTAAATAAGCCATTTTATTGGTTGGTCGTCATACCTTCTTTTCATGATGGTTGGTTGTGATACTTAAACATTAGAACATAATTGTTGTGATATTTTGTTTGCTTTATATCTAACGATGAACGTTGAATATGAAAGAGAAAGAGCAATAGATTATAAAATTTGTAAAATATATTTGAAATACTAAAATAATTATTCATAAATTTACTAGTTACTTTTTAAAAGAATAAAAATATGTGTCTTAACCGTTATATGAAAAATATAGAATACGTAGACAATTTATATTAAAACGCTTAACATGGGTATCAGTACCCAATTAATTTACAGGGTACCGAAGAATTTACCATGTTTACAAAATAAAATATTTAACCACGTTTCACCAAAAAAAATTTAACAACGTGTAACTTCTCAAAACTCACAACTCAAAAGGCAAAGGTTGCTTCCAAGGGAGAATGAACGGAAAAGAAGTTAACGTCACAATCACATTGGTTATAGGAGCCAGCTGGCCATAAAAGCGTGGAGCAGATTTCCCTTTCAGTGTTTAACATTAACCTGTGTCTATAATTTTAGGTCCATTTCATCAAGTTCATCTTATATAAAATCAGTTTTTTTGTCAAAAAAATGTAACTATCATGCATCTTTTAAAATTTTTTGAAAAAATACTGTTTTTATGTAAGAAAAACTTGATAAAATAGACATAAAAAAATAGACATAAGTTTTGTCCTAACTTTAAACTCTTGTCTCAAGAGCATTGCAATCCCAACGCAACGCTTACTACAGTATGAGTAAACCTAGAATCACATTTTGAGGACGAGGTTCAAATTTGAAAATAATTTTACTAGCAGTATATCTTTGCAATAAAATATTCAATCAAATGCATACCGACAAAACTTTTGTGCTAATTCCGTGAAAATTTTTTTGTACTAATTGAATATTACTATATCATTAAAAAAATTAAATACAAATCAATCCACGCAATCCCGCTGTTATAATTCAAACACAGCAGAAAAGGACTAGACAAAAGAATTTACAGCTATAGCTAAGTTGGAATTGGGGCATACACTGCACGCCCTGATTAGAATCTCACTTTCCGTTAGAAAGAAACAAACAGAGAAAGAAAAGATGACCAAAGCAAGCATAAACACTGCCGTTTTCCTTGAAAAAGCGGGGTGGATTGATCGAGGAGAATTCAAACTTCAAAGGTGAAATAAAAAATATTCCCTACATCATAATATATATGTCACATTAAAAAAAATTATCCCTAAATATATACCATTTTTTATTTGTAATATGATATTAAATATTTTTTTTTTTTGTCAATTGTACCCTTAAATATTTTACTTTGTATTTATGATAATAGTTAATACACCAATAGTTAATAAGATTAATTTAGTAAAATTATCGCTCATTTTTAATTTAATATTTTTTCTTAAACTTTGTGATTTAGCCAAATATGACATATATATTGGGACGGAATGAGTAACAGTTATGTTATTTGAACATCAAAATGGAACACCAAAAATTGACATCAATTTTGCTAGTTAATACAGTTCAAACACGTGGTTAATTGAAGTTTTAAACTTGGTTGCTGGCTATATTAAGGTGTTGCAACCCATTAACCATCGACTAAACTTCATTAACCACGATTTTGAATATCATTAAACACAATTTTTAGGTATTCAAATATACATGTAGTAGATTATATTTAAACACCTAAAAGTTATGGTTAATAACGTTCAAATTTATTGTTAATGAAATTCAGTTAATGGTTAATGAATTGCAACACTTTGGTATATTCATTAACTAAGTTTAACACTTTATTAACCACGTATGTAAACTACATTAACCAATAAAATTGTCCATTTTGGTGTTCCAACCTGATATTAAAATAACATTTCTAAAAAATGTATGGCAAATCACGTTATGGGGTATGAAAGTAGGTTGTTTTGGGGTTATACACTTGAGAGAATGGTCCCGTCTTTGGCCTCGTGTTTCTAATTCATTACTGCTTACGCATTACTTTACTGCAAGCCAGCTTTGCTTGAAGAGTTTTTTGAGTTTCTCATAATGGCTTTGGTTTTGTATTATATATGCTCCTCCTATTGCCTTTAGCCTTTAGTTGGTACTTGGTTGGGCCACACAAGCCAAGGAGATAAGGAAGAAAAAAACTTTGCTTTAGTTGTTATTACTACAATTCATGGGGCTCACTAACACCAAAGATATTTTTTATATTCACATCTTATTATCTTTTTTTTTTTTGTATTGGTAAACATTAAAAATGGAGCTTTTTTCCCGGAAGTACTAATACCAACTACAAGCCATGTAAAAGTAGTTTTGATCTTTATCTAATGGAGTAGATTTAACAGTGGGACAAGCATGTAAAATATATGCATGGTAACAAATTTAATCTTAAAATATGGATCATTTGGCTTTTTTACCCATGCAATGCAATTTTTTGAAACAAATATTACTCATCTGATGTAAATTTTAATATTTACAAAAGTAGTCCATTTTAATGGCGGTATAGAACCGCCTCTAAACGTAATGAGTTGCAGTTATGCAATGTGATCGGTCTAATTAAGGTAAGGATCATTTTTCATCTTAAAAGCAGCTGGAATTAATAAAGGGCGAATTATTTCAAAGCAATTGTCAACATGATAACTTTGAGAGAAGGAAACATCTGACACTTAATTGAATTCACATCTTCCGGCACGAGTTGAGATACTCTTAATTTCTCAAAAAAAATAAAAGATCTATTTAAGAGAGAGATAGAGACAAAGAAGAGATTTAGTATAACAAACTTTTATTATTATTTAAATCATTTAAAAATTTCGTATCTATCTCTCTCCTAATGGACCTTCCAAATGGAGAGGATCTCAACTCTTCCAACACAACATGACAAAGATTAAAATATATATATACTTCCTCCGTCCCTTAATATAGGATCCCTTTTGACTATTTCACGTCTCTTAAGAAAGTGAGTTTTGTTAGTTATTAGCATTAAATTTGTACAAAATGTATGCTATTTTTTCCAAGTTAACTTTCTCATCTTCCAATACTATTAGGAGAGAGAGAATTAATGCACCTTGGTATAGGGAGTAATTCTGAAAAAAAAATTAATGCACATTGGTTTTTGAAAAGTCTTATATTAAGAGACATTTTTTTTTACAAAAGGGTTTTATATTAAAGGACGGAGAGAGTATATATATAAACCCTTTTAACCAAATCACACAAACTAATAAAATTATTGGTTATTGTATTAAATTTGTCTAACAATACTTTTTTTTTCAAAATTAGGAGTATTCTTGTAAAAAAAAAAATTAATGCATCTGGTCCTAAATGTAAGCATCATTTTATCAAAACACACAAATTAAGAAAATTAGTTAACATATTTAATTTGTCTACAATGTGTACTGTTTTTCTAAAGCTACCCTTCAATGATTGACTTAAGAGAGAAATAGTCACACTATTTACTATTGACTACAAAAAATAATGTAAATTAGTTAGAGATATTCTTGTAAAAAAATAATTAATGCATCTAAAAATTTGCAAATGAGCTTATAAAAAGGGGATTTAGATCCTCTGCTGCAAACTCTCTAATGCTTGTGCAACAATTATATCTCTTCATATCTCTCAATTTTTTTCTCTCATCATTAATTACCCACTATTCCATCATTTTCTATTTCCTCTTGCACTTGTTTTTAATGCTACAAAAGGTGCAGCATTTGAGAGGATCCAAACTCTATAAAAAGGGACAATTTTTTTTTCACCTGCCTTGCATTTACACATTGTTTGTTTTAGGTGATAGCACGAGGAAAGAAACTTTGAGGAGGGGAAGCACAAATCCCAATAAACCTCCCCTTGTTTGGATGCAGCCACAAAGGGAAAGGAAAAAAGAATCTGCATGTGGGACCCGTAAAAAAACTTTTCTTCCCACAAGTGGCGAGAAAGCTTGCTGACCATGTGATTTTTATGTTGTTCTATTTTTACCCCTATGCTCACGTAAATGCCCCAGCTTACAGTTTTTTTATTATAAAATTCTCTACTTCTATTCTTATGCATTCGCTTTATATATATATATATTGATATATTAATTTTAATATATAAATATTGATATACACACGCTAACACTCATTTTTATGTAGGGATATTTTTGTCATTCATTAAATATATCTTTCTTTCCTTCCATTTTCAACTTACTTTCACTCCTACCAAACAATTCAAAAATCATCTTGTTTTCTACTCACATTCTGCTCACTTTTATTCCTTTAACATTCTTTTCTCTTACTTTCTTTCCTTTCCCTTTCCTTTTTGATCCAAACAAAGCATTAGAGACCGAGGGAGTAATTTAAAAAGGGTTTAGACAAAACTTTTTCCAAGAGTTTTATAGGGACGGTCGGACGGAGGTAATATCTTGCAGCTATGTGTCCTACATTGGAGGTTATGTCGCCATTCCCAGATATCACATGATCATGTGCAAAAGGGCCCTTTGACAAGCTATCACAGATATCATAGGACTTTATTTTATTTTTTCCAAAAAGGTCCCCTATTCTATTAAATTCATACATCTTGCAGGGACAGAAAGCCCCATCAATCTAGAGACCAATGCACCGGAAAACGACGGTAAAATAAGGATAGCATGTTGTAAACTCAAAACGTTTCTTTTCTTGGGCATGATTTTGACTATCATGGACGTCCCTATTACAATCAACCGGCATCACTGTAATTATAAATATAACGCACTAAAACTAACAAGAAGCAGGCAAAATTCCAGATGATGGTGGTCAGGATCATTCCATAAGGATTGCATTTCTTCAACTTGGAGGTGGAGGCATTGCATGGTTATTGGGAGGAGGTGGTGGCGGCAATGAGGACTGAGGATATGCCAAAGGATGACCACCCTGATGATGGGGTGGTGGTGGTGGTCGCCAAACAGATTGTTGCTGGCCAGTCATTACATTTGGTGGTGGAAGATGCCTTGGAGGTGCCGGAACAGCTTGTGGAGGTGGCGGTGGTGGCATCTGCATACCAGGATGAGGTGGCCTGAACTGCTGGATTTGAGGTGGAGGCATTACGGGATGCATCATTGTTTGACCTGGCTGCTGTTGGTGCCATGCTTGTTGTCCAGGTACCGGCATAGGCTGGAAGGTTGCAGCTTGAGGTGGTGGTGGATGGATAGCGGGAATAGCAGCTGAAGCAACACCATTAGCATAGGGGCGCGGAGGCACAGGAGCAGCAATGGTACCATTAGCCTGAGGAACATTGGGAAGTGTTGAAGGCCCACTGGCAAATAAAGTATGAGGCCTACTCTTCTGTGTAGTTGGATTACTTGCAGCCAAAACTCTTTCTGCATCATAGAAGGATATGAGCAGATATTCAAGACAGTACTGAAACAAAAAATGCTTAAATTGATCCAAAATAAGAGATAGATGCAAAAAAGGGCTCACCTGCGGGAGTACCATGCCTTTCACCTTTAGTGTCTTTCTTATAAGCATATGACACTGTAATTTGACGGTTGCAAAGATATTGTCCATTCATTGCCTGTGAAATATAGAAATAATTCATTCTCAGTGTGTGTTTACTCCTTACAACAACAAAATTGAAACATGATACATTTTTTTGGTTTTTGGCTATGTCCCCACAGGCATAAGTGTGGGATTAACCTGTGGGCTGGGGATGGTAGTTATGTAAAACCCTTCGGTGATTCCAGGATTCAAACTCTTGACATTGCAGGTAAAATTCACCTGATCACATTCATTTCCCCGCGACCAACTACTGTTGGGTAAACACATTACAATTTATAAACGTAACATAAGATAAATAGGGGTCACTTGGGCCAGGAGTTAATCCCACAACAATATATGTGAGGATTCCGGTCAAAAACCAAAAATATAAATGGGGTCAAATTCTTTTATCCCCGAGACTTATAGAAGTTTTGTTTTCCACTTTAATTTATTAAGTATGCATCTCATTTCCTAATTTAATGCTCTACTTATTTAAAACCTCCCCCCTTACATCTAATTTGAAAAGTTAACATAAACAAAATAAACAAGCTAAGTCATACTATGGAAAAAGACAATTATCCAACTCCTACTTGTTTTATAACTCCTGTTTTAGTTTCATGGTGTCAGACAAACAATAGTCTTCATTTTTCCCAATTTTCAAATCCATTTCTGCAGCATGAATTCATCTGAATTAGAGAAGACGAGAAATATTAGAAAGTTGTCATTGATCAAATGATGCCACCGAATCATGAAGCACTTGGAATGAAGTCAAATATATAAATGGATATGAAAACAAATTTTAATGTTTCATTATGGGTATTTCATATTTGTGTAATACAGGATCTTACGGCCCCAATGAGTTCATGATTAGATACAAGGTTGTAACCCACACTTCCATATATTTTGTTTGTTCTTAAGTGTTTTATACTCCGGTGAGTTAGCTTCAATTTATAATCCGTACATGCCGAATAACAGAATGAGTATAATAACAAAAGAATGAAAGGTTGACCTCACAATATTTCTACAAATGATTCAAACACCAAACCAAGCCATACCTCAATAGCTGAGTCGGACGCCTCAAATGAATCATAGCAAATGAAGCCGAAACCTCGGGAATTTCCTGTCTCGGGATCTCTCATGATCTGCAGCAAAATGCCTTGAACATTAGATCATATGCATAATTTTGATCAAGTAAAGTCAACCCCTCTATGGATGGAGGATTGAGACAACTGAAAGAGTACAATTTGCTCCACAATATATGCTGTCCAATGAGATAGAAATCATAGCAATTTACACATAATATATGCCACATAAATGGGATAGTTGAAAATAATCACAATTAAATTTGTCAGTGGATTCAGCCAGCATAAAATATCGAATCCATCAGATATAGCACTTATCCAAAACTCACTGTCTGGACCTGTCCCAGGTGTTTAAAGTGGAAGATAATTAAAAAGCTGTGCCTTCTGAGGACATATTTATTTTGTCATACTACAAACAGTCTAGGCATATAATGCCTACAAATGCAGAAAAGTGCTCAAAGAATAAGAGACAGTAACCAGATGGTTGTTGTTAATCATCATCCGAGAGAATCTCAGTGGTAGCTTTTAATGCAATTAGCTACAAATACTGTAAATTGATTGTAATCTCCTTATTGTATCCTGATTGACAACTACTTTAGGATAGGAGTATGATAAGCACTTAAGCACTTGGGGAACCCTCCCTTAAAAGCTAGCTATTAAGGAGGAAGAACCAGGCCACTTAAATATTCCACCGAGCATCCCATACTACTCTATGTGAGACTTAGGCACCCCATAATACCCAATTCCCTATCATAGCACCGCCCCTGAGAGCTGACGTCCACGGTGGCTGCATTCCACGACACTTCACTCGGTGACACTTCACTCAACGTTTTTGTCGGTCAAAACCCTCCACCGGTCAGAACCCTCCGTGGGTAGCCTTCTCCAAGACACCGGCAACCAGCTCTGATACCAATTGATAAGCACTTGGGGAACCCTCCCTTAAAAGCTAGCTATTAAGGGGGAAGAACCAAGCCACTTAAATACTCCACCGAGCATCCCATACTACTCGATGTGGGACTTAGGCACCCCATAATACCCAATTCCCTATCAAAGTAATATCCTCAATGAAGGGGGGAATTGAGACCTTTGCCTCAGCTTCCATGGCAGAGTGGGACCCGATTGATGAAGTTGAAACTTTCAATTTCTATGAAACCCGTGTATTGCAAATTTCACAAACATATTGGGAAAAATGATTAAAAAATATTTAATTATATTATCTGTAGGCATGCTATTTATATCTAATGAGTAGTAGTACATGATATTTGAAACCCGATTCGTCAAATTTTAATACTCGAATGCCAAATAGAATTTAATGTGGAAAGAAAGGTTGTTGATGCCACATCTTAAGGAGAAACTGCCAACAAGGTAATGGAAATCAGTTTCCAACTTGACATTCGCAACCAATTCAGATGATTGTGACTTTGTGAGGGTGAAAATTTGTTAGCTCCTAAGCAATAAGAGTTAAGCTAACATTACCAGTTTTGTTTCTGAATGAGGTTTAGTCTCGCTGTAGTAGGAAAAAATAAATATTAGTGGAGAGTGGTGGGTGGTGAAATGATTTTAAATAATATAATGACTCCTGATGTAAGATGGCATCCTTCTTTAAAACAAAATTTCTGAACATAAGAGGAAAGTTGGTATGATTGCAAGAGCAATATCATCAGCGACTCGATTCACAACAGAAATCTCCAAGAGCATGGCCTCCTAAATTTAGTTTGATGTTTAAGTTCTTAGGGTATACACAAGGACAAGCTGACAGGATGACCAGGAGGAGAATAGAAAGCTGAAGGCTCATTCAAAGAATGAATTACAAGCTATAGACCTTGGAAAACTTAGGTACTTTCGTTGCATAGAAGTAGCTCAAAGTAAACAAGGAATATTTCTCACTCAAAGGAAATACGTCCTCGACTGGTTGAAAGAGATAGGAAAACTCGATGCAGGCCAGCAATTACTCCTTTAGAGTGAAACTAGAAGGAAATTATAAAAAAGACGGATGAATATCCAGTAGACTATGGACAGAAAATTGATATATTTGACACTTACAAGGCCTGGCATTACCTATATTGTAAGTGTAATAAGCTGGTTTATGCATTGTCCGACTAAAAGGCATTTAGATGCGGCTGACCATATATCTCAAAGGAACTCCAGGCAAGAAAATTCTATATAAGAAAAGCAGAACAAGAGACGTTGATTGCAGATGCTGATTGATCTGGGTCAACTGAAGATAAGTACACAACCAAATATTGCACATAGGTATGGGGAAACATTGTTACATGGAGAAGCAGAAAACAATCAATTCTGGCAACAAACAATGTCGGAGCCGTGTTCAGGGTAATAGCACAAGGAGTGTTTGAATTATTCCGGATTGAGACTCCTATAAGACCTAAAATTCTCTAGCAAAGGTCCCATGATATAAAGCCAGCAATAAGCCCAGTTCACAAACCTGTCCAGTATAACCTAATGGAACATATGAAAATTGATGGGAGTTTTATCAAAGATGAAATTGATTCAGGGATATAATAATCCCTACAATCCAAAAGAAAATCAGGGAGTGGATATATTCATGAAAGCCTTATCAAGACCTGGTTTTGAATTCTTAGTAGGCAAGCCAGGAAAGATTAATATCTATTCAGCCATCTGAGGGAAGTGTTGGAGAGAATCTCAGTGATAAGAATCAGCATTAATTGTGATTAGCTCAGGAAATATTGTAATTCAATTGTATTCTCCAAGTTGTATCCTGGTAGCAATTGTAAGTTAGGAATAATTTCCTCAGTCTTTCATTTTGAGGTTGAGTTAGGCTCAAATCCAAATTCTAATATGGTATCAGAGCTTATCATAGGTCCATTGTTGGGCCACCCGCTATCGGGCCACTTGGGTCATGCTCCAGATGTCCAGTTCTGGACGTGAGGGGGGTGTGTTAGAAGTCCCACATGGAAGAATGAGATGACCTGATTAGCGGTTATAAGTGGGGGACAACCCTCACCGACAGAAATCTATGACCTAACCTACATCATGTACGGGTCAGACAATCATAAATGGTTGTGCAAAATTCGTGTCACTAATTTCGTATAAACAAGCGTTTTCCTTTTCACATACCTGTGATAATGGAATTATGTTTATCTATTGAGACACACGAAAAACTTAGTACAAAATGTATAAACAAAAGTAAAAAAAACATCGTGTTAGTGTGGATCAATCAATATGTAAACTTCACAGGCCAGGAAGGACCACTCTTTCTTTGAGTAGTACAGATATTAATATAAAAATCTTCTTTGGCGGTATTCAGAATTGACTTTTTTAGCAGAGATGGTAGAAATCACGATAAGAAAAATTAATACTTCAAGAATTGCAACTGACAAGTTATTAATCTGTGGTTGCAGGTACATTGACCCATGATGGAAACAAATGACGTGTGCCTGCAATTCATAAGACTTTCACTTGTTAATTAAGTGGACTCATGAGGAAGGAAACGGAAGTGTTGGAGAGAATCTCAGTGATAAGAATCAGCATTAATTGTGATTAGCTAAGGAAATATTGTAATTCGATTGTATTCTCCAAGTTGTATCCTGGTAGCAATTGTGGGTTAGGAATAATTTCCTCAGTCTTTCATTTTCTGCCTACTGTGATTTGGGTAGCTTCAGCCTATATTATGCAAATTCTGTATTCTCAGAAAACCAAGAAGGATTTCTTTCCAAAGCCTCTTTATTCACAAAATAGTAATGCTCACAAAAGAATATGGACACGATAAGCATTAGCAACTGCTACTAGCTGGATACTGTTACTTAAGTGACAAACATTACAATATTGGGTATGATGAAAGAAATTGGAAGAGTAAAACCTTTGGATTAGTAACAATAACTCCAAATGCACTGAAAGTATCATACAAGAGCTTCTCATCTACATCCTGCAGCAACATCAAGAAAAGTCAAATCTCAAAGCCTAACACGTTTGACTTTGTTAAAAAGGACAAAGAAAAACTCTCATAACTTGATAACTTACAGGATCCAGATTACCAATGAAAAGGTTTGCCCCAACATCTAAGCTCTTTTTATCTTGGGATGCCTGACACCAGAAAGTAGTATGTCAGTACTCTTTAATCAAGTAGCATAGACACTGAAATATCACTTTAACCAGGTGACATGGACAATGATATAAGACAGAAATACAGCAGGACTTGAACAGACTACAACAAAGTTCACACAACCAAAATGTAAATATGAAAGAGTAATTACTATGTGAAGAATGAAGATATTCAACTATAAGAACGATATTTGGAATGGCATACAATAATGACTGGGAAAAATAAAAGATGAATATTAGTATATTACTTGGTAGTTAGTACTTGGTACACATAAATATGGTGTGCAAGAATGATGGTTCCATTCTTACAGGTTGCATCCTTTACGTGGAATGAGGATATCTATGTTTAGCACGAGAAAAAATGGCTCAGAAAAATAATCCCATTCCAAGGCTCTCTAAGCCTAATAATTCCTCAGAGACAAGAACTGCCATTCCCTCCAAAAGCGGTGGTAATGGATATTCTTCGCAATCATGAATCAGTTTAATGATTGCTTTGTTTCTTATTAATCTTTTTTAGAGTAGATAGAAAGAGAGATTAATGAAAACTAGGGTTCTAAATTTGTGACTTCTGTGTGTCTAAATTAGATCACACTAGGCTATATTTATAATAGGATTACAATAAATGCTAATTGCTAATTCTAATCCTAATTGATATGATTGCAATCCTAATTGATATGTATAGCTAAGGATGATGTGTACATGACTAGGATTCTAACAGTTTATATACAAGGCTCTAACAGAAAACTAACAACTCTGCAGTCTTGTAACTGTTCTAACTAACTTCTAACTGATAACCGCTACAGTGTGCATACAATGAATAGAATGACTAGTTTATACTAAGTTATATCTCTATCAATCTTGGTTAATATTTTGGATTAGACATGTCAAACATAAAAATAGAATAGAACAGAATAAAAAATAATAATAATTCCATTCAAAAGGGAACCAAACACAGGAACAACAGTGTTGGTATAAGCATTCCTACACAGCTACACTAGACTATGTCATACTTAAATACCACAGATACACACAGAGAGAGAGAGGGGGGGGGGATACAATAAGGTTGATAGAGTACCTTATTTACACGAATTGGTTTTCCATAAAGTTTAATCATGTTGAGCACCTTAATGGCCTGCAACAGAAGAAAAATAATAGCAAATGGTGAAAAACAAAACAGTGAGCAGCTATTAGGTTTATTTGCAAAGAACACCAAATGGGAAGGCAGAGGAAAATATCTACGTAGTCAGCATCTTCTTCACTCCGGAATTCAACAAATCCATAACCTTGATGTTGGTTGGTCACTCTGTCCTTCGGAACATACACATTAACTAAAACGGAGAATAATAAGTTTAGTTTATATTCAATCACCCTACCCTGAAATGAAATATCTAAGTAAGAGAAAGAGACAGTGATAATATTAATGGGTGATGCATAACATACCTACGGGGCCTGCCTGAACAAAAAGCTCCCACAATAACTCCTCGGATACCTGGTAGATAGCATAGCATAGCAGAGGAGAAAAACAGTTGTTAAGTAAAAACCCTACGAAGAAGAAGAAGAAAAGGAAAAGGAAATGAGAGAGGGGGTGTTTGATTTGATTAGTTAAAGGTGGAAGGAACCTGGGGGTCGAGATTGCCGACGTAAGAAGTAGCATCTTGGTTCCTCTCCGCCGCGTGTTGGCCCAGTAAATTTGCTCCCACACCCGGCGCTATTCGAGTCGTCATCCTTCTTCACCACAACCAGAGGCAAAGCCCCAATGGAAAGGGGATTGCAGGATTCAATTTCAGGTACACTGCAATGATTCTGAGTTGAAAATTTGAAGTCCGGGTCGAGCTGTCAAAAAAACTGAGTAGGAATCTTTAACTCGGTGTTAATACAAGGGGTAAATTACACTCCACTCTACGAGGTAGGGTTAATTAGCGCGCACACTTATTTTTGCATTACAGAGGGAACCTTTTCTTTGTCCAACTACACGTAGTTAGCGGGGATAGGGAAAGTTCAAGGGGAGGGAAAAATGGAGTGGTACGAAGGGTAATTTTTTCTAGATATAACAAGAAATCAAGGCTTACAAATTAAATTCCTCCGACACTTCTCCAACACAACAAATGGTTTAAGATGACCTATGTTTAAAAATCGCTTAAAACTCCAAGGATCAACGCCCCTTAAGTAGAAGTTCATGGTCTTCCACGTCCTCACAGTCCTCAATGGTGACCTGACTGGTGTTGGTTTGACAATGTCTCAACGGTGACCTATCGGTTTTTTGTTGTTTTTTGCCGAACCGATGAGGACATGGGAGACCGTGAGCTTCTACTTACGAAGAGCAGTATCATTCATCGTTGGAGTTTCGAGCGATTTCGTGTTGATCCATTGTAAGCCATTTATTGCGTTGGACCACCCTAACCATCGCCAAAAAATTGAAACCGTTTTCTTGTATGTACATTTTCATTTCCCCAATATTCCGCAAAACATATCAAAGTAGATGTGCTAACCTCAGATGTCTCATGTTTTTATCAACAAAAAATATTCCATAGTTACATTGAGTACATGCAATTCAGATATGGCAATCAATCACCAAGCCAACAAAAAAAAGTGTGGGAAACAGATAATTAGAATCACAAAGCGCTATTGGACCTTGCTACTTGCTAGACACTTAGCCAGATCAACTTGAGGTATACAACCGACCACCCCTTAAAGCATTTCCATCCACCACATCATTCCCACCACCACATACAACACCATTTCTTGACCAAAACCCTTTGGTGATCCTCTTCTTATTCATCCTTCTATTACCATTATTTTTACCACCATTATTTGAAGAGTTGTTGCCATTGATAACTTTGTTGTGGCTAGACTCTATAAGCCTATCCAATTGCCTTGAAATGCTTTGTACTTCGTAATTGTCAAGTAGAGATAATTTGTTGGCTCCTTCCTTTGCTTCATTGGCCATTCTCATTGCTTCTAACTTGTAACGAGAAGGCCTAGCTGCACGTTGAGTTCTTGTAACATCAAACTCATTCATAGCCTTTCCTTCAGAGCCTGAACCATGTTGGTACCATGCCCATGCAGCTGCTTTCACAAGGGCCAATTCATCTGTTGTGTCTTGAAGTTGAGGCTTCCTTCTCTTCACGAAAGAGTTCAAAGAGAAGAGCTTGGGTGACATGATGAGATAACTTGTGAATGTGTATTGGAAAAATCAAGTTCCACGGAATACAATATGGAAAGTAGGTTTCTTTTCTATGGTGTGCTGGTTGAGAAGTTCATGTATCAATAGATTAGTGGCATATATCATATATGCAACTTTCTTGGAGTGTTTGTGAGAATTTAATAAGTTCATTTGGTGTGAAAATGGGGGTAGGGGTCCACTCCACAGGGACCTTAAAGATTGGTGGTAGTAATTTGGGGCATGTGAGAAGTGGTTTGTTTTAGGCTGTGTATTTTTCTGACTTGTCTGCACCAGGAGAGTATTATTCTTTTTTGAAAATATTAGTTGCATCACGAAGCACATAGCCTCACTTCTCACATGCGGGGCTACGCGGCAAAATAAGCGTGGACACAAAATATTTCCTCGCTTGAATGGTTTATTTAGTCTTATCTACTGACATAAACACTTATAACTTATTAAAAGAGCTTATGACTGACTCATAAGCTGTTTTTAACTTATTTTTATAAGCTCTCATGAATAGCTTATAGTTTTGGCTTATTGGAGCTTTTGCAATTTTAATGCGGAACATTTTAATGAGTCGTCCCTGAGTATTTTTGCCTAACATTTCATGTTCTCTTATTCTTCTAAAAGCCGTCATTTTCATGCCTACACTGAAGAACCACTCCGATCTGAGTTGTTTTCAATTGTACCACTAGTGTGTAATATAATCTTATCCTAGCCTCTTTTGAGGTGTTTTATTAAAAGTTCACAATCAGCACTTCATTTAAGGACGAGGTCTCATCATAATCTTTATTCAGGTAATTGCAGAGAGCGCAGAGATGTATGAATAAAAAAGCAACAAAAATATGTAAGAGAAAATGTTTTACAAATAAAAAATTATGATGGCTAAATACTGAGCACAGAACAATCCAATATCAAGGTAAGGTAATTAATAATCACACAAAGCATGGTTTAATATGTATTTTTGATACATAAAAATTTAAATTAGGAAAGGCATATTCACGTGTAAGGTCGGGCAAAACCACCGACCTCAATAAGAGTTTACAATAGAATCTACGTATAACCTATCAACAGAAGAATTCATAATTCGAACTCAAACACAGCTAATGTGAGCAAAGAATATAACCATATGTGTCAATCCCCGATGAGAAAAATGGTTCAATATTAATAAGAATGTTGATGATAGAATGCGACAACGGTTATTGTATAATAATAATTCGACGTCAATTACTACATTTCCTTTTGACGCCAAGACCTGAGGCAACTGTGCTCCTTATCAAGTGTGGTTTATTTATTTCTTTTTTGAGTAAAAATTTCACCTTCAAATAACAAACAAACAAAAATTAAGAAAAGAATCCTCTTCGTGATGTTTGATTCAGCCTTTGGAAATCCTTTTGTTGATTGCTTAGCACTTCATCAAGTTTATCGCCAAGCAAGCTTTGAGCAAGCTTTAAACATGAATTATACTCTCTCTTTATTTCAGGGGAATCAGCAATTGACTTCTCCTGTACAAACTGCAAAGGAATAGTAAAGCTATCACAAATTTTCAAAATCCCATGTGAAAGACATGCATGAAACATGCATACATTCTTACTTCCAAGTTCTGAATTTAACAATTTGCCAATGCAAATAATCATCTATATGATCTCTACAATCCTAAGTGTAATTGGTACTGTATGTATAATTTGAAAATGGATCTCTCCATTTCCTCCATTACTATAGTTTTGGGAGTATAAAGTAAAACCATGACAATCTGACATTAGATGAGGTCCAAATATTCTCTGTACAAATACCCCAAAATTATGGAGTAGCAACCTTAATGCCTATACCTGATGGCATATATATACTCAGACCAAGATAATGTTCTATTACTCAGTAGCACTCCATAGTCCATACTACTGTCTTAATTACCCATTATGGATAATTCATAAGAAAAATTAGAGTATGCACACTTCAAAGAAAAATTAGCATGTAAAATAGTTAGTGTTTACCTCCTTGTAAGCAGAAATGCATTGAAGAAGTGGCTCCTGAACCTCAAGGTTAATATCCCTTTTCTGCTTTGCAAAAGAACACCAATATTTAGACCAAGTAGAAATATGAATTTAGAAAATTTTATCATTCCATTGGACCTTGAATCCGGTTGCACTACCACCAAGGCTTATTATAATCTAACCTGAATATCCTGTAATTCTTGCTTAGCCAACTCTACTGATGACAGAGTACTGAGTGATTGCAACTGTAAAAAATTACATTTCTATTTTAATAAACAAATAAATTTTATTTACAGTAAGAGTACAAATCACAATTCTATTTCAATATACATGCATACAAGAGGAAAGTAATAATGGGGAAATAAAACCAACCAATATGACCAGTGCTGCTTGGGCTTCCTTTCTAGAAGTTCCAGGCAAACTATTTTTCTTCAACTTGTCTTTTTGTTTCAATACCTTATTTAAACATTGACGAGCAATCCTGAGATGAAAAAAGAGAAATACATTGAACAAAAGGGTAAAGCATACTCTATTTTCATTATTCATTGACAAGTAACATTGTTATTGGATTTGGGCCAGGAGAAGAGGAATCAAACAGAATTTTCTTATGCTAGAAAAAGAGCATTTTAATATATCAATTGCTGCTAAATAGGAATCTGGTAGAGGGGTAATTGATTAAGAATTATACTATTCTATAATTTTATCTCTTAACAAAAAAGCATTTGTGGGCTAGAGTAGTGCCTACTTCAACATAAATCATCGCAAGTTCATGAATTTTCCCGGGAAGGCTAGTGATTGTTGAACAAGCTAAAAAAATCTATTATATCTATTATATATTTAAGAAACTTAACTACAGTTATGTCACGTGGCAAAAGCTCATTCACAAGTCAAAAAAACTTTCCCGCCTTTTTTCAGCTCAATATATTTTCCTCCTTCAATCACTCATCCATTCTATTATCTATTATCTATTTAAGAAATTATTCATGTTGCGCCACGTGGCAGTATCTCAATCTTTTATATAGAACATAGAAAGAAAAAAAAATCCCCGCTGATTTTCTCGCACCCATGCTGAGCACGGGTCCCATCTACTAGTAAAGTTCGAGTGGCATCTTTATATTATATTAATGTTTAAAAGTAGTATAACAATTCAATTCTTAATCAAGATTCAAGAAATTACTTGCAAGTTCCTATAATATTGGGAAGAAATTAAAGTATACCTTCAGCAGTTATAATTTAATAAGGACCATCAGGTTACAATACAGTAAGTTTCAAACAAAAATTAATCACGCAGGTCCAAGTAGATTTTACACTGGATTCTTTAGTCCTCATTAAACCTAATGGCTCCTTGGACCTTTAGATTGTACACTAGTTTCTTCTGTGTTCTAATTTTCAATTGAGGTCTTTTTATTTATCTGCATGGCCTACCAGTTGAATGTTCCTTGGCATTCCTTAACATATATCATGTTGAAAAGGAATGAAAATCTAAATCTTTCTTATTTAAGATCCAAGCAGTCGGTTACATTAAAATGATTTATCCTTTCCTAAAGTGAATCAACTAGATCTAAAAGTTGTAAGTGAAAAGATTAGGCATTTGTATGTATGACACCAAATTCCACCTGTACGTAAAACATGGGAAAATAACTATGGAAAAGGACCTTAACGTGAAAGCTGCACTATATGAAGAAAGAAATATTGGAACTTTTAAAAAAATATAAATAAACAAGATGATAATTTGATTTGGTTTTGATATGTAAAAGTAGTTATGAAATAGTTAGTCACGTCAAACTAATAGAAACCTTGTGGAATTATGCAAATGGTCCTTTGCCATATCAAGCTCAGCCTTAGCTCTTGAAACATCTGATTTTTTGTGTTGGCTGCAATTAAGCATTGCCACTCTTGCTAGATGAAGTAGGTTTGCACCAATCTGACCATGGGTAAAGAAAGGAAAAGTCATCATTTTATATTTACTCTGTTGGATAAAGCATCAACAGCATATTCGTCGCGAGTATTAGGATAAATGTTATCATAACAATACTATGTGTAAGCATGCATCAGTTTTGCAATCAATTTTAAAGGGATCTGAAATCTAAATAGAATGGTGATTGCCAAAATCCCTTTCAAGGAACAACAGACCTGAATATGATCACCAGGAAGTAAGGCTTTCCGGGCATCAAGACATCTGCAGGGGGGGAGATGAGATGATTTCATTTGCATAAAGTCAAAGTTAATTTCCCAAGTCTAGATAAATTAATAATATTGCAATAACCTTTCAAGAAGCTCTTTTGAATCTTTAGTATTGTGAGATAATTGTAGGGTCAGAGCCAAGGATTCAGCAGCAATAACGGTGTCCAAGGAATTCCATCCCTGTAATACACATATTGCATCATGTTTTGACGATGACAACAGATTATGAGATATAACTGTTCTTGCAATATTTTCTTATTTCATTCAGCAAGATTATTACAACTAATTCTAAAAGAAAAGACAGAAAGTAGCAGATCTAAAAGATTACAAATTGCCTGCCATGGTACATCATCTGTTACTAATTGCCAGTCATAATACTTTGCATGATTGTCGAGTAATTATAATAATTCCACAAATTATCAAATTGTGATTGTTTTCTAAGAAACTGTTGAGATATTATTCTAGTAGATTTATTATTATTTTGTTAAGATATTTCTTATTATTATACTCTCCTAGTTTCCTTTCTTAATTGATCTTTTCCCTAATTCTTGGGATTGTTTAGGATAGTCTCTTGTCTATATAATGTACATTCTTCTCATAGAAATATACAGAGAAAATATTCAGCTTTAAGTTGGTATCCAGAGCAAGGTCCGAAATCCTAGCTCGTTTTTTGGTTTAGCCTTGAAAAGTTTCTAGGTGTCCAAGGACACCAAAGTCAGCTCTATTCCTCACGGGAGCCGCTGCCGCCGCCGCCGCCGCTGACACGCGCCGGCTCATCAGGCTCGCCGGCCGCTGAAGTTTCGTCACGGGAAACATCGTGACGCGCTGCCACGCGCCGCCACAGCCCGTCAGTTCCTGAAGCGCATGAGCACCACGTGCCGTCGTCTGGGCCTCCGTCCGCCCCGAAACCGGTGCCATCCGACTCGCCTCCTTCTTCTGGTTCTTTTGGGACCCCTTCCAGCTTGTGGGTCTCACGTTTGAGGCGTGTTTTTGGTGTTTTTCTGGTTCTGGTCACTGTTCCTGCAGGCTATTAATCACTATTGGTCACTGTTGCAGTATTATTGATCACGGCTTGGTCACTGTTCCTTCAGATCCTGTTTTTAGCACACCAAGCTTCTGTATTTAGCGTTGTTGCTATTTTTCTTTGATTGAGTCATCATGGTTGAGACATCAAAGGATGATTCTACTAAAAAGGGCTTGATCTCGTTTGCTTTTCAAGGATCGCCCACCATCACCACTGAAAAATTGAATGGTAAGAACTATTTGAATTGGTATTCTTTTGTTGAGCTGTGGTTTTTGGGTCAACGTCTTTCAGATCATTTTACTAAGAAGACTTCAAAGGTTGATTCTAAGTTGAAGGAAGATTGGGAGCAAGCTGATTATCAACTTGTATCTTTGTTATGGAACTCTATTGAGCCCACACTATTGGCACACTTCCGTCCGTACAGGACATGTTATGATGTTTGGAATAAGGCTAAAAACCTTTATGCTAATGATGTCCAGAGACTGTATGAGTCTATTCGTAGTTTGGCTACCCTTCAGATGACTGATCAAGATTTATCAGAGTATTTGGCCCGAGCTCAGTCCACTATTGATGGGCTCAAATTGATGCTAGTTAGTGATGATCTTACAAAGGTGTTGGCAAAGCTTGATAATATGTTCATGGTTTTTATCCTTCATGGCCTCCCTAAGGAGTATGGATCCGTCCGAGATCAGGCTTTGACAAATACCACCATCCCTACGGTGGAAGAGCTTATTAATCGCCTCATCCAAGCCTCATTACCAGGCAATAATGTCTAGACAGCCCCTGAGTCCTCCGCTCTTATTTCTAATTATAGTGACCGTGGAGGCGGGGGTCGAGGACGTGGTCGTGGTCGCGGCCGTGGTAGAGGAAGCCTCCATTGTACTTACTGCAAGAAAGATGGGCACACTCAGGATCGATGCTTCAGCCTTGGTGGGTTCCCGAGCAAAATTGGTAATGTTGCTCAATCCTCCACAGATTCTGAGTCAAAAGGTGAATCTGAGACTACCTTTTCTACCAGTGAGTATAAGGAGTATTTACACCTAAAGGCAGCTCAATAGGCCACCTCCTCGGCCACTATTGCTCATACTGGTAATTCTACGGTTTGTCTTTCTCACTCTACACCTATTGGATGAGTTTTGGATTCTGGCGCTTCAGATCATTTGACTGGTAATTCCTCTTTTTTCTCTAAATTATCACCGCCCAAATCTCCACATTATATCACTGTTGCAGATGGTTCTCAAGTCCAGGCTACTGGTGTTGGACAAGTTTCACCCATTCCTTCACTATCTTTGAGCTCTGTCTATTTGGTTCCTAATTGTCCTTTTAATTTGATTTCCATAAGCAAATTAACTCGTTCCTTGAACTGTGACATAACCTTTACTTCTGATTCTTTCTTCATACAGGACCGGAGTACGGGACAGATGATTGGAGCCGGATCTGAATCTCGTGGTCTTTATTACCTCCAGCCTGCCGCTTCCACTATATGTGCTGCTGCTGAATCTCCTGAACTTCTACATCGTCGTTTGGGTCATCCGAGTCTACCAAAGTTGAAGAAAATGGTACCTGGTCTTCCACAGTTAGAGTCTTTGCAGTGTGAGTCTTGTCAGTTAGGAAAGCATGTTAGAGTCCCTTTTTCTAGTCGTATTAATAAACAAGTTACGTCTTCTTTTGATATTGTTCACTCCGATGTTTGGGGTCCTAGTCGTATTCCTTCTGTCTTCAGATATCGGTATTATGTCACTTTTATTGATGATTTCTCAAGATGTACTTGGGTATTTTTAATGAAAGATCGTTCTGAGTTGTTTGGTATTTTTAAAAAAATTTGTTCAGAAGTTAAGACTCAGTTCGACAAAACAATTCGCATCCTGCGCAGTGATAATGCAAAAGAATATTTTTCTGGTTGTTTTAATTCCTTTATGAATTCTAATGGCATTATACATCAATCTAGTTGTCCTCATACATCTCAACAAAATGGTGTAGCTGAAAGAAAACACAGACATATTATTGAGACAACTCGTACTCTCTTGTTAAATGCTAATGCACCTTTAAAGTTTTGGAGTGACGCTGTTCTTACTGCTGGATATTTAATAAATTGGATGCCCTCGTTTGTTTTGAATGACTAAGTTCCTCATTCTCTCTTGTATCCTATGGACCCCTTATATGTTGTTTCCCCTCGTGTCTTTGGTTGTACTTGCTTTGTTCATGATCTATCTCCAGGTTGTGACAAGATGTCTGCTCGTGCTATCAAGTGTATTTTTCTTGGTTACTCTCGTGTCCAAAAAGGCTACCGGTGTTACTCTCCTTCCACACACCGCTTTTATACATCTGCAGATGTTACATTCTTCGAGGACATACCCTACTTTGCTGCCTGAGGTGTTCTTCCAGATGACTTGGATCAGGTTTTGCCTACACCCTATTTTGCGTCTATTGAATCCAGTCCTGTAACTTTTGTTCCTCCAGAGGTGTCAGATGCTCCTTCATCATCACCCGAGTCTCCTCCACCTGTGAATCGGTATGGCATCGTTTATGAGCGGCAATTAGGACCACGTGCTTCAGCTCCTGCTCCAGGCGCCTCCTCCCCTGCTCCGGCTCCACCTGCTTCTCCTGATCTGTCCATTGTCATCCGCAAAGGTACACGTTCTACCCGTAACCCTTATCCTATTTATAATTTCCTATCATACCATCAGTTATCTCACTCTTGTTTCTGCACTTTCTTCTGTTTTTATTCCTAAGACAGTTTCGGAAGCACTATCCCATCTAAGGTGGAGACAGGCCATGCTTGATGAGATGTCCGCTTTAGACTCTAACCATACTTGGGAGCTTGTTTCCCTTCCTCCTGGGAAATCTGTTGTTGGTTGCAGGTGTTAAGACAGTTTCGGAAGCACTATCCCATCTAAGGTGGAGACAGGCCATGCTTGATGAGATGTCCGCTTTAGACTCTAACCATACTTGGGAGCTTGTTTCCCTTCCTCCTGGGAAATCTGTTGTTGGTTGCAGGTGGGTGTTTAATGTTAAGGTGGGTCCCGATGGACAGGTCAATCGATTGAAAGCTCGCCTGGTGGCAAAAGGATATACCCAGGTCTATGGTCAGGACTACAGTGATACCTTCTCACTAGTTGCAAAGATGGTCTCAGTTCGCCTCTTTTTAGCCATGGCTGCCATGAAATGTTGGCCCCTATTTCAGTTGGACATCAAGAATGCTTTCTTACATGGTGACTTGGAGAAGGAGATTTATATGGAGCAACCTCCTGGGTTTGTTGCTCAGGGGGAGCGTAGTCTAGTATGCAAACTGCAGAAATCTTTATATGGCCTGAGGGCGTGGTTTGGCCGATTCAGCAAAGTTCTACAACAGTTTGGGATGATTCGTAGCGAGTCAGATCACTCTGTTTTTCTTAGATGCTCCTCATCAAATAAATATATCTATCTTGTGGTTTATGTTGATGACATTGTGATTACAGGTGATGATTATGAGGGTATCAAGGCATTGAAACATCTTTTTTAGAATTTTCAGACTAAGGACTTGGGCCCTCTACGGTACTTTCTTGGGATTGAGGTAGCTCAATCAAAGTCGGGTATTGCTATCTCTCAAAGGAAGTATGCTCTTGATATTTTGGAGGAGACAAGTCTTATAGATTCTAAACCGGTCGACACTCCTATGGATCCTCATGTAAAGCTCCTTCCTAATCAGGGGGAGCCATATCCTGATCTAGGTAGATACCGAAGACTAGTGGGAAAGTTAAATTATCTCACCATGACCAGACCAGACATATCTTTTCCAGTCAGTGTAGTCAGTCAATTCCTTAACTCTCCATGTGACAGTCATTGGAATGCAGTTGTTCGAATTCTTAAGTACATCAAAAAGTCACCTGGAAAGGAGATCGTTTTCAGTGATAGAGGCCACATTGATATCATTGGGTATTCAGATGCTGATTGGGCCGGAGATCCAAGTGATAGACGGTCTACTTCAGGTTATTGTGTGTTCTTAGGAAGAAATCTGATTTCATGGAAAAGCAAAAAGCATCATTGTTGTTCTGGTCAATCTGACGAGTATCGGGCTATGGCGCATGCCACATCTGAGCTTTTGTGGTTGCAAGGTTTACTGCAAGAACTACATTTTTGTGAGGTTGGTCCTATGGAGCTTATGTGCAATAATCAGTCAACCTTGCACCTCGCCTCCAATCCAGTTTTTCACGAGAGGACAAAGCATATAGAAGTCGACTGTCATTTCCTTAGAGAAGATTCTCTCTGGAATCATCAAAACTTCCTTTGTAAATTCTAAGGATCAACTTGTTGATATCTTCACAAAGTCTCTACGAGGTCCTCGGATAACTTACATACGTGACAAGATGGACGCATATGATGTATATGCTCCACCTTGAGGGGGAGTGTTGAGATATTATTCTAGTAGATTTGTTATTATTCTGTTAAGATATTTCTTATTATTATCCCGATTGTATTTACGGGATACTCTCCTAGTTTCCTTTCTTAATTGATCATTTCCCTAATTCTTGGGATTGATTAGGATAGTCTCTTGTCTATTTAATGTACATTCTTCTCACAGAAATATACAGAGAAAATATTCAGCTTCAAGTGAAACCAACTGCTGAAGTGTTTTAAAATTAGAGTCCATATTTCTATAATTACAATAATGTAATTCAATAAACAAATTTAAAATGCCAAAAGTAAAAATATGTCAAGATATGTAAGAATAACTTAAAACTTTAGTTTGTTATTCAGCAAAAAATAGAAATAGCATGCTATCACGCAGGTAAAAAAGATCAGGAAATAACCATTCCCAACTATCTACAGTCTTGCTCAATGCACCAATGCAACTACAAAGAGAAACAGAATAAGAAATCAACTTACCTAGGCCGTCCCTACTCCCAAAACCAAGACAGGGGAACCACATTTAACAGATATAGAAAATGTAGCAAGTAAGAAGCAACCACCAGTTCACTTGAATGAAGAAACTAAATCAGCTTAGAGAAATTTTATTTGACACTTTAACAGATATAGAAAATGTAGCAAGTAAGAAGCAACCACCAGTTCACTTGAATGAAGAAACTAAATCAGCTTAGAGAAATTTTATTTGACACTTTAGGTTACTTTAATCAGAACTTACTTCCGCTCGCTCACTATTTATACAGATTTCTAAAACATGCATGCATCACCATTAACAAAGAAAGTCAATTTGAAAGCAGAAGAGGATAAAGAAGTTCATAGAAAGAACCTTTGACATCTCCATAATAAGCAGGATTTTTCTCTGGACCATCTCAGCTTCAGCAAGACGATGTGATTTCAAATATATCTAAAAGAAAAATATAGCAATAATTTAATATCATTAAGGACTGAAAAATTAATTGTTGAAAGAGAGAAAACGAGAGAACACATGAGTGAATCCGTGTGTGTTACACAGCGTAGCTATATTCTATTTATATAGTGCATTGTAATAAATACAAAATATTAAAGATGCCCTATTTTCTATATTTGCATAATACTATTAAACCGTAACTAATTATTTAGACCATTTCAAACATTAATAATCAGAAAAGTTGGAATAGACCCGCTTTGAGGGGTGGGCAATGCACAAACTCATTTTACCTTAAGCTGAAACTCTTAATCAAACTATAAAGAACTTGGGGGAGATCAAGAACCAACTCTTCCCAAAGTTTAAGTTGTTAGGTGAAGCCCCCACAATGGTTTTTATTTATATAATAACTAGTTTTGTATCTAAGCACATATATTACAACTAGTTTACCTCTCAAATATACTTGGATTGTATTATTCAGGTCTTAGGTGCCTTTTTCCACCTAGATGGCATAGGCCTCTGTTCAGATCATGTGCATTATGGCTCGGCCTTTTGGCAGTTGGCATAAATTCAAGATGAATAAAATAGAAGGGTAATTTTTCATCCTTATCAACACTTAAAAAAAAATCCTTTTGTTCCTCTAGTGCAAATCACTATTTATCAAAGCAATTTTCAGGGTAAAAAAGATTAAAAAACCACCTGTGAGAGGTACCGAAGTCTTCTAATGCATACAACTGACTCCCCTTGACCACCTTCCTGCACAAAAATGGCACAAGAACAAGACAATTCAAAATTACCAAACCCCACTACTGAGGGAATTTAAGTTAAAAAAAAAAAAAAGCATCACACACCTCTAGCATCCTTATAGAGTCATTAATAGCGACCTCGGCATCCCTTTCTTTTCCTTGGAGATACAGCACCTGAACACAAATATTGCAGCATAAGACCATTTGAGCCATAATTCCAAGAAGCATTGAAGAGAGAAGAAAATTAAAGGGAGAGGGGTCACCAACAAAGCAATTACATTCCAAGTAAAATCCTAGAAAAATCCATGAGCATAAGCTGATAGAGCCCAAGACCAAACAAGGTCTATATTCAAAGGCCCAGAGCAATTAGCTGCTCTGATTCCCTCAAGAGGGAAGTAACAAACGGGTAGAGTAAATTATGGGTTAGTTTTAGAGAGAGATGGTGAGGTAGTCATATCAAAAGAAGAGGGAAGGATAAAGGGTATCCATCTTGTATTCTGGCGAATTGTAGGAGCCTAGAGTTAGTTCTTTGGCTTGGAACCTCTGGCTCTTTCTTTGTAACTCCTTTCCATTCAAATACATATGAAATACGGTGCTTTATGATAGGAGTTCCTATCAGTGGTGCTTTCATTAAGAGACGCTGAAGTGTATGCAAACGAGAATGACGTCTCAGCGTCTAGAGGTTGTTGAGTCGAGGATTGTCGTTGTTGAGTCCAGTCTCAAAAACCAGGAAGCATTGCTGCAAAATCAAGATCACATGTTGAAATCTCGCGATTTGGCACTTAAGGAGCATACAGCCCAGCTGTGCTCCTTGATAACTGTTGAGATATTTCCCTGATTTACTTTCCTTTATTTCTGTTATGTAAATATCTTGTGTATATCTTTCTGATTGTATTTTCAATTAATTAGAAAGCGATGTCAGACGAAGTCAATAGGGTGGCGCATATAGCTCATATGCTTGATGGTAACGAATACAGATCCCGCGCATGAGCGAGTGACAGAGGATCTTGCGACGTCGTCTTGTCAGACGGTAGAGTGGTGGTGTCTGAGATATACAGCGGCGGCACGTAGCGGAGACAACAGCGTGTGGCGGCAGTCGTTTGCCGAACGACATTCCTTCATGTGACCCAAAACAATGAACATAGGCCAATGCTTAATGACAACTGAAGCTCTAGAGAGAACATTTATTGAAACAAAGAAGGACAAAAGAGATTTAATAGATAGAATTCTTAATACAATTATTGGAACATTCCTAAACTTTTGGGAACTCGGTAACGGAATAGTGACAGGACAAGTCACGGAGGATGGAACCGCTCTTAATACCATGTTGAAGTTATGGGTTTTCGATAGAGTAGGAGAAGAGAAAGAATGAAGACTCTAAAATATTATTATGATTAATGATTTGATTATGATATGATGATGATATAAAGGTTAAGTACTAACCACTATTTAGAGGGATACAATACTCCTAATCTTAATTGAATAGGGAATCTAATCATGCTAATAACTACGTGATAAGAAACTAATTCTATGCAATAATTTAAAATACCCTCAGATAAGATAAGATAAGATATCCTCTAAGATATGATACGATAAGATATTTTCGTATATTCTAACAATTTTCTTGCATTTTCTTTCATTTTCACAATCAAACACTTAACACGTAACTGATCTAACTGCTATGCCTTACTTCTGCTGCCTTTCTTTTATTCTT
The DNA here is from genome assembly GCA_037113605.1 of Calophaca sinica. NCBI lineage: Eukaryota > Viridiplantae > Streptophyta > Magnoliopsida > Fabales > Fabaceae > Calophaca > Calophaca sinica. The sequence continues at coordinate 51,276,551 of CM073735.1, read as the reverse complement.
CTCTCTCGTGTCCTATCAGAAGTATAGAGTGACTCTCATGTAGCATGATACATTTATAAGAAAAAATTTATCTTCAACTCATTTTAATTTTTCGATCACCTGGTGAAGATCAAAATGTGGTGAGTTTTACTCTTAGGTACTACTTGGTACATTAATTTATTTTGTGAAAAAAAAAATTGAATTACTTCATTTTTTTTATCAAGTCATAGTTGAATGAACTAAGATAAAGTATGTGTTTGTTTTGGCATCTGCGCACCCCCAAACGCCAGCTTCACCCACGGCTAGTAGTTCTAACTTTCACGTTTGGAAGCATTGGAATGTGTGCTAACAGAAAAACAAACACACAAAATATGTCATAAATTTTGAATGCAAAAGTCATATAAATGTTTTTAGTGGGTTTTCAAGAATTGACTGATCTAGAAGCAGACAATATAGTGATCTTCACAATGAGTTTTTTAGGGTGGCATTCGATTTGTTTCTTGTTTTCATCTCCAATTAATGTGTTTGTGTTTATAATTTCAAAACGCCACCTTGTTTTCATTTTGTTTCTCGTTTCCAAGATGTGGTGAAGGAAACGGTGAATAAGAGTACAATGAAAGCAAAACAATTACCACTCCAAGATGATACATCGTATCTGAACATTCCGAATGGCCATATCCCAGAACACGCCTTTTTATCTGAATAAAGTCATATTCAAATTAAGACAACACATGCCTCAATCATCAAACAAAGAAATGATATTAAGATATACTAATTAATTTTAAAGTGGTTACAGTATACAGAGGAAAATAACTGTCTCTGCCTGAGCATAATAGGTCCATACCTTCAAGGCACGCTGTTAAAAAGACAAAAATAAAAGGAGAAAAGGAGAAACAGGTGGTCAGTATAACTGAAGAAACACAAAGGAATAGACTAACAGCACTATAAAACCATGTTAATTCCACAAAAAGATTGTGTGTAACGGGGAAGGGGGGATGACCATAAATGCCAACACAAACATATCAACTTTCAAGATCCCAAAATGCTGAAATTTGGTTCTACTAACATAATAATGCAAAATATGAGTAAATGATCAAAAGATATCCACAACAACAGCCAAAGTCTTTTCCCACTAGATGGGGTTGCTACAAGGATCAAACAATGCCATAATGTTTTATCGTATATCATATCCTTTAAATCCAAATCTTTCTTGATGGTTTGACTTACAGTTTTTCCTAGTCTTACTCTACTTCTGACTGTTGGATTGTCCTCCATCTAGTCTACCCACCTCACTTGTACTTCTATGGGCCTTCTCCACATGCCTAAACCATCTAAAATGAGACTCTATCATTTTTTCTACAATAAGTGCTACCCCAACTTTCTCTTAATACATTCATTCATAATTATATCTTGTCTTGTGTGATCACCATCCACTATAACATTCTTAGCTTCGCAACATTAAGCTTACTTTCTTGTTGGCTCTTTATAACCCAGCATTTAATCTTGTCAGAATTATTGTATAGGGTAATTATGTAATTATAATAATTAGGGCAATTTTGAATCCTTGTATTTATAATATTCTCCAGTGTGTAACCACTAACCAAGACATACGGATTCTCTCACTTGCTTTCTCGTCTCTTTCTCAAAATGGTATCTAGAGCCTAACAGAGACAACCCTAATCCGTGCCTATCTGGTGGACCCACTATCCATCGGCGCAATTTTTTCCCGGAACTTGTGTTCTTTCTGCTTGTTATCATCGTGTCTCATATCTCCTATGTGCTTGACACCGCTTCCAGCCACCGCTGTATGTCACCGCCGTGTCTCATTTTTGGCAACTTTTGAGGCAAAATTACTACCAAAAGGCTCGCCTTGAGTCGATCTGCTAGGCACTAAAGTTTCAGCCCCACAGGCAACACACGAACCTATACACGCCGGAAGAGTCCGCTGCTCCTCACACCACTATCGTTTCTGCCGCACATGGCGGAGTGTCAACCACCTTCTCTGGCCACATCTCCAGCACTCAAGCCACCATGTTGTGCTCTTTCCAGAACAGCCCACGCTTGGCACTTATAGCAAAACCCTCCCTTATGGCATCTCTTTGAGCTCTTTCTCTCCCTTCTTGGATGACCCATTTGCTGGTCCACAACCCCAGAAGGCTAATTCTTCTATTTTTACCAACTATGCCACTGCCACACTCTCCACTGACAAGCTGGATGGCAACAACTACGATACCTGGGCTTCCGACATCAAGCTTTGTCTTTGCAGTCAGGGCTATGAAGACCACCTCACCACTAAGAGTGATTCTCTGCTGGCAGACCGTCCTGGATGGAAAAAGATCGATGTCCAACTTTGCATTATCATTAAATCCACCATTCATCATTCTCTGAAGCAGATTTTTCGTGCACATGATACTTGTCAGGCTGTTTGGGAACAAACCAAGGTTCTTTACACCAATGAAACTCAAAGACTATATGGGGTATGCCAAAATCTCAGGAATGCCATTGCTCGTAGACGACTTGATGGCTCCATGGCTGATTATTTAGTCCATGGTCTACTACATGATTTCAATGAACTCTTGCCCCCGACTTCCACCCCTGCCAAGGAACATGAACAGCAACAAACATTTTTCATGTTGTTAGGTTTGTCTATATACCCATGGAATATTCATTGGTACGTGATTAAGTTATGGATTCTCCCATTTTATCCGCTTTGAACATTACTTGGTCTACCTTGTTGCGTGTACCGACAAACCATCTTCTGATGAGGACGACTCTTAGTCTCACAAAGCAGTGATCGTGGTCGATCCCAACAAGGCAAATCTCGTCCTAAGTAATGTCTTGAAAACTTGTGGCTCAAATTTCAAAAGATTTTGAAATGTCTAGATAATTGGAAGAGTGCTATGGTTCCTTTAGGCGGTCATCTAACCCTTTCAGGTGCTTTTCTTATCGAACTTATTAAAGGGTTTTATTGAAGTTATGTCTTCATTAAATTAAGGAGTTGCGCAAAAGATTAAGAAATGAGGGATAGTATTTAGCTACAAGTAGGAGAGAAAGAAGAGACTATATGGTGAGTTGTGCAGTTTGTTGCAGGCCTTAGAAACAGTAAGGCTTAGATCTTGTCAATTTGGTGTAGAAAAACATTGCAATATTAGGTAACAGCAATGGTGTTGTCCTTAAGAAAGTAATACCCTATCGAACCAGATTACAGTGTCCTTAAAAATATATTAACCTGTGGGTTTAGTTAAATACTGCAGGGAGCTACATGTAAATGGCGTAAAGTTGATGGGTATTAATTAGAATTGTTGAATAAAGTTATCCTCTATGCAATAGATGGATAAAAATTAGCACATGTCACCAAGACCATGATTGTTAAATTCAACAAATTACCTCATAGCTAACACGAGCTTTTTCAAACATCCTCTGTCCAAGGTAGAACTGCCCAAGGTTGTGAGCAGCAACCCCAACCCTGCATGATCACAGTTTCAAATTAAGCCATCAGCCCAGATGGAATTCATGTAACAAGGGCACTACACATATAATATATCACATGTAACATATATATAGGCTTCAGATTTTAATCTGATATATTCTCAATGAATAGCCGTTTTATGAAAAAGGAAATTTTATTACAGAGAAAAGAGGAAAACTAAATTTTATTTGACAGAAATTTTATTTGATCCACTGCCAGTGTAAGACTTTTTGCATTATCAATCAACAAGAAAGTTGGTAAAGCCATAAAGCCATGTACCAAGCAAGCTTGTACGAACATGAAATCAGAATAACATATTTGGAGACCTGTTTTGGGAAGCTTGATGCAGTGTTTTTGTTTACTTCATAGAATGAAACAAAGATGAAACTTTCCGGTACATATCTGTCCATTCCTCCTTTTCAGAATTCTATTTTCCCAAAACCTTGTTCCATGCAAACCCTAGATCATCATTGTTTATGTTCCGTTATTTCATGGGCATTAAACCTGACCAGTGACGGATCCATAAATTCTAAGTTATGGGGCCAATACTCAAATATATAAAGTTGTCGGGAAAATACTCATATAACATATACTCCCCCAGTTCCTTTTTAAGTGTTGTTTAAGGTTTTTGTACACTAACCAAGGAAATCAATAATTTTTTTTTTGTTTTTCATGAAATTGTTAGCATTTTTCCTGTGATACCCTTAACTATTCATTACTTCATTGCACTTGTTTCTCTCTCTGTAATAAATAGTTAAGGATATAATTGACAAAATAATAACTAATATAACTTAAACCTTGAAAATGACAGAAAAAATAGTAACAAAATATTTCTAAAAAATAGACACTAAAAAAGGAACAGAGGGAGTAATATATATAGTACAAGCTGGAGCAAATATTGAGTTTATCCAAATTCTAGTTTTCCTCCAATGTCCCCACTCCCCAACATAATCCATCCCTGAACCTGACCCTTGCATATCATCATTTCCATTCATTTATTTTATGGATATTTTTTGGTTGCTTTTTTTGATAAATATTTTTTGGTTCCAGTTAACAATAAAGTAGATGAAGCATCATTTATGATGGTTTCACAGCAACTGCACCCTACCTTATATCATCAGGACCAAAAGATTCCTCTAAAATGTTGATAGCTTCCAAATACAATGGTTCTGCTTTGTCAAATGCCTTTTTGACCCTGTACAACTCTGCCTGAAATGACAATAATAGAAATTTGAGTTGTGCATAAACAAAGTCATTTACTCTCTCAATTAACCTCAACAATGGTGCAAATTCCACATCGACTCTCTAAAAGCAGTTTCAGCAGTTTGTTGTGAGGCAAAACTTGAGGTAAAGGATCATGCCGTGCATAGTCAACCAATCAGAATACCTCAACAACAATAAAAGCGATTTACTAAGTAAAACCAATCAAATGCTTTAAAACACGCACACAAGACAACTAATGTTGCAAGAAGCTGAAAGTTTATTACACTTCTACCACCACTGTTTTCAAATTATCTGAGGTTTGACCATTGTAAGTTGTGTATCAAATGTAGTCATGGTATGCGGACCACGTCATTCTTCCTTTTTAAAGAATTATGATCAATGTACAAATGTTTCTTAACAGAAATTCAAAAACTTCAGAAATGATTCAACAAATCTCAGGGAAATAAGTATGGAAGTAGAAGAATAAAATGATTAAGAAAAAATCGTCCAAAGTCATTAAAGAACTAGAAGAATAAAAATAATTAAAAAAATTGAAAGGTGTCAACTCAATAAGTTTCTCCGAGAACTAGAATATTGTGTTTATGGCCTCTATGAGGTCCTCTGATGATAGCTTAAATGGAGAGTAACATCTCTGATATGCAGAGAGCTTGGAAACCTTTGTTGCATTCATAAGACTCTTTCACTCTCATTTATTTTCATATATTCAAGTAGGAGGTATCCTTGTCCTCCCCCAGTTGTACTTTTCCCTTTTTCTCTCCTATAAATCTTTATCTAAAACATAAAGAAAAATAACAGTCTCCAAAAGGAAATCTCCAGGATTTATTGTACAGTTCCCAAAACAATTATCAAGTGCAGGTACCAGATTGTTGCATGCAGACGCAACATGCGGATCTTGCTTGCCAAAACCTTCTTTAGCTTCTTGTATGGCAGAAAGGAAGAGTGTTTCAGCTTCATCTAGTTTTCCCTAGAAGAACATCCACAAATAATACATAATCAACATCTTTTTTCCACTAGGTGGTGCATATAATAGAACTGAAGTTACTGAATAGAATTTTAAAACAAAGCAACAAGAAGAAACTGCATGCCTGCAGGAAAAATTCTCTTGCTTTATCAGTAAAGACTCTCCATTTTGCTGTATGTATATTTGATGCTACAGAGCCATCCTCAATTTTTTTAAATCCAATTAAGTCATCCCCAGGGTTATTATCAGAAGATGCTTCAGTCGTTACATCCTTTGCAAACGTAATGTTGGCACTAATCCCCAGAGTCACAACTGCACAAAAGTCAGAGTAGTCAATCTAAAATATTTAGGACTGACTATGTAATATACGGAAAAGATACTCCCAAAAAATGTAAAAGGTCTATTCAATATTTCTGGATGTCAGATTAGGAAACTCAAATAGACCAGAGAAAATATTCAATGGGGCAACTAAGTCTTGCATTGAGACAGGGTAGACCAAAGGAAGTGGTGACTGGAGAAACTAATCTAATAATCACTGTTTGATCAACCCAGGTGCAGGTAACCACTAACTAGTTTCCATAATACATCATGAGAAGCAAGTAGTTTTGAAACCCCATTGAATCACCAATGCCCCCAAGTGTAAACAGCACGGAAAGAGGTGCAACAGACAATGGTAATATTATGTTATAGATATTTTTTTAAAAAAAAAACAATGTGTGCACCTAAGATCTTAAATATTTTTTGGTTAATTGGTTATTTTACACAGTTTCAAATCTCTTTTTATCAAGATTTCGGTCTTCACAGTCATTGCTATCTTAATTAAATGAAATTTCAATAGGGGTGGGTCATTGCTTATCCATGCTTCAAGACTGAAGTCTTTCACGTGAGAAGTGTGTCAGAGATGAAACCTATCTTTGGACCAGCATCTAGAAACTAACTGTTGGGTAAACAGGTTTTTTTTTTTTTTTTTTTACTATATAAGAAAGAAAGGCGATTCAGACTTCTGGATATTATACTATAAGCATGTGAACTAGAAGCCAGTAAAAGCATAGAATATGATGGGTGAAAAGAAAAACAAGAGAGGGGATCAACAAGTACAAGCTCAGCAGCAATTCTCCCTTTGATCTCCATTCAAAAATGAAAGGATTCAACTTTGCTACCAACATCTCCCTTGGAAGAGCTCTCTCCATATAGAATTTAAAATTGCCTTTTATTGCAGTAAAAGATAGCAACATAATGTACAATATCATCACAGAAATTACAGAGATAGCATCATTAAAAACAACATTACAATATATCTGTTAGTCATAGAAGCATACCTACATGTCCAGATATAACAATCCATAGACAAGGATCCCTAAGATTTAATCTCCAACCATATGCTCCAGCTTGATACCAGTGTGAAAGCTTTTTACCTGAAACAACATAAGATAATAAGAAAGTAAGAATAAGTGAATACCATCTTCATTTTGCAGGAAAATTGGACAAAGAAAGTAAAACCTATAAATATGTGAAATTTCATCTTCATCATATAAAATGCAAAAATAAAACTTACTAGCCCAATTGTCACAAAAGTTGAATACACACACAAAAAAAAAAAGGGAACCAAAAGACACAGCTAAATAGAGAATGTAAAGGGTGTCATCAAATCACGGCGAGAGTGCCATTGGGAGAGTAAGCATGGTTCGTACCGGAAACTGAGTTGGGCAATGCATTTGTGGTAACTGTGACGGAAGAGAAGGCATGGGAAGCAGGAAAGCGAAGTTTTTTAAGCAAATTTGCAGCTGCCACGCGCAGAGACATCTCTTCCGGCGAGGAACAACAGGGGCAGCCGCTGCCGAGTTTTAAGAGTTCTGGCGTGGGTTTATGTTTAATTGTGAAATTTTATTTAATCCCTCGAAATAGTGACATTTTTTCATTTTGTTCTCTATTTTTCTTTTTCTTTTTTTTGCTTAATTAGCAATTTGGTCCCTTAACTTATATTTGAAGTTCAATTTAGTCCTTTAACTATTTTTTGGGTAAATAAATCCTTTAAGTTTTTAAGTTGGGTTAAATAGGTCATTTTCGGCCTTAAGTTTTTAAGTTGGGCCAAATAGGTCCATTAAGTTTTTTAAATTGTGTCAAATAGGTCCTTCGTGGCAATGACTCATTTGGCCCAACTTAAAAACTTAAGGCCTAAAAGGACCTATTTGACCCAACTTAAAAACTTAAAAGATTTATTTGCCCCAAAAATAGTTAAAGAACCAAATTGAACCTCAAAAATAAGTTAAGGGACCAAATTGTTAATTAAGCCTTTCTTTTTTCAAATGGGCTTTTAATAATTTTTTTATTTTTTAAATAGTTCTTCTGTTGCATTTCACCATTTTATTTTTATTTTTTGTGAATGACATAAGAAAGAAGAAAGAAGACAAATAGTACATCAATCCTAAGGAGTCAGACATACGTAAAGCCCACATCCCAGCTGGAGGGGTTATCCAAATCTTCCAATGATTTGTGCTTCGAACACCCGCCTTATTAAGAGAATCCCCACACATGTTCGCCGGGAGATAACAAAGGAGCCATCCCCATTGAGAATAGCCACAATCTGAACCAAAATAGATGCATAAGAGTGGAACTATTGGTGATTCCTTTCCTCAATAGCGGTAATCGCATCAAGAGAGTCAGCTTCACACAACACATGGGTAAAGCCCCGAACCGAGACCAACTGCAACCCATATAAGATACTCAGTAACTCTGCCAACAGAGGGTTCCCTGTGTCGTCAAAGCTAGAAAACCCCACAATCCGAACTCTGTTCTGATCGAAAAAGATCACCAGAACCAATCACACCTGTGCTCTCCAAGAAGCTACCATCAGTGTTCAACTTCACCCAACCAAATGGGAGGCTATTCAACGGACCAAAAGTCTAGCAGCCTGAGAATAAATCTCATTAAATACCCATAAGAAGAAAGTAATGAAAATAATTCTTTACTAAAAAAAATACTGAATGTTGGCTATAAATCTCATTTCCCATTCCTCATTGCAAGTTTTTTTTTCCTTTCTTTAATTTCCTTTTTTCTAACTTCCCTATGAAAATTGACCCAATCAACTAACAACCATTAATTAGTTTTGTCCCTTGTGCCTTTTCATGTTAATTAACTTGGAGGTTTCAATACTTTGCATCACTCTTATTTCTTCTCACATACACCCTCTCAATTGGGTCGTTGTCTTTCAATACCTCCCAAAAGGTTTTTCTTTTCACAAGATGGAAGCTTGGAAAAACTTCTTGAATGTTGGTTGCTAACTTCCAATTGTTTTCATATTCTCTCAATTGCTTCTACTTGATCAACACCTCGACTTCACGTGCCATATTGTCCCATGAGGATATCATTTCTTCAGGTTACACCTCCAATTCATGCATTTCTGATAACGTTTGGGGTAAAAGTTAAGATTACTGAATAGGATCGATTGCCTTCTTTAGTAAGGAGGCATGAAAAATGGAATGATTTTGCTTAGGGTTGTTGAGTCTAGCCTACACACCACTTGTCTTGTTCCCTCAAACACTTACTTGAGGCTATAAAGACGAGGTCTTAGTTTTTTTTGGTTGGATTTCCTTGCAAGTGATTTCCTTTTATAGGAACACAATTTTAGAAAGACTTGATCTCTCTCTTCCTAGACTACTTCCCTTCTATTTTTATTAGCATGTGCATTTAATTGATCCAAGATCATGAATAAGTTGGTTCTTAATCCAGTCAACAACTTATCTTACTTTTGTGTTAACCTATAAACTTCTTCAATTTTGGATGGAATAATAGTGTCTTTCAAGAGTAAAAATGGGACTTGTCCCTACAAGGCTTTAAAGGGTGACATCCTGGTTGTTGCATTATAGTTGGTGTTAAACTGTAATTGTGTCCAAGCTAGGCAGTTAGGCCATTGTTTAGGTTTAGTACCTTTTAAACAACATAGATAGGCTTCCAAACAATGGTTTATCACCTCGATTTGACTATCTTTTTATGGATGATAAGTTATGTTGAACTTCGATTTTGTACCTGATCTTTTGAGCATCTGAGACACACCTGCATCCCATTTATAATATTACTATTAAATACGCATATAAAATCGAATAATAATAATAAGACAATCAGAGTGCAGCGGAAGAAAACATATATAATATTATGCCAAGTGTTTTTATACAGGCAGGGTTCCGTCATAGGAACCACCAAAAGAATAATATACAAAGATACATGAACCCATGATGGTATACCAAAAAAAAATCATCATATATCAAAAGTACATAAACTCCTAATGAGAGTCCTCCTACAACTGGCCTTGCCTATGGAATCTAACGCGCGGTCGTGGCGGTAAGCGGGAATCCCCAACAGAAGGGCATCCCTGGAGCCTGGATGCGTAGGCCCTTAGAGGCTTTACCAAAGGTGCTACAGGAGATGAGGGGACAGACGTCTCAGACCTACGACGCATACTTCAATTAAGTTTAAAGTATAGTTGCATTCTTAAATGTAAAACTTGATATCCCAACCTAGTTAGTACGAGTTATTGATGGTTGAATAATTATAAATATGTAATTGAGTGAACAAAGCTTAGTTAAGGGCCCGCTTGTTACAGATTAAAAAAATGATTTTGACAATCAATAATTTAGAGATTAATTTTTAGAGATTTTTAAGAAAAGCATAAGTTATTTTGTGTTTGTTTACAATCATAAAAATTATTTAAAAAATAATAATTTTTAGCTTGTTTGGATACAACCATGCGGAAGTGATTTTTTCTCCCATAAAATTACTATAAAGGACATAAAAACTATTTTTAAGAAAACATGTTTGTTGAAAAAATAGTTTTTATGTATATTTTTTTGAATATAGTTAGATTTAGTGGTCATTCTTAAATATATTTTATATCATAATGTGAATTTTCTTAACTTCAAATATATATATATATATATATATATATATAATTAGTTTTCAAATAATATACAATTGGTTTTACTTTAATTTATTTATATAGTACGCTACCTATATTTATATATGCAACATTAGTTTTACTTTTATTTTATATTTTATTTACGTAACAATACATATTAGGTACCATAATTTTTTTTTATAGAGGATAAGGTAACACAAATATTTCAAAATAAAAGCAAATGGATCAAGAAAGTTGTTGACTGAGGCGCAGTGAAGGACCATGCGAACAGAGTTGTGAGGCGCAGCGAAACACGACATATATGAGGCATGATGTGTAAAATTTAAAAATGCTTAAGGATCTTTTTGTCTTTTTATGTCTAAGTATTGGTTCCATCTTTTCAAACTAAACACTCTCTCCCTTCTACCGCAAGAATGTTTTTTCGAAGCTGTTAAGAGTAGCTTTTCATTTCAGCGATGTTATACTTCGCGAGAGAAATCCATCGCGATATTCACACTAGTGCACAAAACAGAAAAAAATTAGTTCTTTTACACCGGTTGTAGGTTTAACCGGTGTAAAAAGTGATGCGGTGGCAACTTTGAAATTATTGCATAACTTTTTACACCAGTTATATGTCCAACCGGTGTCAAAGGTTCCCGATTTAAAAACTGAAAATAATTTACACCGGAATTTTATATAACTGATGTTAAAAGGGAACTTATTACACCGGTTATTTAAATAACCAGTGTTAAAAGTCTTTCTCTTTGATTAAAATTACTTTCTTCATCTCATTCTCAGATACGCGGGAAGCATTTCTCTGAGATAACCCTACTCTTTCTCTCTCGCCGCTGCACTCTCCTTGTTCTCTCCGCCATTCGAGCCTTCTATCTCGCCGCTGCACTGTCATCGTTCTCATCATCTCTCGCCGTCGTTCTCCTTGTCGTGGTTCTTGCCGCCTTTAACCTTCGAAGCCCTGTCTCAGAGGCAAACCAGAAGCGACCACACCCACTTGTTCCTTCTCCCTGCTTATAGGTTTTTTCCTTTACCTTATAGTTTTTTTCCTTTTTGGTTTTAATCTGTTTGATAATCTATTCATGTTAGCTTCTAATCTAGCTTTGGTCCAATGCTGAGCATTACCTAGCTTCATGGGTATTCATCATTGGCGAGCTATGTACTATGTTTAGTTTCTTTGTGCGACTCGGGTTGTGCCACTGTTTCAGGTTAAAGTCATTCCCTGCCACTTGTGTTATTGTTAAGTGTTATGGAAACATTTGGTACATGATTTTTGACATTTAACACATGACAAAGAATGCCAAGTAATATTGTCTGCAATGTGTATATAAGTTTACCTACAAAGATAATATGGATTGTTATTTTCAAATTATGGTCAAATGTTTGAAATTTATAAGGTTCTGGGTTTTTTATTTTCATTCAAGTTTATATCCTTTACAAAAAGGCAATTCTCTGCACTTACGAATAATAATTAAACTGTTGAGGTATATTATGTTTTTTGTTGTCATTCAATTAAATTTCAATTTTGTTGCTCATGACTGACCATTGTTGACAACAGACAATGTCTTTAGATGAAAATCGTGGTTGTGGGGGGCGTCGTACTCACATGGCTTTCAGGAGGTCACGTCCCTCTATTAGCAGGTCGATGATGACTGCAAGGGAGTATCGAGATAGCTTTGTGAGGATTGAGGATGGCGATGCTCGTCATTGCGATCCTTATATCATGATTTGATGAACCAGTATGGTGATCCCGTGCCGACGCTGACCGTTGGGGCGCGGGCCTTCGTATGTGCAGGCTTCAGAGGAGACCACCCTTTCCCACGAGGCCCGTAGCTGCCAGGGATGTTCATCAAGGGACGAACATCGTTCAGATCCCCAGTGATGACGATGAGATCTCGGAGTATACTCCATCCACACCGGAGTATTCTCCCATCGTAGAGGATTACACTTCATCGACTCATTCGGAGGAATCTACAGCCTGATTTTATCCTGGGGACCCCTCAAGGAGCCATCACCAGCCTTGCTTTTATATTATGCATGTTATCTATTAATGTATTTGACTGTTTTGATATTTTAATTGGATAAATATATCAGGAGAATATATTAATGTATATTTCATTGCTTTTTATGAATATCCTGACTATTTAGATGGATAATTATGATTACGATATATGATGTATGTTTTTATATTTGAGCTTCTATATTTAATTTGTGTTAAGTCTTAGTTTCCCGTTTGAGATTCAACAAGATGTTTGTGTGTGTACTGGGGATGGTACCGCTCATTTTATTGAATCTTGAATTGTCCAAGTAGGACAGTTTGGGAAGAAACTTTTTCTTTTATTTGGTTAATAGTTAGTCTTTAAATCTTTTATCTAATACATGATGAAATTTCAGATTGCTACATTTCCTATTGCCTCTGGGTGCATGCTTGATCGTGGTGGATGTCACCACGTTTGGATTGTGTACTTTGAGACCAATGAGAAATGCTGCCGAAATTTCGTCAGGTATAAGATATAAGGATTTAACGACTAACTATTAACCAAATAAAGAAAAAGTTTCTTCTTGAATGGGATAGGTTCATACCAAATATATAGAGATCTGTTGGATACTTGTGGTTGAAGGGTCCTGAAGTGGTGATTGTGTTCATTAAATAAGCGTGTGTTTACTTTTTCAGAACATAGCTATGGATCGTAGTTGGATGCAAAAAAATCGATTAACTGATGAGTATAAGAATGGAGTGTCAGAGTTTCTGAAATTTGCTGAAACAAGGCTTCCTAATAGTAATGGAGAATTTTATTGTCCTTGTGTTAAGTGTGGGAATCAGGCACCTCTAAAAGTTAAAGACGTACGTGAGCACCTTGATGTCTTTGGGATTTGCCAGAGTTATACAACATGGACATGACATGGTGAAGTGTTAGACACGCCAAGTGTGTCCAAAAGTGGGGAAGTTGAGGTAGATATAGGCGATCGACTAGAGGACATGATTCGTGATATTGGGCCATATTCTTTTAAGCGAGCACATGTGTATGATACTCTATGTATTGGCAACGATCAACCATTGTATATGGTTGTCAGCGGTTTTAAGGTTGTTTAATCTTAAGGCGATAAATGGGTGGACTGATAAAAGCTTCACTGAGTTGCTGGAGTTGTTGAAGGACATGCTTCCAGAAGGCAACACATTGTCGAACCGTAACTACGAGGTGAAGAAGATATTATGTCCGATGGGTGTGGAGTATAAGAAAATACACCCTTATCCCAATGACTGTATATTATACTAGAAGGAGAATGAAGACAAAGAAATATGCTCTAAATGTATGAAATCACGATACAAAAAGAAGGATGGTGATGTTGGTTGTGATGTCACCTCAAAAGGTCCTCCTGCGAAGGTGTTATGGTATCTTCCAATTATTCCAAGGTTTAAACGACTATTCGCGAATGCAAATGACGCAAAGAATATTATATGGCATGCAGATGAGTGGAAATATGATGGGAAGCTTCATCATCCGGTTGATTCTTTGCAATGGAAGAGAGTTGATTCTTTATTTCCGGATTTCGGCAATGACCCAATAAATTTGAGGCTTGGACTTTCTACGAAAGGAATGAATCCATATGGTAGTTTAAGCAGTAACCATAGTTCATGGCATGTTCTCTTGGTTATTTATAACCTCTCTCCTTGGTTGTGCATGAAGCGTAAATATATTATGTTATCTATGATGATATCCGGACCAACACAGCCAGGAAATGACATAGATGTTTATTTAAGTCCCTTGATTGAAGACTTGAAAATATTGTGGGATGAAGGCATTGATGTTTTTGACGGGTATTCCAATGAAAATTTCAAGATGCGTGCCATGTTATTTTGCACCATAAATGATTTCCAGCTTACGGGAACTTGTCTGGGTATAGTGTTAAGGGGCATAAAGCTTGTCCTATATGTGAAGAAGGCATATGCTACCATCAATTGCAACATGGAAGGAAGACTGCTTATCTTGGGCATCAGAGATTTCTCAGACGTAATCACCCGTATCGGAGGTTGAAAAGGCTTTTAATGGTCGCCAGGAGAATGGAGTTGCTTCAAACGCCTTAACTGGGGAAGAAGTTTATGAACGGGTGAAGAACATCAATGTTAGTTTTGGAAAGAAACAAAAGAAGTCTACTGAAAAAAAACATATGGAAGAAGAGGTCAGTTTTCTTTGATCTTCCATACTGGTCGAGTCTTGATGTGAGACACTGTATTGATGTGATGCACGTGGAGAAAAATGTTTGTGATAGTGTAATCGGTACGCTTCTCAACATCAAGAGTAAGACAAAGGATGGTGTGAATGTTCGTCTAGATCTGGTTGAGATGGGCATAAGAGAACAGTTAGCTCTAGAGCCAAGAGGTAACAAGACATATTTGCCACCAGCATATTATACCTTGTCAAAACAAGAGAGAAGAAGCTTCTGCAAGTGTCTATGGGGCGTGAAAGTTCCACAGGGCTTCTCTTCAAATGTCAACAGTCTTGTGTCAATGAATGATCTCAAACTACTTGGCTTACAGTCTCATGCTACCGCATCTTGATGCAACAACTACTACAAGTGGCTATTTGTGGCATCTTGCCAAAAAAGGTTCGGCATGCCATAACTAGATTGTACTTATTCTTCAATGCTGTATATAGTAAAGTGATTGACCCGCAAGAGTTGGACGACTTGGAAAATGAGGCTTTTATTATCTTGTGTCAGTTGGAGATGTTCTTTCCTCCCTCGTTTTTCGACATCATGGTTCACTTAATTGTTCATTTGGTGAGGGAGATCAGAGTGTGTGGCCGTGTTTATCTAAGGTGGATGTACCATGTCGAACGATACATGAAGATTTTGAAAGGGTATGTGAAGAATCTATACCGTCCCGAAGCATTTATTGTTGAAAGGTACATCACATAAGAATCCAGTGAGTTTTGTACAAATTACTTGTCAGAAGCGGAACCTGTAAGGATTCCCAAGTCTCGTCACGAGGGAAGATGTGATGGTAAGGGTACACGAGGTCTAAAGGTTAAGAACATGGGTCATGCGGAAGTGATGCAGGCACATCTGTACATATTGAATAATACTGATGAGGTTGAACCATACTTGTCTACTTACAAATCCATTGTCAAGGCCAAAAACCCTATAGGAACGAACAATGGGTGTTGAAAGAGCATAACAAGACATTCCTAAACTGTTTTAAACCACATATTTTGAATGATGATACTATTTCTGATGACATAAAATGGCTAGCAAATGACCCTAGCTTTAATGTCTTATGTTGGAGTGGGTACGATATAAATAAATTTTCATTTTATACAAAGTCACAGGATGATAGGAGTACTGTGCAAAACAGTGGGGTTATGGTCATGGCTTCTGCAATGCACTTCTCTAGTTCAAAGGATAAGAACCTTGTTCTTGCATCCATAGGTTATTTTGGGGTCATTGAAGAGATTTGGGAGTTTGATTATTGTAAATTTAGAGTGTCTGTTTTTAAATGTAAGTGGGTTAATAGTAACAGTGGTGTACAAACCAATGAATTATGATTTATATTGGTGGACCTTGACAAGATGGGTTATACGGACGAGCCTTTCATCATGGCATTCTGATAGGGCCACGGCAAGTGTACCGGGTCGTTACAAGTAATAATTTCGGTAAATACCGGTTATCGTCCTCAAGGATCGAAAGCCAAATACCAATAATTGACAACAACTTCTAAGTGAACACCAAATGGTTTTGATTATGGTTGGAAAGTTCAAGTGACAGTGAAATTGGTTTAAAGAACAACAGGAACACAATGTAAAGAGTGATGTAAGGCAATGGAAAGATGTTGGAGTTAAGCTTCATTCTACTTCAACTATGACACACTTTAACATAGTGATTAACACAAGTTGGTTCTCTAGTTTGTCTATCAATTTCTCTAAACAAGTTAAATCCCAATTCCTTAGGTAAATAACCCTTTTTATCTAGCTAGAAGTCCAATTCCTTGGATGCATGCAAGAAGATAAAAGCATTAAAAACAAGAAATCGCAAAGATAGCAAGTACCCAAAGGCTATTCCTAGCTTAAAGTGATACAAGGGTCACCTTCCTAGAGCACATAAGCATATTGAACTTCCATTCAAAACACAAACAAGAGTTCATTCCAAGATTGATCAAGTCTCAAAAAGCATTAAGAACAAGGAAGGAGATCACCAAACTAGAAGAAACCCACATGCATTAACATAAACTACATCAAGCATTCATAGTGTTCATAGAAATTCACTCAACCCCAACACAAGGGGATTTAATTCGACATGATAGTGATGGAAAATGAAAACAAAAACAGAGAAAAGAGAAAAGAACCCATCCACAAGCCAAGGATTTGAGCTTCCACTCTCCCCCTCTTGCTTCCTTCAATGGGTGTGCTAGGGCTTGATTTGAGCTTTTCTCCACCTATATTTCGTGATCCCCCTTGTCCAGACCATTAGTTAGGTATTTATACCAACTGGACCTAAAAGAAAGCCCAAAACACGCAAGAACAAAAGCTGGCAGCAGCACCTCGCGCTCTGCGCCGCGCCAGATTCTCGAGAGCGGCGCCAGCGCCAGATATCCAGGGCGCCTGCGCTCGAGCTCTATGTTGTTCTCGCAATTTTCACCTCTTTAAAGTCCGAATTAGCTCAAGGTTACTTCATGAAAGTTGAAGATATGGATCTTAGCTTTCCAATGGCATCGGTTTCATCTAATTTGGACACATAGAACTCTAGATATGATCGAAACATTGAGCAGTGTCGGTGCAAGTGCTCCCGGTACTTGAGCGCCTCCTGCGCCTGCGCCTGCTACACTTCTAAACCTCAAAATATGCTCCTTTGGTCTAAGGTAAATGTCTCCAATCAATCCATTTGCTTACCTACATTAAATCAAGATAAAATAAGGACATTTGCTCATCAAAACAACTAAAGAACTAACATAACTTGCAACTTGAAAAAAACTCCATAACAAAGACTCAAACTCAAAGGATTTGAGGCCAAACAAGGATCAAAATCTAAGTTTGCATGAGAATTCCCTTCAATTAAGCACATGATATTGAGGATTATGGGGAACCATCAAACACTCCAAACTTAAACCTTGCTTGTCCTCAAGCAAGAACTAAATACAAAACAATTACACACAATGCCAATCTTGATCTAACCATTGGACTAACCCACAATTTTTCACCACTTTCAAATGTTATCGCACAACAAGCACACTAATCACAAAAATTCATTGGGCTTTATCTTCATCAGAACCAACATGAGACTATCACAAATTAGACATTGAGTCACATAAACAGTGAATTCACCATCATAAACTCAACAAGTAATGGAATGCACAATTGAAACTTTCAAAGTGATTGAAATGCTTTCTTTTCTAGTCACAACGTTTAGGAAAAATTTCCACTCAAACTCTCAAGTGTTTTGGGGTTTGTGTTTCACTCATTCAACACAATTTGAGCTCATCCCCCATGGATTTGATTTTCATCTCATCCTCACATGATTACCACTTGCACAATTCTCCAATCAAAAGGTCTTTTGAGGTTGTAACTTGGCCAAGGTAGGGGTGGATGAATTAGACATTTAGGCTTATCACCCTTCAAGATAGATGAGCATCAACCAACTCTAGAAAATTTCACTATATTTCCTCTTTTCTTCATTTTTCCAAAGATGGTATTTCCCAAAAATCCAATCCTTAAACAACATTTGTCACACAATTTTCGATCCCCCAGTAACACTTTGGTCTCAAAGGGGTACCAATCCAAAACCAACCTTTTTTTCTGCACAACTCAAACCACAACAAATATGGTAATGTTCCCTCACTCCAAACTTAGTTCTTTGTCAACCTTTGTCAATTCATGCTCACTAACCTCTTTAAGTGGGTACAAGATAATAACATGGTTAAAGGCTATTGTTTTGATGGGTTAACAAGAACAAAAAGCTTTAGGCTCAATGGGGCTTTGCAAACAAAGGTCATATTATGTTGGGTTGGCTTTTTAGCTAATTGGCTTCCAATGAAATTTGCCTTTTCTCTATCAAAGCATTGTGCAACCAATAACATGCAACAGAGATTCAATCAAAGTTAGGGAATATAAACTCAAATGTGTCCTCTCAAAAGAATTATTGATGAAGGCTCTACAAAAACCACAGGACATGCATATATCAATCACAAAGAAATTGTAACAAACAAAACAGTTGAGCAATGGTTGACTCACTCCAATAAGTTTCTAGTCTCAAGTTGTAACTCTTCTGCAGCCCATTTAACATCACCCCAAGTGATTGGTGCTCTACACAAAATTCAAATCACAAGTGGGTTCAAATCATAGTTCACCAATGATTATTTCAATTTGACATCTTGGACTACAACACAAAGGACTAAAAACATCACACTTTGACACATAATAAAGACAACTCCAAACTTAAGCTTTGACACACAAACTAAGATGAAAATCAAACAAACTAAATTCTAAAATTGCAAGAGAAAGAGATAGGAACTCCCTCGCATGGGTTGCCTCCCATGAAGCGCTTCTTTAACGTCACTAGCTTGACGCTGTTAATCCGCTCTCAAGGTGGCATATATGACACAAAGAATACGTCATCCTTCTTCTTTCTTTTCTTAATCAAGGACTCCATGAGCTTGAGGTATGGATGACGTTACTTCCAAGGCTTCTCAAGGTGGAGGATGACGAATAAGGTATCGAGGGCATCTACGAATCGATCAAGCTCTTCATTCCCATCTACCTTTTGTGAATCATTTTTCACTACCACCACGTCTTCATTTTGGTCCTTCCCCCTAACCATATTATGCTCAGATTGAATTTCATGTGGCTCTTGTACTAACTGTTTACAAATTTCATCAACTTGCATTTTGAAATTTTGCATCACAGCTTCGATCTGATGATAATTGGATCTTGTTTTGGCCTCCGAATTGGATAGCTCTTGTGCATATTGCACCAGAGCTATTTCCCAAGGTTTTGGCTCTTCGGGAATCACTTGAATGCATGGTGGTGGTGGTGGTAAACATAACAAAAATGATTCACAATCCTCCTTAGAGCATCTATAAAAAAGCTTATTCGTCATGCACTCAAATTGTGGTTGGGAATCTACTGTTCCATGCATACACTGAAAAGCAAGCACCTCAAACAACTGTCAAAGCAACTGAGAACTAAAAAAAATTGTTAAGGAAAATATGAAAAGAAGTACAAAGTAATTAAACTAACACTAAAATAAAAATTAAAATGGGTTCGAAATAGAAGTCGCCTTCGAAATTACCAGTAATGGTAAAATCGATCCCCGGCAACGGCGCCAAAAACTTGATAGGGCCACGGCAAGTGTACCGGGTCGTTGCAAGTAATAATTTCGGTAAATACCGGTTATCGTCCTCAAGGATCGAAAGCCAAATACCAATAATTGACAATAACTTCTAAGTGAACACCAAATGGTTTTGATTATGGTTGGAAAGTTCAAGTGATGATGAAATTGGTTTAAAGAACAACAGAACACAATGTAAAGAGTGATGTAAGGCAATGGAAAGATGTTGGAGTTAAGCTTCATTCTACTTCAACTATGACATACTTTAACATAGTGATTAACACAAGTTGGTTCTCTAGTTTGTCTATCAATTTCTCTAAACAAGTTAAATCCCAATTCCTTAGGTAAATAACCCTTTTTATCTAGCTAGAAGTCCAATTCCTTGGATGCATGCAAGAAGATAAAAGCATTAAAAACAAGAAATCGCAAAGATAGCAAGTACCCAAAGGCTATTCCTAGCTTAAAGTGATACAAGGGTCACCTTCCTAGAGCACATAAGCATATTGAACTTCCATTCAAAACACAAACAAGAGTTCATTCTAAGATTGATCAAGTCTCAAAAAGCATTAAGAACAAGGAAGGAGATCACCAAACTAGAAGAAACCCACATGCATTAACATAAACTACATCAAGCATTCATAGTGTTCATAGAAATTCACTCAACCCCAACACAAGGGGATTTAATTCGACATGATAGTGATGGAAAATGAAAACAAAAACAGAAAAAAGAGAAAAGAACCCAACCACAAGCCAAGGATTTGAGCTTCCACTCTCCCCCTCTTGCTTCCTTCAATGGGTGTGCTAGGGCTTCAGTTTCAGAGCTTTTCTCCACCTCTATTTCGTGATCCCCCTTGTTCAGACCATTAGTTAGGTATTTATACCAACTGGGCCTAAAAGAAAGCCCAAAACGCGCAAGAACAAAAGCTGGCAGCAGGCACCCTGCGCCCTGTGGGCGCCCTGCGCCCAGGATTCCCGAGAGCAGGCGTCAGGCGCCCAGATATCCAGGGCTCCCTGCGCCCGAGCTCTATGTTGTTCTGCAATTTTCACCTCTTTAAAGTCCGAATTAGCTCAAGGTTCCTTCATGAAAGTTGAAGATATGGATCTTAGCTTTCCAATGGCACCGGTTTAATCTAATTTGGACACATAGAACTCTAGATATGATCGAAACATTGAACAGGTGTCAGGTGCAAATTCTGCTCCCAGTAGGCGCCAGCGCCTCCTACGCCTGCGCCTGCGCCTGCTACACTTCTAAACCTCAAAATATGCTCCTTTGGTCTAAGGTAAATGTCTCCAATCAATCCATTTGCTTACCTACATTAAATCAAGATAAAATAAGGACATTTGCTCATCAAAACAACTAAAGAACTAACATAACTTGCAACTTGAAAAAAAACTCCATAACAAAGACTCAAACTCAAAGGATTTGAGGCCAAACAATGATCAAAATCTAAGTTTGCATGAGAATTCCCTTCAATTAAGCACATGATATTGAGGATTATGGGGAACCATCACATTCCACGCCAAATAAATATTTTATGTGAAGGATCCCTCTAGTAATAGGTGGTCTGTAGTGCTCCAAAGAAGAAACATGGATGATCAGAGTGATGAAAATGAAGATGCATCTATAGATATTTATGACACTCCTTCTTTCTCAACACAAAGACCTTCTTTCACGGATGAAAATGAAGTGGACGGTGTATATATGCCGCTCGTGATGATCATCAAGAAGGGATATTAGAGGAGAAATGATCAAGTAAGTTTGTTATTTGTAACATTATAATATTTTTGTTAATACATGCATGTTTGTTATTTGTTCATTATTTATAATTTGACTGACATATTATTTTTTTGTCTATACTGTAGGCATCATGGATAATTCTTCAGCCTACTCTCCTACGAGGTCTAGGACTAGATGCATATGTAGATATTTATAACACTACCTTCTTTGTACATTGTTTATTTATATATATATATAGCTTAACTTTGTTTATGTGTATATTTGATTTGATATGTTTATGGATTACATTTGATATCTTTTGATGGTTTGAATTTTGGGCACATTTGGTATCAATTCTGCTGCTGATTGTTGTCAAATTTATTGCCTATTTATTGTCATTTTAGATTGCTTCTGGGCAGGAAAGGATAAAAATAAACAGAAAAACAAAAAAAAGTGCACATTTTACGCCGATTATACAAGAAACCGGTGTAAAATATTAGTTTTTGACACGGGTTGTTTTTAATAACCGGTGTAAAAGGACCTTCAAAAAAAATAAAAAACAAACGGAAATTGAATTTTTACACCGGATATATAAACGATGTAAAACTCCACATTTTACGCCGGTTAAATAACCGGGGTAAAAACCCAAACATACTACACTAGGAGCATCTACATCAGTAACAAAATCGGTGTAAAATCTTCCTTCTGCACTAGTGTCGCGAATACCGACATGTCTAGTTAAAGAAAAAAGGAAAGCAAGTATGTTGTTTTTTTTGGAGAATTCATGGATCGCTTAGCCAATCATGTTTGCTCGTGATGCTCACCACATTTCGCGACGTTAAGCATTTCTCTTTTCATTTTAGGGAAAAAATCATTTTTTTAAGATTCTCATTATCACAAAAAGCTTAAACAAACACAATCAAAATTTTTAAAATGATTTTTTACTTAAAAAAGTGATTTTTTTATTAAAAAAAGCTATAACAAACAAACTCTAAATGTTGATGCCTCGTTTTCGAGTGGGGTAACAAAACTACATAGGTGTGTGCATGCATGATGATAGAGGTGCATTTCTCTAGGCCAAAACATTGGGATTCGAACGCTGGAGTGGGCTAAGGACATGTGAATGTAGGGGGTTGAATTTGAGCTGGACTTTAAGACCATAGTAGACTATCTAAGAAGCCCGAGGTTGGACATCTTCTGGCGTGTAGGCACTTTCTTCTCACTTCACCAAACTATGTAGTTGAGTTTGTTAGGCGCCAAGCTATTATTATTGCCCACTCGCGTGCGAAAGCGACCATATCCATGCCTTGTAGCCACTTTTTTTTTTTTTTTGGTCATATTCCAACTTGTGTTGCGAATTGATTTGAATGAGATAAGTTTTTTTTTCTGTCAAAAAAAAGTTTGTAAACAGTAAAGTAAGTATCTTAATTATCAATAAAAAAATCAATGATAATTTGTTATGCATATATATGTAATATTAACCATTATTTTTTTATTAATAATTTAAATTACTTATTTTATACTCTAGAGTGGGTCTCACTTTGTTTAAAGTGAGTCTCACATTAATATAATCGGATAAAAAATACAAAAAGGACATAATAATTGCCAAATAGATATATCTTTTTGTTTTAATTTAGTTCACTAAACAAAAAAAATTAACTTCGGTTCAGCAGTTCAAAGAAAATTTAGCACAAGTTGGTATTATGTAGGTTACGAAAACAAATGACATTGAAATATTTTTTATTGTGAACAAAATAAATCATGACAATTAATTATTATTCAATAAAAATAAATTTAACAAAAGTGACTTATTTATAAGAAAAGGTCACAAATTTATATATATATATATATATATATATATATATATTAATTGTTAAAGTAACTTTACTCTTATTTCATGTTTACTATAAATTCATCTATTCCTCATATAAATGAGTGTAAAACATTTAATGTGAGAGTTATATTTGTAACAACTTTTCAAAATTATAACATTAAATGAACTTCCTTGATTTTGATGGTTTTTATTTTTTTCTCTTATATATAGGACCAGAGAAGGTAGTATCATGTATTTTTTATCCCAGTAAAAAAATGTATTTTATCAAAATCCCAACCGTAAATTCGATCTTCATCGTTAATGAAAGATAAAATACATGGTAGTAGTTCTTCAAATTGCTTTTTGCGAAAAAAAGAAAAAAAACAAAACAAAAAACAAAAAAAGTTCCTCAAATTGCTTGAGAACGTTGACAATTTGTTACTCCTACCAATAACAATCTTCTAAAATATTATCGCCCCCTTCATCATAAATTGCAAACGTAATTTGTTTTTCAAAATCTTGGCAGCACTTTACGCAAGCTAATCTGCTTCACCTAACAGCCTGGCCAGTTTTTTTATGTTTATCTCTATATAACTAATTTTTTTAAAAATTTAAAACTACTAATAAGTCACACAGACCAGAAGAAATAAACACCAACAACGGACAAAATCCATCATATTGAACATGTCAAATTTCATATATTTTTATTAATAATTATACTTGACAATCATTTTTTTTACTGATAACCATTACATTATTATGGTGACACTTGATCGTTAAACGAGAGAAAGAAACGTGAAGCAATGAACCAGCCTTGGTAGTAGTTGGAACCAACAAACAAGGCTTCAAACAAGGTACAAGCCATGACAAAGAGCCCAAAGCAAAGACCTAGAAAAACCAATGACCAAATCCTAATGAGAAAAACGAAACAGCTCCCTGTTCCATCCGAAAAGGGAACCAACAATGAGTTTCAAAGGCTGCAATGCATTATGTGTTTTAAATGGTAGAAAGTGAAGTGGTGGTTCATGGTTTCCAGAGAATGGTTGTGTTTGCAATCATGGAAGTAACCACATATGGGTCCATGTTGGATGCTGGCCTCCTGTCCTCAAAATAACCCTTCCCTGCTTTCTCTGTGTCCCTCCCAACTCTAATTGAAGCACCACGGTTTGCAACTCCCTACATAGTCAAATTACACAAACCATGTCAACAATGAGAAAAAAAATCAAGAATTTAATCATTACGTCCATGTTTGGGTTGGATTCTGGAAAGCCCAGAATCAATTCTGAAAGCAAAACCAAAATCAATAGAATTGAAAGTTATTATTATGTTGTTTGGATGGCAAAGTCGCGGTAAATAAAATTGATTTTGATGGGTAGAGTAGAATTGATTCCAATAGAAGCAAGAACTCCTAGTTTTTACATTGAATAAAATTAATTTTGGGTATAGGACCCACAAAATTATTTATATCTATGCATAAAAATTATTCTACTTTTATTACCCAAACGAAATCAATTTTTCTAAATTCACTTTTAAAATACCCTTACCAAGCACAAATCAATTTTATTAAACTCAATTTTTTTAAAATCATTTCTTTTAGTATCAATTTTTCAGAATCAATTCTATTACACGGGCGTATGTAGAACAATTTTACACACACATCTCACAACAATTGACTATGGTGTCACTTTGTTATAGTACATCGCGTAACATCTCTAAATATTTAAATAGTGAGATGTCATCGGAAGTCGCAATTTTTTTTTTTACAATGTCAGTACATAGTTATTAAATTCAAAAATCAATGTCAAATGAAACAAGCTTAAAAAAGATCAGTATTTGTCTCTTGCTTACCCATAAGAAGGTGTTGATGTCAGCTGTCTCGTGTCGCCCTGTCAAACGACGCTCGTTGCCTTCTCCATAAGCAGAAATGTGCTCCTTGTGCCTCTTCCCCAACTTCTCAATGGCTTGCTTGATGACTTCATATCCACCATCATTTCTCATGGTCTTGGTGCTGCAAAATTATTATTGTGCACTTGTCATGCATAAAAGCGAAAAGGGTTTAAGTTTAACTTAGTCTTTCTGTTTAATTAAAAAAAAATTACCTGTAATTTGTGTGAGCACCAGCACCATTCCAATCACCCTGGTTTTGTAACAACCCAAATGACAAAAGTCAACACCAACACAAAACAAATGTGTTGTGGAGAATAATTTGATGAATTTTATAATGTACTGAGATATGATTAGACGTCTATGTAAAATATTTGTACACCGTAAGTACACAGTTACTGAACTCTAATTTAATC
This sequence comes from Calophaca sinica, assembly GCA_037113605.1. Lineage (NCBI taxonomy): Eukaryota > Viridiplantae > Streptophyta > Magnoliopsida > Fabales > Fabaceae > Calophaca > Calophaca sinica. Next base: position 51,250,864 of record CM073735.1, on the reverse strand, counting down.
CCAAGAGGGGGTTAAAATAAAAATACAAACCGGAATTGGCTTGGGGTCAAAGGAAAGCACCACACCAGCAATCTCAGTGATCCTCTGTTAGAACAGAAACAAAGAAAGTTAGTTTAGTTGCAGAAAGGGAAATTCAACTTCCATTCAAAAGGTCAAAAGAGGTGTTGGTGAGTGGTGACAAAATCAGTAGTCATGTGCCACCTACCTCCAAAATGTAACGAGCAACCCACAACTCATCACCAGCAGAGATACCAACAGCGGGGCCAACTTGGAATTCCCACTACATACAATCAACAATAGATTAAATTGAAAGTAATAATAACATTATAAAAATAACAAGCTTAGGTTTAATTTAATTAAAAAAATATTAAGGGTAAACAATGATGAGTAGGAAAATAAGTGCATAAGTTGTTCCAACTTACTTGACCGGGCATCACTTCTCCATTAATTCCACTGATGTTGATGCCGGCATAAAGACATGCTTTGTAATGTGAGTCAACAATGTCACGGCCAAAAGCCTTGTCAGCACCAACACCACAATAGTATGGTCCCTGTTGAGTAAATAATAAAACAATAATGTTAGTTACAAATAAATTTAGAACAGATGGAAAAAAAACAATACTACTGTTAAAAAAATAACACAAACTCAAGTTTAAATTGAGTATTTTTTATAATGAAGTAATGGTGTGAACAAATTTAAAAAACTAAAATAAGAGACATGTTCTGATATTGTTCACTGATATATGTAAGAACTTAATAATTTGAGTCCCCAAATGTGGCAAAACACAACTCAACCCAATATGATGAGACAAAAAAAAAATTAAGAATGTTTAGGTAAATGTGTGAAAAAGGCAATGAGTTTGTATGTGTAATAGTGTAAAGTAACTAGCTTGAAAGGTAAAAAAAAAAACAGTAATGAAAATGAGTTTTCACCTGTGGTCCAGGGAAACCACCAACAGGCCACCCAAGAGGCCAGTGGACCTCTTTCTTTAACAAGGTGTATTCCTGCTCAATACCATACCTAATCACAAATCACACGGCAATTGTCAATCAGGAAAAAGTGGCAAAAGGTTATTACAATATGAATCACCAAAATCATCCCCCTGAAATTACATTGCACCGTCAACTTAGCCTCTAAACTTACTAATATTCTAAAACAGTCCTAGAAAATGAAAAACCTCAATCAAATTAGTCCTTTTGAGCCGGTCAATTTAGTCTATGAAATTATACGACACGGATTAATATGATCGAGGATTTTCAATTTCAGAGATCATTTTAAAATTTTGTTAACTTCAAAACTAAACTGGCGATTCACTCATTTACGATTACTCATCAAAGTAGCAACAAAATATACCAAGGTTCTTCAGCAACAACATCAGGATGGCTGAATATCTTGGCAGCATCATGTCTCTTGTTAGTGGGAATGGGTGCTCCAGCAGGAGTGTATGCATCACACATAACCTGAATTGAATTGAAAAATTAAAATCTAAAAACAAAAAAAAGATGACACCATTGAAACAAGTTCAACAGCATCAACTAAGAAAAGCCAAGTTGTATTGAATATTAATATTAATATTAATAGTTCAGTAGACAAAAAGATTAAAAAAAAAAGTTACCAGGATATTGCTTCCCCTTCTGAATGGATCCCTGAAAATGGCTTGTGGGCTGTATTGAATCAACCCCAAATAAGTAAAAGTATGAATATCCAAAAAAATGGAAAACAAAATTTTACAGATTAGTATAGGTTTATAAAATAAAAAAATTCATACTATAAAATCACTTCACTATCTTCTCCAGGAGCTTGGCCTGTGCTGGAACCATCATAATTCCACTTGGGCAGCTTTGAAGGGTCGCTGACTGGTCCAGGGAGGGTCTGTATCCCAAAACCATTTTAAATTTCCAATAATTTGAATGAAAAGCAAAATAAATGCACTTTTTTTTTTTTTTTTGCTTTTTTAGTTTGCTACAAGAAGTTAATTACCCTTGCTTTGCTCCTCAGGTCCATACCAGATCCACCGATCCTGCCATAATGAAAATAAAAACGTAGAGTTTATCAAAAGGAGAAACTTTGATATTAAAAAAAATTAGGTACAAGAAGTTAATGTTATTTTGGAGTGAGAATAGTGATTAGTTTGAGTTGTGTTGAGTACAAAGCAAACAAGTAACAAAAGGGAAAAAGGTTCTTCCTTTTTTCCAATTTATCCCAAACAAACAAGCAAAGTCGTATTGAAAGTGAATCAATACTAAAACTAAGGTTAATCAACAAAAGACAGAGTCAAAGCAGAGGAAAACATCATGGATTTACGCCCAAAAGGCAGAACAAAACATCTCTCACAAACCAATGAAATGAAATGAAAGATTGGCACGGAACAAAATAGATCATACAAACAAAAAGGAAGAAAAAAATTTAAACAAAAAAAAGGGAAATCATAGGAGAAAATAATTTGTCTTGTTGATAATAATCATGTTGATTTTAGAAGGGATGTAATGTAACAAAAACAGCGATGAAAGTGTATAGAGCAGAGTGATGGATGGATCAAATAAGAGATGGTAAAAAACAAATCACAACCACCACCATGAGAATCATTCAACAAAACATTCTCGTACACGTAAATTCATGCACACATGAACAGACACAGAACCGTCCCATAGTGCTGCGCTTGTTTTTATACGTACGGAACAACCAAAACATCTTGTGTGTTTGTGTGCGAGAGTGAGAGAGAGGGAGGGAGACTGACCATATGTATTCAGCGATCACCTTCTCCGTGGTTTCGGAGAGGTTAAGGTTGATGAGATCGGAAAGCAGCGACATCGTCAAAAACTCAAAACTTCGCAGCAATAAACTCTCTCTATCTTGCTTCTTTGAATCCTTCAGATTCAACACGGAGATGTGAACGGAGAAATATGCCAATTCGGGCTTTTATAGTGGCTTCTCCTTCCTGTGTTTATTATCATTAATTGTATTTCTATTTTATTTTTTAAACTAAAAAGCGAAGTTTTTAAATTAATTAATTAATTTGCTAAAAATTAGAAATGCGATTTTGAAAAATTATATTATAGTATAAAAGTAAAAACGATTTTTCCAACTTTACAATTTAAAATTGAGAAATAATATTTAATGGGTGTCCATAATAATAAATATTATAATAACAATATTATTAGGTGGGATTATATTATAGTGATAATAACAATGAGTCAAATAGTCAATGACATTATGTGCAATTGTTTTTTTTCTTTTTCTAAACAATGTGGAATTGTTAAATGACAACAAAATTAAAATAACAATAATAATTGGTTATAATTGGCCGTGCTTGGCGAAAGAATCTGAACGGTGGGGTCCATCCCTGTTTGTGATTCATCTCATTCACCGGATAACCAATGTGCCGGTTTCTGTTTATTTAATTTAATGGAGTATAAGATATGTTGACTTTTTCCCATACCCGTAAACTGTGTTTGGTTATTTAGAAAGATTTGAAGAGGGAAATATGAGAGAGGGATAAGATTTGTTTGGGGTATGAAAGAAAAATAGAGGAAAAGAAAAGAAAGGAAATGAAGGAAGAACAAGAAAAAATGAGTAGAAAATGAGATGATTGTTTAGTAGTCTGGTTTGAGAGAAAATAAAAGGAAAAAGTGAGAGGAAAGAATGAAACATATTTATAAAATGACATAAATATCCCTAGGTAAAAATATAAAAATCAAAGATAAATTAAAATATTAGTACAGTAAAAATATTTATTTTATCAATAAAATGGAACGAAAATAAAATATGCAAAAATAAAAATATGTTTTTATTATTCACATACCAATATTAATAAAAAGAAATAAAAATGATGTTAAAGTTACAACAAAATTGAGTTGAATTCAAATAAACCTGCTGTGTTTATTGCAATATTTGATGAGGGTATTATGGACATTTTAGTTGTTTTTTAGCTGTCAGGTTTTTTCTTGCCAAATCAGGAGGAAATATTCTTAAGGTGGGATCCACAGTTTTTTTTCTTTTCTCTCGTAATCAATTAGAATCCAAAGGGTGGAAAAGATTTTGGAAAACGTGTTCTTTTTATGTCTTTTCTTTTCTTCCAACTTTCGGGCCTTCCAAACACAGGAATAGTGAGAATAGATAAAGAGATGAAAAATAGGATAGAATTTGAGGTATTATTTGGTTTAAGAGAAATGGAGAAGAGAGAAATAAAATAATTTTATGAATTGACAAAAAAAACTTTTATTATCTTAATAAATAATTATCTAATTAATGTACCACACATCATTTTAGTGTCTCTCTCTCACTCACTTCTCAGCTACCAAACGAGTGAAGTTCATCCTCTTTCTCTCAAATCTCTCTCTCTCTCTCTTCAACCTCTCTCTTTCCTATTTCTGCTAAGACAAACGCATCAGTAGTTAATCTATGGATTTATTTGATCCCGTTGAATTCAGAACAAACATGAAAACATAGGGTGGATTTTAAAATGGGATACCTTAGCATGTATCCCATCGGGAGAAACTATCATATAGTCTTTGATTGTTTGATGGAAAAAATGAGAAGAGAGAAAGATGTGAGAAGGAGTATCTGAAGAGAAAAAAAGATGAGAAATATAGTTGATTTGATGTATTGTTTGGTATAAGAGAAAAATATAAAAATAGAAGTAAAAGAAGTGTGTTGTCTCTCTTGCACGCTTTGATTGGTTGGATAGAAAGTGAGAAGAGAGAAGTGTAGTTATTTTTTAAAAAACAAAAGTGCCTTTAACTAAAAAAATCAAATAATTAATTTAAAATTAATTATTGCAAAGCATAGGCCGCGCGATCTTGCCAAGGTTGTTCACAACAGCTTTCTTGGTGTTGTTGAATCAGTAAAGAAATGAGAAAACTGTGCGAATATTGGCCAGTGTATTCCATGGTGGTTTTCTAGCTGGGTTCATTGTGGGGGAGTGGGGAGGCAATGGGGGTGGAAGTGAATGGGATAGGGTCACTTTTTTAGTTTCAAAGAATTATAAGAACTTTGAACAATAAAAAAAAAATACAAATGAGGACTTGCTCGCGGTGGGAGACATGGCAAGGTCTCCCACGCTAGAATTCGCCATCCAAACTAATCGTATTTAATTGGATTATTTTGGTTGAGTTTCTCAATATTTTTCAATAGATTGGTTTGGTTTGGATCACCAACTCAAAATAAAAATTAAATATTTTTTTATAATGAAAATTTTAGGTGAGTTGACTCTCGAGGCTCATCATGGCTAGAGAAAGTTTCAAGGCTCTTTGAGCGCTTATAAATGTACTTACAAGTTACATATTACCCACCAACGAGGTCTTCACATCAGTAGTGGAATTCGAACCTACGACCTTGTGGGATATAGGTCTGAATCCTTACTTACTGGACCAATATTGATTAAAAAAATTATCTTCTTTTCATATAAAATTTTAAAATTTTAAATTGTATATCACTATGAGCTAAAAAAGTTTTTTCATTAATGATTCTAAGTAGTACTAGTAATAATTAAGTGAACTTCAACTGTTAATATTATTTTTTATTGTCAATATTATTTTCGATTGATATTTAGCCTCATTGTCTTTATCACTGCATAATGCAATAAACCTATGTGACCATCGGAGGGGTTGAGTCAAAGAAAAGACAATGCAGCCAGGGGAGTATGATTATCAAATCGAGATACGTATCGTGTAACAACCTGGATCGCCACCACTATTGGGTCGTACCACAGAGCTGCCCCACCCACTGCCTACCGGACTCTCTGGTCCATTGTCCGGTCCAGTCCATTGCCCGAAGGGCCTCAGCAGTGTCCGGTGAAACTCACAAGACTACACCACCCCCTTTGGCCTTGGCCAAATTAATGGTGTTTTTGCCTCCCTAAGGATTCAAGTCTTGCACCTAGAGGGTTAAATACAAGGTTTTTGAATAAGGCTCGAATCCTTAGGGAGACAAAAACACCATTAATTTGACCAAGGCTAGAAGGGGGTGGTGAAGTCCTGTGAGTTTCACCGGACACTGTTGAGGCCTATATGGCAATGGGTCAGGCGGGACAATGGGGCCGTGAACCCGGTAAGCAGTGGGTCGGGCATTCTGTGGTACGACCCAATAGTGGTGACGGCCCAGGATGTTACATATCGTGAATTAGAATACCTATTTTTCGAGTCGTGAATTGAATCTTTTATGAATCGTAAGATACATGATCAATAAAAATATGACATTTTTAAGTAAAATTAAGTGACATAGAAAAAAAAAAGCTCATATATCATATATGAACTTCAAAATAATTCAACTTATAAATCAGGGAGCAAAAAATAAAGAAGAACAAAGGAGAAAGGAGGGTGTGAAACACTGCACAGGCAGGAAGAACAGAAAAAATTGCATTGTAGCAACGAACCAAAACATAATGCGTTAGGGTTGTTTGTTTGTAAATTTGACTTGGGTTATTTGAAAGGATTGATTTTGGTTGATGATGTCCCATCTAAGAAAAATTGGAGGGAAAAAAAAACTCTAGCAAACCTTTTCGAAATCGGGTTGCGCAACTCGGCTCATTTTTAGGCCGCACTCACGACAAAATTCGTATCGTAAGATTCAGTGAGATTCACGATTTATGAGATTCAATAGAGTGAATCGGGATACATGATGAGATTCAGATGTAAAAGAGATTCACATTCCAATATATATTGATTGTGTTTGATTTCGTATCAAATCAAGATACAAATCGCAAGACTAGTAAGATATTCACATCCATCCATAGGAGTAGTTCATATATCTCGACCGATAAAAGTGGCCACTATGCCAATGGTAGATTGAGGTGGTAGCTGTGTAGCCTGTCGTGTAGTTACTATATGCTCTATTCTGTACATGTCACGAGCTATTTAAGATTTCGGGGTTTAGGGATACTGCCCCACGTGAGTGTACGGCGAAGGACGGCTACTGGTTTTATTGTTCCCGAGGGTTTTTACCGGCACGTGTCTGGTGCAAGAAGTAGCCCATCCTTCTATAGATCAATACCCTGTTCTTAGCTATGGACCTACTCGTTCTTGAGATTCTCACCTACTCCTCTGTTTACAACGCCGAATCCTTGCTCTGGGTCTAAGATACCCCACTGCCATCGCTGATTATTGAAGCACTAAACATGGAGTATTATTCTTGTGTTTACTGGAAAAAAAAAAAAAGATCCCATATAGTACCACTCCCACGTTGAAAATACAACTTTAAAAACAATTCTATGTAGTTGCTCTGAAATAATAAACAATTTGTATGTCTCACTAAATCACAACATAAAATTGGTTAAATAATTAATATTGAAAATACAACTTTAAAAATATTATGGAATAATAATTATTGCAATTTTTTTGGTAGGCCAAGTTCATATTATTAGCCTCTTTCCCACTGCCTTTTTGGTAATAATATTATTGAATGTTTTCAATTTAAAAACTTCATACACACTTATACACTTACGACTTCATTGGTTCATGCGAGTTCGCTGCGAAATAAAATGAGACGAGAGAGTTTAGTGAGAAAAATAGTTTTTTTCTTGATTGGTTTAAAATAAAAATGAGACGAGAGAGATAAATCACGGAGTCCGATGCAAAAAAAAAATTCTTCTTTCTTATGCGAAGAAATTGTGAGAGAAGACAAACCAAAAAGTAAATTACAATCTTACTCATAACAAAACAAATATAAATTAAATTAATTCAAGGATATTTTTGTCTTTTCAAAAATTACACACTTTTTTTTATTTCTCTCTTTTTTCTCTTATTCCAACCAATACCCCAAATCTACTCTATTCTCACCTCTTTCTTCTTCTCAAACTCTTTCTCACCTCTTTCTCTCTTTACAATTTCTTTCGTCTACCAATCAAAGCCTTAATTACAGTTAGATAACTTGATACTATTGTGTAGACCCGTGCGATGTGCGGATGAAATATGTTTGAGAGTAATTTTTCAAAACAATAATAAGAATAAAAAAGCTTAGAATAAAAACAAATGATATCTAAAAGTGGAAAACACTTAATAAAACTATAGTGTAGATAACATTCACATAAATCACACAGTAAGTTATGTGACTACCGGAATCTGTTATGTCAAAAAAGACCAAATTTAAACATAAAATAAATATAAAGGATGAAAAATATATTTAGCCTAAAATTATTGTATAAAGAGGTAGGCATGGCAATGGTACTATAGTACTATAGTCTACGAGGGAGAGGTTTTTTTTTCCAGAAAAAAAGGTGACAACTTTTTCCCCTTAACGAGTTCCGCACGTTGCTAAAGCATCTTATGCTCTGTGGGCGTAGGCGCGTGACAAATTATGTCATGCCCATCCAACATCTTCAAATTACTTTTTTCCTTTTTTTTTTTTGGGTCGTTAGGTGTGTTTAGTTTGGGTTTTGGAGGGAAGAAGAGGGGAAGAGAGGGAATGTTTTAAATTATATTTGTTTGGTTCAATTTTTTTAATGAGATGAGAGGGGAGGAGAGGGGAGCAAAATCTCTCCTAAGCCAATTTTAGCTCCCCTCCCAAAGTAGGGGGTTTTGGAGGGGAAGAGAGGGGACATTAAATTATTTAAAATAAAATTACAGAAATATCTTTATATATAATATAATATAAAATACTATAAGGATATACCAGTAAATTAATCTCTTCCCTCTATTCCCTCCCCTCGGTTAAAATATCTCCCCTCTCTTCCCCTCGTTTGAACCAACTAGACCCTAAGATTCAGTCATACATGGTTAGCCTTGACTTACGAATAAAGCAATGCTTATTTTTCTGCAATTATAGTTGGTGGCAAAGAAAGTGTTCTGAACAGAACTTCAGAGGATGACCGGAGGGAAGCAGTGCAGTTGTGCTCGCGACGGATGACGACGGCGCGTCGGGTGGTGTACCTGCAAACACTCCGACGCTCAAGTCAGTGTATGTCGAGGTGAGTAAAGAGGTGGTAGAAAAATCATTACCTTGACCGTTCGACGCGGTCTTCTTCAAATATGAGTTGAGGGCCAGTTCTTGTCGATGTGTAACCGTCCGTAAAAACCCGGAAGTCGGCATTAAATTCCTTTAATGCACAAAGTCATTGGGTCGGCCGCGTTGAGGGAAAGCGGACCAGGCATGCGACGACGTGGCATCGAGGGAAGGTGGGTCGACGGATTGGGCCTCGGCCACCCGGAAACGATTGCCCCAAGTCGCTAGCTCGACCGTCGAGGTGGTGACTTGTTGTCGGTTCGTTGATATCGACGTTCGACGCCCTTGTTCGTAAATGAACCGCAAGTGTCGTCATGTCGTGCTTGTTCATTAGTTCGTTCGGGACCTTCGTGTTCCACGTCTGCTGAGGCAGTTCTCGACACGAGGCTTGATGTGCTTGTGCAAGGCACAAGGCTTTGTCACGAGCTCGGGCACGCGGTCTCGGCAAGAGGTCGACAAGGCTTTATCACGAGCTCGTGCACGCCGCCTCAGACGAGGTCGATCTCTTCATCGGTAGCTCGTGCACGCGGTCTCAGACGGCCGATCACAGTGCTTGTGCTAACGCATAAGGCTTTATCACGAGCTCGTGCACGCGCGGTCTCAGACGAGGTCGATCTCTTCATCAGGTGCTTGTGCCAACGCACAAGGCTTTATCACGAGCTCGTGCACGCGGTCTCGGCACGAGGTCGATCTCTTCATCAGGTGCTTGTGCCAACGCACAAGGCTTTATCACGAGCTCGTGCACGCGGTCTCGGCATGAGGTCGATTCATCAGGTGCTTGTGCCAACGCACATGGCTTTTATCACGAGCTCGTGCACGCGGTCTCGGCACGGGGTCGATCTCTTCATCAGGTGCTTGTGCCAACGCACAAGGCTTTATCACGAGCTCGTGCGCGCGGTCTCGGCACGAGGTCGATCTCTTCATTCATCAAGAGGTCGATCTCTTCATTCATCAGGTGCTTGTGCCAACGCACAAGGCTTTATCACGAGCTCGTGCACGCGGTCTCGGCACGAGGTCGATTCATCAGGTGCTTGTGCCAACGCACAAGGCTTTATCACGCTGTTCCTGTCAAAGTATAGACAATTTGCAACAACTTGATGTAATTAAGTTAGCGTTAATTTTATGCTGAGTAAAGTGCTCGTAGTCGAGTTTTATACTTCCCTGTGGGAGTAGTTGATCTGGCTGTCCAAGCGGCAAGGTCGGGGTCATCAAATAATCAAGGTCAATGACGTAGCCGAGTTTAAGGTCGTCTGAATTTTGCAATTGCAGAGGTGGGCCTGGTAGGTCGCTCGAATACTGGACTGTGTATCCACCTGTTGCAGAGGTGCTTGTGCAAGCGCACAAGGCTTTATCACGAGCTCGTGCACGCGGTCTCGGCACGAGGCTCGATCTCTTCATCAGGTGCTTGTGCAAGGCACAAGGCTTTATCACGATCTCGTGCACGCGGTCTCGGCACGAGGTTCCATCAGAGGTGCAAGGTTTTGATAGTAAATAAATGCTGATTGTGTATTTCTTCAATCATACTTCACTGCTTCACACTTATGTGTTTATGATACATTTGTGTCAACTATAATATTTCTTCATCTTTGCTTGTCAGTGTTACTCTGGGGATTTGTCTTTGGCTTTTGAGGCTATCAACTTCTCTTCGTAATTCATAAATTTCTGAGCTCGTTTCAGGAACTCGGTCAGGGACCTCGGTTTGTCGACACCAATGTCGACACTGAATAGGCTTCCTTCAACCAGGCCTTGCTCTAGCAAGTCTGACTTCATCTCGTCGAGCATTTCTTCACCAAAATGGCTTCTTTGTTGAAGCGCTCGACGTAGTCTCCGATAGACTCATCTTTCTTCTGAATTGCGGCCAGGGCCGCTGTCGACTTGGGATGGACTTTAGACGCAGTGAAAGGGGCTGAGAACTGGACCACGAGCACAGGCCACGAAACAATCGAATTTTTCTTAAGAATCTGGAACCAAGACAACGCCGCTTCTTGAGTGAGGGGAAAATTACGCACTTCACCGCCCTGGGCGCCTCGATAGCCCATGACAGTATCAAAGCAACCAACATGCTCGTCGGGGTCGGTGGTGCCGTCGTATGAGTCCAAAGCGGGTGGTTTCTGAAGATGCTTCGGAATCGGGAATTTCATGATCTCGGATGTAAAAGGACCAAAGGCCCCGCTCGAGTCACTCGTGTCATCGCTCCGAGGAGTTGATGAAACAGAATGAGCACGGCGGAGTGCTCTATGCACAGAGCGGTGTGGAGTCGTGCCACGGTGGTGGCGATGAACAGATCTGAGATTTTCAGACTCCTTCGATCTCCGAGGAGAATGAGAGACTCGATCTTTTCTGTTTCCGATTTGGGTGGCAACGCGAGCGGAGAGTTCCTTCTGCTGATTCTCCATTCGATCGAGGCGTTGATTCTGAGCATGCATCGCTTCGGCATGGCTTCGGATGAATTCGCGGAACTCGCGAATGAGGATGGCGGCGGTCTCCGTTCCGGCATCGGTTTGAGCAAAGAACGATCGAACGGCGTCATGCGGAGAGGTGGTTCATTTGAGCTATCTACCGGCTGGTTTGGTGGTTCAAGATCTGCGTTCGCATGAGTGGAACTGCTAGTCGCGACCTGACGCTTCGATCCAGTCATTGTCGAGTGAAGAAGGGAGACTTCGACAAAGAAGGTGGAATCAGAAACGATTCCCACAGACGGCGCGCCAATGTTACGAACGAACTTGAGGAGGATGACCGGAGGGAAGCAGTGCGGTTGTGCTCGCGACGGGTGACGACGGCGCGTCGGGTGGTGTACCTGCAAACACTCCGACGCTCAAGTCAGTGTATGTCGAGGTGAGTAAAGAGGTGGTAGAAAAATCATTACCTCGACCGTTCGACGCGGTCTTCTTCAAATATGAGTTGAGGACTGCATCGCCGATGTGTAACCGTCCCGTAAAACCCGGAAGTCGGCATTAAATTCCTTTAATGCACAAAGCCGTTGGGTCGGCCGCGTTGAGGGAAAGCGGACAGGCATGCGGACGACGTGACATCAAGGGAAGGTGGGTCGACGGATTGGGCCTCGGCCCAGTCCGGAACAGAAAGTAAACTGGTTGTTAAAGAGTTTGAATTTTAAAATTGTTTCTTCGTGGAGAATATTAACCTCACAGTTATGTTTATGGAGATTTCGGCTTAAAATGAAAAAAAGGTTTCCCTTTTAATGTTTCCTTCCTAGAAGAATTATCACTTTCATATATTTCGTATCATACGCTAGATACAGTTGCTGCATTTAATTAATTGTTCTAACACTTAATTTCTTATAATTGTTTCATTATAAATATTACCCAGATAAAAACTGTAATTATATTTCACCAAAAAAAACTATAATTATATATTTTTACTGGGATCATGAAAAGTGTTATTATACTTTAATTTTATAATAAACTAACAAGTATTTCTTACATTATACGGATGTTTTTGAAAAATATAATATTAATTGTGAAATTAAATTAAACTATATAAATATAAACATTTCTAATTTTTAATTTTGAAAGATGGTTCTAATTGATAGAAAAGTAATTTTAACGATGATGATTAAATGAACTTTTTCAATATTAAATAAAAAATAAAAAATAAAAGAATTAGTTGGTTTTAATTAAATAACTAATTTAATTTAGTATAAAAGACCACGATATATCACATTAAGAAGAAAAACACCAAAAAAAACATTAAGAAGAATATACGCAGCTTCTTTAAAAAGAGAACACGGTTTTTTTTTTTGGTTCCAGAATGAAAAATAAGTTTAAAAAAAAAAAGAAGAAGCGAACCTACAACATCCACTTATAAAAAGAGAACATCATTTGGTTTGGTGAAAAATAATAGTAATTTCAAATTTAAGAATGAAATCTCAAATTTATTATATAGGTTTTAATTTATATAATAAAGGTATTAGTAAAATATTAATAAAATAAAAACTGTTTTTAAGTGTATTTTGCTATAGATTTTAAGAGAAATATAATTTTATTTGAGATACTATGGCTTTTTAGTATTAAAAATGAATATAAACAACAATTAAATGATAAAATACATTTATAAAATCTTAATAAAAAATGTTGAGTGTAGATTAATAGATATTTATAAAGACAAAACTTATATCAATTTCTTTAAGTTCTGAATGTTCTGTTCTTCACTAAAAATATATCAAAACTGTTAAAAAATTGTCTCAATGGGTGTACCTTAAAACTGTCTTCATTTGTCTGTTTAATGCAAAAACTATTTTTTTTGTGAGGAACGGGATGAACTGGATCAATAGAACTTTATATAAGTTTTATCCTTTTATAATACTTACATTATAATACTTTTCTCATTTTTTATTATAGCAAAAACAGATAATTAAATTCTTAAAACAAATAATTTGTCACGAGAGTGAAACTTATAATGTTGAGTGAAACAAATAATTTAACAACATGTTTGGTTTTCCGTTAATTTTAATTCTTTTACTTTTTTTTTTCATTTTTATTTGCTTTTTTTATTATAGTTTTATATAATACTTGTTATTGTTATTATATTAATATTAATACTATATTATAAAACTCATACCTTTTGAGTAATTATACATTTAAAAGTAATTTTGATTAGTATAGTCCAAACAAATTTCATTTTATTAAAGTTTACGAAGAAAATACCTATACATAAATCATGTTACAGTAAACTCATTTTTAACTAAATGTCCGTTTGTAAAATGAGGTTGCTTCAAACATCTATTTGTAAACTTTAATACAAACTAACCCTTACAAGTTTGGTGGGTGCAGGTGTGCTGCAACTGACGAGCAATTTTTTTTTTCCCGACTAAGGGGGATTAAAAATGTGTTGACTATTAGTTGCACACTTTCAAATTAGCAAATTTGAATGTTTACAAGGTAAGTAAATAAAATAAATGAAAAACAAATATAATTGATATTTTAAATTCAGGATATAAATTATAAATTCTTCATCAATCGTGCATCTAAGAAGTTTTCTTTTTATTTTTATTTTTTAGTATCCATCCTTTAGACAAAAAGATTTTTGGATATATTATCCACCTATGAATAGTATGTATTTCGGGATGAGTTTAATAGAGATATAACGTCGGTATAAAATATTTTTGCACTGACCTCTAATGATAGCTCATTATATTATCACGTCACCTTATTTTGTAACTGAATTATAAAAACAACGATATAATAGTGAGTTCTTATTATATGTTAATGTGAGAATATATGCCCCTTTTTCTCTTTCGGGATATCTTAACTTTTATTTTTCCATGAAAAAAGCAGTGGCTGAAATCCATAGAGAGTCACGATTGTTAATTATCGGTTCGTGTAATCAGATATTTATATAAGGAATTGACTCTTCACAAAAAAATAAAGAATTGACTTGTTCATTAATTTTTGAAAATCGGGACTTTTTTAAAATTTACTTTTGCGTTGAAGCTTGTGAATTATTTTTTGGTACATCACACGTACAGGGGTGGAGGGTAGTGTATCAATGAGATAGTCATTACTATCCAATTTTTTTTTTTATTAAAGACCAGTATAGTAATATAGAATTTCGCTATCCCAAAAAATACTCAGGTCGCTACCCCAGTATAGTAATAGAATACGTTTATCAGATAAAGTACTTACACTAAAAAAAATACTCAGATTGCTTATATTTTAGACACTTTTTTTGCTTATATTTCAGACCGGAGTAGTAGTTTATTACTAAAAAAAATTAGTAGTTTATTTTGTCTATAAAAAAAATTACTCTTTATATTTGGCCCCCTCGTATAAAAGTGGCTAGCTCCGCCACTGCACACGAACGTCACGTATCATTTAAAATTGTCTTATGGGTCAATTTGCAATATCTGCCATTTAGCTCTAGTTCAAAATCAATTATGGCCACCACTAATTTAGCGTCGTGTGTTTGATTTTAAAGGCTAAATTACAAAATTGGTCCTCTAAGTTTATTTTAGGTTTCAATTTGGTCTTCTACGTTTTATTTGTTTCGTTTTGGTCCTCTACGTTTTATTTTAGTTTTCAATTTGGTCCTTTCCGTCAGTAAAAGTCAATTGTCCGTAGCTAGAAGTTCATTTTCCAAAATGTTATTTGGCTTTTAGCTGCGGACAATAGGCTTTTAGTGACGGAAAGGACCAACCTGTTGTAACTTTTAAAACGTAAGGGACCAAAACGAAACAAATAAAACATAGAGGACCAAATTGAAACCTAAAATAAACATAGAGGACCAATTTTGTAATTTAGCCGATTTTAAAACAGTGAAAATTGATTTTGAATATATGAATTGATTTGTAAATTTTATTTTAATTAAAAGAGATCTAAATGTAAAATAACTTACGTTTGGATGTATTCACGTAAAAACGAGTCGAACAATAAATTTAAAACTAAAGATCACGTTTGAAAGCAAAAGCTCAAATTCTCAACTTTAAATGAAAAATTATTCTAGAGACAAAATTAATTCTATTTGAAAACACTTAAACATATTAAAATCAATTTTATGAATCTAAAATCACTTTGGCCTCTCACAAAAGTGAATCCAATCATGCATGAAGTGGTTTTATTCATAAATACTTGTCTTTTTTTATCGGTGGGAAAAACTCATAAATACTTGTCTTACATAATACTTGTTTAGAATTAGTTTGGAAATTCATATAAATGTACCCGAAAAAATTCTTAGCACTCCATGAAAATTTCTAAACGTATTGCTTGGATGTAGAAAAATGGAAAGATAGCTAGATGGACAGAGGATGATAAATAAAAGAGAAAAAATAGAGAGAAAATAAAGAAAAATGAAGATATATAGTGATTTTCGATATATCACATGTTAAACACATATTTCTATTGTGATTTTCGAATACTGCACAATCACCATACTCAGGGACTAAAAGTAGGAGAGAATAAAAGAAAAATCAGGGACCTCTATTGTAAAAGAGGAAAATATGGGGGACCAAAATCGCTAAAAAATATGGAAGGTCCAAAATCGCGATATTTGGAATTAATCATCACATATCCATAAACTTATAATGCTACTTGATCAAATTTGAATCATATAACTTATATGGCACGTATTTAATCATAATATCTACCACCTCTGATCTCTATTATAAGATATTTTTTGTGTATTTTTTGTCCTAATTACTACTGTAAGAAAAGTAAACGCATTTTAAGATGTATTAATTACTAGTATAATTTTTTATACCTCTATTTGATGTGAGAAATATGTTTACTAGAAACTCACGTTGTGAGTATAAAACATTTAATGCTAGAGATATATTTGGGATAAGATTTCAATTTTATAGAATTAAATAGTCTTCTTAGGTCTTGGTAATTTTTATTTTTTCTTCTTATATTATGGACAAAAGGTAGTTTAAGATAAGAAATCTCTTACTTAAGGTGCAATTAATGATTTTTTTTACAAGACAATTAATGATAAAATGTTGTAAACACTTTTTTTTATAGTTTTGTGAGGCAACACTTCTTTATAGTTATTCTTTGACAATAGTAAATAATTTATATTATTCAAATCTTAAGATATAGTAGTAGTACTAATATAGTAATTATAGAGGACCACGATTATCTGTAGTCAAGTGCAGTCACACTTGACTGCAGGGCTCTATATTTAGTATAATTTAGGGGTAAAAGAGAGATTGAAGTGAGATGAGTTGAATTATGCAAAGACTAAAAAGCCTTTGAAAATAGGCTAAATACAAGTGAATGCAGGAAAAATAAATATAGGTAATCTCATTTCACTTATAGATAATAAAACCCAATCAAAAATGGAAAATCCTAAATAGTACGAGAAGTTATCGCACAAAAAATGACGAATTGATATTAATCGTGAGATTATATTTTTATTTCAGTTTGTTTTTGTTTTTATTTATTTTAAAAATAGGAAAACCACCGTTTCGATGTATTCTTGTCAATTCGTGTTTTCCGTTTCGGTACTGTATAGGAGCCTTCATCAAAAATTACGTTGACATTGGCTCTCGGAAAATGTTGTTTGGTTGCCTTCAAAGGACATTTATTTTATCGTCAGCTCGTCTTTTATGCAGGCTATCCCGTTGCTAATGAGCTCATGTTGTTGTTTGACAATAACAATAACAATATAACTGCTGCTTCTAGTCCTAACATCACTAAATTTATTTAGTTATCAACTAAATAATATATTTGTTGTTAAAACTCAATTGCTTTAAAAATATAATAATTAATATAATTGCTGCTTCTAGTCCTAACATCACATATTTTATTTAATCATCAACCAAATAATAGATTAATTGTTAAAACTCAATTAATCGCAGGGGTTGATCTAGTGGAGCATAATAGTGTATCGTATCTAATAGGTCGTATGTTTGAATACTCACTAGTTCCATTGGGGTGATTTAAATGTAAATTCATTTGTAAGTGCTCTTAAAGCCCAAGATATTCCCTGCTTTACTGGAACACCATCCTCTCACCCTAAATTTCTTAGAAAAAAATTGTTAAAACTCAATTACTTGAGAACCTCGCCGGATAATGTCATTCATTTAGTTGCCTCTTCTTTTCAAAAATTAACTAGATTAGATAAATCAAAAACTTGGATCACATATGATTTTTCATCTCTAAAAAATCACTACAAAACATTAAATAATTATCGAGAGTCAAAAACCTTATGTATAGGGCGAACTCGGTTCGCTAAATGCTAAGTAAAACTCGTTTGTTTAATTAATTAAACAAACTCAAACTTGAGATTGAACTCGATTATTTAAATAAGTCAAGTCCAAGCCTTATACGCTCAACATTAATGGATCGTGAATAACTTGATTATATAGCTAAGGGTATAGCCCGCCTTTTTCAATTTATATTATATTTTCCATATTATTTTTTATGTAATTCATTGAAAGATGCGTGGTTGCTAGTAGCTGCATTTGTGTCAAACATTTTCACAGTCATCGTGAAGATTGGAGAAGCACGTTTCGACTTTTGACTTAATATGTTCACTGTACAATATTTTGGAATCCTTAGTGTGAACACTCAATTTTGACTGGGTATTTTATTTTATTTTTATTTTTTTTAAGAAAAATCACACAAAAAATATATAAATATTTTTCAGCCTTTATTTGAGTGTGTTATCTCACTTTTGTTCCATTTTATTTTGTTAAAAATGAGAAATCCGAAAATCTGAATTTATGCTTTATTATTGGATCATTGGTCCACATCTAAACTCATTGTTGGCCTTGGCCCAAGTTGAAAAAAAATGTCACAAATCACAAGCCCAAAATACTAACAATGTCCATTACATGTCCAAAAAAAATTGCAAAAATACAATAAGTCCATTACAGTCCATTATAGGTCAAAATTTACAAAATAACAAAACAAAAAAAGAGGAAAAAAAGAAAAAACAGAGAGGGGCAGCGCATGTCACTGCCTTACCACACCAACAGCACCAACAGAGACATTTTGAGGGTGAAACTAAGGTCTCCTTCTCCATGTTCTTAGCCTGTTTCCGATTTTGGTCAAGACCAAACAGCTTTGCAGGCACTATCCTGCATCCTTTGCAACCACCAACCATTCCTGCAACAAATGGCCAATACAAGGGTCAGCAACCATTGTCTTATTAGGACCCCTCAACTCCATAAATACAACAACAACAGAATCACAAAGGGAGAACAAAAAAAAAATCTGGACGCTTTTCTTGAGAGTTCTACTACCAGTCAAAGAATTAGAGGCTCCACATCGAAGCCTTAATTCACCAAATTGAAACAAACACAGACGAATAACCAAAAAAAAAAGAAACAGAGAAGAGGAAGAAACAGAGAAGAAGAAGAAAAGAGGAGAAGAGAAGGAGAAGGTTTGGGTCACCTTTTTTTCTCGCTGCGCTTCTCTTCCTCGCTCACGGTCACAGGCGACTGTGGTCAGGCGGACTACTGGCCCTCTCTTCCATCTCCCTCTCAGCCGTGTCTCCCTCTCCTTCTCCTCCTCCCTCTCAGCCGCATCTCTCTCTCTCTCTTCCTCCCTATCGCTCGCGGCCGCGCGACGGTCGCATCCCCTTTCCCCTCCTCGCCGCCGCACCTCTTCCCCCTTTTCCCCTCCTCGCCGCACTCCCTCCCTACGTCTTCCCTCTTCCTCCTTCTTTCTCTCCCTCTCCTCTCGCACCTCCTCTCTCTTTTCCCCTTTCTTCCCTATTTCTCTCTTGCCACTACCGCTTCACGCAGCCTTCTTGTTTTTCCTTTTTAGGGTTCCCAGATGGAACCCGTGTTTTTAATCCCCCCCACCTTTTTTTTTATCAATTTGGTTGGGCTTCAGCCCACTTCTTTTTTTTTATTTATTATTTATTTCTTGTTATATTGATTTTGGGCTTCAGCCCAACTGCACTCCCCCTTTTTTTTATTTCACTTAGGTTTTGTTTGTAAGTATTGGGCTTCTCCCCATTTGTTTCTTTGCTAAATGAATGTCGACATCCCAATTTTTTTACTAGTTACACTAGGATAATTTTACTCAACTAAATTTTTAATTCATCATACATTTTATTTAACTTACTTTTCAGTTTAATTTTATTAAGTCAAACGAAAATTTTTTTTTTAGAACAAATGGGATTAGCTGAGATGTGACATCTTGTTAATCCCCGGTTTGGGACGCCTGAGTTGCGACAGCTTGGTGATCTTAAACCCTTAAAAAAATTAAAATCAAATCAACACACAAATATTTTTTAGAAGAACTACGTGACTTTTGAGTTCCTCATTGCACCGGAGGATACGTAGGAGCGGGTCAATCCCGTCAAGTCAAATTTAAATTTTTCTAATTTAGTTTCTTTTTTTTAATATTCATTTTTACACTTAGTATTAATTTTATTTAATTTTGGGGTGAAACAAATATTTTAAAAACTTATTAGTTTGCACAATCAATTTGGGTGACTGTCATAGGACAGGCGTGATGGAGGTGTTGTGGGGTTTAGTCTCCACCCTTCTCCACTCGCAATCGATTCCCGAACTCAGTATGGTTTTCAAAAATCATTATTTTTGAGGTTTTTCCAATTTTTCCTAAATATAATAAAATTGGTGGCGGCTCCCAAACTTTTGGATCGTTACAGATGGCGACTCCGCTGGGGATGTTTGAGAATCAAGCCCATTTTTATTGGTTGTGCAAATCTAGTTTGTTTCACTTTTTTACTATTTTTTTATTTTTTATCTTTATCTTTATTTTATTTTTATTTTTTTCCTCTTTGCTTCATTTTTGTAATTGATTCTTTCTTTTATTTGATTGATTTGTTTTTATTTGATTAATCTGCTTCCTGTATCGGTATATATGTTTAATTTAATGATTAAGCTTATTTCTGGGGGTGCACTTATTTGATATCCAAATTGATTTCTTTTCTTCCTCATTTATATATTTAAATGATAATATTAATTGATATCTAATTGATTTGCTTCCTTAATTTGTAAATATTTATTTCATTTTTCTTATTAAGTATTATTTTATTTCCCTATTTATTATTATTATTATTATTATTTGTTTATTTTATTTTACTTTTTGTATATATTCCACATCTTTGTATATATGTTTTTATTATATTTGTGAATATTGAACCTAGGTTAGAAGACACTTTATATTTTTGTGCTTACATTGCAGGTTTGGGCTGATTTTTTATTTTTGTTTTTAGGGTTCGAGGTTTGTATGCTCCCTTCATACACCACACTTACACTTTGAACACACACTTTGAGTGGGGCCCTATACCCAGGCCTGAATGAAACCTAAGTTAGTAAGAGGTTGTGTAGTGGAAGCCATTTTGGATGCACTTCCTGTGTGGCTACCATGAATTCCTCATCTAGAGTGCGACTCTTTTGTGGGTGCCCACATTTTGGATGTACATCCTGGTGTGGTCAACATCTCGAAAGAGTACTTGGCTCTAGAGACCTAAATGTCTGTAGGTTACAATAACCACCTATTGTGAGTATACACTGTAGAAAAAGCTTAAATCCATTAGACTCAAGCCCGTTAGTATGGGTGAACCGGTGTAGGTCACAAAGAGGCTACTCTACCTCTTACCCCCATTTCATTTTTTTTACATGCGTCATTTTTCTTATGATCTCACAACCCTACAATTATCCCTTCTTTTTCAGGTAAATTTGTTGGAGAATCAAAGTTCTGAATCTGGTAGCGAGGATCTTTGAGTAAAAAAAAAAAACAAGAAGAAGAGAAGAAAGACATGGAATCCATGACTGAGAAAGGAGTGCCAACAACAAGGAAGACTTTTAAGTTGAAGGTTCAAGAGCCAAACGTGGACGGTTTGAAAGCTTTTGCCCAGATATTGCCTGATAAGACGAGGTCCAAATTCAAGGAAAGATATGGGAAGATTTTGGACTTGCTAAGTGTGAATATTCAGGTAGAGGCGGTTTCCGCGCTAGCTCATTATTATGATCCCCCGCTAAGGTGTTTCACTTTCTCTAACTTCTAGTTGGCCCCTACTCTTGAAGATTTTTCGAATTGTGGGGCAACCTTTGAATAAAGAGAAGCCATACCACTTCCGAGGAAATTACCCCCTCATTGAGACTGTTGCTAAGGCATTGGGAGTTGACCCAAATAAGTTGAACAATAAGAAACCAAACGAGAAAACTCCTGAGGAGATCCCGAGGGTACGCTTGGAAGAACTGATGAACAATTTGGTTGCGAACAAAGACTGGGACACCCTCACTGATGTGCTGGCTTTATCAATTTATGACTTGGTTCTGTTCCCGAGTGGTGGTGACTTAGTGGGCCCTGCTGCGATGGACGTGTTTATGGCTCGTAAGTGCAGAGGGGAGAACTCAACATTCGCAATCCTTGCAGATGTATACTACACTATGAATTTCTGCCATCAGAAGAAAGGAAAAAAGATCTTGTGTTGCATACCGATATTGTATGTGTGGTTAACAGCACATGTTTTCCAAAGAGGTTATGAATCCTATTGTCCCATCGTCGATCTGAGGAGGTTGGGTTTAAAGAATCATGACGCTAAAGAATGGGTGCAAGTTTTTGTGATGCTCAAGGAGGAATCAGTGCGCTGGTATCCACAGTGGATGGGAGCAGAAGAGGTGATCTGTCAATGTGGTGAATTCCCGAATGTACCATTAGTAGGGACCTTGGGATGCATCAATTACAACCCAAGTCTAGCATTACGCCAATTGTGTTATCCGGTGATGGGTCCACCTACTGAAGGTTCGATAATTCCTTTTATGACCGACTTAAAAGATAAAATGATGCTCGATAGAATTTATCAAGCATGGGGAAAGTCACCCGTAAGGGAAAGGATTTAGGGCACAGAAGTTGCGGGGCTAAGGACAGTTATAAGCAGTGGGTGCGAGGTAGAGTGGAACAAATCAAACTGCCATTTCACAAGCCAGATCCTAGCAACCAACCAGAAACAGACACAATCCTGGAGGAAAGCGAAGAGATGAAAGAACTGAAGGGGAAGTTGGCAAAGGTAGAAGCCGAGAAGAACACGCTGGAGGTCAAATTAAGAGAGGTTCATTCAGCCTTTGAAGCCTTGAAGCTGGAGCATAAAGAGAAAGCCTAATCATTGGAACAAACAAACAAAAGAGCTAGAATTGAGAGAGATTCCAAGGATAGAACCATGGATTGTCTAAGGTCGGCAAATGAGGAGTTAAGGCTTCGAGACGCGGAACGAGATAGGATCATACGAGAAAATGAGCAGTTGAGAAAGACTCATGTGGAGATGAGACAGAAATTGAACACCCTCAAAAGCCAGCTAGAGGAGCAAGCTACCCAGTTTGAAATAACTAGAAGGACTGATGACCAAGCTTTTGAAGAAGCGATAAGAGGGTATCAAGGGCATCTTGAGAAGAAGCATGGGGAGATAGAAATGCTCTTGAAAGAAAGGGAAGATTTGCTAGAAGAAAACTGGCAACTTAAGGGAGAAATCATGAACCTTAAGGAAAGTCAGGTGGAAACCCAGCAATGTCTGAACACCCTCGACATGCAAATGAATGGCATGATTGCTGAATATGAAGTAAGAATCAAGAATGACAAGCATGAGGTCAGGGAGGTGATCAAAATGTATCGGGCAACTATCGCAGAGAAGAATGAAGAGATCAGAGAGTGGGCAATGGAAAGAAATCACTATATAGGGCTAATAAGGAACGTTGAGGAGAACCATTCACATGCCAGGCAGGAGTTCAGCCATTGGGCTCGCAGGTTGAGGGAAATTGAAAGGATCCCCAGACTTGTCTGCCGTGCAGATGCAGCAGTTAACCCTCTCACTACTCCGTGCGAAGCAATTGATCTAATTGATGTTTGTAAAGAGTTAGTTGATGAGGTTGAAAAACTGATCAGAAGCATTAGGGAAAATTGATGTATCTGAGTTGTACTTGAACTATGTTCTACTTATGCATGAAATGAAAGTCTACTATGCTTTTCTCCTTCGTGATTCCATGTCTCTTATTCATAAACCTTGTCACTTAATTTTTCGAAGGTCAAACCAAAGATACTCGCTCCAGATTTCAAGAACAACCCTCCACGATTCTTCAACAAATCCATAATAAGGGGTAATCTAATGTTGTTTAAATAAATAAATAAACGAACTTTGTTTTTATGTCTCAGGGATTTAGCAGCCATTGCGCGTTCCAGGAAAGTAAAGATCAATCAAACTCGAGTGTACTTTACTAGGAGCCGAGCAAGAATGTCGGGTGATGATGAGTTGTAGGGGAGGAACTTGACTCAAGAAATGGACACAGTAAAAGAAAGAATGGATGAGATGGCCGCTGCTCAGACTCGCATTGAAGAGACGTTATTGGCCATGAAAGAAGCATTCACTATGTTGACAGCAAATAGGACCACCATGGGAACCCCGAATGTCAATACCTTTGGAATGCCCACTTCTATGGGAGTAGGAGCCCATAACCATGTCAACACGTTAAACGTGCACAACTAAGCATTAGGGCTGTTCACCATCCCAATAGGAATGGGATATGAAGCTATGGGCCACCATGGGATTGAAAACCAGCATAACGGAGGTGGAGGTGGTGGAATGCCACATATGGAGTACGACACAGAGGAGGGGCATGCATCAGTGCGGAAAGACAAGGCTAGGGAGCAATGGATGGAAAAGATGGAGGAAAAGATTAAGGCGATGCAGGGGCCTAGTAATTTTGGATCTTTGGGATAAGAGGAACTTTGCCCAACCCCAGAGGTGATAATTCCTCGTGATTTCAAAGTCCCAGACTTCACAAAATACAATGGAAGCACTAACCCCTTGCTGCACCTAAGGACCTATTGCACCAAAATGTCGATATGGTCTAAAGATGAAAAATTCCTCGTCAACTTTTTTCATGAAAGCTTGACCGGACCAGCTTTAGAATGGTACATCCAGTTAGACCATTCGAAAATTGATGGTTGGAAGGATCTTGCCGATGCCTTCATGAGCCAATACAGGTTCAACCTGGATACGGCTCCAACTCGTGAGCAGTTGGGAATACTGCAAAAGAAGAGCGAAGAGACCTTTAAGCAGTACGCTCAGAGGTGGAGAGCCCTTGCTGCACAAGTCCAGCCACCGCTCACCATGACTGAAACATGCTCTTATTTCTTGGGGACCTTGGGGACTCCTTATGTTGCAGCAATGGCTGGAGCTACATACAGGGACTTTGCTGACCTTATAGCTGCTGGAGAGAGAATTGAGATGTTGGCAAGAGCCGGAAAGTTGCCAGTAGAGCAGATAGAGACCAGACAGTTAAAGAAGAATTTCCTACAAAAGAAAAAAGATCCAGAAGTAAGCCTTGTTCGAGCCACACCAAATTACTCCCACCAAAATCCACAATATAATCATCCACGTCCCAAAATGCCTTATCCATCATACCAAATCACCCCAAATACAAACCCATCACCAACACTATCATTTCCCGTGAACAACATTCTTGCTGGCTATCCTCAGCCACGTCCAAACTACCAATACAATCGCCCAACCTATCACCAAACCCGACCCCTATACCAAAACTCAGGCCAAAATAGAACATCCAACCTACCCCCATTTCCCAAGATATCCATCACCAATGCAGAACTATTCCAACGTTTGTATAACGCCCATCTGATTGCGGGAATTCTGGTGAAGCCGATGGAACCCCCATTTTCGGCTTGGTATAACCCAAATTCGACTTGTGAATTTCATATGGGAGCCGCAGGTCACTCTATCGAGGATTGTGAGGCTTTCAAGACCACCATTAGAAGGTTGATTGCTCATGGGAAATTGGATATCCAAGAAGAAAAAGGGCCAAATGTTGTCAACAACTCGCTCCCAAATCACAACAGGGGCAACTCAGTGAGTGTAGTAGGAGAAGACGAAAGGTCTGTCAAGAGTGTTTTGAAACTCCGAACACCCATGATAGAGATATGGGAGGGGTTACGAAAGACCGAGTATGAGACACTAGCACCAGTGAAAGAAATGGTGAGATATGAAAAATATGATGAAGAGGACAAATGCGTATACCACCATGGTTGTGTAGGTCACGACATCGAAGATTGTTGGGATTTCAAGGCTCGAGTTCAAAGTTTAATGTCACTAGGGGTAGTGCAAGCCAAAAGGTCAATGCCTCATGAGGAGATCGATGTTATAGAACCATTTGTGCTTAGACTTCCACCACTCAGCCAACCACTTGCGTCAGAAAAGGTTGTGGTGACTGTAAAAAAACCCACACCCTTTGCTTGCAAAGATACTCATGCAGTTCCCTGGAATTATGAGGCAAGAGTTGAAGTGGTGGAAGGTCCTTCAACATGCGAGACAAGCAAGCAAAGCAAGATTAACGAGACAATCACCAGTATAGTGAGTGTCGGGGGAATAACCCGAAGTGGCCGATACTTTGGCCCAGGAGAGGTTGAAAAGAAAAAGAAAGAGAAAGGGAATGAGGTGGAAGAAAAAGAGCAGCCTGAAGAAGAATTCTTGAAGATAATGAAGCAAAGTGAGTATGATGTGATGGAACAACTGAGGAGAACTCCAGCCCGAATATCCTTATTTTCCCTCATTCTAACTTCTGAG
Organism: Calophaca sinica; assembly: GCA_037113605.1. Taxonomy (NCBI): domain Eukaryota; kingdom Viridiplantae; phylum Streptophyta; class Magnoliopsida; order Fabales; family Fabaceae; genus Calophaca; species Calophaca sinica. The sequence goes on along the minus strand of CM073735.1, from coordinate 51,224,916 downwards.
GCACATAGAAAAGCTTTGTTAAAGACATTAGAGGAAGCTTTTGTCAAGCCTGATGTTACTCCTGAAAACATGATAAACATGGTCGATCCTGTGCAGCGAGTTAACCTCATCACGTTCTCCGACGCTGAAATGGTATCTCGAGCAAAAAGGGACAATCGAGCCCTACATATCACCTTGAAATGCCGGGGATTTGTAGTGGCCAAAGTGCTAATCGATGGTGGTTCAACTTTGAATATCATGCCAGCATCCACGTTGACTGCTCTAGCAATGGGAGAACAAGATTTAATGCCTCGGTCGATGACAGTTCAAGCTTTTGATGGGTCCAAGAGAGGCATTCTCGGTGAAATAGTACTGCCATTGGAAATTGGCCCAAGTGTTTTCCGCGTATTGTTCCAAGTCATGGCAATTGAGTCAACATATACTATGCTATTAGGACGACCATGGATCCACGAAGCGGGGGCAGTACCTTCCACTCTACACCAAAGGGTTAAATATGTAGAAAATGAGTCTGTTATCACGATTCGCGGTGAAGAAGAGATTATGGTCTCAAAACCTATGTCCCTCCCATATGTGGATAACACTGATGAAGAAGGAACGAATCTGTGCCACAATTTCGAGGCTGATAAGCTGGGAGGTGAGGAAAAAGGTTCGCCAGTTGGTAATGTGAATCAGGTGGCAACACGAATCATGGCAAAAAGTAGCTATGAAGAAGGGAAAGGCTTGGGTCGTCACCTACAAGGAATTCGTGATCCTATATTCTTGCAAAAGAAGTCAGACATGTCTGGGATCGGCTATAACGACAACCTTGAAGCAAAGTTCAAAGCTCTGACAATTGGTAAAAGGGAGACACAACTAATCCCTCACTTGAAGGATATGTTTCCCGCTCCCGCCGAAGTGATTTCACCTGAGAATGCTGCTTGTGCACCAAACCGGCCAGCAATCAACATGTTGGATGATGAAAGCTCAAGGGCATATGGCATCATCCACCCTACCACCAATCAAGAACCGCTGAGCAATTGGCAGGCTGAACCAGTTGTTGATGTTGTTGCTTTCATGTAATCGTTTTGTTGTACTATATTAGCCGACTGAGGCTATAAGACTTATGTTATTTTGCTTGAGACATGAATTCAATGAATCTGCATGTATTCCTATCCATTTGTTCTGTTTTGTCTTATTCCTTCAAAATCCTTACTCTTCAATTATGCTTTTGTGTCCCATTTTTTTATTATTATTCTCTTTCCGATTTTCATGAATTGTTCTCCAGGGACTCACATTTCACTAAAACTTTGCCTCATTATGGGAATATCGAGAACCTATTGTTTGATTCCTTTGCGACTTCCAATGGGAATTGTTCTGAGTCGGATGAAGATGACGAAGTTATCAAAGAATTCACTGAACTTCTGGACTCAACTGAAAAAGAGTTTGGTTTGAACGACGAGACAGAGGAAATGATCAATCTGGGGACTAAGGAGGATAAGAAAGAGTTAAAATTGGTAGACAATCCAGAACGTGAAGAAATGATTGCTTTGTTCAGAGAATATCTTGATGTCTTTGCATGGTCCTACAAAGATATGCCCAGCCTGGACCCAGAAATAGCAGCACATAAGATTCCACTTTATCCAGATGCAAAACCCAAGATGCAGTTGAGAAGGATGCGCCCAGATATGTCATTGAAAATCAAAGAGGAGGTGGTCAAGATGTGGGAGGCCGGATTTTTGGAGGTTTCAGTACACCCGGAATGGGTAGCTAACATCGTCCCGGTACCCAAGAAGAATGGAAAAGTTAGAGTATGCGTGGATTACCGATACCTGAATCAGGCTAGTCCGAAGAATGATTTTCCTCTCCCACATATCGACGTGCTTGTTGACAATACTGCTAAGAACCACAGGTTTTCGTTTATGGATGGATACTCTGGATATAACCAAATCCTTATGGATGTTGAAGATAAGGTAAAGACCACGTTCATCACCCCATGGGGGACATTCTGCTATGAAGTAATGCCTTTTGGGTTAAAGAATGCTGGGGCTACTTACCAACGTGCCATGGTTACCCTTTTTCATGACATGATGCATAAAGAGATTGAAGTATATGTGGATGATATGGTTGCAAAATCAAAGGAAGATGAAAGTCATGTAGAAGTATTGGGAAAGCTATTTGAAAGGCTCAGAAAACATAAGTTGCGGCTGAATACTAACTTGTGCATTTTTGGGGGATCGTCAGGAAGGTTACTCGTTTTATCGTGAGTAGAGAAGGGATAAGGGTGGATCCTGACAAAATAAAGGCTATCCAAGAAATGCCAACTCCCAAGACTGAACGAGAAGTAAGGAGTTTTCTGGGGAGACTCAATTACATTGCTAGATTCATTGTCAACTTGACTAGCACGTGTGAGCCTATATTCAAGTTATTAAGGAAGAACCAACCAGGGGAATGGGATGAAGAATGTCAAGAAGCATTCGACAAGATAAGAGCTTATCTGTCGAGTCCTCCTATTTTAGTACCCCCGACACCAGGACGCCCTTTGATTCTGTATTTGACAGTGCTGCCATCATCCCTAGGGGCAATGCTTGGACAACACGATGCCAACACGATGCATCAGGAAAGAAAGAGGAAGCAGTCTATTATTTGAGCAAGAAGTTCAACGATTGTGAGAGTCACTATGCGACAATTGAGAAAACGTGTTATGCTCTAGTCTGGACTTCAAGAAGACTTTGCCAGTACATGTTGTACTACACTACATGGTTGATTTCGCGATTTGACCCACTAAAGTACATATTTGAAAGCCCTCATGTTTCTCTAAGGGTGTCGAAATGGCAAGTGATCTTGTCAGAGTTTGATATCAAGTATGTGACGCAAAAATCGATTAAAGGGAGTATTATTGCTGATCATTTGGCCGAAAATCCTCTGGAAGAAGGGCAATCGTCAAACCAAGAAAAGGTAGATGAAGAAATCATGGATGTTGAAAAGGAAGACGAAGGATGGAAGATGTACTTCGATGGGGCAGTAAATATGTATGGAAATGACATAGGGGCAGTCGTGGTATCACCAAGTGGAAAGCAATATCCGGTGGCTATCAAGTTGAATTTCGAATGCACAAACAATATCGCAGAATATGAGGCATGTGCAAGTGGGCTATTGGTTGCAATTGACCTCGGTGTGAAATGATTGGAGGTTTTTGGATATTTAGCCCTTATTATTTATCAAGTGAAGGGTAAGTGGCAAACTAAGGACTCAAAATTGGTGCCTTATCAAAAGCACCTAACTCAGCTAATAACAAGGTTTGAAGAGATAACATTCTCCCATTTGACTCGGGATAAGAATCAGTTTGCCGATGCATTGGCTACTTTGGCGGCGATGTTTAAATTGAACATCAATGTCGCGGTTCAACCCATCCACATAAAGGTGAAAGATGAGCCGGCCTACTGTGCTAATGTAGAAGGGGAGCCAGACGAAGAACCATGGTATTATGATATAAAACGATATATTTAGCACGAAGAATACCCAGATGGTGCAAGTGAAGTGAACAAGAAAACCATCAGAAAATTGGCAATAACATTTTTCTTGAGTGGAGAAATCCTCTACAAACGAAGTCAAGATGGAACACTACTGAGATGTGTAGATGCTCGGGAAGCCAGGCGAATCATGATTGATGTTCATGAAGGGATCTGTGGGACACATGCGAATGGTCACATGATGGCCCGTAAGATAATGAGAAGTGGATTCTATTGGTCCACTATGGAGACAGACTGCATAGCGTATGTGCGAAAATGCCTCAAATGCCAGTTGTACGCAGATCGGGTCAATGCACCTCCTTTTCCTCTGCACAATCTAACAAGTCCTTGGCCATTCTCAATGTGGGGAATAGATGTCATTGGGCCAATTAATCCGAAAGCTTCAAATGGGCATCGATTTATATTGGTGGCAATCGATTATTTCACTAAATGGATAGAGGCGTCTTCCTATGCCAACATTTCCCAGAAGGTGTTTGTCAAGTTCCTCAAAAGGGATATTATATGCCGCTATGGGATTCCTGAAAGGATCATTACAGATAATGCACCCAATCTTAATGGCAGAGAAGTACAAAGATTGTGTGAAAACTTCGAGATCAAACATCACAATTCAACTCCCTATAGACCACAAATGAACGGTGCAGTGGAAGCAGCTAATAAGAACATCAAAAAAATCATTGCCAAGATGGTGGTTAATTACAAAGATTGGCATGAAATGTTACCTTATGCTCTACACGCTTATCGTACTAACATACGATCAAGCACTGGGGCAACACCATTTTCTTTGGTGTATGGGATGGAAGCAGTATCTCCCATTGAAGTAGAAATCCCATCCCTAAGGGTACTGATGGAGGAAAAATTAGAGGAGTCAGAATGGGTAAAAGGCCGATATGAGCAGTTAAACATGATTGAAGAAAAGAGACTTGCAGCTATTTGTCACGGGCAGTTGTACCAGAGTAGAATAGCCAGAGCCTTCAACAAGAAAGTTTGCCCAAGAGAATTTCAACTAGGAGATTTGGTTTTGAAGAAAATACTACCTCATCAGGAGGATGCACGAGGAAAATGGGCACCTAGCTATGATGGTCCTTATGTGGTCAAACATGCATTTTCGGGAGGAGCCCTGATTCTCCTGGACATGGAAGGACATGAACTGTCAAAGCAGATAAATTCAGACGCTGTTAAAACGTTTTATGCCTAAAAAAAAGTGATAATAAACGCCCGCTAGATTGAAAACCTGAAAGGGCGGTCTAGGCAGAAGTTAAGGCAAAGAAAGAAAAGAAAGGGCATAGCAGTTAAATTGACTTAAGAATCTTGGGGCAAGCCTATAATGGGGCAGTATAATGATGGTTAGCTACAATGTCAATTTTGGCAGGATCAATCATCCCCGGGGTCAGAAGGGATCTCGATAGGAATCAAAGGACCTATACTGGGACAAATTTGATGTGAAATTTCTTATTGTGATCATCTTTCCCCTTTCCTACTATTTTAGTGCTTTTCTTTCCTTGAAAATTTGTATCAAAATCGCAGGTCAATTCAATTCACAAATTATTCCTCCTAATTGCATACATTCTTGCATCCATGCTTCATTTGTTAAATTATGTCTCAAGTAAAATAACTCAAGTCTAACAATATTTTGGGACGATTACGTTAGCAACTCCTCAATGGATAAATAAATGAAAATCACTGGCCGTTTCGAATAAAGGTGAAATTAATTCAGACGTCTTCATAATAAATTGGGGCAAGAAAAGTATACAACCGATGTTGCTACGGGGAATTAGTGAAGACAAGATAACAAGAGTTTGATTGATTGAAGCTTCCTAGTTCGCCACAATGGCTCAGATCCTGTAAAATACACCCAGGTAAGTCAAAACGTGACTACCCAATTTATCTTTTGTCTGCTGAGGGAGGCGGTTCAGTCCCCTTCCTATTCTGTTTCTGGTATGCCGAGGAGGTTCCGACATTTGGACGTTTAATTTCCTTTTGGGCAAGACGGTTCCGTCCCCTGCCTATTGTATTTCTTTTGAGGGAGTCGGTTCAGTCCACTACCCGTTTATTTCTCGCTTGCTGAGGGAGTCGCTCACCCAACGCCCGCTTATTTCTCGCTTCTTTGAGGAGTCGGTTCACCCACGCCCGTTTATTTCCCTGTTTGCTTAGGTGAGGCGGTTCAGTCCACTACCCAAATTTATTTCTTGTGTACCGAAGAGGTTCTGGCAGTTGCATATTTTATTTTCTTCTAGGCAAGGCGGTTCAGTCCCCTGCCTGTTTTATTTCTCTTGACATTTTCATAGTGTGTCGCTTTCATGCATTACCGGCCAAAATTGAGGTTCATATATCTGTACTTGTTTCTCACTATGATAATATGAAAACCATGGTTTATCATATCACATAGTGAAAAGTAAGTACAGAGGGGCAACTGTGAACACCCAATTTTGACCGGGCATTTTATTTTATTTTATTTTATTTTATTTTTATTTTTTAAGAAAAATCACAAAAAAATATAAATATTTTTCAGCCTTTATTTGAATGTGTTATCTCACTTTTGTTCAATTTTATTTTGTTAAAAATGAGAAACCCGAAAATCTGAATTTATGCTTTATTATTGGATCATTGGTCCACATCTAAACTCATTGTTGGCCTTGGCCCAAGTTGAAAAAAAATGTCACAAATCACAAGCCCAAAATATAACAATGTCCATTACATGTCCAAAAAAAATTGCAAAAATACAATAAGTCCATAACAGTCCATTATAGGTCCAAATTTACAAAATAACAAAACAAAACAGAAACAAACAAAAAGAAAGAGAAAAAAATGAAAAAAACAGAGAGGGGCAGCGCATGTCACTGCCCTGCCACACCAACAGGGACATTTTGAGGGTGAAACCAAGGTCTCCGTCTCCATGTTCTTAGCCTATTTCCCATTTTGGTCAAGACCAAACAGCTTTGCAGGCACTATCCTGCATCCTCTGTAACCACCAACCATCCCTGCAACAAATGGCCATTACAAGGGTCAGCAACCATTGTCTCATTAGGACCCCTCAACTCCATAAATACAACAACAACAGAATCACAAAGGGAGAACAGAAAGAAAAAATTCTGGACGCTTTTCTTGAGAGTTCTACTACCAGTCAAAGAATTAGAGGCTCCACATTGAAGCCCTAATTCACCAAATTGAAACAAACACAGACGAATAACCAAAAAAAAAAAGAAACAGAGAAGAGGAAGATGTTGGAACCTAAACGATTGAGAAGTTTAGACCCTCATTAATTTTGATGATAACAAAGTATTTCTCAAGAGAATAATTTATCTTCTACCATATCTTTGAGTGTATAGGTATCAAAACTTCATATATATGTATGAAACACTCAAGGAAGAAGAAGAAATTTACAAAAGAATTGAATACAATCCACTAGTGTTAGCATCGAAACTCACTCCAGCGTCTTGCTAATAGCAAGCGTTCAATAGTGCTATTCTTTGACACGTGGAATACTCAATTGCTGCGAGCGTCCGTCCTCTGTTCTGAGCGAGCGTCTGATCTATTTAATGAAGCACGTGATGATCACGTTTCTGCTCTTAGCCTCAGACTGTTCTGGAACGGAATTCGAATTTGATTTTATGCGCTCATTTTGATGTACGAGGAAGCAAAGGTGACACCTTTAGCATAAGACAAAAAAACCGTACAAGGCAATTGCAAATTACAGATAGTACGAAAACGGTAATGTGTACTATTCTGATATTCTCTGGAAAGGAAGAAAAGGACTACATTTCAAATTACCTCACTCAATGGAAATGAGATATTTTTACTGCAACGGTAATACCCTTGAAGACTCCTATAAATACCCCAAGGTATCCATTGAAGAGATGTTGGAAAAACTAGTGAAGAAACTTCATTCCAAAAGCAATATTACTCAAGTGAGCAATCAAGTTTCGTGCCAAGTTTCTGGTCTACAAAGAACTGAACTCAGCGTCTTATACTTTCTTTGAGAAAGCTATTCTGTTTTTAATCTTAATCTTTTCATCCTCTCTGTGAGGGATATTTTGACTGTATTCAAAAGTATAATCTCTTTTGTAAACTGTATTTGGCCTAGTTAAGGCTTTGTTCCTCAAAGGCTCGACTGCACTGAGTCATTTTGAGAAGTTGAGAGTATTGTCAAGTTTGTGATGTAAGAATACTCTTGAGGAAAATTATGTCAGTTGATTATAGTGAAAAATCCTTCAGGAACGAAGGGACTAGACGTAGCTACCAGTTGGTGGTGAACTAGTATAAATCTCTGCGTCTCATCCTTTACTGCTTTACATTTATCTTTACCTTGCTCAGTAAAACAAGTTTTCATAAGCGGTTTATTTTCTGCATCCGGTTTATTTCTCTGCATCTGATATACAAACAGTTTTGAAAAATCTGTGTTAAAGTGTTTTTTACGTAAAGTTAGCGAAAAGTTTTTAACACAATTCAACCCCCCTTCTTGTGTTCACGTTCAGTTGGTACCAGAGCTCGGCCTCTTGGTTGAGAACTTAACAGTGTTAAGAGAAAAGATCATATACTGTGAACATGTCTACTGAAGGTGGTCATATGAACCGTCCTCCTCTATTCGATGGAGAAAAATTTGATTACTGGAAAGATAAGATAAAAGCTTTTTTTGAGACACAACAACTTGAGTTGTGGAATATAGTTCAAAGTGGTTATATTCCTCCCACTAATCCTTGTGGTGTTGCTATAGCCAGAGAAGATTGGAATGATGAGTAGAAAAAGAAATATCAAATCAATCAAAAAGATAGATTCATTCTTATCTGTGCTATGACAGAAAAAGAATATGATAAATGTGGCAAATTTGATACTATTAAAGAAATCTGGGACTCACTCGTTTTATCTTACGAAGGCTCTGCCCAAGTAAGAGAAACCAAAGCTAGCATGTTGGTTCGCCAATACGAGTTGTTCAAAATGGAAGATGGTGAAAGCATTGAAACTATGTTTGGAAGATTCCAAACACTTGTTCATGGGTTACAGGCCCTTGAAAAAAGTTACACTACACATGACCATGTTAGAAAGATCTTAAGAAGCTTGACTAAGCAGTGGAGACCCAAGGTCACTGCTATTCAGGAAGCAAAAGATCTAAATGTCCTACGACTTGAAGATCTTATGAGTTCGTTGAAAGCTCATGAACTTGAGCTAAATGAAGAAGAACCTGTCAAAAAGGGTAAGTCTATTGCTTTGAAAGTCACTCAACATAAAGCTAGTTCTTCCAAAGCTCTTCAGGCTGAAGAAGAAGAATCAAAAGATGAAGCTTCAGAAGGAGATGTTGACACATCAGAAGATGAGCTCGCTTTTATATCCATGAAGATACAAAGAATGTGGAAGAAGAGAAACTTCAGGAGGAAGTTTCAGAAGAAAGATACTAAGGACAAGAAGGAAAGCAAGGACAAGGACAAAGCTCAAGTCATTTGCTATGAATGTAAAAAACCTGGACATTTCAAGTCCGAATGTCCTAATCTTAAGGAGAAGCCCACAAGAAGTTCTTTCAAGAAAAAGAAGAAGAGCCTCATGGCTACATGGGAAGATCTAGATTTATCCTCATATGGGGAAGATAATGAAGTAGAAGCAAATCTCGCTCTCATGGCAGACACTGACCTTGATTCAGAAGAAGAAGTTGAAGAGGTAATAGTATATGATTCATACTCTGAACTTCAACTTGCATTCAGTGATCTTCTTAAGGACTCTGCCACTCTCTCTGTTGAGTATAAGAATTTGAAAAAGAAATTTTCAAAATTATCACAAGACTTTCAAGCATTAAACAAAGAAAAATCAGACTAATGAAGAGAACTGTGGTTTAAAATCGAAAATCAGCATCTGGTGGATAACCAGCGTCGGGATGCTAACAAGCAACCAGAAGCTGAGAGCTCTCAAGCTGAAAGCTCTAAAGTTATAGGCAATCCTAAATGCAAATCAAATGATTATGAATATGCATTTCAAAAGTTTTTTGCAGAAAGTGTAACTCGAAGCAAGCAAGCTTCAATGATTTGGGGTGTCAGTAAAACGACAACTCATGGTCTTTGTTATATATCAGATGAACCTCTTTTAGAAAATGATTCAGTATCTGATAAATCCAATAATCATAGTAAATGCTTGCATTGTACTTATTGCAATAAACCTGGTCATTTGAAAAGTGCATGTACTATTTTTAAAACTGTGAAGGATAAGCTTCTTTCAAGAACTAACAAGAAAGGACCCAAAAAGATATGGGTACCTAAAGATAAAATAGTCTATGTTGCAGACATGCTTAGCAACAAAGTCAACACACCTATCTTGGTACTTAGACAGTGGATGCTCGCGTCACATGATGGGAGAAAAGCATATGTTCCAAGAACTAAGGCCTAAAGAAGCTGGATTCGTTGGTTTCGGAGGAAACCAGAAAAGTAAAATAGTTGGAATTTTTCGCATTGGTAAAGGCTCTCTTCCCTCTATTGATAATGTACTATATGTTGAAGGACTTAAACATAACTTATTGAGCATAAGTCAATTATGTGACAATGATTATGAAGTCATCTTTACAGAAACTGGATGTCTAGTAAAAAGCAAGAAAGACGGCTCTATTTTCTTTACTGCTATGAGGAAACAAAATATTTACAAAATTGATCTCTCTGAACTTGCAAAACAAGATGTCAAGTGTCTCATGTCTGTTGACGAAGAACAATGGATTTGGCACAAGAGATTGGGTCATGCCAATTTCAGATTAATCTCAAAATTAAACAAGCACAGTCTTGTCAGAGGCTTACCAAATCTTAAGTATCAATCCGATGCTCTCTGTGAGGCATGTCAAAGAGGAAAATAAGTTAAAACTTCTTTTCATTCAAAAAATGTTGTTTCAACCTCTAGACCACTTGAGCTTTTGCATCTTTATTTTTTTGGTCCAACAAGGACAACCTCTTTAACTGGAAAGAAATATGGGTTAGTCATTGTTGATGATTTTACTAGATGGACATGGGTTAGATTCCTTGCTCACAAAGATGAGTCATACAAGGTATTTACTGTATTCTGCAAAACAGTTCAAAATGAAAAAGGAATTTGTATTTCTTCTATTAGAAGTGATCATGGAGGAGAATTTGAAAATGAAAGCTTTAAAAATTTTTGTGATGATAACGGCATCTCCCACAATTTCTCCTCTCCTAGAACACCTCAACAAAATGGTGTTGTAGAAAGGAAGAATAGGCCCCTCCAAGAAATGGCTAGGATCATGATCAATGAGGCTAACATTGCAAAACATTTTTGGGCAGAAGCAGTAAACATAGCTTGTTACATTCAAAATAGAATTTTTATTAGACCTATTTTGAAGAAGACTCCATATGAACTGTGGAAAGGAAAGAAACCAAACATATCATATTTTCATTCTTTTGGTTGTACGTGTTATATTTTAAATATTAAGGATCAGCTTGGTAAGTTTGATTCAAAAGCTGACAAAGGAATCTTTTTGGGATATTCTGAAAGATATAAAGCTTTTAGAATATACAATAAAGAAACTATAACAGTGGAAGAATCCATTCATGTCAAATTTGATGACAAGAAGCCTAACACAATCATGTCAGAGCTAGATGAATTATTTTCAGAATTAAATATAGGTAATACCACAAATAGTGAACCTACATCTTCATTGTCCGGTGGTGACCAGACACAAGAATCTTCGTGTGAATTGAGAAAGAAATTTGGAAGTACAAAGCCAATCATCCTAAAGATCAAATCATAGGAAAACCTAGAGATAGAGTAAGAACCAGATCCTCTTTTAAAGAGCATGCAGATATGGCACTACTCTCAGAAATGGAACCTAAAACGATTGATCAAGCATCGGAAGATGAAGGTTGGATTCTGGCCATGCAAGAAGAATTGAATCAGTTCCAAAGAAATGATGTATGGAAGCTAGTTACTCTACCAGAAGATAAGCAAGCTATTGGTACTAAATGGGTATTTAAAAACAAGCTTAATGAAGATGGAAAGGTTGTGAAAAACAAGGCAAGATTGGTTGCTCAAGGTTACTCACAGGAAGAAGGTATTGATTTTACTGAAACATTTGCACTTGTTGCAAGGTTAGAAGCTATACGTATTTTACTTTCATTTGCTGCATATCATGACATAATTCTTTATCAAATGGATGTGAAAAGTACTTTCTTGAATGGTTTTATAACTGAGAAAGTCTTTGTAAAACAATCTCCTGGATTCGAAGACATTGAATTTCCAGAACATGTCTTCAAGCTTAAAAAGGCCCTGTATGGTCTTAAGCAAGCTCCCAGAGCTTGGTATGAAAGACTGAGTACATTTTTTATGAAAAATGGCTTTACCAGAGGTCTAGTAGACACTACTCTTTTTAGAAAAACCTCAAACAAGCACTTTATAATTGTTCAAATATATGTTGATGACATTATTTTTTGAGCTACTAATGAAAGCCTTTGCAAAGAATTTTCTAAGCTAATGCAGGCTGAATTCGAGATGAGCATGATGGGTGAACTGAAGTTCTTCCTTGGAATTCAAATCAAACAATGCAATGATGGTATCTATATACATCAAAGCAAATATATCAAGGAATTGCTAAAGAAATTCAAAATGGTAGACTGCAAACCTATGTGTACTCCTATGCATCCCACATGCATTGTTGGTAAAGATGAAACTGGTAAAAAAGTAGATCAAAAGATGTACAAAGATATGATTGGATCTCTACTTTATCTTAAAGCTTCAAGACTTGATATTATGTTCAGCATCTGTCTGTGTGCTAGATTTCAATCAGATCCTAGAGAATCACACTTGAGTGCTGTTAAAAGAATTTTTAGATATTTGCAAGGGACTACTAATCTTGGGTTGCTTTATAAGAAATCAAAAGATTACAAATTAGTAGGTTTCTGTGATGCTGACTTTGCTGGATACTGAATTGAAAGAAAAAGCACAAGTGGAGACTGCCAATTCCTTGGAGCAAATCTTGTGTCTTGGTCAAGCAAAAGGCAAAGCACGATTGCACTCTCAACAGCAGAAGCTGAATATGTTTCAGCAGCAAGTTGTAGCTCTCAACTTCTGTGAATGAAATATCAACTTGAAGACTATCTGATAAAAGAGAGTAATATTCCTATCTTTTATGATAACACTTCTGCAATCTGTCTTACTAAAAATCCCATATTGCATTCACCAGCCAAGCACATTGAGATTAAGCATCATTTTATAAGAGACTATGTTCAGAAGGGTATTTTCGAATTAAAATTTGTAGACACTGATCATCAGTGGACTGACATATTTACAAAACCTCTTGCTGAAGATAGATTCAATTTTATAAGAAGAAATTTAAATTTTCATCTTATAGAAGAATGATTAATCTCAGCGTCAGATGATATGCATCATCTCAGCATCTGTTATGACATAAGCATGTATACATATAAGCATTTTATTTGTCATGTGCATCATAACTCAACGTCTGGTGAATCGGTTGCATGCGTCCGAGCGCGCACACACGTGTCACACGTGTAAATGACTTAAGCGTCTCATCACATCTACTGTGTCATAATTATTTATGTCTTTCGATAAAATCTTTTTACTTGATCTTACTTTTCTTTTGGCGTCTTCATTTAATGAAAAGGCGAATCTCCATTTTCTTTTCTTTTTTTATTTAATTTTTGTGTGGAAATACGAAGCGGTTTTTTAAAAAGGATTGTACCATTTTCTATCAACTTTCCCACTACTCCACATTTTTTGCTTCATCAACTCACTCTGCATTTTCTTGCAAAAACTATTCTCTCTCTCTCTCTGTGATTTCAAACCCTAAAACCTCCATTACCCTCTCTGCAACTGCTACCATGGCTGATAGAAAGGTTGGACAATACACTGCTGCCTTCGATGTCTTCTCAGAAGCAAAACTCATGAATGAGAACAGGATTGATTTTGAGAACTTCAAGCTATATGGTTTTGATTTTGAAAAAGGTTTGGAGAAACTAGGCTGGAAAAATTACTTCATCTGGGAACCAGTCGATGTACTGAGCTATGCTATAAAGGAGTTCTGGGGGAATGCTTACCTACTTCCGGGAGAAATTATAGAAGGACACATCAGAGGCTTCAAGTTACGCTTCACCATCAACTCTATTGCTCAAACGATCAAGTGCCCTTGTGAAGGAATCAGTTACCATGCTAACTGGGTTGACGCTTACAAAGGACTGGAAAACGTCAACGAAGCCCTGTTTGAAAACTACCGTGAGTTGAAGAAGAATAACTCCAACTGCCAAAGACTTGAAAAGCCACTACAGAGTACTGCACAAAATCATCGCTAAGAGTGTGATTCTGAAGGCTGGCTCAAGCGACATAGTGAACTACGAGCAAAAGTTCCTTATGAGAAACTACATGGATGGGAAGAAAATCAACCTGCCAAGGTTGATTATCAATAACCTTATAAATGCTCTTGTCTTCTCAAGGAAGAGTGTCGATAAGAAGAATATCGTCAAGATTATCCTTTTTGGAGTTCTTCTCTCCATAATAATGATTAAAGATGGTGTTGTGAGAAAGCTGGCTGACTCTACCAACACAGAAGAAAAAGAAAAATACTTTGGTGTTGGCACTGTTGTTCGTCCTGAAGTTTTTGGAGTCAACAGTCTAGTCAGAATGCAGCTGATAACTGGCTCTATGATAAAGAATGTGAAATTAGAGCAACAGGAAGGAGAAGCTGAAAAGAAAACCATCAGAAGCTCAATGGCTGGTGTGAAGAGATCTGTTGAATCTCCTTTAAGGGAGACAAGAAGAATGAAACAGAAGGTGACTCCTGCACCTACTGTTGAGAAACCAGAAGATGAGGATAGAATTCTTATCAGAAAGGTCTTGGAGAAAAAGAATAAGCCAACAACTGAAAAAGATGCTTCAGCGTTCGGTCAAGGGAAGCAAGTCCCTCCTCTTCCTCCTCCTGCCGTTGTTGCCCCTAGAGGAACAAAAAGAAGGTTGGTTAAGTCTTCTGAGCTTAACCCAAAGGTACTCAACTTTGCTGCTGATGAGTCAGTATCTATCTTCGATTCTCATGATGTTATTCCTGCACCCCCATTGTCTGTTTCACAACCACAAACTCAAACACAAACCAAGAAAACCAGAATAAGCATATGACAAACCTCTACCCTCATTCCCTTAAAACCTACCCAACCACCATCCAATACACTCAACCTTGACCTACCACAAATTTCCTCAAATATCTCACTTACCACATACATTTCCAAACTTCACTCTCATCCCTTTAACCTATTATTTAAAGTACCTCCCATTAATCCCTTCAAACCCTACACACCTAAAACCTATACAATTACCAAAACCACTCCCACTTCACTCACCATTACCCATAAACCTACAGACTTCGGTGGAAGGAAGAATGTCTCGTGCATTAACAAAACTCGGTTTGTTAAGTATGAGTCATATCAAAGCATCTACAATCGCCCCTCTACATGGCATTTGAAAACCTTCACCTCTGGAGTTGCCAGACTGGAGATTGCCTCTCCAATGAATGCTACCTTCAAGGATGGAGAAGACCATTTTCAGATGTCATTCAAAGGAAGATTGAGACCAGAACCTGGTAGCAGAACAATTCCTTTCTCTGTTGACCTTCCTAAATCCCTACCTCAAACTGAACCTCTCACACTGAAGGAGTGTGGAAGGTGGATCACGGATAAAGAAGCTGCCTTCATGGCACACTGTCTTGAGATAAAGAAAATTGAAGTTATCAGACAATTCAGAGATCCTTCTTCTGTATCCGTAAAGATTGTGCCAGATAGACAAAGGTGGCTACCTTGGTCTATCCCTGGGAAAAGAAAAGAACCTGCTCCTGGCAAGCTGCCATTCAGCAAGATCGGACTCATAGAGTATGAGAAGGCTCCCAAGAAGTATAACCTTAAAGAATTCTCTAAGCTTCCGATTGCCAAGATCACTGAGGATCATGCCAGAAGGTTTTACCTTAGTTCTTTGAAGGAAGGTGAATGGAGAACTGGCTCCTCAAACTGCTGCAATGCCGAGAAAGCCACAATTCCAACAATTGGCACTATCAGCAGAGTTACTGACACCAATCTGGGAACAATATACTTTGATGATATGTTTAGGTGTTCAGTAATCAAGTCGCTTGACTGCATGAAGACATATGTCCAATGGGCTGTTGTGACCAAGCACTTTAACATTGGATTTACTTGGAGTCAATGGTCTGAGTCTTGGAAAGACAAAGCCTTGTTACCATGTCTCATCCCCCTAGTGCTTACAGAAGATGACAGGAAAAATCTGCGAAGAATATACCTGGCAGAAAATGAAGGACTCTCTTTCGTTTTTGAAGCTTTGAGTGCCTTCATCAGAAGAATATGAGGAGAAGAAGCTGGAAACAAGTTTGATGCTTTCACTGCTGACGTGCTTCTGCATACAGAAAATATCTTCATGGATTTGATGTATCCAGAAGAGGTGGAAAAAAGAAGGAGAATTCAGGCAGAATCTGAGCAGAGGAAACTTGGAAGTCTCATCAAATGGTTTATACCAAATGATGCGTTCTTTCAAAAGGCTCAACAAAAGAAGGAACTGAGATTGAAGCTGTCCAACTGGGTGCTAGCAGAGCATCAGAAGATGAAACTTGCACCAGTATCAGAAGCTGGACCTTCTACTTCGACTCCTGCAGTTGAGATGGTCACCATTTCTAATGCAGAGTTTGAAGAAATGAAGGCCCCTAACCTGATAGTTACTCAGCTGGAGAATGCACTGAACCTATTATATGAACGTCTCAACCCTTAATTTTTTTTTGTGTGATATAATTTTTTTTTCCGGTACTCTTATATATATATTCATTGTTTTTACTCTGATTATCTGTTTATATATATACCTATATCTGATTATCTGTTTATATATATATATTCAAATTTTTCTAAGCCATATTTTGACTATGATGTGCTTTACACTCTTTTTGTCTGATGACAAAAGGGGGAGTAAAAGAAAAGTTTGATGAACACATGAAAGTCTGATTGACAAATTCACCGTCAGATGGATACACTAAAACTGAAGTATCATGCATATCATTTCATACATAACATTTGTGTGGTTTATTCATTGCTCTAATATCTATTAATGTGTTGATATTCATTGACCCAGTTCTCTAATAATGATCAATAAATTTGGTACAATGAAAATCTTTTTGATAAAATAAAAATCAGCATCCGATCTCACTTTGTTAAATATATGCTCTGATACATCTACGTATTTTTGCGATCACTTAAATGAATTTGTTTATCAACAATCGCCTTAATACCTTAATTGTTCATATATATCAAATTTGTTAAATTCAGGGGGAGACCCTTGATATTATTTTGAAATTAAATTGTTCATCAACCTCGGATATTTGTCATCATCAAAAAGGGGGAGATTGTTGGAACCTAAACGATTGAGAAGTTTAGACCCTCATTAATTTTGATGATAACAAAGTATTTCTCAAAAGAACAATTTATCTTCTAACATATCTTTGAGCGTACAGGTATCAAAACTTCATATATATGTACGAAACACTCAAGGAAGAAGAAGAAATTTACAAAAGAATTGAATACAATCCACTAGTGTCAGCATCCGAACTCACTCCAGCGTCTTGCTAACAGCAAGCGTCCAGTAGTGTTACTCTTTGACACGTGGAATACTCAATTGCTGCGAGCGTCCGTCCTCTGTTCTGAGCGAACGTCTGATCTCTTTAATGAAGCACGTGATGATCATGTTTCTGCTCTTAGCCTCAGACTGTTCTGGAACGGAATTCGAATTTGATTTTATGCGCTCATTTTGATGTACGAGGAAGCAAATGTGACACCTTTAGCATAAGACAAAAAAATCGTACAAGGCAATTGCAAATTACAGATAGTACAAAAACGGTAATGTGTATTATTCTGATATTCTCTGGAAAGGAAGAAAAGGACTACATTTCAAATTACCTCACTCAATGGAAATGAGATATTTTTACTGCAACGGTAATACCCTTGAAGACTCCTATAAATACCCCAAGGTATTCATTGAAGAGATGTTGGAAAAACTAGTGAAGAAACTTCATTCCAAAAGCAATATTACTCAAGTGAGCAATCAAGTTTCGTGCCAAGTTTCTGGTCTACAAAGAACTGAACTCAACGTCTTATACTTTCTTTGAGAAAGCTATTCTGTTTTTAAGCTTAATCTTTTCATCCTCTCTGTGAGAGATATTTTGACTGTATTCAAAAGTATAATCTCTTTTGTAAACTGTATTTGGCCTAGTTAAGGCTTTGTTCCTCAAAGGCTCGACTGCACTGAGTCATTTTGAGAAGTTGAGAGTATTGTCAAGTTTGTAACAGAAGAATACTCTTGAGGAAAATTGTAATAAGTTGATTATAGTGAAAAATCCTTCAGGAACGAAGGGACTAGACGTAGCTACCAGTTGGTGGTGAACTAGTATAAATCTCCGCGTCTCATCCTTTACTGCTTTACATTTATCTTTACCTTGCTCAGTAAAACAAGTTTTCATAAGCAGTTTATTTTCTGCATCCGGTTTATTTCTCTGCATCTGATATACAAACAGTTTTGAAAAATCTGTGTTAAAGTGTTTTTTACGTAAAGTTAGCGAAAAGTTTTTAACACAATTCAACCCCCTTCTTGTGTTCACGTTCAGAAGAAGAAGAAGAAAAGAGGAGAAGAGAAGGAGAAGGTTTGGGTCACCTTTTATTTTATTTTTATTTTTTTCTGCTTCTGCACTCTCTTCCCTCGCGCCAGCGGTCGCGCGCGGCCAAGGGCTGGCGCGCGACGGCCGCGTCCCTCTCTTCCCTCTCCCTATCAGTCGTGTCTCCCTCTCCCTCTCCTCCTCCCTCTCAGCCGCATCTCTGTCTCTCTTCCTCCCTATCGCTCGTGGCCGCTCGCGGCCAGGGACTGGCGCACGACGGCCGCATCCCCTTTCCCCTCCTCGCCGCCGCATCTCTTCCCCCTTTTCCCCTCCTCGCCGCACTCCCTCCCTACGTCTTCCCTCTTCCTCCTTCTTTCTCTCCCTCTCCTCTCGCACCTCCCTCTCTCTTTTCCCCCTTTCTTCCCTATTTCTCTCTTGCCACGGCTGCTTCACGCAGCTTCTTGTTTTTTTTCCCTTTTTTTAGGGTTCCCAGATGGAACCCGTGTTTTTAATCCCCCACCTTTTTTTATCAATTTGGTTGGGCTTCAGCCCACTTCTTTTATTTATTTATTATTTATTTCTTGTTATATTGATTTTGGGCTTTAGCCCAACTGCACTCCCCCTTTTTTTATTTCGCTTAGGTTTTGTTTGTAAGTATTGGGCTTCTACCCATTTGTTTCTTTGCTAAATGAATGTCGACATCCCAATTTTTTTACTAGTTACACTAGGATAATTTTACTCAACTAAATTTTTAATTCATCATACATTTTATTTAACTTACTTTTCAGTTTAATTTTATTAAGTCAAACGAAAATTATTTTTTAAGAACAAACGAGATTAGCTGAGATGTGACATCTTGTTAATCCCCGGTTTGGGACGCCTGAGTTGCGACAGCTTGGTGATCTTAAACCCTTTAAAAATTAAAATCAAACCAACACACAAATATTTTTTAGAAGAACAACGTGACTTTTGAGTTCCTCATTGCACCGGAGGATACGTAGGAGCGGGTCAATCCCGTCAAGTCAAATTTAAATTTTTCTAATTTAATTTCTTTTTTTTAATATTCATTTTTACACTTAGTATTAATTTTATTTAATTTTGGGGTGAAACAAATATTTTAAAAACTTATTATTTTGCACAATCAATTTGGGTAACTGTCATAGAACAGACATGATGGAGGTGTTGTGGGGTTTAGTCTCCACCCTTCTCCACTCGCAATCGATTCCCGAACTCAGTATGGTTTTCAAATATCATTATTTTTGAGGTTTTTCCAATTTTTCCTAAATATAATAAAATTGGTGGCGGCTCCCAAACCTTTGGATCGTTAAAAGAATTTTTGTTAACTATATATATGCGAATGGGGCATGAGATATGTCTCTTCCTTCCTCAAATCTTTCCCCCCAATTCGTAAGTCTTCTTCCACCCAATTTGTACAACATTTTCCCCATTTGTTTCTCAATGTTTCGTTCTCCCACACATTTATAAGTCATCTCTATTTCATTCCTTAACTTGAAAAATGTGTGACATGTGTCACGCGATTCTAGAGCAAGTGTGAGAAACAAAGCTTACTAGAACCATCTCGATTTCGGTCTTTTCCATACGGATTTATTAGCATTTGTTATTTATATTAAGGAAATATGTAGAAACTTTATTAAGTGCTGAAATTAATTTTGAAGTTTATTTTTTGTAGTAGTCAAAAAGTTATGAAAATTTTGTTTACTGAATTACGAAAATGCAATAGTCTAGAATTTTCGAATTTCATATATCACATGTTAAACACATATTTATGTTTGTTGATTATAACATAATATGGTAAACTTAAACACTAATTTAAGAAAATTTTTCATAAACACAAAAATAATATAGTTATAAATGAGCTAAACAAGCTAAGCTCAAACTTTGCTTTTTTTAACAAATCAAACTCAAACTTTTAGTTAGACTCGTTTAAATAAATGAGTCAAGCTTGAGAAATCTTTTTTTTTTCACAAGCCATTCTCAATCTTCAAGTGCTCAGTTTGGCTTCACTTATTTACACCCCTACTTTTGTAGAGTCAAAAAGTTGTCAATAAACTGAAATTTTCGACGAATTAAAAAATAATGTCGTTGGTATTATTGATGATTATACCTTGAGGTAAAGCTTATGAAAAGTCGTAAAAAATGACACTTCATGTGTGTCATTTACCGATAGCTAAACCGTCTGCAGTACTCTCAGATTAACTGACTATAGGCATTAAACATGTTAAGTCTCTAAAACTTTTTTTTTTGTTTGGAAAAGAATCATATCATTTCATTTAAACTCAAGTCTACAGTACAATCTGACAAATAATCAAACTTACAATAACTAGACTAATTAACGGCCGCCCGCGCAAACTCATGAGCAACCAAATTTGCTCATGTCCTATCAAACTCAACAGAACAGTTTGAACAACTAGCAAGTAAATTCCTACATTGCTCAGTGACGATACCAATCTCAGAGTGTTTTAAATAAAGTCTCTAAAACATATTTAACATACTTTATTCAAAACAAAATAATAATATATGAAAAATACACTCACACAAATTTTACTTGGCACGCTAGAAGCCGCTCTGTATTAAACCATACTTTGAGATTGCCCATTCATTGTTAAAACAATCTATTATTTATTTATAAAACTTAATTACAGTAATTGTCGCATGGCAAAATTTTATTCACCTACTTAAAAGTATTTTCCTACTCTTTTTTTCTCTTCATCTAGGAGTTGTGTTGTGATACCCGTGTTTGTACTAGTGTATCTCTTACTAGTAATTTATTAAAGTATATGACAAAACTGAATGAAAAATAAGTACGAATTTAATGCGGCAAAGTGTTATGTTTTGTACTTTTGCCTAAATTGCAGAACTGAGATCCCACAATATTGCATCATGAACTCTTTGAGATTAATGCTTAAGTTCAATAGCTACAGGGGCTTGTTTGCAACTTTACATGGTAGCAACTATAATACACATCATATCATATAGGAAAATAGTTTTCTAGTTTTCTATGGGTTGGTGACATAAGTGATGGTGAAAGATGAGAGAGACAAAAACACAAATCTAATATATTTCACACTCAACCAACATTAGAAACTTTGTCAAAAAAAAAAACCAACATTAGAAACAATGAGAAAGAGCGATTGGCTGGCTAACCGTCCAATGACTTAGTTTATTTGGCACGAAATGCAGCTTTCTTTGCCTGCAATTATCTAACTTGTCATTATCATATACTCCGTGTCCGTCTTTCCGCATTTTTACTGCACTACAGTATATATTATTTTATCACATTTTGTTGTCTAATATTGGTTTTGAGAAATTCGATTATGCATTTAAGGTATTTTATCACATTAATTTTTCAAAATGACATATTATTATTGACACATATTGATATGTATATATTAACCAATCAAATATTCCATAAATTTATAATTTTTAAAATAACCAATGAATCATATATAGTAAATTCACAGTGCTAGAATGTAACATTAATTATGGGGTTGAAAAAACATATATAGAAAGCATAAACCGAATGAAAAAAAGGACAAAACCTAAAGTATTGTTTAGTTACAAATATTATTGCCTAAATACAAATATTAATGGATAAATATATTTATTCTCGATTATGGCTTCATTGGCCAAATAATGATTCAGAGTTAGAAGAATTTTGTATTTCCTTTCATTTTATGAAAGTAAATATACTTTGTCATTATTTAGGGTTTTTTTTTGATAGGCCAACTGGTTAGTGGTTAGTGGATTAGTTGTTAGAGAGGAGGGGGAGGGGTTCGAATCCCTATAATCCAACTTACAACACCTTCGATGTCCCTTTTGCTCACCAAGTGAGCCACCTACGCTGGACTTGTCATTATTTAGGGTTAACAAATAAGATAGCATATTAATGAAATAAAATAGTCATAAATGAAGGTGTAGCATTACTAAAGTATCCCAAAATATGAATTTGTGCGCACTTTCATACAGACACAATGTTTAGTTGTCAAAAGGAGCATTATGTAGCGTTTTGTTGATATGACATTGTTAATTACACTTTGATTTTTTTTTAATTAGAATTAACATTTCATATTGATCAAGAAGTTTAAAGGCCGATCCCCTTTAACTATACAAACCTGAGAATAGAAACCAAATTCCAAAACCAAAATTTGTGTATCATAGTAACATTTTTTTACTTTGTATGTAACCCAAAAAATGTCTCTTTCTCGACATCTAAGAACTGCAAGCATCATTCGAGAAAACAATAGTTAATCAATAAAAAGTTGCTTCATTACTACATGAGTTATACTGTTATTTTTTGCAAATTGAAAATTAAATATATTTATATAGATTTTTTAATAAAGCAAATTGGAGTAGTTCTATGACAAATAATGAGTACTTGAAAACGTACACACGACATCTCTTGAACACAAACACCAACTATCCTATACAACCAAAAACATAAATCCTTAAAATAGAACCCCCAACACACAGGAAACATATATGTTGCATTAATAGAATCTCTTAAGTGCCCCCACACTCTTGTTCATCATAAATATAGATCCAACCCATTTTAGTGAGCACTGCAATGTCATTCATGTTGGGAATCATACTCCAATCATGTTCTACCCATAGAAACATCACCATAGGGAACCTGTAAACAAAATCAACACCGTCAATAAAAAAGAAGAAAAGCAAAAGAAGAATAGAGATGAGGGACAGTAAAATAGTTTCAGCAAAAAGAAATAGAGAAGTAGAAGAAGCCTATTGCACTGCAAACATTACCCACAGTTTGCTTCATAATATACCCCTTTATTGCTATACCAAAGCAACACATGAAAATCTAACTCAAGGAATCCAACTAAAGGAACTGCAACTCACTGAAAACAACTAAAAAGTTGAATTATGCATGCTATGAGACAATGCATTTTTTTTCCTTCAGGACAACATGTATCTATGTTAACAAATAAACATGAATTGAAGTAATTGGTAAGATGGCAATTTAGACATTAGACGATAAAGCAAAATTTTGGAATTTCAATTAATCACAAAGTTTTTCTAATCAAATCGACCCTTACTCTTTACTTAAAAAAATAAAGAAATGGAGAGAGAAAAATTCAATGGAGAAAATTTGTTACAGCAATTAACTAAAGTCGATAACATAAGATGTGAATAAGAGTCGTTGCTTACTGGTGTGAGAATGAGGCCAAAAAAGAAAAGATGAAAATTTTTACACCAAAAAAAAAAGATGAAAATCCAGAGGATCAAAATGGATCCTTCTAAGTTTGGTTGAACAACGCATAAATATTTTTAAGAAATGGTTATATAGCCATTTATCTTCTTGTTCCATCTATTTAGCAGTTAAAAAGGAAACCTGATATCAAAATTTCTAATTATATTAGAGTAGAACATAAAAATTTATAAAAATAAACGTTGAACACAATTTTTTAGTTGCTCACCTCTTCAGAAAAATTATGTGGTGCTATTCTGTTAACCCTCGCTATCTCTTACACAACCACTTGTTAACTGGTGGCGGCACACACTTAGTGAGGGATTCGGATCGCCTGCAGTCCAATTCCTTACAGTTTCACGCAGTTGCACGTAATTTGGCAAATTGGGAAAAATGCTCACCGCATGCGGTATTGGATTCACACACAAATGCGCCA
The DNA here is from genome assembly GCA_037113605.1 of Calophaca sinica. NCBI lineage: Eukaryota > Viridiplantae > Streptophyta > Magnoliopsida > Fabales > Fabaceae > Calophaca > Calophaca sinica. Next base: position 51,201,127 of record CM073735.1, on the reverse strand, counting down.
ACTGCGTTAAAACTTTACTGTAGGGAATCCAATTTCCTTAGTGAGACTGCATTGGATAGCACAATGGCTAAACCTGGAGTATTTTCTTCAAGTAGAAATGACTTGAGAAAAGAATATCAATCACATAATCAACTTACCCTCTGAACTTTTCCAAAAGTACGACGAACTCGATTGACATTGAAGCGGTGCGGACAATGGCGTTAAAGTGGTGCAACCAAGGGTCCACCGGGATAAGTCAACCTATCCCACCAATAAAAAATTCACATCATACCCACTAAAAAAATTCAATCGTTAGGTTAGGTTAGTTATGAAGTGTAAAATTTGAAGGGGAAAACCACTAACAAAATAGGAAGAAAGAAGAACCTGGGTTTGGAGTGAGAAAGGCTGGGAAGATGTGCAAATTTGCTTCCATAAAGTGCACGTCTTTCATCTTTTGCCAGAGTTTTCATCTCTTTAACCATTTCGGTTTTGGGGGGAAAAGTCCCCTGTGCACGTGTCCTATTAGAAATCGCAAATCCCCTGTGCGCCACTGGAGGAAACCCTCCCTTTTCTCCCCTCTCTTTATCTTTCCCTTCTCACTCTCTGTTTTGCTTTCCTGTGTGTTGTTTCCTCCGCATTTTGCAGTTACTCTCTTTTCCCTCGGGTGTGATGAATCTTCTGCGCACTTAAGCAATTTCCCTCCTTGTTTTTTTTTTCAACTGTTTGTTTGTGAAATATTGTCCACCATTATGTTACAGCGTGTAAAGCAAAATTGATATACTAAAAAATAGGAATTAAAAGAGAACAAAAAAAATGAAACAGGTGAGAATAGGGATACCGATTTGATCAAGTCTTCGGCACGCATGAGACCCTCTATCGTCCATACGCATGAGGAAACATACTCAGATTCAAATAAAATGCCAAAAACTAACATTTGGTAACAGAAATAGGAAGAAGAGCACTTTCCCTTTCTCTGCAAACATTCCCTAGCAAAGCACCAAGCAGACTAGGCAAATGAAAGGAGGAAGAAATGACAAAGAAAAAGGAAGGCAGAAGAAGGACGGACCAGGAGAAAAAGGAATCGCTGCAAACGTCGGCTTGCTAGCAGCCCCTTAGGCGCGACCCTTCCCCTATCTCGGCATCCATTGCCTTTCTTCTCTTTCTCCCTCATCCTAGATGTAACTTCCCCTTTAACATTTTCCCTCCCACACACAATACGGGTCTCCACTTCTATTTTGTGCAGTTAGTTAATCATTATGTGCAGTTAACTAATGAAATGCAGTTTGTTATGGGTAATTTGGTAATACTGGACTAGTTTTTTAAGGGTAAAATGGAGACAAAAATTAGTACACCAAAAAAGCAGTCACATTACCCTGTTCTCTTTATATTATGGCATAGATGATATACTAAAAAATAGGAATTAAAAGAGAACAGAAAAAAATGAAACAAGTGAGAATAGGGATACTGATTTGATCAAGTCTTCGGCGTGCATGAGACCCTCTATCGTCCATAGGCATGAGGAAACATACTCAGATTCAAATAAAACGCCAAAAACTAACACTTGGTAACAGAAATAGAAAGAAGAACACTTTCCCTTTCTCTGCAAACATTCCCTAGCAAAGCACCGAGCAGACTAAGCAAATGAAAGGAGGAAGAAATGACCGAGAAAAAGGAAGGTAGAAGAAGGACGGACCCGGAGAAAAAGGAATCGCTGCAAACGTCGGCTTGCTAGCAGCCCCTTAGGCACGACCCTTCTCCTATCTCGGCCTCCATTGCCTTTCTTCTCTTTCTTCCTCATCTTAGATGTAACTTCCCCTTTAACATTTTCCCTCCCACACACACAATACGGGTCTCTACTTCTATTTTGTGCAGCTAATTAATCATTATGTGCAGTTAACTAATGAAATGCAGTTTGTTATATGGACTGGTTTTTTAAGGGTAAAATGGAGACAAAAATTAGGACGCCAAAAAAACAGTTACATTATCCTGTTCTCTTTATATTATGGCATAGATGTATATGTGTTTATGGGGAAAATTGGTTTATGGTATGATTCTACCAGTTTTGATGATCTTGAATGATCTACCAAATTCATCAAACAAACAAATAAATTTTGATGATCAAACGATTATGAATTCGAACGAGTTACGTGGTAATCTCGTTTCTGAAAACAATGGTTTCTTTTAAATATAACGGTCAAACACTCGACACGTTAATTGTTCTTTAACATTCTTGGCTTTTAAGCCATTAATTGTCAAGTCTTATGCCAAATTTGGTTATGATGATTCCAATTAACAACAAGTTGTTGTCGAAATGGCAATACAGACTCAAATAAACAAGGTTGGCTGTCGAAAGCCAATAACTTTGTTTACAAGTAAGTTAGAGCAAAATTTAAAACAAGAATGCACTACTGCGATATCATGGGGCATACATCACTGAAGCCCAACATGCGATTGAAGTTAATGCAGAGATGTAAAAGAAAACAAGTAACAAATAGAATTTAAAGAACACTGTTAAAAAGACATGAATTTAAATGAAAACGTGTAAATGCAAGAACTTAAATAACAGAATTATAAAGAACATGAATTGAAGAAAAAGGGCATGTAAATGACTTTGAAAGTAAAAATTCAGAAACAGTAAATGACAATGACTTAAAGAATGTAAATGCGAAACGAAGAAATACAAATTGATTGGAAGATAAATGACATAAACTGGAAGTGCAAAGAATTAAAAATAGATTGAAACTTGATTAAAATGCAGAAAGATAAGGTGTGGAAGGCATACGATGATCGTTTTCCGTTAATCTTCTTTAGCCGTCGAGATATTAGGAACTAGATCATGTATCCAACCTTGATTACATCGTACAACCTACTATTTATAGGCAAAAATATGAAAACTGCTTAACATCCAACCTGACACGTGTACGGACATGGGTTGGTAGTTAAGTTTTTCGCTAAAAACTACCTAATCGACAGTAGCACTTCCTGTCGAGCTATACATTGATCTCTACTTAATAATTAAGCCTGTTCGACCATGATCATTTTGACATCTTCGACGCGTTATGCCTTCCGTCGAACAGCCGTCTCATCACCTGGTCTTTCAAACTTAGTCAATTTTCATCCCTTGTTCTGGTCTCTTATGTCTTCACCTGTCGAATTCTAACATTCTGTCGATCAACCCAAATTTGAAATTTGACACCCAACAGATGCCCCCCAAATTCTGAGTTCTCGACACCAACATACAGAGAGACCCAGAATTTTGTTTAACTTCACGCGCGACAGTTGCTTTTCCGTAATGTCCCATCACAGGTCTGCGCTCCCCATTTCCCTAAAAAATAGGACCATCATCACTTCAAATATAGGCGGTTACTCTTCCCATTCGCACATTTCGTTTCCAAAGCGGTGCCTTAAATAGTATTCAAAACCCCATTTTGAACTCTTCCTCCACCATCTGAACTCTCGCGAAGGCATCATACTGAGAAAGCATCATCTTCTTCCAATGGCGTCTTCATCAACTCCTGCTCAAGCCACCGTTGCCCCTCGAAGGAAAACATGGTGGAATCCTGACGTTGATGCATCAATCCCATGGCAGAAATCTAAGGTAATGATTCCTTATGTACATGATCCTTCATATCTCTCGGACCCTCCTGCAGCTTACTTAGGGCCAGTTATCCCTTTATCCTGCTTTCCGGAGAGTTTCGAAGACTCTTTCCCAAACAAAGAAGGTCACACTGACCTTCTAGCTTCTGCCCCCAAGCTTCATATCCATTATTTCTTTAAAAGTGCTAGGCTTTTTAGAACGCCGCCGTTGAACGTAAACGGCTATTCTGCCTGGCTTGCTAGGCTAGAAGCCAAAAAGGCTGAGACTTGGAAAGATTTAGGCATTTACCACTTGATTCAGCTATCAAAACATCAATTTAGGTTAGACTCATCTATGTTGGGAGCTGTTATTTTCTTTTGGAACAAAACTACAAATAACTTCCACTTTCCTTGCGGAATGATGAGTCCAAATTTGTTTGACGTTTCTGCTCTCACTGGCCTCCCACCAGATGGCCAAATGATTCACCCCCTAAACGTTCCAGAAAACGTCATTGATGTTTTCAGTGAGGAACCCCTTGCATTCTCAAAGTATGTTGCTAGCCAAATGAGGGATACTGATGACGTTTCTGATGAGGAATACGTAGCCTTCCTGTTTCATTGGCTTTCTGCTTTCGTCCTCTGCAACAAGAATATTCAAATGTCAAAATCTCTTCTCGACTTGGCTAATCTTCTCCATGAAGGTAAGAAATGGGCTTTTGGCTCATTTCTTCTGTCGAACCTTTACTCGAGTATGTCGAGTTTATACACTATGGTGAAAGGAGGAGGAAGAAAGGTCGGAGCCGGAGGCCCAATGTGGCTACTTCAATTATGGTTAAACGCCATTCTCCCGGGCCACACTGTCGACAAGGCTCCATCTAAACTTGAAGTCGACACCTATGGCACCTTGGCCATGTATCGCGCTCCGAAACCTTTCGACAGTGAGCTTGAGAGCTTTAAATATTATTTCAACCTCTTCCATTCTCTTTCTGCTACAACCCCAGGTATTCGCTTCCAACCCTTTGTTTGCAGAAAGTATGGACCCAAATAGTTTACAGCCCCTTTCAATCCAAATTCCAAAGAGTCCCAAGTCATTTGGACTCACTTCCTTTCTCGACAAGTATTCCCCGCTGGGCTCCCTGGTTCGACGGATGGATCTGCATTTGTTTGCCTACCCAATGCTTCTGCCAATAACACTAGTTTCATGCAATCCATTCCCGGTCCATTCCCTTACAAGAAAGAGGATCTCTTGTTGGATTACATTGACATCAAGCCAGAAACCTTTGATGGCATGGAGAAAAAGAATAGCACTCGCAGGGCTGCTATCAATCTTGTTCCCTTCACTCCTACTCTTGGCATATCTCAAGACTTTGAGACTTGGTGGACAGAATATTTCAAGAAATTTCACTCATGTTTTGAGGCATGTGTGAAACGATTTATTGACCCTTCTGTGCAGGAACAGGACCCCTCGACCAAAACCAAAGGTGAGCATTTGAAAGATATACTCAGCTTTGAAAAATTTTATAAATTCAAATGGGATCCTCGACGTCCCCATTATATTGTCGAACAGGCGAATGAAATGGTCGCCAAATCAAAAGAGGCACACGATAACAAATGGGGCTTAAAGGCTCTAAACCACTATCATAAACAGGGCAATCACTTGTGAAACCCCCTTATCCTGAGCCTGTGCCTTTCCCTTGTGCGAATTTTGGTTTGGCTGACCCATTTCCTGGCAAACCGACAAGGGCTGGTAACTTCATTGAACTGGAAAGATACTATTCTTATCCCATTATCGATAGCTTTAGCAACAAGGAAGTTACTTTCATCGGTTTGCTTGTTTCACCTTTCGAACAAAGATAATGAAGCCGTTAAACTCATTTCCCATTTTCCGCAAGGTATTTCGATTTCTTTTGCCTTTTTGTTTGAACACCCACTGCTTTATGCTTACTTTCTTCACTTTGTTTTAGCTTTGGCTCTAAAAGAGCCTTTAAAATACAAGCAAACAAGTGGTAAGGCCACTGAAGTCGAAGTTCAAGAAGAAGATGAAGATGATGAACCTCTCCTCCAGTCCAAATCATCAAAGAAGAAATCCTCCAAATCTGGATTTACAAAGACCTGGTCAAAGAGACTACTGCACCAAAAAGAAGCCAGCAAAGTCTAAGCACTCAACCAGCTCTTCACAGCAAGAGACCACCAAGAGGAAAGCTCAAACCACTGGTGCTGAAACCAAGTCCTCCAAACACAGAATAATTCTACTCGAGTCTCCTTCTCGTTCCACACCTCAAACGGTATCCCTCTCTTCACTTGCATAGGAATCCATTACTTATTTATGATTTCATCAATTAGACATCATGGTTACCCTTACATAATTTTCAGGAATCGCACTCAAAGAGATCCATTTCTGAAAACTCTAAAGCAACTCCAACAGCTAAGTTTACAAAGGTAAACTTTCCTCCACTACTGTCTAAATTGATGGTCTTCCTGTTTCTTACAAGATCTTCATTTTTTCTTTTTGACATCTGCAGGAGCCAAGAGTTAAATCTGCAAAGACAAGGGTGTCTGAAGAATGTACTTCTAAAGACCCTATCTCTGTCGAGGGAGCTGACTCGTCGAGCATTGATAAGGTATGCCTTTCTACTAATTTTTTTTTTTGATTTTTTTTTGAACATTGCCTCATCATACCTGTTTGTCAGGACTCCCCTGAACAAGCAAATGTCGATACTTCGCTCCCTTTGCGAACAATCTTCCCAAGCACTGCTCCCCCTGCTACCGAGGTATAAAATTTCTTGCCATTCCACTGGCATCAGAGCAATGATTTGGTACTTTCGTTGATTTTTCTTTTTTCTTACACAGGAAATCCCATAAACTCAGCCTGAGCATGAAATTGAAGAGCCTTCAGCCATGGACGTCGATGTGGCTCAAACCACCATCTCGACAGCGAGTCCAGACTCCACACCCACTCATCAGGACGATCACACCGTCCAAGCGGGAACACCCTCTGCTGAAATCACCATCGCCTCTGCCACCGGAAAGCAAAGTCCCATAGTAATCAGGGCAGATAGTATTGATATGGATCAGTTGCTCGACGATCCTGCCAATCCAACCTCTCACATCGATCCCCATCCATCAGCTGCGGATTTTGGGAAGGCCAACGTGGGGATTGATGAATGGATCAACTTGTTGTCAAGTTCTAGCAGCAAAACTTCACCAATGTCAGCCCGATCCTCCACACTTCCTGGAGACAATTTTGCTGAAAAACTCAATGGATTGCTTGTAGAGCTAAAGGGTTTCTTTAAGTATTCTTTCGACGACCTTTACTCAAATCAGGAAGTAAGGAATAAATTAATTCACGTCGTCAAAGAGCTTCAACATTCCCGCAAAAGGCTTCCGCTAATCCATCGAGGGCATATCAGTACCCTGCACGAATTTGTCGAAGAATTGATCCCTAAACTGCTTGAGCTCGACGACAGTATCCTTCCATACCAGCAAGCCATCACTGCCAAGCATGAGCTTCGTGACAAACTGGTGCATCTCCGACAGAGGCAATCTGCATTGGTCGAGAAAGGTGCTCCCTACCAAGCTAAAGTTCCTGAGTTGGAGCAGAACGTTGCTCGCCTGAGGCGAGAACTTGCCGCGGCTGAGACCCAATTACAAGAGGCAATTAAGGCTTCTTGCTCTGAGGAAATAGCCTCTCTCGACCAGGAAATGACTAGTAGTGCCGCAGAGGCGCAAACCATTTTGTCGAAGGTTGAAGCTCTTGAAGTTCGTTATATAAATGCTGAAGGCACAAAAATGGAAGCCATTTGCGACTTGGGAAGACATTAGAAAAATTCCTTTGTAATTTCCTTTTTGTCTTATTTGCCCATTAGCCATTTTTTAATTCCTTGTATGTCAAACGCTTTTGTTTCGACCAATTCTTGTACTACCCTGCAACATCTGCAATATGATTTAGCTTGCTTTCGATCAATCGCTTCACCGTCCAGCTATACGTTCTTTTAATCGCTTTAATTTCGATTCAGGCTAATAAATTACATTCAAAGCTATTGACGATCAATCTGACCGTCAAAACTTGAAAACTAACGCCATTTTGCGCTATAAATAGGCACTTGCCATATTTCTTCTCTCGCTCAAACACAAGCGCTTTACGAACTTCTTGAAGTTTCTTTTCACGTAATCCTTAATAAATTCTTGCTAGCATTACAAGCAACATCCCCAAATCCAACTTGTTCTTATCCCCAAACTAGCTATTTACGAGTATAACAAGTCGCTATGGAAACCTTTTTATACAATTCAAGCCTTCATTCCATGGCTCGCTTATTTCATTTGGAAGCCAGGGCTCCACCTCCCATAGTCTTTTCCAAAGTCTTTGTCTCAGCGGTGAAAGACTCTGCGGTTTTGGTAATTTGCCTAATATCAACAATGAGTTTTGGTAAGTTGCCTAATGCAGCTTGCCAACCTCGTTGAAACATGTGAGAAAGGGAAAGCTGGAGCCACTTCTTTCTCCTACTGTCTTGCACTCCTTCACACCTTGTGCTCGAAATTCAACGTGTGGGCAAGCAATTAGGAAAAGTTTTGGCACAGTTCGGTTAATTGTGAGGCATACACCTAAATCGACGACTGCCTCTCAAACTGCCTGCTTTACCTTTACTCGCATGGCATTTGACACTTTTCATCGACGTGCCCATGCTTTTAGCTTCACTTTTCCGTCGATTTGGGTGTCTACCATCTGAAGCAGCTCTTGCAAACTTGATTGACGGATGGTGTGCCACGGAGTCTTTCTTACTTCCCATGTTCCTCTTCCTAAATTCTTCCTCGGCATGATCGAATCAGGGACACTGAAGCTTCCACAAGTGGATTTATTCCTTAATAGCCTAGACTTATTGACTTTCCAGTACTTGTATTATCAGGCTGTAAGCCTATTCGACAATGTATATTGTATACTGCCAAATGGCTCTTGAATAGAACAATCCAGTTTACTTTTCAAGGTTGTATTCGTACTTCGCACATTGTTGGTCTATATAACTTCAAATACTTGCCATTAATAGACTTAATCCTGTAACCAGAATTAACTTCAACAAGTGCATAAGCATTTCCTGAGAATGTTTGGACAACCTCAAATGGCCCTTCCCACTTTGGGGACCATTTCCCAAATTCTCGACATTTCTTATCCATTGGTAAAATGACTTTCCAAACTAAGTCACCAACTTTGAAACGCTTGTACTTAACTCGACTGTCATAGAATTTAGCTATTATTTCTTTTTGTCGAACTAAATGTTCTAAGGCCACAACTCTCTCATCATGAACATTATTCAATTAAATCGAAACATCGAGTCCCAAAGATTGGTCTACTGGCATCTCATTTTGCTTTTGAATTCTTAATGAACCAAGATTTATCTCAACAGGCAACACAACATCATGGCCATAAACCAATTTATAAGGAGTAGTACCTGTCGATTCTTTTGGAGAGTTTCTGCATGCCCAGAGAACTTGTTCCAGAGTCGAATGCCAACTTTTTGGATATCTACCAATGTGCTTCTTTATCAACCCAATGATAATCTTATTCATGGCTTCGACCTGACCATTTGCTTGCGCATAGTAGGGCGTCGAAGTCACCATCTTTATTCGCCTCGACTCAGCGTACTCGACAACCTTCTTCCCAACAAACACAGACCCCTGGTCAGTTGTGATTGTTTGAGGTATTCCGAATCTACAAACAATGTGATTTTCAATAAAATCCACAATGTCTTGTTGAGTCACTTCTTTCAAGGCCACTGCCTCTACCCATTTGGTAAAGTAGTCCACCCTACTAAAATGTACTTATGCCCCTTTGAAGATGTAGGAAAGATTTGGCCTATGAGGTCCAGTGCCCAACCTCTAAAAGGCCAAGGTTTAATGATAGAATGTAACTCACTAGCAGGCACATTTTCTATGTGGCCATGTTTTTGGCATTCTTCACAAGACTTTGCAAACATAATGCAATCTTTAACCAAATTGGGCCAATACACTCTTTGTCTTCTTAATACCCATTTCATTTTTTCACCTGCTTGATGAGCCCCACAAATTCCTTCATGAACCTCTGCCAATGCCAAGTAGGCATCCTCCTCATTAAGGCATGTTTCCAAGTTACCATCGACGGACTTTCTATACAAAACTCCAGCGAGCACAACAAACTTAGTCGCTTTGTATTTAACTTTCCTGTCGACATCGATGCTGGATTTTCCAAATACTCAATTATTGGCTTACGCCAATCGCATTTAACTTGATGTATTGGAAACCAAGTACATCCACTTTCGTCCAAAGGGTACAAAGAACTCACGAATTTTTATGAGTTCATCAACACCTTTGAAGATAACTTATACCCCGAGGCCAACTGAGCTAACTCATTAGCCTCTTGATTCAGTTCTCTAGGGATATGTTCCAATTCGACACTGTCAAATCGCCTCATCAACTTGCTAGCAACTTGACAATATTTGACAAGATTATGGCTAACACATTTGTATTCTTGAGTTAGCTGCCTAATTACCAATTGCGAATCACCAAAAACTTTGACAGTGCGTGCTTGCATTTCTATCAAAATTTCCAAACCTACAATTAAGGCTTCATACTCAGCCTCATTATTGGAACAAACATACTTTAACTCAAACATTAATTTAGTTGGCACACCTAAAGGTGAAATTATCAGAATGCCAACACCAACGCCATTTTTGTGTCTTGAGCCATCAAAATACAAATGCCAAGGCTTTAACTCGACTAGCCCTCGACTCTTTTTATTTCTAAACATGGATGGTCCGTTAAGAAGTCAGCAATTGCTTGACCTTTAACAGCCTTCAAAGGTACATACTGCAAAGAAAATTCAGATAAAGCAAGTTTCCATTTTCCAATTCGACCATTCAGAATTGGCTGGGACAACATGTACTTAATCACATTTGTCTTTGACATAACTAAAACATTACAAGGCATCAAGTAGTACTTAAGTTTTGTACAAGAGAAATATATTCCTAACCATAGTTTTTCTATAGCACTATATCTAGTTTCTGCATCGTTGAGCACTCGATTGAGGTAGTACCCGGCTCTCTCGACATTGTTTCCATCTTCTTGAGCCAATAAACAACCAATGGTCTCTTCTGATGCCGATATGTACAATCTCACTGGTCGATGTGGCTCTGCAGGCATCATGACCGGTGGACTTGTCAACATCTTTGCTTGATTTGGTCAAAAGCTTCTTGGTGTTGTTGAGTCCACACAAAAGCCTCTTACGCCTTGAGTTTCACCAATGGAGCAAAAACTCTTGTTCTTCCTGAGAGATTTGATATGAACCTTCTGAGAAAATTGACTTTTCCCAAAAAGGATTGAAGTTCTTTTTTGTTAGTTGGAGGTCTCGCTTCCAGCACAGCTTTAGCTTTATTCTTATATACTTCAATGCCCTTTTTGTGCACCAAAAAGCCTAAGAACTTAGCAGCAGAAACCCCAAAACCACATTTCTCAGGGTTCATTTTCAAACTATGCCTTCTCATTTCCTGGAAGGCTCTTCTCAAATGGTTCAAATGCTCCTCTTGACTGTCAGACTTAACAATGACATCGTCAATGTATACTTCCATGAACTTGCCTATCATTTCATGAAAGATAGTATTCATTGCCCTCTGATATGTTGCACCAGCATTCTTCAAACCAAAGGGCATCACTATCCATTCATAAGTTCCAATTGAAACCTGGACACCTGAAAGCAGTTTTAGGTATATCCTCTTCAGCTATGAAAATCTGATTATAACCAGCATGCCCATCCATGAAACTCAGAAGCTCATGACCAGATGCTGCATCCACTAGCATATCTGCTATGGGCATAGGGTATTCATCTTTAGGAGTGGCTGCATTAAGGTTCCTAAAATCGACACACACCCTCATCTTGCCATTCTTCTTTATGACAGGCACTACATTAGACAACCATTCCACATACCTAGTTGTGCGAATGAATTTAGCCTTCAGCAAACGTTCGACTTCCTCCTTGATTTTTAACACAACTTCAGGAGCGAACCTTCTGTTGGCTTGTTTGACAGGCTTGCAATCCAGCTTCAAAGGCAATCTATGCTCCACAAGTTCTCTATTCAGTCCTGGCATCTCGTGGTAATCCCTAGCAAAGCAATCCTTATACTCAGAAACTAGCTCCACAATCTGCCTTTTAAACTGGTCTGACAACATTGCACTCACATATATTGGCCTCTTTCTATCTGCAGACGCTTCAAGTCTATCTCTTCTAAAGGGTCTTCCAACTCAAAACCACTTCTATCTTCAAGCCCCTTTTCAAAACCCAAAGGGCCATCATCAAATATACAATCGGCCAACACACCTTCTTCTGAGTTTGGCCGTCGGTCGGCCTCACAAGCCGACAATTGTATTTGAGGATGTTCATAAGTCATTGCTGTCGATTGGCCGATTTTCATCGGCCTCATCCATCCACTTAACCCCAAACTGCTCCATTAAGCACACATTCAGAGCTTCTTTATCAATAACACCACCCTGCACGGAGATGGGTTTCACCTTTGGATCATATACTTTGAAGTCTACATGCATTTGTTGCAAATAACATGGACTATCATCAGCTTCAATAATCTCAACTTCATCACGGGCATTCCAAAGAATCATTTTTTGGTGTACTGTCGAAGGAACTGCTCCAACAGAATGGATCCAATCCCGACCTAACAAGACATTATAACTAGACCTCGAAGGAATCACAACAAACAGAGTAGATCTTTCTACTGATCCTACTTGCACATCAAGCATTACTACGCCATCTGTTGGTGCAGTTCTTCCTCCGAAGTCAGTAACCACTATATTAGTTGGCAACAAGTCAGACTCATCCTTTCCCAATTTCTTGAACATGGCTCTTGGAATCAAATTCACTGATGCACCACCATCAACCAGTACTCTGTTAGCTGGCTTACCTTCAATCATTGCTCTAATGTGCAATGGTCGAAGGTGACTTCTCTCCTCATGAGTTGGTTTGTCGAGCCTAGCGAAGTTATCAAATATAGTGACCATGTCTTGCTCAACAAATCGCCAACAAATGGGAAAGTTCTCTAAGTCTTCCTCGTCAGGCACTTCAACTTCAAACTCGTAAGGAGCCTCATATTCCGCTGGCAACACTGAGACCAAGTTTACATTCAATTTAGTAAACTCTTCTTCAGTGGCGGTATCCTCATTCTCCAAATGACTTCCCAACCTCATGCCTAATTTGTCGAATAAACAATCTTCTGATCCCAGATCTGACAAGGTAGTACCCATTGTCATCACCAACTCATCCAAGTCTTTGTCTAAATTGGTGTCAGGATCAAACTGTTCTTCATCTTCAAAACCTATTGGGTCATCTGGATCATCTAATACAGCAATCACCTTTTCCATGGACAAATCTGTTTTGACAACGTTCTGTTCCATGGACTCCAAAGGTTCATCTAACAAATCAGAATCATTAGCTATGATCCTTAATTCCTCCATTGATACATCACTGCCTGTGACCTCCTCCGGGGCCGGTTGAACACCAACTTCGACGCGTTCCAAAGGTAACCTTTCAGCTTCAATTAGACCTATCAGCCAAGGCGTCAACTTTTCCTTAGCCAAAGGAATTTCAGCACTCTTGGAACTTTGCTTGAAAGAGGTCTGCTGTGAATGGACTCGCATCTTGGAAGTATGGCCCTTGTCGTAATTGCTGCCTCTAACATCAACCACTACACTCTTCAACTTTGGGCTAGTCTCCTTGGGCAACGGCACTTTATGTATCCCAACCATGAAACAATCTTCATGTTGAGGTCGTTCCAAGTCACTAGCCTTCGTTTTCTGCCTCTGAGCTTGCCTTATCCTTTGTCGACGACGCTTTTGGCTTTTCGACAGTGGGGTCTTCTTCACTTGATCACCCCCAGGGTAAGGTATTCTGCCATGCTGGTACTCTTCATCCCAAAACGGTGTTTGTCGAGGGTTACTCTTTGTCGCTCTCACCCTGTTTCTCAGTTCAGGACAACGAGCTTTGGGAGAATTCTCGACCCATTTGTTTACCGTAACATTAGTATCAGGTTTCCTAGTCCTGTTCACCTTTCGACCAAGAGATTCTCCATAATTACTCCCTATGGATTCCCTTGGAGACTCGACCAACCATCCACTGATTGCTCGATTAGGCCTATTAACCACAGGCCTTTGCACCCGGTTCGCCGGTGCATGTCTCACGTATCTATCCCCATAAAGAGTACGAACTTGTTGATGAACGTTTGCACCATCAACTTTCTTTGCTCTCTGGGCTGCTTTCTCATCAAAGTATTTGTCACAATGCGGGCATAATTTCAACTGCCCCCTATTGTTTTTCCTTCTCAGAAAAGCTTCAACAGTCTCATGAGGCCTTGGATAGATGTCGAAAGGATCCTCGACATTCACCACATACTTCTGCTTGGCGCTAATGTTCACCATGCTACAGCTTCTCACATTTTGACCTTCGACATTGGCAATGCCTTGACCAAATGGATCAGTATCCACCTTCATGCTAGGCTTCTGTTTGTCAGCAAACTTGAGCCTACCTTCTTTGAGAGCCTTTTGAATCAAATCCCTGAAATGAAAACATTCATTAGTAGGGTGGCCTAAAGCTCCATGGTACTTGCAATAATTCTGACCATTAGAGTCCTCAGGCCCTTTCACTCTATGATCATCTGATAACTTAAGCTGTTTATCTTTTAAAAGAATATCAAATATTTTATCAGCTTTGGTTATATCAAATGTATAGGTTCTCTTATTCACATAGCTCATCTTTTCCTTTCCCTTGGAAGGTACTAACGCTTGACAAGCATAAGGTGGTCCTTCTTTTAATTCAGCAAGGTTTATTTCTTGCTCTGTCATAGCCTCATCCTCACTGTCTATTAGATCTTGTTCGACACAATTGACTTTCTCACGCCTAATAAACTTTTTATTGTTCTTCTGATTCTTCTCAGAGCGGAGTTGTTCAACTTGTAGAACCTTCTCCCCTAATTGGGCGAGGTCAACTATGTGTTGGTTTACCAATTTCTTTCTAATATGGTAATCCAAACCACTAGCGGCCATCTTCACAATTTAAAGCCGAGGAGCAGGCGTAAAACACCTGCTCTTCATTTGCTTGAACCTAGAGATGTAATCATCTATAGATTCATTATAGATGCGTTTGACATTGAATAAATCAGTCAGATTAACCCTCAAATCGCCCCTGAAGAATTGATCGTGAAACAATCCTTCCAGTTGTGTCCATGAATGGACTGAATTAGCTCTCAACGTCGAGAACCAAGAAAATGCGTTCTTTGTCAAAGAACTTTGAAAGAGCCTCATTTTCAAACCTTCCACAGTGGCCAACTTTCCCATTTCTATCGTGTATCTAGCCACATGTTCGACAGTCGATTCACCACTATCACCAGAAAATTTGGACAATTTGGAGATTTTCATCCCTCTTGGCACTTCAGCTTGTTGAACCCATTCAGGAAATGCAGATATGAAATATGGTCTTGTGCCTTGACCAATATTAAAGCCAAGCCTATTCAGCATCTGCTCGACAACCTGATTCACGTTTTGTTCTATCTGATTTCCCATGATATTGTGCCTGAGGTTGGCTAAACCTTGATGCACTGGTGGACCCTGGTCTTGATTCCTTTGTAGAATCTGCACTTGGCCATAGGCCAAGTTATTCAAATTCTGACCAAGGTTGTGGTTTGGCTGAACTAACTCGTTCTGCACCACCAAAGGGTTATTCGCATTATGCGGAATGCCCCCCATGCCCTGATCATGAGGTATAACCCCTGGGCCTTGTTGAACATTCTCGTTCACTGGGGCTGCCAAACCCAGTGCTTGATTTAGCCTTTCCATTTGTAAGGCTAGTGTATTACATGCTTGATTAGTAGTCTCCATAAGAGGCGTAATCACTGCACCCATCTGCTGGGTGAACATGTTCACCATCTCATGGTTACTATCATCCACTTGTTGTCGAATACTCGCCAACGAGTTTTGCGTTAATCCTCCATTATTCTGTGGCATTTGTCTCGACATGCCCCCTAGTCCTAACCATTGTTGATTGGCTGTCGTAGTGGTAGCAATTCCTTGAGTATTGGAAGAATTTCCGAATGGCATAAAAGGCTGGTTAGCATATTGGTTGAACATAGTTGAACCAATAGCAGGGACTGTCGAATTCTGCAAATAACCATACGGCATTCCAAACGGAGGTTGCGTTACTTGCGGTACAGGCCTAATACTTGAGTTCCTCGCACTTCCAGGCGATGCCTGAATTTCTGGAGCACTCACGAACCACGGTTCAAATCTGCGGCCTTCGGAATAACCTCTGCTTGCGTATTGGCCATCGTCATTCCAGTACCTGCCCCAGCGGTAGTATTACCCATCTGCGGGATCACAACTACCCCGACGTTCGTACTGGTGGTCGAAGCATTTGTATTGCTTGCCAATGCATTCGCACTAGCAACGCTTGGTGTTGTGGCACTGCTATTCGTACTGCCACTCATGTTTCTATATTGCGTTACGTTAGAAGCAGTGATCTTTCCACTTCTTAGACGCATAAAACCATCGTTTAAAACGAGTTACTCTAAACTGGTCCCACCGGGCGTGCCAATTTGTTTATGGGGAAATTTGGTTTATGGTATGATTCTACCAGTTTTGATGATCTTGAATGATCTACCAAATTCATCAAACAAACAAATAAATTTTGATGATCAAACGATTATGAATTCGAACGAGTTACGTGGTAATCTCGTTTCTGAAAACAATGGTTTCTTTTAAATATAACGGTCAAACACTCGACACGTTAATTGTTCTTTAACATTCTTGGCTTTTAAGCCATTAATTATCAAGTCTTATGCCAAATTTGGTTATGATGATTCCAATTAACAACAAGTTGTTATCGAAATGGCAATACAGACTCAAATAAACAAGGTTGGCTGTCGAAAGCCAATAACTTTGTTTACAAGTAAGTTAGAGCAAAATTTAAAACAAGAATGCACTACTGCGATATCATGGGGCATACATCACTGAAGCCCAACATGCGATTGAAGTTAATGCAGAGATGTAAAAGAAAACAAGTATCAAATAGAATTTAAAGAACACTGTTAAAAAGACATGAATTTAAATGAAAACGTGTAAATGCAAGAACTTAAATAACAGAATTATAAAGAACATGAATTGAAGAAAAAAGGCATGTAAATGACTTTGAAAGTAAAAATTCAGAAACAGTAAATGACAATGACTTAAAGAATGTAAATGCGAAACGAAGAAATACAAATTGATTGGAAGATAAATGACATAAACTGGAAGTGCAAAGAATTAAAAATAGATTGAAACTTGATTAAAATGCAGAAAGATAAGGTGTGGAAGGCATACGATGATCGTTTTCCGTTAATCTTCTTTAGCCGTCGAGATATTAGGAACTAGATCATGTATCCAACCTTGATTACATCGTACAACCTACTATTTATAGGCAAAAAATATGAAAACTGCTTAACATCCAACCTGACACGTGTACGGACATGGGTTGGTAGTTAAGTTTTTCGCTAAAAACTACCTAATCGACAGTAGCACTTCCTGTCGAGCTATACATTGATCTCTGCTTAATAATTAAGCCTGTTCGACCATGATCATTTTGACATCTTCGACGCGTTATGCATTCCGTCGAACAACCGTCTCATCACCTGGTCTTTCAAACTTAGTCAATTTTCATCCCTTGTTCTGGTCTCTTATGTCTTTACCTGTCGAATTCTAACATTCTGTCGATCAACCCAAATTTGAAATTTGACACCCAACAATATGACACCAATATAGTCAACAATTAATGCCTTCCAATATTTGGCTTCACCTTTTAAAAATCGACACTTTGTGCTTAGTTCAATAGATTAACATTATTTTCTAGATAGGAAAAAATTCAGCCAAACATGCTAATTGTATGCCTTTCAATTTTTTTGTTATCGGGTCAACATTGAGAATAACGCCATGAACATCGAATTAGAACAGGGTTACTCATTAGTTATTGTTTGTCTACTAGACTACTACTCATCGATCTCTGACACTACCTGGCTATAATATTTAATATAATCCTTTTTTTTCTCCTTTGTGGGAAAGAAAACAAACTTGGTTTTTCTGTTTTTGGGTAAAAGACTATAGGGTGACTCAATTGCAATGTATGATACTATGCCCAGTGTAAAATATACTAATGTTGATGCTTAATACTTACCATGTAGAATTTATTAAAAGACCAAATGGCTTTGTTCTTGTCAGCCTTCTTGGTACCAAATATTGAAGACGACCAAGTAGGGCAAAATTGCAGCAGATGACAAGGGCTTCACCTTGTGAAACAGCCTCTCTCTAGTTAGTGGCTAAAAATGTGTGGGTATGATGTGGTGCCAAATTGGCAAGGGTTGGCTTTGGTTTTTGTGTCTCTGACTCTGTCTACAATGTGTGTAGCTCGATGGCTATTGTTTTACTTTTACGGTTCATATAGAACCTTCTTTATTGGGCGACTTTCAAGTTACACATGTTGTCCTTCTTCTTCAAATATAGTGATTTCATTGAATACTAACATCTAAAAAAAAGTGATAGTATCATTTAGCCTTTGATTGGCAGAGGTAAGTTTGATGAGAAATGAAAAGAAGAGAGAGAGTTTGGCGAGAAAAGTACAAGTTCTCTTGATTTGAACACAAGAGAAACATAGAAGAGAGAGAAAAAAATCAATGAGACTCACTCATTTTCAATTCTCCTCCCATGTGTGAAGAAAACATGGAGAACTGTTGTTACCAAAACAAAAAAAAAGGGAGAACTGACGTGGAGGTGGTAAAATGTCGCTGGTGCGCAGCAATTAAAGGCTCTCCCATCGGTTTTTGTTTCATGTGTAAAAAGGCATTGATGTGTTTTCAAAAATAATCAACACATCATTCTTTCATGTTTCTCTTTTTTTTTCTTTTATTCCCATCAATACCTCAAATTTATCATATTTCTCATCTTTTTTTCTCTTCTCATACTCTCTCTTCACAATTTCTGTCTTCATGATTTCTCTCGTGAACTAATCACACCCTTAGTAATATCTTCCATGTAACATATTCTACTGAAAATGTGCCGGGTCTCTAATTAGGAGTAAAATGTAAAAATCAGTACATGACCCTGGAATATAATTCAAAGCACCTTTTGGAGTAAAGATTTTTTTTTTTTGTTGACAAATTTGGAGTAAAGTTCATCATTTATCTATATCACATTTTGTCCTTAGTCGGCATCAAATTTTGATATGAATAATGAAAAAGAACTGAAATGAGTTTGTTTCAAAGCAAGCAATTAAGACCTCATTTATTATTTGATTTAAATGATTTTAAAATCGTGATTATAATTTAAAATAGAATTTAATTTATATACACCGTCAGTATAAAAATATTTTACACACGCATCTAATAATGTGTTGCCACATTATTTAATAAGCATGACAGGTCATGCGTTTTTAAACTTATTAAAAGATGTGTCAACATATCGTTAGATGCATGTGTAAAATATTTTTATTCCGAATGTGCATATAAATTAAATTCTTTAAAATAAATTAATGATAAATATATAATTACTTACTCAAACAAACAAATTTAAAAGGAGTGGGAATAATTACCTGAGAAATGTTTTTTTCTTCGCATGTTGGTTTCAGGGAAACATGTGTTGTCTTAATCCCATAACTTGAAATTTTCAAAAGCAAAATAGGTCCATCAAATCATATAGGGGTAATAGACGCTCACAAGTTTCTGCATGTACACGGGCATCGATCTTATATACAAATATGTTCAAACTTCATTGTCAAAAGAAAAAACTACATATAAATGTCAGTGTGGGTGTGTGGTGTAAACTTTGCATAATGATTAATTAAAACAACTGCTTAAAAAATGGGTTAAAATTATCATGTGTACTCCCTCCGAAATGAAATATAAGCAAAAAAGTACATGTATTTAAATACATGTACTTTTTTGCTCATACTTCATTCCTGAGAGAGTATATAATCTAACTACTGTCCCAAATTGAAATGAGGATTTTGTTGGAGCAGAAGCACATACACTCACAAGAAGAATTACTAACAGAGAGAATTAGAAAGAGGAAGAGAATGTGAAAAACTGAAAATTATTATTATTCACGGTGCACACTCACATAACACTCTGTTATTCACACTACACATATGCACACTCTGATATAGGTGCTAAGGCACCTATTTATACACTTATGGTAGTCCCACACACAATCACACACTACACTTACTCTAATTAGTTACAACAGAAGTAGCTAACTATCAACTACTTAACTACTTTATTAACTAACACTTAACAAACTATTTGTTTGAATTACTTCCAACACTCCCATGTGTAGAACCCTAATTTTATTCGGGCTTTATTTATTTATTTAATTAGTTTTGCTTGCTTATTAAATTAGTAATAATAATGATATCTTGGTCTCAATAAATAAAAAAAAGAAAGAGTAAAAAAGAAAAAAAAAGAGAAAAAAGAATAAACGAAAGTAAGGAAAAAGAAGAAAGGGTTTATGAATAGCAATACTGGGGGTGCTAACAGCAACCTAACCCAGCCCAATACTCCTCACCTAGCAGCCCACGCATGCACCCCCCTCTTCTCTATTTGCACTCCATGCGCGCCTCATGTGTCCTTCTCGCTACCCGCACCTCTCCTTTTCCCTTCACACGCCCCCAAGTCCATCATACCTCCACTTAAGCCCAATTCCCTCTAACCCTAAGAAACCTAATTCTTCCCTCATTCTCCCTCACTACTCAGCCGCAACACCCACACAGATTCCCTCCCCCTTCATTTTTGCCCTTTCTCCCTCATTCTCTCTCTCTCTCTCGTCATCCTTATCTTATCTCAAACCCTAACCCTAATTTCTTCTTCTAACTCTCCCTTTCTCAGCTGCGGCTACCTCCCCTATCTCTCCCCCATTTGCGGCCTCCATCCTATCTATCCATCAATCTCGGCCTCATCCCTTTCTCCTCATCTCCAAAATCCCTAAATCCTCTCAAGTTCACTCCTTTCTCCACCAAAACCAAACCCTACGGCCTCCATCACCCTTTTTGTTTTTCTCTCAAACCCTAACCCCTCAATATTCTCCCCCCTTTCACGGTGCCTTCCTCATTTCTCTCCCTCTCATCTCGGAGCATCATCATCAAACCGAATCAAGTCACACAAGATCAGAGAAGTCCCCACTTTTCTTCTTCTTTTTCCCGTATTTTAATTAATTTTATTTGAATCTATTAATGATTTTGATCTCATTCTTTTCAGGAGGTATACAAGTATAAATAAGGGCTCAAATCTAAACAAAGGGGACCCCGAGGAGAACATTGAATAGAGGATGAACAAAAAGAGGCAGAGGCAGAAGAAGAACGCCGCGACCTTGAACTCGTGAGGTCACCCCCAAAAGAAAGACCAAAACAAACACTTTTAGTCTAGGTTTTTTTTTGTATCTTCCCTCTTCTGTATCCCTTTTTTAGAAGCTGAAACTCAGGTTATTGGCTCTCCTCTTTCTCCATTTGTATTTTCTCTATCTTTGGTCTGGTTTGTATGGATGTATAATATGGACTAGATCTGAATCACAAATAAATTCATCTCTCTTCTCTCTGTTTAATTTTTTGTTTCCTTAATTCCTGCGCTGTCTGAGGTCAAGGAAGGGAACTCATGGTTCCCCTGTGACCGCCTCAAGCCTCGGCCGGAACTACGTTCGTGGCCGTCGCCATCGTATTTTAGGGTTCCGGATCCCAAGATTAATTAGGGTTTCAAAATCAGTTAATTGTTTATTTATTTATTTATATTTTTTGTTTATTTCCCAATCTGTTATGTTATAAATAAAATTTTATTTTGATTTTTCTTAACAATCAGTGATATTAATAATTAGCAACATTATTATAAAAATAAGTAAAAGGAGTGGATAATTATTTCAGAAGTATTTTTGTTAATATTAATTAATATTATATTAATTAGTAATAAAGCTCAGTGATTTATAATTAATGATATTTAGCATGTATAAGAAGGGGTTTATAGTTTACTGTTCACGTGCATCCTTTTTTTGTTTATTTCTTTATTTCGTTCACTAAATAATTGGCAAGACGCTTTAAAGTGCCACTCGTACGATTCGGTCACTTTGCCGTTTCTTCCTATTTTCTAAAAATAAATAAATAGTTTTTATTAAGGGAATCAATTTTTTTTAGGGCAAACAAATATTTTATAAACAATTAAAGGGTCCTTTTTTTTAATGGGCGTGTAGGGGTGCTAATCCTTCCCTACGCGTAATCAACTCTCGTACCCAAATCTGGTTCGAAGACTATTATGTTTTGTTATTTTGAAAAAAGTTTTTCCTATTGTTTTTTTCCTTAATAAACATAGGTGGTGGCTCCATTGAAAATTTAGGGTGGTTGTCACAGCTGGCGACTCCACTGGGGACTTTAGAGAGTTAGGCCCTAAAATTGTTTGTATTGATTTGTTTGCCTTACATGATGTATTTCCCTTTTATTTTTTTATTCCTGTTTATTCATTATATATTTTGCTCATATGTTTGTATATTTGAACTCTAGGGTAGAAGACATTTGTAAATATTATGTTTTGATTTGTTTTGCAGCGAGTAGTATTTTAGGTAATTGCTCCTTCACACACTTCACTTAACACATTTTTTGCACACTACGAATGGAACCCTATACCCGGGTTTGAAAAAGAAAAAAAAACCTTAAGTTAGGAGAGGCTGTGTAGTGAGCACCTGCTGGACGTACGGCCAGTTGGGTCCTTGCGAAGGCCTCACCTAGAGTTTGGCCCCATTTGAGAAAAAACTCTCGTTAATAGTTTACCTATTATCGACGGTAACATTCGAAAATGGGACCCTTGGCTCTAGAAACCTTTTTAGATTAGTATCCTAAAGCCACCCAATGGAAAGACACTTATGTGGACCATAGATCCATTCTAAGGAACTACCGGCCCATATCACCAAAGGAGCAAACCCTATCTGTCTCGTTTTCCATGTGATCAAAGCCGTAGAACCTAAAGTCTTAGGAATTACCGTTCTACCTCACAAGGGGCACTTGGCCCATTTTTTATCTTCATCCATTTAAATTCCATTATTTTTCAGAAACCCTTTTTAAAAAAAAAACAAAAGAATATTTTCTCTTTTCCATCGCATTCTATTTACAAGAAAAAAGCAATATATTGAAAAAAATGTAATAGAAAAATATTTCTCCATTATCCATCATATTATTTTGCATAAAATGTACATAAAAAAAAATTCATGACATGCATAATCATGGCATCCTCATAACATAACTCATTTTTTCCCCTCAATAGAAAATAGATACAAATAAGCTTTTCCTGCACCCTACCGGACTCGAGCCCAATCTAGACTCATGGACTTGTTGAAACAGAATCAGCAAGCGATGAGAGAAGAACTCAACCAAATCAAGGGTAAGATGGACAAGATATTCGACCTCTTGCAGAACTTGGGTGCAAAATTGACCATTGATAAGAACCATTCCATCAGCACTAATGAGTATCGAGAGGCTTCCAATGACCCATCGGGAGACCCCCTAGATCAGGAGAGACTCCAAATTGTGGAAGATAGGCTGAAAGCAATTGAAGGGGCAAATCATATTGGGTTCAAAGCTTCAGAAGTATGTTTGGTCCTGGACGTGGTAATTCCTCCAAAATTCAAAGTTCCTGAGTTCGTCAAGTATGAAGGTTTAACTTGTCCAAGAAGCCACCTCATCATGTACTGCCGGAAGATGGCCTTCTGCTCCAGTAATGATAAGCTCCTAATCCACTTCTTCCAAGAGAGTCTTACCGGGGTATCCCTACGCTGGTATATGCAGTTAGAGCGGAGCAAAATCAACTCATGGAATGATTTGGCTAAAGCTTTCATCAAACAGTATAAATACAATATGGACATGGCTCCTGGCCGCTCCCAGTTGCAAACCATGGTAAAAAGGGGCAATGAAAGCTTCAAAGAGTATACCCAAAGATGGAGAGGCATTGCATCCCAAGTGGAACCTCCGCTATCTGAGAAAGAGATGGTTACCACATTTATTGACACACTTCAACAGTCTTTTTATGACATGATGATTGGAAATATCTCTTCAAGCTTCTCAGACCTAATCATTGTTGGGGAAAGAGTGGAAGCAAGGATAATAAGCAGAAGGATTGGCAACCTCAACATTCAACAACCATCGCGCAGTATTGGCCAAGATATAGAAGAAGATACAAATGCTGCACATCATGACATACCACGCTGAGGCAGTGGGCCACTCAACAGAGAATTGTTGGGCTTTGAAATACAGAATGCAAGATCTGATCAACACCAAATGGTTGGACTTCAAGGAAGATAATCTGCTTACTTTTTACGCTTTGCCCGAAGCCCTGGGGCATATCTTGTAAAGGGCCCACTTTGTTCTCATCTTTTCAATACATCAATGAAAATGCGATTTGAATTTTTCAACTTATCTTCTTGGCTAATGGTCAGTCCGAGATTCCAAAAAAGGATAGTTAAAAAAAAATATAAAAGAAATAAAAAAATGGTAAAGCAATTGCACAATTATCAAAAATTAATTTTTGTGAAAGTTTGAGTAAATGAGATTTTGAGATGAAGTTTGGCCATTTTTCTCTATCCATAAAAATAAAAATATAAATAAAAAAAATATTTATCCCTTGCTACCCCTTTTGAGCCTAAAAAAAAAAATCTTTCAAGTACCCTAAACAAGGATCACCCATACATTGAAGGCTAGCACAACAGTCCATTAAATTTTGTCTGTTAAAAAAAAAAGCAAAGCAAGCAAATATCAAAAGCAACGTATCAAGACGCTTGCAAGGAAAAATGAATAAAAAATGCAAAATCAAAACAAGACAATTGTGCTAGCAACCATCAAAGTACATTTTGGCACTAAAGATCATTGTTTTCATAAACCCTTAAATACTTTTTGAGCATGAAATATCCTTTCTTTCATAGCCCTTAACCCTTGGCCACGTTACAACCCTAATAAAGTCCATTCTGATCAAAGTCCAATTGCTCATATTTTCTCAAAACTTGATTTTTGAAAGAAGAAATCTATATAAACTCCTCGGTGTAGTTGCTTTACAAAAAAAAGAGTATAAAAGAAAAGCTCGCTAGACTGAAAATCCAAAAGGGCGGGTCTAGGCAAAAGTTAGGGTCAATTTACAAACATGTCAACCCAGATTGGACCTCACAGATCTAAACATAAGCCAAGAAGCTGGGGGCAAAAGCTGAGCCCATCGTCTACAAGCTTCGCATTCAAGATTTCGTTCCAGTTTCAGAACTACACAAGGTGATCCGCGTCTCTACATAGATCCTTCCTCACATGGCTGGACGAAGGCCAAAGGGACACTGAAAAGTCTCTATGGATCAAAGTTGTCAATCTAAACCTCTTAAGGGCATTCAAAGCATGAAGCTGAAAATTTGAGGATCCATAAAATGATTTATCAAGGGGCAAATATGCAAACCTGGTGCAGTACAAAGTCAACCATTTGGACAAGCAATCCGACAGAAAGTTATCATCCCACGAGTCTAGGGGCAGCGTCCTCAAAAGGAATTCAGGGAAATCAAAAAAAATCTTTCAAAGCAAAATAATACTCATGCATGGCATATCATTCATTGCATCTTGCATAATCATCAATACTTTTGGGTTCACCGGCTGTCTAAAAAAAATCCTTGCTCCAAAAGCAAAAGCAACACTCATGCATGACATACCATTCATTGCATCTTGCATGATCATCAAAGTTTTTCGGGTCCATCGACCCACCCTCTCCAATGTTGCATACAGTTGGTCTGTTGTTACTCAGTAAGAACTAGTACTCAACCTACCCAATCCACTTATTAGCAAGAGTTAGGAACCTGTCCTACACCTTGTTGGGAATCTGACCCACCACCTTGGGAATCTGACCCAAGCTTTTAGTCGGGAACCTGACCTGCATCTCGGATCTTTCTCAATTATGGAAATCGATCTGTACCTTTTAGCAAGAGTTAGGAATCTGACATATACCACAGAATCGACCGAACTTTGTGTCGAGTGACGGAGAAGCTCGTACCCTGGACGTTCGCCTGCGATAGGGAAACTAGTCCATGCTTTAGCAAGAGTTAGGATTCTGACCTACACCTTGTCGGGAATCTGACCTGAACCAATATTGAGTGACAGAGAAACACATAACGCGGACCTTCCTAAAGTAGGGTAGCTAATCCGTACCTTTTAGCAAGAGTTAGGAACCTGACTAACCCCTTGCCGGGAATCTGACCTGAACTTGTGTCGAGTGACGAAGAAACTCGCGCCCCAAACTTTCCCCAAACTGGGAAGTTAATCCATTTTGTAAGAGCTAGGAACCAAACCTATGCCTTACCGAGAATTCACTAGGAATCAAACCTAGAATCTCTCACCAATTTCTCAAAGAGCTAGGAAACGAGCCTATGCCTTATTGAGAATTCACTAGGAATCAAACTTAGAATCTCTCACCAATTTCGTAAGAGCTAGGAACCAGACCTATGCCTTACTGGGAATTCGCCAGAAAACCGAACCTGGAATCTCCCGCCAATTTTGTAAGGAATCATAGTCACACCTATGCCTTACTGGGAATTCACTAGGATACTGACCCCAGAATCTCCCACCAAAGTCGGGAACCAATCCCGCAATCTAAAACCACTCGTTTCAGACAAAATTAGAGTCCTTTATCCTTAATTACCTTTTACAACGAATGCATGAAGACCTTCGAGTAAAATGTAATTAAGGAGGGGTAGCTGTAGTACCCTAATTTTGTCCGGGCTTTATTTATTTATTTTATTTAATTAGTTTTGCTTGCTTATTAAATTAGTAATAATAATGATATCTTGGTCTCAATAAATAAAAAGAAGAAAGAGGAAAAAAGAAAAAAAAAGAGAAAAAAAGAATAAAAGAAAGTAAGGAAAAAGAAGAAAGGGTTTATGAATAGTAATACTGGGGGTGCTAACAGCAACCCAACCCAGCCCAATACTCCTCACCTAGTAGCCCACGCATGCACCCCCTCTCTTCTCTATTTGCACTCCCTGCCGCCTCAGGTGTCCTTCTCGCTACCCGCACCTCTCTTTTTCCCTTCACACGCCCCCAAGCCCATCATACCTCCACTTAAGCCCAATTCCCTCTAACCCTAAGAAACCTAATTCTTCCCCCATTCTCCCTCACTACTCAGCCGCAGCACCCACATAGATTCCATCCCCCTTCATTTTCGCCCTTTCTCCCTCATTTTCTCTCTCTTTCTCTCTCTAGTCATCCTCATCTTATCTCAAACCCTAACCCTAATTTCTTCTTCCAACTCTCCCTCTCTCAGTCGCGGCTACCTCCCCCTCCATCCTATCTATCTATCTATCAATCTCGGCCTCATCCCTTTCTCCTCATCTCCAAAATCCCTAAATCCTCTCAGGTTCACTCCTTTCTCCACCAAAACCAAACCCTACGGCCTCCATCACCCTTTTTGTTTTTCTCTCAAACCCTAACCCCTCAATCTTCTCCCCCTTTCACGGCGCCTTCCTCATTTCTCTCCCTCTCATCTCGGAGCATCATCATCAAACCGAATCAAGTCACGCAAGATCAAGGAAGCCCCCACTTTTCTTCTTCTTTTTTCCGTATTTTAATTAATTTTATTTGAATCTATTAACAGTTTTGATCTCATTCTTTTCAGGAGGTGTACAAGTATAAATAAGGGCTCAAATCTAAACAAAGGGGACCCCGAGGAGGACATTGAATAGAGGACGAACAAAAAGAGGCAGAGGCAGAAGAAGAACGCCGCGACCTTGAGCCTGTGAGGTCACCCCAAAAGAAAGACCTAAACAAACACTTTTAGTCTAGGTTTATTTTTTGTATCTTCCCTCTTCTGTATCCCTTTTTTAGAAGCTGAAACTCAGGTTATTGGCTCTCCTCTTTCTCCATTTGTATTTTCTCTATCTTTGGTCTAGTTTGTATGGATGTATAATATGGACTAGATCTGAATCACAAATAAATTCATCTCTCTTCTCTCTGTTTAATTTTTTGTTTCCTTAATTCCTGCGCTGTCTGAGGTCAAGGAAGGGAACCCATGGTTCCCCTGTGACCACCTCAAGCCTCGGCCAGAACTACGTTCGTGGCCGCTGCCATCGTATTTTAGGGTTCCGGATCCCAAGATTAATTAGGGTTTCAAAATCAGTTAATTGTTTATTTATTTATTTATATTTTTTGTTTATTTCCCAATCTGTTATGTTATAAATAAAATTTTATTTTGATTTTTCTTAACAATCAGTGATATTAATAATTAGCAACATTATTATAAAAATAAGTAAAAGGAGTGGATAATTATTTCAGAAGCATTTCTGTTAATATTAATTAATATTATATTAATTAGTAATAAAGCTTAGTGATTTATAATTAATGATATTTAGCATGTATAAGAAGGGGTTTATAGTTTACTGCTCACGTGCATCCTTTTTTTGTTTATTTCTTTATTTCGTTCACTAAATAATTGGCAAGACGCTTTAAAGTGCCACTCGTACGATTCGGTCACTTTGCCGTTTCTTCCTATTTTCTAAAAATAAATAAATAGTTGTTATTAAGGGAATCAATTTTTTTTAAGGCAAACAAGTATTTTATAAACAATTAAAGGATACCATTTTTTTAATGGGCGTGTAGGGGTGCTAATCCTTCCCTACGCATAATCAACTCCCGTACCCAAATCTGGTTCGAAGACCATTCTGTTTTATTATTTTGAAAAAGGTTTTTCCTATTGTTTTTTCCTTAATAAACATAGGTGGCGGCTCCATTGAAAATTTACGGTGGTTGTTACACCATGTAATTCAGACACCCTAATTACACAAATTTTATTCACTAAATTGCATTTTTATAATACACACATTATTGACACAAACATTCAATTACCAGTACACATCACATTTCCACTTGAGCATCACCTCCTGGATCCCAATGTTGGAAGAACCAACAACCACTCATTGCAAAAGTTTTTGCTTTCCTCCACTTGGTTAACTTGAAAATACTTTTGTACAGCACATAACAATCACCGAACAACACTGCAAAAATTTTAATTTTGTTGAACTTGGGCCTTTTCCCCATAATTTGTGTTTGGCCCACAATTAGGCCCAAATGTCCAAACCAGGAATGCTGACCTAGTTTCCATCTTCCTGCACGTGACACACACAGTAAGCTTCAGCGTACACATCACTCTTCATCTCAGAATCTGCAGCAACTCTACTTCTAGGAGGTGGTAGATCCTCACGCCGACCATAGTCTCTCTTCACACTACTGTTACTCCCTCTACCACTCTCATCAAAAGACACGCTACCTTCCCTTCGCGATGTCTCGTTCTCATCCACGATCGCCGTTGTTTGCTTCACCTTTGCCAACAATGGCCGCGACACCACACACAGAAATATCTTCGATTGATCGATCCATCTCCGGCCACCATGATCGATCGATCCTTCTTCGCGCCACCAAAGTTTGGCGAATGACCCATCTCCTCCGGCCACCGTGATTGACGATGCTCCGCCGTCTCGTAGTTGCGGAAGTACCTCTATTTTCTTCTGCGCTATTGACATCTCCTCCACTTCCACCTCTTGGGAACTTTGTTTCCCCAGAACCCTAATTTCACAAAAATTCACCAAATTTGGTTGCGGTTCTGGTCCACCACTCACCAGAGGCATCTCCTTCAGCGAAGCAACCTCATCTTTCTTTCTCTCCGTTGCTCTTCCCTACGAAGCCATACTCGATGCCGTAGATGTTCTCACCGATTCCGTGTTCATCTTTTCTTCTCTCGCAAAAGACAGTGATATAGATCCACTTCCGCCAACAAGCCGTCTTCCACCAACACTCTCAGATCCACTTTCAACCACTCGCGAAAATGGACTTCTACTACCAAAGAAAGATTGGAAGATATCAAATGGGTCATGGCCACAACCATGCACGCTTCTGCTGGTTACTGAAAAAGGACCCATTTGGGTTTCTCTCTCTCTCTCTATGACATCCTTTTGATGTTCTGTTTCTTGATTGATTTCTGATTTTAATTTTGTGTTCTTCTTTTCTTCCTTGCCTGTGCCATTCTTTTTCTTCTTGCTGCTGCCTCCACCTTTCTTGTTGCTTCCCTCATTGGAATGTTGTTCTGCTGCATCACTCGTGCCTTCACCAGCACCCTTTGATTTCTGATTCTTCAATTCTCCCTTATCACTCATTTTTGCATAACCTTGATACATTTGCTGCAATGTATCCCATGCTTCTTTAGCATTCTTGGCAGCAACAATATTCTCCAAATTTTCGTAGTCCACACACTGATGGATGATGGAGAGACCCAAGCAATCTTTCTCCTTGGAAGCACTTCCATCCACATCTGAAATTCCCTCTTCCACAATTTCCAACACCTCATGGAAATTGAAGATCACTGTCATCTTCACAACCCACCTATGGAAGTTCTTGATGCCTTCAAGAACCGGTAAAGGAATTTCAAGATCTCCACTGATGCTCTCCATCTCCATTAACAATCTCCCAAAATCGTTATAGTTCTAGATACCATTTGTTGGGGCAGAAGCACATACACTCATAAGAAGAATTACTAACAGAGAGAATTAGAAAGAGGAAGAGAATGTGAAAAACTGAAAATTATTATTATTCACAGTGCACACTCACACAACACTCTGTTATTCACACTACACATATGCACACTCTGATATAGGTGCTAAGGCACCTATTTATACACTTATGGTAATCCCACACTAGGCACAATCACACAGTACACTTATTCTAATTTGTTACAACAGAAGCAACTAACTATCAACTACTTAACTACTTTATTAACTAACACTTAACAAACTATTTGTTTGTATCACTTCCAACCGATTTTGCAACTGTGCAATTTGTGCAGATCCGTCGTGATTTTGATGATGACAACACTTTGATTATATTTAATTATTTATTTATTATATATTTATTAGTGAAAAGACAAGCATATCTGTCTATCTGCATTTTTCATTTTTTCCATAGTGTATATATATATATATATATATATATATATATATATATGCTAAAATATATTTTTGGTCCCTTAACTTTATTTTAAGTTTTATTTTAGTCCCCTAATTAATTAAACTTTCATTTTAGTCCCTTAAATTACGAAAGTTATGCCAAGTTCATTCCGTTTGTCTGTAATCCCTTTATTGTTTGTGTATAGGTCATTGATACTCTGTTTTTTTTGTTCTATTACCTTTTATCATGTTACTTTATCAATAAGAACAATAATAGAAGCATGATTTTGACTTTATTGTTTAAAGGGATTATAGACGGAAGGGATGAATATGACGTAATTTTCGTAACTTAAAGGTCTGTTTGGTTCAACAAAGGGGAGGGGAGGGGAGGGATTTTAATGGAGGAGAGGGAAGAAATTTTAATTAAATATATGTTTGGTTTAAAGGAGGGGAGGAGAGGAGAGGGGTTTTAATTAGATATATGTTTAGTTCAAGAGGGGAGGGATTTTAAAACCAATTTACTATTTTATCCTTGTAATGTTTTATAAATAAAATTAAAATAATATAGGCTCTACCTTTTCATTGAAAAGATGAACCATGTACTATTTTTTTTTAGTACATAAACTAAAACTAAAATTATATTCCTGTAAAATAATAAGATGCTTGCATGATTACATAATCTAGCTACTTCTTTGTATCTATATTCTGTCAGTTTTTGGAATTTTCGTCAGTTATGACGCTGGCCGGAGCCTCACATACCACGAGACTAGTCATAGTTACAGAGTCAAGCGAGACACAGACAAGCCTACCACAGGCATTCAAAAGTCTCAAGCACAGATCTGTAACTAAAACTGTCATCTCATGATAGAGAGGACCGTAGCATGGATCGATAGTCTGATACGTTCTGATACACAGGATCCTCATTACTGAGGCAAGTGCAGAGCATACTTGCATCTCTATAGAGGCGTCTATGGTATGAACATGATAACTCTGGTTTTCAGGAAGAACGAAGAGAGTTTAGAAACACATATTTATCAAACACACAAGTTTATTTAGTTGTTGAGGTTCTCTGCCTCTGAATGTTACAAGCAATCCTCCTTTTATAGAGAAGGAGGTGACCAGAAGATAAAGCGTCCTTATCATGACTCAGCACCCTAATTAATACATAGGATAATGACTCAGCACTACTACTTATTACAAAAGACGAAAATAGTGATGACTCAGCCTGTCATCATTACATAAGGACAAACGACTCATCAACCTATTTAATACATAAGACAAACACGTCACATCAAGCATTTATGGCGCTTGGACACCTCAGGAGACAAGCATTTATAGCCTTGGACACCTAGGCAGACATGTCACATCAGATTATTTATGACACAAGACACATCACTACTTAGCATTAATTATACATCACATCAGTCTTTAGCAGGGTCTCTGCTCCATGACACGTCTCAGCACGTGTCTTAGTACTTGTTGATGGGCGAATGGCTTGGAGACAGGTTCTGATCAGACAGGTTGTCTTCATTCATACGTGTCTCATACAATTGATCATTCCAATAGTCATCAGCATCATCAGCATCAATGTTCTTATTCATGTCGTCTGAGTTCAGATCTTCTATGTTTGGATTTTCTGGAACATCTTCTTGAAGATTCATATCTGCACTGAAATATGGATCCAGATATGGATTCAGATTAGCGAATCGTTCAACGATCATCTGAGAGTCTTCACTTGGCTGACTGGTTGAAGCTTGGTTTGAACTTTCTCCAACAACTTGACTATCATACCAGGCATGATTTGAACTTTGACCGAGATCTTGACCATCTACTGGTTGCCATTGAGGCTGGTTAGCAAGATCTCCATGGCTGATACAAGTAGTAGTAACTGACTTCTCTTGTTGCTCATGATGATTAACAAAACAAACATGATCCATTAATTCTTCCTGCAGTCTTGGAATGGGAGAAGGATAATCATCAAGCGTCTCCCATAGATATGCATGATTTCTGGACCAAAGGAGTTGACGTTCATCTGTCTCATAAGGCCTGTGAAGCATAAAAACAGATTTGAACTTTTTAATTAGTTCAGGACTTGATTTTCTGGTCTTTGTATCATCTAAAACTGATTTTAATTGATCTCTCCACCATTCTAATGGAGAAAACCATTCTAATGCAGTCCATATGAGAGAGTCACGTTTTATGGGATTAGTGAGATGTAAGAACATGGCTTCTGTGGGAATGAGAACTGGCATACAATACAAGACAGTTGCACACCATAAGTACCACAAATAGTCTTCTGTGAAATCTTTGTTTGGATTAATCAGGAAAGGAAGAAGAAATGGAGTATCTGGGAGAAACATGATTTTTAGGGACAATCTTTGGCGCTAGATATGGCTCTGGTCATGAAATGGTAAAGGTGGTTTCTGGCATATTTTCTGAGTTTGGTAGGAGAGAAGGATGAGTCAACATTTGGTGGAAACATTTTGTTGACTGTGGCTATGGCTGGTAATGGTTTGACCATAAAGATCAAAGGAAAGATGTGGGTTTCTGTGATAACTTGGGCCAGTTTCATTAGTGCGGAAAGCAGATCAGGAATGATGTTTTGATTTCCTTTGATATGTTTCACAGTAAAATCATATCTTGAAAACCAATCTTTGAGTCTAAGGGCTTGAGGATCAGGAGGCATTTTGTTTTTGAATTCAAGGACTCTGGGGAAAGAGGAGTTATCCATCTGGACTTCAAAATGAAAACCCCGCAGATGAAAATCAAACTTTTGAATGCCATATTTAACAGCAAGAGCTTCTTTGTAAGTGGTATGGTAGTGCATCTCAGCTCCTTTGAATTGTCCA
This sequence comes from Calophaca sinica, assembly GCA_037113605.1. Lineage (NCBI taxonomy): Eukaryota > Viridiplantae > Streptophyta > Magnoliopsida > Fabales > Fabaceae > Calophaca > Calophaca sinica. The sequence goes on along the minus strand of CM073735.1, from coordinate 51,167,705 downwards.
CTGGCATGACCGCAGTAGTGTCGGACATTATTGATTTCTTCAATCAAAACTGCACCCCAATACCGATCACTGGCATCAGTTTGTAAAATCCTTTTTCCATGGCTAGGAATTTTTAAGGCTGGTGGTGTTTGTGCAATCTTCTTCAGAGCTTTGACTGCTTCAGTTTGCTTTTGACCCCATGGAGGAGGAGTTTTCTTGAGCAATTGAGAGAGTTGACTGGTATACTTGGCAACTTTAGGAATAAAATCCCTAATGTAGTTGACAATGCCAAGAAATTGCTGAATCTGCTTCATCGTCAAATTTTCATCAGGAAAATTCAATAGTTCTTCAGCAATGTGAGGTTGAGGCTGATACTTTCCTTGAGAGAAGTGCATACCCAAAAAATCAATTTCTGTTTGGCCCAATTGACTTTTCTTTTCAGAGAGCATTATTCCATGGTCTTGGGCTAGTTGGCAAAATTGGCCCAATAACTGCTTATGGGATTCTTCATCTTTGGAAAACAGTAGCACATCATCAATATAGACAAGGATTCTATCCAGAATGGGTTCAAAGATTCTGGTCATGGCCTTTTGAAATAGTGATGGGGCAACCTTTAGCCCAAATGGTAAGACTTTCCATTGATACTGGGCATTTGGAATACAGAAGGCTGTTTTGGGTCGGTCAGCAGGTTCAACGCCTAATTGCCAAAATCCTGACTTCATATCAAACTTGGAGTAGATCTGAGCATCTTTGATGAAGATGTTGAGTGAAGAGGCTTTTGGAATTGGAAACTTGTCATCTTTGAGAAAATGATTAAGAGGTCTATAATCAATCACTAACCTCTTTTTCCCTCTCACTTTTTCGGATCTTTTCTCCACATAAAATGCTTGGCAAGCCCACTCGGATTTGGTGGGTTCTATCAATCCTTGCTTCATCAGTTGGTTGCATTCTTCACGTGCTAGTGCCGTATCAGATGGACTCATTCCAGGATGAGTAGCTTTTGTTGGGTTGATGTCTTCATTGAGCTTGAAAGGAAGTTGTACAAAGAAATCTTCATTTGTCCATAATGGCTTTGGATGAACAAATTTCTCATGACTGTCTGCACAAAGTTTGAGCAGATTAGACTTGATTTCTTCATATCCTTTAGGGACCTCGGATAGAGAATATAATTTCAGGACATCTGAATAAGGCTTGAATTCTCTTTTGAACTTGATTCCTGTAGGAAGAATCTGAAGCTTGTTGGCTGCTGAGTAAACATCCATTCCAATGAGAATGTCTTTGTTGGGAAGACTGCTGCCAATAACTTTTGTCCATATTATGCATTCAGGGAAAAATCGATTCCTATTTTATCTTTGGTAATCGATCAGTCTAAACATTTTTCCATCAGCTGCCACAAAGAATGCAGCATGTTTCACCCATGCATCTGGAGGTAGAATGCTTGGATTCATCATTGTTTTCTGAGCACCTGTATCCATGTAGGCTATAGCTTTTTTAGGGTGAGAAAATTTGGATGGTAGGATATGGATCTCAACACAGGGTTGTGGAGGAGCAGACAATGAACTGTTTATTTCTTTGAATGAGTATACAGGGAAATACTCATCATCAGATTCAGTAAAAGATTCCTCACTTGAAGAGGAATTTTGTAGAGCAAAGGCAGTTTCTTCATCAGCAGAACTTTGCTCGGAATATAAGGATTCCAGATCTCCTTCTAATGGCTGTAAGGAGTTGATCACCAAGCGGCTTTATGCATCTTGTTGGGACAATCCTTAGAGAACTTTCTTTTCTTTCCACAGTTAAAACATCTCTGGTTTTCTTTCTTTCCACGGCGCTTCATCTTCTTGAAGAACTTGAAAGTTTTCTTTCTTTTCCCTTTTTGGAAAATTTGGAAAACCTGGTGAATTTACACTGTGAGACTTCTTTTTGTTGAGCAGTTGCAATTCTTGTCTTTGCATGTAATTTCCAGATAAGGTTTCTGACGCCTTTGTGAATTTGGATTTACGATTCACAATATCTGAAAATGTTGATGTAATCTGCATGACTTGTCAAGTGCTTCAAGTGTCATTTGATGAATTTGACCAAGAGTCATTGTTTTAATATCTTTACATTTATTCTTTGCCATCTTATGAATCTCAGTGGAGTTCTTGAGGTAGTGATGAGACATATGTATTTTTGAGACTGGGATCATTAAATCCATTGAGAAGATAGAATCTCTGAGACATCCTTTGATAATGCCTTTCAAGATCCTTGACTTTAAGAGAACAACATTTCATCTCAAAAAATTCTTGTCTATTTTTCATGTCAAAGATATCCATATCACCAATAAATTCTTGGTGAATAACTCCAAGGACTGAAGCAGTATTTGTCAGTCTGTGAAATTCATCTTGTTTGAATGCACCAAGATTGTGATACCATTCTTTTAAGGTACCGGTCATTCTGCAGCAAAATTCTTCAATGACCTTGTAAGGATCAGCACTTGTTTTCATCATCTGTGTATCAAGCCATGCACCAAAATCAAGAAGTCTTTTCCTCCAATGGCTTGGAGGTATGTCATCAAGAGTAAACCACGGGCCACTGGATATTGTTGGTTTTCTAGCAGAATTGTTTTCCTCCTCAGGAGCTTCATCATAAAACGAAGCTTCTTCTTTTAGGTCAACCATAAATAACCCAGAAATATCCATGTGATCGTTTTCAGGTTCTGATTCAGCATAGGATGGATTGGGTTGTGAGAACTCTGAGGATTCTGCAGATCCAGTGTACTGAGAAGAGCTTTCTTCTTCTGATGAGGTTTCATGATCAACCTCTCTTGGAAATTTGGTTGGTTTGGGCAGATAGTCTTCTTGAGAAGATTCATCACTTTGGAAAGAAGAGACTGCCATAGCTTGAGAAGGTTTACTGGAAGGTTCTTCTCTTTGGATTTTTAATGGATTTTTTGAAACCTCTTGAGAGTCAGAGGATGATGTGCTCAAACGAGCTGTTTTGTTTTTGGATTTTGAGGTAGTGGCTTGGGTATCTTTTGGTCTATAGGCTGATGGGATATAACGGTTATAGTCAGGTGGTGAGGTGAATGAAGGGTAAAATGGCGAAGGTCGGACTGGTTGAGTGAAATAAGTGGGAAAAGATGGAGTATTGAAGAAAAAGTCTTCAGGTGGTTTAGGTTCTACAGGCTTTTGGCTGGCTTTCAAGAAATCATCTATTTCTTGTACTTGACTTTGCAGCTTTCTGATTTCTCTTTCTTTGAAATCAAAATATTTGCCAAAAGTTCTTTCATTCAACATCGTTCTTAGGTCATGATCTAGCTGAGAAACCTGAGCTTTCAAGCTTTTGTAGTGCTTCTGCATCTTTTGAGAGAGGAGTTTAAGGTTCTCATCATTTTCTTCTACTTTTTCTGCAATCTTTTCTACCTTTTTGTCAAGGTTTTGAAATGCTTCGTTCTGTGCAACAACATTTTCAGATTGCCAGTTGAGAACTTCCTCTGCTTGAGTTAAGCTTTTCAGCTTTCCATCAGGTTGGACTTCATTAGGCTGGATGAAAGGTTTGAAAGACCTGTTTAAAATGGGGTCAATTTTCCTTTCAAGAGCAGGAAAATTTTGTTCATAGTTTGAAGGTGAAGCCTGTGAAAACATGTAACAAGGTATTGGTTCAACAGGTTGCAAAGTTGAAGGTTTACAAGAATCTAAAGGGGACCAGGTAAAAAGAGTTGGATCATCAGGTGGCTTTTGTGAAGGCAGAAGTCCTTCTTCTTTGAGAATTCTAAGAGCTTCCTCATAGATCGGAAGAGGCTCTTTTTTCTCATGGATCCCAATCCAGGGACCATCATCAGGGTCAGATCTCCTTCTGGGAGGAGGAGGCGCTACTGTGCTCCTTTTTCTTTCTTTTAGGAAGAATTATCTCCCTATCAATATCATCATAGTGCATCCAACAAATACATCCTGGATCGCACATATTAGGATCTACATCCCATATGAAATGACCATCAATTTTGTCAGTATAAATTGGGTCTCCCTCTGAGGTAACAGCATGAATAGGACACCAATCCTCCGTAAGAACAGGAGTGATCATCATAGTTTGGAAGATGGGAGGAGAAGCCGAGCTGGAACTTTCATCAGGCTTTTTGAAGATGGTTTTGACAGATCCATCAGTAGATCTTTTGAAAACAACATCTTGAGATTGGATTGGCCATTTATCAAGGTGGTGCTTCTCATAATTGGTTATCCATTCAAGGGGAATGAGCTGGGTTAGTTCTTCTCGAGGAATCCTCCTCGGGATTTGAACAATTGAGGGTATTTCATCTTCTCTATTAGTAACAACTAACAGAGAGTCAGAAGCACATCCAGAAATGGGAAGATCAATTGAGTGGTTTTGAATGCGGTAGATTATCTGGTGATGAAGAGTGGTCGCGAGCTTACGGAACTTGATCGGCTCGGTGATGCGGACTGAACCTTGATTTAGTGGGTAAGGTACTGTCTTTGAGGCTAACGTTGTAATTTGGAAACATAGTGAGGACTACACTTCCAGCATGGAGAGTAGTGAGGACAGTTCCAATTACAGCGTTTTCATAATGAAGATAGCCGAATCAAGAAGAGCTATTCGGGCTGAAACAGGCATACTTTTTCTCCTATGAAGTGAGAGAATTAATCTGACAACTCCAAAATGCAAAGCAGTGAATCCTTGAGATCTCCAATGATTTATAAGACTTTGAGGAATCTCCAAGTCTACATACTGCTCCTGGCTTGTGGCTCTAAGCTGGCACTGATCCAATCGGGATGACTGGACATATTCTTTCACATCAGGCCGGTTTGTAGAAATCAGCTGAGTGATAGAACGGGTAAATGATCTTCTCCTCTTGAAGATATTATAAGGACTTAGCAGTGGAGGCATAGTTTCTTCAATTTTAGCGTCATCAGGAACATAAGAGTATTCGATGAGATTTTCGATTTTGTTGGAAAGGGTTTTTGTACAAGATCTGGGAAGAGGCAGGGAAGAGGAAAGGGTTATGGGCTGGTTATCTGGTTGAGATGTTTCCATTGCTGAGTAGGTTCCTTCCTTACTCACCTTCCTCATCATATTCACACCATATGCACCCCTGCTTCTCTGCAAGCGAGACATGGCTCTGATACCACGCTGGCCGGGAGCCTCACATACCACGAGACTAGTCATAGTTACAGAGTCAAGCGAGACACAGACAAGCCTACCACAGGCATTCAAAAGTCTCAAGCACAGATCTGTAACTAAAAAAAAGCATATGACTTAAAAAAAAAAAAACAAAGTCAAGGCAGAGCGCTGCAATCAAAAGCAAAAAGCAACAGAAAAGCAAAAAACAACAGACAAACAATAAAAAAACAAAGATAAAAAAACGTAAAGATAAAAGAGCAAACGTAAAGATTAAAAAAATCTATACAATTATATAAAGAGAATGGGTGTTGTTAACTACCATTTTGGTGTACTATTTTTTATCTCCATTTTACCCTTTAAACATAAGCAAGTGCATTTGAAACTTCCACTCCAAAACATCTAATTACATAAATAAAATAGAGCAGTTACAAAACCACCAAAAGGTTAAGAAATGGAAAATGACACGGTTCACCATTTTATCTATAACTTTAACCAACTGCTATAACTCACGGGTCCTCTCTCCCAATCAACATGTGTTAATAATTTAGTGTCATTATGAAAAATTAGTCTTATGAACTACTTAAAATGCATAATAAAATTCCTTAAAAACAATATTAGATATTAAAACACGATAAAATAATACATAATGTGGTGCAGTAGAAATGCGGAAAGACGGGCACGGTAGTGCCCGTCTTGCCGCTAGTAAAGTAATAGATAGAATCAAAAAGCAACGAACTGATAAACGAAAACAGAGAGCGACGTACTTGCCTAATTTGGATTTTAATGTATGAATAGGGATAATTTAATCAATATATTTAAAGTTTTAATCGCCCACTTTCTATCCCCTCCAAAATCCTCCATTTTGAGAAGAAAGCAAAAACTGGATTATGAGGTATTTTGCTCCCCTCCCCTCCCTTTCAAAAAATTTAAAACCAAACAAACATAATTTTAAATGTTCCCTCCCCTTCGCTCCCCTCCTCTCCAAAACCCCTCAAACAAACAGACCCTAAGGGACGAATGTGACGTAACTTCGTAACTTAAGGGACGCAAATGAAAAGTAAAATAGTTAGAGGATGAAAGTGGCGTAATTTTCGTAACTTAAGGGACCAAAATAAAAGTTTAATTAATTAGGGGCCCAAAGTGAAAACTAAAATAAAGTTGAGAGACTAAAAGTGTATTTTAACGGTATATATATATAGCAATTTTATTAACAATAACAACTACATTCTGTTTTTTTCTTCCACATCCCATGAACAAAGAACACAGAAGCTCCAATTGTCATTTCAGCTTCACAAAAAGTATTCTCTTGCGGTTATTAATTAAATAGTAATTAAATATTAAAACTTTGTCTAGGATAATTATATTTAAAGAATTTTTCTTCTTTTACGATTCAATAATAATTGTGACATCTATTGAATAATATTTTTTTTGACTCAGCGGTCAAATTTTTTATTGAATAATATTTTATGACTCAATAATAACCGTTATATCCATTATTGTGAGTCAGTGATAAGTCTTTACAGTTCTTTTTTCCCACCCTTCTATATTCTATATAAACCCCTCAAATTAACTCATTTCCTCCCACTCTAATCTATTGCGAAGAAAACTATTTTTATATAATTTGATATTCAGGGCCAGCCCAAGGGTTAGGGAGGCCTAAAACAAATTTTGAAGAGATATTTTTGCTTTAGGTTAGAGAACTTTTTTTTGGTCAATAAGTGAGAGGACTTTAAATTGAGCCATTTTGTTTAAATTGAGCCTTTTTGTCTGTATGTGTGTCTTTTTTACTTTATAGAAACTAATAGCAAATATGTTTTCTTGGTGGGACTAAAGTTAGGGCTTCAATAACATCACTCTTGGACTGACCTTGTTGATATTCTTTTTGTTTGCTTTTTTTGGTGACATTTGTTTAATATTATCCTTCACTATAAATTTATTCTTCTTAAATTACTTTCTTTAAAAAGAAGAAGATGTGTATGAAAATATGTATATGTATGGGTGACAATAACAATATGATTATATATATGTGCAAGTAATTTTTCTTTTTTGGTCAGAAGTTTCATATCATTAAACACTAGGCCTAAGCCTAGGAAGAGAAATAGGCCCAAATAAGTGGCCCAAAGTCAGAGTACAAGCAAATATACCAACAAGGCAAAGACAAAAAAAAACCGGATTTGCCCCCGACTTACAACTAAAGGGGAAGTGAACTCCCAGAACTAAAGTAAATGTACTTTATTGTGAGACACTAAATTAGGGTAAGTGTGCTCAAGTACTTTCAGAAACCACTATGTTCCTGGTTGCCCTTGCGAAAAAAGTGCAGAAGAGAAACGAACGAACCGAAGATCTGGGTTGCAGCACCGAGCAATCCGATTCCACCCTCCTACTCGCCGGTGGTGAGACCACTAGAGGTTTCCACAAAGTTGTTCGAAACGGTTGAAGATTAAAGCGGTAGAAGATCCGTGGAAGCATTGAACTGTTGTTCTAGAGAAGAAGTTTCCCCCATGGCAGGAGATCGATGAAGTCCAAGAGGCAGAGGCTGAGGTAGCGTCTCAGTAACGTGGATGCCTGGATCTCCTGGATCTCCCCGCAACCGGTCCGATCTGGAGAGGTTATTAGCTCCATTATCGATATCACCGACTGTGAGGGTGAGATTTCCACTGCTTATAGAGGTGGTTTGTCTATCGCTCTGGAGAATGGTCTGTAACGTGTGAGGTCGATTCCAAGTCCAGCTATATGGAAGTCTTTACTGCTTTGCAAGCTGTGCCATATGGTGTGTTGCTGCATTACCCTGCCTCGCAATCCAGGTTAACCCACACTGCTGAAAGGAAGACTTGTATGAGATGATATCTGCAACTACACCACTAATTTCGCCTATTTGTACTTCGTCCTCTACAGGTCCTGATGAGCTCCAGATTGTCAGATTCGAAGATTACCACCGAAAAACCAAGGTTAATGGCCAGTTGGACTGCATCCCTCAAAGCTAAGGCTTCGGCAGAAATAGCAGTTGACACAGGAAAGGATCGGGTAGTGCCCGTGACAAAAGATCCGAGGTACGTTTTGACTGCAATCCCATTCCATCCCATTCCTTTTGCTTCATTAAAGCTAGCATCTGAATTTATTTTGAGGAACCCAGTTAAGGGAGGCCTCCACCCTCTGTAAATGGGCAAATCCGGTGTGGTGTCCATAGTTCTAGGAGGCTGTTGGAGGTGGATAGAGCATTCATGAAGTAATTTCTGAGTCTTTAGAAGGGTAGCCATATGACAAGGTTTAGATTCCTCAAAATCATTTCATTGCGAGCTTTCCATATATTCTAGCAAGTACAGAAAACCATCTGAACAACAAATTGTTTGTAGGTTTTAGAGAAATATTGGAACTTACCCATAAGTTGAGAAATCCATTGATGAAAGCTTGTTATGGCTGTGATATCAGGGATGAGTTGGGTTTGCAAACCAAACCAGACAGGTTTGGTCCAGTCACATGGTAAAAGAGCATGCTTTAGGGTCTCTTCATGTAGTTGACAGATGGGGCATATACCAGTTACCTGTAGCTTTTTCCTCTTTAGAATTTCCTTAACAGGAAGAATATTTTGGCAAGCCTTCCACATGAACATCTTGATTTTCTGAGGGACCTTAGCTTCCCAAATCTCCTTCCATAAAGTCCCTGGAACCCCTTCAAAGAGGAAGGGTGATGCTGCTCTTTTATATTAAGCTGCTTGGTTTCATAGTACCCAGACTTGACCGTGTATACACCAGATTTTGTAGCTGGCCACAAAAACTCATCTTCACCATTAGCCCATCTCAGGTTAGTCTTCACGACATTAATAGCAGAATCTGGTTCTAAGAGATCCCTTATCACATCCTTTTTCCAACAATGCATTTCCTGTTCAATCAAATCACTAACCTTCTGTAGAGGAGTTGGTGTTCTTAATTTAACAAGTTGGCCATTGTGGGTCCATCGATCACTTGTAATAGAGATTGAGTTTCCATTGCCAATGTTCCATCTTCCAGAAGCCACAAGGATGTCCCTACCATGGATAAGAATAGCCTAAGCCCAAGCCCAAGCCCAAGAGTCATTTCTATGTCTTTTTGCATGTAAAAAATCCCCATCATTGAAATATAGGTCTTTGAGATCCTGACCCATACGACATTCAGGTTATAGGGGATTCTCTAAGCCTGTTTTGCCAACAAAGCAGAGTTCATGTGAGAGAAGTCTTGAAACCGAGTCCACCCTCCCTCTTGTGAGCAGTAAGAGCCTCCCATCTTCTTCAATAAATGCCTATCTTTTTCCCATTGGAAGCCCACCAAAACCTGGCTATAGAGTGCTGACCGTCTTACAGAAATGTTTGGGAAACTGGAATATGGACATTGCATAAGTAGGAATAGCCTGAACCACTGCCTTGATCAAAACCTCCTTCCCTGCTTGATCCAATAAGCTTCCTTCCAACCCTCAAGCTTAGCCATAATCTTGGCTTTTATCCAATCCAGTGTAACACCTCTAGACCTCCCTCACTCGGATGGGAGCCCCAAATATTTGCCAGGATTATCCCATAGAGACATAGATAGAGTAGCAGCCAATTTATGCCAGTTGTTGCGAGATAAACCTACCACAAATGAGTCCAGATTTGCTCAAATTTATGCGTTGACCTGAAGCTCCAGAATAGTTATTCAGAATATACATAATCTGAAACAGATTTTCCTCCTTAGCCTCTCCAAAAAGGAGAGCATCATCTGCAAAAAAAAAAAGATGCGTTAGTGGGGGGGATTGGGGGGATAGAGGAAAACCGTGTATAATGTCATTATTTTGGGCTATGGTAAGCATATGAGAGAGCACATCAGCTGCCAGTATGAAAAGGTAAGGGGATAGGGGGTCCCCTTGTCTTAGTCCCCTATGAGGTTTGATGCTGTTAAAGGTGAAACCGTTGATCTTGTATTTATAAGTGAATGAGGTAACCATTTTTATCACTAGGTTCACCCAAACTTCATGAAACTCATATCTAGCTTGATAGCCACATTGCCTTTACCCCTGTGATCCTTCTTCTTCAACGCGTGAAAAGCTTCACGGGCTATAACCAAGTTGTCTTGTATCATTCTTCCACCCACAAAGGCACTCTGATGATGAGAAATTAGTGAATCCATGAAAGGTTTTAGTCTCGTTACCATGATCCTAGATATGACCTTTGCCAGGAAATTACAACAGCTAATAGGTCTAAATTGGTGAAGGGTTTCAGGTAAGGGAACCTTAGGAATCAAGGCTACACCAGTTTCATTCATGTGTTCATGAAGTTCACCATCATGAAATAAAGATTGAATGGCTTTGCAAACATTGGTTTTCACTATCTCCCAGTTACTTTGATAGAAAAGCCCATTTAAACCGTCCCCTCCAGGGGTTTTGAGATCTCCAAGGTTATTTACCGCCGCAGAAATCTCCTCTTCTGAAACCAGTTTGAGTAAGGTGGAATTCATATCTTTAGTAACCAATCTAGGGACATCCCTAAGGAAATTCGCTAGAAAGCTTTAGGGTTCTGAGGAATAGATATCCTTGAAGTGCTGTAACACTGCCCTGGTAATGTCCTGTTGAGTCTCGAACCACCCACCATTAGGAGCTTGAAGCTTGTGGATTCTATTTCGACAACGTCGCTGAATTGTTGTAGCATGGAAGAATTTTGAATTTTTGTCCCTAGCCTGAAGCCACTTGATTCTTGATTTCTGACCCCAATAAAGCTCCTCTTGTTTCCAAAGCGTTTCAATCTTCATTTGGACAACTTTAACTTCCTCCCAGTCAATGTCTTCCCTAAGTTGATTCAAGGTTGTCTTTAGCCATCGCTTAAGTCTTGCAATCTCCTCCTTTGCATTTCTGAAAGTTTGGTGGTGCCAATTTTGGAGAGCCGCCTTACAACTTTTAGAATTATTAGCGAGCTGTTGCCAAACACTGTCAACATTCCCAGTATGGTCGTCATCCCAACCTTTTTGGACCACCTGTTTGCACTCACTACTCTCCTCCTAAAAGGCCTCATAATGGAAGGATCTTCCACTATGCAAACGAGGTTGAAAGTGAAAGATAATTGGTGCATGGTCAGATGAAATGATATGGAGAACGTCAGCCAAAACATGGGGAAAGTGTTGTCTCCAAGGCCAGTTGGCAAGGACTCTGTCCAGTTTTTCTCTAGTGACAAAGCCTCCTTTGGGATTACTTCTCCAAGTGTATTTACAGCCCTTAAGCTCGATTTCCATTAATTCAGCTCAGTTTAGGAAGTCTCTGAAAAGTTCCATGCGGTTTTGGTGTTGAAGCCTCAAACCATCCTTTACAAATTGGGCTAGTAGCTCGTTATAGTCTCCAATACAGAACCAAGGATGGTCCTTGTGAACTTGAAGGGTGGGGATTTTTCCTCAACGACTTCTTCGTTGTTGAAAGGTTGGGTTCCCATAAATAAAGCTTCCTTCAAAGATGAAATTTGCATTTGTCTCCTCTATTGCGGTGTGAATCAAATTTGGGGAGGAAGTTACAACCTGAATAGTCATATTAGAGTTCCACAATAAGCATAGGCCTCCAAATTTCCCCCTAGGAGGGATACAAAAGTGCTCACAATATCTAAACCTTTTTTTTTATAGTATTCTCATGGGCTCTGGTCTCCATGAGGAAAATTATTAACGACTGTAAGGATTTGACAATGTCAAACAGCTCTATAATTGTCGAGGCCGCCGCCAAACCCCGAAAATTCCAACTAAGGATACTCATGGCGAGGACGGGGGCATGGAAATGCCCGCCTCCTCAGCCGTAGGTGTATCCATATAGTTCTCAGTGTAGAAAGTGGAAGTAAGAAAATTGTCGTCCTCATCATACCAATGATCCAATCTTTGTTTCTTTTCCTTTGTGTCCTGAGTTCCTGAACATGGGAAAACATGCATGTTGGGCCTAATATTCACCAAATCAGGATCCTTTGGCCTAGCTCTCTTCAAAGATAACCTTTTGTTCATGGTGATAACCAAGGCATTTTCCTCCTCCTGTTGTAAAGTTTGTTTTCTGTTGTCTTCTACCTCATCATTTGGGGGAAATTCTACAAAGTATTCATTACTCAACTCCTTTTCTTTCTTGCTTTTTGTAGATGCTACCTGTTAGAGACCACAGGTCAATTTTTCTGGTTGACAAAGAAGTCTAAGTTTTTGTATTTCCTTTTTTGACAAGGGGATCCTACATGATCACTTGCAGACTTAACCAGACTGGGATAATCAAGCAGCACCTTGGTTTCCTTTAAACCAATATCCTCCATGACCAACCCTAATAACGCCAGATTTTCAGTCCCTAAACCAGGCCTAGGACCCCAAATTTCAGGTCCACCAGAGAGGGGGAGCACCCTGTATTTGGCGTTGAACTATGATTCACACATGTATTGGTAGTTGCCAAAATATTAGTGCCTGAACAATTAGCTTTGCTATTGTTTACCTGTTCAGCCATGTGATTCAACTTTTTTCCAACATTGATAGACCTAAGTTGAGACGTTGTAGGTTGACTGTTTGTGTCCTGGAGGTGACAAGGTTGTGAGACATTTAGAGAAGCTTGGATGGTAGCCGTATTGATAATCCTGGGGACATCCGAGTATAGCAGTTGTATCTTGAAACTATTGTAATCAAAGGCTAAGCCATGTGTACCCATTTCGTTATTATTCTCAGTCTGAGAACCTTCCCAACCGGTAAGATCCTGGTGTTCTGGCTGTGTTTGGTTAGCTGTAGGGGATTTTCTTTGTTCAGAGTTAGAGGGGTTGTTGTTCCTGATAATATTATTCTCCTTCATGAGAGCAAGGAGATATTTAGGAGTAGGTGTGGTCATTAGAGGACCATATTTAGGTTTGTCTTTGTTATAGGCTGCCTTGACTTTCAATTCTTGCACACTTTTAGCTCATGTCCCATGATCCCGCAATTAAAACACAGACCTTGCAATCTTTCATATATGAAGGGTGCCCATATTTTAGGAAGGCCTTGTTTATGAATCCAACTGCTAGACCATAAAGGATTAGTGGTATTAACAAGCACTCTTGCACGAATAAAGTGTCCAAAATGTTGCCATCAATAATTGGGTTCTCTATATCCAGAACTGTTCCAACTCTAGATAGGATAGTAGAGGCATTTCGTGGGTTCATATTTTCTAGAGGTAGGCAGTGTATTTGTATCAAAAAAGGCACGTAATCAAAATTCAGTTCAAAACAGGATAGTGTTGAATCCCAATATTGTAGACTTATGCGCTGATTTAGAACAAACTAGGGAGCTCTGTTGAGAACCTCTTCAGCTTCCATGGTGGAATGAAAGCTAAATTGATATAAATTGGGCCCCAAATCAGTGATATGCATACCTTTATAGTCACTACAGGTCTTCCAAAGCACATTTTTGACTGCATTCTTGTTCAAAATTTTGTCTGCTATGAACTTCCCAACAAGAGCTTTCTTTGCTAACTCTATGTTTGTTGGTGTATTCTTTTCCATAAACGCAGGTATATCATCACACTCACCTTCCGGTAGTTCTACCATCTTATGTCTGTCCATCAGCAAAGTGAAACCGACAACCAGGGGCTACAGCGAGATTGTAGTGGATAAAACAATAAAAGATTGGAAATAGAACTGATTGGAGGTTGGAAAGAAGATCCTGTCAGCAGGACGAGTTTTGGAAAGAAAAAGTGTCAAGATTTTAAGTGTTCGAGTGGAGAGAAAAAACAATTGGGTGAAGAAGAGAAGAGGTAGGTTTTAGTGGGTGAAGAAGAGAAAAAGGTAGGTTTAAGTAGCTTGGGAAATAAAGATGAGAAGGGGCATTTTTCCGGGTTGATAGGTTTCAGGATTGTTTGGGGAAGAGAAGTGTGGAGCTTGGGAAGGAGAGAAGTGGAGAGGCGATTTTTGGATTGAAAAGGTTTCTGGGGTGTTTGGGAAAGAAAAGTGAGTGTGGCGGGGCGGTCTGGGTTAGAAGTAGAAAGGAAGGTCAGTTCAATGAGGGTTTGGGAAAGAGTAGTGTGAAAACATTATCACTAGGGAAAGGATGTCATCGACACACGAGAATGAAGAAGCATGGGTGCGGGTTGAAAACTAATACCTGGGATACCTAAACACAAGATCAAAACGCTTTCACGCCAACAACATGACCAAAACCTCAGGGAGGACCAAAACCCTAGAAAACTAAGGGAGCACCAATCCATCAGCCTGGATGCCTAAACGCCAGTAGAGGAAACCCTTGGGACCTCGATACACCTAACCTATATGTGCAAGTAATTTAAGTGGGTAATCAATGGATAAAGTATTAAAGGGGCCTGTCAGGTGCTATGGCCCATAATGATTGAGGCCCAAAACCAGTGAAACTCCAACTCCCGCTCAAATTCAAAAACCAAAACATAACGATTGACTGACTGATTGAGGCTCAAACTCACTTTTTTGCACGCACCCCCCTTCACCTTTGCGATTATCATCAATCACCATTCATGGAGGACAACAACGCCGACCAAGAGAAGCGGTTGGCGCAGAAAATTGCTGCGATTCTCGACGAAGCTCGAACCTCATACGCCACGCACAACCGAAAACTCAAGGAACTATCTCTCCTCCGATCCAAATCCCCTTCACCGTCGCACTTCTTCTCCGCCTTCTCCAAAGCCCTAATTCCCCTCTTCCACTTCCATAGGCGCCTCGCTTCCGCCGACCGTATCATTTCCTTCGTCTCCACCTTCGCCGCCGCCCGTCACCCTGCCGACGCCGCCATTTCCGACGAGTTCCTCGATCACTTTCTTAACTTCCTCCTCGTCGCTGCCGCAGCGGCCGACAAGACCGCCAGGTTCAGAGCCTGCCAGATCGTCTCCGAGGTAACGAATTGAGCTAAATTCAACTTTATCAACGTTTCGTTTCTTTTCAGTATAAAAAAAGTGCAAATTCACAGATTGCAATAGCACAGAGACCTGAGTATAGTGCCAAATTTCGAACTGCAGTGCAGTTAATTTATACAATTGTTGTGTCTATACATTTTTTGAATTTGAAAAGTTCAGTTGTTTATCTACTTATTTTGGTTTTGGTTTGATTGAAATTGGTTCATTTTTAGATAATATTGAGGCTTCCAGATGATGCAGAAGTGAGCAATGACGTATGGGATGAGGTGATAGAGTGCATGAAGGTTAGGGTACGGGACAAGATCCCCGTGGTGCGTACTTTTGGGGTTAGGGCTCTTTCACGCTTTGTGAATGACTCTGGGAACAGTGACATCCTCGATTTATTCCTTGAGATGCTTCCCTTGGAACAGAATGCGGTAATTGTCCCCATTGGATCAAGTGAATGTTATTTTCTTTTTATTTTTTCCCATGTTCTTTATCAATTGTGCTGTTGGATCTCTATAGGGTTTTTAATAGATTAGATTATACTAGAAGATACAAGTTCATCTGAAGGTTTGAGGCGAAAGTACCAAGTTCTGTTGGCTATTAACTTTACAATACATACTAGCATTGTTATTTGGATACTTAAAATTTTTATATCCGGTTGATTAAAAGGATAGATCATAGATACGATTTTGACTAAAGCCATATGCTGGTATGCTTAGTCTCACTGATTTTTTTCCTTTTTAATCTAGTTACTTACTGAGTCTCGCATCTTCTTTATTATCCTACATTAGGTCAGGGAAAATATCTGCATGAAACATTTTAGGATTACTGGCACATTTCAATGCTACGTATATATGCAAGACCTGGTATTTCCGTTACTAAACTTGAAAATGTGTGCAGGACGTTCGTAAGATGATTGTGTTGTCTTTGCCTCCTTCTAGTGCAACCTCTCAAGTTATCATTGATTGTACCTTGGATGTGAGTGAATCTGTTCGCAAAGCAGCATACTGTGTTCTAGCTAATAAATTTCCTCTTCAAAGCTTAAGGTAAAGTGCGGTATAGTAAAAGAATAGTAATTCTATTCCTTCCCACGTTGTCCCATTTGAATTTCCACTCCCCCTCAATTTTGGATCTTCTAATTTGCAAGGTTCACTTTAGTGTGTAAATAAAATGGCAATCGTCTACTGTCAAATAAGTAAATCAATGGTCTGGATTTTTCTAAATACGAAAACATGGGTAATGGATAGTAACTCATGGATATGTGATAATCACTTCAGTGATTTTCTTATTAGTGGTTACGGTTTGTATTTTACTCTCTAAAGTGCACACTTCAATGCAAGGGATCTAAATCTTTTCTTCGATTATAAAATGAGTAATACTTTCCATGTCCACTGTGCACGCCTCTTCTGGGAGCTTTTATCTGTTGACATGATCGCAATAAATTGTAATTAGTATTAGTATATTAGTATAATATGTCTTCTTTGTCCGTCTTTTATTTTTAATTATGTAGTGTCATTGAATCCTATGAAGACATTCGCCAGGTGTGGATATCCTACTATTATGAATTTATTTTATGATAGCAATCTTCTTAAACATCTTTTCCAATATTAATTTGCTTAAGTGCCTTTTGGTAACCTTTGCTCTTGTTTTTGCCTGGTTTCTGTAGCATTAAGCTCAGAACAATAATTCTTCGGAGAGGACTTGCTGACCGATCTGTTGCTGTCTCAAAGGAATGTTTTAAGCTATTGAAAGATGAATGGCTTATAAAGTGTTGCAATGGTGATCCTTTAGAGCTTTTGAAGTATCTTGATGTTGAAACCTATGAATCAGTGAGCGAATCTGTCATGGAGGCACTTCTAAAAGCTGGTTTAGTAAAACTAAAAAATGGTGCAAGTATCCAGCAGTATATATCATCAAATGGTGACACAACAGAAGGTTAGACAAGCTTTTTAAATATTAATTTGTTTTATTTGTTTCACCTTTCATTGTTTTTACATGTTGCTTGATCAAATATTCAAATCTTTCAAAAAGAAATTTAAAATCTAGGTTGATATATTCTGTTTGTTATGAATTATGATTATGATGCTAAATATAGGCGCGTGCGCACCCACACACTCTCTTTCTGTCTCTCTCTCTCACATACACATTTCATCTTTAATAACTTTTTAAAGATGTAATGTGCATGATAACCTTTTGTAGAATAAGAATCTAACCAATTAAATCGTTGAAATGAAAATTCTCATTGAGTAGATCAAGTCTACAAAATTTCATAATACCAAAAAACTATTTGACAATTTATTGTCTTATTTTATTTTAATGTATAATATGCCATTCACAATATAAGTAAATATCTACTATTACATTATTACATTATATACCAACAGATGTCTAAATTATCTGAAATTTGTGTATGCACAATCATCTAGATAATATAACATGATTCAACAATTTGATTGATTAAATTCACATTTTACAAGAAGTTATTGATCATGTAAATATGCCAATTTCGACACTTGGTGTCAATGTGGACGCCGACTCGTATTCATACATACATACATACATATAATATTTGACTATTTTATAAGCATATTTGACTATTTCTAAGCATGAGTTCAATTGTTCAAATGTTTCGCAAAGAGATTTATGGAAATGATTAAGTCGGTCAAATTTATAGTGGTTGAGCCTGCTCCGCTGCACTATCTTGTACTTGTAAGTTATATACCTTCAGCTATTTTCTCCCCTCCTTGAATTTAGTTTCTTGAATACCATGGCAAGAACTTACCCGTTATTTTAATAATTTTCAGCCTGTAGGCTGAGGTTCGGATTTAATCTGGCTGGCTGTTGTGTAGCATATTTTATTGTTTCTAATATTAATTGTAGGGGATTCAGTTCATTGTCCACCAAGCATTGTGCTGATGGAAGCAGAGGCTGCTCTTTATTGGAAAACTGTTTGCAAGCATTTGCAGTCAGAAGCACATGTGAGTCAAAAGGAATATATCCATTTCACTTTGTTTATCACAGATACTTATTCAGATTGAGAATTCATCTGTTCCTAATCCGATAATGAATTTAGTGAACATATGTGTAAACTAACTAGCTCGCGTTGTCATTAGTTTAAGCACATGGTAATGACCTTAAAATTGATAAGCTGTTCTTTTGAAAGTTATTGGTGGTAATTAGCGCAGGCTAGCATCAATGATTTCCTCAAGTTAAAATTTCACCAGTATGTGTTTACCCTTCTCCTACGTGCATATTTTCTTCCTACACAAGATCTTTATCAGTGGGTATATCATGGTATTTTTGCATACATTTTTGGTAATGTTTCTTATTTCCCAAAAGAGAAACAAACAAGTTGCCAACATTCACGTTAATAAGGCTCTTCCCATTTATGGTTTTTCCTGCATATGTTACTGATAGCTAAAATATGCTATCAAGACATTGTGAAATCAAATCAGAATGCTTTTTTATGCGTCATAATTCTGGCTTTCTTGTTTCATCTCTGTCTACTAATTTATGGAATATAATTATAATTATTCAAGTACAATTATCAGAGCTTACTTTTTCTTCCCAAATTACTAAGGATTATGATTTGTGCCCCAATAGGCCAAAGGTTCTGATGCTGCAGCCACAATGGGCACTGAAGCAGAAGTATATGCAGCAGAAGCCTCGGATAAAAACGACCTTCTAGAAAAAATTCTTCCTGCTACAGTTGATGAATACATAGAGTTGGTCAGAGCTCATATCAACGCTGGTAAGCATAAGTTTATTTGGATGGCGCTGATACACCCAATTCTGTAATACATGCTTAAGTTGTCGAATCAAATACCTGCAGGATCAAACCATCGCTTTGCATGCCGGCAGCTGCTTTTGCTTGGTGCTATGCTTGATTTTTCTGATGCTACAAATAGAAAGGCTGCTAGTGCATTTCTGCAGGAGCTGATGAACAAGCCTCCTGAGCATGAGGTTGATAATGAAGGGAATATCGTTGTCATTGGAGATGGCTTAAGTTTTGGTGGAGACTATGATTGGGCTGAAGCCGTAGCCAGATTGGCAAGGAAAGTCCATGCTGCTACTGGCGAGTTTGAAGAAGTTGTTCTTGGAATCATAGAAGGGCTAGCTCAACCTTGTAGGGAGAGAATAGCAGATTATGTGCAGTGGATACACACCCTTTCTCTTACTGGCCTTTTACTGAAAAATGCAGTGTCAATGCGCTTTCTTCAGGGCAGGGCAATTGAACCAGACGAACTACTCCAGTCTTTACTACTTCCCGGGGTAACAAACTGGTGAAAATCTCATTATTTTTTTTAATCTATATTTATTAATTAACATATCCTGGAAACAGCGTCTTCGCTTGCGTGGATAAGATTGCGTACATCTACCCTCCCCTAATCCCATCTACCGGAAGCCTCGTGCATTGAGCCCCCCTTTATTTATTGATTAATAAATCTTCTACAATGCTATAGTTATTTAAATTGAAAAAAAAAATGTTATGCGTGCTGTGTGTTCTAATTTACAGCTATAGGAAATGGTTCCCACATCATCAAAACTTTGTTCAGGATTTGGACTATTCTTTTGCAAGCATTACTCTATATAAATTTAGAAAAAAATATGATGCATGTCTACACATATACTACAAAATAAATCTACATATATCCAATTTTGAAAAGTTGTGGAAGTATGGCTCATTCATTGATAAAATTCGTTTACTTCAGTTCCTTGTGGCTGAATGAACTATGCTGATAATACTAATTGTTGACATCAACTATGAAATGTTGTATGAGCTATATATACACATACTCCATAATATATACATTTCATGTATGCGTTGTTGATTTCTTGTAAGAAATTAACTTTCTAATGAACAATGTCTTGCTATTTAAAACTTCGCTCGAGGGCCAAATCAGTTTATACTGGTAGATTTTTTTTGAGGGCATTGGTTATTAATTATTTACCGTCGTGGACAATGAAATGGACAGGCGAAACAATCTCACTTGGACGTGCAAAGAATTGCCGTCAGATGTCTTGGCCTCTTTGGGCTTTTGGAGAGGAAACCCAGTGCTGAACTTTTGAAACAGCTGAGGATTTCATATATTAAAGGGCCACATTTAGTTAGTATGGAGGCCTGTAAAGCATTAATTGATCTTGTGATGTGGCATGGTCCTCAAGAAGTTGACAGGGCTTTACAGCAGAATATTCCATGCCAAATAAACTGCGACAAGAAAAGTTTTTGCCCCGTGAACTTCTCTGATTCAGAAGGGGATTCAAATTCAAACGTTGAAATGCTTGATCTCTTATACGGTGGCTTTGAAAACGATGACTGGGCTAGTCCTTTAACTAGCAATGAAGATGAATGCATTTATGGTGTACTTGGGGAGGGGTTTGCGAAAATTCTTCTCCTAAGTGGCAACTATCCAAGCATACCGGCTTCTTTGCATCCTGTGCTTTTATCTAAGCTCATTTACTTGTACTTCAGCGACGTATCGGAAAACCTGCACAGGTGATATCTGTTCATCTATTTTTTTCCCGTTCATCAATCGTACTATTGTTGCCCTGTCCAGATAGCTAATTTAGATCGAATGTGTCTCGCCGGCCAGGTTGAAGCAGTGCTTATCTGTTTTCTTCGAGCACTACCCTTGTCTCTCAACCAATCACAAGGCAAGCATTGCAGATGTCATATTTTCTGTCTTACATTATCTATCATTCCAAGTTTTTACTTTAATATTTGAACGTCACATCTAACGTCTTAATTGTTTTACTTCTACAAATACAGAGGTGCATATCGAAAGCTTTCATCCCAGTTATGCGTTCAATGTGGCCAGGAATTTTTGGCAATTCTGGGGGTTCTCCTGTTTTCGTGTCTCAGATGCGCAAGCGTGCTGTTCAAGCTTCACGTTTTATGTTGCAGATGGTGCAGATTCCGTTATTCATTAGAGAGACTCAGCCAGAGTGTGAAAAAACTAGTACAGAAGACCCACAAGTTATAGATAGTTGTGCTGAAGTTCCATTTGAGTGCGGTGAGGAAGGGCTCGCACTACACATAGCTGTAGAGGTAACTACCATCCATAAATTTGGTTTGTTAAAGATATGCTTTAACTTGCTCCTCTGTCACCTAACTTATATACTAAGGCCGCACCTCAGTATGAATTGGTAGGGGCAGTCCATAGAATTCTGCTATAATTGCCATGTTCTAAAGCTTTTATGTGCCTATTATTTCTTTTTTGTCAATGATGACATGGATCAAAAGAGGATATTCTCGTATTATGGCTGCAGAAAGTCTTTCTTTTTAAATAATTTATAGAGAATAACTTATTTTAAGCAACTCTGTTATAGTTGCAATCCCAGTATCCTACTAAATTGATCAGGAAAAGCCTGTTTTTGATGGGGGGCATTTATGGTGCAATTTTTAGAATGTGCACCGTAAGTGCAGCCTTTGCCTGAAGACATTTACCACAGACACAAGGAAACGCTTACGTTAGTCATGTTTGTAATCCTGCTGCTTGATCTACTTTTAGTCTTCTACTCGCATGACATGAAAACTTGTATTGATCTGGAACCTGGGATTTGGATTAAATTATTGCCTGGTTAATAAAATTACTTCTCACGTTAATTTTGATATAGAAACTACATCTAATCATTTTATTATAGTAGAAAATTGTCAGTTGATGCTGGATTGGAGGCAACACATAAGACCCATTGTCTTAAAACTCTGAACTTTTTTTTAGGGTCTACACCTTGGAAATTCATCCACCCTTCTGAAACTAGTATTAAGTGTGCAGCTTCAAACGAATTTCTTACCTTAGCTGCAAGAAATTATCATGTATATGTTATTTACGGAAAATTGGAAATATGCAAAGTGTGTTGGTTTTAACTGTGTGCTCATTGAAGTTTGACATGCAACTGCCATTGAAATTGCTTAAAGCTGATGGATCATGGATGTCACTTGGACAAAATAGCCTATGTAGTTTAAATTACGTAGTGAAGAAAAAAGAAATGGCAAACTTGAATTTCACATCAGATGGCTGGGTGGAAATATTGTACGAGTTCAAAATTTAGTTAATGTTCATTTTTTTTTTTCCTTCTTTCTCTCTACTTAAGGTGGTAAGGTTTCCCTCGAAGAAGACAGCTGCTGAGAAGGCATATGTATCTGCATTATGTAAAGTACTTGTCTTGCTTCATTTTCGGTTATCAGAACAAGGGCCAATAAAAATTATGAGGAAGCTTTTATGTCGTATGGTTGAATGCGTATCTTCAGAGAAGGATCTTGTTAAAGAATTGAAACGCATGGCTGAACATCTCATGACAGTTGATAGGCAACCGGATCAGGAATTGTCACAAGATGAAGTTAATCTCGTGTTAGGTAATGCTTTTTTTTTTTCCCCTTCAAAGATGTCTGAAAGGCTAAAATGCCTAGGTTTTGGTTCTTTTCTTTTGTCATCTGACCAAAGCCTCAAAGATTTTACTTCGCTTTCACCTTCCATGACGCGAAATTCTACTAGTATAACTGAAAAAGTATTTTAGTATTAGCAAGCCAATTATAGTTTTAACCTTTGATATCATTTATATTCAGTCATTTGCCTGTTGAATATCCTATCAAACAAAGGGCTTTGTGTTATGCAGTTCTACTTGTCTTTTTTTTTCCGGATCCCCCTCTAAAACCTTTTTTACTGCTAACATTTTTCTTCTCCCACGTTATTTGAAGGGAAACTGGAACTTGACTTCAACCTGGATTTGGATGGTTCTGTTGCCATGCCACAAACACCTGCTGTACAGCCAACCAGACCCGCACGTTCTAGGAGAAGGGTAAGGATTGAGGCAGATACAGATAGTTCCGATGAAGAAGGTTCACCAGCTTCCGTGTTTCCTACCATCCATCATACCGTAAACAGTCGCTCACAGAGAGCAAGCAAAACTGCAGCCATGAACAAAATGTCTGCCCGTAGATCACTCAAAATTGATGAAATTATTGATGAAATTGAAGACCAAGAGGAAGAAGAGTCGGACGTGACATCTGAAGGCTCTGATGAATCGGACCAGTACAGTTAAATATGTAGTTGACATGGTACATGTAATGGTCATTGCTTTGTAATTTTCTTAACATATCTATGTTGTTGTATTGTTTGATTTAGATTGCAGGTTTTGTATAGGAGCTTGTCAATAGTTCAGCTTACATTTTCTCGTAAGTCATAGGGTATTATTAGTATTGCATTTAGTTGGAGTGAATTAGATTCTTGTGTTCAGCAATCACTGGTGACTCCATGTTTTTATTCTTGCAAATGACACTTTCCTCCCTCAAGGAATGCTCAATTTAAATTTATAGTCTCCCCCTTTATTTTAAAAATTATATTTCTTTTTTACTGAGAGATGCCGTGCATTATACTTTAGTCTACTTTAGCGTTTAAGAAACCTTTTGAGGTGTAAGCAATTATAAACAGTACTTTTTGGGAGTTTTCTTCCCTTCTCTATGATTGATGTAAATATCAGTAGTTTATTTTAAATATTTTATTATTGGTTTTAGTACATTAAATAAATAATAAAATGAAGTTTGAAACATTCTTATCATTAACTTAGGAATTTTACTCGAATCTTTTATCTTCTAAAGTCTCATAATTACTACATAGATTTCAAAATTAGTTGTTAATAATGCTTGGAATTAAAAAAAGCAAAAAGGTTGTTCACAAGGAGATTATGGATTGAAGTGTAATATACCTACAAGACAGTGTGATTTTTTCACTCAAGAAAGAAATGTGCATTTATCCTTCTTTTATCCCTCTTTGGATTGCCTTTCATGTGAATTATTATTGATATGTACGATATCAGATGCTAATTAGTAGATGGAAGGTAGAAAAATAGATTTGTCTCAACCGATTGCTTGTGCAATAATGTACCACTATTTTGTGCTTGATTTATGTAGTTATGATCATTTGAGGAACACCTTAACATACTTAAGCTTATATGGATTTCTCGTGATACGAATCTTGTTGGAAAAGATAAAAGATTTGGCCAAGTTATTGAAACTGAATCAAGATCTTGAATACTAAGGGCATCTTTATCGCCGTTTCTTAAATCTGCATTGCTTTATTATTTAGTGAGCCCATCCATGACAAATAGGATTTTGCGTTCACTAATTTGTTGTTCCCGTCACTTCTGCGGCTAACGTTGCTTTAAATTAGGAGATCTATCGGTTGACCTGGTTGCCACATCAGAAAATAAGAGACGCAACAAAATTTAAAAAGCCAGCGCTAAAGCTGCTCTAATGCCCATTTTTTCTAGAAACCTGAACGTAAGAAGGTTGCTTCTACCGTTATGTGCTTGTCTTTGAGAGGAAGTCCTTGATATATATAGCAGGTAAAAATGATCCATTTTTTTTGTCTGTCTGGAAAGCATAGATGTAGTTTCTTGCAAAATATCAAGAGGAAATATGCTTCCAAACTCGGGCTGGAGGATGAAAGTAGTTCGGTTTATAGTCAAGCACTAGCATGCTTGACATCGAGAGAGACAGAGAGAACAAAGTTAAGGATATGAATAATCAACAACTGGCCCAAGACAATTTGTAATCGCAGCTTTAATCTGCATTTTCTGTTCTATTGATAGATAATGCTAGGGATAGATGCCAAATTGCCAAGTTAAAGATGTGTTTGAGAATTAAGGCCTTGCTAATTACTATACATCGAATTGAATTGGTTTTTTCTTATCTTCTTTATGTGTCGTTTTTTTGTGGGATTTTTTTTGAGTGGGGGAGGGAGGCAGTACAACTAACCACCAATCATTAATTTTTTAATTATCTTTTTTAATTTTACGTTTTACTTTAAACTCATTATAATAAATGTTATTGGTAGTTGAGGCTAAAGAAGAATCAAGCTATATAGTAGTACTACATATTGTTTGATTAGGTTATACCATATATCATGTTACTAATCGTTGGTCTTCTTGTTTTTAGTTTAGGCTAGAGAAGAGACCATGTTATTGATCATTGTGCCATAAAATATGCGGGAAAAAAGGAGATAGGTCGTGTAACTGAATCCAAATACGATTCCAAGACAAATAATATTCTTCTATCATCGTAGAAAATTTATTTTATACACTTGTAAATATTTAATTTAGTCTCTAAAATTGTAGAATCGTAACAACTTAGTTTTCCATATTATCAATATTATAAAATGATTACTGGAATTGTAAAACGTTAATTAGGTTCATCTCTCCATTTAGATTTATTAACAAATGTATTACTGACATTATTTACTTAGTTTCAAATACATCACCGACATTACCAACTAATTAATGTCGTTAATTGTGTCCATGCGAATACCAACGAAAGATAACGTTTTGCGATTTCAAAAATCATCTTAGAATATTGAAAATATAAAGGACTAAATTAACACTGTTCTACTATTTTATGGATCAAATTGAGTATTTTTGTATCCACCAGCACCCAAAATAAAATTTAATACAGTCTCAAGGTTGAATGGACCGACTTGAAGCTCCCATGCCGAATGATGTATCTTGCCTCCTGCCGTGGTCCCATATCATAATGTCATTGTGTGATTGCTATAGTATATAACAAGGACCAAATAATGTTATAAAAAACTACAAGGACCAATTAATAGACGATAGAATTTGGAAAAACCCTCCAACAAATCCTAAACACTTACGAAACAAAAAAGCAAAATGATCACATTATTATTATTATTATAGGTGTCTTTCATTACAATGTTGCAAAAGTCGGCCAAAAAAAAAAAATTCTCAAGTGACGTTGTCCCTAAGGCTTAATAGTGGTGGATGTCATGGAGAGCACATCCAAGCCCCATAAATAGGAAGGAAAAGCTAAAGCTTTGCCCTCCTAACCATTTATTTGTGGACACTATGCACATGATAGGGGGCAATTTCCAACTTCATATTGTATTGTAGTTTTTGCACCTAAAAAGTGCAAGGTTCAAAAGAAAAAGGTAGATTGTTAAATAAATGAAAGAAAGAAAATGAGGTCTCTAGTGATCTAGTCTTTTAAAATGGACATTATTATGCAATTATTTAACTGTTGGGGCGGGGCATTGACCACTACCTAAGTCTTTCAATTGGACACTTAGCCTTTGTACACTATTCGTGGTCCCCATGGATTGCCCTTTCGTTTTCTTCTTTAAGATCATGACTCAAATAACGTAGGTGATACAAAAGTGAGTTCAATACAGTACTCAGCTTTGAACCAAATGCCGAAACTCGATTTCACCGTGTCCTCAACTTACAAGTATCCATTGCGTGTAAGCAAGAATTCTATGTTACCATCATTGGACAAAATTTCGTATCTTATTGTCACAACGGTCCGAGTGATTTCCACTTTGAAAATTGCATACGTGTGTGTTAACTTTTTTGGTTTTACTCAAGAATTCTCGACTCAATCTTGTTTAAAGTACGATCAGATACTAAATGTGGGTACATCTCTTAAGGAAAATTCAAACTATGATTCGTCACATCGTGGAAGACTAGTAAAATTATGTCATTTAGTTTTACTGCTTTATGTGGGAATTAATATTTGTTGTGGATGAAGGCTAGCAACCCTTAGTTATTAGTTGGAAATAAATTAGTTTTTAAAGAGTGTAATAAGAATATGTTATAACGTATTAAATTTTGTGATCAATGGGGACCAAAGGCCTAAACTTTAATTGTGGAGAAGGTGAGAGAATTAAAATTAAAAAAAACATACGGATAATATTTTCATTTTTTATGTGTCTGTGAAATACCAAGAGCTCAACAAAACTTCATATGAGCAAGCATATGCTGCAACCTTGGAGTGAGGCATGAAATCTAAGCATACACATGGGGTGCTATAATTTGGCGTATTATTGACTATTTATATGTAGCTAAAAGCACTGAAATTGTGCTCAATTTGTTGAGGTTGTCGGGGAACTCATTAATTGCATCGAACTTTTATAATGGTGCTGTCTGACTAGAAATTTAATGTGCTGCATCACAAGTTTACAAATTAGAAGGACAGAATCCCATTAGGAAAAAAACAGAATCCTCCAATGTGAAGAAAAGCTCACTTTAGCATCCGGGTAATATATTCGTTTTCACCGCTTTTCCTTTTAATCCTCAACTCATTCATTTGCCAGTAAAATTGGTATCAACGTATTTGTTGGATGCACTAACAATATTTTGAACTGGACACTCACCCCTTTGCTTTAGTTACGACGAAATAAGCTAAAGTCTGAAAGCAAATTAGAAAGTAACTTGGGAACTATGCGGGTGACCTCATCCAACTCAGAAAGAATCTGGTGGATTCCACCTAAACTATGATGTATATTTGGAAGAGCCATAAGTGGTTTGAGTATATTTGGAACAAATTCCATCCACTTTTCGATGCATATACTCATCAAGTCTGTATCTATGTGAAATAAAAGAAGCAATGCTTTTATGATGAACAAAAATTGAGAGAAGAAACATGTGCTTGTGTTTGACTCATGTATGGTTTATTCCAGAATAATTCTAGATATAACTCCGATATTTTAGTACCTTTTTTATACCTATCTTAAACCTGTTTTATCTTTTTCATCACATAAGCTATCCTCTTGCTCTAAAGAGTAACTATTGTTATAGCTAGTTACTCTGCTTAATTAATATCTAGCTATAGACACTGAATTCTACTGATCGAACTGTCAAATTAAAAAATCTTATTAAGTAGAGTTAGAGAAAGACCAAATCTCATGATTCCTTAATTTATGCCCATGATTACAATCAATGTGGATCCTGATCTGAGGATCATTAGCTGCCACGATTTGTTTAGCTGTCCTTAGTGCATTAGCATAATTCCTTTCCATGTATAGTTATCGTGTATTAAGTTTAGCTTGATCTTAGGATCTGATTGACACACAATGATGTATATTTAAGCATACTATGTGAATGAATATAAAACAACATTCTTCACCATTTCTATCTTGGTATCAGAGCAATTAAGCTTGAAGGCTCTCGATCCACTTAACCATTCAACCATGTCATCCGCTGCAAACTCAAATCAAAAGAATGATCTTACCTCAAGTGTATCTGTCAAGTTGGACAAAGACAACTACCCCCTTTGGAAATCATTGGTCCTGCCAGTGATAAGAGGAAGCAGACTTGACTGCTACATGCTTGGAACCAAGGAGTGCCCTGAGCAGTATATCACCTCAACAGATTCAAGCAAGAAAGTCAATCCTGACTTTGAAGAATGGCAAGCACATGATCAAAGACTCCTAGGCTGGTTGATAAACACCATGGCAATTGATATTGCAACACAACTGCTACATTGTGAAACCTCCAAGCAACTTTGGGATGAGGCACAAAGTCTTGCTGTGCACACACTAGATCCCGTGTTACCTACCTCAAATCTGAATTTCACAACACTCGAAAAGGAGAAATGAAGATGGAAGAATATCTTGTCAAAATGAAAAACCTTGCTGATAGACTCAAGCTTGCAGGAGCTCCTATCACCAATCCAGATATGATGATTCAAACCTTGAATGGTTTGGATTCTAATTATAATCCAGTTGTTGTCAAACTGTCTGATCAAATTAATCTCAGCTGGGTTGACTTGCAGGCACAACTGTTAGCCTTTGAAAGTAGGCTTGAACAGTTGAACAACTTCACCAATCTCACCCTAACTGCATCAACAAATGTTGCAAGCAAGACTGAGTTTAGGGGCAACAACAAATTTCACTCACGAGGAAATTGGAGAGGCTCAAATTTCAGAGGCATGAGAAGTGGCAGAGGAAGGGGCAGGATGTCCAAACCAGTATGTCAGGTATACAGCAAAACTGATCATACAGCTGTGAATTGCTTTTACAGATTTGACAAATCCTACACAGGAACAAACTACTCAACAGAAGGAGACAAATAAGGAACACATAGTGCATTCATAGCCTCACCCTACCATGGCCAAGACTATGAATGGTACTTTGATAGTGGGGCCAGCAACCATGTCACACACCTGAATGACAAGTTTGAAAGCCTTACTGAGCATAATGGTAAGGATTCCTTAATGGTTGGCAATGGTGAGAAATTAAAAATTGTTGCTACAGGCTCCACAAAATTAAAAACTCTAAATTTACATGATGTCTTATATGTGCCAAAAATTACCAAAAATTTGTTAAGTGTATCCAAGTTGGCCACTGACAACAATATTCTTGTTGAGTTTGATGCTGAATGCTATTTTGTGAAGGACAAGCTGACAGGGAAGGCCCTTCTAAAAGGGAGACTTAAGGATGGCCTGTACCAACTTTCAGATGTCAGCCCTCAATCCAATAAAGACTCATGTGCTTACATATCTGTCAAAGAAAGTTGGCACAGAAGACTTGGACATCCCAGCAATCAAGTTTTAGACAAAGTTTTAAAGCTTTGTAATGTGAAAGTTCCTCCTAGTGATCAATTTACATTTTGTGAAGCTTGTCAGTTTGGCAAGCTACATCTTCTACCCTTTAAATCTTCTTCCTCTCATGCTAAGGAACCTCTAGAACTGGTTCACACTGATGTATGGGGTCCTGCCCCAATACTGTCAACTTCTGGCTTTAAATATTATGTTCTCTTTGTTGATGATTTTAGTAGATTTACATGGATCTTTCCCTTAAACAAAAATATGAAACTGTTCATGCCTTCACTCAATTTAGAAATATGGATGAAAATCAATTTAATAAAAGAATCAAGGTGATTCAATGTGATGGTGGAGGAGAATATAAGGCTGTCCAAAGGATTGCAGTAGAAGTAGGAATTCAGTTTAGGATGTCTTGTCCATATACCTCTCAACAAAATGGTAGGGCTGAGAGAAAGCATAGGCATGTGACTGAATTGGGATTAACCCTACTGGCCCAGGCTAAGATGCCCTTGCATTACTGGTGGGAGGCCTTCTTAACAGCAGCTTACCTAATAAATAGACTACCCTCATTAGTTAACCAAAATATGAGCCCTTACTCCTTGATCTTTCAAAAGGAACCAGACTACAATTCCCTTAAGCCCTTTGGTTGTGCCTTCTATCCTTGCCTCAAACCATACAACAAGCATAAGCTCCAATTTCATACAACCAGGTGTGTGTTCTTGGGATATAACAACTCACACAAGGGTTACAAGTGCATCAACTCCCATGGATGAGTCTTTGTTTCAAAGCATGTGGTCTTTAATGAAGATCACTTTCCCTTCCATGATGGCTTTCTTGACAAAAGGAATCCTTTAAAAACTGTAACTGAAAATACTTTTGCTCTATCTCGTCCTTGTTCTGCAGGTACTACTGCAAGCAATGGCAACAACCCAACCAGCCATGAGGGAGACATTGAAGCTGACAATTACTCAAGTGAAGGCCAATCAGCTCAACAAATCAGTGATGGTGAAGGTTCTGTGCAGTCAACAACAGGAGGAAATGAATTCTCAACTGAAGCTTCGACCTCAAGGTCTGATGGTAATCCAACAGAAACAATGGAAGGAAGCAGAATAACTGAATTTGAGGTTGGGACAAACAACCAACAAAACCTCACCAATACTCACTGGATGCGCACTAGGAGCAAGGATGGAATTTATAAGCCAAAATAGCCTTACATTGGCCTGGCAGTAGCCTGCACAGAAGAAAAGGAACCTGAAAATGTCACTAAAGCTCTTGCAAGGCCAAAATGGAAGGAAGCTATAGATACAAAATTTCAGGCTCTAATGTCTAATCAAACTTGGGCATTAGTGCCATATCAAGGCCAAGAAAACATTATTGACTCCAAGTGGGTGTTCAAAACAAAATACAAGGCAGATGGCTCAATTGAAAGAAGGAAAGCAAGATTGGTTGCCAAGGGTTTCCAACAAACGGCCGGTCTAGACTTTGAAGAAACATTCAGCCCTGTGGTTAAATCCAGCACTATAAGAATAATTCTATCCATTGCTGTACATTTCAATTGGGAAGTTAGCAACTTGACATAAACAATGCCTTCTTGAATGGCTACCTCAAAGAAACAGTCTTTATGCACCAACCAGAAGGCTACTCTGACTCAGCAAAGCCCAACCACATATACAATTTGTCCAAGGCAATTTATGGCCTAAAATAGGCCCCAAGGGCATGGTTTGAAAGCCTGAAAAATGCCTACTGAATTGGGGTTTTCAGAACACTAAGAGTGACTCCTCACTCTTCATTCTTAGAGGTACAGACCACACCACTTTTATCCTCATTTATGTTGATGATATAATAATAACTGGCAGCAATACCAAGTTCCTGGAGGCATTCATCAAACAACTCAACATTGTCTTCTCCTTAAAGGATCTTGGACATCTGCACTACTTCCTAGGAATTGAAGTCCACAGAGATGTTGGTGGGATGTATTTGAAGCAATCAAAATACATAAGAGACTTGCCCAAGAAGTTCAAAATGGAGAAGGCTTCAGCTTGCCCAACACCAATGATCACTGGGAGACAATTCAACACTGAAGGAGAACAAATGGTAGATCCGACGGTGTATAGACAAGCCATAGGTGCATTGCAATACTTGACAAACACAAGACCAGACATTGCTTTCTTTGTCAACAAGCTCAGTCAATATATGAGCTCTCCAACCACTGATCACTGGCAAGGGATAAAGAGAATATTGAGGTATCTCCAAAGCACAAGCAACCTTTGCTTACACATCAAACCCTCTGCTGATCTGGACATAGCAGGGTTCTCAGATACCGACTGGGTCACTAGCATAGATGACAGAAAATCCATGGCTGGGCAGTGTGTTTTTCTAGGTGAAACACTGGTTTCTTGGTCCTCAAGAAAACAAAAGGTAGTGTCAAGGTCCAGTACTGAGTCAAAAGACAGGGCATTGGCTGATTTAGCAGCTGAGGTTGCATGGATTAGATCACTCCTAGGAGAATTGAAGTTGTCATTGCCTAGAAAACTAATCTTGTGGTGCGATAACTTGAGTGCTAAGGCACTAGCCTCAAATCCAGTTATGCATGCCCGCTCCAAACATATTGAGATTGACGTTCATTACATTCGTGATCAAGTCTTACAGAATGAAATCATTGTGGCCTATGTTCCATCAGCCGATCAGATTGCTGACTACCTAACAAAGCCTCTCACTCACACACGATTCAACCTATTACGAGACAAACTTGAGGTGACCAACTCACCATCAGTTTGAGAGGGGGAGTTAGAGAAAGACCAAATCTCATGATTCCTTAATTTATGCTCATGATTACAATCAATGTGGATCCTGATCTAAGGATCATTAGCTGTCACGATTTGTCTAGCTGTCCTTAGTGCATTAGCATAATTCCTTTCCATGTATAGTTATCGTGTATTAAGTTTAGCTTGATCTTAGGATCTGATTGACACACAATGATGTATATTTAAGCATACTATGTGAATGAATATAAAACAACATTCTTCACCATTTCTATCTAGTAGAACAAATTCACAATTTTTCATAAAAAGTTTAAACCTATTTGATATTTTGTCAAATAATTTCAATTGAATGTATGCCATATTTTTAAAAAGATAAGTAATTCTAGACTACAAGATTATATAGCAACGAATATTCAACTCGTCTGGAATTCGGTTGCATGACTGTTAAGATAATACGAAAATATTCAATGATTGGATTGATAAAATTCAATATCTACAATGAGATATTAAGAAGAGTAATCATGATAAGAGTTATTCATAGAGTAAGTGGATCTCCACTCTATAACCTATCACATTTATTAATTTATCTCTCTTTTTCTTTCTCTGCTTTTCCTACCCTTAAGGATGTAAGAAAAACATCCTTTTAAATAAGTTTTGGAAATTTAAGTATAAAGAATAAAGTTTCATATTTTTAAGAATGACCTAAACGCATATACTAATATATTCGTTCTGGAATATACAATGTCGGAGGACACAAATCATATATGTTCGAGTACAAACCTTCTGAGGTGAGCTCAGGTGGTGATGGTGGATCACGACAAGAGAAACAAGTTTTGAGCGGAGAAAACCCACGGTGGTGATGGCACTTACAGAGACTCCAACAATCAATTAAGTTTCAGTGTGATAAGGAGAATGCTACTCAGAACGAGTGTGTACCTACAAATGGTAGGTTCATTCCTTCATATAGTTGCTTTCTCGTGCGTAAACCATAACTGTATCTGTTAGCCCTGTTGACCTGGCGTAGCGAGTTTAATTTTCTCTACTTTTTCCATTGAGAAGAAGGTTTTGGGTGCGTAAGGGTTGTTAGTGATTATGGGCTTGAGCCCAAAGCATTTACTGGATCCAGTAGCCCAAATTCTGGTCCATAACAATTTCCCCCAGGTCAGGTAGCCATGCCAACATGATAGTCGACTTGTATGCGACTCTGTTAAAGCCTTATGATATCTAAGGTAATTGATTAATCATACTCATGTACCTTATCTATTTTGAGTTTCTAATCATTTTTGTGCCTGTGGATCATGCATGCATTCTGACAGAGTAAGACCCTTCATTCCATTTAAAACTTTATATATTAATTGCATAGTTTTAGTGTCCCCAAGATGTAGCTCAAGTGGTTGAGCTGGGACATTATAGGGAGTTTGAGCAGGAGGTGCAGGGTTCGAACTCTGGCAACTAACATAATAAATACTAACAACTAATATTTGCCGTTGAAAAAAATTGCATAGTTCTAGTTCATTATATTCTTTCTAAATATACTAGTGTTCAATGATTGAATGTTTTGCAATTCTCTTCTAGGCTGTTCAATTTTCAGAGACAGTCATATATGAATATGATTATTTTCTCGTAATTATGTTTTGTGTCAATATTTAACTAGTAATTATTCACCTCTATTCTTTGTAGAAAGATGATGAAGATGGTCACGATGATTGTGAAGAAGTTGTATGATTTTGGAGTGGGGTTACTTGGCTGGTGAAGACGACTCTCCAAGATGTATCGTTCTTCTTTTTTAAGCATTTCCCGTATTTAGCATTTCTAAGTTACTATGTACCTTTCTTCTTTCTCATAACTCGTTTTTTTGTACGTTTTGGTTGATTCTATGTATTTCTTGATTGTTAATTTGAGTCTATGTATTGTCTATTGTATATTGGAGAAATGAGAAAAACAGGAAAAAGTGTTCAAAAAAAATTAATTCAGATAACACTTGCTTCAGTAAATGTTATCTTTTTTTTTGAACCAGTAAAGGAAAACTTATATATCAAAGAAAATAAATATAAGGAGTATTCTAACCCATTTACAAAAAACAACAGAATACGGATAAAATTACAAGCTAGAAACCTAAAACATGAAGATGCCAATTGAAAAGGTCCACCGCTCCCCTAATCGACTGAAATCATCCACGAAGCTAGGACCTAGGTATGCACTCCAAAGGATTTGCAAACCATTCATAGAAAAAGAATGAACTAGCTAAGCATAGACCAATGCCACAACCTAACCTTCATAAGATCCAAAATCATACCAAAATCCAGGGACTTGTTTAAGAAAGCGTTATCTGAAGATCACTCACATAAAGCATGCTCAAGAAAACATTATCTGAGTCAACTTCAAATAACGCTTTCGTGAGCACGCATTATTTGCATTCCAACTTCAGATAAAGTGTGCCTAGGTTATGTGAATGGAAAATTCAAATAACTCTTACACACACATTATTTGATTTCACCACTCTTATAATATGTGCCTGAGCGTGCGTAATCTATAGCACACGCGACACACATAACACTTCGGATGCGTTATCTGTTCCACATTCATCAGATGATGATCACTCTATTAACACTTAGAAGCGTTATATGAGTGAAAAGTAAACATTATCTAATTGATTTTTTGGTGTAATGAGCGTCACTTAAAGGGCCGACCCAAAGTCGATCTCAAGCATGCTACAAGCTGCACGAAAGTTCCCATCGAGCAATATCTAATAATGACCAACAACAGAGCGGTTAAGAAGTTGTAGGTCATTAGCCGTCACATCAAGTCATAACAAAAACGATTAATAAGTAATAGGGACCTAGAGGCCTATATAAAGGATGCTTGATGACCTCATCTGAGTGTGCGTATTCATTTAAAACTTCTCACTCACCTCTACTATCATATACTGAATTGAGCGTGTTTATTATCTCCGTCAGTTGCTACTACTTTATCTCTTCCCCCACTACCACAACCTTTCTCTCCGATTAGAAACTTCTCTTTCTTGCAGAGATTACTTCTCTGAAGGTTTAGACCGTACAAAGTTTCATATTATAAAAGAATGACCTAAACGAATATAATATAAACAAGCTAGTAGACCCATCCTGGAATATATAATGTTGGAGCACATGTATCATATCAAAGATATCCTTTGTTAGGTTATAGGTAGCAGGACCCATGTCCACCACATATCCATGACCTAATTGCGCGGTGTGTATTCGTGGACATGAGGAAACAACGGTAAATAAAACAGAAACTTTGCTAATTATGTTCAAAACAAGCACATTTGCGGAAGATTCTGTTTTATTATTTGTAAATATATACTCCTATATGCAATTAATCACAACAGGGAATCTTATTCATGCATAAGAGCCAGCACTATTCTCGCATTGACCAATCCTTTGCGAAGGTTTGAAACAATAAATTCCTGTTATTAACTTCATCCTGACATAAACTATAGTTTCTTCGATCATACACATACTTACTAATATTATCATTAACAATAAAATAATTCCGTAAAAAAACAATAAAATAATAATGAACACGAAAATTTATGAGATAAGTTAAAATAATGTTAACCATGATCTCAAGTTACTAAATTAACGCCGAAGTCGTTAATTTCGGTGGGACTTAAGATTGATGTCAATGATGAACACATCAAATGTGAACTTCAATTACTTGTTTTTCTTTTTTGTGATAAGCACTTCGAGAACCTTAAACAAATGTAACGAGACATGAAAAAGGACATAAAATTCAAATATAACGGACGTGACGCCCTCTTGTTCGTCTACAAACACTATTTTAGTGCCAAGAAACTTTCCACCGCTGCCTTACGTGAGATCCAAAAGTAATAAAGTATTTACACATTTTAAAACGAAAATGGTGAGAGAGATACGTAAACTAGATGAATATTTTGGCACTTCCACGCATATATATTAAAGTAATACTAAAGTGCAATGATTGAAAAATTATATGTTTAAATTATAATAAAAAACATATATAATAAATTATAAAATTATTAAAATTTTAAGCATTAATTTTTTAATCAACCATTTTTATTTTCTAAAATTTATTGTTAGTTTTAGAGAAGTTAAATATAACTACGATTAGGTTTTTTTAGTAGTACTCTTTCCGGTCTGAAATATAAGCAAAAAAATTCTATGTATTTGGTCCAAAATGTATATATATTTTTACTTATATTTCAGACCGGATGGAGTATTTAGTACTCCCTCCGTCCCATAATATATGTCATAGTTGGACAGATCACACAATTTAAGAAAAAACAATAAATGAAAAAAAAAAGAATGATAATTTTCCCAAATTAACCTTATTAACCATTGGTATATTAACTATTGTCAAAAATGTAAAGTAGAGTATATGAGGGTATAATTGGTAGAAAATATTTAATATTACATTGAAAATATAAAATGACATATATTTTGAGACAATTTTTTTTATAAATATGACATATATAATGGGACAGAAGGAGTATAAAAAAATAAGTGGTTTTATTTCTTATAAATAGGACAAAAAAACAAACCATGCACGCTTTGCAAGTTACATTTAACTTTATCATAAATTTTTGTCATTTTTTTTTCATAAGCTACAAATTACAACAATAATGGCGTTTTGAAAGTAGGTAACCTGAATCTTATTGGTGAGCATCTAAGAATTATGTTTGGGGTTTGCATAATTTTCTTGGAAGTTGTGCGCATGGGTGGATGAAGGTGCATGCATGCTTCTTGCTCTAGGTCCCTCCCTGCTTGAGAGTCGTGAACCCGACCATTTCTAATGCTTACATATATAAAACCATAGTATGACATTATTATGGTAAATTTTTTAGTACGTCATGCTAACAAATACTCTAAGGGCATTGTTTAAGGATTCCAAATAAGGTAAATACTTATTTAAAAGCTAAGTTAATCTCTTTTCAATATATTAAATACACAATTTTTGTTCCAATAAAAACTTACTTTTTTAGACTTCTTAAACAATGCCCTTAAGACACTCATTAACATTTTCTAATTTTTTATGTATGTCTTTCTCTTCATATGTGCTACCTCTTGTCCTTTCTAGTATAAGAAATAAACAACGAGTGTCTTTTTTGGTTTTGAATATAAGAAACATAGACTCATTTTTAGTTAAATTAATTTTTTTTTATACTCTTACTTTATTGTGTATATTAATGAGACAATTATTATTTCCTCACGTAAGTGGAGTAGTTTTTCACATGAGGGACACCAAAGAACACCATATTGAATAATTTAATATCACGAATATATCTGGAATAACATTTAAATTTAAATGATTTTCTTTGGTCTTGATGTATTTGTCATTTGTTTCTTATTTTTTATAAAAAGAACCAGAGGTAGTATTAAATAAGTTGGAATTCCTATTACAATTATTTGATATTTAAACACAAACATATTTTGTGATGAACTTGACATGTCAATTTTTAATATAAAATGGATCCATTTTCCTTTGTGGGAAGTTCATTTGCATGTAATTTTTCTTAATCTTAATCTATTTAATAACTTTTTTATAAATAAGAATTTAATAAATTCAACAATTGAATTTAAAGTTTTTATCAAAAAAATCAAAGTGTAAAAAATTTAAAAAACGGTTAATTAATACTTTGTCAGATTATTATATTTTAACATACAATATTATTTTTAAAATATAAATATTTCTCTCTCGATAGAGTGTTATTTGAGTGACATTTACAACAATATCATATGTTTAAATTTCAAACACTACAAGAATAAACATTACTACCCACAGCCATTTTTCGTGGGACATGATAGTGGGTAATTATCGTGGGCCATTGCTCACGATAAAGAAGTATCTCCCACGGTAAAACAATTATGCATTTGATTCTGACCGTTTGACCCATTTTTGTGGGCCATTCCCACGGTAAAGTTGAAACAAATATCGTGGGCCGTTCCCATGGTAAATGTGAAAAGTAGCGTGTGCTAAAGCCCACGAAAATAGAAACGCTGCGGGTAAAAATCACCTCGTGCTCTCCGCCCTCAGTGAGTTAATCTACCCGATCCAACCCTTCTTTCATCCCTTCTCTTCAATTTCAAAAATCAAAAATTTCCTCTTCTCTTCATTTCTCCATTCCTGCAGCGGCCATTTCTCCATTCCTTCTCCTTCTCTTCTCGATTTCACTTCTTTTAGTATTCTCACTCTCTCTTCCCTTCTCCTCTCTTCCCCTCAAACCCTAACCCTAAGGAGGCATCCGCGGCGCACCCCCTCCTTTCTCTCTCAATCTCTTCTTTCCAAAACCGATTCAAGACGAAATCAAATCCTTCTCGCGGATCTCATCCCGTTTCAGTAATTTGGACCGTATCAAGTGACGATCTCCATGAAAAATCAGGGAGTTTTCTTTCCTTCTTATTTATTTTTCTTCTTACGTGATTCTGGTCATTGATTCAGATTGGTTTTATTTTTGCAGGTGGGGCTATAAAAGCCAAGCTCAAGATCACGAAACGAGGGCGGGGGATCTGAAGAAAAGGAGCAGAGGTAGTGAGAGTGAGAGCAAGAAGCTTGGAGATCTAAAGGAGTAGAAGCAAGGCACTGAGAGTCCCAGAAATTTTTCTTTTCTTTTTAAACACTATTAGAATTTTAGGGTTTTTAATTTCGTCTCCTTTTTCGGATTAAGAGCTGGGAAGCTCATGTTTCTTTTCCTCCCTTCTCTGTAAAATTCTCAGTATTCTGTTTATACATTTTATTTTGTTTGTTCATATTCTGGACTTTGATTATAATCTATAGCATGTATTGAAACGTGATTCCACCCTTTCATTTTGTATTTCACATTGTTGTTATTGGTTGTTGATTAATTCATCTTCTTCTCTTTAATGTATTGCATATTTTAATGGCCTACTTGTTACTGGGTTCTTCTTCTGGGTTCTTCATCTTCTTCATCCTGTTTTTTTTAGTTTTTCTTGGTTTTATATATTTAATTCTAATGACTGAATTTAGTAAAATAATAAAAATTGTCTCAAATGAACCCTAAATTGCAGTAAAAAAATTGTAAATTGTCTCCAAAAATTGTATTTTTTTTAGTTTTGAACTATTAATTAATTGCAGTGAAAATAATAATAATAATTAAATTTAATCAGTTTAAAAACTAGTTAAATTTAGTTATTAATTTTTTTTAAAATGGTGTTTTATTTTATCATGGGCATTTATTGTTTTCGTGGGACTTTTCCCACGGTAACTGTCACGTCAGTTACTCGCGGCTCATTCCCATGCTACATTACCCGCGGCCAAATCCCACGCTAAGTTACACACGGTTGTTTCCCACGATAATTACACACGGCCTATGAAAAAGTCTCACGGTAACAGCTACCGTCGAGCAAATAACCTGCGGATCGTGCCCGACGGTGGGCTCACGGTAACTTATGCGTTACCCACGGCCTTTTCACATTAGAGTGGGCTTTTGGCCATGTGTAATTGCAGTTTTTCTTGTAGTGAAAATTATCGGTCTAAAAACCATTTTATTTAATTGTCATGGCCACTAGTATGTGTTCCACCTAAATTTGATCAATAACCAAGGTGAGGCCTTAGATCAAGTTCAACCAATGTGTTCTAATGTTTCATGGATTCAGGTCTTTTTTTTTTGTTGTTGTTTTGATAAGCAAAAAATGTATTAAAGAGAGTACAAGGAGTACCCCAACCCGTTACATCAGAGCGTCATTGTTTAAGAGCTTCAAAACACCCCTTAGGATTCATACACCAATCAGAAAAACTCCAACTCAAGTTACGCCCTTCCCTAAACATAAACCAGATCCATGACACTTTCTTTACCTGTGCTAATGTAGCAGAAAATTCAGCAACCCCACCTTGAAACATAATCCTATTTCTTAACGACCAGATAGACCAAACCACAGCTCCCACTACTACAAATTCTGCAAAAGATGGCGCTCCTTTAAGCAGCGCTTAGAACAAAAAATGCTGTTTTAAGTGATACTGAATGAATAAACAGCGCTTATAATATAAAGCGCTGCTGTTGGTTTTGACAATAATCAGCGCTTAATACTTGAAGCGCAGTTTTTTCTCCAAAATTCACTTTTATAATAAACAACGCTTGAACGTGAAGCGCTGCTGTAGGTTAATGATAACTCTTAGAAATAAGAGTTATTTATGCTTTTATGATTATGAATCAAGTGAGTGCAAGAGTAATTTAAGGTCATTAATTATTAGAATAGTGTAAATATGGTAACTTGTCTGGTTTGGAGCTGTTTGAGGCATTATGGTGCCTTTGTGAGCAATTTGATGTGTTTTGTTAGTGTGCAGGATTTTTATGAAAATTGCTCAGTGCCAAGTTTGGTGTCATGACATGACACTGTGTTGTTAACAGCCCCTGGAATTAAAGCAGCAACGTGTGATCTTTCATTTGAGCTAAACAAAGGACTCTGTCCTTATCTGTATTGCTGTAGCATGCCTTTTTAGTGGTCCCCTCCTGTCATACTACATTTTCTCTCAGCTCACTACAGGACAAAAGCTCTCATTTTTGGGCCCAAAGACAACATCTTTATGGGGATCCACAATGTTAGCCCATTTAAGGAAGAGCCTATATAAAGACAATGACCTAATTAAGGAAAAGAGGCTGATTCTGACATTTCTCTGCTAGGGCAGCATCTGTCCCCTCTAAAAGAAGCAGCTGCATTTCTTCTCTTCTCTTTCAACACCATTAACTCAAGCTCTTAGCTTTGTCCATAGAGAGAAGGAACTTGTTCAGTACAGAGTGAAGGCATTCAATGAAGACATTCTTTGTTTAAGGAGTGGTTCTCGAGCTCACAAAGTCGGGAGCAATTACATTTCTTGCTTTATTCCATATCTGTAATAGTTTACGAACTCTTACTTTAGTGCCATGGATTCTGCTTTTGGCACCGCTGTTGTTTTATTTTTAGGCTCATTATGAGCTAACTTTCTTAAGTTAGGATGAAGTGATTTTGTATTGAAACCTGGTTGGTGAATGTCTATTTGTCTTTGCCTTTGTACCTTTGTCTCATGTGATTTTATTGCTTACATATGTAACTTCAGCTTGATCAACTTTAGTTTGGTACTTGTATGTTAGATCTTTGAAAGGTGATAACATCTTTGATTTCATGAGGCAATATAAGGGGTATCAATTTAAAGGACACTTTAATTGATTTTGATTAAACTTGACATAGGAAATCTGTCTTGTAGGGTGTTCTTGGCCACATTAACTAGACAAGGGGGGAACATAATGGGGGCTTAGACATAAGGTACCCTTTTCTTAACCCTGGTGAAAGTGCTGAAAGACACACACATTAGTGCCTCACTGTGTGCCAAATGGCACTGACTTATGGCACTGAAACCAACTTGGTGGAAATATGAATGAACTGATTCCTAGCTGTCTTTATCCATATTTTACTCAAATCACTTGCTTAATTCTGTTTTGTTCAGTTATTAAAACCACAAAAACTTGATGTTTATTTTCTATTTTTATTATTTACTCACTAACTCTCTTACTATTGGAAAAACTTGTGAAAGCAATTAATCAATCCTCGTGGGAACGATCTCTCTTACTCTTTATAATTTGTTCACGATTGTGTATACTTGCACAATTGTGTTATTATTTCATACAACAAGTTTTTGACACCGTTGCCGGGGATTGAATTGGTTAAATTTACATATTTTTGAATTTATTAGGTTTGTTAGTTGAGATATTCTAATTCTTTTGGTGTTTGTGTCAGCTGTTAGTGCTCAACTCTGCACATGCACAGGCACACTGCACCTGAATATCAGTTGGATCCTGAGATTAATGTAACTTTCGAAGGTTGTTAAGGAGAGGCAAGCTTTTCTTTGCATTAAGTCTTTGTTGCAAATATGGCGAATCGGTCCCCATCTTGAAGAATCAATTCTGATGCGAGAAGAAGAAAGCGGTGTTCGGCCCAACACGGTGTTCACGATCGATTACTAAGCCTTGGTGCTGAATGCTGATATCATAGGCATGGCCAATGATAGGGACAGGCCAATGAGGGACTGTGCTGTTTTTGATCCTCAAACTATGCACACGGGCATAGTAAAGCCTGACATCACTGCAAATCACTTTGAATTTACGCCTATGATGTTCCAAATGCTGCAAACTATGGGACAATTTGGTGGCACACCTCAAGACGATCCTCATTTGCACTTGAAACAATTCCTTGAGGTGTGCAGTAATTTCAAAATTCCTGGAGTTACAGATGATGCTTTCAGACTTAGGCTATTCCCATATTCCTTGAAGGATAGAGCCAAGGCTTGGCTAAATTCCTTGGAGCCCAACTCTATCACTGATTGGAATGGAATGGCAGAAATATTCCTCACCAAGTATTTCCCTCCAATCAAGAATGCTAGGATGAGGAATGAAATTACATCTTTCAGGCAAAATGAAGAGGAATCACTGTTTGAAGCTTGGGAAAGATTTAAGGAACTGCTCAGAAAATGCCCTCACCATGGCATACCTATTTGCATTCAAATGGAAACATTTTATAATGGTCTTTCAGGAAGAACAAGAGACATGCTTGATGCCTCTTTTGGTGGTGCCCTCTTGGCACAGTCTTACAATGATGCATATGAGAAAATTGAGACCATTGCTGCAAACAGTTATCAGTGGCCCACTGCTAGATTGAGTGCTGCAAAGAAGGTTGCTTGAGTCCATGAAGTGAGTGAAATGACAGTCTTATCTGCACAGGTGGCTGCAATTGCAAACATGTTGAAAAATCTGAATACTGCTGGAGCCAACACATCACCTGTTAATTCTGCAGAATCTGCACATGTGCAGGCCAAGGCTATTTCTTTTGTGTATTGTGGAGGAGGTCATCTATATGAGGAGTGCCCTAGCAACCCTGTATCTGTCAATCATGTAGGGAAATTCAACAAAAACAATAATCCTTACTCCAACACCTACAACCCTGGGTGGAAAAATCACCCAAATTTTTCATGGAGTAGCAATAATCCTGCAACACCTACTACTGTGTCTGCAAAGCCCACACATCCCCTTGGTTTCCTCGCCAACGGTTCAAAAAGGCTGCCTGTTATTGACAACTCAATGGAGGCTATGCTGAAGGCTTTCATGAATGAAACTAAAGCCCAGTACCAAAGTCAGGGGGTAGCAATTAAAAACTTGGAGAATCAGGTGGGGCAGATTGCAATGACTATGAACCAAAGACCAAGTGGTTCATCGTCACATAACCGAACTCGCCAAGCCAGCAGGGGGAGAGCAAATAAAAGCCATATATTTGAGGAGTGGTACTGAATTACCAGGTCCTTCCCAAAGGCCTGATGTTACCACTAGCCAGCCCTCAAAAGAAAAATAAAAAGAACCTGAAGTGCCAAAAACTACAGAGCAGAATTCTGGTGCTATCCCAGTACCAATTCTGGCACCTGCACCTGCTAAGAAAGCTACACCAACAACTGCAAGCAACGGATTAATTCCTTAATTTCCACCTCCACCATTCCCTCAGAGACTTAAGAAAGCCCATCAAGACAAGCAGTTTGACAAGTTCATTGATGTACTGAAACAGTTGCACATCAACATTCCATTAGTTGATGCCTTGCAACAAATGCCAAACTACACAAAGTTCATGAAGGATGTTCTAACCAAGAAAAGGAGGCTGGGAGAATTTGAGACAGTTGCTATGACCCAGGAGTGCAGTATGCTGATGCAAAGCAAGATCCCACAAAAGGTAAAAGATCCTGGCTGTTTTACCATTCCTTACACTATTGGTGACACTTATTGTGGGAGAGCTCTATGTGACTTAGGGGCAAGCATAAATCTAATGCCTAAGTCCATCTTCCAAAAGCTTGGAATTGGTAAGGCCAGGCTTACAACACTGACTCTGCAACTGGCAGATAGAACTCTAGCTTATCCAGAAGGAAAAATCGAAGATGTGCTTGTTAAAGTTGACAAATTGGTATTCCCTGCTGACTTTATTATTCTTGATTTTGAAGCTGATGCTGAGGTGCCCATTATTTTAGGAAGACCATTCCTTGCCACAGGGAAAACACTGATTGATGTGCAGAAGGGTGAACTCACTATGAGAGTCAATGATCAAGAAATAAAATTTAATGTTCTTAATGCTCTCAAATATCCTGCAGAAAATGTGGAAGAATGTTCCTTTGTTAGAACCATTGATTCATTGGTTCAACATCAATTCTTGAGGGACAAAGATGTGCTAAAACAGGAACTGAATGCCCCTGATTATGAATATGAGCAGGAGAAAAAGACAGAAGAGAAGGCCTCAGTAAATCAATTCTGGTTCAAAAAGTATGAGTCACTGGAACTCAGTGATAAGAGCTCCAAATCCAATATTCCCTCTGTTGAAAAACCTCCTGAGCTGGAATTGAAAGTACTACCTCCACACCTGAAGTATGCTTATTTGGGTGAGAATAACATTCTTCCTGTTATTATTGCTTTTGATTTGAGCTTGCAGCAGGAAGAGGAACTGATCACTGTTTTGAAGAAACATAAGAAGGCTATAGGGTGGCAAATGGCTGACATAAAAGGCATAAGTCCTACTCTTTGTATGCACATAATTTTTCTGGAGGAAAATACCAAGAACAGCGTTGAAGCACAAAGAAGGCTTAATCCAGTGATGAAGGAGGTAGTTAAGAAGGAGATCATTAAATGGTTGGATGCTGGAATTATTTATCCAAT
This sequence comes from Calophaca sinica, assembly GCA_037113605.1. NCBI lineage: Eukaryota > Viridiplantae > Streptophyta > Magnoliopsida > Fabales > Fabaceae > Calophaca > Calophaca sinica. The sequence goes on along the minus strand of CM073735.1, from coordinate 51,122,992 downwards.
CTCAGATAGCTCTTGGGTTAGTTTAGTGCAATGTGTTCCAAAGAAAGGGGGAGTGACTGTTATAGCTAACGACAGGAATGAATTAATTCCCACTAGAACTGTGACTAGTTGGAGAATTTGTATGGATTACAGAAAGCTCAACAAGGTAACAAGGAAAGATCATTTTCCATTGCCTTTCATTGACCAGATGATTGATATATTGGCAAGGAAGAAGTTTTACTGTTTCCTTGATGGGTATTCAGGCTATAATCAAATTGCCATAGCACCTGAAGATTAAGACAAGACCACTTTCACATGCCCTTATGGCACCTTTACTTTTAGAAGGATGCCATTTGGGTTGTGCAATGCACCAGCAACTTTCCAAAGGTGCATGATGACAATATTCTCAGATTTTATTGAGAAATCCATGGAAATTTTCATGGATGACTTTTCTGTTTTTGGGGAAACATTTCAGGCTTGCCTGGATAATTTGGAACAAGTGCTATCTAGGTGTGAGGAGACTAATTTAGTACTGAATTGGGAGAAATGCCACTTCATGGTGCAAGAGGGCATTGTTTTGGGCCACAAAGTCTCCAAGAAAGGCATTGAAGTGGATAAGGCAAAGATTGAGGTCATTGAGAAATTACCTCCACCAACTAGTGTGAAGGGGGTAAGAAGTTTTTTGGGGCATGCTGGTTTCTATAGACGGTTCATTAAGGATTTTTCAAAAATCTCAAAGCCCCTTTGCCAACTCTTACAGCATGAGACTGCCTTTGATTTTGATAAACACTGCATGACAGCTTTCAAGACACTGAAGAAAGCCTTAACCACAACACCTATCATTGTTGCCCCCAACTGGGACAAGCCAATGTGTGATGCAAGTGATTTTGCTATAGGTGATGTTCTAGGTCAAAGACATGACAAGGTGTTTCATTCAATTTACTATGCAAGCAAGACATTGGTGGATGCTCAGTTGAACTACACCACCACTGAGAAAGAATTTATTGCAGTGGTGTTTGCTTTTGACAAATTCAGAGCCTATCTGGTTGGTGCAAAAGTAGTGGTGTACACTGACCACTCAGCAATCAAGTATTTGATTGCCAAGAAAGATGCAAAACCGAGATTGATAAGATGGGTGCTGTTACTTCAAGAATTCGATTTAGAGATCAGAGATAAAAAAGGAGTGGAGAATCAAGTAGCTGACCACTTGTCCAGAATTGCAAATGACATTGTTGAACAACAGGGAGGTGAAATTAAAGAAAGTTTTCCTGATGAGCAATTATTGGCAATAACAGGTGCCAAAGATGATGCCATCACAACACCTTGGTATGCTGATATAGTGAACTTTCTGGTTTGCAAAATCATTCCAGCTGAGATGGATTATTAACAAAAGAGGAGATTCTTCCAGCAAGTGAAGCAATATTACTGGGATGAACCTTTTCTATACAAGAAGGGTGTTGATCAATTATTCAGAAGGTGTGTGGCAGAAGAAGAAGTTAGAAGCATCCTGCAACATTGTCACTCTGCACCTTGTGGAGGACACTTTGGAGGAGCCAGAACTGCGGCCAAAGTTTTGCAATCTGGTTATTTCTGGCCCTCTTTATTTAAAGATTCTCATGATTTTGTTAAACATTGTGATAGATGCCAACGGGTAGGAAATATTTCAAGCAAACAAGAAATGCCTCTCAATAGCATCCTTGAAATTGAACTCTTTGATGTATGGGGCATGGATTTCATGGGCCCTTTTCCTCCTTCCTTTGGAAATCTGTACATTTTAGTGGCTGTGGATTATGTGTCCAAGTGGATTGAAGCAGTAGCTCTGCCTACCAATGATGCCAAGGCAGTGAGCAAGTTTTTGCAAAAGAATATTTTCACAATGTTTGGTGTCCCTAGAGCAATTATAAGTGATGAGGGCACCCATTTTTGTAACAAACTGATTGAAAAGCTGCTGCTGAAGTATGTGGTGAAGCACAAGATAGCTACGGCATACCATCCACAAACAAGTGGCCAAGCTGAGCTATCCAATAGGGAAATTAAGAGGATTCTTGAGAAGGTTGTCAATCCTTCTAGGAAAGATTGGTCCTTGCATCTTGATGATGCCCTGTGGGCCTCTGACAAAGATATAAGACACGGTGGGGACATCTCCCTATAGATTGGTGTTTGGTAAGGCTTGCCATTTGCCTCATCGAGTTGCAAAGACAAAGCTTTCTAGGCTACAAAGAAGCTGAATTTTGATTTGGAGAGTCTTTGGTGCAGCAAGGTTGCTGCAACTCCATGAACTAGAAGAACATAGGCTCTTTGCCTATGAGAATGCTGAGCTGTACAAAGCCAAAACTAAAGCTTGGCATGATAAGAAAATTCAACCCATGGAATTAAAAAAAGGATCTCGCGTCATTGCTCAATTCAAGATTGAAATTATTCCCTGGGAAGCTCAAATCAAGGTGGTCTGGCCCTTTCAAGCTGATCAAGCTATATCCATATGGGGCAGTGGAATTACTGGATGAGGCCACGGGTGCAACATTTAAAGTCAATGGCCAGAGGGTAAAGTAGTATTGGGGTGACCCTGATGAAAGAACAAGGGTCACCACTAAATTCAAGGATAGCTGAAGGGAAAAATAAGTCTGGCTGAGGACTTTTATAAACCAAGCTCTACTGGGAGGCAACCCAGATCTTTTTAACTTACTTTTAATTTTGTTTTGCAGGAATAAATTGAATTACTGGTGCTGGAAGTGTAGTGCATTTGTGGTGGCTGGTGTGAAGTTTTGAGTGTTTTGCATTTGGTGCCATGGCACCACGGGGGGCACCAAATCGAGAATTGAGTTTTTTAAGAAAGCAAGTGTGAAAGGGCAGGTGTGCAGTAACAGTCAAAAGCAATCCACCTGGGCAATAAATGACTTGGCACATCACAAGTGCACTTTTTACTGCGTGTACCAATAGCAGTATGCCACCTAGCATATTCATACTCTTAATTTCTGATTTAAAAAATCACCCTCTCCCTCCTCAATTAAGCTCCAACGGGAAAGCCCATTGAATACCCCAACCTCCACTCCATTTCCCAACCAGTTACCTTTGCCACACCCAAAAACAACCCACGACCCTCATCACCCAACCTCCAGAAACCTCCTAATATCTCCACTCATCTTAACCTCCACCCATTGTGAAAGCCCACCTTATAACCCTAACCCCATTCATCAGACTCATTCCCATATTCTCACTCATTTCGAAACCCTCAAATTCTCAAATCTGTGAAACCTAGCTTTCCCTTTGCCCAGAAATCATTGAGACACGAGCTTTAGAACGTTGGAAGCAATTGCTGACAACCATGAGAACCAAGCACACAGCTCAAAGAACAAAATCACGGGTGCCAAATCTGGCACTAGAGGATAGATTCCATGATGAGGAGTCGAAGAAGAGGTATAAAGAATGCATGGAGAAAAGACCTCTGCACCCTGAGAGGGGCTTCGATTTGCAAAAGGCTTCCCCTGACATCATGATGCTGATTGAACAATACAAATGGGAATACTTTTGCTCCCACCCTAAGAGCCCTGTCACGGCCATTGTGAGGGAGTTTTATGCTGGAATACCCCCTCAGGAAGAAGGTCAACTTGAAACCAACTACTCTAACATTAGAGGAATCACTGTCCCTTTTTCTCCAGAAGGAATCAATGAATATCTCTCCTGTCGGAGAAAGGAGATGCCTTTGAAAAGAGGATGAAGGCCATGAAGGATAAGCAGATGAACGAGATAATGCATCAACTGACAGTTGAAGGCACCAACTGGGAGAGGAGAAATGGGGATGACTACCGGATTAAGAGAAACACCCTCATCCCTGCAGCTAAAACATGGTACAACTTTATGGTTACTAGCCTACTTCCTACTACACACAATTAAACCATAGATAAGGAAAGGATTGTGCTGTTGCATCACATTTTGGAAGGGAAACAGGTTGATGTGGGTAGGTTGATTCATAGGGAAATTATTGCTTGTGCTAAGAGAACTAAGGGTAGTCTTTTCTTCCCTTGTTTGATTACTGCCCTATGTAAGCATGAAGGAGTGCCCATTTTTTACAGTGATGTCACATGGCCTGTTCCAAAACCTTGGAATGCAACAACTGGTGCCCCCAGTCCTGCTATTTTTGCTCACCACAATGAAGAAGGTAGTGAGGAGCTTGCTGAAGTTGTGAGCCAATTGTTGAAGAAACAGCAAGCATATTGGAGGTTTGCTCAGGAGCAATACATGTGGCAAAAGAGAATCTTCAATTTCAATTTCCCCAAGAAATTGGGCAATGCACCTCCTGAGTTCCTTGAATGGATTTTAGGAGACCAGGAGGATGCTGAAGCTGATGTTGAGCCTGCCTCCAGTGAATTGACACCGAAAAAGAAGAAGGGTTCTAGAAAAGGGAAGGAGCATGTGGGAGTTGTAGAAGTTCCTCAAGAGGGCAGTGCCAAATCTGGCACTGATGCTGAAGATGATTGGCAGCCACCACCTCCCCCTGCTGACACCCCAAAGAAGAAAGCCTCCCCTATTTAAGGGAGTAAGAAAAGAAAAAAAAAAGAAAGCTGCTGAAGAGGCTGTGATCACCATCACTGGTGATGAGGTGGATGAGCCCATTGCTAGCCTGCTGAGAACACCAAAGAGAAGGAGCTCAAGGCTCCAAGCAGGGATTTTCTCACCTTAATCTTTTACTGTTTTTTTTAGTAGTAAATATTTAGTATGTTTGTGTGTTTTGTTGTTTGCTGAAATTTGTTTTATTTGCTCATAGGTTGCTTAATTTGTTGTTTTTGTGTCAACCCTTCATCTAGCATAGAATTTTTGCAGTAGGGACACTGCAAGGTTTTGTGTTGGGGGAGGGACAGTTTAGGTTTAGTGTTGTTGTTGTTGTAGCAGTGCTGTCCTATTTTGCTGTTAAAAAAAATTTGGTTGACACATGGGCTGAACTTAATGAGGAAATTGTGCTTGATTGTGTTGGAACTTTGTGCTGATTGCAAATTGATAGGAACACTGACCTTTGACACAAAACCCTTAGCTTAAGATGAAAGAATAGGTAGCTTGTTAACTAGTTGAAGTTGAACCCCTTTTGTGAACTGAACCTTGTTGCCAAATTTGACCAATAAGGGGGGATAGGCAATTAGATAAGTTTGGGGGTAAGTTCATTGTAAATATCCAAAGAATAGGCCAATGCACACACACTAGCAAATAGAAAAAGCCAAAAATATAAAAAAAATATATAAAAAAATGTGGAATGAGCCTCTTTGTTGAGTAACCGGGTAACTTCATTACAATTGTTGTTATTCGCGTCAAAAGGTAAGGAGGTAAATTCTAGTAAAAGGCAAAAAATAGTTAAAATTGAATAAGTGTGCATTGAGCCTTGAATATCCAAGCTATGAATTGTATATGCTAAATTGTAATTCAACCCCCTAGTGCCCGAAATGTAAGCCTATTCCCTTTTGTTTGGTTAGGAGGTGCAAATTAGGGACACCTTAGGGGGGAAACTGAGATGAACTTGATGGGTCTATACTAGCTTTTCAATTGAGCATAAGGGGTGCACACACACACTTGAGGTTGGTGGAACAATTCAAGGAAGCATGATGCACAAAGGGATTGATTGACAAAGTGTTAGTCTGAAAGCAAAGCCATGTGAAAACCATCCAAAAAGAAAATTTTGTTGTTTTAAACTTACTTGTTCAGTATTGCTGCAATGTTTGCAAGTTGCTGTTTTCTGTTGTGTTCTAGTGTCATTACTTGAGAACAAGCAATGGTTCAAGTTTGGGGGTGTGATAACTCTTAGAAATAAGAGTTATTTATGCTTTTATGATTATGGATCAAGTGAGTGCAAGAGTAATTTAGGGTCTTTAATTACTAGAATAGTGTAAATATGGTAACTTGCCTTGCTTGGAGCTGTTTGAGGCATTATGGTGCCTTTGTGAGCAATTTGATGTGTTTTGTTAGTGTGCAGGATTTTTATAAAAATTGCTCAGTGCCAAGTTTGGTGCCATGGCATGACACTGTGTTGTTAACAGCCCCTGGAATTAAAGCAGCAACGTGTGATCTTTCATTTGAGCTAAACAAAGGACTCTATCCTTATCTGTATTGCTGCAACATGCCTTTTTAGTGGTCCCCTCCTGTCATACTATATTTTCTCTGAGCTCACTACAGGACAAAAGCTCTCATTTTTTGGCCCAAAGACAGCATCTTTATGGGGATCCACAATGTTAGCCCATTTAGGAAGAGCCTATATAAAGACAATGACATAATTAAGGAAAATAGGCTGATTCTGACATTTCTCTGCTAGGGCAGCATCTGTCCCCTCTAAAAGAAGCAGCTGCATTTCTTCTCTTCTCTTTCAACACCATTAACTCAAGCTCTTAGCTTTGTCCATGGAGAGAAGGAACTTGTTCAGTACAGAGTGAAGCAGATTCAGCAAGACATTACTGTTTAAGGAGTGGTTCTCGAGCTCACAAAGCTGGGAGAAATTCTGTTTACTATTTTATTCCATATCTGTAATAGTTTCTGAACTCTTACTTTAGTACCATGGATTCTGTTTTTGGCACCAGTTTCTGTTGTTTTATTTTTAGGCTCATTATGAGCTAACTTTCTTAAGTTAGGATGAAGTGATTTTGTATTGAAACCTGGTTGGTGAATGTCTATTTGTCTTTGCCTTTGTACATTTGTCTCATGTGATTTTATTGCTTACATATTTAACTTCAGCTTGATCAACTTTAGTTAGGTACTTGTATGTTAGATGCTGAAAGGTGATAACATGCTGATTTCATGAGGCAATATAAGGGGTATCAATTTAAAGGACACTTTAATTGATTTTGATTAAACTTGACATAGGAAATCTGTCTTGTAGGGTGTTCTTGGCCACATTAACTAGACAAGGGGGGAACATAATGGGGGCTTAGACATAAGGTACCCTTTACTTAACCCTGGTGAAAGTGCTGAAAGGCACACACATTAGTGCCCTGCGCCCAGGTGCCAAATGGCACTGACTTATGGCACTGAAACCAACTTGGTGGAAATATGAATGAACTGATTCCTAGCTGTCTTTATCCATATTTTACTCAAATCACTTGCTTAATTCTGTTTTATTCAGTTATTAAAACCACAAAAACTTGATGTTTATTTTCTGTTTTTATTATTTACTCACTAACTCTCTTACTATTGGAAAAACTTGTGAAAACAATTAATCAATCCTCGTGGGAACGATCTCTCTTACTCTTTATTACTTGTTCACGATTGTGTATACTTGCATAACTGTGTTATTATTTCATACAACAGTTAAATAAACATCGCTTATAACTTGAAGCGCTGTTTTTGGTCTTTACAATAAACAGCGCTTATAACGTGAAGCATTGTTTTTGGTCTTTCTGCTTTCATAATAAACAATGCTTATACCTTAAAAGCGCTGGTTTTGGTCCAAATTTTATTAAAAACGTTTTCCCCTCTTCTCTCATTTCACTCGCGCAGTCTGTCTCGCAACTCTCCCTCTCGCAAACATGACTACTGTTCTTCCTCCGCCACTGTCTCTCTATCTCGCCATTTCTCCCTCTCTTGCGACCTACTCCTCTTCGTAAACCCCTCCGCCACCGTCGTCGCCGTTTTGTCGCTCGTTGTTGCTCTCATCGTCGCTGTCGTCGCCGTGCTCGGACGTGCATCGTTTTACGCCTTGCTGAGTCCAATGTTCTTCTTCTTCTTCTTCATGAGGAGCTCCCTATCATTCCACCGTTGAGGAATCTCTTGAGGGTTAGTATATTTTGCTTGCATTTTCAATAAACATTGTCTGGGTATTAGTTTAACAGCTTGCCTTATGGTTATTAATTTAGGGAAGAATTTTTATTAGGGCATTTTTATTGGTTGCGAAGAGGAACAAGGCTGAGGCGTTTTTCTTTTTGGTTGGAAAGTTCTGAGCAGTTTTTTTATCTATTTCCCTTCAGTTCTTTCCTTATAATCCTAACTTAATATATCTGTTTGAAGCTCTGGATTTTCTTGCCCATTGTGTTTTTATTTAGATTTGTAATTATGCTTTTTGGAAGGATCCATTCACCTGGATGTATGTTATGTATCTCATGTTTCTCTAATTCAAGAAAACTTATTCGGCTCTCTATGTCATTGTTATGGTTTTCTTAATTTACAAAGCATTGTTGGGTAATTGTTTGATAAATTCAGCTATTTTACTCTGTTTTATGCAATAGTTGCTGCTGCGTTGTTCATTTGTTTGTTGCAAATATGTATTTGAGGAGTAGTTTCAGGTCTTTGCTTTCCTCTTCTTAAGCAATGTATACCTTGAACAGTTATAGTTGCCTATATTCACTTGGCAATAACATTTAAGTACAAAAATGTATTAGGGGTTTTTTTCGCCTTTCATCCAGGATTTGGTCTCATGGTCTATACTGAATCGAAACTTTAACAAATTTGGTCTCTGGGAATTGTTTATTGTATACCATTTTGACCATCCACACCTAATATCATTGTTATTTATTAGGAAATAGAATTGCTTCTGAAGGAATCCCTAGAAATTGGATTACGCAATAGATATAACCTTGTAAACCTTCCATGCTATGTTATTGTTTCCTCTTTTAGTATTTGCATGAAAAGATGACTGAACATCTATAATAAGTTTTCATTGTAGTAGGCAATGTTTTGCATGCCTTTGACACTTTGTTATGGTGAAAGACATTGTTTCCTTTCATTGTGCTGGTTGGTATGGTATTTTATGTTGTTATAGGTATTGTATATATTTTGGAATGTCCATATTTTAGGGGGGACTCTGTCAAAATTTTGTTAGAATTTTGATCTAGTCTGTGTGTTGATTTTAAGGGCAGTGGTAGTTTTAGTCTTGCTTTATCTAATTGTGTTTTAGTTAATTTCAGTTTTGTCTTGCATTAATGAGTTGTTTATGTTGTTGCGATGAATGCTTTGGTGTTGTTTTTGTTGTCAATCCATAGGCAAATATGGATCGAAAATGAATGTCTGCCAATCGTTTATTGAAGGAATATAAAGATGGAGTGCTAGATTTTATTGGGTTTATAATTAGGCATACAGAAGACCATAGTAGGATCGTATGTCCTTGTTTAAGTTGTTGTTATACAAACAAGGTTAGTGTTAAGGAATTGGAATTGCATTTAGTGAGCAATGGGATTGATCAAACTTATACCTGTTGGACAAAGCACAGTGAGACAATAGGTGAATCTTCTAATACGGGGGGAATAGTGGGAGTTATGCGTCAGAGGACACCGCTACAAATACATATGATGGCGACCGCTTTGAAGAGATGACAAATGCGGTTGAAGAAGATCTTCGTGATTGTCCTCAAATGTTTGAGAAGTTGATAAGTGATGCGGAGAAGCCGTTATATGAGGGTTGTACTAAATTCACAATATTGTCGGCAATGTTAAAGTTATTTAACTTGAAGTCGAGCAATGGATGGACTGATAAGAGCTTTACGGACTTACTCACACTGTTGAAAGATATGTTGCCAAATGATAATGTGCTTCCTAGTAGGACATATGAGGCTAAACAAATGCTACGCTCTATTAGCATGAGCTATGAGAAGATACACGCTTGTCGTAACGATTGCATTTTATTCCGTAATGAATATGCATCGTTAAAGTCGTGTCCTAAATGTGAAGCCTCACGGTATATGAAGGAAAATTCAGCTCCAGAGAAGGTTTTGTGGTATTTTCCCATAATTCCCAGATTCAGGCGTATGTACCATAGTTTAGAAGATGCAAAATACCTGACATGGCATGAGGATGAAAGGATTCAAGATGGCAAGCTACGACACCCGGCATATTCCCCTCAATTGAAAAAAATTGATATTGATTATCCTGATTTTGGGAATGAACCAAGAAACTTACGACTTGCATTGTCTACTGATGGATTTAACCCGCATGGTGTTCAGAGTAGCTCTCACAGTACATGGCCTGTGATTTTAGTGATTTATAACCTACCTCCATGGCTATGCATAAAGCGGAAATATATGATGTTGTCTTTGTTAATTTCTAACAACCAGGAAATGATATCGATGTATACTTGGCTCTTTTAATTGAAGACTTGAAGCAAATGTGGGAGACAGGTGTAGTGGTGTATGATAGGTATAGAGAAGAAAGTTTCACCTTGAGGGCTATGATTTTTGGCACAATTAATGATTTTCCAGCATATGGTAATCTGTCGGGATATAGTACCAAAGGTCAGTGTGCATGCCCTATATGTGAAGATAGTACATATTGGATTCGGTTGGAACATGGTAGAAGAATGTCTTCCTTGGGCATTGTAGATTTTTGCATCCAAATCATCATTATCGGTCGTGGAGAAGGGCATTCAATGGGAATATAGAAGAACGTAGAGCTCCTTTGCCTCTGACGGGTGCACAACTGTTTGAAAAAGTAAAAGATTTAAATATTAAATTCGGTAAACCTTTTGCTGGAGACCTTGCCACACGAGGGTGGAAGAAAAGGTCGATTTTCTTTGAGTTGCCATATTGGAAGTCATTATATGTAAGACATTTCATTGATGTGATGCATGTTGAAAAAAATATCTTTGATAGTCTCAGTGGTACCTTACTTAATGTGCCCGAGAAGACTAAAGATGGCATCAATGCAAGGCTGGACTTAGTTAGTATGGGATTGAGACGACAGTTGGGACCGGTAAAGAAAGGGAAACGTCGTACATATCTACCTCCGGCCGCTTATACTCTATCTAGAAAAGAGAAAAGAGATTTTTGTAAGTTTCTTGATGGGGTTAAGGTTCCAGAGGGGTACTCTTCAAACATTAAGAACCTTGTATCAATGAAAGATCTCAAGTTAAAAGGTCTAAAGTCTCATGATTATCATGTTCTCATGGAGAATTTGCTACCCATAGCTATACGATCCATTTTGCCCAACAAAGTGCGGAATACCTTAACTAAACTTTGTTTCTTCTTTAAGGCAATTTGTAGAGTGACTGACCCTGGAAAGTTTCCAGCCTTGCAAAAAGAAATTATTCTGACTTTGTGTGAGCTTGAGATGTATTTCCCGCCTTCATTCTTTGACATAATGATTCATCTGACAGTTCATCTGGTTAGGGAGACACAATTGTGTGGATCAGCTTACATGAGATGGATGTACCCGTTTGAGCATTACATGAAGATATTAAAAGGGTATGTGAAAAATCGATCTCGACCAGAGGGTTGTATTGCCGAACGGTATATAGTTGAAGAAGCTGTTGAATTCTGTATCGAGTATCTATCTGATGTTGAACATTCTATCGGGCTGCCACAGTCTCGTCACACGGGAAGAAGTGCAGGGGAGGGGATTACTGGACTTGAAATATTGACTATATCAAGGAAAGATTGGGAACAAGCACACTTATATGTTCTACGCAACGCCGATGAAGTTGAGTCATATGTTGTAAAACACAAGGACATACTAAAGAGCTTGCACCCAAATAAGAGTCAAAATTGGTTAACAACAGAACACAATTGGCGTTTTATAAAATGGCTGAAAGAATACATTTCTGAAGAGTTTATTGCAAATCCTAGCTCGGTTTCAAAAAGATTGAGATGGTTAGCTAAAGGTCCAGATATACATGTTAGTTCTTACACCAGTTATCTGATGAACGTGTACACTTTCTATACAAAAGAATACGATGATCGGAGGAGAATGAAAAATAGTGGGGTGACTCTTATAGCTGAAGCTATGCATATATCAAGTGCCAAAGACAGAAACCCCATATATGGGAATATGTCATACTTCGGGGTCGTTGAACGCATATGGGAGTTGGATTACAAAATGTTTTGAGTGCCTATGTTCAAATGCAAGTGAGTTGAGAATAACAACGGTGTACAAATGGATGAGTTGGGGTTCATGCGGGTGAACTTTAATAAGTTAGGATATCAAGATGAGCCCTTTATTTTAGCATCACAAGCTCAACAAGTGTTCTATGTCACCTATCCAACTGATATGAATTAGTCCATTGTTCTATTGACTAACAAAAAAATTGTTAATGAGATTGATGATGAAGCACATGAATATGCTGACATTTAGGATGACCCTTTTTTTGGGACATCGCAATCATTATTTGGGGCAAGTACACCTATAGAGGATGATGTGTATATTAGAAATGATCTTAATGAAGGGCTTTGGATTAATCCATTATTTCATAAGGGATGCACAAATGTCAATAAAACGAGAAAAAGGAAAAGAGTTGCTTAAATGTACATGTATGTAGTAAATGCTATTTAATTTTTATTAAGTTATGACTGCAATTTTTTAATTACTTATGTGTCTAATTTTTTTTTTGCAGGTAAATGGCATCTGAAGGTGATGATAGTGCTCCCGCGGCCCCCCAAAAGGGGACATCCTGTGGACCGACTTTTAAGAAGAAACTCATCCGTGAGAGGAGTAAAGGAGTTGCAAAACGTGTGGTAAGATACTTATGAATTAATCTAAATAATTGTTTCAATTTTTTTTCGTTGAGTATCTAAATTTGTACACTTATGCTATTTTTTTACAGGTTTAATGGAATGCTAGGGGTCAACCAATTGGTGAAAATGTTAATGACTTTACTTAATTCATTGGGGCAATAGTGCGGAAGACGGTCCCAATTAGCAGTGATAATTGGAAGGATAAGGATCCATCTTTGAAGGAGCTAAAAGATGAGATATGGAGTGAGATACAGGTATATAAAAATGAGATTGATTAACATTGGTTAATTGTATTGTTTCTGAATTAATCTAAACATACTTATAGTCTAACATTTTGTCTATAATGTTTTTGCAGAAACATTTTGATTTTGATGAGACTCGAAAGGATATTACACTTAGGATAGCTGGAAGATCACACCGGAATTTCCGAACTGCCTTGGCGAACAAGTGGTTGAGAGATGAAAACGGGAACATTAGACATCGGCCTCCAGCAAAATATGCGTCGTTCATAGAATAGGATGATTGGAGTGCTTTTGTAAGAAGACGCACAAAAGATGAAGAATATATAGTATGTACAATAATATTTATAACTTTTATATATGACGTTAAACCATGCATTAATATATTCTTGTGTTTTTATGTAGAGAATAAGCAATGAAAATCGGTGAAGAGCGTCAAATCCTCCATACCATTACAGAGGAGGGGTTAAGGGGTATCCCCGCATTGAGGAAGAAATGGTATGTACAATATCTTCAAACTTAATTTGTTTTAACGCATCACTTGGTTTCTTTCTTAACAAATTGTGAATTTCAATTTGTTTGTTCATATGTACAGCTGTTGGAGACAGGAGAAGATGCAACTTCTCATTCCCTTGATCGATCTTGTTTGTGGATAGAAGCCCGGCGAAACAAGGAGGGTGAGATTGAACATCTTCCCACTAGAGAAGTGGCTGACAAAATTGTAAGTATGATAGCATTAATTAACGTTTAAATTTGTGACAATGATAATATTTAATAATCTTTGTTAATAATATTTGTGTGTCACAGGATGAACTGTCAATGTTTATGTCAGATTTGTCTGACCAAGACATCCTTTCCCAAGCCATACCCACCAAGGAGTATCCTGGTCGGGTAAGGGGCGTGGGATTTGGTGTCTCCCAGGGCGCTATCTTTGGATTACAGAAGCGCGTAAGACGCCATGCTAATGCTAGTGAAATAAAAGAATTGAGGAGAATGGTAACTCAGCTATACCAAAAAGTTCGGGAATTGGAAGATAGCAAGAAAGATAAGGATGAAGTGGAGAGGGACGAGCATCAGTCACCTATCCCTAACCCAAAGAGTGTTAGAGATAGTTGCACTATTGTGAGTCCCGAGGTAATAATCGTTAGATTTTTTTGTATACTTTGTCACTTAAGTATTCAATGATTTAACATATTAATATTTCGTTTATCATTGGTTTAGGGCATTCATGAGTGCAGTCTATATTTGACAAGTCCAACGCAACGAATGGTCAGTAAGGGAATGATGTATAACGAACCAGGTGTGTTACTACACAACATACCCTTACCTCTCGACCATGTGAAGGTTAGAGTTGACGTTGCGTTTGAGGGGGATGCATCATTGCCTGTACCACTGGAGGCGGCATGTGTGATGACAGTGGAACAAGCAATAGGTACCTATGTGGCATGGCCAAACCACCTCGTAGTTATAAGTGATATGATACGTATATGTTAATAAATATGATTCACTATCATATATTGTATATATTTATTAAATTAGGTGATCACTAACTAATCAATATATTGGAATGCAAAATATGTAGGTATCCCCAACATCCAAAGCCAAGGACAAGGGCGAGGGCAAGATGCCTATAGCTAGCATAAATGTTGGCAAGCAGCCAACAAATGGGTCATCCACATCTGCAGTGAAGAAGGTCATGGTATCTCGGCCTGCTACAGCTCCTGCTACAGATTTTACAATTTATCTTAGAGTCCATGTGGCAACAAAGATGGAGGCAGAAGATACCATTAAAGTACCAATGGTGGAATCAATTTTGGGTTATGAGCACGCACTAAGAGCTAGTGCTAATGGTGCACTTCAAGAAATTCTTAATGACCACCTATGGTTAAGTGAAACTGTTATTAGCGTATATCTCAGGTACTGCATTAAACTTTATAGTATCCAATGTCTTTTTAATTCTTTCAACTAAATATTTATGTTATTGTTAATGCATTAATTTGTATGCATGTTTTAATTTAAGGTATTTGTATGAAGAGATATTGATCCCACAAGAACAGACTTAGAGGTTTGTGTTTTTATGCCCACAACAAACAAATATGGAAGTTTGGAATGTTGGCATAACTGAATATATAGTTCAGTACTTGGCATTAGCAAATCCTGAGTTTGAGACGCTATTTTTGTCACCTTGCAATGTAGTGTAAGTCATTTAACTTTAATCATGTATATATATCACTTCATCAATGACACTAAATTTATTGAAATGTGTTATTACCTGCTTATGATTTTTTAGTCCAACATTTTTGTAGGGATCATTGGTTATTGTTAGCGATTAACCTGAATTAAAACACCGTGTACTATCTAGATCCATTGCATGTACAAGTCAACTTGCGCAAAAAAATGAAAGAGAAGTACAATCAGTAGGTGTGTATATATTATATTGGATATTGGTTATGAATGTATTGGATATTGGATATTGAATATTAGTTATGAATCCATTTGTATTTGTTGTGCTGGCTGGTATGGTATTTTATGTTATTACAGGTATTTTATAAATTTTGGAATACCCATATTTTAGGGGTGACTCTGCCAAAATTTTGTTAGAAATTTGATATAGTCTGTGTGTTGATGTTAAGAGGAGTGGTTATGAATGTATTGAAATGGTGTTTTTTGGTTGGTAGAAATGATTATGAGTGTAAAATTGGATATTGAATTATTTTGTTTATTTTACACTTAGGGCTATCCTAATTTATCGAAGAAACAAGTCTCAGTTTTCTAACTCGTCTCCACCTAAATGGATACTAATAAAGGTATTTATACCAAATTGTTTATGCAATTATTCAAATTACCAAAATAAAAACAATTAATTTCATATTTTTTGCTTTATAGTGTCCTCGCCAACTGAACTCTGATGACTGTGGCCGGTATGTTTTGAAGTTTCTCAAGGATATTGTCGTTCATAACCAAACACAAATTCCAACAGAGGTATTTATGTAATAATTTGAAAGTTTATATAATTTTTTTACTTTTACACATACCATTTGAATGCATTTGTTCACTTCTAACTTGATTTAATTTTCATTTCCCAGTACTTTCCTGATTGTCAATTCGACACATACTCTGATCATACCGAACTCAAAGAAGAGTGGTGTCGATATTTTGCTAGGAATTATATCAATTATAGGCAGGTAGAAGAAGATTAATATTTAATATTTAAGTGATTTTGTTAAATTTGGTTTTTGTGAGTTTGGTGTTGATGTAAATAACATGCTTATGTGGTCATGTAATTAATTCCTGCACATTTTTTGAACATTAGCATACTAGGTAGACTTGTATTAAATTAATTTATATTGTAATTTATTCATATTAATGCAATGGATTTGTACTGTTTCTATGAAGAAAAATTATATTGTAACGTTAAATTTGATTTTAGTGAAGTTTGATGTTGATACAATTGGGTGTTGATGACAATTTTGGTGTTTGGTGTGCATTTTGTGTTCTCACAATATTATGCAACGGATATCATGTGCATATGAGGGAAATAAAAAAAAAGACATTAAACAGTGCTTCATTAAAGGAAGCGCTGCTTATTGCTTAAAAAATGGACAATAAACAGCGCTTCCTTATGGAAGCGCTGTTTATTGTCTATTTTCGGCAGCGCTTTATAAACGCTGTTTTTTTGAAATACAATCAGCAGCGGCTTAATTTTCAGCGCCTTTAAGCGCTGTTTAAGGCAAAAAATAAGCGTTGTTTATTGTCGAAACTGTTGTAGTGTCCCCAAATTAGAAACCTCACCTTCCTGACAGCTTTCCCTTTGAATAACTCTCCAAATTGCAGAAAATTTTCCACATGATTCAATTGCCAAGCACCATCACAACCTAACCAAGCAAAAATTGAAGCCCAAATATTATAAGAGAATGGACAAGAGAAGAAAAGATGGCTCACCGATTCATCTTCACGAAAGCACATGACACATCACGTATTATGATTAGCATCCAGGACACCACGGTGCAAGAGTGCATCACGCGTGGGAACCCGCCCGAGCAGTACTCGCCAGATCAGAAACAAAACTTTAGAAGGGATGGAAGTACGCCATAAACCTTTAATAGCTTTGCACAGATTATCATCAAATCGGTCATCATTATTGCCAACCTGAGACAGTAAGTGAACATATGCAGACTTGACAGTAAACACCTCTGAAAAATCATGCAACCAAATCCATTTATCATCATGTAAATATGAGGGGGTTAATCCTATCAACAGTGCTTTTAGATCCTCCACTTGTTCCTCTTCCCAAGCATATAAGCGCCTTCTCCACTCCATCTTCCAATCCCAATAGCCATCAAGCCATACACCACTTGCAGCAACCGAAGCCTCCCTATTTGTTGATAGTTAGTACAATCTTGGGAACAAATCCTTGAATTTAGAGGTACCTACCCATTTATCTTCCCAGAATTTGGCTCTATTTCCATCACCCAATTTCAGATGTACAGCATTACAAAACCAATTTTGCTCCAAAGCAACAACGTCCCTCCATCAAATAGAGGAGTGTCGCGGTATAGGACCACCGTCTAAAATTGCTTTTGACAAAGACCCATATTTGTTCGACGGAAAATTATACCAAACAACCCCAGTGTCATTAATGCAACGCCACTTCCATTTGGCCAACAAACTGGTATTGAATAAATCCAGATTTTTGATTCCCAGGCCACCCACCTCTTTCGGCCTGTAGACCTTTCTCCAACTCACCCAGCATATTTTACGGCTGTCACTGTTACCTCCCCATAGGAAATTACATTGAATACAACAGAGGGTGTGTAAAACCTTTTTTGGAGCTTTGAAGAACGAAAAGAAGTATATAGGCAGACTTGACAGCACAAAATTGATGAGAGTCACCCTACCTCCATAAGACAAATGGGATTTTTTCCAAGAGGCCAATCGTTTTTGAAAGAGTTCCACCACCGGAGCCCAAGTGGAAGCTTTCCTAGGATTAGCTCTAACGGGAACCCCTAAGAATTTGAAAGGAATAGTACCCACAGAGCAAAATAAAAAACGGGAGGCCGCCTTCAGAAATTGATCATCCACATTGACTCCATACAAATTACTTTTTGCAAAATTAACTTTAAGCCCAGAAGCCAATTCGAAACCCCTTAAGATCGCCTTTAGACTTCAAAGATTCTCCCAAGAAGGCTCACATATCATAATATTATTGTTAGCATATTGCAGAATTGGAAAAGAGACGTCCGGGAAGGCTCTGTAGCTAGTTAACTACCCCAGATTCACAGCATTGTTAACTAAACATGTCAAACCTTCAGTCGCAATTAAGAATAGGAAAGGGGCCAAAAGGTCCCCTTGTTTCAGCCCCTGCTGACAGGAAACTCTTCAGTTGGGCTCCCAATCACAAGTACCAATATATTACTAGAAGAAAAACCCGCCTTAATCAAACGTCTCCAATTAAAGCAAAATCCCATTCTAATCAACATATAATCCAAGTATGACCAGTCAACCGAGTCATACGCCTTCTCAAAATACACTTTCAGAAATAAACAACGTTCCTTTCTTCTTGTCACCAAATCAATTGTCTCATTAGCTATAAGAACCCCATCCAAAATATGTCTCCCTGGAAGGAATGCAGATTGACATCCTGAGATAATTATGCTAAGAACTTTCTTGAGTCTTGAAGTTAGGAACTTAGCAATTATTTTATAAAAGCATCCAACCAAGGAAATGGGTCAGTATTCCTGTAAAGACTGTGGATTATCAGTCTTAGGAATAAGGGCCAGAAAAGATGATGTAATAGCTCGCGGCAAACACGCATTAAGCTGAAATTCACGAACGAACTCCACCAAGTCCCCTTTCAGCAACTCCAAGTTAGCCTTTATGAAATTAAAATTAAACCCGTCGGGTCTGGGGTTTTTGTTTCCATCGCAACTCCAAACAATATCTTTCAAATCCTCCAAAGTAGTCGGGCCAGTAAGGAAAATATTTTCTTCTTCTGTGACCTGTTTGAACTCAATTCCATCAAGTGTCGGACGCTGAAAATCTGTCGCAGCTGAAAAATGGTCATGGAAAAACCTTTTCACTTCATTTTTCACCTCAACCACTGATTCTAACCAAGTACCATTCACTTTCAAAGCAACCAACTGATTCTTCCTCCTCATTCCCTGTAAACACGCATGGAAGTACCTTGTGTTAGCATCACCTTCCAGTATCCACCTAGCCCTTGATTTTTGTAGCAACAAGCTTTCCTTTTCATGTAGCTGCTCCCAAAAAAGACTGGATAATGTTTGCCTCTGCTCAACATCCACTTCGTCCCCACCAGCTGCCACATCATCCAATAAGTTCATATCTGCCACAACCTGTTCAATACGTAGGTCAATCACTCCAAACACTTCTTTATTCCAAATTCTTAATTTCTGTTTCAGAAGCTTGAGTTTTTCCTTCAAAACAAAACCCTTCCAGCCTGTCACTTGACACCCTCCCCAACATTCTTTGACAAATGCTTGAAAGTTTTTATGCTCTAGCCAGCAATTATTGAAGCGAAATGGTTTAGGTCCCCAATCCGTCTCACCGCCTTTTAGCCAAACTGGACAGTGATCAGAGATATCTCTATTTCCTACTCACTGAGCAGTTACATTCCATCCCTTAATAACTCCTTCAGATAGCAAGATCTTGTCCAATCTACTCATTACAGACCCATCAGAACTGAACCACGTAAATTGTTTCCCCAAAATCGGCAAATCAACAACCTCCATACTAGCAACAAAGTCTCTGAATTCTAGCATTTCATTTCGGTTAAATTGCACATTTCTTCCTTTTCTTTCACTTCTATTCAGTACTGCGTTGAAGTCCCCTACAATACACCAATCACCTTCCTAAAGGTTCCTCCTAAGCATACATAAATCACTCCACAATTTCCTTTTTCCTTCAATCGAGCAAGGCGAGTACACATTTACCACATAGATTAGATTATGGAAATTTGTCACAGTAAATCACATACCAAGAAATCCATCTCCTGAGAACTGAAAATCAACGTCAAGCCGATCCGTTTTCCACATGGTAATCAAACCACCAGACCTCCCTTCTGAAACCTTCACACTCCATTCAATATCATCCCTCCCCCAGAGACTATTCACAAGATTATCATCAGCTGAGGCACATTTAGATTCTTGTAAGAGACAAATGTCAAAATTACCTGAATTGATTTATCGAACCCTCCTTCTTTTAGCTCGATCACATAGCCCCCTCGTATTGAAAGTAACAATCTTCATTGCTATCTATTTTTAGCCTCCCTCTTAGATTGTGCATCTTGGTCCCTAGTTTCTGCATCAGAAATCTTCCCAACGTACACATTATCCACTTCCTTTCCAGCAACCCCGCAAATTTGTGCCTTTTCCCAAATTTTATCCTCCTTGGATGCATTGTAACGTCTCCAAAAATTCACCTGACCTCGAGCAAAATCTGATGTTGATAATGACTCACAACAGAGCACAGATCCTCCTGAGAAATGTGATCCATCAGATGCATATGATAAAGAAATTGCCTGTCTCCCTGTAAGCCTCCTGCGGCACACCGTGATGTTAGGGTTCCCAATACCATTGCCGCGAGTATCTGATGTTGTACGCCCAGAGCTACTTGAAAGTGAAGTGGGCTGCTGAAGCATAGCTGCGGATGGCCCAGTATTTTGGCCCAATTCATTCGGCGACACCCCCACATTGTTAGAAACCACACCTATGCCAATTTGTAACCCACCGCTCTGTACCTCCAAGCCCCCCAATAAGTCAGGTTCTGCATAAAAGTTTTGGGCCTGAACCACTAGGCCCAACACCTCATTTGGGTTACTTGTATTCCCACGCTCCACTTAATTGCTTCGCGTCAAGGTGTATTGAATTCGCCGACTTTTTATTAAATGGGACCAACGCATGATGTGCTCCATTACTACTATTTCCTTCTCCCAAGCCCCCCAATAAATCAAGTTCTGCATAAAAGTTTTGGGCCTGAACCACTAGGCCCAACACCTCATTTGGGTTACTTGTATTCCCACCTCCACTTAATTGCTCAGCGTCAAGGTGTATTGAATTCGTCGGCTTTTCATTAAATGGGACCAACGCATGATTTGCTCCATTACTACTATTTCCTTCTCCCATGTTTTTGGTGCATAGAATGCGGCCTAACATTGTGCTCTGCCTTGGAGATTTATCTTCATTCATTGCATAATTATCTGCCACCAAATTCACACAATTAATGACATCATTATTGCATGAATTTGGAACGACATCGTCCTCAAACATTTCCGCTTCAATTGACCCAGCCGAAAAATCCATCTCACTGCCGCCTGAATCTTCACTGGAATCGTACTCCGGCGGAGCATGAACTTCGGAGTAAACCATTGCATTAGTTCGTACTAGTCCTCCACTATCTTTATAGAAAAAACAAGGTCGTTAATTCTCACTGACATCACCCTATTGACAATGGAGGGACTTTTGGTTCTAAACAAAACTCTTGCCACATCCATAGTCTTCCTCTTCCTTGTATTTTCATCAACATCCACAAAAGTTCCAATAGGAGAAACGAGGAACTCAAAAAAATCGATAGACCATGCGTGAGTAGGGACCCCATAACATCTAATCCAAGTGGGTCTTCATTGTCTATCTCCCTAGGACTCTAAGGCCTAACCTCATCAAACCACTCCAGTAGCCAATCTTTACCATCATTAATTAGCGCTTCCATATCAGCATCATCATCAGACTCAAACAGAGCAAGGTTTGCGCCCAAGGGGATAACTTTCACTGCAAAGTAACCCTATCGGAGGAACTCATCTTGGAGGCTATATGTAGTGCCTGGGTTGCTAACTTTTCCAACATACGCCATGCACAGCCTTTTTATCATATCTGCATCAATGTTAAACTCCACATTTGCCTGTTCAACCTTCCTCACATAACATTGTTTCCTCCTCTGTTTGTTGTCCTTCGCCTAAGCTCTGAAATCTCTAACTCCTTTGACTGCATTAGTATATGTCACTCGATTCTCCTGCCTTATTTTGTTCTGCGTATGGACACCCAACGATCCTATTGGGCGAGCCCGTGGTGTTTTTGTCCCTTTCTCGACTTCATGTCTTCTCGAATGATGCTTGTCTTGTTCAAACCTCGGAAGGTTCACGTGTATTTTATTGTAGCCGATTATGATGTTGTCAAGTTTGGTAGCAAGAAATTCAACATCTTTTACATTGGAGAATCTTGCAAAACCGAATCTGTGCCCTGTTTTGGAGGAATAACAACCTCCCCCACAGTTTCGTACTTTTGGAACACCTTGAGCATCTCCTCACGCCAAAATCCTCTGGGATTTCTGTGAAAAAATAGGAAGTAAGGTCGCTGATATGACCACGGCAAGTGTACCGGATCGTTGCAAGTAATAAAACGGTGAGAACCGGATATCGTCCACAGGGATTAGTTACCAAATATCAATTCACAAATTAAACAACTATTTAAATCTACCTTTGGTATGAAGAGTGATTAAAACATAATATAAAGCAATAAAAGCAATTAAATATTTTCTTTGGTTTTCTTAAGTAGCAAAAACAATATGAGAATCAAGACAAAGAGAAAAATGCTAGGGGTTAGATTTCATCCAGTTATGGATCCAAATTCCTCATAGACAAGGAATTTTATGAATTACCGAAACTCTAATTATCCCAATTCCAATTGATATGTTGAAGGACAAATTCCCTTAATTAATTGAAGCCTAATTCCTTAGTGAATCAATTCTACCAAACCTCATTATTTATCCTAATTCCTTAGGTCTAATTAACAGGGTATGGTGATAAAAGCTCTATGGAATTTGTGAAAGACCCACATTAACCAAGTTACATATTCCTAGATTAAATCAGTTAATGGTAATGAGTACAAGAGGCAAGTTCATAAATCACTATTCCTAGCATATAAATGAACCCTCAAAACACAAGAATGGTAGCTAAGCATTCAAATGTCATTAAGCAAAGTAAACACCACATCAACAATACCAAATGTTCAAGAGATAATCAAAAAGTCAAATAAAGCCTCATCATAAAAGGATTACATCAAAACCCCAGCTTAAAAGAAATTTAGCTAGACATGCAAAACCATAAAATAAAACAAAATGAAAGTGGGAAGAAAAAACTGCATAAAACCAGCTTGGCTGCCGATTCTACGCTGCCATCTTTCTCTCTGTGCAGCTCGTTCTTTTTCAGCCCGACGGCGTGTCCCCAAAGAGACCTTACGTTCACGTCTCCCCCAGGTATTCTTCCCCCCTCTATTTTTCAGTGTGTTCCACCTTTTTCATTGCAGCAAGGTTTAGCACTCATGGGCCTTTCATCCATTCACTCGTGGGCCTTTCTTCCTTTTTTTTTTTTATCCAAGCTGTTCTTTTTTATATTTATTTATTTGAAAACTCTCTACTTCACGCCCCTGGTCATATAAGGCTTCAGCCCCTCTTTTTGTTTTTCTTCTTCTTCTTCTTCCCTAAAAATAATAAATTGCAAAATATGTAAAAATATATATTTAAAATCTAAATAAAACTAATAAAATAGATAAATTGACTCTTCATATTAAAATAGTCAAACAAAGTCAAATTTGGGTAAAAATTAGCATTCAGCTCAATTTAATTGTTGAAATCCACTTTAAAATAATAGTTAAAACATGATAAGCCAGTGAATTATCAAAATACCCCAAACTTAAACTTTGCTTGTCCTCAAACAAATAAAGACTTCACTAACACAAAAACAAATGAGTTGACATCAATACTAATGGACCAAAAGTTATGTATGCCCCACTTTAGCTACACCACTGCCACAAAAAAAATCAATTGAATTATGTCTTCCTAAAATCAAAACAATCAACTTGAAAGATGCACTCAAAGTTGGTCAAAGAGAGAATTATACAACCATACAATCATCAATCAAAGTTTGGAATCATGATAACTTAGCACTTTTCACCACAAAATATTGGGTCTCGAAGCCTCACAAAGGCAAATAATTCACTCAATCACTCAAGTGTATAAGCTTGTGTTTTCTCTCAAGTTTTCACTTATCAAGCACATACTCCATGAGTTTGATCTTCATCTCAATCATATAATCACATAGCCACATGCATGCAAGAGTCAGAAGGACTTGCCAAGGTTGTAATGGGGCCAAGGTGAAAGGTAGGTAAGAAGAAGGATAAACAAGGCTAAGTACCCTTAGGAAATAAGAAAGCATTTGTGAAATACAGTTCATCCCCTTCTCACATCTTAGATCCTTGGAAAAGAAAAAGGAAAGGGAAACAGAGAATTTTTTTTTTTTAATTTTTTTCCTATGTTTCGTCCTTTCTTTCTTTTTCAAATACCCTTTTTTTTGCATTTTATTTTCAAAATTAAAAATTCCATTCCCAAACATGCCACCAATACCCCAAACTTGGTATTTTGCTTGTCCTCAAGCAAACAATTATGATTCAATGCTCACTTAATCCTTTCGGGTAGGTAATGAGAAATTTTTTTTTCTTTGGTGTGTGTGGCATTAAAGTAGGCAAACAAAGAATAGGCTTAAGGCTCAAGAGGGAAAACAATGGAAAATTTAGCATTAGGAAAGCTTTTGGCCAAAACTAGTTATTCCAAGAAAATGCCTTAATCATACTCATGCAACTTGCAACCATGGAAAATTGATGAGATTTAAGCAAACCTAAGAGCATGCAACTCAATAGTGATTCTCACAAGAATAAATCATGTTGAAGGCTCAAAGCAACTCACTAGGACAAATGTTAGAGACCCATTCCAATATAAGTAATTGTGCTAAGAACTCCAACACCCCAAACTTATCATGAATCATGCACGTAAATTATGAAACTTCTAACTCTAAGTGCAATCTCACATAGCTTCAAGTTTATCAAAAAGGAATAAACATGCAATAAGGTTCTAGTGGCATGGCATTTTCAAATTGGACTTAACACAATTAATCCATAAATCAACATCAACTCATGACACACAAAAAAAAATCACAGAAGGGCTCAATGTAACCAATTTATTCAAAGCAATAAACAAATAAAGAGAAAAGTTTAGAAACCACCCGGATCCCATAGCTTGTGGTAGAAAGACCAAGGTGTGCTCCCAACATGAGATCTTCCTCCCGGATCCCAAAGCTTGTGGAAGAAGGGCCAAGTGATGATGAACATATAAGAGCTTCCTCCCGGATCCCATGGCTTGAAGCATGGCAATGGTAGGAGAAAAGGCTTGAGAAACATGGTGGCCTCTTCTACAGGCAAATGATAAGCTCCTCTTTTGACCTCTTCATGCATAAATTCTCCATGAAGCACCAGAGGCTTAATTTTTGGAGCCGACTTTGATGCATCCACATACGCATCCAACCCAATATATTTATCTAGGACAATAATATCAGGATCCTTTTTGGTCTCCATTTCATGTTTCTCTCTTCTCAACTCATCACTCACAACCACTTCATCTTCATTTTGGTCTATGCTTGCAATCATATTTTGCTCAAATTGTGCATCATGTGGCTCTTCTAATAATTGCTTACAAATTTCCTCAATTTGCATTTTAAAATTTTGCTCCAGAGCCTCAATACAATCACAATTGGCTCTTGTTTTGACCTCAGAGTTGGATAACTCTTGAGCATATTGCACCAGAGCAATTTCCCAAGGTTTAAGCTCTTCGGGAATCACTTGAATGCATGGTGGTGGTGGTGGTAAACATGACAAAAGGGATTCCCATTCTTCCTTGGAGACTTTATATACAAGCTTACCCGTTACCAAATTAACTTGTGCTTGAGGATCTTGATATCCCAAATTTTTATAGTCTCCTCCACACAAGTTATGCTCCAATGTATGGCTTTTGTCCTGCTCATCAGATGGATAATGATAGTTGTCCATGGATTGCATCCACCCTGTGCAGGCAAAACTCTCACAAAAATAAAACTAAACAAAAATTCAAAACAGAAAAATAACAATGGGAAAGAAAAAAAAAATATTAACAAAACAGAATTTTTTTTTAAGTAGTTGCCTTTTTTGTTACTAATGATATTGGCAAAACCAATCCCCGGCAACGGCGCCAAAAACTTGTTGGCCAAAATCGCAAGTGTACGATTTCGTCGTTAAGTAATAAAAGATCGTATCCACAGGGATTGTGACCAATTCTATTCACAAATTAAACAACTATTTAAATCTACCTTTGGTATGAAGAGTGATTAAAACATAATATAAAGCAATAAAAGCAATTAAATATTTTCTTTGGTTTTCTTAAGTAGCAAAAACAATATGAGAATCAAGACAAAGAGAAAAATGCTAGGGGTTAGATTTCATCCAGTTATGGATCCAAATTCCTCATAGACAAGGAATTTTATGAATTACCGAAACTCTAATTATCCCAATTCCAATTGATATGTTGAAGGACAAATTCCCTTAATTAATTGAAGCCTAATTCCTTAGTGAATCAATTCTACCAAACCTCATTATTTATCCTAATTCCTTAGGTCTAATTAACAGGGTATGGTGATAAAATCTCTATGGAATTTGTGAAAGACCCACATTAACCAAGTTACCTATTCCTAGATTAAATCAGTTAATGGTAATGAGTACAAGAGGCAAGTTCATAAATCACTATTCCTAGCATATAAATGAACCCTCAAAACACAAGAATGGTAGCTAAGCATTCAAATGTCATTAAGCAAAGTAAACACCACATCAACAATACCAAATGTTCAAGAGATAATCAAAAAGTCAAATAAAGCCTCATCATAAAAGGATTACATCAAAACCCCAGCTTAAAAGAAATTTAGCTAGACATTTAAAACCATAAAATAAAACAAAATGAAAGTGGGAAGAAAAAACTGCATAAAACCAGCTTGGCTGCCGATTCTACGCTGCCATCTTTCTCTCTATGCAGCTCGTTCTTTTTCAGCCCGACGGCGTGTCCCCAAAGAGACCTTACGTTCACGTCTCCCCAGGTATTCTTCCCCCCTCTATTTTTCAGCGTGTTCCACCTTTTTCATTGCAGCAAGGTTTAGCACTCATGGGCCTTTCATCCATTCACTCGTGGGCCTTTCTTCCTTTTTTTTTTTTATCGAAGCTGTTCTTTTTTATATTTATTTATTTGAAAACTCTCTACTTCACGCCCCTGGTCATATAAGGCTTCAGCCCCTCTTTTTGTTTTTCTTCTTCTTCTTCTTCCCTAAAAATAATAAATTGCAAAATATGTAAAAATATATATTTAAAATCTAAATAAAACTAATAAAATAGATAAATTGACTCTTCATACTAAAATAGTCAAACAAAGTCAAATTTGGGTAAAAATTAGCATTCAGCTCAATTTAATTGTTGAAATCCACTTTAAAATAATAGTTAAAACATGATAAGCCAGTGAATTATCAGTCGCTGGGTGATCGTTTTTTGCCCTTCGTGCATGCGATATCTATCCTTCTTGACCTCCATGCTCCTTTTGCCTCCTGCCTTTTCCTCTTCCAACTCTTGACCTTCGTCCACTCCTTGGACCAGCTAGTTAAAATAGAAAACAAAATTAAAAGGCAAGTCTGCCTCATCAATACCAAGAGGACAACCCGCGTCTCATAGTGTTCACTACTGGTAACCAAGTATATTTTATCCTTGGATTATCACCAATTGGGAGGCCCATATATTTGAATGGAACAACACCAATTTTACAATTTAAAGCCTGCGCTGCATTGTTCAGCCACCACAAGGCATTCACCTCTACCAATTGACTCTTATGAAAGTTAACCTTTAGCCCCGATACCACTTCAAATAATTGTAATGTAACTTCGATTGCCTTCATATTTACTAACTATTCTCACCCACAATTAGCACATCATATGTAAATTGGAGGTGAGAAAGTTGTAACTCCACGTTACTAAACTTGTAATCTGAGAACATATTTAACTCCACAGCCTTATTCATCATAACTCCCAAGCCTTCTGCAGCTATGAGGAACAAAAAAGGAGAAAAGGAGCTCAGACCCCTCCCAACTCCAAATTCCTTTGTCAGATTTCCATTAACTAGACATTCACCGATCCATCTCCTCCACTTATCTCAAAATCCCATTTTTTGCATTATAAAATCCAAGAAATTCCAACCTACTGAGTCGTATACCTTTTTGAAGTCAACCTTGAACATCACAACTTCTTTTTTCTTCCTTTTTCCCTCATTCATTTTTATTTGCATTTAAAATGTCATCCAATATCTATCTGCCTTTTATGAAAGCAGTTTGTATCTCTGAAATCATTTTATCAATTACCAACATCAATCTATTAGCTAGTACCTTGACCAACACTTTATACATACACCCAATGGGAGAAATTGGTCTATATTCACCAAGTTTTGTGAGTTCTCCTTCTTTGGGATATGCACAATAAAAGAAGAATTAGATCCTTTTACAAGACGTCCATTAGAGTGAAATTCATTAATAAAAGTCACAACATACGCCTTTACTTCATCCCAAAATTCCTTTAGAAACTCGAAAGTCACACCATCCGGCCCTGGACTCTTAGAACTCTCGAAATCCCAAACCGCCATTCTAATTTCCTCTTCAGTAACGTCAGCACATCATTCTCCTCCAAACCAATCATTTTAATTGACGTATACTCTAGCATTAGTCTTTCCCACTCCTGACTTTGATAGTGATTCTCAAAATGTTTGACAATTTCATTCTTCACCTCCTCTACCCTCTCAACCTTAGCACCAGTTACATCAATACGTAAAATATCACTCAATCTCCTTCTCTTATTGATGCAGCAATGAGAGTGTTTTGAATTTGCATCACCCTATCGTAACCATCCGTCTTTAACCTTTTGCCACAAAATACTGCAATGCAATTTTGATAAACTATAAATCTGCACATATCACTTCCTCCTAGCTTCAACTTCAGCTGCGTTGAAAACTGATTCTTCCCCTTTAAGTCCAACTTTTTTAGCTCCTCTTAATTTGCATCATTAAGCCTATCTCCCAAATCCTGACAATGATGTCTACGTCGCTCCTTCAATTTCTGCTTGATTATCTTTGGCTTCTCTTTCTACACATAAGCACCCCACCCTTCCCACTTTTAAGTTCTCCCATTGTTCCTTCACAAAACAAGTGATACCCCTCCATTTCACTCCAACACTTTAGCATCCTGAAAGACTTAGGACTCCAATTGTCGAGCTTCTCTCTTAAAATTAATGCTCAACAGATACTTCACTCTTTACCAAGGAATGGGTTTTGATTTTGTCATTCTACTTGTATATGTAGATGACATCATAATTGCAAGCCCCTATCTCACTATTGTGCACCACACCTGCACCGTATTAGAGGCACATTTCAAGCTAAAAATTATTGGTGACCTCAAATATTTCCTAGGCTTGGAAATTGCTAAGAACAAATAAGTAATTTATTTATGCCAGAGAAAATGCACACTTCAATTGCTCATGGACACTGGATTTATATCTACTATGCCTGTTGCCCTGCCCATGGATTTGAATGTGCAACTGACCGATTCAAATGGTGAACCACTTCCAGATGTATCCCTATTTAGAAGACTCATTGGTAGGCTCATGTATCTCACAATTCTAGGCCTGATATAACCTTTGTAATCAATAGACTTAGTCGAATTGACTAAGCCATGCACCCCCGTCTGAACGTCATTCACTGCATTCTATGGTACCTCAAAACTTCAGCTGACCAAGGAATGTTGTCCCTACTTAGTCCAATATCGGATATTCAACATATGTAGATGCTGATTGAGGAAGTTGTCATGTTACCCAAAGATTAACTTATGATTTTTTTTGTGCTCTTAGGTGATTTTTTAAAGTCGTTTGGAAATAAAAAACAAATGTGGCCAAATCATCAGCAGAAGTAGAATTTCGAGCTCTTGCCACACTGACTTCTGAACTGCTTTGGCTGAAGCAACTTTTAAGAGCATTTGACATCTCCATGGACTCGGTCATGGTCTATTGTGACAACAAGTCAGCTATAAAGTTAGCTAGCAATCCCACATGTTGTGAAAGGTCAAAACATGTAGATATTGATTTCCATTTTATCAAGGAGCATGTATAATTCCTCAAGCTCATTCACATAAAGTCCCAACATCAACTTGCGACCCCTTGACTAAGTCTCTTTCTAAGCCTTTGCAAGTTAATTGCCAAGTTGGGTCTCTATGATATATTCCTCTTAACTTGAGGGGGAGTATTAACCATTTTAGTTATTTAATTATATATATCACGATTAAAAATAGTTGTAGGAAAAAATAATAAACCGGCCAATTTGAAGAAAAAAGCTACAAATTAAAAAAAACGAGCCGGATTAATTGAGTTTTACTCTAATAATTGGAATTGACACAAAAAAAATATCAATCTTACACTATATTTAACTAAGCTGACCTAGCTGGTCAAGATTTCACAATTTTTTTTATAAGCAAAAGACTATATTAAAAGGGGTACTACTAACCTGTTATAAATGAGCACTTGAGAGCACCTAAAACATTTCAAGAGATTACAACACCAATCCGAAAATGCTAAATTTAAATTTCTTTCTTCCCTCCACATGCATGAACCATCCCCAAGAAATAATTTTTATATATAAAATTACAATTGTTGTGGTTCTGTCGTCTTCACTTGACAAACAATTCCATTAGAGCCGTAAAGGGTTCTTTTTCCCAAAAGTGATTAGCATTTCGTTATAAAGAAAGTGTATTACTAACATTTGGGTAGATGGAAAACACAATTCGTTTTCATAATTAGTTACCTTCGCTAAAATTCCGTGACAACTGTGTCCTTCGTCACTACTATGATCACAGTTTGTTTCATTCTCAGCCATTGTTTTAAAGGAAATCGACTCATTTTGCAAAACAACTTTCTGTGGGCTTGTTGTAACGAAGCCGAAAAGGTTCACCTTGTTTTACATGAAAAAAAAAAAAACATTACCTTTTTTATGTTCTTTGAATTGTCAAATGAAAGCAGTAGTGTTTGTAGCTAATTAACGTCGTAGTCAATAGAATCAGCTCATGTTTGGGGCCAATGGCCAAACATAACTTGTTTGCTTGGCAAGTAATTCTTGAGTTATATATTTATGAATGGTGTAGTAAATACTACGTACTAGTACTGCTACTAACAACAACAACAATAATTTGAAACTTGTCTTTGTTTAACTTATTTATATTTGGTAATTCTATGTGCGAGGCAAAAAACATGTCAATTTTTAAGTCTATAGGGGTATTGCAATTTTTAAGTCATGTGTGTGTTGACTTACATTCTTACAAGCTATGTAAAACCAAAAGTGAAAATTTCTAAGCTATTAATATGAATAAATAGACATGTCATCCGATAATCTACATAACTAATCGCTAACAAGGTATAGCATGTTGCATACATTGGAAGTCACACTTTGGATGGTAATATGTCTCCATTAATAATTATAAGTGGGGCCAATTCTCGCTCATAAATTAGCTTTTGTGGTTGAGTTAGCCTCAAACGCAAATTTTAAGATGATATAGAGCCTAACCGAGATCTGTTGGGCCACCCGCTATCACTACTAGAAAAAGTTGAAATAACGACAAAAATTATAGACAAAAAAAATAAAATTGGTCTTTAATTTTGACAACTCTAACACTTAGCGACGGAATTAGAGACAAAATTTACCTATTTCCGTCACTATTTCAACTTTTTTCTAGTAGTGTATGGGTCATTATCGGGCCACCCAAGTCATGCTCCAGATGCCTAGTTCAGAGCGTGAGGGAGTGTGTTGGAAGCCCCATGATAGATAGTAAATGATATGACCTGATTAGTGATTATAATTAGGGGACAACTCTTATCCTATGTGTTAAGTATTATTATTATTAGTTAGTAGTAAGGGTATTTTAGTCTTTCTCAGTCTCTAGTATTTATTCCTTTTGTAAGCCAACACTATTATGTTTTGCTCATTGTTCCCTTATAAAACCCTAGCAAGGGCTCTTTCTCTCTTAGCCTTCCCATTCTTTATCTTCTTTATCCACTATGTTTTTATGTATGTTAACATGGTATCAAAGAGCTTTGGTTGATTCAGGGATCTACTGTAAAGTGGTCCATAACTAGTGGGGTTCGGGGCATCGCCCCGGGAAAAAATTTCTGGCCGTTTTGCGATCCGGTACCGATTTCGACGTTTGGTTTTCCTTCTCCGCTTCGATTCGACGCTCCTTCGCTTCGCTTTCCGCGCTTCTCCTCCTCGCTCCGGCGGGATTACGACCTGATTACGCTCGCTCTGTCTTCTAGGGTTTGGTTTAATGAGACAGGTTATCCCTAATTTCTTCTGTTCTCAGTGATTGTGTTCATCGTATTTTGTGATTGTTTGCTATGGCTGGTGTTAAGGATGATTCTTTGCAAGCTGTTAGTGTCCAACTCAGTGGACTGAATTACTCTTATTGGAGTTATGTGATGAAAAATTTTTTGATTGGAAAAAATGTATGGAGTTATGTTGATGGAACTTCTATTAAGCCCACAGATAAAACGGATGTAGCCAAATACACTGCTGATTTGAATACTTGGATGGTTAATAATTCGAAAATCATTACTTGGATTAACAATTCTGTTGAAATGTCTATTGGTGTGCAACTAGCCAAGTATGATATGGCTAAAGAGGTTTGGGATCATTTGCAACGCCTATATGTTCAGTCTAATTTTGCAAGACGGTATCAGCTGGAAAGTGACATTTAAACAAAACAATATGACCATTCAGGCATTCTATTCGGCCATGACTAATTTGTGGGATCAATTGGCTCTTATGGAATCGACTGAATTGAAAGTCACAAAGCATACATTGATCGGCGAAGAAGCGGCGTCTGGTTTGGTTTCTGATGCGTCTTTGTGATGATTTTGAGGGCCTTCGTGGGGGTATTCTTCCTCGTACTCCTCTTCCTAATGTTGAATCGATGGTCGATGAATTGTTGGTCAAGAAACCAGGACTTAAGACCCACTCCTTTGTCTTGGGATAAGGGAATTCTCCCTAATCCTCCATCTGTTTTTGCTGCTCCTGCTCAAAAAGGAAAACCTCAAGGGAGGATTGGGCTTGGTAATGATGAATGTGCTTTCTGCAAAGAAAAAGGTCATTGGAAAGCACAATGTCCGAAATTGGGGAGAGCAAATAAGAAGAACTTTAGGGGTCCATCATCCAATGCTGCTGCTGCTGCTCCTCCTCCTCTCGTTGGCTCTAGTACTGGTTCTGTATACCCATAAGAGACTGCTTCTCAAATAAATGATATTGCGGAACAACTTCAAAAGCTTCTTGCTACTCAGCCACATGCCATGTCTGCCTCTTCTACTACAGGTTTGAAGTCCTCTAGTGCATCGGTATATCTCCTTCCATATCGCTTCTTGATTCTGGAGCATCGCACCATATGTCATATGATAATAAATCTTTTGTGTCTGTGAGTCCTACCTCGTCTATGTCAGTTATGACTGCTGATGGCACTCCTATGCCATTAGCAGGCATTGGTTCTGTCTCCACGCCTAACTTGTCTTTTTCTGATGTTTATTATATTCCTAACCTCACTTTGAGTGTTGCTTCAGTTGGTCAATTGTGCGATTAGGTTATTGATTAAGTTTTCTTCCACTTCTTGTTGTGTGCGGGATCAACATTAGGAGGTGATTGGGACATGCCATAGGCAGAGGGGACTTTATGTGTTAGATGATCCGAGAGTCCCGGATATTGCGACCTCAACATCCAGCGATTTACTATCTAGTTTTCGTTTGAATTCTCCGTCTTCTAGTTTTTATTTATGGCATTCCCGGCTTGGACATGTTTCTGCTTCTAGATTAAAGTATTTGGCTTCTACTGGAGCTTTAGGAAAGTTACAAACCAGTGATATTTTAGATTGTTGTGGTTGTAAACTTGCTAAATTTCGACTTTACCGCTTAGTAAAAGTGTTTCCTTTCATATGCACCTTTGATTTAGTTCACTCGATGTTTGGGGTCCATCAGGTTCCTACCAAAGGTGGATCTAGATATTATGTTTCATTTGTTGATGATTACACTCGTTATTGTTGAGTTTATCTTATGAAACACCGCTCAATTTCTTGATATTTATCATATGTTTCGTGCTATGGTAAAGACTCAACACAACGCTGTCATAAAGTGTTTTTCGTTGTGATTTAGGAGGTGAATATACCTCTAATAAATTTTACTGAATTACTTGCTTATGATGGCACCCTCCACGGACATCTTGCATCCGATACTCCTCAATGTAATGGAGTTGCTGAAAGGAAACACCGTCATATTATTGAGATCGCCGTTCTCTTTTGTTGTCGGCCGGTTCCCGATGAATTTTGGGGTGAAATTTCTTCTTCTTTGTCCATGCTATTAATGTAATCCCGCTATCTGTCATAGCAGTTTGTCTCCCTTTGAAAAATTGTATGCTTCTATCACTGATTACTCTTCTTTAAAAGTCTTTGGCTCTACTTGTTTTGTTCTCCGTCCACAAGTAGAACGTAGTAAGTTATCTTCTCGCTCGCCATGTGTGTTTTCCTTGGTTATGGGGATGGTCAAAGGGCTATCGTTGTTATGATCCTCATGCAAGAAAACTTTATGTCTCTCGTCATGTTGTTTTTCTTGAGCATATTCCATTCTACTCCTTTTCTTCCGAGTCTTCGATTACTATGATTGAGAACTAACCCATATTATTCCATTTGGTCCTAATGATAGTACTTCTAGTGATTGTAATGTTGAGAATTGCAGGACAAATACTACTACTCCAGATGATGACATCACTCTTTCCCCGACGCCCAACCACCTCCTGCGATTGTTGATCCTTTGCCTCCTCCTTCGCCTCCTCGTTATCCCTCTCGTCACCGTAAGTCTACTCAATTGCACGATTTTGTCTATTCCACTTACTCTGCTTCGTTTGCTTCTTTCTTAAGCTCTATTCACAGTTTGTCTGAGCCCTCTTCCTATAAAGAGGCTATTCTTGATCCTCTTTGGCAGCAGGCTATGGCAGAAGAACTTTTTGCATTGCGCAAAACAGATACTTGGGATTTAGTACCTCTTCCTCCTGGAAAACGTGCTATTGGGTCTCGTTGGGTATACAAGATCAAAACTAAGTCTGATGGGTCAGTTGAGCGCTACAAAGCTCGTCTTGTTACTAAGGGATTCTCTCAGCAATATGGTATGGATTATGAAGAAACTTTTGCTCCTGTGGCTAAGATGACAACTATTCGTACTCTTATTGCAGTTGCATCTATTCGTCAGTGGGAGGTTTCTCAAATGGATGTCAAAAATGCCTTTCTAAATAGTGAGCTTCATGAAGAAGTCTATATGGTACCTCCACAGGGTGTTTCTCATAATCAGGGGGAAGTGTGTAAGCTAAAAAAGGCTCTCTATGGTCTTAAACAGGCTCCTCGAGCTTGGTTTGAGAAATTCTCTACTGTGAACACATCTCTTGGTTTTCGTTCTAGTGACTATGATTCTGCATTGTTTATCAGGTCCACCACTCACGGTCGCATTATACTTTCCTTGTATGTTGATGATATGATAATTACAGGTGATGATGTTGGTGAAATCAATAAGTTGAAAGCTCAGTTAGCCAAGCAGTTTGAGATGAAGGATTTAGGCACTCTTCGCTACTTCTTGGGGATTGAAGTTGCATACTCTCCTAAAGGCTATCTTCTCTCTCAATCCAAGTACATAGCCAACATTCTTGAACAGGCTCGTCTCTCTGATACTAGAGCAGCAGATACTCCACTTGAGTTGAATGTGAAATATGCTCCCTCTGATGGTGTGCCTCTACCAGATCCTACTTTATACCGTACTTTGGTTGGCAGCCTGGTGTACCTTACAATTACGGACCGACATTGCTTATGTTGTTCATGTTGTCGGTCGGTTTGTTGTCTCTCCCACTTCTGCTCATTGGGCGGTGTTCTTCGTATTCTTCGTTATCTTCGGGAACTCAATTTGAGCCTTCTCTTTCCTCATCGTCCTCATTGGAGCTACGTGCTTATTACGATCTTGATTGAAATTTGGTGATCCTACAGATCGTAAGTCCACCACTGGGTTTTGTATCTTTCTTGGAGACTCTCTTATTTCTTGGAAGAGTAAGAAACAGGACATTGTTTCTCGCTCTTCTCTGGCGAAAGTAGTGCTATGACATCCACCACTGCTGAGATAGTTTGGTTGCGTTGGCTTTTATCTGATATGGGTATCTCTCTTTCTGAGCCAACTCCGATGCACTGTGATAATAAGAGTGCTATTCAAATTGCTCATAACTCGGTCTTCCATGAACGCACCAAGCACATTGAGATCGATTGTCATTTTACTCGTCATCATCTTCAGCATGGAACAATTACTCTACCGTTTATCTCCTCCTCCTTACAGATTGCAGACTTGTTCACGAAGATGCATTCCATTAAACGTTTTCGTTTTCTGGTTGACAAACTCTCGATGCTCCCTGTTAATGCATCGTGAGTTTGAGGGGAGATGTTAAGTATTATTATTATTAGTTAGTAGTAAGGGTATTTTAGTCTTTTTCAGTCTCTAGTATTTATTCCTTTTGTAAGCCAACACTATTATGCTTTGCTCATTGTTCCCTTATGAAACCCTAGCAAGGGCTCTTTCTGTCTTAGCCTTCCCATTCTTTATCTTCTTTATCCACTATGTTTTTATGTATGTTAACACTATGAACTAGCTTTTGAGTTGAGTTAAACTCAAATCTAAATTTTAGCATGCATATGAACAATTAGTCGCATACTTGCATAAATATTTTCCTTACAGTAACTTTTTTTCTTTACTTTGAAGTTGATCAATAGTGTATTAAAAATTGAATCGAAGATTGAAATTATAACAACAATACTCTTAAAACGATCGTGAGTTGGTTAGTTTGACTGATTAAATTTGCAGATAAAGTGAATAATATTTAAATCAGAAATATTGTAGGCTTATAATTTAATCAGTACTTCAACTGAGCAGTCTAATTTTATTTTTAAAACATTACTTCCGATTTTGTTAGGCATTGAAGAATATACAGAAATGTTTTAGCATTCAGTGTGAAAAAGAGAAAGAAGATAATATAAAGGAATGTAGAGATTTTATTTATTTTTGACTAAAAGGAATGTAGAGAATTGTGAACTGGGATAGGTAGATTATGTGGCATGATAGGTATGGTGCCTAGAATGCAAGCAAATGTATGATTATTAATGTCCAAAATTATGTGAACTAACGGTGTATGAATATTTAATTATTACTTAAAAGTAAAAATAATTAAAAAAATTATAAAAGCTTAAAAGTTTGCAAATATATGTGACTCCTAACAAAAAAAAATCAATGAATTTACGTAGCTATTAAAGAGAATTTTATTGAGATAGCAAGTGCACAAAATATAGGTCTGTTTAGATAAAAAAGTTAATTAAACGCTTATAGTCAAAATGTTTTTATATATGCTATAAGCTGTTTTTATAAGCTATCCCGAAAAATTTATCAAAACAGTTAAGTTAGAAACAGCTTATAGACATGCCATAAACTGTTTCTATAAGATTTTTTAAACACTCTGATATGTACTTATGTCAGTAGATAAGTCCAAATAAAAAAGTTTAAATAAACGGTTCATAAGCTATTTCAAACATGCTCATATTAGTGTGTATATATTAATTGTTCCATTATTCGAACGGAAAAATATTGAAAATTATACCAGAGAAGTATGAGTATTTATTTTGAAGGAGAAAAAAAGCAGAGAGGTTGAGACTTTTTCTGGGTTGTTGATTTTATTGGTAGGAGGAGCACACACTATCCATAAGTGAAATGATGGGAGAAATTAATTTTATAAGGGGGGATTAAATTGGATGTTGGGGAAGACAACGACATATGCAGATTCTAGATTTGGATTCAATGTCAACAGGAGACTTGTTCACACTTCATATATACACAAATCAAATAATGCATAACCTTCTATTTTTTTTATTTCTATGAAAACTTAAGCACTGCATGATGTGCAGCATCTTCAACTGCACTCCATGTGATTGAGTGGTCCCTCTGCTTTCCTCTGGTTTTGCCCTATATATACGGGACCCTCTGGTTATGATTCTATTTTATTTTTGGCTTTGTACTTATATATATGTAATTTGAGTTAAGTTTTTTTAATTGTTTTAATTTCCAAGAAGAAATTTTGTCTAATATTTATCTTTCCATGCTCTGCTCAGCAAATTTCTTTTTATTTAACGACTAAGGGCCTTCTAGATCATCTTGAAATGAGGTTGGAGTTTTAAATACTATTCACATTATTGGTTTGACATTTGTTGCAGTTTTAATTACTATTCGCATTATTAGGTAGTTTGACATTTATTAAATTTATTATTAAAAAAAAGCAAATAAACTTCAATTTTCACATGGCGCGAGCATATGGTATTATGGTGTACCCCTCCAGAGGTCAAATAGTTGCTATGATTTTTCTATTAATATTGTAATGTGAATAAATTGTTACATATTTATTGATTGTTAAATAATACTGATTGTTAAATAATACTATATATTTAGTTTCAAATAATAATAATAATAATAATAATAATAATATATTCCAAATTTCTTGAATATTATTAATAAATTTCAAAATTATAAATAATTGTTGGAACTCCTTGTTCAATAATAGTGTCTCATCACCGAACATAACAACCGACTTGAACACCTCAAAATACGCTAGGTGTACTTACTTATGACCAACACGATTCTAGACACGTCTGTCTTGCGCTAAGAAATGGCGTGTCTCAATATTTGGGGCATTTTGTATGACAGCTATCTTGACACAGATCCAGAAATCCATCTCATACGTAGCTGGTCTCTTTCAGATCAGCGACAAACCGACCTCGCTTACCTTCTTACAAGTTTTTTTGCGACGTTCACCCCCACAAGTCCAATAAATCCTAGTTCTTGATGACCCTGGAGTGTTTTTAGCTAACCTGCTCTTCTCCGAGCATATTATGTTCTTCCATATTCTACACAGACTCGAACAACTTCTAGGTATGGAGCAATACAATGGTTAGACGACCCCCATGAGCACTTGGACATCTTCGAGTCATTATCGTCATACAAGAGAGCTAGCTGGTAGATCCTCTGTAGAGCCTTTCCCCTCTCCCTCAAGAAGAACGCCCTAGATGGTTTCAATCCCTTCCATCGGGATCTATAAGTTTTTGGGATAAGATAAAGAAGTGATTCCTCACCAACTTCATCATCAGCCGTATTCAACCGAAATCTGAGGCAACCTTGGCAATAGTGCGTTAGAAGAAAGACGAGTCTTTGAGAGATTACATCTCAATATTCAGCAAAGAGGCAATGGAGGTGCAAGACTTACTCCCTGGGGTAGAGCTCAATCTTCTTAAGGATTGACTTTTGACTGGAACCTCCCTTCACACATCACTAGCTAAGAAGAAAGCAAGAACGGTGAAGGAGTTCTTGGAGAGATCTAAGAAATTCATTAATCCGGAGGATGAGACGAAAGCCATCCGTAAGAAAGGTATAGGTTCCCCCTATGACAAGGGTGATCATTCAAAGTCGGATAAGGGTCGTTCTCCTCCCGGAAGTCGGCAACATTTCATTGACACAACCATTTTCTGATACAAATCACCCAAAGGTCACAGGCCTTAAAACCTAAGGGTCAAAAAACGGATGTTAGGGTAAGACTGGCACAAGAAATGGTTCAACTAATGAGGGTCAGTGATATGAATGACATCAGCAAAGTGATATGAATGACATCGGAAAATCAATGACCAATGACACTAGGCAATGTTAGAAGAAGACAAGTTGGCTACACATGATATCATGTAAAGCCAACTTGGGGGCAACTGTTATGGGCTCGTATCTTGGATGCTCATTACCAAGATGAATGAGCTCCTAACAACCATATAAGGTTCCTTAACCAAAGATAGCATTATAATCCTAACGAAATAGCGGCTAACCACCTCAACCACTTTGGTAAACCCCCATATATATTGGATTCCCTCTAGAATCCATGTATGTTATCATTTCTCTTACTCCTTGATATTCTACTCGCACTGACTTGAGCGCTAGAGTCCTTACAAGTGGTCATCATCGTGTGCTCTGGAGATTCCAACGATCTTGTATCGTCAATCGCGATTCTAGAGTATCTAATCTTTCACCACATCATCCTTTGAGGTACCTTGCTAGATTTCAATCTTTGAGTTCACCTCTAAACACTTTTAGACTTGAGCGTCCGAATGATTTCTCCACATTTGCTACTCAGACTTAGTCAGAGGATTTGCTACTCAAGGGAGAACCAAGTTTCCACGCAACACGTAGGGGTATTGGATCTCAAACACAAATACTTAAAAAAACATTACTCGTCTTTTTTAAGTATTTTATTCTCATTATGAGATATGGCCGTATCTTGTTTTACCACAAAAATTAAAATTATTTCAAAACTTACACATATAACTTTACAACCTTAGGTTAATTCACCACATTCTTTCTTTTATTTTTGAGTATTTTTTATAAAATAAATAATATTTAAAAATAATATGAAAAATATTAGATGCTATGACCGCACATGTTTGTAAAGGTGTCCAAAATTTCTGCGGTGCAACTATCGACTCTTTCTTATTCTCGAATTTTTCTTACAAAATGTGTCCTAAACGTAATTTAATAGGTTATTAAAAATTCGTTACATGCTTAAAATTATTGATGATACAAAACTAGCAACTCTAGTCTAGTTTTCTTTCTTGGGGTAACTTTACTTGACAGGTTTGTATTTTAATCAATGATTTCTTAACAACGTTTTATTTTGATAAATTATTTTAACATGTCTAACAATTGATAGTTCAAATTCTGTGTGTGGAAGTGGTATTTACTTGATGACTATCAGTCACCTTTCCTATTTGTACGTCGTTTTCATAGTATTAATTAATTAGTTTTAATTTGATATATTTTTTAAGAGGATGGAGAAAGGGATATATTATTATTTCTGTGGCACTAATGACCATGTTATAACTATCTCCGAAGAGATTTGAACCATGTCCCTTGGGATTACAAGACCAAACATCAGGGCCGTCTTAAACATTTTGGAGGCCCTGTTCTAATATTAAAAATTGGGCCCCTAAAAATCGGGGATCAATATATATATTAGTATTCCACAAATATTACAGAAACTCCAAGGTGGTGTAGTGGCTTAGGCGCCCAATTTTATTCGCGGGAGCGGGGTTTGAATCTTGCTCAGGCATTATTTTTATCGATTTTTGGCGCAAAAATATATTTCTCACGCTAAAACGTCATGCAATGGACTCGAGGACGGGTCGCAGGGGTTGCTAAAAACAAAACTACCGCTGCGCCGCACGATGATTCATGATATATATCACGCAATATTGTATATATAACAAAAAATTTGGGGCCCTCAAATTTGGGCCGAAATTTGGGGCCCTGTGCTATTGTACTGCTTGCACGGCCCATTAACCGGCCCTGCCAAACATCTACCACTAAGCTATCACCTCATGGACAGTTTTAAATTGATATTGATATACCAAATAATAAATAATTGTGCATTGTGCGGATATTTTAAATCTAAGAAAAATAAAAATATTGACTAAAAATATTTAAAACTACAGCAAATTTATAAATAATTAATTTAGACACAATTAAAAAAATATAAATTAAGAAATAAAGAGATTTTGTATATAAAGATATAATTAAATATTTTATGAAAACGTAAAAAAAAAAATGATAAAGTCATGAATTTTTTTTAAAGACCAGGGGTACACTAGAAGATCATATCAAGGGATACACTAGAAGAACATATCACTTGATTTACACAGGTTATTTTGGGTCCAAGTCGACCCGATCAACCCGACGATTCAACTCAATCCAAAGTGTTTAGTTCAATTTTTTCGTAATTTGGGTCGAACCCGAAATGTTTTTGTTAAGGTAATGGATTTATGATTTCAAATCTATGAGACCAACTTGATGACATGATTTTTATTTTTATTTTTTATATACCTTATTATCACATGGTCATGACTCATGAGAGATACCCCCTTTGGACTCAATTATAAGTAAAAATACCTAATTTCACACTTATTAAAGACCGTAGTCAAGTGCATTTAATTTTCTTGATTTAATGTAAAATACGAACTACATTTACTAACTACCATTAATCATAATGGCCTTTACTAAGGAATTCTAGGAAGTTGAATTAATTTAAGCGTATTTTTGGAACAATGACATTTAATATAGGTATGTTAGTTGAAATTTGTTTATATTTGAGTCCACCAAATATGAGCACTATTTTACATATAATTGAGTCTGGAGGGAGTAAGGCACTATTTACTCACTTAGAAATTAGGATTTCTTTCTATTTTGTGGAGTATAATACC
Source organism: Calophaca sinica (assembly GCA_037113605.1). Classification (NCBI taxonomy): domain Eukaryota; kingdom Viridiplantae; phylum Streptophyta; class Magnoliopsida; order Fabales; family Fabaceae; genus Calophaca; species Calophaca sinica. Next base: position 51,081,043 of record CM073735.1, on the reverse strand, counting down.
ATATTAAAAACTATGAATTTTAGTTTAAGTGCTGTCAGAAATTTTATGGAATTTTAAAAGCTGAATGACACTAATTTTAGAATTTTAAAGACTCTTTTGTTGTCTCATGTCCCACGAACTCAACTCGCTCATCATCGAATTAGTTTGGCTCGGAGTTGATAAAAATACTTCATATTTTCGGCTCAACTCAATCCGAGAAAATCTAATTGGTTCCTACATGTGAAAACCAACCCATCGTGTGCACCCCTAATATTATTATCACTCTCATGAGTAAAGACTCCCTCCCAAACAACACAAATTCAAATTTGAGCAGGGCCAAATTGCTTTTGAGCTCAAAATTTATTTTAATCCAGGCCACACTTTACACACCTCTACTACCATCCAGCGGATGTCGACGGCCACATAGGAGTGACACGTCATTCACACGTGTCCGCAGGGTCCACGCACTACCGGCAGAATCCTCTTCCAAGTGGGTTCCACGTCCAACGCCACTCCTCTTCCGTCTCTGTTTCTTTTTCTCAATTTTAATTTTAATTTAATTTTAACATAAATAAATAATAAAATATATCACTTTCTCTCTCCTCTAAAGGTACACCCTTTCTCTCTCTAACCTGTCACCAATATTAAAAGGGGTTCCCTTCCTCGCTTCCCGTTATGCTATCCACTAAACAAAAACTTGCATTCGTTTGTAGTTGCTGTTGTTGTTTCACTTCCTGTTCTTGTTCTTTATTCCTTAGAAAGAGTGGAAAAAACAAAAAACCAATAATTGAAATGGTGGCTTTGGTTTCTCAAGAAAATGTTGTGGCATTAGTTTCTCGTACCGGTAGGGAGTTGCAGCGTTATAAAAAAGGTCGTCGCCAAGTTGTGGGGTTCGTCTCTTCCTACTCCTTTCTATTTCTTTAATTTTGTGCAACTGGGTTTTCATTGAAAAATTGTTTTCCTCCATGTTTCAAAGTTTGTTTAGAAAAAAAAAAATTGTGCTTTTTCACGGTGGGGGGTTTTTAGCTTCTCTATTGAGTTTCACTTCAATGGTTACTAGTATTACCTTTTTTTTATTTGTTTTTTTCCACTAATTTTGTGTCTGCAATCATGTTCATGTAGATGCATACCATACAGATTTAAAATTGGGGAAAAAACTTCCTTGGAGGTTTCAGATGAATTGGAAGTCCTGGTTATAAGTTCTCAGAAAGGCAAAGGGATGCTATTTCCAAAGGTATAGATACCATTCAATAATCAATATTCGAATCACACATTATTTCTATTTATTTTCCTTCATTTTCTTACAAAATTCTGGTTGACCAAACACCAGGGAGGCTGGGAATTAGACGAATCCCAAAAAGAGGCAGCTTTGCGTGAGACCATAGAAGAAGCTGGGGTGCGAGGCATTGTTGAGGTGAGACATTCACGGAGTGAATCACTAATTTAGTAGCTGAAATTGTATATCAGACAATTTGGCCCCAAAATCAACGCAACTCTATAAATTCTATAATATTAGTCCTTTTTAGGCCGGTTAATTAGCTCTGGAATTGTCAACGAGTGATTAATATTTTAAAATTTCGTTTATTCTAGAGAACAAATTATTTGAACCTACAATTTCACTCTTTCTTCAAAATACTCTTACGCTAAAAAAAAGGGCTGAAAAACTTGACAAAAAAAAAAGAAGAAAAAATTAGCTTTACAAACTAATTGCTTATGTTTTTTGTTTTTTTACGTTGTTGCAGGGTAAATTGGGTAAATGGAGTTTCAAGAGTAAGACACATGATACTTTATATGATGGCTACATGTTCCCTTTACTTGTTCAAGAGCAATTGGAGTTCTGGCCAGAGCAGAACGTGCGTCAAAGAACATGGGTAAGTAATAACCTCTTCAAAAAAAGAATTTTGAATTGATGGGGGTTCTTCTTTTCTGAAAAGGTCACTAAAATTTTGTTTGAAATGTTCCATTTTGGGGTTTTGTAGATGAGCGTAACTGAGGCAAGGGATGTCTGTCAACACTGGTGGATGAAGGAGGCTTTGGACAGACTAGTAAACCGTTTCGCTGGTCAAAAACTCGGTGGCGAGAAGCAAGTTTTACGTCCTTTAAATTGCATTGGAGATGCCAAATCTGACTTGTTAATAGTGTAACTTCGTGGAGTTGAAGAGGAGAGTAGGAAGATCCAATGAATTGAGCCAAGTGAGTGATAGTATATAATATAAATAATAGGCAGTAGATCACATAGAATTTGGCAATTCCCCTAAAAATTATTTTTTGCTAAGAAAAGAAACTTCATATATCTATGAAGTGAGAGATCAAAATTTGAACATGACCTGGTCATGATTTGCAAGTATATGTGGGAATTCACCGCTAGATTGCTTTGTTTTTTAAGCAACAAAATTGTGCTAATGTAAGTTAGGACCAGAGGAGAGCGGCGATGTGAATATTTGATTATTTGTATCCCCCTCTCTGTAAAGTTCAGCAGGGACCACGCTTTGAGAAATGAATAGCTGCAACTTTTTTTCCACTTTATTTACTGTTTGACGTGATTATCATCTTTGGATGAGCATCACAGCGCTCGTAATTTAACTTGCGTTGCTTTAATTGTTTTGTGGATCCCATGAGTATAAATAGGATAAAATTTAAAAGAACGCTTTAATTTGCGTTTGTAGTGAGCAAAAAGTTCGGAGAAGTTTATTCGAGTTTAATGGAGTCACCACAAATAATTTATTGATTTAGAAAAAAATATTAGAAAAACTATTTTGTAAAGAAGAAGGTCTTTGAGATCAGATTTGGGTTTAGGAGTCGATTATGCGTGGGAAAAGTATTAGCACTCTATGACATTCTTTCGAAAAAGTTACCTCTAATTAATCATGTCAAATTTATCAACTTCTAAAAATGTCTATTTCCCTTTTTATTAAAAAAAGATAAGAATTAATAAAGAAAACTTAATGAAAGTTATTTATTTTTTTCACTTGACAAGAGTAGGCTCCTGCTCCTATGTATCCCTGGGTGCAGTAGAGAAATCAAAGGCTACGTAGTTCTTGGGTAGAAAATGATTGTGTGTTGACTGATTTTAATTAATCAATTTGACTTAATTTCTTATGGTTTGCGTAGTGACCAACCCAAAAGTGGATTTGGCGTAATCACTACTAATATTTTAAGTTTTTTTTATTAAGAATTTTTGTAATGACCAAACCAAAAGAGGATTTGGAGTAGTCACTGATTTTAAGTTTTTTGAAAAGGGTTTGCATAATGACCAAACCAAAAGTGGATTTGGCGTAATCACTATAAACATTTTAAGATTTTTTATTAAGAAATTTTGTAAAGATCAAACCAAAAGATGATTTGGAGTAGTCATTGATTTTAAATTTTTTTAAAAGGGTTTGCATAGTGACGAAGCTAAAAGTGAATTTAGCGTAATCACCACAAATATTTATTATAATTATTTATAAAAATGGAATTGTCATTAAGGTAGTAAATTGGTATGGGTTTTGACAAGCAAAATAGCCACCATAAAACAGATATTGGCCCAGCTCGTTGTTTCTATTTTAGCTAATAATGATAATAATATAATAATGATAATATCACAACACAACCAGTATTTATAAAATAAATAAAACAAAGCAAATAACAAATAACAAATGAAAAAAGTGGGGTGTTTACGGTTAACAGAGGGAAACTGGGAGTGTTAATGGGCTGAAGCCCACACTCCCACGTGGTCATGGCAAATTTAAACAAACCAATTAATAATTAATAATAATAATAAGAAAAACGATAAATAAAATACAAAAGAATTAATAAAATATAAAAGAATTAATAAAACGAAATAAAAAAAGGGGAGGGGGCGTTTTACACGGGTTTAGATTTGGGAGCCCTAAAAATTAAGAAAGCTGCGCAGAGCAGCCATGGAGAGAGTGCGGATCGCGTGGGCCGTCCTTGGCCGCGAGCTTGGAAGGTGGGGAGATCGCGAACCGGCAAAAAGGCGAGGAGATCGCGAAGTGGAGGGCCGAGGCCATGGACGCGGTGGCTCGTGGGAGTGATTGAAGAGGGTCGCGCGCACGGTGGTGGTCACCCACCGGCGCGGCGTCTGGCAGAGCGGCAGCTCCACCTTCTTCTTCACTAGGTCCTTTTATTCAGGTTTCTCTTTTTAATTTTTCTGGTTCAACATTTTTCACTCTCTAATTGCTATTTCTGATTTCATTATCCCTCATTCCTTTCTATTATTCACTCTTTTTCTGATTCTCACCATTTATGCAATTTCAGAATGATGTTTAGAAATTTGGAGAAAAAAACTAGTGTGTCTTAAAGAGTTACCTGGACTCCAAGCTCTATGAAGGATGAACGAGTGTGGTTTTAACAGGTAACAATTCTGAACCGTTTGTTTTTCTTTCTCGGTTGCTCTGCTCTGTATCGTTCCTTATTTTTTGCTGTTGTTTTTGTTGCTTTTTTTAATACCAAACTCTCTTTTTTTCTCTCAGTGTTTGAGTTCAGTGAATTAGGACTCCAATGTGAAGTCTCTAATTCTTTGATTGGTGGTAGAAATATAAGAAATTCCTCAAAAATTCCTCCATTCTCTATTATTCTATTGTGGTATTTATAGGAGCAATTGATAGTGTAGGTGGAATGCTTGAAGCAGGGGAAATTGCTGGTTGGAGACAAGGTAGCACCTCTTGTGGTGCCTCAGAGTACTGAAAGACCAATTCTGAGAAGTGGTGGTTGTAAAGCAAAATTGCCTTGGGCAAAAAATGGAAAAGAACAAAACAACCAAAAGAAAGAACATTGGCTCTACCCCAAAGAAGTGAGCTGCAGCTCTTTGGCAGATGCCATGCGCATCTCTATTTTTTTTGTTTTTATGTTATTATCAATTTTTGTAATTTTTGTTTGTTATTCATTCTGATTTTATAAATGGACTTATGCTAGACTGTAATGGACTTTTGGTTTGTATTTTGAGCTTGTGCTTGGTGATGACAATTTGTAACGAAAAGGCCAGATATTTGTACTTTTTTCTTTATCACAATTGGGCTAGAATTGACCCAATAGAACTAACACAATAAGAGCCCAACAATTATAAAATAAAATAAGAGCCAAAAATAAATTAAAAGAGGTGAGTGGACAAAATTGGGGTATAATAACGTTATTATTTCTGCCGTTCACTAAATTAAAGCAACGCCACTGCAACGTGGCTGCGAGCAATTAACAAATGAGCAATTAACAAATGATGCCGCGTGGATTTTAAGAAATGCACAAATTACATTGCTAAAGATGCTCTAAGTTCACTTCGCTTCATTCAAAACTGTTAAGACTTTATTCAAAGAAATTTTAAGGGGTTTCTTTGCCGCTGGTTACCTTAGGGATTATTACATGTTGTGACAAAAATGATACACATGTCACAATCAAGTGTGATGGATGATCTCTACCGATCTTGTGGTTTTTACTTTTATTTTAAAGAATTTTTTATGCTAAAATCTCTAGCATGGAAATTGTTCTTGATTTTTATGGAAATATATTTTGTTTTATAAACAGAGTTTTAAACCACGGGCCTTTGGCCCCAATGGCACTTCAATATCTTAACGGTTTCGACTCTTTTGGTCGGCTATGAAACTGATTTTTAGTCTAAAGTTTATTCACACTTAAAACTCTTTACATCTTCTTAGAGAGTGTTTTGAGGAGATCCAACCTGGTTATTCCATCCATGGACCTATAAATCATATTATTTAGAATTTTATCATATGAGATCATCGGATCAAATCATCTTGGACTTTTTAAGTGTATAAACTCTTGATATTGTTGCTTTGTTTTGGAGCGTGTGTCAATTGTGATACCAAATAATTATGCTTTTAGTTGTACCTTCTAATAAGATAGAGGCGGATATAGATGTGCTGCTTCTTTGTTTTCTTAGGATTTTTTAAATACATTTTCTTACAACAGATCAGCCTCTTAAATCTGACCAAACCAAATGATCCAACAATTGTTGGTTGTGTTGTGTCCGCGCTCACAATGGGGCAAATAATATCAATGGGGCAATCCACGAAAAAGAAGCAAGTCAGTAACAATTCATGGAACAAAAGCCACAAGTACCAACTGTTGTCGAGCAAAGTTGTTGACAGTAATTCAAATAAATAGTTTGTTAAGTGTTAGTTTGTGATATGGGCCAAGTGCATTGGGCCCTATAAGCCCATTGTTATAAGTCATGTATAAATAGGTGGTGTACTTTGTATAGTTAGTAGCGTGAATAATAATTTTTCATTCAGCTCATCTATGTGTTTCTCATTCTTTCTCTATTCTGTGAGTGTGTGTGTGAGTGCAGAAATTCATTCTGCTCCAACAAATAGTATCTAGAGCTATAACGATCTTGGGAGAGTCCATGGAGATGGAGAGTATGTGTGAGGATCTTTCAATCCCTCTACCGGTTCTTGATGCCAAGAACTTCAATCATTGGGTTGTGAAGATAAGAGTGATCTTCAATTTCCATGAAGTGCTGGAAATTGTTGAAGAGAGAATCCTAGGTGTGGAAGAGAGTGTTTCCAAGGAGAAAGATTCATTTGCTCTATCCATCATTCAACAGTGTGTGAATTCAGAAAATTTGAAGAAAATTGTTGCTGCAAAGAATGCTAAGCAAGCATGGGATAGGTTGCAGTAAACCTATCAAGGTGCTGAAAAAATGAAATTGCACAGAGGTAGAGACACACAGATAAGAGAAAAGAGGATAATCAAAATAGAGACACAAGTGGATTCAAGACCAACACAGAATCAAGATGCAGAAAACACGGTGCAGGCAGAATCAAGATCCGAAAATCAACAGAAGCGTCACAGAACGATGAATCAAGATTGTTCAGAGAGGATGGCAAAGGCAAATTTGGAAAGACAACAAATGGAGCACCAAGGGTGAATCTTTCCGTGCAGGTGGTGAAGGTTAAAGAAGAAGGTTCTTGCATGTTGGTTGGGTTTCCAGTGACGAAACCAAAGAAGGAAAGCGAGCCAGAGGTAAGTATGGTCGAGGAAAAGGTTAGGGTTTTGGTGCAGAGCATGGCTAAGGGTGGGCCTGTCAAGGATGAACCTGAAACCAAGGTGGCACCGTTGCAGAAGAGTAACGCGGCGACTAAGGAAAAAGAAGAGGGCTTTGCGCCGCCGAAGCGAAGGAGATCGAGGGAAGGTTGGCCGAATTTCTTGAACACGGAATCAAAGGAATCGTGGGCCGCAAATCTGTGTATGGTGGCGCGACCATTGTTAACGAAGGTGAAGTAGACAACGACGATTTCATTTCAGAACGAGACATCGCGAAGAAAAGGTAGTGTGGTTCTTAATGACAGCGGCAGAGGGAGTAATAGAGTTGAAGAGAGAGTAGTGTTGTCAACCATTTGGTCGAAGGATTATGAGATGATGAAGAAGCAGGGTCGTGGCGGAGCAATTGAGCCGCTTTGGTCAAAGAAGGTTTCGTTGGGAAGAGAAACGCGAGAGAGAGAGCACTACAAGAAAATTTGGATTTACCGACGGGCATATACCGATGGTCAGAGACCGTCGGTTAAACGTTGGATTTTCCGACGGCCAAGCCGTCGGTAAAACAACAAGTCCGTCGGTAAATTTACCGACGGTCAATGCCCATCGGTAATTTCAAAGATATTTCATTTACGCGCCTACTTTTCAAATACCGACGGCCTTATACCGTCGGTAAGTTAAAAAACCCGTCGGTAATGCCGAACAGTTTACCGACGGCCTAGACCGTCGGTAAAGCCGTCGATGTCTTGCGATAATAATCGAAGCCAGGCCTTCCCTTTCTCCTCTTTCTTCATCCCTCTTCTCTTTCACTTCCCTCTTTTCCCCCGCCCCCACCACTACTCCGCCACCACCACCACGTCCACACCACCACCAGGCCGCCACCACCACCACCACTCTATTCTCTCTATTCTCTCTGCTCACATCGTTCTCACTCTTTCTCTCCACCACCACCACCACCACCGCGCCCACACCACCACGTCTTAGTCGCCACCACCACCGCGTTTCCTCCGCCACCACCACCACCACCGTGGTCCGTCTCTCTCTGTCTCTCATCTCTCTCTATCCGCCGCCACCTCCACGAACACCATCTCGCCGCCGCCACCTCCACAAAGACCACGCGTCGCCGCCACCACCTCCACAAGACCTTCCGCGGCCACCTCCACAAAGACCGTGGTCTGCCGTCACCTCCGCCACCACCGTTCTATTCTCTGTCTCTATTCTCGTCCTTCTTTGTTTGTGTTTTTTCTTCCGAATCCCAAATTGATTTGGTGTTCCTTTTCGATGTTTCAGAACGATTGAAAGTTCTTGAAGTGATTTGAAGGTTTTTGACGTGATTTTGAAGGTTTTTGGTGCATCACGGTATTCTTTTGTGGCTTGACCTCCAATTTTGTGTTACGTGATTTTGGGAACTAAGGTTTGTTTGTATTCCTGTTGTTGGTATTTGATTTTTGTTTTAGTAGCTTTGCAAGAGTAGTAATCGCGTGAGATTATTAGTTGTTTGATGGTTGTTCTCTGTTATTGATTTTGTGGATTGTTAGTTGTTTGACGGTTGCTCTGCTCTTATTGATTTTGTGGATTGTTAGTTGTTTTAAAAGTTTAGGATACTTATATTATGTCCAAGGTTAAAAGTTTGTCTTAAGCATGCTAATTAGAAGGGGAAAAAACAATTCTAGTTGGCGATCCTCGCTTCTAAGTTAGCATCATGATTTGAAAAAATATTGAAAAAATATTGGAATAAAGTCTTAAATCTGCAAACCTATGCCTTTGTTCGTTTTGTTGTAATTCGATTATTTTCAGTTTATATGCTCATGGTGATCAATGTTGACAACAAGCAGACAATGTCTTTAGATGGAAACCGTGGTCGAGGTAGGGCTTCCAGGAGGCCGGCGATGATATGCAACGGAGTATTGGAATAGCTTTGTGACGATTGAGGATCGCGATGCTCGCCATCGTGATCCTCCTATACCTTTCCAGGAGGCCGATGATGTCTGCGAGGGAGTATCGAAATAACTTTGTCATCGTGACTAAGGATCGTCTTGAGGATCGTGATTTGATGAACCATCATGGTGATCCCAGGAGGCTGTAGCTACCGTGATGCTCATCGAGGACATACATCGTTCAGGTCTCTAGCGATGAAGATGAGATCTTGGAGTATACTCCATCCACACGGAGTATTCTCCAATCGGAGAGGATTACACTCAGACCTCACCGAGTATTCTCCAATCGGAGAGGATTACACTGGCCCACACCAAAATATTCTCCCACCGTAGCAGATTACACTCCATCGACTCCTTCGGAGGATTCTACCGCCCGATTTTGTCCTGGGACCCTCAAGGAGCCGCCACTAGCTAGCCTCTATTTTATATTATGCATGTTATGTACATTAGTATTTGATCGCTTTAACATTTTAATTGGATAAATGTATTAGGATAATATATGATGTATGTCTTTACATTTGTGCTTTTCTATTTAATTTTTGTCTTAAGCCTAAGTTCCAATTATTCCAACGTTTCAACGATTGTTCGCGAAACCAGGCCGCCACCACCACCACCACCACTCTATTATGCTCTATTATATGTTTTACATGAGGAGGTTAAATAGCTTTTGAGAATTCATGATTTGATAAAAATAGTGAAAGCCAAAAAGCTTACTTGGGGTTTATTTGGAATTATTTTATAACATGATTGTTGTTTGGTTTGCTCATTTTTGTTGATTGCTATTTGGTAGCTTGTTAGTTAAAATTTTCTATGTTTTTTCTGTATTTTTAGTTCGAGGCCATGACATTTCTCCGAGACTGCCACTCACATCGAAGGACGTGGACACTCTCTTGTTCTGAGAATTAGGTATGCACTCTAACGAAATGTCGGTTGACTCATTGGGTGGAAAAGGGTTGGCTGTTGACCCCCACACTGACATATTTATTTGATTTGCTTCATAGTTCTCTCCAGAGAGAGAATTTTGAGGTGATGTGTGTTTTGGCTAACAAAGGATGTTTTATGTTGAAGTGATGTATAGTTGTCGTAGTTTTCGAACAAGATATCAATCCACATTGAAATTGATTTTCGATTCAAAATTGAATTCAATTGAAGAGTAACACTATTTTTAAAAAAAAAACATATTTTTTTTTAAAAACAGTAGTAGTTCTAGTGGTCGACTCGCTTTTTTTAAAAAAAAAATTCATTATTAACAAAAGGTACCGGAATAAGAAAGGGTAACGCAGATAAAATACGAGCTTGTTTTATAGCAATCGTAATTAATTGTTGTTGTTTTAAGGTCAATCTATTCACGCGTCTAGATAATATTTTTGACGAATTCGAGGGGTCCCGTTGAGTTCTTCATAATCATAATATTTTGGATTCGTATAAATGACTCAATAGATCACATTTTCCTATGTTTCAAAAAATCCCATTTCATTTTTTTTTTTAATGATGTTTTTGAAAAATGAACTTCATTAATTGATTCAAAACCCCTCTTCTCGGATAATATATGTCGATACTTTTTCTTTTAAGTTGAAAGAAAAGTAAAAGAGAGAAGGAATCACTCGATTTACTTCTCTCCACAGAGGGAATTTTGTTTGATGTATATTTTATGTTAGAGTAAGGTAGCATGTAGATTATTCATTTAGCAAGCAACACATAAACTCAATTTCAGTAAGTGAATCTCTGATCCTATGTTCATGCTACGTCTCGCTATACTTATAGAAACCAATTTATATTGAGATAGTAACCATATTAATCTCCAAAATATTTACAGATTATAACTATATACTAGATTGTAAATACAAACACCGTTTATTCAACTACAAAATTTAACATATGAAAGACATATTATTACACAAAGACATGAATTCTGTTGAGGAAATTGATTCCCAAATTAATCGTATCAGACACTAATTATAAACTATTAAAATCCTATATTTGATGAATTTAATTATGTGATGATCTTATTTTTTTTAAAAAATAATAAAGTAACCAATTTTATGTTGTTTAGAGATACCATCAACTGCCTTGGTTAATGTAGTAGATGGTGGTGCTAGGCTAGTTTTTAGCTGAGAAGCAGAAAATGATTGTTTTTTGGCCAATTAATGGATTAGGATGTATGGTAGATGTGACCATATAGGAGCTCTAATTGCATGGCATATACCAAGTCAAACCACTATGAAAACAAAAATTGTTAAAAGGATTTATGCTTCCCTTGCCGTCGGTATGCTTGTTTAATTCTATCCTTTAAGAGGATGTCAACTTTCAACATGTTACTTTTTAATTATTGATGAAATGGATGTTTGATTGTTGTTATTAGTATCGGAGAAAAGCCTTAGCTTCCCGTTTGAGGTTCAATATATTATTGAGTGCGTGTACTCTTTTAGATACCACGTGTTCATTGTATATTGAACCTTGAATTGTCCAAGTCGGACAGTTTGGGAAAAAACTTTTTCTTTACTTGTATAATAGTTGTTGCTTGATTCTCGTATCTTGATATTTGATGAAATTTCGGTTAGATTCATTTCTTTTTGTTCTCTGGGTGCATACTTGATTGCCTTGTTCCTAACTGCGATCATTTTGTGTACTCAGAGACCAATGGGAAATCTCTAGAAATTTTGTCAAGTATAAGATATAAGAATTACGGAATGACTATTATACGAGTTCTAAAAAAGTTTTTCCTCGAATGGGATAGGGTCATACCATTTAAAGAAAGAGAGCGGTTGTAAGAATGTCGTCGCTGAAATTGTCATTTGTTTTTGACATGCAGAAGATGGAATTTTTTCCTTCGAATCGTAGTTGGATGTACGATAGGTTGTATCCGGGAAGAGGGGGTTTGAAACAATCTTTTTGCGATGGGATTGATCACTTCGTTCAAGTCGCAATGGCACACGAATATTTCGAAATTAATGGAGGGATTAGGTGTCCGTGCCTTAAATGCGATTGCAGAAAGATCAAGAGCCCAGGAGAGGTCATGCTGCACCTGCAGAGAGTTGGATTTATGCCTAATTAATGGATTTGGACTAGACATGGTGAAGAGTTACCTCGGGTTGGATTAGGGGTTGGCGATAATTACACAGGTGCTTCAAGTAATTGCGTAGATACGGGATATGGTGAGCAGATTGAATTGATGCAAAATATGGTTTGTGATGCCTTGGGGGTCAACGTATCATCCGAGGAGCCACAGTATGATGACACAGATGAACTTCCAAATGAGACTGCACAAAGATTTTATAATCTCTTGTTAGAAACAAATAAGCCGTTGTTTGAAGGGTCTGCCGACTCTAAGTTATCAATGTGCGTGAGACTTTTAGCTCTCAAGTCCAACTGTGGTGCTACGGATGTGTGCTTGGATCTCGTAACGAAGATGATGTTGGACTCGTCACCTATCAGAGATGGTTTGCCAAAAAGTTATTACGAGGCTAAAAGCTTAGTGTCCAAATTGGGGTTGGAATCTAAAAGGATTGATTGTTGTGTGAGAGGGTGTATGTTATATTACGACAATGAATTTGGTAAAAGCGATAAGCCTTGGTTGAATGCAAATTCTGTGGTGAGCCAAGGTATATGTCACATACGATAATGGGAAGGGTAGACAAAAACCAGTTCCACGGAAGGCAATGTTTTATTTGCCAATTATTCCAAGGTCAGAGAATGTTTGCGTCAACACGCATCGCAGACAAAATGACTTGGCACTATGAGAATAAAAGCCCTTCAGGTATGTTGCGACATCCTTGTGATGGTGAAGCTTGGAAGCACTTTGATCGTGTGAATCCGAATTTGCAGCAGATCCACGTAATGTACGACTTAGCTTATGCTCGATGGTTTTACCCATATGTTCAATCAACGGCGAAACCTTATTCTTCTGGCGATTATTGTTACCCCATACAATCTTCCTCGATATGTGCATGTCTAAGCCCTATATGTTCTTGACTTGTATTATATCGGTCCAGATAATCCAACAGATGGTATTGACATCTACTTACGCCTCTCATTGACGATCTCAAAAGGTTGTGGAATGGCGTTGTGACTTATGATGTTGCACGAAAGAAGAACTTTACAATGAGGGCAGCTCTTATGTGGACCATTAATGACTTCCCTGCATATGGCATGTTGTGCGGTTGGGGTACTCATGGTAAGATGGCATGTCCCATTGCATGGAGCATACAAAGGCCTTTACCTTGAAATTTGGGGGAAGAGTTCTTGGTTTGACTCACATCGCAGTTTTACCAGCCAGATCATCCATTTAGGCGGAATAAGAATGCCTTCAAGAAGGGGAAGTTGAATTAGATGGCCCGCCTCGAGGTTGACATCCGAACAGATTTTTACCGTAGTTATGGATCCGCCAAAAATCACGATTTTGGTGAATTGGATCGATTTGAAGGATATGGACAATGGCACAATTGGACTAAAAGAAGTATTTTTGGGATTTGCCGTATTGGAAAGATAATTTGTTGAGACACAACCTTGATGTTATGCACATTGAGAAGAACTTTTTTGACAATGTTTTTCTCACGATGATGAACGTTAGAGAAGAACGAAAGACAATGATAAGGCCAGGTGGACTTACCACTTTCGTAAGCGAAAGGACTTGCATTTGATGACTTCGGTCGAATGGGAAAACCTGAAACCCAAAGCCTGTTACTCTTTAAGCTGTTGAGGAAGCTATGTCGATCTATCGGTGGATAAAAGAACTTGAATGCCAGGCGGTTATTCTTCTAATTTGGCAAGATGTCTTTGATGTGAACAAAGGAACAATGATTGGGATGAAAAGCCATGATTGTCATGTATTCATGGAGTGTTTACTTCCTATTGCATTTAGTTCCTGTAGTCAAATATTTTAAATCCAATTACAGAACTTCACCAATTTTTTAAAGATTTGTGTTATGCAACATTGAGAGATGATGATCTTATCAAGATGGAAGCGTAACATACCAGTCATTCTTTGTAAGTTGGAGAGAATATTTCCCCCTGGTTTCTTTGACTCTATGGAACATCTCCCAGTGCATCTTGCACATGAAGCTAGGCTTGGTGGACCGGTTCAATACAGATGGATGTATCCATTCGAAAGGTAATATAATCAAATATTCTTTAACATAATTATTCAACGCCGGGTTAAATGTTGAAATGTTGATCACCAACCTTGTTATTTTGTAGATTTATGGGTGACTCAAAACGGTCGGTGAAAAATAAGGCCAGGGTTGAAGGATCTATTTGTGCAACTTACTTACACCGTGAGACAATTCATTTCTGTTCCCATTATTTTACTGAACTTCATGCCGACACCAACAAATAATAGGAATGAAATAGAAATTGAAAGTGAAAGACACCCGCTGGCCTTATCAGTGTTTTGCCTTCCCGGTCGTCATGCTGGAAAGGAGCTGAAGTCTTGGTTAACGGGAGAAGATGGGGAGTCAGCACACGGTCACCGGTTGATCAAGCTGTCTTAAAGTATCCCCATCTCTTAGGTATGTATACTTTTGACCACTTTCAATTTATTTAGTCCACACCTATTCATGATCATTTGTTTGATAATGACTTGTTCAGGGCATTCTTGTTAACTAAGCCCACAAGCGAACAAGACTCTTCTGCCTATATTCATGAATATTTCCCAACGTGGTTTAGGAGCCAGGTATGTATTTTTAGTCCTATTTCAACTATTTGTTGTTTGAAAATACAAAAGATTGTTTGCAAAAGGAACCCTAAATCACTTGTGCATGTGTATACGCAGGTGTATAGCGAGTCAGAATCGCCCATAATCGAACACTTGAGAAATTTATCTCATGGTCCTAAATCACGTGTAAAAGAATGGCACACGTATTTCGTAAACGGGTACAAATTTCAAACTCAGTCAAAAACAGAGGGAAAAAAGCAGTTAACAGCGGAGTTTATGTAAAAGGTGCCACAGAGGGAGGTGAAGACGACTTCTACGGCGTGATTCAACATATATATGAGCTGGCGTACAATACTTTAGACTATACTAAAAGAATAGTGCTATTTTATTGTAATTGGTTTGATCCGTCAAGTAGAGGCACAAGAATGGATCACAAATATAATACTGTTGACATATGCATGAGCAGAAAATACCAAATTTTTGATCCGTTTATCATAGCACAACATGTAAGACAGGTGTATTATGTCCCTTATCCGTCAACTCGAAGGGATAAACAAGGTTGGTGTGTTGCAATAAAGACAAAACCAAGGGGTCGCATTGAAGCAGATGATCCACAGGAAGAAGTGGATTATCAAGTGGATGAGATGTCTCATGTCAACGTAGTAAACGAAGTTGAACCCATTTCTCGACTACGTGACGATCCAATCACATATGAAGATGTAAATGGAGATGACGAATTAAATGAAGAAGTGGCAGAACCATCAAGATCTGAAGACGATGCCAAGCGAGTGGGCGAATGGGCGTAATAAATTTGTTTAACTTTTTACAATTAGAGAATTTAATGTCTAACAACATATTTTATTTTGTCGATTATTTTCATATAACTTGTTTATTTTTTGGAATTCATTTTTAATATTATTATGTTTAAATATAATATTTCATGATCAAGTATTATTGAATTGCTCTATAGACATATATGGCATCGGAGGTTCAGCTCAGGCCCGACCACCCGGTAGTGGTCAGCGGAAGGGAAGGGCATCATTGTCGACCCCTCGTCGTCGGAGGCCGAACATTATTAGGATTGATGATGCTGGCTATGCGATGTTGTCATCCACACGGTGTCGCATACATCTACGCCTACACAGGCTCCAATGAGTTCGGCCCCTACGCAGCCTCACGTCACATTGGGCACCTACACAAAGATGCAGACCTTACGCATCGACACCCATTTACATGATGCCCACCAGGGTTCCAGCAGACACTTGCCGCTTCTTCCTCTCATTTTGTGTTTGAGGCGGTGCCCGAGCACTCATGTGTTCGATCGGGAGTATAGTGTGGGCCAGGCACTGATCGAGCCGGGTTCAGCAGACGAGGAGGTTGAGCGGCCAGCAGGATGAGCAGGAGGTCGTTGATGATATTCAGATGCTGCATGATGGCCGAGTTGCTATCAGGCCAGCTGGTAGAGGGTGAGTATGTAGGTTGAATACACATTTTTGCCCCTTATCTTTTTTTTAGTTTTCAATTTCGTCCCTTATCTTATTTTAGTTTTCATTTAAGTCCCTTAAACTTCAAAAATCACATCAATTTCGTCTTTTCTGTTTATTTATTCATATTTTCTTAGGCGAATCACCATCGACATGTGGCAGAAAAATAAAATAAAATAAAACAAACTGCCACGTGTAAGATGGTATTTCGTCTAAGACAAAACAAGAATAATTAAAAAGAAAGGACGAAATTGAAGTAATTTTTATAACTTAATGGACTTAAATGAAAACTAAAAAAAAGGATAAGGGACGAAAATTACAGTTTAACCTATATATTTTTAACTTGTTTGGTATGTTGTTATTGTTTAGGTTCCTTCCACAAAGCCAAAGCCATCGAAGGCTATCACGAAGTAATTGAGCAAAATTATCACGACTATTGGCCCACCTAGGGACGCCGACGGTGGTCGAGCGGAGGCACATGTTCAATTCTTTGAGTAAGTTGTTTATTTTTTTTGTTGCGTATTATTTTTTATTTCATGAATCTCAATTATTTTTAATAACGTATTATATTCATACAGAGAGGTTTCTTGGAAGGAAGAGCAGGAGGAGCAGATCAAGAAGAACTTCCATATGAAGGCTTCCCACCGCCTATCCGATATGCTTAGAGATGTCCGCCTCAATGGGTAGCCCACTTGGATAGGAGATGAGATCTGGCGTGACTCTGGCGCCTTTGGAACTCCCACGAGTTCAAGGCGATGGCGAGAAGGCGAAGAAGAATAGAGCCTCACGAAAAGGGTGGGAGCTTGCATCTTGGAGGTTCGGTCGGTCGGTAGCGACGCAGGCTCGACTTGTATGTTTTATATTATTATTATTATTATTATTTAGTTAAGCTTTTTTATTAAATCATTCTGATCTCGGATTTGCAAAGGGAGGTTGATTACGAGCTCCATCGTGCAACTCATATTAGGAGAGATCTGGTGAGTTTGTCGATGAGCGGTCGAGGCGGACCAGGTAATTATAAAACATAATGAATAGTTTTTAACAATGTTTATATTGTTTTATTACAATAAAAATTGACTAATTTGTTTATGTTTGACAGAGGAGTTTGAGGCGAGGATGTCTCAGGTTAGATCTCGAGACATCCTCATGTTCCCCGTCTCGAGCCCAGAGGATCCAGTGCGTCGGCCGATGGTTTGGGCGAGATGTTGTTGGCGGCAAGAAGAAGGGTCGCCTATCACGGTCTTTGGCGACCTTGCCAAAGAACTACAAGAAAGGGCCCGCCGCCTCTTTGGAGAGTCGTCCAGCGATCGTCTTTGCCGCGGAGGAGCGGGAGAGAGCAGAGTTGAAGCGGGCCATGGCCGAAGCGGCGGCGATTAGCGGCCGGCAGCGGATCGCGGCCCAAATAGAGGAGGCCGGACGGCCATTTTGGCTCAGTCTTTGCAGCGACAGGAGGATCTGTATCATTTGCTAGCTCGCCAGCCGCCTCATAGTACTGGTGATCATGTCGATGATGTAGATAGTGATAGTGATCATGATCATGATTATCAGGACTATTAGTTATGTTTGTATTGATATTTTTTTATATTTTCGGATATTTTTTATTCTTTTGTTTGTTAATTTTTTTTTATTTTTTTGTTTCGTTTCTTTTTTTTAATTTGTTTTATAGTTATGTTATCGCATTACATTTTTAAATATGAAAGAAATTAATTATTAAATGTGATAACTAGTAATCGTTAATTAAATGGATAAATAAATTAAATTGATTACAGAAATTAAAATTAAATAATTTAAAAAAGTAAATAATTTTTTAATAAAAATAAATATTTAAACAATTTTCAAAAAAAAATTTAAGTTCGGATTTACCGACGGTCATGGCCGTCGGAAATGTCATCGGAATTACCGACGGGTTAAAACCGTCGGAAAAACCGTTGGAAACTTACCGACGGCTTAAAGCCGTCGGAAATGGCATCGGAAGTTCCGACGGGTTAAAACCGTCGAAGAAAACCGTCGGAAATTTACCGACGGGTTAAAGCCGTCGGTATGTATTTGCGACGCGCAGTTTACCGACGGCCTATTGTCCGTCGGTAATCCGTCGGAATTTTTTTATTACCGACGGTAATCCCGCTATTTCTTGTAGTGGAGAGAGAAGGGTGTTCTCAAATTAGGGTTTGGGAGAATTTGTCTCTCATAAGGCAGAAGGGGAGGTGTGAGAAGATGAGTGGGTTACTAACCCTAGGTCGCATGGTGGGCCAAGCGGGTTAAAGGCTTGGCCCAATATGCTGGAAACTACATTTTGTTTTGGCTAGTGCAGAAGTCTTCCTTCAACTCTTGCTACGTGAGAACATGTTTATTTTTGGGTCAAATGCTAAACCAAATGGACCTAGCCCAATCTGGGTCAATTTTAATTTTCTTGTTGACCCATTGGATCAAGTCCAATTTTGAAAAAATTTGATGTGGGATCCAGGAGGTGATGCTCAAGTGGAAATGTGTTGTGTACTAGTAATTGCATATATGTGTTGTTTGTGTCAATAATGTGTGCATTTTAAAAATGCAATTTAGTGAATAAAATTTGTGTAGTCAGGATATTTGAATTACATGGGAGTGTTGAGAGTAATTCAAATAAATAGTTTGTTAAGTGTTAGTTTGTGATATGGGCCAAGTGTATTGGGCCCTATAAGCCAATTGTTATAAGTCATGTATAAACAGGTGGTGTAATTTGTATAGTTAATAGCGTGAATAATAATTTTTCATTCAGCTCATCTATGTGTTTCTCATTCTTTCTCTATTATGTGAATGTGTGTGTGAGGGCAGAAACTCATTATGCTCCAACAAAAGTCACGAAGATTAGCATTAACATGTATCAACTAACTTTATACGCCCAATAAATAGAGAATGATCTTTCACCATCAGCACTAATACCCCACGAAAATGGAGTCTCTGAGCTGGGGAAACACTGTACACCCACTTTAAGTTTGCCAATGTGCGGAGAAGTATCAAAGAAAACTCTTGACATATCCCAAAAGCCAACTAGAGACAATTCAGTTTGAAGGAGGCTATTTAAAGTGAAAGGTGCAAATTACTACTTGTTAAGATTTTAATAATTTATAATATATATTGCGTCAAAAAAAAATTATAATATATATTTTATCACAATTTAATTATTAACTTTTTAATGAATCATTATAATTTTGTACATCCTGACTCTTAGTTTGATATTTGAATAATCTCTCCATTATAAGAGGATCAATGATAAGTTGAAAGGTTGGCCGAGAATCAACTACAGCTATGGTGCTCAAACTAAAATACACATCTGTTGGCCCAACAAATCAACTCACGACCCAGCTTTAGAAGTAAACCCAAATTTTTTCCAACCCCAATCTATTTTTAGTGTTTCAGGGCTGAAGGGGTTGCCATTTGCAACCCCTGATTTTGCTAATACACCCTTTCTTTCTTTTTTCTTTTGCCCAAATCATCTGTATCGAAAGTTAACTTTTGGAACTTATCTCACCCTTTTCGGAAGTCAACTTCCTTCCCTCTTCCTTCTCCCTCCACAACCCATTTCCCAACTACCACCCTTCCCATGTGCCCCTCACCATAACCCCCTCTCCCATTGCCCTCCCCCATGTGGCCCCTCCCCCACATACCCTTTCCCTACCGCCATTCCCCCAAGAGACCCCTCCCACACATCCCTCCCCATGGTTCCTTCCCCAAAAGCTCGTCCCTTATGTGGCCCTGCCCCTTACACAAGAGTGAGAGAAGAAAAAATGTTTTGCCAACGCAAGAGTGTAAGAGAAATTGCATGAAATATTTTTTTTTGCTTCCAGAATTTAAGTTCCGGAGCCCAATCTAGATTTTCTGGGAGTTAACATATGAAAAGGCCAAAAATATTTTTGAAATTAACTCATGGAAGTCAAAAATGGTCCGGAAGATGACTTCTGAAAGGCAAAATGATTACAAGAAAATATACCTTCCAAAAGTTAACTTCCAAATCCAGGGTATTTCTGGGGAAAAATATGACTTAACTTATGGGGGTGTATTAACAAAAACAAAGGATGCAAATAGGAACCCCCAAGATCGAGAGGGGAACTTGCCTACACCAGATCAAGCCTTGTTCATTCAAAAAGGGTTGCTATTTACACTCCCCCTTTTTCGTAATACACCCTTACGTTTCTTTTCATATTTTTTTTTTCAAAAATACCCCTATTGCAAGTTAACTTTCGGACGGTACAAAAACCCCATTTTTAAAATACAGAGCCTGTACACACCCCATTTCTCTCCTACTCTGCATTTCTTCATATTCTTCCTTCGGAGCCCTATCCCCAACCTCCAAATCTCTTTTTCCTCTTCCTTCTTCATCCTCCATTGTCACCACTCCGACCATGCTTCAGCTGTAGTTGTTCTTCATTGGTCAACCACACCGCACTATAAATATTATGATGGGAATCTTATTATTCTGTATTTTTTAAAAAAGAGTTTGGTTAATATTGATAATATCTCAGGAATAGTTTATAAAAATGGGGTGTAGAGGTAGTTATAAGAATTTTAAAAAGATGTCATGTTGAAAAGTGAAGTAGATGAGTCAATTGTGTCATTTCTAAAGTTAATTTTTGGAATATAATTGTAGGATTCCATAAATTAAATTTTGGAGCAATTAATTTCCAAAAAAAATAACTTTTGAAATGTAACAAAAAAATTTTAAAAAATAAAAAATTAATGTATCCAAAAATGAACTTCTGAAATACATAAATCTGTGTTACGGAAGTTAATTTCCAAACACATGTTTATGCATTCTTTAATCATACTTCCGGAATGTATAAATAGTTCGGAAATTAACATTCAAAACACAGATTTATGTATTTCAGAAGTTAATTTTCTAACACTTAGACATTCCAAAATCATACTTCCGCGGACCAGAGGGATGTGTATTAGAAAAACAGAAGTGCAAAAAGAAGCCCGACTTCGGTGTTCTCAACTTAGCAATCTTCAAAACAATGGATATTTGTGTGCGTATGCAATAATTTTAACAAAAAAAAAATAGTTATTTAATATTTTCCTTGGTGGTGATCTGAACCGCAGTGTGTTTGATCCTCAAAAAAAAGAAATAAAAAAAAAAGTCTTGATGAAGTAAATAATGAAGAAATCATCAAAAGGTGAGGAAGATGGTTTGAGTCATATTGTCCACAGTGATTTGGGTAATTAAAAATATTTCGATATAGATCTTATTTGTTTGGACAGAAAAACGCTACTTGAAATCCAAAAAGGAACAAAGGGCCAAGCCCATCAACAGAGGGCAACTGGTCTACAGCCCAAGATACACGGTAGACAGAAAAGAGCATGGGTGTACCGGATCAAAACACCGAACTGAACTGAAAGTCAAGATACAAGTGAGAACTAAACTAGAAATGAATAAGAACAAAGGGGTGCGATTAGGTTTTGCTCGAGTTTCGATATAGATCTGAATATGATGGTTAATTTGAATTTGTTTGGGACCATGTATATAGTTATGGGCTGGCCTATGATTTCATGGGAGCTTTGTTATTAAAACCTCCCCCTTTAATTTTCCGACCTCCCTTCCCCATTTAGTTGACTATTTTACCCCTACTAAAATTAATATCTCATGTCACCTTGTTGGCGAATTTGCACGTCATCAAGGTGACGACAGTGTCTTCTGCAACAACGGGGCACCACTACATGCGTCAACATGTTGATGCAGTGTCTTGTCAACAAGGTGACGTAATTAGTCATCAATTACTTGACACGGGTGTGTCACGTTTGAATTTTCTAACTTTTATTTTGTGGTGCAGTTTGATTACTATGGAGGACTCCATATTTCAGTCGCATGTAACATTAAATGCGAGATATAAAAATATACATTATAAGTTAAGTTGCGGATACAAGATATATTATAAATGTATTTCACAAAACGATATAACAATATAAATAAGTTGTCTTCTATACATGACGAGGGAAACCCTAAAAATAAACTTCTATGCCGATGTAGAGGTCGACCCCTGCCTCTCTTCCGCTGCTATGTGCACGTAGTGGGGGGACGTGGAAGGGCTAATCTAGTCATCTCTTGCATCAGGTACCAACCAGATGTGCGCGGCTCTACCAAATGCTCCTGCATCATTGCGTCCGCGATCTCCCGGACCCTGGCCCATCTTGCTTCCTACAAACAATAAAAACAAATAAAATTAGTAACTAAAAATATTACATCAAACAGACACTTCATACAAACTTACATCAGTAGTTGGTGCTGGACCATCTGGGTGAGAGATCCTACGGAACCACTCCATGTACCCAGGCTCCACCGCTGGCAGGTGAGGCACCACCCAAGGACCAAGCTGGACCAGGTGCTTATCAAATGCAAACCACATACCATCCATCTCGTCTGGACTGACATGCTGCTGTCGGACATCACGCGGAGTCTGCAGAATGCGTTGTATGTGTCCAAACTACTGCAAGACCCTGTCTGGTAGGTATGGAACCATCGTAGGACCAAATCGGATGAATCCCCTATAAAATGCTATCGGCTTCCACGCTCTTTCAATTCTATGCTCCGCGTACGGGTCCTATGTAACCCTCATCTGTCAGCCTGTCCAACACATGGCGGTATGGCTTTACCAGACCAGTACCTCTAATCAATCTCCACAGGCTAGCTCGGGGCGCCTCCTCGACGTAAATAGGATCTCGCTCCCTAGTGTTGGATCGAGCGCTTACCATTAGGCCAAAAGCTATAGCTGTTAGTCAGGGTGCAACCATTTCTACTTAATCGTAACAACCCAAGTGCCACGTGTTGACTGTGACTTGACCCCACCCGGGCCTCCGCCACGGGACAATTGATGCCACAACCAGCAACAATCTCCCCCTTAGCAATTGCTCCCGCTGGGAATCGAACACATGACCTTGGCTCTGATACCAATTGTTAGATCGAGCGCTTATCACTAGGCCAAAAGCTATAGCTGTTAGTTAGGGCGCAACCTTTTCTACTTAACCATAACAGCCCAAGCACCACATGTCGACTGTGACTTGACCCCACCTGGGCCCCCGTCATGGGACAATTGATGCCACAACTGGCAACACCTAGATCCGAATGCGGCACCCTGGAAGTGCTCGTATATCTATGCCTGTAAGGAAAATATTAACTCATGTAAATTTGAATTAAATATTAAATTTTAAAGATTTTTAAAACATAAAAATTTGTACCTGTAACAGCATCGCATAACCTGCCAACTGCGTCGTCTTCGTCCTGCTAGCATCTCGGAGTTGGTCATACATATACACAAGGGCCATGGAACCCCATGCATAGTTGCAGACCAAACTGAGGTCCCTGAACATGGCCAGGTAGGCCACCCGCGTCAGGGACTGGCCCTTGCTGGCAAAAATGGTGCTGCCAACTAGGTATAGCAGGGAAGCGCTAGCTTCCATGTCCCATTGTTGTGCCCTGCAGCACCTCGGGTATACCGTAGCTCGAAGCCACATGAGGCTGTAAAGCGGTCCCTTATTTGTCTGCTCCCGTGCGTCATCCATGGGCACGCCCAATAATTGATGCAACCAGACCGCCACTTCCGCTTTGTCCAAGGCTGGCATGGTGAAAAAATCCCCATCACTAGAATATGCAGAATCTGGGAGACATCATCTAAGGTGATCGTCATCTCCCCGACTGGCAGGTGGAAACTAGAGGTGTCCGGCTGCCATCTCTCTGTAAATGCACTGAGCATCCCTTTATCTATAGTCTTGTAGCTAATGCCACAAAGTGGCATTAGTTTAGACTCTGCCACAACACCCGTAATCTCTACAACAGCCACTAGCTTTACCATGGTTTTACCGTGGTTTATGATCTTCAGCTAGCCGCGATCCTAGAATCAAAAAACACACGTGTCAATTGCATTCAAATATCAAATGAAACCAACGTAATAATAACTTCAACTGTAACTTACCACGCCGGTTGACAAGTCTGTGACAACGTGATCGCCATACGAGATTAGGACTGATGTGTCCTCTGGGCCTCCTAGGAACGAATCAGGCTCATCAGCAGCATCCTCAGCCTCCTGCTCGTGAGGGGCAGCCTCAGGCACATCATCATCAAACTCAGCAATCGCAAGCTGGCGCTGGCGCTACTGGCGTACCGATGCAGTCGGTCTTCGGTTAGTGCGTGCCATATCTGTATAAAATGAAATCGTCAGACGCAAGCAATGAAACAAACTCATAAAGCAAAATATGCAGCAGCAATTACATTAAGCGACAACTTGTTGATGCACGAACGCGTCAACAAAGTGACGCATGAATTGAAATTTTCAGATTCAAAATTATCACATGCGTCAACTAGTTGACGCGTTCGTGAGTCAACAAGTTGACGCGCAGTTCAAATTTACAGAAAAAAATAAGAGCAACGACGGAGACGTACCTTCTCCGACGAGCGTTCTATGCGGCCAAGACGTTGAGTGAAGCAGAGATGGGGTGGAAAGAGTGCAATTTTGACAAAAATTGAGGGAGAGATGGAAGGGAAGGAGGTGAGGGAGGGGATGGGGAGAGATGGAAGGGAGGGAGATTACAGAAGGGAGGGGAGGGGGAGACTGACGTGAAAGAGGGGAGAGGAGGAAGTGTGGTGAGAGAAAGAGGGGAGGGGAGGAAGATAGTGAGGTGAGAGAAATTAATAGGGGTAAAATTGTCTTTTTAAGGTAGAGGGGAGGTGGGAAAATTAAATGGGAGAGGTGGTGATAACAAAGGCTTTTCATGGTGCAGACGGTAGGGACAATAATATATGGGCTGGCGACAATGTACGCACCATGAGTTTATCAAGACAAAATTGAAAGCTACGTGTTCCTCTTCCATCTCCCTCACACACTGTATTTGTGAAATGTGTGAAAGACACCCACACTTCATACAATAGGAAAATAATTAGGAAAGACCATAAACTTGAGTCTTGTTCACTTGTGAGGGCAAGACCACATCAACATTGCATTGAATTCCAAATGTCTGGTTCTTAAAACTGTGTAGTCCTTTGGAGTATTTGGGATTTAACCCAAACCAAGATAGGGGGAACACCAACTTGTTATCCGTTGAAAATAACCATCCTACCAAAGGCCCATGACCATGACAATTATTGACAATAAAGTGGCATAAGAATGCAAACTAAAGGTCCCGGGTTCAAACCCAGGAAACTAACAGTTCTAACAATTACTAACAACTAACATTTGCCTATAAAAAAAAATAAAGTGGCATAAGAATTTTTTGAGTAATGTAATTCTTTACGGTATTATTAATTAATGAAACTTTTTTCCTTTCCATAAATTGATGTTTACTTTGGGTTTGTGCATGCATCCAATCTCACTGATTTATATAAAGCTAGTACACATGAAACAGAGCAAAAAGCCACTCATCAATTTTATTTTATTTTCAACTTCAGGAGTTTTGGGACTCCAAAATAACTTGATTTGGAGCTGAGTTTAGAAAATTTAGGACAACTTAATCGTTAAACACTTAAACTTTCATCTTGAAATCCTGTGATTAAAACTTAGAAATGTATGGGGCAGAAAACCCCACATTAAAAAAATAAGAGACAAGGGTAGTACATAGATTCATAATTTTTTTTATTCTGGTCTCACTTAGCATACTGGTAATTAAGGCCTTGAGCGAACAACTTTGAGTGTAAGCCTTAGCCTAAATGGATCTAAACTTGTTGTTTAAGTCTATATATGAGTTTCAAAACATTGTTTAAAAAGGAAGAAATTCTAGATTAGTAGTCAGTCATCATTAATTATCATTATATCTAACATAGTTAAGTTTTTGATGCTACACTTACACATGTTATATATATAATATATAGTAGGGGACCTATTTTGTGCTTCTATTATATATAAATATCAGAACGGTTGAAGAAGATCTCGATCATTGGGGACCATTTGTAAACTGAAATTTAGAAACAGCAGGGGTAAAATAAAATAAAAAAATCCTTTGTGATATTCCCTCCCTGAACTAAAAGCTTTCTCGTGACTTTCCTCTGAAAACCATTATTCAAGGCCCACTACTATACGTTTCTCTTTCAAGTTCACATGAGAAAGCCAACTTGTATAACTTTCATGCTGCAATGCAATGCCAAGTCGATGTTCAGTTCTATTTGGTAGTGAGTGACCTCTCCGCAGCTAGCTATTGCAAATTTTCAATACAAACTATATTACAAGTCTTTTTAGCTGATGCAACCGGTCCGGAACGGATCTTCTAGGGTACGTGAAGATGGTAGGTGTAGTGCGATGTCACAGTTGTCCTCTTGTGTCTTCACTCGAAAAAGGTAAATGTGTGCATAATAGGGAAAAAAGTGTTGAAATCCCTTTTCCTTTCCCATCTCAGTGTGCAAGGTTTACTTTACAAGTAATCCATATATTAATATGCTAAAGTCACTAATAGGGAAAGTATTAAAGCCCTTTACTACCTGTGTTGGTGTGTATCTGATTGTGTACTTTTTCAGAGGCCCTGAATTCCATACATGCCCATACATGTGTAGCATGGCCATGATCGGGGATATAATTAATTAATTTTGTTTTTTCGTTAGATTTTAGAAATTGATTTTGGTGCGTACGTACGAGAGTTCTTGGTAACAGTGAACCGACTCCATCAATCGCTAGTTCTCATCTTTTCTAACGACCGATGCAAGTTATGTCCTACAAACTTGCATTTAAAATTATTATAGATATAGATTATAGATCAACTTTGGGCATGTTATTCCCTCACTTTGCTTATGGTACGTAAAAACACCTTTCTCTTTCGCTATCACCATAAACTAGTACTCCTTCCGCACTCCATTATAAGAGGAAAAAAAAATCATCCATTGTGGTCTAAAATATAAAGAATTTTAACTATTTTTATTATTTTTAATTAGTCCAATACAAAATTACTCTTGTCTAATTCAAATTTTATTTTTAATATGTCTTTTTTTTCCCTTGCATTAAATGTAATCAATGACAATTTTGAGAATGAATTTTACTTTTTAGTTGAAATTAAGAAAAATTAATATAGTTGACTAACATTTATATCGTGATTCAGTTTTGTTTTTTGTGTGAAAACAAGTCCGAAGAGAGTATATTCAACTAAAATTGTGTAGGTTATGGTTATTGGTACAGCAGTGACTACAATGATTAAGGTTAAAGTTGTAAATACAAATGTTTATGGGATTTCTTTTCATTAAAAAGAAAAAGCAAAATAATAAAAGAAGGTTACTTTGGATTAATTAAGGAACCATTGAAAGGAACGATATGATAAGAATCCATGAGAGAGAGAGAGAGAAAAGTTTGAGATGGACCCCACACTGCCACGTCAGTAAATTTCAATTTCCTTTTTATTCACCACAAAGCCATAACCATGCATATGTGTTCATTCAAACTCTTATATATCCACTTCTCCTACGTACGTCAACATATATATTCAAAACCAAACCTAGTTAACTAGTTCTGTCTCTTTCCCCCAGCAACAAAAGTTTCACACGTCCATGTTGAGAAGAGAAGAAATGGTCAAAGCGAAAAAGATCCTCACCCTCTTGTTCTTCGCCATTTTCATTGTTCATTCTCTTTCCTCCTCCTCCACGGACTTATTCCTCTACGGCGGGTGCACGCAGCAAAGGTACACTCCCAGCTCACCCTACCAGTTCAACCTCAACTCGCTCCTCACCTCGCTGGTCAACTCAGCAACCTACTCGTCCTACAACAAATTCACCGTCATCGGTTCAAGTCCCAACGACGTCGTCTATGGCCTCTTCCAATGCCGCGGTGACCTCGCCATGCCGGACTGCGCCTCCTGCGTTGCCCGGGCCGTCTCGCGCACCGGGGACCTCTGCCCGGCTGCGTGCGGCGGCGCAATCCAGCTCGAGGGATGTTTCGTGAAGTACGACAATGCCACGTTCTTGGGGGTGGAGGACAAGACAGTGGTGTTGAAGAAGTGTGGGCCCTCTGTAGGGTACGACCCGGGTACGAGAGATGCAGTGTTGTCCGGGTTAGCGGGTTCGGGTGGGTATTTTCGGATTGGCGGGTCGGGTGAGTTGAAGGGAATGGCGCAGTGCACAGGGGACTTGAGTTTTGCGGAGTGTCAGGATTGCGTGGCGGAAGCGATCCGACGGCTGAGAAGTGATTGTCCTGCTGCAGATTACGGGGATATGTTCTTGGGGAAGTGTTATGCGCGGTACTCTACTGGTGGTCGTGGTGGGGGCCATGTTTACTCCAAGCCCCATGGTAAGGCCCAAAACTTAAGCACTTGCGTAAACCAAAAACATGTGGTGATTATTTGCTTCATTTGGATTTCTTAACAAACTTTGTTTTCAATGTTAATTGGGGAAAATTTGTGAAATTTCTTGTTTTTTGTTACCTGGCTTGTCTATGAGTACCTACACGTTAGAAGTATGAGTTATTTAGAAAATAATAATTAAATATAAATAAAGCAAGATGAAGAGAAAGAGAAGTGTTGAATTAGTGTTAGAAATTATGGGGTGTCTAAAATTTAGAACTCTTTATTTATAGAAAATTGATGGGTGGATACCAACACCCATCCACCCCCAACACCCAGATAGAGAAAGAAATAGAGAGAGATATGATAGATGGGTGATATAATACAAAAAGAGATAGTGATAATGAAGAAGAAAAATGTCGGAAATTATGGTTCATCCAAAAATCAGAACTTTTTTCTATGAATCTTGCTAAAGAGTGCCTTTAGGGCATTTGTTAAAGAATCAAAAAATAGAAGTTTTGTATTAGAAACAACAATTTTAAAACTTTCAAAAAATTGAATACACAATTTCTAACATAATATTTCTATATTTGATTCTTTAAAGAGTCTCTTAGGACACTTGTTAGCATTTGCCTTTTTCTATATCAAAGGCTCCTACGTGAGGAGCAATGGGCATCACGTGAACATACTCATTACTGTTGCTTTGCCGTTTGGGCCACTTTAATAAGATTAGTGGAGAGGTGAGGCCTAATTTTAATAGTATACTAGTAACATTTTGTATATTGTATGTGTGTTTTCATAAAAATGAAAAAAATATAATTTTAGCAAAATTTAAAAATTCAAGTTAGCTGATTGAAAATTATTCTAATGATAATAAAAAATAAAAAAGTAGATCTTTAATTTTCTTTTTATTTTGAAATATCAAAAATAAATATAATTGGTAAATTATTACTTTATTAATGATTTACATTTATCTTATTATTATTTTAATAATTATATAAAATTAGCATAACATATTTAGTGATTTTTTGGCAATATAATATATTTGATTTATTTAGTATCGATTGAAGAAATTTATTTATTGATTAAAAAATTAATAAAATTAAAAAATCTTCTTTAATTGAATAATTAATTAAGAACGGTTAATAGTCACTTTGTTTAAGATTCTAGCCAGGCTAGAATCAATTTTGAAAGAAAAAAATAGGCAAATATAATTGAAAATCACTGTTCATGTGTTTGGGTTATAAAATCGCGGTGGATAAAACTAATTCTGAGATGGGTAGAATTGATTCTCATGGAAGCAAGAATTCCTAACTTTTGTGTTGAATAAAATCGATTCTGGGTTTGGGACCCACAAAATTCTTTATATTTACACATCAAAAGTAATTCTATATTTATTGTCCAAATGAAATCAAATTTTTTAAAACTCACTTTTAAAATAACATTACCAAACACAAATCCATTTTTTTAAAACTCAGTTTTTTAAAAATTAATTCTTTTAACATCAACTCTTCAGAATCAATTCTATCTCAATCTAAAACAAACAGACCCTAAATATATGGGGTGTTATCATGAAAATCAAGTATAATTACTTAATAGGAGTATATTAGATATTAGGTGTATCTTAAAAATTGGGGAATAGTATAATTTATTATAAGATATGCACAGTTTTTTCCCATTTTTTTTAACCTCCATTTCTTTCTCACTAGAAAAAAATAGTAAGAAGTTAAACAATTTTTTTTTCCAAAATAAGAAAGTAATTTAGCTAATTTATTTTATTCTTGTTGTGACTCGATTAGCAGGT
Organism: Calophaca sinica; assembly: GCA_037113605.1. NCBI lineage: Eukaryota > Viridiplantae > Streptophyta > Magnoliopsida > Fabales > Fabaceae > Calophaca > Calophaca sinica. The sequence continues at coordinate 51,050,980 of CM073735.1, read as the reverse complement.
AAATCGGACAACGATGGTGAGAAGACATTTGCCATAATTATTGGATTATTAGCAGCTGTAGCAATACTTATTATTTTCCTTGCTTTCTTGAGGAGGATTTGCTGTGAGGGACAAGGTAAATACCACATTTTTTTCCTCTCCCCCTCCCCCTCTCAATCTTATTTTTTATCAGCATAAAACTGATTAATTAGCTGTATAAGAAAAATACCATGGGAATGCCAATAACTTAAAATGATTCCTTATTTGTTTTTGTCTTTTCTCGTGCAGGTAAATAAATTGATTTTAATTAAGTCTGTCAAACTCAATGGCATGGCATAGTGCTACCAATCAGTTCTCATCCTTCTCCATTGCTTAATTTGCTTTTGGAATCTCCGCTGCTTTCCTTTTTATCTTCACAATGTCTTTCTCTCTTTATCTTGCTCTTTATTATAAAAATTATAAAATTACATTCAAAAGAGGTCTTTGATGAAGATGACATTAGAAAAGAATGCACGATGGGATACAAAAGGCAAAAGGAAAGAGCAACAAAAGAGAACCAAAAGATTCTGTTTTCCTCAATCCGTCCCACTTAACAAAGTTGTATGCTGTGGCTGTTGTTTCATCCCCTTGCAAAACCAAAACAAAAAAAAAAAATTATTATATCATTCTTTGTTTTTTGAAAGTTGTGTAAGATTTCCCTATTGTGTATCATCACTAGTATATGCTCCCATGAACTTTTGGGTATATCCGATAAACAAGAGAATTTTTGTGTTATTCTCCTTTTGGAATTGGATCCAAGCAAATACTTTGATAGATTTCATTAAACTTTTCTTTCTCAAGCTATCCGTAAATTTGTCTAACTCTATTTTTATTTTAATTCTATAGTAACAATTTTTATTGTAAACTTGATAATTAAAAAAGTGATATTTTAATCAATAATTATGATTTTATGTTTTATCAAGTAAATTCCTATTTTGTTAATAAGTCAAATTCTTTTCGAGCTTGACATAGACGGAGAAAAAAAAAATTGAAAAGTTTCTGATTCTTGCAGACATGGAAATTTTTGAACACAAGTGAATCTCAAAAGACCCAACGACTTTCCCTTTTTCTTTACTTTTTGACTGATGTGTTATAAATAAATTATATATACATTTAAAAAAATCAATATAGTTTTTTCTGTCTATTAAAATTCATATTTTAGTAATAGTAGTATTTATAAAAATAATAAATATGAGAAATGTCAGCATCTATGAAAGCTTTACACCTTTTAATAATCTTTGAGAGCATGCCTATATTGAAGTTAGTTGGGATCTTATTACCAGAAACAACTTTTCATCTAATTGAAAGAAGTGGATGAATACATTATTGTTTTTCATTCATTAGTAATTGTAAGAGTTGGCCCAACAAAGTTTATTATTTCTTGCTAATTGATTAACGTCGTTATTAAATGCACTCTCCACCTTTTGACTACGCTTCTCAAATATACGAATTCTTTAAAATATCTTATATACAAAATTTGTATTGAAAATTTCAATTTTTGGTATAAAAAGTTTTAAAAATAATTTAATAGAAATTGCAATTTCCGGTACTACCAAATTTTTTTTATATTCCGGAAATTAGGAATTTCCGGTACGAAGTTTTTTTGTTTTACACCGGAAATTATGAATTTCCGATATACAAATATTTTTTTTATAAAATATATATAAATTATGTATGTTTTTTAAAATAAATATAACAACGAACATGTGAGAGAAAGGTATTGAGCGATTCTTGCGATTTGAGAGCGGTGATTACGCGGATCAAAAAAGAACGAGCGAGTGGCCTTTTAAGTAGTACCAACACACTTCTCTCAGAAGGTAACCATGCTGTGGCGAAACAAGCGCAAATATAACAAAATGAAAATATTACAATGAAAGATGTGCAAATATAACAAGTTAACATAACAAATATATAACACATATGATCGTCCTAGCGTCTCCTATGTCGACGCTTCGTCCCGGATGTGGATGTCTCCGTCCCACCCTGCGCTATCTGTAGTGTCTGGGCAATATACTTGGCAAGCAGAGCAGGGTCCATCATCTCATCCTCGGACATCGTCTGGAGAATGCCGGTGACTGAGTTCAGCCTCTCAGTCATATCATAACAACTCGGCTGCAAATTACAACAAGACATCGGAGAGATATTAGAGGAAATAAACAAATACAAAAAATACATAATGTATATCTAAACACTTACACAATCAGGAGCAGCCTCAGGAGCAGCCGGATTGATCAGAAGTGGATGCGTCATCCTGTGATACCACTCCATGTACCTCTCAGTGCACTCCGCTGGATAAGAGGCCACGTCTAGTGGGACAGTCGAAATGATAGAGTGCAGAGGAAAAGATATCCACGCATCCGTAATCTCCTCAGCTGTGGGACGTCGTGGTGGTGGCCGGGGAATGTCCTGGATATAGCCGAACTGTTTGACTACCCTCTCAGGCAGGTACGACACAATAAACGAAGCACACCGGATGTACCCCGAAAATAAGCACGCAAGATGGCAATGCGTCCTGTGGCCAGCCCACGGTGTCCAAACAACATCATCAGATGTCAACGCATCCAGTGCTCTCCTAAAGGGCTCCACCTAGCCGTCACCCTTAACAGGCGACCACCTCATGGCTCGTGCCATGCCCGGGGTGATGCCAAGATCCTTCCTATCGCAGATGGCAGGGAAATACTCATATATACATGCATGTGACAACAATAACGAATCAACACGTCATACCAATATTTTAAATAAATAATTGTTTACAAAAATAGGCTACATACCTGAAGAAGTGTCATATATCCGCCAATCTGCTTAGTGTCATGCAGCCTAGCGTCGCCCAGATATCCCTACAAGACGGATAGTACAGCACTAGCCCATGACACACTACCAACTGCCTGTAAGTCATGTACCAGGTCCTAGTGCTTGACGTCATTGTATATATGGCTCTTGTCTGCCAAAATGGTACAGGCCAACAACAACATTATGAAGGCCCTGGCTGCATAGTCCCACTCTCCTTCGTCCTTGCGCCTATCATATGTCGCCATCAAAAAGTCAATACTCATTTGAGCACCCCTCATTTTCCTAGTCTCCCTGCGTGCCTCATCATATGTACACCCTAGCAATGCCTGTAAATAAGATCTGGCAATGTCCATATCCATCACTGGGGCTATATAGAAAGTGTCGCTGACTTTAAAGCCTAGGAGGCAAGACACATCATCAAGCGTGACGGTCATATCTTCAAAGGGTAGATGGAAGCTGCTCGTCTCCCGGTGCCACCTCTCTACAAAGGCGGACACTAAGGCCCTGTCAAACATCCTGAAGCTGCAGTATACTAAGGAGTTTAGGCCGACCGCCACAACATGGTCCTCTACCTGACGAGGCGCTGGTACTCTTCCCTGCAACCATTTTTGCAACTTTAGATCGTGGGAGGCCACCTTAAGCGCATCACGCTCCTATACACAAATAAACATCATTTATCATATAAAAAAAATAATAAACATTTGATCAAATAACAACTAGATATATACCTGCCCCTGCCATATCTAATATGCAACGTGATGCTGAAAGTCTGTAAGCAACGACCTATCGTAAGGTCCTTCAGGAAAGGAATCTTGGTTCCAGCTATATCCTGGTCTCCAGCTACATCCCTTGGAGCCTCGTCTGCAATATGGGGATCCTGGTCTCCAGCTACATCCTCTGGAACAACGTGATGCTCATGTGTTTCCTCGTGCAGCGGCTCTTCATCGTGAGGCTGTCTGCGAGCAATACGCCTCTTACGCTCAAAGACAGTCACAAGTTGTCGCTGTCTATGAGGTGGTGCACTGTCAGCAGTGGAAGCTCCTCCTCTCCCTCCTCTCGACCTAGGCATATCTGAAACCATAAAAAAAACTCAAATAATTAGTAATAAACTTAAATAAATAAACAAAATGTGTACCGAAAATTCACAATTTTTGGAACATATTATGTTTCGAAAATTGTGAATCGGTACACATTTATTTTAACATATACCGGAAATTCCAATTTTTGGAACATATTATGTTCCGGAAATTGGAATTTTCGGTATATGTTAAAATAAATGTGTACCAGAAATTGTGAATTTCCGGTAAAATTTGTAAAAATGAAAACCCCCCAGAAATTCACAATTTTCGGAATACAATTTGTATATCGTAAATTGGAATTTTTGGAACTAAGTTCAAAAAGCAAAATAAATACGTACTGGATTCAGTGTTTTCAGTTTAGAAATTTGAAATTTTCGAAAATTGTGAATAAAAAAAAAGTTGAGTTTTTAATGTTTTATGTAGGAGTATTTTAAAAAATTCATGTATTGGAGGATATACTCAAAAGGTGGGGGTAAATTTGATAATGGCCATCGCTGAATGACTAAGCTCAAGATGCCTATGGTCCCACTGTCCCAGTAGCCTCAAAGTTTGACTTTAAAACGTTTTGTGTTTTTGGGTGGGCATAGGTCCTATATTTCCCAGCAACTGATTGACAACAATGATGTTTATAGTTTTGCCGTAATTCTTATTTCAGAAAAGATATTTAAGTATGTTTTTTTTATTACTTTTTTTTCCCTCTCCTAATCAAATCAAAAATTGCTCTGGGGGGTGTGTGTATACGGTGTAGATTACGATGTCCGCTTTTAAGATGTCAAAATATCAACGCTCTTCTTATTTAATACTCCCTCCGGTCCTAAATATAAGAGACAAAACCCTAATTCATCAAAACCAAGAAAAACATTTTTTTTTCCAATGAAAAACACCTTTTTATCTCACATATCTCTTATATTTTGAAACCCTAAAAAACACCTTTTTTTCTCTTACATTGAGAACCGGAGGGAGTAGTTTTGTCTTTTGCTTGAATGTGCATACTTGGGTTATTGTTTGATATGATGTGTAGGCCTTTGATTTTACCACCTCCCACTATTAATTTCCACACCCTCATATTTTTAAAAATACAATTTTACCCTTGCATTAAAATGCAAAACCAATTGCCTATTTTTCTCTCTTTCTTTCTCACCTCCCTCACATCTCTCCCTCTCAAACCTCACCTCCTCCATCTCTCACTCACTCTCTCAATTCTTTCACTTTTGAAGGTGTTTTCTCCCCTTGTTATCTACCCTATCTCTCTAGTGCAATTTTGTGCTATATCACTTCCACATTGTCACTGTTCTAAGGTGCGTTCACGTCTTTTTTCTTTCTTTCTGAGATATCTAGTTTTCTATATTCTTATTGCCGGATTAATCCGGATATAAAAATCCGGTAGTAGAATTATTTCCAGCAATAAGACTACAATTATTTCCTGTACCGGCTCCTGACACAGCCTTGTGTGCTGACACAGTCGACCTCCTCCGATGTGCAGCACTAGCTGATATCCGACCACCCCTAGCGAGTGCACCACCCCTAGTTGTTGCACCACCCCTCGCGGCTGCACCCCTCATACGTGTCATACCTGTGAAAAATAAATTCATAAAATTAACGTTAATATGATTATTATTATATTATTTACAAATAAAATATAAATAAATTACTATTTATATACAATTATTTACAATTGTACTATTTACAAAAAATTTGTATTCTTGTTGCTGGGATATTCTGTAAACAAGAATATGGACGTTCAATATTTTCAGCCTATTTAAAAAGTGTCTGTATTCTTGTCTATGGAATACTCCGACAACAAGAATATGAAATTTTTGTAAAATTAAACAATAATAAAATTAATTAAATTATTTCTAAATAATTACTAAACCCAACAATTAAAGGTGTTTCCTAAAATATAATTATTATAAAAATTAAAGTCTACAATATTTTATTTCTAAATAATTTCTAAAAAATAAACTACAATTATTATTTTTAAAAACTAACCTAATTAATTTCTAATAAGTAAACTATGAAATTTTTCAAACTTCCGTATTCTTGAATACGGATCCCTCCGTAAACAAGAATATGGTAGACAAAATGTACAAACTCAAATTTAAACGTTCGTACTCTTGTTTACGGAGGGATCCGTATTCAAGAATACGGTAGTTTGAATTTGAGCAGGTACATTTTGTACTACCGTATTCTTGTTTACATAGAGATCTGTATTCAAGAATACGGAATACCAGAGCACGCAAAAAAAATAACAGAAAGGGAAGAAGATGACCTGGAAGACGAAGCTTCTCCTGTACAATGCGAGATGAACTGATGTCAGAGAGAGAGCAATGTGCGATTGGGACTGTGGGAGAGGGAGAGAAACGGACGAGAGAGAGAGAGAGAGAGAGAGAGAAAATGTCAAAGAGGGAGGTGAGGAAGAGAGAGGGGGTGAGGAAGTGAGAAAGGAGGAAGGGGGAGGGGTTAGGGAAATAGAAATTTGTAGTGAGAGGTATTTTGGTCTTTTTAATGGGTGGGGGAGGTGGTAAAATTAAAGAGGGGATGTGCTAAAATCATGGGCCTGATGTGTATTGTGGATTCTTTTCAGTTGGGCTTTAGTCTGCACCAGCTCGCTTTGTTGGCCCTGAGTGTTTGGGCTCTTGATAATCTTACAGCAATTGACCAAAAATTAAATTCTTTCCTCGCTTTCTCTTCTTTTTCCTTTTCGATTCCAAGGGGCTTAGTGGCCAAACACAATTCTTTCCTTGCTTTCTATTACTTCGTTTTCTGTTGAAATGATTGTTCCGGATTTTATAAATTGAAAAAAGCAATGTCTAATAAATTTTTATTTTTTATAAAAAGAGTATCATGTTAAATACCTTGGTTTCTCTTACAAAGTGACCGAAAGATAGAAAAAGATGTCCACCATAAGATTCAAGTAGGATAGATGAAAATGGAAGGATGTTTTCCGTGTGATATGTGATAAAAAAATACCTCTTCTAGCTTAAAAAATTTTTTAAGCACACAACTATAAGACTCCCAATGTTGTATGATATGGAATATTTAATTCTAGATAGTCTAGAAGTTTAAAAAATTCTAGACATTATAAATGGTCCGGAAGTTGACTTTTGGAAGGATAATAAACAACGTAATGGAAATATAGCTTTATGGAGTTAACTCTCGAAAGTTGGTCTTTCGGAGAAAAATACGAATTATGAAAGTGTATTAGCAAAAAAGGATGGTGCAAATAGCAAACCCTCTATATGATGGTCTAAAGCATTTGGTAAGAATACCTTTTGGATCAAAGAATAACCCATAGGAGCCGGACAATGGAATATAAATAATTTGTTGGGTGTTATTATCACCACCCACTCGTTACCCCCACCCCCACAATTTTTGGAATGACGTACATACCCTCTTTCATCAAAACACACCCCTATCACTTCTCCACTCATTCACCCTCCACACACACACACATATACCTTAAACATAGTGTTTACGGAATACATATTTTTTTACGGACGTAAACACCATATCTATAGAACACATTCCGTAAAATTGATGTTTACTTAAAACATATTTTTTTTTAAAAGTGTGCCTTAAACACCAAGTTTACATAACACATATACTTAAAACATATTTTTTTTTAAAGTGTGCCTTAAACACCAAGTTTACGGAATATGTTTTTTGTAATATGTGTTCCGTAAACATGATTTTTATGGTAAAAAAAATGTTATATAAATTAAAAGTTTACGGAACACATTATAAAAGTAGTTTTGTCGACTCCAAAAAATTGTGGGGGTGGGAGTAATGAGTGTGGGGCGGTGATAATATCACCCTAATTTGGTTTTTAAAGACCCAAAACCTTAATATCTACTGTTCTCCCTTAAGCCTAACAATTGCTCTTCTTTCTTTATGTATTGATTCCTTTTCTATTTTTAAATTCTTCTGTTAGTCAAAAAAAAAATCTTCTGAAATAATGTTTACTTTTGTAAGAAAAAGGGAATATTCAATCTGCCTTATAAATTTTCATTTTTGATAAATTAATATTATTTAGACATCTGGATTAATTTAGCTCCAGTTTGGTTACAGAAAAACTTATCTTAAAATAATTTTGTCTTTACAATAAAAAAGAATATATTCAGCTTTAAATTATTAAACTATTTAAATAAAGTTAAATACAAATTAATACATTTTACTTATTCACTTTAACAATAAATTTATTTTAAAAGAACCATGATCCTTAATGAAATAGGTTCGGGGTTAACTAATTTATTCCCAAATCGTGTATAAGCCCACAATTGAAACGTCATGATGAGGTATTGCTTACGCTTGTTTACCCACTTGTGTTACGGTTGCAAATCAAGAGTTATTATATTTTTTAAATGATGAAGCTTTTCGAATAAAATGTTGAAATAACGTGTTTGATTAATGTGACAGTCAATGCAATGTTTATGACAGACTTGGAAGTTTATGTAGATGCAGTGCTTGGTTGAAATTTCATGAAGCTACGTACGAATGAAAATAATAATAAAGCGAATTAATATAGTTTTTTTCTTTCTTCTTCTCGTTTATAATTTGTGGGGTAAGTTGATGGGTGCTAGTTTAGTGGTAGGAGTTTGGCCTTGTAACCCTAATGAATATGGTTCAAATCCCCTCGGGAACAGTTGTAACATGGCCATTAGTGCCACTGAAATAATAACACATCCCCTTCCCCCACCCCTTTTGAAAAAAAAATTGTGTGGTAAGAAATGAACTTACTGACATAGTGACACATGTTGACTTAAAACTAGGGGTGGCAAAACGATCCATTTATCCATCATCCATCCAATCCATCCATAAAGAAATCCATCCAATCCATCCATTACAAACAAAAAAACTAAATGGATTGGATCCAATCCATCCATTTAATTTAACGGATGGTTAGTCATCCATCCACTATTTTTCTAAATCCATTGGATTACACTAGGGGTGGCAAATGGATGGAATGGATAATTTTTTGAATTGTTCATAAAAAATATTTTTAATCATAAAAAATATTTTCAATACAAAAAATATTTTTAATCATATAAAAGTATTTTAATAAACAATAATTTTAATCATAAAAAATATTTTAATTAAAAATATTTTTCTCTCTCCATTCTCTCTCCACTCTTTCCCCTCTCTCTCATCTCTCTCTCCCACCTCTCTCTCATCTCTCTCCCCTCTCTCCCTCTCTTGTCTCTCTCTCCCCTTTCTCTCTCATCTCTCTCCCCTATCTCCCTCTCTCTCATCTCTCATATCTCTCTCATCTCACTCCCTCACTCCTCTCTCTCTCATCTCCCCTTTCCCTCTCTTGTCTCTCTCTCTCCCCTGTCTCTCATCTCTCTCCCCTATCTCCATCTCCCTCTCTCATCTCTCTCTCCATCTCTTCTCTCTCTCTCCATCTCTCTCCTCCCCTCTATCTCTCATCTCTCTCCCTCTCCCTCTCATCTTTCCTCTCTCTCTCTCTCATCTCACTCCTCCCCTCTATCTCTCCTCTCTCCTCCCCTCTCTCTCTTATCTTTCCCTATCTCCTCTCTCTCATCTCTCATTTCTCTCTCTCCCTCCTCTATCTCTCATGTCTCTCCTCTCTTATCTTTCCTCTCTCTCTCTCCCCTCTCTCCCTCTCTCTCATCTCACTCCCTCCTCTTTATCTCTCATCTCCCCTTCTCTCCCTCCCTCTCTCTCATCTCTCCCTCTCTTGTCTCTCTTTTTCCGCTTCTCTCTCATCTCTCTCCCTATCTCCCTCTCTCTTCTCCTCTCTCTCTCTCTCCCTCTATCTCTCATCTCTTTCCCTCTCTCTCCCTCTCTCTCTCTCTCTCCCTCTCTCTCATCTCACCCCCTCCTCTCTCTCTCTCTCTCTCTCTCCCTCTCTCTCTCTCTCTCTGTCTCTCTCTCTCTTTTTCTCATCTCTCTCCCTATCTCTCTCTCTCATCTCTCATTTCTCTCTCTCCTCCCTCTATCTCTCATCTCTCCTCTCTCTCTCATCTTTCCTCTCTCTTCTCGCCTCTCTCTCCTCTCTCATCTCACTCCCTCCCTCTATCTCTCTCATCTCTCTCCTTCTTCTCCTCTCTCTCCTCTCTCTCATCTTCTCCTCTCTCTCCCCTCTCTTGTCTCTTTCTCCCTTCCTCTCATCTCTCTCCTATCTCCCTCTCTCTCATCTCTTCTCTCTCTCCTCTCCTCTATCTCTCATCTATCTCCCTCTCTCTCATCTTCCTCTCTCTCCCTCTCTCTCATCTCACTCCCCCTCCCTCTATCTATCATTTCTTTCTCCTCTCTCCTTCTCTCCCTCCTCGATCTCTCTCTTCTTTCTTCCTTCCTCTCCCTCTCTCTCCCTTCTCCCTCCGTCTCACCCTGTCTCCCCATTGGTACATTTATTTTCATGTTTCCCACTCAAACTCACGCTTGAACGCTCAATTTGCATCCGACAATCAAACGCGCTTTAACTAATTCATGTCTAATCAATATTCGCCTTCTAAAAAAGAAGGCAATGCTTAATATTCATTTTATTCGCTTTGGCGTAAAATTCTAAAGACGAGAATTGAAAACATATTAATCATACAAAAAGATGTACCATTGGTTTAGCTTAATATTTTTTTTTGTGAATATATAGCTTAATATTGAATACGCGTTTGAATATTACGTAATATTCGTTTAGCTTAAAATTCTAAAAACGAATTTCTTAATATTCGTATTCGAAAAAAGAAGGCAATTCTAACTAGTTTTTATAAATAAACTGATTCATTTAATATAGCTATTTATTTTTGGCCACTTTTTTATTAGTCCAGTCTTTGATAAGGGTACTAAAAAACTCCCAGCTTTTTTTTCCAATTGGGAATAAAAATTGATTATTATTATTATTATTATTATTATTATTATTATTATTATTATTATTATTATTATTATTATTATTATTATTATTATTATTATTATGCTAAGATATAGTGAGCAGCAACACATTATTCTTCCGTAAAAAAAACAACACATTATTCAATTACAAATTTTAAAAATTCCAGTTTGTAATTAATTTTCTTGATGGGGCTATACCGACGACCGACATGGGAGAGCAGTCAGTGGTAATAGAAAACGTGATTGAATTCACGGAAATGTGACCGGGACCAGTTTTGATTGGTTTAACAGTTTTGAAACCATTTATAAAACGATTGACAATAACCAAACTGTTTTTGGGAAAAAATATATGATTTTGTTCTAGAAGTGTGATTCTTGTGAAAGGGAGAGAGAGGGGAGAGAGGAGAGAGAGAGATAGGGGAGACAGGGGAAAGAGGGGAGAGAAAAGGGGGAGAGAAAGAAGAGAGAGGGAGAGAGGGGGAGAGAGAGGAGAGAGACAGGGAAGGGAGAGAGGAGAGAGAGGGAGAGAGGGAGAGAGAGATGAGAGAGGGAGAGGAGAGAGGGGAGTAATATGTTTTTTTATGATTAAAAATAATTTTTTTCTAATTAAAATATTTTTTATGATTAAAAATATATTTTTATGATTAAAAATATTTTTTTGTAATTAAAAATATATTTTATGATTAAAAATAATTTTTTGTGATTAAAAATATTTTTTGTGATTAAAAATAACTTTTATGGATGGATTGGATATCTATCCATAAAAAAATTGTTACTGGATGGATTGGATGGTTTTTTTTTTAAAATGGATGATGGATGGATTGGATTTTCTTGATGAAATTTTAGTGGTTGGTAAATGGATAAATGGATTTTTCCAATCCATCTATTAGGAAAGTTTTGTAGTTTTGAAGCCATTTTATGACATTACGACTCTATTCTCAGGCAGCACTTATCCAACGACAAACTTGTATAAGAGAGAAAGGAGAGGGGGAGGGAGGAGAGAGAGGAGAGAGAAAAAGATAGGAGAGAGAGAGATAGGGGAGAGGAGGGAGAGAGAGAGGAGAGAGAGAGATGAAAGAGAGGGAGAGAGATGAGAGAGAAAAGAGAGAGGGGGAGATAGGGAGAGATGAAAGAGAGAGAGAGAGAGAGAGAGAGAGAGAGAGAGAGAGAGAGAGAGAGAGAGAGAGAGAGAGAGAGAGAGAGAGAGAGAGAGAGAGAGAGAGAGAGAGAGAGAGAGAGAGAGAGAGAGAGAGAGAGAGAGAGAGAGAGAGAGAGAGAGAGAGAGAGAGAAGAGAGAGATAGGGAGAGATGAAAGAGAGATGAGAGAGAGGGAGAGAGAGATAGGAGAGAGAGAAGAGAGAGAGAGATGAAAGAGAGGGAGAGAGATGAGAGAGATAAGAGAGGGGAGAGATAGGGAGAGATGAAAGAGAGAGGAGAGAGGGAGAGAGAGATGAGAGAGAGGAGAGAGAGATGGGGAGAGAAGAGAAGGGAGAGAGGAGAGAGGGAGGAGATAGGGAGAAAAAGGAGGGAGAGAGATATGGGGGAGAGAGATATATATGTGTGTGTATATATATATATTTTTAATAGTTAAAAATATTTTTTTTAATTAAAATATTTTTTATGATTAAAAATAATTTTTTTGTAATTAAAATAATTTTTTTGTAATTAAAATATTTTTTATGATTAAAAATATATTTTATGATTAAAAATAATTTTTTGTGATTAAAAATATTTTTTTGTGGATGGATTGGATATCCATCCATAAAAAGTTGTTAATGGATGGATTAGATGGTTTTTTTTTAATGGATGATGGATGAATTGGATTTTTTTTGATAAAATTTTAGTGGATGGTAAATGGGTAAATGGATAAATGGATTTTTCCTATCCATCCATTAGGATCCATGGATGGATTTATCCAATCCATCCATTTTGCCACCGCTACTTAAAACTCGGAAGTGTCAAATTTTAAGACTCCATTGGATAATGTAAGCATGAAGTTTGATAAAATATTTCTTTATGCAATAGAAGTAATTGCTCACTAGAACGTAATTGTTAGGGGAGTTCAAGGGACGGGTTATGTTTGTCCCTCACTCGACTTAATTTACTTTTTTGTCGGGCCAAAATTTTAACCTGAATCCGATCCTAGACCCAAAGAAATCCGACGATGTGCGAGTCTAATTAAGATCGGGTCTATGTAGGACGAGACCGGGTTGACCCGAAGGACAAACATGATAAAATTTAAAATGGTCATATAGTAATATTCAAAATAAAAAAGTTTACGCAATTAGTAAACATATCATGTACATTAGAATTTTGAATTTCTCCAAATATAACATGTGTATTTTTACTCAATTATAATTTTAGGACATTGCTATAAAAGAATAAGAAGAATATACCACTTTAATAAGTATATTTTCAAATAAGTGAAAATATGTGAGGATTCAAAAATAAAAATGTGTATATATATATAAAAGGCAAGTCAAATTTTAAATAGTAAATTGAGAGTATACGTATATATAGTATATATAGGACGGGTTGGGTAACCCGAAGGTTAACCCGAACTCATCCCTAACCCGAGATTGGGTTATAAAATGAGACCCTACTTTGTCCCTATTTTCTATTGGGACAGGGTCAAACCCAACGGGATGGGTCGTCGGGACGGGCTGGGTCATGAACACCCCTAGTAACTGCATTCTCATGACAATTGCTTTTGGATAGGATCTTAACTCAAGTTAACTTGATTTGTAGGAGGGTGATCTCGTATGTATTTGCCTCGATATATGTTCTCGGGGGTCTACACAAGGAGTCTGCGCTGCATTTGTTTGTTAGATGTGACTTATTCTTTCGAGTGTGGTATGATGTTTTCATATGGTTGGGTTAGGATTTGGTGATGCACCCATATTTGTTTCATCTGTTCTTGCTTTTCTCTTCATATGGGCATGGGGCTCGAGATAAACAAGGTATGACCTTAGTTTGACATACAATGTTGTGGGTATTGTGAGAGTTGAGGAATAATTGTATTTTTGCTAATAGGTTATCAGATTTTTCACAACTACTGGAACAGGTCAAAGTTTAGTCGTGGAAGTGGTATTTGGCGAAGACTAAATGTGGCCTTTGTCTCTGCTATGAATGTTATATTGTGTGTGTGTGTGTGTATTATGTTTTAGACCTTGTTGAGGAGAAGACTATTGATGGGGGTGGCACATTACCTTCGCCTTGATGCTGAAGGATCCCAGGATCCTAGTGTATGACGACTTTGAGCTTCAGTACCATGATGAAGATGATGCAGGTTGGGAGAGAGATTACTCTCGCCATACTGTTGTATATACAGGGCTCACGATCGTGTACTTTCATTTGCTTGGCTCTCTAAGGGCTAGTTTTGTTAGAGACTTCCATATTGCTCATAGATTTCCTTTCCATCGCATGTGGGAGGATCCCACTAACTATCATCACAATTATGACTCCATCTGGCATTCCTATACTAGATCCTACTATATTGTCCTTCCTACTAGGAGTTATTCCCGTGATGCTAGTTAGAGGGATGGGGCCAAATACAGGAGGTCTGTGGCGTATGACTTCTCCGACCCATCTTTTCTTGTACAATAGGAGCTCGAGGTCGTATGTTGGGAGTTTTCATTATTCGTGTTGAGGGATAGAGTTTTGTGGATAGCCTGCTGATTTTTTTTTTGTATATGGTCAGGATTCTTGTGTTTTGCTAAACTTTTGGGAGCGTTATTTTATCTTTTGACGAGGCGAGGGTTTAGGCCTCTTATTTTTCGGATGACTGTACTTATTACTTTACTTTTAATAATTTTTTTGTACTTTGAGACATATATGACACTAGTACACGTGAGCTCCACTGATGGGGCCACAACACTTATGTATGACACTTCTGATAAGCGCGCTAAAGCTTATTATGCGATTAAACTTAGTTAAATAAGGTTTCACATTAATGGGACGACGATGCATCTCATTTGGTGGTATCAGAAAAGTTTGGTCTTTACTAGACCGTGAGGCTAGGATGTCATTACGAGCTATATCAAGTTAGACCTACATCAAGTACTAACTATGCTTAGAAGTTAGGTAGAGTGTTTATTTTGTGAGTTATCTGTATTGTTGGCAGTATAAATAACTATTTTGATCATTCATAAGATATATTGCATATACTTACGTGATTCCTTATGTCTTATGAATGTTAGGGATAATGATTTCTTTTTGAGGATTTCATGGCTCGTGGATGTGGTAGATCAACTTAGGGTAAAGTTAATGAAAAGCCTAATGGCCATGGCAAGACTTCTCATGTTGGAGGTAAGGAGGAGTCTTCGGAGACATTGCTCACCGTTTGAGAGTTGGTTACAACTATGTTGTGAAAAACCTAACAGAACACTCAACTATTATAGATCACTATGGAGCAACAGCACAACAACAACAATAAAGGCAGAAGGCAGAGTCTGAGGACGCTGGACTGATCGCCTTCCTGAAAGGGAAGCCTCCACAGTTCAAGGGTGAGTTTGATTGAGAGTGCAGATTTTTTGATACAAGATCTAGAGAAGATCTTTGCGGCGATGAACTGCCATGAAGACACGAAGGTGATGTATGCATCATTTATGTTACTTTGGAGTGTTGAGTCTAGATGAAAAGGGAAGAAGAAAATGTTGGAGCAAGAGATGAGAGTAGTGACCTGTGAATTATTTCAAGATCGTCTTCTGGAGAACTTCTTTCCTAGGATGACTCGTAGAGAGAGAGAATGATTAATAGTCCGAGACAGGGAGGATTGTCCGTAGGAGAGTATGCTGCTAAGTCTGAGGCTCTGTTGAAGTATTCAAGGTTTTATCAGTTGCATCTGAGTGAGGAATGGATGTTTCGTAGGTTTCGGGATGGATAGCGGTATGCGATGTAATGAGCAGTGATGCCTTTAGGTTTGCTGAGGTGGTGGAGAAGAGTAAGGAGCTGGAGGGTATTGATCATATGACAGATCAATAGAGGAATGATAGACCTATTAGGAGTGGTGGTTTTGGTAGAGGTGGTATGCAGAGGGGGACTAGAGATAGAGGTGGTAGGTCTCAATAGTGGAGAGGTCCATATGACTGACTAGTGCAGCAGTGGAGGACGAAGGGATATGCATTTTTACCAGTGTGGTAGAGTTGGTCACTTGGCGTGTGACTGTTTTCATGGACATGGAGTTGTTGTTAGGCCTGTGGTTGGTGGACGAGGTCTGGGAGATGGAAGAGGAATAAGTTCATGAGTAGGTGGGGGAGTTGGAGCTAGTGTAGGATGTGGTACAAGCGCTGGTGCAGGAACTCAGGCAGTGAGACCTCAGGCCACTGGGAAAGTGTTTGACGTGAGGGGAGATGAGTCCTTTTGATTGTCTTATCTGATTAATTAAGGTATGTGTCTAGTCTCGAGTAAACTCTTATTTGTTTTGTTTGAGTTATAGGCTACACATTTTCTTATATCACATGAATGTGTGGATCATTTACAGTTGCGTATTTCTTCTTTGCCATATAGTCTAGTAGTTTGTACTCCTATTAATGATTCTTTGACTATTATGTCTTATGTTTGAGATGCCTTATTGTGGTAGAAAATAGAATTTTTTTTTTGTTAATCTTGCTTGTCTTCCTTTACAACAATTGGATATTATTCTAGGCATGGATTGACTTTCCTCTAACCATGTAATTTTGGATTGTGCCCATAAGACTCTTTCTTTTCCCGAGCAATCTAGTGTGGTATTTTCCACTGATAGTAGCTTTACATTGAGTAGTGGTTCTCAGGAATATGTGACGCTATTTTCTACGAATGTACAAGATACTTCTAACATAGACTCTTTGCCCGCAGTGCGTGAATTCCTAGAGATTTTCCCTAATGATTTTCTAGGTTTGCCACGAGAAAAAGAGATAGGGTTTTCAAAAGATCTTATTCTTAGTATTGGACCTCTTTTGGTAGCACCCTATCGAATGTCACCCGCAAAGTTAGTTGAGTTAAAGAAACAGTTGGATGATATGTTGAAGAAAGAGTGTATTAGGCCTAGTGTTTCACTGTGGGGAGCTCAATTGTTGTTTTTAAAGAAAATGATGAAGCCTCTAGATTGTGTGTAGATTATTGGACTAAAAGTTGGGGCGGGGATTAAATCACTCAATTACAATACTTAGGGGACTAAAGTGGAGGAAAATTTAGGGAAAACCAGGAGAATCCCTTTCTTGCACATAGGGAAAAACATTAGAGACTCAATTCATGCAATTGAAAAGTGGGTGGTCAAAATCACACAATCTTGATATTAGATTGATTAAAAGTGGAATTAAGCATTTTTTTTAATTCGAACTCTTACATTATAACAAAAAAAAAACCTCATATGTATGACTCATTATACCTAGTATTACTTTCTTCTTTTATATTTTAATGACTTTTAAAATTAGTTGACACTACAAGAAAACTGCATATTACCGACGGCCCCGACTCCGTCGGTAATATTTTAATTACCGATGGTCTGGCCGTCGGTAATGCGCCGAAAATAAGCTGTGTCTGAAATTATTTTTTTGGCTGTTGGTAATTATCGACGGCTGATCGGCCGTCTGTAATTACCAACGGCTTAGCCGTCGGTAAAGAATTATTTTATTTTGTAATTTAGTTTTTAAAATTATTGACAGAAAAGTTGTCAGTAATTGTAAAATTTAACCGTTATATTTGGTCATTAACGACGGCTTAGCATTCGGTAATGGCCTATTAAATTACCGACGGCTAAGCCATCAGTAAATTGGGCGGTATTTAAATTTTTTTTTACCTTATCCATGCGAACTGCTCTCCTTCCTCACTCTTATTATCAAACGCTGGTTTAGAAGAGAGAGAAGCTCTCATCTCTCTCTCTCTCTCCATGAACACCGCCCCCGCCCCACTTCTAGCGGTCGCTCCGCCTCGTCCAGCCTCCGTTGGCCACGAAACCACCACCATTCTTCTCCTCTCTTCATCCTCTACAAGACCCACCGATTAGATTTCGAGTTTGAACCATTTCTGGGAAACCACCGCTGCAGCCTTCAAGGCCCTATTCTGCCACCGTCCGGCCGAGTTTGGCCGCGCCACCACCATGGTTTTTCTTCTCTCATCATCCTCTACAAAAAGGTCTACTCCTTTTTGCAAAAACAAACAGATTCGAAACCCTAAACCGCCACCTTTAAGTTGCGATTTCGGCCACCGTGGGCCTCCATTCGAAAAAATAAACCGATCATCGTGTTCTTCTCGAACCACCGTGCTGGAGACCTGAGACTGCCACCATATCTTCTTCCTCTTATATTGGTGAGTTGATTCCTCTCCTTGTTTCTTCCCAGATTTGATTTCCCCCAATTTCTGTCAAAAACCCTAGACTTCCAATTCCATTAATCCAAGTTTGAATGAGTTTTGTTAAAAAACCTTGAACATACTTGGATTCCATTCCTAATTTATGCCTTGTCTTATGTAATATTCGCTACGCTCCGCTAGCTCAGCTCCCCCGCCCCCCAGCCTTTTTGATACTGCATCATATGAGCCATACTCAATAAATACAGACACAGATTTTTTTTAACTGGTCAACGTATTTCATGTAAGTGATTAACGCAGTTCATGTAAGTGGTTAACGCAATCCACTAACTGGTTAATACAAACACATTTTTTTTAACTGGTTAACGCATTTCATGTAAGCAGTCCATTATCTGGTTAATAGACACACAGTAATTGTTAACCAGTTAGTAAACTAGATTAACCACTTATTTGTACTGCGTTAACCACTTTTATAATAATTTTTTTTTTGGAAAAAAAAGTATTTTTCTAAAGAAATATTTTTTTGAAAAAAAAAAATCCGTACATGTACGGACATACAGTCTATACACGTATGAACGTATGGTGTAACGTAAGGTGTCGCCCAAAATGATGTGCAAATAGCGCAACCGATTGTTATATAAGGTTAATGAAAGCATTCCCACACAGTATTCCAGTCTTCAATTCTTTTAGTAAATTGTAATATTAATGTGTTTTTTTAGGGAATCTAATATTAATGTGTTATATACTAGCAAAAAAAATATTAATGTGCTATATAAATAGTTATTTTATTATTTTAATTTAATTATTTTAAAAATAAATAAAAGTATCTCAGCACTTTTGTATATGTTAAAAACCCGATCTTTCGTCACTACAAAAAATGCGCTAATTTGCGGCGGTTTTTTTTTCATTTTGAGGGGGTTTTCGACCTCCGCTAAATGATTTGCGGGGGTTTTAGCCAAGAAGATTACGTTCGCCGCAATCTATTTGCGGAGGTTTTTGGAAACCGCTGGTACGCGGCCTATATTGCGGGGGTTTTATTGTGGAGGTCGTAAACCTCCGCAAAATGTAACGTTGACTACAACTTTATATAGTTATTTTGTGGGGGTTTTTAACCTCCTTTAATTGCCA
This sequence comes from Calophaca sinica, assembly GCA_037113605.1. Lineage (NCBI taxonomy): Eukaryota > Viridiplantae > Streptophyta > Magnoliopsida > Fabales > Fabaceae > Calophaca > Calophaca sinica. The sequence goes on along the minus strand of CM073735.1, from coordinate 51,031,832 downwards.
GTCATGAGTTCTAAAACTCCCCATCAATATTTTCATTTGTAATCAAATTTTTGAATTGATCCGCGATTTTATTATTTGCTTCCCATTATTATATATCTTGCTATTAATTTGTTACAAATTATATCTATTGTCTAATACTTTATTCCAACAAAAAAGAAATAATTTGTTGCAATTGCAAAACATAAAAATAAATTTTATAATAGTACTCACAAAATCTATTCAAAATATATAACCATAATTGCACTCCAAATATAATCCATAATATATTGTACTCCAAATATTTGTTGTTCAAACATCAAATGTGATACTACACCAAAAAAATAATACTAAAGGAACCTAAAAGAAGTCTTATATATATAGAACTCCATAAGAAGTCTAATACTAAAAGAACTTAAATATCTTCAAGCATTGCTATCACCAGATGATCCTCTTACATCCAAAGGCGAATCAGGCTTGCTTGCAGCATCTGTTGGCTGAAATAACAAAAAAAAAATACTTAGTTAAAATACTTAAAATTACAATTAAAATATTCAAAATGATGTAACAAGCATGAGCAGTAAACAACAAGATCATGGAATTGAAGGTTTCACAAAGACCATTTAACTAGAAAAATATTTCATGTTTCAGCAATTGATCAGCTTTCTTCACGTCAGCCAACTCAGAAATTCATTAATTAGGCTGGTCATTCTAGTTTATAATTAAAGAAATTGAATGTTCCATGAACACATCTCAAATTACTATTAGAAAAAGATAAGAATGTAGATTTGCAACAGCCATCACAACACATTATTAAATTTAATATAAACTAGAGAAGATTTAAAGTCTTGAAATAGCTACTAGCTAGTTTCATTGTCAATAATAACAGTCTAATCCCAAACACATCAAGTCCTAATTGCTAGCTTGAACAACCATTTCTTACATAGATAACTATTGTCTCATTATATAGATAGCCTTCCTATGACATAAAAAAGGGTCATACTTGAACACAAATCCAGCATCTATGATGTCAATTTTATTGTTGGAAACTACTTAAAGTAGCTTTTCAAATAATCAGAAATCTAACTCTTCTCAATAGCTTAAATAAGCACACTGCTGACTTTTAAAAATTGATTTCTTTTTCAGAAAAAAGTGATTTGAAAAAGTGAATTCTCATAATATAGTACTTATGAAAACAAGCTAAGTCCTTGAACTTCAAAATTTACAAGGAAGGATAAAGTGTTTCACAATAAGTCTCATTCATTCAACCTTTGTGAGTTCAACATCTCTTCTCCTTTGTTGATAAACTTTATTGTAAAATTTCAGGTAGACTACATATTAGGAGAAAGGCCAATTAAGATGGGATATGCACCAAAAACAAAACAGCCACAATAACAGCCACATCAAAACCAAAAACAAAAACAGCCACAATAATCACATCAAAACCAAAAACAGCCACATAATAACTAATAATAATAGCCATAAGATTCATACAAGTACTTACATTTGATGAACCAAAGAAGCCAAGTAATTCTTCAGGGACCATCTGGATTTTTCATCTACTTCGTAAACTTAATATGTTTGTCACCTTTGATATTAGAGAAAAAATGTCATCTATTATCAGACGATTACCAATCAACAGACGGTATGCTTCATTCAATATCTCTCTTTCTAACCAGTGGATTTTTTTTTTGTTCTTTAATTGTAGTTGACTCATTTCATTGATATAAGGATAGTGTTTGTTAGATAAGTCAGAACACAAGTGTATATTATTTATTGAGGGTAGATAAAAGAACAAAATAAGGTAAAATGTGTATGTTTTGGTTTCTGCTATACCAGCTTGTTCTTTTTAAATTGAAGTCTTCATAGATAGAAGACCTCAGCATGAAATTGCAAACTTGATGGTTTCTATTGCATATATATCCTTTTTGTATGACAATAGTATGCAGATCATATAATCTAAAATTGATTCTATTGGTCACTTTATTTATTTTGTCATCATCGTCAGTCATTTTAATATGAAATGATACTTGTGTTTCTAGCCTTTTGGTTGAGCACTAAAAACTAGTTATAGTCCACTTTATTTTGTACTACTTTAACTGGTTATCTTTTCATTTACATTGGGTTTGATCAAGCGATGAAGAACATGCAACTCTATGAAGAAACTGACCTTTTCAGAGAGAAAGGAAACGAAACTGTTCCAGCAACAGATTTTGAGGGTATTAAAGTGTTTGCCTTAAATCTGGACAATCCAAAATCATAAACCTGATCATGAAATGAAAAAAGAAAATAATTACTTGCACAAAATAATGTTATGAAATCTCATAATAAACTATCAAGATGAAACAACACTCGGAAATTCTGGAAATTAGAAACAAGGCAACAAGCATGAAAATAGTGAAACTGAAACGAGGTACACAAACATTAAAGCTCCCTATTTTTTTAACTGAAACTAAAAATAATAGCACAACACAAATAGAAGTGTTTTTTTAATGACCAAAACACAAACACACTTCTCTGCCATTGTGAGAACTCCCACTGTATTTTCTGGATTAGACTGTATCATTGAGATGAAAATACATTCATCAGCACAGGTGAACCTTACGCAATAATCTGAACCTTAGATTTAAAAACCTATTCTGAAAAATACAACATCAACAATAAAACATTCAATTTACCTCATATCAAGCGAGCTATCATGTTCCAACAATCTTTTCTCTTCACTAATTACTAGTTAAAAAGTGATCTTTCCACTCCTGACACCTAGTAGTAGGAACCAAACCTTAGCAACATTTAATAAAAATGAGTAATTCATCAATATGCACAAATAGAACATAAGCCCATTCAATCTGTGATTTGGCATCAGCAAATTTTCATAAAATAGTTTTGAGTCTTGAGCAAAAGCAAAACCAAAACACAATCAAACTAGAGGAAACTATTTTAGCACAGCCTAGATAAAGCGATAAACATAAGCAGAAAAGACAACAAATAGTAACATACTTGGCTTGAACTTGGCAGCTCTATGCCTCGTCAATTCAGGTGGAGTTGGACTGTTGCTCTGACACCTAGTAGTAATATCATCCAACCATCATTACAATCTTTCCTCTTCACGTTATCATCCAACCATGATTTTGGGATGTTTTTGTCACTTGCAGTTCCTCAGCTGGATGCAAAATAAATTTGGTGTAAAACAGGAGAATAGAAACTCAGGTAATAAAGCAAACAAACAAACTCATGATGAAGAAATCCCTTCCCCCTTCTCTCCCAAACGATCCAATCAGTTCACTGTTAACAAAAGAATGAATCTTTCAACAACAAAAGCACCAAAGAATTACTAATAATCACAATAAATCATGAGCATATCCAACCAAAATAGAAGAGAAACTCCAATGGAAACTCCTTCATAAGGAATGCATACCTCCCTCAGAAACTCCTTCAATTGAAAATCCTTGACTGCAACATCTTGATTTGAGGGCAGAGACGCGAGGGAAGAGGTGAGGGCAGAGACGGCGAGGTGCACAGAGGTGCAGAGGTGCACGGCGAAGGCAGAGACGTCGACGGTAGAGAAAGAAGCGGGGACGGCAGAGACGACGAGGAACGCTGAAGAGGAACGCGGACGACGGCAGAGGCGGCGATGAACGCGGACGACGGCAGAGGCGGCGAGGAACGCGGACGACGGCAGAGCGATGTTCAATTTAGAGGAGGGAACTGATGCTTGTTTTCCATTAGCTTACGATATTTCCATCGAAATAGGGTTTCTCGAGGGGGAAAGGGGAGAAGCGGCGGGCTGTTTCATTTAGAGGAGGGAACCATCAAAAAAAATAAAGGGAAAAAAGGGAGAGGGAGATGTTGAATTAAAGGGGGTTTTTAACCCCCTCAATTTAAACGAGTTTTTAACACAACCAGGCAACGAAAGTGTCTTTTTTTAAATTAATCTGGGGGGGGTTTTAAAAACCCTGCAAAAAACCGCCCCTATTTGGCCCTTTTTTTGTAGTGCATGGTAATATATTTTACTCATTTATAAAAATAATTTCACTGATATTATTTTATTATTATATGAAAAAATACACTTATTTATAACACATGTTTATATTAGGATAAAAAAATTATTTATATATTACCAATAATTGTATAATATTTAAAAGTTTATTCATTAATATTTCAACTTTTTAAATCATATGACAATATTTTTTTATTTAGAAATATTCACTTTTTATTTTTATAAAATGTAAATTTAGTTTTTATGTTGTCTCAATTTTGTTTTAAATTAAAATATAGTAGTTCATCCTAACTATTCTTTTATAGATTGTTAAAGTATCGTTAGTTATTTATTGTTATTGTTTGATTATAAATATATCAATTGTAGGTTTGAGATATTATTATTGAATCTCAATTCAATACATATTTTTATTTTGTACAATTTGATAATGAAGTTTTAACTATAATTGCAAGTAAATTACTTAAATTTCTCTATACTACTTTAATCATAATAGTTTATTGTAAAATATTTATATTAAGTTTAATTTTTTGTTGTGTTTTTACTATTAAAGTATAATTAAGTAATATTTGACTTGATATTTGCGGTATATATTACATTTTATAAGATGTTTCATTTTTTTCATACATAACCAATTAATATTTTAAAAATATATTAAATAAATATGCATTTCTACATATTAAATTAACAATATAATTTTAATATTTAATTTTATATGAAATAAACAAAAGTAATCAAAGGACCCGTGCGTGGCACGGGTACCTTTCTAGTATTTATAGTACTGCAATTATTTTTAACAAACCTACAATATTATAATTTGAATGGTTGGATGATAAACGATAACACGATATCAGATTCTCTGATTGTCGTAGTTACAGATGATTTGGACCACCCGATTTTAATCGAGTGACACACATTTTAAAATTAAATTTTGTATATAATTTCCTCAAATCAAAATACGAGTTGAGAGCCAAAATCATCCGATGAGATTCCGTGTGACTTGCCAACACTGCATCATTACTCACTTTTGTTTTTGGTGGCCTTTATGGCACAGTAGCTGCATACACCAGCCATACGTTAGAATGACCTCAACATTTTAAGAAATTAATTTTAGGAAAAAATGAGAGAAGCAAATGCAGTAATATGATTACGTGTCAGGTGACAATTTTTTGGTGGGTAGTCAGATGAGTATTTGTCAACATATTATAAAAAATAATACATTTGTTTTTTGTTTTTGACAAAAAAAAATAATACATTTGTTGAATCATGTTAAATTATCTTAATAATTATATACACAAAATATAGAGAGTTTAGATACCCGTATCACCGTATATATGTATTTATTAGTAGATATTTACTTATTATATTATAAATTATAAATTATATATTAAAATAAAATGATCTAATGAGGTAGTATCAAGTAATTTTGTAACTGTATTAAATTTTATATTTTATATACATGATCTATTTAAAGAAAAATTTCAATTTAACAATTAGATTAGTAAAAAATTCTAAAAATATAAGTATATTATTTTTAACATTTAGTGTGTGTATGTACCAAACCGGTGGAAAATAAAGTAATGTGATGGAATATTGCTGCGGGATAGGCGCTGCTCCTGTAGGGGTAAAAGTTAAATTTTACCAATAAAAAGTATACTTAATATTTATCGACATGCAACTCATGGACAATATATATACCTGCAAATAGATGTGAGAATAGGTCAGACTGCTCGACAGAAGTTTACAGTTTAGTCTACGTTAGACCCAAGTCAGGTTAGATTTTTTTAAATAGACTAGGCTAAAGTTTTTTGAGAAGCTTATTTAGCTACAAAGCGGGCCACCCAAAAAGTCTTTTAGGCCTAATAAACCGATCTACTTAAGTAAATATAAATAATAATTTTATATTACTAATATTATTATATTAGATTTTGTACATTGTTTAATTCATATACCTACTGACATTTTCTATAATTTGAGCATATTGACTTACATAAATTTTTGACATACTTAAAGACCTTATTGCAACATAGAATTTAAATAGGCTATCATATAAGATTTGATTACCTAAAAGATCATGTTAGACCTTGAAAAAGCTTTATATCATACAAATAAATCAGAATCAGACATTATAAAACTCAGCTTATTATATCTATTTACACCCCTATGTCTCATGTCTCTTAATGCAGTAGTTTTAGTTTTTTTATAGCTTATTAGAAGTAGAACTTAATCTCATTGGTCTATTAGCCCGTTAGTCCATTTAAAGATCGGTCAGATGAATTATTCAAAGACGTTAATATCAAATAGGCTTTTAAGTATACTAACAAGCCACATCAGGCTTTCAAAAATATTAGACCAGACATAAAAAAAAGCCTATAACAAATAACAGACCAAACTTAGGCATTAAATTTTTTTTTGATCAAGTTAAGTTTGGGCTTTAAAAAGGCTAGCTCGACTGGGAAGTGGCAAATTGGTTAAAGCTTCCACAGCTTTCCTAAAAATAAAATATATATATATATATATATATATAAAACTTCCACAGCTAAAAAATATATCGTAGTATCAAATATGCTCTCATGGACAACAAAAAAATGCAATGAAATTGACAACTTCCATTATTTAACACTTAGATGGAAGTTATTATTATATTATAATATATACTCCCTCCGGCGTTAATTATTAAAAAAAAATATATATATTTGGTATAAATTTAGATCAAATACATTTATTTTTTTACTTATAATTAAGGCCGGAGGCAGTGGCGGATACAAGTTGAAAGGGTTGGGGGCAATTGTCCCCATGAGAAAAAAAATTTACTTATACCTACTTAGTAATTTTTTTAATTGCCCCTAATAAAAAATAAACTTTGTCCCCAACAATATTCAATCACTCAAACTCAATGACTTGGGCCCATTACACAACCCCACCCTTAGAGACTAAAATATCTCTAAAAATTATCCTAAAATGTATTAATATATCTGATATTTGAGATATTTGATAACCAAATTGGTACTTTTCATTTTTTAGAGAGTCAATATATCTCTATATTTTTTATATTAATTTAGGTCTTTACTCTTTTTTTAAAAATAAGCATTATAAATTATAAGTGACAAAATTTTATTCCCACTAATTAAACTTTCTGGATCCGCCACATGCTGGAGGCGCTGTGCATTTTGGGGAGGGAGTATTCACGTGCAATTTGTTTTCTAAAAAAATTAACTGTGCATTCTGGGATGTACATATTCAGCTCATTCAATTTATTGACATTGGATCTGACAACTAATAGGGTCACGCTAAATTGGCAATAAATGACAACACCTACTTTTGACACCGTATATCCGTATATGTACGGACCATATATCCGTATATATACGGACAAAATTTATTTTTTTTCAACCAAAAAAAATACACACACCGCATGCGGTGAGTTTTTTTTTTAAAAAATTCTGTGCGTATGTCCGTACAGTATCGATATGTCCGTATTATATGGACATACGGTGTCATTCGTACAGTTGTCGAATTTTATTGTCAACAAAACATTTCTGCAACTAATATAGGGGCCCAATTTCAAATGCAAAAAAGAAAGGAGTATTTATTATAACTTTCAAGACGTGGAAAAAGTTTTTTTTTTATTAATCACGGAAAATGTTTTAATATAGAAGAAATTTAATAAACATTTAATTGGTATCCACTGTTTGCGTAATTTTTTTTTATAACGTCAATTAATATATTTAATAACACATAAGATAATTTGTGATTAGTTGTCGGTGTAAAAACTTTTATACTAACAGTACATCAAAATTAAATTCTTAATTTGACTTGTAAAAATATATACTATATATAATATAATTCTGTCACGTTTTAAATGACAAATATTAGTATTATATGTTAGGTGTGAGAATCAAACCCTCTATCTCCTCATCACTTCACTTCTTAACTCCCTCATCCCAATCATAAAGCCAACCTTATAATCAAATAATCACATTTCTTATAATTAGAGCTAACACATAAGAGCACCACCGAGAGGTTTTTAAACACCGAGAGGTTTTTAAAGCGTTCTTATGTTTAAGAGCCACTTCTTCTGGGGTTCACGACTGCAGTGCTCCAGCTGGCTGCCAAAGGGGAGAATATTTTCATATGCAAGCAATGAGCTCTTAAGTTTAAAATATAATAATTACAATATTTAATTAGGAAAAGTCAATAAAATCAACCAGGAAAACAACCAACAATCCAAAAAACAATCAACCTACTCAGAGAATCCATAGAAGTAAATCCAAAAAATGAAATCAACGACTCAAACAAAACACAAAGAAGTAAATCCAAAGAAGCGATATCATGATGGAGAAGAAGGAGAGACACCATGACGGAGAAAGAGGAGTGTCGTTGTGACAGAAAAGAGAAGCAATGTTGTCATGGAAGCAACAGAGTCAAAATTGGCAATGATTTTCTTGCGACAGAAGATGACGGCTCGCTACTGTCTTCTCTTCGTCGATGACTCTTCTCACGATGGGGGAGGAGATCTTCTCTGTTATGGGGGGGAGAAGAATGCACGACGGAGAACATCACTGGGTCAATATCATAAGAAGTTATAATGAGTCTTGGTTCCTAATTCCACAATTTTATTCATCTAAAAGAATCATATATCAAACCAACTATGTCGAGATCCCTCAACAAAATGACAAAGTTGAGCTAAAAACACCAACATATCCTCGAATATGGCTCATATTCTACATTTTTAATCTCAATTGTCAAAAAATTTCTTGCAATATATTGTCTCTCATGTACATCAATAAATAAAATAGTAATTGAATTCTTGAACATAAAATCCCCTTTTGAGTACATGTTTTCAAAATAAACATGATCTCAATACTCTTAAGTTTTTTGGGAGTTTGTTTATTCTTCGACGCTAATGAGTCATTGTACAAAAGTTAGACCCTTGTACAATTATGTTTGTCTTCCTTATTTATAGTAATGGATTAAAAGATTATGCTCCTTTTTACATAATACTAGAGAAATTCTTGTGTTTTGTAGAGTAGTGTTTCATGAAAGTGAACTAATTGGCAAAAGTCGGTGCTAAATAGTAATTTAGTGTCGACTTTTCATCACGCGTCATGGTTGACGCTTAAAGGCTAGAAGCTAAATTTAAGTGTCGGTCGCAAATCGTCGGCTAAGAACGATGCTAATAAAACACAAAGTAACACCGACATGATGGTCACTTAATAGATGCTATATTGTCTCCAAACCATTCTAGCCAACTCCACTTAGAGTCAGCCAAGTCGATGATGCAAGTGCATTTTTTAAGTAGCGTCGGCTTAATGGATGCAACACGTTCGCTTATATTTCTGAGAATCGGCTAGATCAACGCAAACTTCTACCCAATTATTATTTTTAGTGTTTTGTTGCATTAAGAAGAAACATGGACATAATCATGTCACCAACAACTAAAAACATAAATTTTAAATATAGGTAGACTTATAAACCAATAAATAGACTTAAATGACAAACTAAATAGATATGAATAAAAGAATCAATAAATAGATAAAACATCTACAAATCAATACAAAATTGCATGTTACAATGAACACAAATCAAGTAACAAATCAAAGAACTATTGTTACTAATCCGTACACAGTAGATAAAATAGAAACCAATCTCGATGGGGACGGCAATGTGGGGGAGCCTCATCCAATCTAGATCATCATTGTATTCTAAATATTGATAATGAGACTGACCGGCACTTACAACACCAGATGATTGGAACTCGAGAGCTGCCATGCTCTTAGTCATTGCACGTACGACTGCTCGTGCAGGATAGCACAAGCTCTTAATTTGGTGGTGATCATATGCACCATGAAAAAAATGCATTTGTGTTTGCTTGACCTATGCTCATTTTACGGTCGGGCTTGGTCAATCATATGTGAAGTAGGCTGGAAATATTGGAGACAATATAGTGTCTACTTAGTAGTCGCCAGGCTAATGCTTCTTGCATCGGCCACTTTATTAATTAATGTCTTCCTTAGGGTCTGCCAGCTCGTGGTTGACGCTTAATAATTTAGCTTCTAACCTTTAAGTTTTGATTCTAGATGGATCTCAGAATAAGAGGAAAGTGGTACCTCACGGCGGTGGAAGGGTGGAAGTGACCGTAATGAGTGGTGGTGCTGCTCGAGCTCCGATGGAGGATGTGAGCGGTGGCCACCTGCAAACACTCTGACGCTCAAGTCAGTATTAGAATGAGGTGAGTGCTAGGGTTAGAAGAGGCATACCTTGTGAGGTGATAACATTAGGCTTATTAGCCTTGAAGCTAGGGTTAGCTCTTAGAAGAAACCATGCCAATTGGGCCAAGTTGTTGGAGTCTATTAAAATGGTGTTTGGGCCTAGGATAGGTCCGGATCAGAAGCCCCCCAAGTCGGTTGCTCATGTAATGTGGAGCCGACTTAGGAGCATAGTTAACCCTCATGGGGTTGTTGTCCTGCATGTGTTAGTTAAGAAATACAAGATGCGCACAGTGTAAACACATGTTTTGATTGTATTGCCCCATACCGAACTAGCATGTTGGGAATATGCGTTTGAGAGTGAATCCCTTTGCGAGCTTGTCACAATTATTTTCAAATTGGCCTCAAGTGCCATATATGTTTAGGAAATGATAAGCATAAAACATGAAAATGTATACCTCGTCGGAAGACTGAGATATGATATTGAAGTTTTCGTCCGAGCTTAAGAGCTTTAGCGAGAAATCCTGACGAGATGTCGAGATTCATCCTCAACCGAGCGTAGGAGTTCGAAAAGGGAACCTCGGTAATGCTGAAATCCTTAGCCATATAAAACAGAAGACAAGTAGTCTAGAACATGTATGTATATGTTAAAGTAATACTTAGGCTATTTCAATAAGCATTATTATAAGGATCATATTATGCCTCAATCAAGGTGTGCAGTCGTCATGAGTCTGCTTTTGCTGCACTTGGAGGCAGAAATTTGCCCAAGTTGGGGCAAATCTCATAGGTTTCTCCTGTTCTTATCATTTAGCTAAGGAGAGATGGAAAAAGTGTGTCTGATCAAGCTTATTCTCACCAGTTTAATGGAATTAAATGATAGACAATAGGTGTCGTCCTTTATGGACGATAAATTTCCCATTAGTGGTTCATAAGGGAATGTGGCTTGATTAAAGTATGAAAATGTATACCTCGTCGAAAGATCGAGGTGTTACGTCGATGTCCTCCTCGTCCGAACTTGAGAACCTGGAGGAGGAATCTAATGAGATGTCCAGATTCGATCAACCAAGTGCGGGAGCTTGGAGGTAGAATCTGACATATGAAATTGTATACCTCGTCGGAGGACCGAAGTGTTATGTCGATGTACTCCTCATCCGAACTAAAGAATTCGGTGTGGAAATTTGCTAAGATGTCGAGATTCGACCAAGCAAGTGTGGGAGCTTGGAGGTAGAATCTGACGTATGAAAATGTATACCTTGTCTGAAGACCGAGGTGTTATGTCGATGTTCTCCCATCCAAACTCACCAATTCGGTGGGGAAATCTTCTGAGATGTCGAGATTCGTTCAACTAAGTACGAGAGCTTGGTGGTAGAATCTGACCTTTATGCGGTAGTATCACATCGGAGAAAAGGCCCGGCCAAGAGAGTTTCTCCTCTACCCCAAAGATCAGAGCGATTTCTATAATATCGGGGTAGACGTAACCGCGAAATGACCCTCAGCGACTTGGTGGCTAGGCAATGTTGGGGGGCCAACCGAATTCGTGCACGATATCGGATTTTATTATGACCAAGCGTAGGAGCTCGGAAGGTGAATCCCAGCGTTTTGAAGGCCGAGGTAGTCATGTGAAGCTGTGTCACTTAGCCGCTTTGGGCGTTATCTAGTTCCTGCATAAGAGGATCATGTACAACTTCAATTGGAGAAATCATTAGTAATTGTAAAGAAATAATCTACTAGATGTAATAGATTTTCATGTTATCCGATGTGTCGGACTTCGATTTTTGGTAGTGGCTGGTTTTTCTTTAATCCCAGCTCTTAAATTTGAATAGACTTCGCTCCTTGAAGTGGAGTGTATGTGTTTTATACATGCTCCTTGGAGTGTAATTCATGGTATATAGTTCCTGCCAACCAAATGAAAATACAGGAATCCCAAGTATGAAAATATAATCATACGGGAGTAAGACTCAACCGTTAAAGATTTCTCCTTTCCTTTGTTGGTGTTGAAACCTTATCAGAAAGGTTGAGATAATCTTGAAGTTACCCAATTTGGGCGAATATGAATCACGCCGATTTAGCCCAGCAAATGTGTTTCGAGAGAGCGGATACGAAGTGATCCAACCATATTATGCCATATTAGTCGGCGAGATAATGTTTGCAATGTTGATTGCGAATATGATAAGTGTAAAGAAGGAGGACCCTTGATTAGATGTGCAACTCGTGATCATTTCCACCGAGTTCAGGAGCTCTGATAATAGGGAGAGTATCTAAAATAGTAGCTCTCAAGTGCTCGACATAAAACCTGTAAGACTGAATGTTTTCTTGCAAACGGAAAATGCCTGTTCTCGTGTAGTTAAGAGGTCGCACGAAGGTGCTATAGCTGTGGCAGCCTGTTTTAGTGATTGATGATGCCATTTAATTGATTTCTTCATTGTAGAGATATTACGTCACATAAGAAGTACTAAACTTTCAGACTTTTCAAAGTATTAGACTTTGGTTTCCTTGAGTAGCAAAGCATCCGAAGTGTTAGACTTCGGTCTCTATGAAGTTGCAAGTATCCGAAGTGGCAAAGCATCCGAAGTGTTAGACTTTGGTCTCTTTGAAGTGTAATTCTCCAAAGTGTCAGACTTTGATCCCTTTGAGAGTATCTGAAGTGCTAGGCTTCAGTATCTTTGAAGTTGCAAATATCCAAAGTGGCATACTTCGGTCTCTTTGAAATGTAATTCTCCGAAGTGTCAGACTTCGGTCCCTTTGAGGTTGCAAGTATCTGAAGTGTTAGGTTTCAGTCTCTTTTGTTTTAAGTATCCGAAGTGTCAGACTTCGGTCTCTTTTCCTTCTAAGTACCTGAAGTGTTAGACTTCGATCTCTTTGAAATTCAAGTATCCGAAGTATCAGACTTTGGTCTATTTGTAGTGGCAAGTATCCGAAGTGTTAGACTTCGGTCTCCTAGCCCCCAGCATCTGATAATAATGGAAGAGAGCAACGTTCAATGTGGCCCTTGGTTATGGACAATTGTTCTAGGTCTGCTTTGATTCCAGCTTTCCATCTGATCTGAAGTGGAAAGTCACAATTGCAGGTGTTGCTATTTGATTGTTGCAATCCTTGCACAAGAAAAACAAACAAGTCTTACAATTTGAGAGCATAATTATAGAAATAGGTCATATCATCAATCGTTGCTTTGATTGTGAAACCAAAGAATAGGATTGCATGAAAATCCCTTATGTTTTGGTGCAGTGACAATTCCAGCAGAAGAATTTCAGTTTGCCCTGCGAAGAGTATTTCCAAGAATTTCCTGTGATATTTTAATGGAAGCACAATATGTCCAAGAAGGGTGAATATTAAGCATGCTTAAACATTGAATATCAGGAGGCAAAGGTAATCAGAATGTGATTGTTATTAAACCAATCTATAGTGGAATGTGTTCTGACACATTGTACTTGTTCCCTTTGGTGGAAGTATATTTCAACAAACAGCAAGCGGTTTGTAAGATTTGGGGTCTCGATGGTTCTCGCTTATTATTTGCTGTAAGAGGAAAACATATACAAATTCCAAAGAGACATGTTATTATAAAAGCAATATATGTTGTGCTAGTCGGAGTAATATCCGTGTTAATCGAAGTGTTTAAACCCTAATTGGTGATCATGCCCTTCGATCTAGGCTGACTTGTTTAGAGCATATGCTGTTGGATGTTCCCTAGCAGCTCCTTGTTTTTGTCATGCACTGCCATACTTTCAACAGAGATAACAAATATCATTTGTGAAAAAATAGGAATAAGGAAATTGACTGATACCGTTACTTCTATGTCATCTACGATTGTCAAGATGGAATAGTCAACAGTTTATAGGTGCTTTCCCCCACAGTATATGCAGAACGCAAAGTGGTTAGCAACGTGGAACTGGAATAAGCTTACATAAAAATTTTAGTCAAGTAGCATGAAAAAGTGAAATAGATAATTTAGCACTTGCTTTGGCATAAGTTTCGCGCTTGAAGTGAAGTGGACAATTCAAATCTACCATATTTATCTATTCAAGCTCATAGAACGGGCAGCTCCAATCATGCAAAGAACAATGCGATCAGTAAACACTTCGCCGATAGCTAAAAGCAAATTGAAAGATGACAATATAATAAGCATCTGTTGTATTTGAACCAGTCACAAAAATCAAGTTGACCCAATGATAAGTCTGAGGTTGTATTAGGAACTCATGAATTCAAGTATTTAGGAAGGTATGACATGTTGTTTTGAACTTATATGCATATGAACAAGCATTCATGATAGTAAGTTCTACAATGCCACAGATGATACTTAGTTGTGGAATACATGTTTATGCTTCCATGCAGTTTCTAAACTGGTGCATAACAGGCAACGATGGCTATAGTGGCTATACCGCGACATATGAGGGTCATGCCCTGACATAGTGCATGTGTGATCATTTTTTAATAATGAAAATTGATGCAAGTAAGATTGCAAATAGGAATGAACACATATTGGTCCTTGAAGATTGCTGGTCAATGCATAAGATTCAGCGAATGCCACATTTGATTTCAGGTAATGAAATATAATAATAATCTGAATGCAATTATGATTAATGATATGTTAAATTTGATTCAAACGATCGGATAAATGCGATTTGGATATGGTGCTCTAGCACCATCATCATGCCCTCTTATTTGAGGTAACCCGTGATGCAGTAGAAAGCAAGATATTGAAGCATCATGTTTAATGTTAGATACCGAAAAATATTAGAAACCTGATCCCACTTCGTGGGGGTGAGCTTCGAGGCACCGGGGCCATATAATTGGTAGTTAGGAACCTGATCCCGCTTTGAGCTTCGAGGCACGAGGGCCGTGAAATTGTTTGTGCGGATGATCAAGACATCGACGTTTCTAAAGTGAGGACATCGGTGAGGATGTGCCAGGAGGACTTCAGAGTTAGGGAATTGATCCCACTTCGAGCTTCGAGGCATCGGGGCCGTGAAATCGGTGGTGTGGATGATTAAGACATCGACATTTCTGAAGTTAGGACATCAGTGAAGACTTTCCAGGTGGACTTCAGAGTTAGGGAATTGATCCCAGTTCGATGTCGGTGAGCTTCGAGGCACTAGGGCCGTGAAATTGGTGGCACGGATGCTCGGGACATCGGCCTTGTGCCTCCGGGTTGATGCTTGTTGCTAATCTTCGAATTCGTTCAATGCTTCGTCGGCTACCTCCGTCTTCTTTGACGTCGGCACTCAAATCCATCACGAACAAACAGATTAGCAAACATAATGAAAGAAAGGTTTGGAAACCTTACCCTGTGTCCGATGACGACGTCGGTCTATCAAAATAATGGGCTACGGCGAACAACAAGAATTTGTTGAGGACTTTGGTCTACTCGGATCAGATTGAATCGGTTGCTAGGGTGCCAATTTAGGGATCAGACATGCGCCCGAACTCAGAAGTTGTAATTGCGGGAAGATGAACCCAATTTTGAGAGAATCTGGGCCGGCTGTAATCGAGGTACTGAGTTGTGATGATTTGAGGCAGGTCGGAGGAATACGAATTCGCTCCACGCTTTGACAACAACCTTCGTCTTTTTTTTTGACATCGACGTTGGAATTCAAATTGCTCAATGCTTCATCAGCTCGTGTGTCTTGTTCGACATCAGCGCTTGAAGTCACTGTAAACAACAAATGGGTCAATAGAAGACATGAAAGGAATGCTTGAACCTTACCTGGGTTTTGAACTAAAGAAATTTTCCAATCTTCACCAAATCGAAAACATTAAAAGCAATGATGGTGGTGGATTGTGATTCTCGTGAACAGATCCTTGTTGATGGGAGGATTTCACAGTCTTCTTGAACCTGGCAGAGGTGCCAGCTCTCATCCCATGTGCCACTGCCTCACCAATGAAATCTCCCTTCGAAGTTCCATGTTAGACGAAGTTCCCCTATCCCTAGCGCCGACAGAGGCAGCGACAGAGGGGTGGCGGAGTTGTGAGCTACGGCGGCTAGGTTTAACCATGCAGTCAAGCTTTGTTGTGCGCGGCTTCAAGCAACGCGACGGTGAGGCACGACAGAGGGCGATGGTACCACGACAGTGCAGATTGATGCTCGACCCTTCAAAGGCGCGAGGATGAAGGAATGCGACGCGACTCCCCCTGGATCGTTCCTGACCAGATTTGGGCTTGGTCTTCCATAGATTTATGATCTGTTGTAGAGGTATTACGAATCAGAACCCTGAAGAGGACGATTGCGATCTCCGTGACGACGGTCTCGTGCGCCTGGGGAAAGGAACCCTAGAACCCTCTCCGAACAGATCCGATTCGCAAGGGCCCAAAGGTGAGACGTTTCATGCGAATGCCTCTCTATTTTCCACCGTCCCTCGGCCACCGTGAATGTAAAGTAAAAATTGTTGAGAACGAGAAAACTCTCCCACTGTGGTCGCCAACTGATCCGAGGTGGTTCTCAGAGTAAGAGGAAAGTGGTACCTCACGGTAGTGGAAGGGTGGAAGTGACCGTAATGAGTGGTGGTGCTGCTCGAGCTCCGATGGAGGATGTGGGCGGTGGCCACCTGCAAACACTCCGACGCTCAAGTCAGTATAAGAATGAGGTGTGTGCTAGGATTAGAAGAGGCATACCTTATAGCCTTAAAACTAGGGTTAGCTCTTAGGAGAAACCATGCCAATTGGGTCAAGTTGTTGGAGTCCATTAAAATGGTATTGAGCCTAGGATAGGTCCGGATCGAGTTCCGACCACGATGCCAAGTCGACACTAAACTGCTATTTAGCATCGACTTTTGCCAATTCGTGGGGGTTGTTGTTGGCTGATGCTAAAGGCAAAATTTTTAAAAAACATGTAATGATACTTATGTTTGATTTATTGGTATAATTGTTCAAAAGATAAAATACGCTCCTCTTTCTGATTAATATTGAGATTTATGATGTCTTCTGAAAATAATTTATTTTATTTATTTCAAATTACTTAGAGATATTTTATTTATTTCCTCCATGTTATGTTCTCATATCTTCGGCGCGTAACTAGATTTGAATTATTTTTACTTTTTTTTTATTAATGAAGGAAATATTTGAATTTTTACTTTTAACTATTTAAGAAGATGGATTTAATGTTTTGGATAGAAGTTTATATTCGATAATATATATGAATGTACAAAACTCAATTTAATTTTCTAAACTCTTTAAATTAATATGTTTTTCTAACGTATACAACATTACACACGATAACAATTATTAATTACTTACTTTTTCTTATTAATTATTTACTTTCTTTTTTATTCTATAGATTCACATTTACGCAATCTCTCTCTACCCGCAATATAGGAAACTAGATAATTAATAAAGAAAAAAAGTGAGCAATTAATGATCCTTATTATGTACAAGGTTGCACACATTAGAAAAACTCAATTAATAATAGAACATTTAAAACTAGTTACAGGTAATATTAAAAGTTGTAATAAAATTTTTTTGTCAAAAAAATACTTGATATATAATTTTTTTTTGACAAAAAAAATTTATATATCAAGAAAAATGAGCATAATTTTTTGAGTTAAAAAAGTGACAGCATACCTTAAGTATTTTTCTGAAGAAAAAAGTGTTTTTTATTTCTTTTTAACCTTTTGAAACACTTGACATGAAGCAGCCAAACTTAATACTATTATTGCCCCCCTCCCTCCCTCGTGATTTTCGTTGGCAGCTCAACCAAACCTACAGTTATACAGTTATAGATGAATATACATGCCGTATAAGTATGTCTTTCCTTAAGTTACATGCAACGTTTTGATAGGAAGCTTTCTTTTTCTCATGAATAATTTATCAATTGAGAAATAATTAAAAACACAGTGAAGTGGCTCAAATTAAACAACAATATAATTAATGTGCATGAAATATCTGACTAACTGAGTTCATTCACTACATACGAAAATGATCCCGTCACGAGTCACGACATATCAAAAGCGAAGAAAGCACGCAGATATCATATTCAAACCTTGGTGCATGGGTTGTTGATGTTTCGTTTTCTTCAACACGAAAACTGGAGGCTGGATATTCTTGAGCAAAAAACTTTAAAAATGTGCCTCTAGGTCGCAGAATAATACACACTGATAATTTTTTAATTGTTAGAGGTTTATTACAATCTCTTACTCATGCGTCAATATCTATTACATTAAAATATATTGATTCTATTTTTTACTATTTCTTAAATAACAATAAGATATACTTCTTCCGGTCCATATTATAAGAGATAAAGCTAAAATTTGGTTCATTGAATAACTCATGTATTTGGTCTATTACTGACCAAATACATGAGTTATTCAATGAACCAAATTTTAGCTTTGTCTCTTATAATATGGACCGGAGGGAGTATTTTTTATTCTTGCTCAAATAAAATGTATTGTTTTAATTTTGAGGAGTGCTATCAGCACACTCTCTAACATTCTTTTTTCAACACTCACTTTCTTAATAGTTGAAATTCAAGTAGGTCTCACTAAATCATGTGGGTCCCACATAAATTTGGTGAGACGATAATTAAGAAATCATTTTGAGTAATTTACTATTTTATTTAAAAAACTCTATCATTAAGTATTTCTGTAAGCACTCTTTGAGCATTGAGACTCTCTCTGACTCTAGTGAGCTCCGAGGACCAAACTCATTTAAACTTTGTATTTATAAAAAAACTCCATCATTATATTATCATATTTAGTGGTAGATACTTAGTTGAGTCAACTCACAAACTCGTATAAATTGACTCAATTCAACTGGTAAATGCATGATATATAGTTGATTTTGCTTGCAACATGATATATAGTTGATTTTGTTTGCAAGTTGATTGTAATTTGTTTAAACTATGGAGGGTAGGTTCGTTGACAGGTGACGAATTTTCCAACCAACTCTCTCTGTAATTCCTTCTCAATAAATTTAGTAACAAAATTAGAGATAAATTTCATTTTTTTTCTCTCTAAATTTTTGTTACTAATTTATATTTTTCTATTAGTCTCTCAACAAATAATTTTCCATACACATGAGTCACATTCTAACTCCTGACCATATGCTTAACAGACTCAGTTATCTACCAACCGTACCACACCATGTTGGTTATTAGTTGTATGCTTAGCTAATAAAATTGAAATTATAATAACATCTTAAAATAAAGAAGCCGAGATGGAGAGCAAGTGGGAGGAAGCTAGTAAGACGTCACACTGGAGAATGGCTATGGAGGCCGTGTTGGAATATGGATGTTGCGGGAGGCAGAGTGGGTCAATTTCAAAAGGTGAAGGGGTGGTATCTTTTTTCTTCACGAAGTTTCCAGATAATTTTAGGGCAAAGAGGATGAGTAAGGTCTTCAAAAAATATGGCAAGCACTACAAAAAATTCGGATTTACCGACGGGCATATACCGACGGTCAGAGACCGTCGGTTAAACGTTGAATTTTCCGACGGCCAAGCCGTCGGTAAAACAACAAGTCCGTCGGTAAATGGAATCTGATTTACTGACGGTCAATGCTCGTCGGTAATTTCAAAGATATTTCATTTCCGCGCCTATTTTTCAAATACCGACGGCCTTATACCGTCGGTAAGTTAAAAAACCCGTCGGTAATGCCGAACAGTTTACCGACGGCCTAGTCCGTCGGTAAAAAGCCGTCGGTAATGCGCGATAATAACCAGAAGCCAGGCCTTCCCTTTCTCCTCCATCTTCATCCCTCTTCTCTTTCACTTCCCTCTCTTCCTCCGCCCCCACCACTACGCCGCCACCACCACCACGCCCACACCACCACCACTCTATTCTCTCTATTCTCTCTGTTCTCTCACTGTTCTCACTCTTTCTCTCCACCACCACCACCACCACCGCGCCCACACCACCACGCCTTTGTCGCCACCACCACCGCGTTTCCTCTGCCACCGTGTCTGTCTCTTTCTCTGTCTCTCATCTCTCTCTTTCCGCCGCCACCTCCACGAGCAGTCCGCCGCCATCTCCACAGCACCGTCCGCCGCCACCACCTCCACAGTACCTTCCGCGGCCACCTCCACAGCACCGTGGTCTGCCGTCACCTCTGCCACCACCGTCTATTCTCTGTCTCTATTATGTCCTTCTTTGTTCGTGTTTTTTTCTTCCGAATCCCAAATTGATTTGGAGTTCCTTTTCGATGTTTCAGGAATGATTGAAGGTTCTTGAAGTGATTTGAAGGTTTTTGACGTGATTTTGAAGGTTTTTGGTGCATCACAGGTATTCTTTTGTGGCTTGACCTCCAATTTTGTGTTCTGTGATTTTGGGAACTAAGGTTTGTTTGTATTCCCTGTTGTTGGTATTTGATTTTTGTTTTAGTAGCTTTGCAAGAGTAGCACTGCGTGAGATTATTAGTTGTTTGATGGTTGTTCTGCTCTTATTGATTTTGTGGATTGTTAGTTGTTTGACGGTTGCTCTGCTCTTATTGATTTTGTGGATTGTTAGTTGTTTTAAAAGTTTAGGATACTTATATTATGTCCAAGGTTAAAAGTTTGTCTTAAGCATGCTAATTAGAAGGGAAAAAAACAATTCTAGTTGGCGCATCCTGCTTCAGTTAGCATCATGATTTGAAAAAATATTGAAAAAATATTGGAATAAAGTCTTAAATACTTCAAACCTATGCCTTTGTTCGTTTTGTTGTAATTCGATTATTTTCAGTTTATATGCTCATGACTGACCAATGTTGACAACAAACAGACAATGTCTTTAGATGGAAACCGTGGTCGAGGTAGGGCTTCCAAGAGGCCGATGATGTCTGCAAGGGAGTATCGGAATAGCTTTGTGACGATTGAGGATCGTGATGCTCGCCATCGTGATCCTCCTATGCCTTCCAGGAGGCCGATGATGTCTGCGAGGGAGTATCGAAATAGCTTTGTCATCAGGACTAAGGATCGTGCTGAGGATCGTGATTTGATGAACCAGCATGGTGATCCCAGGAGGCCTGTAGCTACCGGTGATGCTCATCGAGGGACATACATCGTTCAGGTCTCCAGCGATGACGATGAGATCTTGGAGTATACTCCATCCACACCGGAGTATTCTCCAATCGGAGAGGATTACACTCCGACCTCACTGGAGTATTCTCCAATCGGAGAGGATTACACTCCGTCCACACCAAAATATTCTCCCACCGTAGCAGATTACACTCCATCGACTCCTTCGGAGGATTCTACCGCCCGATTTTGTCCTGGGGACCTCTCAAGGAGCCGCCACTAGCTAGCCTCTATTTTATATTATGCATGTTATGTACATTAGTATTTGACTGCTTTAACATTTTAATTGGATAAATGTATTACGATAATATATGATGTATGTCTTTACATTTGTGCTTTTCTATTTAATTTTTGTGTTAAGCCTAAGTTCCAATTATTCCAACGTTTCAACGATTGTTCGCGAAACCAGGCCACCACCACCACCACCACCACTCTATTATGCTCTATTATATGTTTTACATGAGGAGGTTAAATAGCTTTTGAGAATTCATGATTTGATAAAAATAGTGAAAGCCAAAAAGCTTACTTGGGGTTTATTTGGAATTATTTTATAACATGATTGTTGTTTGGTTGGCATCCTGCTCATTTTTGTTGATTGCTATTTGGTAGCTTGTTAGTTAAAATTTTCTATGTTTTTCTGTATTTTTAGTTCGAGGCCACGACATTGCTCAGACTGCTACTCACATCGAAGGGCGTGGACACTCTCTTGTTACGAGAATTATGTATGCACTCTAACGAAATGTCGGTTGACTCATTGGGTGGAAAAGGGTTGGTGTTGACCCCACACCGACATATTTATTTGATTTGCTTCATAGTTCTCTCCAGAGAGAGAATTTTGAGGTGATGTGTGTTTTGGCTAACAAAGGATGTTTTATGTTGAAGTGATGTATAGTTCTCTCCACAGAGGGAATTTTATTTGATGTATATTTTATGTTAGAGTAAGGTAGCATGTAGATTATTCATTTAGCAAGCAACACATAAACTCAATTTGATAAGTGAATCTTTGATCCTATGTTCATGCTACGTCTCGCTATACTTATAGAAACCAATTTATATTGAGATAGTAACCATATTAATCTCCAAAATATTTACTGATTATAACTATATACTATCTTGTAAATACAAACAACGTTTATTATACTAAAAAATTTAACATATGAAAGACATATTATTACACAAAGACATGAATACTATCGAGGAAATTGATTCCCAAATTAATCGTATCAGACACTAATTATAAACTATTAAAATCCTATATTTGATGAATTTAATTATGTGATGATCTTATTTTTTTTTAAAAATAATAAAGTAACCAATTTTATGTTGTTTAGAGATACCATCAACTGCCTTGGTTAATGTAGTAGATTCTGATGCTAGGCTAGTTTTTTAACTGCAGAAACAGAAAATGATTGTTTTTTGGCCAATTAATGGATTAGGATGTATGGTAGATGTGACCATATAGGAGCTCTAATTGCATGGCATATACCAAGCCAAACCACTATGAAAACAAAAATTGTTAAAAGGATTTATGCTTCCCTTGCCGTCGGTATGCTTGTTTAATTCTATCATTTAAGAGGATGTCAACTTTCAACATGTTACTTTTTAATTATTGATGAAATGGATGTTTGATTGTTGTTATTAGTATCGGAGAAAAGCCTTAGCTTCCCGTTTGAGGTTCAATATATTATTGAGTGCGTGTACTCTTTTAGATACCACGTGTTCATTGTATATTGAACCTTGAATTGTCCAAGTCGGACAGTTTGGGAAAAAACTTTTTCTTTACTTGTATAATAGTTGTTGCTTGATTCTCGTATCTTGATATTTGATGAAATTTCGGTTAGATTCATTTCCTTTTGTTCTCTGGGTGCATACTTGATTGCCTTGTTCCTAACTGCGATCATTTTGTGTACTCGAGAGACCAATGGGAAATCTCACTAAATTTTGTCAAGTATAAGATATGAGAATTACTAATGACTATTATACGAGTTCTGAAAAAGTTTTTCCTCGAATGGGATAAGTCATACCATTTAAAGAAAGAGAGCGGTTGTAAGAATGTCGTCTTCTTTGAAATTGTCATTTTTTGACATGCGAGAAGATGAAATTTTTTCCTTCAATCGTAGTTGGATGTACGATAGGTTGTATCCGGAAGAGGGGTTTGAAACAATCTTTTTGTGATGGGATTGATCACTTCGTTCAAGTCGCAATGGCACACGAAGATTTGAAATTAATGGAGGGATTAGATGTCCGTGCCTTAAATGCGATTGCAGAAAGATCAAGAGCCCAGAGAGGTCATCTTTGCACTGCAGAGAGTTGGATTTATGCCTAATTCTGCATTTGGACTAGACATGGTGAAGAGTTACCTCGGGTTGGATTAGGGGTTGGCGATAATTGCACAGGTGCTTCAAGTAATTGCGTAGATCACGGGATATGGTGAGCGATTGAATTGATGCAAAATATGGTTTGTGATGCCTTGGGGTCAACGTATCATTCGAGGAGCCACGATATGATGACACAGATGAACTTCCAAATGAGGCGCACAAAGATTTTATAATCTCTTGTTAGAAACAAATAAGCCGTTGTTTGAAGGGTCTGCCGACTCTAAGTTATCAATGTGTGTGAGACTTTTAGCTCTCAAGTCTAAGCGTGGTGCTACGGATGTGTGCTTGGATCTCGTAACGAAGATGATGTTGGCCTCGTCACCTATCAGAGATGGTTTGCCAAAAAGTTATTACGAGGCTAAAAGCTTAGTGTCCAAATTGGGGTTGGAATCTAAAAGGATTGATTGTTGTGTGAGAGGGTGTATGTTATATTACGACAATGAATTTGGTAAAAGCGATAAGCCTTGGTTGAATGCAAATTCTGTGGTGAGCCAAGGTATATGTCACATCTTGATAATGGGAAGGGTAGACAAAAACCGGTTCCACGGAAGGCAATGTTTTATTTGCCAATTATTCCAAGGCTGCGAGAGAATGTTTGCGTCAACACGCATCGCAGACAAAATGACTTGGCACTATGAGAATAAAAGCACTTCAGGTATGTTGCGACATCCATGTGATGGTGAAGCTTGGAAGCACTTTGATCGTGTGAATCCCGAATTTGCAGCAGATCCACGTAATGTACGACTTGGCTTATGCTCTGATGGTTTTACCCTATATGTTCAATCAACGGCGAAACCTTATTCTTCTTTGGCGATTATTGTTACCCCATACAATCTTCCTCACGATATGTGCATGTCTAAGCCCTATATGTTCTTGACTTGTATTATCTTTGGGTCCAGATAATCCAACAGATGGTATTGACATCTACTTACCTCTCATTGGCGATCTCAAAAGGTTGTGGAATGGCGTTGTGACTTATGATGTTGCACGAAAGAAGAACTTTACAATGAGGGCAGCTCTTATGTGGACCATTAATGACTTCCCTGCATATGACATGTTATGCGGTTGGGGTACTCATGGTAAGATGGCATGTCCATTGCATGGAGCATACAAAGGCCTTTACCTTGAAATTTGGGGAAGAGTTCTTGGTTTGACTCACATCGCAGGTTTCTTGGCAGATCATCCATTTAGACGGAATAAGAACGCCTTCAAGAAGGGGAAGTTGAATTAGATGGCGCCTCGAGGTTGACATCAGAGATTTTTACGAGTTATGGATCCGCCAAAAATAATGATTTTGGTGAATTGGATCGATTTGAAGGATATGGACAATGGCACAATTGGACTAAAAGAAGTATTTTTGGGATTTGCCGTATTGGAAAGATAATTTGTTGAGACACAACCTTGATGTTATGCACATTGAGAAGAACTTTTTGACAATATTTTTCTCACGGTGATGAGCGTTAGAGGAAGAACGAAAGACAATGATAAGGCAGTGGACTTACCACTTTCTTGTAGCGAAAGGACTTGCATTTGACGACTTCGGTCGAATGGGAAAACCCTGAAACCCAAAGCCTGTTACTCTTTAAGCTGTTGAGGAAGCTAGGTCGATCTGTCGGTGGATAAAAGAACTTGAATGCCAGGCGGTTATTCTTCTAATTTGGCAAGATGTCCGATGTGAACAAAGGAACAATGATTGGGATGAAAAGCCATGATTGTCATGTATTCATGGAGTGTTTACTTCCTATTGCATTTAGTTCCTGTAGTCAAATATTTTAAATCCACTTACAGAACTTCGGCCAATTTTTAAAGATTTGTGTTCCGCAACATTGAGAGATGATGATCTTATCAAGATGGAAGCGAGAACATACCAGTCATTCTTTGTAAGTTGGAGAGAATATTTCCCCTGGTTTCTTTGACTCTATGGAACATCTCCCGGTGCATCTTGCACATGAAGCTACGCTCGGTGGACCAGGTTCAATACAGATGGATGTATCCATTCGAAAGGTAATATAATCAAATATTCTTTAACATAATTATTCAACGCCGGGTTAAATGTTGAAATGTTGATCACCAACCTGGTTATTCTCAGATTTATGGGTGACTCAAAGCGGTCGGTGAAAAATAAGGCCAGGGTTGAAGGATCTATTTTTGCAACTTACTTATCTAGTAAGACAATTCATTTCTGTTCCCATTATTTTACTGAACTTCATGTCGACACCAACAAATAATAGGAATGAAATAGAAATTGAAAGTGAAAGGCACCGCTGGCCTTATCGATGTTTTGCCTTCGATCGTCATCTTTGGAAAGGAGTGAAGTCCTGGTTAACGGGGAGAAGATTGGAAGTCGGCCTGCGTTCACGTGTTGATCAACTGTGCCGAAGTATCACCATATCTTACGTATGTATACTTTTGACCACTTTCAATTTATTTAGTCCACACCTATTCATGATCATTTGTTTGATAATGACTTGTTCAGGGCATTCTTGTTAACTAAGCCCACAAGTTTAACAAGACTCTTCTGCCTATATTCATGAATATTTCCCAATGTGGTTTAGGAGCTAGGTATGTATTTTTAGTCCTATTTCAACTATTTGTTGTTTGAAAATACAAAAGATTGTTTGCAAAAAGGAACCCTAAATCACTTGTGCATGTGTATACGCAGGTGTATAGCGAGTCAGAATCGCCCATAATCGAACACTTGAGAAATTTATCTCATGGTCCTAAATCACGTGTAAAAGAATGGCACACGTATTTAAATATGATTTACAAATTTCAAACTCAGTCAAAAGCAGAGGGTAAAAAAGCAGTTAATGGAGTTTATGTAAAAGGTGCCACAGAGGGAGGTGAAGACGACTTCTACGGCGTGATTCAACATATATATGAGCTGGCGTACAATACTCTAGACTATACTAAAAGAATAGTGCTATTTTATTGTAATTGGTTTGATCCGTCAAGTAGAGGCACAAGAATGAATCACAAATATAATACTGTTGACATATGCATGAGCAGAAGATACCAAATTTTTGATCCGTTTATCATAGCACAATATGTAAGACAGGTGTATTATGTCCCTTATCCGTCAACTCGAAGGGATAAACAAGGTTGGTGTGTTGCAATAAAGACAAAACCAAGGGGTCGCATTGAAGCAGATGATCCACAGGAAGAAGTGGCTTATCAAGTGGATGAGATGTCTCATGTCAACGTAGTAAACGAAGTTGAACCCATTTCTCGACTACGTGACGATCCAATCACATATGAAGATGTAAATGGAGATGAGGAATTAAATGAAGAAGTGGCAGAACCATCAAGATCTCAAGGCGATGCCAAGCGAGTGGGCAAAATGGGCAGAATAAATTTGTTTAACTTTTTACAATTAGAGAATTTAATGTCTAACAACATATTTTATTTTGTCAGTTATTTTCATATAACTTGTTTATTTTTTGGAATTCATTTTTAATATTGTTATGTTTAAATATAATATTTCATGACTGTATTATTGAATTGCTCTATAGACATATATGGTATCGGGAGGTTCAGCTCAGGCCCAAACCACCCA
This sequence comes from Calophaca sinica, assembly GCA_037113605.1. Taxonomy (NCBI): domain Eukaryota; kingdom Viridiplantae; phylum Streptophyta; class Magnoliopsida; order Fabales; family Fabaceae; genus Calophaca; species Calophaca sinica. The sequence goes on along the minus strand of CM073735.1, from coordinate 51,004,740 downwards.
AGTAGTGGTCAGCGGAAGAGGGCGGGCATCATTTGTCGACCCCCCTCGTCGTCGGAGGCCGAACATTATTAGGATTGATGATACTGGCTATGCGATGTTGCCATCCACACAGCGTCCGCATACATCTACGCCTACACAGGCTCCAGCGAGTTCGGGCCCTACCCAGCCTACGTCACATTCGGCACCTACGGCATCACGGGACCTTACGCATCGACACCCATTTACATGATGCCCACCAGGGTTCCAGCAGACACTTGCCGCTTCTTCCTCTCATTTTGTGTTTGAGGCGGTGCGACACTCATGTGTCCGATCGGGAGTATAGTGTGGGCCAGGCACCTGATCAGGCCGGGGTTCGGCGAGACGAGGAGGTTGTGCGGCGGCAGGATGAGCGGAGGTCGTTGATGATATTCAGATCTTTGCATGATGGCCGAGTTGCTATCGTGCCGGTGGTAGAGGTGAGTATGTAGGTTGAATACACATTTTTGCCCCTTATCTTTTTTAGTTTTCAATTTAGTCCCTTATCTTTTTAGTTTTCATTTAAGTCCCTTAAACTTCAAAAATCACATCAATTTCGTCTTTTCTGTTTATTTATTCATATTTTCTTAGGCGAATCACCATCGACACGTGGCGAGAAAAATAAAATAAAATAAAACAAGCGCCACGTGTAAGATGGTATTTCGTCTAAGACAAAAAGAATAATTAAAAAGAAAGGACGAAATTGAAGTAATTTTTATAACTTAATGGACTTAAATGAAAACTAAAAAAAGGATAAGGGACGAAAATTACTGATTTAACCTATATATTTTTAACTTGTTTGGTATGTTGTTATTGTTTAGGTTCCTTAGTCAAAGCCAGTGCGAAGGCTATCACGGAAGTAATTGAGCAAAATTACCACGCCTATTGGCCCACCTGGGACGCCGATGGTCGAGCGGAGGCACATGTTCAATTCTTTTCAGAGTAAGTTGTTTATCGATTATTTTGTTGCGTATTATTTTTATTTCATGAAACTCAATTATTTTTAATAACGTATTATATTCATACAGAGAGAGGTTTCTTGGAAGGAAGAGCGGAGGAAGCAGATCAAGAAGAACTTCCATATGAAGGCTTCCCACCGCCTATCCGATATGCTTAGAGATGCGCCTCAATGGGCGACCCACTTGGATAGGAGATGAGATCTGGCGTGACTCTGGCGCCTGGAACTCCCACGAGTTCAAAGCGATAGCGAGAAGCGAAGAAGAATAGAGCCTCAAAAGGGTGGGAGCTTGCATCACGGGAGGTTCGGTCGGTCGGTAGCAAAGACGCATCGACTTGTATGTTTTATATTATTATTATTATTATTATTATTATTATTATTATTAGTATTATTGAGATAACATTTTTATATTAAATAATTACAGTCTCGTGATTTGCAAAGGGAGGTTCGATTACACGAGCTCCATCGTGCAACTCATATTAGGAGATCTGGTGAGTTTGTCGATGAGCGGTCGAGGCGGACCAGGTAATTATAAAACATAATGAATAGTTTTTTAACAATGTTTATATTGTTTTATTACAATAAAAATTGACTAATTTGTTTATGTTTGACAGGAGGAGTTTGAGGCGAGGATGTCTCGGGTTAGATCTCAGACATCCTCATGTTCCCCGTCTTAGAGCTCGAAGGATCCAATTTGCGTCGGCCCGATGGTTTGGCGAGATGTTGTTGGCGGCAAGAAGAAGGTCGCTTATGCTGATCTTGGCGACCTTGCCAAAGAACTACAAGAAAGGGCGTTGCCTCTGCTTTGGAGAGTAAATCCAGCGATCGTCTTTGCCGCGGATGAGCGGGAGATAGCAGAGTTGAAGCGGGCCATGGCGGCGGCGGCGATTGGTGGCCGGCGGCCGGATCGCGGCCGTCCGGCAGAGGAAGCTGCCGGGCGACGCTGCCATGTTGGCTCAGTCTTTGCGGCCGACAGGAGGATCTGTACCATTTGTTAGCTCGCCACCGCCTCCTCCACCGCCTCGCCTCGCCTCATAATCTTGCGGTGATCATGTCGATGATGTAGATAGTGATCATGATCATGATTATCGGGACTATTAGTTATGTTTGTATCGATATTTTTATATATTTTCGGATATTTTTATTCTTTGTTTTGTTAAATCGAATTTTTTATTTATTTGTTACGTTTCTTTTTTAATTTGTTTTATAGTTATGTTATCGCATTACATTTTTAAATACAGGAAGAAATTAATTATTAAATGTGATTACTAGTAATCTATAATTAAATGGATAAATAAATTAAATTGATTCTGAAATTAAAATTAAATAATTTAAAAAGTAAATAATTTTTATTTTTGTTATATTTTCGGATATTTTTATTCTTGTTTTGTTAAATTAATTTTTATTTATTTGTTACGTTTCTTTTTTTTAATTTGTTTTATAGTTATGTTATCGCATTACATTTTTAAATACAGGAAGAAATTAATTATTAAATGAGATAACTAGTAATCGTTAATTAAATGGATAAATAAATTAAATTGATTACAGAAATTAAAATTAAATAATTTAAAAAAGTAAATAATTTTTTAATAAAAATTTAAACAATTTTCAAAAAAAATTTAAAGTTCGGATTTACCGACGGTCCTGGCCGTCGGAAATGTCATCGGAATTACCGACGGGTTAAAACCGTCGGAAAAGCCGTCGGAAACTTACCGACGGGTTAAAGCCGTCGGAAATGTCATCGGAATTATCGACGGGTTAAAACCGTCGGAGAAAACCGTCGGAAATTTACCGACGGGTTAAAGCCGTCGGTACGTATTTGCGACGCGCAGTTTACCGACGGACATTAGGCCGTCGGTAATCCGTCGGAATTTTTTTATTACCGACGGTATTTGTGGATTACCGACGACTTTTGGCCGTCGGTAATCCCGCTATTTCTTGTAGTGAAGGTTAATGAGGTTGTCATCGCAAGTAAGAGGGACAGAAGAGGAAAACAGTTTGGGTTTTGTGAGGTTCTTTGACATCAGAGATCCCTTTTCGTTTAGAGATAGACCTGACTAGATATTCATTGGAAGTCAAAGGATCTTTGTAAACGTTCCGAGATTCCAACGAGGTGTTTGGAATGGTCAGAAGTTCTTTCCTTTAGATGCTCGTCCAAATAATCTGGAAGCCCACGAGAGGAGATGAGGTGCGAGACGTGAAGGCACTTCTTAGTGCACGCGGTTAAAAATGGCGTTCAAAACACTCAGAAGGAAGGTGGAGATAAGATTGGGAACAAACACTGTTAGAAAAGTTGAAAAAGCATTAGAAATTTAAAGACGAAAGAGGCAAAATCTATCTCTAATTTCGTCATCAAGTGACGCCAAATTTAGAGACCAATTTCATTTTTTCTGTCTCAAACTTTTGTCGCTATTTCAACTTTTTATAATAGGGAAAGACTATCATCATTTAAAGTTTGAGGTAGATGAAACAGTGGTTCAAAAGTTGAAATCATCGTATATGGGGCATGTCTCAAATCTAGGAACTTTGTATAATATTCAGGAAGAATTTCATAAACATGGTTACTTCTCTGTCAGGGCCACCCCCATGAGAGCCAATCTGGTTTTGCTAGAAGCTGACGATGAGGGTAAAATTCCGACACTTGTTATTGACGTAAAATAATGGGTGTTAAATTAGTTTGATGATACACAGTTGGAGCATAAAAGAAATAGATAACGAAAGACTTGTGTGAGTGAATTGTCATCGCATTCCAGCTCATGTATAGTCATTGAATTTCTTCGATTTCATTGTGTCTAGGATGGAAGAGTTTATAAACATTAATGAAAATTTGAGGAAGAGAGACAAATTATACATTGCAATAATTCTTTATCGTACTAAAATTCATGTTTTTATTAGTAGGGTGGTTAGAGTCAATATCAATGGAAGTATTTTTTATATTAAAATAGTGGAAGAAATGTATGGAGTATTTCAGCAGAACTTGTCCCACAATCATGCAGGATGCGAGGAGGAGCTACTCAGTTTAGGAGATGATTCAGAGTCCGACGATTTAGCGTCTTCGATCAAAATGGAGTTAAGGGTATTTTCAGAAGCTGAAGATTATTTGAATGAGGTTATTAATGGGAAATCAATTATCCTATTCATTAGTGGGGTGAACAATGTAGGAAATAAATGTTGCGAGGCAGCTATCATTCAGGTATGAGAAACGAGTAAGGAAAATGAGGGCTAGGGTCTTGATAACCAATTATTGTAATTAAATGTGGTTGTAGAGCAAATTTTACAAAGCAATAAGAAGAACGACCTTCAAATTCACTAATGCAAGCCCGACCAATGAGGATGACTCAAGTGTGAAGGGCGGTGAAGAAAATGGGAAGTCTTTCCTTTATGATGGAAGTTCAATAGTGCCTGTGTGTTTAATAAGCCCACCTTGGCAATGCTTATGCTACTGTGAATGAAACTTCAAAAGATACAGAAGAGGGTTCTAAAAATGGACCTTCCTTGGCTTAGAAGTATTTGTAGGGATGCCTGGTCTAAGTGGAGAATCTTTACTCACAGCTATCCTAGATACTTCTAATCAGTTGCAAAATTGCAACTCAGAACCCCATCTTCATCCAACAAATTCCTCAACTATCAGAGGTGGCGCTGCAAAAACTGGTGCAAAAGGAAAGTCAAAAAGAAAGGGAGATGCATCTGATGGAGGAAGAATAATTCTACCACCTAAACCAAGCGCGTCCATTCAGTCAAAGGATATGGGTGGGACAGCGATGAGTATCAAGGACTCTGATCTGTCAGAGGGTTCTGCCCAAGTAAATAGATCAAGTAGCTTGAGTTTTTCAATTGGCGCATCAACCACAACTTCTAATATTAATCTCTGCAATCAAAGGATTCAAATGAACGATGAAAGAACTTTTGCATTGAAGGTATGGTCTCTTGCAAAAACATTGGGGGTTAATGGGATTGAGGAGAATGTTGTTTATGTGAATCATATTCAGGAAAGGGAAGAGGTAGATCGTAGGGATAAGTTTGTAAAAGGGAGGAGAAAACGTCGCCCATGAAGATCCTATATTTGAACGTAGGGGAGTTGGGTGATTCAGTAAAAAGAAAAAGAATTCAATCTCTTATTTCAGTTGGCAAGTATGATTGTTGCCTTTCACAAGAAATCAAATGTTCTCAAGTTGATGATAAGCTTATTGAAAGTGTGTGGGGTGGATCATATTTTGAATGAATTGCTAAGCCCTCTAATGGCTCATCTGGAAAGTTATTAAGGATTTGGAAAACTGATCTGCTGCAAGTGAAATTCTCGTTTTCGGGCATTGATTTTGCCAAAATTTTGGCAAGCTGGAAGCAATCTGATTGTGCATGCTTCATTGAAATGTGTAATCTCCTTGTTCTTTGACGAGGAAAGCAAATTATGGCAGGACATTACTATGTCTAAGAGGGGGGTTGGAGGAAAAATGTGGTGCTTGGAGGGTATCTTTTGGTTTGAAAATGGTTCCTTTGCCAAATCTATCAATGATACCCGAGTGGTACTCATTCCAAAAGCTAATTGGCCAAACTTCTTCCAAGATAGGTAGGCCATTTCACTATCTTATGTGGTATACAAACTTCTCTCTAAATTCTAGCCAATAGACTAAAAGAGGTGACCTATACATGTGTATCTGAGACTCAATCTGCTTTTGTACAAGGTAGGTCAATTATGGAGAATGCTCTTGTTGCCTTTTGAGCTCATACACTATATGAAAGGCAAGACAAGAGGTAAGGTGGGGGATGTAGCTTTGAAAATTGATATCAGTAAGGCCTTTGACCGGATTGACTTAGTCTAATTACGTGAAGTTATGAGGAAGATGAATTTTGCACAAAAGTGGATAAAACGGGTAATGATGTGCGTAGAGTCAGTTACCTATATTATCCTAGTAAATCAAGACTTGTAGGACCCATCATGCCGAGGAGGGGCATTCATTAGAGGGAACACCTCTCCCCATGTTTTGTGTGCAGAGGGACTTACAACACTCATTAGTCAAGTAAAGAGACAAGTATTCCCAACATGGCACCGAAATTTGTCGTGGGGATCCTATCGTTACTCACCTTCTTTTAGCGGATGGCTGCATTATTATTTTTCAGGGATAAGAAGCATGAAGCTCGGGTCGTGAAGGAGATTCTTATAACCTATGAGGAAGCTTCTTGGAAAATGAACAATTACAAAAGTTAGAGGTCTTTTTTAGCAAGAATGTGCGTTAAGATGGAAAAATATGGTATATCTATTCTGGAAGTTTGAGTCTGTCTAGGCATGAGAAATATCATGGACTTCCTTCTATAATATGAAGGAGCAAGAAGCCACTTTCAAATTCATCAAGGACCGTGTTCGGAGAAGAAAAAAAATTCTTGGAGTGGGAGGTCACTATCAAGAGCGATGCATTCATTTCTAATCAAATCTGCGCTCCAGACAATTCTTGATATCACGAGTCTATTCTTGATCTCCTAGTCTTTAGGAGATGAAATCCAGAAAATGATGAAATCCTTCCGGTGGGGTACATCTGGAGCGGGAGTAAGGGGGATTAATTGGCTTTCATGGGACAATATTTCTATGTAGGGGTGTCAATGGTTACCCTCTGGATAGTGTACTATAGTACCCATTCCTATATCCGTATGGGTAGCAACTTTAGTACTCGTGTCCATACCCTCCGGGTACCTAAGTACCCGTACCCGCACCTATTGCCCGCATTTTAACTATGAAAAAACAATAAATAACCAAAATAACCCATGTTTAGAAAGTTTAGAATCTAATTATAGTTAAAATTGTATATATTAGTAATATAAATAAATAAATAAATAAATAAATAATGTATGTATGTATGTATGTATATGGGGTGCGGGGTGGGTACCATAGTATCCGTATCCGCACCCATACCCATTCAATTTTGCAGGTAATTACCCGTATCCGTACCCATTGTGTGGGTAATTACCCTACCCACCGTGGGTAATTACCCTACCTACCGTGGGTAATTTTTGTGGGTACCTAGTGGGCAAAGTACAAATTGTCATCCCTATTTCTATGAGCAAGGAATACAGTGATATAAAATTTCACAACCTATATGATTTTAATTTATCAATGCTAACAAGGGTGAAAATTGATGACTAACCTAAACACTCTCACCTATAGACTCCTCAACGCCAAATACTATCCACAAGGTGACTTTATGTGGGTAAAACTAGGTCACAATCCAAGTTTATCATGGATAAGCATAAGGAGATCCAGAGCATTGCTAAAAGAAAGCTATAAATGGTGCATGTGAAAATGGAGACAATATTAGAGCATGGTAGGATCCAAGTCTTTGCAATGGTGCAACCCTTACTCCAACCATTCCTCATGACCAATATTGAGATGACCTCGTCCCATTTTTCCAAATAGTCAAAACCTTAAACGAGTAATTAAGCGATACAGATATACTGAAAATAATAATTAAATATATTGTCACATAAGTCCGTAAGATTACATATTTAAGGAATTCGTGCCTAAGACCCACAACATATACAGATTTTGACTCACTGGCTGTGTTACGTAACTGTAAAGAGAATGAGAGTCACTCTTACTGAGTACCCTCTATATGTTCCAAGATGTTGACAATGCCTCCATCAAGTCTCTATTACTCTGTTTTATGTGAAAAAGAACACACAACACAAGAAAATAGGAGGAGCTAAGAAACACATTACACACCATGAAAGTCGGGAAAGCAGGGATATAAAGTATATACAAATGACACACACACAAGCAAGCACAAAAAATTCTCATATCTACCTATATCATATTCACTATCTCTTAGGTCTGCACCACTATATCTAAGCCTAGTTCTATCCACTTCCTCCTCACACCCTATAGCCCTCTGCGTATCCTATTCTGGACTACTCTGTACTTTTACTAGCTAAACTGGCAGCTCTAACAAAGTTTTCGTCCCTTTCACCGCTCCTAGTCAACTATTTCGACTGCCCCTAAAGTTTATCAAGGTCTAACTTACCAGCTAAGGCCTAACGGTATTCTCCTGATACTCCAACCATATCAATAATTCATTCAATCACAGACATAGTCAATAGTCAAAATCAAAACATATCTCAAGCATCAGACTAGCACAGACAGCACATGGATCAGTGCTAGCATTGCTATGGGCGACCACTAACATATTATTCAGTAACATAGTCACACAGATACCAACAATCACATATAGTCAGCAGCATAGTCACACTAACACAAATACTCATATTTAATCAGCACCACATCAATCAACATCAGTCATCTATACTAGGTTACTATCTATCCATAGATATCAATAGATCATTCCCATGGTTGACAGACCTCTAACAACTGTCCTCAGCTATCACATGTCACAGCCCCTCTCCTGAGGTGCTGCTGTTATCAACTGCTAGTAGGGCTTGAGTCACTTTACGCGCATTCGTATGCACTACTCTATCCTACAATCCCTAGAGTGTAAGGTTTCTTGCTCCCACCTGGTTAGAAGATTGCTGAAGCCTCTGCCACTATCTGCACTCCCCCCGTACTTGCTACTCGCACTCCTACCTTGCTTGTTAGATCTTCCTTCCTCTTTTCTCTTTCTCCTAGAGGATTCCCTACTAAGAGCTTTCTGATGCACACGCTAGTGCAGAATGAGGATTTTACACCGGTTAAAATCGACATTTTAAACCGGTTTTGTTACTGGTGTAGTAAGTTCGGGTTTTTACACCGATATTTAACCGGCGTAAAATGTGGAGTTTTACACTGGTTATATATCCGGTGTAAAATTTCAATTTCTGTTTGTTTTTTATTTTTTTCGAAGGACCTTTTACACCGATTATTAAAAACAACCGGTGTGAAAGTCTAACCTTTTACACCGGTTGTTGTCAATAACTGGTGTTAAATATCTGTATTTTACACCGGTTTCTTGTATAACCGGCATAAAAGGTGCACTTTTTTTTATTTTTCTGTTTATTTTTATCCTTTCCTACCCAGAGGTAATCTAAAATGACAATAAATAGACAATAAATTTGACAACAATCAGCAGCAGAATTGGCACCAAATGTGTCCAAAATTCAAACCATCAAAAGCTATCAAATGTAATCCATAAACATATCAAATCAAATATACATATAAACAAAGTTAAGCTATATATATATATATATATATATATATATATATATATATATATATATATATAAACAATGTACAAAGAAGGTAGTGCTATAAATATCTACATATGCATCTAGTCCTAGACCTCGTAGGAGAGTAGGCTGAAGAATCATCCATGATGCCTACATTATAGACAAAAAAATAATATGTCAGTCAGACTATAAATAACGAACAAATAACAAGCATGCATGTATTAACAAAAATATTATAATGTTACAAATAACAAACTTACTTGATCATTTCTCCTCTAGTATCCCTTCTTGATGATCATCACGAGTGGCATATACACTGTCCACTTCATTTTCATTAGTGAAAGAAGATCTTTGTGTTGAGAAAGAAGTAGTGTCATAAATATCTATAGATGCATCTTCATTTTCATCACTCTGATCATGCATGTTTCTTCTTTGGAGCACTACAGACCACCTATTGCTAGAGGGATCTTTCACATAAAATACTTGTTTGGCGTGGAATGTCATGATGAAAGGCTTATCCGTATAACCCATCTTGTCAAGGTCTACCAATGTAAATCCTAATTCATCGGTTTGCACACCACTATTACTGTTAACTCACTTACATTTAAAAACAGGCACTCTAAATTTACAATAATCGAGCTCCCAAATCTCTCCAATGACCCCAAAGTAAGCTATGGATGCCAAAACAGGGTTCTTATCCTTTGAACTAGAGAAGTGCATTGCAGAAGCCATGACCATAACCCATTGTTTTGCACAGTACTCCTGTCATCATGTGACTTTGTATAAAAGGAAAATTTATTTATATCGTACTCACTCCAACATAAGACATTAAAGCTAGGGTCATTTGCTAGCCATTTTATGTCATCAGAAGCAGTATCATCATTCAAAATATGTGGTTTAAACCAGCTAAGGAATGTCTTGTTATGCTCTTTCAACACTCATTGTTCGTTCCTGTGGGGGTTTTTGGCCTTGACAATGGATTTGTGAGTAGACAAGTATGGTTCAATCTCATCAGTGTTATTCAATATGTACAGGTGTGTCTGCATCACTTTCGCATGACCGATGTTCTTAATCTTTAGACCTCGTGTACCCTTATTGTCACATCTTCCCTCATGACGAGACTTGGGAATCCCTACAAGTTCCGCTTCTGACAAGTAGTCTGTACAAAACTCAATGAATTCTTCTGTGTTGTACCTTTCAACAATAAATGCTTCGGGACGGTATGGATTCTTCACATACCCTTTCAAGATCTTCATGTATCGTTCGACAGGGTACATCCACCTTAGATAAATAGGGCCACACAATTTAATCTCCCTCACCAAATGAATAATTAAGTGAACCATGATGTCAAAAAATGAGGGAGGAAAGAACATCTCCAACTGACACAAGATAATAAAAGCCTCATTTTCCAAGTCGTCCAAATCCTGCGAGTCAATCACTTTACTACATACATCATTGAAGAATAAGCACAATCTAGATATTGCATGCCGAACCTTTTTTGGCAAGATGCCACAAATAGCCACTGGTAGTAGTTGTTGTGTAACAGGCCAAATTTTTATCCTCCTAGATTAGGACATGTCGTATGGGATTAGAATATGTTTAGAGTTGTTTGGGATGGGTTCCATATGTTTTCCGATTCCTCCAGCCGATTGAGCATCTAAATGTGTCTCTATTCCTACGTTTAGTCATTTTGGCCACCGTATTCCTCACTTTTGAACCCTCTAACGACTTAATTCGACTTATTTCCCCTCAAGAAAGTTGTAGCCTCATCTCTCATCTTTCAATTGGCTTTGATTTGACTCAATTTCGATACCTACAACTCTATATATGCTCTCTCGAGTCAATGCAGTGCAAGCGTAACACTTAGGAATATTGGAGTATATTTTCAACTACATTTTTACCATGTTAGGGACCGAATTTGGTTATTCCTATTAGAGAGGTAATTGTAGGAAATTCTCTTAGTTTTCCAATGCCACAAAGAATGCCTCGATCAGACACCCGGAGCTCAATTTATGGCAGAAACCGCAGTACAGGGAGCCACCCAGACGCAGGGCGCCCAGGTATTACTGAGACAGGGCGCAGGGCGCCTGGTCCTGATTCTGCAGCATGCAGTTTTGCGTTTTACTGAGTTTTGGGACCAGTTTAGTGACTTTTGGGCCCCATTTTGACCCATTCTTGACCCATTTCGTCAGAGTTACTGGCAAGGATTAGTAACCACCCACTAATCCTACTTTTTATAGCCTTAATCTCGTCCTTAGCACCTCACAAAGTCACTGCTTAAGAAAAACAAAAACTGATCTTCTCTTCCTTGTTCTTTATTTTTCTACTCTTGGAGACTCTTGTTTGGCACACCATTCTGAATTCTGAATTTGATACCAATATCCTTGTCATTCTTCCATTCTCATTGAAGTGATTAGGTTATGGTAAGTCTTTCTCATCATGGTTATGCCATTTGGTCATCTTAGGGTTTGAAATCCTAGCTTCTAATTCCTATGCCTTTGTTCTTGCATTTTTGAAAAAAGAAACCTACCTAAGGAGCACGAAAATTGGGGCTTGAACCACTGATCTTCCTTCTCATTCTTAGTGTATTAATCATAAGGTAAGTTCTCTTTGTTAGGGTTTGATCTCTTTTTCATTCTTGGTGTTTTCAAACTCACAATTCCTTTGTTTTATGCCATGATCTCACATTCTTGAAGGAGAACCACCATCCTTGTGAAGCATAGAACCTTCCTTCTCCACTTGGTGAGGGACCACGAAATTACAAGGTAAGGGGGTAGATGGATACAAGATTAGTGGGCTTATGGATATAATTACGTAATAGGGACGTCTCATGGTCCCTAGACTTGGCGCGGTTGTGCGAGCTAAGTACCATTGCCATTGTGATAGGAAATCTTGATATTAAATTCTATCATGATGATTATATTATATTGTGATAATTTATGTGATGTGATATATGTTGATTCTATGGTTATATGTTATGTTATGTGATACGTGTGGCTTATTGACTTGATTACTTTGTTGATACACATGTGATTGAATGATGGTGTTAATGGTTGTTGTTTGGCCTTGTATGACCATATGAATGATATGTTGAATTAGTGACAGAAGGTCTTAGAGAGTGATTTGGATGGTTTGAGTGCACTAGGTGGTATAGTAAGATTGTCAAGAAGATTGAGGTATGTATGATAAGTGAAATTGTGTTGAACTTAACTAAGTTATAACGATATTTTTAGCGTTTGAGTTATGGTACAAGCAAGTTTTAGGACTAGGATACGATGGTGATATTGTAGTGTTAATGGTTTAAATGCTTTAGAAGAAAGATTTGGTGTTGTGAGTATTTTAGCAATAGTTGTGCAGAAAAAGGATGCAGAAAAATGACTAAGTCTGGGATGGTTTTAGCAAAGTGTCACTAATTGAATTTTTAAATTCAAGTTATAATAGGTATTGGCCCAAATTCTTTTGGATAGTGTCCTATAATTTTAAAGCAGTACTACAGTATGTCCGACCGCCACCGAATACGCGGGGACCACTCAAAAATTAGAGCGCGAAGAATTTCTCACAGAGGCTGGGCACCAGGCGCCCAGACCTGCAGGCACCAGGCGCCCTGGAGGGCAGCCTAGGTGCATTTCACTTTGTCGTTCTTCGTCCGTCCCAGCTTAGGGTAGTGTTCTAACGTGATTTCTAAGGATATTCGAGGTTCGATAGGGTATCCTAAGTGGTGATCAAGCATAGATTAGTTTAAGGATGTTGAAGCACTTAAGTTAAGAGTTGAAAACTAAGTTATGATAGCTTAGGCTTAGTATGGTGAGGTAGGTTGATAACTTGGACTTGCTCCAAGGTTTGGGAAACTTGTTGGGTTACTGACAAGTGGTACCTCATCAACGTTGTTGTAGCCGACCACTTGATTAGATGGTTAGTGAGTTGATAAGTTGTAGCTGACCGCTTGATGAGATGGTCGGTGAGTTGTTAAGTTGTTGTTGTTATTGTTAGACACTTGTTTGTTTGTGTTCATGCATCATATGTGTCTTGTTAAGTTAACGTTATTGGGGGTGAGCAACGATGATGCGATATAGTATCGGCCATGATGGGCAAGGTACCCGGCCTTGGGGGTTAATCGGATAGGGGCGTCTTACATAAAGACAGTGGCTTGCAACTAATGCTGGGGCGTTGACCAATTTATCTGGTTACCCTGACTAGACACTGTTCGTACTCAAGAGTGATGATGTTTTCTCACTCGCTCATCTGAGTTGGCTTGGATCCACATGTTCGGTGAAGTAGATGTTGTCTAGGATTACGTAAGTACTGGTTAAGTCATGCATTAGTATTATGTGTTAATTGGACTGAAGTTGGTATATGCGCATTGCTTAATCTATCTCCTGTGCCGTCTGTGCTATGATTGTATATGATGTCAAACCCCTCTTTGTTGTGGCTACTCATACACCATTGTGTATGTTTAGACGATGAGATTGCAGGTGAAGACGACGACGTGGCTGAGGAGTGATCCGTGGAGGCGCTCTTTATAGTTATGATTTTCGTCGTTTTGTTGTTTGTCGTTATTTCCGATGTAACACTTAGCGTCAGCTCTGAGATACTTGTGACATCGGGGAATTTTTTTTGTTTGTTCCTTATTCATGGTTATAATGACTAGTGTTTTAATTTCCACAAAAATGTTATTTGTTAAGCATGCCAACTCTACCTTTATTTATGAAAATTTTAATTGACTGTATTTTTCGTCGCATGCACATTATTTCATTTATCCTTTAATGATAACATTTGGGGTAGAGGGTGTCACATGTTGCATCAAGACGTGGCAGCCGTGAGACTTTAAGCTAAGTAGTTTGAGATCTTTCATTAACGCAAGACTCTTGACATTTGAAGAGTAGCCCTGTGGAACTTTCACGCCCTGTAAACACTAGTAGAAGCTTCTTCTCTCTTGTTTTGACAAGGTATGACATGCTGGTGGCAAATATGTCTTGCTACCTCTTGGCTCTGGAGCTAACTGTTCTCTTATGCCCATCTCAACCAGATTTAGACGAGCATTTACACCATCCTTTGTCTTGCCCTTGATGTTGAGAATCGTACCGATTACACTATCACAAACATTTTTCTCCGCATGCATCACATCAATACAGTGTCTCACATCAAGACTCGATCAGTATGCAAGATCAAAAAAAATTGACCTCTTCTTCCATATGTTTTTTTCAGTAGACTTCTTTTGTTTCTTTCCAAAACTAACATTGATATTCTTCACTCATTCATAAACTTCTTCCCCAGTTAAGGCATTTGGAGCAACTCCATTCTCTTGGCGACCATTAAAAGCCTTTTTCAACCTCTGATACAGGTGATTACGTCTAAGAAATCTCCGATGCCCAAGATAAATAGTCTTCCTTCCATGTTGCAATTGATGATAGCATGTGCCTTTTTCGCATATAGGACAAGCTTTATGCCCTTTAACACTATACTCAGACAAGTTCCCGTAAGCTGGAAAGTCATTTATGGTGCAAAATAACATGGCACACATCTTGAAATTTTATTGGAATATGATCCGCTGTCGCACACGGGTCAAATAATTAAAAATAGTAAATGTAGTAACAAGGCAATTCAACATTGGTCGTCTCACAAGGATCTCTAATCTAACAATAACAAAAAACAACAACGTACGAAGAAATAAAAAGGGGGGTTTCGATTGTGAGAAACAAAATTTAAAAGATGAAAATATCAATATATAAAAAATGACTAATCCATTGGTTCAGGATAATTAATACTTGGATCTATCACGGGTTTCTAAGGATTATTCTATTTCGTGATTCTATTCTTGTTTGATCATAAAATTAACTAATCAAGCGTCAATTAATTTTATAAGAATTCCTACTGGATTAAGCATCACAGAATTCAATTAATCATGAACGAGGAACAAGCATCACAAGAACGCAATTAATCTAATAACCGAATTCAATCAAACCTACAACTAAGCATTATAGATTCTATTGATCTCTATTCGAAATAAATTAAAATAAGCGTTCAAAATATTTCAAATAATCTCAAAGAGCAAAAACAAATTTGATATGATTAAGCACCAACACCTAAAACAAATTTGCAAACAACGATCAAAGAGATGAAAGATCAAAGGGAAAAGAAATAGAATCCAAAAATTGAAATTAACAATAATAATCAAACCTCAAGATCCTTATAAAAACTCTCTAACCAGTGAATTAATCTAAGGTCTTAGCCTTCCATGGAAGGATTTGACAAAAACGAGATTAAGAAGGAGAAAAGGAGAAAAGAGTGCTAAAACTCAAAAACGGCAAAAGATTCAAAAGTAATTAAAATGTGCTAACCTAAGACTCTAAAAACATATTTATAATGTCTCCTAGGTTAACTTAAGTGATCAGAAGTTATGACCAAAGAGAAGGGCCCATAACAGGTTAATTAGCACAATAACAACTAATTACATGAGCAAGTGATCCATAACTCCAAGTAAATCACGCCAGCCTCATTAAAACACAATTTCGGTCCTCAAAACATCAGAACTGGGATTCGGTACCAACATAAGAGTTGTAGCTCTACTTCTTAGCTTTCCAACGCCACAAAGATCACTGCAATCGGACAAGTATAACCCAAGTTATGGCCTGTAGAAGGAACATGAGTCAGGATGTAACAAAATCTGAAAATTTGCAAATAATTTCACTAAAGCCCAATTAAGACCCAAAGATATAAAATCATGTTAAGAAGTAGTTATTGAACATGACACACAACTAAAAACACAAAGTGCAAAGCTATAAAAGGTGCATTAAAATGCATTGATCAAATTTTCCCACACTTAAGCTTTTGCACTCCGAGCAAAACTCATGGTCAAAACAAAGAGAAAGTTTCAAAAGTAAATAAACAAAGCAAAGATGTATTTTCAATGAATCCCCAAGAATGCAAAGTGGCAAGTGAAATACTCATTCAAGGTTTCAAGGAACCATGGCAATCATGAATAGCATCTTATTACCTTCAAAGCAAACAAGAGGATAGAATAACCAAAGAATGAATCATAAGTGATAGAATCCTCACAAGAAATAAAGTTCTCTCAAACTCTCAAGTGTCTAGGCTAGTGTTTACACTCAAAGCACATCATGAACGCTAGCACTACCATAGGCTTCACAAGCCTCTAATATCCACACTTGAAACACAAGCACACAAAGATCAAAAGGTCTTTATTAAGGTTATAATAGGGTCAAGGTCAAGGTGGGATAATAGAAAGGATAACTAAGCTATAAAATCAAAGAGGATAGAGGAGCAATGAAAAACAATTGCCAAATAATCACGGGGGCAACTCAACCAAATTTCAATCCATTTTTCCACTTTCACACTTTCCTTCTTTATTATCACCTTTCTTCCTTTTCTTCTTCTTTTTTATTTTTTTATTTTTTTATTTTATTTTTTATTTTTTATTTTTTATTTTTTTGCACTTGCTAAATTTCCAATGAAACACAACATTTAGATATTCTAAGATAACCACAACTTTGAGCACCCCCACACTTATGCAATATTTACTATCAAATTTTTTTTTCAAAGCAAAGCTCTTTTATCTCCTAAGATTGGGTCATATTATTGTTTTTCACTTTAAGGCTTGTAATGAGCTATATAACAAAGAATGGGATAACTAGGCTCAAAGGGGGCTAGCAAAGGGATAATTGCATGGTGGGCTTATTTAGCTAGTGGTTTAATAAGAACAAAAATTGCTTAGATCATTTCAAAGCATGCGTGTGAATAAGAGTTTCAACAAGAGTCAAGTCAAGTTCTAGAGTAACCAACAATCATGAGTGAAATCACACAAGAAAGAAAGAGAATGGCCAGGTGTATTCCATTCATTATAAGGCCGAAATCTCACCAAGGACAATGATCTATCACAAATGATACACAATTCAGTATTCAAGTCCAACTTATCATACTAAGAATGCAAGGAAGTCATCCATATCATGCCACAAGACCTATAGTCCTAGAATAGTGAAATCACTCCCAACTTATACAAACCAAGAAATCCAATAACAATGCATGCAATTTTTTTTTGAAAACAAAAATGCAAAACAAAAATAAAACAAAACTACTATGCTAAAAGATCTCCCCCCACACTTAAATCACACATTGTCCTCAATGTAAGCAATAAGTATAAAATAAGAGTAAGGAGTAAGGAAAGAAAACTCTCTCTTCAAGGTGGCTTTTTCAAGGAGAGTTATTCTATAGTCTCCTCTTCAAGTGCGGGCCTATCATGGAGAAGCTTGAGGCAGTGTCCATTGATTTTGAAGACTTTGTTGGTGGCTTCACTCTTTATTCCCACTGCATCATAAGGAAAACTACTAGTAGCAACAATAGGGCCAATCCACTTGGATCGAAGTTTACCCGCCATGATTTTAAGGCGAAAGTTGAACACATGAAAGTGTTTGGTTTTCTTCTTCTTCTTCACAACATCCAAAATCAAGGGATTAAGTCTCCTTTGTGGCTGCTCAATAGAGGGAGGTATTCTGGTGGACGAAGTTACATCAACAGCTGTCAGTGCAGCAACATCATTTGTAACATTAACAGGTATAATATTGCCATTTGTAACATCAGAATGAGTATCTTCAACTAAGTCAACAAGTACTTCTATTTGAAAAAGAGAATGCTCTTCCACGGGATGCTTCATAGCAGCATTAAAGATGTTAAATTTAACTATGCTATACCCAAATTCCATGGAAAGTGTTCCAGCATGGACATCAATCTTGGTTCTTGCTATTCTTAGGAATGGTCTGCCTAGGATGATAGGTGTCCTGCTAGATTTTGTCTCTCCCTCCATGTCCAGAATGTAAATATCTGCAGGAAAAATCGAGTCATTAACTTTAACAAGCACGTCCTCTATAAGTCCGGTAGGGTGAGCGTTGCTTTTGTTTGCCAACTGAATAATAACACCTGTATTCTGCAAAGGTCCAAGAGCCAGAGAGTTAAAGATAGATGTAGGCATCACATTAATTGCAGCACCTAAATCCAGCGTGGCATTTTCAAATTTACGTTCTCCTATGGTACATGGAATAGTAAAAATTCCTCGATCCTTGCACTTTTGGGGCATCATGGGTTGTATGAGTGCAGAAACATTGCGACTGATGTTGACCTTTTCATTTCCCTTCAGCCTCCGCCTCTTTTTGTGTGTGCACAACTCTTTAAGGAACTTAGCATATCTTGGAATCTGCTTAATCGCTTCAAGGAGATGTATATTAACTTCAATCCTCTTAAATGTGTCCAAGATTTCCCTGTCCTTATCTGCCTCATCCATCTTCTTAGTTATCACAGCCCTTTAAGGGAACGGAAGTGGTATAGGCTGTGCATGATCATCTTCATCAAGAGGAGAGGTAGGTGCAGAAATTGGCTTATCATTTTTTCTGCTGCTACCAATTGCATTTTCTACTGGAGGGGGTTCTGGAGTGTCAACAACTTTTCCAGATCTGAGAGTGATTGCACTGACATTTGAATTCACTACTTGAGCAGGCAAATTGCCCGACCCCAGAGACTGCATCTGATTAATAGAAGTTGCTAGCTGTCTAATTTTTGTCTCTAAATTCTGAATGGTTGAATCTATTCTCTGCTGAAATTGGAGATTCTGGACTGCCATTTGCTTAACAAGGTCTTCCAATGAAGGTTGTGGGGGAGGTTGTGGCCTGGGCTGCTGAGTAAATGCATCTCCCCATCTCAGGTTTGGATGGTTTCTCCAACTGGGGTTGTACCTATTGGAAGACAGATCATAGTTGGGTTGAGGTCTGTCATTGAATATGTTTGCTGCATAGGCCTGAGGAGTATTGATGTTGTCACTCTTTTGCAATGTAGGACATGCATCTATAGGGTGCTATGCAGAAGTACAAATACCACAAACTCTGGCTGCCTGAGTTTTAGTTACTGCTAACATTTTCACCAATGAAACGAGTTCATCAAGCTTGCTCTCCAAGTTTTTATGACCAGTAGCTTGTATCTCGTTGACTCCCCTTGTTAGCACCACTGAATTTCTTCTGGTAGTGAACTGCTGAGAATTAATGGACATGTTCTCAATCAGGCTTCTTGCATCTGTTGGGGTTTTATCCATAAGTGCTCCTCCACTAGCAGCATCCATGATGTTTCGGTCCATAGGTAGCAAGCCTTCATAAAAATATTGGATGAGCAACTGTTCAAAAATTTGATGGTGAAGGTAGCTTGCACATAACTTCTTAAATCTCTCCCAGTATTCATGCAAAGATTCTTTGTTAATCTGCCTGATGCCACATATTTCTTTTCTGATTGATGCAGCTCTAGAGGCAGGGAAGAATTTCTCGAGAAATAACTTCTTCAATTCATTCCAGCTTGTCACATAACCTGGTTGAAGGTAGTACAATCAGTCCTTGGCAGTGTCTTGTAATGAGAATGGGAAAGCTCTCAGCTTGATGTGGTCTTCCGGAACACCTTGAGGTTTCATGGTAGAGCATACAATATGGAACTCCTTAAGATGTTTGTGAGGATCTTCACCTGCAGGACCATGAAACTTAGGAAGCAAATGTATCAAACCAGATTTAAGCTCAAAAGACACCTCAACATCAGGGTATTCAATGCACAAAGCATTATAAATAACATCAGGTGCAGCAAGTTACCTTAATGATCTAGCAGCATTGGTATCAACAAAAAATTCAGAATTAGAATCAGTGTCAAATAGAGTATGAATAAATATGCTAATGCTATCACTATCACTATAACTATCACCTATATGATCACGACCTATATGATTACTAGTACTAGCCTTATTAAGTCTTCTGAGTGAATGAAAAGTCATATTTATTTCTAGATCAAAAGAACGCAGAATGTCAGAATTGCACCTAGTCATGCATCATGAGCACATATGAAGGCAGCACAACAAATCAGAAAATACCAACAATGTCCTAATCGCTAAAACAATAAAGAAATCGACAAACCCTATCAAATAAAATCTAAAAAATAGAAAAACAGCACCAAAAATCTCTAAAAATCAAATAAAGATTACGCTAATTTTTTTGGATTTTTTTAAAAACACGAAAAAATAAAAAAAATAAAAAAAGTGGTCTAAACGAAGGAATTTTGGATTTTGAGCCTGTAGTCCCGATATCAGTCCTTGATGATACGGGAATATTAATCCTTGATTTTTTTCGGATTTTCTGGTCAAATTTCAGAGCAATCCGAGCAAGTTAACCGAAAACCGATTTTCACTAACTCAATGCAAAATCCACTGTCAAAACCTGAAACACAATCAAAACGCAAAATCAAATGTTAGAGACGTTAGTAGGGTACTTAAATTGGCTAATATTGATCAGAGATCCCTGGCAACGGCGCCAATTTGATCTGCTGTCGCGCACATGTCAAATAATTAAAAATAGTAAATGTATTAACAAGGCAATTCAACCTTGGTCGTCTCACAAGAATCTCTAATCTAATAATAAGTAAAAACAAGAACGTACGAAGAAATAAAAAGGGGGTTTCGATTATGAGAAACAGAATTTAAAAGATGAAAATATCAACATATAAAAAAACGACAAATCCACTGGTTCAGGATAATTAATACTTGGATCTATTACGGGTTTCAAAGAATTATTCTATTTCGTGATTCTATTCTTGTTTGATCATAAAATTAACTAATCATGCGTCAATTAATTTTATAAGAATTCCTATTGGATGAAGCATCACATAATTCAATTAATCATGAACGAGGAACAAGCGTCACAAGAACACAATTAATCTAATAACCGAATTCAATCAAATCTACAACTAAGCGTTATAGATCCTATTAATCTTTATTCGAAATAAATTAAAACAAGCGTTCAAATATTTCAAATAATCTCAAAGAGCAAAGACGAATTTGATATGATTAAGCATCAACACCTAAAACGAATTTGCAAACAAAGATCAAAGAGATGAAAGATCAAAGGGAAAAGAAATAGGATCCAAAAATCAAAATTAACAATAATAATCAAACCTCAAGATCCTTATAAAAACTCCCTAACCAGTGAATTAATCTAAGGTCTTAGCCTTCCATGGCAAAAACGAGATTAAGAAGGAGAAAAGGAGAAAAGAGTGCTAAAACTCAAAAACGGCAAAAGATTCAAAAGTAATTAAAAGGTGCTAACCTAAAACTCTAAAAACGTATTTATAATGTTTCCTAGGTTAACTTAAGTGATCAGAAGTTATGACCAAAGAGAAGGGCCCATGACAGGTTAATTAGCCCAATAACAACTAATTACATGAGCAAGTGATCCACAACTCCTAGTAAATCACGCCAGTCTCAGTAAAATGCAATTTCGGTCTTCAAAACATTAGAACTGGGATTCGGTGCCAACATAAGAGTTGTATCTCTGCTTCTTAGCTTTTCAACGCCACAAAGATCACTGCAACCGGACAAGTATAGCCCAAGTTATGGCCTGTAGAAGGAACATGGGCCAGGATGTAATAAAATCCAAGAATTAGCAAATAATTTCACTAAAGCTCAATTAAGACCCAAAGATATAAAACCATGTTAAGAAGTAGTTATTGGTCATGACACACAACTAAAAACACAAAGTGCAAAGCTATAAAAGGTGCATTAAAATGCATTGATCAAAATATCCGTCAAAAACAACAATGCCTTTATCCCACAATATTTTTAAGTCTTCAATCAAGGGACTTAGATAAACATCTATGTCATTTCCTGGCTGTATTAGTCCGGATATCATCATAGATAACATAATATATTTACGCTTCATGTACAACCAATGAGAGAGGTTATAAATAACCAAGAGAACAGACCATGAACTATGGTTACTACTTAAACTACCATATGGATTCATTCCATCCGGAGAAAGTCCAAGCCTCAGATTTCTTGGGTCATTGCCGAAATCCGGAAACAAAGAATCAACTCTCTTCCATTACAAAGAATCAGCTAGATAACTAAGCTTCTCATCACATTTCCTCCCATGTGCATGCCATCTAATATTCTTTGCATCTTTTGCACTCGCGAACAGTGGTTTAAACCTTGGAATAATTGGAAGATACCGTAACACCTTCGCAGGAGGACCTTTTGAGGTGACACCACAACCATCATCACCATCTTTCTTTTTGTATCGTGATTTCATACATTAGGGCATATTTTTTTGTCTTCATTCTCCTTCCAGTGTAATATACAGTCATTGGGACAAGCGTGTATTTTCTTATACTCCACACCCATCAGACATAATATCTTCTTCACCTGGTAGTTACGGTTCGATAATGTGTTGCCTTCTAGAAGCATGTCCTTCAACAACTCCAACAGCTCAGTGAAGCTTTTATCAGTCCATCCATTTATCGCCTTAAGATTAAACAACCTCAAAACTGGTGACAACCGTGTGAAATTTGTGCAACCCAGATACAATGGTTGATCCTTGTCACTACATAGAGTATCATACACATGTGCTCGCTTAAAAGAATCTGGTCCAATATCACGAATCATGTTCTCTAGTCGATTGCCCATATCTACCTCAACTTCCCCACTTTCGGACACACTTGTCCTGTCTAACACTTCACCATGCCATATCCATGTTGTATAACTCTGGCAAATCCTAAAGACATCAAGGTGCTCACGTATGTCTTTAACTTTTAAAGGTTCATGATTCCCACACTTAACACAAGGACAATAAAATTCTCCATTACTATTAGGAAGCTTTTTTCAGCAAATTTCAGAAACTCTGACACTCCATTCTTATACTCATTGGTCTATCAATTTTTTTGCATCTAACTATGATCCATAGCTACGTGCTGAAAAAGTAAACACACGCTTATTTAATGAACACAATCAGCACTTTAGGACCCTTCAACCACAAGTATCCAACAAATCTCTATAGATTCCTCCGAAGGAGTCGATGGAGTGTAATCCTCTATGATGGGAGAATACTTCGGTGTGGATGGAGTATACTCTGAGACCTCATCATCATCACTGGGGATCTGAACGATGAACATCCCTGGCAGCTACGGGCCTCCTGCAAGAGGGTGGTCTCCTCTGAAGCATGCGCATACGAAGGCCCGCACCCCAACGGTCAGCGTCGACACGAGGACCACCATACTGGTACATCAAATCATGATCCTCATAAAGCTATCTCGATACTCCCTTGCAGTTATCATCAGCCTGCTAATAGAGGGATGTGACCTCTTGGAAGCCATGTGAGTACGATGCCCCCCACGACCACAAATTTCATCTAAAGACATTGTCTGTTGTCAACAATGGCCAGTCATGAGCAACAAAACTAAAATTTAATTGAATGACAACAAAAAGCATAATATACCTCAACAGTTTAATTATTATTCGTAAGTGCAGAGAATTACCTTTTTTGAAAAGTATATAAACTTGAATGAAAATCAAAAACCAGTAGACTTTATAAATTTCAAACATTTGACCATAATTTGAAAACAACAATCCATATTATCTTTGTAGGTAAACTTATATACACATTGCAGATAATATTACTTGGCATTCTTTGTCATGTGTTAAATGTCAAAAATCATGTACCAAATATTTCCATAACACTTAACAGTAACACAAGTGGCAGGGAAGGACTTTAACCTGAAACATTGGCACAAAGAAACTAAACATAGTACATAGCTCGCCAATGATGAATACCCATGAAGCTAGCTCAATATTGGACCAAAGCTAGATTAGAAGCTAATGTGAATAGATTATCAAACAGATTAAAACCAAAAAGGGAAAAAGCTATAAGGTAAAGGAAAAAACCTATAAGCACGAAGAATGAACAAGTGGGTGTGGTCGCTTCTGGTTTGCCTCTGAGACAGGGCTTCGAAGGTGAAAGGCGGCGAGAACCACGGGAAGGAGAACGGCGGCGAGAACCACGTGAAGTAGAGATTCGAACGGTGGTGAGAGAGGATGAGAACGATGACAGTGCAGCGGCGAGATAGAGGGCTTCAATGGCGGAGAGAATAAGGAGAGCGCAACAGCGAGAGAGAAAGAGTAGGGTTATCTCAGATAAATGCTTCCCGCATATCTGAGAATGAGATGGAGAAAGTAATTTTAATCAAAGAGAAATAATTTTAACACGGTTATTTAAATAACCGATGTAATAAGTTCCCTTTTAACACCGGTTATATAAAACTCCGGTGTAAATTATTTTCAATTTTTTAAATCCAAAACCTTTGACACCGGTTGGACATATAACTGGTGTAAAAAGTTATGCGATAATTTTAAAATTGCCATTGCGTCACTTTTTACACTGATTAAACCTAAAACTGGTGTAAAAGACATAATTCTTTTTCGTTTCTTGCACTAGTGGTGTAAAAGCATACTTGCTACTTAGAGGAAATGCCTAGAGAAAGCTCGAGAGGGAAGAGGTTTTGGCACGAACAAAAATGAAGAGGTGAACGCCTATTTATAGGCGAGCATCAACCCCATTACATCGCGATGGACCCCTCGCGATGGCACCTTCCAGAATCCTCTGGATGGACACATGGCGAAGATCCAACGGTGATCCTATCACGTTGCGATGGTCACCTCACACAACTCCATCGCGTCGCGATACACATTTTTCTAAAAATACCTAGATTTTTATTTTCCAGAATTTTCTAGGGCTTGCCACACTCTTTCGGGGTGTTTCTGTCATATTTAGGGTTTCTAGAACTTTTCTAAGGTTTATAGGTCCCACTTAAGCCCATTTTATCCCCAATTAAGGTTTTTAACACCCATTTGTCACCTAATCGCCATTCTAGTTATACTTAAAATATTATTCAAGATTATTGGAAAAACGGGATGTTACATTATTACTATATCCATATGAGAGTTCAAAATCTATTTATTCCAGATATAATGTGTCAGAACTTAGATCGTCTTAATTCCATCATTATTCCACCAGATGTAGAAGTTGTTCGAAAGTCCAGCATATTACAACCAGTGAAGGAGGACATGGTCACATGGTGGACAAATAAGAAAGGTCTTAAAGCATACAAAATTCCTATTTCTCTATATCTACAGGCTTGTGGACACTTTACACCTAAGAGTAGCAGGTGACTGGCGACTTATTTGGAGAAAATCGACGTCTCCTCGTGTCAAAACCTTCTTGTGGTAACTAAGCCATGGATGTCCACTTTCTACGGAAAATCCAAACGATATGAGTGTCATGTCCCATTACATGCATCACATGTGGAGCAGAAGTAAAGAACTATAGGCATATGTTTGTCATGTTTACTAGGAGTAGGGCTGGCTGGCAGCATGAAGATCCGTGGTAGTACATGGAACCATGGGTGCAAGTACCTAGCTGAGACTTATGATGAGCTTTTCTTTGGTACCCTCAAATCATTGGAAGGGGCTAGGCGTCTCAAGTGGTACATCTCTTTTGGAGCTTATGGCAGAGCCGAAACCTTCAGCTGTGGGAGTTTGTGAGCATTAATTTTCTTAGATCAATGGTAGAAAGCGAGAGTTCCATTGGGTCAACAACAAGGAAATTTACCAGCTCTGCCTACTCCGGGATGACCTCGGGGCACTTACAAGTGCAACATAGTTGCGACTTTTGAGGGAAGACAAGATGTGGTAGGGTTCAGTCTGTGCTTACGAGATGAACATGACAACTTTGTTAAGGCCAAATTAATCCTCTGGTTCAATCCCAAGTTGTTCATGAAGGTGAGGTTTATTTGCTATCCATTGGGCCATCGAGCTGCGTATCAATAGAGTTATCTTCGAGTCAGATTCCAAAACTATGGTAGATAATATAAATGTAACACCCCGCCTAATTTAATTATTTAGCCTTATTAGTTTAGACATTTATGTGTTTTGAATTAATAGTTGAGTAATTGAATTGGGTGGTATTTATTAATATAAGGGGTGTTTATGGCAATGGCATCAAGAGAGATTTGAGTAAACAGAAGGGTATTTGGGTCTTTCACTTAATAAAAAGAGGGTTAAGATAGTCCCAAAATAATTGAGACCCATTTCCTCTCATTCTTCCTCACTCTCTCTCGACAGCCCCTTCACTCTCTCCTCCCTTTCTTCATGCTCTGCTGCATCTTCCAAAGAGGGAAGGGAGAAACTCAGGGTTTTGTGAGATTTGGGGAGAACACTTAGTGGACCATCTCATTTTTTGTGTGGACAAGAAGAAGGCTAAGCTAAGGTTCCATATTTTCAAAAACTTTGAAGTGATTCCAAGAGGAAGAAGGAGAAGGGTGAATTTAAGAAGAGAAGAAGAAGATATCATAAATTCTCTAGCTTCTTGACTCAAGTTCTTTGTGATTGCAAGTTCTTGGTGATTGTGGTGAGTTCTTCTCACTTAGAGGTTTGGGCAACCATAAGACCCACCATTTAGGGTTTCCATTTCCTTTGTGTTGTTGTGCAATTGCTTGATTCAAAGTGTGGGTTAGGGAAATGCATGAGAAGGGATTTGGGATCCATGAGGAAATGAACATTTTGATGATTTTTATGATGTGTTGAATCATGTTTTGTTGTGATTTGGATATGTCATGATTGCTCTTGGCCTTGTATATAAGTTAATTGCTTGATTTTGAGCCTCAATCTTGATTGTTTTTGGTTTGGATTGAGGAAAGTTTAAGGTTGAAGTTGGGATTGGGCAAAAAATGAAATTCTGCATAATTCTGCTGGTTCGCGTGTGACGCACCCCCACAGGCGCGTGGCTAAACAGAGACGTTTCAGCGAAAAACACGTGACGCACGCGAGATGCAGGAACCAGCACCTTAGAACGCGCGTGACGTGCTCGCGCAGACAGAGATGAATTTCTGAAATGAGCGTGATGCGCGCCAGTTTAAGCAGAAATTTGTATTTTCACATTTTAAGGGCTTTTACGGCCATGAATACTTGTTTCTAGTGTTCTAAATCCTAGTTGATCAAAGGGATATCATAGGATTCCCTTAGAGAAGCTATTTCAACCTAAGTTGCTTGAAATACTTAGAGTACTAGTATTAGGGCTATTGAATTCTAATGGTTCTAATAATATAGTTCTACAATACAGGGTAAAGTACAGTGGTAAATCCCTAAGTGGTAAAGCCCAGCGGTAAATCCTTGGTTGTAGTAAAGAGTTGGATAGTGCAGGGTAAAGCCCCGTGGTAAATCCCTAAGTGGTAAAGCCCAGTGGTAAATCCTTGGCTATTGCATAGAGTCGTATGGTACAGGGTAAAGCCCCGTGGTAAATCCCTAAGTGGTAAAGCCCAGTGATAAACCCCTGGTCGTTACGAAATAGTATGAAATTGTCATGTTTCTTTGATGCTTATAATGAAGTGTTATTGTGATTGTGGCGAGTGTCAGTGAGGGGTCCGTAAAGGACTCACTGAGATTTTATAATCTCACCCCTTTCCTCTTTTGTTTCAGATAAGCAGGTACCGAAAGAGGAGAAATAGATGATTATCGAAGTTTAGAATTTCTAGTTTATGTTAGTTTATCATTGTACTTGACTCTTTTGTTATTTGTTATTAAGAACAAAGATGGGCCTTGTATTTTGTATTTTCCCAAGCTTTGGTCTTGGTTGATGTTGTAACTTCTAAGTTCTTAGACTTATGACATAGTGTAAAGTTTAGACTTTTTTATTGTAAACCAAGTTTAAATTTTTAATAATTCATGTACTTTAATGTAATCTGTTTTATTTCAATTATTATTGGAGTACGAGCGTTACAATAAACATCGTTCAAGAGCATCACTTAGAATTTTGAGCCATAAATTAAGATTGTAGACATCTTTTTATCTAGGCTAAATTATACTTTTAGTCCCGTATGTTTATTTTAGGTTTCAGTTTAATCTCTTATGTATTATTTGTTTCAAATTGGTCCCTTATGTTTAAAGATTACACCAATACGGTCCTTTTGTTTCAAAGTGGTCCCTTTTATGTTACAAAAATTATACAATGTGGTCCTTTTTTTTTGCAAAATAAGGGGCAAAAAGGGACCACATTGATATAATTTTTGTAACATAAGGGACAATTTCGGAACCAAAAAAAATAAGAGGGATCACAATTGGTACAATTTTAACACATAAGGGACCAATTCGAAACTTTTAATACATAAGGAACCAAATCGAAACCTATAATAAACATAAGGGACTAAAAGTATAATTTAGCCTTTTATTCACTACAAGAAAAATGCGTACTAGCGACATATATATACTGATGGGGCCGACCCCGTTGGTAAACTTCCATTTCTGACAAGCTACACCTTTAGTATTAGTCAAATAAAAATTTTGCGACATTTTCGACAACAAGGGCCATCGGAACATATAAAAAATACATACAGTCGTGCTAGACCATCACTAAGGTTTGGTGCCTTTTATTGTCTTGTTGTTTCCGACGACCAATCCATCAAAAAGCTTTAATGTAAAAATTAATTTTTTTACGCGTTTTAATTATAAAATTAGAATTTAAAACTTTCTGATGGTCGAAGCTGTCGGAAACGTATAATACTTTTATACTGACGACAATATCCATCGAAAACTTTGTAACTGTCTTTTCAAATTTTTTTGTTTAATTGACCTCTGCCCTCCATTCTGCAACTACCACCCTCTCTAGACTCTCCCCCTCTTTTAGACTGCCGTCGTTGTCCTCCCACGTACCTCCCTCCCTACACGATGTCGTCGCCCTATACTGATGACTTTTTGTGATTCTTGACGGTTTTCTTTATTTCGGACGGCTTTTGGCCGTTAGTAACACCTTGTTTTCTTGTCATCTATTCCAAACTTTTTGATATAGTTCACTAAGAGGAAAATTAATGTTGTTGTGCAGATCTCAGTAGGGGTTGTTACATGTATGGCTAGCCGTATAACTTTTTATGATATTCTTCAATGTATTGCGGATTTGGTTATTAATAAAATGATGATGTAACCTTGTTTTTGTAAAAGAAAAAATCCAAATTGTTGATTATTTCCTAATTAATATTAACAAAAGAAAATGACGATAATATATAGTTTTGGTTTAAATATTTTAAATTTATATTATTGTTGTTTTATTATTATTTTAATTAAATGTTTTAAATAACCTATTTTATAGTATCATTTACCTTATATAATTTATAACAAATATAATCGTTTTCAATTTATATTATATTATCAGTTATCAACTCCGTAAAAAACTTTATTTAATTATTATCAAATTATAATATAAAAAATAACAAGTAGTATTAATGCTATATTTATTGTGTTGAAGGAGAAAACGTTACGCAATTATATTTCATTTTGACATGATTTAGTTTGACCTTCTGCCCAGCTGACTCCATAATCCTTGTCTGGTTATGTACAACACATTCACAGAGATAGAAATATATGATATAGATTCATAACCGATCGATGTTACAAGTTTATAGGAAAGAAATTAATTAATGGAACAACTACTACGATTACGATCAAGAAACAAAAAAAAAAAAATTCTATGATAATGTCGCCATGAAAGCTTCATTTGTGTATGCAAATGGAATACTGACTACGGATTTAAAAATAAAGAATTTTTTAATTTTACTAAATATATTTTTCATTAAATTTTTTTATTAAAATTTCTTATGCAATTCTACAAGTTTTGGGGAGTTAATTAATTAATTAATCATTAAATGAAGGTGACTCTAGCGAATAAGAAACAATCGGGATCAGATAATCTGGATTTTGTAAAAATAAAATAAAAAATAACCGGACTCTAATAATGACATCATCTTGACATGCATTTCTCAAATAATGATTATTCCTATAACACTTAAAAGCGCTATCTAAGTGAAAAATAAAGGCAAGCTGAACAATTTTTTGACATGGTAATACTAAAATGTGTATTCATTTTAAGTCATAAAGAATATAATTTGTTAATAATAGAATAGGGTCTTCTTTTATCAAGAGGAGGCCCTAAGGCAAAAACTACACCAAAACATATGGAGGGAATCTAATTCCCAACAACATTATGCCATAATAAACAGAGAAAACACCAAGAGGAGTGACTAAACAACGTGAACAATCCTAGTGACAGTATGCAAAATCTGCTAGTTTGTTTGGTAAACGACTTAATTAAGTACTTATAAGATAAACGTTCATCATATAAGCACTTATATATAAGCTATTTATATAATTAAAGAGAAAATATAGTCAAATTATTTTCAAATAAACTATAAGATGTTTTCATAAAATATTCTGGAGAGCTTATCGAAATAAGCTGAAAATAGGTCATGAACATGTCAAAATTAAGTTATTTCCATAAGCTATCAAATACTCTGGCAATTGCTTATGCCACTATATAAACCCAAATAAGTTGTTCATAAACAATCCAAAGAGGCCCCTACGAGTATGTTTGGATGAAAGGTTTTGGAGGGAAAGGAAGGGAAAGACTTAGGACTGTTTGATTACACTTTTTAACTGTTTTTAAAAATTTAAGAAGAACAAATTTTGTTCTTTCTCTAATTTTAAAAATAGAAAAACTATTTTTAAAAAGTGTATCAAACAATCCCTAAATTTTTCATTTCTAAATGAAGGAAACTATAAAATGTTTCTTAAAACAAATAAAGGATGATTGAAATGTTATATAATCATATATCATTTTATTCCTTCAATTTTTTTAATATATCAAATATATATCAACATATAGAATTTTAAAGAATAAACATTTCCCTTCAAAACCCTCCAAAACCCTCTATCCAAATATACTCTTAGTTACCTTCTTTAAAGGTAAACTATATTTTTGGTCATTTATCTTTGTTTTAGGTTTCAATTTAGTCCCAATTTTATTTTTTGTTCCAGAATGATCATTTATTTTGCAAAGTTATATCAATGTGTCCTTTCCATTTAAATTGTGGTACGAAGAGAACCACATTAATATTACTTTTGGAAAATAAGGAACCATTTTAGAATAAAAAATGGATCATATTGTTAGGATAAGTTTTGCAAAATAAGTGACTATTTTGAAAAAATAAAATAAAAGAGAGACTACGTTACTATAACTTTGTAATACAAGAGATCATTTCAGAATAAAAAATAAAAGAATCGAAACTAAATCTAAACCTAAAATAAAGATAATATATGAAAAATATAACTTAGCCTTCTTTAAATATATATGAGAAACGTTAGCCGACTATTGTCCGCTCATAAGCTCCCAAATGTGCTGATGAAATATAAATAATATAATTTGCTGATGTTGACAACTTATAGTATTTGAATTTTTTTTTTTTTGACAACGTATTTGAAAATCTTAGTTTTCCATTTTTGGTGGAAGATATGTATAAACGTTAATTTAGTTATAAACATTTTTTTTATTTAATTTCATTTAACCACGTTTCAGTAACACACACAGACACACAAACACACACACATATATATAAAATGAGGGATCAAATTATACCGGTATAATACTTAGGTAATATTACACCTTTCAATAACATCTTATCAGATAAATATTTTTCAAAATCAACCATTGGATTGAAAGTTGCTATCATATAGATCATATCTATAAATTTTTTACAAAATTCTATAATCATTTGTTATGTCATCAAGATGGGTTAAGATTTACGTCAACAATGTAATTGCATATAATGTTAATCTTAACGCATCTTAATGACATTACAAATGACTATAAATTTTTATAAAAGTTTATAGATATGATTTATATGATAGCAACTTTCAATCCAACGGTTGATTTTGAAAAATATTTATCCGGTAGGATGTTATTGAATGATGTAACATTGTCCAAGTATTACACTGGTGTAATTTGATCTATATATATATATATATATATATATTACGTTGTCATTATGTCCCCATCCTAGAAAATAAAAAATATATAATTTAAAATAGTATGTGCGCGCGTGTGTATAGAGTGTATACAGACAAATTACTGAGCTAACAAAAAATGGTGATGGCTAATAATATTTATGTTCCTAACATCCTAAGGTTAATTAGGAATGACAAAACGGGTCAACTCGTCCAGTTTCGTCTTGTCCTGCTATTAATCTACCAAAATCAGTACAACGCGGAGCAAATTGAATTAGGTATTTGGGTTGAACATTGTGGCCCACCCCGCCACGGGTTGACGAGTTGACCCATGAAGTAAAAAATGTTAATTAATGAGCGAGTTATTAGGTTACTCTCTAAAAAAGGTTTAAATGCCATAAAAAATTGTTAAAATGTATTAAATAATTCAATATAAAAAAAAGAAAATAGGCCGACAGTCCAACACGACCCACTACTAGAAAAATCGATTTTAGAGAGGAAAATTTGGGAGGAACGCATATCCCTCACTAATAGCGACGGATTTAGTGACGGAAAACAAAATATCAGGTGGATTTAAGTTGTATCTAGTTTGTGACGGAGTTAGTGACGAAAAAAATCTGTCACTAATTTATCCGTCACAAAATCCATCACAAATTGACTAAAATACATTTAGTGAGGATTTTTTAGACGGAAAGATACCCTCTCTAACTCTTCCGTTACTCAATTCGTCACAAAATTTGTAAGATGCAGTCTAGTGACGGTATCCGTCACAAATAGCGAAGGATATTTTTCCTCACTAATAGCGACGGATTTTGTGAGGGATTTCAAAACTCAATGATTAGCGAGGGATATTTTTCTCACTAACAGCGACGGATTTTGGGAGGGATTTTAAACTCAATGATTAGCGAGGGATATTTTTCCTCACTAATAGCGACGGATATTTTTCCTTACAAATAGCCACGGATTTTGTGAGAGATTTTAAATCCAATAGTTAGCGAGAGATATTTTCCGTCACTAATTTTTTTTTGAAATGATTATTTTTTTCAATATCTTATATCTAATTATTTTAAAAAAAATTCTACATTTTAAAATTATACAGAATTATATATTATGTCAATTGATTATTTCTTATATTTTTGAGATATGTTTGTGTGTATTTTGGTTAAATACTAACAATAATATATAAGTTCAATTTCGTTAATTAAATATTTCTAAAACAGAAATGACATTGATTAATAAATAAAAATAAAAAACTTTAAAAGAGAATTTATGTCTTAAATATTGGAATTAATTTAAAAATATTAAAATTGAAAATAAAAATATTCTAAACTAGAAATGGTAAAAATTAATAGAGATATTTAAATTAAAATCTAACAAACATTAATAGTAATAAAATATTAATATAAAATACTCCGCTTTCTAAACTTCAAAGTCGTATCTTTTTAATTTTTTCCTGGTACTATTAGAACCCAAAGTCAAGTAATTATTCTATGAATTAATTAATTTTGATTTTTTTAAAAAACCTATTGGCAACTGAGATATGCCAACGAGGTCAGTAGTGTAGTCCATGTTGGTCTCTACCTCAATTAGGTCTAAACATACATGCAATATACTTAGAAACATAGAAAATGAGAAGCCAAGAAACACATTACACACCATATAAACATGAAAAGACATAAATAGAATACATACACGAATAACATACACACAAATTTTTGCTTATTTTCTATATATATATATATATATATTAATAATAATTAAAAATAAAAAATAATATTTTTGGCCTTGAAATAAAAAAGAAGAAGGAAAAAAATTAATAAAGAAAAAAGAAACGAAGTGAAGAAAGAAAGAAGAAAGAAAAAGAATAAAAAAAAAAGAAAAAAGGCAAAGAGGGGTTGTGATTAGTAATACTGGGAGGGCTAATAGCATCCCAGCTACAGCACCCCTTTAGCCCGCTCTCATTTAACCCATGCAGTCCCCAATCCTCCAAACCCTAAAAAAACACACACACACACACACACACACACACATTCTTCCTTCCTTTCCCCAGCGGCCGCTTCTCCCTTTCTTTCATTCACTCTCATTTTTTCTCTCTTTCTCCCTCAACCCTTAGATCCGCTCATCCCTATGGTGCATACAGCGCCGCAAGATCGAGAGGACTCCTTCAAAAACCAATAAGAGCATAGGAGGATTCGAGCTTCGAACGCCGGATAACCACGGAGGAGGGAGCCCGCAGTTGAGATACCGGTCCGGTTGGCCTCATAAGAACGACGCCATTTCGTCAGTGTCTGATGACAGGAGAGAATCTGGCATTGGAAACCCTACTCCTGAAGTGAATCGTACTGCGGGGAAAGCTTACTCCGAAAGCAATTACACGCAGAGTACTCCGACGAAGAGTGTGACTAAACCTTCTCCGAGCTCAAGCGTTCGAAGTAAGGTCGAGGGAAGCTTCAGTGTCCGCTTGGGGAACTCTGCTGCATTGTATAAAGGAGTTTCGACTAATGGGAACTATGTTGCATTTTTTTTCTTTTAGGTTTTAGTTTCTTCTCTATTTTTATTTTCTGTAAATTCGGATCAAAAGAAGATACCCAGTTTTTTTTCTCTCTTCAAATTTCTTGCATAGTTCCAAGCATTTCAATCTTTTTCTGGTTTTGGTTATGTACCATGGATTGATTCTGAAATGAAGTATATTTTTAGTTATTTCTATTCTTATTTTTAAATTTCATTTTCCTGCTTCTGATGCTGTAATTCTATATTTGTGATTGATCTTCTCCTTTTTTGTTTCTCTTGCGCCGTTGCAAACTCCAAATTAGGGTTAGGTTCACTTTCAATTAGAATCAGGGTTGCTCTTTTTAATAGTAATTTTTCATTATTTTTTTTTGTAATAAAATGAAATTAGCGAGGGAAACAAATCAGTCACTAATAGAGAGGGATTAAATCCCTCACTATTAGCGACGAAAAATGCAATTTTTCTTTGGTTTGTTCTTATTCTTTAGTGACGGATTTTGTGAGGGATATTTTTCGTCACAAATTGCGACGGATCCTAATTTCTCTCGCTAAAATTTTTACGATGCCAAATTCAGTTACGAGTTCGTGTCCGTCACAAAATCCGTCACTAATGTGGTTTGTGACGGATTTTTATATGTTTAGTGAGGGATTTTGTCCCTCTCTAAAATCGATTTTTCTAGTAGTAATCTCCGCCTCTTTTTTAAGGGGTGGGTCAAAGTGGGTTGGTGGATTAGAAATCTCAATTCGCTCACAAAAAGACGGGATTAAACGGAAATTCGACAAATCGAACCCACTTTACCACCCCTACCTACGATTTTTTGTTTCAAACTCTTACACTTTACTTAGTTGCTACTTGCTTGAATAAAATAAAGAGAAATGTTAATGATAAACTCTTTAACACTTTTTTTCCAACACACTCTCTCTTATTAGTTGTAATTCATGAGTCTCACCAAATTTATGTGGGACCCACATAATTTAATATGACACATTTGAATTTCAACCAATAAGAAAGTAAATATTAATATTGAAAAAAAAGTGTTAAAGAGTGTGTTAATAGCACTTCTCTAAAATAAAATAAGAGGCACTGACTAACCCACATTTAATAAACTTGTTAGAGACCGTAAAATTAATAAATAAGGAGATGATATGCTTAAATCAAAACATCGTAAAAAAGTATATCTATAAGAGTAAACTATAAATCAATTGCAAAAAAAAACTATAAATCATATAGTAGAAAAATTCTTTAAAGTTACTATTTTATGACTCTGCATATGAGTTCACATCAAACATGTTTGACAAGCCTAAATACTGGCGGACGACCTTGTGTGTATTGTGAAACTACCCTGTCTCACCTAACATATCCATTTTTTTTCTTTTATTACCTAACATATCCAATTTTTTTGTTGGAGCTATTGACATTGACATGATAAGGAAATAAAATCATGCATGTAACTTTTATATTTGTAATCGTAATTGAGTTCAACTTGGTGAGTTCATTTTGGTTTGACTGAACAGAGTGGTCCGACGCGTGTCACACTCAAGCAAAAATCGAGGTATGTAAGATCTACGTTGAGGTTGCGTCAAGTTTGTTATATCACACGAGCAAGTCTTGCGCCATTCTAAAACCTTCCCATAGAGTGTTGCATCATCAGATTCCAGAATTCTCCAAGACGCGCTTCACTCTTTGTACTCGGAAGCCAATTTTTTTTATTTTTATTAAAAGAATGGCTTCCAAGTATAAAATAGGATGGCTGGGGCGTTGGATGATTGACTACGTATAATGTGAATCTCAACATATGGACGATCGGGATGGCTATCTATACTATACATCATATAGCGGTTTCTTAAAAAAATACGCTAAATTGTACATTTTCTTCTTAAGTTTATTTTAGGTTTCAATTTAATCCCTTACGTTTAAAAAGTTTCATTTTGGTCCCTTATGTTTCAAAAGTTATAGCACGTTTATCCTTTCCATAACAGACCCAGATGACGCCGTTTATTATTCTTACCTGGCTCACGATTTGTCTACGTGACAAGTCTGTCCTAAAATGGACTTTTAGCTACGGACAATTGGCTTTTAGTGACGGATTTTGTCCGTCAGTATAGGTCTTTGTACTGTTCATCATCTTCCCCAAATTAAAATTAGGGTTCTTTTTCTTTTTTTTCCCCCTCACACTCTCTCACTTGTTGCGGCTGCAGCAGCTTTGGTTGGAAAGAAGAAACAGAACCATTCAAACGCACAGATCAAAACGCACAGATAAAAAGAAACGCAGAGATAAAAAAAAATGCAACTGCTGCTGAAGATGCAACAATGTTATAAGCAACATCTTCTACAAGCTAACCAATTGATCGAGATTTGTGATTGACTTCACCGTGCTCCTCTCAGCCGCAACTGCGTGTGCCGCCCTCCCCCTTTCGCGTTCCTTCTCGTTCGCGCAGCACCAATGGACGCGCCATCACGCTGCCCAGACCTCTTCCCTCTCGGTCTCCCTCTCCCCTTCGCGATCTCTTTCCCTTCTTCTTCTCTCGCGGTCAGATCCGGCTTGAGGCGGTCAGTTCCCTTTTTCCCTCTCGGCTGACTCGCACCGGACCACCGCCCGTGCCCTCCTCCCCACCTTCTTCTCTCCCGCGACTGCCTCCCTTTCTTTTCCCTCTTTCTGTCCCTCTGTCTCGCGGCTGCTCAGCATCATCTTCGCAGTGAGGATGGTTTTTGCATGCGGGGTGAACGACGATCCGAGATCTCCCACAGCGCAGCAGAGAAGGTTTGGGAAGAATAATAAACGGCGTCATCTAGGTCTTTGACGGAAAGGACAAATGTGCCATAACTTTTGAAACGTAAGGGACCAAATTGAAACCTAAGATAAACTTAAGGAACCAAATGTATAATTTAGCCAAAAAATACTATATATAAGGTATGTTTTTACAAAAAAATTCATCTGTTCCAACTGTTTTAAACCAAAATATATATCATAAATATCAAACAGAACCAAAATACTCCGTCGTGTAACTCGCTTCATCTTAACAATTGATGAATGGAAAGTGCTTCAAAGACTAGTTGAAAGAAAGATAGAAGAAACACTATCAAATCCTAACGAATTTACCATTTCAGCAACAAACATAAATACATAGACTACCACATTTACCATTTCAGCAACAAATTATCACAATAAATATGAAATAAAATGCCATTAGTGACGCAATATCTATTACAAACAAATCATCAAACACACACTTATCTATTCAAACAGAATATCTATATAAGAAAAGAGAAAAACGACAACAAACCATCACTATACATACTGTTATCTATCCATACAGACTATCTATTGTGAAATCTAAAAAAATAACAAAACATACGCGCACGCGCGAGAGAGAGAGAGATAACCCACAAGGTGGAAGCCAATGTGACAAAGCCGGTGACGAAACCACGATGACGGAGTCGGTGACAAAGCTCCACTATAAATTAGGGGAGGAACGAGGAGGGACGGAGGGAGGAGAGATCTACCAGAACGAGCAGAGGGAGAAAGGATTATTTTCTTAAATAATGCGCTATATTTAATTTCCACACTTTTTGACATAGCGCATTACTTGGGAAACACTATCAAATCTACGATATAATATCCATAATCAGGCGTTTTGTGAGCAAAATGTCAGTCATCCGCATTCAACTTCTATATAAAGAGGAGTTACAATCTTGAGTTATAGGTTGTACACGCTTTTCTTATATTATTACTTAGCTAGAGCGAACATTAACTTGAGCATATTAGTACCTTATAGCAATTATTATCTCTCCTCCACTTTCTGTTGTGTACAATAACAGTTTTAGAAAGAGCCACTATATATTAAGTTGAGAGTACAAGGGGTACTCTAAGCCATTACAACAAACACAACCAAAATTTCACCAAACACAATGTGAACTATAAGTAAACACAACAAATATCATAAGGACAACCACCTCCCAAACACACCACTCCCATATCCAAACCAACCAAAATTACCTCCTAGGGATACAATCCAAAAGGTCCATACACCATTCATAAAAAAGGCAATGACCACTATTTACCTTTGCTAAAAACCACTTCATGACACAACCTTAATATAATCTAACACCTTTAGGCTATCTAGCACCCTATATGCACCCATTTCTGACTTCCCAAATCACTCAGAGTACCGCATGCCACAATAGAACCACACATATGTTATCATGGCATGGGGCTCCCCCTTAGCAGAATACCAAAAATATAGAGTGAATAGATTTGGGGGAAACACCAAAACCACCCCTATCCACCTGAACACCGCATACAATAATCAGATGATAACCTCACACCGAGCAAATAGATTCACTTATGTCTCTTGGGGCACCCACACAAAACATAACTAGTAGCAGTACTAATATCAGAAATAAGCCTTCTACATAATAGATTTACCCTAACAGGGAGCTTGTTCAATAGAAATTGTCATGTGAATGCAATTACCTTAGGGGGCGCCAAACTCTTCCATTGCTTATCCAAAACAAATGACTCCAAATCAGAAAGACTAGCTTGCAAAGGACACTTGTGAACAAGATCATAAGTTGATTTAACCGAAATACAATTCTTCATTTTGGGCCTCCTAGAACCAATATCATCATGAGTTCCTGCAGAGGTGGAATAGATGAGAGAGAGGAGTTCCCCCACCAACTCCTCCTCCCAAACGAAAAAACCCTTCTCCAAATAAATCCCTAATCCCATACTCCATCCACCCAGCTACCCAAGTTCGCCACCAGGCTATCCCGATGTGCAGAAATAGAGAAAATCCTAGGGAAATGAAAGGTAGAAGATACTATTGAGGACCGAATTAATGAGAACAATTTGGCCCCCAAGACTTACGTACATACTCGGTCTTCCAAGCTCCAAGCCTCCCATGCAGAACTTCAAGCATCGGCTATCAAGTCTCCATCCTCTGAGGATTGGCACACACAGGAAGCCTCAAGTACTTAAAGGGCATCAAACCTAACTTACAATGTAAAAATTAACCCACTAACCACAGAGAGAAAGGAATCTTGAACATTCAACCATATAAGACTACTCTTTCATAAGTTAACCTTCAGACCTGAAGCTAACCCAAAGCTCCTAAGAATAGCCTAAATTGTCCAGAGATTGTCAATAAATGCCTTCCCAATCAGGAGGTACTGCAGGTGTGAAACCTCCAACTTCCCACTCTAAACCCTTTGAACTTACCAAGGAAACAACATTCCAAAAATGCCCACTTAACCCCTCGACCACCAGCAAGAAGAGAAAGGGGGTCAGGGGAACCCTTGCTTCATACCTCACTGGATGTTGATTTCTCCACCTCTCATTAACCCTAAATCTCCACAACATATAATCCAAGAGGCTCCAGCTAGCTGAGCCATATGCTTTTTCAAAATTTACCTTGAAGATCAAGCACTCATCCCTACCTTCTTAGCATAGTCCACCACCTCATTCACTACCACCACCTCATCCACAAGATGCCTACTCCGAATGAAAGCAGATTGATTATGAGAAATCACTGAGTTCATTACCTTCCCAATGCTCAGTAGAAAAGTGCTCAGGGAAGTACATCGTTACCTCCCTTATGATAGAAACCTTATCTTCAACCCAATGACCATCCACTAGCAAACTGAGATATTATTCCTCCTGCGCATAGACTTCACATAGGCATGGAAGTATCCTGCAGTATTGGCATCACCTTCCTGCAACCACTTCGATCTAGACTTTTGAAACAACAAACTCTCCTTGCTCTTCAGGAGAAGCCAAAGCTCAGAAAATTTCTGCCCCTATTCTTAAGCTCCTCCCCAGATAAGCTCGTACCCCTTCACTTTTTAAATCAACCGCTTTGATTTCCTATAGTTGAATCTTCACACCTGCATTCCCATATATATACCTCACAGTTTCACTTTTTTCAGATAAGCCTTAAGCATTTTTTGGTTCTCTTTAAGAATAAAACTCATCCATCCCGAGCAAGATGAGGAAGACCAACTCTTAGAAACCAACGTCTCGAAACCACATATGTTAGAGCCAGCGATTATTGAAATGAAAAGGCTTTAGACCCCAATTTGAAGAACCATACCTGAGCACAGGAGGACACTGGTCATGAGATGCATTTAGGACCTTGGTCATGACAAGAAGAATCTTTATTTATCTTTTAATTCAAACGCTCACTTCAACTTTTACGGCATGCATCTCCTTAAAATAGAGATATGAGGTTGCTCACCCAATCAATGTCATGGGATTTGCTGCGGAGAGCCTGCATCAACGATTATACATGACTAAGTGCACGTCGATCGCAAGCAATATTGACCTTGAACAAATATCGCACATCCTTAAAAACCATCCAATTTATTGATCGGTTCTGCAGGTAGAGTGAGATAGGCTGATTGATCTTTTGAAACCTTGCTGTTCGATTTATACAAAATAAGGAAAAAAAGAAATATAGATCCATAGCCAAAAATTCAAAACCATATATATTTGTTAAGAAAGCTATAGCTCGGTGCCTTATAGACTCTCTCAAGATTAACTTCTTTGAAAGTCTTCCTATATTGGCTACGAAGCTATGGTTCATTAAATATTGATCCAAGTTGTGATGTCAAAGTCGGTATAAAAGAGAACCTAAAAATGTTCACTTGTGTGTGTGTGAATCATTTAAGACAGAAAGGGCAGCAGGGCCAAGCTTTGCAAACCTATAATGATTACTACTTGCACCAGCTCACATATGAATTACCCACCTTTAAGCTATATATATTATCACCAACTCACATGTGCCAATTAACAAATTAACCAACTTCTCAAGGGATATACTCCATAGTGTTTGATTTCCAAAGAGCTAGCTTTACCGCTGCAGCCTGCAGGTTCATGCACCTTATCTAACCAGCTAGCTATGCTCTAGATCTTGTGAAGGAGGAGGGACGAACGTATATATATGCAATGACCCGTGAAGTTCTCTGAGTGCGGATTCACCTGCATACTTACTTCCCTACAATCCTAGTCCTAGCTAGGGGATCCCTCGTCTCGGCTATACCATTTACCAAGACGCGCGGTAGGTATATTAATAAGTTAAAATTTTGTTGCCATGGGATTGGGTTTACCACGTAATAATATGTTCCTTTCTCGATAAAATTTTATAATACTTTTTTTTGGTACATAAAATTTTATAATATTTATGTGCAATAAACTTATGATTTAGAATCATCAAAAGAATTTATGTCATAAATGAGTCTATTAATCGATTTTTCTAATGTGTGTAACTTTACATACCTTAAGTCTTAATAATTGCATACACATAAATCCAATCAATATATTATCCATCATCTTCACATATCATAATATCGTTTCTTAAAACTTGTTTACAAGATGGCAAAACGATGAAATATGATTGGGAGTGTATGTAAAATTTAATTATATCGTTAGCGCATTGTTATTAAATTCATTCTAATATTTGCACCCTATTTTTTATACTAACTAATTAAAAAAATAAGATATATTATTTTAATAATATATAATTAAAAAGATAGTAAAGCCTTCATTAAGTTTTTAACATTATTTTAATTTTTTAATTAATTATATTTTTTATAAGCAATTAATTATATTTTATAAGTAGGAGTTCATATATATATACAATAAGTATTCTTTAATTTATTTATTTATTTATGCTTTAAGAATATCCCAACTTGACTTGAGTTACAAGATTTTTTTTTTTTTTTACTGGTACAAGAAGTTGTATTTAAGAGCAAAAGAAAGTATATATAGAGGAGAGTATAAGGGCACTCCAACTCACGCAACAACGAACTTTCCTATAAGAAAGAAAACACCTTGAGCATTACCATACATAGAACTAATTCAGACAACCCTAGAAAACATTCATTACAAAGAACTAGATCCTAATAATACACTGCATATATTAGATCAACACAACACTCGTAAAAGAGACCACGGCTTATCCTAGCCCTTGACAAAAACCAATTTCCACGACATCACCTTAGTATTCCACACAATAGTGGAAACATCAAACACAATATTCGAGAAATTAAAGACGTTCCTTCCTGATTCTCAGAAAGTAGAACGAAGAGTACTTATTTCACCAAAAAAAACAAAACAAGGAGAGTACTTACAACTCTCATAAATAATGTGTACTACAAGCTTAAGAGAGCGAGTGTCCAGGAAATCTTTGAAAATAGATATAAAATAAAAAGAAAGTGATATTTTTATAAATAAAAATAAAATTAGGAGATAGAAAATATTTTCTTAAATTAAATGTATTAAAGTTTTCATGATTTTTCATTTAGCCTTTGTTTCTTTGGATATATGTAAGAGATAATTAACGTTGAGAAGAGAGAAAATAAACGAGTTATATATTTTCTTGCTTAGTTATGAAAAGGAAATAGGAAAATAACATGGTAAGATTCACATAAATATTCGCTTAACATGAATAAATTTGATACTAGGTCAAACATAAAAAGAGAAATTTTCATGTTCGTTTTTCCCATCCAAATAAACAATATATAAAAGTATTTTCTACTTATTTTCTATCTTCTTGTTTTTACTTTGAGTTCAAACAAAGCAGTAACGTTAAGACAAATATTGTGGACCAATCCAATTCTTTGACGCGTTCGTAGGTAAGCTCCGTTTGGAAAGTATTTTTTTTTTTGTCAACTAGTAGAAATGGTAAACAACAAACACACACACATACACGCGCGTAAATGGCAACACCCGGGTTCAACCGTCAAGGTTTCTCATGAAATTACCAAAGAACTAAAGATGGTGACAACTCCGTTTGGAAAGTATAGTAAACTTTGAATAAAACCTATTTTTTGCGATTTTTGTTTAAATTATGACTTTAGAATTACAAAAAGGAATTACAATACAAACACACTGTATGAAAGGTTAAAATAAAGTTATTACTTAATGATAACATGATTGATTTTACGTTTTATCATTAGATATGATCTAATAGTGTTTTTACTAATTATACTCAAGAGTTAATATTTTTTTTTTAAATAATATATTATATATTAAAATATAATAACAGAATGAATTATCAACTAAATTTTTATTTATATGTAATTTTTTAAATTTAATCTATTCTATAAGAACTTTTAATCAATAGTTGAATCTATTGATTTCTTATTTTACAAAAACAAATATTTAGTAATGTAAATATAAAAATTTGGCGATGTCTCTTTTTTACTGAAATTTGACAGTGTCAATTGATCCTATTCTATGAGTCAAATTAAAAAAAATTGATCCTATTATATATGTACTGTGTACACACGTTGTAAAAAATAATTTACATCGACACATTACTTATATTTTAACACATTATATTTTTATTTTTATTAATAAAAATAAAAATTAATAACTATATTTTTTTGTGAACAATTAATAACTATATATTACTAGAAAAAAATAAAGTTAACAACCAAAATTAGAGATAAAAAATAAAATTTGCCACTAATTTTTTTACCACTAAATTTAGTGAAAGAATTAAAGACGGATTTCATATACCATAAAACTATATTTTAATAATAAGTTATTCTATGAATTATCAAAAATAAACTTATTTACTTCACGGAACAAAGGTATTTAGCCAATTGACTTCACGTACTCTTTCTCCCCTTGTAGCTGTAATCGACTAAAAACATATTCGAGCTGTAGCTCGCATCATTTGCTCTAGTCAATCACGAACTCAAAGTTGTTGCTTATACAGTACAATTTTGGTTATGAAATGACCAAAGCCCAAAAAGTGTGATTTTATAAAAATAAATGCATCTTTCTTGAAGAGCGTATGTGAATACAAGGATGCCTTTGACCAGTTACCAGTAACCACTCATTTTGTTTGTTTGTTTGTATTTTTCTTCGTGGTAACTCGTAAAACAATTAATATTGACTCTATCTTTTCTTTTACTATTTCCTTTTTTTTGACGAGTTCTTTTACTATTTCTTGAAAAATTAAAAAAAAAACAATTTATATGTAACACATTCTCAATTAAATATTGATCTGAAAATTATTGAAGCTACTAATTCACTTTATGGCTCAAAAACATTACCATTATAATTAAAAATGTTTTTTCTATTATCTGTTTCAAAGTGTGAACGCTAATATTTATAAAGAGTGGTGCGGATTGCATAGTTGCCTTCATCATAATGATATACCTGTAAATGATAATGTCAACAAAAATAAGAAGATAGAAGAGACCTACTAGTTCTACAGTGCTCCTTATTATTTTATGGATTTTTACGTTTATTTGTATTTTTGTACCATTGCTATTCTAGGGGAGGTTTGAGTTAGTGGAGTATCTCACGCTTCAAACCCAAGCAAAGGAAGTTCGATGAGGTGGCGTTTTCTGAAAAAGACATAGCACGTGTGGACCGTGTCGCCTCCCTAAACAACACGTGTCAATGGTCACCAAAATTAATTTAATCAAGAAAATACAAAAGAAAGAAAACCAAATTGTATGAAATTAAACTACCATAAAAAAATAAAAATAAAAAATTAATAATAAAAGACTAATTGCGGAAGTGGGCTTCAAGGACTTAGGAGCCAAGGAGGGTAGAATTTTATATATA
This sequence comes from Calophaca sinica, assembly GCA_037113605.1. Lineage (NCBI taxonomy): Eukaryota > Viridiplantae > Streptophyta > Magnoliopsida > Fabales > Fabaceae > Calophaca > Calophaca sinica. The sequence continues at coordinate 50,959,850 of CM073735.1, read as the reverse complement.
AGTAAGTAGGTGGTGGTGCTCTATCTTACTTGTTATGTGCATACATATTCTCGTGAACTCTTAAAAGTCTTCTTTTCATTCTCTCCCTCTCTCTCTATATCTCAATATCAATTTGAACCCTCCAGTTTTGGGGGATCATTTAGACTTTGATTTGGCATTTCAGTTTTGGTGAGAAAAAAAAAAATGGGAAGGCAACCTTGCTGTGACAAAGTTGGGTTGAAGAAGGGGCCATGGACTGCAGAGGAGGATAAGAAGCTCATAAACTTCATCCTCACTAATGGCCAATGTTGCTGGAGAGCTGTCCCTAAGTTAGCAGGTAGCCAAATACATTCCTTATGATTCATTTCCTTAATGAGAATGGCATGAGAATGGCACAAATGGTTATGAGCTTCATGGTTCTATAGGAATTTGGCCATGAAAGTATTAAAATAGTTCATAAAATTTTGCATTTTGATCAATGGATTTTGATTTTTCTTCCCAAACATAGCTGCCTGCTTTGCTCATTTTGTTTTTTATTCTGTTCCTTATTCAAACATGGAAAGCTAGCTTTCAAAATGGACATTTTTTTTAATTTATCTATTATCTATTTAATAAACTTAACTATACTGGTGATACGTGGCAAAAACTTATTCATATATTTTCACGATAAAAACTATTTTTCCACTAAAAGTTTAATTACACTGTAAGTTCTGTTTTTCTTTACCCAACTAGTTTATTTAAGCATTTTACTTAGGAGGAAGCAAGAAATATTTGAGCTTCCATGTGTTTCTTTAACTTCATTATTAGGGGGAAATGGTCAGGTGGATTGAAGTTTCAAGTTCATTTGCATTTTTAATTCAAGCACTTGGCAGAAAGTTTTGAATATGGTTATGACTTTCATGCAGGGTTGTTAAGGTGTGGGAAAAGTTGCAGGCTGAGATGGACAAACTACCTGAGGCCAGACCTAAAGAGAGGCCTTTTATCAGAATATGAAGAGAAAATGGTGATTGATCTCCATGCTCAACTTGGCAACAGGTTCTTCCCCCATCCACCCTGTTTCCCCTGTTTTCTCTGTTCTGCATGCTTTGTAATTCCTTGTGGATACTTTTTTTTTTTTTCACTTATTAATAACTAACTGGCATAGTGCTCTTATAAAATATTTGACTAGGTTTATCTTAGATAATTATTTAAACAAGGGTAAATCAATGTCTTTTAATCTCTCTCTCTCTCTCTCTCTCTATATATATATATATATATATAACTTAATCAAAGTTATCATTTCTATGATACACGCTCTTCATGTTGCAATTTGTTTATTCATCACAAAAAGAAGATGTGGTCCCATAATTTATCACTAGACCAAGCCTTCTCTTTCTTTTCTATTTTCTTAGTTTTTTTTTTTAATGTAAAAGAAAAGGAACTATTCATGATTGCAGTTCTATAATAAAGTTGACTTCAGATACAGAACAAGTAATGAAGGCCAAGTTTGTCTTATGGGAAATTTTTCTTATTTCCTAACTTTCATGACATTTGTAAGATAAATACCTTTTTAATGGTCATAAAGTCATTATTCTTTTTAGACCTTATGATGCAATCTTTTATTTTTCAAAAATAACTTTACTGATTACTGATGTTACTGATGTCTTTTTCTTATGCAGATGGTCTAAAATTGCTTCTCATCTTCCTGGAAGAACTGACAATGAGATCAAGAACCACTGGAATACTCACATAAAGAAAAAGCTCAAGAAAATGGGAATTGATCCTGTTACACACAAATCACTCAATAATGCAACTGAGCAAACTGAAACACAACATGAACAACAACCACAACAATCAGACCCCAAAGTTGAAGCTGAGAATGACCAAAATAAGAAACTTGAGAAGCCAGAGACTTCAATTGAGTCATCAACCATCACTGAAGCCAAAGAAGAAGACCAAATTATGACACCACTATTTGACTCAATGGAACTAATGAACGAGTTCTACACAGAAGAAGTTCCAATAATAAAACCTGATGAGATTCTAGTTCCTTCTGCTCCTTCATCTTCATCAACAAGTACATCTACTTCTTCTTCTGCTTCAGATTCATCCACCTTTCTTGAAGACTTGTTGCTCCCAGATTTTGAGTGGTCTCAAAATTACGATGATAATAATAAAGTTGAAAGTAACAACTACAACAGCAATAGCAATAGCAATAGTAGCATGGGTTTGTGGGATGATGAGTTTATTAGAAGTTTGGATTTTCTTATGAATGATGATGGTGTTGATGGTGACAGAAAGCAAGTGTTTGATGCTCCTCTTAATCAGTACCCAAGAGTGATCATGGATTCAGAATCTTGGGCCTATGGATTGTTTTGAATATTGAAAATGAAAATTTGTTTTCCCCTGATCGTGGCTTACTTGTAATGTGCTTGCAGGTTGTTGCAAAGAATAAACAGTGAATCAGGATTCAAAGAGATTATTGTTTTGTTTAGCTTAGTTTATTTTAGGAGTATTTAATGTTTATCCACTCTTCTCTCATCAACTTTTTACCTTGTGATAAAGGACAAAAAGAAATATGTATATGCAAACGTGTTGGTTTGTTATTTCTCCTAGTCAGGGCACACTTGATTTTACTGTAAATTTCGATGTCTTTTATATCACAGTAAATGAAATTTAATCTTTTCTTGCTTTATAAATTTAGAGAAAAAAACTTTGAATGATAATATTTTCACACATTATTTTCTCTTTTTTTTTTGTCTCTTTTTTCCTTTTCTATAATTTTTTTTGTTGACGATATTTCCTTTTCTATCATATTACCTGTTACATCTATTATTTCTCTCTTTTTCTTTACTATGTATCTCATATGTAATATGTAATAAGGTGTATACATTTGTTAAACAATCTTTATTCAAATAATTTAAATTTAAGATAGTTTAAAATTTTGGAGTGATCACGTAGGATTAGATTAGAAGAGTGAACGATTCACTTTATATGGTAAAAGAGGACTTGTAAGCTGTTAATAAGAAAATCAACTATTGATATTAGGCACACATAATTGAAAAAATTATTGCCTTTTTTACATTTTTTTCATCAGAAATCTTTAATATTTAAAAATTACATTTAATTTCAATTATTTGTTGGACTCATTTAAAAAGTTTTTTTTTATTCACAAGACATAAATCTAAAACCCTGTTATTTAAAAAAAAAAAAAAAGCAAACTCCTTGCAACTGGATTAGCAAAAGCCAATTTAAATTATAATTATCAAAATATGGTTTCCTATTTGTACATTTGCTAATATCTTTCTTATAGCATGAGAAGTGCTAGCAATACACTTTTCAACACGCTCTTTACTACACTATTTTTATAATTTGTTGAAATTCATGTGTGTCCCACCACTTTGAAAACGTGACTTACATGATTTAGTGGGACCCATGTAAATTTCAACAAATTATAGAGAGAGTTGTTAAGAAAGTGACAATCTATAAAGTGATAAAACAGTAAATAAGGAACAGATGAAACCAATTCATTGATTGAATTTGAATACAAATTGTCCCCTGATTGTTGCAAGGGTAAACAAATAAGGTCTACATTAAAGATCCTATTCTCAAGGAAAACGGGACATTTTAGACAAACAAAAGTAGTGACTAAGGAATCACTTGTAGGAGTAGAAACAATATGATTATATGGCAAAGAATAAATAGGTAATTTCAAAACATTGACACATTCATGTGAGACAAAAGAGTGTGTGGCACCTGAGTCGAACAAATAAAAGTTTATCTAATACTAAACATATACCTTGTATCAGATCAGGGAACTGAGAGGATTTTGTCCCTCTCACAATGAACAGAGGCCCCACAGCCTGGGGTCTCATATCCTGTCCTCTAATATTATTTCGAGCAGTCACTACACGCCTACAGTCTTTGATAAAATGGTCTGGTTTTCCACACTAAAAACAAACATGATTATTCAAGGTACAATCCATTGCTTGATGTGCCTTCCCGTACTTATAACACTTCATTGTTTGTCCTTCTCCATTAGCAAAACCTTGTTGTTGTTGTTGTTGTTGTTGTCGTCGTCGTCTCGGTCTGTCGTATGGTTTATTTTGAGTTTTCCCTCTACGATTCTGGTTATTTTGAGTCGATCCTCCTCTGTTTTGTACGCTTTATATCTTCTTGTAAATATTCGCCAATACCACACATCTATCCAGTAATTCTGAAAATTTGTTGATTCGCAAAGATCATATCATCCTCTACAAGTCCAATCTCAATCCATTGTCGAAACGATGACACTTCCAACTCTCATTTGCCCTTGTTCGAGTCTCAAGAATTCTTCTTCCTTTTCCTGCCTGGTACTCTCTTGAAAATGTTTTTCCAAAAATACTTCCTTAAATAAATTCCAAGTAATTTCCCATCCTTCAGCTTCTAGCATTCTAGACATTGCTTTCCACCAATGCTCAATGTCTTCAACTAGCATGGAAACTTCATAAATGACCTTTTAATCTTCCCAAGAAGCATGGCTGCAAAGATCTTTTCAATTTTTTTCCATACTTCTGCACCATCCAGATCATATTCTCCCTTGAACTCTGATAGTTAGATACCATACTCATCATACCAAACAAACAATTCATTCTCAAAATCAATGTATTACATGCCTTACAATAAACCAGAATAGATGTTCTCACATAAATATATTACATCAATCAAAGTAGAAGAAACTAAAATATCATATTCAGTTCAAACACGTATAGCGTACTAATCAACCAATCAAACAACACATCTTTAAGCAGTATGTTATAGTCAATAGTCATGTAAATAATAATGAGTTATATAACCTACAATGCCTAGCCCTAACCGGTACTACTCTCTTAGAGTATCCAATTTAGGTTTAGGTGTTGTAGTTACACACTTGCGTCGGGTTGTGGATCCCCAATGATACATTAAATTATTATAGCTACTCTTTCCTCCTAGACGGTCTCCATCTCCCTCCCACCTGAGTGTAGGTTGAAACGAGCGTCCTTTTGCGCACGAACATACAAAATCAGCTGCTGCAATAGCCTCCACAAAGCGCTCATGCCTTTGATTTATTGCACGGATCCACGAACATGCTCAGAATCTCACCCAAAATCCTAAAACAACACACACGTGACATTATGAACAAGAAACGAAATCGAATGAGAATTCGAGCGCGAGGAAAGTCAACTTACTACTAACTTAGAATTGCTTCTCATGGTTACGAAATCTCATCAACACTTCGGCCTCGAATTCGAACCAAACCAGGGGTCAGAACCTCGTCGCCAGCGCCTACACATCAGCACAACGGGTTTAAAATCACAATCTCCTCGAGATTGAGCATTGACCTCGTTTTCGCATATCTTGATCGTTTCTCGTAAACAGAAGACAAAACTCGAAACTGAAGCTGCTATGATTGACACACAATCGACAAATTAGGGTTTATGTGTTTGGATATGTCAGTATCAAAGCTTGAAGTGTGAAAATGTTTTCCTCAGTGATCACAGAGTTTGGAGGTTGAAAGAAGACAAAATTTGCTTCGTAAATGGAATTGAAATCAAATTTCAGCTTAAGCAAATTTAAGCATCAACTTTGAAGCATGCACCAATGCGATGGTAAAGCATACTAATGCTTTGGCATGCAATCTCTTTACGTCAAAGCATTGTGTTGGGGTGACTTCTCCGTCAAGTAAGCGTGACCCATGTCTCCATTGTCCCATGTTGTTCTCTACGTGTCTAACACATCTTCTAGGTCCATGCTCTAGCGTTCACTAGGTCCACGCCAAAGCGTACAAACGTTCAAGTGTTGGATTAGCCCACGCTCAAGCGTACTAGCTAAAACCTAAAACTTTATTTAAATAATTTTGAACTCTAATTGAACATCAAACACATATTATAAGCACATAATTAACACTAAAAGAAATATGTCAATTAGCGAAGGTCCTAACTCCATTGGTAATTGAATAATTATCAACGACCAAGCCGTCGAAAAAAATCGGTAACATTTGAGATCCAAGTTGATTAGTTTTTCACTTTATCGAGGGTTTAATCGTCTGTAACTACCAACGGCTTAACCTACTGTAATAATAAAACACGTTATTGATGGCTTATCCATCAGTAAATATGATTAAAAAAATACAATTCGTTCAATTCAAATTTACTAAGGGCTAGGTCGTTGGTAATTACTGTCGGTTGGACCCACTGTAAAATTCCAATTCGATCTATTTGAATTTTGCAGAGGGTTAGGTCGTCTGTACTTATCGACTGTTAAGCTAAATATAATAGTAAAACACATTATTGATGGCTTGATCATCGGTAAATGTTCCTAAAAATTCAAGTCAATCAATTTGAATTTACCGATGACTAAGCCTACTGTAACTATGAAACGCAGATTCACTAACTTTTTTCGACCACCTCGTCAATATGCTCCTATTCTAATTTCACATCTGAACCGTATTTTACCACCCATCAACGGTCCCAAACACCTCATTGATACCACCCTAAGATCACACATATACCCAACATCTAACACCACTGTCCTTTACCTTCCCCTTCCCTTTTTGATTTTTCGATCACCCCCCCAACTGCTCACCACTGCTGCAACTTGTGACTTCTCCTTCCCCTCCTTTGCAACCTTCTCCATGGCAATAATCCCCTGCCCCCTCCTTTCTTCCTCTTTTTTACCCTTTTTCCTCTTCTCTCTCTCTCTCTCTCACACACACATACATTCTCGTTTCCCTTCTATCTCTCTTGAATCTATCTTCCCCCTTATCAATTACAACTACAGCGTCGGTGGCCCACCATCATCGATAGCGTAGCTTCCCACTATGTAGAGAGTTTCATGGGGCCTGACTTGCTGTGGTTTGTTTGTGATTTTGTTGAGGATGAGCGCGACCGGTGGCTCCGTGGTGGCTGAACGGCTCCGGTGGATTCCTATGCAGAGGAATAGGGTGGCAACAATGTTGGAATGTTTTTCGGAAAAGAGGGTTGCCAGTGGGTCTTTGGGTGTAGTTTTGGGAAGATGAGGGTCTTTGGGGTGAAGGTTTAGCATTTCCCGGCAAGGAGGCCGCTAGTGTATTGCTATTTTTTGTTTTTTTTTGTTTTGTTTTGTTTTGTTTTGGATTACAGCAATTGAAAAATATGTCTGTAATGGCGACAACTTTTTTTTGGTCGTTTCTTTAGTTTTATCGAGACAGTCATTGACTTTTTACCGTTAGTAAAGTTGTCGGTAATAACGACGGCTTGTTATGGCCGTAGGTAACTTTTACAAACGAAATACTTACCGATGGTCTTGAGGCCCTCGGTAATTTGTTATTACCAACGACTTTTTGCCATTATTGACGGCTTTTAGTCCTCGTTAATGGCTGATTTTCTTGTAGTGTAAGAAAATAATCTTCACTGATCAAGGTTTAGAAAAGTGAGACGTTACATTGCTCGTGCATCAGCTAAGGTGATACTCTTCATCACTAGTCCCCAGTTTTAAATCAAAAGAACATTGGAATAATTTTTTCATATTTCCAAACTATATAAGATATCATTTGTGAGTTTTTTCCCCCTTCAAGTGACGGCTGGTTGAGAGGATTAAGAATCGTCAATGAGTACTTAATATTTATAGACTCTATTGATCATTCCAAGCTAGCATAGCGCGCATCGCGTATTGCAACTTGTAAAGGAGCCTCAAAACGCGTATGAAATAACGTTATTATTTAAACTACTCAATTTTTTAGGATGCTAAAGAAAATGGAAGAATTCTCTCATGGTTCAAAAGTACAAAATCATTCAAAGAAAATGACCTATGGAAGTGGAGCTGATCAAAAGAGCTTGAATTCTCTCTCTCTCTCTCTCTCTCTCTCTCTCTCTCTCTGACTATTTTCCTCGGGCTCACTACTTAGGGTCCGTTTGTTTTAGATTCGGGTAGAATTGACTGTGAAGAATCTTGTTAAAAAAAATTGATTTTAAAAAAATCGAGTTTAAAAAAATTAATTTGTGTTTGGTAATGATAGTTTAAAAATGAGTTCAAAAAATTGATTTGTGTTTGCTAATGATAGTAGAATCACTTTTGATGTGTAAATATAAAGAATTTTGTGGGTCTCATACCTAGAATCAATTCTACCAAACGGAAAAGTTTGGATGTTGTTGCTTCTACTAGAATTGATTCTAGAGTGCAAACGAGATTCTAAAATCTGCTAAAATCTAAAACAAACGCATGAATAATAATTAAAAAAATACTGGAATTGATTTTGGGGTCTAAACTGGATTTGAAAATCTTAAACAAAGAGGCATTTAGTCTTTGAAAATGCAAATGGGAACTCTGCCATCTTTTATGGACTTCTGGTTTTGTCGTGCCTTGCAAATCTTTCGACTTCGATCTATTGCGTTTCACACACTCTTTTTGGCACTTATTGTACGACTTATAATGCACATCTTTGCCTTGAGGACAAAAGGTTCATTTCGTGGCCCTCTGGCAGTTCAAGTATCAAAGATCATCTATTGTGAATCCTTTGTGATGCGATGCCGCGTTACCTCCATTATTACATAAAATATACACTGATTTTTTCCCCTTAATATTTTTATACTTTATTGCATGAAAATATTGTAAAATTAGTACATTAAAAAAGATAAATTAAGTGTATTTGTGGTGGAGAGTGTCAATTTTGCCTTTAGTAAAAATTTAGGCATTTGACCAAGGAGAGGGTGGGTTTGGCGGAAGAAGTTAGTCTCTCACAAGATGAGAACCAAGGTTCGAATTCCCGCTAAGAGAAGTGTCTACATTAAGTACTGGGAAACCAAAAAAAAAAATAGACGTTTGATTATTTAAAATCAAAATTGATTTTATCTCCAAATCTTGGTTTTAATAAAAATTAGTATTTGCGGAATATTAAAAAAGTTAGATTTTTTGTCAAAAAAGAAAGAGTTACATTAAGTTTTATTTCATACTTGCTTCTAGAGTAAACACGTATCAATTACTTAATTTTAATTTCAACCAAATCAATTTTATAAAACTGGTTTCTTTAAAGGACAAAAACTTAGGTCAAGTTTCAATTATCAAGTTTGTCTTTTTTTAACTAAGAAAAACAAAAACTGTCGTAACTACTAGAACACTTTTCAAGAGGTGAATAAGGTCAAACTGTTTCATGAGTATTTGTGTGTATTTAACAAAGTACATGACGAAATGGACTAATAGAACTTGATATCAGTTTTGTCATTCTTTAAACGACAAAACTTAGGTAAGGTTCATTAGGTGTGGTTGGTGTTGTTCCTCTCACAAAATAGATAAATTTTTCTCTCTCTATCCACTCCTACTATCTTTAACCTCTCATAACTACCAATATCAACACAGTTTTTATCCTGTTTTGTGAGAGGAACAACACCAACCACACCTAAGGAACCTTACCTAAGTTTTATCCTTCTTTAAAATCAAATTTGTCAAATACTCATCCATGAAACACCTAATAAGTTAGTATGAAGATTTTTAATAATTTCTCTAAAAAATATTATTAATAAGAGGAGTCATATCAACACACTCTTTAATATTCTATTTCTAACACACTCTTTTTTACTAGTTAAAATTCAAGTATGTCTCACAAAATCATGTGGGCCCCATATAAATTCAGTGAGACTCATGTAAATTTTAACCAATAAAAGAAAATATTTTAAAAAGAGAGTGTTTGACAGTATGTTGTTAGCATTTCTCTTTTAATAATTTACTTGTGGTTACATTTCTCCTATTGATGTTATAAGCACGGATTATATCTTTCTTTGTGAATATAAAATAACACAAAACTAATATTTTATTTTAATTAATCATCTCATTTACTCCACTAGAGATCACTATATAAGGTAGCATGATTCACCATAGAATCTTGTCCACGAGTACCAAAACTATGTTGTTATCATTGCAATTGATTCAAACAAGGTTATGATGCTAAGTTAAATAACAAATCCTCTTTCTGAGGGAAAGGTGACAGTCGTTCGCCTTAGTTAAAAAAAATAGTTAGTTTATTTTGTTTGTTGGTGTTCAAACAAGAAATTGGAACAAATAACAATAGCAACTAAATCTAAACAGTCCAGCAAATCAAGCAATTCAACCAAAGAACAAATTTTAAACCAATGTGCAATAAAAGCCTTAAATCAAATCAAACAAATCAAAGAGAGAGTAGAGGAAATAACATCACAATTGTTGACGCAGTTTGGTCCAAAAAATATGACTTACATCTGCGGGAGAGAGCAGTCATCCATATCCACTATGTTCTTGAGTAGAGAAAATAACATCGCAATTGTTAACGCAGTTTGGTCCAAAAAATATGACTTACATCTGCGGGAGAGAGCAGTCATCCATATGCACTATATTCTTGAGTTTTTACAATGAAAAATTACAATACAATGAACCCAACCTCCTCTATTGTTCAAGATGAACATTATCAAGGTTAACCACACAAAAGAATCTCTCAATCCCTCATGAACAACTCTTAAGATTCTCAAAATGAAAACTGTAAGCCTAAGACTATATGAATGTGTTTCCCAAACCAAAAAAAAAATCGCACAAAATCGATTCTAGATCGCTCTCCACGTTTTGTTCTACATTCTGACGTTTTTGCGAAATTCTGCTACTTATACTGTGCGCATGAATCGATTCATGCTAAGCTTGAATCGATTCAAATCATTAAAGACAGCCCCCAGCGCATCCTGTGAATCGATTCACGAATTCGACTCCCAGAGAGCCAATTCGATTCACGCCCTTGAACTGAATGCTTGAATCGATTCAAGTGCTGCCAATTCAGTTCACACACGCCCAGAACTCCAATGATTCGATTCACATTGCCTGTAAATCGATTCACATGTTGTAGAAATCACTCCTATGAATTTCAATGACTTCCAAAACTAATTTTAAGGCACACAATCCCCACATTGTTATTTTATCACAAAATTGTGATTATTTAATGATAAAAAGTTAGGATATTTTTTAATAAAATACTGTGAATCAATCAAACTACAATTGAACAATTGACAACGAAATGCAGCTCAATTGATAAGACGTTTCACCTACACCTAAAGAGTTGTGAGTTCGAGTCATATAAGAGGGGAAGTGGGGAACCACTATTGATCCCCTTAGAAAAAGTATAAAAAAAAAATCAAACTACAATTCTTCTTTAACAATTAGTTCAAATTTAATTTACCATTTCCCAACGAATCATTTCTTATGGTTTAAATAAGTTTTTAGTCCCTATAAATATGAGATTTTTTGCGTTTATCTGTATAAAATTTTATGGGCACGTTCCGCCCCTCACAAATTCTCGCTTATGTTTATAGTCCCTGCTATTAGGTTGGACATGCTAAGTGATGATGTGGCCCTCCACGTGTCACTACTGCATGGATTATTGTGATGACATGGCACCACGTGGCAGATGAGGCAAGATTTCATATTTTTAAAAAAATATTAAATATGTTTTAATTGTTATTTAAACATATTTCAATCTAAGTAAACTCTAATTTTAAACTAATTAAACTCTAACCCTCAATTAATCCCTAATACTACCTAAATCTCGAGTCCCATAATACCTTTTTCACTGTCACACCCTTCCTCTTATCTTCTCCTCTCCCCGAAGGAAAACAAACACACACCGACCACCCCTTGTTCAACATGACAAGTCACAAGGTGCTTCACAATATAAAATCCCTAAACTCGTTCTTCATCATGAAAACTGACACACATTAACCACCCATTCTCAAACACAGCATGACGGGTCGCAAGGTGCTACCAAGACGCTCGACTCCTCGGTGAAAGAAACGCAGTAGAAGAGCGACCCAGATGTGAAGAAATGAAGTAGAAAATGCTTTCTTTGACCAATGGGTTGGACTTTGTCCCGGTATGAATGGTCCGTGAAGAAGGTGAACTCCTCATGAGGGTTATTCAACAAGAGCACTTTTATTCCTAAAATTGCTACTTAGAGTTTATATCTAACTTTAAAAAATCCAGAAGGAAGTGGAAAAGGCATGCAAGGGTAGTGAAGGGTTAAGGTTGGGGTGGTCGGCAGAGGAGGGACGTTGAACCATGAGTTGGGTAAAGTATAGGATTGAGGTTAGGGTTTTCTCGTTGGGTGATTTTATGTTTTGGGGGAGGTGAGGGTTTTGCAGAGGCAGAAGGTGATGGTGGTTTTGGCTTGCGCAATCAATTGAGAGGTTGGGGTGGGGAGGCGAAAGGCGGTGGGGGAGTGGAAGGTGTTGTGGAGGGGTGGGGCTATGAAGAGGGGAAGGAGGGGAGTGGACCGTGGAGGGGGAGGGGGTATGGCTGACCAAGGGAGGAGGGGAGGTAGCCATGGAAGGGATTGAGTGTTAGTGTTTTTTTTTTATTAAAAGGTTAAATTTAAAAAGTTTAATACTATAATAATAATTCCGTCAAAAAAAATACTACTATAATAATAATAATAATAATAATAATAATAAATATATAAATAAATATTCATAATAAAAAAGGAGTTTGCTTGTCACATGGTAGTGACACGTGAAAAACCACATAATCACTTGACAACGTAACCTATCGACATGAACTAAAAACTTAACGAATAATTTAGGTGGCCCCTATTATAAACCCTATTTTAAGGGTCCTAGTCTCATGTTGAGACTGGATATATCGGATTTTATTTTAACTTTTTTAATTTTTTTTAAGTAAATCATTAAAAATGAGAATGAAATATGTCCGTAAAATTTTATAAGAACTATACGCAGTCTTATTTAACCCATGATTTTAAATTTTAGGGCACTTATGGTTCCGAATTGACCATTTTTCACTCCCCAATGCTTCCAAAAATGGTGCCCATTTATCCACTAAACAAAGTAACAAACTTGGATATGAGACCTACAAGATGTGATTACAAAGTCATACAAGGTCTCCTGTCAAGCGCATCATTCTGAATCCATATCACTTGCGATCCTCGTTGACATTCAAAGGCTCAAGCTAATAATATGAGGACAAGTGCAGTTTGCAGCTAGCGACACAACAGAAGCATGTTCCAAATTTTTTTTGGTGACAACAGGGCCGTCTTAAACATTTTGGGCCCGGTTCTAATCTAAAAAATTGGGCCCCTAATAAAAAAAATAATTTTAATAATTAAATATTATTTCAAAATATTATTTCAAAAAAAAGGACAATCTTAAATATTATTTCAAAAAGGGTAATTGTTCTAATAAATGCAAAGAAGATTATTAAAATACTACCAATACAACTTGAAGCTAATATCAACTTTCTAGCTATTTAAAAAGAGTCATCCTTCTAACACTTTTTGAAGCAAATTCATCAACCAAGTCTTCATATTGTATTGTCTCCAAAAGATCATTCTCAACTGCTATCAATGCTAATCCATTAAGCCTTTCTTGTAACATGGTAGACCGCAAGTAAGACTTCAACAACTTCAATTTTGAAAAACTTCTTCTGCAGAAGCAATCACACCTAATAGTCAATAAAATTCTATATGCAATAATTGTATTAGGAAAACAATCTAAGCCTTTTAAAAATCTTAATATATCAATAGGTCCTATTTTTTGAAGGAAAGATTTCTCTTAGTAACTTTAACTCCACAAATAATTCATTCCCATCAATATCGATTGCTCATTATGTTTCAATGCCTGCTCAAAATGACTACAACAAGACATCAAAGTTGCATTGTCCAATGATTGTAACTTGTGAGAAGTAAACAAGAAACCAAAAATACTTTCATACTCTTGGTATTGTTCAAATCTCTTATTAAGAGAAACAACGACTTGATCAACAAGGTAAAGAAAATAATTAACCCTAAAAGATTCCTCTCCGGATAGCTCAACTGATGGGGTATTCAAATTCTCATCAAATTGTCTTTTTCTTCTAATTATACGCTTTTGGAAATCTGGTCGATATTCAATTCAATAGCAATTTCTTTAGCATTATCCAAGGCATTATAAAAACCAGTTTCTCTATATCCCTCAAAAAATGAAATCAACCCCTTTATTTTTTCCATAGCAACATCAATAAGCATATCATTTGATTGTAAAAGCTTGCTAACCAAATTAATTGCGGATAATATTTCAAACCAGATAATTATAGCCATTAAAAACTCAAAATCACTAAGCTCATTTGTTGCCAAGGATTTAGCTTCACTTCTTATTTTAGAATCGAGATCCTTTTCCGACACTTCAAGTAAAGCTTCTCTAAAATATGACATTTGAGCTCTTATAGCTTTGACACTATCTACACGACTCTCCCAACGAGTGGATGACAATGATTTTGGAGTCAACCCTTTTACGTTATCTTTCAAAATTTGCCATCTCTTAGTAGAATTGGCAAAAATTGTATAAATGCGTTGAACAACTCCAAAAAAATCTTGTGCTTTAATACAAGAGTTAGCCATATCACACAATGCCAAATTAAGACTATGACAACCACAAGGAGTATAAAAGGCTCTCGGATTTATGTCTAAAAATTTCTTTTGTACACCTTGATGTTTTCCTTTCATATTTGACCCATTATTATAACCCTGTCCTCGCACATCAAATAAGTCAAGATCAAGATTTTTCAATTCATTTTGTAAAACATCAAAAAACCCTTGGCCAGTTGTATCATTCACATTCAAAAATCCTAAAAAAGATTCCTCAATGCTAAAAGAATTTGAAGAAACATCCACATATCTTATTATCAAAGACATTTGCTCTTGGTGACTAACATCAGGAGTACAATCAAGTATCACTGAGAAATACTTTGCTTGTTTGATTTTTCTAATGATTTCAGTTTTAATTGCAGAAGCAAGCAAAAGTATTAACTCATTTTGGATGTTATGCCCAAGATAATGAATGTGAATATTATCATTTGTAATACGTCTAATATGTTCTTGGACAAGTGGGTCAAATTCTGCTAACATTTCAATTAAGCCCAAAAAATTGCCATTGCTATTTTGGTACAATCTCTCATTAGAACCACGAAAGGCCAAACTATGTTTAGCAAGGAATTTCACTATTGAAATAATTCTTTTTAAAACATTTTTCCAGTGATCTTTTTCTTTCTCAATTAGTCTTTGATTCATTTTATCAATAGTCTGATTCTTTTGCAGCCTTTGACGCAACTCATACCAAGTAGTCATATTCTTAACATGTTCCATGCCTGTCTCATGCTCTCTAAGTCTTTCACCAATATGTGTCCAATCACTAAAACCCTCATTTGTTAATTGGCCTCTACCAATCCCTATTTTAAAAACTTTACATCAAAAACAAAATACTCTATCAAGCTCTTTCGAATAAACAAGCCAATATCTATCACACTTCTCTCCATTTGATAAAACTCTAGTATACAAATTAGCCGTAAAGCGTCTAGAAAACTTATCTTTAGGACCATTCACAATGGACAAATCTCTTTTAGGACCTTTTGTAACTAATAAATCAATCATTTTAGAATCAAGAGCATCCCAATTTCTTAGATCAAATATATCAAAAGAATGTTCAAATGGATTTGCTTGCTCTAATGGATTATTATCTTCATTATCACATGAATTATTCAAATTAACACCATCACCATTTTCAGCATCAACATTTTGATTATTCAAATTATCATTTTCAATGGGCACTTCACCTCTATTTTCCGGATCAACACTTTCATTCTCCATATTATTATTCTCAGTAGTAACTACAGTTTCAAGAATTTCAACATCAACATTATCAACATTCTGATTTTCAACAGGAATTTGTGGTTCTTTTCTAAAAAAATTATCAAGAGCTCCTCTTTGAGATTGAGTTAACTCTTCAAGTCTTTTCTTTTTTTTACGCTTCTCATATCCAGATTCATACTTTCTAGGAGGCATAGTAAAAAAGACTAAGGTAAAGAAAGAAACAGCCTGGATTTAAAAGAGGCGGTGCCTGTGCCACCGTACCCGATAATGGTTTTCTTCCACGATTCCACCTTGCTGTTTTGGTTAAAAGTGATCAAAATATGCAGATAGCCAGATAATGTGAGTCAAAGATAATACAGATGCCATATGGTCATATTTAAGAAAGTCAAAAAATAATAAAATAATGTGAATCTTAAAATAGTCATTTTTTCAGCACAGTATTCCAATTATTTTAATCAATTTTATCTCTTCAAACTACACACTTTACTGACTAAAAAACTAAGACATGACACAAACTAACAAATCCCTTCGCTTCATTCATCTATATTTCTTTTTTTTCTTATTGTGCGTTGTGCCAATGTGCCATTACCATACTGCCATTTCTTTTTTTTTTCATTTTGTATTATCTTTTCCTTTTCATTTTATTTTCCCTATGTTCACGAATCACGCTTCAGTTTCACGCTTCAGTCTTCACTCACTCGCGCTTCACTCTGTCCAATAAAGATAACTCGAGTAGTCGAGTCTCGAATCTTCCACACAGTTCGACGGCCAAGCTTTTCGTTTCAATTTCTGCATCTAGCCTTCTAAGTCTAACATTTGCTCAGCGTCCATCTTCCACCGCGCAATGCTTTGTTCCTTCATCCTTCTCCTTCAGTCCTTCTTTCCTCAATTCCTCACTTCACTCGAATCGAATCACTCATTCACTCCCTCTTCTTCTCTCAGTCTCACTGTCTCAGGCTCTCAGCCACCACAGCCACATGAACTTTCAGTCTTTCACACAAAAAAGAAGATAATGAAAGAAAAAAAATGTTGAAACAAAGAGTTCGCACTTTCAGTCTTACCACTCGCTGGCTCGCGCTGAAGACTTGGAGCTGGAAACCAGAGGAATCGGCGCTGCTGCTGCTTTAGCCTGGAGAAAGAAGGTCAAACCTGAAACGCAGAGTAGCTCGAAGACTCGAAATGGAGAGTGGAGACGAAGGCAGCGCACGGCACGGCGGAATCAACAGAAGAAGAAGAAGAGGAATCAAGAGAAAGAGAATTTCAGAGGGAGAGGATTCGGTTAGGGTTAGGGTTACAGACATTTAAACTTGCAATTCGAATCGAATCCCTAATTTTTCGAGCTCCTCAATTAATTCAGTTCAAGCGATTTCAAGCGATTTGTGCGGCGATTCTTCTGATCTGTGTTTTTTGGTTGATCAATTCTTTCTTCTGAATCATTGAAAGGGAAACTGAATCCCTATCCCCCATTTTTTGTCATAATAAATTTTGGGCCCCAAATTTTGGGCCAAAATTGGGGCAAATTTGAGGCCCTGTGCTGTAGCACTGTTTGCACAGCCACAGGGCCGGCCATGGGTGACAAAGCATGTTCCAAATTGGAACTTCTAAAATGCCAGATCGAAAAATCACAAATCTTTGTCCTAGTAAGTTGTAACATACTCCATCCGTGCCTCTGTCTAATATTATTTTGTAAAATTTTCTGGTCTTTTTTACAAGATTATTTGTAAATTATTTCTAAATTATATTACCTCTGTTTTTATTTATAAAAGAAAAAACTAAAACTTAGTTTATTGAATAACTCATTATTTGGTCTATAATATAGACAAAATACAACCAAGCTTTAGCTTTTTCTCTTATAAATAGGAACAGAGGTAGTAAGATGTATTAATTATTTTCTTACAAAAATACTCCAAATTAAATGGAGAGTTAAAAGACCAATAATTTCTCTCTTAATAATTGAAGGATAATTTTGGAAAAAGAATACACATTGTTGACAAATTTAATGTAAAAACTAGTTTTCTTAATTCTTGTGCATTGGTCAAAAAGGTCTTACATATAAAGACAGAGGTAGTAATTACACACAACATTTAAAGACTTGATAAAATCGTGGTTAGGATACTCACTTTGTTCCATATTGAGTGACGTTTAAGGTTTCTTCATAAATATTAAGAAAAACAATAAATAATTTGATGTGTGGAATAATTTTACTAAATTATCCCTATTATCTATTGGAGTATTAACTATTATCATAAATGTATAGTAGAGTATATTGACTTGGGAGTGATGTACACACTATTTATTTACTTAGGGAAAAATTGGAACAAAATAATTAATGATGTATTAAAAACCTAAAATGACACTTAATTTGAATTTTTTTTCTTTTTCTAAAGTGACAGTCAATTTGAAATGGAGGAAATAGTTTTTACGATTGTTCCATTTAGCGAGGCACACGAACACATTCATCAATAAATGAGAATGTGTTTAAGAGAGTGTGTTAAAGAGTGTGACTATAGCATTCCTCTAATAGAGAATAATTCGGCTAAAGCTCTAAATCTAGGTTGAGAAATGTTTATTTAAAAAAGTTTTTTGTTGGAGCAAGAATATTGTTTCATAGCAGTAGTACTACTACCTCCATTTCTTTTTCCTTATCTTTTAAGGTTATTTTACACAAACCAACGAAACCAATAAATTTTTTTGTTTTTGATAAAGTTATTAGTCTTTTTCCTATGATACTCTTGATTGTTTATTATCTATCACACTTATTTATCTCTTTACAATAAATAATTAAAAGTATAATTGAGAAACAAATAATTAATACAACTTATAAACTATCAAAATGACAAATAAAAAAGAACAAATATCTTTTTAAAAACCGACAAGTAAAAAAAAATGGGCTAATTTCTTTCCATACATAATTCAGCGCGTGTAATTAATTGGTTGACGAGACATATTTAGTGAGTTAAATCGCTTCCAAAGCAGTCGTTAGAGGGTCAATTAAAAGGTCACTAGGAGTATTAGTTATTGTAACCATAATTACTAACTTGATTGCTCGCCACAGCTCATAATAACCTGCGGGCGGCAGATCCCAATTTTATGCTAGTATCATCATCATATACGGTGAAACATCTAGAAGTTTTTCTCAGTGAGAGGAAAAAAAAATAGTAGTCTATAATATTTTAACAAAACAAAAAATTATTATTACCTTTCGTCCTATATACTCCTTCCGTCTCTAATTATAAGTCTTTTAAGACAAAAAATTTTATCCCTTTTTATAAGTCTCTTTTTAATTTACAAGATGCATTAATTATTTTTTTACAATATTACTCCTAATTAATACAATTAGTATATCACTTTCTCTCTTTTAATAGACTTTTTGGGATATGACAAGCCACTAGGGATGCTCAAAATATCCGGTTACGAGGATTTATCCAAATCCATGTCCATAACCATTTTTTAAACATCCATATTTTTTGACATGGATATAAACAAAGCCCATTTATTTTTAAAGCCTAGTTTTAGTTATCCAACTGGTTGAATACTAGGATATCCATTATCCAACATCCATAATACTTAGGATATCCATTTTTCCGTCCTGGGAAGCCTGCGTCACTCGTCAATGTATGTACCAATCAACGTCGTATGGAAGAGAATTTGGGACTGAGTAGTAGGAATCTTTTGCAGACAAAATTTTTCAATTGAACTGGGAAGCAAGAAGTTTGAAGTTAAAAATTGCACGTGACTAGGCATGACAACGGGCCGGGTCGGGGGCGGGTTTTGCCTCCCCCGTCCCCGTCCCCATTTCCAACGGGTTTGGGTTTTGCCTTCCTCATCCTCGTCTCGATAGGGTCGAGTTTCCCCGCAGGCCCCCAACTCCACTCTAAATATGTAGAAAAATTGAAAAATTATATTTATGATAATTAATAAAATAAAATCATAATTATTATACAATGATAAAATAAAATAAAAAACATCAAAATAAAATGTTCTATTGAAAAGAGATTAAGTTAAAAATAAATAAAATATATGAAACAAAATGAATTAGTATACATGCATAAAATAAAATAAAAATTAATAATTTATATTTAGTCGGACGAGTTCGGGTGGGGAGCGGGTTGGGTATCGACATCCCCAACCCCGTCCCACCCTCGGTCAAAGCGAGTCTTTCCCGTCAAAATCAGGTCGGGGTCGGGTGGGTACCCAAGGATTTGGGTTCTGTTGTCATGCCTACACATGACTCCATAAATTTTTATTAAGTGCGCTGACCAAAACTATTAGGCCAACCAAGTTTCGGTCGAGGAAAAGAAACATTTTTGTGTAAAAAAAAATTTTGGGTTGAGAAAAGTAGAAAATGTTTTTTTTATTTTAAGTTTTTGTATTAAATTGTAATTTTTTGTTTTTTTAAAATTTGTATCATAAATGAAAAATAAAGGACAATTTTGTAAAAAAAAAAGTTAAAAAAAAAAACTAAGTGTAGGCGAAAACCGGTTTTATAACCGGTTTTGGTTCACAACCGGTTTCATAACCGGATATGAGGAAACAATCGGTTTTATATCCGTTACCATATTTTGAGATCTGGTTTTAGAAATTTGGATTTAAAAACCCAACCTAATATGTGGTTTTAATTAGATTTGGTTTTGGTTACATTAATAACCAAACCATGAGCACCTCTACAAGCCACTAATAAATGAAGGGTAAATTTGGAAAAACATGCACATTATTGACAGCTAACTATTTTTCTTTAATCTGCGTGTTTTTGTCCTAAGGTGCTTATAATTAAGGACAGAGGGAGTATAAGGAAAAGTTTTAAAAAAAATTGGTCTTATTTATAAGAAAATGTCACAAGTTTTTAGATATATTAATTGCTAAAGTGACTTTTATACTCTTATTCTATGTTTACTATAAATTCATCTATTCTCCATTAAATGGGTGTAAAATATTTAATGTGAGAGTTATATTTGGAACAACCTTTCAAATTATAACATTAAATGAACTTCCTTGTTTTTTATGATTTTTGTTTTCTTCTCCTATACTCCTTCCGTCCCATTATATGTGTCACATTAGAAAGTTTCACACATATTAAGGAGAAACTATAAATGAATGAACGGGTGTAACAATTTTACAAAATTATTCTTATTAACTATTGGGTATTAACAATTGTCATAAATGCATAGTAGAGTATAATGACTTAAGAGTGATGTACTCATTATTAATTTACGGGTAAAAGTGAAAAAATATAATTAATATTACATTGAAAACCTAACATGACACTTATTTTGGGACTAAGTTTTTTATAAATGTGACACTTATAATGGGACAGAGGGAGTGTGGGATTAGAGGTAGTATAATCTTTTACAAAATAGATAATCTCAGTACATAAAAACTCAAAATACATAAGTTTTTACCAATTATAATTGTCCTCTACGCATTTTTCATATTTTAAAAATATTATATGATTTTTTCATTGTCAATACTATAAAAAATAGCTCTCCCTATATGTACGTAATCAAACAATCATTCAATTATTTATCTCTCATATGGTCATCATTGAACTCACGATCTTGTCTCCTGGCCTAATGGTCTTAATCGAAAATTACCAAGAAAATCACTTACGCTCTCTGAACTCTTAATCTTTTCCTCTCTCTACTTGGGATATTTTTTTCCCTTTTGAAATCTAGTGTTTTTTGTGTCACTGTGCGTTTTTGTTAGAAGAGCAGTAAAATTAGTACCAATTTATTTCTTATTTTATCTCTTACAACTTTCTACATTTATTTTTTTTTAAAAATTATCTCGTGCACGACAATACCTATTTTTTTATAGGGGCAAGAAAACTATTAATGATGTTGAAGCATAAAAGTCTTACCTTGTGGGGGCAATTGCCCCCATACCAATGTGAGTGGATTTGTCACTTATCATACATTTAATGAAGCTAGTAGTAATTGCAACATTAATTACCGTGTCATAAATCATTTAAAAAAACCTTTCACCGGATCACATGTATTTTATTTAATTAACAGTATATATAATGGACTAGGGTAGACCTACTGGGTTTAGGCCCCCCGATATCGGTCGAGACCCATTGGGCCTACCCAAAGCAAACCAAGGTCCAATGAGAGACAAGTCATCAAAATTCTCATATTTTGTCACTATCACTCTGGTACGAATAGCCCACCATGTGGATCCCATGATAGCGACTTGTCTCTTCACTTCTGTTATCCGCACAAGCAGACAAATAAAGATCCAAGGGTCAATACCCAAAAACTCTGGTACAGGGAACAAGCCTAACACTAATGCAGCTGACATTGGGAGCGTTTAGAGAAGGTCAACCTAGTCGTGCCCCGACCAAGCCCATGTGTATCCGGTGTCAGACGATCCCCAGTACAACACTCACAATATATAAATGCAGAGAGCCCTATTCTTCAGGAATGTGTACTATTCACCTTCTCACCAACTACATCAAATACTAACTTGAGTGTTGGAATATCCTAGCAGGTACACCCACCTTCGCTCGAAGCTCGGATACCCTGACACCAACCATAAGAGAAAGGAGGGTACTTAAGTCCTCAACTTGGACTAGTGCAATAAATTTGAATATTTTGTTGAATTTGGAATTTATCTCATTTGGCCATAATAATGTAATTGAAATTTGTGAGATAAAATTGTGAGATATCGCACCACATGGACCTTGTAAAAAAATTGTATATGATATATTCAATAATATATTAACTTTAAAATTAAGTCAAACCAAATGTTGTAGTGAAGCTGGTGGCACAACGCCGCCACAAGATGTGTCTCGAGAGGAAGCAGCCGCCGAGACCCTAGTGTTAGAATTATTAGATGTCGAGTTTATTTGGGAAACAAAATACATAAATTGGATTTCAGACATTGTACTTGTAAATAAAAGCAACTGAAAATGGCGCGTGTGTATTGATTATACTGATCTTAACAAGGCATGTTCTAAGGACACTTATCCCCTTCCTAATATTCAGAAACTGCTCGATGGCTCCTTGGGCTTTTGCCTATTATCCTTCATGGATGTTTATTTGGGACATAACCAAATCCCGATGCATCTTGAGGACGAGGAAAAAACTGCATTTATGACAGAAAACATTATCCTTCACGAATGTTTATCACGGCTTGACGACTCAAGCAATACTTCCAGGGCCATCAAATCATAGTCCGCACAAATCAACTAATTTTCCAGATACTATGTTGACCCAATTTAGCTGGAAGAATGATCTCCTGGTCAATTGAGTTGTCAAAATTTGGCCTCCAATATGAGTTAATACAAGCCATTAAGCATCTCGAAGATGGATAATTCATGTTGACAGGCCGTCTAACCCGAAAGGAAGCAGAGTCAGGATTCTACTAGAAAACCTTGGAGGTGTCGTGATCGAGTACTCTCTAAGCTTCTCATTCCCTACTACAAATAATCAAGTCGAGTACGAAGCGTTCTTAACATGACTAGGAACGGTAGCTGATCTCGGAGCAGAAGAAATCGCCATATTTATTTATTCAAAAATGGTTGTTTCGTAAATCAAAGGTGATTTTCTCGCCAAAGAACCTCTGATGTAGAAATACATGTCAAGGGAGAAAGAGTTAATATCTCACTTTAAGGAGGTCGAAATCTGACATGTACCAAGAGAGCAAAACTCTTTGGCGGACGAACGTCTTATGCAAACTTTCCAGCACGTAAACCTCAGGTGACAATCGATCTGTTGTACAAGTATCTATCTCGACCCCATGCGTATTTCTTAAAGTTGAGACAGACCACATGTGGATGACAAACGAGACTTTACCTAACAATGATGATGAGGCCAAGAAGTTATGAAGAAAATCCTTGTAAGATCATTATCTGGAAGTTCATCCCTAAACAATTGCGATTCAAAGCTATATGTTATTGATACTGAAAAAATCATAAATAAAAAATATATTTATAAAAAAATTTGAATATATTAAAATAAATTAAAGTGTAATGTATATTAACTTAGTAGAGAAAAGTAGATTATAAATTAAAAAGAAAATAAAGTATAATTTAAACTTCTACTTAGGGACATCAAAGTGAGTCGGTCCGACCCCTATCCTACCCTCATTAAACGGGGTGAGTGCCCGCCACGTCAAAGGTTATGGGGTAGTGTTTGTGGCCCGACCCGTTGTGGATTGGCCTGCAAATAGTAAAAATAAAAAATAGAAAAAAGTAATAAAATATATATTTTCTGTAAAAAAAACATATATTGTTGGTTGGCCCGCCTTCAACCCAATGGGTTGGTAGGTTGAGGTCACCTAACTTGTTATGCTTCGCTTTGCGGGTTACGTGGGTTGGTTTGACAAGTCCAACCCATTTTGTCAACCCTACTTCTGCATGCGAGTCAGTGCAACAGATGAAAAAGTGTCAGTGTAATCAGTGGCGGATCCATGTGTATGAATTTGGGACAATTGTCCCCACAAGAAATTTTTGTTCACTTGAAGATATATAATAATTTTATTTTTTGTCGCCTTAAAAAAATAGATTGTGTCCCTATAAGAAAAATATTTTTATAGTAAAGGTTCAAACTGGTCATAAAAAAACAACATCAAGACCTACTTGGTGCTCAAAAATGAAAATTACCAATTTAGTCCTAAAAAATCTCAAATGTTGATCAAAATAGTCCCTGATGAGGACTAAAATGTCCCTAAAAATTATACTCAAAAAGACTTATTTGTTCGACATTTGAGATTTTAGAGGACCAAATTGATACTTTTTATTTTTCAGAGAGCAAATAGATATCCTCCGTGTTTTTGTCAGAAACTAATTTGGGTCTTTACTTTTTTTAACAAGTGTAGATAGTTTTAAGAGACAAAATTTTACCCCGCCAGAAAAACTTACAGTATACGCCACCGAATGTAATCAAATAATGTACATGTGAAAAGGAGGGTGTATGACTGTCATAGAATCCATAAAAACGCAAACATATTTGGTCAAACTAAAAGATAACGGTTATTTCTTTGGAGTTCCAAAATGCCAGTTTTTTCTGCTGCATCCCGGCCTTAATGTGCACTACAGATCTGGTTTGTGCATACTTGACCTTTTGATATTTGAGTTTTCAAATACTTCTGCAGTGAAGCTTCTTACCCCACAATTTGTGCTTTCTGGCGGTGCTCCTGAGGCTAACCCAGTGAAAAATGTCAGTTTGAGCACCATGGCGCCAGATCTGGTGGTTGCATGTAGAGCATAGCCACCGGCAAGCCCAAGTTGTTCAGCGGCTCCGATCAGGTGGATAAAAGGGTTTCAGGGGCATTTCAGTCTTTTGGCCTTGAGAATATCTTAGAAACCTTAATGGGCTTGGCCCTGTATGTTTTAAGTACTAATAGGGTCTGTGGAGGAGGGTTTGGACTTGGTTGTTGCTTGTTGGGCTTCTGGTTCTTTAAATTAGGCGATTGATAGAATAGTTAGTAGACTAAATATCTATTGTATCAGGAGCAACTCTTGTACTTAATTGTTGATCTTAGGAGATTGCATTAATCCTGTGTTGTGCCCTTTTAGTGGGTTGCATGTTTGCACTTGATGTAAGATTTTGAAGCCTTGGCCCAGTTTGAATGAAATGTTACATCTTTGACAAAAAAAAAACTGAAAGATAACAAGGCATGAGAGACTTAAAAAAAAATTAAGAGGCGAGCGAAAGGAAACCACTAGTTTTGTAAATGGATCATCTCCTTCCCTCCACCCTCTCCTAGTTTTGGCATTATATGGTACATTTTTTTGGGTCTGTTACATATGGTAAAAGGAAAGGGAAAAGTGAAGCGGTACGGGTTCGAACCATGCTCCCAGTGTCCATATAGCTCTTATATATGTTTTACTACCAGACTATACTCTCGGGACAATATTATATAGTACATGGAAGCAGTGAAGGAGAGCTTAAATATTTTTTAAGAAAAAGAAGAAAAGGGAATTAAAATTTAGAAGATGAGCGAAGATAACGTGTTTGTTTTTTATTGCTAAGAGAGAGAGAGAGAGAGAGGAAGCTGAAGAAAGGGAAGAAGATGATTGTGCCACTAATCAAACGAAATGGATAAATGGGAAATTTTTATAAAAAAATTTTCATAATTTTTTTATATTTGTCAAATTATATTAAAAAGCATGTGCATTTTTTCTTTTTTGATCAAGAAAAAGCATGTGCATTTTTAATACAACTAGCATAATGCTATACACATACTACTCCGGAATCATTTATAAGGCAAAAAGTTATTTTTAGATTCGTTAAAAAATGTATGTATGTGGTCTAAAAATTAAACCAAATACATACATTTTTTAATGAATCTGAAAATGACTTTTTGCCTTATAAATAGTTCTAGAGGGAGTATAAAGTATAATTTTACTGCCTAATTAATGTAAGTTTGTTAAGAATTTTGACGAATAAAAAGGTTTAAGGTAAGATGTGTACCATAGTGAATAGTCCCTCTGATCGGGGCGGTGCACAAAATGAATAGGATGGTCTACCCAAACGCGCATGAATTCCATTGGAGGATTTAGTGGGTGTTGGGACCCCCATATTATATGTTTAATTCTCCAATGTGCCTCAAAAGCAAAGTGTTTGATGAAGCCAGGCTCGGATGGAGTACTCATATACCTTTGTCTGGCATCCGTTTCATCATTATTTAAATGAATCAATGCTCCAATGAGTACTTCACAGGTTTTCAAAGGCCTCAAACCTTAAAATAACTAGTACAGCGTGCAATTTTATTTTATTTTTATCACTTCCATGCATAATATTTTTTATTTGAACTTCTTATGGATTTTTTTCCCTCTATTTGCATTATTAGCATCATTATCATATACTAGTAATTTTCAAATCCCAGTATCACCGCTAGGACATTAGAAAATGAAATACAGATTTTGGCGAAGTTCCAAAGCTAATAAAATGAGTAATTAGAGTTTTATTTTATTTTCTAAAATCTTAAAATCAATATTAAAATATTCAATTAATCGTCAGAGACATTAAAAATTGTATAGAAGGAAAAAAAAAATCTTGCTAAGAGACTATAATCACTCGCCGCCGTTAAAGTATTTATTTACATCAAAATAAATTAAAAGAGAGGAGTAGAGAATTTAATATAAAAAGAAAAGAAGAATATAAATTAAACTTCTTAAAAAAATATGTATAATTTACTCTTTTATTTTTATAATACCACAGTTCAAGTTTGATCGTTGTTAATATTCGATTGATGACACACGAATTCGTAATGCTTTGGTCATTCATTCACAACGCCACGTTATCCTTTTGCAGTAGACAAGAGCTTACAAATTCAACATAGTAGATAGTGCTATGCTTTCTTAACTTTCCCCACTTGAATGACTTGAATAACAAACCAGCTTGACGGAGTAATACTTGTCATATATATTAATTAGCTTAGTTTTTTTTTTAGGGAATTAATTAGTTTAGTTGGAATTACATACATTTCACTTTTATAACTAACAAATCTCAGAAAAGAAAAATTTGAACAATATATATATGGTTTTATTATGGTTTACAATCAAGTGGAATTCCAAGTTAAAGTAGAGAAAGGGAAGTTCAAGGATCAAATTTCTTTCCTTATTTGCATTTGGATAAAACTGTCATTGCCATTGAATATTAGAACTTAGGTCAATGGGTCCACACCCACCAACATTAGACGCGTATGTATGTGTCCCTCTCTATATATATACTATTTTTTTTTTTGGGTCAAATATATATATATATATATATATATATACTATTTGAATTTGAAGGTTGCAGCCGGTAATGGGTCCAAAAGGTGTAGCAATAACTGGTTCAGTTTTTCGTAGCAGATTCTTGCCAACGCCACAGAAGCAAAAAAAAAAAAAAAAAACATTAAGGAGAAAGATGAGGTCAACCTTTTAGACAGGGCAACAATTTAAAAAAAAAAAAACCAAGAAAAGTACAAACACAAAAAAAGAAAAAAGAAATGTAATTATTTTCAGCAACTTCCTTCAATTTAATAAATTTATGTATATATCTATCTCAAATCACTTTATCTGATGATTATGATGAATGGATATTGAAAAAGCCATTCCATATATACATACATATATTTGATTATCCTCATGGCAATGGCACACCCATCCATTTTACAGAAACATTATCCTCTGCAGTGACATTATGGCATGGCTTCTACATTGTTCTTAGAGGTGCCAAGGTGTGCCATTTTGGGGCAATGGGAGCATTAAAATACAAGGACCAGACATTATGTTTTGGAGGCTTGCTCCAATATAACAAATACATGTATAACCACTAAGGCCCAGACATTTTCATTTGGCTTTGCATTTTAGTCGTTGATATGATCGATTATATTAGCTACTACTATATAAGTTGCTTTTGATAAACTTTTGACACGTTAAACGTTTTGAATGAGTTGGTAAAGTATCGACATGATGTAAATTCCAGGAAGACTATTGGCTGGTTTTGTTGCTGAAAAGTTATTAAATAATTTGTTCAAGTGCTCCGCTTTTATCACAAGCATATATTCAACTAATTACTTCTCACTTTTACATACTTATATATGCTCCATTTTCAAAGCAGATTCCATTGACGTTTTTTTGTATGCAACAAACTAAGCACTACTATTAGAATTGGCAAATCCCTTAATGCGCTCAAGTTCGCATGACATAAGAACTTGATCAAATTTATGAGTTTAACACCACTTATAACGTCATCTGCCTAATTATATTTTTATTAATTAATATATTTTGGTCTTCAACTTGAATCTTCGTAAATATTATCTAATTTTTAAACGAGAGAGTAACATAAAAACCAGAAGTCTTACAAAAATAAATGTGACTTTTGCTAAATAGAACTGCTATTTGTCGCGAAACATTTTTTCACGAAACTCTCGTGAATGATTACATGTTAATTTTTTAATGATGGAACGAACTATAACTACGCATATTTCACAGAAACATGGAGTGTATGTCACGCGAATTCTAGCATGCCCACCAGTATAGGCAGTGCACGTGACACACGGTTTACACACCATTTGATAAGTCGCTTCCATTTGATTTTAGTATAGTCTATCCACACCCAATCATGCCTTCTTCCCTCCCACCTTCACTCAGCTCTCCGACCACCACTGCCAGCTTCACTCTGCTCTCCGACCACCATTGTGCTTATTTTTTTGCCCACCGAAAAATGAAAGAAAGAGAGTACTAGCACTCAAACTGAGAAAGGTCGGGCTTGGAACTAAATTTGTTAGATTTAGAGCATCTTCTCCTTCGTTTGTGAGGGGTTTGTGGCCGCGCGCGGAGGAGGTGGCCTGACGCCAGAGACGTGTTTCTTTAGACACTGCGATGGTTTCTAGAGCAGGCTCAGCCGCGCAAAAGGGCAGTGGGTGGCGCGTCTGGCAGCGGTGGCGAAGCGAGAAGAGACAACAACTCAGCAAGCAAGTTGGGCTTTCTGAAGTTGTAGTGTTGATGGCCACACAGAGCCGCGTACGATGCGATAGTGGTGGCCTGAAATTGACTAGAGATTGTGGCAGTTAGGGTTAAGAAGGAAGAGATGGTGGCTGCCTCCATGGATCTAGTTTCGGTGGTGGGAACACACAAGAGAAGGTGATGGGAAGGTGTGTATCTAGTGTAAGAGGGTTTATGATAAGATCTATAGGATTAGTCAATCGAACGGCAAACAAAAATCATGTACAATACCACATCACTCTTGATTCTCGCAACGGCAATTTTCGTTACATTAAGCATTTCTCTTTGCTAAAACAGGATCAAATATTGTTTCTGTAGGAAAAAAGTATAAGCCGGTTACCACTATGATAGGTCAGCGAATGATTACAATTTTATTACACTAATAGTAAATAAGCTTTTTTTTCCCCTAGCGGAAGCATGTACTTAATTATGTTGTCTTATAGTTGGGTCGATTCTATGTAAGACTAACCCTTGAATCAAACATATTAGTCAATATTTTTTTCTTAAAACAATGATTTCAGGATTCGAACAATTTAATTTAGTGTTTGCATGTGAAAATTATTAAAAACATGTTTAACTCCCCATTTTTTGTGAATAAATTGACGGGTAGGAAAAGCATTTCTAAAGCTATCAAGTAGCGCACCAATGACATATTAAGGCTGTCAACAGAGACCAATCTAGATAATTATTGCAGAAGGTCAATGGTTTCACCTGAGCGCCATAGAATCTCTCTAGGGAGGGTTGCTTACAAAGTGATATTTTAGTGGCTACAAGAATATTTGAACCCTCGCCTGAGGTCAGATTGTTAAGTCTCCGTTTAGAACTCCAAAACAACGGCTATGTAGAAGAAACATTTTTGGGTAAACAACTACTTTGGTCCCTAAATGTGTGAGGCGTGGCCACATTAGTCCTTGATTGTATCAAAATGATAAATTAATTCTTAAATGTGTTTTTCATTAGTCAGTCGGGTCCCTGAGAGGCCAATTTGTATATTAATTCAGGACCAAATTGATAATAATTTTGAGGGACTAATATGACTAAATAATCAATATTTTAGGATTAATTTATAATTTCTATACAATTAAAGACTAGTGTGACACCGCCTTGCACAAGAATCGGACATTAAACTCGATAAGGGACACGTGTAATGAATAGGCATAAGCGGGTAATCATTGTTTGAACTTGAAAACTATACTATGTAATGAGTGGAAGGTAACGGTGGTGTTTGTTGTCATATTTGACACAATACAATTGTCAATCAACACCACTTGTAAACTATAAAGTGTTGGCTTTCAATTTTTTCAGTAATTTTGTGGGGTCAAACTTGTTAAATACTCCCTCTGGAACTATTTATAAGGCAAAAAGTCATTTTCAGATTCATTAAAAAATGTATGTATTTGGTTTAATTTTTAGACCAGATACATACATTTTTTAACGAATCTAAAAATAACTTTTTGCCTTATAAATGATTCCGGAGTAGTACTTGTTTTGATAGAGAAGTACAGTAAATGACATTTTGTCAACAACAAAAAAAAGTACAGTAAATGATATCCAACACAAAAAATACTGCAGAATATAAATTAACAAACAGAAATCAACCAAAAAAAAAAAAAACTAATTGATAAAATTTATAATCGACAAAGACTAATTAACATAGATGAACTTAGCAATGTAATACATATTCAAAATTTTAAAAATGCTTAAAACTCAGGAATACAGTTGTACGAGCCGATGAACAGATCTTGTTCAAGTAACGTCGTAAACATTTGAAATCTAGAAATAACTCGATAGAAAAGTAAATTTTTGTAAATAAATAAATGTACTAACAACGATTAATTAATAGATTGACAATGAAATAAATTAAAAGAGAGCAGGTCGATAGAAATAACAAAAGCACGAAATTAAAGCAATTGATAGAAACAAAAAGAAAGTAAAAGTAAAGAATATAGATTCACCAGTGGATGAATGAAAATAAAAAAAAAGAGCTAATATGCAGACAACAAGGTGGAACGAATAAGATCAATTACGTAGCATATAAAGAAATGCAAAGAAATTTAAATGATTATTATAAATGAAAAAATGAAGTACAAGAAACTGATAAATAAATAAATAAATAATACAACTAGTCTAGTACCATGCATTCGCACGGGTCATGTAAGGACTGGTCATAGAGAGCCATGTGTCCCAATGGGGACCTTCTTTTCTTATAATAAAATAAATAGTTAAACGAGTCAATTGTGTTGCATAAGACATGATGCCTTCCAAATGTAATAAGGCGATAGGTGTCCCCTAAGGATATGGACCCTAGTGAACAATATCTTATGTGAATACTAGTAAAGTACCCATGCATTCATGTGATACAACATTCAACCTAGCTTCAATGCAAGCAGACCTCGGATGGATAACAGGGTCTCTTTGATGCAAGTTGGGCCATTTAATGGGTCAAGCTGAAACAATTTCCCTTAGTTTGATGTGCCCTTTGAGGGGATGTCGAGATGTACGTTCCTCATTGGTTGTCTAGGGTTAAGGCTTACACCCATGGAAGGAGAGAGGTTTGGGGTGATGTTGGAGAAACAGGGGTGCTGGAAGCAACACCCCTACAACAATAGTGTCAGATTGTAGTATATTTTTTTGGGTCAAAAGGTTGGTTGTGTTTCCACTAAACCAGCCCAATGGGCTTCACCAAGTTACAACGAGGCCATAGAGGCCCAAAGCCCAATGGTCTTTGGGGTATTGTTTTATCTGTTGGGCTATAACTTACAGGGATGCTGAGTTTTTTGGGTAAGGAATGGCTATTTGAAAAGTACAACTCATTATTAAAAAGGATGATCGTAGTTTTAGTTGGGCCTGGACTATGCTCCTAACGATATTTAAATCTAAAATACAATGAGCCGAAAAATGTTATTGGATTAGTTCGTAAAATATTGAAGCCTCGTGGTTTCAGGCCCTAGGCTAACGTCAGACTTCAACCATGAACCAACTTGTATCTGGCCTTTGAGTGCACCTGCATTCTACATCTTATGGAGTCTGCATGTATAGTACCTTTCTCTATTAACACGCGCACGTTCAAAACTATGGAAAATAGGTTCTCACTTGCAGAACAAATATAAAAATAAGCAAGTAGTAAGAAGAAAAAAATATTAAATGATCCTAAAAATCGGTTACTGCCTGTCAAATTATGGTGCACAAATTTGTATCAGGTCCATGTTAGAAAGACCGCGAAGACAAAAGGAAGAATGCAAACTGGTTTTCTTTCTATTTCGAAAAACAGATCGAGGGCAAACTGATAAATAAGGATTAAAGTAAAATTTCGTTATTTCTGAACTATTATCAATCATTATATCAAATAATTTCAATTAGCAAAACTACAACAGAGAACTTGTGCAAAATAAAAATAATATTATATCGTCAAAATTTTCACACTATATTTACACTTTATTTATTTAA
This sequence comes from Calophaca sinica, assembly GCA_037113605.1. Classification (NCBI taxonomy): domain Eukaryota; kingdom Viridiplantae; phylum Streptophyta; class Magnoliopsida; order Fabales; family Fabaceae; genus Calophaca; species Calophaca sinica. Next base: position 50,927,367 of record CM073735.1, on the reverse strand, counting down.
AATAAAAATTATGTATTGAAGTGTACTTTTTTACTACTTCATCCGTCACTATTTATAAGCCCTTTTAGACAAAAAAACGCATATTAAAAAAAGTAGTTAGCATAATTAAATTTGTCTATAATTTGTATACTTTTACAAATTTATCCTTCAATCATAATTAATGTATGTCTTGGATTTTTAAATACTATACAATTAATTAGAGATACTTTTAGAAAAAAAATTTAATTAATATATCTTATAATTTGAAAGCAACTTATAATTATTTACAATTTTTTTTTAAAAAATGGCTTATAAATAATGACGGAGAGAGTATTTTTTAAAAGAAGTGGTAATTTTCTCGGGTGGGCAAAATTTGACAAAAATATTCTATTCTCACGTAACTTTTTACACTTTTTAACTGTAAAATCAGTAGTACTATATCCATTTTTTTTTAAAAATAAAACTTTAGTTTATATTTACGAGAAATAAACTATAGTTAATGCATGCTCAAATTTGACCGTTGTTGTTAGCTCCTGGCTGGTACTACAGTATTGTTCCTTTTTGCGTCTTCAAGAATTGCGGGTCCCACCCTCCCGTTCCCTTGTTTGTATGTTTTCAAAACGGTCAAACCTTTCATTGGTCTGAAGTCTTTATCCCGTTAAATAAAAAGTTAAAAAAAAAAAATCAAATACAACTAGACATAAATTATGTGGTTAACAGTAGAACAATGCTATTACAAACAAAACAATGGACAACGCCTCCTACTTTAACGGCTAGGAATAAGACAGTAAACAAACAAATAAGATGGCTTTATGTGTTTTGAAAAAATTATACATAAAAAAAAATTATGCTATTTTGAAAAAAAAAATGCACAATGTTTGTAGTAAAATTTACAAAACAAATGGAAGCCTTCGATTAGTATGACCAATAGTAAAAGAGGTGAAAAAAAAATTAAATGAATGGGATTATTATTTGTATAGTTTCGAAGTGAGAATTCTTGTAACTGAACTCTTTATATTTATTATTTATTGTTTCTTTTATTTTCTATGAATTATTATTATTATAAAAATGTAAAGAAGCAGCATTTTCTTAAATCAAGCATATACTAGTAGTACTTGGCTTTGTTGCTTTCTCCTTCTCTTCTCTCGGTTTTCTGCTACTTCTTCCTCTGCTTGGTTTCAACGAAAATCTAAGACATTTATGATTCCTTAACCCTTTGATTTTTCTGACTGCTTTTCTAACCATTTTTCCTCCTACAGCTTTATCCCACTCTGCTCTTTCCATTTTTGACCTCTTCCCTCTCTCTAAAACATTCATTCTTGAGTTTTCACCATATCTCTTAGGGAGATTTAAACTATGGTTGTGCATTTTCTTCTGTTGCTTTTTGCAGTGTCTGTTGTTGCAGCTGATGAAGGTGAGTTTACAGTTCTTAGTTTCCTACATAATTTCCTTTGCTGATGCGCTTTCTCTGGTGATGAGGGTTTTTTTTTTTTTTGTGGTAAAGGGATCCATGTGTTTCCACTGTTATAGTTACCTGCATTTTGAATTTTCATTCTCCTTTGGTATACACATGAGTTAACATTGTTCAGTTTGCAGTTTGCACTAAAAAAATACATTCTCTTGAACTGCATGCATTACTCTTTAGCCTTTACTTTCTTGCTCATCATTCAGAAAAGGAATTTGTATGATTCCTTGCTGTTAAGTGTTCTATGAGATCTAGGGTCAGTGTTTGCTTGGTGAGAGTACAAGTTAATAACGTATCAAGGCATTGGCTTCAGTACAACCTTCTCTGCCTTCCATTTTCACTCCCTAAGCAGCAGATCCTGACTGTGAGAGTATTTTATGAGATTTAATTAGTGATGGTGTTCAAAGATTATGGTGTTCGATAGAGTGATGAATCAGTCTATTGTTCTTGTTTCCACATTTTTTTCCCCTTTGGTTTGAAAGCATGCATTTCCCCCCCCCCCCCTTTGCATGTTGTTTATTTTGACTGAAAGAAGTTTTGATAAAGAAACTACTCTTTATAAAATAAATTGGAAAAAAGTAGGGGGTAGATAACTAGATATGCTTTTATTGATTGATCTTCTTGAATGGCAATGCGGCCCACCTGTAGTGTTCAGATATATTAATTGTGGTAGCACGGTTCTGTTTGTCCATCACTCCGTCTGTTCATTCATTTATTTTCTTTTTTTCCCCTCATATTTGGATATGTGTATAGCACCTTTTACATATTGAAGATATTTTTAAAAAAAGCTTACCTTTTCAAGAAACTATCTATATTTTTGTTTAGCAAAAAAAAAAAAAGAAAAGGAACTTTCTATATTCTTGATAAAATTTTGCAGGTCACTATTAAGGGTACGTTTGGATTTACATTGCAAACCTATATTTGGTCCAAACATAAGTTTGACTCAAAGGAACTCTATAGATACTATGAGGGTGGGTTCTTAGGGGGGGGGGACACGGTGGACTACTTGAAAATCGTCCGAAGCTCCAAATCGCCGTTTCAGAAGCAAAAGTTCACGGTCCTCCTCATCCTTGCGGTTGAGGCGATGAACTAATTGGTGTTAATTCAACAAACACATGGGGAAACGAATATGGTTTGTTTTTGTTGAACTGGCACGGATCAGGTAACCGCCTCAACTGTGAGGACGCGAATGACCGTGATCTTATGAGGGTGGGTTCTTAGGGGGGGGGGACACGGTGGACTACTTGAAAATCGTCCGAAGCTCCAAATCGCCGTTTCAGAAGCAAAAGTTCACGGTCCTCCTCATCCTTGCGGTTGAGGCGATGAACTAATTGGTGTTAATTCAACAAACACATGGGGAAACGAATATGGTTTGTTTTTGTTGAACTGGCACGGATCAGGTAACCGCCTCAACTGTGAGGACGCGAATGACCGTGATCTTTACCTTTCGGGGGCAGAGTCGGTAGTCGTTGGAGCTTCAAATAATTTTCAAGTATTGATCTACCTTGGTTGATAAGTGGTCCACAGTAGAATTTGCCATACTATGAGTTCAATATTAGGTTTATAAACCAAACATGCACTTAACTCTTCAAAAGATAGCAAAAGTCAACCTTCAACTGTTTTTTCCAAATGCTTACATTTTGCACAAGCAATGAACATAATCAATTATATTATACTTTACCTAAAACTCTGAATTTATTTGAAAAGCCAAAATTTGTAAAAGACAAACCTTGTTTGACTGGTTAATATGTGATGACTTAAGTCAGAGACTTATTATGTTTAATGGCTTTTATGTTTGATCCTCGCAGAACCATTTATTGGGGTGAACATTGGTACAGATCTCTCAGATATGCCTCACCCAACTCAAGTAGTAGCACTACTTAAAGCTCAAAAAATTCAACATGTTCGATTGTATAATGCTGACCAAGCCATGCTAACTGCACTAGCAAAGTCAGGTATTCAGGTTGCTGTATCAGTCCCAAATGCAGAGCTCCTAGCAATTGGTCAATCAAACTCCACAGCTGCAAAATGGGTTACTCGCAATGTGGTAGCATATTATCCAACCACAAACATCACATCCATTTGTGTTGGTTCTGAGGTTTTAACCACCCTCCCTAATGCAGCAAAACTACTAGTCAACTCTCTCAAGTACATTCACTCAGCCCTTGTTGCATCCAATCTTGATCGCCAAATCAAAGTCTCAACACCCCTTCCCTCTACCATTATCCTTGATTCATTTCCGCCTTCTCAGGCCTTCTTTAACCGCTCGATGAATCAAGTCTTGGTACCAATGCTTGATTTCCTACAATCTACTGGCTCTTATTTCATGCTCAACATTTATCCTTACTATGACTACATGCAATCAAATGGTGTAATCCCCTTGGACTATGCACTCTTCAAACCTTTGCCTCCTAACAAAGAAGCTATTGATTCTAACACACTTCTTCACTACTCCAATGTGTTTGATGCTGTGGTTGATGCAACATACTTTGCCATGTCATTTCTGAATTACACTAACATTCCTGTGGTAGTTACAGAAACAGGCTGGCCCTCAAAAGGTGACTCTAATGAACCTGATGCCACAGTAGACAATGCTAATACTTATAACAGTAATTTGATCAAGCATGTGGTGAACAAAACTGGAACACCAAAACATCCAGGAATTTCTGTTAGTACTTACATCTATGAGCTATACAATGAGGATACAAAGCCAGGGCCATTGTCAGAGAAGAATTGGGGATTGTTTGATGCAAATGGGGTACCTATTTATGTTTTACAATTGACAGGATCAGGAGCAGTGTTGGCAAATGATACTACCAATCAAACTTATTGCATTGCAAAGGATGGTGCTGATCCAAAGATGCTGCAGGCTGGAATTGATTGGGCTTGTGGACCTGGCAAGGTGGATTGCTCTCCATTGCTGCAGGGACAACCATGCTATGAACCAGATAGTGTTGTTGCACATGCAAATTATGCTTTTGACACTTATTATCATCAGATGGGAAAGTCTCCTGAGGCCTGTGATTTCAATGAAATGGCTACAATCTCCACCTCAGATCCAAGTAACTTACCATTTCCTTTCAGATTATAAATATTGGGTTGCATGTGCTGTTGTATCTTTTTTGGTTATTTATGTTTTTAGTCCCCCAACTTATTTAAATCCCAAAGTTTAAAAAGTGTCTTTTCGTCCCTAATATTACGATATATGCTACAACTAGTCCTCGTTGATATTTTAGTTCCTATGATATGTTTTTATTCTTGTTTTAGTCCTTCTAATAGTTGATTTATGTCCAATTAGTCCATGTATGACACTGAGTTTGACAAAAAAAAGGATATTATAAGGACTAAAAAGAGGGGGAAAAATAATACCAGAGACTAAAACAAAACAACGAGGACCAGTTCTGGCACAATTCAAGACATTGAGGACGAAAAAGATACTTTTACAACTTTAAGAACCAAAACTGAACGCGAACATAAGTTGGGGGAGTAAAAACATAATTAACTCTAAAATATTTTTTTTATCTCTATTGGTGATTTCTGGCATAACTAATGATATTTTGAATGACTGCAGGTCATGGTTCTTGTATATTTCCAGGAAGGTAAAAACATTTTGCCTCTTTGTTTCATTTAGTTAACCATGTGTTTTTTGTGCCAATATTTTTGCTCACAAGTGTTTGATTTGTTGTTATATGCAGTCTTGGCCTAAATGGCACCTTCGCCAACGTCACGGCAGCATCATTGAATTCCACAGATGCACATTCTTCTGCATGCAATCTTCATAGATGTGAATTGAGAAGTAGAAGCCTTCTATTGGTGATAGGACTTCTGATATGGGGAGTGGTTTTGCTATAAATGTATGTATTTCAGAACATGGGCTACTAGTTTGGTTGCACGTTCAAATTGCCCCCTTCAATTTTGTACAAAGGGCAGCTAACGGTTTGGATGAATTAGACTTCAATCGAATCATTATTATTCTTTTCAATCAGAATTCATGCTATCTTTAATTTGAACCGAGTTTTTGGCTCTTTTTACGTGGGTTAATGATGGTTTTGCTTTAATCACGCGAAAGAGAGTGTGGAACGGGACTTTGAGCTTAATCTGTCCTTTAACTCGTAAACAAGCTTCTTGTGCTTGGTGAAAATACACTTTTCTCGTGATTCTCTCTCTCTCTCTCTCTTTTGTCATTCTCTCTCTTCTTCCTATCAAAGGTTTGGAGATTAGAAGGCTGAATTGTTGATCACTAGAAGTGGGTTGGCTTAAATAGAAGGAACCTACTCACCTAGGCATCTTGTGTTTTATTTGGATTTAGATTTCGTGCATTCACGCAATCACGAAGTTACTGATTTGTTTGGGCCATCAGTGTTGGAATTTTATATTCCAATAATTAATATGAGTTGATATCATTAATAATTATATTAGCTATTTATCATAAAGGAGCTATATTTTATGTGATCATATAAAGTTAAAATAAGGTAAGTTCATTGGACTCCTAATTTAATTGATATGGGCCTTATATGAGTAGATGTAAGTGTGGCCCGATAAGGGGATAATGGGTACCCTGTTAGGTTTAACACACTATAAAGAAGGCTATGGTCCCCAATACACCGAATCGCCGTCATCCATTCTCTTCTCCCCATCTGAAGAGAACCTAAAGTCTCGTGAGAGAGCTTAAGAAGATTCGGTTGATGAAGAATCATAAAGCCGCCGCTAACATACTCGATGTTTGTTGCTATGGATCCAGGTGTTCGTAATTTGTTCGTGATCATTCCTTTGACATTCCACTTCAGGTGATTGATTACTATGGATTCAGCTATTCTTCTAATCCTTGATAATCCAACATGTCGTAGATCCTAAGGGTAGAGAACTTGTTGTTCTTGTTGAGGTTGTTCTTGTTGAGCATACTTGTATATCTTGATAGCTTCCGCCTAAGGTATTTCTTCTATGAGATTTGAACATGTTTGTTCTTGTTGTTGTTATTAATAAGGAATTAATTCCAACAAGTGGTATCAGAGCGATCTTCATCGTTGGATTATTAGGACTTAAGTTCTTTAATTCGAATATGCTTGAATGGGATTTGTTTAATATTTAGTTTTTTTTTCCCCAAGTTTTTTATGAACCTTTTTTTTTAGAATTATGAAATCAGTTTATACCATCGAAATTGGATTTTGTTTGGGCTTTTAATGACGACTTTCTTGAATTGGATTTCATTCAGCGGGATTTGTTTTTCAAAATAAAGATTTTGATTATAATATTTATGTAAATCGATATTATGAATCCAGCAAATCTCATGGATTAAAAGAATCTCGTCCTCTGATTTTATGGTGCTGGTTGTTCAAGTTTTTTTTTAAAAAAAAAAGAATTTTGATGCATACAACGTTTTGACGTTCATTGCTTTTGGCGAGAATTATTGAAAGTTTTGTAGCTTAAGGAAATTTTTTTGGATATATATTTCCGACTTTTATGGGAATATATTTACGGTGAATATTTGATCAGAAATTGTGATTGATATTTGGGAACCATAGTATCATTATAAGGATCATATTTGGGAATACTACTTACGTTATTTTGTTTCAAATAAAGATTTGGTTTTCTTTTTATATATATTGCATAAAAAAGAAACCAAGCAAGTTTTATCATTTTGTGATTTTTTTTTTGGAAAATTATTATAGTTATGATTCTATACATTCGATTTGGACAAAAATATTTGAGTGAGATATTATATATGATTTGTGCTATGAGGATTTTACGATTTTCTAGGCCTTTGAGTTAAGTCTATCTGCGGTGAATATTCAATAATATTTAGTATATATATTATTGATTTTGGTCATCGTGAAAGAAGACATACAAATCTTTGGTTGAATATCTCTTTATTGTGATAATAGGATTTGATTGTCTTTGATTATTGCATACTTCATGATTTTGTCTATCTTGAGAATGAATCAAATTATTATCGTGTTATTGTTTTAAGATTTGGATTTTGAATTTAATAATAATTCATGAGATATTATTATAATTCAAATTTGAGGTATATGGTTATGGCCTTAAAATTTTTTGGTGTTGTTTGTTTATTATAAATACGATCTGCGCGTCGTGACTTTCTCTTTATTTTGTTTTATTTTATTTTATTTTATTTTTAAATATTATAAATGATCAAGAAAGACGAAATAGGGGACAATGTCATATGGACGCCAGTTGGAGCAACTGGCTTTTGGGTTAAAGAATTGTAATAAATAGTTATTTAATTCTTTTTCGTTTAGGAGGCCATAACCATACCACCATAACTCTTATGAATTATGTATGCGATGTATGAAGTGTATGCATGTATGCTCGTATGCTATGTATGTTTTACATGCTAAACGTCGCACGTAGTTAGAACTTCGCCTCCCAACCGCTGGGCAATGAAGGGCACCACTCGGCAGTGGTGCCGATTTCAGCAGGCCACTGGGCGGTGGTCTCGGTTCGTCATCTTGTCGTATTTGAGCCATCGAGCGGCCAATAACACCACTAGGCGGTGATGTGTGAGATACTTCTCTCGCTTTAGGACGGCTAAGTGGTCTTTTGACTGATGTGTGGTGTTGTAAACATGCAGTTATGGATATTCCTACACCTAGGTGTGGAATTTATGTAAACTAAGGCCCTCCCATTTTTTAATTAATAATTGTCTAGTATCTTTAATTGGGATGATTGAAACAACATGTTGTCAAAGTAACCTCTGTTGCGTAGATTAGTTCAATTAAATTTACAAAAGATGGAGCGTGGAGTTATTCATGCGAGTTGTTGTCGGCCCAAAGGAAAGCGCAACTTGGCCGCATAATTCCATGCCTGCGATGATAAATGTGTGGTGATTATAAAGACAATTTATCCATGTGAGCAATTGGGATGCCCAAAGGAAACCATTGCTTGACAGGACTTATCGCCAATGTTTGATCGTTGCGTTGAAAGTACCGCTTGTAGTTAGTCCTTACAATCCAAAGATTGAGGATTAATGGTGCGCTTGGTATCTTATTTGGGTCTTTAATTTACAGATAAAGAATAATTGAGCATGTCTTATTAATTATTTTAATTTGACGTGTCAATTGATGTTGTGTGGGTACGTGTCCATGCGAATATTAATCGGCTCAAAGGAAGGTTAATATTTGGCCGGGTTACATTCACACCTGTAATGGTAAACCTGTGGCGATTATAAGGATAATTTCTCTATGTGAGCAATGGGATGTCCAAAGACAACCATTGTTTAACAGGACTTATCGACAGTATTTGATCATTACAACAAAATGCCAATAGCAATTAATATCATAGTCCAAAGACTTGGTATTAATGTTGCATCGGATATGTTGATAAGTATATTTTAGTACTTTTGTTCTCTTTGAACTATAATAGTTTGTGTATCTGCTGTTTTGAGTTCAATTTTATCCTTAAAAGTTTAGAGTTTTAGGATTAAAGACAGAACATTAAAGAAAGTTTTGGATCTAGACCTAGCATAAGAATGGAGAAACCCACTTTCTCTCACTCAATTCGGTATTTATGAAGTGAGAATCAAGTATGAGAAGTAGGACTGCTCCAGCCGCATAAGTCTGATGATCATAAAGTACAATATTTCAGAGACCTTTAGGGGTATTATTTTAGATGACATAATTTATGTCGTAAATTTCTTTGCTGAAATTAAAAGTGCTTGCAAAAGGTAATGAGGCGAAAATGAGCACTCGTTGGAGAGCTTAATTTTCATTAAGTATGAAAGTAAAGGGAATATGAGGAGCACATTATGAAAATATTCAAATCTTGTCTTCAAACTTAAGGCGCTAAAACTTGAGCAGTCTAACGACTTGCTCAAACATTTAGCATTTGTATTCTTTCTTGCACAATTAGATCAGATTAAATCAGTTTACAACTGTCAAAGGAGGAAATAATCTTTAATAAGATTATTTCATAAGGTGTGCAAGAAAATAAATGGTGAAGCAAGAGAAAAATAAAATAGTGCTCATTTGGCAAATACCCCAAAGGATAAGGGCAAATAAAGAAAATTAAGGATGAAACTATTAAGGGTCTCTCTTAAAAGAAATACTAAGATTGTCTTAACTGACAAAGGCCAAGTGACGCTGAAAAATGCATCCATATCGAAGTTGGCAAAGTCGGTGAAGATTGAGACTCTAGGCATTTTAGATTGTTGTTACTGGCTTATATTTGAAATTAAAAGACAATTTGGTTGAATCAAATTTTGGGATAAAGTTTGGTTTTTTTGTTTCTTTTTGAACAAATTAAGATGATTTTGGGTTTTTTTTTAAACAATGGATTCAATTTGTCTTTTAAATTTAAATACTGTTGGAGTCAATTGAGCTGTGACTTGTGACAATCTATAAAAGGTCTGAGAGGTATAAACTTTGATCCCAAGTTAAAGAATTTTTTTTGAGATGGGAACTGCATACATAGTTCTTTGAGGATATTGAGTTTGGGGAGAGATAAGGTTAGAGAACAAAATTGAGTGAGGAAAAGCGGTTCTAATTATTGAACCAATTCATACAGTTGCTATTGGTGTATCAAATTTGGATCCTCGTGAGGATATTATTGTTCTTCCTCCCAATCAAGTTAAGGAAATTATTCATGAAGATCAAACTCAACACCCTCAAGAACTAGAGCATTGGGAGCCATAAAGAAAGGATTGACCGTAAAGAGTCACTCTATTTGGTTTTATTGAAAGACTCTTTTTTCAGACAATCACAGCGCTCATTGCTCATTATAACTTTGGAGCTACATAAGATGGATGTCAAGATAGTGTTTCTTAATGGCAACATTAATGAAACAAATGTATATGGTGAAATCGATATACTTTGTGTTGATAGACCCAAAGATGATTTGCGAACTAACGTAATCCACCCATTAGCTAAAGAAGTTGTCTCATTAGTGATACTGTCTCATCAGGTAATTGTCTCATTTGGTCTCGAGATGAGGATTGTGGACGACTTGTGGGTATTACAAGGTCAGTGGGAGTAAGTTTATATTACTGCTACTATATGTCGATGATATTTTATCTAGTCAATAGCGATATAGTCTGGTTGAGCGAAACCGAGAAATCTCTAACGAAAATTTAGAGATGAAGGATCTTGGGGACGTCTCTTTTGTATTTGGAATCCAAAATTCTGAGAGATCTCTCTTGGGGTATTCTGGGATTATCACAAAAGAGCTATATCGACAAAGTTTAAATAATTTCGACATGAAATATAGTAAACCAGGGGATACCACAGTTACTAAGGGAGACAATTTTAGTCTCAATTTTTGCCCGAAAGAAAATCTGGAAATTCAGGAAATACTGGGAGTTCCCTATGCTCTAGCTATGGGAAGTCTGATACATGATCTTATCTGTACACATCAGGAAACGACGTACATCGTGGGATCATGTGGCAGATACTTGAGCAATTCTAGTTTGAATTATTACAAAATGCAACCATAAGAATCATTAAGGAGAACAAAAGTCTATATATGCCCACATTCAGAGATCTGAAAGATTAGAGATCATTAAGAACTCTGACTCTGATATTCAGGATGTTAATAATAGAAACATCAAATTATGGGATATGACTGAAATATCTATGTCACTGTTGCATATAGTAAAATGTATTAAAATACTACTTAAGTTACAGTGTGACAGATAAATTAGTCGTATCATACTTCAACAACAATAAAGAATGATACAATATCTATTGACATAAAGGTGTTCGTTGTTGAAATAATGAATTCAGGATAAAAGAATTTCTATAGAGCACATAGAGGCTAATTCCATGCTAGCTATCCACTGACTAAGGGCTTGACACCTAAGGTTTTTCATGAGCATGTTGCTTATATGAGTGTGTTGTCACTAAGGTTGCCTTAGCTTAGTGGGAGTCTTTATTTGTGTTCTATGTTTAAGATACAAACTTTATGTTATTTCGGATTTTCTGCAGAAATAAAGATTATGTTTATGAATACATTATAAACATATTTGTATCTTGTGTGCAAAATTAATTTGCACATTAAGGATTTTGTTTTGCAGAATTAAATTTTGTAAAATTGATCTCACCAAAGATTTAAGTAGGACCAGTTGGAAATAGGCACGATTGAGATCACATTTCATGTAATTTCCATGCTACTCATCCATATTGATCTATGTCATCAAGTGTGTTGATGTGGTGATCGTCGGGGTTTAGTCGCAATTTACAGAAGTGACAAAAGTCGCGGTGGTTTCACTATTGATACATGAGGTGGACCAGATTGTAAGGAGGAAATCTAAAGATAAATAGCATTCAAATATGCGCATTAAGGAATTCTGATATAATTATTATGATATATAGCCCAAGTGGGAGATTGTTGGAATTTTATATTCCAATAATTAATATGGGCTGATATCATTAATAATTATATTAGCTATTTATCATAAAGGAGCTATATTTTATGTGATCATATAAAGTTAAAATAAGGTAAGTTCATTGGACTCCTAATTTAATTGATATGGACCTTATATGAGTAGATGTAAGTGTGGCCCGATAAGGGGATAATGGGTACCCTGTTAGGTTTAACACACTATAAAGAAGGCTATGGTCCCCAATACACCGAATCGCCGTCATCCATTCTCTTCTCCCCATCTGAAGAGAACCTAAAGTCTCGTGAGAGAGCTCAAGAAGATTCGGTTGAGGAAGAATCATAAAGCCGCCGCTAACATACTCGATGTTTGTTGCTATGGATCCAGGTGTTCGTAATTTGTTCGTGATCATTCCTTTGACATTCCACTTCAGGTGATTGATTACTATGGATCCAGGTATTCTTCTAATCCTTGATAATCCAACATGTCGTAGATCCTAAGGGTAGAGAACTTGTTGTTCTTGTTGAGCATACTTGTATGTCTTGATAGCTTCCGCCTAAGGTATTTCTTCTATGAGATTTGAACATGTTTGTTCTTGTTGTTGTTATTAATAAGGAATTAATTCCAACAATCAGATCAAGATTGAATTGCTCATATTCAGACTTTGTATTTTGGACCCGATTTACTAAAGTTCAAACACGGGTTGTTTGATCTTGATCCGACAGTACAAATCGTGTGATTGCATCAAACGCGTGATTTCTTAACAGTAGGGAATCTGAATCCATATTCTCCCGTGAAGAAAAACCTTGGCCATTCAATTGAGGGAAATAGATTTCCTTGCGGTCACTAAGTCAAATGGTGACAGCAGGAAAGACCTCAACTGCAGGAAAGACCTCAACCATCGATAAAAATTGGATGGAGGAGATTTTGAGGTCTAAATTTACCGAAGTTGGATGTGAGTCATCTGATCATGCATAAATGATGATGATTTGCTTGATTGCGAGAATGCAGGGATTGCTGAGCCTGAGTGTAGGGGTCCTTCAATTGAGAGCAATCAACCACAACTTTTGGAACCAAAGAAACAAAATCAATTTCTCTAAATTTCAGTCCGTATGTAATACTAATTTACTGTATGATGTTATGGTGATTGGTTTTGATTTGTTAAAAATTGGCTGAATTATTGGTTTCTTTGTGCTAGCACTCAAGTCTTGAATAAATACAATAGTATAATTTTTGTATTGACAGAAGCAAAGAAATGCATCACAAAATCAGCAAGAGAAGCAAGAGTTGTTATGCACTTACGCCATACAGATAATTAATTTTATATCCAACACTTGGTTGTACTTCGCCAATCTGAATATGGTACCTTCGTGGATACATGGACCCGGCTTACGAATTGATTACTCTTCATCTGATCTAGGAAACTTAAAATTGATGCCCTGCTGCTGAAGCAGCTGAAGAGAAGTAGACTAGATAAAAACATATTTCCACATGTATTAAATGTAGTTGTTGCACAACCTGAGTTCAGCAAGCGAATAAAAGTATTTTAAAGTGATCTTATATTTAAATTATATCTAAAGTGAATATTTGTATACCATGGTGCACCAACTATTGAAGTATTATTTTGAAGATAAATTTCATTTCCATAGTTAGATTTCATTCTAAGACTAAATAAAAGTATTTTAAAGTGATCTTATATTTAAATTATATCTAAAGTGAATATTTGTATACCACGGTGCACCAACTATTGAAGTATTATTTTGAAGACAAATTTCATTTTCATAGTTAGTTTTCATTCTAAGACTAATTGGTGTTAAGTGGACTTGTCTAACAAGTATTTAAACCGCACTAGCACAAGAACACACAGAAAGATACCAAGTTAGATTCAATCTTAAAATACTTGTCTAACAAGTATTTCCATAGTTAGATTTCATTCTAAGACTAACTAAAAGTATTTTAAAGTGATCTTATGTTTAAGGCTAAATTACAAAATTGGTCCTCTATGTTTATTTTAGGTTTTAATTTGGTCCTCTACGTTTTATTTGTTTCGTTTTAGTCCTCTACGTTTTATTTTAGTTTGCAATTTGGTCCTTTCCGTCACTAAAAGCCAATTGTCCGTAGCTAAAAGCCAAATTCTAGCTACGGACAATTGACTTTTAGTGACGGAAAGGACCAAATTGAAAACTAAAATAAAACGTAGAGGACCAAAACGAAACAAATAAAACGTAGAGGACCAAAATGAAACCTAAAATAAACTTAGAGGACCAATTTTGTAATTTAGCCTATATTTAAATTATATCTAAAGTGAATGAATATCTGTATACCATGGTGAACCAACTATTGAAGTATTATTTTGAAGATAAATTTCATTTCCATAGTTAGATTTCATTCTAAGACTAATTGGTGTTAAGCGGACTTGTCTAACAAGTATTTAAACCGCACTAGCGCAAGAACACACAGAAAGAAACCAAGTTAGATTCAATCTTAAAATTAAAGTTTATCATCCAACAGATATATAAACTGTACTCCGCGATTTGAGACAGACGGTGTGAGACTTCAAATGCTCATATTGATCCCGGTGCAGAGTTTAAATTGAAGTTTATCATCCAATGTGTACATTTATTTCTTTCTTTGAATAAAATGTTGGGCTTCTCAAGTAAGTGACTGGGAAGTATAATTTCATTGGTAAGTGGTTATAAGAACGGACTCGGTTAGTACTCGAGTTTGATCTCTAACGATAGAACAACTTAGTGTCAGACTTTACTTACCTCTCGACCGAACTCTAGATTAGTCATGATCCTTTTCCTCTGGGTCGAAGAGCTCTAGAACATAAAAATACTACCATAAATGGTATGCATTGTAGAAGAACTTTATTGTACAACCACCATACCAAGTTTGATCATTGATAGATATGTGGGACCTACCCACGTTCCAGCCAAAGAAAAAGCAAGCGGTGCTTCATTTTTTTCAAAAGCAAAATGTGAGCAGTGCACATTTTTCTCCATGCGGTGCTTAATTTCAAATGGTGCCAGGATTGTGTTGAAATTGTTCACACAATGCATTTAATGCTCAACATCCACCTAATTGCACTCGGTGCAACTCTCCTATAAATAGGAGCATGCAGAAGGCTTTTGATGCATCAGAGAAAAAAAAAATACGAGAGTTACATATCCTCGTAGAGAAAAATAAAGAGATCCTCACGTGAGAGTGAGAGAAAAATAGTGAGCCAATTTTGTGAGAGTTTTAGCCACAAATTGAGGGTACAAATTATTGTATTATTTTGAGAGATCCACCTAAGGGTGAATTTTGTATTCCCATTATTATTATAGTGGAGATATTAAGTGGCCTACGGGTCCCGTGGTTTTTTCCTTCACATTGAAGGGTTTTCCACGCTAAAAATTTTTACGCGTGTTTCCGTTTGCCTTACTCTGATTATTTTATTATTGCCTATTTTAAGTTACACAGAGAGGGAAATTTATACCGGCATTTCCCATCAGTGGTATCAGAGCCACTGTACCGGGGAAGCTATTATCCTGTGTAATTTAAGATGGAGAGTTCTACCGTTCATGATGGCGACATGTTCAAGCTCACTGCCGACAACTACACTTATTGGAAGCCGATGATGGAAGACCATTTATACTGCAAAGATATGCATGATCCCATCACCCAGAAGGAAATACCAACAGGGAAAACCGACAAAGAATGGGAGACCCTGAATCGGAAAGCAGTAGCTATGATCCGGAAATATATTGACCGGAGTTTGTTCGAGCATGTATCAACTTATACTAATGCGTATGAGTTGTGGACGAAACTTGAATCTTTGATTCAAAAGAAGACGCCCAGGAATAAAGCCCACCTTGTCGTAAGACCGCAAAGTTGGAGTACACGGGCCGTAACATGATCGAGCATCTAAATACCTTCAGAGGTATTGTCAACCAATTGACGAAGGCGTAAAATGAAGATAGATGACGAGTTGCGGACTCTTCTACTCCTCGCTTCTCTACCCGAGCCGGGACACTCTAGTTCTCACTCTCAAAGAACTCTGCCTGCATTTAAAAACTCAACATGGATTGATTCTGGTCGTTTGTTGAATGAAGAATCAAGACGAAGGGAAAGAGGCTTGAACAACGATTCAAGCCAACATTGTTGACAACAGAGAAAGGAGTAAGAATCGCAAAAAAGGAGGTCGCGAAAAATCACACCGTAGATCCAAGTCTCGCACAAGACTGAGGTGCTACTATTGCGTGAAACCAGGCCACAGAAAGGCCGAGTGCAGATTCTTGAAGAGAGATCAACAAGCCGAGCAGTCCATCTGACCAGATTGACCCAAAGAAGAAGAAGGAAGATGGAACCACTATCGCAAAGGGCTTCGGAAGATGAAAATGTGTTTTTATCGGAGATGAAAATTATCTAAATGTTGCATCTGATGACTGCATTTGGATAATTGACTCGGGAGCATCCTTCCATGTAACTCCTCATGAAGGATTTTTCTCATCATATCAAAAAGGAGATTTTGGTACGGTGAAGATGGGCAACCATGTCACAAGCAAGATTGTTGGCATTGGTGAAGTAACTCTCATTACAGAGAATGGAAGCAAGCTCGTGTTGAAGGAGGTGAGACATGTACCAGACATGCGTCTAAACCTTATCTCAGCATGAAAGTTAGATGAAGTTGGGATGATAAACCAGTTTGGTGCTGGTAGATGGAAACTCAGCAAAGGAAGCATGATTGTTGCTCGAGGTAAAAAGGAAGGCTCCCTGTACATCATGCAGGGAAAGATATGCAAAGAAGAGAAGAACGTCGCCAAGACGCAACCAAAGAATTGTGGCACGCATTTACTAGGCCACATAAGCGAGAAAGGTTTGGAGATTCTTGCTAAAGATCATCTTCCAAACATAAAAGGGCAGCCACTTGAATCCTATGAAGATTGTCTAGCAGGCAAACAACACAGAGTATCTTTCAAAAGATCAGACGATGCAAGAAGAAGAAAGCATATTCTAGATCTTGTTCATTCAGATGTGTGCTCAACATCTGAAAGGTCCATTGGTGGTGCTCAATATTTTGTTACCTTCATTGACGACCACTCTAGAAAGGTGTGGGTGTATCCATTGAAGACGAAAGATCAAGTTCTTCAAGTTTTCAAGGAATTTCATGTTTCAGAGAACGCAAGAACCTAAGAAAGCTGAAATGCTTAAGAACAGACAATGGAGGAGAATACATAGGTCCTTTTGTAGCCTATTGTAAAGCTCATGGGATACGACATGAGAAGACACCTCCCAAGACTCCTCAGATGAATGGAGTAGCAGAAAGGATAAACAGGACGATTGCAGAGAAAGTTAGAAGCATGCTTTCTCATGCAAAACTTCCCAAATCATTTTGGGGTGAAGTAGTGAAAACTGCAGTTGATTTGATAAATTTGTCTCCTTCAAGACCTTTAAATGGAGAGATACCAGAGGAAGTATGGTCTGAAAAGAAAGCCTCCTATGGTCATTTGAGAGTTTTTGGATGCAGAGCATTTGTCCACATTCCCAATGATGAGAGAGCAAAGCTTGATGCTAAGACGAAGGAGTGCATATACCTTGGTTCACCAAGAGACGAACTTGGCTTCAGATTATGGGATCCTTCAAACAAGAAGATTGTTCGAAGCAGAGATGTGGTATTCTATGAAGACCAGACAATCCAGGACATTCAACAGTCCAAGAAGCCAAAGACCATTATGGTGCGTAACTCAGGGGGAGAGATTCCTCAAAAGAATGATGAGCCTGATCAGACAACACAACCTCATCAGATGGAGCATCTAGATCAGGCGAACAACCGACCATACGAGCGGATGGCGGATGAGGCGGGCGAGAACCTCAACCGAGAAGGTCAACGAGAGTCAGACAACCATCAACAAGGTATCCGTCAGATGAATATGTCACTCTCACTGATGAAGGAGAACCTCAAAGATTAGTGGAAGCCATTGAGATGAAGGATAAGGAGAAATGGATGCAAGCCATGCAAGACGAAATGCAGTCCCTGAAGGAAAATCAGACGTATGACCTGGTAGAATTGCCAAAAGGAAGAAGAGCGTTGAAAAATAAGTGGGTGTTCAAACTCAAAAGCGAAGAGAACAACCCAAACCCTGTACAAAGCCCGAATTGTGGTGAAGGGTGCCATCGTAAGAAAGGCATAGATTATGAAGAAATTTTCTCACCGGTGGTGAAGATGACATCCATTAGAGCAATCCTTGGTCTAGCTGCAAAACTAGATTTGGAGGTACAACAACTCGATGTTAAGACAGCATTCTTACATGGAAACCTAGAGGAAGAAATATATATGGAACAACCTGAAGGTTTCACAGAACCAGGCAAAGAACATCTTGTGTGCCGTCTGAAGAAAAGCCTCTATGGTCTGAAGCAAGCTCCAAGACAATGGTACAAGAAGTTTGATCTCTTCATGATCCAACATAATTTCAAAAAGACATCCGCAGACGACTGTGTGTTTGTGAAGAACTATGATAATGGTGAGTACATCATACTTCTGTTGTATGTAGATGATATGTTGATTGTTGGGAAAGACAAAATGAAGATAGCTGCTCTCAAGAAGGCATTAAGTAAATCTTTTGCCATGAAAGATCTGGGTGTAGTAAAGAAGATTCTTGGAATGAAGATCACCAGAGATCGTTCTCGAAGAATCTTTGTGGATGTCTCAAGAAGACTATATCAAGAAGGTTCTTCAAAGGTTCAACATGCATAATGCCAAACCAGTGCATGTTCCATTACCTGGTCATTTCAAGCTCAGCAAGGCACAATGTCCAGAGAATGAAGAAGAAAAAGAAGAAATGAGCAAGGTACCCTATTCTTCTGCTGTGGGTAGCCTTATGTATGCAATGGTTTGCACAAGACCAGATATTGCTTATGCTGTAGGAGTTGTTAGTAGATTCCTATCGAATCCAGGAAAGGAGCATTGGAATGCTGTGAAGTGGATACTACGGTATCTAAGGGGAACTGCCAACAAGTGTTTATGTTTTGGCAATGGAGATTTAAAGCTTCTTGGGTATGCTGATGCAGATATGGCAGGAGATGTTGACTCAAGAAAGTCTATATCAGGATATCTGATTACTTTTGCAGGGGGAGCTGTATCATGGCAATCACGACTACAAAAGTGCATTGCTTTGAGTACCACAGAAGCTGAGTACATCGCAATCACTGAAGGTTGTAAGGAAATACTGTGGATGAAGAAGTTCATGCAAGAGTTAAGCCAGACTCAAGAAAGTTATGTTCTTTATTGCGACAGTCAGAGCGCAATACATCTCAGCAAGAACTCGACATTCCATGCAAGGTCGAAACACATCGATGTAAGGTATCATTGGATTCGTGATGTGTTGGAAAAGAAACTGCTGCAGATTGAGAAAATTCATACTGATGATAATGGGGCTGATATGATGACCAAAGCTCTACCTAAAGAGAAGCTTGAAGT
Source organism: Calophaca sinica (assembly GCA_037113605.1). Lineage (NCBI taxonomy): Eukaryota > Viridiplantae > Streptophyta > Magnoliopsida > Fabales > Fabaceae > Calophaca > Calophaca sinica. Next base: position 50,908,131 of record CM073735.1, on the reverse strand, counting down.
CTGTAAAGGAGTTGCAGGCTTAGCATCAACCCCAAATTGATCCAAGGAATTTTTCCCTTTGACTGGAGGGGGAGAATTGTGGGACCTACCCACGTTCCAGCCAAAGAAAAAGCAAGCGGTGCTTCATTTTTTTCAAAAGCAAAATGTGAGCAGTGCACATTTTTCTTCATGCGGTGCTTAATTTCAAATGGTGCCAGGATTGTGTTGAAATTGTTCACACAATGCATTTAATGCTCAACATCCACCTAATTGCACTCGGTGCAACTCTCCTATAAATAGGAGCATGCAGAAGGCTTTTGATGTATCAGAGAAAAAAAAATACGAGAGTTACATATCCTCGTAGAGAAAAATAAAGAGATCCTCACGTGAGAGTGAGAGAAAAATAGTGAGCCAATTTTGTGAGAGTTTTAGCCACAAATTGAGGGTACAAATTATTGTATTATTTTGAGAGATCCACCTAAGGGTGAATTTTGTATTCCCATTATTATTATAGTGGAGATCTTAAGTGGCCTACAGGTCCCGTGGTTTTTTCCTTCACATTGAAGGGTTTTCCACGCTAAAAATTTTTACGCGTGTTTCCGTTTGCCTTACTCTGATTATTTTTTTATTGTCTATTTTAAGTTACACAGAGAAGGAAATTTATACCGGCATTTCCCATCAGTGGTATCAGAGCCACTGTACCGGGGAAGCTATTATCCTGTGTAATTTAAGATGGAGAGTTCTACCGTTCATGATGGCGACATGTTCAAGCTCACTGCCGACAACTACACGTATTGGAAGCCGATGATGGAAGACCATTTATACTGCAAAGATATGCATGATCCCATCACCCAGAAGGAAATACCAATAGGGAAAACCGACAAAGAATGGGAGACCCTGAATCGGAAAGCAGTAGCTATGATCCGGAAATATATTGACCGGAGTTTGTTCGAGCATGTATCAAATTATACTAATGCGTATGAGTTGTGGACGAAACTTGAATCTTTGATTCGAAAGAAGACGCCCAGGAATAAAGCCCACCTTGTCAGAAGACTGGCAAAGTTGGAGTACACAGACGGTCAGAACATGATCGAGCATCTAAATACCTTCAGAGGTATTGTCAACCAATTGACGAAGGCAGAAATGAAGATAGATGACGAGTTGCAGACTCTTCTACTCCTCAGTTCTCTACCTGAGAGCTGGGACACTCTAGTTGTCACTCTCAAAGAACTCTGCTCTGGCGAAAAACTCAACATGGATTGATTCATGCATTGTTTGTTGAATGAAGAATCAAGACGAAGGGAAAGAGGCTTGAACAACCAGTTCGAAGCCAACATTGTTGACAACAGAGGAAGGAGTAAGAATTGCGAAAAAGGAGGTCGCGAAAAATCACATGGTAGATCCAAGTCTCGCACTAGACTGAGTTGCTACTATTGTGGCAAACCAGGCCACAGAAAGTCCGAGTGCAGATTCTTGAAGAGAGATCAACAAGCCGAAATACCATCCCGACCAGATTGACCCAAAGAAGAAGAAGGAAGATGGAACCACTATCGCAAAGTGGCTTCTAAGATGAAAATGTGTTTTTTATCGGAGATGAAAATTATCTAAATGTTGCATCTGATGACTGCATTTGGATAATTGACTCGGGAGCATCCTTCCATGTAACTCCTCATGAAGGATTTTTCTCATCATATCAAAAAGGAGATTTTGGTACGGTGAAGATGGGCAACCATGTCACAAGCAAGATTGTTGGCATTGGTGAAGTAACTCTCATTACAGAGAATGGAAGCAAGCTCGTGTTAAAGGAGGTGAGACATGTACGGACATGCGTCTAAACCTTATCTCAAAGAAAGTTAGATGAAGTCGGGATGATAAACCGCCAGTCTTTGGTAGATGGAAACTCAGCAAAGGAAGCATGATTGTTGCTCGAGGCAAAAAGGAAGGCTCCCTGTACATCATGCAGGGAAAGATATGCAAAGAAGAGATGAACGTCGCTCAAGACGCAACCAAAGAATTGTGGCACAGACGACTAGGCCACATGAGCGAGAAAGGTTTGGAGATTCTTGCTAAAGATCATCTTCCAAACATAAAAGGGCAGCCACTTGAATCCTGTGAAGATTGTCTAGCAGGCAAACAACACAGAGTATCTTTCAAAAGATCAGACGATGCAAGAAGAAGAAAGCATATTCTAGATCTTGTTCATTCAGATGTGTGCTCAACATCTGAAAGGTCCATTGGTGGTGCTCAATATTTTGTTACCTTCATTGACGACCACTCTAGAAAGGTGTGGGTGTATCCATTGAAGACGAAAGATCAAGTTCTTCAAGTTTTCAAGGAATTCCATGCTTCTGTAGAACGCGCAACCGGAAGAAAGCTGAAATGCTTAAGAACAGACAATGGAGGAGAATACATAGGTCCTTTTGCAGCCTATTGTAAAGCTCATGGGATACGACATGAAAAGACACCTCCCAAGACTCCTCAGATGAATGGAGTAGCAGAAAGGATGAACAGGACGATTGCAAAGAAAGTTAGAAGCATGCTTTCTCATGCAAAACTTCCCAAATCATTTTGGGGTGAAGTAGTGAAAACTGCAGTTGATTTGATAAATTTGTCTCCTTCAAGACCTTTAAATGGAGAGATACCAGAGGAAGTATGGTCTGGAAAGAAAGCCTCCTATGGTCATTTGAGAGTTTTTGGATGCAGAGCATTTGTCCACATTCCCAATGATGAGAGAGCAAAGCTTGATGCTAAGACGAAGGAGTGCATATACCTTGGTTCACCAAGAGACGAACTTGGCTTCAGATTATGGGATCCTTCAAACAAGAAGATTGTTCGAAGCAGAGATGTGGTATTCTATGAAGACCAGACAATCCAGGACATTCAACAGTCCAAGAAGCCAAAGACCATTATGGTGCGTAACTCAGGGGGAGAGATTCCTCAAAAGAATGATGAGCCTGATCAGACAACACAACCTCATCAGATGGAGCATCTAGATCAGACAGAACAACCTGACCATACAGAACAGATGACAAATGAGACGGAATGAGAACCTCAACCGAGAAGGTCAACGAGAGTCAGACAACCATCAACAAGGTATCCGTCAGATGAATATGTCACTCTCACTGGTGAAGGAGAACCTCAAAGCTTAGTGGAAGCCATTGAGATGAAGGATAAGGAGAAATGGATGCAAGCCATGCAAGACGAAATGCAGTCCCTGAAGGAAAATCAGACGTATGACCTGGTAGAATTGCCAAAAGGAAGAAGAGCGTTGAAAAACAAGTGGGTGTTCAAACTCAAAAGCGAAGAGAACAACCCAAACCCCAGGTACAAAGCCCGAATTGTGGTGAAGGGGTGCCATCAGAAGAAAGGCATAGATTATGAAGAAATTTTCTCACCGGTGGTGAAGATGACATCCATTAGAGCAATCCTTGGTCTAGCTGCAAAACTAGATTTGGAGGTACAACAACTCGATGTTAAGACAGCATTCTTACATGGAAACCTAGAGGAAGAAATATATATGGAACAACCTGAAGGTTTCACAGAACCAGGCAAAGAACATCTTGTGTGCCGTCTGAAGAAAAGCCTCTATGGTCTGAAGCAAGCTCCAAGACAATGGTACAAGAAGTTTGATCTCTTCATGATCCAACATAATTTCAAAAAGACATCCGCAGACGACTGTGTGTTTGTGAAGAACTATGATAATGGTGAGTCCATCATACTTCTGTTGTATGTAGATGATATGTTGATTGTTGGGAAAGACAAAATGAAGATAAATTGCTCTCAAGAAGGCATTAAGTAAATCTTTTGCCATGAAAGATGGGTGTAGTAAAGAAGATTCTTGGAATGAAGATCACCAGAGATCGTTCTCGAAGAATCTTGTGGATGTCTCAAGAAGACTATATCAAGAAGGTTCTTCAAAGGTTCAACATGCATAATGCCAAACGGTGCATGTTCCATTACCTGGTCATTTCAAGCTCAAGAAGGCACAATGTCCAGAGAATGAAGAAGAAAAAGAAGAAATGAGCAAGGTACCCTATTCTTCTGTGGGTAGCCTTATGTATGCAATGGTTTGCACAAGACCAGATATTGCTTATCTTTGTAGGAGTTGTTAGTAGATTCCTATCGAATCCAGGAAAGGAGCATTGGAATGCTGTGAAGTGGATACTACGGTATCTAAGGGGAACTGCCAACAAGTGTTTATGTTTTGGCAATGGAGATTTAAAGCTTCTTGGGGATGCTGATGCAGATATGGCAGGAGATGTTGACTCAAGAAAGTCTATATCAGGATATCTGATTACTTTTGCAGGGGGAGCTGTATCATGGCAATCACGACTACAAAAGTGCATTGCTTTGAGTACCACGCAGTTTGAGTACATCGCAATCACCGAAGGTTGTAAGGAAATACCGTGGATGAAGAAGTTCATGCAAGAGTTAAGCGGACTCAAGAAAGTTATGTTCTTTATTGCGACAAATGAGCGCAATACATCTCAAGAAGAACTTGACATTCCATGCAAGGTCGAAACACATCGATGTAAGGTATCATTGGATTCGTGATGTGTTGGAAAAGAAACTGCTGCAGATTGAGAAAATTCATACTGATGATAATGGGGCTGATATGATGACCAAAGCTCTACCTAAAGAGAAGCTTGAAGTCTGTAAAGGAGTTGCAGGCTTAGCATCAACCCCAAATTGATCCAAGGAATTTTTCCCTTTGACTGGAGGGGGAGAATTGTGGGACCTACCCACGTTCCAGCCAAAGAAAAAGCAAGCGGTGCTTCATTTTTTTCAAAAGCAAAATGTGAGCAGTGCACATTTTTCTCCATGCGGTGCTTAATTTCAAATGGTGCCAGGATTGTGTTGAAATTGTTCACACAATGCATTTAATGCTCAACATCCACCTAATTGCACTCGGTGCAACTCTCCTATAAATAGGAGCATGCAGAAGGCTTTTGATGTATCAGAGAAAAAAAAATACGAGAGTTACATATCCTCGTAGAGAAAAATAAAGAGATCCTCACGTGAGAGTGAGAGAAAAATAGTGAGCCAATTTTGTGAGAGTTTTAGCCACAAATTGAGGGTACAAATTATTGTATTATTTTGAGAGATCCACCTAAAGGTGAATTTTGTATTCCCATTATTATTATAGTGGAAGTCTTAAGTGGCTCACGAATTAAAGTGGTTTTTCCTTCACATTGAAGGGTTTTCCACGCTAAAAATTTTTACGCGTGTTTCCGTTTGCCTTACTCTGATTATTTTATTATTGCCTATTTTAAATTACACAGAGAGGAAAATTTATACCGGCATTTCCCATCAAGATATAACTGGAAAGTCATTTTTTGCGACGCGTAGAGTACTAATGCAAGTGAAGATTCCAGTGTGCAAACTGCAGTGGAAGGTAGGTGGCAACCGAAATGCTTGCTTCATTCCATCTAAGAAATTATGCCTTGGCTTTACTGCTCTAAAACAATAAACAAATAATAAAACAATTAAGTTAAAAAAGTAACGTGTGCTTTATCGAAATTTCGAGATAGAAAAAAAAGAAAAAAAGGTAAGAAAGAAGGGAAGGAAGGAACAAATGGAACTACTCCATTGAGCAGATGAAAAAGAAATAAACAAACTAGGAATATAACAAGTCATCTGACTTCCTAATTTTACAAATTCAATATCAATCAATAAATTAAAGACACAATTACTTTTTCTCAAGAAATCAGTAAAAGATAATTACCTCGTCAAAATAAATTAATTCAAATACTTGGTAAGCTTCTTTTCTTTGCCGCGGTTTTAATTGGCAGTTTGTTGATAAAAAGGCAAACAGACATTTCTTCATGGCTTCATACATCGAACAAGAGAACAACAAAACATTAGAAGGTGATCATTGATTTAATAATGCAATTAAGTTGAATTACCTATACAGGTGTCGGCCTAAAATAACAGTCAAATCCCAGCTCCTTGATATAGCAGTATTATATATCATATATCTTTCATAGGAGCAATTTATAAGGAAAAAGTTATTTAGAGATTCGTTAAAAATGTATGTATCTCATTTTTGAATGACATACATACTAACTAATCTGAAACGACTTTTTACTTATAAATAGAAAATATTATATATAACCAAAACTGAAATCAATTAAAAATAAGACAGGTACTGACCAAAATAATTTTTAAAGCTGTATTTAATCATATCCCCAAACCTAATCCTTTTTGGGGAGGGGGTGTCATCACCCTTAATCGTGATTCAAAACCCCTATTCTTTTAACACCATAATGTTGAAACAAATATACAATTACAAACAAAACATGATAGAAGTGTTGGTTTTAGAAACGCAACCATAAAAATAAAAAATAAAAAGACGTTTCTATGTGCTTTTAGCCCCATTTTTCAACCCAAAAAAAAAAAACGCAACCATAACACTTTTTTCCCGGGAAGTTTTCTCAAAAAGATTATTTTAATTTTAAATAAAAAGTTATTTCCATATTTCCATAGAAAAATAAAAAGCTAAGACCAAGCATCAACAACGAAGACAAGTATCCAAACATTACTAAACAAAAATTACAAGGGGCCAGCCAAACATCAGAACCTGTTAAAAAAAGAACATCATAATCTATGTGTCTGTCTCCTCCAGCTAGCTCTCCAAGCCTTATACCCGAATCTTCTCCCATGCTCCTCAACTAAACATAAACCCCTCATTAAGCTTTCGCTGTCAATCACTTTGTCACACACACACACACACACACACAAAACACAGTGAAGCAAATCCAGCTTCCATTAACCCAAATATTCCCTCCGACCCAATCACTTTCAATTGACGCTACAAGCATCAAACTTTCACTGATTCTAAGACACCCATTATCCCAAAATCCCCAAAAACCATGTCGGTCTCATGTGGGGTGGAGTGCGTATTGGTGCTGGGGTGCGCGCGTTGGTTGTGGAAACGCTGCACCTACATCGGCTCCTACGACAGCGCCACGTGGCCATCAGCCACACCCGGCGAGTTCGATCCGGTGCCACGTGTCTGCCGGCTCATCCTCGCCATCTACGAGCCCGATCTCCGCAACCCGCGGTATTACCAACCCGCCGGCGGGTACCGCCTGAACCCCGATTGGGTCGTGAAACGGGTCACCTACGAGGAGACTGATGGCTGCGCGCCGCCGTACATCATATACGCCGACCACGACCACCGCGAGATTGTTTTAGCCGTGCGTGGTCTCAACTTGGCGAAGGAAAGTGATTACAAGCTCCTTTTAGATAATCGACTAGGGAAACAAATGTTTGATGGTGGTTATGTTCATCATGGGTTGTTGAAGTCTGCGGTTTGGTTGTTGAACCGGGAATCGGAGACGCTGAAGAAGTTGTGGGAGGAGAATGGTTCGGAGTATAATATGGTGTTTGCTGGGCATTCTTTGGGGTCTGGCGTGGTGTCTTTGTTGACTATTCTTGTGGTCAATCATAGGGAACGTTTGGGAGGGATTCCTAAAGAGAAGATTCGGTGTTATGCTATTGCTCCTGCTAGGTGTATGTCTCTGAATTTGGCTGTCAAATATGCCAATGTCATACACTCCATTGTGTTGCAGGTCAGCTTCACCAAATGTCTTGTAAACTAGTATTACTATGCAAGGTTTTAAATCGCTGTATCGCGTTGCAATTCTTCGTAGCGATTCTTGATATTACGAAGAATTGCAGTCAAATGAAGCTGTTGCGGCCACAATCACGCTTACATTACGCTTGTAAAAACATCAAAATCCTTGATGTCGCGGTCAAATAAAGCTGATGCGGCCGCAATCACGATTGTGTTACGCTTGCAAAAACATCAAAATCCTTGATGTCGCGGCCAATGTCGCGTCGTGATCATTGATATTATAGAGAATCATAGTCGGTCAAATGCGGCCAATGCAAGGCAATCATGGTTGCCCTCGCAATCATGGTTGTGCTCGCAAAAACATCAAATCCTTGATGTCACAGCTAAAATTGCGGTCGCGGACCCATTTTTCAAACCCTGTTACTGTGCTACTTAACATTTAACCGGTAATGCTACTGTTGATTGGTTGTATGTTTTCAAACTTAGTAGATGACTAGATGGAGTTTTTCTTTTTCCTCATCAACTTGCTTGTAGTTACTAATCTTATGTGGAGTTGTTTAAAATGTCCATTTGATGATGATGCTGGTTCAAATTTTAATCTTTTATCTTTTTGTTTATTGGTGCAGGATGATTTCTTGCCAAGAACAGCCACTCCATTGGAAGATATATTCAAATCAATATTTTGGTTAGTGGTACTGCCCTTTCTGTGATATGGATATGAGCGCATTGGGTTTCATTTCAACTTTCAAGTGCACGTGATTTGCTATTGATTTTCTTATGTTTGTTATTGAGCGGAGTAAAATACCATAATGGTCTCTTAAACCAGGCGTTGATGATTTAAACAGCTTGCCCTGCTTATTATTCTTGGTTTGCCTGAGGGACACCTTCATACCGGAGGGTCAAAAGCTAAGAGATCCAAGGAGACTTTACGCACCTGGACGAATGTATCACATTGTGGAGAGAAAATTTTGCAGGTATTAACTTGCAAACAGTTTTGTGCTTACTAAACTTCTGTAAAATTACAAATATTTTGGGAATATACTTATGATTATTTTGTTTTGTTTACTTGGTCTAGTGCAAATTATAGTAACTTTTATGAAACTTAGCCAAAGGAATATGACTTCTGTAACCAAAAATTACTTCCATAGATTGTGATTGTTTTAACTCTTTAGTTCTGGAATGACTTGTTTAATATAGTAGGGTAAGAGCATGATTCATGATATTATCCCTTTTCTTCAAATGCCCTAGTAATAAGGTTTCTATGAGTAATACATGCCTGCTTTTTTAGTACGAGTATATATCCAATTTAGCCCCCTGAAATTGTAGGATCGTATCAACGTAGGACCCCATATCATCGATAAATACAAACACCCAGTTAATTCTATATTTTGTTTGGTAAGTAGAAAGTGTTTGTTTTTCATTATTACCAATCAGTTGTTCCCTTCTCACTTTCTGAGTTTTCCCTTTGTTTCCTGGCTTGTGTGTATTGAAAGAAATTCCAGATTTCAAAGTACAAAGTCCAATGTTACTGGTTTAGCCCAAGGAATAGTTCATTTAGTGTGACTAAGATATAATATGCATTGTCTTGACAAAAAAAAAAAAAAAAAAGGATATAATATGCATTGCTAAATCTTATCCTAAACTACTGCTACAAGCAGCATGTTATTCCCAATAATGAAGTACCTTGTTGCTTGGTGAACACAACAGATGTGGGAGATTTCCTCCTGAAGTGAGGACTGCTATTCCTGTTGAGGGAAGATTTGAGCATATTGTCTTGTCATGCAATGCAACAGCAGATCATGGAATTATTTGGATTGAAAGAGAGGCAGAGAAAGCCTTACAAGTAAGAAAATCATCTTCTCAGAATATCTACCATTTGCTTTTTTTGCTGCTTTTTCACAACATTGTTCTTTGAAGTTTGAGACTTCTTGTTACTGAGCTTTTCTTGGTGTTCACTTTTAGTTAATGAAGGATCAGGATAGCTCCGAAACTGTGACGGTCCCACCAAGGGTACAAAGGTTTGAGAGATTGAAGACCATAGAAAAAGAACATAAAGATGCTTTGGAAAGAGCTGTTAGCTTAAATGTACCTCATGCAGTGGACACTACAGAGAATGAACCATCTGAAAACAATGAGGGTGAGGCATCCAGTAGCGCAGACAAAGAAGCCGCCTCAAGTACCGAATCAAAACCAAGTGGTGGAAGGTCAAACTGGGATGAGGTTGTTGAAAAACTCTTGAAGAAGAATGAGACACGAGATAAACACCTGGAAAAAGATACAGATGTCTCGCAATGACATCTTCTACATGTTCTCTATATGTTAGACATCCACACCATTGATATATTTGGTTCTTTTGTTTCTTCTAGGATTTCCTGAGTTTTTGTACATTTAGATGAAAAAAGATACTTGCATTTGTTTGGGACACCAGGCGGGGAAATTACAAATAATTGGGAGAGCTGTTATTCCAATTGTGTTGGTCCTGATATTGTTGTTGAACTTGAGATTTTCTTTGTATAGTTGTGAAATTGAAATTAACATGGATTGTTAGATTTTTTTTCATGCTATGAGATGGGCTATTTCTATTGTGAATATTACCAGTGCAAGGTAGATCTTATATACTATGTAGTTTATAATGTTCCAACATTATTTTAGCTGTCACCGGTCATTGCTAGGTAGCATCATGCTTAGAGTAGTGTTCATGATAATTATTTTGAGTTATTTACTTATATTTCCTAGAAATGTTTGAATTAACTGTATTATACTGTTTATCAAAAAAAATTAATTGTATCATACTGTAGTTTAATTCATTCTAATGTAAATGAAAATCTTAGGAGTAGTAATTGCTTTTCAGAATTAATTTTGAGCACAATTATTTTAAGATATTAGAATATGAAATGAAATTTTAGATACTACCATTAGCTTTCAAATTTCACTCAATATTGATTTCAACTTTGCAAGTTTCAAAATTAATAATATAAATTCGAAACACGTAGAGAATCAGGGAATGATGAGGTATTCGTGTTGAATCGGATAAAAATGCAACTTCTCAAACTTCTTTCAGAAGAGCAAATTACAAGTTTTCACTGACCAAAAAAATATATTGCAACTTCAAAAAAGAAGAGCAACATAAAATTCTGTTTTATTTCCACTATTAGAGCATCTTTTCTCCACTGTTCTGATAATACCGATTCTGCCACTTGATAGCACTCGACAACGCCGGAATCTAACTAAACCAGAACAAAAAGCAAGTAAAACACCAAACGCAGGCTCTGCGGTTTTGGCGACAAACGTTATGATTTGTACCAAAAAACTGGTGAAATCACGAAAATTTCAATCATTTTCTCCTAGACAATTAAACAAAAAAAAAATTAAAATATATATATATATAATCTGATTCGACCTCAGCCATTGCATCAAAGTGTTTCATTTTGGTTAGATATATTACACGATTGGTCTCTAAAATCAATTAAAGAAATGCTTGAAAAAACTGAAACTTAACACAAATAATCACTTGTTTAAAGAATTTAAAAAATTTATAAAAATGTTTTATAATATGTCAACATATCATTTTTCAACTTTTTTTCATAAATTACTGGTAATAGCTTATATAAAAACGTCTTATTCAGAACTTTAACTACGAAAAAATTATCCTCGTTATTTCTTCCAATTGTAAAAATTGTTTATCATTTATATATACAATAAAAATCGTTTATCATTTATATATACAAACTCTTGTACAGTAAACAATTAATAAAATAAACACACAAGAATTTAAATAGCTTATCTAAGAAGCCATTCATACATTCTACCTCTAACTGAATTTTCACAACCCATAATATTAATATATTAGCAAAGAGAACAATTTTAAGGGAGTTGCATTTCAGAACACTAACCACAGCACGTAAAATAAGCGTCGACACAGTGAAGACTGGCTGAATGCTCACAGAAGACGCCGGGCTCTAGAAGCAAGACAATTGCAATTTACACAAATAATAATAATAAACTAAAATAATAGGCAAATCAAGCTATAATTTATATAATCTGAAAACTTCACAAATCACCCAAATAATCATTCAGCGCCTAACAAGATTTTAACGCGGTCAAACAGGATGGAAATTAACAACACGTTGAGTAAAAGAGTCAAGGTAACGCCAAGGAAAAACAGCTTCTGTACAAGGAAGCTAATAGTAAATCTCAACTAAAATTGCAAATAAACTTGCTGATTGTGAGATCATGAGATGTGCATAGCCTCGGCATGATAGGTCTCCAGTTCCTTGTCAAGATCATCAGCTGACTTCTCAACTGCATCCTTTCTTCCACGACCTCGACCCCGACCCCCACCCCTGCCACGGCGGCCTCGGCCACGTCCAATTGCACTCCCACTCCCACTCCTTGAGCCACGACGCCCCCAACTATATATATATACAAACAATGAAAGAGATGTCTTCAGTAGGCAACTTCTTTGAAAGGAATGAAACAAGGTGGTCATTTATATATCTTGATACGCTACTACACTGCAGGAAAAGAAAAAACAAAGCAAGCCATTTTTTGCCTGTATGATACCACAGCAACATAGGAGGATTAATCGCTAAAAAAAAATCCTATATGAAGCATTTCACTATGGCTAATCTTAGAAGATGCCTAAACGAAAAAGCAAACCCGATAAGGAAGCATATTTCCAAGGTCTACACCTAAACTCCATAAGAAAATGATACCAGACCTTCAAACATTCAAAAGCGGCACACACACACAACTTCAAAAGAACTACAGAAACATCACGCATTTGTGGTGTAGGATTAGACACTAAAGTATTGTTTGGTTTACTAGGAAAAGGAAGGAGGGGGAAAGAGGAGAAAGAAAAAAACTTACTTCTCCATTGGTTGACAAACAGAAAAGAAATGAAAAGAAAATATATGGGACCAATATTAAAAAGTTTTTTCCCCACTTGAGAGAGAAATGGAAAGAGGCACCATTTTTGACAAAGTCTAAATTCCCCTTTTCTTTATCACATTCCGTTCCTAGTTGTGATAGTTATGCCATTTCACAATTTTTTTTATTTCATTTTCTACACAATCAACTCAAGTAAAAGCAAAGAAGAGTTTCAGCTTTATTTCCTACCAATTTATCTTACCAAACAGTTAAGCAAAATCTCATTTTCTACTTCATTACTCTCTTTCAACCTTTCCATCTATTTTCTTTTTTCAAAACCAATCACAGTGCAATTTACAACAAAGCATGGCATAATCTTGCTTTGATGACCATAATAACGCGAGAAATACAATTGCTGAATGGAGGAATATCCAAAATTCGTTAATTTCTACATTGTAAACAGTTTTAAACTTTAAAGAATCAATACACACACATGATTCACTTAATTGGTATAAAGTTCAACAAACAAATTTCATTAAAAAGCAGCATCCATAAAAGATTACACCATTATTGATCACAAAGACTTACCCAGAACCACGATTAAGAATGGCAGGACCTCCAGCTCGACCGCCTCTAGGCCTACAACACACCAAACATCAGCACATAATCTGCAATATTTATCTTTTTCCAACAAAAATGTAAGTGATGAAAGACTTTAACAGAACTTTGAAACATTAGAGTAAAAGCATATTTCCCACTTGCTGCCTATTTTGATCATGTAGTGGGTATGGACATCAATTTTAAGAATTCAAAAATAGATATGTACTAACTACACAGCAGAAGCATAGGCATTGACAGTGTCATTCAAGTAACTTACGTCATTACAACTGTCCTCTTCCTCTGTCCATTCACCCCAGTGACATTCACACGCGCAGTTATAGGCAATTCCGCATTGGCTCCAACAATCTCAATCTTCATAGGCTTTCCATCCAAAAGTACATTGTTATATCGTTTAAGAGCAGCAAATGCATCACTTCTTCTATTATAAACAACTTCAGCTGAACCCTGTTACGAGGTTCAAGATTAGACAAAACAGTTAGGCTTAAAAAAATCTGACAACCACATAGTTGAAAAGCAAAGATGCATAAAACAAAACTGTTCAAACACAATACCACTTTCCGAAACATAATTAAAGTGGGAAAAAAGGCAATGGCTAAACCAAATACAACTTTCTGAAACACTTAGTATATTGTGATCCCCCCACCCCCGAAAAAAAAAAAAGCCAGCCAAAAGGATAGAACCCAAAAGGAAAAACAGAGTGCTCCCATAGAAGACATAAGGAATAAGATCGGTAATGAACAAGCAGCTAAATAAAATGACATGAGTTTACAATACAAAATTTAATACTTACAGTTGGGTGACCATTTTTGTCATAATGAACAGCATAGCGCTTCAAGTCTCCAAGCTCAGCGAAAAGCTCCTGAGTTGAAAATCAAGTTTCAAGAGAACTTCTAGAGAGGTTGGCTGTAAAGTGACTAAGAACGAAGATATGGTGATATGACATGATATATACCCTTATGTCTTCATTGGTTACACCACGGTCCAAGTTGGAAACATACAACTTCGTGCCGGTTTCTACTCCTGGAATTCCTGCAGCTCTAAGGCTATCCTCAAACAAATCATTCTGCCACGGAAAAGGCCTGGTTCTGCGAATAGACTGGCCAAAGCAAACAGAACAGTTTCCAGAGTGGCAGAAGAACACATCAGATAATGACCAAAAAAGTTATTTACCATTCTTCAAGATTAATCAGAGCAGGAAAATCCCCAGAACAAAACAATAACACAATATTAACGAGGTAGATCGAGCCATGGTGATATATTCAAATGAAAACCCATAGTCAAACATCAATATTCTATGTTAAAGATGGTAAATGGAGCAAGAATTCAACCCACTGCATATAAACCGGTGCAATGCTACAAGTGAGAGCTCCAGTTCTGATGTTAAGTGAAAAGCTCCTTTGCAAAACACCATGAAATAGGGAAGTAGCTGAATTCTCGCACCGTAGATCACAACTTAGCAAGAGGATCCAATAAAACACCAGCCCACACAAACCAACCAAAGATTTAAAGTCATCTCATCTAAATGAAACGAATTAGCATGGTTTAGAGAATTTAACCCCACTTATAGTTATATGATTTTTGTGCTACTGGTAAGAGCTCCATTTTGAAATTCACCTAATGAAGCTCCTTCACACAATATGCTAGGAATCACCAAAGAACTCCTGCACACATCAGAGATCTGTAGCAAAGCCCCCCAAAACAAAAGCAAACAACTCTTAGGTGCATATTATTTGTGACATTATGGAACTATGAAACAGGCATTGAGGATGCAAAATGATCGAGCATGAGCTTCTCCGTGGAACAAATACTAAAGGAGTTCCTCTTGCTTTTGAGTTTCTATAATGCTGAATTGTCTCTTAATTGGGTATTTTATAGTATATCAGAATCTCAAGCACATGTATAAGCATCCACGTTTTTCGAGCTTGCCTTGGCAATTGTATAAGATGACGGCCGAGTGTTAACCATAAGTGGACCTCTACGAACAGCACCAGCTGTTCTTCCACCATTGCCAGGACCAGCCATTCTTCTACTGTTACCAGCACCAGTCATTCTTCCACCACTAAAAGTCCCACTCGGTCCACGGCCAGCACGGGCTCTGCCACGTCCCCTGCCTCTGCCTCTGTTACTCCTGTTCTTTATTCTATCATCAAGTGACATATCCAAGGACGAAGCCATTGCACTTTTAATTTAACAAATTCAAACACTTCGAGAAATGTTAATAAGGTACCCTGCAAAAATAAACAAATTAAATCAGCTATTCGTAATATGCTGATGTTAATAGAGTATGTAGAATTCAACTAATGCAAGAATGGAAGGCTTATGACTTCTTCATACAAAGACTTTGGACCATTTCAGATATCATGGAGCCTGATCTGTATTATCAAACAGTCAGCACCCAAAACTGAATAGACAGCCTCAGCTTAACACCTCTAACACCAAGTAGCAGATCCTACCTAAAGGACACCTTATTGAATTTTGTGCACGCATCATAATTGACGGAAAACATAGATGATAGTGTTCTGGGGTAAGATCTATATTCAGCCTTGACATTAGCCCAATTTAAAAACCCCATAAGCCTCAGTTTTCCAGGGAGGGTTGAATTCAATTTTTCGTAAGATAAGAGAAACAATACAATGATCTCGTTAAAAACAGCACAGTCCTGTAACATAACAATGAATTCAGCCCATATGGAAACGCAAAAGTTTGCCAATAAATAATCCAACTTCCAATTTCTCAACAACTAACAGCCATATGAAGATCCATGACCTCAGGAGTATTAGATCAACTATCCATTTGACAACTCTCTTTAGTGCAGAATTCAACACTATTCACAGATCACAGAACAAGCATCATACTTAGAAGCTGAAAACCTAATCTACTCAGATCTCAATTCACAATCCCCCAGCCCACACACGCCCACGAACACATCGACATCGCAATCGGAGGAAAAAAAAACATGTAAAGAAGAAAAATACCTGGAGATGATAGCAAAATGCGTATGAAGAAAGCAGCGAAGTATATGAGACGATAATGGGATGGAGAAGATCCGGAAAGAGAGAGAGAGAGTACGCGAGTGTTTTGGGGGCAAAAGCAAAAGATTGATGGAGAAGACGAAGAAGCAAAAATTAGGGTTTCGATGTGTGATTGGGGGGGTTAGGGTTTCAACCAGAGAGCTTTTTGTGTTTAGATTGGCTTCTCAGAAGGAAATACACCCTTTTAGGTCTATTTAAAAAGCACGGAGGGGCTTTCATGTCCTTTTGCTATTTCTCCAATACAAACCGCGTCCAGTCCAGCGAGAGAAATTATTCTACACCACTGTATCGTTGTAGAATAAATTATTGAGCGAGTGTTACACAAAACACCCCATTATTTTACTTCATACACCTCATTCTCAAATTTTTTCTAAAAATACCACATTTCCTTCCTCTCTCCTTTTCCCACCCCCACCCCTCTTCTTTTTCCACCCCTGCGACCCCCTCCCCCTCCCACCGCCAACTCTCCCCACCCCCTTGACCCCGTCACAGAACTTCATAGATGACCTAGATAACTTATTTTTTTAACTTACACTGATAAGAACTTCATGGTTTCCTTGGTCTAATCTCTGGATGATGTTATACTTAAATGGATTATGTTGGTCTCCTTAATGAAGACTACGTCAATGTTTTCGATCTCTTCCCTGACTTCTGTTGTGTTTGAATTTTTTGATATGTGAAATGCTTATAATTTTAGCTAATTTTACAATGAGCAAATAGAACGTAGAGTATCCATTTTCAGAGTCAAAATCGCATTCATTGTAATCCTATTATAGTGACATGGTCCTACTCTAATTCACATCACTCTATGTGTGAGGCATACACTTAAACCCAATTCAAGAATTTGACTAGTAAATTAGGATAGCTGCAAAATACAAATGTTTTAGCTTTTATGGCTCGTCTATATTTGACTAGCCACTAGCTGCACGGGTGTACGCAGCAGGGACTCAAGCCTGCCCAGAGGTTTGGGGGGGCGCCACAACAAGCGTTAACATATGAGAACAATGTCACCTTCCAGTTCCATATTTACACACCATAGATAAATTATGAGACTCATTTTTTAACTGATACAAGGGGTAGGGGCGAAAGGGGGTGAGAGTGGGGGTGGGGCAGTGTTGGGGAGAGGGAAGGGGATGAGGGTATTTTTTTTGGAAAAATATAGGAAATGGGGTGTATGAACAAAAAATGGGGTGTATATAACACTCACCAAGTTCTTGTCATTGTATACAGGTGTGAAGGCTCGATCTATCTCGAAGACATGTCCTAATAATTTTCGGGCCATTATTAAATGCACCTCCCACTTGGTAGGTACACCCCCCAATTTGTGAATTTTCCAAAATACCCCCCGAATAAAAACAGCAAAAATTCTTTTTTTTTAATTCTGAACATTTTACCGGAAATTGCAATTTCTTGTATATAAATTGTATACCGGAAATTGCAATTTCCGGTAACATTGTGTTTAAAATTTGTTACCAGAAATTGCAATTTCCGGTATACAATTTGTATACCGGAAATTGCAATTTCTGGTAACAAATTTTAAACACAATGTTACCGGAAATTGCAATTTTCGGTATACAATTTGTATACCGAAAATTGTAATTTTCGGCAAGAATTTTAAACACAATGAGAGCTTTTTCTACCAAGTCTGAGTGCAAAAAAATAAAAAATGAGTGTTTGACTACAAAATCCTTTGATGTAAAGGGGAATGGACCTGTCGTAAATAAGCTCTTTCGACCATCATAAGCTGTCATCTGTTTATCAACGATTGTCTCTTGATGCATTCGGACTAGCTTACTTTGCTAAGTAAGCTAGTCCTCGATGCAAAGTAAGCTAGTCCAAATGCATCGAGAGATTGTTGACAGTATGGGTGAAGATCCTTAATCAAAAGGTTCAGTTTCCCCCCCCAACAGAGAATTATCTCTTTCCGGTAACATTGTGTTTAAAATTCTTGCCGAAAATTGCAATTGTATACCGGAAATTGCAATTTCCGGTAAAATGTTTAGAATTAAAAAAAAAAGAATTTTTGTTGTTTTTATTCGGGGGGTATTTTGGAAAATTCACAAATTGAAGGGATGTACCTACCAGGTGGTGGGTGCATTTAATAATGGCCTAATTTTCGGTAGGATTGAACCTCGTTCTGCAAAAAAAAAAAAAAAAAGGACATAAGGCTTGTCCCAGTTTGTAACCTAGCTTCGGGTTAGGACAGGTTTGGGTTTACCCTTGGGTTACCCAACCCATTTTATCTAAAAAACAATGGTTTGGGTGACCTTGAGTAAGCCAACCCATTTTATCTAAAAAGTTATATTACACTTGCGATGAGTTACGACAGTAAGTACATGTTTTTACCAAGCGCTAAGGTTTTCCCTTTTTACTTACCTTTATCTCCTTCTCCATTTCCCCGCTGTTTCATTATCATTCGTTCTTCACTATTGTTTGTCCCTCATCGCCATCGTCGTTCCTTCATTCCTCCTTCAATCCTCCCACCGTCGTTCATTCCCCCTAAAGAGAAACTATAGAGCCCCGATGATTTGGATGTACCAATGGTGTGGTCGTTTCAACATGCGACGATAGATGGCAGTGACATTCACCTTTGAAGCTCAAAGCAGCAAAGCCCAAAGGTATGACAAGCACATCTTTTTAAGTGTTACACATTAATGCATAACTAGATGAGAAAATGGTTCCAAAATTAACTATTATGGTGGTGCATATTGCAAAGCGAAAGAACTTTCATTTGTGCTTATCTTATATACAAATTATAACACGTATAGAAATTTTAGAAAGCACTTATTTGATATTTATGTCCATGTAATGATCAAAATAAAGAAATTATGTATTGTTGGTCAAATCAGAATTTAACAAGAAACCTCTTTTGTGAAAAGAAAAAAAAAGATTTCAAAGATTATTGCTACGGTCACCTTATATCAACTTTATCTATTATTTTTGGTGGATCAAATAATGCTCTAGCTTGTGTATTATAATACTAATATTAATGCGGGAAAAGTTTTTTTACATACATTTGATCATAAGACTGCATCTCAACTGCTTCAAGTCGCTTTACATTTTTTGTTTCATGTGGTCATCAACGCTATTGAGGGTAGTATTATTGTGTTGGCTAAAAACAGGAAGAATATGTATGGCTTTCTATGGGAATTTTGACATTTCCAAGGTTCCACCTCACCAATATAAATTTAGTATTTGTTCCTCTGGAGTAAATGAATCCTTTTTTCCTGCAATTTGCTTAAGTTCTTTATACACTACTTCAATTTCATTTTTCAACATTTGGACCCATGTATAACTAATAAAAGACTTACATCCCTATAGGTTTTAGCTCTTTTAAGCAGATTCTAACGAATATACAAAAATAAATGTGTGAAGCTGAGATTTAACTATCAGACATTTAGAAACAAAAAGAAACATGACAAAGGAAGAAAAATTAAAGATCAAGTTCCATACGCATACATGAAATAATCACCTCAAAAAACGAATAAACTTGCATAATAATACCTAAGAAAATGAGCACCCACGAAGATGTTATGTCCTGTAATTGCAAACAAAAGAAAATATTACAAAGAAAAAAAAAAAAGATAATGAAAGGAGAAAGGGAAAGGGAAATAAACATAGGAAGAAAAGGCACGACGAGGAGATAAAAAAACGGGTAACACAACAGAAGAAAAAAGTGAAGAATACCTTAGAGAAAATCAGAAACGTTAATACATTCTCTTTACCAAATCATTGTTTTCGTTTAATTTCTTTAACTATTTTAATTAATTGGTACTCATACACACAGTCTTTATGGATTCGATATTTTACTACTTGATAAAAATCATACACTTGTAGCATTTCTCACATCAACAGAGCTCAAAAGATACTTTCATCTTGGAGATATGGAAGTATGCGTTTGTTAACCGGGTAACTATTGCAAAATCAATGCTTGTGCCCTTACCCACCTACACGATGCAAATTGACATCCTTCCCATGTCGATCTGCAAGGTGATGGAGAAGATGATGCAAAATTTCATCTGAGGAGCGTCTTGTCAAGTTCACAAGTGGAACACTGTTGCGTATTTGCACCCTAAAGAAAGTGCAAGGTTGGGGATAAGAAATATTCATGTGTTTAATAAGGCCTTTATCATGAAACTTGGTTTAGGTTTGATAACAAAACCAGAGCCTTTATGGGTTCAGGTTTTGAAATCCAAGTACGATTGTGGGCATGGTAGCTTGCCTGAAGTTCATGAGAGGAAAAATTCCTATATGGCATGGAGGTAATTATCAAAACTTGGGAGGATCTTAAAAAAGGTATTTGGTGAATCATCAAGAATAGGAATATTTCTCAGTTTTAGACGGATCCTCGGTTGCCATCTAGAAAGAAGCTGATGGATTTGGAAATTATGCATGTGGGGGACATTCTTCACATACTTGCGGTTGAATACTCAGATAAGATGGATGGAACCTCAATATGTTCAATCGCTTGTTGCAAGCAAGGGTTGTGGAGGAGGTGAAGGGTTGCATAGGTCCTTCAACGTATCTGGGTGATGATATTTCTATTTGGGTGTTTTCGTCTAATGGTTTGTTCTCCACCAAATAAGCTTACTTTTTGTTGACTAGGAGGGGGAACATGCTAGGGGGAAGCTTTGGAAAGAGTCGTGGAAAGTGAAAGGGCCTCTGAGGGTCAAAAACCTCTTTTGGATGACTTTACAGGGGTTAAAAACAAATGTATAAAGGAGACAGTGCAGTCTGACAAAAGTTGCTTTATGTCCAAATTATGAAACTCGTGAAAAAACCGAGATCCATATTTTGCAAGAATACGCATAGGTCAAAAAGATTTTAGGAAGCAGTCAATTACAAGGATGTCATTTCGAGTTTCCACTGGCTAGATTTGCATGAGTGGATTTGGACCAATATCTCTTTTGAGAAGAAACACAAGTAGAGTTATTGAAGGGTTCTCTTTGGGATCACTATTTGGCTAATTTGGCATTACAGGGATAAACAGTGTTCTCTTTTTTTTGGTTCAAAGGATTAGATTGTATTGAAGTGGGTAAAGCCCAAGCCGACTGGCAGATACAAATCAGTCCACGTACGGTGCATCTAGCTTAACACGTTATCCCTATAGATAGACAAACTAGGATAGATGCGCACTAGATATAAGTCATCTGAGGACTCCAAATCAACTAATATTATCATCTACTAAAACATCGAAAGACAACCAGAATAATAGAAAACAACGACTTTGAGAAATTCCTGACTTCTTATTGCATTGCACAACCATATGCCATCTTTAAGACTCACTGTCTCACCCAATCTGGCCAACATATATAGAGCATTTTTTGAAGTTTCAGCCCTTCCCATCTCCGATAGAAAGGTCACAGCTTTTGGGTCTTTGAACCCAACGATGGGTGTCCCTTGTTTTCTTGTTTCCACCACTTCCTTATAGAACAAATCAACATTCCTTACAAGCTTCAGGTCAAATCCCCCATCGAGTGTTTTTCACTTCCTCTCATTCAAGATGTCCACTTCTTGGTCCGTGAGACATTAAGCTACATAATCTTTGATTTGCACCGAGAATGGAGGGATCAAGAAGTTGGGAGCTCACAATGAAGTATAGCTTGCTATATATTTCCATTTGGGGATATCCTTATTGTGATTTTTAATCCAGGTTACCAAGGTCTTATAGGGCAAATCATTGAACACCAACAATTCTTCATTAGGACGACCACACATTCCAAACAGCCCCGACCAGGTATAACCCACCAAAGTAGCAAAAAAAGGTATGACTTAATTACTGTGAAAAGAATCTTAAGGTACTTGAAACAAAAATTGAAGCTTGGGGTGTTGTTTCATTACAAGTGAGAACAAGGTAAGAATGAATCATTGGGCTACTCAGATGCAGACTTGTGTGGAGTCAAGGCTGGTAGGAGAATCACTACAAGATACATATTCAAGTTTATAAGCGCACCAATCTCTTGATTTTCCAAGAAACACATCTTGTGAATCTGAATATATTGTTGCATCTTATGATGCATGTCAGGCCTTATGGTTAAATTCTTTGTTAAAGGAGATAATTGATGCGAAGGAAACTATGCAGATACAATTTGATAATAAATATGCAGTTAACCTCGCTAAGATTCTTGTTTCACATGACAGAAGCAATCATATTGAGACTGGATTCCATTTTCTAAGGGAGCAGGTGAACAAAGGAAAGCTCGAAATTGTATAATGTCCAACTAAATTGCAAATTGCAGATGTGGTGACTAAAACAGTGAAGCTAGACATATTCAAATGACCGAGAGAAGAACTAGGAATTGTATCTCTTGAGAGTTGAATTAAGTGTTCGTTAATTGAAACTCATTATAGTTAGCTTGATTTGTTGAGAATTAGTTGGTTTGTTAATTACTTATTAGCGAAAGTTTAAGGCACTATAAATAAATGTGCTTATGTGTAATGATTCATTTTGTCAATAGATTTTTTTCACTAAGTGATATCATTTGATTACCCTCTTTTTCTTTGTGCACAAAGTGTCAGTGTGAGTTCATTTTCTTCTCCAAGAAGTTGCGGATCCTTTTGCGGACTTCACTTCATAAAGTAGTCATAAATGATTTCCTCCACTTCAAGTGTGTGATTACTTTTATTCCAACACTGTCAATCAAAAGGGTCAAAGTAAAGTAAAACCTTTGTAGTAATATTCAAATCTCATTTAGATCCATCCTTTCCTGGATCAACCACACGGCTGATTCCACACAAATTTACCAACCCCAACCATCGAATGAGTGACAAGAAAGAAGTTTCTCAGCTCAAAAGAGTGGTCAAACCAATCCATTAACTCATCAATGTCCAAGGAAAAATGTGAACTTTCCAGCTAGGCATAACACCTAGGAGGTCTTATCAAAGGCAACAACAAAGAAATAATAAGTAACGTACGAGATTGTTGCAATTGCATCAACAAAAATTCGATTCATTACATCATCTTCTGGTTCCTAGGCTTTCGTCCTTCTTTCACTCCCTACATTAAGCTACAATGCTCTAACCCATGATGTTAGATTGTTTTTCCAATTAAATCATCAACGAGAACAATCATAAGGATCAATATCATTTTCTACATTAATGTTAGAACTAGGAACACCGCACAACGAGAACACAAATCATCATCAAATCTAGTCATTATCACCTTTAATAATTAGAAATCAACAAAGCCTCCTCATAAGCTAAATTATCCACTGCACAATTTTATAAAGCAATTACATTAACATATAAAATTAACACCACAATAACTTATATTCAGCTCAAGATAATAACTACTACATTTGGTAACCAAAAGAGCTCTATTGTTCAATGCTCACTTCCATCAACTAAGGCTTCACCTTAGAAGGCCTACCATTGGGCCTTCCAGTAGAGCTCAGTGTTGATGTCGCCTCAGTTCGAGCAATCTTCTTTGGCCTTCCTCTTGGTCTCCCACTTCCACTTGATACTTTTGCACTTGGTGGCTTTGGTGGAGTATTAGGGTCCTTTGGAGGGAGACCCTTACGTCTTGGTGGGGACAAAATAGTATCAGAAGCAAGATGATCCTTGTGTTTATGTGGCCTTCCACGCCCTTGCTTTGGTGGGGCATTTGGGTCAGGCTTCACGTAGTTGTTTTTTGAAAACATGATCTCACCACTCTCTTGCATCTTGTCAAGGTGGTTGGATAGACGAGTTGAATGGCATGCTGGTGACTTGCCATAAGTTAACTCTATGTAGTTTGAGATCGCCGATTTGCTTGCACCATCATTGTCATTGCTTAGGGCTTCAGTTGCTTTCGTTATCATCTGCAACACACAATACAATAGCATCTTTGAAATGGTATCTTTTTTAGCAATACAACTTGCATCTCGTGAAAACCATAACTCAGGTTAACTAATTTGTGGGAAAAGGAGGTACTTTCTAAAACACTTTATAATTTAACTCAACACATCCAAATCAATGAATGAAACGAGATCAACCTATTTACAATTAAATTTAATTATGAAAGGAACAAAAAAAAGGATCACATCCTTGTTTTTATTTCTAGGATTCCTGAAGAGCATTAAAACTCAAATAAAGGATCAAGTCAGTAAAATTTTTTCAATTTTGTTAAAAGATTCATACTAATGAAAATGTTTACATCAATTCAATACCTTAGAATTAACTGATTCTACTAGGAAATAAATTTCAAGATTAATTTTGAAGAAAGAGAAAGAGGGAGGTAGCTTGGTTTACCTCGGGATATGGAGGAAGTGATGAAGACTTGTTAACCTCTTTGGTCGTCATTGAAGTTGTAGAAGGTGAAGCACGCATAGTTGCACTTGGAAAAATCTGAGAGCTGGATTTAAAGGAGGATAAATAAATTAAAAAGTTACAAAACACAGAAAAAGAGGAAAAATAAAAAAAAAATGGAACCTTTTTTCACCAAACTCTCATTCATCTTTTTGAGATTTTGGATGGCTTAGATTCATGAAACGAGTGAGAATCCCACAGTTTTAAAATCCATCATGACGGGGTCACCTGGATCAATGACGTGGTAGGTGAGTGAAGTTCACTTAGTTTTTTAAGGTACCTTGTTCGATTGGCTTTTTCTTGCTTTTTGGATGAGGTGACGAACATAAATTTAATCTTTCCTTTTCTTTATAAAACTTTTGGTTTGAAAGCATGGAATATTGAGATGTCACAAATATATGCTACTTTTTCCCCTTTGTTAAAATAAATTTTCTTCAATTCTCTAGAATGAAGATAAGTGGTAGCATTGATTTGGTTGGCATGAAAGATAGAGGCATGATTCTCGCAAGAAAGAAAACATGCAATCCGAAGTATTTTCTTTGTTTGGAACAAAGTATAAAGGTGAGAGAAGGAAAAACACCAAAGTCATTTTCTTTTCAAATTGAAGAAATGATAGTAAAAGACATTTTTTTCACTCTCTTTAAATATTATCCTTATTTTCATCACATATCATTTTAGTTTAGGAATATTTTTGTCATTTTACCGTTATTGTTTTTTTTGTTTTTCCTCACTTTCTCACTATCAAATAAGAAGAAAAAGGTTTTGACTTTCTTTCTTTTCATTTTATCATTTACCAAACAACTAAAAAATTATCTCATTTTTTACACTTTTATTTTCTTTCTTTTTACTTTATTTCTTCTCACTTTCTTTCCGTAGCCAAACCTAACCTTAAAAAAACTATCAAAAGTCACATGAGTGGTGATCACTCACCAGATTCGCTATAGTCAAAAGGTTAATATAACACAAAATTGAAACTGAATGAGATTGAATTATTCACGTTTTAACTTTCAAACATGCATTTTAAACCCGTTTTAGTAAAATGGAAACGTGGGTTGTATGATCTCTATCCAATAGTTGTGATCTTGCAATTGTTGTATGGTTTCCCGATTTGTTTTCGCACATGTTAGCACCTGCTATGCTTGTTACGTTTAGTAAGGGAGTCATTTGCCAAAATACAAAGCCTAAGAAGTAATAAAAAATTCAAATTAATTAATTATTGTCAAGTAATATTGCAATGTTCAAAATTCATAGCTCAAAATTAATGTAAATTTTAGAAAAAGTTGTATTTAAAAAAATTAATTTAATTTTTTAATTACTATCGTAATTAGGGATTTTGGCTCCCTGGTAGGTCTCTAAGGTATCTTTACAAGCATCAATTTTTTGAGCGGGCTATGAGACTAATTCTAGAGTTGACTGTGAGAGGTACAACAGTCTTTCAATTGAAGTATCTCCCCGAAAATGGATTTTCTACGATCACAATTGACTGTAGTTGTGATCCGAATTGTTGATGAACTTTCGATGGAAGAAATCAATTTAATGAATTTACGACGTGGGTCATCCGAACTAGAATGAATGGTGTACATTTTTTTCCGACCATGTGACTATAAGAATTTTTTATTGCAAGCAATCCAGATCTGATTTGAACGTGGGTTCTCCTTCTTGGAGCCTATCAGTTACCACCTCAACCAATCTCAAGTTGGTAAAAAAAATATCACGTGCCTAAGTAAAATAAGAATGAAACAAAGTTCAAAAATCACGTCGCATTAGGGAAAATATTTTTGCTTGTTGACTAGGTATTTTTTTACCGGTTCTTTAAAGGATTCGGATCCTCTACTGCAATCACCCCTCTACAGTTTGTGCACCAATCCTATCTCTTCGTATTTCTGCCTTAATTTTTTTCTCTCTCTTCAATTTTTTGAACAATTTCGTCTCTCATCATTAATTACACATCATCATTTTATTATTTTCTCTTTCCTCTTGCACTTGTTTTTAGTGCCAAAAAAGGTGCATCTTGGAAAGAATTCAAATATTTCTTTAAAATAAAATGAAATATTACATTCGCACTACATGACCAACCAACATAATATTTTATAAAACGCACTAAACCAGTATCCATTTACTATAACTTTAAACTTAGGTTTGAATCACAAAGAAGTCCGTTCTAAGCTCAAAAAGCCTGTTGAATCATTTGATATTCATGTGTGTGTGTGTCTATATATATATATATATATAAGAAGTAATTTTTTTTTACTTTTTAAGTAAAACTAGCTGAGAAAACCCGTACTCAGCACGGATAGCGAAGAAAAACAGAACTCATAGTATAGTTGAGTTCTTGTGGGAAAATTGTTTTTAACGAGAAAATGGATAAATGAGCTTTTGTTGCGTGCAGGACGGACCCAAAAATTTTAAGTTGTGGGGGCAATAATAATAATAATAATAATAATAATAATAATATTATTATTATTATTATTTACTATGAGTTTTTCATATTTTAAAAATATTAATGGATTTTACATTTTCTCTACTTTGTAGGTATTCTTATTAAATGTTACAGTTATTAAATATACGTATTTTTTGACAAAAATATAATATATTTTTTTTGATTACACAAGGAAAACAAAAATATAATATATTAAATCTACTACTAGTATTAAATGTTATATTTGATTACATTATAAAAAATATTTGGGATTTATCTTTTACAATATATGTTTTGTAAAAAAAATATTTTACAATATATGCCGTTACACTTTGTAGTCTTTTCCTAGCTAATTAAAGAATACAGGACTTATTTTTAAAAAAAGACGTTGTTGTTTGAATGGATTTTCAGTATGTTTGAATTAATAAGATAAAGGAAAAAAGTAGAGTGGAAAAAATGTTTTACATTTACTTTTTTTTATTACATTATATTTACTTGTTTAGTTGGGTGAGAAAATGAAAAAAAAATGTTTTTTTTTGACATCAGACGGGGCTAAAAGCCCAAAAGAAAATTACACCTGGATAACACGAGGAGTAGAGACTCCCAAAACATCAGCAATCACCAACGACTCCACCTGGAAGGGAGGAGAATCGAACACCATGGTGCCAGAAGCTAATTCACAACCCAAGTTAGCTAATCCATCTGCAACTTTATTTGCTTCTCGATATATATGCCTGATGCGGACTTGCCAATCCAACCGAAGCAAAGCTCGAATCCGCTGAACGAGAGACCAACCATGAGCACTACCCAAGGAGGTACCATTCAAGCAATTAGTAACCACCTGAGAATCTATATTAAGCTCTATATGGGCATAACCCTGCTCTTTAGCTAACTGTAATCCTTCCAAAACACCCCAAAGCTCCGCAATATAGGCATTAGTGTCACCTAAAAATTTCGCAAACCCACAAAGCCAACGCCCATCAGCATCCCGGATGACTCCGCCACAACCAGCCACCCTCGAAGAAATCCTCGTGGCACCATCACAATTAAGAGCAACCCAACTCCTCATAGGAGGAGTCCACCGAACCATGATCGTTTCATACACAATGCACCTGCCAGCAACATTTGTCAGAAGACACTTGCTATAGTTATGTTAAGAATTTAGCTTATAGTTTATTAAACTAGATTATAAGTTTGTTTAACCGAAAGAAAAATGTTTTGTAAACAAGCTTATTGTACTAGTTTATAGCTTTTTTTTAGATGTTATTTGAAGTAGTATTTGAGCGTGTAGCTTATAGCTTTCTATATTTTCTTCCATATTTATCCTCATTATTTTATTTTTTATTACTTTTTATCCTTTTTTCAAATTTAAAATAAAGATAAACTCTTATTTTTTGTGTCATTTTATATTTATTAGTTAGTTAAATAATTTATGTTCTCCTATTCTCTCTCTTTAACCACCACCCATCTCTCTGGGGATGTATCCATATGATATTGAAAATAATGCAATCTAAGTGGGGGCAACTTAGCTCCATTATTGGTCACGTCTCCTTAATGTAGTTAAGTTTTTTAAATAGATAATAGGTCTGTCGCTTAAGTGCATCTTTTATAGCAAGTTTGTTTCAAAAAAAATGTAAACCAAACAATTTTTTAAAACATAAATTTACTTTTAAAAAAAATTTAAAGATCCTCTTAATCACGACCTCCATCAACTGATGTCGCACAGATCGCGATGTTACCAGGATTGTGATCGTAATCGTTCTTCTAAACTAATCAACGGTAGACCGAGAATCACATTGTGATTAGCGCCGCAATGCGCTCTAGGTCGGTTCCATAGCAACAGGCTTTCCCGCTGAATCTGATCACCAATTTCCTATAAAGGCCACCTCACTTTTCTCCCTACTTGACTCTGCTTCTTGCTCACTTACTGACTTAAACATCAGAGTCTTTGCAGGTACACCGCCACTCGCCATTGCCGTCACTCTACCGCATCGACATCCACTTTGGCCACTATCTTTGCCATCTTCAGCTTATTCATCGAGGTACATATCGGTTCAATAATAAAATAATAATTAATGCCTCTACGCAATAATGTGTTTCATATTCAATATACTCCCTAGTTTCATTTTAGGTGTCTATTTTTTTTATAAAAAAACTTGTTGTTTATTTGTTATTCTTAAAGTTTGAGGTTACATTAACTATTTTTTTACCAACTATACCCTTAACTATTTATTGTAGAGCAAGAAATAAGTGTAATTGATGGGAAATGAACAATCAATGGTATTACAAGAAAAAGAAATGAAGGTAGTAGTATATATACATTATTGCGAACCTACTATTCTCCATCAATTCATGCAACAGTGTTTATCGTTTATACTCAAATAATTTGTATACATGTTCAAAATTGTACAAGTCATATTAGAAATGCATCATCTCTAAGGAAAAAAAAACATAAATACTACATTGCAAAGTGATGGCGCTTAATTTTACTCAAATGACGCTTTTAAGCATTATATAATTAACAATCATTTGACGGACGAGTGCACAAATAACATGTTGTAAGTGTTATCCACGTCGCGAACCAAATAATGCGTGCCTAAACACACATTATCTTATACGCATTTCATATAATGCTCGTCTAGGAAAAAGTTATCTGAAGTTGACAATAATATAACACATACTTAGGTAAAAGTTATATGATTCTCGTTCAGAAAATGCACTCCTGAGCACGTGTTATTTGAAGCACATAAGTTCCTAGCGTAAAGGCACAAGGTAGTTTAGTTGAGATTCATATGCCAAAGTAACAAATGTTAAGTCATGAAGTCAACTTATACAACATGAAGTTGATACAAAGTCATAGAGTCGGCTTGAATGGTACACAACCCCTTAAGCTTCAAATACAAAGGACGAGGGAGGCCAGTAAGCCAATTGTGAAGTCTGCTCGAAGGGTACAACTTGTTTTATTTTACGATCAAACAAATTAGGAAACTATTTCGGTAGACCAAAAAATTCTCGAATTGTTTATGAATTGAGACCAAATGTAGTTTATAAACACCCCTCCCTTAATCCACCGAGACACCTTGTAAAGATAAAATTGTGAAATTCCACACAAAAGCCAAAGCGGAGAATACTTAGAATGTAGTGAACCTAACAATTCAGTGGACTTGGAAGTCAGAATAGAAACTAACACAATTTATAAATAAATTCAAACATTAATATAGAAACTTATATTTAAAATAAAATCTTTCGAAGACTCATATACATGACTAAACATTTAGGATATTTAGTGAAACGGTCGCGCAATTTCAACAACCAAAATGGGATAACTTTCGCGGCAATTTTCTAAGTGGTTAATACAGTTAAAATACGTGGTTAATTACTTTCATTGAATAATTAATGAATATACCAGGTGTCGAAACTCATTAACCATCAACATAACTTCATTCACCACGAATTTAAACGTGATTAACCACAACTCTCAGGTATTCAAATTTACATGTAGTTAAAAACTTAAAAATCATGGTTAATCCCTTTTAAATTCGTGGTTAATAGAGTTACGTTAATAGTTAATAAATTGACACATCATATATCCATTAACCAATTTACTGAATATTATTAACTATGTATTTAAACTGCTTTAACCACTTAGAAAATTGTCACAAAAGTTATCTAAATTTGGTCAAAAAAAATCATTTCTCTTGGTGGAATGCTTGTGTGAAGTATAAAAACATCTACGCATGGTATGTTTGGAACCGCCGTAGCGAAGCATCTAATGCCGATTGAACTTGAAACAGATAGAGACAGCTTCTGTGGTGACAATGAATCGAGAAGCGAGAAAATGTCACTTCACGGCAGATCCAAACGTATGCTAAACATGTCACAACAATGTCAATGGAGTTGAAACAAAAAGCAACCCGGCGAATATTTTTTGAGAAAAAAATCAAATAAAACACACGGATTCTTCAAATCAAGAATTAGAGATTTGAGTTCATCATGTCTACCCATTATCCTATTTTCACAATTACAATTTACAAACCAACAAAGCTCACAAACTAAACACTACACAATTGTACAGAACAATTCATCTAACACAGAACAGAATCTAGCCCAACAACACATCACTAACCCAATTACATTCCATTCTGTTCTTCAGAAACAACACTTCAATTTCCACACAGGGCCTAAAACCCAAACCAAGGGTCTATTGTTAAGAAGCACTAATTTCTGTAAATGTTGGGGGCTTCATTTTTGGAGGCCTACCTCGAGGCCTCCCACTGCCCGTCCCTGCTGCCGACGTTGGTGCTTCGCCAAAGCCCCCAGCAGGGCAGGACATCTTCCTGGGCCGGCCTCTGGGCCTGCCGCTCCCAGTCGAGGCCTTAAACTTAGGCGGCCTTGGTGGGCCATTAGGGTCCTTTGGGGGACGGCCCCTGGGCCTGGGCGGTGACAAAATGGCGCCGGACGGCAAAGCTTCCTTGGGCTTCGGAGGCCTGCCACGGCCCCGCCTCGGTGGAGCATTTGGGTCACGTTTGGTGTAGTTGTTTTTCCAAAATACAAGCTCCCCACTATCTCTCATTCTTGCAAGGTGCAAGTTTAGCAGTGCTTTGTGGCCCTGAGGCAACCCAACGTAAGTAGACTCTATGTACTTGGATATTGAGGATTTGTTGGAACCATTCTCTTCGTTTAGTGCTTCTATTGCCTTCAAAATCATCTGAAAATTAAAACATGCACCCACACACAGCAACTCAGTCTTCATATTTTAATTATTACTTCCTTTTTGCAAAAATCTATCTGGGATATATGTGAGTGCGTTTTTTTTTTCTTTCCATTTTTTGAAAAAAATTGTATGAAACTAAAACCAAAAATTGATAATTGATAATTTTCGTAAAATGTAATTCTATTTTACCTAATGAAAAAAACGGAATGGTAGACATAACTATAGTTTTTTTTTTTTTTTGTATCTGTGTTTCTAAAATTCCCATGCAAGCATGACCAAAACAACGAAAAAAATAAAAGATCAATAGACCTCTGAACTTAATCATGGTTGAAAAACTATTTGGACAAGGGAAATTTTTTTTTTTCCTCTCTCTCCTAGAATTCTCCAGAAAGGTGAAAACAAAATAATTAAAAAGTGAAACCCAGCAGTGGCCAAATTAGTGGACATTTTAGATCAATTATATATAGCTAATAAACTTGATAAGGTAAATTTTAGACATAAGCAGAGAATTGGAAGGAGGGTTAGCTGGAATTTACCTCAGGGTATGAAGGAAGTGAATGAGGTTTATTGATAACCTCTCGAGTAGCCATTAAAATTGATTGCAGTGTTTGAAGCTTTCCAACCTCGGATTCCAAGAGCAACAAACTTCAAAGCAAATAGAGCTTTCAAAGGAGTCCTGTCTTGTTTGAGCAGAATCTGCAAGAAATTGAGGATCTGATTTGAAGGAAGATTATAAATAAAAAATAAAAAATAATAAACAATAGTAATAAATTTAAATTAAAAAATACCGAAAGCTTCTTTCTTTTTCTTTGTTGGTGTTTTCAATCAGGAACATATGGACGGCTAGGAATCACGGGAGAAACGGTGATCTGACGGTGAACTTTTACACTGAGAATTACACACGGATTGATGACGTGGCGGAGGTTTTAATGTTGCGAAAGTACCAAGTTGCCCATGGTCTTCGATGATGTGATTGCAGATGCAGTAGCTTGTGAACGTGGGTCCCATTACCAAGCCGAAAGCAGAATCTGAACTCCTTGTTTTCGTGACCCCAACAGATGTTGGCTCCGAATTCTTGCAAGACAAGAGGACCGTACCAGCAATGAAGATTTTCTTCCCCAACGAGCATGTGTCGTCTCTCTCCCTCAGATATGGCATCAATGCTATGCCCCATATTTGTACATCAACACCAAACAGCGACGTACTTCTTATCACATGCACCTCTGATCTTCACACATGATATGATCATGTTCCGTAGTTCAGTGAATTGCAACTACTACTACTGCAAGAGTAGAGAAACCTACTCTTGTACTCCGGTAAAGGGTGGTTATTATGTGACACAGTATATTTCATTACAAATCTACCACAGAGATTCATCTTATTAATTCTACCTAAAGTGATTTAAAGAACTTGGATAATTGATAACTTTCTTCTTTGTGTTTTTCCTCTGTCATTTCAGCACTCCTTTTATCATCTGCGCACGTTTTTATCTAAACTTTCTTCTTGATGGTTAATTACATCTTGATGGTCAATTACAGATATCAAAAGAAGGACATATTTGTATTTATTGTAGATTTAAGCGGTGCATGAGCAAGGTTTTAAGTGTGTGTTTGGTTCTGCGGTGACGAAAATTGATTTTAACTAAATTTATTTTATAAAATTTATTTTGCTTAAAAGTTAGTAGAACATAATGTGATTTATATTTAGATACATTTAGAGAAAAATGATTTTTATCAATTCATATTGTTTGGATAGTTTGGATTAAAATTGCTTTTAGGTGTAAAATTACCAAAATAGGTCCTAAGATGTGTGCATCAAACTAAATTTCTTTTCCATTTTAGATAATTGTTTAAATTTTTGTTAAATTATTAAATTTAATAGAATTTTATACTAATATTTAACTTCATTTTAAAAGAATTTATTTAAAGAAACTCTTTAATTTTTTAATATAATGAATTTTTTATTTTCTTTTGAAAAAGTTATGTTTTAAATTTTTAAATATTTTTAATTAACAAATACAAACATTTGCCAAAAAAAATTAACAAATACAATTTTTTTTTTGGATATAGCAAATACAATTTTTTTTTTTTGACATAACAACATTAGTGCACTGACATGCAAAAACATAACATTAAAAAAATCAGTGAAAATAAATTAAAAAAAGTAACAAGGATAAATATAGTAAGAGTAAATCCTCAATTTATTCCTGAACTTACAATCTATTTCCTATTTAGTCACTAAAGTATATGAAAATAATAAATAGTCCATAAAATTTGTGAAATCTGTCAAATTAATCTCTAAAATTTTATAAGTAATCCATTTTTTTAATTGTGAATCTACAAATTGACATCTTAATTAATCATTAATAATGGATAAATTCTAACTTTTCATCTTTGCTAAATATTCTCTAACTAATTACTACATCTCTCCCTAAATATAAGCTCCTTTTGACTAAAACACGCAAATTAAGAAAATTAATTAACTCGTTTAATTTGTCTATAATGTGTACTATTTTTTTCTAAAACTTTCATTCAATTATTGATTTAAGATAGAGAAATAGTCACCCATTTACTATTGACTACAAAAAACAATGTAAATTAATTAGGAGTATTCTTGTAAAAAATAATTAATGCACCTATTAATTTAGAAAGATGCTTATAAAAATGGACATTTTTTTCCTTCTAAATAGGCTTATATTTAGGGACGAATGTAGTAATTAATTTATAAATACTACTTATTCTTTTAGTCTCAAAACCAATGAAATAAAACAATGTTTTAAAATCCGAACCGGACATCAAACCGGTGAGGCCTCCGCGTTATGGTTCAACCGCTTTAAACTGCTCGATCCGGGATGAAACTGCGGTTGAACTGCCAATATAATCAGATCGTAGACAAGGCCAGTTCAAGGTTCAACAGGTTGAACCGTCCAGTTCGGTTTTTAAAACACTGAAATAAAGTTGATCTGATTTTAATCAATTAATCATTAATAATGGATATGCTAGCAAATCAAGGCCACCAAGCTTCTTTTATGATATGTTTGGTATGTAAGAAAATGGGAAGAAAGAAAGTGGGGAAAAAGAAAGTTTATTGGTTAAAGTGTAAAATTAATGATGTGTTATATTATTATTGGTTTGTCACATTTATTAATGCATTTTTTTCACACTTTACCAAAAAAAAAATTTCTCCCTTATTTTCTTTCCTCTCTCCCAAACAGACCATTAATGTCACTTATGTTTACTACGCTTCTCCTTCTCGTCTTCTAAACATTCTCATTAGTGGTGATTCAAGGGGGTCTCTCCCAGTAGAGTAGTTTTCTAGTTGCAGTTCTTTTCTTATCCAATAAAAAAGTTGATCTGATATTTTTTTTAATATGGGAACTTTTAGACGTCTTTCTATTTTGATTATTTACACAGAAATATGTTACCATTAATGAGATTTAAGTGAATTTGATTTGTGAATCAAATCAATTAAATCAAGTTTTTAACTACAATCAATGTATTCAAATCAAACAAAATCTTCAATTCAATCCAAGTTAAACTTCGACCTTATATTTTTCAGGGATGTGCTGTTAAACGATCGGGCCCCTTGTAAAAAACGATCGGACTTTTAAATGCTGCAGCAACACTGTTATAAACTTCCCGTTTTTGAAGGAAAAAAAAATTAATGGCTAAAACACATAGGAGTACTACTACTATAATACGAATCCATCCATCCGAAGGCTAAAACTTTGGAACATTCATGACCTGATATACTAATTACTAGTATTTTAAAAGCTAGTACTATAGGAGTATTTGGGTATCCAAAGGGTTTTATGCCACTACTATAGTTCAATCATGAAACGATGTGACCCCTCTTCTACCCGGCGTTTAATTCCAACTTCAAAGCGCATTAGGCATCACTGTTTAATTATAAATGTATTATTATCGCACACAAACCATTCTCAAGCCATCAAGCTTTTTTTGTTTGCAAGATGGCTTCGAGTTCGAGGCGACCAGCGAAGGAATCGAAATGGGAGAACAAAATAGGGCCAAACTGGCTTGAACTTCCAAGAGACGTTACAGCTAACATCCTAAAGAGGCTTGGTGTCATTGAAATCGTGACAAGTGCATGTCTAGTTTGTCCTCTATGGTGGAACATCTGCAAGGACCCTCTCATGTGGCGCACCGTTGATTTGAGCAACAACCGCACTTCACCCTATGATTTGGCGAAGATTTGTATGTATGCTATTGATCGAAGTTGTGGTAATGTTGAGGACATTAATATTGAGTATTTTGGCACCGATGAACTCCTCAAATACATTGCCGATAGGTAATACTATTATCTTCTTTTTTGTTTTCTTCCAAGTGTTATATGATTAATTTGTTCGTTGACGTTGAGAGTTTTACCTGTTGCCTGTGTTTTTATTTCTACTTTTTTTTGTTCAAAACAAAGGTAGGTTAATAAATTGATACAAAAATAAAACATATAAAATCATACATTTGAATAAACCATCTTCCGATTTTCAAGTTGTCGTGTAATAGTTATTTTTAAGTTTTTTTCTTCTTATTTTTTAACAGTTAGACATTTTTATATAAAACATGCATGATAGATCTTTTGTGTGTAATTTTGATTGTAGATCAGGATGTTTATAGTCTGATTCCATTCGCATGGCCAAGCAAGGTTATCAAATTGTGCTTCGAATTATGAATCGTTAAGTTAATTTTTGAATTGTGAATATTTAAAATATAGTACCAGATATATATATATATATATATATATATATATATATATATTGATATTCAAAGGCACAATGAAAACTAATTTGAAATTAATATATCATATAAATTATTTTTTTCAAACTATACATCATATAAGTCATTTATAGTGTCATTGTAATGATCTAGAATTTAGAATTAACAAAACAACTATAAACTTTTTATAAATAAAAAAAAAACCAACTATAAACTTGTAAATAAAATGCAGAGTAAGCAAATATATGTGTAACTTTGTTTCGTAAGAATGAAAACATAACTAATATAAATTGTTCTATTCAGATTGAGGGCACCAATTGCACTTATTCATGTTTGCATTACAAATGTACTCCTATGATTTTATTTGTAATTCATCACATGATATGAATCCTAAATTAATTCTATCGACCATGTCCTCATGGAGAATCAAAGAACTATGTCATCATGGTGAATATGGTGTTGGTAATGGTAAGTAAATCTTAATGGTGTGATTTTTCTTTTTCAAGATGTCATGTTGCTTCAAGATGTTTAATTACATATGCTGAAAGATTATCTCGGGCCATATTGTACTTTTATTTTTTTTCACAATTTGCATGCTTTGCAATTATGTGACGCAGATTTAGTGACGCGTATGGTTAATTTTGTGACGCAGATTTTTCAAAGTAAAAATAACTTTCTTCTAACAAGCTAGCGTTTCTCTTTACCATTTTTTCTTATTCAAATCAAATTGTACAGAACGAACAATCTGCGACGCATACGGCTTACAAAATCGCTGGAAATTTCAGATAAAGCAATGAGTGAAGTTGCTTACAAGTTTTCACTATTAGAAGATCTTGAAATTTCATTCACCAATATATCTAAGGATTCTCTTGAAGCTATTGGCCAAAGTTGTCCTCTTTTGAAGACGTTGAAATTTAATAGCCCGTACAAAGGGGTGGACTGTACCTCGTATAAACGCTACAAATGTGACGATGAGGCGTTTGCTATTGCAAAAAACATGTCTGGGCTACGTCGTCTTCAGCTTTGGGGAAACAAGCTCACCAATGATGGCTTGGTTGCAATTCTTGATGGTTGTTCTTATCTTGAATCTCTTGACCTGCGTTACTGTTATAATGTTGTTCTCCGTGGAAGTTTGGGGAAAAGGTGTTATGAGGAGATTAAAGATTTAAGGCCTCCAAATGAACATATTTATGAAAATGATGATGAGGATTTTATTTATGAGTTTTATTGTGAATGTCGAGTGACTCGGGGCAATAGAGTGAAGGGGAAGACAAAAAAGGAGAAGTTAAAATTGCTATTCTGATCCAACGGCATGGATCATTTGGAGAGAGTTTGTTATTGATGCTGATTTGAAGGAGTTTTGTTGAAGACGTCGGAAAGACTCTATTTTTTTTTTTTTGTAATAAAAATCACTTGATATCTTTGTTGTTTTTACAACTGGAAGCGGCCTGGAACACTTGATATCAAACTCCTTTTTTTTTTCCGAACCTCTCTCTCTGGCGTTTTTTTTGGGTGATCTCTCTCTCTCTCATCATATATATTTTAAGAACAACCAGCTGCTCTCTTAAAAACTAGCGTCTCTCTATCTCCTACCAATCAAAAGCTGAGGATATATATATATGTTTTAATAAATTATAATTTTATTTTATTATGTGACAAATTATTAGTGGTGGGAGATAGAGAATGTGATCGGAAATTTTCATCCATATTTTAAAATTTGCATTTGTTGTGATGAAGTTAATAATGTTGTGTACTACCGAAAATTTCTATTAGAAGGAAAAAATAATTAGAATTTAAAAATTTCTATTTTTTTTAAACAGTTGGATTGCTTTTGAGCTAGCGTTTTTCTGCCTTAAAAGCTATTTTAAAAAAAGTTTTACAAGTAAAGATAAGAAGAAAAATATAATTAAAATTTAACTATTACTAATTTTTTGTAAACAGTTGCTTTTGTCCTAGCTTTATTTGGCTTAACTTGAAAAAGCTATACAAGTAAAAACATGAAGTTTTTCTAGGCAAATATAGATAAAGACCATGTTAGGTAAAAAATAGCGGATGATAAACTAACCAATAACATATATTTGATAACAGATTGATATTGAAGTGTTTGATAAAATTAACGGTTGAACCAACCGTTAAATGTAAAACGACATAGAATGATATTTTTTATTAATGCTTAAATTTTTTCAATCAATATTAAACATGAATTTTTTTTTATAATTTTATCAAAATAAATTTATGTTAATTAAACTAATTTTTAAAATATTTAGAGGTTAAAATTTTGAAATATATATTTTAATAATATAATTTATTTATTTATTATCGATAAATCGGTATTTTTAGTTAAATTTTAACAATAGAAATATGTGGGTAAACGAGAAATTTAATTAAAATAATAAAGGTAAAAACTGAAAAAATTAATAAGCTATAATCTCAAACGCCACTTCAAGTAGCGTTCAGATAAACGTTATAAGGTAGTGAAAAAATGCTAGGCAGTCATAATGTACCACAGTGTATTCACTAAGGCTCTGTTTGGTAAAAAGTAACGGATAGCGGATAGCGAATGAGCTTATAACGGAATAAACTATCAAATTGAATTTAAAGTTTTTGATCAAATTAGCGGTTGAACTAACTGATAAATACAAAATGACTTGAAATGACATTTTAATAAATGAGAGAGAATGTAAGGATTAATAATTTTTTACTTCATTTAATAGAGGATAAATGAGAAATTTAATTAAAATAATAAGGGTAAAAATGGGGAAAAAATGATACGCTATAAGCTATAAGCTCAAACGCTACTTCAAGTAGCTAGTAAAAAATGCTATAAGCTAGTGGTTACCAAACATCTGTTACGAGCTTATCCGCTATAAACTATGCACTTTAAGCTAGCGTTTTGGCTTTACCAAATAAAGCCTAAAAGTAGATGATCCGACAAATGGTTTGTTGGGGTAACTTAGTTAGAAAATCTACTTTTACCATTACAAAGCATGACTCCTCTGTCTGCATCAGAATCTACCCTTGACAATTTGTTTCTTAGGTCCAAACTGAGTAGAAATATTCTCCATTTCTCAAAAGAAATTAATATCACCAATCGTATGGTTTTGGGTAAATAAATGTCACCAATTCATATCCTACGTCTATGTGAGAAATGAGTCATATTTTCATCAATTGTACCGGCCTTAGTTGGCAAGTTGAAAATAATACTTCTCATATGGAAAAGCTAAACAACATAGAAAGGTCAAACTCAAGCTTTAGAATAAAAAATATATTTTCAAAAAAGTTGTTTTTTCTTTGACATAAAAAATTGTTACGATCCTGGTTCCAATCAAAATGTATAACCCATATAAAAAATATAAAATTTTGTTGTAAATACAAAAGAAAGTAGAGAGATAAGACAATAGAAATATAGACTCAAAAACCGGTTCTTCAGGAACCAGGATTTAAAGGCTAGTTCTTCAGGAACTAGCTATAATCTTTGTATTGATAATCTGATCAAGTGTGTACAAGGACAAACCTAATAGCCCTATTTATAGAGATAATGGGCTACTAGTTATGGATCAAATTAAGGGATATGGTAAAGATATAATGAGATAACAAATTGACATAGTCATCCATCAAATCAACATATTCATAACACTTCCCCTTGGATGACTATACACTATGAACATGTCTCGTTAAAACCTTGCTAAGAAAAACCCAGTGGGATAAAAACTTAGCGAAGGAAAAAGAGTACAATATCCATAGTGACATACTTCCCCTCGAAAATACATTATTTATAAATGTCATTTAAATTACTTATCGACAAGCTTATTGAAAATTGAAGTTCACAATGCTTTTGTGAATAAATCTGCGCAGTTGTCATTTGATCGAATCTTTTCATGATGCATTATCTTCTTGAAATATTGTTGGCTTGTCATCTTCTTTCATCAATTTGCATGCTCCTCTAATATATTGAGTCGTGGTTCTCAGTCATATGCATTCACAACTTGCTTAATGAAGAGTCAATATTTTTGAATGATTTGAGGAGATGGTTGTGATTGTTTGCTTCACAAAACGTTAAGATATACCTGTTTCTCCACATGTGTAAACATCACCTGATTGCGATTGAGCTTTATGAGGATCAGAAAGAACGAAGAACTTGTTTGACTTCATTCCAATGTCTTCGGGTTAGTACTGAACAAAATCTGGCTAACAAGTTCACTACAAAAACTATATACAATCTTGTGCTATTTGCAACATAAAAAAGTATTTCAATAACAACATGATTTGGTACTTCAGGAACAAAGTTCTTTGTTGCAAATGCTCGAGCTGTAGGCCGAGACAACACCTTATCTTTCAAAACATTTTATTTGAAGATATTTATTTATACCATCTATAGTTTGGAACAAACTCAAGTAATTTCTATAATATTAATAATCAAAATTCATGTCAATCATATTGAACAATGTGAGAAAAAAGAAATAAACAAATTTACCGATAATTGCATCATGTATGTAACTCAAACATTTCTTACCAATATGAAATGTTTAATAGATAAATAAGAGAATATAAAATATCAGTATATGTAAATCCAAATAGATGATTTCAATAGTTTTAATCCTTCCGAGATTTTCAATATAGAGACCACACTCTAGTTAACCATAAGCTGTAATAACACATATTCGTGTCATGAGAGTTCAGACTTCAGGTCCATTAAAAACATCTTTTGAATCTCGAACTATAGGTTCAAAGTCCTCAAATTTCCAAATTAAACTGATTACATCAGTCAAAACATTTTAGATGCTTTAGATCCTTCATGGTTATGCTTCATGCATATTTATAATTCTTTAAGATTATGCTTTAGCTATCTTTAATCCTTCAGGGATATGCTTCATGCATTTTGAATTTTCAGAAGTATGCTTCAGACATCTTAAATCCTTCAAGTATATGCTTCATGCATTTTGAATTTTTCAGGGGTATGCTTCAGGCATCTTAAATCCTTCAGGGATTTTCATATATCTGTCATTATCCAATGACCCATATAAGCAAGCTGTCACTACACCCATTTGATGTATGTCAAGTCCTTCAAAGAGTGCCAAACTAATAAAAAATCTATAAGTAATTGCACGCAAACAAAGGTTGATAACTTCAGGTGTCTGGACTACTGGTCCAAATGCTTTATGTTTGGCAAATAAGCCTTTCTCGGCTTGCATTATTTTAATTCACTTTGGCCAATCAATTTAATGTCGACATTTCTATATGATTCGAGCTTCATGCTCATTGTGATTAATAATTTTATAATCAATTGCTATTGCATAAGCAAAAACATATCAACAACTTCACATCTTCCCCCCATATTTCCAGGGTTTAATGAGATCTCGTAATTTGCGATCAGGAACCATACGGGTTACTTAACTGGAAATATGGAGTTGTTGATTCATATTGCTTTTGACCTCTTCTAGAGTGTCAATGATCTTCTGGATCATCACTTTGAATTCCCCCTTTTAGGAATAATATCCTTTGCACCAATAAGTCTACAACGCTTCTAGCGTACTTTAGATTCACGGGTTGCCATACTCGCTAGTTGTCCTACAGGGACAATTAATTATGTGATAATATTTGCAACTAACACAAGTGATTTAGAGACTTTTTGGATGTTTGTAAAGATATCTAGTAATTGGTTTGCAACATTTTGCAAATGACTTATTCTTTGAACTTCAAGTTCACATTGATTTGTGCGTATATCAAACATGGATAATGTTTGTGTCTTACAACAAACTTCTTGTGCTTTTATTCTTTTATCTTTTTCTTCCCCTGATGAGGAAAACCGATTCATCAAATATATAATAATAAAATATATGTCAAGATATCACAATATCTAAATATACATGAAACAATGCACAATTCAAAATTGCCGAGCCATATAACCATCTAATAAATTATGAATTGTATAATATATAATTGTAAATTTATTAATCAATGCATGTTATCATCATATGTATCCAATTATATAACATATAATTGACATTTAAAAATATCAGAATAAATAAACTAATAATTTGCACTCACACCATGCTTTCAAACACAATATATTCAAATGTTTCAGCTCTTGTATATATTTAAATAATATATATTATTATAACTAGTTAAAAAATAGTCAAATAATTTAATTAACAACAGTAAGTGACACTAAATTTTCAAGTGATAATCAAAATTAGTTTCAAAAGATTTTGTTTTGCAATACCTTAAATTTTTTACTCGTATATATCTCATATGATAGTGTAGCAAAACAGCGACGCCTTTTGTTTCTCAATTAATTATTTTTACATAATAATCAAAATATTTCCTTTCAAAGGATTAGTACATAAAATAATATATATCACCCAAAAAATAATAATAACTTGCAAACCAATCATATCTAAGCATTAAAAGAAAAGAGTAACTATCTTTAGCACGAGAAAGACAAAAATAATCATCATGTAAAAAGATTCTATGATCCTTTAATAAGTATCCATGTGTATTTTCAATAATACATCGCATCATAGTTGAACTGTGATAACTAAGACGATCATGTCAAAGCATAAAAAGTTGTAAGATTTGACCACTTCTGGTGCATATAATTTAACTCTGTCATCCTTACTTTTATAAAATATAATCCAACGGGAAATCTTAAAATTTCTCTAATATGAACTTTTAAAACAATAGAGATATTTCAAATCTCTCTCATTTTTTGGTTTCAACATGATACTTATTGCGATGTATATCTTTGAAACTTAGTAGATTTCTTCGGGATCTACTAAAATATAACGCATCATCAATGGATAATTTTGTTCTATTTGAGGATATATCGCATGCTCTTCTGGAGCCTTCGATCATATTTGCAATACCAGATACAATATCAACATTAATTTCAGCTAATGTTAATTGCATAAAATATTTCTTAATACAAATAATTGTGTACGTATTGCCACTGTCTACTAAATATTGGTACTTCAAGACCAAAAAGAGACTCTAGTTTGTGCATTGATCGTTTTTAACAGTTATGCGTGGATCCAATATTGGTCCTTCGAGACCAATTTCACAATTACTTGAAATTTTGTATCGGTATTTCAAGACCAATTTCACATTTACTTGGAATCTTATATTGGTACTTCGAGACCAATTTCACAATTACTTAAAAATTTGTATTGGTACTTCAGGACCAATTTACGATCAATCTATATTTTAAATTACTTGAAATCATGTATTGGTACTTCGGGACCAATAAAAGACAAGAGTGTTT
Organism: Calophaca sinica; assembly: GCA_037113605.1. Classification (NCBI taxonomy): domain Eukaryota; kingdom Viridiplantae; phylum Streptophyta; class Magnoliopsida; order Fabales; family Fabaceae; genus Calophaca; species Calophaca sinica. Next base: position 50,864,641 of record CM073735.1, on the reverse strand, counting down.
GGCTATTCATTTATTTTGGTACTTCAAGACCAATTGTGAGGCAAATCTTGCAAACATTGAAGAATAGCGTCTTTTTAATCTTAGCGTAAAAAGATATGTATACATAAATTCTTACCTTAAAAAGAAGCATACATAAAAATTGCTACACCATTGAAGACTTGATCGTGCTTTGTAGCAATTGATGTGAACACTACTTGGTAGATACTACACCTGAATGTATTCTTCAGCTTTCATTTGGTGTTGAGAAAAGTTATTTCATCGTTTCTTCTAAGGACATAAGATTTCTTACACTTATACCTGTGTCTTTATGAATTTCAAGCAAACAATTCAACATTTCATTTTATGAATTAACTAATAAAAAAATTTCTCCATTTTTTTAAATAAAAAATAGACATAACAAAATACATATTATTTGTAAGAACAAGATCAAATGCATAATTTTCATAATCAAATTTTGAAAACTAACATAAATTTAAAAATATGAATTTGAAATTTAAAATACATAATTACCATATTAAATGTCATATTTTTATAGCAACAAATGTTGAACAATTAATTAAAGTATTATATCAGAAAATTAATATCTTTATATAGCAACAAATTTTCAAAATATAATTAAAGATCACATCTTTATATAAAACAAGGATAAGGATTCTAAAAATATATGAATCACAATAATAAGAATTACAATATATCACATACACAAAGATCCAAATTTATATGAAAACAAGTAAACAAATCAATGATAATATCTTTTGCAAAGAACACATGTTTTTACAAATGGTTAGACTAATTTTTTCAAGAACTAGAATTTAACGACTATTTTTTAGGAACTATGATTCAAAGGTTAATTCTTCGGGAATTAACATGTAAAGATCTCATCTTTAATATGAAAATAGGCAACGGGATTCAAATGTTAGTTCTTCATGAACTATCTTGAAAAGATACAATCAATAATTTTTTTTTCACTTTTCTTTTGTTTCAAACTGTATTAGGATCAAATCTAGTTCTTCAGGAACTTATGTAGCGCTAAAATAATCGTGTTGTTCTTCGGGAACTATACGCAGCACTAAAAAATTATGAGGTTCTTCAGGAACTATATGTAGTGATAAAAAAATTGTAAGGTTCTTTAGGAACTTCTCGTAGCACAAATTTTTTTTAAAGTTCTTCATGAACCAATCTCGTGCTATAAAGTTCTTCAAGAACTTTTGTATCCAATACAAAATTTCATTCATGGTCTAAAAGTCTAGTTTTTCAAAAACTATTGCATAAATTTTCATATAATGACGACCTATAAAACTTATAGTTTTGTGCAATCCTATAGGGATGCTTGAATATGAAATTCTTCCAGAATTCTATCAAGATTCTTATACACAATATGATAATCATATACTCAGACAATATGAGAATAAAATTTCCATGAAAAAACCTAAATAACATGAAAAACAAAAATATTAGAAAAACATGATCTTCCAAAGAGTGTATGACAACCACCTTAAAAATTAAATGGAGCCGCCACCAATATTTTATTTTTATAGGAAACATTGGAAAACCTAATTTTTGAATATTTTTGAATTTAAAAAAAAAGAAGGTCTTTGTACCAGATTTGGGTTCGAGAGTTGGTTACGCATAAGGAAGGTGTTAGCACCCTTATAACGCCCGTTGAGAAACGGTACCCTTTTAATTGTTTTAAAAATTTGTTTGCCTTAAATAATTAATTCCCTTTATTAAATTTTTTAAATAATAAGGAAAAGAAACAACAAAAATTATTAAAAAAAAGAAAGTTTTGTTATTGCATTTATTAGTATTTCATCTTCTTTTAATTAAACAAAAATACAAACTGAAGATAAGAATTGACTTCACAAGTTAATAATTTATTTATTTAAAAAAATACTTAAATGAGGAAACAAAATTCAAAAACTTTCTATTTTACTTTTAAGTCCCTCATTAATATAATAATTGCGAATTGGTCCCTATTCAGAGTTTGGCCCCGTTGGAAGACCAAAACCTAAAACGCGTATAAACAGAAAAGTAAAGAAGGGAGGATTTTTTTTAATTTATTTGCTTTCAGACCCCTTTTATCATATATTTATATTTCAGTCCTTTTTATAACATATTTGCAGTTTAGTCCTTTTTTATAATCTATTTGCAATTTAACCCTTTGTCTTGGATTTGGCCCCTTTGGAAGGCCAAATCCCGTAACCCTAATCTATACAATTTCACAGGACGCAAGGAGGCAGTGAGACGGAATCAGTAACAAACAACAATCATCAAGAAGGATGAAATCACGCTTTAGTATAGTTCATAGTTTTAGATTGAAGTTTAGATTACAATCAAGCCAAACAAATGCATGAACATGATATTAAGAATTTACAGAAATAAGAGGAAGAAGAAGAGAACAAAACCTGAATACACAGCTTTTATCCAAAAAGAAAGGATGAAATTCAGAACCCTAAGTTTCTAATAGTGTTTAAGAAAAAAAGAAAAAAACTAAAGACTCTCCTTCACGCCTAACTTCAGCTTCCTTGGAGATCTCCTGCTCTCACTCTCTCTGCCGTCCCCTCTCCAGGTCTCGGTTCCTAAGGTTCTCCCTTTCTTCACGTAGCAATTGGGTTGGCTTTTATAGCTCTTAACCTTCGCCTCTTCCTTTTCTGCAAAAGAAGCAAAAAAATCGGATTATACAAATAGATCAAATAAATCTAGAAACTTTTAAAAGAAAAACGAATCAAAGAAGATAATACTCCCTTTTGGAGCCGGATCTTTAAGGGAAACCATAGGATTTCCTCTGTGCTTCTCTGTACCCATGCATAAATCCAGGAGATAAGGGGAGATATGAGAGGAATTCGGTTTTTGTGGGATTTGGGAAATCTGAGAGATTTTTAGGGCGAGATCTTGGGTGTTGGTTGCGGCTAGGGTTTTGGAAAGGGAAAGAAGAGATGAGGTTGAGAAAGGGAAGGATGAGACTTGGCCGCGACGGCCTAGGGTTGGAGGTGAGGCTTGGCCACGGCTAGGGTTAGGGTGAGGAAGAGATTAAATGGAGGAAGGAGATAGGGATTAGGGTTTAGGATAAGATGGAGATGATGAGAGAAATGTGGGAGAGGGAGCGTGGATGAAGGGTGGTAGCGTGAATGGTGGAGGAGAAGATGAAGTTGATGGTGATGAAGGGAGCTGCGCCGCGTGAGGGAATGAAAGTGGGATTTGGATTGTGAAGGAAATGGCTTTTAGGTTAAAGGGAGGATGGGCTACGTGCGTGAGTTGGGCTGGGGAGCTTGAGGCGTGTGATGGTTGGTGTTGGGTTGGGCTACTATTAGCACCACCCAGTTTTATTTTTGGCACCCCCACTTTCTTTTAAAAACCCTTTTTTCTCTTTTTCTTTTCTTTTCTTTTCTTCTCTTCTATAATCTCCAAAAAAATATAATTTATTATTACTACTACTACTAAATAAATAAAATAAAAAGTTAAAATAAATAATAAAATAAAAATAAAAAGGGCCGGACAAAATTAGGGTACTACAGAGTGTGAGAAAGAAAACAAGTTCTTTCAATAAAACCTCTTTAAGCAATCACTCGTATGGTAGAGTCTCGTGCTGATAACGTGTTGTAAATACAAAAGAAAGTAGAGAGATAAGACAATAGAAATATAGACTCAAAGACCGGTTCTTCAAGAACCAGGATTTAAAGGCTAGTTCTTCAGGAACTAGCTATAATCTTTGTATTGATAATCTGATCAAGTGTGTACAAGGACAAACCTAATAGCCCTATTTATAGAGATAATGGGCTACTAGTTATGGACCAAATTAAGGGATATGGTAAAGATATAATGAGATAACAAATTAATATTGTTACGGACCGGTCCCGAGGCGAGTTCTAGTGTGCCCACCGAACCGGGGCGGATCGGCTTGCCTCGCTATCCGAAGCCGACGAGTTGCCACCGACCTGAGACGCGCCAGACCCGACCTCCGGTACGACTATCCCAATGATAACACCGAGCAGGGGAAGGGCGAGCTAACTCAGGACTCGCAAACCTTCTAGAAAGGGACGCGCCTGGAGACAACGCTTGGAGCCGTTGTCACCCTAAAGATTGAAGATCACGTAGCCAGCACGTAACGGGCTTGGCAGGCGCGAAATATCAGGAAGAGATGAGCTGATTCCCGAATTGTCAGGGAGGAGTTACCGCGCGCGGAAATCGGATCGGTAGTTATCCTCCTTCTGCGTGGCTCCACTATATAAAGGGGGCTGGACCCCCCAGGTTTGCATACTCTCTACTTACTCTAAACCCTAATACACTCTGTGCTCCTTCTCCTCCAAAGCCCTATCTAACTTAGGCATCAGAGTGTCTTTGCAGGTACCACCCCCCTTCATCGGACTCTGGAAGAAGGAATACTCAATCCCAAGGAGAAGGAGAGCTCTACCATTCCCAGCATCAACATTGGCGCCCACCGTGGGGCCCGGTAAAACTAACCCAGGCCTCAAGAATACCCCTAGCTGGATGGTGCGCACCAGGAGCACGGCGAATCACAGATCGCCACCGCGGAGTCATCACTCGGCGGTAACGAACGCCCACCACCAGACCCCGTTTTGGAGCTTCTCAGGGCAGAAAACGAAGAGTTAAGACGCCAGATCGCGGAAGCCCACGATCGCGAGGAAAGACGGGGCCACGAGACACCCTCGCGACCGGAAGAGACGGCCGAATCGTCCAGGTCGGACGCATCCAGCGCCACGGAGAGCCCAAGGCGAGAGGGCCACATCCGGCAGGCACCGCAGCGAGAGAACCGACCCTTCGAAATCGGGCTAACCTTGCTCCCCTTTGACGAGAGGGTTATGGCCGATCCGGTCCCAAAGCGGTTCCAAATCCCCAACATGGACGCTTACGAGGGTAAGACCGACCCCGAAGAGCACATTACCTCCTTCAACGCGCGGATGCTACTGATCGACGCATCCGAGGGCTTGAAATGTCGGACCTTTCCCTGCACCCTGAAGGGACCGGCCATGATGTGGTTCTCTAACCTCCCACAACGCTCGATCCACTCATTCAGGCAACTCACCGAGCAATTCGTGGCCAGATTTACCACGAGCCGAGCCTTCCGGAGAAACTCCACTTGCCTGGTCAGGCTCAAACAGAGGTCGGACGAGACAGAAGTCGCTTCATGTAGCGTTTCAACAACGAAACGGCTCAAATCAGAAATCTCAGCACCGATGTGGCGCTCCACGCCATAGTGTCAGCACTAAAGCCTGGTCCCTTCTCGGACTCCCTCGCTCGCCGGCCTGCAGGATCTCTGGACGAGCTGAGGCGCCGAGCAGTGGGGTATATCAACATGGAAGAAGTTGCCACCGCCAAAAGGGAAACCCAGAATCGGCAAGACAGGAGTAGAGATCCGCCCCGGGAGAGGGCAGAGAAAAGAAATGAGCGCCGAGGGCGGCAAGACTACGGAGGACGGTTCACTCCCTTGACAGTGGGAAGGGACAGAGTCTTGAAGGAAGCCTACACGGGCAACCTCATTACCTTGCCCCCTCGGAAGGACTCCCCACCATATGCGGATCGCCAGAGATACTGCGAATACCACCGAATATACGGGCACACCATAAATGAATGACAGGCGCTAAAGATAAAGATTGAAAAACTCATACAGGCAGGACATTTAGCGAAGTACGTGGACAAGGGGAATGGGGCGACCCCCAGAGAAAACGAAACAAGTCGTAGAAGATCTCGTTCACCCGAGCGCAGGCGCAACCGATCGCCGGCTCGGAGAGGGCGGGAAAGGCGTTCACCCGCCCGTCAACGCAGGAAGGGTCGAGACGAAGGTACCCCCTCACTCAATTTAATTGCAGGTGGTTTTGCAGGGGGAGGCGAATCTAGCAACGGTTGGAAAAGACACCTGAGGTCCGTCAATAGCTCAACGTCGCTATCGGCCCCGCCCGCGGCCTTACCGACCATATCCTTCTCGGAGAGGGATTATCGGGGAATAGATCGCCACCAGGACGACCCCATGGTGATCACAGTACACCTCGCTGGATTTAACGTCAGGAGAGTGCTCGTCGATCAAGGAAGCTCGGCGGACGTAATCTACAAAGAAGCCTTCGATCGACTCAAGTTACCGAGCTCGATTATCAGACCCTACCGAGGTACGTTAGTCAGTTTTTCAGGTGCTAAAGCTCAGGTGACTGGGTACTTCGACATCTTGCTCACCTTCAAGGCAGACGTCGGGGTCAAGACAATCGAAGCCCACCCCCTGGTGGTGGAAGCCGAGTCGGCCGCGGACATCGCCTACAACATGATAATCGGCAGAACTGTCATCAATGGGATCGGGGCCATAGTCTCTACCCCCCACTTGGCGATGAAGTTCCCCCTACCCGATGGGCAGATTGCTATGATACACGCCGACCAGAAGGAGGCGAGACAGTGTTACAGGAGAAGAGATCGCCCCAAGTCGAACTGCATGATTGAGCTCGATCCGAGGGGCGAGAGCGATTTTCGACCAGTGCCGGTCGATGACATCAAGGAGGTCGAAGTGAGAGGATCGGGCAAGTGCATACGGATCGGGACACAACTGCCCCAGCAGAGCGAACAGTCCCTGACGAAGGTCTTCCTCGACAACGCAGATCTGTTCGCATGGGGTCCGAAGGATATGCCCGGAATAGACCTCAAAGTGGCCTGTCACAAGCTAGCCATAGAAACACGGCCTTTCGCCGTTGCTCAGCGCAAAGAAGACTTGCCAGGGAAAAGAAGCTGACAGAGAAGAGACCTCAAAGCTCTTGAAAGCCGGGTTTATCAAGGAGATCAAGTACCCAACTTGGCTTTCCAACGTCGTATTGGTCAAGAAGAGCAATGGTAAGTGGAGGATGTGCACTGACTTCACCAACCTAAACAAAGTCTGCCCTAAAGACCCATACCCCCTTCCTAGCATCGATGCTCACGGTGGGCGACACGTCAGTGGTACCAGTGCTCGGTTTCATGGATCGTGCTCTGGTACAATCAGATCAAGATGCACCCACTCGACGCGCCAAAGACGGCTTTCATGACGGAAACCTCCAACTTCTACAGCGTCACTATGCCCTTTGGTCTGAAGAACGCAGGGTCAACTTACCAGAGGATGATGGATGAGGTCTTCGCCAAGCAGATCGGGAAGACGATCGAGGTGTATATGGACGACATGGTGGTCAAGACCTCCAGCTTCGAGGCACACTACCGAGACCTCCAGGAAGTATTTGACATTATGAGAAAATATGACATCAGGCTTAACCCCGAGAAGTGCTCGTTCGGGGTGCTCGGAGGCAAATTCCTGGGGTTCATGATCACCCACAGAGGCATTGAGGCCAACCCCGACAAGTGTCGAGCAGTGATGGAGATGCGCAGCCCGAGCTCTATCAAGGAAGTGCAAAGACTCGCTGGTCGCATCGCGACCACTTTCCAGGTTCGTAATTGCTCGTTCTGGCGACAAATCGCTTCCTTCTACCAGGTACTCGGAAACCGACTTCGGTTCGAATGGACCGACGAGTTTGAAACGGCTTTCAGAGGCTCAAGGAGTTTACGGCGTCACCACCGGTCCTTACACGGCCCACCAAAGGCCCCTCTCCTCCTGCACCTGGCGACACCGACACCTCGATCGGCTCGGCCAAGATAGAAGAAAGATACCGAGCGGCGCCCGATTTGCCGTGAGCAAAGTCCTCCACGGGCGAGCTAAGGTACCGTAAGGTAGAGAAACGGCGCTCGATAGTGACCTCCGCGAGGAGATTGAGACCTTACTTTCAAGCGCTGCGGTGGTAATCAAAGCGGACTACCCGATCAAAAGGATCTGCGCAGGCTTGAACTATCGGGCGAATGGTGGCGTGGTCGATAGAACTCTCCGAATTCGGATCGGTATGAGCCAGAGGACCCATTAAATCACAAGTTTTGATCGACTTTATTGCGAGCTAACGCCCCGAGGTCGGTAGCATCGACGCCCACGTGGGCCAGCTCCTCCAATTCCAAAGCAATGAGCAGAATCATCGTTGAAAGCCCTGCAGGAATTAGCGTCGAATAGGCACTCAGGTTCCTATTCCAAGCTAGCAACAACCAAGCTGAGTATGAGGCTTTACTACTCGGTCTCAAGCTCGCATGGGAGCTGGGCGCCCAAACGCTCCAAGTCAGGAGCGACTCCCAGCTGATGATCAACCAGGTCAAGGGCGAGTACCAGTGTCGAGACGACATACTCGCCCAGTATGCTCAAAAAGTCAACGCCATGATTCAGAACTTCCAAGAGGTCCAACTCGAGCACATCCCTCGAGAACAAAACAACAAGGCAGATCTGCTGGCAAAGTTAGCTAGTATGAAGACCGAGGGACAGCTCCATACAGTGGTCGTCCAAACTTTAAAGTCACCAAGCATCGCGACAGCCGGAAACTACGCAGTGATCAGCTCGGATTCTTGGATGAAGGACATCATTGAATACTTGAAGCAGGAAGGCGCCGAGGACCCGGCGAATCACGCAGGTCCAACGGCGATCCGCATTACACTCTGTCGAGACGGACTTTACATAAGAGGTTTCTCACGACCCACTACTCACTGCATAGAAATCGATTCGAGTATGTTATGAGGGAACTACATGAGGGTATCTGCGGGAACCACTGTGGAACTCGGACCCTGGCAGCTAAAATCCTACGAGCAGGCTACTACTGGCCGACGCTCAGATCGGATTGCCTGGAATACGTAAGGAAGTGCGACAAGTGCCAAAGGTTCGCCAAACGAGACCACCTTCCACCGGAAGTCCTGCACGAAGTCATCGCCCCTTGGCCCTTCATTACCTGGGGGCTTGACATACTTGGCCCCTTTCCCCTTGCACCGGGCCAACTCAAGTTCATCGTAGTCGCCATAGACTACTTCTCCAAGTGGATAGAGGCGTGTCCACTGGCGACCATCACTTCCGAGAGGATCAAAAATTAAATGCAGAAAAGCCTGGTTTGCCGCCATGGCCTACCCCACACTATCATCACAGATAACGGCACACAGTTCACCAGCACAGTGTTCAAGGACTTCTGCAAAGGTCTAGGAATCCGACGTGTCTACGCCTCCGTCGAGCATCCACGAACCAATGGTCAGGTCGAGGCCGCAAACAGGATTATCCTGAATGGCCTCCGCAAGCGGCTGGAGAGGGCCAAGGGCGACTGGGCGGAAGAACTCTGCGGGGTGCTGTGGGCATACCACACCACCCCCCAGTCGGCAACAAATGAAACACCTTTCCGGCTAATGTATGGAATGGAGGCCATGGTGCCAGTAGAGCTCGGTTCCACCTCAGCAAGGAGAGAGCACGCTCAGGCATTGACGCCAGAGGAGGCAAGAGTTGAGCTCGATCTCCTAGAAGAAACTCGGGAACTTGCTCGTGTACAAACCTTTGCAACTAAACAGCGTGTCGCTAAGCACTACAACTCCAGAGTCCGACCAAGGACTTTCAAAGAAGGAGACCTGGTCCTCCGGAAAGTTGAACTGGCTCGAAAAGACGCAAGGAAGGGCAAGCTAGGGCCGACATGGGAAGGGCCATACCGCATCAGATCGGAGCACCGACACGGCGCATACCACTACAACAAATTCTAAAAAAGATGGCGCTCCTTTAAGCAGCGCTTAAAATAAAAAACGCTACTTTATGTCATACGTAAACAATAAACAGCGCTTACTAACTAAGCGCTACTGTTTAGTACATATAATAAACAGCGCTTAGTCCTTTAAGCTGTTTATCTTTAAATAATAAAAAGACGGCACATTAAGCAGTAGCTTCAAAACATGAAACGCTGTTTTTGTGTTAGAATAAACAGCTTTTAGACTTAAGCGCTGTTTTTCTTACTAATAAGCGCCGCTTTCTTACTAAGCGCTGTTTTTGGTCAGTTTATTAAATATATGTATTTCCCTCCTCTCATTTCGCATCCGTAAGCACTGCTTTCTCTCTGTCATCAACTCTCTCTTCGCAAACTCCACCGTCGCCGCCTCCATCTCTACCATCGTCGTCCCCTCAACGAGATCGTGTGCTTCAAAAGCCGGAGATCGTGAGCTCGCCCAAAGCTCAAACCGAAGCTCGTCCAAAAGCCGGAAACCGAGCTCGTCCGTCGCCCTCCAAAAGCTGAAACTGAGGTCGCCCAAAAGCCGGAAACCGAGCTCGTCCGACGCCCTCAAACTGAAATCCGAGCTCGTCCAAAACTCGTCCGTGCCCTCCATCCGAAGCTCGTCCGTCGTCCTCAAAACCTGAAATCCGAGCTCGTCCAAAACTCGTTCGTCGTCCTCCATCCGAGCAAAAGCTGCTGGCGGCGCTCGGCCTCCGTCCTCCCCCCGCCTCCATCTCCAAACTCCTGTTTGCGTCCATTTCAGTGTATGGCCACTTTGTCTCCATTTTGTATCTCGATTCCACGTTGGTTTCTGTTGTTGGTGGTTCGTTAGTTTTTTGTCTCTGTTCGATTTTGTTTGATTTTGTTCACTGTTGACCAGTTTGGAATTAGAAGGGTTTGATTTTGTTTGATTTTGTTCACTGTTGTCCAGAGATAAATTAGAAGTGTTAAAGATGCTTGGAATCAGTTTGTTAAAATGTATGATTAGTAAATATATATGCATATCGGATGGGAATCAATGGAAAAATGACCAATGAATTTTGTTGTGGAACCCGATTTTGGTTTTTTGGTTTGAACAATGAATTTTGGAATGTTAAGGTATTGTATATATTTTGGAATGTCCATATTTTAGGGAGACTCGCCAAAATTTTGTTAGAATTTTGATCTAGTCTGTGTGTTGATTTTAAGAGCGATGATAGTTTTAGTCTTGCTTTATTTAAATGGGGTTTTTCTGTTGTTTTACCTCTCAATCCATAGGTAAAATATGGATCGAAAGTGGATGTCCGCCAATCGTTTGTCGAAGGAATATAAGGATGGAGTGAAAGATTTTATTGGGTTTGTAGTTGGGCATACAAATGCAGGACCATAGTAGAATCATATGTCCTTGTTTAAGTTGTTGTTATACAAACAAAATTAGTGTTCGGGAATTGGAATGGCATTTAGTGAGCAATGGGATTGATCAAACTTATACTGTTGGACAAAGCACGGTGAGACAAGAGGTGAATCTTCTAATATGAGGAATAGTGGGAGATATGCGTCGAGAGGACACCGCTACAAATACATATGATGGTGACCGTTTTGAAGATATGTTAAATGCGGTTGAAGAAGATCTTCGTGATTGTCCTCAAATGTTTGAGAAGTTGATGAGTGATGCGGAGAACCAGTTATATGAGGGTTGTACTAAATTCACAAGATTGTCGGCAATGTTAAAGTTGTTTAACTTGAAGTCGGGCAATGGATGGGTGATAAGAGTTTTACGGACTTACTCACCTTGTTGAAAGATATGTTGCCTAATGATAATGTGCTTCCTAGTAGGACATATGAGGCTAAACAAATGTTACGCTCTATTGGCATGAGCTATGAGAAGATACATGCTTGTCGTAACGATCGGCATTTTATTTCGTAATGAATATGCATCGTTAAAGTCATGTCCAAAATGTGAAGCCTCACGGTATAAGAAGGAAAATTCGGCTCGAGAGAAGGTATTGTGGTATTTTCCCATAATTCCCAGATTCAGCGTATGTACCGTAGTTCGGAAGATGCAAAAACCTGACATGGCATGAGGATGAAAGGATTCAAGATGGCAAGCTACTCGGCACCGTGATTCTCCTCAATGGAAAAAAATTGATATTGATTATCGATTTTGGGAATGAACCAAGAAACTTACGACTTGCATTGTCTCATCGATGGATTTAACCCACATGGTGTTCAAAGTAGCTCTCACGATTACATGGCCCGTGATTTTGGTGATTTATAACCTACCTCCATGGCTATGCATGAAGCGAAAATATATGATGTTGTCTTTGTTAATTTACGGGCGAAACAACCAGCAAATGATATCGATGTATATTTGGCTCCTTTAATTGAAGATTTGAAGCAAATGTGGGAGACAGGTGTGGGGGTGTATGATAGGTATAGAGAAGAAAGTTTCACCTTGAGGGCTATGATTTTTCGGCACAATTAATGATTTTCCAAAGATATGGTAACTGTCGGGATATAGTACCAAAGGTCGGTGTGCATGCCCTATATGTGAAGATAGTACAGATTGGATTCGGTTGGAACATGGTAGGAAGAATGTCTTTCTTGGGCATCGCAGATTTTTGCATCCAAATCATCATTATCGGTCATGGAGAAAGGCATTCAATGGGAATACGTAAGAAGAGCGGAGAGCTCATTTGCCTCTGACGGGTACACAACTGTTAGAAAAAGTAAAAGATTTGAATATTAAATTCGGTAAACCTTTGCGGGAGACCTTGCCACGAGGGTGGAAGAAAAGGTCGATTTTCTTTGAGTTGCCATATTGGAAATCATTATACGTAAGACATTTCGTTGATGTGATGCATGTTGAAAAAATATTTTTGATAGTCTCGGTGGTACCTTACTTAATGTGCGGGAAGACTAAAGATGGCATCAATGCAAGGCTGGACTTGGTTAGTATGGGATTGAGACGAGAGTTGGGACCGGTAAAGAAAGGAAACGTCGTACATATCTACCTCCCCGCTCATACTCTATCTAAAAAGAGAAAAGAGATTTTTGTAAGTTTCTTGATGGAGTTAAGGTTCGGAGGGTACTCTTCAAACATTAAGAACCTCGTATCGATGAAAGATCTCAAGTTAAAGGGTCTAAAGTCTCATGATTGTCATGTTCTCATGGAGAATTTGCTACCCATAGCTATACGATCTATTTTGCCTGACAAAGTGCGGAATACCTTAAGTAAACTTTGTTTCTTCTTTAAGGCAATTTGTAGTAAAGTGATTGACCCTGGAAAGTTGTCAGCCTTGCAAAAAGAAATTATTCTGACTTTGTGTGAGCTTGAGATGTATTTCCGCCTTCATTCTTTGACATAATGATTCATCCGACAGTTCATCCGGTTAGGGAGACACAATTGTGTGGGCGGCTTATATGAGATGGATGTACCCGTTTGAGCGTTACATGAAGATATTAAAAGGGTATGTGAAAAACCGATCACGACCAGGAGGGTTGTATTGTTGAGCGGTATATAGTCGAAGAAAATTTGTTGAATTACATGCAGGAGTATGTATCGATATTGAACATTCTATAGAAATTTGCCGCGGTCTCGTCCACCACAGGAAGAAGTGAGGGGAGGATTCTTGGACTTGAAATATAGACTATATCAAGGAAAGAATGGGAACAAGCGCACTTATATGTTTTACGCAACGCCGATGAAGTTGAGTCATATGTTGTAAAACAAAAGGACATACTCAAGAGCTTGTACCCAAATAAAAGTCAAAATTGGTTAACAACGAACCTGATCGGTGTTTTATAAAATGGTTGAAAGAATACATTTCTGCAGAGTTTCTTGCAAATCCTAGCTCGGTTTGAAAGATTGAGATGGTTAGCTAAAGGTCCAGATATACATGTTAGTTCTTACAGGTTATCTCATTAATGGGTACACTTTTTATACAAAAGAACATGATGATCGGAGGAGAATACAAAATAGTGGAGTGACTCTTGTAGTGAAGCTATGCATATATCAAGTGCTAAAGATAGAAATCCCATATATGCGAATATGTCATACTTGGGGTCATTGAGCGATATGGGAGTTGGATTACAAGATGTTTCAGTGCCTGTGTTCCAATGCAAGTGGGTTGATAATAACAACGGTGTACAAATGGATGAGTTGGGGTTCAATGCGGGTGAATTTTAATAAGTTGGGATATAAGGATGAGCCCTTTATTTTAGCATCGCAAGCTCAACAAGTGTTCTATGTCACCGATCCAATTGATATGAATTGGTCCATTGTTATATTGAATAACAAAAAATTGTTAATGAGATTGATGATGAAGCACATGAATATCTTGACATTGAGGATGACCACTTTCTTGGGACATCACAATCATTGTTTGGGGCAAGTACACATATAGAGGATGATGTGTATATTAGAAATGATCATAATGAAGGGCTTTGGATCAATCCATTATTTCATAAGGGATGCGCAAATCTGAATAAAACGAGAAAAAGGAAAAGAGTTGCTTAAATGTACATGTATGTAGTGAATGCTATTTAATTTTTATTAATTTATTGATCAATTAAATGTGTATACATTGATTTCTTTATTAATTTTTATTAATAACTTATGTGTATAATTTTTTGGTAAATGGCATCTGAAAGTGATGATAGTGTTCTGAGGCCCCCAAAAGGGGACTCAAGGCCCCATGGACCGACTTTTAAGAAGAAACTCATCCGTGAGAGGAGTAAAGGAGTTGCAAAGCGTGTGGTAAGATACTTGTCGATTAAATTTGTACACTAATACTATTTTTTTAGTTGAGTATCTAAATTTGTACACTAATACTATTTTTATAGGTTATATGGAATGCTAAGGGTCAACCAATTGGTGAAAATGTTAATGACTTTATTCAATTCATTGGGGCCCACAGTCTGAAAAGCGGTCCCAATTAGCCGCGATAATTGGAAGGATAAGGATCCATATTTGAAGGAGCTAAAAGATGAGATATGGGTGAGATCTGGTATATAAAAATGGGATTAATTATCATTGGTTAGTTGTATTGTTTTTTAATTTATCTAAACATACTTATAGTCTACCATTTTGTTTATAATGTTCTTGCGAAGCATTTTGATGTTGATGAGACCGAAAGGATATTACACTTAGGTTAGTGGAAGATCACACCGAATTTCGAGCTGCGTTAGCGAACAAGTGGTTGAGAGACCAACACGGAACATCGGACATCGACCTCCAAAGAAATATGCATCGTTCATAGAACAGGATGATTGGAGCGCTTTTGTAAGAAGACGCATACAGAAGATGAAGAATATATAGTATGTACAATAATATTTATAACTTTTATATATGACATTAAACCATGCATTAATATATTCTTATGTTTTTATGTAGAGAATAAGCAATGAAAATCGGCAAAGCGTCAAATCCTCCATACCCTTATAGAGGAGGGTTAAAGGTATCCGCATTGAGGAAGAAATGGTATGTACAATATCTTTAATTATAACTTGTTTTAACGCATCTCTTGGTATGTACAATTTCTTTCTTACTTTCTCTCAATTTGTTTGTTCACATGTACAATTTGTTGGAGTCAGGAGAAAATGCAACTTCTCAATCCATTGATCGATCTTGTTTGTGGATAGAAGCCGTGAAACAAGAAGGGTGACATTGAACATCTACCCACTAGAGAAGTGGTGATAAAATTGTAAGTATGATAACATTAATTAACGGTTAAATTAATGATATTATTTAATAATATTTAATAATATTTGTGTCTCGCAGAATGAACTGTCAATGTCTATGTCAGATTTGTCTGGTCAAGACATCCTTTCCCAAGCCATACCCATCAAGGAGTATCCTGGTCGGGTAAGAGGCGTGGGATGTGGCGTCTCCTGTATGCTATCTTTGGATCACGAAGCGCGTAAGACGCCATGCCGATGCTAGTGAAACGAGAAGAATTGAGGAGAATGGTAACTCAGCTATACCAAAAAGTTCAGGAATTGGAAGATAGGAAGAAGGATAAAGATGAAGTGGAGAGGAACGAGCATCAGTCACCTATCCCTAACCCAAAGAGTGTTAGAGATAGTTGCACTATTGTGAGTCCCGAGGTAATAATCGTTACATTTCTTTTTATACTTTCTCACCTAAGTATTCAAAGATTTAACATATTAATATTTCGTTTATCATTGGTTTAGGGCATTTATGAGTGCAGTCTATATTTGACAAGTCCAGCATAGCGAATGGTTGGTAAGGGAATGTTGTATAATAAACCAGGTGTGTCACTACACAACCTTCCCTTACCTCCTAATCATGTAAAAGTTAGAGTTGACGTTGCACTTGAGGAGATGCACTATTGCCTGTACCATTGGAGGCGGCAGATGTGATGACAGTGGAGCAGGCAATAGGAACCTATGTGGCATGGCCAAACCACCTCGTAGTTACAAGTGATATGGTGCGTATATGTTAAAGTATATGCTTCACTATCATATAGTGCATATATTTATTAAATTACGTGCTCACTCACTAACTAGTCAATATGTTGGAATGCAAAATATGTAGGTATCCCCAACATCCAAAGCCAAGGACAAAGGCAAGGGCAAGCTGCCTATAGCTAGCAAGAGTGTTGGCAAGCGACCAACAAATGGGTCATTCACATCTCCGGTGAAGAAGGTCATGGTATCTCGGCCTCCTACTCACCTTTCTGATTTTACAATTTATCTTAGAGTCCATATGGCAACAAAGATGGAGGCGAGATACCATTAAAGTACCAATGGATGAATCAATTTTGGGTTATGAGCACGACCTAAGAGCTGGTGTTGATGGTGCACTTCAAGAAATTCTTAATGACAACCTATGGTTAAGTGAAAGCTGTTATTAGTGTATATCTCAGTCTTGCATTAAATTTTAAAGTATCCAATGATTTTTATTTTTACACTAAATATTTATGTTATTGTTAATGCATTAATTTGTATGCATGTTTTAATTTAAGGTACTTGTATCAAGAGATATTGATCCCACAAGAACAAACTCAAAGAATTGTATTTTTGTGCCCACAACGGACACAAATGGAATCATGGAATCTCGACATGTCCGAGTATGTCATTCACCGCTTGACATTAGCAAATCGACTTTGAGACTTTGTTTTTGTCACCTTGCAGCGTAGTGTAAGTCATTTAATTTAATCAATATTACTAAATTTATTGAAATGTGTTTACTTTCTTATATTTTTTTGTCCAACATTTTTGTAGGGATCATTGGTTATTGTTAGCGATTAACTTGAATCAAAACGTTGTGTACTATCTTGATCCATTGCGTGTACATATCAACATGCGCAAAACAATGAAAGAGAAGTACAATCAGTAAGTGTGTATAAATCATAGATATGTATATATATATATATATATATATGTATGCAATTTCTTAAACGTTTAAGTTACTTGTAATATTGAAGTGTTTATTTGTTTATGTTTGGCCTACGTGACATCTTGTCTTTGGTGGTGGTATTTGTTTAAGTTCTGGTGTTTTATAAATTTTGGAATGTCCATATTTTAGGGAGACTCTGCCAAAATTTTGTTAGAGATTTTATATATATAGCCTATGTGTCCATATTGAATGATTTTGTTTGATTTTGCACTTAGGGCAATCCTCCTTTATCGAAGAAACAAGTCTCGATTTTCTAAATTTACTCCACCTAAATGGATACCGATAAAGGTATTTATATCAAATGTTTATGCAATTATTCAAATTACCAAAAATAAAAACAATTAATTTCATATTTTTGGTTTTATAGTGTCCTCGCCAACCTAACTCGATGATTGTGGCGATATGTTTTAAAGTTTCTCAAGGATATTGTCGTTCATAATCAAGCAGAAATTCCAACAGGTATGTTTGTAAGAATTTCAAAGTTTATATAATTTTTTTTCTTTTTACGCATACCATTTGAATGCTTATGTTCAATTCTAACTTCATTTAATTTTTATTTCGCAAAGATCTTATCACGATTGTCAATTCGACACATACTGATCATACAGAACTCAAAGAAGAGTGGTGTCGATATTTTACTACAAATTTTATGATTTATAAGCAGATAGAAGAAGATTAATATTAATGTTTAGGTGAGTTTTTGTTAAATTTCTTTTTTTTAGTTTAGCATACTTGAATTGGAAAGGTTCACATGAAATTAGCAATAAAATTCCTTTTTATCTTGCCTAATATTTTATATATTTTATGTTGGTCATTTGGTATGATATGTTATGTTTTACAGGTATTTTTATATTTTGGAATGTCCATATTTTAAGGAAAACTCTGCCAAAATTTTGTTAGAATTTTGACTTTGTATGCATGTTTAGTTCTGATGTGAGAAGAAGAAAAAGATATTACTATTTAGGTAGGATTTGTAGCATGACATGTGCAATATTTTAGTGATCTATTCTCAGATAATTGTAAATTTGACTATGAAATATATTGTACTTTATTTATGTTAATGTAAGGATATGTAGGAATTTATGAAAAAATTACATTATAATGTTAAATTTTGATGTTGGGGAATGTTGATGACAATTTTGATTGCATTTTGTGTTATCACTATTATGCAAATGATATAATGTAAATGTGAGAGAACTAAATTTAATAAAAAAGGAGAATAAACCATTCAATAATGAAGCGGCGCTATTGTATAAAAGACAGCGCTTCTAAAAGGAAGCGCTAATTATACAAAATAAACCGCTTCAAGATGGAAGGCCGCTTATTTGTCTATACATAATAACGCGCTTCAATAAAGAAGTGCTTATTGTCTATACAATAAACAACGCTTCATTATTGAAGGCTTATTGTGCTTATTGTCAGACAATAAACAGCGCTTCCTAATTGAAGCGCTGTTTATTGTCCATTTTCAGCAGCGCTTCATAAACGCTGTTTTTTTGAAATACAATCAGCAGCGGCTTAATTTTCAGCGCTTTTAAGCTAAAAATAAGCGCTGTTTATTGCCAAAACTTGTTGTAGTGTACGGACTAGAAGAACTATCCGGAAAAGCAATACCGAGGACCTGGAATGCTACGCACCTCAAGCTCTACTTTAGCTAAACACTTGTAAACGGATGGCGTACTCTTTCCTTTACAAACCCTTTTTCCCACTGGGTTTTTGGTTTGGAAAGGTTTTAACGAGGCGCATCCTTCTTTCCCTTTCTTCCCCATTTAATAAAAGTCAACCCCCATTGCATTTAGAGTGTTTTAACTAAAAATCACCGAGTCCCGAGCTCGGAAGGTCTTAACCGAGCAACAGACCCCAGTGGTCCTAAACCCAAGTCAGCATAAAGGCTTGGTGGGCTCATTCGCAACAGGTCCTAAACCCAAGTCAGCATAAAGGCTTGGTGGGCTCATTCGCAGCTCGACCCCTGTGGTCCTAAACCCAAGTCAGCATAAAGGCTTGGTGTGCTCGTTCGCAGCTCGACCCCTGTGCTCCCAAACTCGCTCGCAGCTCGAGGCTCGGAACGTCTTGCTCGACCTATACGATACATTCAATCTCAAACCCAAGTTAGAATAAAAACTTGGTAACCTCGTTAGAGGATCCGAAGCTCACTATCCGACCTAAAGGTTTCGTAAGAAAACTGCTACTCGGCCTATACCGGTCCGCGGAGAAATTGTCTCAACTTCAGTTGACACAAGTTTTATTCGGGGGAAGCCACCCGGGGACTACCCTAGCCGAGTAGCAACTACCCGAGCACAGTAACCAACAAATTGCTAAAGCAGAAAACAGAGAAGACAACGATTAAGCTTAGCCAATTTCATTAACTCAAAACAAAATACAAAAGAGCAGCTTGTAGAAGAGCGGGTACATCATCAAGACGGAGCAAAGCAAAGTAAAACAAATTACGCAAGGGCATTCCCTTGGTCTTCAGCTCGGTCCCCGACGATCTCATCGGCCGCAAGACTCTGACTAACAGCCGCCAAGTCAAGACCAACTCCGGCCTCCTCGCCCCCAGGCTCCTCCTGATCAGCACAGCCTTCTTCCTCGTCCTCCTCTTCCACAATCTTTCCCTCTTTCACTACCTTGGTGAAATCGAGCTCGGAGATGTCCAGATCGGGGGCGATCACCTTCAACTGCGCAACGGCATTATCAAACCCTTCCTTATACTGAAGGGCACTATACTCACGATACTCCTCGACCCGAGCAGCTTCGGACGAGGACTTCTCCTTCTCTTCCCGCAGTTGACACAACAAAAGGTCATTTTGGGCCTGGAGTTCCTCCCGCTGCACCAGTAGAGAAGCGTTGCTCCTGTTCAAATCATCCCTTGCCTCCGAGAGGCGAGCATAGTCCTCTTGCAACTTGCCCATCTTCTCCTCAAGCTCACCAAGCGCGATGGCCTTGCTTTGGTACTTTCTCTTCGCCAGCTCGGCTTCAGTCGCCCGTGCCCTTATCCGATCAGAAAGGAACTGGGCCATAACAGAAGTATGGAGCCCGTAGAGACCCAGTGCCTTGCACAAACCCAGCTCGCCCGCCTCGGCCATGCACCTGTCGTTGGACCTACGCATGATCTGATCTATCTGGTTGGAGCGGTCGAAGCCGACGTTCCAAAGGTAATCCTCGGCGTTCTCGCCTTGGTCGGCAAATTCCCCAAGGTGGAGGAACCACCGAGCCATCGAGGGGATATTGGAGGAATCCCCACGAGGTCCCCTCGGCTCCTTTGTAGAAATTTGTTCGGGCAAAGTCGGGAGCACGCAGTCGCTTCTTAGTAACCTTGGCGGACGAGGGGGAAGCGGCTGCATCAGAAGGAAACGACCCAGGAGCTTGGGCGACCTTTCCTCTTTGAGCTCTCTTGAGGAGCTCGACCATCTCTTTCTTGCTCATCTTCGGAGCCATTGTACCTGAAAATAAAGTGAAAGTTAGTACTCATGTTCGGGCTGAGAATCATGCTAAAGGATGATAATGAGACTTACTTAAGTAATCCCTCCACTGGGGCGGATCCTTTAGAGCCCGGGTGAGGAGAGGACCACAATGCAACGTGGGCAAACGAGCAAGAAAGTTCACTATCGTCTGGTCGGTGACCGACAATGAATTAAAGTCCACCTCTTTTATGGGGCGAGGATTGAAGCTCCAGTAAAAAGGAAACAAGGGCTCGTTCTGAGCAGAAAAGAAAAAGGGATCCCCTCTCCTTACCCGGATTTTGAAGAAATCAAGCTTCCAGTTCTTATAAGACTGGTCGAAAAGCTCAAGAATATAAAAACCAGGTATTTTATTGAGCGAACACCACTTAAGCTGCTTACCAAGTCTGAGCTGGAAAAAACTGAAGAAGAGAGCAGCAGCGGGGGTAACCCCAAAGTACTCTGACACGAGCTTAAAGGCTCGGATAAAAGCCCAGCTGTTGGGGTGTAATTGCGAAGGGGCCGCGTCCAACCATTGGAGGACCTCGCACTCAAACCTACTTAAGGGAAAACGGAGGCCGATTCGCGTAAAGAAAGTTTTGTAGAAGAAACAAAAGTCGGGAGAACTAGACTCGCCCTTGTTAAAGCATACTCGGTCGTCGGGAGAGCAGGGGAGGCAAGTTACCTCCTCGTCTCGATCCCGGTTCGGCGTAAATGACACACTAGACCGAAGGGCGGCCACCGATGTCCGAAAAATGTTGGAAGCCACCCTGAGTACATCGGGGTGCACCCAGGCGTAGGGAGACCTATTATCTCCCACTCGGCGCTCGCCCCCCTTATGAAGTGAGTACGAGGGAACAGACGCAGAGGGGGAGAGGTGGAACCCAGGAGGTGGGAGGAACCACCTGGAGAGGCACTGGTCACGACCACCGCTTGACGGTAGCCCTCAGTGGCGAGCCTCGGCATAGGGTGGCGTAGAAAGGTCAAAAGACGTGCTCGTCGTTTCAGACGACGAGCCGCTCTCGGAACTCAAAGGTATGGGGGAAGGGGGACGACGAGAAGAAGAGGAAAAAGCCATTAATGAAGAACAGTAGCAAGACTTACCAGGAAATGCGAAGGAATGAGGGTGGGACAGCCGCTTCGAATCTGACGCAAAGGAAGATAGCAGGCGAAGCGTCAGGGAAAGCGAGCGAAGAAGAAGAGAAGGAAGGAGAGGGTGGCTTTATAACCCCGCAGAAGGGAAGTGAAGGGGCGAATCAATCCGAGCCCTCCATTTGCGAAACCAGGTGAAGATCTAGCGGTTCGGGTTGCATCAGATGATCGACGGTGAGAAGAGAAACGGTTGAGTAAACGTCTCATCTGAGTCCCATCACGTGGCGAATCGCCGAGTAAAAGCGCGACACGTGAAGCGCGACCCCAGACAAACAAGCTCGGGACACGCCCGAGCCTCGGTGACTCGACTCGGATACCGCCCCAAGGACATTAGATAGACCCTCCGCCCTTTCGTGCAAAGAGTCTAAGGGGCTTGTGTTCTGGGCCGATCCCGGCGAGTTCTAGTGTGCCCATCGAACCGGGCGGATCGGCTCGGTTCTCGCTTATCGAGCTTGACGAGTTGCCACCGGGCACGAGACGCGCCAGGACAGGCCTCGATGCGACTATCCCAATGATAACACCGAGCAGGGGAAGGGCGATTTAACTCAGGACTCGCGAACTTTCTAGAAAGGGATGCGCCTGGAGACAACGCTTGGAGCCGTTGTCACCCTAAAGATTGAAGATCACGTAGCCAGAACGTAACGGGCTTGGCAGGCGTGAAATATCAGGAAGAGATGAGCTGATCCCCGAATTGTCAGGGAGGAGTTACCGCGCGCGGAAATCGGATCGGTAGTTATCCTCCTTCTGCGTGGCTCCACTATATAAAGGGGGCTGGACCCCCCAGGTTTGCATACTCTCTACTTACTTTAAACCCTAATACACTCTGTGCTCCTTCTCCTCCAAAGCCCTATCTAACTTAGGCATCAGAGTGTCTTTACAGGTACCACCCCCCTTCATCAGACTCTGGAAGAAGGAATACTCAGTCCCAAGGAGGAGGAGAGCTCTACCATTCCCAGCATCAACAGATATAGTCATCCATCAAATCAACATATTCATAACAAATTTAAACTTTTGTTGCTTTTTATGGAACCGACAAATATCTGTTTTATGAAAGCTATCAATATACGTTAGTTTTTTTTTTAACCAATGTATCCTCCACGCGTAACTGCAGAGACTAATCCTTCGAGGTAACTGAGATCTATTTAAGGGGTTGACCTCTTCTAACAGATGTTTTTCCATACACACTGACCTGTGATCGAACTCAGGACCAAATAGTTAAAGAACTATCTACTACTTGTGTCACACCATGTTGGTAGGAGTAATACGTTAGTTGGTTATTAATTATCTGTTTGTTACAAATATTTTAACTGTAAAGTTGTTATAGGCTCCCTCTCTGTGTGTTATCTTATCTACACGGCAGCTATACATACTGCTATTTTGTAAATCAGTTTGATCAATGAATTATACGAGGCATTTTCCTCTATATTATAAAGGTGTGGAGGTGTTGTTATGTTATGTCACGCAAGCCAAATGCCAATCCTTTTGTTTGCTGACGACGTTTTGCTTAGGGCAGCAAAGGAAGCGAAAAGGGAGAGCACAACAATGGGGCCAAATTGGCTTGAACTTCCGATCTAAACATCCTCCAGAGGCTTAGTGCCGTTGAAATCGTGACGAGTACGTATGTCAAGTGTGCCCTTTATGGTGGAACATCTGCAAGGATCCTATCATGTGGCGCACCATTCACATGACTGAAGATGACTATTCATACTGCGATTTGGTGAAGATTCAAGATTTGTATGCTGTTGATCGAAGTTGTGGTCACCTGGAAGATATTCGTATTGAGGATTTTGGCACTGATGAACTCCTTAAATACATAGCTGATAGGTAATATCACTTTTTTGTTGCTTTCCTTCAAAGTGTAACGATTTTTTTATCATTAGTAATTCTCATTCTTTGGATAACTTGTTGGTTAATGATGGCTATAATACATAAAGATAATTCTTTAGCTTCTAGGAGGCCAAGTACCGACTATCTAATTACTCTAGGGGGAGCACCAATTTTCTGGAAGACAAAAAGGCAAGCAGTGGTGGCAAAGCCCTCAGCTGAAGCTGGGTATAGATCCATGGCAGCTACTGTGAGTGAACTCATTTGGCTAAGATGTTGTTGCCGACAGAGTTGGATATGACACAAAAGGGTCCAACTCAAATGTTTTGTGATAATCAGGCAACCTTGCATATAACTGCTAATCCTGTTTTCCACGAGCGCACAAAACATGTGGAAATGGACTGTTATTTTGTTAGAGAACGTGTTCAGTTAGAAGAAATTGCTCCTGCAAAGATTGATACAAAGAACTAGATTGCAGACATATTGACTAAACTTTTGGGCAAAGATCGGCTACACACTCTTATTGGCAAGTTGTCCATTGTCAATCTCCATGTGCCAACTTGAGGGGGAGTGTAGGAATATAGATTAAGTCACATTTTGTTAGTTAACATTCTGTTAGTTAGTTATTTGTTAAGTTAGTTAAGTAGTTATTCTGTTATGCTTAATTGAATAGCTAATTGTAATCAATACTCACAACCGTGCTTATCTGTTAGTTTCGGGTATGTGTGTATATATAGGCATTATGTTATGTCTATCCTACTAATTGTAATCATTACTCATTCATCAATGAAAAGAGGTTATTCAGAAAAGTCTCCATTTTACAGATTATAATAATGCTATGTTTTGTGTTAATAGGAGTTTCAATGTAATTGGGCCCATGGCCTATGTTTTCACCAATTGGAGTCTCAATGTAATTAGGCGGGTTGGCTTTAGGATTTATTTTTTGTAAACGAGTCTCATTTTTTGAAATAATTCTTTAAAAGCAATTAATTTTTTTTTTTACAAACGACCAAAAGGGTACCGTTTTTATAAACAGAAGTTGTATGGGTGCTGACCCCTTTGTTACGCATGACCAACTCTCGAACCTTTAAGCTTGGTTCACAAGACATTTCTTTATTAATTCTAGAAAAGGTTTTTCCAATGTTTTCCTTAATAAACATAGATGGGGGCTCCTAAAATTTTGTGTGATTGCTACACCTTCCTATTCCAATTAGCTCAGAACAGTGGTGAAGAAAAATTGTACCCACTTGTAGTTAAGTTTTTTGTGGAAAAAATAGTATTTGGCGGGAAACAGATAAATAAGTTTTTGACACGTGTTCTTAATGTAGTTAAGATTATTAAATAGATAATAAATAAATGATAGATAAATAATAGATAAAATAGAATAATAAATAATTTTTCCTATCCGTATTATAAGAGACAAAATTTTAATTCTCACGTATCAAAGAAATACTTTTTTATCAATACCATGGAAATACTTTGAAAAGAAGCTTCTAAGAAGAAGAAAGGAACCCCGCATGCACCTTTTTCCTTTCATTCTTCTCGAGTTCCCCTTCTGTTTTTCCTTCTCTAGTTCTCTTCTTCAAGGTTTCGTCCTCCATTTCAGTTACCATCTGTTCCCTTATTCCTTGCAAGTGTTAGACAGCCAGGTGGAGCAAACATACATGTAGAATGCCATTTGAATTCTTCAATTCAGCTAAAATAGAAGAGTCGCACTTGCAACCCTTCCTCCTTGTGATAATATCCAGTTTCTTAAATTATTGATATTTTTTCTTGCCTGTATTTTTTCAGATTTTTTTACTTTGAAATTATTAATGCAATATATACATAATATTTGTCTTTAGTAAACTTCAATTTTTCATCTTGCAAGTAAAATGAATTTGCATTAATTAATTAGATCACAAATAATTAGTTGAGTATTTTACTCATATCACAAACAGTATTACGATATATATTTTTTATGCATGTCAATAATGTGTATTTTTTTTTTAAAAGAAGTGAATTCAAGTGTTGCTCCCGCAGTCATATGAATATGTCCGTCCATGAATAAGCACTCAAGAATTTAAATAAGTATTATTCAGTGTTCTTAAGATTTAAAAAAAAACTAGTTTTTTTTTTACAAGAATAAAAAAAACTCATTATATTTTACTTAATTGCACTTTTGGTTCTCAGGTATTGCGATTTTGGTTCCCAAGTTTCAAATATGCGAGTTGGGCACAAAAAATTCACTGTAGCAACCGATTGAGAGACCGAATTTTGAAATCGGTCGCTAAATCGGTCACTAAATTTTAAAATCAGTTGATAAATCAGTCACTAAACGTTAGCGACCAGTTGTTTGGCGACTTTTCAATTCGGTCACTAAATCGATCGCTAAATATTAGCGACTTATTCAAATTGGTCTCTAAATAGGTCCTAACTCAACTGAGTTAGCGACCGAATTATAGACCGATTTAGCAACCGATCGAAAATCAGTCGCTAAATCGGTTGTTGTAGAGACTGAAATTTTCCGGTCTCTAAATTGCAAATTTTTAGTAGTGTTGTCCTCCATGTATTGCGATTGTGCAATTTTGGTCCATATGTTCCAATTGTGTGAACTAGGTCCTCCAATTATTGTAATAGTGCGATTTTGGTCCTTTTTGCCATTTAATTTCTAATAAAAGATGTTGATGTATCACGTGTGAGTATGATTTAGCACATAATTTGGTCTAGGTGACATATTAGTTGACTTAAAATTAAATGACATTTTCAATATTTTCAGTTGTAAATTGAATGACAATTGAATGGAGAGACCAAAATTGCACAATTGCGATACCTAGAGGACCTAATTTGTTCAATTAAAATCTCGTGATCAAAATCGCACAATTATGATACCTTGATAACTCAATTCACTCAATTAGAACTTGAGGACTAAAATCGCACAATTAAGATACTTGGGAACCAAAAGTACAATTAAGTCTTTATTTGAAAAGTATAACATTTCTTATATTTTCCTATTTATTTTATAAAACTCACTTTCGTAACAAAAAGTAGAAAACTCATTATAAAATAAATATATTTTCTTATACTTTCAATAGTTTAATTTAAATGAAAGTGGCCATCTATCTAAATTTAAGAAAACAAACCCTCTAATTTGCCACCTGTCACTTTTTAGTTTCACCCAACTCCCGCTCATGCATTCCAACTTCCACCTTTTCCTTTTTTTTTTTTTACAAGTTTCAGCTTTTGCGTTCCAGCTTTTTTTTTTTAACAAGTTCCAGCATTTTATTCTTGGCTCCTTTTTTTTTTTTAATACAATCGGTTCTCATTTTTTATTACACACATATTTAAATAAGTCTTTTTTAGCTTTAAGTTTTTAAGTTAAGCAAAATAGATCCTTTAAATTTTTAAATTGGGCCAAATAGTTCTTTAAATTTTTAAGTTGGATCAAACGAGTCATTGTCACGTAGAACCTATTTGGCCTAACTTAAAAACTTAAAGCCGAAAAGATCGATTTGACCCACTTTAAAAACTTAAAGAACTTATTTGATCCAAAAAATAGTTAAAGGACAAAATTAAACTTTAAAAATAAGTTAAGGGACCAAAATGCTATTTAAACCTTTTTTTCAGTTACAATTACCTCTTTTTTTTGGGTATAATTGCCTCTTTCTCTTAAAAACTTAAAGCCGAAAAAGATCTATTTAGTCCACTTTAAAAACTTAAAAGACTTATTTGATCCCAAAAATAGTTAAAAAACAAAATTGAACTTTAAAAATAAGTTAAGAGACCAAAATAGTATCTAAGTTTTTTTTTTGTTGCAGTTATCTCTTTCTCTTTTTTTTTTTTTTAGTATAATTGCCCCTCTCTCTTTACTTTTCAAATTTCTCACATCAAAATATGGTCAAAAAAAAATTTCTCACATTAGAAAATAACTCTCACTCTCATTGTCTTGCTCTCACCTGCTTTTGACTTCTCTCCTGGCATTCTCTTCTATTTAATTTTTTTATTTCTCATTTTTTATTTACTTTTTTCGTTTCTCTATTTTTATGAAATTCTTTATTTTTTTTGAATTTTTACTTTTTCTTTTTCTTATATTTATATTTATATTTTCTTTTCTTTCTTTTTTCTTAATACTTTTTTCTTTGGTTTTTAATTTTAAAGATTCTTATTTTTAATTTTTTAATTTTTATTCTTGGCTCCCTTTTTTTTAATACAATCGGTTCCCATTTTTTATTACACACATATTTAAATAAGTCTTTTTTAGCTTTAAGTTTTTAAGTTGAGTCAAATAGATCCTTTAAATTTTTAAGTTGAGCTAAATAGTTCTTTAAAATTTTAAGTTTGGTCAAACGAGTCATTATCACGTAGGACCTATTTGGCCAATATTAAAAACTTAAATGACCTAATTGATCCAACTTAAAAATTTAAAGGACCTATTTGACCTAACTTAAAAACTTAAAGCCGAAAAAGATCTATTTGGCCTACTTTAAAAACTTAAAGGATTTATTTGATCCAAAAAATAATTAAAAGACAAAATTGAACTTTAAAAATAAGTTAAGGGACCAAAATGCCATTTAAACCTTTTTTTAGTTACAATTACCTCTTTCTCTTTTTTGGGTACAATTGCCCCTTTCTCTTAAAAACTTAAAGCTGAAAAAGATCTATTTAGCCCACTTTAAAAACTTAAAGGACTTATTTGATTCCAAAAATATTTAAAAGAAAAAATTTGAACTTTAAAAATAAGTTAAGGGACCAAAATGATATTTAAGCTTTTTATAAAAAATAAATGATTATTTTACTTTTAAGTCCCAAAAGAGAAACATTATATGTTGTCGATATAATTTTTCCGTCTTTGTCATGTATCAAAATTTATAAATGTCTTTATTACATATACATGATTATTTTACTTTTGATTCTTGATGGAAAAATATTTTACTTATACAACCTATTTAGCCCAACTTAAAAACTTAAAAAACTTATTTAGCCTAATTTAAAAACTTAAAGGACTTATTTGGTCAAAAAGAACCTATTTGGCCTAACTTAAAAACTTAAATGACTCTTATTTGGATAAAAATGAATTATTTGGCCTAATTTAAAAATTTATAGGACCTATTTGACCTAACTTAAAAACTTATAGGACCTATTTGACCCAACTTAAAAACTTATAGGACCTACTTGGCCCAACTTAAAAACTAAAAGGAGTTATTTGGCCGAAAAGGACTTATTTGGTGTAACTTAAAAACTTATAGAATATATTTGGCCCAACTTAAAAACTTAAAGGACTTATTTGGCCGAAAATACAGTTAGGAGACCAAATTGAACCTAAAAAATTACGTTAAGAGACCAAAAATGGATTTAAGTCTTTTTTCGTTATCTTTTTCTCTCTTTTCAACGTGATTCTCCAGCCGTTCTCTCTCTTTTTGCTCTCTTCTTCTTTTTTGCCCACTTTTTTCTTTTCTTTCTTCATTAAACCACAAGACAACATCTTTTGTGAAATCTTCTTCTTCTTAATTTTTTTAGAATTTCTAAATATTTATTTGACTTTTGAGTCCCTATGATATTTTTTTTCACTTCTTAATTTTTTATTATTTTTTATTATTTTCTTTTCGTTTTTACTTAATGTTTTTGTTTTTTAATTTCATCGTTTTTGATTATATATCAAAATCTATAAATGTCTTTATTATCTATAAATGATTATTTTACTTTTGATTTTCCATGAGAAAACATTACATGTCGGTATAGTTTCATAAATGATTATTTTATAAATGTCTTTATTATTTATAAATGATTGTTTTGCTTTTAAGTCCTAACGGGGTAACATTACATATTCTCGGTAATTTCATAAATGATTACTTTTACCTTTAAGTTCCAATGGGAAAACATTAGATGTTGTCGCACGGGTCTATATAACTGTTCGTGTCGTCTTAACAATTTTTTCCTTTAGTTTTTTGATATTTTTTTATATTCAATATTTATAATTTCTTTTTTTATTTATAGATGATAAATAATTATTTTTTTAAGTCCTAAGAGGAAATTTTTATATGTTCTCGGTATAATTTCATCATCTTAATTTTGATTCTTGATGTGAATACATTACATGTCGGTATAAATGATTATTTTCTCTTGTGTCCCTATAGGAAACATTAAATGTTGTCGGTATAATTTCATCGTCTTTGGTCATATATTAAAATCTATAAATGTCTTTATTATTTATAAATAATTATTTTACTTTTAATTTTCTACGGGAAAACATTACATGTCGGTATAGTTTCATAAATGATTATTTTACAAATGTCTTTATTATTTATAAATGATTGTTTTGCTTTTAAGTCCTAACAGGGTAACATTACATGTTCTCAGTATAATTTCATAAATGATTACTTTTACGTTTAAGTTCCAATGGGAAAACATTAGATGTTGTCGCACGGGTCTATATAACTGTTCGTGTCGTCTTAACAATTTTTTCCTTTAGTTTTTTGATATTTTTTTATATTCAATATTTATAATTTTTTTTATTTATAGATGATAAATGATTATTTTTTAAGTCATAGGAGGAAAATTTTACATGTTCTCAGTATAATTTTATCATCTTAATTTTTATTCTTGATGGGAATATATTACATATCAGTATAAATGATTACTTTTTTTTGTCTCCCAACGAGAAAATATTCCATATTGTGAATATAGTTTCATCTTTTTTGTATATAACAAATTTTACAAATATTTTATTATTTATAAGTAATTATTTTTCTCTTTAGTCCTGACGGATTGACCGTGCATAGTTGTTACATAAAGGACAATGTGTGTGTTTAGAAGCCATTAAGTTAATCACTATGATCAATGTTATTTATGAGTAAAAACTAAAAAGCATAAATCACAATTGACAGGAAGCAGTAGCACCGCTTTGGAAAAGGTTGAATTCGGAAAAGGTTGAATTCATTATGCCCAGCCCATTATCCCTACTTTAACCGGTTTTTGGAAAAGTACTTGTATTATGCACCGCTTTGTCACGCGTGAGAAAATCTTTTTCCCAAGTTTATTGGAAACTGAGCAATTATTCGGTTATTCTTCTCCTCGACGCTTCACTTTTAATTGTTTAGGTGCCACTATATAGGTGTTATGATAAGTAATCCAAATTCCAGCTTTTCTTTTGCATGATGGCGTCGTGTTCCAAGCCAGCAAAGGAAGCAGAAGGGGAGAGCACAACATTGGGGCCAAATTGGCTTGAACTTCCGAGAGACGTGACTGTGGACATACTCCAGAGGCTTAGTATCATTGAAATTGTGACGAGTGCATGTCTAGTTTGTCCTCTATGGTGGAACATCTGCAGGGATCCTCTCATGTGGCGCATTATTGACATGAGTGACCTCCGCAATTCACCTTATGATGATTTGGTGAAGATTTGTCGCTTTGCCGTTAAACGAAGTTGTGGTCATTTGAAAGACATTAACATTGAGTATTTTGGCACTGATGATCTCCTTAAATACATAGCTGATTGGTAATATCTAAATCTTTTTTGTCTAGTTGGTTAATGATGACTATATACTGAGAGATTATTATTTCTCTTATTGCAGCTCATGTTCACAAATGCCATATTTTATTTCATAAAAAAATGCCATAATTTATTTTTGCTTTTATAGTCTTCGGGAATTATTTGCAATGTGCTCCATTTTTGTTATATTTATTGGCTTTATTTAACTAAGTAGCACATCTGCATCTTACAACACAATTTTTGTTTTTGTTTTTTTTTGCATCTATTTGAAATGAAAAACTGGACATTTATGTATTTGGTTCCGAATGCTTCTTGTACAGTGGAAGTTACCTGCAATTTATACGGCTTGCAAAATGTCGGGGAATTTCAGATAAAGGGTTGATTGAAGTTGCTAAGAAGTTTCCATTGCTAGAGAAGCTTGACATTTCATTTAGTAATTTTTCTAAGGATTCTCTTGAAGTCATTGGCCGTTGTTGCCCTCTTTTGAAATCGCTCAAACTCAGCAGAATTTGTGAAGACTTGGAGTGTGATGATGATGCGTTTGCTATTGCAAAAAATATGCCTGGGCTACGCCATCTTAATATTTTTGGAAACCTACTAACTAATGTTGGGTTGCTTGCCATTCTTAAAGGTTGCCCTCTTCTTGAATCTCTTGACCTGCGAGAATGCTTTAATCTCACCTATTCAAGTAGGAGTTTGAAGAAAAGGTGCCCTGCACAGATTAAAGATTTACGACTTCCATATGACCAACTTGCTCAAAGTTATGAGGATGATGCTTATTTTGATATGTTTCCAAAAGAAAATCCCGAAGGTGTTGTTTTTTTTCAATATCAAATTGAAAAATATGAGTCTTATAGGGATTTTTATGGTCGAGTTTAGAGCCCATGTGTATCAAGTTGTTTCTCTCTTCCGGAATGTTGATTACTGGATACTATCACTACAAAAAAACTGGTATTTAGTGGCAGTCAAATTTATTAAATAGTGGCGGCCTAAACCACCACTAAGAAAATCAGCGGCGGTCACCCCACGCTAGTAAATTTGGCGCCACAAGTCAACATAGCGTTTTTTTCAGGGACCGACGGTACAACTGCCAGTAACTTAGCGTCAGTTATAAACCACCACTGTGTATTTTACTTAGCTGCAGTTAGGATCGCCACTATGTTTTTTTTTGGATTTGTTTTATTTTTAACTTAGTGTTAGTTATAACTGTCGCTGTTGATTAATATTTTATTATTTTTCCTTAGCGGTGGTTGTAACTGCCACAATGTTGTGCGAGAAAATTTAATCCTCACCTAGCTTAGTGGCAGTCGATAACCACCAGAATGCTTCTTGAGTTCCCTTTGAATATTAGTGGTAGTTTGTAATGCATTGTTTTTTTTATAAAATGTTTAATTTTTTTATTTTTTGCTAAATTATAAATATAGTCGTGATTCCAATTATTTGTCATATAAATATTAGTCAAAGAATATAGCAATTTGAAAAGGTTATCGAGTTAAGCATAAATAACAAATTTAGTTAACTAACATTGGATATAGTCAAAAGCTATTAAGCAAAGCATAAACAACAAATTTTAAGACATTGCAAAAGCAATTTGCTCATTCTAAGTTGTGTTGGATATCCTTGCCAAAATAAGTATACAACGAAATTGCTAATTAAAATAAAAATTACATAGAATAACCAAGGCTATATATCCAAACCAAAAAGTAATGAATCCAAACTTTAGTCAAGTATAATAACCATCTAATCCCAAAGCATTCCATTTGTAACCCAAAAAATCAATCTTCCAATAAAAAAAGCACGGACAGCTACATATTCTGTCTATAATTCCTGTCAAATATTTATTCAGCTTTAGAATTTTATGACAGAAAGAGAACAAATACTTTAACGAATACACATGTATGTTATGATTTTGTATAAGTAACGACATCACTGAGAATGCAACTATGCAACATGGAGTTGGATATAAGATGAAATGGGATAAGATCATAGAACTGTGCAACTAAAATGGGATAAAATGACTTTATAGCTAAAGTAGATTTACAAATTAATATAAGATCATAGAACTAGGATAAAATGCATAGGTTTGAATTTTCTAAAGAAGCACCATCAAATTCTGTATTGAATGTTTCTCAGGAAAATACACACAACTACACAAGCACTCTCATCCTAAAGTCATAGGCACAAGGTGAAACCAAAAGAATTTTAGGAAAATGTCCTAACAAAAAAAGTACTGGAATAAAACTTAAAATACCAATGTGATTCTCAACATGTTCTAGACATTGGGAAATCAACTCATCCTCAAATCTTACAAAACCTTATATTCAATTTTATACATGTTCTATAAACAATTTAAACCAGATTTAGGACGAAGTTCTCATCCAAAACTGCAAAATTGGCAATTATGCAGAAAATAGAGTTGTGCTTCATACAAGCATTCAAGCATGGTTGTCAAGATCGCGATTTTAATCGTAAGATCGGATGATTTTACGATCTTACCTGAGACCAGCGAGCCACGATTATGAGCAAGATCGATTTTCGTTGAGATCGGTACGATCCTGCTGACGATCCTGCGATTTCGCGATTCTGGAACGATCCTGCGACGATTTCGCCGCGATGCGTGATTTTCTCCACCGTTTTCGGGTCGGGTCGATTTTGCGATTCTGGAAAGTTCCTGCGACGATCTCGCGCGATGCGTTTTCTTCTGCAATTCGTTTTCGGGTTTGGATTTGGACCCGGTTGAAGAAAAAAGCCTGAAACCTTAAAAAAATTTGGGTTTAAATTCGCGACTGAATCCCTCTCCAAAATCGCGACTATTCCTTCTTGAAACTCTCTTCCTCTCCCACGCTCACAATTCCGGTGCGGCCTTTGCAGCTTTTCCGGCGCGGTGCTGCTCTTTTTTCGTCGTCTTCTACAAGGTGTGGCCCTTTTCCAGCTTCTGCTCTGCTTTTGTTCTTCGCTGCTGCTATGTTTTGCTTCGTCTCTTCTCATATTTGTTTTACTTTTTTTTTTGTTTGTTATTTTGTTGCTGCTTCTATTTTATTATTTATTATTTATTATTTTGCTGCTGATGAGATGGAAAGTCTCCCAAATCCCAATTCGACCCTTCCTCTAACACCGAGTGTGTGTGGGGCACTGGGGCTTGCTTTTATTTTTTCAAAAGCATTTATTTATTTATTTATTTTCCTATATTTTTCACTCACAGTGGGGTGTGGTATTTATGTAGCCTATATTTTCCTATATTTCGAAAACATTTTTTATTTTCCAAATTGTCACATTAACAGTAATAGAATTTTAAACTTGACACATTTGTTTATTTGCATAGAGCCTTGGTGAACATGATTTGAAAATTCTACTTCTCTTATTCTTTATCATATTGCATGATCACACACTTTTTTTATTGACTAATTTCTACTCGTAGTAGATGGCTATTGGTGGTACCGGATCAGGGACCGGTGGCAGCACTAGGACTCCTTCAACGGTTGGTCGTGATACTGGTGGTAGTAGTTCAAATGCGGCTCTTGTTGGGAGTAAGAGACCACGAAATTTTCCAAAGAATGCTCCTGGGCAAAGACTGGATGTGGCATGGCAGCATGGTATTAGTGTGGATGGGAATCCAAGAAGAATTAAATGCAAATATTGTGAAAAAGTGTTTCTGGAGGTGCTTATCGGTTTAAGCGACATTTAGCATGCACCAAGAAGGATGCTGAAGAGTGTAGGGCTGTCCCAGACGAGGTTAGAAAGCAAGTATGGGACATTGTTTATGGATTGCAGGCTAATCGCATAAAAAATAGGACTCAAACTGCTTTAACTCAAACTAGTGAGGATGAACAAGTGGGGGATGGAAAAAAGAAAAAGGTAATAGAATTACCGAGTCCCGCAGATATTTTCAAGAGGGGAGTATGCTCTCAACAAACGATCAACACTGCTTTCAAGAAGGGTTTGAAGGAGGACATTGACCTACAAGTTGCCACTTTTTTTTACAACAATGCTATTCCTTTTAATGTGGCAAAGAATGAAGATTTCATAAAGATGTGTGAGATGGTTGCTCGTTTTGGTGTGGGATACAAGCCACCATCTTACCATGATGTTAGAGTGAGGTTTCTGAAGAAAAAAGTGGAGGAAACAAATAAAATCTTGGAGGAGCATAAAGCTGTTTGGAAGAGGACCGGATGCACAATTATGGTCGTGGGTGGGTGACCAAAGGAGGAGGACCATCCTAAACTTTCTGGTAAATAGCCCAAAGGGAACTTTCTTTTTAAAATCAATTGATGCTTCTGATATTTCTAAGACTGCGGATAAAATTTTCAAAATGATGGATGACATTGTTGAGGAAGTGGGTGAAGAAAACGTTGTCCAAATTGTCACGGACAATGCAGCAAATTACAAGTTGGCCGGACAAATGTTGATGGAGAAGAGGCAGAAGCTTTATTGGACTCCTTGTGCAGCTCATTGCATCGATCTAATGTTGGAGGATTTTGAGGACAAGATACAAATGCATAAAGAGACCATTACATCGGGTAGAAAGATCACAACTTACATCTATGCTAGGACTGGTCTTATTTCTTTGTTGCATCATTTTACAAATGGAGGTGAATTGATTAGACCTGGGATCACACGGTTTGCCACATCTTACTTGTGTTTGGGATGCTTGAATGAAAATAAGGGAGCATTGTTTAGGATGTTCACTTCCAAGCAATGGAAGGATAGTCAATTTGCAAAGGCTAAAGAGGGGAAGATAGTTGAAGATATAGTCTTGGATAAGGATTTCTGGAAGAATCTGTTAACTTGCATAAGGGGTGCTTATCCATTACTTAAAGTGTTGCGTATGGTGGATGGTGATGATAAGCCAGCCATGGGGTACATCTATGAAGAAATGGACCGGGCTAAAGAGAAGATAGCAGAAGTCTTCAATAATAGAACGAAAAGGTATGTAAATTTATAGAAATATGGAATATCTTTCGGTGGTTGATTACTATATTTATAGTCTTGTTTATAATCTAATTCAATCTATTTTCATTATTTAGTTATCGACCTTTATGGAGAATTATTGATAAGAGATGGGACAGACAAATGCATAAACCTTTGCATGCTGCGGGCTATTATCTTAATCCTATATTTCATTATAGCCCTAATTTTAAAGCTGATAAGGAGGTTAAGGATGGGTTATATGCTTGTTTAAAAAGGATGATGGGAGGAGATATGAGTTTAGTAAATCAGATTGATGGCCAGCTTGAGGATTTCAAGGGTAAAGTGGGATTTTTTGGTGATGAAATAGCTCAACTTGCACTTAAAAACAAAACACCAGCACAGTGGTGGGAATCTTATGGTGATGGTCATCCGGAGTTGCAAAAATTTGCCATTCGTGTGTTGAGCTTGACTTGCAGTTCTTCTGGCTGTGAGAGGAACTGGAGCGCCTTTGAGATGGTATGATTTCAATTTCATTATGTTCAATTGTTCATAGGCTAGCTATTATGTGTCAAGTACTTAAATTTAATTTTTATTGATTAGATCCACACCAAGAAAAGAAACAGATTAAAGCAAAAGACTATGAATGATCTTGTGTATGTGATGACAAATTCAAGATTGGGCAAGAAGAAGTCTGAAAGGAGACCACGAGATCTAAACATTGATGAATTTGATTCTGATGATGAGTGGTATGTGGATGGGGAAGATGTGGCTATGGTTGATCAAAACGAAGATTCAATTCCTATTGAAGAAGCTGGTAGTAATGTTACATCAGCTGTGCCTGTGCCTGTGCCTGTAGATGAATTGGATGTTCCTAATGTCGAAAGTGATGATGACAATGAAGATGATGACGGAGGTGACGATGAAGATGATGACAGAGGTGACGATGAAGATGATGATGGAGGTGATGATGGAGGAGAAGATGATGAGATTAATGAAGATGAAAACGTTGATGTTACGGAGGATGATATGGTTGATTGGCGCATTTGTGATTTGATCTAAATTATAATGCCTAGGCCTTGAGTTTTTTTTTTTTTTTGTAGACCTTTGGAGTTTTGGTTGTGTTATGTTTAAACTTTATTAGTAATAAGTAATTTAGTATAATTTTTATTTTGGTAGGATCTTACGATCCTAGTTACGATCTTACCATTTACGATCTTGCTACCCCCTCCCGATCCTACAAAATCTTTGCGGTAGGATCTTTCGATCCTGGTTACGATCTTACCATTTACGATCTTGTTACCCCCCTCCCGATCCTAGGTAAGATCTCGATCTTGACAACCTTGCATTCAAGTACTAGACTCTAAGTTGTGTTACTAGTGACCAAAATCTGCCACTCCATGGCAGCAATTCGATAACACTGAAAGAATAATGGTGAAGCTATATTTTCAACAAGAATAGAGAAAGAAAACTATAAAGAAAGACTATTTGATTAGGTTTCCATACTAAATCCTAATAGACTGTTCTTCTACTGAAAGATAGCCATTCACATTTTAGAGCAAATACAAGTATCTTTTCAAGTAATGGGGGTGTTGATATAAAATATTCTCTTAATGACATACATTTTCCAACCATTTAGATTCCAAATGAGTAAGTAACAATCAGAGTTAAGGATAACTCGTGTCCATGCACAGAGCTTGCTTATTAGAAGTCAAATCAGGAATAGAATTTAAATAATTTAGCATAGTTTTTTCAATAAACAGACAAAGAGGACATTTTCCACAGTTCCAACAAGCAATTGGACGACATCATAGTAACAACAATTATTAGGACAAACTATTGTTTCAACTCCAGAAGAACTCGAACATGCCTTTCAAAATTTAGGTATAGGCATACAACTGACAGGGGGCTGGGATGAATCATAAAAAAGGGAAGAGGAGAGACCAAATACCTAACAGTAAATACCATGTCAATAACAACTCTAAACGATAGGACCAGAACTAAACCAAATTTCCAGCGTTAACCGTTATTCCTACATCTAAATGCATGTTTCAAATAAACAACTTTCATGATTTTGGGACAGGCGCCATAGCTAACCAAGCAATGATAAGAATAACTTACAATATTATTAAGGCTACTCAGTAGATCAGGAGGTATAGTCATGGATGAATTTGTAAAGAGTTGGGCAAGAAACATCTCTATTTTCTTAAATTTTTCATCTTTCGCTTTTGATTCATCTATGAGGTCCTAAACTTGATCTTCTAATTGTGTAACACAATTCTGTTCAGTTGGATTAAAACTAGAAGAAGATGCAGAGAATCGTGGGTTGGCAGATCCAAACACTTGGGATGGGCAAAGACCATCTCCTACACCTCGAACTCGGCCTGAATGTTCCTTACCAAAAACTTGGCCAAGGGAATCATTAGGCGAGATTTGTACAGGAGCATTTCCTTGAGTCTCAATATCAGCAATTTTATCCTATATGATTGAAGCTAGAAAATGTTAACAACAAATGTAAGAGAATAAAATGTTATCAAAATACATACAAAGAACTAATCACTTACACAAACAACCCTAGCCTCTTCATTGATGTATGTCCCATCAGTTTTCTTGTGTGTATCGATATATAAATGACCCCGATTCACTTGTTTCCCTGTTTGACTCTCCTGTTCATGAAAATAAGAGTTTAAAATGTTAGTATGTATACATAATATATAATTTGGATAAAATATACTCTACAATGAAAATGTTTATAATAATACATATTATTTCTACCCTCCTCCTCTTTAGCTTTTTAGTACCACCGGTATGATTAGTGGTAAGCTTGGCTCTATTTTCTGCATTCTTTTGACACATTTGCTGTAAACACACAAAGAAAAGAAAATTAGTTATATTATAATGATTGAACCATGAATAATGAAGAGACATAATACATGAGTTTTATCCTCTAATCTATAATCAATGAACGAAGCCCATTCAGTTGCTTTAATTGACTTTGGAGGGGTTATGATATTTTCTTCTCGAGTTTTTGTCTTATCATAGTAAGTATCAAACAATCTAAGCGTGTTCTCCCTCCACTTCTTCCCAATGTCTTTCAACATGTATGTCTTCGCCGCATCTTCATGGATTGGTTCCCACCAAAACTTGTTCTTCAATTAAGTATTGGTGTTATAAATTATTATAATGAGAACAAGATATTATAGGTAACTAGCAAGCAAGATGTCATTATATACCTTAATGATATTATAAAAAACATAGTTCTTATAGTCAATAAGCACATCAGGCCATCTCTTAAAGCTAATAGGAAGGAAATTGTGAATTGTGCCAAGCGACCGAGAAAACCTCCTAACAGCCCATCAATACCAGTGCCATACGGTTGGTGACCATCAAAAGGAACTTCAATCATCTCTCCTGTTGGAAGTGGGTTAACCTCCCTAACCCTAGTAGGGCATTCTTTGGTTTCCCCTTCAGCATCTACAAAGAGAAAGTGTTAACCAATTATTATCAAGTGGATCAACTAATATATGAACAAAAAAATCAATACAACGTATGAAAATTAAATGACATACTTCTCACTTTGACCACCTAAAATTGCCTTTTCGTCGTACCATGAGTAGAAATACCATCACCAGCAACTAATGATTCAGGCAAATCATGCCCATCAGGCAAATCATGCCCATCATCGGCTAAATCACAAGGTGCTTGATGTGTCTCCATACAATATCAGGTAGGTAGCTAGATACATAAGTTGGAAGCAATTATTATGTATTCTCATTTTTAAGGTATCGATAAACATGATTTGACCATTCAAATTGAATATGTAATCTTCTATAGGTTTTGTCCTATCTCATATTTGAAGCTGTCCTTAATCAACCCAATTTTCCCATTTGTAAATAAAGCATCTGAAACTCACCAGCAAATGATTTCCAAGCAAGATTAATAAGAGTGCTCCAAAAAAAATCCCCAATATAGATAGAGACAACAACTAACTTGAAGTGGATTGGATTAAAGAGAACTGACATTATCAAACAAACACAAGAACACATAGCAACAACAAGAAATAACCTTAAGCCCATTTACAACTCTTAAACTTTGCTGGAAGAAGAAACTAACATTTCTATCCAGAAGTAAACTGTTGACATCAACTTATTGCAATTATAAAACATTATAAATCAATACGATTCTAGGTTTCCATTAAAAAGAAGAATACAAAGATTAATCAAATAAGAAGCAGCACAATACAATAACCGTTTAATCAGATCTCATAGTGGAAGACTTGTTGAAAATCCCAAACTTAAAAATAATTTTGAAGCACGTCCTCTCTTAGACGATGAAACCCCTTCTCAAACAATAAAATGGCAACAGTCATTGTGAACAAAAAAAAAATACATACAAGGGAGAGAAAGAACCTAGGAGAGAGAGAATCTGAACAATACCAAAAGCTTTGACCTTCTCCGTGCGAAAATAGTGCGGTATTGAATAGGGTAGCTTTCACCTTTCTTTCTACATGCGAGTTGACGGCACGATGTTTGTGTGGTGGTGAGACTTGTGACATCCCATTTTTCAGATAAATGTTAATAATACTTAAAGTATAATTAGACTGATAATTAGGTGGATGAATGGGTATTAAAAACCTTAAACTGAAAATAATTAGTTTGGGAATACTTAAAAGGACAAAAATACCCCTAGAAAAGGTGTGAAAACCCTAGAAACGTCTAGATGGAGACAAATGGAACTTCTCTCCTTAAGGACCATCACGACACCACAGAGAATGTAAAGGACATCATCGCGACGCAATGGTGAGAATTTTGGAACCAATAAGTCGGTGACCACAACCAATGAGTGAGCGACACGTGTATCTGTCGCGACGCGATGAATATTTGGCCTACGCCCATCGCGACACAACGAGACCAATTTTTGCCTATAAATAGAGCTCGTCTCTCTTCATTCTGCCAAGCCCTTCAATTGAGCATTTGGAGTGCGAAGAAGGGAGCTTGGAGGAAGAGGAGTAGCGGGACGCGGGCAACATCGGTCTTCTAAGCCAGGTATGTCTCAACCTCTTCTCTCTCTAGTTTTCTCTCTTTAGAAGCTTCTAAGGGTAAGTATGCTCTGTGCTTATCTCTAATGAGGATCTGACACATCAGAAAAATCCTTATTAAGTAATCCTAGAGATTGAGAATATGAGTGAGACTTAGAGGGCCACTAAGGAGCAAATATGCTCTGCACTTGCCTCAAGTGATGATATTGTGCATCAGAAAGCCCTTAGTAGGTACTCCTCTAAGAGGAGAGGATGAGAGTGGCTTGGTAGACTAAGTAGGAATATCCAGAGGTAGGAACACGAGTAGCAGAAGCAGTGAGGACGTGGAGAGTGACAGTAACTGCAATAATCTTCTAACCAGGTAGGAGCAAGAAACCTTACACTCTAGGGATAGTAGGGTAAAGTAGTGTATATAAATGTGCGTAGGGTGACCCAAGCCCACTAGAGGTTGATGCCCCAACACCCTAAGAGGGGTGTTGTGACTACGACTGCTAAGGATAGTAGTCGCTAGTCCATCAACCATAGGAATAATTGTTGGTGTGTATGAAAAACCCTAGGATAGACAACTAATGATTGCTTTATGCTTTGATAACATGTCGATAGCAGGTCGCCTAAGCGACGCTAGGGTTAATCCATAAGTTAATAATCAATGTTGAATAATGTGATGCTAATATGGTGTCATACCCTAATTTTGTCCGGTAAAAAATAACATTCAAAAAGAACAAAAATAGTAGTGGAGAAGAAAGAAGGAGAAAGAAATCTTGAAGAGAAAAGAGGTTGGAAAAATTTGTACTTTGGTATAGCTTATGTATTCTGGGTGTAATTAATGTTGTGGAGATGGTATTAAAGTGATTTTTACCTTGTTAGAAAGCTAAAACAAAACTCTACAACTTTGATGAGGAACCCAAGAGTCAAATTTGAAGTTTACTAAGTCCAAATTGACTTGGAAGTGAGAACAAGTATGCTGAAAAATGGTTTTGAACAGTATGTAAAGATTAGGTCATATCTTGAGTTGTAGAAGTCTTTTTTTTAATGAAACCAACGCCATTTGAAAGCTAACATCCTTGGCTACAAATGTTATGAAGGATTCGAGACTTGATTCTAACGATTTACTGCCCTAAAATAGCATTAAAGTTATAAGACTGCACAAAAACGGACAACACATTATGTTGAATAATGTTCAAAGAAAATGTCATATCTTGAGCTATACTTGTCCAAATGAGGTGTTCTTTATACTGTTGGAAAGTTAAGAAAAATATCTACAACTATTATTTTGGATTGCAAACCCAGATCGACCTCTATCATAGACCAAATCGAGCATGAAGTTTGAGACGTGATGTTACATGTATTGTTCGGGACAGCCACTTGTGCTGACAATATCTTGAGTTGTAGATATCCTTTTGAGATGAAACTTGTGCCATTTGAAAGCTGGAAACAATGTCTATAATTCTTATGAAGGTCATGAAGCACAATAAAGTTGTTTTAAGTGTTGTATTAGTGCTCAAAGTTGGCTATTTAGTTTTGTTGAACATTTAAAATATCAAACTTAAGAAGCCAACTCCCAACTTTACTATTGAAGTCCCACATTGAAAAATCCACACTTTTTCAACCTCTCATTCTCCTATA
Source organism: Calophaca sinica (assembly GCA_037113605.1). Classification (NCBI taxonomy): domain Eukaryota; kingdom Viridiplantae; phylum Streptophyta; class Magnoliopsida; order Fabales; family Fabaceae; genus Calophaca; species Calophaca sinica. The sequence continues at coordinate 50,822,220 of CM073735.1, read as the reverse complement.
TAAGGAGTGCATCACCAAGCACTAAGATATCCAAGAAAAAATGGATCAATGGGCCTAGTGCAAAGCATAGGGCCTTTGCTTTAGTCAAAAATTTTAATGGGAGGGTTATTATCCCCTTCAACCTTCAAGATTGGAGGAGTACGTGGGGTTTGACGCATTGTGCCCAACAAAAATTTTTCTCTTGAGGTAAGGACATCAAGTCCTTCTCTCTTTTTCTTTCTTCGTATTTTTTTAAGTATGTTTATGTTTGTCTTTTATTTATAATGTTAGATGTCGTTTTATGTTTGTCTTTTATTTATAATGTTAGATGTCGTTTTTCGCTTTTTTTAATTCATCTGTTTTTATTATTATATATTTCTTATTTTTTTTAATCATTAATTAGTATTAGTCAAATTAGGACAATAAATCTGACCCCATTTCACTCTATGGGGACAATTTTTACTCAACTAAATTTCAATTTATCATACAAATTTTGAGACCATGTTTGTTGAAAAACACATAATAAAATCATGAAAATTAATTTATTAGTAATGATTACTCGAGATTGCTTCCCGTTTAATCATTGCGAACATCTTAATTTTCTAAACAAAAATGGGTTATTAGTGAGGACCACTCTTGATTGCTTCTTGTTTGGTCCCCATGAAAATCCATCTTCTTTATAAATATAAAGTCAAGTTATTTTCACTAGTAATGATCACTCGAGATTGCTTCCCGTTTGATCATTACGAACACCGTTAATTTTCTAAACAAAATAGGTTGTTAGTGAGGACCACTCTTGATTGCTTCTTGTTTGGTCCCTACAAAACCTATCTTTTTTCCATCAAAAAATATACAATTAAAATCAACCAACACACAACCATTTTCTACCCAAGAACTACGTAGCCTTTGATTTCTCCACTGCACCCGGAGATACGTAAGAGCAGGAGCCCACTCCTGTCAAGCGCAAAAATAAACGACTTTTATTAAGTCCTCTTTTTACCTTGGTTAATTTATTTTTTTTAAATAAAAGGGAAATAAATATTTTTTTAGAAGTTAATAAATTTTGCACAATTAGTTAAAGGTAGCCTTTTTCGAAAGGATGTCGTGGGGTGCTAATACCTTCCCTACGCATAATCGACTCCCGAACCCAAATCCGGTCTTAAGGACCACTTTTCTTCAAAAAAGGTTTTTCCAATATTTTTCCTTCGAAAATAAATTATTGGTGGCGGCTCCATTAAACTCGAATAAATCCCTCCGGATTTTTCGGTCGCTACATATGGTTATTGGCAATTGATAAAGTGTTGACTGATGATGATTGATGAGCCATGTTACTGATAATTGTTGGTACCTGTGTGACTATGTTATTGAATAATATGTTGGATAATGTGCTTCCTGTGTTGTCTGATGCTTGAAGTACACTTTGTCTTTGACTGTTGACTCTGTCTATAATTGAGGTAAATTATTGATATAATAGGAGTATCAAACAATTACTATTAGACTTTAGCTGGTATGATAGGCTTGATAAACTATAAGGGAAAGTGAGTTAGAATGGTGAAAGGACAGAAATGTTGTTAGGCTGACAGTTAGGTGTAGAGTAGTTTGAAGTAGGGTACGAATAGAGTGATAGGATGTAAGAGGGAAGTCGATGAAGCTAGGTTTAGAATTAGTAGTATAGAACCAAGAAATAATGACTGTGATTTCAAGTAAACACTAGTATTTATTGTGGTTATGTGTGCCATTTATATATGCATTCTATTCCTACTTTTCCCAATTTTATAGTGTGTATTGTATTTCTTAGCTCCTTTCTTCTATCTTTCTTGTTTTGTATTTTCTTTCTCATATAAACAGATACGCATGGACCTGATAAAAACATCGTTCACATCGTAGAGTGTACAGAAGGCACTCAGTATGAGTAACTCTCTTTGATTACGTGTTACAGCCAGTGAGTCAAAGTCAATGAGTCAGGGTCTGTGTATATATATATATATATATATCACACATTTTGTGGGCCCAAGACACGGGTTCCGTAAAGATATTTACTCTCATGTACAGGACAATATATTTAATTTTAATAAAATATTATTTTCAACATATTTATATTGCCTAATTATTTGATTAGGGTTTAATAACTATTATACTGTAGCACTTCGGAAACGGGGTGTTACATTATGGTATCAGAGCAGTTTGGTCCTAACCGGACAGTTGGGTCATTAGGATATTGTCACTGGCTGTATTTAGTCGGGTATCCACCAGACATTGACTATGTTGGATAAGGGTAGAATGTCCGCTAAGTAAGTTATCTTTAGGAAATAAAGATGACTACTTTTGATAACTCATGAGGTATTGGGCATATATTGATATGTTACCTCATACCTTGAGGACTACGTCGATTCCTTGACAGAAACCAAGGATTTTCCTTAGGAGAGTAAGTTAAGGACTTGCGATCAAGCCATCAAATTAGGGAGCTTCGATAAGACTAAAGACGACAAGAAGGAGTATAGGGCTATATTGGGAAGAGAGAAACATTATGCAAGCAAGAGTTGTCGTTCAATCCTTATATACGAATAATCTATAGTGATATTTTTGATATATAAAATTATTTTAGATTTCACCGTATAGTCTAATCTCAGATCGTTAATCACCTTAATCGGGCAATTTCGACTAGGATGGATCGAGTTGAGGAGGATGACGCCAGAGCCGTTCCGGGGGAACCAGTAATCCGATCAGTGATAATACTCCTCATACAGAGATCAGAGGGAGGAACCTATTAATGGAAGGTCTTTAAGGGATTTGGCTACTGTTGTTCTGCAGCAGGCTCAGCAGAACGAAGAGTTGATATCGATGCTTAGGGAGGAACGTGAAGTTATAAGGCAGCAACGGGAAGCAAAAATGGAGGATACTGGGTTGATGGTTTTTCTGAAAGGAAAACCACCTCAGTTTGATGGCGAGTATGACCCTAAAGGAGCCAAACACTGGATTCAAGAAATTGAGAAAATATTGACAATAATGTGGTGTAGTGAGGATCAGATGGAGACATATGCTGCATTTATGATGGTTGGTGAAGCTGAGGGATGGTGGAAGAATAGAAGGAGAGTTTTGGTGGCTGAAGGACGAGCTATCACCTAGGAACTGTTCCGAGAATGTTTCCTAGAGAAGTATTTTCCCAGGACAGCAAGACAACAGAAAGCCAAGGAGTTCAACGCATTGACTCAAGGAAGGATGACTGTGGGGGAATACGCCTCTAGGTTCGAATCTCTAGTAAAATATTCTGAGTATTACCAACTTAGCCCTAGTGAGGAGTGGATGTGTCGACGATTTCAAGATGGGCTTCGACTTGAACTTCGTCGATCGATAATACCATTACATCTAACTGGTTTTCCCGATCTAGTGGAGCGTTGTATGGAGTTGGAGGACATCGATCATCAGAAAAATGGGTTTTGGAATAAGGAAGTTATAAGGAGTCGAGAACAAGAAACTAATGATAGGGAAGAAGACCGAAGAAATCGGTTTGAGAAAGATAATGGAAGAGACAATGGTCAACAACCGTAGCAGACGGAAATTACCCAAGGAGAGCATCGGAACTCGAGAAGATGTTTTAAATGCAAAGGAGCACACATAGCGAAGGACTGTCCGTTTAAGAAATGCATATGCTTTGAGTGCGATAAACTGGGACATATATCTCGAGAATGTAGGCAGGGAGCAACATATGCAAGACATGGACTAGATACGGGGACATGCGAAGGATCGAGAAAGAATACTCTAATAGATCCTAAGAGATCACCAACGGAAACTTTGTAAATAAGTATCACTTTCCAAGGAAATGCGTGAGGAACTGAATCCTCCCAGCCTTGACTAGCGGAATCGGTTTTGAGGAAGTCATCTTTCTCATACCGAATGTAAATAAAACACTTCCGCTCTTTATACGAACTTATTATACATAAATAAATCTTTTGTTGATGTAAATTACGTTTGCTTTCTAATTCTTCTTTAAGGAACATCACTCACAAAGATTTGTGTTTGTTTTCTAACTCCTAATTATTCATATTTATTTACACTTTTATCTGCCCTTTTGTTTCTTCTCCAATGTGCTTTGACTATCTCTGTACTTGCTTGTGCTTCTGTTTAACTTCTAATTCTTCTTGTTGGTGACATTTAATGGTTGCTTATTATATATATTTTTCTGCTTATATGAATTTGTATTCCTGCCTAACTTCTAACTCATCTTTGTTATATCTTTTGCTTAAATAAATTTATATGTACTTATGTTTTTAATTCTTATATTTCTATTTATATAGTTTATGTTTACTATACTCCTGTTTGTTTTCATTTCTTGGTTGCTAATAAGTGTGCTTATGTGTATATCTTATGCTTACGTCTGTGCTTGTTTATGCTCCTATCTAACCTCTAATTCCTCTTTGATGGACGTTCATGTTTGCTTGTCTGTTTAGTAGTAGATGATGGAAATACTGTTGGTAAAGATTAATTGACTTTTCATGAGGATGCGTTAATTTCAAAAATACCACCGCGTCACTTTTTACGCCGGTTATTGCCAAAACCGGCGTTATAAATCTATTTTTTAGGTATATTTCGCACTAATACGATAATAATCAATTGCCATTTCTTTCACAATCACAAACTCCCATATATTGTGAAACCAAATATCCAGGGTGCCTTCTCTTGTTTTAATGAGGTAGCTATGGCTACTCAAAAATAAAAATAAATTAAAGACTATATATATATACATAAGTTGTCACATATCTTTCAATTGTCAGTATTGATATAGTGATAATGGTAGTTTTTACAAGTGCTAGAACCCGAGATTGAATCTTATATTAGCATTTTTTTAGTTTTTTGCATGTGTATTTTAGAATTGTGCACAAAAATTACCACAAAAAAAACATCAATGTGAGATTTGAACCATGTGCTTGTGCATAAAACAAGCAGATAAAATAACTGCGCAACAACCGGTTATTTTACCAATGGTTAAATATTAATAAATATATTTCTTAACAATTTGGCTCTCCCAAAGAATTTAGTCTAACTCTGCCACCGCAAATATCAATATGCTTGGGCTTTCCATGTAAAATTGGAATTTTGCAAACTGCAATGACAGGCTTGTTATCACAAAATATTTGTGTGATTATTCCGCATATGGTGCATCACTAGCAAAATTATTTTCAGCCATAGCTTGTATAGCAGAAACAGCTGTTATTACATGTTCTGCTTCTGTTGTAGAGAGCGTGACAACTAGTTGTTTCTTTGACGACTATGCTATTGCACCAATACCCAGATGAAATATGTATCTTAACATGCTTTTTATGGTTTGTATATGGCGAATCACTATCTATGTATTTGCTCTGTTTCAATTCTTCAGCTAGTTTAAGAGTGGATTAGGTCTCCTTTGGATGGTTCAAGTAGTGTCTCCTTCGACTTGGTCTTGATGAGTGTGGTGGGGCGGGTACCTGCAAAGGTACTCCAATGCTCAAATAAGTATGTGTTTTAGTCTTGGCTAAGAGAAATGTAACATAAAACATACTTTGCATGATGTTCTCATGCCCATTTTATAGTGACTGACTCAGTGGTCGTTTGTGTTTTGTCCTCATTCGACCGAGCTCTTAAATCTACACTGGGTCCTTCCTTAGTTTTAGGGCGATCATCCTATATGTTATCGGGATGTGCCATACAATTTTTGGTTAGTTCTAAGCTCCTTTGTCAGTCTCATTAATGAAGAGGAAAAGACCTCATTAAATGAGGTCACATGTCTTGCTTTGTGTCCTAGTACTTCATGATCTTCTTGATTGTGACAATGACTAATACATAATGGTTAACTAGGATAATTTATAAAAAATGTTGCACTTTTTCATTCATTTATAGCATTTTGAAGGGTTTAATATGTTTTTAATCCCTATTAAATTAAGAATTTTTCAAGTTTAGTCCCTATACAATTTTTTATATATTTTTAGTCCTAACCTTTTACTAAACTACATGTTTTTTAGTCCCTCTGCAGGGACTAAAAGCATACAGTTTTGTAAAAAGTGAAAACTAAAAAAATAGAGACTAAACTTGAAAATCGTAATTTAATAGGGACAAAAAACATATTTAACATTTTTTTAATATGTGCGAATAACTTACGACGTCACTTATCATGAGACAGAGGGAGTAATTTAAATTCAGTTTTGTTAAAATGATCCGTCAATGATATTCCATGAGTGTAACAAATAATTTTTAATAAAAAAATAAAAAATATGAAGTGTAAAAAACATATATAGTTTTTAATTGAGAAATATTAAAAATATAAAGCGTGATAAATACTTTTTAATAAAAGTTTTTCACTTTTGACAAAAAGACTTTTTAGCCAAAAAATACAGCCAAAGAATTTTACACCATAAGTTTATCTATTTTGATTTTTTGCACACTAATTTCTCTTATATTATTATTATTATTATTATTATTATTATTATTATTATTATACTACCTCTTTCTCGTTTTTTTAGTTTTTATCTAAAAACTAAAAAATCAAAACGTTTAGGAGTACAGTGTTCAGGGTAAGGATGAGGAGAAGATTGGAAATTCATTTTTGCCATTTCCAAGGCCAGGTATGCCTGAGACCATGAAAGACAACCCCTTACACTCTTCAGGGCAAGTAGATGTCTCTATGCTTCTTACATGTACAGTGGCGTAACTTGATTGAAATGTTTGATGGAGTCATAAAATAACTCAATATATATACCAGTATTTCACAATTGATAAATCAATTATTAAGTGGTGCAGTGGCTTAGTTTGCTCTTTTTTAAACACATGCATGTGGTTCGAATCCCGCATAAATCATTTCTTTTGGTCATTTTTTACGCATATAAGTATTATTAAGCATAGAAAAAGATAAAATGTAGCAACATGGACTCGAACATTGCTCCACTGAGTCACAAAAATCACACTTACTGTTGCGCCATTGCTTACATTACAAACATGTCTTGCAAGTTATGTATATATACCAATAAAATATAAAATATTTGGGGGAGCCACAGCTCCTCTATGTCACCAAGAAGCTCCGCCCTTGGGCCTGCAGAAATTAACGGAAATAATTTCTTCAATCTCCCCACCCATTTATTACTCCAGATCGTTTATTAAGAGCTTCCTGATGCATAGGATTATCATAAGTGCATAGCATACTTGTTTCTTAGAATTGGGTCATGACATCGATTTTTTAGAGAAATTTTGTTTCTAATTATTTGTCATTCTCAAAGTTTAATATTACGATAATTACTTACTCCCTCCGTTTTGTTTATAAGCAAAAAATTATTTTTTACATTCGTTGAAAAATATATGTATTTGGTCTAAAATTTGGACCAGATACATTTATTTTTTAATAAATATAAAAATTGAATTTTTACTTATAAACAAAAATGGAGGGAGTATTTGTCAATTATACACTTAACTATTTATTGTAAAGAAAAAAATATGTTCTATGAAATAATGAATAGTCAAGACTATCATAAGAAAAAGACTAATAATTTCATCAAAAACAATAATCGGTTATCGTAAAATTGCAAACCACGTTTCACTTTCAAAACATCCATTTATTATGTGCCGCCCCTAGGGTCTATAAAGGTGTTACAACGCTTAAACCAAATACCAGTCGTTTTGTTTGTTGATGGCGTCGTGTTCAAATTCTAGGGTAGCAAAGGAAGCGAAAAGGGAGAGCACAACAATGGGCCAAATTGGCTTGAACTTCCAAGTGATTTGACACTAAACATCCTCCAGAGGCTTGGGGCCGTTGAAATCGTGACGAGTGTATGTCAAGTGTGCCCTTTATGGTAGAACATCTGCAAGGATCCTCTCATGTGGCGCACCATTCACATGACCAAAGTTGGGTATTCATACTACGATTTGGTGAAGATTTTTCGCTATGTTGTTGATCGAAGTTGTGGTCTTCTGGAAGATATTCATATTGAGTATTTTGGCACTGATGATCTCTTTAAATACATAGCTGATAGGTAATATCATTTTTTTGTTGCTTTCCTTCAAAGTGTAACCATTTTTTATCATTAGTAATTCTCTTTCTTTGGATGTCTTGATGGTTAATGATGCCTATAATACAGAAACAATTCTTTAGCTTCTACTATTGTATTTCATATTCATGCACGTCATTTTTTTTTTTTTAATAATCAATAGGCAAGATTTGCAATGTGCTTCATTCTTTTCGTGTATCTGTTTGAAATAAAATAAAACAAGATAAAATATAATAATTAATACTCCCCTATACTTTGAGGTCACATTCAGTAGCGTTTTTTTTTTTTCCATCTTGCTCTGCGAGAGGCCGAGTTATGGCTGTAATCATGAGTATGGGTGGCCTATAATCTTCTTCTTCCCTTTTGATTCCACCTCTCTTCTCATGAAACTTTGCATTGACCACCATCTACCATCCCAGGTAAGGCTTGGTCTTATTAGGCCTGTACCCAGGGTAATGGGTGTTCCCCGGGTTGATGGTACCCAGAGTCAAAAGTGTTACTCGGGTCCAAGGTACCCAGGATCAAGGCGTTTCCTTAAAAGTACCCCGAATCATTATTAAATACTACCCTTTTTAAAAATTACTCCATCTGTCCCTATATATAAGCCCTTATTAACCAAAATACACAAATAAAAAAAATTAGTTAACTCATTTAATTTGTCTACAATGTATATTGTCTTTTCAAAACTATCCTTCAATTATTGACTTAAGATAGAGAAATAGTCACCTCATTTATTATTGACTACAAAAAATAATGTAAATTAATTAAGGGTATTCTTGTAAAAAATAATTAATACATCTAGTAATTTGAAAATACACTTATAAAAAAGACAAATTTTTTTTGAAAGGAGACTTATATTTGGGGACAGAAGGAGTAATTTTCACTACTTCAACTCTTAACCAATGTTCTAAAAGAATTTGTCGAGGAAAAGAAACCAATATTTTATACTGAATCAATTAAATTCAAATCAAATTCCTTTAAACTTCCATCTAGCTTTTTTTTTTGGGTTACTATTTCACGGTTCTGTGTGGTTCAAACAAGGAGAGAGGAAAAGAGGAATTTTAATGGAGGAAAGAAGAGGGAAGAGGAAGGAAGGGGAGAGATTTAATTTGATTTTGTGTTTGATCGAGAGGAGGGGAGGTTAGGGAAGGGAAGCATGTGTTTGTTTGGTTCAGGATGAGAGAGGAGGGATTTTAATGGAGGGCAGGTAGGGACGGATCTACATGTAATAAATTGGGGGCATTTGACCCAACTAACTTATTTTTTTTTTACTAATTATTGAATAATTTTATTTTTATCCCCACTGAAAATTAAGTGTTGACCCCACTAAAGAGCAAAAAAATAGAAATTGAGATACCCTCTTTTAAGTGTTGCCCCACGTCTACTATCTTTTTAAGAGAAAGTAGATATATTTTTTACTCCATTTTATTTTTGTCTTTCTAGTTCTGCTTCTCAAAATACTTTATGATCTCTACTCTATTTCATTATCAAAATCCATCAACCCAAATATTCTGCAAGAGCTCTAACTGAACCCTTTTTACTCCATTCTTTCATTGTTTCTCGATTTCTGTCTTCTCTCTCCTTCTTCAACATCCTTCCTCCATACTCAACTTCATATTTTGTTACTGGTACATTTCTTTTCATATATTCTTCATTTCATTTTTAATCTTTTATTTCTTTTGGTTCTATTTATGACTCATTCATTGCTAGAGTAAGTTTCTTTTGCACCATGTTTCATATATGTACACCATGTGTTTGGTTATTTGCCCAAGTGGATTAATAGAGGGCTACTTGCTAAAGTTAGCTCTAATTTTGTCCGTGGCAACTACAAAGGTTGAAAGGAATTTCTCTACAATGAATTTTGTGAAGAATCAAATGTGCAACTTATGGGAGATGAATTGTTGAATAATTATTTAGTCACATACATAAATAAAGATGTTTTTGATAGTGTTGAAAATAAAAAAAATCATACAACAATTTCAAAATATAAAGTCGCGTAAAAAGCAATTATAACACTTCAATTTTTTAGTATATAATGTTATAGTTTTTGTAATCTCCAATTTTTTGCTTAATAATAATTGTGTTATTATTTTATCGCTTATACATTAATATATTTTTTATATAAATATTTATAGTATATGGTTTTGCCCCCACTTATCAAATTTCCTGAATCCATCTCTGAGGTGAGAGATTAATTTACTTGTATATCTTTATAGTCTTTTATATTATACTACATATAAGCATATTTAAGTAATTTTATTTTAAATGATTTAATCACCCCTCCCATCCCCTCTCCTCCAAAACCCCCACTTTTGGAAGGGGGCCAAAATTGGCTTACAAGGAATTTTACTCCCCTCTTTCCCCTCAAAAAAATTGAACCAAATATATATAATTTAAAATAGCTTCTCATCTTCCTTCCCCTTCCCTCCAAAATCTCCAACCAAACATACCCTTAGCTTTTTAGGAACGTGGTGTTAAACAAAAGGTGCAGCAGCAATGCTATAAAGTTTATTTTTCGATTTTGGAATATTTTTCAATTAAAACACACATCTACCAATTTATGAATCTAAAAGGCTAACATTGGAGCATTCATGACCTCAGGTATGTTTTCTAGCAAATTACATATTTTCGCGTACTTGGGAAGCCATGTGGTTTTAACCACTTTAAAAGTTTATTGGAAGGCGTGTGACTTGTTCTCCCCGTTGCTTCCACTTCCATTGTGCACCACTGTTTATAAATACTCCATCACTATCAGACGTCAACCGAATCCTTATTGTTTTCTTCTTGGACAGTAAGTGTAGATTCACATGATCATTCCTATTAGGACCATCGAGATGATTATGATTCTGAACGTGGAAATCTAACAAGTGGTGATAAATATCTCCAAATGAAAATTTGGATTGTGATCCTGAAGAGACTCAGATGCTATGCTAGTAATGTTGTTTTTACAAGAATTTTGTTGTAGACATTAGAAAGCCTGATTTTCTACTTTTGTAAAGTGTACTTAAATTCCCCAAGAACCTTATTTATGTTTCTGTTTCAGGTGCTGAATGATTCCGATTATGGCTTTTGTTTGAGAAGTCCTGTGTTTATACGAAATGTAACCAAACATGATTTAACCAGTGAGCTAGAGTGAGAGTTATCCAAACGTCACTTGAGAATGAGACTATATGAGCGATTTCCCAGAAAATTTGTATGTTATTCGTACCAAAAATTTCCAGTAACTCTCAGCATTGGGGTTTTTATTTTTGCTCCTGTTTGAAAATGGTTATGGATCACTTTTGTTAGCTGATTGATAAACTAATAAATAAAATAAAATGTTTCGATTTGTAAATTGGTAGGTAGATAGTCTCTGCAAAATTAATTGCACAGTCAATCATGGCTGAATATGGGAATAGAAGAATCACGGAGGAAATGATCAGTGAATAGCCCCAGCGTAGTAAATAAATTGGTAGGTAGATATTCTTTTGGTTGACATGCACCAGCGTGGTAGTAATACTACTTCCCAGCTATCTTCCTCAAAGTTATGATGATGTTTTTTTTTTTTTGACAATGAAAATTATGATGATGTTGATGGCGCATAAATAGCTTGATTTGTTTCTAACTGAATTTTTTACGTGATTATTTTGGTTTTCCTTTTCAGGAAAAGCCAGCTTTGAAGCAAGTTTTTGCAAATGAATTCATTATTGTCAGAGATCCTACCCATTTGCTACGGTGAACTACGAGAAAAAGTTTATCCATGAGAATTGTAGTGGGGATAGTTTTTTCTTATAAGAATAGACAACAAAAATAAAATAAAGCAACTTAAGGATAAATTTTTCGATAGAAAAAGGGCAAAAGGTATACACAAAATTCATTATTTGTAGAGTGATGATACACTTGCATATGTAATGGTTGAAGTTGAAAATTGAAAATAAAGTTTTTTCTTCTTTTCATCCCTATAAATTTTTTTTTTTTGCTTTTGGTCCTTATAAATATCTTTTTGTTTTTCGTCCCTGTCACGTGCCATTATCATCCCACGTGACATACCATATCAGGGCAACCTACCTACGAAAGGAACAAAATATGGGAAATAAATGAAGTTGCAACAACAATTTCTTTTATACAGGTAATAACCCGTACCATGCATAAGTTATGAGTCTGGATACGAACGATGTCTTTCGACTATAATTATAAAAAATTAAAAATATTTTATCAATAATATTATAATATCATAATTTATTTCAATGATGTCATCAAATTTATTAAATACTTTTTAAAAAAAGTAACAACTATAAAAGAATTAGAAAAGTTTATAATAAAGATAAATTTATTTTAAAAAATATTCAAATAAAGTTAAATCTCTATTATAATAAGTCAGAAATTAATATATTTTTGTGTGTAAAATATTTATCCCCGTGCGTTTAGTCCGCAATTTGAATTTTTGATAATTTTATATGTAATTTAATATACTTTTATGTAATCATCCATGTATTCTTTCTAGTATTTTTTTCTCTTAAGCTATCATATTTTTAATCATATATACATCCATACTATAATATTAATGTGTTTTTATATAAAATTTTCATTTCTGCGTTACATAAATATTTACCTCTAAGTATTAACATTTTTTTTCTTGTGGTTTTTCATTTAACTCCATAGAATGCAGACATGTACTATACTTAATGTTCATTTAAAAAATATGAGCAAAGAAAGACTATGAGGATTTCGTGACGAATATAGATAAAGTGTATGCAAATGATTTTGATAAATTTATTTTTTGAAAATTAAGAAAAGGGTTTCAATTTTTCATAAAATTATTTAAAAAATTCAGTTTTGAGATGAAAACGACGATTTAAACTTAAATGTAAATATAATTATAGAAAACTTTGATTCATTAAACTAAATTAAAAATATAAATTACAATAATACACAAAAAAGCAAATTGTCAAAGAAGAATCAAAATATTCTAAATTATTATTCGAAAAGGACACATGCATGTTTTGACCTAAAACTTGATGACAAAGTATATATCAAGCAAATTAGAATATGCCAAATAAATTAAAAAAAAAAACTTGATCATGCATATAAATCAAACAAAGTAGAATATACCATGAGATATAAATATTCACAAATACAACTTTTTGTGTGTGTAATTTACCTATGTAATAAAAAGTACAGATTGAATATTTATAATTACAAATTTATAAAATATTACGCACTTAGTAATTAAAGTTATCGACTAAAAAATTACCAAATTTGTAACTTCAAAAAATTAATAAGATATTTTTATTTAAATTAAAGATGTCAACTCAGTTTTTGGTGGTATATCTTAAAATCATTATTTTTATACAATAACTTAAAATAAAATCTGCATTGATTTTGTAATACCCATTTCTTTATGATTTGATTTCTATAAGGAGTAATGTTATATTGTCACAGATATTTTTCTAACAATCTTTACTATTTTGTATAGAAAATATTAAATACAATTTATATACATTTAATATATTAAAAATATAAACAAATATAATAATTTTTATTTAACACGGTTTAGAATTTTTCTTCCGAAAGGTAAAAATAATTGTTGTTATGTCACCTTAATAAGCTCTGAATACTTATGTTAGCATTTGTTTGAATATGGCTAATAATTAAAAATAGTAATTATAATAAAGGAATCGAAGTGTAAGTTTTTTTTTTTGACGGGAAAAATTTCCATTAACAACCTTTCAAATCTGAGGCAACAGCATCAACAATACATAAATGAGTTTCTTCAATCCAAATAGAATCAATATTAAAGAAAGCAAACTTTGCTAAGCAATGAGCTACTTTATTAGCACTCCTCATAACATGACAAACCTTAAAACGATGAAACCGTGAAACAAGAGAGGTGCAGTCATTCACAACCATGCCAAAATGTGTGGTAATTGTTGAAGAGGAGAGCATTGCTTACACTACATTTAGAGAGTCAGATTCAGCAATCAATGAATAAAAACCAAGAATGATAGCAAAATTAAGAGCAAGTTTCATTCCCAAAACCTTCACTAAATCAACATCATTAAGAGCAACTATTTGCCAGGTTGCAGTAGCCATAACCTCACCATTTTCATATCTAATAAATGTACTAATACCTCAAACTCCATCAGAAAAACCAGCAGCATCCATATTTACCTTATACCAAGACGTTGGGGGTTTACATCATTTATCTAGGTCCTGATCAGCATTTTGAACATTTGAAGTAGAAGCATGCAGAGAATGCAAAGAATTGATGTTGTTAGAATACTCAAGAGCAACCTGCCACACCTTGTTAGTTGAAGCTAAAGGATCAGATGATGTTCCCTCAAAGCAGTGCTTATTACGAGTTTTCCAAATTTCAAAACATAAAGACAACACATGCATTTTCACCTCATCTGAACTGTTAATAATAATGTTCTCAAGCCAGCTCTGAAAGGATACCTGGACATGATCAAAGTTAATGCCGAGGGGAGAGGCAAACCAAGCTTGCTTAGCCCAAAAACACCTGCAAAAAATATGATCTATATCTTCACAGTAAGAATTGCAGCGCGAGCACAGGGGAGAAACATTAACACCTTTGGAATTGAGTTTCATTCTAGAGGCACGACTATTATGTAAAATTCTCCACCCCAAATGAACATGTTTAGGGACAGTCTGGATTTTCCAAAGGTGTTGCCACATCGTGGATCCATTAAGAGTGGTAGATGGCAAGGGAGAATTAGCAACTTCCCAATTTTTAACACAGTGATATGCACACTTCACTGAAAAATAACCACGTTTAACCGGGCCCCAAGCTAATCGGTCTGATTGCATAGAAGAGGATATAGGGATTTGTAATATTTGCATAGCTTCAAAAGGCAAAAATAGTTCATTTACCAATTGTACATTCCACACCGCATCCTCTTGAATAATCAAGTCAGAAACTTTAGACATTTGTGTATTGGGGGGTCTAGGTGACCATACCTTGTAGCCATTCTGGTGAGGGAGCCAATTATCATTCCAAATATCAATCATATGCCCTCTCCCAACTGTCCGCAGGCAACCTCTTTTGAGAATCCAAATAGCCCGATGAATGCTCCTCCATGAGTAACTAGGCCGATATCCCAAAGATGATGTCAAGTTTCCTTTAGGGAAATACTGAGCTCTTAAACAACTAGCTAGCAAAGAATCAGGTTGAATTAAAAGGCGTCGTCCTTGTTTCGCCAATAGGGCTTTATTAAAAGCTCCAAAACTACGAAAACCCATACCACCCAATTTTTTTGGTTGGCAACACCGGTTCCAATTAATCCAGTGAATTTTTCTTTTCTGCCCATCTCTGCTTCCCCACCAAAATTTTCTGATCATGCTCTCAATGTGATCACACAAGCTTGCTGGTAACAAGAAGCATCCCTTAAAATATGTAGGGATTGCCTGAACAACTGCTTTAATAAGAATTTCTCTGCCTGCTGTTGATAAAAACTTCTTTTTCCAACCCTTCAACTTCTTCCACACTCTATCTTGTACAAAATCAAAAATTTGCTGCTTTGATCTTCCCACATAGGAAGGAAGCCCCAAATATTTGGATTGAACCTCCACTGCCTTAATATCCATCCATCCTTGGAATTCATGTCTTCTATCTATTAGCACATTTTGACTGAAAGAGATCTCAGACTTGTCAAGATTAATGAGTTGACCGGAAGCTTCTTGGTAAAGTTGGAGAATATTTTTTACACAATCAACATTTTGTTGAGGATCTCTACAGAAAATGAGGCTATCATCTGCAAAGAAAAGATGTGTAATCATAGGAGCTCGGCGTGCAATCTGAATGTCATGTAAACTTTTTTGCTTCTGAGCTCTAATAATGAGACATGAAAACACCTCAACACACATAATAAAAAGATACGGCGAGAGGAGGTCCCCTTGCCGCAAACCTCTTTGTGGGATAAAATTTGGGGTAGGACATCCATTGACAAGGACAGAGAAAGAAACAGATGATACACATCTCATTATAAGACCCACCCACATATTAGAAATACCCATACTAGCCATAACAGCCTGTAAGAAAGACCATTCGATCCTATCATAAGCTGTTGACATGTCAAGCTTAATTCCCACATAACCTTTTTTTCCGTCAATATTTTTCCTCATGTAATGAAAGGTATCAAAGGCAATAAGCGCATTATCTGTAATTAATCTACCTGGAACAAAGGCACTTTGGAAATTGCCAATAATGTTTGGTAGGATTAATTTCAGACGATTTGCAATTGTCTTCATCACAATTTTGAAAATAACATTACAAAGAGAAATGGGTCTAAAATCACCTGTGAGCTTGAGGATCTTTTTCTTTGGGATAAGACAAATGAAAGTATTGTTGATGCTAGGATCTCCACCATGATTAAGAATATTAAGCACCACCTCCGTAACCTCATTTCCCATAATATGCCAAAACTTCTGAAAGAAAAAGGTTGTCATCCCATCAGGACCCGACGCTGTAGTAGGCTTCATAGATTTCAAAGCCTGAAAAACATCCTCTCTAGTAAACTCATGATCAAGCTCTTGGGAAAAATGAGGTGTTACACGCCCCCGAACAACCTCCATCGTCTCCGTAATACTAGAAGGATCAGATAACTCAAACAAATTACGGAAGTAGGAATTGAAAACATTAGCAATATCTTCTTCTTCCGTAAAATGCTCACCATAATCATCAGTGAAGGCTTCAATCCAATTACAAATTCTTCTTTGGAATGCTTTTTGGTGAAAGAATTTTGTATTTTTATCACCATGTTCAAGCCAAAGAGCCCTTGAACGTTGGCTCCACCACACTTCTTCATTTTCTAACAAACCATCTAATTGGGCTTCTAAATCACGAATATGAATCATCATTCCAGCCTCATGCATTAACTGACCTTGAACATGTTTTATCTTCTTTGGGATATCACCAAATCTATCCTCTCCCTATTAAGAAAAAGCATCAATGCAGAGAGGGATTTTCTAAGATATAGAGGAGACATTATCACCCCACACCCTTTGTACAACATCTTCAAAACCCTCATCTCTAAGCCAACATTGTTCAAATCTGTTGGGCCTTACAAAATTTATCCTCCTTCTTTTTACTGCCATCAAAGTAAGAAAAATTGGCATATGATCAGATTGATGACGCAGCAAGTGTCTCACCTTAGCCTGAGGAAAAACGCTACTCCACTCCAGCGTAGCAAAAAACCGGTCCAACTGAGCTTGAATATTATCATCTCCCTCCTGCCTATTATTCCAAGTAAAAGGTTCCCCTTCAAAACCAATATCACATAGATGGTGCACTTGTGTAGTATCACGGAACAAGGTAATAAGGTTTTGTGGAACCAAGTTACCTCCTTGTTTTTCATGTTGGCCCAATAGGAGGTTAAAATCACCAAAAAGAAGCCGCTTGTCCTATAATCCACTTGAGCCAGATCATTAATTAGTTCACAAGTGCGATGCTTATTAGCAGTTTCAGGATAACCATAGATACCAGTGCAACGCCATTCAAGATCATTCTCTCCACAACAAACCATAAGGTCTATATGATGCAGAGACATAGACAACAATCTCACTACAACACCTTCCTTCCACAAAAAAGCTAGGCCACCCGACCTATCTCTACCATTCCCTTTGCAACTAACAGCAACAACATTTGGCAACCCATGAGCATAATGTAAATTATTAAACTCAAAATCTTTTCTTCTTGTTTCTGAGAGGAAAACCAAAGTGGGGTCTTTATCACGAATAAGCTTTTTAAGGGCTCTAACTATACGTGGGTTCTCAAGCCCATGACAGTTCCAAGCTAAGCAACTCATTGTCGACAGACCTGTTCAACATAAAAGATCAGAAAACACTGCCTGTTTTGGTTTTGAGTTGACAGAGGAGGAATAAAAAGACGGAAGGGAACAACAAAACCATATACTCCTTATTGAAAGGGAAAACCATAAACTCCTTATTGAAAGGGAAAGCAAAGCTCCTTATTGAAAGGGAAAAATCATAAACTCCTTATGCGGGAAAGAGGAATCGCGCTGTGATAGGGGAGGAATTGCACTGAGACGGGAGAAAACGTTGCCGGAAAACGCACATAAACTGAAGAGAAATTGCGCAACCCTAACCCATGGGTCTCTTCTCAGGGAAGAAGGAGATCGGAACCTATTTCAGGGAAGCAACCTTAAGAGAGGTCACGCTGTGACAGGGGAGAAATCGCTACCAAAAAGCACCACAAACTCGCGCACAGAAGCTAAAGAGAAATCGCGCACAGGGGAGGACTCACGCTGTCGGAAATCGCGCCGTGGAGAGCACCGCCTTAAGGGAACCAGAGGCACCGTAAACCCTAACCCATGGGTCTCGCTCCTTTCTCCAGATTAGACAAGTTGATTGTTTGATATAAGTGTAATATATTGATTGTGTAAGATTTTGTATTCATTTGCCATAGACTATAAATATTATGTGATTAAACTCATTAATTATATTTTATTTGTTTCCTTATGGTATATTTTTATCTTATAATTTAAATATTAATAAACATATGCTGATTTTTTATATAAGAGATTCATACTCTTTTGTATATTTTTACTATTAGCTCATCTTGTGTTGAAATTTACTATTCATCTCACGGGTTGCCCAATAGTTGAAATTGACTTTATTCATTAGAAAATAAAACTATAATAGACAATAAGAATAAGAATTAAAATTAAATAATATCTCGTATAAAAGTTATATTTAGTAATTTATACTAAATTAAATTTTATAAAAAAATTGTATCTGAAGTATGATGATTCATGCTCTGCACAATATATAATAATTAATATAAACTTTATCCTAACAAAATTATATTAACATGTAATTTCTATTAAAAAATTCATATATTAATATTCTTTCATGTAAAATGGCAAATTTCCTTATAATAAATTTTTTACTCTTATATCGAAAAAAGAATTTAACTCTGTAATTTAAATATTAGTAGATTTTCAATTAAAATGTTCATCTGTGTGTTATATTTGTTTAAATTGCATTTATAGCTTAGATATTAATTGACATTTGTGTAAACTTTTCATTCCAATGTAATGTAAGTATTTACCTCTAAATCTTAATGTTTTGATGATGACTGTGTTGGAATCAAGTGGATTCAGAAACAATGACTCTTAATTGTTTTGATGATAACAAATAGTTAATAGAATAATTTATCCTCCGATGTGTTTATTAGTGTGCAGAAGTCACTATTTATTAGAAGGAATTATCTTAGAATACTAAGTGAAAATGTGTATTTCACTCTCAGTTTCATAAATCTGAGTCTGGCATTAATCCTCTGAAAGTTGCTGACTCATTGTCTGATAGCCTCACTTTGTTTTGGTCAATGCTCTGTTAGTAGTCAACGCTCTGATAGACCATGCTCTGTCTTGGTCAACACTCTGTTTTTGGTCAACGCTCAATAGACTATGAACAGACTACTCAGTGTAAGTCTTCGTCTGTTTCTACAAGACTCTGTTATATGAAAGACTAACAAATTCTGTACTGAAGAACTTGCCTCTGGTTCAAGCTCTCTACAGTGAGCAGTATCTCAAGAATAAGCATCGCCTGCTTTCTGGATGCTCGATTGGAAATCGATCGAGTGCTCATTAAAGGCTACATCTTTTATTAAAGAGATCTCATTGATGAGTATTTTAATGTACGAGGAATCAAATGCCAAAGGGAATGTTAACGGTTATAATCATCAGAAGACTTGCTCAAGAAGTGTCTAATATTTAAAAAGCTCACAAGGGAAAAATATCCTGATTTTATCTGTTGTGTTGGTATGCAGAGCAGAGTGGAAAACGACGGGATTTGCTAAAGCCACAAAAAGGGGATCTGAAGTTTTGTCCATTGGTGAAAGAGCTGTTAGGACACAATAATACTATTCACAACTCTAGCTATATATACCTTACTTCTCTCACTGAAGTAGGTCAAGAAAAGCGAAACAAAAACGCTGTGATACAAGTGAGCAACCAAGGATCATTCCAAGCATCTGAGATTACATTGAACAAGCACTGAATCGTTTTATTCTTTCTGTTTAAAAGTTATTTCTTGTACTTAAGTTTTTCATTGTATATCCTCTCTGTTGAGAGTTATTTGATATTGTTTCAAACCATTTTTGAACATTGTAACTAGCCTAGTAGTGGCTGTATTCCTTACAGGCTTGATTGCACTTAGTCGTTCTAATAAGTTGTGAGTATAGCCAATTTGGCAGTATTATACTCTCAAGTGTAATCGGCTTGATTATAGTGGAGAAATTCTTCAAGTGTGTGAAGGGACTAGACGTAGCTATCAGGTGATAGTGAACTAGTATAAATCATTGTGTCATTCTCTTCTCTTCTCCTTACTTACTTACTTTGTTATTTTATTAACAAGTTGTTTTGAAACAGTTTTCATAAACACTCAAGTTTTGCGAAAAGATTTCTAAAACCCAATTCAAACCCCACTTTCTTGTGTTTTTGCCATGTTCAAGCCGTGTAGAGAATTTTAGGGTCTAAGGCAAAATTTTAAAAAAAAACTTGATAATACATAGTTCTTTACTCATATATTTTCTAGCGCACACTTATATTTTTCGATGTGATTTCATACGTAATAGGAGGGCAAGTTTTTTATTAGAGATTTTCACATAGTTTTTGTCAAAGAAAATGAACACACAATTTTTTAAGACAAACACACAAATAGTTTTCTTATTTATTATATACATTTTTTTCACATAACACAATTATATAAAAGTTTATAGTGGAAAATTTATTTGCTTAGAGTCACATTTTTTTTGGGTACAAAGTCACATATTTTAATAATAAAAAGAACTCACTTATCCTCCCAAATTTAGTACGACTATATTTTTTTCTAACGCACAAATTATTCAGTTGTCTAGCAATATAATTATTTAAGAAATAAAAAAATATTGACAAATATCGCAGTTGGCTACTAAATACTACTAAATGATGCAATTTTAAATGAAAATATTTCTATTGTTTACTCCTGAATCGGTGCCTTTATAAATTATATGAAAGTGGACCCTTTAAGTTATCAAGACATTAGAAATTGTGTTTTCAAATTTACAACTCTTGATGTTTCTCTAATTAAGTCTTTAATGCGTAGTTTCCTGCATAATAGCATAATCACTATATGCAATCAATATAGTATTCATGAGAACTTATTTTAGTGAATTATATAAATTGGTTTACATTTTATAGTAAAACTATTTATAAGAATAGTTTTTTTTTCAGAATATAAGAATCATGTTTGTAGATATTTAGATATCATTGTATTTATAATTTTAAAAGACTATATACAATGAGATGTAAAATTAAATTATGAATGAATCGGTGTGTTTATTTTTATTTTTAGACTTAATCTTTATTGATATTATTTATTAAGTTTCTTCAGGATAATTGAGATTAATTTAGTAAAAGTTTTTATTTATTTATTTATTTTTATTCCTATACTTTCACTCATATGTAATTATATTTTACATTTTAAATGTTATTTTATGAATTAACTGAGTCAAATAAATTATCTATTTTTACTTTTATATTTATTTAGTTATATGAGACAACTTTCAAAAGTCATAAGTTATAAATAATAAACTAAATTTATAGTAGAAATATAACATCAATTGATTAATTTAATCTAAAAATAATACAATTTCATAATAATATTTCATATAATGTAATATTCTCTATTGGCATAGTTATAGAGAGATTTGTAAAACTATTATCAATTATGTATGTGATATTCTATATAATGAATCTTTTTTGTCCACAAATTAAGCAACTAAGCATCAACATTTTATTAATTCAAAACGTGAATTAAGCAACTTTAGTTTATAACTTTATATTGTGTTTAAAACGTGTTAAATATTGTGGATTGTAATTAGGTAGTAATTATACTTTGTTATACGGTTTCCTTTTATACTTGATGTAAGTTTAATTTTATAAATGATTGTGTTGACCGAAATTTTTTTGATTCAAATGTTTCTAGTATGTGTTTAAAACGGGTAACATATGGTGGATTCTAATTAAGTATATCCTATTATATTGTTCAGATTTTATTTTGAGAGGAAAAATATGCTGAAATTTAAACAGGTTTTTTTGATTTTGCAGTGAATACATTCCATGTTTGTCACACTTGCTATATTTATACGTAACATTAAATGTTATCTTTGTTTTTGTTATTTTTATTTTTGATTTTTATTTCCATATATTTGTGACTCAGCTCTTTCATGTGGACAATTTTAATTGACATGGTTCTGAAATTTGTATATCGTGATGACATTTGTTTTGTTTCTTTTTTTATATTATTCGTATTTGTATATAATAGAGATAGAGATATAGATTTGATTGACACGTGTTTACATTAGGCTTGAAAAAGCTTCATCGTTAGATATTTTTACAGCTGTGTTACGTGGACACAAAAAATCGACACCTGGTTAATGACGTGTAAAAGTTTGGTTAATTCAGTTGAGTAGTTGGTTAATAGTATATGGTTAATGACGTGCAAAAGTTTGGTTAATGACGTGCAAAAGTTTGGTTAATTCAGTTAAGTAGTTGGTTAATGGTTAATGACGTGCAAAAGTTTGGTTAATGTATGCGATTCACCATTAACCAATTACTGAACTGAATTAATCAAACTTTTGCACGTCATTAACCAGTTGTCGATTTGTTGTCAAATTTTGGTGTCAACCAATCATTTCTCTATTTTTATGGTTGTTTCGATGTTACAATGTGCAGATATTCACCTGAATAAATTGATTATTTAAATTGATTTTGCTACACAATTGCTTTATGATTTATGATTCTAGACAAAATATGGCTTTAAAATAATTATTTAGATGTGATTTATAATTATTTGGATCGTTTATTTTATTTTTAGATGTTACTCAATTGCTTTATTATCTGTTATTCTAAACCAAATATGACCTCAAAATAATTATTTAGATGTGATTTACATTTACATGTCAAATATTACAAATTTAATTGCTATACATTCTTTTTAAGTATTGAATATCGTCATTTATTATTATCATTATTGTGTTGAATAATTTATTATATTTTAATTTAGAAGATCGATATTTAATTTAGGAGATTTTCGGTGGTTAAACTCATTTATTAGATTTTATTTGCTTTTCTTTTATAGTCTTTTTTTAAATAAATCTATGGAGTAGTGTGCAGAATATTTTGACTGTTATTTATACGATTTGATTCAAATTGATTCTCACTTGGTGGTTAAACATTAAAGTTTCTTTTTCCTGTTTTGAACTAAACCTAATAATGTACTCACAATAATTGTATTTTACTATGGAACCGAACCTACTATTCGTATCTCTATTTAATTGACACATGTGATTTGTTGGCCTGAAATAGCTGGTTTGGAAAAGCTTCAATTATATAATAGTGAGTTTATAAGAATATATTATACATTTAAATATGATTTTCAAGATTTTTCTTATACTTCAAAACTTATTTAAAATTAGTGATATTATAAGAATGTATTATATTTTTTAAACAAGATCATCATATTTTTTAAAGAAAAATAATTTTTTCCTAATGTGATCGAATGAATCTCAATTTTATGTGAATTATATTTAAATTTAAATTTATATTTAAAGTCATTATTATACTTATTTTTATACCAAAAATCTATTTCTATTATTTTTTTACTTTTTATTTTTTATTTTTTACATTTTAAATGATTTATGTGTAACATACCGAAATTAATGATTCACACATTAACACGTGTCAACCAAAAAAAAACAACACACTAGTATGAAGAAAATGACAAATATATACCTTGATGCAAATATTATTAAATAAAAAATTCAAAAAAAAAATCGAGTAAGTGTTGACAGGCTTCATTACCGGCCCGCCAATTTGAAATGGTGTACCCTATACGCTTCCCTGGCAAATTTCAAAGCTACTGCTATAAAAGCGTGTGAGTGACCCTTGTTCTTCCCCCGGTGTTTCCACTTCAAAGCGGTTGAGCATTGTTTTGTCTGCGCGTGCATATGATGGCGTCGTCTTCGCATCCATCGAAGAAACCGAAAGTTGAGAGCACAACAAAGCCAAACTGGCTTGATCTTCCGACAGACGTCACAGCGAACATACTGCACAGGCTCGGCGCCGCCGAAATTCTGATGAGTGCACGTAATGTTTGCTCTCTTTGGTGGAACATTTGCAAGGATCCTCTCATGTGGCGCACCATTGACATGACGGGCGATTTCAACATTTTACGCTTTGGTTCTTATCGTTCTTTGGTGAAGATTTGTCAATATGCCATTGACCTAAGTTGTGGTCATCTGGAAGAGATTAATATTTATCATTTTGGAACCGATGGACTCCTTCGATACATAGCTGACAGGTAATATCATTTTCTTTTTGTTATGATCAGCGATCCTTTTTCTTAGTTTGTCTTGTTGCTTAATGATGATTGTGCATACTCTAATTAAGACTATCATTTAGGTTAATCTACCTCTTGTCATATTCATTTCTTATTTTTATATAATCAGTGAGCATGCTTTGCAATTTGCTTCATTTGTATGTTTTCTTTAGTAGTGAATAGCCTGCCCAATGCCCAAATGTGACAACTCAACTATTTTCTTTTTTGCTTCAATTTGAAATGTAGAACTGCGTGTATGTATGTTACTAGTATTGAGGATCCGTGCAACGCACGGGGAGAAATTCATAGAGGAATTATTTCGTTTGAGAT
This sequence comes from Calophaca sinica, assembly GCA_037113605.1. Taxonomy (NCBI): domain Eukaryota; kingdom Viridiplantae; phylum Streptophyta; class Magnoliopsida; order Fabales; family Fabaceae; genus Calophaca; species Calophaca sinica. The sequence continues at coordinate 50,797,522 of CM073735.1, read as the reverse complement.
GTAACGATATCGTATAATACATCCGCACAGGGGCGCGTCGTTGATTGCTATTAATAGTTGTTCATTACTACAAATATGTGTAACATAATATAGTCTTGAATCCTCAGAATTGATAGACAGTACAATTCATTAGAAACACAATTGATTATTCTTAAACTTGTTATCAATAGAGAGAAGTAGGAGCCTAAAATCACTATATATAAACATTTGAGGAAAATACTTTTTTTTTAAAGGCAAAATGAATTGTATTAATAATCACTATGGCTAAGGCTCAAGGACAGCCCAGCCACCACATTCTGTACATTATATTATGATCTATGACTGCTCACAATACTATTTTGACAGAAATCATTAAAAGGAGCTCCAAAACATGATGTCATAAGAGCCAATACAATAATGTGTCCTATGGAATACTTGCTACATGGTTCATGTTGCAGCAACAGGAGACCATATGCTACTACCATCCTTATAAGATCAGCCATGCACACTCCTACTTTCCTCATAGCTAGCCACCTGAAAATCTGGTTCCTGTGGTCAAACTCCAAGGCCAAGCTAATTAGCTCTTTTCCTCTCCTTATTAGTTATACCAGCTTCCAACATGCTTTTACTCCTTTTTCTTTTTCTCCAGAGAGCTCCGTCCATCATACATATCAAATGACAGATGAGATTGATCAAACCAATAGTAACAGGTCAGTTCCAAGGCATCTACAGATACAATTTGAGTTTGCACAATTAAATTTGCATACGCTGCAGTCAATGTTGCGCCCTCACATTGTAGTTCAACTAATATTCAGCAGTGTCATGTTTCATTAGCAGCATCCACTTTTTCTGTATTAGCAGTTTCATTCTTGCTACTCCTTAATTACAGATTCTCTCAATCTAATTTATCCTATCACACATGAAGAAACGGCTACTTGACATAAAACAGGTACTTGACATAATATGTTTGTGATAAAATAAAAATAACAAAACATAAGAAAATAAAGAAACAACACAAATTTCTATACAAACAACAAACAAAGGCCATTTTTAACCAAATATGAAAACTTGGCATTTTGCATAAGAAAACAAAATAGCAGCACCATCAAAAACACAAATAGGTATGCAGATCAGATAATGAAATCTTAAGAGCAATCTCTCACCCATGCAAGACCGAACCTCAAAAGCTTTATCAGAAAACAAACTGAGACCAAGGAAATGTGCCCTGCAACAATGAAACATAAACAAAAATCACATCCGGATAGCATGTTAAAGAGTCATGATAAACTAAAATGGTCTGAAAAAATATGCTTTAACAACTGACAGCTGATTAAATCATATATGTATCTCTACCCTGTAACTCTACTTCAAGAAAGTGAGAACCATGCATGAAGTGCTAGTTGTTTGACATGCTACCAAAGTCTGAGTTTATTTTAAATAAAGCATTTAAATTCCTGAGTTTTTAAATTGATTCAATTTGATCAATTACAGTTATATGAATTATTATATTAAAAAAAAAACAACTACACCATTATAACATACCAAATTTCATCATAAATAAATTAATAAAAATGTTCTTTGAATACCAAAAAGTATATGCTGAAAGCCATGAAAGCATTTTTTTTTTTTTTTTTTTTTGAAAACTCAGAAAAACCTTTTTTCTTTTATGACTAACACTGCAACTTTATGACAGGTCAAAAAAAAATATAACATTGTTAAAAACTATTAAATGTTTAATCCAATGACAGAAGACCCTGCTTACAAAAAGTACCTTATGTAGGATGAGAAAAAAAAGACGAATGAGAAATTTACCAACTCGAGAAGAATACCAAGTTTCAAATGAAGGAACAATTGAATCCATTCTAAGAGTTATTTGGAAATTGTTTCTTGGCCTCCTTTACTGATTATCCCTCTATTAGGCAAGTTCTTAAATCCCGTCCAGCAAAATACTTCATTATTGGAGATTTTGAGGCCTGTATAAACCAAAGAGACAAAGATATATGATAACATTATTGCTTCTAGACAACAGGGCTTGAGTTGCAAGGAGCTAGTTAAAAAATTGGGAAAGAAGCTAAAATAAAATCTCAATGTTATATTCAAGCTTATAATCATTCAATCACCTATCGCTTAGCATTTCACAATAAATTTGGAATTTTGCTGCAAATCTCTTTAATCGTATTAGATCTATTCACTTCAATAAATATTGCCATTTTTCATCAAGAACTTTAAACTATGTTATATATTTTTCATTAAGAACTGATGATCCCGCTATCCAGAATATCAAAATTAGCTAACCAATATTTGGCAGTATATGCAAAGCCTGCTATCCACAAAATCAAAATTATTAGTAAATTAATGGTGTTTGCTCAGGAAGATAATTGCTCTGGTTGTACCAGGTACATTTATAAGAATGTCCTAACATAATGCAATGTAAAAGTAAATATGCAAAAACGAAATATTTTTTGTTTCTCTGAGCAATGAGAATTGAAAATTAAGAACAAAATTTGAAGCTTAACAGAGTTGTGTCTTGCAGTAAATCAAAGAAGGAGATACCAGGTGAAATCCATAAATTTATACTTTCAGCAACTTACATCAAAGAACCACCAAGTGCAGCTTGCTTATATTCAACAATGATCCTTAGCAACAGAAATTTTGAGTCCTGCAAATGCAAACCCAAGAACATATCAACTTAACTCAAACATAATATAAGAGAAAACAGAAAAGGATGGATTTTTGTTAGTGACCAGAGCTTAATGCAGAAAGTCATTTGTAGCCTCACCACCATTGACAATTATACTTCAATACACCAATATTAGTCATGGAAGAGAGAATATTGAAAAGGAATAGACCACAACATCAGAAATGACAAAAAGTAAATGTAGCATTTGGGATTGAATATGTATTTTACCCGTAGAAACATCCTCATCAAAGAGAAACCTTCAAAAAATCGAAATAATAAAAGACCACAGGGAGTAGAGCTTTGAGGGAAATTGGACCATTACCACTCAAAAAAGTAATCAACAATCTCCTCCCATTAACTGGTAGATTCAGATTTTCCACCATTAACTCGAGATGGTGTTATAAAAACTGCCGAGTAGTCTGCATTGTTTGGTGTGTGGGACTCAGACAATCTGAACAATGTAGTAGTTTGGCAAGGCATTGGAGAGAAATGTATGTTCTCATCTTCAATTGACCGGAGTGCAACTTGGAGGTTGTTGTTTTAAGCTTCTATTGTATTTATATTTTTCACCATTTGTGTTCTGTGTTTAATTATTGTCGTTCTATCACTATCATGCTTAGTCGATTGTTTCCCCCGTTGAAACCCTAGTCTCTGCTGTGTGTTCCATTATAAGTAGGTTTCTGATGCAATGTGTATGGACTAAGGTTTTTAGATATGTGGTAATTTAGTAATAGGATCTTATAGTATGATGGGTTGACTATGATTTTTGTTTTCCCCTGCAAATAGGAAGCTTTTTACCATTGTGTGAGAAAGTTTGCAGGAAGTAAGGAAATTGGGGTTATTGGTTAAATTATATCGTTAGTTTCATTTTTGCTATTAGTTCTTGCATGGAATGTCAGGTTTTCATTGGATCAGGTTAGGTAGGAAACTGCAGATAGGGAAATGATTTGCCAATTAGTTAGCAATACAATATTCTAGTCAATTAGTAACAAGGAAAAAAATATGCAGGTGTTGTTACATGGTTAATCATGAATTGCTAAGAAATATGTTGAAGATTAACACTTTCAAGTCATGGTCTTTTATGTTATCAAACCATTCCTTATAACATATCTAATTAGTCAATCTAAAGAGAAAGAAGATAATGACTAACCATTATCATGTTTTATAATTGAAATGCTTATGGAAATACTCATGTACCCGTAGGTAGTTAGATGAATGAACCCAACATTAGTAATTTTCTGTATTGGCAACTACCAAACATGTCAAATTGTAGGTAATTTAATTTGTTATCTATTTATAAAAGTTAACTACAGTAATTGTAACGTGGCAGAATCTTATTTGTCCACTCCAAAGTATTTTCCCGCCTTTGTTTTCTTTATTGAGGAGTTATGCCACCTGTGTTTGCACGGTGGATCTATAGCTAGTGAAAGTAGAAAGTCAATGTTGTGCTGCCACATATATTCTAACTTGCATTTCCCCTTGTTTCGGTAGGCACTTGTATGGAAGGAAAATGTGTAGAGACAACTAGTAATCCTTGTAATATCTCAATGCATGAGATTATAGGTAGCTTGATAGTTAGAAAATCAAGTACGTTATGCTATGCATCTGCTGCTATGTACAGCAGCTGCAACTCCAAGGATGCTTCTTATCGATTTTCTCCCATCAAGCTTCTCTTGACCTGATTTTCTCCTCGTGCACTTTGCTCTCGATCTTTTTCTCTTGATCAAGGTAAACTTCCTTTCTTTCTCATGATTTGTTGATTGTGATTTTCTGATTCTCAATTTTTCTATTTCTTGTTTGTTGTTCTGATTTTATGGGATGATGATTGTGAATGTGATGTGATTTTAAGTCATGATGTTTAGGATCTGGATTTTCTTAGTGGTTCAACAGAACTGCATGCTCAATAGCAACATGGATCACTCATTCACAAAATTCTATTGTCGATCATTAACAGAAAAGAAATGTATTGCTTCACTTATTTAGTACCTTTTTAACAGTATTATTTTTTAACTAATAAGCTGATATTAGAAGCTAAAGGAATGAAGTCCTGTGCTTTATGTATGATGGATGTTACCACTAAAAAGAATTGAAGTCCAACCGTGTTTAGTCAGTTGCAAAACAACTGAGGTTAGCTTAAAAAGTTTAAAAGCTAATCAGTGTCAAGTATCTATCTATCTATCTATATGCATTTTGAAGGGTACTCTCGTTTATAAATTCCTTATTCTGAATCTGAGACCACAAAACCCTTTGATCTTTTTATTGGTACTTTCTTGAAATAGTGGTCTCGGCCATACTTTTAGTTTTGCGTGTGTGAGCAATACTTCCGTCTAAATGACATTCTAGTTGGCGACTAAATTTATAATTTAATCCTAATTTCTGCAATTTGTCTCCCTTATTTGTCAAGTTTCATTGTCAATTTGAACGACATCATGGCTGATCAATTATACAATGCACATAGATTATGAGGTTAAATTGCACTAATGAAAACCTTGGGGGATACGTGAAGGAAGTTGGGTATGATCTCAAAAATTTGATCTCCCGTGCAATTGCAGCTGCATCATATCACAGCCGCTTACCAGGAAAAACTAGAACCAATTATAGCTTCTAAGTCTCTAACTCAGGCTGCATTCTTACATAATACATAACCTGATTGTACTGAGTCTCACTGCTAAACAATTGGACCGTTTCTTTAGCCATTAATTTAGTTACACGAGCTTGGGTTTCTTCAGGTTATGATGCCTAATTAGTTCTTGGTATATAAATTACTTTATAAAAAGTTTTTTTTTTGACTGACTAAAAAGTTTTTCTTAAAAGGGTGTTTGCCTCAATTATTTATTTTTCTGAAGAAAAGATAAGCTAAAAAAATAGGTCACGCGAACACTTAATCAAGATACAACGTGACTTCAAATATCAATGAGTGATTGAAAAAATAAAGATAATATACACATCCATGGGTTGCTTCTTGTGGGCTGCAATTAAACATCAAACCTTAACTTATATTCATTTAAATAATCAAGCCTAATTTCAACACTAAATTTTTTTATGTAATAAAAATAAATAAACTTGTTCAATCATTTAGATTTTCAAAAACCACTAGTTCATAAATAATTCGACTCATTTAGATTGTCAATAACCACTAGACTTCATCTCAAAAAATTATTGGGTAAATTACACTCTCCTTCGCTGAGAGAAGTTTGAATTACATTACCTTTCTTCCTTATGTTAAAATCTATGCTCCCCTATAGAAGTAAATATGTATAGTAAATTACACCCCTTCGCCTAAGAGAAGTTTGGATGGCAAAATGGGCCAGCCCGACCCAATCCTCCATGAGGCCGTTCAAAAAGGGGTTAGCCCAACCCGACCCGCCAAGGATGGTGGGTTGAGATGTTGAACCCAACCCGAACCGTCACAGGTTGGCGGGCCAACCCGTTAAAAAAATAAAAAAAAACAAAATAAAAAACTGAAATTCAGGCTAAAACAGAGTCAAAATGGCAGATCAACCCGTTTAAAACAGACCAAAATGGCGGGCTGGCTTGAACGAAATATGTAAAAAAAAATGTTACTCCCTCCGTCTCATTTTACTTATCCTATTAGTTTATGCACACATCTTAAGAAAATGATTGAGTTTACAAATTTTTAAGATAAAATGACACTTATTGATCAAAATACCCCTTATCAATTGGAGTAGTGAAGTTGTTAAATGGAAAAAATTCATTAATGTAGTTGGTTGAAATACAAAGGGTATTGTTGGAAAGGAAATGATTAATACTTTTTGATTTTATAGAGAGACAAGTAATTTAAGACAATAAAATATTCCAAAGAGGACAACTAAAATGAGGCGGAGGGAGTAGAAAATAAGAAAAATATATATATATGTTAACCCGACAGGTTGGCCCGGCCCGACCCGCTTGTGGCCCGATGGGTTGACAGGCTAGGCGGATTGGGCTAGATGGATTGGTGAGTTGACATGTCATAACCTAATCTGCCCATTTTAGGCGGGTTGACGGGCTATGTTTGAGTTACATTCTTCTCCCTTAAGAAGTAAATATGCATTACACTTTAATCTATTTTAACACAAACAAATATTTTTATGATAGCAAATAACTTTAAACCATCTTTTAGAAAAAAATTGTCTTTTTTTTTATAACTTTCAATGTCAATGATAATTAAGTTTGACACTTTATTGTTAATTTTATGACTTTAGAAGATAAAATTCAGTTTTAAATCGTCTTTTTATCGACTTTAGTAATTTGACCAAGTTTTTTTATTTTATCTTTTATTGCTCCATAATTAATAATAGTGTTTAAAACTACATGTTAACGATATTGCGAATCAAAAATAGAGAAAAAACATGTATACGAAGTTTGAGTAAATTGAAATAGACTAAAGCATAATACATGTTTACTTTTCAAGGGAGGGGAGCATAGATTTTAACATAAAAGAGGAGAGAAATGTAATTCAAGTATCTATCAGAAGAGAGAAGTGTAATTTTCTCTAATATGTATCATATAACAGGGAAGGGGAAAATATATTTTGACTTAAGTATTAAGAGGGGAGAGTGTGTAATTTAAGCATGTCTCATGGAAGAAGAGTGTAATTTTCTCAAAATTATAAGCACAAGAAAAATAAAATAAATACTGATCAGTATCCTAAATATGTAAATAATTATTTTTGTCAAAAAATATTTAATCAATATTTCATAACATTAAATATTATATTTTTCATAAAATTTTTTTATTTTCTAATTTCTTAATCAATGTCCTAAAGCAGGCCCCAAAAATTTTAATTAATAGAAAAATTACATTGTCATTCTTCTTATAAAAAGTTGCTACTTATTTCGGATGAATTTTCTACTTTTTGTTCCATAAAAGCCATTCATTATTATTATTATTTTTTTTATTTTTAAGCCATTCGACTTTAGTTTATACGAAAATGGCCATTAGGCCTAAAGGACAAAATGTGTGATAGTTTAGAAAGGAATAAGTTAATTAATATTTGCTTTTAAAAAAAAATTAATATGAAAAATGCTATCTATGAGTAAAAAATAAAATTAAATAATCACAGTCGAAATCATTATTGTTTATATGAGGTTCCTTAATATTTTTATTTTTTTATTTTTCTTTCTTTTTTTTATATGAATTATATCTTTCTTTCTATTACACTAAACAAAAAACAAACAAAAATCTCCGGCATTCATACTCATTCGTACTACTGTGGTTAAGTATGTTTATTTCCCTACAAAATACTCCATTCAGGTTTATTAACCCGCTGAAACCAAATACCAGTCGTTTTTTTTCGCTGATGGCGTCGAGTTATAATTCTAGGGCAGCAAAGGAGGCGAAAAGGGAGAGCACAACAATGGGGCCAAACTGGCTTGATCTTCCGAGAGACGTCACAACAAACATTCTCCGCAGACTCGGTGCCTTCGAAATCCTGAAGAGTGCATGTGTAGTTTGCTCTCTATGGTGGAATATCTGCAAGGATGATCCTCTCATGTGGCGCACCATTCACATGAGCAGTGACATGAGAAACCTCAGCACTTCGCCCTACTATTTGTTGGATATTTTTCGCTATGCCGTTGAACGAAATTGCGGTCATCTGGAAGACATTGATATTGAGTTTTTTTGCAATGATAATCTCCTTAAATTCATATCTGATAGGTAATATAATTTTCATTTTTTTTTCCTTCTTGCTTTCACGTGCTACTAACTAATTTTTATCATTAGTGATTCGTTTTCTTAGGATGTCTTGTTGCATAATGATGGTTATAATACTGAAAGATTAATAGATTATTCTTTAGCCTATTGCATCAATTGCGATGTGCTCCATGTTGAACCTCAAGTCCCACGTCGGTGGGATTGTAATTGGTTGGCCGCCTTGTAGTATATAAAAGGAGGCCAAGGTGTGATGTTTATATCATCCCAAACATTTCTCTTCTTCCTCTTTTGTTATTTCTTATACTCAACAAGAGTATTGTGAGAGTATTTGTGAGGTATTTTGTGAGAGATATTCTTGTAATATTTTCCCACATAGTGAAATTCTTCTGGTCTTGCCCCGTGGTTTTTCCCTTATTTGTTGAGGGTTTTTCACGTAAATTTTGTGTGTTCATTTCCTTATTTTCTCGTCTCTTATTTTAGTTGTGTGACACTATTCCGTTACTCTGGTACCTAACAGTGGTATCAGAGCTCCAAGGTTGGTGATACTATTCCGCTGCGTCACTCTAGGAAGGTGTCGGTTCTTAGTATGCTCTGTGGTTGCGGCATTGCCTGATCTTCCACATCGAGAAAAGAATTGTTCTTTGGAAATAGTGTGGTAGTGTAGAAGTGCATGTCTAGGAAAAGTTACGGCTAAGGAAAGACTTGGTATTTAAGCGTGTCCATTGGTGACCCACCTCTCTTTCTGGGAACTTACGGTGTACTATTTACGGTCTACAGTCACTATTCAAGATATCGATACTATTCCCATATACGGTTACTATTCATACGTGTGGTTGTATACTTTACGATGGTGTTAGCGTATACTAGATTTGTTACGATGTACGGGATACATACAATATCATTCACGATATCTTTACTTATTCACGGTGAAATAGTGTAATCCGGTTTGGTTAGTGTACAACCATGGCAGCAAAATTTGAGATAGAGAAGTTCAGCGAGTAATTTCTCCTGTGGAAATTGAAGGTAGCGGCGATTCTGAGAAAGGATAATTGCTTTGAAGCAATTGAAAGCGGAACCAGATATGGTGATGAAAAGTGGAAGAGAAGGATGGCAATCTTTGTTGCCAATTTGCACCTAGCAATGGCGGATTGATTTTGTCAAGTGTTGCGAGAAAAAGAAGACTGCAAAGGAGATTTGGGATGTACTTAACAAATTATACGAGGTTAAGTCACTTCACACAAGAATATTCTTGAAGAGGAAACTCTACACTCTTCGAATGAGTGAATCCACATTGGTGACGGATCACATTAACACTACGAACACGCTATTTGCTCACCACAAAGATCGATTTCAAAATAGCGAGAAAATGAACGTGCGAACTTTTACTTGAGTTTACAGATTCAGATGATCAACTCATCATCAACATTACAAACAATAATGTTCTTGACACTCTTCACTTTGATGATGTTGCGGTGCAATTCTTGAAGAAGAATCGGCGCCAAGAATAAGGAGGAAAGGTCGAGAAAGTTCAAGCGAAGCTTTATCGATGACGAGAGGAAGATCAACGGAACGTGGCCCCAGTGGGAGCCAAGATCATGGTAGATCAAAATCTCGAAGAAGAAAGAATCTCAAATGCTATAATTGTGGCATGAGAGGGCACTTGAAGAAGGAGTGTTGGAACAAGAAGAATGGAGAGAAGACCTCAGGAGCATCAACCTCTCAAGGTTGTGTTGCAAGTACCTCAGATGATGGAGAAATCCTGTATAGCGGAGCGAAGTCCTAAAGGTGGAAGGAAACTCAATGATGTCCTGGATAGTGGATTCAAAGCGACGTGGCACATGACTTCACACCGAGATTGGTTTTGTACTTATGAGCCTGTCTCGGTAGGATCCGTGTTTATGGGAAATGATCACGCCTTAGAAATCGTTGGAATCGGTACTATCAGAATAAAGATGCAAGATGGTGCTTGTCGCAAGATACAAAGTGCGACATGTGAAGGGCTTGAAAAGGAACCTATTGTCCTTTGGGCAATTGGATGACCTCGGGTGCAAGATCCATATTGAAGGTGGAATCTTGAAAGTAGTGAAGCGGCAACCTTGTGGTGATGAAAGCGAAAAAGATCACAAGCAATCTATACATGCTTTTGGGAGATACGTTGCAAGAGGCGGATGCATCGGTTGCATCGGCGAGCCATGAAGAATCAACGATGATGTGGCATCGCAGCTAGGCCATATGTCGAGCGTGGCTTGAAAGTTCTTGCGAACGCAATCTCTTACGGGCTCAAGGCGGTAACTTTACCCTTCTATGAGCAGCGTGTGACAAGTAAGCGACATAGATTGAAATTTGCAAAAGTAGCTACGAGCAAACGCATACTAGACTTGATACATTACGATGTGTGGGAGTCGCGAAAAAACATCCATGGGGGAGCAAAGTATTTTGTATCATTCATTGATGACTACTCCAGGAGATTGTGGGTGTACCCAATCAAGAAGAAGTCGATGTGTTTCAAGATTCAAGGAGTTCAAAGCACAAGTAGAGCTTGAACCGGGAAGAAAATCAAGTGCTTGAGGACGGACAATGGAGGAGAATATGTAGATGGTAACTTTCTATCATGCAGCAAGAGGGTATTACGAGACAATTCAGCATTGTTGCACATACACCTCGCCGAGAATGGTGTAGCAGAGCGGATGAACATGACTCTCCTAGAAAGAACAAGAGCTATCTTTGAGAACATCGGGATCGCCAAATCTTTTTGGCGAAGCGATCAAAGCGCATTACGTGATAAATCGATCGCCATCAGCGATTGGTTTGAAGTCACCAATGGAGATGTGGAAAGGAAAGCCGGTAGATTATTCTTCTTTACATGTGTTTGGATGTCTGCGTGACGTAATGTACAACTCCCAAGAAAGAACAAAATTGGATCCAAAATCCAGAAAATGTATATTCTTGGGTTATCTTGACAATGTCAAGGGTATCGCTTGTGGGACCCCACTACCCGCAAGCTTATTGTTAGCGAGAGATGTAGTCTTTGCAGAAAATGAAGCGCAAAGTGAGCGAGAAAAATGACAAAGACTTCCAAGGAGGCTGTTATAGTGCGGTTGGAGAGAAAGACTTCAAGAAGATGATTCTTCGAAGCGAGAACGAGCACATAGAACAAGAACCAGATGAGGTCAATGATGAAGGAGTTCGACGATCAACACGTCAGATAACGGCACCATCATGGCACTCAGACTATGTTATGGCCTGCCATGATGCATACTGTCTTTTGACCGAAGAAGGTGAACCATCAGCTCTTCAAGAAGCGTTGAACAGTTTAGATGCTTCTCAATGGATGACAGCAATGCAGGAAGAAATGGAAGCCCTACATAGAAATAAGACTTGGGAACTTGTTGAACTTCCAAAGGGTCGGAAAGCCATCGGGAACAAATGGGTGTTCAAAATTAAACGAGACGGCAATGATCAAGTGGAACGGTATCGTGCCAGACTTGTAGTCAAAGGTTATGCTCAGAAAGAAGGAATAGACTTTGGCGAGATATTTTCTCGATTGTCGACTTACTACTATTAGGGTAGTGTTGGCAATATGTCTTTGCATTTGATTTACATCTTGAACAGTTGGATGTAAAGGCGCTTTTCTTCATGGAGAACTTGAAGAAGAAATTTATATGCTCCAACCGTAAAGCTTTAAAGAACAAGGAAAAGAAAACTTGGTTTGTAGGTTGACCAAATCTGCATGCGGTCTAAAGCGGCGCCCGGATGTTGGTACAAGAGATTTGATTCCTTCATAATTAGCCTTGGTTACAACAGGTGAGTTCAGACCATTGTACATACTACAAGAGGTTTGATGATAATGATTTCATCATTTCTTGTTGTATGTGGATGACATGTTGGTGGTAGGCTCAACAAAGATCGAATCCAGGAATTGAAGGCACGATTGGCTAGGGAGTTTGATATGAAGGACTTGGGACCCGCAAACAAGATTTTAGGGATGCAAATTCACCGAGATGTAAATGATAGGAAGATTTGGCTTTCAAAAGAATTATCTAAGGAAGGTCTTGCGGCGCTTCAACATGCAAGACTAAGCCAATTTCTACCCCGCTTCTGTCAATTTTAAATTATCCTCGGTATGAGTCCTAGCAATGAAGCGGAGAGGATGGAAATGTCTCGATGCAGTATGCATCAGTGGTGGGAAGCCTTATGTATGCCATGATATGTACAAGACCAGACATTGCACAAGCAGTGGGAGCGGTTTGTCGGTTTATGGCAAATCCAGGTAGAGAGCATTGGAATACTGTTAAGAGAATCCTTAGATACATTAAAGGAACCTCAGATGTTGCATTATGTTACGGAGGATCAGAATTCATTGTCAGGGGTTATGTTGATTCAGATTTTGCAGGTGATCTTGATAAAAGGAAATCCACTACTGGGTAATCCAGATAGCTTCTTTGCAAGCTTCGGTAGCTGCCATGTACTCAGCTTCTGTAGTCGACAAAGCTACAACAGTCTGTAACTTAGATAACCAGCTCACCGCTCCTCCTGCAAAGGTTAATGGTAGAACTCGGGCACAGACAGCAGAGGATTGTTGTGTACTGTGACAGTCAGAGTGCCTTGCACATTGCAAGGAATCCAGCTTTTCATTCCAGGACAAAGCATATAGATACCCAGTATCACTTTGTTCGTGAAGTGGTAGAGAAAGGAACCGTGAATATGCAAAAGATTCACACCAAAGATAACCTAGCAGATGTGATGACGAAGCCAATCAATGCTGACAAGTTTATTTGGTGTCGATCCTCCTATGGCCTATCAGAAACGTAAAGCGACATGGAATGGCAAGGCAGAAAGAGTGGTGTGAAGATATGATTAACTCAATCAAAATCTTCAAGTGGGAGAATTGTTGAACCTCAAGTCCCACATCGGTGGGATTGTAATTGGTTGGCCCCCTTGTAGTATATAAAAGGAGGCCAAGGTGTGATGTTTATATCATCCCAAACATTTCTCTTCTTCCTCTTTTATTATTTCTTATACTCAACAAGAGTATTGTGAGAGTATTTGTGAGGTATTTTGTGAGAGGTATTCTTGTAATATTTTCCCACATAGTGAAATTCTTCTGGTCTTGCCCCGTGGTTTTTCCCTTATTTGTTGAGGGTTTTTCACGTAAATTTTGTGTGTTCATTTCCTTATTTTCTCGTCTCTTATTTTAGTTGTGTGATACTATTCCGTTACTCTGGTACCTAACACTCCATGCCTCAATTATTTTTTTATTTGTTTATTTAAATAAATAGCTGGCAACAGAATCATTCTTTTGGTGCATCTCTTTGAAATGAAGAACTTGGTGTTTATATTTTATGTATTTGGGCACTGATTTTTTGAAAGTATATTATCTTTTTTATTAAGCATTTTTTTTCCCTTCCTTTTTTAATAAATTTTTCTTCAAATTTTATAGGGGAAGTCGCTTACGTCGTATGCGGCTTGTAAGATGTTGGGGAATTTCAGATAAAGGATTGAGTAATGTTGTGAGGAAGCTTCCATTGCTAGTAGAGCTTGACATTTCACATTGCAGACTTTCTAAGGATACTTTTGAAGTCATTGGCCAATGGTGTCCTTTTCTGAAGTCGTTGAAAACAAGTTGGATGTTCAATGTATTCGGGAGTGATGATGAAGCGTTTGCTGTTGGAAAAACAATGTCTGGGCTACGCCATCTCAAGATTACCGGAGTCGGGCTCTCCAGTGTTGCTTTGATTGCCATTCTTGATGGTTGCCCTCTTCTTGAATCTCTTGACCTCCAAGATTGTTATGATGTCGGATTGAGTGGAAGTTTGGAGGAAAGGTGCCGTGAGCAGATCACAGATTTACGACTTCCAAATCAATATGTAGACGACAGTTTTGATGATGATGGTTCAGCTTATATAGACACTTTTGAAGATACAAATGCTAATGACGATTGGGAGTATTAGTATATTTAGATAACGTGTTCTGATTATGAATTTTGAAGTCTAAATGTTGAAGAACAGCGAGGTTATTATTATTGATTTTTTGGCATGCGTTCATCTCCAAGTGAAAATTCAGATTGTTATTCTTGAAGAGAATCAAATGTTGATTTTTTTTTTTTTTTTTAAAAGTAATTTTGTTTAAGGCATCGAAAAGCCTGATATTTTATTTTTATGTAGTGTACTTAAATTTCTCAAGAACTTTGTACGCATGTGTGGTTGGCTTGCTTTATTAATCGCTTGGATTATCTTTTTGTTTTTATGGAAGGTAAATTTGTGCAAACAACTTTGTTATATCTCAATGAATAGATTAAAGATAACTTGATAGTTAGTAAATCAAGTACATTGATGCACCTGTTGTTATGTACAGTACCTACAACTCCAAGGATACTTCTTTTATTCTCTTCTCTCTTGATCAAGGTGAACTTTCTATCTCTCTCATTGTATTGTCCAATATCTCCTTCTCATGACTTGTGATTTTCTTATTCTCAATTTTTTGTATTTCTTGTTAGTGGATTTGATTTTATGGCATGATGTTTGTGTATGAGATGTGATTTTATGTAATGATGTTTGGGATTTTAAGCTTAGTGGTTTAGCTTGACTTCATGCTCAATTGGAAACTGTATCACTAATAGGCTTTGCAGCGCTTTTTCCAGTTAACTATGGCAGTATCGTGTGTGGTGCGAATGGCAGTAATACTAGATAGTAACCTACCACCTACCTTCCCTTCTATTAAAATATCCCTTCAGGAAGGGAAAAACAGATATTCAATTTGGTAATAAATTTCTTAACCATTCTGTGTGCATGCAAAACTTTGCTTAGATAATAGGAAATTCCATGATTCTGGCTTCAACAAATGAACTAGTTATAGGAAATCTCTGATCTATTGTTGAAATTTTTTTCAGGGTATTTTGTAAAATACCAGAATATGAACAAGAACAGCATTAGAAAAATTAAAAACTAAGCATGTTAAATTTACAATAATAATTAATTACAAATGGAAATGGAATGCTGATACTGGTTTTTTCTCAGTTTCATCAGCATATAATTGTATTTGCAGCGTGGATCATTTCTTTCAGATGATTATTTCAAGAAGGTTTGGGCTAAGCATGTTCCCTTTGAAGGTGGTGCTGTGTTGGCATGGAAACTTGCTCTTAATAGAGTTGCTACAATGCACAATTTGATAAATAGTTCAAATAATCAATTACAGTAATATCTTTTTTAGCACTCATTTTGCGAAGGTGTGGATTGAGATTCTTCGGCAGTTCCGTTTGCAATCAGCTCTTCATAATGAGTGTCACAGTCATTTTTTTCCTGTTTGTAGGCTTACAAAATTGCAAAGGAAGCAGAAGAGAAGTTTGGCAAACAGTTTGGTTTGCAATCATTTGATCTAGTTGATTGGCTAGAAATCAAATGTGATTTGCTTCAAAATTTCTGCATATCAATTTTGGAGGAGGTTAAATGTAGGCTATGGAATTGGTCATCAGCAAGGGTGGAAGGATTTGCTTATCCTCTTTCTGCAGGGATGGTAAATCCAGCAGCCTGTCTCGGTTTACAATGATTACAGTGTAACTGGATTGTTTCATTATGCCTGATTGAGTTATATGATACACAGAATTATGGTTTGTTCATTGGTGATCCAATAAATGAGGTTCTTAAGGAGTCTAAAGGTGTTGCAAGGCTCCCTTTTTGTACCTGTCTCAGATTCTAGAGTTTGGGTAGTCCTATGAAGAAACAGTGGAATATTATGGGATTTTCTGAACACATATCTGATCTTAATGCTCATTTTGGAGAAAGAATTATTGGGGTGGATTGGAAAGCATAGCGGGGAACAACATGGGTGGATTGGAACACATATCTGAGATATTCTGTTCTGTTTGCTGCTTAAATATCTGGTTACAGATTTTTTGTTGCTGAAATATTGGCTGTGTTAGTTGCTGGCTGCAATTACGATCGGCAGGGTGTTATATGTAGCTTTTTGTTTGCATAGAATCAGTTGTTTGCAGGTTCAGCCTTCAGAGGTGCTGGCTGTGCCGAAATTAAATCAATGGGGCTGAGCAGGTTTTGATTAAATGGAAAGGCTTATCTGAATGTGAGAACACTTGGGAGGACTGCACTGTTATTAACAATGTTTTCCCTTACCATAAGGACAAGATGAAACTGGTGGGTGGGAGTATTGATAGGCCCATTGCAAATGTTTATATTAGGAGGTGGAAGAAAGGAAATGTGGTAGGAGAGGGAGGAAAGAAGATTGGCCCTAAGGAGCAAAGTCTGCAAGTATATAGGAGAAAAAGGGGACAGGTGGTGATAAATGTATAGAAAGGGAAGGGATAACAGAATTGATAGCTGGCAATAAGGAAGTAGAGGAGAGAGATGTGGGAATCATTGAGAGGGAGAGAGAGAAAGGGTAATAAGAGGGAAGCAATTGAATGGAGGGGGTATGAGATGTGTGAAGTGAGAAATTCAAGGGGCTGATTATAGGGGCGATTCCTATCTGGAGTGCTCACAGTAGTGGGAGTATCATTTTCTTTTTCTCATTCTGCAGGGAGACTTTCTTCAACCATTGCTAGTCATTTACTGTTTCATTACCCATTGTATGGAGGACTCATCCTCCGAGTTTTATCAGAGGCTCAATTCTAATACTATATCATTTTTGTTTGTTCTATTATTATTTAATTAGAATATGGTTGTAATTTGATATAATTATGTTTATTATTTATTCAAGATTGCATATGTTTATTATATTTATCATGAACTTGAGGCTTTGGCAAACAAGGCCTTTTTCAGTGGATTATACTGTTACTGTTTGAGTAAATCATGGTTGGAAACGTAAGTATCAAGACTTACCCGCCTACATTAGTCCTATTTATTGCACTCCAATTACTCCTTCCCAATACCAATTATTTTCGAGGATTCAAGATATGCTGTAGAAGTACTCATTTTTACTCTGTCTTGCATTGCACTCCAAGTTCACATGGGAGCCATTTGGTGATTTGGATCAAAGTCAATTTGTCAAAATTTTGTTTATATTGCAAGCTAGAGAAAAAGTGGAAGAGAGCTCATAGCCAAGAAAAGATCTTCTTTGGCTACCCATGATGACGTTGTGGTGTGTATTTGACCCCTGGTATCTGTCCAAATTTTTTAAGTGAGGCTTTCTTTACCCAAATGTCATCCTTTTCTCCATTTGGGAATTTTAACATGGATCAATGCATGTTTATAGCTTTAAATGTTTATAACTTCGAACTCTTACATGGAACAGTCATAAGGACAACCACATAAGCCTTATATATACACTTACGTTCAACATATTGATTAAATAGGAATTTTAAACTGCAGTTTGCTGGTCTATTAAATCGACCTTCCCGGTATTTTAGGTAATCCTTCAGATCATAAGTACCCCTTCCTAGGTTAGTTGACTTTGTGATAAGTTGCAATTCAGAAGAAAGAGTGAAATCTAACTAGATGCACCTGTTGGACTGTTGTAACAAACGGACACTGAGCTATAACAGAGCCACACCTATATATGTGTGTGTGTGTTGTTACAGCAAGTCCCACATCGGTGGGTTCTTGTTTTGGCGAAGGCCTTGGAGCCTATATAAGGAGGCCCAAGTGAAATTTTTATCATCCCAAACATTTCTCTTCTTCCTCTTTTATTATTTCTTATACTCAACAAGAGTATTGTGAGAGTATTTGTGAGGTATTTTGTGAGAGGTATTCTTGTAATATTTTCCCACATAGTGAAATTCTTCTGGTCTTGCCCCGTGGTTTTTCCCTTATTTGTTGAGGGTTTTCCACGTAAATTTTGTGTGTTCATTTCCTTATTTTCTCGTCTCTTATTTTAGTTGTGTGACACCATTCCGATACTGGGTACCTAATGTGGTATCGAGCTCCAAGGTTGGTGATACTATTCCACAAGGCCACTTTAGGAAGGTGTTGGTTCTTAGTATGCTCTGGTTTGCGGCATTGTCCGATCTCGCCACATCGTAAAAGAATTGTTACCTAGGAAATAGTGTGGTAGTGTAAAAATGTATGTCTAGTAAAGTTACGCTAAGGAAAGACAAGGTTTTTAATGCACGCTTAGCGACACCTCTCTTTCTGGGAATTTACTTGGTGCACTCTTTACTACAAATCACTTTTTCAGATATAGTACTATTCACGTATTACGATTACTATTCACACGTGTGGTTGTATACTTTACAAAGAATTGTTAACATATCTTTGGATTTGTTCTCGTATACGGGATACGCATAACAATCGTTTCACGATATCTTGTGCTATTCACGGTGAAATAGTGTAATCCGGTTCAGTTCGTGTACAACCATGGCAGCAAATTTTGAGATAGAGAAGTTCAATGGGAGTAATTTCTCCCTGTGAAAATTGAAGGTAGCGGCAGTTCTGAGGAAGGATAATTGCTTTGAAGCAATCGAAGGTAGACCCACAGATATGACTGATGAAAAGTGGAAAGAGAAGGATGACAATGATGTTGCCAATTTGCACCTAGCAATGGCGGATTCAGTTTTGTCAAGTGTTGCAGAAAAAAAGACTGCAAGGGAGATTTGGGATGTACTTAACAAATTGTACGAGGTTAAGTCACTTCACATAAGAATATTCTTGAAGAGGAAACTCTACACTCTTCGAATGAGTGAATCCACATTAATGACGGATCACATTAACACCTTGAACACGCTATTGGCTCAGCTCACAGCATCTGATTTCAAAATAGTAGAAAATGAACGTGCAGAACTTTTACTTCAGAGTTTACCAGATTCGTATGATCAACTCATCATCAACATTACAAACAACAATGTTGCTGACACTCTTCACTTTGATGATGTTGCTTGCAATCCTTGAAGAAGAATCCAGCGCAAGAATAAGGAGGAAAGGTCGAAAGTTCAAGCAAGCAGAAGCTTTAACGATGACGAGAGGCAGATCAACAGAACGTGGCCCCAGTGGGAGCCAAGATCGTGGTAGATCAAAATCTCGAAGAAGAAAGAATCTCAAATGCTACAACTGTGGCATGAGAGGACACTTGAAGAAGGAGTGTTGGAACAAGAAGAATGGAGAGAAGACCTCAGAAGCATCAACCTCGCAAGGTTGTGTTGCAAGTACCTCAGATGATGGAGAAATCCTGTATAGCGGAGCAACAAGTCCTAAAGGTGGAAGGAAACTCAATGATGTCTGGATAGTGGATTCAGGTGCGACATGACACATGACTTCACACCGAGATTGGTTTTGTACTTATGAGCCTGTCTCGGTAGGATCCGTGTTTATGGGAAATGATCACGCCTTAGAAATCGTTGGAATCAGTCGCCGTAATAAAGATGCAAGATGGTACTGTTCGCAAGATACAAGGGGTACGACATGTAAAGGGCTTGAAAAGGAATCTATTGTCCACTGGGCAATTGGATGACCTCGGGTGCAAGATCCATATTGAAGGTGGAATCTTGAAAGTAGTGAAGGACAATCTTGTGGTGATGAAAGCAAAAAAGATCACAAGCAATCTATACATGCTTTTGGGAGATACATTACAAGAGGCGGATGCATCAGTTGTATCAGCGAGCCATGAAGAATCAACAATGATGTGGCATCGCAGGCTAGGCCATATGTCAGAGCGTGGCTTAAAAGTCCTTGCAGAATGCAGTCTCTTACCAGGGCTCAAGACGGTAACTTTATCCTTCTGTGAGTACTGTGTGACAAGTAAGCAGCATAGATTGAAATTTGCAAAAGTAACTACCAGAAGCAAACACATACTAGACTTGATACATTTTGATGTGTGGGAGTCGCCGGAAACATCCATGGGGGGAGCAAAGTATTTTGTATCATTCATTGATGACTACTCCAGGAGATTGTGGGCATACCCGATCAAGAAGAAGTCAGATGTGTTTCTAGTATTCAAGGAGTTCAAAGCACAAGTAGAGCTTGAACCGGGAAGAAAATCAAGTGCTTGAGGACCAGACAATGGAGGAGAATATGTAGATGGTAACTTTCTATCATTCCGCAAGCAAGAGGGTATTACGAGACAATTCATCATTGCACATACACCTCAGCAGAATGGTGTAGCGAGCGGATGAACATGACTCTCCTAGAAAGAACAAGAGCTATCGCCGAGAACAAAGACCGCCAAATCTTTTTGGGCGTAAGCCAAAAGCGCACGTTACGTGATAAATCGATCGCCATCAACAGCGATTGGTTTGAAGTCACCAATGGAGATGTGGAAAGGAAAGCGGTAGATTATTCTTCTTTACATGTGTTCGGATGTCTGCAGACGTAATGTACAACTCCCAAGAAAGAACAAAGTTGGATCCAAAATCCGGAAAATGTATATTCTTGGGTTATGGCCGACAATGTCAAGGGGTATCGCCAGGGACCCCACCGCCCGCAAGCTTGTTGTTAGCAGAGATGTAGTCTTTGAAGAAAATGAATTACAAAGTGAGCGAGAAAAATGACAAAGACTTCTAAAGAGATCGCTATAGTGCGGTTGAAGAGAAAGACTAAGAAGATGATGCTTCAAGGCGTAACTGCAGCACATAGAACAAAATGAGGTCAATGATGAAGGAGTTCGACGATCAACACGCCGATAATCGGCACCATCGTGGCACTCAGACTATGTCATGGCCTGCCATGATGTATACTGTCTTTTGACCGAAGAAGGTGAACCATCAGCTCTTCAAGAAGCGTTGAACAGTTCAGATGCTTCTCAATAGATGACAGCAATGCAGGAAGAAATGGAAGCCCTACATAGAAATAAGACTTGGGAACTTGTTGAACTTCCAAAGGGTCGGAAAACCATCGGGAACAAATGGGTGTTCAAAATTAAACGAGACGGCAATGATCAAGTGGAACGGTATCGTGCCAGACTTGTAGTCAAAGGTTATGCTCAGAAAGAAGGGATAGACTTTGACGAGATATTTTCTCCAGTTGTCAGACTTACTACTATCGTGGTAGTGTTGGCAATGTGTCTTGCATTTGATTTACATCTTGAGCAGTTGGATGTAAAGACTGATTTTCTTCATGGAGAGCTTGAAAAAGAAATTTATATGCTCCAAACTGTAAGGCTTTAAAGAACAAGGAAAAGAAAACTTGGTTTGTAGGTTGACCAAATCTGCATGACGCCTAAAGCGGCCCAGATGTTGGTACAAGAGATTTGATTCCTTCATAATTAGCCTTGGTTACAACAGACTAAGTTCAGACCATTGTACGTACTACAAGAGGTTTGATGATAATGATTTCATCATTTTGCTGTTGTATGTGGATGACATGTTGGTGGTAGGCCCAAACAAATATCGAATCCAGGAATTAAAGGCACAGTTGGCTAGGGAGTTTGATATGAAGGACTTGGGACATAAAACAAGATTTTAGGGATGCAAATTCAACGAGACAGAAATGATAGGAAGATTTGGCTTTCTCAAACGAATTATCTAAGGAAGGTCTTGCAGCGCTTCAACATGCAAGATTGTAAGCCAATTTCTACCCCGCTTCCTGTCAATTTTAAATTATCCTCACGTATGAGTCCTAGCAATGAAGCGGAGAGGATGGAAATGTCTCGAGTACCGTATGCATCAGCGGTGGGAAGCCTTATGTATGCCATGATATGTACAAGACCAGACATTGCACAAGCGGTGGAAGCGGTTTGGCGGGTTATGGCAAATCCAGGTAGAGACCATTGGAATCGTTAAGAGGATCCTTAGATACATCAAAGGAACCTCGGATGTTGCATTATGTTACGGAGGATCGAATTCATTGTCGTGGGTTATGTTGATTCAGATTTTGCGGTGATCTTGATAAAAGGAAATCCATTATCGGGTATGTATTCACAATTGCAGGGAAGCGGTGAGTCGGTTATCTAAGTTACGCATGTTGTAGCTTTGTCTACTACAGAGGCCGAGTACATGGCAGCTACCCAGGCTTGCAAAGAAGCTATCTGGATTAAAGGTTTAATGGAGGAACTCGCACAAGCAACAGATGATTACCGTATTGTGACGGTCAGTGCCTTGCACATTGCAAGGAATCCAGCTTTTCATTCCAGGACAAAGCATATAGATACCCAGTATCACTTTGTTCGTGAAGTGGTAGAGAAAGGAACCGTGGATATGCAAAAGATTCACACCAAAGATAACCTAGCAGATGTGATGACGAAGCCGATCAATGCTGACAAGTTTATTTGGTGTCGATCCTCCTATGGCCTATCAGAAACGTAAGCGACATGGAATGGCAAGGCAGAAAGAGTGGTGTGAAGATATGATTGGCTCAATCAAAATCTTCAAGTGGGAGAATGTTACAGCAAGTCCCACATCGGTGGGTTCTTGCTTTGGTGAAGGCCTTGGAGCCTATATAAGGAGGCCCAAGTGAAATTTTTATATCATCCCAAACATTTATCTTCTTCCTCTTTTATTATTTCTTATACTCAACAAGAGTATTGTGAGAGTATTTGTGAGGTATTTTGTGAGAGGTATTCTTGTAATATTTTCCCACATAGTGAAATTCTTCTGGTCTTGCCCCGTGGTTTTTCCCTTATTTGTTGAGGGTTTTCCACGTAAATTTTGTGTGTTCATTTCCTTATTTTCTCGTCTCTTATTTTAGTTGTGTGACACTATTCCGATACTCTGGTACCTAACATGTGTGTGTGTGTGTGTGTGGTGTAATGTACTCAATTTGTATAATTGTATAATTAGTATAATTATACAATTATACAATTATACTCAATTTGTATAATTGTATAATTAGTCTCTCCTTTTCTCTTGTTGCGTAACTTTAATAGCCTATTTAGGTGGGAGCTAGTTCTGCACACCTGTTTTAGAAGGTTCATGAGCAAAGGCAGAAACCTTATCTATATAAGCACGACCCAGGAGGAAAGATGCAAGAGCAGTAGAACCAATGGCTTATCCTTTGGTGGTGGCTTTGGTTGTGTTCCCCACAGCATCAAGGACAGCGGTTTCAATTAATCATAGCTTGCATAAGGTGTCTGATTAATTTTTTTGGTTATACCATGACCCCTATAGATGTTTCTGTTACTGTTAGAGATAGTATCATATTTACCTGATTTTCTTACAACCGACATAGCCTTTCTTGAAGAATTTGATTTTTCTGTATCGTCAGTCTTTGCTGGAAGAAATAGCTCCCACCTGAGTGAATGTTTCATTGAGAATGAAAGATGATCCAGAGACAGTTAAGGCTTTTGGATGGATGCTTGAAGTGTGAGTATTACTAATTACTACGGAGATTTGAGATGTGAGGGCTTTATTTCTTATTAGTTGTTTGGTTTAACTAGTATTACTGGTCAGTACTGATAAGCCTAACCTTCTACTGCTTTAACTCTCTGTTGAGTAAAGGTATGCTTTATGCTGCTAGTAGTTTTGTGAATTGCAGGGTTGATAAGCTGAAAATTTGTCTTGAAAGTTTAAATTATTGTCATTTTGTTAAAGGAGATGGTGGTTTACTTCTATCTTCTAACAGTCAATGCTTCTCTCATTCCCTTTTACAGCTTTCTGATTCTATAAATATTGTTATAGATGTATTGTCGTTTTCGGATTCAATGTATCCTTGTTCCACTTGTGCAGCTCGATCAACTTGACAAGATATTCAAGGTTTTAGATAATTTGTTTGCATGCTGTTTTTCTTTCTCCTTACTGGGGGATGTTATTTGAAACTAATAATTTTTTCATGAAAATAATGGATATGTTCTTCTGCTGTTTGCAAATAGTGACAATGCTAGTCTCTACTCTCTTGTACATTCTGTCATGCTAGTAAATTCATCTGTAGTCTCTAATCTGGACCTCTAATTATAGTCACATTTCCCGCTCACCAAATATGTTTGTGTTGTGTTAGAATTCGGTTGTTCACAAAATATTAACTTTAAATTATACTTGGGTATATGGTGTTAATCTGCTGAATATCTTAGTTCTCCTTTACCATTGTCCACAGGCCTTGCTTCCACTGTTGCACCTGTTGTCACAGTAACTAAATGCACAGATTGCATATGAAAATGGCCAAAAAATGAGAAAATGGGTTTGCACACTTAAGAAAGGATCTTATTTTAAGGAACCACTAGATAATTCTACATCCCTTTCCTGTTTTTAATGAGAAAATGGACTTGCACACTTAAGAAAGGATCCTCATCATATTCTGTTTCCATGTCTTAATCAACAAAAGTTGGTTTTTCCTCTAAGAATAAATAAAAAAATTCATTTTTAAAAAAAATACTTTCAATTTTTAAAATTCTTATTCAGTACACCCTAAAAATAATAATTAAGTAGCGTTTTACCTTTAAGCTTTATTCCATTAAATTCAATCAAATTTATTTGAATTTACACCTATATTTTGAAAAATATGCTTTCGAGAAATATGACTTATAAACGCTGCTGCGGCAGTAAAGTTTCTTTTTAAATTTTTAAATATTTGTCAAATAAATTTAAAACACACACATCTCAATACAAGTTTTCGTAAACACACATCACAATACAGATTTTTGTACTAAGGCTGGAAGATCGGAGCATAGTGAATGAACACAAGTACTATTTTCTAGAAACTTAGTACATATTTCCAAAGCTAATTTGGTGGTTACCATTATACTAATACTAACGGTCTATTTGGGAGAGAGAAAAGAAAATAAAAGGGAATGAAAGTTTTTGATAAATTGTGAAAAAGATGCATTGATAAATGTGACAGACCAATAATAATATAACACATTATCAATTTTACACTTTATTAAAAAGCACGTGACCATTGCTATCTCCCGGTACTTCAAAGCGGTTGAGCGCATCACTGTTTATAAAATGTATGTATTGTATCGTGCGCAAAAGAAATGCATGATGGCGTCGTGTTTGAGTCCAGCGAAGGAAGCGGAAGTTGAGAGCACAACAAAGCCAAACTGGCTTGAACTTCCCTGAGACCTGACTGTGAACATACTCAGCAGGCTTGGTACCTTTGATATTGTGACTAGTGCCTGTATAGTTTGCTCTCTATGGTGGAACATTTGCAAGGACCCTCTCATGTGGCGCACCATCGATATTAGCGATGTCAATCTTTTGACCGTTGATTCTTCTCTTTTGGTAAACACTAGTATATTAACCCGTGCGATGCATGAGTGAGATTTGAGGGTTATCGAGTTAGATAAAAAAAATAAGTAGCCAAAAATGTTTTAAAAAAAAAGCAACCATAATTGAGTTTCTAATATAATAACAAATAGTCTAGTAAAAAAAATTGTTGTCTGCAAAGTCAATTAGCCATAGATCGGCTAACTTTCACAACGGTGATTCCCTTTTCTTCAAGCGATTACGCCAAGGAATGAACTCTGTTCCTTAGCTATGGGTCCCTTAACTCACTCCAGAAAGGTTTAAGTCGGTGAACTAAGATAAAAACTGGGACGCAAAGGTAAACATAAACTGCGAATAAAAGCTTTGAGCGAAAAAATATAAGTTATTTGATTGATCCATCCTTTAAAATGTATGTACAACTGGGTATTTATAGTAGCAACTAAGAACTATCCCTATCTACCACGTTCAGTTGGCTAACACTGATACATTCCTAGTCGCGCTATTCTACTGAGTCGTGCCATGCCCCACTAACCACGATCCTAAAAACTAGGCGCATTAGTGCATTATGGCCACGCCCTTCAACCAACGGTCCTCTATGTGCAAAGATCTCCTCGCATTCCCTCGCCACCTCCTAAAACCATGGGGAACAATCTTAATCGCTTTTTCCTTGGATATTTAATTAATTCAAAATTACTCCCACGCCACTCGACTCGTGGAGCAAGAATCTGATCCCATGTGACTCCATGCTATCCCCATGGGCCTCAATATCTTCCTTGAAGCCCAATCACCCAAGGCCCATGTATAGCTTCCGCTTTCCCGCTGAACCTATCACCGACACGCCATATCGACCGGTAGAACATCTACGAATAACAATCCGCTTATTTGATCCATTCGACCGACTAGCTTCTACCGGTTCTCGTGAATATTTTGGGTGTAAACAATTGCCCCCTCTACGCTTTGTCTCAGTAACATCCTGGGTTTAGGTCAGCGTAATGATTTAAGTCAAATCACCTTTTTAAATCATAAATGCGAGGTCATCCATTAACAACAACTTTTTGAATCGCAGAACGGCTAATCCTCATCCATCCGATTTATTCGCTTTTAAATCCCACTATCGCTGATTTACTTTTCCTTTAAATACTCATCACCGAATTACCTCTTACGCTTACTTCCACTCTAACTCCTCAGAGCTTTCACCATCTCCAACCTCTTCATCTTTCACCTAGCAACCAAGCCCACCATGTCTTCTCGCTTCGATTCTCAAAACCAATCTCACGCTGATGATGGCGAACAATCTTCTTCCTCTTCCATGAACCTTGACCGCCGCTTAGCCCTCCCGAGGCTTCCGACTGGGTCTCCAATCTCCTTATTCGAGATTCAGTGGCTCTCTTTCATTGGCTCCTTCCACTTCCGATATGGGTGAAGCGGGCGGTTTCTTGACGGAGTATATGGCCCTCTCTCAGACGCATTGCCCATTTCCTCGCGATTGGTTTACCACCAGGTCCAAACTCATCGATCTTCGCTTCATGGCCTCGCTCGCCTCAAATTTCTACCTCGATCGGGTGGATCGGCTAAAGGCCGTGGAAGTCCGATAAGTGGAAACAATGGGGTCTCTATGACATAATCATGTCACCAACCAAGGACATCCCCTTAACCTAGAATCGCTTTATGGCTTCTTCGCCATCGGAGCATTGCCACGAACACCTTCACTTTTCCCTGGGTATGGTTTCCACTCTTCCGGACGTGGCGGCTATTTTGGGGCTCCCGATCACAAAGCGATGACGCCCTTTCCCATTATTCCTTCCAAGTTCCCGAACTAGGATTCCACTTTTCCAAACACACCTCCGGATACTCCAATTTCATTGCCAATAATGCCAAGTCCAGAGGGTTCAGGTCCGATGCGTAACACAACGCATTCCTTCGCATCGTTCGCCAAGTACTTTCTCTGCTCCAGTTCCATCGCCGTGGTTCAAGAGTTACACTTTATGTAACTCTTGTGAACTCGATGGCAACTTTTCTTGGGGAACCCTTTTCCTCTCATACCTCTATCGCCGCTCACCATTATGGATCGGCCGCAAAGGGGTGAAGATATCAGAACGCTCGTGGCCCACTGGGTTTTTACAACTCTGGATAATACTCTATTTTCCGTAGTTTATCGACTCGCTTCAACCCTAACATTCTTCCCGGATGCGTGTATTGGGTACCCATTTGGTGTCCACTCCTTGTGAGCCTTCTTATGCTTTTATCGTGGGCCACCAAGCTCTTTGGTCCGACCCTGATAGTCAGCGATTGGTGCCCCGTCTGGAGAAAGGTATTGGGCCTTTCTCGATCTTCTCCACTAATGACCCTCTCCCAGCCGATCAACGTAACCATTTGAGCTTAACCGAGCTCAGCCTTGACCTCTCGTGACTTGCTTTGTGGTCTTAAACCCACCTCACGAAACAACAAGTCGCTTACCGAGTTCTACTTTCCAAATCGCGTGGCAAGGCAATTTGGGTCATAAAGACATTCCTTTGCCATACGACTCTATGGTAGGAGCCTGGTCGATCGCCTCTTTAGCGCCACCGATGTGATGGAGGTGGTTTCTACCAACTTCAAAAAGATCCAGGCCTTCCACTTCCTCCCCTTCACTCCCAGACGGTGAGACTTCGCTTGTTAATTGGTGGCCATCGCTGAAAGACACGCCGCTCCTCGATCGGCCGGATAGATATGCAACCCGCTGATCCTCACCGATGTAGCCGAGGCGATGAGGCCGCCGAGCCAACCCAAAAGCACTCTGTTAAGACCAAGCCGGGTCCAAACCCAAGTTCAAACTGGTCTTCTACTGTGATGAAGACCTCAAGATTTTGACCCAAGTAAGTGCCCCTATATTCGGCTCTTTGCAATTCTTGCTTTTAGACTCAAAGTAATTTCTTACTTTTCTTGTCTTATGGCAGCCACAACCACTACTCCACAATTCATTGTCGCTGAAGACGACCCCATTACTCCTCCCGCCAAGAAAAGAACAAGGGCCCTGGCATCGTAATAGAAGAACCCGCCGAGGTTCAGGCCAAGCTCAAAGAGAAAACACATTCGCCAAAGAAAGGCAAACCCAAAGGTAAAGGTACATAACTTGTCCTTATCTCCTTTTTCTTAATATCCTTTGCTAGCTCGAATCTAACCACCCTACTTTCGTGGTCGCGCAGTGGAGATTCCTACCTCATTTGTTCAAGAATTTGCCGAGGGCACTAGCTCTCAATTTCCTCCACCTAAGACATAACCGATTTCTTATCCTTTCAACATATATTACTTTTTACTTAATCTGCTAACCATGGTTTTCCATAGGACCCCAATCACAAGTCAAGAGATCAAGCTATGAAGCTCCCTGCATGCCTTCGCCTCCTACAGCCTCCGCAGCTTCCTATTTCGTAAGAAGAGCCGATTTAAGTATTTCACCTCTACTGACCCCTTCTCGCGGGTCTCCTCTCCTATTTCCAATCATTTGGAGAGAGTTGATGCAAAGATCGATGGGGAAATACTAACCACAGGGAGCGGTCGCCTATCCGAGGACTTCTTTGTTCAAGCCGTTTACTTGGCCGACATCCTGCGCTAGCCAGGAGGTGTACCATACCTTGGCTCTTCAATCGAACGACATGTCTCTCCAATACGGCGATTCAAGGAGGTTCATGACGTGACTTCTCATGATCTCAAAAGATCAAGGACCTCCAGAACAAAAGGCTCAATTCCAAACCTCTTTCCTATTGTTGGAGAAGGAGCGCCAAGAAGCTCCTAAGCCGCCAGAACAAAGATGAACGGCTAGCCGCTCGCTGGTCGAAGTTAGAGAGGATCAAAAGGAGATAGCAGAGTTGACTCTTAATCGGCCGCTTTAATCGAAAAGCTCCGTGTCAACTCTCAACAAATAAGCTATGATTTGTTCAAGCAATCTTCCTCTTTGGATCGTGGATTTAGCTGCCGAGCGCCGTAAGACAAAGCTTAGACAAAGATCTTGAGACTAGCCGCTACTGGTTAGCCGAGGCCAATCAAGCTTGGCACTCCTTCAAGCATCGCCAGAGGAGGTTAGGAAACAGAAGCTATCGTGAGCAAACGATCCTTCAACCACCAAGAAGGCGATCCTCAAGATGCCGTTGTTTCCTCCGTGGAGGCATTAGTCAAGTGCCGCCAGCAGAACCTATCCCAGATATAGTCAAGCTTCGCCATGATCGATGCTCCCGCATCGCCACCGATCCAGGTCCTCGCCTGTGCCGAGGAAAATTAAGTAAGGTTCCCTAGGCGGCAGCTTTCCTAGTTTCACATTTAAGCTTTTGTAACTTTGGCTAGGTGGCCACCGTGGTCACCACAAACAATTTTGCCTTTATGCTAATGCACCGCTTAATTCTCCAATATGCCTTCCCACATAGTGGGGTAATATCTCTTGAGGTATTTTCCATTGATGCTTCTATTTAGCTCTTCGCCTTGCATGTTGACTAGTCGATAAGCACCACCATGATAAGCTTTGCTAACAATGAATGGCCCTTCCCAATTTGGTGACCATTTCCCAAACTTAGGATCCTTGATCCCAACAGGTAGTATGGTTTTCCAAACCAGGTCTCCTTCAACAAACCTTTTTGGCTTCACACGCTTGTTGTAAGCCATGGCCATCTTTTGCTTGCTATGCTCAATCTGATCTAAGGCCATGAGTCGATCTTCGTCAGCCGAATCTAATTCCATTAACATGGCCTATTGATATTCATCCAGGCTCAGCAGGTTTTGCTTTGCTACTCTTAGTGAAGTCACGTTTATTTCTAAGGGTAACACTGCATCTTGGCCATATGTTAGCCGATACGGAGTAAATCCAGTCGCACTACACTTGGAGTTCCTCACGGCCCACAATGCCTCATTCAAAGGTTTCATGCCATTTCCTTGGCTTATCCTCAATGTTCTTTTTGATTATATCAATAAGAACTTTGTTGGTGGCCTCACCTTGCCCATTGGCTTGAGCATAATAAGGGGACGAGTGAATTAACTTAATCCCAAATTGTTGTGCGAAGGCCACCACTTTCTCCCCAAAGGAACATAGTGCCTTGATCTGTGGTGATGGTTTCGTGTATTCCAAATCTATATATGATCCGACATTGTATAAACCTAATCACCTCCTCCCGAGTCACATTCACCATCTACCGGGCTTCTACCCATTTGGTGAAGTAGTCAATGCAACTATGATAAACGCATGCCTCTTGGACGAAGGTGGATAGATTTTGCCTATTAAATCCATTGCCCATCCCCTGAATGGCCAAGGTTTTATCACTGGGTGGAGGTTTTCGACCGGAACCCTTTGAATTGGACCATGCAGCTGACACGCCTCACATCCTTTGGCATACCGATAACAATCACCGTGATGGTAGGCCAATAATATCCATGTCAGATATTAGCCATTTCATCGTGGGTCCAAATTTCGTGAGATCCACAGATTCCTTCATGTACTTCCCCATGACCTTCATGGATTCCTCTTTGTCAATACACTTGAGTAGCACTCATTGATGGCTCTCCTGTAAACTTCATTGTCTACCAACACGATTTGAGTGCTTTCGCTTGAGTTTGAAGTCAAGCATCGCTTGAAGGATCTTTAAGATAGTCGATTAACTCGCTTTCCAAGAGTCGATCGCCCCTATTGGTGCACACTCCCGCATTGGGTACTCTTCATGTTTTACTTTGACTATCATGTCTTTATACCCCGAGGCCTGGCTGAGCCAAATCATTAGCCTCTTCATTCTCTTCTCTAGGAATGTGATGTACCATCGCATCGAAACAAGCTTAAGTAGCTTGCTAGCCGTTTCATAGCATTCTTTCAAGTTAGGTTATTGCATCTATACTCCCGCTTAGTCGCTTTATTACCAACCGTGAATCTCCCATGACTTGAACATAATTTGTTTTCATGGTCGCCAGGATCTTAAGCCCTAAAATCAAAGCTTCAGATTTCGCCTCGATTATTAGAATACCCAAGATCCAAATGACACATGAATTTCCAACTTTTCCCAGCTTGGATCGCTGATGGTGATGCCAAAGACCTACACCTTTTGGGTTCGTGACCCATCAAACATCAAAGACTCAAGGTTTCAAATTAATACATGCAACGTGCTCGGTTAATGGCTCTTTGACTTCCACACAAGGGTGTTGACACAAAAAATCGGCTACCGCCTAGCCTTTCATTGCTCTTACCGGAACGTATTTTAGCTGAAAGCATTTAACTTAATGGCCCACTGGTCACGACCAGAAGATGTGCCTATTAAGTAAATACCTAATAATATCAATTTTGCACAAAACTAATATTTCCTTAGGCAACAAATAATATTCGAAGTTTTGTACAAGCATAGAACAATGATAAACATAATTTCTCAATAGGGTGTATCTGGTTTCTCGTGATCATTCAAGGTGCGGCCGAGATAGTATACACTCTTTCAACTCCGCTATCGGCATCTCGCGCCAAAGAACCGATTGACTCTTCTTCGCCAGCCTATATACAATTTGAGTGGCCTTCCCGACATCGAGGCGTTAGCACGGAGGTTTGGCCAACGCTGCTTAATTTGGTCAAAGGCCTTGTTGTTGCTCATTCCCCATACCATATCCTCCAGATCCTTTAATTTCAAAGAAGGGGGAAAAAGCCTTCATTTTTCCAGCTGAATTGGCTATGAACCTTCTTAGGAAATTGATCTTACCAATCAAACTTTGCAGCTCCTTTTTATTCCTAGGAGGTCTAGCTTCCAAGATAGCTTTCACCTTGTTCTTGTCTACTTCTATTCCTTGATGGTGGACCAAAAATCCTAGGAAATTGCCAGCTGCCACTCCAAAAGCACATTTGGCCGGATTCATTTTTAGCCCATGGGCACGCATCCTTTTCAGGGCCTGCTCTAGATCGACTAGATGGCTTTCAAAATCCTCGGACTTGACAACCACGTCATCTATGTATACTTCCATGGTTTTGCCGATCAAGTCATGGAAGATGGAATTCATGGCCCTTTGATAAGTGGCTCCTGCATTCTTGAGCCCAAAAGGCATGACCACCCATTCAGAATCCCCAATGCTCCCGGGCACTGAAGGCTGTCTTGTGAGTGTCTTCTTTTGCTAGAAAGATCTGATTATACCCTGAGTACCCATCCATAAAGGTGAGAATGCCATGCGAGTCGCCGTGATCGACTAACATGTCACCACAGCATAGCATACTCATCCTCGGGAGTGGCCAAGTTCAAGTTCCCGTAGTCTATACATACTCTTATCCGCCATTCTTCTTGACGACAGGGACTATGTTAGATAGCCATTCAACGCACTGCCGTTCTTATAAAGCCCGCCTTGATGAGTCTTTCAATTTCAGCTTTAATTTGAGGCATCGGTTGGGGATTGAACTCGCGAGGCTCGCTTGAACGGTTTGTATCCTGCTTGATAGGCAACCCGTGTTCTACCAACCTTCTCGCCAGACTGCATTTCAAGTAATTCCAGGCAAAGCAATCTTTGTACCGCCGGATTAATTCGACTATCTTACCCTCGCTGGTCTTCCTCAAGCAATTCACTCACCTTCACGATTCTCGGGTTGTTCGTCGCGGCCCAAATTGATCTCAATTAAAGGATCTTCTCGCCAAACGCAGGAGCAGCCTTGTGAAGAGGGAATCCAATTCCATAGGCTCTACCGCACACACCTCATCAAAGCTTGGGTCGCCACACCTTCCTCCCTGGAGAGTAGTACCTCCTCTTCCTCTCGCAGTTGTCATAATCTTCCATCATGGCATCCATCACTTTGGACTCGGCCTTAAAGATTTCTAGCCGACCCAAAAGGTCTTCGAGTACCGGGATGCCCTACTCATGAGTTATTCGCTCATTGGGCCGTGGTTCTACCGAGATCTTAACTTGAACCCCTCGTTAGTAAGGTTGCATGCTTTCCATACCCCTTCCTCATAATCCTCCTGGGATGGCACAGGCCCTAGGTGTGGGAATAGAACAAGCTTCCAACATTTTTACCTCGGCCGAAAAGGGGTTCTTATCTCGCTTCGATCAGCTTTCCACGTTGTCTCCAACCCAAAACATGAGCTTCTGATGAAGAGTAGAGGGGACACACTGACTTGTATGAATCCAGTCCCTTCCCAGAATCACGCTATAGGAAGGTTTGCCATCAACCACGAAGAAAGCTGCTTTGATGGTCTTGGGGCCTACTGTGACTTCAGCTATCAATACTCCAAATGCTTTGGAAGGTTCCCCCAGGAAGTTGGACATTTTCATGTTGGTGGGAACTAGGTCCTCAAGACTTTTTCCCAGTTTTCTCATGGTTGTCACAGGCATGACATTTAGCACAGCCCCTCCATCCACGAAGACCCTTCCAAAAATCTTCCCATTAATATAGGCCCTGATGTAAAGGGGCTTTAAATGTTTCATCATCTCTTCTATAGGTTTCTCAAAGACTACCTTGGTGACCTCATCAACTGGTGTATCGGCTAACGTAGCCCACTCTGCTTCTTCAGCAAACACGTCCCCCTCCAAACCTCCTGGTTGTATCGCTTGCCTGTAATTTTTCTCGGGATTAAGCCGATAGCCTCTATCTCACCAAAGAGCCATCAGCCTCTTCATTGAACAGAGATCCAACAATGAGTCTCCCATGATGTCATCTTGTTCCCGGTGCATCTCTGGGATCATCGAACCTCTCTGATGATCGCTTCTTCATCTACATCGATCGCAAAGAATCGACCTCTCGCTTCAGGGACAGTTCCTGCTCGAGTTGGCTCTACATTTATGGGCACTTATTTTTCCTCAGCCTCCTTAGCTTCCGACTTCGGGAAAGCCTTATCCAATGCTTCACTAACAGTTTCTAAGGGGATCTCCCTCTCTCGCTATTCTTTACATCGGCTATCATCTACAGAGTTTGTTTCATCTTCTGGATACACCTCATTCTCTGCATCCTTCTCTTTTGGGTTCTTGTCAGCACGGCTGGTATCGCTTTTTGTCCTTGGCATACTTGTTCAAGAACCAAAGGTCCTTCAAATGACATTAGCCGGGGTTTCACATTCTCTGTGTTTTTAACTTCTCATCATTCCTCATCATATCTTTAAGGAGGACATTCCTCCTTCTACAAAGTGAACTCACTTATCCTTCTCTTATCCCAGGAATAGGCTCCTCATCAATCCCGGGTAAAGATAGCCTACCACTTTCTCTAATGGTTGGCCGATCTTGCCCCCAGCTTTTTTCGATAGGTGCCTTGCCTTTCTCTTTGTCGAGGATTCCCTGTTGGGAGTGCAGCGTGTATAATGTAGTGTTTCACCAATTCCTGGGTGAGCCTACCTGGTTTGGGTGGCTTGCCCCTTCCTAGGTCTTGTACGGTTGGGGGTTTCCCGGTCTGTCACAAAGACGAAACCCTGGCATCTTGAGATCCCAGTCGATCGACATGGGTTGAATCAATTTGGTCCCTTTTTGGCCTCCAGGACTTGTTGCACAGATATCCTGTGCTTGTGGCTAGGCCCTTCGCCATCAAATCTCGAGAATGAGACCATACCTATCCCCAAACAAGCAGGAAAGGATCAGTATCTACCGCCATTTCGCGATTCCTTTGTCCGCAAGCTTGAACCTCCCTCCTTTATCCCCTTCAATGGCCTTCGTAAAAACCATGCAATTTTGAGTTGCGTGATTATAAGAATTGTGCCACTTGCAGATTTCTTGTCCTTCAACTCCTCGCCAGGGATTTTGTGCCCATCCAAAGAAATTAATTTGCTTATCCTTATGCAAGTAGTCAAAGATCCGACCGCTTGGAGATATCGGGCGAGTATTACTGTCTTGCCATCTCCTCGAACTTGGCTCTTTTCCTTTGGCGACTCTTAGTGGCGGCAAGTATAACCTTTACCCTTCACTATTTCACCGCCATGATGTCCGCCGTGGAATCGGTGAATCATCATCGAGTCCTCGCTTCTACAATGGATACCAACCGAGGGCCTCTCCCCATCGCTCGCTTCTTTTCTTTCTCCTGGATAAATTGTTCAATGCGAGTAGCCCGAGACTAATCGGTTCATGTCGGTGCAAGCTTGGCCGACTAGCTTTTCCTTGAGTTGGGGATGCATGCCGCTAATGGCCATGGTCGCATATTCGCCTCGTGGAACTGCAGACCGAACATTTCCCACCATTTTCACGAACCTTTCCACAAAATCAGCAAATGATTCATCTACTGTTGCCTCAGGTTCATGAGATCACCGTTGACTTCAGGTTGGGGCGATGAGAATCTGTCATGAAAGCACTTCTCCATATCGACCATGTTTGTATAGAATTAGGTGGCAAAGAGGAATACCATGTAAAAGATGTTCCAGAAGTGACAAGGGGAACAAATGCAATTTGTGGTACTCATTACGTTCCCTTCAAAGACATCAAAGAAACTCGCTTACATGCTCCATAGTCGATTTGCCATCTTCCCCGGAGAAAGTAGCAAAGTCTGGAGTCCTGTATCCCCTAGGCAGAGGTACCAATCTATCCACCCACTCAGGGTAAGGTTTCCTGTAGATTGGACGATCCTCGCCGGGTGCCCTATATTGAGTTCCAGGCCCACTCGTGTTAAATGGTAGAGGTGGGGTCTGTCCCCATGACTGCTCTGCCATCAAACCAGGTGCCCTTGGAGGAGTTGACCCCATTTGAGTGCCTACAGATACTTCAGGATAGAATGGGTAGAATGGAAGACTAGCCGATACGGGTGGAACCTCGTTCCATGGCTGCTGACCTGCATATCCCCCAGGTGGTCTTATACCACCCAATCCTGTACCAAGAGTTTGCCCCCCAGTATACTGTGGGTTAGTCGCCGGCACAGCAGAACCATAAGGCTGAGCATATGGCATAGCTTGCGGCATACCAATTTGTCCCACTGCATCCGGTGGCCTCCTAGCCATCTGCACCTGTCCAAAATGAAGGTTAGCGTAGTTGTTCACGTCATTCGCCACTGGTTGCCCTCCAGTGTTCAACGTGGCAAAAGCACCATGCTGGGAATTAATTGGATTAGAAGGTACTGTCCTATATTAATTTGAACCCGAGTAGGTCCTGAATGTAGGTAGTAATCGGCCGTGGCACTGCTCGAGTCATGTTTGAACCTGAATTGGTCCCGCCGAGCTACACTCTACCGGATGACGAGTCTGCGCTGGTAGGGTACCCACTTGCGCTGGGATAGCGTAATTGATAGAGCTTTCACTTGCGCGAGCCCTCCTGGCTTCGCCTCCTGGCCTCATTGTTTTGTGCACCATGGGTTTCACAATATCGCCCAATCAAGGCGACACTTGGTACATGATATCATTGATTCCCAAATCGAAGTTGTTGGCGATAAACGGCAGTAGTCATCACCACCGGTCTCATTGAGCTCGCTGGGTTGAGTTTCACCTCCATCTCGCTTGTACTTGCTCTGCTGGTGGAACATTGCTTCCACGGGATGGGCTTCCTTCAACCGGTTCGGGATTGCTCTTTGCCGTCATATTGCTCAAACTCTTGCTCAACGCAAGTGCATACGCCATCGTAATCCCGACTGGGGATTCAACGTGTTGATTCGCTCACTTTTGGTCCCACTGGCGTGCCAATTTTGTTGTCTGCAAAGTCAATTAGCCGTAGATCGCTAACTTTCACAACGGTGATTCCTTTTCTTCAAGCCGATTACGCCAAGGAAGGAACTCGCTCCTTAGCTATGGGTCCCTTAACTCACTCGAGAAAGGTTTAAGTCGGTGAACTAAGATAAAAACCGGGACGCAAAGGTAAACATAAACCGCGAATAAAAGCTTTGAGCGAAAAATATAAGTTATTTGATTGATCCATCCTTTAAAATGTATGTACAATCGGGTATTTATAGTAGCAACTAAGAACTATCCCTATCTACCACGCTCAGCTGGCTAACACCGATACATTCCTAGTCGCGCTATTCTACCGAGTTGTGTCATGCCCCACTAACCACGATCCTAAAAACTAGGCGCATTAGTGCATTATGGCCACGCCCTTCAACCAAGCGGTCCTCTATGTGCAAAGATCTCCTCGCATTCCCTCGCCACTCCTAAAACCATGGGGAACAATCTTAATCAGCTTTTTCCTTGGATATTTAATTAATTCAAAATTACTCCCACGCCACTCGACTCGTGGAGCAAGAATCTGATCCCATAAGTGACTCCATGCTATCCCCATGGGCCTGAATATCTTCCTTGAAGCCCAATCAGTCCAAGGCCCATGTATAGCTTCCAGTTTCCCGCTTTCGAACCTATCAGCTGACACGCCATATCGACTGGTAGGAACATCGGCTGCTGAACAATCGGCCATTTGATCCATTCGACTGGGACTAGCTTCGGCTGGTTCTGGTGAATATTTTGGGTGTAAACAAAAATATAATAACAAATAGTAATATGATTTTAAGGTAAATTCATAGTAAGAATCAATGATAAAAATTAAATAGCTGGATTTGTGTCTGCAAACAAACTTTTATTGTTAAATGTTAGACAAAATTTGAAAAATATTCAAAAGAGAATGGAAAAAAAATAGAATCTTATGACCGAATTTGGGTTGTTGTATTTAATCCTACATCAAAATTGAATAAAAAACAACATAAATGAAAGAAAATGGTAGCAATTGACTATTTTAAAAGGAAAAAAGAAAAAAGAAAAAATAGCAATAGTGACATAGGTATTCATTTTTGTTTCATGAATATGTTAATATTTTTTTTTTTGCTGAATGAATATGTTAGTATTTATAGATTAAGTGATATTTTTAGTATGATATTTTAGTTAATTTCAATTTATTTTATTTAAATTCAAATTTGAAATTTGAATGCAAATTTATTATGAATTATATAATTGATAGTGTCAAATAAAAAGTTGAAAACTTTATATGATGAAAAAATATTAAATGCTAATTGATTACATTAATTCAAAATCGGAAAGTCATTTAAGAGAAGACAATTATGTTTTTGATAACATTTAATAATTGAGATTTTGTAATAATAATAATAATAATAAATAAAATTGCTTTAGGCGGGAAAAAATGTATGTGGTTTGATATGTAGCATAGTTTTACGTGACAAAACTCTATTTTATATAATATAGTAGATTTGCCGCTATGTTGTTGACCTAAGTCGCGGTCATCTGGAAGAAATTGATATTGAGTATGGGAACGATGATATCCTCCAATACATAGCTGGCAGGCAATGTCATTTTCATTTTGTTTGTTTCCAGTGTTATAATTTTTTTTGATAGGCAAATGTTAGTTGTTAGTAAGTTATGTTAGTAGCTAGGATTTGAACCCTGGACCTCCTTCCTGCAGCTCCTTCAAATATCCCAGATCAACCACTTGAGCTATATCTTGGGGACTTTCCAATGTTATAATTTGTTATGAAAAGTGATCCTTTTACACGTCTTGTTGCTTAATAATTGTTATACATCCTCTGAACACCTAATCTCAGCTTCGGCACCAACCTTTTAGCATCTTAATAACTCTGTGGCAAACCATCTTTAACAAGTGTTGCGTCCAACATCATTCTTGTCATAGCATCCATGCACTGTTTCGAAGCATTATAGGTTGACCTGATACCTAAAAGCCTCACACACATTGATAAGGTAGAGTCTTTAGACCCAATGTACAATGGCTTATTTGTCTTTGTCAAAAGATTATAAAATCTTTGTGTTGCCTCATTCGGAAGTTCTTCCATGTCTTCGTGTTGTTGCTCCTCGAACGACACATTCACGTCGAGAGCATCAGAAATCATCCCCTACATCACATCAAACTGCTCATATCATTGATATCCCATATCCGGTGGGCCACTGCTCGAAGCACCTGTGCAATTCTCTTCAACTGACCGTAAATTGATGTTGGGAGCAACTTCGCCATGATTAGTCCAAATCCAATAATTATGTATGAACTCGTACTTATACAAGTCATGTTTGACTTCACTTGGAGTCTTAATGAATATGCACTCGCATTTCTCGCATGGACATCTCATCCCATCTTCAATTGCGAAACATTCCTAATGCCTTGCGTGGCGAACAAATGCTTTAACCCCTTTTACAAAATCTTCTTTCAAACCCTTGCTTTCAACTACGATCTATTTTCTGCATATTACAAAGACACAGATCAATATAGGTAAACACGATACTTCGACCTTACATACAACTACTCCTTTTTTTAAATGGTATGAACCTATCCCATTCAACAAAAAACTTTTTCAAAACACGTAAAATAGTTACTTCTTGTTTTCTTTGAACCTTAAACAGGAATCACAACTAAGCTTTCTCCCCGATATTTAAATTAAAAAGACAAACAATAAATAAAGCTAATAAATTGTGGTCCCCGACAGACTCTCATGTCAGTATACTAAGCTAATATACAAAACAAACAATTATAACAATAAAAAATATTGTTATAATTAAATAATATAATATTATAACTTAACATACATTTTTCCCGACATATAATTTGAAATTATCTTAATATGTAACAATTAACAAATATCATCATTAAAATATAATTTATTAAACTATTAAACACATATATATTAATATATAAATCCATTCAAAAAAAATCTATTACAACTAATTATTACCATATATTATAACGAAGTCAACATATTTTATTTATTATAACTAATCAACATTTTTCATAACATGTATTTTTTATAATCATAGCATAATAATAATATTTAAAATTAAATATAATATAATAAACCTTAAAAGTAACTTATATTCATTAAAAATTAAAAATATGTATAATAAACAATTATTTCAGAAAAAATACAACTACATATATAACAAAAAAACAACATATATTAACATATTACTAAAAATATAATAATATATTAGTAAAAAATTCATAATCTAAAATATCAAGAAAAAACTATTAGAGTATGTGAAAAATATTATAATTTTCATTAAACTAATAATTTTAAAACGTATAATATATATATATACACACACAGAGAAAATAGTTTTCTAATTATATATATGTGTGTGTGTAAATATATATTTATATAATTAAAAATTACAAAAAATATAAAGTAACTATAATATATAATTATAAAAATATATAATAAACAATTAAACACATATATAAGATTATCCTAAACTATATTTATGTAATCCAAAAATAATAAAATTTATTTCAGAAAAAAATACCATTATATGCATAACAAAAATACAACATATATTAACATATTACTAAAATAATAATAATATATTAATAAAAAATTATATATATATCTGTATGTGTGTGTGTGTGAATATACATTTATATAATTGAAAAATACAAAAAATATAAAGTAACTTATTTGATAAAAAAATAAATTACCACTAACCCGTGAGTGAGTGATTTCAGTGGTGGTGAGACCGTTAAGGTGACTCCAAATCTATTACAAAAAATTTGGTGAATTAATAAATTTTTTTCAAGACATATAGAACTAAAAGTTCTAGAGACAGAATAAAAACTTACTATAATAATAATAGAGAAAAGTGGGAGAGGAAATAGATATAAGGAAGATGAGGTAGAAATTAGGAGAAGAAAAAATGAAGGGAAGGTAGAAATGAGGAGAAGTTAAAATGAAGAGAAGAGAAGAGAGGTAGGAGGTAATATATAGGGACGGGCATGATGCAACGGATAAATTATGCAACGGTCAAAAACGCCAAAATTGAGGGCGCTGGCCCTCTGTGTAATAACAAATATTAAAAAAAATGTTTCGTTGCAATCCGAGGGTTGTGCCACTCGGTGGAAGTGAAAAAATAAAAAAATAAAACAATTTCATATCCGAGGGCCAACCCCTCGGTTTGGTACTTTTTTTTTTGTCCGGTCATTTCCTAAGGGTCCTGCCCTAGGTAAAAGCAGAATTTAAAAAAATAATAATAACAGTGACCGACTTTTTTTTCCTAAAAAACCGAGGGTTATTTTTTAATAAGCCCTAGGAAATACACATATGGGAATTTTTCTAGGGCTTTGGCCCTAGGTAATTTCCTAGGGTCACAAGCCCTAGGAAATTTTTGTAGCAAATAACCACAATTCTTGTGGTGTCAGCTTATAAACCCCCACAATACAAGTTTTCTGAGGTCTGAAACATGGAAACTTACCTTGCATTTTTTTCTCACGCGCTTGTGTTCATCGGCTACCCCTCTCTTGGGTACTCTCTACATTTTGCACCACATTTTTATCTCGTATGTCATAACCTTTATAGAAGAAAGCAACAAATCCAAACAATATATTTTGATCTGATTCTGTTGAGATATGTCACTGATTTATTGAGATATGTTTTTCCTTATTTCCTCTTTGTGAATGTTCTCTATTTCTTTGTTTCTTTTTTTTATCGGAAAAACATATATGCGCCATATCTTCCACATATCTGACAAATAAACAAAACAACACCATATCTCATGGGTCCCATTTAGGAGGGAATCCACCCAACAAATCTTCCCCTTCCTGACTCACAGCTCCCTCTGCAATAGACATAAGCTCCCCCTCAATCAAACTTCCATTTTTGTGTGTTTTTTGCTAACATTTCTCGTCTACGAATATTGAAGTC
This sequence comes from Calophaca sinica, assembly GCA_037113605.1. Lineage (NCBI taxonomy): Eukaryota > Viridiplantae > Streptophyta > Magnoliopsida > Fabales > Fabaceae > Calophaca > Calophaca sinica. Next base: position 50,755,678 of record CM073735.1, on the reverse strand, counting down.
TTCTTTGGTGACACTACTCGTACTTGCACTGCCGTGATCTACCATCAACGAGACAGCAGCCTGACCTCCATTTCCAGGAAGACTTTCGACACAAGGATCCACACACAGATCCACCTGTTTTTCAATACTCATCTCAGCTGGTAACCTAGTCGCATCAATGGCTCTGAGCCGGTCCCCTGTAGTTGCATCTTTATTTGAACCATTAATTCTGATACCAACTGTTGGAAAAAATTTGGATGCGCCACTCTGATTTACCCACAAACGCCCAAGGATATTTGATACCAGTGTTGGAGAATCTCCACACACACAAAGGAAATAACAAAGACACATGGATTTACGTGGTTCGGCACCTCTTGTTTACATCCACGAAACATCTTAACAAAAACATTCCACTATCATAAAAAAAGAGATTACAATATAGTATTGTAACCCACCCCACAATATAACAAGTTTTCTGACAAAAACTTGAAAAACCTATCCTAAATTGTGTATCACCTTACAAACCCGAATCCTCACTCAATAGTTACAAAGAATGATAACACTCACCCTCATAGAACAAGTTTTCTGGTCTGAAACTTGGAAACCTACACTACATTTTTTTTTCTCACGTGTTTGTGTTGCATGGCTACCCCTCTCTCGGGTGTTCTCTACATTTTGCACTACCTTTTTCTCTCGTATTTCATACCCTTTATACCCTTTATAGAAGAAAGCAACAAATCCAAACAATATATTTTGATTTGATTCTGTTGAGATATATCACTGATTTATTGAGATATGTTTTTCCTTATTTCCTCTTTATAAATGTTTTCTATTTATTTGTTTCCTCTTTTTATTGGAAAAACATATCTGTACCATATCTTCCACATATCTGACAAATAAACAAAACAACATCATATCTCATAGGTCTCACTTAGGAGGGAATCCACCCAATACTGATAAGTCTGATAAGTAAGCCCATGCAGCAGAAATGGAAGAGATATCAGAAAATCCAAAAAGTCTTTGTGCTATCAGAAATTACTGCTCATGAATTTGAGCAAATAGGTAATGCAGAGCTGCAGCTTTTTCTTTATGCTTTTTTTTTTTTTGGATTTCATTTTCAACTTTTTTAACTAATACTGAATCGTTTTGAATCGTATCAACGTGGTTGATGATAATTTGTACAATTTATGTTAAGAATAAAATTTTGGATTTTGCTTAATAGCATCTGCCATTGGTTTGTTACTAAGTCAATTGTAGTCATTGGTTTTGTTATTATAATTCCTGTTGCTATTTGTTTTTAAACCACATATTCTTATTCATATAATTTATTCTTTACATAGAGTTTATTAGTGGGTCCATTTTTTTTTTGAAATAAAAATTTAGGAATGGGAATGCATCTGATAGACTTAATTAAAGTTGAACCCAAGTAGGTGAAACTCTTTAGCTTGGCACAATATAGTATGGCCTTGTGTACTCCTTAACAATATCTTGAATTTTTTTTTGATAGGAACGATATCATGAATATTTAAAAAATAAAAATTATTTATTGAAATGTGTAACAATATTCAATTTTTGTCAATACATTAAATATTACAGTTTTCAATACATAATTTCTATTGTCTTATTTCTTAATCAATATCCTAAACCAGGACCCAAAAATTAATTAATAGAAAAAATTACATTTTGTCTTTCTTCTTATAAAAAGTTCCTACGTTTTTTTTTTGATTGAATTCCTACGTTTTCTGGATGAATTTTCTACTATTTATTATTACATAAAAGCTATTCAACTTTAGGTTATAGGAAAATGGCCATTAGGCATAAAGGACAATATCTACTAAAAAAAAGCCCTAAAAGACAATACTTTCTCTGGACTCAAATATAAGCAAAAATAGCTAAACGCACACTATTAAGAATATTAGTTAATACTCCATCCATTCCAAAATATTTGATGTTTTAGCATTTTAGTTTTGTTCCAAAACTTTTGATGTTTTACAAATCCAAGACTAAATTAATGCATTTTTTTCCAAACATACCCTTGATTCCAATTAATACTATGTGCTTATTACGAGACTATTGTAGTTACCAAGCCAATAACTAACCACTCATCAATGAGAATGATCACATTACATAGTTTTCAAGCATGATTAAATAAGGGTATTTTAGTCTAGGTATATACTATTTAATGATTTCTTAATGGGTGTGCCACAACTTTAAACATCAAATGTTTTGGAATGGAGGGAGTACTACCTTCGTCCCTAATTATAAGCATTTTTTGACCAAAACACGGATATTAAGAAAACCAGTTAACCAATTTAATTTGTCTTAAAAGTGTATTGGTTTTCTCATACTACCCTTCAATTATTGAGACAAAATCTTTAATACTCCACTTTGACGTGTCATCTCCCCAAGACTTTCTAGGGTATTTTTGTAAAGAATTAATTAATGTGTCTTGTAAATTGAAAATGAGCTTATATTTAGGGACTATTTTTTTTTACAAAGGGTGCTTATAATTAGGGACAGAGGTAGTACCATTTAATTTTTTTGATGTAAAAAAAAGTATATTTCTCAAACTATCATTTCTGTTCATTTAAATTTTTATGAGAACTTGTTTCATGATGACATTAAATGAATGATATTTTAAAAGTGATAATATTAAATATGGTGAAATTAATTTGGATTACCTTTTTTTTTTTGGGTACTCAAACAGAAAGGTGCATCCGTTGGATTCGAACTCGAACCCTGTAGCAAATAGGTGCCAGCGCTAACCGCTAGACCCGTGGGCCAGGTTGTGGATTACAATTTTTTTTTCTTATAATTGAGTCCAGGTAAAAAAAAATTAAAAAAAATCACTTCGAAATCATTATTGTTCATATGGGGTTTGATGAATTTATTTTACTAGTACTACCTCCGGCCCCTATTATAAGAAAATTTTTGGTGTATTTTTTTGTCCTAATTATAAGAAAAAGAAACTCTTTTCAAAGTGCATTAATTACTAGAATTCTTTTTATACCACTATTTAATGTGAGATGTATGTTTACTAGAAACTCACATAGTATGTATAAAACATTTAATATTAGGGGTATTCTTGTGATAATATATTAATTTTATAACATTAAATAAACTCCTTGATCTTGGTGATTTTTGTAATTTATTTTTATATCAAAGAGGTAGTAAATTTGTTTCTATTACACTAATACGTGGTGTGATAAAAATACGTCCATAATGAATGAAGAAAAGTTTGTTAGGAAATAAGTGTCTTTTATTCTTCTCCACGGGTTTCACTTTCAAAGCATGTAGGTGCCATTAGGTGTAATATGTGAGAAAATCTTTTTCCAAAGTTTATTGGAAACTGAGCAACTCTTATTCTTCACCCAGCGCTTCATTTTCAAACATTTAGGCGTTTCTATACCGATAGTGTTTATGAATATGTCACTATCTATCACCAGTAAACCAAATTCCACTCGTTTCATTTGCATGATGACGTCGTGTTCTAAACCATCAAGGGAACCGAAATGGGATAAAAAATCCATCTATTTCCCCTTCTCACTTCCTGATACTATGGATCAAGAGCCATCTGTCCCATTTCCTCAACTGATTTTGTTATGCTAGGTGTATTGTCCCATGTGCTATTTTGGGTCATAACAGATGCCCTCTTCTCGAATCTCTTGACTTGCAAGAATGTCTTTATCTTGAATTGATCAGTAGAAGTTTGGAGAAAAGGTGTCGTAAGCAAATTAAAGATTTACGATTATGACTTCCAAATCGCTATGCAGATGAAAATTCTGGTGGTGATAGTTTAGCTTTAGCGTATATATATGGACACTTTTACATATGCTAATGATGATTGGGAGTATTAATTAATGGATTTGATTATGAATTTCATAGTCTAAGTGTTGAAGAACAGTCTTGCCGGAAAAAAAAAGTGTTGAAGAACAGCAAGGCTATTATTATTGTTTTTTGGCATCTCCAAGTTAAAAATCGGATTGATATGCTTGAAGTATGTTGATGATGTTATTTGAAAGTAATTTTGTTGAAGATATCCAAAAGAATGATATTTTATTTTTTTGCTGTTAAATTTCTCAAGATCCTTGTGTGCATTCGTGGTTTTCATGCTTTATTAATTGCCCGGATCATCTTTTTTGTTTTTGTAACTGAATGTGGTTTTTGATTTCCCCATTCGAAATGACTTAGCCTCTGTTTGTTTCTGCATTGAGAAGGAGAGGACGTGCGTTCATTAGCTTCAAAAGCTATTCGCTGGGTTGATAGGATGTTTGATTTTTGGTTGGAAAAGTGAGGGCTTGTTTGATTAATGTTCTTGTTTTTGAAAAGTGTTTTGTAAAATAATTTTGAAGAATTGTTTTTCAAAACAAAACTGAGAAAAAACTTGGTAATATTAATTTGAAAACAGTTTTAGTGATGAAAAAACTACTTGATAAATTTGTTTTGAAAACATGTTTTGAAAGTAAAAAGAAAACACAAAAATCGTTTGAAATGTAATGTTTTTTTTCATTTCATTTCATTTATTATTATTATTATTATTATTATTATTTATTTTACTTTTTGCCGTATGCCCTTATATCCTGATGTCCCTATGTCTTTATAGCCATATGGTTGTATGTCCTCTTGCTCATATATTATTATAGGTACCATGGTGAGAAACAACGAAATAGAAGTGGCTAGGAACAAAAAATTGAAACACCAACAGACAACGAAATAGAGAACATGAACTAGAAATCAAATACAACAAACATCTGCTGTCCTAAAAAATGGTGTCTTTCTGTCTCCTACCAATCAAAGATTGGAGATATGCATATGTGTTAATAAGTTATAATTTTATTTTATTATATGACAAATTGTCATTGGTGAGGAACAAGGAATGAGACATGAAAGTGAAACAGAAGATTTTCATCCAAATCAAAGTAAGCAAAATAGTTCATAGCAAGGCTGATATTCTATTTTTTAGGGGTGAGCACTCCGGTACCGAGTGAAAGTGTTGGGTGCGGCACCCAAGTGAGTTTGTATCCACTTATCATGTCATTAAATCCACTTTAATTACCTTGAATTAGTCATTTGACTTTTTTAATTTGTCGATGCACCTTTTTTTAAACTAAATAATGATTTTTTATCAAAAACTTCTCTATAGTGTCTCTTATTATTCTCTCTTCTTTATCATTATACCCACTTCACGGTTCTTCTTCTCTCGACATAAATTTGATTTCTCTTCTTCTTCTTCTTCTTCTTCTTCTTCTTCTTCCGATGAAGCCTAAATATCGAAAATAAGTTGACATTGGTATACATTTATTGCTCTTTGATTATTCACTTTTTTTAATATGATGGTCATTCTAAACGTCCAACAGAAAAGAGGAAGAACAACATATTAGCAAATTTGTAAAATATTTTTTGGGGCACCGAAATAATTATTTATAACTTACTGCTTACTTTTTAAAATAATAAAAAATATAAGTCGTAACGGTTATATGAAAAATATTGAATAAGTGGACTATTTTTATTAAATCAGTTAATATGAGTATAGTACCCGACTAATTTAAAGAATACCTAAGAATTTACCTTTTTTAGGACCTAATAGGTATTATCAATTAATTACAAAATCTGTCATTAATGAAAATCTGTTTTCCGTGTTTTTCCAAATTTCCAGAATAAAAAATAAAAAATAAAAACAGATTGTTCTGGATTTTTATTTTTTTTTGGTTTTGAAAACTGCAAAATGGGAAACTGTTCTCAAAATAGAAATTATAAAACAATGCAACCAAACAAGATTTTTTGTTTTTAAATTTTTAAAAGGTGAAAACTGTTTTAAAAAAGAGAAATCAAACAATTTCTTATTTTTCTTCCTAAAATTGATTCTAGTTAAAATTTATACATGCCATTATTTTTTTGCCACATTAGATGACATGTACTCCATCCATCCCAAATTATAAGAGTCTTTTGATAAAATCTTTTTCACCAAGAAATGTACTCCCTCCGTTTCAAAATAAGTGTCGTTATAGCAAAGAAAAATATATTTCAAAATTAGTGTCGTTTTATCTTTTTAATGTAACATTAATTAATTTTTTCCAGTTGTACCCCCAAATTAATATTATGTGCATCACTTCCAATTAATTGTACTCTACTTTTTTCTTTTTACTAAAAAAAGATATTCATTTTTTCAAATTGGTAAAATACATTGAAAACAACACAAATTCAACATCCTTAAAAATCGAAAAGGATGAATATGCGAACAAACTCACAGCAGATTAATGGCATAAAACCGCAAAATGCCTACAAATGTGACAAAATCAAAGTGACCAGAATACCTATGCCTCCGGACCTGTAACGTTGACGCCCAAGTCTTGATTGAATCTGTGATGGATCGAAGCTGATCTGCCAATCTGAACCAAACGAACACCACAACAAGACGAAAAACCAAACAACGCCGCACTAAGACGACAAACAAAACAACGCCGCACTTAGACGATGAAATCACGAAAAAACACGAAAGAAAACCAGATCTATGTAGAAAAACCACTAATCTACTACATTATATAAAATGGAGTTTTAAAATGTAGACTCATGCCACGTGGCAGCTCCACATCCATTCTATTAATTTTAGTTTTTATTATTAATTCTTACTATAGATTCAACTTAAAGTCATATTACTATTTGTTATTATATAATAACTTCATCTTTTTTTTTCACATGATTCGCAATTCTCGAATCTCACCCGTGCATCACACGGGTTATTACACTAGTTTAGATAAAAGGAGAGAAAAACGATGTCGAGGGATAGTTCTAAACCAAAAAATGGCCAAAAATACCCTTCCGGTGGATGAGGAAGATGGAAAAGAGGAATAGAGGGAAGATTGAGAGAGAGAGAGAGGCGGCTATAGTAACATTAATTATACTCTACTATGCATTTATATCAACTAATGGTTAGCAAAGATAATTTTGTAAAATTGTCACTCACATTTATTCATTTATTGTCTTTCTTAATATGTGTGAAAAAAACCTTAAACGACACTTATTTTAAAACGGAGGGAGTAGTTTAAAAACAATAAATTTATCTACAATTTTTGTTGTTTTGGCTAAACTACCATCGAATTCATTAGACATGTAAATTAAATTACACTTCATTTAACTTATTAATTAAAACAAAACTAAATTAAACAAGAGTAATAGGGAAAAAATAATTAATGCTACACATATACTTCAAATGAACCTTATAAAATGGGATAAGTAAAAAAAGATAAAAAAACTCTTATAATTTGGGAATGAGGGGTAGATTACTACACTTTTTTAAAAATGATTTTTTTAGAAAAATCATAATCAATACTCTAAAAATACTAATTAGCATTATTTACCTCTAAAATGAATCCATTAATTTCAAATCAAATTCATTTAAACTTCATCCGATATTTTCAAAATTTTGTCAAAAAAACCGATATTTTAAAAAATGTGTGCTGCTAAAAAAGAGGACACATAAAGGCTAATGTTATAAGGGAATGTTCTAAAGTTTTTTGTTTTTTTTTTTTGTTTTTTTTATTTGTCTATTAAATTTATAACACATCTTTTTATGGAGCGTTGATAACCTAAAGACAATGGAAAGCGTGCGACCCGTGTTCTTCCCGCCGTTTCCCCTTCACAGCCATTGAGCATCAGTGTGTATAAACCTCAACTAAATCCTTATCGTTTTATCTGCGTGCACGATGGTATCGTCTTCGCGTCCATCAAAGAAACCGAAAGTTGAGAGCACAACAATGCCGAACTGGCTTGATCTTCCGAGAGATGTCACGGCAAACATACTCCACAGGCTTGGTGCCTTCGAAATTCTGAAGACTGCACGTAATGTGTGCCCTCTATGGTGGAACATTTGCAAGGACCCTCTCATGTGGCGCACCATTAACATGAGCATGTCGTATCTCTTCCTTTTACCACATATTTCATTTCGTGAATATTTGGTGAAGATTTGTCGCTATGCTGTTGACCTAAGTTGTGGTCATCTTGAAGAGATTGATATTTACAAATTTGTTGGAACTTGGGAAGTCCCATATAGGAGAGAATAGACACTTTACGAATTTATATACGCGACCTCACTATCTCAAAATATGCGAAAGTCTGCAGACTCGCTTATTTAACAGGAAAGTGACGCACAAAGATCACCACACACGCTGCACAAGCACTACACACATATGTGGTGTATTTATTTTTAGTACACGAAAAATTAAAAATTCAATTTTTAATTTTAAATCAGGCGACTTAGTCAACTACTCCATCGGATCCAAAATCCTCAACGTGCGTCGAGTCAAATCACGATCCTTAAATCTCTCACCACGATCAACGATCACGATCGGATTTGATTTCCAGATTCAACAAGCGATTCGCCTATAAATTTGAAACGTGCATCAATTTCAAATGACCTAACTCGACGCACTTTACCGAGTCCTCTCTTCTCCTCCCGTTTTTTTTCTTCTTCCAACGCAGTAACAACGACCGGTTTTCCTAAAACCGTATTTCAAGGGAGTGGTTTAATACCATATCAAGGTGTATCATCCGGTGGAACGAATTTTGCGCCAAGAACTTGAATTCGATTTTCGTCCGAGCCGCTTTTATCCTGGACGTCGTGGTTGATAGTCCTTGCACCTTAGAGCAGTGCCGCGAAACGTCTTAAAGAGAGCGACCTAGTCCGCGACTCATCTCAGTAATTTCAATCGGTGACTTTCGATTTTCAAAAATTTTCATTTTCAAATATTTTCGAATTTCAGATATAACAATTTAAAAACGTTTCGAAATCAACCATGGACACCGTTGAAATTCATCGGACTGGTTCTCAAGTAATGACTTCAACAAACCGCTTTAGGTTTGAGGGATCTCACTTCTGCTGGCAACAAAAGATGCAATTTTTCTTAACCGTTAAAAAAGGTTGCCAACGTCTTGGACAGATGACATTCCAAAGTTTTAACGAAAAAGCTGAAAAGGAAGAACAGGATAAAACAAATAAAGAGATACTCCTATGGAATGAGCATGACTATCTCTGCAAGAATTTCATTCTAAACGGTCTGAGTGATAAACTCTATGATTACTATGGCACTCGTAAGACCGCAAGAGATGTCTGGGATGCTCTGAAAAAGAAATATGATACTGAAGAAGCGGGCGCTAAAAAATATGCAGTGAGCCGCTATATAAATTTTAGAATGTCTAACGACAAATCTGTTGAGGTTCAATCCCATGAGCTTGTAAAATTGCTCACGAAATCACTGGTATGACGACTGGATGAGGGGCTGTGTGGTCGTTTAATTGACAAATTACCTCCTCGCGTGGAAGGATTTCAAAATACTTTAATGCACAAACCAAGGAATCGTCATTGAAGGCTTCGACACCGCTCAATTCGAGGAAGAATCCGTAAAACAAGATCGAAGAAGAAGTCTTGTTTGTTTCCAAACAAGAAAACCATCGAGCGGTCAAGCCCACCGGCAAATCTTTTTAAGAATCGAATCAGTACAATTTCAAAAGAACCGCAACAAGAATGGGAACCCTCCAAAGGTCCCAAATCGTAAAACCTCAACCATCTCCTAAGAATGATGTCGCCCACAATTCATCCGCTTTAATTGTAGCGATCGTCATATGGCACGAAAGTGTAGGAACAAAGCCAAGCTCTGCTGCGCAGCAACTGACCAAGAGCCATTTATGGCTATGATTATTGAAATCAACGAGTTGGTGGATCGAGATGGTTGGTGGGTGGACACCGGCGCCTCTCATGCCTGGGCAATGACCGTGCTATGTTTAAAACATACATTGTCACCGAAGATATGAAAGTGTTTATTGGGCGATGCTCACACCACTAATGTTGCAATCGGAGATGTCGAATAACTTCACTGAAAACTCTTATTCCAAAGATGTGATGCATACTCCAAAGAATAAGGAAGAATCTAGTTTCGGCTTCCTTTGAACAACGCAGGGTTTACTCCTATCGGGGGATTTGAACACCATTACTAAAAATGGTATTTTTGTAGGAAAGGGTGATGCAACTAATGGCATGTTTAAATTGAACATTGATATGAATAAAATTTCCACTACGCTTATATGCTTTGTGATTTTAATATTTGCATACTGTCATCATGTGAACAAACGCATTATTTCTAATATGTGCAATTTAGGATTTATTCCAAAATTATCGTTTAATGATTTAGAAAAATGCTAATTTTGCGCTCAAGCTAAAAATACTGAAAAACGCCGCATAACCGTATTTGGAGAATCTCAACCGTTAGATTTAATTCATTCCGATATATGCGAAGTTGGATGGAACGCGTTGACGTAAATGGTAAACGATATTTTATCACTTTTATAAATGATACTCGATTATACTTTTGTATATCTTATGAAAAATAAAAAGTGAAGCATTTAAAATGTTCAAAGTTTTCCTAATCGAAATTGAAAATCAATTTAGGAAAAGATTAAGAGACTTCAAGTGATAGAGGAACCGAGTACTCCAATTGTTTAATGATTTTTATAAATCAAATGGAATCATACATGAAACGATCGCACTATATTCACCGAAATGAATGGTAAAGCGTAAAGGAAAAATAGAACGTTCTTGAATTAGTTGTTGCTATTATGCTCAACTCTGGCCGCACCTCAATGGTGGGGAAATTTTATTAAGCTCATTATGCTCACCAGAGTACCTAAATCCAAGAATAAAATTTCTCCATTTGAGATATTAAAGAAAAGACAACCAAATGTGTCTTATTTTAGAACCCGCTGCTCGCCTATGTCAGATCCCTGGATCCAAAAAAGAGTCAAACTCGCCAAAGAGAGCCTATGAATGTGTATTCATCATATGCAAGAATTAAAGATCTGGCAAAAGTTTTATGACCTGAATGCCAAAGTGATCATAGAGTCAAATGATGTTGACTTTTATGAAAATAGATTCCCTTTAAATCAAGAAATAGTGAGCACTGAGGACTAGTCAAGGTTCTCGGCCTAGGAACATCGAACAATGAGCAAAGGGAAATGGAACCTCGTAGGTAAAGAGAGCACGGGTTGCTAAAGACTATGGACTGATTATACTGGTCATACATTAGAAGAGGATCCATCTAGCATTCAAGAAGCTTTGTCTTCATTGATGCGTGATTTGCGGCAAGAAGCCATAAATGATGAAATGGATTCCTAGAGTCTAACAAGACACGGCATTTAGTGGACTTGCCTCGGTTTGCAAAACCAATAGGTTGCAAATGGATTTTGAAAAAGAAGCTAAAACCCGATGGAACTGCTGATAAATACAAGGCTCCTTGTGAGCCAAGGGTTTTAGACAAGAGAAATATAGATTTCTTCGACACATTTTCACCCGTTACAAGAATTACATCCATCAGGTACTTATTTCACCGCTTCTATTCATAATTTGATAGTACACCGATGGATGTCAAACCGCTTTTTAAATGGTGAATTGGAAGAAGAAATCTATATGGAGCAACTTTGAGGGTTTTGTAGTCCCCGGACAAGAGAGCAAGGTCTGTAAGTTAGATAAATCTCGTATGGTCTCAAACAAGCTCCCAAACAGCTGGCATGAAAAGTTTGATGATTTGATTATCTCGAATGGGTTTAAAGTGAATGAAAGTGACAAATGTATTTATTACAACCGAAAATGACATTTGCACTATCATATGTCTCTCGTAGACGACTTACTCATATTTGGTTCAAATATTCATGCCGTGTGAATAATGTGAAATCATTGTTGTGCAACAACTTTGACATGAAAGACCTCGGAGAAGCAAAGTGTAATCCTTGGCATTAAAATTACTAGATCGTAAAGGGAATTTCTTTGGATCAATCTCACTATATTGAGAAGATCTTGAAGAAATACAATTACTTTGATTGTAAACCTGCTTTGTACACCATATGATCCAAGTGTAAAACTTTAAGAACATGTGGTGAAGGTATTAGACAAACGTAATACGCGAGCATCATTGGTAGCCTAAGGTGCCACTGATCAGTACTAGACCCGACATAGCCTATGTCGTGGATTGTTGTGCAGGTTTACAAGTCGACCTAGTACGGAGCATCGCATGCCATTGAGAGAGTCATGAGATACCTAAAAGGACCATGAATCTTTGACACACTATCGTGAGATTTCCAAATTGCATTTGAAGCGGTATGCAGTGATGTCGACTGAATACTGGCCGATGACTCCAAAGCAACTAAAGGGCTATATATTTAGCATATTTGGAGGTGCCGTATCTTGGAAGTCTAAGAAACAGACTATACTAGCACAATCCACTATGGAGTCCGAGATGATAGCACTAGCTACGCTAGAGCGAGGAAGCAAGTCGGGCCGAGATGCTTGCTAGTCCGAGATTCCGATTATGGGAAAACCGCTGCCGTGTGTTGATCCACCGCGATAGTACCGCTGGTTATTGCAAAAATAGAGAATCGTTAATACAATGGTAAAAGGCGACAGATATCGTCGTTAAGTACAAAGACTGGTGAGAGAATTTCTCTCAAAAGGAGGCTGGAGAGTGGATCATGTACGATCGATGAAAATTTAGCCGATCCTTTGTGAAAAAGGATTAGCTAGAGAAAGTCCAAAATACATCTAAAAGGACGGGACTATCGCCTTTGGAACCATGAGTCACTCATGATGGTAACCCAACCTAAAAGACTAGAGATCCCAAGAATTAGGTTCAAAGTGGTAATAACAAGTTGTGATGTGATAAGAGATGAACATGCTATTATAAGTCAAGAGGCATGATTCCTGAGCGATTAAAGGATGAGGTAATGTAAACTCTTAATGAGATCTATGCTCTATGTGGAGTGAAGTACTAGCTACGGAGTACTGATGACTACCTATGTGAACGTGGAAGCCAGCCGCCTTATGGAATTTTAGGGGCGAAATTCACTTAGAGTGTTCACTAAACCGGGATGACGCGTGCAGGCCATTAACGCATCGGGCACGTGAAGAATACACCTATTGATGAGTGTGTGTGATTTTGATGTTAGAGATAGAGTTCAAGACTACGAGTCACTCTTGTTAAATCTAAATCCTAATCACTATGCAAAGCTTCAAGCCGGAAGACACCCCGCTTATGCACAATCTTAATGAGGCGTTTGACGCTATTTCTGAAACATTTTTTAAATTCAAGTGGGGGATTGTTGGAACTTGGAGTAATGAATTGAAAAAATTGGGAAGTCCCACATAGGAGAGAATAGACACTTTATGAGTGTTTATATATGTGGACCTCACCATCTTGGGGTGTGCTGGCGGTACCCAGTTTTTATGAGCGGGGAAAGGACGACACAAAGTGACCACCACACATGCGCGTTGAAGCGCCAGCCGCCGTCCGTCCGACTGGCGGTCGGCTTGCCGGGCTGGGCCTTAGGGCCTTGTGGTGTATTTATTTTTAGTACACGAAAAATTAAAAATTCAATTTTTAATTTTTAAACTGTCGCGACTTAGTCGATCACTACTCCATCGGATCCGAAAATCCTCAACGTGCGTATCGAGTCAAATCCACGATCCTTAAATCTCACCGCGATCAACGATCACGATCGATTTGATTTCAGTATTCAACAAACCAGTTTCGCTTATAAATTTGAAACGCCTTGATCAGTTCAAATGGCACCTAACTCGACGCACTTCTACCGAGTCCTCTTCTCCTCCCGTTTTTTCTTCTTCCAACGAACAACGACCGGTTTTCCTAAACCGTATTTATGAGTGGTTTAATACCATACCGAAGGTGTATCATCTATTGAACGAATTCCCGCATGCGCAAGGTAATTCGAATTCGTTTATTAAGCTTTTATCCTGGGGACGCGTGGTTGATAGTACTGCACTCTGAGCAAAGGTCATAAACGTCTTAAAGAGAGCGACCTAATCTGCGACTCATCTCAGTAATTTCAATCGGTGACTTTCGATTTTCAAAAATTTTCATTTTCAAATATTTTCGAATTTCAGATATAACAATTTGGTACTGATGATCTCCTCAATTACATAGCTGACAGGTAATTTCATTTTCTATTTGTATGTTTTAGAATTTGTTATGATCAGTGATAGGTAATTTCTTTTCGGCCACGAGAATCATGAACATCTTCATCAATCGGAATCGAAACCCCCTTTTTCATCGAAGTTTTTTTTTTTCTTCCAAGTTTCAATTTTTATCTTCTGCTCCAATCGTAAAATGGCACTAAGTTTCACTTTCTGCTTCAGTTTTAAAATGGCGGCAAAGTTTAAATAGATTCTATTTGAAATGTAGAACTGGGTGTAGAAACAAAATAAAAGAAATGTGTATTTTATGTATTTAAAGCATTTCCCTTTTTATCATTTTTTTTTTTGGGATCAAATTTTACAGGGCAACTCACTTATTACGGTGCATACGGATTGACAATTGCTTGGGAATTTCACATGAAGGATTGTGTGAAGTTTCAAAAAAGATCCCACTGGTTGAGGAATTTCATCTTTCATTTTGCTTCGTATCTAAGGATTCTCTTGAAGTTATTGGCCGATCTTGCCCTCTTTTGAAATCGCTGAAATTTTCTGGGCTATGGTGGAAAACCACCGTCAAGTGTGATAATGAGGCGTTTGCTATTGCAAAAACAATGCCCGGGCTACGCCATCTTAATATTTATGGAAACCCATTCAGTGATGTTGGGTTGATTGCCATTCTTGACGGATGCCCTCTTCTTGAATCTCTTGACATTCGAGGATGTGCTAATCTTGATTTTAGTGGAAATTTGTGGAAAAGGTGTCGTGATCAGATCAAAATTTACGACGTCTAGAGAACTATTCAGACTACTTTTCTGATTTTGATACGGAGAGTGACGATGAAGATTCATGTGGTGATTCTTATTCGGATTAAATTTAGATAATTGATTCTGAATTTTATTTTTGAAGTCTTGAGTGATTATGTAGTTGTTATTATCCTTTTCGTGGCAACTAGATTGTTATCCTTGAAGAGACTCAGATGTTAATGTTGTTTTAAAGGAATTTTGAGAAAGACATTTGGAAAACCTGATCTTTTGTATTGTGCTTAAATTCCCCATAAATCTACTTGGCATGCTTTAGCGCCGGTTTGTTTTAGATGGTTGTCGCCGAGATTCTGCCAATTGCGCGTTACGAGGCAACAAAAACGGAGATTTGTAGAAGGAGCTAAGGGGAAGATTTTGGCCACCGGCATTTTCCATCGGCATTTTGGGGTGGAAAATCTAAAACAAACAAGCTGTTATTAGATGGATTTTATTTTTTACTGAATGGTTCTGAATGTGATTTTTTAAATTTTTTTATTTTGCTTCTCTTTGAAAAGATTGATGTTTGAAGTTACGAAAACTTCCAAATAAAATTAGTATATCTGGTAGATAGAACAATTAATAAACTAAATAAGCAATTTAGATTTTGTGTCGTTGATTCGAGATGGGGTTATTCCTAAAAAAGAATTCTCTAACTTTTTGCGGGAAATGTATGGTGCCTTTTTCATAGAGCCATCAAAATGGGTCAACTCGACCCACCTGAGTTGGCTCACTGCGGGTTAAGGGCAAAAGTCGGCCTGCTCGACCCACTTTTTTGGTGATTCAAGAAACTTGTAACCCAAATTGGCCCACCTTGGATTGGTGAGTTGGGTGGGTCTGCTCCCCTATTTTTCGAAAAAAAAAAGAAAAAACTAAAAATTTCAAAAAATCGAAATAAATAAATAAATAAATCAAATCAGTTCAAAGCAACTTCGAGTTGGTATGTCGTAAAAGTTGAACATCAACACTTGAGAGTCCTCCAATCCTTAGAAATGAACTTAACTTTTCACCTTAGGATTCATGGATTCACAAGTATGTAAAATTATTCAAGACAAGCATTTACAGAAAACCAGCCTAATCAGCAACAAATATTTCGAGATTAAAAGTCCCTAAATTGATACATGAATCATTAAACTGTGCAATTGAAGTAATACCTAATATTCAAAGAAAGAGTTGGGGAATGGCATAATGGAGCTTGAAGTAGTCACATGGACCAACCTAAAAAGGCAAGGGTTCGGAGATGGAGCGACCGACAAACTGACCTCTGCGAATTAGGGGGAAGACAACTGAGTATTAGTGCTCAACTTGCAATTGTGATGCATCTAGAGACGACATGCGCAGATTTGCAGAGAGGGTGTCGTGAATGTAAGGAGAAATGGGCATAAAAACGATGGGTGCAGAGCAGCAGAGATGAGAAGTGGAAAGTGAGTTGTTGATGATGGTGGAAAGTAGAGCAGATCTACACATAGAGGGAAACGACAACTGCGAAGCTGGCGAGGGAAACGATATGACGACTAAGCAGAGACGATGAGAGGACAATGAAGCACAGACGATGAGAGGATGACGAAGTAGAGGCAATGAGAGGACGACGGTGTAGTGCTTCCATCTTGTGTCTGTGTGCTAGGATTCTCTTTTTTAACATTGGTGAAAAACTTCAGTAAAAAAACATTGGTGAAAACTGATACGGGGATTGATTAAGCTTTTATGAAAAATTTGAATTTTTTTAAAATGAATGGGTTGGCTCGGCTTAACCCGAGGTAACTTGCCTCAACCCGGGGGTTCAGTGAGCCAGGTCTAAATAATCTAGGGTCGGACGAGCCAAAAATTTAGCAACCCGGTACAACACATAAACGAAGTTGTCTCATGGGCTGGAATCCATTTTGACAGCTCTACTTTCTCAAAAAAATAAATTGTTTAGAGAAAGTGAAATAAAGTGAAACAAGAGAAATCATCAAAATAACCTCCAAGAAGTTAATTTTTTTGTGAGAAAGACACTGTATCTTTCCCACAAAAAAGGTAGCAAATCCTTTTCCAATGTTCCCCAGCAAATAGGAAGCAACTTACCTGTGTGAGAAAGTTTAATGGGAGTAAGGAAAATTGGGATGAATAGTTAAATAGTATAGTTCATTTTATTTTTGCTATTAAGTTCTTGCACGGAATTTCAAGTTTTCAGTGGATAATACACCCTCCGGCCTTTATTATAAGCAAAAAAGTACATGTATCTGGTCCAAAATTTGGACCAGATACATGTACTTTTTTGCTTATAATAAAGGCCGGAGTAGTATTAGGTAGGAAACTGCAGATATGGAAATTGTTTGCAAATTGGCAATATTCTATCGTCAATTAGTAACAAGAAAAAAAAATACACTGGTAATGGTTACATGGTTAATCATGAATTGCAAGGAAATATGTTTAAGATTAACACTTTCAAGTCATGGTCTTTTCTATGATCTAATCATTCCTTTATTAATGATTTATTTAGTCAATCTAATGACATTATCATGTTTTATAATTGAAATGCTTATGGATATACTCAGGTACGTGTATCTACTTAGATGAGTGAACACACCATTATTAATTAGCTATATTACCAACCACCAAACCTGTCATACTGCATGTAACTTTTTATGCAAGTAGAAACTATATATTGTGCTGCCACATCTTCTAACTTGTATTTTCCCTTGTTTTATATGGAAGGAAATTTTACACAAACATCCTGTAATTCTTGTAATACCTTAGTAAATGGGATAAAAGATAACTTTTTTTTTTTTGACGGAAGGATAAAAGATAACTTGATAGTAAATCAAGAACATTGCTGCATATGAACAACAACAGCATTGCTGCATCTATTGTTATGTACAGTAGCAACCACTCTCCAAAGATGCTTCTTGTTGATTTACTCTTCATCAAGCTTCCCTTGGTCTGTTTTTCTCTCTCGTACACTCTACCCTCGATCCTTTGTTCTTCTATTCTCTCTCGATAAAGGTTAACTTACTCTCTCTCCCTCTCATTGAACTATCCAATCTCATTCTCATGACCTGCTGATTGTGATCTTCTGACTCCCAATTTTATTAGTATTTCTTGAGTGTGGTATCTTGTAAAATACCAGAATATGAACAACAACAGCATTAGCAAAATTGCAGTCTAAGCATGTTAAATTTACATTAATTATTAATTAGCATAATTACAGTATCAGCATGAACCAACAGTGTATTTGAAATGCTATGAATACATGTCCAGCAGCAGATTTACAAGTAAAATAAAAATCATAAGGGAAAAAAAAACAGTGAGACAAATTTATTTACAGTTGCAGAGAGTGAGATACTACTATATAATATATTCACATATTGGGGGAGTGGTGATGGAGAGAATTCTCAATTACCAATCTCAAACGCCTAGCAAACACATCGAATTCCAACGCTCGTTGCTCCTGCCACCGTTTCCCGAAATTCTCCACATTCTGAGAAGGAGAAACAACCCCTTGCCAAAAAAGACCCGTCTTGGCCTCTTTCATACACCGATCAAACACGTCAAGTGCAATTTTTGAAGCCACCGCACCAATTTTCCCATAACCAAGATCATCATCCATCTGATTAGGGTTCGTCGAAACGACATCGACGACCTCTTCGGTCTTGACCTTAGGAGCAGCGTTGGCGTTTCCGAAGGGAGAAGTGGCGGAAAACTGGGGGCTCCAGAGCTTCTCGGAGAGTTGGTAGAGAGCGCGATCGTGGGGGGAGAGGGTGGAGAAGGCGTTGGGGCCGTGGCGGAGAAGGCGAGAAGAGAGGGAGCGGAATTTCTTGCGTAAGCGGCGGAGTTTTTCGGAGAGTTGAGAGTGGGTGTAGGGGTGGGAGATGGAGGTGGAGAAACGGTGGTAGAAGAGGTTGAGATCTCGGGGGAAGAGGAGGCCGGAGTGGAGGAGACCATCCAGGAAAGCGATCTCGTCTGCTTCGGTCCAGATTCGGTGGAATTTGAAGGGAGGTGGGGGGAGAGTATCAGGGTGGTGGTGTTGGGAATGAGAGGAGGGAAGGGTTTTGCGTTTGATTGGGAGCTTGGATTTGGGATTGGGCACCGTTTGGAGAGGGGTGGAGTCCATGGCTATGGGCTAGGACTAGGAGAAAGGGTGGGTGTGGTGGTGTGGGTTTGTTTGTGCTCTGTTCAACTGGGGAGAGGGCTGTGCTATTTGGGTAGTTACTGTTCACTGCACTCTTTTTTCTTTCTTTTTTTTAATAATTTGGAGTTGGAGGTTAGGTTAGGTTTAGACTTCATGGTGAAGTTAGATCAAATCACATTAGTTGGAACGAAACTGTTTTTTTTTCCCCTCATTTTTTGTGAATAAACGTTGGGATAATGATTTTTTTTTTTGAGAAGATCAAAGTTATGTCATTTCACTAAAAACCAGGTCCATAATACAACCGGGTATAACCTCATAAACATGAGAGTTAACCATACATGTAGCTACTCCCGCAAGAGTGTGAGCGATTACATTAGCTTCTCTTCTAGTAACCTCTACCGAAGAGTTGGAAATGAAAGAAGACAGACTAGAACGGCAATCATATATGATAGCTCCTAATTCAGAGCGGTCCTCATGGGTGGAGTTGAAACTGTCCACAACTACTTTAGCATCCAGTTCAAAAATAACATTTGTGAGGCCGAGTTCTCCACCCAATGATAGCAGACAGGAGCCCCAAAGCTTCTCTTTCGCACACAGATAACTGAGAGACCAAGCTAACAGTTTTCGCCATCAGGAAACACCCTGATCCGTCACGGAAACAAAGTCTGATGCCAATCGTGCCTTGCTGGCTGCGAAACGCCGCATCCACATTGCATTTAACAAAACTCGAAGGAGGTTTTTGCCATCGCTGTACCTGAGGTGGGGGACGATTCGGGTCAGGTTGATAAGCTTTAGCACGCAGGAAATTATCAAGCATTCCATCCGCTCTTGCCACAATCTGTGAAGCTCGTTCATCAGTATTCTGCCAAAGCTTTTGGTTGCGACTCCACCAAATGCTCCAGAGAATTAAGCACATGCGTCTAGCTCTTGAGACATCCAATTGATGATGCAGCATACTAAAGATGAAATTTGGGAGACTATCAGCTCGTTGCGCCCAGGTATTGACATCGCAGTCCAACCTTGCCAATGACCAGCATTTAATACTAATAAGGCAATTTATGAAGCAGTGCCAGACACTTTCAGTATCTCCACCGCAGCGAACACACAGACCAGTTGTAGGGATTCCTCGACTATTAAGAGCATCACGGGTAGGGAGACAACCCCGAACTACTTGCCATAAAAATACCTTGATGCGAGGGGGAATTTGTAAATGCCATTTGCTTTTCCAGTTTCCCTGCACTTTGAGATGCGAAGAATCAACGAGATTGTTTATACACACATGGTAGGCTGATTTAACAGTGTAGCAACCATGTTTGTCGTAATCCCAAATCATGTGGTCCTCTTTAACAGAATCGAGCAAAGGGACACTTAGGATGCGAAGCATGTCTGCTGGGGCGAACAGTTCGTTGAAGAGTTCGTGATTCCATTGCTTGGTGTTTGGGAGAAGGAGGTCACGAAGCAGTAGTGGTTGCACAGGCTGCGCACTCAGAGATTGAGGGATATGGGTTGGGTCGTCCTTTAACCAAGGATCTTCAAAAATGCGGATGTTAGACCCGTTTCCAATGCTCCACCTACTTCCCTCTCTTAGAAGCACCTTTGATTTCCAAATACTCCACCAGGAGAAACTAGGATTGCTACCGAGGGGGGCACTCGACTAGGATAGTATTTAGCTTTGAGGAGCCTAGCAGTGAGTGACTCCGGATTTGACATAAGGCGCCATCCTTGTTTTCCGAGCATTGCTAAATTAAAAGCGTAGAGGTTACGGAATCCTATGCCTCCATTGTCATTACTCATAGAAAGTTTGTCCCAGGAGAGCCAATTAATCCCCTTGGAACCTTTTCTAGATGAGCCCCACCAAAATGAGTTCATCATACGTTAAAGTTCCTCCCCTAGGGATTCCGGGATTTGGAAGATACTCAAGATGTAAGTTGCGATAACCTGGAGGACAAACTTAATAAAAACTTCTTTACCCCCTCGGGAAAGGGATCAACCACTCCAAGAGTTGATCTTCTTCCAAACGCGGTCTTTTATGAAATTAAAGGTGGACTTCTTGCTCCTACCAATCATAGAAGGGAGACCCAAATATTTGCCAGTACCCAGGCAAGCTTGGACACCTAAAATGGAGGTTAGGTGAATTTTGCTCTCTTGGCTCACGTTCTTGCTATAAAAGATTTCTGACTTCTGGAAGTTAATCATCTGCCCTGAGGCTTTCTCATAAGTAGAGAGGATAATCTTCATTGTTTGCGCCTCTGATTCAGTAGCCCTAAAAAACAAAAAATAATCATCTGCAAAAAGAAGGTGAGAAATATTTGGAGCCCTACGACAAATTTTTGCTCCATGAAGGTTGCCTTGCCCCTCGGATTTTTTGATAAGAACCGTGAGTTCTTCTGCAGCTATGATGAAAAGATAAAGAGACAGAGGATCCCCCTGCCTCAATCCCCTACCAGGAGTGATGGGCCCAACTGGTTCCTGATTCACAAGAACTGTATAGGAAACAGATTCAATACCCATCATCACCCAGGAAATCCACTTGTCCACAAAACCCATCTTATGAAGAACCTCTCTAAGATAGCCCCAATCAAGGCGATCGTACGCCTTACTAATATCAATCTTAAGAGCCACCTCACCAATTTTTCCACTTGACTTGTTCTTCATATGGTGAATTATCTCAAAGGCAATTAAAGCATTGTCAATAATGGAACGCTCACTCACGAAAGCTGACTGGTTTTTTGATATGCACTTTGGAAGGACCCGCTTTAGTCTATTAGCTAACACCTTAGTGGGAGCTTATAGACCACATTACACAGAGAGATGAGACGCCAATCCTGCATAGAAATGGGGGAATCTTTTTAGGGACAAGAGCAATATGAGTATCATTAATAGAATCATCCATGAAACCTCGGTCCATCCATACACAACAAGCCTTAAAAATCTCAGGGTCGTACAAATCCCAAAAGTGAGAATAAAAACCTGAACTCAAGCCATCTGGGCCAGGGGTCTTCGTTGGGCTTGACTTGGCTAGCGCTTGGGTGAATTCATCCAAAGTGAGGGGTGCAACCAGCATTTCATTATCCTCCTGGGTAACGCAACAATGCAGCACTTGGATAACAGGATTATATTCACTAGGAATGGGCTGAAAAATGTTTTCAAAGTATTGGGCCGCAGCTTGTTTAATATCTTCCTGTGCTTCCAGGACCAGCCTGTGTGGGTCGGTCAGCTTAGAGATAATGTTGCATTTACAGCAAATAGAAGCTGAAGCATGGAAGAAAGTAGTGTTTTGATCCCCTTCCTTCATCTAGTGAACCTTTGCTCTCTTGCTCCAGTAGCATTCTTCTTGAACAAGCAGCTTACTTAACTTTTGTCTGATCCATTCGAAAGAATCAACATCATTTGGACTAGATGCAAAACGGGCCTCCTCAAGCATCTTTTTACATGTAGAGATATCTCCTTTAAACTTGGCCTTAATGGACTTTCCCCACTGGTACAATTGCGAAACCCATAAATGGATTCTCGCCTCTAAAGTAATGCTAGGGCTATGGGCCCAATTACCACGGACAAGCTCATCAAGGCCCGGCTCCAACAGCCAGGTGTTTTCAAACTTGAAGCGACGCCTAGAGGCTAAGCGTTGGAGGGGAAAGAGCTTAAAGATGATGGGGGAGTGATCTGAGATAGAAGCTACCAAGTTTTCCAGCCTGACTTGGGGGAAGAGGTGGAGCCATTCTTGAGTCACCATGGCTCTATCTAGTCGTTCTTCCACTTCCGTTTCTTTCGCTTCTCCACCAAGTAAAGGGGTACCCTTCCAAAGGGATGTCAATAAGTCTAGCATCCAAAACAGCTTCACGAAATCCTCTAATCCTCCAGCTAGGGTGTTCTGAGTTTCACCGCTTGTCTTCATTAGAGATGATGTCGTTAAAGTCACCCAATACACACCACAGGGTGAGCATCTGGTCAGCCAAATGATGAAGCAATTGCCAAGAGTCTCTGCGATGACCACTATTTGGGTAGCCATAGAAACAGTCAGCCTCCACTTACCCCTATTGGGTCGTCAACTTCAGCATTAATAAAGTTTAAAGAGTAACTAGTAATCACACAGTGAAAAGAATTCCTCCAAAGCAAGGCCACACCACTAGTGCTCCCCTCTTTATCAACGGAAAAACAATTATCAAAACCCAACCGTCTCCAAAGGTCCTCTACTTTATTAGAACGTGCTAAAGTTTCAAATAAAAAATGTGCGTCCGACCGATAACACCGAACGAGGTGTCTAAGATCAAGAACTACTCACAGATCACCCAGGCCTCGGCAGTTCCAACTGAGGATACTCATGGCCCCCGGCAGGCCCGAGAACAGGCTCAGCCGATAAAAAATGACCAGATTGACCGTTGTTGTCTGTTGAGATTGCTTGTTGGGATACGTGAACCTCCTCCATGGGGCTCGGTTCGCTAGTGTTAGCATGCAGATTGATGGAGGTTGCATTCTGACTAAGATTATGTCCAGATGCACCCAAGGGTTCCTTTTGGCTGCTAGTTAAAATAGGTGCCGCGTCATGTGGGTCCTTTCCATTTCGGGAACGCTTTTTACCTTCTAAAATAATTGCACCATCAATCGAATCGTCATCATTGGTTTGTAAATTATCCTTTGATGGGGAGGTCAACTTAGGACTGATTTTTGGAAACAATATGCGAGGATCTTTTAAGATAGCAGAGAGAGGCAAGATATTGGAATTATCTTCAATCATGATTGCCTTTCCAGAGATAGCCCCTTGAGATTGTGCAGGAATATTCGGGGTAGAAAAATTGGCCGCAGTTTGCTCTGCTGATGGTGCAACCCATGATGTTTGGCCTTCCTCACGAAGCCACCGAGCGCCGCCGCCCCCTCCATTCCTCCTGTTCTCAACTCTAAGGTCGGCACTCCATAGACGCCGCCCATCATCATTTGGCATGAAGAACAATGTATCGTAAAAGTCCTCAATATGGCCAAGAAGACCATAGAAGCAACAAAAACTGCCCAGTTTTTCATATTTGAAGAGGACTTCATTTGTTTTAGCCCCTGTTCGCTTTATCTTCTTTAGTCTCTTAAGAGGTTTTCTAACATCCACTAGATCCGTATCCTCATGAAAGTCTTCAGGAAATTGGAGTTGTTCTTGGCATCATATTTCAAGAATTCTCCAATGTATTTGCCAAGTTGGACCCCCACTGATTCTAGCATAAACCCATGGGGAATATTATGTACTTGTACCCATAAAGGTACAGAGAATAAGGGAACCCGATTTGGTACCTCACCGTCCTGTAACGCCCCTAGAATAAGAAGATGACTATCAAATGACCAAGGCCCCTGTAGACGAACTCGTTGCATATCCCTTGGATGAAAGAACTGGAAAACAAAGATACCCGGATTCACCTCCTTAATAGTGACATCGCGAACAGGGCGCCACACACCAGCCATGCGTTCTTTCATAATGTGCACTCGTATTGGTCGATCCGTGAGAAACCTTCCTACCAAACATAAGGATTGTTTGGGTTTGCCAGCTTGCCCACCTTCAATCTGAAACTCAAGTTCCTCCTCTTCCCCTTCCAGGGACAAACGTTCCATGGTACTGGAAAGAAAAGTGATAGCTAGGTTAAAGAAACACGACTATGCTATGACTTCTCAATCAGAGAGATACTTCCCACCTAGGGGAGAAAAGTTTAGCCTATTTAAAAAATAACTACTTTTGAAGTATGTAACACTTTCGGGTAAATTTGTATAGGATAAGTATGACTCCAATATGCACTAAAAGTTCAGGTCCTCCATCATTGTATCAATGATGTTTTATTGATATGTCAAAATAAGATTAAAAAATGGTTTACTCTAAATAACAATAAAATATGATATGGCTAAACTATATATAAAGTTAATAGCAGGTTTTAGTGCTTACTTTTTTTTTCCAATTTTACTTTTTATATATAAAGTTAATACTCCATCAGTCCCATTATATATGTTATATTTGACTAAATCACACAATTTAAAAAAAACAATAAATGAAAAAAAAGAGAACAATAATTTTACCAAATTAACCTTTGTAAAAAGCATTTAATATTATGTGACATTAGTAGAAAGCATTTAATATTACATTGAAAATAGAAAATAACATATATTTTGAGACAATTTTTGTTGTTGTAAATATGACATATATATTGGGACCGAGGTAGTAGTAAGCTTTGGCGCATATATTGTTTCTAATTTTATCATTGACTCCACAATCTGTCAAAAGTAGTGACTTTGTAAAGGCATCAACAAGAATGTCTTCAAATGCTATCTTCTCAATATGAATTTTCTTAGTTTCAGACACATCTCTCATAAAGTGAAGTCTAACATCCATATGTTTTGTCTTTTTATAATAGACTTGATGATTTGTGAGATGTATAACACTTTAGTTAAGGGTGAGAATAGGTCAGACTGCTCGACAGGGACACACAGCCTAGCCTATATTAGGCCAAGGCCAAGGCCAGGCCAAAAATTTTTTAGTTGACAAGGCTAAGGATTTTTTAGAAGCCTATTTAGTTAAAAATGTTAGACTTCAGGCCACTCAAAAAGTTTTTTAGGCCTAACAGGCTGGCTTATTTAAGTAAATATAAATAATAATTGTTATTACTATTATTATATTAGATTTTGTACATTGTGTTAAAAAATATATTTGCTGGCCTTTTAAATAATTTAAACATATTGTCTTTCATAAATTTTTAACATATTTAAAGGTCTTATTACAAAATAGAATTTAAATAAGCTATCATATAATGTCAGAGTCTCTAAAAGGTCAGGTTAAACCTTGAAAAAGATTTATATCATACGAATAAATCAGAATCAGACCTTATAAAACTCAGTTTGTCCTATCTATTTTCACCCCTATGTCTTATGTCTCTTAATAGCGATAGTTTTATTTTTATTTTTTATATAGTTTATTATAAATAAAATTTAACCTCATTAGCCTATTAGCCTGTTAGTCTATCTAAAGATAGGTCGAATGACTTATTCAAAGACGTTAATATGAAATAGGCCATTAAGTAAGCTAACAGGTCATACCAGGCTTTTAAACAGGCCAGACAAGACCATAAAAAAGTCTATGACATGTAACAAGCAAGGCTTGGGCCTTGAGTTTTTTTACCAGACCAGACTTATGCCTTGCAAAGCCTAGCTCGACTCAACCTATTCCCACCCCAAACTTTAGCTAACACTTCTGCAAGTCCAAGGGCGAAGAAACCACCAACCACATGTAACTCACATTTACTCCTATGAAGATAGTGCATGGATAATTGCACCTCCCACGAGACCATCCTTAGAAATCTGGAGAGAATGGAAAGTGAAGGAAGAATACTGGAAGGCATTAAAATGAACGTATAGAGAGTAGCAGATGTCAGATGAAGGAAGAAACACTCATTTTATATACAGGAAGAGAGGCAATGCTGGGAAGCTATACCAACCACCTAAATAGCATAAGTTCTCATATGTTCAACATTTATGAGAGTGGAAAACACTACTCTAATACGCGATCAAATGAGAAAACCCTCAGGAATTGAAAAAGAATAACCGCCCATACCATTAACAAGCACGTGAATCGTAATGCGTCTCAAAAAACTTTCAGATATTTAAAACTTGTCTAAACAACGGACCAATACACCACCTGTAATCACGGCAACAATAGTTCAACAACAGCTCACGCTATAACCAATCAGTGCAACAGAAAAGTAAAACCCGCGAAGGCAAAAGAATTGGTGACTTGACAGTCGTGTCAATATTATGGGGACGATCTCACCCTGATGGCGAGAAGACAACAACATTTGTCGAAGTCAGGGGCGGAGCTTAGTGGTGACATAGGGGAGCTGCAGCTCCCCCAAACATTCTGATTTTATTTCATATATACATATATGGCGCCACTAATGTTCAGGAAACCCAGTGTGTCGCAGCATTAAGACACGATTTTGGCACCCTCAACACTTAGGATCGAGCCCACTGAAAGGCGATTTTATCATTTTCCATGCCCAATGTATTCTTTTTTCACAAAAATGACCAAAAATATTGGCTTGCGTAGATTCGAACCGCGCATGTCAGGCTAAAACTTAGCAAGCCTAGCCATTGCACCACCAATACTCGGCATAACATTTGTGAAATAATATATATATATATATATATATACTTGATTTATATTTGGCTCCCCCAAGTATTTCAATGAAACCCCGCCACTGGTCGAAGTCATGATAAAATCTCAAGCTTCAATATAGTGCACAGTCCCGACGAAGGAGCTCGAAGTCAATAAACGCAGAAGTTATGGAGTACATTTAGCACCTCGATGCTGAAGCCCGAATATGTACAAGCAGGCACACGACGCCATTGTACCGAGCTGGGGGAAACTGTTCCTTAACATGTGTATTGGGTCCCTCAAGTAAGGCCCAAATGCCTACGAAGATAAGTCCTTATCAAGGAGATCCCCTCAAGACCAGACATGGGAGACAAATCGTACCCTCCAACAGGTATGCACCCATTCCCCAACAACCTGCTAGGAATCCATATTGATCATGCGTAGAACTGGCTGACAACATATCTCGACCGCAAAGGCTTTATCCTCTGAACGCAACCCTAATCTAGGTGACCAATCTCTAGTTTTGACCTCGAACAGGCCAAGACAAGAAGAGTGGTCCCTAACTCTTCTCTTACAAAAGGAGAGCAACACAACATGCAAAGTATGTACATTGTTCCATTTACTCAAACATAGTCACTCTCCCGAATAGACTTGGCATTTGAGTGTCTTTGCATATACACATCTTGTCAATCTCAACCACATCTGGGCAGAGGATTTGACAATTAGATTGGCAAAAGAAGGCCTAGACCAACTTCCAACCAACAAGAAAATTGGAGCAGAGAAGTTATCATATAGACTATACTTATAAACTAACTTCATTGTAATTAAATATATAGTTTTCTGAAGTTGCTGAGCATGTACAGGATATTTCAAAAAATTCAATTGGACCAAGCATGCTCTGCTCTATCCATTGATTGTTAATTTTTTCTGCTTCTTTCCATTGTCATAAATCAATAATTCAGAAGAACAAAAACCATAAATCCATTTACTACATGGCAAGCCATGGATGAAAGGTGAATTCGTCGCAAGATGAGCATTCTTTCTGCAGCTTCCAATGAAATTCCAAGAGGCTATTAGCGTCATTGGTTATACGTTGAATTCAATCAAAGGTGAGTTTGCAAGACAGAAATGGAGGTTTATTAACATGTTTGGTTTTACGTTTACTGATTTACTTTTATGCAATTTTAGTTTTAAACAGGAGTTCGACTAAAGCAATTGCTTTTACTTTTTTTTTTTTTTTTATCAAAGCAATTGCTTTTACTTTAAAAAAATCTGTTTGTTTTCTTCAATAAATTTTTTTCATAACATATCTAACAACTTTTAATAAAATAATAATACAAAATATTTACCTTTTGAATATTTATTCATCTAAAAATAATTTTGATTAAAACTATTTAAGCATCACTAATCTGAAATCAATCCACTTTGAATTTATGTAGTTAAAAACAAAATCCACTTCTCAAGATTTAGCTGTTATCTCTACTAGAAATATAACCACCAAATCTGTTCCAAATCCATCCACATTAACTATGATGGATTCAAATTCAAATTTGAAGGAGAGCCATCAATGCGATCACTAATCTAAAATCAATCCACTTCGAATTTATGTTGTTAAAAACAAAATCCACTTCTCAAGATTTAGCTGTTATCTCTACTAGAAATATAACCACCAAATCTGTTCCAAATCAATCCACATTAACTATGATGGATTCAAATTCAAATTTGAAGGAGAGCCATTAATGCGAGACTCATGCAAACCACGTTGGAGCAACTTCTGGTCATGTTAGCATTGCTAGCAGTAACAACAAAAGGCAGCGCATGGTGGAGGAAGGAAAGGATGGTAGTGACGTGGAGGAAGAAACACTCATGATTATCAACGGTCATTTTTTATTGGCAGGTCCTGGCTCCTAGGCCTGCAGCCAGGACTAATGATCATCCTCAGTTGGAACTGCCGAGACTTGGGTTCCCTGAGTGCAGTTCCTACGTTATGAGACCTAATCTAGGACTACCGACCGGACATTGTTTTTCTTTCTGAGACGTTGACTCATGTAGGTAAGGTGGAGGAGTTTAGGAGACGATTGGGATTTGATAGTTGCATTTCTGTTGACTGTGTTGGTAGGAGTGGCAGCCTAGCCATGTTCTGGCGGAGTACAATTAATTGCCAGGTTTTGAACTATTCTACGAACTTCATTAACATGATAATTAGTGACCCGGATCACGGGGATTGGCGGCTTACAGGTTTTTACAGGATCCCTAGCCATAGTCGGAGGAGAGAATCTTGGGACTTGCTTCGTAGGCTTCACAGCATGTCACCACTCCCATGGTGTATCATTGGCGACTTCAATGATTTGCTCTCCCAGGATGACAAGAGAGGTAGATCGGAGCACCCCTTATGGTTGATGAGGGGTTTTAGAGATGCAATGAACTCTTGTAATTTAACAGATATAGCGTTAGAGGGGTATCCATTCACATGGTGCAAGAGCAAAGGGACTGAACATGAAGTTGAGGAAAGATTGGATCGAGCTATGGCATCTGATACGTGGCTTCAATTGTTTGTTGACGCTACTCTGCATAACACAATAGCCCCTGAATCGGATCATAGTCCTATATACCTAAATACTACAGTTCAGGCACATTATCGAACAAATAGGAGGTTTAAATTTGAGAACACTTGGCTTTTGGAGCCGGGCATAGATGATGTTTTGTCTAGTGGCTGGAATCGTGGCATTCATGGTGATGTTTTGGATTGTTTAGCTGGTTGTTCTGCGGAGCTGAGTCAATGGAGTCGTCGGATTACTTCCAAATTTCGTGAAGATATTACTAGATGCAAGCGAAATCTTCACCAACTCCGTGACCGCCGCGACCGCTCTTCAACAGTAAGTTTTAATGCTGAAATGAAGAAGCTTGCTAAGCTCTTGGTGAAGGAAGACCAATTCTGGAGACAAAGAGCTAAGGCCCATTGGTTGAGAGATGGTGACTTGAACACCAAATTTTTCCATGCTACAGCATCTATTCGCTGCAAGAAGAATAAGTTGACTCGGTTGAAGAATGATCAGGGAATGATGGTGGAGGGGCAGGCTGATATTAGCGAAGTTGCAGTGGGATACTTCTCTAATCTATTTGCGGCCCACAACGGGGATTATGAGCCCGTAACTGGCCTTGTGGAAACAAGAATTAATGAAGATGATAACGCCAAGCTGATGCAGCCTTTTAGTAAGGATGAGTTTGAGTGGGCCCTCTCTCAAATGCACCCAGACGAAGCCCCGGGTCCAGATGGCTTCAATTCGGGTTTCTTTAGCAGATATTGGGACACCAAGGGTGATGAATTTTTTACTGCTTGCTGCCATTGGCTGGAAAGAAGTTTCTTTCCAACCTCTCTTAATGACACCCACATTGCTCTTGTTCCCAAAACTGACAATCCGACTTCTATGTTAGAACTTCGCCCTATATCTTTATGTAATGTGCTTTATAAGTTGATTTCCAAAGTTCTAGCTAATCGTTTGAAGAAATGATAAATGTGTTTCTCCTATTCAGTTTGCTTCGTGGAAGGAAGATCTATCTTAGACAATGCTATCATGGCAATTGAGGTGGTTCATCATATGAAGTGTAAAACCTAGGGGAAAGTTGGGGAGGTGGCTCTGAAGATTGATATCAGTAAAGCATGTGACAGGGTTGACTGGGGTTTCCTATCTCAGATGATGTTAGGACGGGGTTTTATGCCTGTTGGGTTAATTGGATGATCATGTGCATTAGCTCGGTGAATTATTCTGTTCTGGTTAATCATCACGGTGTGGGTAATATTCAGCCAGGAAAGGGCCTGCGTCAAGGAGACCCCCTATCCCCCTATTTATTCCTGTTAGTAGCGGAAGGTCTTTCAGCGTTAATCAGGAGAGCAGAGACCACAGGTGTTATCCATGGAGTGAAAATTTGTAGGCGAGCACCTATTCTAACCCATCTGCTTTTTGCATATGATTGTTTTCTCTTTTTCAGGGCTAATGATGTGGAGGTTACCAAAATGAAGGAGATTTTGTCTATATATGAAGCAGCCTCTGGCCAATCAATTAATCTTTCGAAGTCAGAAGCTTATTTCAGCCGCAATGTGCAAAGGGAGGATCAAGAAAGGTTGGCTAGATTACTTGGTGTTCGACTCACTCTTGGTACCGGAAAGTATCTTGGCCTACCATCAATGGTTGGCAGGAGTAAGAGAAGCACTTTCAACTATATCAAGGATTGGGTGTGGAAGCGAATATCCTCTTGGGGAGGTCATGCGTTATCTAGGGCAGGGAGAGAAGTGTTGATTAAGTCCATCCTACAATCTATTCCCACCTACATTATGAGCATTTACATGTCACCAACATCAGTGTGTTCTGAAATTGAGAAGATGATGAATTCTTATTGGTAGGGCTCAAACAATGGTAATGTGGGATGGATTCGTTGGATGTCTTGGGACCGTCTTACGGTCAGTAAAGCTCATGGTGGTATGGGATTTCGGCAAATAGAAGCTTTCAATCTTGCAATGCTTGGAAAACAGGCCTGGAAGCTCATCTCCAAGCCGGACAGTTTGGTCGCACAACTTCTCAAAGCTAAGTACTATCCCAATGATTTGTTCCTTAGTGCTAAGCTTGGCAACAACCCAAGCTATGTTTGGAAGAGTCTGTGGCATGCGAGACCTATCTTGGAGGAAGGCAGCAGGTGGCGCATAGGTTCAGGACAAGGCATTTGGGTCTTCAATGATAGCTGGATTCGTGGAGAGCAGGTGCGTAGCTTAACCACATCAGATCAAGGCCACCCTTTGAAGCACGCCACTGTGGCGGAACTCTTGATGCCGAACAGCAAACGCTGGAATGTCCAGCTTGTGCGCAACGTGTTTGAGCCAGCAGTGGCATAAGCAATTGTTCGCACTCCTTTATTCAGTTCGGTGACCGAGGATAAGGTGATGTGGAGTCCGAGCAGCACTGGTGACTATACGGTAAAGTCAGCTTATTACTTATGCCGTTCCTTATTGCCTAAGCATGAACATGCATCTGTCCCAGGGAATTGGAAGATGCTGTGGAATTTGCACATACCGCCGAATGTGAAGAATTTTTTATGGCGTTGATGTAGAGGAGTTGTTCCAACTCGAGATAGATTAAGGGAAAAGGGCGTTCTCCCCCCCTCCCCCCCCCCGATTGTGCTCGTTGTCATACTGAGTTGGAATCCTTAATGCATCTCGCTTATCACTGTAATTTCAGCAGGCGGTGTTGGGAGAAGGAAGGTCTCTGGGGTGATATTTCTGGGTGTTTTGGTGATACAAACAATTTCAAAGACCTTTTCTTTGGGGTGTGTTCCATATTGTCTCCTCAGAAAGTTATTAACTTTGCTATGATGATTTGGAGCTTGTGGACGGGTAGGAATGCTCTCATATGGGAAGGAAAGGAGGATAGCATTGACACTATTAGCATGCGCGCTCGCATTACATGGGAGGAGTGGAACTTGGCCAAGGGTGTGAGTAATCAAGGAACTCCTAGTAGAAGACCCGTAGTGAATGTTACTTGGCAAAAACCCCTAGCTGGATTTATAATATGCAATGTTGACGCTTCATTTCCGGCTAACTGTTTTACTACTGGTGTTGGCATGTGTTTGCGGGGTGAAAGAGGTGATTTTCTGTTGGCCAGAACTGATTGGCAAGAACAAAGGCTAAGCATCAAAGAAAGAGAAGCTTGGGGACTCCTGCACGCGTTACAATGGTCTATTAGCTTGGATCTATCTCATGTAACTTTCCAGCTTGATTCCCAACTTGTGGTAAATGGTATCACCTCTCATAGTAGTGATGTCTCGGAATTTGATTGTACTATTCAGCAATGTAAAGACATCCTACAATCTCATCCAAACTTCAAAGTAGAGTTTATTAGGAGACAAGTAAATATAGCAGCCCATACTCTAGCTAGGGAGGCCACATCTTGGGCTAATCTCCACGTTTTTTAGACAGTACCTATTTGTATTAGAGACATTATTGATTTAGAAATGCAATGATTTTATCTTTGTCAAAAAAAAAAAATTAAAACATTTCAAAATCAATATTTCAAATATATTGCAACGTTAATTGCTTAAGGAACGTAATTCTGATTTCTCTTTTGGGAATACAATTATTTTCCTCTACATGCAGTCTTCTTGGCCTCCCTATCAAACATGTTACAATCTATGGCCAATTATTGTACTACTAAATAGACAATTACTCTTTAGTCCATGGTGAATTATCAAGGCCACATACAAAACGATATAGGTCTTCAACTCTGAATGGAATCATGCAAATGAAAGAGCAGCATGAGTGGGTATCAGCCCTCCACTTTAGGACGCCAACCTTCAACGACATCCTGCGGTTGTGCACGTGTTTTAATGAATGATTCCCTCGAGAAAATAGCCTGTACGTTCAGCATTGTTAGCTATAGCAAACACCAAGAGAGAGAAAAAAGGAAGAGACGTGCAGAAGTTGTGATGGAAGAGAGATAGGAAGGGAAATGAGATCTAAAGTGATGAGAGAAAGAGTGTATGAAAATCAATATTGATGATTATTCTTTCGGAAATCAACCCAGGATTTTTATCTACATATAGCAAAAACATTTCATTAGAAGTATGATACTCCAACTTGGCTTACAAAATTGTGACGGTGTGTTAACATTTAAAGCATTTCTACAGTCAGTAACATTCGACCACAAGAAATTTTCGGTATGCAGAAGCCGAAGCATCTTATCGAAAACATTTGAATTTTGAGCTCTGAAGAAACGCCGAATTCAGATCTTTCATCTTGTTGATAAGCATTTTTCATGCATTAGCCTACGGTTTTTCAGCAAGGACAACGCACAACATATTTTGGACATGATTTCCACAAATTTAATAAATTATCTGTGTTTACGAAACTTTGTCGGCATAAATATGGGTTTAAGGAAATAGCCTGCATATGATTCTAGGTTTGAAAACTGTCTAAAAGTACAAGAAAACGATATAAAGATGTTGAGTGGGGAGGGGAGGCTCATCTTGAACATACCTTCATGTAAGACTTCAAAAAGGTAAGTGAATCAGGTACTGTCCATTTCTTATAATGCCCCAAAGCAATCTCCAAATGGTATAGCTTTGGTCCAAGTGACAGGTCAGCTGCAGATATGTCTTTCCCATTAACAAAAGGACCCTATAAGAAAAATATTGCAGACTTTAGTTTATATACCAAATGAACTCCCCTCCCCCTCAAAAGAAATGACTCGGGCAAAGAAGTCGAAACAACAAGACAACAAATTACCCAAAAAAAAAAACCAAGACAACAGTGCCCAAAAAAACTTGTAAAGGAAAAACAACAACTTGATCACATGCTTTATAATCACCAATAAATAACCTGAATGATACAACTTTGATCACATTCTTTATAATCATCAATAAATAACCTGAATGATAGTATGGGAATTGTAGGGTCCCTAAAATTAGTCAAAGAGCTTGTCTCTCCTTATGTTCATCTATGTCATAAACATGGCAAGTAGATTTTCCCACTGATGGGAGAGACAGAACAAAATATATTTTTTTCCACAAGCACTCATGGAAAATACAAATATGAAAAGAATCTTACAATAACTTAGCTTTTTAAATAAAAACGTCTTGTATAAGTTGAAATTAGCTTCTACATATACATTTCAATTTTTTCAGGAGCTCTAGTCTCATTTAACTTCTCCATAATACCTATAAGCTTATAAGAATTTTTTCGTAAGTAAGGAATTATAACTTATTTTAATTGAGAAGCCCCCATAAGCTAGAAGCTTATCCAAACTGGGCCATATTAGCTTATATATCCACCTGCTAGGTTGGAATAGGGAAACAGTGCCTAGTTTAGGAGGTTTAAGTTCAGGGAAGCGCACTGCAAATTTGCAAAATTAGTGTTCGAGGCTACTTGACCCTAAAGTTTTGGCCAGTCTTATCTAGGTGATGTACTCACAAACCACAAAATCAATGAATTGAGTTTATTCCAAAGACACCCCAATGACAGCAATGCTTAAGAAGCCTAGCCATGCATTGATAACAAAATTATGGAACTTAAGTCGCTTAAATTCACTGTTTACAAAATAGCTTACATCCAATTATACATAACATTTACAAGTCTTGGGGTAGCAAAATGGCACTCATGTAAATGAACTATAGAGCATGTATTTATTAGCTGATCTCCATTTAACAGCAGGCTGCAAGAAAAGTGATAGGGTCCATAATGCAAAAAACGATGTAATGCTGGGTCAAGGAATTGAGACCTAAAATATTGAAAGTTTATATTAGGGGAAAAAAAAATAGGGGACAGGTGGCAAGCTGGTGTGAGAGAGTTAGTTATGTCAGTGAGGTGGTGGAAAGTTTGTCAGAGAGGAGAGAGATTGTGCGACCAGTAGTATTAGGAGGGGAGTGCTGAGCAAAGTAGGGGGATTTCGCTGAGCATACATGGACAGGGAGAACATTCTCTCTCTAGGAGCTCTGGGCTCTAGAAATCACTGTAGATATTTCTTGAGTATTGAACAATATATATGTTTGTTTTCTTTAGTTCATTCTCTTCGAACTCTATCTTTGATTCTACTTCTGGCAATTCAGTTTCCTAACAAAAGCATACAAGAAATATACATGGCAATGACAGAGAGGCAGAAAAGAAAGCTGGAGAAAAACCACATAAAGGATAATGAAATGTATCCCGATTTTATGATTGTCCCTATGAAATCCCAATTCTATACTAAATGTATATCATCAAAAAAGATTAATGAAATATCCTTTTAAGATAGATATACCAGTGTCTTAAGCAACGATAATGATTTGTGTGAAAAACAATTTCATTGTATTTCCTCTATGGCAGAAAAGAGGTCTTATCACCATATCAACAACCGAAACAAGATTGCAGTCAAGTAAGCAGAAAAAAGTCATACATTTTCCTTGAGGTAATCATTGAAAGAACTCAGTTCATTTATTAATGCTTGCTCTGTTCCGTCATTGGGATCTTTGCTCTTGAGAAATCCAATAAATGTAGAAAAGATCTTTGACCCACTATAGACAAGAACACGTGCACAAGTTAGATAATTGGAGCACATAGCCATGTAAACATTAAAGAATAAAAGCCGTCATGGAGTAAAGAAGAAACATAAAGGGGAAATAAATAAAAGAGGAGCACGAAAGATACTGTTTAAGCTTGTATAATTGGATCACCATGCATTTTTCTAAACATTCAAAGCCATGTGCATGACTACTACTAGATTCATAGATTCAAAGTATCTCCACATGATGAGGAAATCTATAGCCAGAAGCATACACTGTAGCCTTTTCAGGTGGGGTCACCAATGGTGGGCTAGGATACTTCTCTTCCAATGTTTGCGTGATAACATCTGAATCTGGAACCCACTTCTCATCAAACTTTATCACAGGAACTTTACCTTCAGGATTGATTTTAAGGAACCTAAACCAGCAAAACAAATTATAAGGAAACTAACTACTAAGGCAGTATGAGGACAGACAAGTTGTGGACTTGTGGTCTCTAAGTGATAGAGAATATTTATGAAAATGGCGACTCTAAAGGACAAAGCAAAAACTTAGCCCAGAGAAATGGACCAGAAGATCACCATTCAGGCTTGTTGGTTAAATCCACAAACTTCGGGTCGTAAGGTAGATGTTTTTCCTCCAGTGTCAGCAATACCCTTTGGCAAAAAGGGCCTGAATAAACAATTCAATGAACAGTCACTAACTGATTATAGATACTCCAACTTCCAAGTTTAAGGCTCAAATACTGAAATACAGACAGAAATCTTCTTTGTTTTCTTAAATAAGGAACACATGCATTGTTAGCTCTCTATAATTCCAGGACAAAGGCTTTTTTTTCCATTACCTACATCCTGGAATTAAAACAAAAATATATGAACAGTCACTAACTGATTATAGATACTCCAACTTCCAAGTTAAAGGCTCAAATACTGAAATACAGACAGAAATCTTCTTTGTTTTCTTAAATAAGGAGCACATGCATTGTTAGCTCTCTATAATTCCAGGACAAAGCCTTTTTTTTTCCATTGCCTGCATCCTGGAATTAAAACAAAAATACATGAGATGTCAATATCAGTTCCCACTTTCCAGAATAATCAAAACTGATTTTACTTGCATCTCAAAAACACACACAAACATATGAGCTAATATTATTGAGCTTGTAACCATTCATGTATAATTAAGATTGCTTCAAAATTTTAAATAAATTCTTACTCCTCGAGAGAGAGTATTAGCATAAGGCTATAATTTCTAAAAGACAATGGGCACCGACAAATTTAGTGAAAACTGAGAATGCATGTGGGCACAACATAAGTCTAGATACATCATGGTTTTTGTTCCCCATGTTTACTCCTAAACATTATCCTACTCACATTTCTCTACTTCTTCTATCTATACCATCAATCCCTCTATTGTTAGTTTCATTTCAATTTCCACCATATATAAACCAAAGAGAAGCTTAACAGTGAAACTAAAAAAAATAATAAAAAAAGGCGTAAAAAAGGTAGGTTTTTTACAGTCGCCGAGCTTGTTGGGAGTGGTGACAGAAGCTTTGACGGCGATTTCGAAGGGCTCGGAAGGAGGAACGGAAGACATTGACACTCTGAGGGGCTTCCTGAGGGGTCTGAAGCTGAAATGGTTGTTGGAGCAGCCGGCTGAAACGACGCCGTTTGGGCGGAGTCGAAGGTGGTTGACGGTGGCGGATAGCGTGCACGCCGACACTTGAATTCTGACGGTGGACATTGGCACCGTTTACGTTTGTAGCTTCAAACCAGAGATGAAGCTGATGAGGTCGCGTTTTGCTCCGGCAATGTTTACGTGTCACTGTACTATGTTTCCACTGCGAAGCTAAGAAATTATTTCTATCGAATAAATAAATAAATAAACAATGAATAGTCAATGATCGCGAACTTATTTATTCGAAAAATTGGAATTTTGCTTAACTTTTTTTTTTTTGACAAATGGAATTTTGCTTAATGAAAACATAAGCATTTAAAATCTAGATATTAAAAATATTTAATATTTTTTAGGAATATTGTGATTCTTAAATAAAGAAATTTTTTTTTCTACTTTTGTCATCAAGTTGCAATTTTTCAAAACTTTAAATTTTAAATGCTATAGCTAAATATTATGTCAAAAAAAAACTTTTATTTAAATATAAGAAAATTAAGGGACATTTTTTATTGTGCATTGTTATATAAATAAATTTATTTATTTAAGTGAAAAATTTAAAAGATAAGAGATCTTATATCAACACATAGTGACTCAATTAATTTAATATATCTAACCTGGACTCTACCATTTGTGCATCAATAAACAATTTTTTATTTGATTTGCCTCTT
Organism: Calophaca sinica; assembly: GCA_037113605.1. NCBI lineage: Eukaryota > Viridiplantae > Streptophyta > Magnoliopsida > Fabales > Fabaceae > Calophaca > Calophaca sinica. The sequence continues at coordinate 50,717,343 of CM073735.1, read as the reverse complement.
CTAAATTGAACAATTCACTTTAAAATATAGAGTGAGTAATCCCAAACCATTGATGCTAAAATCAATAGTAACAAATCATGGATGTATTTAAAATAACAACCCTTGATTTAAGACTATTTACTTTGTTGTTTACTAGATTTAATATTTACAAAAAATTTACTTCTGTGCAACATCCAGCAAGCCTATGGATGCTGCACTTTTGGTTCGGGTAGTAGGGTGCAAAAGGAAGTGGTTTGGAAGAGACCACGGGAAGGTATTGTTGTTCTCAACGTCGATGGAAGTCTCATTACCATGCAAAGCAAGGCAAGTTTTGGCGGTCTTGTTAGAAATCATGTAGGAGAATTTCTAGGAGGCTTCTACGACTCGGTTGGTGACTCTGAGATAATCTACGCAGAGATCAATATCATGGCATTGTATCATGGTGTCAAGCTTACACATCAAAAAAAATCATGGTGACAAGCTTTGTTAGGAATGGGGCTTCAAAAATATTTCGTCTCTGACTCTCTGCTTACTATTAAGTTTGTTCAAAAAGATTGCAAGTGAATCTGTGTATCATTGTTGTGAATGAGACTGGTGGAGCATTTGGAATTTATCCATTCCATACACGATTAAGTCTTTTCTTTGGAGGTGTTGCAGAAATTGACTTCCTACTCAATCAAGACTCCAAAATAAGGGTGTTCAGTGTCCCTGTACTTGCATTTTCTGTGAAGTGGATATAGAGACTTGTTGGCATCTGTGTTATTCATGTCCTATTGCAGAAGCCTGTTGGAAAGAACTCAATTGGGGGAACAAAATCCAACCAATTATGCATCAATATGAGGGGTTCACTTCATCTTTCTTTAAACACTGAAATTCTTTTAAGGGGAGCAACGCCATTTATTTACGATGGTTATTTGGAGCATATGGAACGCTAGGAATGAAAAACTATATATGGGACAACAAGCCATCAAACACTTTAGAATCATTTAAAGACCTAAAAACACCCTTAGTGAATGGCTGTGGGCAAGGAAAAAAAACCAATTCTATATCTGCAGATTTTGGGCCTAGTGTTCAAATGGTAAATTCTTGGTTTAAACCTTCTCTTGGGATTCTGAAATGCACTGTTAATTCAGCATTTTCTGATGCTTCAAACACTACAACATTTTTTCTTTTTGGCAACAGTTGAAAAGTGTAGGCAAAACTCTAAAAAATGTTGCCTAAACGATAATATAAGCTTGATTTTGAGTAGTCTGTATGGCGCTACCTATTGTTTAGGCAACATTTTTTCATACCTTTTGGCCACACTTCAAAAAACTGTTGCCTGTTGTTACGAATAGGCAATAGTTATCGCGCTAACCTAACGCAACAGTCAGAAAATGTTGATTAACTTAACTACAGGTCGCAACTGTTGCCTAAACTGAAAAACTCATCATTTTAAAACTGTAACTATAGCTTATAGACAACATTTTTTAACTGTAGCGTAAAAGACTAAAGAAAACATTTTACGACTGTAGCCTTAATTTTATTTTAATTTCAAAAAATTTAAAATAACACTATTAAATTAAGAAAATATTTTACCTTAATATATTCCACAAGTATACAAATAAAATCCTAAATTGATTCTATATTCAATTTGCATCCAACTTTAAATTTTCATAGAGACAATTCATAAATAGTAAATGGATCAAGTGTCACATAATATATATGTTCTGCAATAGTTGTTAAACAACAAATGAGTTGAAACATCAATCCATAAACAAAATAACATCATAGTTTGATCAAATCTAACATTTTGAAGTATGAGGCTAGCAAAAAAAAATACAACCAAAACAAATATCTAGTAAGAACTAAAATCCATATGCGTCATCTTGAAACTCCTCCATAAAATCTTGCATCTGCTCGCTACTAAAATCCAAATGCGTCGTCATCTTGGAACTCCTCCATTAAATCTTGCATCTCCTCGTCATTTGCATCTTGTCCAGTTTCATGCCACCTGCACTCGCCGCTCAATTTACAGACAGGGCATGTTCCTTGTTGCCTTAGCCAGGGATCAATGCAATTGGCATGAAACTTAGAAGGGAAAAAAAAAAGAGTCTCAGTGTCACATTTGAGATGAATGAATAATATCAACCTCAACATTTTACTAAAATATAGGATGAATTAGTTTCTGAAGATAAGAGTAAAATAACATTCATTTCACAACAAAATTAGTCATCATATCTAAATAATGCATACGCATGGACCACAGTACGTCTCCAAGTTCCAACAGCCCCAGACTCAAGTGTGTGTACTTAAATCCATTCACCACACAATACAAATAGTTCAGCTCACAATGAAGAATCCAGAAGCTTTCAAGAAAAAATACAAGGTTAATTATGTTTTTCATCCCCCAAAATTAGCGAAAATACAGGGTTAAAACAAGAAAAAATGATACTATAAGAACTAAAACAAAACAACGAAAACCAATTGCAAAGACATTTCAGAAATCGGGGACGAAAAAGGAACTTTTTAAACTTTAGGGACTAAAACCAAATATTTGCTAATTTTTGGGGATGAAAAACGTAATTAACCCAAAAATATAAAATAAAGACCATATCAGCAATGTACTTCCCAAATCCAGTTTCAATGTAGCTGAGATTTAACAGACACTGAATCCCACATATAATCTTAGGCCATAGAGGTGATCAAAAGTTGAGATTGAAAAATAGTAAGCCTGCTCTTCCATCCTATATGTCAAAGTGACTCGATATCATTCTTCCATATATGTGTGACTCAGATTATAGTTTGCAGAGATGGACCGATAGAATGTACTATTAGTCAGAGTCTGGAAAGGAAACAAACAATTTGCTAAAGAAATACTTATTAAAGCTAGGAGATGAACCTGATGCAAGCAGGGCAAGCTACGGAGTATATCTCCAACGTTAACTTGCTCCAAACATACACTGCAAGTCAACTCATCATCGGAGGCTTTCATGCCCCCAACTGCATTTGAACTATTTTGCTTCTTCTGCCACAAACAAAACAGAAGCAATAAATTACGTCAATCTGTCGCCCTACACTAAGAGCTCATAAAGTGAAAGATTTTCCAGTGATAGCAAGGAAAACTGGAAGACATGAATGTGTGATCAAAGCTTTTCTTATTAACTACCCATGAAAACGAGATTTCTGCTTGAGAACAGATTACATCTAATATAAGCAGATAAAGAATATTTGGCGGAGGGTTCCACAAACTTAGGATGAAATGAATAGACACAGGTGGATGTCAATAATAAGATTATAAATACTATCTGTCTAATGGCATTGACGATTTCCAAATTACTAAACCATGATAAATGCACTATACATCTACAGCAAAATCATCATCATCATATATGATGCAGTTTGAGGAGTATCAGCACTTCTGCAATTCCATAAGAAAATCACATCTATAGCAAGTACAGATACAGTACGCGTAACCAGTGAAATTTTCATGAGATGTGACATGACTCACTTGTTTTGGCCAAAATATATTTATATAAAAAGACTAGAGATGTTGGTGATACCTCGCCAAGAGTGGAAGATGAAGCTTGCTGTGTTGAGGATCCACTACAGTAACCAAAGCAACTTCTTGTCAAATACTCAGAAGTTTGGAATTAAAATTTCTCAAAAGTGTATACTCTTAAAAATTCATATGTCATGCAGCCATATTCCCCTTTCAGTTGGTTTAAACATTTCCTAAAAAGTTTAATCCAGTCCAAATATCATTGAAGGCATGACAATTTTATACTTTTTGATAATCCAAAAGTTGAATGCAAACTATATTTTGTGAGCAAAATATGAAAACACTAAATTAAGACGAGAATTTCTTTAAAAGAAATGGCTGTAAGTGGTGGCTGTTGAGGTTAATTTGTAACAAGAAGACAACAGTGATTAGTGGGTTGGATTGCGACATAACTTTGAACAAGCTTTTGGTATAACTTTTGGAACACCTAGCAGTCCTCGCAGAGACACAGTTATTGGTTTTAAATATCCAAATTCAGTAAAAAAGACAGAACATAGAATCTGACAGATTACGTACTTTTGTGAACCAGAAACCTTGTATTTATGGACAGGAAGAGCATTTATCTCCTCCTCAGTCATAGAAGGCGTAGTAGGAACATTATCTGAATCCAAAGCTCTTAGTGCTTCATAATCTGAAACAAGGAGGAGAAATCTCTACATTAATATATTAGTTTGTGTGTCAAAATGAACACAGATTAAGAACAGGAGAATTGATTTTCAAAATGTTCCAAAAACTCCAGTAACTAATAAGTAGCCACTGCCTCCCCCTAGAATGACTTAGGAAGATATCCTTTACATATTACTATAAGATCTTACCAGAAAATTTGGTGACATCTGGTGGGAGTTCAGTATCATGAACAACAGGAGAACTGAAACATATAGGAAGTTAAGAAAGGAATATTGAAAATATTAAGGAAAAAATATGCATAACATATTCTATCACAAACATAACATAAAATAACTTAAAATACCCGTCACTACAGTAAATCAAGCCTAGGAGAATACTATAGCTTGATCATTTTCAAAAACAAATTATTAACAAACATAAAGTTGAATCTTATTTACGAGCTTTTATCCCTTCATGAAAAAAGTTCTGTTAATACCTTCATCGACATTTACAATAAAATGGAAATTGATGAAGCCTTAAATTACTTCCTATGACTTCTTGAATTTTTAAAACATACCTGTACGTAAGTGTTAGCTGCATGTACTATATGTACATTCTTTGAACCAGTGGAAGCTGAAAGGGCATAATCAAATTCTTGTTATCCAAAATGTGTTAAAAAGCACAAATGGCTAAAGCACTCCATTTTCAATACCCGTAAGTGTTGCAGCCCAAATAACCTTGTGAACAAAAGCATCATAAAGCCACAACACAAGCTAACCCAACAAAAAGCAAGACGGATATAAGATCTTGACTTCTTCTCTGTCTCTACACAAACATTTGTACTCATTAAAACCAAAGATAAGTCCTAAAAGTGCACAAAGTGGTAATATGAAGATTAATGTCTACATGATCATGTAGATTTAGTCAAACCAAATAATAATAGATACTAGTGATAACCGCATTACCACACATTTAAATACAGCAACATCAAAGGTTAAGCATAAATATTAAGGTCTTACATTGCCTCGTGCATCAAATTTTCGTAAGAAGCCATGCATTCAATCACACATTCGCTACTAACCAAACCCTGCTGATCAATAATCTCTAAATTTGAATAAAAAGCAAATTAATAATCCACAAATTCTGAAATTAAAAAACCCCCTACTGCAAGTCAGAATAGGGTATACAATTCGGATTTGATCAAAACAGATGTAGTAGTTGAGATTGAAACCAAATCAGAGTTAGGGTTCTTAAGAAAATTTAGGGAAACCAAATCTTAGTTGAAACAAGGGGAGGAATCAACTTACCAAACAAGAAAGAAGAAGACGACACAACACCAAGAACTCAAGACAAAGTGGTGGCGATTTAAGACAGTGGAGCTCCAGCGAAGGTACTTCGTTTTGGGCTCTGGTTTAGGGGTTTTGTTGCGGACGCTGAGGTGATTCCAAATATCAAGTTCGTTTTCTGGTTGGAGGTCTAGGTCGGCCAGAAAATGGCCTTGAAGGCGCGGTTTTCCGTTTTTGATCTGTCCATTTTCGCTCCATTTTGCTCGAAACTTGGATGGGTATTGTAGAGCTTGAGGAGGGGTGAAAAATGGAGGTGGTGCTGCTCCGTTTCGCGACCGGAGTTGGCCGGAAAATGTCATAGAAGGTCGCGGTGACGTTGGGTCCTTCCGCCAGATTGTGCTCACGTGATGATGTGAAGGAGAGGAGAGGGAGAGCACGAAATGCAGGGAGATAAAGGGGCTTCGTGGCGGTGGTCATGGTGGTTCGAATGGCGCTGAGAGGCGACCACCATGGTCTTGGCCTTATTTCTTCGCTTAGAGAAGAAAGAGGAAAAGAAAGCGGGATTTCGATCGGATATGAAGAAACATTGAAAAATAAAGGAGGGAATGAAAAAATGGCTCCGCCCTCGTGGGAAGTTTTAATTGGCAAAAGATGTTTTAATTTTTTTTAGACAACAGGTAAAAATGTAGCCTTTTCGAATAACTATGGCAACATTTTACAATTGTTTCCTAATATTTCCTAATAGAGTTAAGGGGACAGTTATATGAAGTTGAAACAAAAATATGGTAGCAACGGTTTATAACTGTTCCCATTTTTATATATGGGAACATTTATTCGGTGTTGTAAGAGTAGTGTTGTCTAAAACAGAAATTTTATGGCAACAGTCTTGAAATGTTGCCTGATCTGGTTTTAGGCAACATTTCTTACCTGTTGGCAAAAAAAGTGTTGCTAGAAGCAATAAATGTTGTAGTGAAAATCATGGGGTACTGGTGCTTGCGCTAGAGATCATAGTGGTGCTTTTATCCTGGCATGCACAAATTCATGAATCATTATTCTTTCTTAGAGTGTGCAGCTCTTGGCATCTCTCATGCTTGACAATAGGCACATGAAATGTTGGGATGGCAAAAAAACCCGTACCCGTGGGTATTCGCGGGTAAAACCCGCCACGGATTTTAAACGGGCAGTTAAACGGGTATCCGCGGGTGTAACGGGGCAGATATTTATTACCCGTGTATAAACCGGGCGGTAGTATCATACTACCCGTGTCTGCAGTACCGTGATATATGTAATTACTTAAATTTTATGGATATTTGGTTGTAATTTCCATAAACTTTTTAATTTAGGAGCATGAGGTGGTATTTTGTAAATTCTCATTTGAAACTTTGTCTAGAAATCTAGGTAAAAAATAATTTTTTTTGAAAATAAGTGTGTTTTTTAATAATTTATTAAGTATCCATGGATAGCCGTGGGTACCCGCGGATTCTCAAAAATCCGTTAAAAACCCGTCACGCGGGTACCCGCGCGGGTATGAGGCGGGTGCGGGGGGCAAATTATCCAACGGGGCGGGTAGTAGGGGGCTACTACCCGTGCCCGCCCCGCCCCGTTGCCATCCCTAATGAAATGGGTTGGGAAGAGTCGATCACTTTTGAATATAATAGCAAGTTGGCAATGGATGGGATCCACAAAAAGCTAGATTACATCAATGAAGTGAGTGACATATTCTCAAAATGAAGAGACATTCTAACTTTTCACTCTTATTACAAGTTAGAATTTATAAAGAGACAAGTTAATAGCAAGTTGGCAATGGATGGGATTCTCAAAAAGCTAGATTACATCAATGAAGTGAATGACATTTTTTTTTGGTGAGCGATGAAGCGAATGACATATTCTCAAAATAAAGAGACATTCTAACTTCTCACTCTTATTACAAGTTAGAGTTTATAAAGAAACAAGTTAATAGAGTTGCTCATAGCCTTGATAGGGCATCTATATGTAATGTTAGTCCTCACTTTTATCATGTGACTCTGAAGTTTCTTGTAAGAACTATTCTAGACGAAATGAAATAAATTTACTTCCTCTGAGAAAAAAGGCTTTGACATTTAACAAATACAATTCTGGAGGTTACCAATTTTTACCATTTCCCTTGTGCTTATTGAGATGTGGCCAACAACAATCATGATTTCCTATTCTTGCAAAGGAATTATTAAATACACCTCATGTCTTTGCTAGCAGACACCCGCTTCAGGTTTTATTTTATTTTTTCGAAATGCCGCTGACGGAAAATCTATTTCTGGACTTGTTACACTCATTCCACACGACAAATTATCTTATAAAAATATATTTCTGGACTATTTATAACTTCCAAAAATACAACCCCAGTCAATTTTTAGTTGTCTCCTCTGGAACTATATATTTCTCGATGTTACCTTTTTAACAGCCCCACCTGCACTTGTTCTTCTTCACACACACATACTTTCATCATTTCACTCACTTTACTCTCTCACTCACGTGCAACCATTCTCACTGACATACACTCACTTCTCTCTCTCTCTCTCACCTACATGCACTCACGCACCATACACTAACACCCACTCTCACTAACACACACACCCAACCACCACCACGTTTTTCATTTTTCCCCCAACTCCTCCTTATCACTGTTAAATAAATTGTAATTCAGAATTAGTTAGTTGGTTGTGTGACAGTTATTCAGTTACTGTTTGATTGAATTGAAAATCTGTTAGTCGAGTAGTTAGTTACCATTTTGTTTAGTTGTAGTGTGAGTCTATAAATAGACATAAGCATCAATGTGTAATCAAGTTTTATCTCTTCAATAAAATCAGATTTACACAATCCTATTTTCTCTCTTCTTCTTTGTTCATCATCTGGTCTTTGTTCATCGTCTGGTGATCAGCGTCTGGTATTCTGTATCTGGTAATCTGCATAAAGAATGCTGCTGCAGATTTTGTTTTAACAAACTGGTATCCAGAGCGTGTGAGATCCATAGGGGCCAAAGGGAAACACTTGTGAGTGAAACACTGAGTGAGTGATCGAGTAAAGATCACAGCGATCGAGTGAAGATCAATTGGGTGTTGGTGAGTGCAATTTCTCTGTGAAGTATTGCTTACTGCAGTGCTTGATGGCTGGGTCGAATGGAAGCAACTTTCTTGGTCATCTACCAGTTCTTGATGGAAAGAACTGGGACCATTGGCATATTCAAATGGAGGTTGTTTTTGACTTCCAAGAAGTGCATGACATTGTGAAGAATGGATATGCAGAGCTGGGTGCAAACCCAGATGAAACACAGCGTGCTGCCTTTAAAGAGAACAAGAAGAAAGATGGGAAAGCAAGGTTTTTGATCCATCAAAGTGTTGATTCTGCTCACTTTGAGAAGATTGCATCTGCTACTTCAGCAAAGGATGCATGGGATCGATTGGTGAAGTGCCATACTGGGGGAGACAAGTTGAAGAAAGTGAAGAGTTGATGCAAATGGAGGACAGTGAGAAGATTGCCGATTACTTCTCAAGAATTCAAAGTCTTACCAATTTAATGAAAGGGTGTCGTGAGACTATCACTAATAAATTCATAGTGGAGAAGGTAATGCGAACTTTAACTCCAAGATTTGATCATATTGTTGTGGCAATTGAAGAATCAAAGGAGTTGGAAACAATGGATCCTGAAGAATTACAGGGAACATTAGAAGCTCATGAGCAAAGGCTCAATGAGAGGAGTAACAACAAGTCAGTGAATCAAGCCTGGCCGCTCAAGCAATGAAGCAGAAGGGCAATGACAAACAAAAGGCCTGGAAGGGAAAGGGCAAAGGCAAGCAATGGAAGGGTAGCAGCTCCTCCAATTACCAAGATCAAACTGATCCTGATCAAGAACATGCTGAGTCCTTGAAGAAAGGGCAGGCCGGATCATCTCAGAACAAGGGTGACAAAAGGAAATTTGATAAGAAGAAGATCCAATGTTACAAATGTCAAAAGTTCGGGCATTTTGCTAATGAGTGTAGAACTGGAAAGAAGGGCAGTGACAAGAAGAATGAGGCTGCAGTAAACCTTGCCCAGGAGGATTCTGATTACGATCACGTAGTATTGATGGCTGCAGCAGGTGAAAAATCTGCAATCAATGCAGATTCTTGGTACCTTGATACAGGTTGTTCCAACCATATGACCTGTAGGAAGGAATGGCTGATTGATCTTGACACCAAGAGAAGAAACAATGTGAAACTTGCTGATTTCAGCACTGTCACTGCTGAAGGAATGGGCAAGGTTGCTATTAAAAGAAAAGATGGCAAGATGGCTGTGATCCAGGATGTTCTCTATGTACCTGGAATGAGGTGCAATCTATTAAGTGTGGGGCAACTAATTGAAAGAGGTTTCTCAGTTATGATGAGGGATAATTCCTTGAAATTGTTTGATTCAAAGAATCAATTAATTCTCAAAGCACCTCTCTCAAGGAATAGAACTTTTCAAGTTAACATCAAGGCTGCTGAGATTCAATGTATGGCAGCATCAGTTGATGATGAAAGCTGGCTATGGCACGCAAGATTTGGCCACTTGAACTTCAGAAGTTTGAGTGATCTTGGAGTGAAAAACATGGTGGTGGGGCTGCCAGCAATAAAAATTCCTAACAAGTGCTGTGAAGGCTGTTTAATGAGCAAGCATCCGAGGCATTCCTTCAACTCCTATCTTCCAATGAGAGCCAAAGACTTGTTGGAAGTCATTCATTCAGATGTGTGTGGACCTCTTGAAGTGTCTTCTCTTGGAGGTAACAAGTATTTTGTAACATTTGTTGATGAATTTAGTAGAATGCTATGGTTGTATTTGATTAAAGCAAAGAGTGATGTGTATGAAATTTTTCAAAGATTCAAAACAATGAGTGAAAAGCAGAGTGGAAAAATGATTAAAGTGCTAAGAACAGATGGTGGAGGTGAATACACATCAAATGATTTTGAAAATTTCTGCATTAAGCATGGCATTCAACATGAAAAAACAGCCCCCTACACTCCTCAACACAATGGCTTAGCCGAAAGGAAAAACAGGACAATACTTGACATGGTGAGGAGTATGCTAAAAGAAAAAAATCTGCCTCAAACATTCTGGGGGGAAGCAGCTACCACAGCAGCCTATATTCTAAATAGGTGTCCAACAAAAAGACTGCAATCACAGGTTCCTGAAGCTGTGTGGTCAGGAAGGAAGCCAATTGTGAAGCATTTGAAGGTCTTTGGATCAGTGTGCTTTGTTCATGTACCTGACCAGAAAAGGAAGAAGCTGGAAGACAAGAGTGTGCCAATGATATTGGTGGGGTATCATCCCACTGGTGCATACAGAGTTTATGACCCTGCAGCCAGGAAAATAATTGTGAGCAGAGATGTGGTGGTAAAAGAAGCTGAGTCATGGGATTGGAAAGGTAAATCCAAGGCCAATACCTCTTCAATTCTGCTGGATGCTGACAGTGATGATGGCAGCACTGCAGCAGTGAATCCTATTGAAGATCCATCATCAAGCCAAGGTGTTCAAGGTACTAGACAGCAGCCTCCTCGAGATAGACATCTCCCTGCCAGATTTGAAGGCTTTGAGGTGTCACTGGGCAGCACAGTCTCCTTTGAAGAAGAACCATAATTTTTTGCTTTATTGGTTGATATGGAGCCAATAGAATTCAAAGAGGCTGTGAAAGAAGAAGTGTGGAGGCAAGCAATGAAAGAAGAATTGATGGCAATAGAAAAAAACAACACTTGGAAGCTTGTTGACTTACCCTTAAACAAGCAACCAATTGCTGTAAAATGGATTTACAAAGTGAAATTGAAGCCCGATGGGTCTGTGGCCAAACACAAGGCAAGATTAGTTGCCAAAGGCTTCCTCCAAAAGCCTGGAATTGATTACTCAGAAGTGTTTGCACCTGTAGCTCGAATGGAAACTGTGAGACTTGTCTTAGCACTTGCAAGTCATAAGGAATGGCCACTATTCCAACTTGATGTTAAATCAGCATTTCTGAATGGTCCTCTTGAAGAGGAAGTGTATGTCAATCAGCCACCAGGATTTGAAATTAAAGGGAGAGAAGACAAAGTGTACAAGCTAAGGAAAGCCTTGTATGGGCTAAAACAAGCTCCTAGAGCTTGGAATCGAAGGATTGATTCATTCCTAGTGCAGCAAGGCTTTGTGAAATGTTCTGCTGAGCATGGTGTATATATGAGAGTCACAAAGGGTGCTAAAGTGCTGCTGATATGCTTGTATGTAGATGACTTGCTGGTTACAGGAAATGACATTCCTGAAATTGAAGATTTCAAGGTGAACATGAAGTCTGAATTTGATATAATGAGACTTAGGCATGCTGTCTTATTTCCTTGGCTTTGAATTTGTTCACTCAAAGCTAGGAATCATGATGCATCAAAGGAAATACATAGCTGATGTATTGAAAAGATTTAAGATGACCGATTGCAATGAAGCAGCCACTCCTGCAGAAGCAAGCCTGAAGCTGATCAAAAACAGTGAAGAAAAATCTGTAGATGCAACAGGTTTTAAACAAATTGTTGGCTGTCTAAGGTACATTTGTAACACCAGACCCAACATCTCTTTTGCTATTGGGATGGTGAGCAGATTCATGGATGATCCTAAGCATTCTCACCTAGTTGCTGCAAAGAGGATACTGAGGTATCTCAAGGGCACAAGTGATTTTGGTGTGTTATTCCCTAAGAAGAAAAACAATGCTGCAGCTGGTTTGGTAGGATTTTCAGATTCAGATTGGTGTGGAGACCAAACTGATAGAAGAAGCACAACAGGCTACCTGTTCAAGCTCTTTGATGCACCAATTTCTTGGTGTTCAAAGAAGCAACCCGTGGTTGCTTTATCCTCCTGTGAAGCAGAATACATTGCAGCTGCATATGCTGCCTGTCAAGTGCTAGGGCTCGAGACATTAGGCTGAGTTGCAGGTGGAAGTGTGCAAACCTGTTCAGCTCCATGTAGACAATAAATCAGCAATTAATCTAGCTAAGAATCCTGTAGCTCATGGCAGGAGCAAGCACATAGATACAAGGTTCCACTTTCTTAGAGATCAGGTGAACAAAAGGAAGCTGGAATTGGTGTTTTGCAAAACAAGTGATCAAGTTGCTGATGTGTTTACCAAGTCCTTGAAGGTTGAGAAGTTCAAGCAATTGAGGAGCTGGTTAGGTGTGATGTCACTGAAGATTCTGAATTAAGGGAGAGTGTTAAATAAATTGTAATTCAGAATTAGTTAGTTGGTTGTGTGACAGTTATTCAGTTACTGTTTGATTGAATTGAAAATCTGTTAGTTGAGTAGTTAGTTACCATTTTGTTTAGTTGTAGTGTGAGTCTATAAATAGACATAAGCATCAATGTGTAATCAAGTTTTATCTCTTCAATAAAATCAGATTTACACAATCCTATTTTCTCTCTTCTTCTTTGTTCATCATCTGGTCTTTGTTCATCGTCTGGTGATCAGCGTCTGGTATTCTGTATCTGGTAATCTGCATAAAGAATGCTGCTGCAGATTCTGTTTTAACAATCACTTATCTCAACACACACTCCAAACTCACGGATTGAATTTCACCCCATCCCCCCCCCCCAAAAACAAAAAATAACTTGTGCACCAGCCCCTTTTAAATCTCACCATCAAGAATTTTTTTGATACCCAATTGCATTAATCGGTGACACAAATTCTGAAACATGTCTCTATAAAATCCTTCACATCTTTTGTTTTACAACCTATTTTGCACCTTTTTTTCATTTTTTTAAATAAATAAATACAAAAAGGATCTGATTTTATTTTTATTTTCTTTATTTCAAATTTGAAAATTAACTCAAATAAAATTAAAAAGAGAAAAATAATCAACACAATATAATTTAGCTTTATATATATATGTTACTGCATGTATACCTTTCTTGGTTTTTTTATAGTCATTATTTGTGTGTCAGTTGAGTGAGAGAGTGACGTGAGAGTGCGTGTGGTGAGAGAGAAAGACAAGAACAATGGGAGAAGTGTGTGACATGAGTTTGAGAGTGAAGTGAGAGTGTGTGTGGGTGAGAGAGAGAGAGAGAGCAAAGTGAGGGAAGTATGCGTGAGAGAGAAAAAAGTGATGTATGCACTAGAGCGGACAAAAATAAACACCTTACTGTTGATGCCGATGAATATTAACGAAATGATCGACTAACTTATCAATGACGATTCCTTTTTGAATCAGTCGATTACGCTAAAGAATAGACTTTGTTCCTCAACTATAGATTCCATAACTACTCCAAAGAGCATTAAGTTAGGTGATGTTTGAGAAGCTATAAGTAAGAAATAGTAAATAAAGTAAAAGGCATAATTACGATAAAGGAAATGAAAGATAAGTGTAAAGACTTGTGGTTGATTGATTATATGTGTTCAATATAGTCTATACAATTGGTATTTATAGAAAAAGCTGCGCACTAATGCTATCTGTCATGTTCTCAAGAAAATAACTGCACAACACAAGTGGCTAACAATTGTAGTGGTAAACTAACGGTTACTAATGTGACATCCTAAAATTTCAGTTTATACAACTACAGTGGAAATAATTTTATTTTAATATTTCGGACAGAAGTATACAAATGTGTTCAAAAATATCCAACCTTAAGTCCTTTTTAATTGTACGAAGTATCTGGCAACTGGGACTGACTCTGATTCACTGGCTGTAGACCCATAATCTCTATTTTTCTTTTAACGCCCGACTGATACCTACCACTATTCGACAGCGGATATATGCAAAACAAGAAATAACATAGGAGACTCAGAACACGCTATACGCACTATTAAACGGGAAAGCAGGACTTAGAATTTATGTATAAAAAAGCAATTGCATTCATAAACAGATTCGCAACACGTCTAAATAAACTAGTACACTCACATAAATAGATCAATCACTCTCGCACTCACGCACCTAAAGTTTTATATGCCTACGTAGCCACACAACTTTCAAGAATGGCAGAAGGGTCCCACCTAACCACTTTGCTTTTTTACACCTCCTTAACAACCTTCCACCCATATGGATAGGTCAAGCCAGTTGTCTATCCCCCTATCCCGCTTATCGTATCCCTAAAAGTGCATCCATGTTCCCCAATTTTGACATTAGGAACAGGTGTCGGGGCGACACTCGGGATCGACACTATGGACAGTGATACCACGGTATCCCGTTAGGATAATGGAGCTATCTGATCGTCCCGACATAGTGGCGGCCAACCACTGGTCACCTAGGACCTTTTGCCGGATTCACATTATCCCCAAGGACCGACGTGTCCTGTACCCTAGGTATCATGCCCGCACTCTGGCACTTGGCCTCGTGCACAGCTTATGTACACGGCGGTGGATTACACAACCATGCACATGAAACCTTCCCTCGTAATATTCCATTATTCATCATTTCATTTTAGCATTATCAGCTCAACCATCATCAACAACACAACCCAGCCTGCACTCATCAACTCATCTACTCAACCGGCATCAATCTCTTATCTCTTCTTTTATCATGCTTTATCAGTCTCTGCTTATCAACTCATTATTATTTCAGCTTTTATTGACAACGTATCACAGACCAACAACCCATCATATATTCACATGCATACAACAACATAAGAAAAGTATCCACACATGAAGCACAACTGTTAGTATACAATGTAACATCAATTACAAACCAGTATCACATAGATCAACCAATACATCACTTATATCAACCATCCTTGATCAACAATAAGATCAACCCTAGTGTCGCTCAGGCGACCTACTACCATCATATTATTAGCCAGCATCATCAATCAGTCACACAACCATAAATGATTATATAGAATCAACATCACATCAATCCATATCCATCCATCAATATCAACAGAACATTCCTATGGTTGACAGACCTCTGACAACTGTCCTCAGTTATCACAGGCCACAGCCCCTCTCCTAAGGTGCTGCTAGTATCAACCATTAGTAGGGCTAAGGACACCCTACGCCTAATTATACATGTATTCTAATCCTACAATCCTTAGTGGATAGGATTCAGGTGTCCTTACCTGGTTAGAAGACTGTTGCAACTGCTGTCACTCTCTGTGTCCTTGCCACTTTTACTACTCCTACTCCTACCTCTGGACACTCCTATCTAGTCTACTAAGCCACTCTCATCCTCCCCTCTCAGAGGGTTACTTACTAAGGATTTTCTGATGCACCAAATCCTCATTAGAGGCAAGTGCAGAGCATACCTAGCTTAAAAGACCGCCTTTGCCGATGCCTCGTCGCACTCCCGGAACTCCTCCATGCCCTCCACCTTCTCCCAAGGACCCTTGGAGAAGGTTGGGTCGAAATGAGGGGGCCTTAGGCCTATTTATAGGCAAAATGGAAGGTTCTGGAACCTCCCCCTTTCTCCACCGACTTTGTGTCGCATCGCGATGGCTAGGCCATCGCGTCGTAATACTCATTTTCTAGTATGTTGTAGAACTTTCTCTAAGCTTTCCAAATCCATAAAGAACGCCTCAATCGGACACCCGGAGCTCCAGTTATGACCAAAACAGTGACATGGTGTTCCCGTGAACGTAGTTAACATCTACGACCTAATATTTGTTCCCGATTTACCCGAAACTTTCCAAAACTCATATTTTGGGTTTCTAGACACTCAATATACTTAAGAACATGTAAGGATACCTAAGGTTATTCAGAACAAGTTGAATCAAAGATAGGGTTAATCTAGGGTTTAATTTAAGCCTCATATCGCGTCGCGAGCACATTACACGTAACTCCCGTCGCGTCGCGAGCTGGGACACGTGTCACGTATCGGACACACGTGATCACCGACTTACTCACCGACCTTGCCCGCGTCGCGAGCCACTTTGTACTAACCTTCATCGCGTCGCGATCCACCTTTTCTAGAAAATTCTAGTTTCTTTCTTTCTAAAAGGTTCTAGGATGTTCCACGCCTTTCTAGGGCATTCTAGGATATTCTAGGACATTCTAGACCTTTCTAGGAGTTTCTAAATTACTCTAGGGTATTCTTTACTCTTCTAGGTTATTCTAGGCTACTCTAAACTATTCTAGAACATTCTCGACTATTCTTGACAATTCCAGTATATTCTAGAGTATTCTAGAATATTTTAGGCTTTTCTAGATGCTTTTGGACTATTCTTGATAATTTATATTTCCTTTATAGGGTTTCTAGGTCCTATTTAAGCCCATTTTATCTCTTATTAAGGTTTTTTATACTCATTTATCACTCAATTACTAATCTAAAAAATATTATTTATGATTATCCAGAAATCAGGATGTTACATTACTACCTCCCTTAAATAATTTTCATCCTCAAAAATTCAGCATAGGTTATATTGCTAAGACTGTTATCCTGCAATTCCTAATCAACCTTTCTTCTGACTTCCTTCGAATTTCGGTTCATCCTAATCACTATAATCTTCTTAATAGTTTACCAACCTATATTAAGGGAATTTCCTCAATAATACCTATAACTTGTAGTTACGTCAAGGTTACTCCAATCTTATCTCGTTCTTGAGTCCCCAACTTTAATCATACCTTACTATCTTTAATCTCAAACTTGATATTATTCTTTCATAAGTACATATAGGTTGACTATATCTAAAGGTCAATTCTTCATCTTCACCAAAGATCTAAATCCCCATGTTCATCAGTTCTACCTATTATTTTCTCTAATTATATCTGTTCTTGATATTTTAGATCATTGTCCTATAATCTAGTTTTCTTCCCATCCTTCTTTCAAGATGCACTTCTTGATCCTTCTCCTATTTTTGCACTAGTCCAATGATCACATGAATTTGATCATCATCCTATTGAGAGAATCTTACTATGCTCATTATAACACCTAGATCCATTAAAGATCTCCCTACATATATATAATCTCGATACCTTTGATCACCATCCTATAAACATACCTCTTTTCAATCCTTCCTCCAGAATAGATTTCTTAGTCTTTCTATTACTCATCCAAGACTTTACCTATGGTTGTACGTGATTCCCGAAATCTGATCCTGATATTAGCTCAATACTCCACCATTTTCTAACTAAACTTTATGACTTTCTTAATCAATCCTTAATACAATCATTTCCTAATCCTAATCCAAGGCTTAAACTTTACACTTTATCTTCTTAATTGAGTCTGGAATACGAGGATGTTACTCCCACCATCCTATTATTACCTATGCTAATACTAGATCAAACAGTGAAGAAACAACTTCAAGAAGAAGGTTGGAATTTGTCTTTAAGAGTATAAGAGATTCCATACCTATCACCTTTAAGGGTTCTCCGAAAGAATGGGGTTAACCATTGGTTTGATGGTTTCAACTAATGAATCCAAAATCGTCATGGATAGACTTTATCTAGTTCTACTAAATTTCTCATGACCATATCCATCAGGGAAGATTGTCTCTCTCCCTATCCTCTGATAATGATCCTGCAAACGATCGTATTCCTAATTAGCTTCAGGAAATAATAACTACGTTGTTCAATAGGTCAGTCAATATCCTTTATTGTCCTTGGTCTTTCCTAAATATGGTATCTCTAAACCCTCCTTGTAATTGTTACTCCTATTCCTAATGGTCCTCCTCAAAACTTATCTTTAGCCCGATACTCCTTGTACCTTTATCTTACATGGTTGCCATTAAACTAAATTCTTCACTTTTCATGTGTAACTCCTTGTCTCATACTGGTAGATCAAAATCTTCACTCTTCTATAATTATTATCCTAATCACTGCCAACTTCATCTTATTATCTGAAAGTCCATTCTCTTACTGTTCTTCCTTTTGGTCTCAATCTATACTTCCTTCTAATGATGACGTTATTCACCTTAACTGTTCACCCTAATCTTACTCTATCAGCCTCATAGTAAGGACTCACTCTTTATTTCTAGAAAACTTCTCAAAAAGTTCCAACCTAATCTGCCAATCGTAAATCTTATTCTAGGGATCCTTATTCAATCCTTATGCCTAACTCCTCGATCTTTCAACATCAATCATACTTTAATATTTGGTTTTCATTCCCTTATTGCTTCTTAGTTCTTAATCTATACTCCAATTAACATTGTTTACCTACACTGTTTACCTTAACCACACCCCTTGTTAATCTCTCTAACCATACAGTGGTAACTTACTCTTCGTGGGAAAAAGGTTCCAAGGGTTCTATTACTATTGTACTATAAAATCTCTATTCTGCCTCTATTCTCAACCCCTAAGTTAAAGTCTTTACTAATTCCTCCATTATTACTATCATATGGTTCTTCAGCCTTATTACTAACACTCCTCCTATGGTCTATTTAACAGACTCTCAGATCACTGACTAATGAGTTCCTTCATTCCTAACACATGATCCATCTTACCTTTCATCACCTCTACTCTTACTTCTAAGTTAAATTCTTATTGACAAACTCCTCTACCTTTATAATCAGCCCAAAACTTCTTATTTCACACATGAACCATCTATTTCTTACCTCTCTATTCCAAAATCCGACTCTTACAAAATTCACCATTATCGGTTTGGTCATCTCTGGATTCTAAATCCTTCATTACCATACATAAATTCCTAAAGTTTGGTTAATAATCATATCACCTCGAGTCAAGTTCATTCCTTCTATTTCTTTTCCAAAAGATTCCTTTTCAAAAGCAGACCCTTAATAACTATTGTATTCTATCCATTACACCTGATACTCTTATCTTATTTCAAACTATTCTATTTCCTCACTTGCTAGACTGTTAGCTCTAACAATGTTTCCACCCTTTCATCATTACCAATATCCTATTTTAATTTCCTTTAATCAAGTTTCAACCTATCGGTTGAAGCCTAATGACATTCATCTAATACTCCTGTCACTAACTCAACTTCAACCCCCAACTCTTTCATTCCTCTATCCATCAATCTCCATAGTGTAAGTCTCGAATTCATTCCTTCTATTTTATATTATCATTGGGTCATCTCGAATGCTTTGTTTCTCAGTAACTTATCGGCATAGGCTTTGTGCCCTATTTGCAAAAGGTTTTGCACTGATTCCTTTCCTAATCTTAGTGGATTCTTAACATACTGTTTTCTAATGTATTCTTGTCGCTACTATTTTTCCTATAGTATTTTCATCATCTTCCAAGAGGAATGATATTATCATATCGGTGGGTCACAAATTCTAGTAAGAATCTTACATACCATGATTCAAGAAATTTGATTATTCTATGTGTAGACTAAAACAACTACCCTTGTATGACATAGGTGACTCCTAAATGGACACACTTCTCTTCTAAGTATAGTCAGAATCCGGTGGGGATTCGACTAACACAGCCAGTGACAATACCCTAATGACTCCACAGTCTGATTAGGATCGAACTGCTCCAGTGATGAAACCCTAATAACCCAACAGTCCGGTTTAGGACCAAACTGCTCTGATACCAAAATGTGACATCCTAAAATTTCAGTTTATACAACTACAGTGGAAATAATTTTATTTTAATATTTCGGACAAAAGTAAACAAATGTGTTCAAAAATATCCAACCTTAAGTCCTTTTTAATTGTACGAAGTATCTGGCAACTGGGACTGACTTTGATTCACTGGTTGTGGACCCATAATCTCTATTTTTCTTTTAACGCCCGACTGATACCTACAACTATTCGACAACTGATATATGCAAAACAAGAAATAACATAGGAGACTCAGAACACGCTATACGCACTATTAATCAGGAAAGCAGGACTTAGAATTCATTTAGAATTCATGTATAAAAATCATAAACAGATTCGCAACACGTCTAAATAAACTAGTACACTCACATAAATAGATCAATCACTCTCGCACTTATGCACTTAAAGTTTTATATGCCTACATGGCCACACAACTTCCAAGAATGGCAGAAGGGTCCCACCTAACCACTTCGCCTTTTTACACCTCCTCAACAACCTTCCACCCATATGGATAGGTCAAGCCAGTTGTCCATCCCCCTATCCTGCTCATTGTACCCCTAAGAGTGCATCCGTGTTCCCCAATTTCGACGTTAGGAACAGGTGTCGGGGCGGCACTCGGGATCGGCACTATGGACAGTGATACCACGGTACCCCGTCAGGATAATGGAGCTATTCGATCGTCCCGACACAGTGGCGGCCAACCACTGGTCAACTAGGACCTTTCGCCGGACTCACACTATCCCCAAGGACCGACGTGTCCTGTACCCTAGGTATCATGCCAGCACTCTGGCACCTGGCCTCGTGCACAGCTTATGTACATGGCGATGGATTACACAACCATGCATATAAAACCTTCCCTCGTAATATTCCATTATTCATCATTTCATTTTAGCATTATCGGCTCAACCATCATCAACAACACAACCCAGCCTGCACTCATCAACTCATCTACTCAACCGGCATCAATCTCTTATCTCTTCTTTTATCATGCTTTATCAGTGTCTGCTTATCAACTCATTATTATTTCAGCTTTTATTGACAACGTATCACAGACCAACAACCCATTATATATTCACATGCATACATCAACATAAGAAAAGTACCCACACATACAGCACGACTGTTAGTATACAATGTAACATCAATTACAAACCAGTATCATATAGATCAACCAATACATCACTTATATCAACCATCCTTGATCAACATTATGATCAACCCTAATGTCGTTCAGGTGACCTACTACCATCTATCATTAACCAACATCATCAATCAATCACACAACCATAAGTGATTATATAGAATCAACATCACATCAATCCACATCCATCCATCAATATCAACAGAACATTCCTATGGTTGACAGACCTCTGACAACTGTCCTCAGTTATCACAAGCCACAACCCCTCTCCTAAGGTGCTGCTAGTATCGACCATTATTAGGGCTAAGGTCACCCTACGCCTAATTATACATTTATTCTGATCCTATAATCCCTAGTGGATAGGGTTCAGGTCTCCTTACCTGGTTAGAAGACTGTTGCAACTGCTGCCACTCTCTGTGTCCTCGCCGCTCTTGCTACTCCTACTCCTATCTTGGGACACTCCTATCTAGTCTACTAAGCCACTCTCATCCTCCCTTCTTAGAGGGTTACTTACTAAGGATTTCCTGATGCACCAGATCCTCATTATAGCCAAGTGCAGAGCATACTTACCCTTAGAAGTCCCTAGAGAGAAAACTAGAGAGAGAAGAGGATAAATAGTGTACCTGGCTTAGAAGACCGCCTTCGCCCATGCCCCGTCGTGCTCCCGGAACTCCTCCATGCCCTCCACCTTCTCCCAAGGACCCTTGGAGAAGGTTGGGTCGAAATGAGGGGGCCTTAGGCCTATTTATAGGCAAAATGGAAGGCTCTGGAACCTCCCCCTTTCTCCACCCACTTTGCGTCGCATCTCGATGGCTATTCCATCGCGTCACAATGCTCATTTTCTACTATGTTGTAGAGCTTTCTCTAAGCTTTCCAACTCCACAAAGAACGCCTCAATCGGACACCCGGAGCTCCAGTTATGACCAAAACAGTGACAGGGTGTTCTCGCGAATGTAGTTAACATCTACGACCTAATATTTGTTCCCGATTTACCCGAAACTTTCCAAAACTCATATTTTGGGTTTCTAGACACTCAATATACTTAAGAACATGTAAAGATACCTAAGGTTATTCAGAACAAGTCGAATCAAAGATAGGGTTAATCTAGGGTTTAATTTAAGCCTCTTATCGCGTCGCGAGCACATTACACGTAACTCCCGTCGCGTTGCGAGCTGGGACACGTGTCACACATTGGACACACGTGATCACCGACCTTGCTCGCGTCGCATGCCACTTTGTACTAACCTTCATCGCGTCGTGATCCACCTTTTCTAGAAAATTCTAGTTTGTTTCTTTCTAAAAGGTTCTAGGGTGTTCCACGCCTTTCTAGGACATTCTAGACCTTTCTAGGAGTTTCTAAATTATTCTAGGGTATTCTTTACTCTTCTAGGTTATTCTAGGCTACTATAAACTATTCTAGAACATTCTCAACTATTCTTCACAATTCCAGGATATTCTAGAGTATTCTAGAATATTTTAGGCTTTTCTAGAGGCTTCTGGACTATTTTTGATAATTTCTATTTCCTTTATAGGTTTTTGGGTCCTATTTAAGCCCATTTTATCCCTTATTGAGGTTTTTAATACTCATTTATCACTCAATTACTAATCTAAAAATATTATTTATGATTATCCAGAAATCAGGATGTTACACGTAGCGCTTCTATCAGCTTCATGTCGCACGCAAAATAGCTCAAAATGGTTCTCTTCTTCGTTTGTCCTTGTCCCAACAAATTTCTAGGCATGGGGATTTTCTCCTATTTCTATTGGATAACTCTTCAATCCAAACATCTCCAAGTCTACTTTCGCATTTCTGAAGTCCATTGACCCAATGAACTTGACCCAATTAAGAATCTTGAAGACTTG
Organism: Calophaca sinica; assembly: GCA_037113605.1. Lineage (NCBI taxonomy): Eukaryota > Viridiplantae > Streptophyta > Magnoliopsida > Fabales > Fabaceae > Calophaca > Calophaca sinica. The sequence goes on along the minus strand of CM073735.1, from coordinate 50,694,504 downwards.
GCTACTAACTGAAGGCTCATATTACTCGGTTAACATCAATTTCACTGACATTGTCGACTAACCTAAGCACTCGACTGCTTGCCGTGTTCGGCTAACACTTCAATTGTTCTGGGTGTTAACACATCCGGAAATATATTTCAGAAAGTACTAAAAAGTGTCTACAGGTATATTTTTGGACGTTATAAATAGTCTGAATACGAATATCAGGAAGACAACTTATCGAGTGGATTGGGTCTAAAATGTCCGTAAATATATTTCAGAACAAGTGCATTTTAGGAAAAAAAATGAAAACCTGAAAGGTGGTATGCTAGCAAAAATGAGGGAGGGGTATTTAATAATTCCCTTCTTGGAATGCGATTTCATTTTTTTTTTCTTGCCGCCTTGACCAAAAAAAAAATCCTTCCCATTATGCTATGGGCTTGCTATTTGCACCCCTTTTTCTAATACACTCTCTGTCAGTTGATTTTTTTCCTTCTTCAAAATGCTATGGGCTTGCTATTTGTACCCCTTTTTCTAATTCACTCTCTGTCGGTTAACTTTTTCTTCTTCAAAATACTCTATCCTATACATAATAAGCGAGTACCGTGAAGAAGGATGGTTTCCCGCGAAACTCAGCAGTTCTCCTTCTTCTCCTTTGTCCTGCCACATGTTCGAGCGTTTCTGCTCAGGCTCGCCCTCCTTCTTCTCCTTTGTCCTGCCACATGTTCGAGAGTTTCTGCGCAGGCTCGCCCTCCTTCTTCTCCTTTGTCCTGCCACATGTTCGAACGTTTCTGCCCAGGCTCGCCTTCCCTTCTTTCCGCCGCCTGTTGGAAACGTCCTGCGTAGCTTTATTTTCATCTTATACACACGCTTCTCCCTGGTTTGCTCATTGGTCCTCCCAGCGGTGCCACTGTGATTCAATCATTTCCACCTTGTGCGTTTGGGTTTTCCAGTTCCCTTCCATTCCCTATAAGATCTGCTTATTCGCTGGTCCATTTTTACTGTTTACCCATTTTTCAGTCAGCTGTAACGATGGACCTCAACTATGCTGAGCAGGACTTTTATCAACTTCCTCACCTCCACTGCCGTAAATATTATACTGAATACCTGTTTGGAACTGTGAGCTTCCCAACTCCGATTTTTGTGTCATGCTTTTTCCCTTTTGGTTTCTTCTTTGCGCTGTTTCACTATCCCCTGCGGGGGACTTACATGTCTCTGTTCTCCTTTTATCCTTTTGTCGGTTTTTGGGTTCGCATGTTTCTTTTTTATTAATTGTTCTTCGTTTTTTTAATTGATGACAATAGCGTGTCACATGTTTCCCTATTGCTTTGCGGTATGTTCATCTCACTTTGACATGCTCCTTGGTTTTTCTTTTGTTCGCCTTCCTACAACGATTTTCTATGACCCCTTTGCCCTTTTCATGTTGTTGCTGTTGTTGTTTTTGTCGTTTTCCTATATGCTTTTGTTGATGGTTGCTCTGTTGTTCTTTCCAAAGATGCTTCGCTGACATTGCTTCTTTTGTCCTCATGCGTAAAAACAATGGTTTCCATTGCTTTATTACTTTGATTATTATGGGAGGATACCTAAGCGTTTCACATTTGTTGATCCTGTTGGCAATCAGTTTGAGGTGGCTGTTCTTGAAAGAAACACGAGAATCTATTTGACTCATGGTTCTGAAATCATTGGCCATTTCTATGCATTGTACGATGGTGCTTTGCTAACGCTATTTTGTTTTAATGCATCCACCTTTTTCATGCGAGTGGAGGATAGATATGGAAATGAGATACTTTATCTAACTCCTCCTGCAAGGTTCACTTTAGGTGACAAAAATCTTCCCATTCATATCTCTGATGATGAGGCACCTGCTGATCTGCCACCTTATGAGCACAATCAAACAAATTTCTATCATTCTCTTTTTAAGACATTGTCACTTTGTCGATGTTTCTTCCGGTTTTTGGTATTCATTGTTTTATGATATGTTATTTACTTTTTGTCGATTATATTCCTGCTTTTCTACTTGCTATACTAACATCTTGCATTCTCAACCCAAGTGTAGACTATGCCTCTTTCTTTCTGCCAACTTGCATTTGTCCCTACAAATCCTGCTGTCAAGTTGGTTGATGAGAACGGAAAGACCTGGGACTGCAAGGTTGAGTGCACCACCGACCCTTCTTTCGTTTGCAAGCTGGTTGGTGATTGGGTTAGGTTCTGTGGCAAAAGGGGCTTGAAAGAAGGAACTGCTATCAAACTTGGTGTTTCTAAGGATGACTGTGGATTCGTTTACTTTATGTTGGTGTAGTAGTAATCGTGTGGTTGTTATAAGTCGTGTCTGCACAACTGATGACTGTTCATTGGAGGATCCCATGGTTGAAAGGCTAAAAGTTTCATTCTTTCTACCAACCAGAAACTCTTTTTGTATCATTTTATTGGGATTCAATTAATATTTGTATTTCCACGTCTTCATTAATGTCTTCCTTAAATTATATACCATGGGCAAGTCTAAATAAAGTCAAATGAGAAATGACCTACTCAAATGTAATAGAGTCTCACTGTCCCATTGCATAGCATGCCTGCTTAAAAGTTGATACTCATAAGGCATAAGGTTCACTTTAGGTGCCAGTATTATTGGGAATCCAAAAAATGCTTTAAAAGTTTCTCAATTTGTGCCCATAAGTGATGGACAGTAAGTCTGTGGGTTCGAACTTGGACATTCTAAATGCATCTCCATGCTTTGAACAAGTTTTCTATCGTGTGATTAAAACTTCTTTCATTATTAAGTTGCTAATATATTTCCATGAATAAGTATTTGGTTGACAAATATATTTCCATGGAAATAATGTTTAGGCATCCAAGTGCTTAACTATTGAACAAAGGAACAAATTATTGCCACCAAATTCTGCATAATTATGCAGAATTTGTGTCTAGGCATGAGCAATGTCAACCTTAGAAATTATAGGATTCATTGGAGGAGAGTTCAAGTGGTTAGGCTGTGGGTTTGCATTCCCAAGGTAAGCTTTAGCTATCTTGAATCAGCCTTATATAGTCAAGTGACACTAAACCTACAAGATGCTAATCAAATATACCTATTTACTCAATGAAAGATGCTCACCAAGTTTCATGACCAAACTCAATAAAACTCAAATCCCTTATACCTATTTACTCAATGAAAGATGCTCACCAAGTTTCATGACCAAACTCAATAAAACTCAAATCAGTTGTTCCACCTCCATGCTTTTCAATCATTGCTAAGCTTTTGAATCAGCCTTATGTAATTAAAACTTCTGCATAATCATTAATTTCCTAATATATTTCCATGAATAGGTATTTGGTTGACAAATATATTTCCATCCAAATAATACTTAGGCATCCAAGTGCTTAACTATTGAACAAAGGAACAAATTATTGGCATTCATTGGAAGAGAGTTCAAGTGGTTAGGTTGTGGGTTTGCATTCCAAAGCTAAGCTTTAGCTATCTTGAATCCCGCTTATAGTCAAGTGACACCTATTAGATAACCAAGTCAACTGTCGAGAAATACTCCAAGAATTCTGTCGAGAACTTCAACACCAAGAGTTCTGTCGAGATCAACACCGGGTGTTCTGTCGAGATCAACACCAAGATTTCTGTCGAGAACTTCAATACCAAGAGTTCTGTCGATTGTGTATATTCCATTAGCTGTCAAATAATCAGCATTCATTTGGCATTAAGTGAGCGAGATCCTCTCCTCATAATCATCAACAATCACCAATTGATGCTGTCCCATTTTGTATCTATAAATACCTGTATCATACTTCAATGGAATAATATCGAGTTATACACTTTACATGGTATCAAAGCCAGGTTGATGAGATACACAGCAGTTTTAAGAAACAAAGAACTGTGGCAAGATCTTCAACTGAAGCAGAATATCGAGCAGTTGCAACAACCACAACAGAGCTCATGTGGCTAAAAAATCTCCTAAGTGAGCTTTGGGTTCCTAATCACACCCCTCCAAAGCTTCTATGTGACAACGTAGGTGCTACATACCTATGTTCCAACCCTGTGCTACACTCACGCATAAAACATATATCCTTGGACTATCATTTTGTGAGAGAACAGGTTCAGGCCAAGCAAATGCATGTGTCACACGTCTCAACCAAGGATCAGCTTGCGGACATCCTAACTAAACCATTGCCCACATCACGGTTTCATGATCTTACAAACAAGATGAAGGTAACAGATGGTACCATCATCTTGAGGGGGCGTATTAGATAACCAAGTCAACTGTTGAGAAATACTCCAAGAATTCTGTCGAAATCAACACCAAGAGTTTTGTCGAGAACTTCAACACCAAGAGTTCTGTCGAGATCAACACCGGGTGTTCTGTCGAGATCAACACCAAGAGTTCTGTCGAGAACTTCAACACCAAGAGTTCTGTCGAGATCAACACCAAGAGTTCTGTCGAGTTATACACTTTACATGGTAGGTTGAGGGCGAAGACCGAGTCTGAGTTGGGAACGGGAATGGCTTGGTTTGAAGGCATGGTGACAGGCTTGGATCGTTGCTGTTAAGCAAAAGCTCTGATACCATGTAAAGTGTATAACTTGATATTATTCCATTGAAGTATGATACAGGTATTTATAGATATAAAATGGGACAACATCAATTGGTGATTGTTGATGATTATGAGGAGAGGATCTCGCTCACTTAATGCCAAATGAATGCTGATTATTTGACAGCTAATGGAATATACACAATCGACAGAACTCTTGGTATTGAAGTTCTCGACAGAACTCTTGGTGTTGATCTCGACAGAACACCTTGATCTCGACAGAATTCTTGGAGTATTTCTCAACAGTTGACTTGGTTATCTAATAACACCAATACTAGGCAACATTTTTTTTTGTTGAGTTGCAGTAAGATAGTATTTTGGCATCTTTGCTTTTGTTTACTGTACCAATTAAGCATTAAAGCAAGCCAACTATGAGGCCATAATTCAGATAATTAAAAAAGCAAAGGTGACAGGAAATCCAGAAAGCACCACTTTTTTGATATGCCTTCAGTCATTTTGTAGCAACCATGCTATTACACATAATTATAAGTTGGTGGTAAAAAAATCAGCTTGCTGAATCAGTATTTAAAATCAGATTGTTCATAATGTATATAATCATCTATGTGTGTTACGAATCACGATGTAGTGCTCTTCATCATTGAGTGCCTTTCTATCAGCCAATGGTATCCCTTTCTTATAGTTCTCTACGTTTTCCATCGATTTTATTGTGATTCTCCAGCACCTTCTTTGTTCATTCTGTGGTCTCTTCTTTCTGAAAAAAATCTTTTCTCATATTTTATGCAGCCATCTGTCTCCTTTGTTTTACTTCTGGCGAACATGCAGTGGTTCATTACAACGGCTTTAAATGCAAACACGCTATAGGGCACTGTTTCACCCTGCAAACAAGCAAGTACCCGGCCATTTTTTTCCCATGTGTCTCAGAATTAATCTCCTCTCACTCTTGCACATGCTTACACAACTTCCTCTCCCCCAGAGATCCATATATGTAACTAATTTAAATCACCCTCCTACTACTTCAACAATATCAGCCAACACTATCATTTGTTGTATCTCTCCCCCGTATTGTTAGCATGGCCTCTCTGTCTACTTTCTCTATTTTCCAATTCCTATTCATATATCCTTCCTTATTTATACTTTTAATTTTTATCTTTTGTCACAGGAAACATACAATGGCCTTAAACATCACTCTCATAAGGAATATTGTGCCTAGAAAGATTGAGTGGAAGCTGAGGGTTCATGTCACGCGCCTTTGGACTGTGCCCGAGTACAAAAACCCTCTTCAACCAAGCAGCATGGAGATGATTCTCCTTGATGAAAGTGTGACGTTGCAAACTTCTTTTTATATTGGTATATTGTGCATCCATGTTTGCTCAAGGCTAATTGCTCCTACTTTTGCTTTTGTAGGCTGGAAAGATTCATGCAACTGTTAGGAAGGTTTTATTGCCCAGATTTCGCGATGTCCTTGATGAGGGTTCTACTTATTTGATTGAGAATTTGTTGGTGGCTCAAAATGACCAGAACTTCAAGACTACCAAACATAAATATAAGCTGAATTTCATGGGGTCAACCCGGTGTACTAAAATTGATGCCCAGGATATCTTGCAAAATCATTTTGACTTTCTTTCTTTCCCTCACATTCTTGCAGCAGTGAAGGAAGACAGATTCCTCGGTTAGTTATTTTCTATAGTCGTTGTGCCTTGGATACTCATACCTCTCCTTCCTTTACCTGGTCTGCTTTTCTTTTTTGCTCTTTTGTCGTTTAGATGTTATAGGCCATGTCATTGAAAAGGATGATCTTAAGGAGATTGAAAAGGATGGTAAAAGGACCAAACTCATTGACATTGTTCTTCAGGATTTAGAGTAAGTCTTTACAAACACTGATTTGGTGGATTGCTAGGCCTGTTTTCTATATTCGCGTTTATTCATATCCTTTGCGTATTTATTCATAGTTTCAGCCTGTTGTTTTAGGCAAAATAGGGTGCAATGCACTTTGTGGGCTGAATTTGCCGAGACCATGCAACAGTTTTTGGACAACCATGATTCCTCTGCTCCGATCATACTAATTCTCCAAATGTGTAAGCTGAAGAAGTATTACGGTGTGATGGGCATATCCAACGCCTTTTTTGGAACAAAGCTTTTTATTAACTCTGATATCATTGATATCCATCAATACAGAGCACGGTATTATGCATGCATTACACATGATGTTGCTCATTGCTGAACATAGTTCTTGACTTAGTTTATAAGTCTATTAATATTAATTTGTTGGTCATCCAGACTTAATAGCTGTGATACACCTCTCACTCAAGGTGTTACCCAAATGAGTGCCCCTACTTACATTTCCTCGGACCATGATTTGCTTCAAACCTCAAGGATGACTATAGCGGACTTAATAGAATCCCGTGATGTAGGTTCACCTTGCCTTATTGATGTTTGTCACATACAATCATGTATGCATGATTTAATTATTCTTTGTTTTATTTCGTGGATTATTTGACAGGGTTGTTTTGGCTCTATTCTTGCAAGAGTGATCGAATTGGAAACTGAGAATGGATGGTGGTATGATTCATGTCCCAAGTGTGCCCACAAGGCTTGCAAAGTAGGCGCCAAATTTTATTGTGATAACTGTAAAAGAATGGTCGCTATCGTTCCTAGGTATGTCATGTGTTTGGTTTGCAACCTATTGCTCCATAGGCATTGACTTTAATGTTGCCGTACTTTTAACTCAAACTTTTCACACCTTAGGTTCAAGTTGCATTTGAAGGTTATTGATCACACCGGATCCACCACTTTCATATTGTTTGACCGCCCTGGTGTCTAATTTTATTGGAAAGGTTGCAAAGGACTTGGTTGCTTTAGCTGGCAAGGTTAGTTGGCCGTCATTTCCATCCAACTCTTCGCCCTGGGCAAATTTTCCTATCTCTCAACATCGTGTTTGTTGTGTTCTTGTGCGGTCTGCGATGATGTTACTGGCCTTACGAATTAAATCTCTTTTTGGACAAGCAGTTTCTTTTCAAAGTTGAGGTAACTGACGCCAATATACACCAGAATTGGCAAACTTACACCGTTAAGCGGCTCTCACACACTGAAGACATTATACAACAATTCATTGCGCGCCATCACATCCAGGTTCTACCTTTCAACAGTCTGTACTGCCTTCTTGCATTAAATTAAATGCCACTCTCCGAAGGAAAAAAAAACATGAAATTCTTATGTTACAGATGAGCACTTATGCAGAGCAAGATAGCAGTGATGTTGCTTCTGCCACCAAAGATGAGCATGGTGATTCAAACTCGCAAATTTGTGTGGCCAGTCCTGATGTCGCTCTTACTCCTACTAGCAAACCCGTTTCCAAAAGAAACATCGGTGATCTTGAAAGCCCTCAGGCCAGCAGCCTTCGTACTGATTCTCCATCTGGCACCAAAATACCTAGGATGGTCTCCATTAAAGTTGAACCAAATAAGTAAACCTCCCAATCCTAGCCTACAGTCCAAGGGGGAAACTATGTTTTTGTGGTTAGGTTCAACTTCAAGTCTCCTATGGTTTGTAGCAATTGGCTGCTTTACACCTACCCCTACCTTTATGTCCTGTATGACTTAATGCACTTCCTTTTCATTAGACTCTTTATCTATATGCATGTTTGTAATAACTACCCCTACCAGAATCTATTGCATTATTTGCTTTCTTGAGTGATTCAGCTTAACAGCTATTGATTTGAGATGGTCTGAAATCACATAGAAGATGGTCAATGATCTAATGTCTATTTACTGGCTTATTACAAGTGCTATTTTATTCACTATGAGTTTATCTCTAATGTCTTATTCTTGCAACAAGCTGATTGGCTTTTAAATTTATATGATCGTAAGGATTTGAATTTGGTTGATACTCATGATGTTGTTTTATATGCAAACAAGGATGCCTCCAACACATGTGAGGATTCATATACATATATGTCGTTGTCCATTTTTTGCAAAAGGTGTCTCTCCTAATCTTTCTTTTGCAATCAACCAAAAGAGACATGTATTGTTAAAATCAACACCCTGCATATCATACTTTATTTGTATATGAATAAACATGGGAAACTCACTTAAAGGAAGAAATAGATATATAAATATTAACAAGACGTGAATTGATGCACAAGATATAGTGTCCTTGGCTAAATTCCAACTGTTAATTTTATGTTAAACAAAGAAAGAAAAATGAACAATGGAACTCACATACCTAAATAATGCGAAACAGTGAGGTAGCATAAACTTCATTCAATCATTACAAGTACAGTGAACTCATCAATGAGATAACCATCACACTAATTTCCAATTACAGGATGCTCCTTCCTTCTCCTTCCTTCCCTCCATATGACAGTTCTGTAGCAACCAGAATACCACCAACATTCTTGCTTCTCCTTTTTAAGTTTCAACCAGAATACCAGACATGTCTAGCTTGCTTCAGTATTAATTAGTACATCATAACAATACATTATATTGTTAATTGTTGGTAATTACTTAACTGCCAAAAAAATAAAAATCCAAAACCAATATAGTTTGGGAACATCATTTTTTCTTTTATATGTTTAGTTTTGTTGGGCCACAGACCGGCCCATAGTTTAGTTTCTCAATTTGACTGTTGGAGGATAAAACTACAAGGCCCATTTTAGGCCATTCATTGCCATCCTCGTGAGTGTCGCCTTATCTAATACCCGCATGTAACTACTGGTATAGCACCGAACAGAGAGACAATTTTCTGCATCCAACATCTTGCTACTTTGATGCATGGAGCCATCTGAAACAAGCATGACCTATGGGTACCAGCTTATGGGACGTGCGAAGGATGCCTTTGTTACAGTGCACATCAGTGGTGAGGTATTGTATCATTTTATTGGGTCCTTTGTTATTCCCTGTATTGTTTTTTTTAACTGCTATGAGCAATGTTTCTTGATTCACAAAAATGAATATAGTCTATCTAAGCACCATAGTTATGGGAACCGAAGTCAGTGTATTAATATGAGAGACTGAAGTCATAAAAACAAATACAAATGAGTGCATATCAGCTCACTAATGTACCTTGATTTGCATAATTAAAAATAGTATATTAAATCAGTAGAATAATAAGAAGCCAAATCAATGGGTTCACATGAAGGACTGAGGTCATAAAAACAAATACAAGTCAATGCATGTTAGGTGAATGCCACTTTAAACTATGATCTTCATGGATTCTGTATGCAGTGAACTTTGTAATAAGATTGGTGAAATTTGTATCAAATCTTGCCTTTTCAATGTTCAACACATGACATTTAGAATCTTTATTTCTAGGCTTGCATTTTAGGGAGGCTACTTTAATTGTTTACTCATTTGATTTGCCTTTGTATAAGCATCTGCAATTGCTCAATTGTTGTTTATACATTTTAACAGTGTTATTTGCTGCCTCATTTATTATACATTTTAACAGTGTTATTTGCTGCCTCATTTATTATAAGGTATTTCTTTCATGTTTTGTCTTGGATTGTTTTTGTTAGTTGTGATTACAATAATTTTACCTACCTACAAACTTATATAATTACTTTTTTATATGCATGCTTATGGACAAAGCCATATGGAGAAGTGGACCCAACTTTTGTTAGCCAGTATAGCACAGAACTTGGTGAGACCTGGAATCTTATAGATCGTCATGGTACCCATCACCAAGTCACATTCAATGGTTGTCTTCAAAATCCTCTTTTAACTCATGGTTGGATCAATCTTAGACAAGCCTTTCACATGATTCACAATCATAAAGTTTGTTTCTATTTCTTAGGGAATAGTGAATTCTATGTGTCATATCTCTCAGATTATGTCCCTCCCCATGAATACCCAACTTTTCACAGTCACTTTCCTGCACAACAATATCGACCTAATTACCCCATGGATCTTTTTGAGGTCAAGATTTGTCCATTTATCGAACTTGAAAAATCCTTGGTGAGTATTCGGCTTATTTACTTTTTGTAGTTTAAAGAAAATAGCAATTTACTTTGCTATTCAAGCAATTAAGATGATTCACATAGATATGCTATGTTATACATTTTTTTTATTGGTTTAGAGTTCAAGATCCTTCCTCCATACAATTTGTTATTTTTTCAGGTCTTTCCATCTGATCTTTCTGACCATATTAAGAGGCACAACTTCCGTAGGTTGTTGCTCCAAGGTCCTCTTGGCGAGCCAATAAGTTGCAAGTGTGTCTCAGAAGGGTATGGTGAAGATAATATAAAAATTACTATGGGGTGGAGAGCTTTCTGCAAGATAAACAAAATAAAGCCTGGACATAAACTCATCTTTGGGTTTCGTAGGAGTTACATTAGTAATGAAGTGCATGTTCAAGTACTTTAATTTTTAAGTTAGATTACTTGACCTTTGGTTTTTGCCTAGAATTTACCATTGTACTTTTGTTATCCAAACTCTCCCTTATGAAATGTTAATGTATATTTGATCCCATTGTGGGCACAGGTTTACATCACTTGCAATTAATGGTTGTTGTCCTTTGGAATGTAGGAGAAGTATCCAAAAACATTACTTAATTTCGTGTTGGCTTACATAATGATGTATTCGAGTGGTTATATGGTTTTCAACAAAATCCATTCCTTATAGTTGGTTGGCTACATTATGAGTTCAACAAAATCCATGATGCGGCTACTGTAGTATAGATTCTTCACTGGTTTGACATTGAGAAACCATATAGCATTGCTTATTTATGTTATAAAAACATTTCAGATACAGGTAATAAAGATCACCTAAATCTATCAAATGTAGAAATCCGAAGTTCTAAATTGAATGTTCAAATGTAGTTAATTATAACTCTTTCTTTTCCTTATGGCATGAATTAGCAGAAGGAAAAAAAAACATTTTCATGAAAAATGTGCAGGGTCTAGACATGGAGCAAGGGTACAAATGATATTGTACAAATGATATTCTTCCATGGGATCTCCCTAGGCATATCCATTGTTGCAATACAAATTTTGACTTTGCCAAAAAATACTTCTAAAACACATATTGCTATTGGTCAGGTTTGTATATACATTTATGAACAATTTACAGCTTTTATCTCTTTCCTCCTGTTATTATGGTGGAAAACCACAAGAAAGAAATGTGGTAAATGGCTGGTAAATGGTCATTCTTGCCTTTGATGCTTCTAGCAGCCAAATGTTTGTAACATGCCCTTGAATTTAATTGCCACTGTATGGTAGCAACCTGCCTCCTCCTGATAATTGATGAGAAGGACCATGCAGCATCTGTGGGTTCGAACTTGGACATTCTAAATGCATCTCCATGCTTTGAACAAGTTTTCTATCGTGTGATTAAAACTTCTTTCATTATTAAGTTGCTAATATATTTCCATGAATAAGTATTTGGTTGACAAATATATTTCCATGGAAATAATGTTTAGGCATCCAAGTGCTTAACTATTGAACAAAGGAACAAATTATTGCCACCAAATTCTGCATAATTATGCAGAATTTGTGTCTAGGCATGAGCAATGTCAACCTTAGAAATTATAGGATTCATTGGAGGAGAGTTCAAGTGGTTAGGCTTTGGGTTTGCATTCCCAAGGTAAGCTTTAGCTATCTTGAATCAGCCTTATATAGTCAAGTGACACTAAACCTACAAGATGCTAATCAAATATACCTATTTACTCAATGAAAGATGCTCACCAAGTTTCATGACCAAACTCAATAAAACTCAAATCACTTGTCCCACCTCCATGCTTTTCAATCATTGCTAAGCTTTTGAATCAGCCTTATGTAATTAAAACTTCTGCATAATCATTAATTTCCTAATATATTTCCATGAATAGGTATTTGGTTGACAAATATATTTCCATCCAAATAATACTTAGGCATCCAAGTGCTTAACTATTGAACAAAGGAACAAATTATTGGCATTCATTGGAAGAGAGTTCAAGTGGTTAGGCTGTGGGTTTGCATTCCAAAGCTAAGCTTTAGCTATCTTGAATCCCGCTTATAGTCAAGTGACACCTATTAGATAACCAAGTCAACTGTTGAGAAATACTCCAAGAATTCTGTCGAGATCAACACCAAGAGTTCTGTCGAGAACTTCAACACCAAGAGTTCTGTCGAGATCAACACCGGGTGTTCTGTCGAGATCAACACCAAGAGTTCTGTCGAGAACTTCAATACCAAGAGTTCTGTCGATTGTGTATATTCCATTAGCTGTCAAATAATCAGCATTCATTTGGCATTAAGTGAGCGAGATCCTCTCCTCATAATCATCAACAATCACCAATTGATGCTGTCCCATTTTGTATCTATAAATACCTGTATCATACTTCAATGGAATAATATCGAGTTATACACTTTACATGGTATCAAAGCCAGGTTGATGAGATACACAGCAGTTTTAAGAAACAAAGAACTGTGGCGAGATCTTCAACTGAAGCAGAATATCGAGCAGTTGCAACAACCACAACAGAGCTCATGTGGCTGAAAAATCTCCTAAGTGAGCTTCGGGTTCCTAATCACACCCCTCCAAAGCTTCTATGTGACAACGTAGGTGCTACATACCTATGTTCCAACCCTGTGCTACACTCACGCATGAAACATATATCCTTGGACTATCATTTTGTGAGAGAACAGGTTCAGGCCAAGCAAATGCATGTGTCACACGTCTCAACCAAGGATCAGCTTGCGGACATCCTAACTAAACCATTGTCCACATCACGGTTTCATGATCTTACAAACAAGATGAAGGTAACAGATGGTACCATCATCTTGAGGGGGCGTATTAGATAACCAAGTCAACTGTTGAGAAATACTCCAAGAATTCTGTCGAGATCAACACCAAGAGTTCTGTCGAGAACTTCAACGCCAAGAGTTCTGTCGAGAACTTCAACGCCAAGAATTCTGTCGAGATCAACACCGGGTGTTCTGTCGAGATCAACACCAAGAGTTCTGTCGAGAACTTCAATACCAAGACTTCTGTCGATTGTGTATATTCCATTAGCTGTCAAATAATCAGCATTCATTTGGCATTAAGTGAGCGAGATCCTCTCCTCATAATCATCAACAATCACCAATTGATGCTGTCCCATTTTGTATCTATAAATACCTGTATCATACTTCAATGGAATAATATCGAGTTATACACTTTACATCCAGGTTGTTCTGTCGAGATCAACACCAAGAGTTCTGTCGAGAACTTCAACACCAAGAGTTCTGTCGAGATCAACACCGGGTGTTCTGTCGAGATCGAAACCAAGAGTTCTGTCGAGAACTTCAATACCAAGAGTTCTGTCGATTGTGTATATTCCATTAGCTGTCAAATAATCAGCATTCATTTGGCATTAAGTGAGCGAGATCCTCTCCTCATAATCATCAACAATCACCAATTGATGCTGTCCCATTTTGTATCTATAAATACCTGTATCATACTTCAATGGAATAATATCGAGTTATACATTTTACATGGTAGGTTGAGGGCGAAGACCGAGTCTGAGTTGGGAACGGGAATGGCTTGGTTTGAAGGCATGGTGATAGGCTTGGATCGTTGCTGTTAAGCAAAAGCTCTGACACCATGTAAAGTGTATAACTCGATATTATTCCATTGAAGTATGATACAGGTATTTATAGATACAAAATGGGACAAAGATCAATTGGTGATTGTTGATGATTATGAGGAGAGATCTCGCCACTTAATGCCAAATGAATGCCGATTATTTGACGACTAATGGAATATACACAATCGGCGAACACCGATGTTGATCTCGGCGAACTCTTGGTGTTGAAGTTCTCGACAGAACTCTTGGTGTTGATCTCGACAGAACACCCGGTGTTGATCTCGACAGAACTCTTGGTGTTGAAGTTCTCGACAGAACTCTTGGTGTTGATCTCGACAGAATTCTTGGAGTATTTCTCAACAGTTGACTTGGTTATCTAATAACACCAATACTAGGCAACATTTTTTTTTGTTGAGTTGCAGTAAGATAGTATTTTGGCATGCTGTTTTTGTTTACTGTACCAATTAAGCATTAAAGCAAGCCAACTATGAGGCCATAATTCAGATAATTAAAAAAGCAAAGGTGACAGGAAATCCAGAAAGCACCACTTTTTTGATATGCCTTCAGTCATTTTGTAGCAACCATGCTATTGCACATAATTATAAGTTGGTGGTAAAAAAATCAGCTTGCTGAATCAGTATTTAAAATCAGATTGTTCATAATGTATATAATCATCTATGTGTGTTACGAATCACGATGTAGTGCTCTTCATCATTGAGTGCCTTTCTATCAGCCAATGGTATCCCTTTCTTATAGTTCTCTACGTTTTCCATCGATTTTATTGTGATTCTCCAAAGACCTTCTTTGTTCATTCTGTGGTCTCTTCTTTACGAAAAAATCTTTTCTCATATTTTATGCGACCATCTGTCTCCTTTGTTTTACTTCGCGAACATGCGGTGGTTCATTACAACGGCTTTAAATGCAAACACGCTATAGGGCCTTTGTTTCACCACCGCAAACAAGCAAGTACGAGCCATTTTTTCCCATGTGTTTCAGAATTAATCTCCTCTCACTCTTGCACATGCTTACACAACTTCCTCTCCCCCAGAGATCCATATATGTAACTAATTTAAATCACCCTCCTACTACTTCAACAATATCAGCCAACACTATCATTTGCACAGGTTTGATTTAATTTATACCTTCAACTACTTAATGTATTATAAAGAGTTTGCATAAAATTTTATGTTTTTCCTAATTGAGACATTAACTGTTTGATGTAGATGCGTACAAGACTTTATGACTCAAAGACTCATGAGAACATTCCCTATTTGAAAAAATTCCATGTTTTCCAAAGATATAAATGGCATCATCATACGGTCTCAACAAAGGTTGTTCTCATGATCAGAATGTTTTACCTCCTATAAGGAGCCTTGGTCCAGGGAGATATGTTATTAAAGACAGAACACTTACTTTCTTTCGTTCACCAAAACATCTAACTCATATTGATGATATAGGTATTTTATTTTCCATTTTTTCCATATA